>CM039676.1:78550040-81290040 GCA_022496015.1 Hordeum marinum | reverse complement strand
AAGTGGGAGGAAAATAGAACTTGATGAGGTAATTGTACCTCCACTCGAACCGGAGAGTAGCGCAGCACAGGAAGTTGTTTCTATGGAGCCTACACCGACTGGAGAGGAAGTTAATGATGATGATCATGAAACTTCAGATCAAGTTACTATTGAACGTCGAAGGTCCACTAGGACACGTTCCGCACAAGAGTGGTACGGCAACCCTGTCCTGGAGATCATGTTGTTAGACAACGGTGAACCTTCGAACTATGAAGAAGCAATGGCGGGCCCGGATTCCAACAAATGGCTTGAAGCCATGAAATCCAAGATAGGATCCATGTATGAGAACAAAGTGTGGACTTTGGTGGACTTGCCTGATGATAAGCGAGCCATTGAAAATAAATGGATCTTTAAGAAGAAGACTGACGCGGATGGTAATGTGACTGTCTATAAGGCTCAGCTTGTCGCTAAGGGTTATCGACAAGTTCAAGGAGTTGACTACGATGAGACTTTCTCACCCGTAGCGATGCTGAAGTCTGTCCGAATCATGTTAGCAATTGCCGCATTTTATGATTATGAGATCTGGCAAATGGACGTCAAAATGGCATTCCTTAATGGCTTCCTTAAGGAAGAACTGTATATGATGCAGCCGGAAGGTTTTGTCAATCCTAAAGATGCTAACAAGGTATGCAAGCTCCAGCGCTCCATCTATGGGCTGGTGCAAGCGTCTCGGAGTTGGAACATTCGCTTTAATGAGGTGATTAAAGCGTTTGGGTTTATACAGGTTTATGGAGAACCATGTATTTACAAGAAAGTGAGTGGGAGCTCTGTAGCATTTCTCATATTTTATGTGGATGACATACTGATAATGGGGAATGATACAAAACCCTTGGAAAGCGTAAAGGCCTACTTGAATAAGTGTTTTTCAATGGACCTTGGAGAAGCTGCTTACATATTAGGTATTAAGATCTGTAGAGATAGATCGAGACGCCTCATAGGTCTTTCACAAAGCACATACCTTCACAAGATATTGAAGAAGTTCAATATGGATCAGTCCAAGAAGGGGTTCTTACCTGTGTTACATGGTGTGAGATTGAGTACGACTCAATGCCCGACCACGACAAAGGATAGAGAAGAGATGAGTGTCATCCCCTATGCTTCAGCCATAGGCTCTATTATGTATGCCATGCTGTGTACCAGACCTGATCTGAACCTTGCCATAAGCTTGGTAGGGAGGTACCAAAGTGATCCCGAGCGGAACACTGGACAGCGGTCAAGAATATCCTAAAGTACCTGAAAAGGACAAAGGACATGTTTCTCGTATATGAAGGTGCCGAAGAGCTCGTAAAGGGTTACGTCGATGCTAGCTTCGACACAGATCCGGACAACTCCAAGTCGCAAACCGGATACATGTATGTTTTGACCGGAGGGGCAGTCAGCTGGTGCAGCAGCAAACAAAGCATCGTGGTGGCATCTACATGTGAAGCGGAGTACATAGCTGCTTCGGAAGCAGCAAAGGAAGGAGTCTGGATGAAGGAGTTCATCACTGACCTAGGAGTAATTCCAAGTGCGTCGGGCCCGATGACTCTATTCTATGACAACACTAGAGCTATTGCCCTTGCGAAGGAGCCCAGGTTTCACAAGAAGACAAGACACATCAAGCGCCACTTCAACTCCATCCATGATTACATTCAGGAGGGAGATATAGATATTTGTAAAGTGCATACAGATCTGAATGTCGCAGATCCGTTGACTAAACCTTTCTCATGAGCAAAATATGATCAACACCAGTTTGCTATGGGTGTTCGATTCATCACAATGTAACTAGATTATTAACTCTAGTGCAAGTGGGAGACTGTTGGAAATATGCCCTAGAGGCAATAATAAAATGGTTATTATTGTATTTCCTAGTTCATGATAATTGTCTATTGTTCATGCTATAATTGTGTTAACCGGAAACCGTAATACATGTGTGAATACATAGACCACAACATGTCCCTAGTGAGCCTCTAGTTGACTAGCTCGTTGGTCAATAGATGGTCACGGTTTCATGACCATGGACATTGGATGTAGTTGATAACGAGATCACATCATTAGGAGAATGATGTGATGGACAAGACCCAATCCTAAGCATAGCACAAGATCGTGTAGTTCGTTTGCTAAAGCTTTCAATGTAAAGTATCATTTCCTTAGACCATGAGATTGTGCAACTCCCGGATACCATAGGAATGCTTTGGGTGTGCCAAATGTCACAACGTAACTAGGTGGCTATAAAGGTGCACTACGGGTATCTCCGAAAGTATCTGTTGGGTTGGCACGAATCGAGACTGGGATTTGTCACTCCGTGTGACGGAGAGGTATCTTTGGGCCCACTCGGTAAGACATCATCATAATGAGCTCAATGTGACTAAGGAGTTAGTCATAGGATGATGTATTATAGAACGAGTAAAGAGACTCGCCGGTAACGAGATTGAACAAGGTATAGAGATACCGATGATCGAATCTCGGGCAAGTATCATACCGATAGACAAAGGGAATTGTATACGGGATTGATTGAATCCCCGACATCATGGTTCATCCGATGAGATCATCATGGAGCATGTGGGAGCCAACATGGGTATCCAGATCCTGCTGTTGGTTATTTACCGGAGAGGTGTCTCGGTCATGTCTACATGTCTCTCGAACCCGTAGGGTCTACACACTTAAGGTTCGATGACGCTAGGGTTATAGGGAAATGGTATACGTGATTACCGAAATTTGTTCGGAGTCCCATATGAGATCCCGGACGTCACGAGGAGCTCCGGAATGGTCCGGAGGTAAAGATTGATATATAGGAAGTCCAGTTTTGGTCACCGGAAAGTTTTCGGGCTCATCGGTAGTGTACCGGGAGTGTCGGGAGGGTGCCGGAGGACCCCCGGGAGGGGTGTGACGACCATAGGACTTCGTGGGCCCTTAGACGAGGTGTGCCAGCCCTTGTTGGTCTGTCCAAGACCTTCCGGAAGGGCCCATGCGGCTGGAGATAAAAGGATAGGGCTGAAAAGAGTTAGAAGGAGGAGATCCACCTCCCTTGTGGGAGGTGGACTCTCCCCCTAGTTCGGCTGAAGCTCTCCTCCTTGGAGGAGGGGACAGGGCAGCCCTCCCTCTCCCTCCTCCTATATATATTCAAGGGTTTGGGCTGATTTGAGACATGACTTCTCTCTCTCTCGGTGCAACCCTACCCTTCCTCTTTCTCGTTCTCCGTAGCACTTGGCGAAGCCCTGTCGGAGTTCACGTAGCTCCACCGTCACCACGCCGTCATGCTGCCGGATCTCTCCCTCAACCTCTCCTTCCTCCTTGTTGGATCAAGGCGTAGGAGACGTCATCGGGCTGCACATGTGTTGAACGCAGAGGCGCCGTTGTTCGGCGCTAAGATCGGAGTCCGCCGCGATCTGAATCGCTGCGAGTACAATTGCACCAACCGCGTTCTTGTAACGCTTCCGCTTAGCGATCTTCAAAGGTATGAAGATGGAATCTCTCCCCACTCGTTGCTGGTTTATCCATGGATAGATCTTGGTGATCGTACGATTTTTTTTGATTTACTACTACGTCTCCCAACAGATTTTCTTTACAAGCTCTTATATTGACTCTTTGCTACGTTATGATAAATTGGAATTGCTTCAATGACTAAGATCATAGTTTGTCGGCGAGTTCTTGATTCGTACTTTACCATTGTGAATGAATTGTTAGTTTAGCATAAGAAATTATATGTCAATATATGTTTCTATTCTAAAGATGATCATGATGCCTTCATGTCCGTATTTTATTTTATCGCCACCTCTATCTCTAAACATGTGGGCATATTTATGGATTTTGGCTTTCGCTTGAGGACAAGCGAGGTCTAAGATTGGGGGAGTTGATACGTCCATTTTGCATCACGCTTTTATATTGATATTTATTGCATTATGGGCTGTTACTACACATTTTGGTACAATACTTATGCCTTTATCTCTTATTTTACAAGGTTTACATGAAGAGGGAGAATGCCGTCAGCTGGAGTTCTGAACTGGAAAAGGAGAAAATCTGAGATACCTATTCCGCACAACTCCAAAAGTCCTGAAAATCTACAAAGAATTATTTTGGAATATATAAAAAATATTTGGCGAAAGAAATACATCAGGGGGCCCACCAGGCAGCCACAAGCCTACAGGGCGCGGCCTACCCCCCTGGGCGCGCCCTTAAGGCTTGTGGCCCACCTGGAAGCCCTTCGATGCCAATCTTCTGCTATATTGAGGGTTTCGGCCTGGAAAATATCAGAACAGAGCTTTTGGGACAAATCGCCATCGTCTCGAGGCGGAACTTGGGCAGAACCAATCTAGAGCTCCGACAGGGCGATCCTGCCGGGGAAACTTCCCTCCCGGAGAGGGAAATCGAAGCCATCGTCATCACCAACGATCCTCTCATCGAGAGGGGGTCAATCTCCATCAACATCTTCATCAGCACCATCTCCTCTCTAGACCCTAGTTCATCTCTTGTATCCGATCTTTGTCTCAAAACCTCAGGTTGGTACCTGTGGGTTGCTAGTAGTGTTGATTACTCCTTGTAGTTGATGCTAGTTGGTTTACTTGGTGGAAGATCATATGTTCAGATCCTTGATGATCATTAATACTCCTATGATTATGAACATGCATATGCTTTGTGAGTAGTCATGTTTGTTCCCGAGGACATGGGATAAGTCTTGTTATAAGTAATCATGTGAATTTGGTATTCGTTTGATATTTTGATGAGATGTATGTTGTCTCTCCTCTAGTGGCGTCATGTGAATGTCGACTACATGACACTTCACCATTGTTTGGGCCTAGTGGAAGGCATTGGGAAGTAATAAGTAGATGATGGATTGCTAGAATGACAGAAGCTTAAACCCTAGTTTATGCGTTGCTTCGTAAGGGACTGATTTGGATCCACATGTTTCATGCTATGGTTAGATTTATCTTAATTCTTCTTTCGTAGTTGCCGATGCTTGCGAGAGGGGTTAATCATAAGTGGGAGGCTTGTCCAAGTAAGGGTAGCACCCAAGCACCGGTCCACCCACATATCAAATTATCAAAGTAACGAACGTGAATCATATGAGCATGATGAAAACTAGGTTGACAGAAATTCCCATGTGTCCTCGGGAGCGCCTTGCTTTATATAAGAGTTTGTCCAGGATTGTCCTTTGCTATAAAAAGGATTGGGCCACCTTGCTACACCTTTGTTACAATTGTTACTTGCTAGCCGTTACGAGTTATCTTGTCACAAAACTATCTGTTACCGATAACTTCAATGCCTGTAGAGAATACCTTACTGAGCACCGCTTGTCATTTCCTTCTGCTCCTCGTTGGGTTCGACACTCTTACTTATCGAAAGGACTATGATAGATCCCCTATACTTGTGTGTCATCACCCAGCAAGATGGCCACTTGCTCGACCAGTTCCCCAACCGGGACGGTTCCTACATCGTCTTCACTAGCGAGGAGACGGACAAGCACTCCCAGCGACGGCTACACTGCGAGGTGAACGCCACCGTGCCGGTAACTCCCCAGTTCATGCACTGATCTGAGAAGCCAGTTACCTAGAGCCAGGCTGATCACCCGACCATGATGCCAAGCCTTGGAAACTATGCCCTCGTCCTTGGCCCCACCATCGTCTCCGAGAGACGCACCTACAGCTTCTCGCGGGTGCTGATCAATGGGGGCAGTAGCATCAACATTCTCTATTGCAACACCATGCTCAAGCTAGGGCTCAAGGAGGAGGACCTACAAGCAAGCCGGAGAGTTTTCCGCGGCATCATGCCGGGAAAATCCTGCACCCATGTCAGCAAGATCAAGCTTGATGTTCTCTTTAGCGGCCAGACCCACTTCCATCGCGAACCGATATGGTTTGATGTGGTGGACCTCGACAGTCCCTACCATGCGTTGCTGGACCGGTCGGATCTCATCAAATTCATGGCGGTCCCCCATTACGCCTACCTCAAGCTCAAGATGCCGGGTCCCAAAGGCATCATCACCGTCGCTGGCGACTACAAGATGTCGATCGTGTGCGCACGAGACGGCAGTCGGCTGGTCGAGGGCCTGGAGGTCACAGAGGAGAAGCGGCAGCTCGACCGGCTCATGGCCCACACCTTCGGCCAGCCTCCCATGCCGGCTCCTCCGTCCTTGTCAACCGGTGAGGCCTCGTTCCAGTCGTCCAAGGACACCAGGCAGGTGCCCCTCGACCTGGCCAATCCCAAGCAGTGCGTCACCATCGGCGCCCACCTCAACAGCAAATAGGAAGGCGAGCTCGTTGACTTCCTCCATGAGAATTGGGACATCTTTGCATGGTCTCCAAAGTACATGTCGGGTGTTCCGAGGAAGTTTGCTGAACGCAAGCTTCACGTACGGCCGGATGCGAAGCCGGACAAGAAACCCCTGCACTGTTTCTCCGAGGAGAAGCGACATACTATAGGAGAAGAGATTGCCCAGCTGATCGCAACCGGCTTCATCATGGAAGTGTTCCACCCGGATTGGCTGGGCAACACAATCCAGGTGCTGAAGAAAAACAAGACATGGTGCATGTGTATCGACTACACGAGCGTAAACAATTCATGTCCCAAGGACCCGTTTGCCCTGCCATGGATCGATCAAGTCATCGACTCCACGGATGTCTGCGACCTGCTATCCTTCCTGGATGCCTACTCCGTCTACCACCAGATCAAGCTGCACACGGCTGATCGGCTAAAGACCTCCTTCATCACCCCTTTCGGGGCCTATTGCTACATCACCATGTCCTTCAGCCTGAAGAATGCAGGCGCCACCTTCTAACACTGCATGCAGAAGTGCCTCCTGCCTTAGATAGGCAGGAATGTCCACGTCTACGTTGACAACATCGTCGTCAAGACCAAGAAGCACTTTAGCCTCCTCGACGATCTCTGGGAGACATTCGACAACCTGCGTGAATACAAGATCAAGCTCAACCCGAAGAAGTGCATTTTCTGCGTCCCATCCGGCCAACTCCTGGGTTTTTTCGTGTCTGCTCGTGGCATCAAGGCTAACCCAGAGAAGATCAGGGCGATCGAGCGCATGCCCAAGCCGACCCGGCTCCATGATGTCCAGAAGTTCACCATCCGCCTCGCCTCGCTCAGCCGGTTCATCAACCGGCTGGGGGAGAAGGCCCTGCCCCTCTATGGGCTCCTGTGGAAGACGACTTTGATCGAGCCGGGCCATGACTCCACGAAGAAGACGGCCATGTTCGACTGGCCCTGACGAGGTGGGCGAGGCCTTCCGGGGCCTCAAATGATCTCTCACCAGTGCACCCATCCTGGCCGCACCGGCTGAGAAGGAACCCTTGCTCGCCTACATCACGGCGACCACACACATCATCAGCATCGTCCTGGTGGTGGAGAGGCCGGAGGAGGGCAAGACACTACCAATCCAGCGCCCCGTCTACTACCTCAACAAGGTCCTCTCCGCTTCCAAGAAAAATTAACCCCACTACCAGAAGATGTGCTACGACATATACTTTGCCGCGTAGAAGATCAAGTAGTACTTCTAGGAGCATGTCATCACCGTGGTGAGCATGGCGCCACTGGGCGAAATCATGAGAGGCCGGGACGCCACCGGTCGGATAGCCAAGTGGGTCATCGCCCTCGCTGACTATGAGATCTGGTATAAGCCTCGCACCGCCATCAAGTCACAGGCGATGGCCGACTTCCTCGTCGACTGGGCCGAAACCCAATTCGTGCCGCCTGCACCCAACTCTATGCATTGCCGCATGCACTTCGAAGGCTCGAAGATGCGAGCCGCCTGGGAGCTGGCATCGTCTTATCGTCTCCGAAGGGAGACCAACTCAAGTACGCACTCCAGATCCACTTTGCTGCCTCCAACAACGTTGCCGAGTACGAGGCCCTCGTCCACGACCTCTGGCTCGCCAAGGAGATCGGCATCAGGTGCATCCAATGCTTCGGCGACTCCGACCTCGTGGTGCAGCAGGTCTCTGGCGAATGGGATGCCAGAGATGCCAACATGGCCATCTATCGCTTCCTCGTCCAACAGCTCACCGGCACCTTCGAGGGCTGTGAGTTCCATCACGTAACCCGGGCGGACAATGAGGTAGCCGATATGCTGTAAAGATCGGCTCCACCCGACAGGCCATCCCAATCGGCATCTCCCTCGAGCGGCTGCTCAAGCCGTCGATCAAGCCCTCCCCCAAGTCGGAGTCTACCTTCATGCCAGCTAATGCAGCTGGCCCATCGTCAGAACCAGCTACCCAGCCGGCACCATCAGCGCCGGCCGCTATGCCGGCACCATCAACTACGCCTGCCCAACCGGTGCCACCAGTACCAGCTATCGGGCCGGCCACCTCCGTGGTCATCGACTCCGAGTCTGCGGCTGTCATGATGGCAATCGACGCCCCTTCCGCTGCCCTAGTCTCGGGGGCTAGCGAGCCGGTCCCGGGGACTGATCAGCCGGCCCGGGGACTGGTCAGCCGACTGCGGGGGCCTCAGCCATCTCCAACGTCCCACTCGAGCCCAAGCCGTCTCCCGTTTCGGCACCTTCATGGTCCCAGCCCATTCTGGCATGCCTCTTGTGCGGCGAGCTCCCCCCAACAAAGATGAGGCCCGACGGATGCAACGTTGTGCCCCTGCCTACAACATCATCAACCACGAGTTGGTTCATCGCAGCACAACCGACGTGTATCAGCATTGCGTCTAGCCGGAAAAATGGCAAGAAATCCTCCTCGACATCCACCAGGGCGAGTGCGGGCACCACGCCGCCTCCAAGACCCTGGTGGCCAAGGCGTCCCGCCATGGCTTCTACTGGCCGACTGCTTTGGAGGAGGCCAAGCGGTTGCTCGACAAGTGCGAAGGGTGCCAACGCTTCAGCACGAAGAGACACTTGGCGGCTACGACCCTCCAAACCATCCCCCTCTCGTGGTCCTTCATCGTCCGGGGGCTAGACATGGTGGGACTCTTTAAGACCGCATGAGGCGGCATGACATATTTTTTGGTAGCCATCGACAAATTCACCAAGTGGATCGAGGTCAGGCCAATCAAGAAGCTGGACGGCCCCACGGCCGTCTGGTTCGTCGAGGACATCACAGTCATCTACGGCGCCCCCACAGCATCATCACTGACAACGGCACGAACTTCGCCAAGGGCGCATTAGCGCGTTTCTGCGCCAAGCAAGGTATCTGGCTGGACTTGGTGTCCGTTGCCCACCCGTAGTCAAACGACGAGGTTGAGAGGGCAAACGGTCCGATCCTGATCGACATCAAGCCCCAGGTCATGGCACAGATGGTCAGGTCACCCGGCTCCTAGATCGAAGAGCTGCCGGCTGTCCTCTGGAACCTGAGGACCATGCTAACCGGTCAACCGGCTTCACCCCTTTCTTTATCGTATACGGGTCCAAGGCAATCATCCTCACTGACATCAAATACGATTCGCCTCAGGTTGCCCTGTATACGGAGAAGGGCACAAAGGAGGCAAGAGAAGATGGCATCGACCTCCTCGAGGAGGTCCGCGAGATGGCCCTAAGTCGAATGGCTATCTACCAGCAGAAGCTCCGGCACTACGACAGCAAGCAGATCCGTGGCCTCTCCTTTCGAGAGGGGGACCTGGTCCTTAGGCGGATCCAACGCATAGCCGGCCAGCACAAGCTGTCTTCCCTATGGGAGGCACGTTCATCGTCGCCAAGGTGCTGCACAACAACGCATACTATCTGATAGACGCCCAGAAGCGCAAGAGAGATGGCTCCGGCAAGGAGGCCGAGCGCCTGTGGAACGTGGCGCTCCTCCGCCCCTTTTACTGCTAAGATGCAGTGTATGTATGTATCCCTCCCCTTTTAGGCTTATGAATGCAATGGGTGCCCCAATCCTACTCTTGGAACACACCCTTTTCATTTCTATCCGAACTCTTCTTTCGCCTCACCAGCTCCCGGGCCTGGGGGCTCGCCGGCTAGCCCTAGCGCCCTCCCCCGAAGCCAGTCAAATAATGTGAACTCAAGTAATCCCTACTACCCCCCGAGCTAGAGACCAGATCCCAATTGTCCAGCTGAAGGGTCCTCGAGATGGCAAAACTTGGCGCACACGAAAATCGATCGCAAGAGGATCGCCGGCTAGGGCTAGCCAAAACGCTCTTTTTAGCCTCTACAACTCACCTTACCCGAAACACTCTTACGGTTCCCAAACTTTTGACCGGCTCTCCTGAGGCGGACACACCGTCCCAGCTATAGACCGGCTCCCGGCTGTCCGGCTAGCAGGGCCGAAACCGAGGGGGACAAGGCTTTGAGCAGACGGAACCAAAAGGGCAAAAAAGGGTAAGGCTGAGCCGGCACGCATAAAACTACATTTCAGCAACCAAAAGCTTCATAAAATTTAAAAGGCCCATGGCCAGAAGTTCGTTACATATACACCCCTAGTGGGTGGAATTGAGGCCTAATGATGAATGCAGAAAAGATAAAAGGCCCTAGGTGGCAGCACCGTCTTCTCCTCCATGTATATCAAATATACTTCTGTCGACATTGCCAGCCTTCTTATCTACCAAGTATCTAGGGTTGTTCCGCTTCAGCGACCGTTCTCCTCATAATAGAAGCACAGAGTCTCGGGTGTGGGCTCAACCTTGGGTTTCTTCACCAGAGCGGCAAATGGCTTGTCATTCCTGAAGTTTTTCCCTTCTTGCCCTTGCCCTTCTTGAAACTAGTGGTTTTCACTTAACCATCAACACTTGATCTTCTTGATTTCTACCTTCGCGGTGTCAAACAACGCGAATAGCTCAGGGATCATTATGTCCATCCTTGGCATTTTATAGTTCATCACGAAGCTCCAATAGCTTGGTGGCAGTGACTTGGAGAACTATATTAATCACTATCTTATCTGGAAGATTAACTCCCACTTGATTCAAGTGATTGTAGCACCCGGACAATCTGAGCACATGCTCACCGATTGAGCTATTCTCTTTTATCCTGCCGGCAAAGAATCTTGTTGGAGGTCTCATACCTCTCAACACAGGCATGAACCTGAGATCCCAATCTCAGCTCTTAGAACATCTCATATGTTCCGTGATGTTCAAAACATTTTGAAGCCTCAATTCTAAGCCGTAATACATGACGCACTGAACTATCAAGTAGACATCATAAAGTGCATGTAAGATGTTCACAACATCTACAGACAACGCTTGAAGGAGTGGTGCACTGAGCGGTGCATCAAGGACACAAGCTTTCTGTGCAGCAATGAGGACAATCCTCAGATCACGGACCCAGTCCGCATTATTGCTACCATCATCTTTCAACTTACTTTTCACTAGGAACGTATCAATAAGATAGGGGAGCTATAGCGTGAGCTATCTACAACATAATTTGCAAAGACACTTTTAGACTAAGTTCATGATAATTAAGTTCACATAATCAAATTATTTAATGAACTCCCACTTAGATTACTAGTGCAGAACAGGCCTATAGTCCCGGGCCAGATGGACCTTTAGTACCGGTTCCCCAACCGGTACTAACGGGTCGGGACTAAAGGTCCAGACCTTTAGTACCGGTTGGACCACGGACCGGTACTAAAGGCCCTCCACGTGGCTGCCTGCGTGGACTGATGGTGGAAGACCTTTAGTACCGGTTGGTGATACCAACCGGTACTAAGTCTTTTTTTTTGTTTTAGCTTTTAATTAGGTTTTAATTTTCCTCTCTATTTTTTGTGTTTTCCATTCATTTCAAATTTATTTTACGGTGCTACATACTGTAAACAGTACACAAGTTCATGCATATATATATATACATGTAATATAATATACAATATCTCATACACAGTATATATATATACAAATGGAATTACACATCCATATAAATTCGGGACTTATAATTAACTTAAGGCCCAAAACCCGGCCGGGACTAGCTAGCTAGTGCTCCGGATGAAATCTCAGTTCTCTACTACTGATTTGCTGGCATTATTGAGGCGGCGGTAAGGAATAGTGCTCTCCGTTTACATGAATGACATGTTGAAGAAGAAATGCCGCAAATTCCTCTTGAAGTGCTACAAAGCGTTTCTCGGGTGAGAGCTTCGACATCATCTGCCAAACCTGGAGTTGTCTTTCACGTGCTCTTCTGCGACGTATATGACTTTCAGTCTGCATGCGAATGTTCTCGCAGAGGAAATATCCACATAAATTTGTCCCCTGTGGCTGCTTCGCGCACTTTGCAAAAGAATATAATTGAATAAGATAATTAATAATCGAGCATGATAATGGTATTAAAAATAGAACTAATGAGATGCGCGGACCTAGTAGTACTACTTAATTACCTGCATCTTTTTCCACTTCAGCTTTGGTTTCCATTGATGACCATGATGGTTTTTTTCTATCATCTTTTTCCAAACACTACCCGGCAAAGAAAAAGAACGAAAGAGTTATTATAATTACTTTTGATATCAGGAAATAATGAAAGAAAGCGAGGTCGATAAAGATTGAAATTACCGTTCTATCATAAAATACAAGTCCACGTATGATTGTTCTGGTGTATCTAGTGAGTCGTACACTTGAACAAGTCCATCCGCAAGGATAATATATAGGAGGATATAGTGGTCTCTGCGCAGAAGTTTATATAATTAAGCAGGCATGCGCATATAACTCATCAACTACACTTGACAACGAGCTAGTAAGCAAAAATAGAATTTGTAGTATACAAGAGAGTAAACACTCACCCCATGTTGTAAGGAAATATTATAGTAGATTTGTTGGTATTCATTAGTGACTCTAGAAAATTTTCCAAGAGATCTTCTGTGTCCTTGGCATAATGTTTTACCACATGACCATTAACGGTACTTGGGTCGATGAACCCAATGGCATCGATTCCCTCTTGTTTCAATTCCCACATCTTCAATCTGCATAATAGCATAGAAAAGAACATATATAGTGAGGATAAGCCAATGAATGATATCTTAGCTAGAGACTTAAATTACTAAAGATATAAATCACTTACAGACAATAGCAACTGATGAGAGTTTTGTCGATAGAGTCCATGTGGTATAACTGGAAAAGTTTTGAGAATTCAAGACATATGTCACATGCATTGACGTAATGCTCTTTCCTTACTTTGACCATGACCGCCGTCTCCCCTCACTTTGCTTCACGCATGTACCAATCATGCAACCATCGCATCGCAGTTGGTAGTTCCTTATACTGCTCGGGTGTGACAAGTGGTTTTCCGACGGCATATTGCATTGCGTACTCAGTTGCATCGTACCCGCGGATTTCCTCGGTGCCAAGGATTTGGTCAAGAGTGAGACTTGCAGCCTTTAGTACTTCGAGGTCCATTGGGTTGCCTTGCATGTCGACTGGTTGGATCGGTTGCTTGCTTGGATTGGTACTCACCTTGAGTGGAGAGATCGATTGCTTGGATTGTTATCCGAGCTGGGGAACTGTTTTCCCGCTAGTTGATGCCGTACTTCCCGACTTCTTCCTTGGGCTGGGCCGACTTCTCTGCTCACTTGCCTTCTGAATCTGTCGCTCATAGTCTGTCGGCATATGCTCGATATATGCCGGGGGTCGATCAATAAAGTGTTCCATAAAGTGCTCTTGGACTTCCTTGGGTATTACCTCCTTTGGCGGAACGGTCTTCTTCGCAAAAAAGGCTTTCAATTGGAGATCGCATTCAATTTTATTTTCCTCTGGTGTCATGTCATAAGGCAACTTCCTTTTGGCTGGAGGCTCGGGTTTCTTCTTTGCTTTCTTTCGAAGTGGACTGCTGGTGGCCTTCCTCTTTTGGGAGCCCTGCTGGCGGGACCGCTGCCGGGGTGGAGTCGGCTCACGCGGCGGAGATCAATATCGATGATGATATGGAGTCGCGTCGTGCTCCATCCCGAGGTTGGGAGGACTGCTCATGGCAAGGTGGGGAGGACTGCTGGCGAGGTGGGACGCCTCTCAAGGTGGGGACGACTGTGGGGGAGCTCGAGGTGGGGAGGACTGCTGGCGAGGTGACTGCTGCCGAGGTGGGGAGGACTGTTGGCGAGGTGGGGAGGACTGCTGGCGCTGCGATGCCTCTAGCTGGGATCCCTCGCGCTGGACATCGATACTCGGAGGAGCCGGTGGACTTAGCGCCGAGTGTGGAAAGACGATGCAGTCCTTACTCCATAGAATGAGACCACGGCCGGCTTCTGCCAATGTGGACTCCCCCTCACCTCCAGGGATGTCAAGCAATAGTTCATCATATCCCGGCTCTATTGCGTCCACCGCGACACGAGCATACCCAGCTGGAACCGGATTGCACACTACTAGGAAAGGGCTATAGATAATATGGACATTAATGGCGCACCACATGTGGCGCATTTGTAGGTGGTGCGCCATTAGTAACTTTCTAGGTGGCCGAAAATTTCACCAAATGCACCCCCGTGACCGCCTTTTCAGTTTTTAGAAAAATAAAAGAAAATGATGGAAATGTCAAAAAAATAAAAGAAAATAAGTTTCCCATGTGATATGTGGTCTAGTTGTTTGGAAAATTTATAAATATGAATTTCGACTTTATTTGCAAAATCTCTCTGGAATTTAGTAAAATGGGCATAACTTTTGCATACGAACTCGGATTAAATTTTTTTATATGAAAAATCATCTACTCGAAAAGTTACATCCGAATTCAACGGGGGAACCCCGTTCAAGATTTTTAGAATCCCCAAAGACCTAACAGAATAAAAGATACGGGGCTTTTAAGATCTAGAGGGGAAATTTCAAACTTAGTAATTTGTTTTGATTTTTTTTTGGGAAAAAATGTTCAAAAAATGTACGTAATATGACCGGGAAGTTCGAAATATTTTTTCAAAATTTCATCACACTCATGAACACGAACAAAGTCCTAGACATCAACAAGGTTTAATAGGATTGGTATGATAGATATATCAACAAGTGCCTGTTAAGTGAGCTGGTGCTTGGGTTGGATAGAATTGAGAAGTTAAGCGTGCTCGGGCTGGAGTAGTGTGAGGATGGGTGATCTTCCGGGAAGTTTGACCACAGAGTGCAATTTGACTTGAGATTAAGCATATTGACTCAAGATTAAGATTAAGCCATAGTGACCCGAGATTAAGAAAAAACAAAAACAAAATTTTTGGAAAACATATTTGAAAAAAAAATTGAATTTTTTTTGTTAGTAATGGTGCACTCCCTGGTGATATACTAATGGCGCACCGTGTGATATACTAATGGCGCACTCCTTGGTGCGCCATTAGTATCTGGTATACTAATGGCGCACCGTGTGCCATTAGTATTAATTACTAGTGGCGTGATGCTAGTGGCGCACCTATAGTGCGCCATTAGTGGCCAAAACAGGTGCACCACTAGTAGGCCATTTCCTAGTAGTGGCAATGCCAGAGAACATTAGGTATATTTGGTAAAGCATAGCCCGTCGCGACCCGCACGGGTATGTTCTTCATTTTCTGGATTAGCTCACAAGATGTCTTCTCGATGATATCATCCACGGGGGTGTGACCCAGCGGTGCCCCCGTGGAACCCACGCTGCTTTTCGGAATTGTAGATGGGACGGGTTCTTCCCCTGCCTCCTGCTGCGGAGTTTCCCTTTGCTGGGTCAGTACCTGTATCTGTAGCTGCTGCTGCTCGTACTTCTGTTCCAACTTCGAAAGTCGGTCTGCTTCCACCTTCTTTTTTCTTGAATGGCTTTTATAACTGTCCTGCCATCCCGCAAACCCCTCGTACCACGGAACAATGCCCATGCCTCGTGTTCGTCCTCCGTGTTCGGCATTCCCGAGGGCGCGTGTAAGCTCGTCGTTCTCTCTATCGGGGTGAAACCGTCCTTCTTGGGCATCTTTTATTGCTTGAATCAACTCATCTGATGCATGCTTCAGACTGGCCAGTGCAATAATCTTCCCTGTGGCTGGGTCCAACTTTCCCCCATGCGCAAAAAACCAATTCCTGCACCTCTTGGGCCAGTTGAAGGTTACTGGAGTGATCCCTTCAGCAAGCATCTTATTCTCTAATGCATCCCACTTAGGAATGGCTGACTTGTATCCACCTGTCCCTAGTTTATGGTGATACTTTTTTTCTCAGTATTTATCTTACTCTTTGCCGACTTCTCCATAGCAGCTATCGATGTCTTGTACTCGATAAATGCGTCCCAGTGATACCTTACCTTCTCGAATATTCCTTTGAATTTGGGCGCCTTCTTGCCTCTAGCGTTGTACTCGGTCCATAATCTTTTCTTCCAAGTATGGAACGCGCCGGCCATCTTATGGAGAGCAAACTCCTTGACTTTGTTCCTTTGACGCTCCGAGAGAGAATCTGGTAGGGTGAAATGCTCCATGAGCTCTCTCCAAAGGGCATCTTTAATTCTTGTATCGACATAATTCACTCCTGGTTTTGGTTCCTTCGGCTGAATCCATTCATGCATTGTGATCGGGACTCCGTCCCTAACAACCACTCCACATTGATGCACAAATGTCTTGGCATTGGCTTCAGGGTGAGTCGGTTCGCCATTATGTTTGAAAGCATCAAGATTGAGCTTTATGTTGCCGTCCAATATTTTGGCAGCGCCTCGTACATTTCTACTAGATTGGCTCGATCCGGAGGGCTGATAATTAAAATAAGAAAGATATGTTAATATATATATACAAATCAATTAATACACATGTAATGATCACCAGAGGCTAATGGATGTGTATATACCTCGCCGAACATTATTGGTTGTTCCGGATTTTGGAACATAAGTTGTTCTTCCTCGGTCTCATATCCATCACCATGATTGTTCAGATATTGTGAGCCATCATCATGATCATGTGATTCACCTCGAAGGTCCGCTGGGTTTTCGGAGGAGCGTATCATGTCGAAGATGTCCTCTTCATGAGCTCTACCGGTATTGTCCATAGCTTAATAACTAGTCCATAATAATATAGATAAAACAAATTAGTATTTAAATTAGCATGCATTCAAGAAGAAAAATAACTGATAGTTAATTAATAATGCATCATCGAATACATATATAGTATAGTTCTTAGAAAAGATCTCATCTGCATAATCTTGGATAATTTTCAATACATTGGCTAATCTCCATCGATCTAGCTAATACATCATAATAATACATCATAATAGTAGCTAGCTAATATATCGATCTAGCTAGAACCCTAGCGCCCAGCGGATATCGGGGCAGGCGGTGGACACCCAAAGAGAAGGAACCATCACAGGAACATAGCTCTAGTGAGATCCCTAAAGAATCTGCCAGGTATTGTCGGACCTGGCCTCCAAAGCTGCCATGTAGCGTCGGACGTGCTCGTTCTCCTTGCTTACATGGTACTGTACCACCTCCGCGGGGGATTCAAGCCTCTCGATCGTCTGTGGCCCATGCGGCCGCCACCACAGAACCTCCGGGTCGACGACGGGCTGGCTCCTCACCAAGCTGCGCCGCCCGGAAGGCAGCACCTCCCAGTACCAGCCCGACGGAGCCCAGTCCTTGACAAGGCCCCTCGGCTCAAGCAAGTGACCTCCTCCGGTGACTCGACGACGAGGATGCGGGATCGGTAGCGTCGACGTCGAGAAGAAACACTTAATTACGAAAACAAATTAAATAAAACTGAGCAAAATTAACACTTAAGAAAATTAACACTTAGCATCTAGCAAAATCAAGAATTACGACACGCTTTGGATCCTAATGCATGTGTGACTATCGGTCTGTCGAGACTTTCCTTAAATAACTCTCACATATCTCATGGCGTGTTGGTGCGCACTCTCTCACATTGATACGGTGGTGTATATATGTTGGTGGACACTCTCTCGCAGTAATAGGTTCGACCGGTGGTGATGGACGCTTCCCCTCTCCTCTTCTTGCACAATATATCGATGAGTATATCGCAAAGAAGAGGAGAAAGAGGAAGCGCCCCCACGACAACAGTCGGGATTCCTCCATCAAGAACACACATGAAACCCTAAACTAAATTAGGATTGACGACAGACCGAAAGTCACACACGCATTAGGATCCAAACTAAATTAAACCTAAACCTAAACTAAACATAAACTAAATTAAACCTAAAATAAACATAAATTAACACATATCCTAATAACCTGACAACCTAACTAACTAACTAACTAAATAGGGGTGTTGTGTCGTGGTCGGGGTCGGGTGTTGGGGGTGTCGTGTCGGGGTGTCGGGGTTCGACGCCGAGGGACCCTAGATACCCTAGCATCTACACACTAGTCCTGCGATCATCGGGGCGATCGTTGGGGAGAGGGATCGGCCGGGAGATCTCACCTAGCCTCCTGACCCGGAGGTGGCGTCGGCGACGGGCTCGGGGCGGCGGCAACGGGATAACGGAGTGGCGACCGGAGTGAGCAGGCTAGCGGCGACGGGACCGGCGACGAAGGGCGTCTTCCAGGTAGGCGAGGGCGACCGCGGTGAGGGTGACGACGGTGAGGGCGACGACGGCGGTGGTGAGGGCGACGGTGGCGAGGGGCGGCGTCCGGGTAGGCGAGGGCGACAGTGGCGAGGGCGATGGTGGTGAGGGCGACGGTGGCGCGACCGACGGCGACGGTGGTGAGGGCGACGGCAATGGCGCGGTGGTGGTGCGGCGGCGGCGAGGGCGATGACGGCGAGAGCGACGGCGGCGAGGGCGACGACGGCAAGGGCGACGACAATGGCGATTTTGGCAGCCTGGCGGCGCAAGTTGAGCTCTCCCGGTGCGTTGCTCGGCCCGGGACGACGAAGTCCTCCTTTTATACCAGAGAGACCTTTAGTACCGGTGCGTGGCACGCACCGCTACTAAAGGTCCTCCCAACAGAGCGCGGGGGCGGTGGACCTTTAGTACCGGCGCGTGGCTCGCACCGGTACTAAAGACCCTTTAGTACCGGTGCTTGCCACGCACCGGTACTAAAGGTCCTGCCAAAAGAGCGCGGGGGCAGTGGACCTTTAGTACCGGTGCGTGGCTAGCACCAGTACTAAAAGTGTTTTTTAATTAAATATTAGTTTTTTATTTTCAAAAAAACCCGTAAACTTTAGAAAATCATACAAAAAACGTAGGACTCCAATGGAAATAAATAATATATGAAAAAATATCAGAAAAATATAAAGAATCTGTTTATGGCATTTCCATGCATCTTTGAACAACTTCAACTGTTGTATAAGATAATTTGATTAAATGGCATTTGAAATATTCATATCTCGAGTTTGAAAAGCAGTACAAATAAACTCTGAAAAGGTTGTAACTTGGCATGACATCATAATTTCACCCACATAGCAACTTCTAAAGAGTTGAGAGGGTTACGGCAAAAACTGGATGCACTTCGTGTACAAATTGGACAATCTCATAAGAAGTATGAGGGTTTCGGACGAAAACTCATCTATTACACAGGGATTTCATTTTCAATAACTTATTTTAAATCCATACTTTTTGTGTGTTCAATACGCACCATTCAAAGGCACATCATCAATTTTCAGCCCTTTCTAACTTCATTTGATATTTTTCAGGCATTTAATGATTTATTTTGAGCTAAATGACCCTGAATTTGAAAAGGAGTACAAATGAACTTTGAAAAGGTTGTAACTTGGCATGACATCATAATTTAACCCACATAGCAACTTCAAGAGAGTTGAGAGGGTTACGACAAAAACTGGATGCACTTCGTGTACAAATTGGACAATCTCATAAGAAGTATGAGGGTTTCGGACAAAAACTCATCTATTACAAAGGGATTTCATTTTTAATAACTTATTTTAACTCCTTACTTTTTGTGTGTTCAATATGCACCATTCAAAGGCACATCATCAATTTTCAACCCTTTCTGACTTCATTTGATATTTTTCAGGCGTTTAATGATTTATTTTGAGCTAAATGACCCTGAATTTGAAAAGCAGTACAAATGAACTCTGAAAAGGTTGTAACTTGGCATGACATCATAATTTCACCCACATAGCAACTTCTAGAGAGCTAAGAGGGTTACGGCAAAAACTGGATGCACTTCGTGTACAAATTGGACAATCTCATAAGAAGTATGAGGATTTCGGACGAAAACTCATCTATTACAAAGGGATTTCAATTTCAATAACTTATTTTAACTCCATACTTTTTGTGTGTTCAATATGCACCATTAAAAGGCACATCATCAATTTTCAACCCTTTCTAACTTCATTTGATATTTTTCAGGCATTTAATGATTTATTTTGAGCTAAATGACCCTGAATTTGAAAAGGAGTACAAATGAACTCTGAAAAGGTTGTAACTTGGCATGACATCATAATTCCACCCACATAGCAACTTCAAGAGAGTTGAGAGGGTTACGGCAAAAACTGGATGCACTTCGTGTAAAAATTGGACAATCTCATAAGAAGTATGAGGGTTTCGGACGAAAACTCATCTACTACAAAGGGATTTCATTTTTAATAACTTATTTTAACTCCTTACTTTTTGTGTGTTCAATATGCACCATTCAAGGGCACATCATCAATTTTCAACCCTTTCTGACTTCATTTGATATTTTTCAGGCGTTTAATGATTTATTTTGAGCTAAATGACCCTAAATTTGAAAAGCAGTACAAATGAACTCTGAAAAGGTTGTAACTTGGCATGCCATCATAATTTCACCCACATAGAAACTTCTAGAGAGTTAAGAGGGTTACGACAAAAACTGGATGCACTTCGTGTACAAATTGGACAATCTCATAAGAAGTATGAGGGTTTCGTACGAAAACTCATCTATTACAAAGGGATTTCATTTTCAATAACTTATTTTAACTCCATACTTTTTGTGTGTTCAATATGCACCATTCAAAGGCACATCATCAATTTTCAACCCTTTCTAACTTCATTTGATATTTTTCAGGCATTTAAAGATTTATTTTGAGCTAAATGACCCTGAATTTGAAAAGTAGTACAAATGAACTCTGAAAAGGTTGTAACTTGGAATGACATCATAATTTCATCCACATAGCAACTTCAAGAGAGTTGAGAGTGTTACGGCAAAAACTGGATGCACTTCGTGTACAAATTGGACAATCTCATAAGAAGTATGAGGGTTTCATACGAAAACTCATCTATTACAAAGGGATTTCATTTTCAATAACTTATTTTAACTCCATACTTTTTGTGTGTTCAATATGCACCATTCAAAGGCACATCATCAATTTTCAACCCTTTCTAACGTCATTTGATATTTTTCAGGCATTTAATGATTTATTTTGAGCTAAATGACCCTGAATTTGAAAAGCAGTACAAATGAACTCTGAAAAGGTTGTAACTTGGCATGACATCATAATTTCACCCACATAGCAACTTCAAGAGAGTTGAGAGGGTTACGACAAAAACTGGATGCACTTCGTGTACAAATTGGACAATCTCATAAGAAGTATGAGGGTTTCGTACGAAAACTCATCTATTACAAAGGGATTTCATTTTCAATAACTTATTTTAACTCCATACTTTTTGTGTGTTCAATATGCACCATTCAAAGGCACATCATCAATTTTCAACCCTTTCTGACTTCATTTGATATTTTTCAGGCGTTTAATGATTTATTTTGAGCTAAATGACCCTGAATTTGAAAAGCAGTACAAATGAACTCTGAAAAGGTTGTAACTTGGCATGACATCATAATTTCACCCACATAGCAACTTCTAGAGAGCTAAGAGGGTTACGGCAAAAACTGGATGCACTTCGTGTACAAATTGGACAATCTCATAAGAAGTATGAGGGTTTCATACGAAAACTCATCTATTACAAAGGGATTTCATTTTCAATAACTTATTTTAACTCCATACTTTTTGTGTGTTCAATATGCACCATTCAAAGGCACATCATCAATTTTCAACCCTTTCTAACGTCATTTGATATTTTTCAGGCATTTAATGATTTATTTTGAGCTAAATGACCCTGAATTTGAAAAGGAGTACAAATGAACTCTGAAAAGGTTGTAACTTGGCATGACATCATAATTTAACCCACATAGCAACTTCAAGAGAGTTGAGAGGGTTACGGCAAAAACTGGATGCACTTCGTGTACAAATTGGACAATCTCATAAGAAGTATGAGGGTTTCGGACGAAAACTCATCTATTACAAAGGGATTTCATTTTTAATAACTTATTTTAACTCCTTACTTTTTGTGTGTTCAATATGCACCATTCAAAGGCACATCATCAATTTTCAACCCTTTCTGACTTCATTTGATATTTTTCAGGCGTTTAATGATTTATTTTGAGCTAAATGACCCTGAATTTGAAAAGCAGTACAAATGAACTCTGAAAAGGTTGTAACTTGGCATGACATCATAATTTCACCCACATAGCAACTTCTAGAGAGCTAAGAGGGTTACGGCAAAAACTGGATGCACTTCGTGTACAAATTGGACAATCTCATAAGAAGTATGAGGATTTCGGACGAAAACTCATCTATTACAAAGGGATTTCATTTTCAATAACTTATTTTAACTCCATACTTTTTGTGTGTTCAATATGCACCATTCAAAGGCACATCATCAATTTTCAACCCTTTCTAACTTCATTTGATATTTTTCAGGCATTTAATGATTTATTTTGAGCTAAATGACCCTGAATTTGAAAAGGAGTACAAATGAACTCTGAAAAGGTTGTAACTTGGCATGACATCATAATTTCACCCACATAGCAACTTCAAGAGAGTTGAGAGGGTTACGGTAAAAACTGGATGCACTTCGTGTACAAATTGGACAATCTCATAAGAAGTATGAGGGTTTCGGACGAAAACTCATCTACTACAAAGGGATTTCATTTTTAATAACTTATTTTAACTCCTTACTTTTTGTGTGTTCAATATGCACCATTCAAGGGCACATCATCAATTTTCAACCCTTTCTGACTTCATTTGATATTTTTCAGGCGTTTAATGATTTATTTTGAGCTAAATGACCCTGAATTTGAAAAGCAGTACAAATGAACTCTGAAAAGGTTGTAACTTGGCATGCCATCATAATTTCACCCACATAGAAACTTCTAGAGAGTTGAGAGGGTTACGGCAAAAACTGGATGCACTTCGTGTACAAATTGGACAATCTCATAAGAAGTATGAGGGTTTCATATGAAAACTCATCTATTACAAAGGGATTTCATTTTCAATAACTTATTTTAACTCCATACTTTTTGTGTGTTCAATATGCACCATTCAAAGGCACATCATCAATTTTCAACCCTTTCTAACTTCATTTGATATTTTTCAGGCATTTAATGATTTATTTTGAGCTAAATGACCCTGAATTTGAAAAGCAGTACAAATGAACTCTGAAAAGGTTGTAACTTGGCATGACATCATAATTTCACCCGCATAGCAACTTCAAGAGAGTTGAGAGGGTTACGGCAAAAACTGGATACACTTCCTGTATAAATTGGACAATCTCATAAGAAGTATGAGGGTTTCGGACGAAAACTCATCTATTACAAAGGGATTTCATTTTTAATAACTTATTTTAACTCCTTACTTTTTGTGTGTTCAATATGCACCATTCAAAGGCACATCATCAATTTTCAACCCTTTCTGACTTCATTTGATATTTTTCAGGCGTTTAATGATTTATTTTGAGCTAAATGACCCTGAATTTGAAAAGCAGTACAAATGAACTCTGAAAAGGTTGTAACTTGGCATGAAATCATAATTTCACCCACATAGCAACTTCTAGAGAGTTGAGAGGGTTATGGCAAAAACTGGATGCACTTCGTGTACAAATTGGACAATCTCATAAGAAGTATGAGGGTTTCGGACGAAAACTCATCTATTACAAAGGGATTTCATTTTTAATAACTTATTTTAACTCCTTACTTTTTGTGTGTTCAATATACACCATTCAAAGGCACATCATCAATTTTCAACCCTTTCTGACTTCATTTGATATTTTTCAGGCGTTTAATGATTTATTTTGAGCTAAATGACCCTGAATTTGAAAAGCAGTACAAATGAACTCTGAAAAGGTTGTAACTTGGCATGACATCATAATTTCACCCACATAGCAACTTCTAGAGAGTTGAGAGGGTTATGGCAAAAACTGGATGCACTTCGTGTACAAATTGGACAATCTCATAAGAAGTATGAGGGTTTCATACGAAAACTCATCTATTACAAAGGGATTTCATTTTTAATAACTGATTTTAACTCCATACGGCAAAAACTGGATGCACTTCGTGTACAAACTGTTACAAAGATATACCATGCTAGCTAGGAAATGCATGCATGTCCTTCACATAAATATATAGAAAGTGATGACGGTGAAGCCGGTCACATCCCAGAGTGGGATCTCGCGGTGTAAGACTTTTTCTACATGTTTGTCCCTTTCTTAATATTGCGCCGTAACCATGGATAATCTTCATCATTTAACAGGATGCTTGGGCCAGTCTTCACTCTGAAGGGAGGGATTTCATGAAACTTTTCATAATCTTCGGACATGTCTGTGTTGTCCTCCACTCCCACAATGTTTCTTTTCCCTAAAAGAACTATGTGGCACTTTGGCTCATCGTACGATGTATTCGCTTCCTTATCTTTTTTCTCCTCGGTTTGCTAGACATGTCCTTCACATAGAAAACCTGAGCCACATCATTGGCTAGGACGAATGAGTCGTCTGTGTATCCAAGATTGTTCAGATCCACTGTTGTCATTCCGTACTGCGGGTCTACCTGTACCCCGCCTCTAGTATATTTGACCCATTTGCACCGAAACAAAGGGACCTTAAGATCAGGTCCATAGTCAAGTTCCCATATCTCCTCTATGTAACCATAATATGTGTCTTCAAAGTTGGTTGCATCATAGCGGACACCACTGTTTTGGTTGGTGCTCTTCTTATCTTGGGCGATCGTGTAAAATGTATTCCCATTTATCTCGTACCCTTTGAAAGTCATTACAGTCGAACTTGGTGTCTTGGCCAACCAGTACAGTTCATCTCAAACATCGTTGTCATTGATGAGCTTTGTTTGCAACCAACTGGCAAAAGTCTCCATGTGTTTACGTTCAATCCAGGGGTCAGACTGCTCTGGGTTCTTGGACCGTACAGTATCCTTGTGTTCCTCCATATATGGAGTCACCAAGGTGGAATTTTGTAGAACCGTGTAGTGTGCTTGAGTGAAAGAATGCCCGTCCATATTTATTGCTTCTTTCTTTCCTAATGTGCCTTTTCCACCCAGTCTCCCCTCATGCCGCGATTCAGGAAGACCAATCAGCTTAATGTCAGGAAAAAAGTCAACACAAAACTCAATAACCTCCTCTGTTCCATATCCCTTGGTGATGCTTCCTTCTGGCCTAGCTAGGTTATGAACATATTTCTTTAAGACTCCCATGAACCTCTCGAAGGGGAACATATTGTGTAGAAATACGGGACCCAGAATGTTAATCTCTTCGACTAGGTGCACTAGAACGTGCGTCATAATATTGAAGAAGGATGGAGGGAACACCAACTCGAAACTGACAAGACATTGGACCAGGTCATGCTGTAACCTTGGTAGGATTTCTGGATCGATTACCTTCTGAGAAATTGCATTGAGGAATGCGCATAGCTTCACAATGGTTATCGAACATTTTTCGGTAGAAGCCCCCTAAGTGCAACTGGAAGTAATTGCGTGTGACAGCCCGAGATAGACGTTCCAGAAGATTCCCCTTTTATTTCCATTCTTGTCATGTGTTTCGTTGTGTGTTGCATTCATCATCGCATCATTCACATCATCTCCATTGTATCGTCTCCCGTTTTCGAAAACTTGCATCCGTTCGTAGTTGTCGGTTCTCTATGTTCTTGCCGTTGCCCGCTTCGAGACAAGCACACACGCCCGCGCCCGCGACACCATATAAATAAAAGCGTTTTAAGCGCACGCAAAAATATTCTCGGATCGAGTTGAAACTTGTCGTACGGTCTTGTTATAGCTTAGGTAGACCGCCCGTCGAATTTCGTCGCAATCCGAGTTCGTTTGATGCCCCGTCGGTCAGCTGTAGTAGAGAGGTCATCGGTTATCGTCGGACGTTTCTCGCTGGTTTAAAACCGTCGTGCCGCGCTACACCGCTTCCCTTTCATCCCCTCCTAGCCTTCTACACAGCCACCGTAACCCCCTCTCCGCTTTCGGACGTCGGATCGTCACCCGGCAGTCCGAAAACGGACAGTGCCGTAACCCTAGCCCCTAGCCTATTTGTAGCCCCTCCCCACCTCATTTCACGTGCAAACCCTAGCTAGCCCCTTCTCCCTCCTCCAGCCTCCAGCCCGCCCGATCCCATCTGGGCCCGTTCGAGCCCATCCGGGCCCGAATCGGCGTCCCGGAGCTCTCCCGAGCTCCATCCTTGGAGGAAGCCGCAGCTCGCCGGAGTTCCCCATCGCCGGAGCCGCCCTGCTGGCCGGAGCCGCCCCGCCGCCATGGACCTGCAGTCCCTCGCCAGCCTCCCTCTCCTCCTTCCCCTGCCTTCCTCCTCCCTTGCTCACCTCTCCCTCTCTGCGCAGGAGCCGCCGCTGCCATGTTACTCGACGCCCCCGCAGCCGCTCGCCACCGCCCCGGCCAGTCGCCGGCCAGATCTGGCAAGGAGGTCGCCGGATCCATCGCCCCGGCCCTTTCCCGGCCGTCCCCTGCCTTCCCTCACCGTGGGAGCCGCCTAGCCCTCCGCCGCCGTCGCTCCTTCCTCGGGCACGGGAGGAAGACGAGCAGCGCCGAGCCATTGACCCCGAGCGGCCAGCGCTCGTGGGCCGGCCTGCTACCCCGCGGCCCAGCAGCCTCCAGCGCCAGCCAGGCCAGATCCGGCCCAGGGTGAGCCCAGCCCCAACCCCCTTTCTTGTTGTTGTTGTTTTGTTTGTTATTTTTACTTCTCCGTAGTAAAACGTCCATATTAATTGAACCGTGCATCGGATTTAAACAATTCAAATATGAAATATGCTTAGAATAATACGTAGATTATTAATATGTCATTTGCATCCATGTCTAAAGTAATTAACGTGTCATTTTCCTGCCATTTGCATATATGTCATAATATTGAATTTTCATAATTAATAAACCGTGCATCGAAATTAATAAGATGAAATATTAAAAATGTTCATCTCATTTGCACCGCATTTTCATGCATGATAAAATTTGTTGTCATCATGTTTGCATATTAATTGCATTAATGATTGCTATAAGGTTATTAGGCCTAATACTCGCATATTTAATTGTGATTAATTTCCCAAAAGAACATATGCATATTATATATGTTTTTGGGGTAGAAAAAATCCATAGAAATTATCTGTGCATTTAGTTTTGCCATTTGAGCATTTTGCGTGCATGTCATTTATGTCGTGATGCCCTTTTTTCTTTTTCGTAGGAATTAATCCGTGGATGATATGAATTAATTTTCAAGATGAAAGTTGCTCTTGGATATGTGTCCTAGCCCGTGGAAATTTGCTTGTCATAGAAATGCATGTTTAGGTGTTGTTTTGGTGTTGTCAACTTGCTATAAAAATCTGGTATTTTGAGGGTCCAAAAATATTTTTAAGTCTGGAATCTGTTATATTTTTTTGCTGTCTTGTCATTTGATTTGCTAGTGATCTAGAACTCTTTTGTGGTAGGTGTAATGGAGTTATTTGTTGTTGATATTGCCCTCTAGCATGTTGTTAAGTTTCATGCCATAATATGACTTATAACATATATTTTCACTGCTGTCAATATGCCTTCGTGATAAAAACTGCATTGTCTAAAACTGTTATTTTCACTAAGTCTGAAACTGTTATTAAGTTGCCTTCTTGTGAGCTTCCTACCAAGTGATCCATGCATGTTTTGATGATGATTTGTGAAGATGAAATGAAGTGGATGTTGTATGCTATTGCCCCATGCTTAGTTTGTGCATTTTAGATTATGATAACTTGTTGTTTTCATGTGTTCAAAATGCTATCTTGCTGTTTTTGGCAGATTTCAATTAAAACTTGTTTTGATGATTGTGGTTGAACCGTAGCTCCGTTTTGGACATTCCATATATGAAACTTTCTTAGAATCTCATGTAGTTTCATAATAACTTGTTGTATTCATGATTTGAGGTGGTTGTGATTGTTTTCCCATGCATTTGCATTCATGGCATGTGCATCTTGTGTTGCTCATATCTTTTAGACCGTAGCTCCGTTTGAGATGTTCTATATATGTAAATCGACTAGAACGACATGTAGAATAACATGGTGACATTTATTCTGCTGTTTAGAAAATTTAAAATATGTTTAGTTCAGATCTGGACCAAATTCATAATTAACATATGAGGTCATATCGGAAATGCTATAAGTTGTTCCCGACCTCATTTAAGATGCCTATATAGCTAGTTTATGCTTCACCTCTTGCCATGTTTAACAACATTTAATATTGTCTTGTACCTAACGGGAATAAACTAAATAATTCAAACGTGGAGTTTCATCAATATGCAACTCGTTGCATACTGAGCTTCACTTTAATGTGTAGAAGTGTTTGATGTGAACTGTCGTGCATTGCATTTTTAACCGGACATGCATCATATTTATTGTGCATCATGTTTTGCATATGTTGTGGTGTATCTTGTGTTGATTGTTTGTTTCGGATTGCTTCTTCTCGATAGAGTTCCGAAAGCGTTCGGAGTGTGAGGATTCGTTCGACTACGTTGGTTCGTCTTCCTAATGGACTCGTTCTTCTTCCGAATGGGATCTCAAGCAAGATGACACATTTCCCTGGATACCATTACTATCATTGCCATGCTAGATGTCTCATTTTCTATCATTATGTCGCGCTACCTACCACTTGTTTGTTAAGCCTCCCAACATTGCCATGAAAGCCTCTAACCCTCCATCGACCCAGCAAACCTTTGTTTGGCTATGTTACCGCTTGCTCAGCCCTTCTTATAGCGTTGCTAGCTGCAGGTGCAAATGCTTCCATGTGTCAACATGGACCTTCTTTTGTTATATCACAATATTGCTGCTATTTAATTTAATGCACATATATACTTGGTAAAAATGGAAGGCTTGGCCTTTTGCTTGGTGTTTTGTTCCACTTTTGCCGCCCCTAGTTACTTGTGTATCGGTGTTATGTTCCATATTGAGCGCTCCTAACATGCTCGGGGTTGTTATGGGGACCCCCTTGATTTTCGTTTTAGGATAAAGCTTGTCTGGCAAGGCCCAACATTGGTACTACATTTGCCTAATAACTAATAAACTTGCATAGGGACTTTCTGGACCCCGTGGATAATTTAATCAACCCCCGGTCCAGTGCTCCTCATGAGTGTTGGTCCAAAATGTCAACAGCCGGTGGCCACCAGGGGCAACTCTGTGTTTGGCCTACTGGAAGTTTGGACAATCTGCCGTGTCCTGAGAATGAGATACGCGGCTCCTATCGGGATCATCGACACGTCGGGAGGCCTTGCTGGATTTGTTTTACCTTTCTCGAACGTCTTGAGTGAGGAACTCTGATTTTCTTCGGGCTATCTCGAGGTGTCGGATTTCCTTTGGAATTGCCTAGGAAGATCACGAGATCCGTGGTTGAGGTGATTCCCGCTGTGTGTGGTTAATTTATGATGGATGAGTTGGAGCACCCCTGCAGGGTTAAATCTTTTCGAGAAGCCGTGCCTGCGGTTATGTGGAAAACTTGGATACTTTGTTTAACACCCGGTCGTAGCAAACTTGAAGTAAACTTTGTTAAAATACACCAACCGTGTGAGTAACCGTGACTGTCTCTTCTCGTGAGTCCTTATCCGGAAGAGAATACGTTGGGGTTATGATTGACGTAAGTAGGTGTTCAGGATCAGTTAGTGATCATTACTAGTTCACGTCCGTTATGCGTAGACCACCATACTTTACTTTCTATGCTCGTAAGTTAGCCACTCAAATATATGCTTAGTCGATTGCTGCAACCTCACCACTTAACCATGCCTTACCTATTAAGCTTTAATAGTCTTGATACCCTTGGAAATGAGATTGCTGAGTCCCTGTGGCTCACAGATTACTACAACAACAGTTGCAGGTATAGGTAATGTGATGATTTGACGTGAGCGCGTTGCTTGATTTGACTTGGAGTTCTTCTTCTTCTTCTTCTTCAATCTTGGATGGGTTCCAGGCGGCAGCCTGGGATAACAAGGGTGGATGTCATTTTGTCGTTTGATTTCGTCCGTAGTCGGACCCTGCTCTTATGTATGATGTTTGAGATGTTATTGTACTGATGTGACTCTGATGTAGCTGTGGCGAGTCTAAGCCAATTCCATATACTCATCTCTTCTGTACATGTACTTGTAATGATATCCATTCTTGCGAACGCATCGAGATGCGCTTCTATCCTTTCGAGGCCCTCGTGCAGAAATAAAGATAGGACCTCATCTTGGGCGTGACAAGTTGGTATCAGAGCCTGTACCGACCTAGGAGCCCCCTTGATTGATCAAACTTGGACGAGTCGTGTCTAGTGAAAAACTGTTTTGAGTCTAGTTATATCGAAGAGTAGGATTCTTTTTACTCCTCTTCTATGCTCTTGTGAGGTATTCGACTTAGGAATTTTGATTCTACTCCTCTTCTCGCTCAAAAAAAAATTAGGATCACACGGGTATTTTGGAGTCTATATGATAACGATGTGACAGGGTTCTGTCTTGGTGCCTCCTGTCTGACTTGATTTCTTTCGGGAAGTTGAGCTCCGAGGAATGTTGGCACATCGTTATCATTCAGCTTCCTTGATATCTCAGGATGGAGAATGTTCGGAATTGCTTCAATACTTATCATGGTGAGATAAGGTCGGAGTCACCTAGTACTGGGGAGGCGTCCGGGGTACCACCATGGTTTAGTATCATTGTGAGTTCGAGGATTCGAGATTAGACAAGTTTGCGAAATTTCTTGAATTATGGTGTGGAAGGTTGCGGATGCAGTTGCAGCTGATTGCCTTGGTCAGGTTCCTGATTCCACAACCCGAATCGCATAAACAAGAAAGTTTCGGAAGTTCTTAGGTGGGAATTCAAGTAGTTACCTAGAATTATCTTTCCAACAAGTGCATAGTGGGTATGTATTTGTTCTGGCTTGTTTCATAAGCCTCATCCTTTGTTTTGTTTTGAATATGGTAATTCAAGTTGCTTCGATGTCTAGTGGTGATTTCATATCTTGCTAAGTAGTGTTCTCGTATTTCTGTGGGAGTGATAATTCTTTTGCCAATCAAGTTGTCATGTCAATTCCTTTCCTACCGGTGTGCTTCTCTTCAAGATAATTCTATCATCTCCAATATTGCAAGATCAATCCTCTTATTCTTTCCCGGAGTTGTCTCATCTGTTCCAAGTTTTCTTGTTTTTCCCACCCTCCCACCCTTTTTCTTCAATGATTAAATTCTCATCCAAGTGTCTTTCTATTCATGTAATGCTTCCTCTATCTTTCTTCTATCTTGTATCCGGTGATTTCTTGTGGAGATTCTCAAGAGTTTCATTTCAAGATCTGTCCTCATATTCCTTGTTATCATTGTTATTCTTCTCCGATGATTCTTTATGAAGATGCTCAGTGCTCAAGTTATCATTTATTAGTATTCATCTTTGTTTCTTTTCCGGTGGATTAAATTCAAGTTCTTGGTGTTCATCATATCATTTTCATTCTCTGTTTGCTCTCCCATGTTGGAATTCTTTATCAAGCCTCTCTTGCTTATTCTTATCTCTATTCTATCTGGAGTGTTGAAGATATCTCAGAAGACATTCATTTTCATTCTTGTCCTCTTAAATTATTTCAAGGGTCTCATATCATCAAGTTCTCAATTTCTACCGGTGCAATCTCTCTTGTAATCAATTGTTTCAATAGTGGTTTTTTTAGTGGGCCCATAACCCACAGGTTCTTTCCTAGGATCCTACCTGACTCTTCTATTTTTTCTGGAGATGCCCTCAAGTTCTTTTAAATATGGCGTAAGAACGATTTTCTTCAGTCATATTCCTTTTCCAAGATCGTTTCTAAATCATTTTCATTGTTGGCTCAACCTTTCTTTATTCATTATTCCGGAGTGTCTCAGTAAGTCATGGTGTTGTTTCTCGTCTTCATTCTCAGCTTGGAGATGGAAGGAGAGTTTCTCTTAAATCGTTGTTCGTTCTTCCAAAGATTTTGGATTCAGCTTGTTGTTATCATCTCGATTGTTTTTATTATGAGTTATTTCTTCCATATCTATCCGGTGCATTTTAGAGTTGATTTCGTTTCTTGGTCCTGCCGAAGGCCATCATTTCAGAATATTTCTTTGTTCTCAGATTTCAGCTTTCGTTCTCAAATTCTTCTCAATTGTTGTTCCTTCGTTCGTATCTCAATTATTCCGGAGCCTTTTCAGTTTCTATTAGGCAAATCTTGAGCTCTTCATTCTTAGGTGTCCTCTTTTGTGTCTAATTCTTTCCGGTGCCTTGTTGAAGTTTCTATTAGGTGGATCATGTTCTCTTCATTCCCATGTTATTTCATCCATGTGCATTATCCTCTTTCGTTTTGAATTCTTACCGGTGTTCTCGTTCAAGATTTCTTCAAGTTTGTGCTCTATCTATCTTTCCTATCTTTTCCAAAAGAATAAGTGGTGTGTGGAATCCGTTGCTTGTCATCAATTTAACTTGATGAAGGATAGGCATATCATAATTCTTATTCTTATTCATTCAAGTGATCGCAATCTCTCTTCTGGAGTTGTTCATGATATCAAATTCCTTATCCCAAGTGGTCATCTTTATTTTTCGGAGTTCCTAGTCTTGTCTCAAGTATCTTGTCCCGAAGCTTCATCTTATCTTTGGAAGGCCCCAATATTGTTATTTTGCAACCCTCAATCCTTTCTGTCACCCTCTCTCTTTCGGAGGTTCTTCATGGTGGTTCATTAAGATTTCTTTCATTTTCAAGTGTCCTTCAAGATTCTTGTCGGAGGTGCTCAAGTGTTCTTTATCTTGGAATTCTAAGTTCAATTCCTTCTCCTTGCCTTTCGAGATGGTGTTATTAAATTCTTGATTATGAGGAGTCTCAAAGGATATTGTCAAGAATGAGATAAGTAAACCCATCTTGTTTTCTTAGAGTTATCTTGGGGTGTATTTCACCTTAAGCTTTTCCTAAGGATTGTTGTTATCATGGTGTTATAAACAACCCTTTTCATGGTGTCATAAATGATTCAAGTTTTCTCCTCCTCTTCTTGGTGAAAGAAGTTTTGCATATCTTGTTGCTCTCAAGCAATCAATTGTTTCTGTTGTGGCAGGTTGTCACCTCATAATTTTGAGATGTTCTCCATAAGTCCACATAAAGCTTGTTCTTTTCGTTGTTGGTGTTCCAACAACTTTGTTCAATCTCTTCTTCCTCCTAAATAGGCGATCAAATTCAATTGTTCTAGGAGTTGTCATTTTCTTCTCCGTTCTTTTCCTTTCAAGGATCTAGCTTCTAGTCTTTTCTTCCGGAGATGTTGCGATGTTGCTCTCTTCAGTCTATTATCTTGCTTTGTTAAGGTCAGGATCTTTCTTTTCTTATTCATTTAACTGGAGTGTTCTCAAATCTTTTCATGTTCCTTCCATCTTATGAAGTTTTGATGTTTTTCAACCGAAGTTTGGTACCTTTCTTTCATTTGTTTCCATCATATCTAATTTTGCCTCTCTTTCCTACCGAAGTGCTATCGAAATTTTCTGTGATTTCTTGCTTGTTCTTCATTCTTCATCTCCATGCATCCTTCAGGATTCTTTGGTTTCGCTCGTATGTCAAAGAAGCAACTAAGTTTTACCTTTTGCTCTTTCTCTCCCCCTTTTCATTCTAGATCTCGTGACGAGATCCTCGTGTAGTGGAGGAGAGTTGTGACAGCCCGAGACAGACATTCCAGAAGATTCCAGAAGATTCCCCTTTTATTTCCATTCTCGTCATGTGTTTCGTTGTGTGTTGCATTCATCATCGCATCATTCGCATCATCTGCATTGCATCGTCTCCCGTTTTCGAAAACTGGCATCCGTTCGTAGTTGTCGGTTCTCTGCGTTCTTGCCATTGCCCGCTTTGAGACAAGCCACACACGCACGCGCCCACAGCACCATATAAATAAAACCGTTTTAAGTGTGCGCAAAAATATTCTCGGATCGAGTTGAAACTTGTCGTACGGTCTTGTTATAGCTTAGGTAGACCGCCCGTCGAATTTCGTCGCGACCTGAGTTCGTTTGATGCCCCGTCGGTTAGTTGTGGCAGAGAGGTCATCGGTTATCGTCGGACGTTTCTCGCTGGTTTAAAATCATCGTGCTGCGCCGCACCGCTTCCCTCTCATCCCCTCCTAGCCCGTCTATACAGCCACCGTAACCCCCTCTCCGCTTTCGGACGTCGGATCATCATCTGGCAGTCCAAAAACGAACAGTGTCGTAACCCTAGTCCCTAGCCTATTTGTAGCCCCTCCCCACCTCGTTTTGCGTGCAAACCCTAGCCAGCCCCTTCTCCCTCCTCCAGCCTCCAGCCCGCCCGAGCCCATCTAGGCCCGTTCGAGCCCATCCGGGCCCGAATCGGCGTCCCGGAGCTCTCCCGAGCTCCATCCATGGAGGAAGCCGCAGCTCGCCGGAGTTCCCCATCGCTGGAGCCGCCCTGCTGGTCGGAGCCGCCGCGCCACCGTGGACCTACAGTCTCTCGCCGGCCTCCCTCTCCTCCTTCCCCTGCCTTCCTCCTCCCTTGCTCACCTCTCCCTCTCTACGCAAGAGCCGCCGCCGCCATGTTCCTCGCGGCCCCGCAGTCGCCCCGGCCAGTCACCGGCCAGATCTTGCAAGGAGGTCGCCGGATCCATCACCCCGGCCCGTTCCCGGCCGTCCCCTGCCTTCCCTCGCCATGGGAGCCGCCCAGCCCTCCGCCGCCGTCGCTCCTTCCTCGGGCACGGGAGGAAGACGAGCAGCGCCGAGCCGTTGACCCCGAGCGGCCAGCGCTCGTGGGCCGGCCTGCTACCCCGTGGCCCAGCAGCCTCCAGCGCCAGCCAGGCCAGGTCCGGCCCAGGGTGAGCCCAGCCCCAACCCCCTTTTTTGTTGTTGTTGTTTTGTTTGTTATTTTTATTTCTCCGTAGTAAAACGTCCATATTAATTGAACCGTGCATCGGATTTAAACAATTCAAATATGAAATATGCTTAGAATAATACGTAGATTATTAATATGTCATTTGCATCCATGTCTAAAGTAATTAACGTGTCATTTTCCTGCCATTTGCATATATGTCATCTTGAATTTTCATAATTAATAAACCGTGCATCGAAATTAATAAGATGAAATATTAAAAATGTTCATCTCATTTGCACCGCATTTTCATGCATGATAAAATTTGTTGTCATCATGTTTGCATATTAATTGCATTAATGATTGCTATAAGGTGATTAGGCCTAATACTCGCATATTTAATTGTGATTAATTTCCCAAAAGAACATATGCATATTATATATGTTTTTGGGGAAGAAAAAATTCATAGAAATTATCTGTGCATTTAGTTTTGCCATTTGAGCATTTTTCGTGCATGTCATTTATGCCGTGATGCCCTTTTTTTTCTTTTTCGTAGGAATTAATCCGTGCATGATATGAATTAATTTTCAAGATGAAAGTTGCTCTTGGATATGTGTCCTAGCCCATGGACATTTTGCTTGTCATAGAAATGCATGTTTAGGTGTTGTTTTGTTGTTGTCAACTTGCTATAAAAATCTGGTATTTTGAGGGTCCAAAAATATTTCTAAGTCTGGAATCTGTTATATTTTGTTGCTGTCTTGCCATGTGATTTGCTAGTGATCTAGAACTCTTTTGTGGTAGCTGTAATGGAGTTATTTGTTGTTGATATTGCCCTCTAGCATGCTGTTACGTTTCATGCCATAATATGACTTGTAGCATATAGTTTCACTGCTGTCAATATGCTTTCGTGATAAAAACTGCATTGTCTAAAACTGCTATTTTCACCAAGTCTGAAACTGTTATTAAGTTGCCTTCTTGTGAGCTTCCTACCAAGTGATCCATGCATGTTTTGATGATGATTTGTGAAGATGAAATGAAGTGGATGTTATATGCTATTGCCCCATGCTTAGTTTGTGAATTTTAGATTATGGAACTTGTTGTTTTCATGTGTTCAAAATGCTATCTTGCTGTTTTTGGCAGATTTCAATTAAAACTTGTTTTGATGATTGTGGTTGAACCGTAGCTCCGTTTTGGACATTCCATATATGAAACTTTCTTAGAATCTCATGTAGTTTCATAATAACTTGTTGCATTCATTATTTGAGATGGTTGTGATTGTTTTCCCATGCATTTGCATTCATGGCATGTGCATCTTGTGTTGCTCATATCTTTTAGACCGTAGCTCCGTTTGAGATATTCTATATATGTAAATCGACTAGAACGACGTGTAGAATAACATGGTGACATTTATTCTGATGTTTAACAAATATAAAATATGTTTAGTTCAGATCTGGACCAAATTCATAATTAACATACGAGGTCATATCGGAAATGCTATAAGTTGTTCCCGACCTCATTGAAGGTTGCCCTGCTCCTAGCCGTTGTAGCCGACACGAACCGGGACTAATACCATCTTTAGTACTGGTTCGTGACTAGACCGGGACTAAAACTCGGGACGAAAGGTCTGTTTTCTACTAGTGGATAGACATCTCTCTAGTCATCCAAGTGACACATGATCCACGTCAACTAGCCCGTGTCCGATCATCAGGTGAGACAGACTAGTCATCCATGGTGAACATCTCCATGTTGATCGTATCTTCTATACGACTCATGTTTGACCTTTCGGTCTCCCATGTTCCGAGGCCATGTCTGTACATGCTAGGTTCGTCAAGTCAACCTAAGTGTATTGCGTGTGTAAATCTGGCTTACACCCGTTGTATGCGAACGTTGGAACCTATCACACCCAATCATCACGTGGTGCTTCGGAACAATGAACCTTCACAACGGTGCACAGTTAGGGTGAACACATTTCTTGAAATTTTATTGAGAGATCATCTTATTGTAGGAGATATGCCCTAGAGGCAATAATAAATGTTTTTGATTATCTCCCTGTTCATAATTATGTTTATGTTCCATGCTATAACTGCAATGATTCTCGAGTCTACAAATAAAACGAGGCTTGGAGGGAAACTCATGTGCACGTGTGGGATAATAAACGGTAAAATGTATTCCTAGTCTGGCCTCTAAGACTGGCTCAAGTATTGCATGATGATCCTGTTTTCCTAATCATGGCCATGGCTATGCCGGCAATTTTGAGGGTATAATGTTAGAAGAACATTTGTGTTGAATCGACCCGAATTGATGTTATGCTATGAGATACATTCGTCATAACTTAATGGTTAATAACATAGAGAAGTTAATGTTTGCATAATTCCTTAGACCATGAGAGTATCGAGTTTCTTCATGCTTGCTTCATGAACTTTGGGGTTTGTTAAACGTCATCCGTAAATGGGTGGCTATTACGGCGGCTTACGGGTTCATGGAAAAGTATGTGAAGTAACTTGATAGCTCAAGATTGGGATTTGCTCCACCGACGATGGAGAGATATCTCTAGGCCCTCTCGGTGTTACGGTATCCATCATCGCCTGGCCAGACACTTTGTGATTTGATCACGGGGATGCCGGAACACGGGAACGAGAAAAGAGAACAATACCGTTAACGAGGTAACTGTCATAGTGGACAAGTTGTTGATCCACGAGGATGCCAACATGTCTCACCTCGGGTATTTGTAACATATCGCGAAGCAACAGGAATAGCACACGGCAACTGGAGGTTCACTCGAATATTTATTCGTGTGGGTATAGGGATCGATATGGGTGTCCACGGCTCCGATGTTGATCATTGATCGGAAGGGGTTCCAGGTCATGTCTATGCTTCACCGAACCTATAGGGTCACACGCTTAAGGGTCATCTATCTGTTGAATACTAGACAGGGAGTCTGAGAGAAAATCACCGAAAAGTTTCGGACACCGGAAAAGTTTCGGACAGTGGAAAAGTTCTGTAGACAGGTCACCGGAACAGTTTCGGTGAAACTGAAAAGTTGTTTCAAGGGATACCATTAAGTCAAATTGGTTTTGGCACATGCCTTATAATTCTTGGAGGGTGCCAGAATCATTCTGGAAACTTTCGGGAATATTCCGGAAGAATAACCGGAAATGTTCCGGAGCTGCCGGAACTGCTTCAGATGCTTTTCGCAGATGAAAATCACTATTCCGGAATTGTTTCGGATCGCATTGAAAATTATTTTAGTGGGGTACTAGAATTGTTCTAAGCCCACATAAATATTTTCAGTTCGAACGGACGCTGAAAAATGTCGCCGTGAATAGTGAAAGTGCTTTTTGGACTACTTTATGGAAAGCCACCTTTTGGGGCTTTGCTCCAAAAGTTCTTGGGGATGACATGGATGGATTGGAGACATTTTTGGGGCCCCACATGAGGGCGTGGCCGGCCACATGGTGGACTCCTTCATGGAGTCCCTATTGTTCCTTGGTTTCACTTTTATGCCCTTGTGGAAGGACTTCATTCATGTGCATTTTGGGTTTTATTGTAAAACCACCCTACCCCTTGGTTTTCCTACAAATAGAGGAGATGTGGGCTGCCATTTCTTCATCCTTTGCTCTCATACACATGCTTTGCTTTGCAAGCTCTCTCTCTCCCTCCCAGCGAAATAGTTTCGTAGAGCCGAAAGGCTGTCTGGGTTCCGGCAGGAACTAGTTCTTGACGGCGAAGCCCTGCCGGATAGATGACACCGTATGTGTGCAACTCTGTAGAGAGATTGTAGTTTCGGTCTTAGTTCGAGAGTGCCTCCCGAAGGGCTGTCAATGTGACTGTCCGAGTTTTGGAGGTCCTCCCGAAGGGCTGTCCGAGTGACAGTCCGAGCTTCGGAGGTCCTCCCGAAGGGCTGTCCGCGACACCATCCGGGGGACTGTCCGACCGCCTCTCGGAGGGCTGTCCGCGGGGCAGATGAGGGTATACATCCTCGCGGTTGGGAGGTTGTAAATCCTAGCTGCGGGGATCTGCACCGCCGATCGTCATCGACTCTACTTCCGCTGTGCTACGTGTCCGCAACGAAAAGATCAAACCTTGTATGCGGTCTTCATAGTGGTCCTGGGCTGGTACGTAGGTCGGAATTTTTTTGTTTTTTGCTGCATTACCCTACAGTGGCATCAAGAGCCGTGCTATGCTTAGATGCAGGTTGCGATCTAGAATAGATGGAGATGTATGGGTGTTGCATAATATAATTAGGTAGTAGATGAGATCATTACTGAAAATTATTTGTGCGGGTAGCAAATGAAATCTGTAACCCGATGTTCTTATTGCTTCCCTGGAATTTGCGTAGTCCTGATCTTAACGAAACAGTGGAATCTCACAAAGTTCTAGCAATCCGCGATCCTTTCATGCTGCTCCTGAGTATGCTGATTGACAGATCAACGAAGTGCTAACAGTTCTTTGGGTTCCACCATAGTTGAGAAAGATGGATGTTTCGCAAACGAAAGGGCAATACAGATGTGATCTGCACGGGGGTCACGCGTATGACGAAGTTTAGTATGGGGCTCGAGATTTTATTATCTCGTGTTTCATACACCCTGGATTGTTAATCTAGCAACTTGAATTATCATACTTGATGATGGACGTTGGTAGCTTCGGTTTGTTTCGAAACCTTAGAAGCCACGAAAAACAAGTTTTTGCATGGACCGATTAGAGGTGTCTAACTTGGTTTTGCAGGATGGTTTGCATGTGCATGTGATGTGGTATAGCAGTGTTCATAATAATTTGATTATGTATGAGATGACTATATGATGTAAATTGATTAACATGACCTGCGTGTCATGATTCGGCATGATGGATGGAGCCATATGATTGCACTTTAATGACCTGTGTGTCAACCTTATGTAATGCACTTATTTTATTAAGCTATAGAGATAGCAATATTATTTGGTGCATCAAAAAGGTGGTGGCAATCTTCGCAAAGGTGAACACCGATGCGAATGCCGAAGACGAAGAAATACTTGACTTCTCCGTCAGAAGGGGCTATACCATGTCATGCTAATTATGAATTGCCTGAGATGTTTATCCCTCTTGATGCACCCTTCTTGATTGCGCGGTAGTCGCTTTTTATTAGGGTGATCTCTCACTTAGAATATCAAGTAGTTAGTGTTCTCCCAAGTGTAGCACCGTCACGGCACCTATCTCTTCGGGGTATCACATGGTTACATGGGTACGAACGATTAGAGAAGTGTGAGGCGGGTGAGTTGAGACCTCGCAGCGAGATCTCTTGGTTGTCTAGACGTTCAGGCATGAAAGTCATGAGCTCGGAACACACGCATCGAAAGATGAACAAGAGTCACATAGAGATGTGATTGGCAAGTTGGCCTACCGATTGCAATTCTCGTCAGTTGAGATGGATACATCCTTGGTGTTGAATTTTAATTTGGATCTTGAATCACTCACAATCAATTATGAGAGATATTGATTTGAGTGGGAGCGCACTGTAGAATTAACTTGTTTTAATTCTCAGTGCAATTTATTTTGAACACTGTCTAAGTGTGGTTTGCAAAATAGTTGTAGAATAATGGCTCGCGTTTCCACCTTCCCTATTAAAATTGAATAGCTATTAAATATCTGGTTAAATATTTACGGTTGGTAACATAATAAGAGGATTGTCCTCAAGAGTGCCAAGAAGGACTTGTCCTATCGCATGTTTTCGGTATTCTCCCGCTAATGCTATGGATGATATGACTCTCGTCCTTCGATCCAAAAAGCTAAAATTCCGTTATGGTCAAGTCAAATATGTTTGCTTCCATGAGACCGAAACTTCGAAAGTTCGGATAGTTATGTGATATTCATGGAATCTGAAAGTCATTTTCAGAGACAGACAAAAGCTAAAAGATATGAGATATCCAAAGCAATGTTTGTTTGCAAACTATTAGTAAAGGGGTTTACTATGCATTAGACTGATAAGAGAGGGATCCAGAAGAACGCCTGTCATATGATGAAAGGTGAATAAAACAACTTAAAGAGAAAGGAAGTGTCCGAAGGGTGTTAGTAAGACTTTCACGCCTAGGAAGTCCGGGGCTAATGCCACTCTTAAGTTGGGTGCTTCTTCTGAGAGTAGGAGAAATACTGAAAAGTTAAACTGTTAGAAATATAATGGCAAAAGGAAAGAAGACTGGAATATCCAGCTCATGTATGAATGTCATACAAGTTTTTGATGTATAGAAGGCTGGTCAAAGATATAGTTCTTGGGAATTATGGTTAAACATGTTAATCACTTATTCTTGGGTATTGTGAGTTGGTCACAAAGATACCCGCTCGATTGCATTCTGTTGCAACTCGATGTAAGAACTACTATGGCCTGAAAGACTAGCCAGGAATGAGGTTTAGATACACGTAGGGAACATAGTAAATGTTACTATGCCTTCCATCGGTGTATTCCCTATGTATTAAGTTTCATAATTCATTTTAGAGTTTCATACACTCTAGCCCTTTGCATAAGGTATCTTGCAAGAAGGTTGTTCATAAGAGAACTTTTCATGTTCGGTGTTATGAATAACATAAGGGCCATACTTTCATCATGACTGAGACGTATGTTATGAATATTGATAATAATACATTACCTCTGGGTTTACTTTCATAATTCATTTTAGAGTTTCATACACTCTAGCCCATTGCACAATGTTTGTTGCAAAACATTTGTTCATAAAAACAACAATTGTTGTTCAGTATTATGAATAACATGAAGGGCCATGATTCCATCCTAGATGATATATATGTTATGAATATTGATGGAAATATGATACATCCATAACACTCATGCTAAATGTCGCAAGACTAAAAGAATACCACATATGTGTGGCACTGCATTTGGTCACATTGGAGAAACCCGCATGGAAAATTCCATTATGATGGATTTTGAAGTCGTTTGATTTTGAATCATCTGACACTTGCGACTTTCCTCCAAAAGGTGAACTAACTAAAATACCGTTCACAGGCCATAAGGAACGAGCAAAGAACTTATTGGTAATCATACATTATGATGTGTGTAGTCAAATAAATGTTGTTGCAAACAGTGGATTTGTCTACCTTCAAAAATGACTCAAGTAGATATATGGATATTTACTTGATGAGACGTAAGTCTGGATCTTTTGAAATCATTCGAAAGGTTTTCAAAAATGAAGTAGAAGTTATTGTACAAAGAAAATTATGTTCCTGCAATTTGATTGCGAAAAGGAATATTTGAGTTACAAGTTTAGCGATTGTCTGATGAGTTGTGAAAAGAGTTTCATAACTTGCACCTCCCGGAACACCACTGCAAGTGGAAAGTCTATGAAGATGTAATCGAACCATTTATGACATGGTAAGATCAAAGATGACATAAATAGATTTGCCATTATCCTTTTATAGAGTGATGCTTTAGAGACTGCGGCTTTTACACTAAAAAGAGATCCATCAGGCCTGTTGAAATGACGCTATGGTATGGTACGCCCAACCATGTTATATCTTTTCTTAACATTTGGAATATGGGGCTTGTGTAAAAGGTTACAAACACATTCCAAATCAGACAAGTGCTATTTTGTATGGTTATCCCAAGTCATTGGGTATTCCCCCACCACTATACCGAGACAAAGGGTTTTGCCACAAAACGGTATGCTTTTAAAGAGAATAGTTCTTACAAAAGGTGAGTGGGAGGACAGTGCAACTTGACGAGATAACCAGTATCTTCTTCATCAGTTCAAAGGAAAGAAACCTTGGAAGTGAATCTGTTGTTTCCTACTATGACTGATACGTAAGTCTCTACAATAAAATGTATGGACTTCAATCGAACGTGTAGCTGAACCACGTAGGCAAAGCTCATGTAAACTTATCATGTGCGCAAATGAGATATTGTTGTTGGACAACAGTATACCTACAATACACAAGGAAGCGTTGATGGGCCCTGACTCCGGGATTGGCTAAATGCCAATACAATCCGAGATAGTTTCCATATAAGTGATTCAAGATTAAAACCTTGATACACTTTTCAGAGGACTTAGAGTCCAACGAATATTTATGGAACTGAAAACTGGTACGGATAAAAATGTTTTATCCATAAAGCTCGACTTGTTGAAATAACAAGTTCAAGGAGTTGACTACGATGAGGTTGTTTCACCGTAGCGATGCTTAAGATCGGTTCGGGTTGAACTAGCAATTAATACATATATCAATCATGATATATGAAACATGGATGACAAAAGGATTTCCATCTAATGGAAATGAAACCTAGGACTTGTATGTGATACAGTCCAAAGTAATTTGTCGATCCAGAGGATGCTAGTAAGTATGCAAACTTCAGAGTTCCAGCGATGGACAGAAGAGAGCAAAGCGGAGTTGGAATCTTCGTTTTTGATGGAATGGTCAAAGGAGTTTGACTTCATCAAATGGGTATCGAAGATGCTTGTGATTCAAGAAAGTAAGTGGGAGCATAACACTATTTCTAAAAACCTTGTGTACTTGACACATTGTTAATTGGAAATAAATTTCTTGACACGAATTAGGACTTCATTTGAAAATAGTTTTTTCGATGAAGTGCTTAGGCTAAATAGCCTCAATATTAGGCATGATGATCTATGGAGATAGATTTACCTAATGGGGCTAAGCAATGAATACATATTGACAAGGTGCTAAAACCTTTTAGCATTTAAAACGCCAAGGAGTGATTCTTGCCAAAGTCACATGGAAAGAGTTTTTGCAAGACTTAGTGTCCCAAAACACTGATGAGTGAAATACATGATGGAGATTCCACACACTCTTGTGTTTGGATTAATCATGTATTCCATGGTATGTAAAACCACCAGATATGTCCGATACTCCAAAGTTGTTGCGAGTATGGATAACCAAAGTGATCAAAGTACTGATCATAGGACAACAGTGAAAGATGTCATTGAGTACTAGAGTAGTAGTGATGACATGTTTTCTCGCAAGCAGAAATCATGAAGAGTTCGGTGTAATATGTTACATCGATACAGTCTCCACCATTTCTCCATGTGATTCTCGATTTAATTGAGGTTTTTGTGTGATACACAATATGGTGGCACGGTAGTTCAAAATTGTTCCAAACAAGATACTGTGGCGAATTCTATAACAAAGGCTAAGTATGTTGATGCTTTGGAAACGACAAAGAAGTTGTTGAATCATATAGTTCATTCATAAACTTAGTATGGTTCCAAGATGGCTTTGGTCTATGAGACACTATTGCAGATAGTTGCTCCATAGCTCAGCCTGAGGAATCAGGTTTCGACCAATGATTCACACATATGCAAAGCCAAGTCACACAAAATACGAATTTTGTGATAGCGTGAAAACACGAGGATATGCAATGTTCCACACGGATCTGAAGTTGTCAGATCCATTGGACATCAGGCTATACGACAAGCAAAGCATATTTTACACCAGTATGCCATAGGTGTAAAGTGCATTAGCATTGACTAGATTATTGACTCTAGTGCAAGTGGGAGTCTGTAGGAGATATGCCCTAGAGGCAATAATAAATGTTTTTGATTATCTCCCTGTTCATAATTATGTTTATGTTCCATGCTATAACTGCAATGATTCTCGAGTCTACAAATAAAACGAGGCTTGGAGGGAAACTCATGTGCACGTGTGGGATAATAAACGGTAAAATGTATTCCTAGTCTGGCCTCTAAGACTGGCTCAAGTATTGCATGATGATCCTGTTTTCCTGATCATGGGCATGGCTATGCCGGCAATTTTGAGGGCATAATGTTAGAAGAACATTTGTGTTGACTCGACCCGAATTGATGTTATGCTATGAGATACATTCGTCATAAGTTAATGGTTAATAACACAGAGAAGTTAATGTTTGCATAATTCCTTAGACCATGAGAGTATCGAGTTTCTTCATGCTTGCTTCATGAACTTTGGGGTTTGTTAAACGTCATCCGTAAATGGGTGGCTATTACGATGGCTTACGGGTTCATGGAAAAGTATGTGAAGTAACTTGATAGCTTAAGATTGGGATTTGCTCCTCCGACGATGGAGAGATATCTCTGGGCCCTCTCGGTGTTACGGTATCCATCATCGTCTGGCCAGACACTTTGTGATTTGATCACGGGGATGCCGGAACACGGGAACGAGAAAAGAGAACAATACCGTTAATGAGGTACCTGGCATAGTGGACAAGTTGTTGATCCATGAGGATGCCAACATGTCTCACCTCGGGTATTTGTAACATATCGCGAAGCAACAGGAATAGCACACGGCAACTGGAGGTTCACTCGAATATTTATTCGTGTGGGTATAGGGATCGATATGGGTGTCCACGGCTCCGATGTTGATCATTGATCGGAAGGGGTTCCGGGTCATGTCTATGCTTCACCAAACCTATAGGGTCACACGCTTAAGGGTCATCTATCTGTTGAATACTAGACAGGGAGTCTGAGAGAAAATCACCGAAAAGTTTCGGACAGTGGAAAAGTTCTGTAGACAGGTCACCGGAACAGTTTCAGTGAAACTGAAAAGTTGTTTCAAGGGATACCATTAAGTCAAATTGGTTTTGGCACATGCCTTATAATTCTTGGAGGGTGCCAGAATCATTCTGGAAACTTTTGGGAATATTCCGGAAGAATAATCGGAAATGTTCCGGAGCTGCCGGAACTGCTTTAGATGCTTTTCGCAGATGAAAATCACTATTCCGGAATTGTTCCGGATCACATTGAAAATTATTTTAGTGGGGTACTAGAATTGTTCTAAGCCCACATAAATAATTTCAGTTCGAGCGGACGCTGAAAAATGTCGCCGTGAATAGTGAAAGTGCTTTTTGGACTACTTCATGGAAAGCCACCTTTTGGGGCTTTGCTCCAAAAGTTCTTGGGTATGACATGGATGGATTGGAGCCATTTTTGGGGCCCCACATGAGGGTGTGGCCGGCCACATGGTGGACTCCTTCATGGAGTCCCTGTTGTTCCTTGGTTTCACTTTTATGCCCTTGTGGAAGGACTTCATTCATGTGCATTTTGGGTTTTATTGTAAAACCACCCTACCCCTTGGTTTTCCTATAAATAGAGGAGATGTGGGCTGCCATTTCTTCATCCTTGTGCTCTCATACACATGCTTTGCTTTGCAAGCTCTCTCTCTCCCTCCCAGCGAAATAGTTTCGTAGAGCCGAAAGGCTGTCTGGGTTCCGGCAGGAACTAGTTCTGGACGGCGAAGCCCTGCCGGATAGATGACACCGTATGTGTGCAACTCTATAGAGAGATTGTAGTTTCGGTCTTATTTCGAGAGTGCCTCCCGAAGGGCTATCAATGTGACCGTCCGAGTTTTGGAGGTCCTCCCGAAGGGCTGTCCGAGTGACAGTCCGAGCTTCGGAGGTCCTCCCGAAGGGCTGTCCGCGACACCATCCGGGGGACTGTCCGACCGCCTCCCGGAGGGCTGTCCGCGGGGCAGATGAGGGTATACATCCTCACGGTTGGGAGGTTGTAAATCCTAGCTGCGGGGATCTGCACCGCCGATCGTCATCGACTCTACTTCCGCTGCGCTACGAGTCGGTAACGAAAAGATCAAACCTTGTATGCAGTCTTCATAGTGGTCCTGGGCTAGTGCGTAGGTCGGAAATTTTTTGTTTTCTGCTGCGTTACCCTACACTTATTCACTACCATCGTTCTAAGCAAATAAGATGTAAACATGATAAACATCACATGCAATCAATATGGTGACATTATATGACCAATATCATCTTGCTCCTTTGATCTCCATCTTCGGGGCACCATGATCATCACTGTCACCGGCATGGCACCATGATCTCCATCAACATGCCTTCATGAAGTTGTCTCGCCAACTATTACTTCTACTACTATGGCTAACGATTAGCAATAAAGTAAAGTAATTACATGGCGTTTATGATTGACACGCAGGGCATACAATAAAATAAGACAACTCCTATGGCTCCTGCCGGTTGTCATACTCATCGACATGCAAGTTGTGAATCCTATTACAAGAACATGATCAATCTCATACATCACAATGCATCACATCACATCCTTTGGCCATATCACATCACAAGGCATATGCTGCAAAAACAAGTTAGACGTCATCTAATTTGTAGTTGCAAGTTTTTACGTGGCTGCTATAGGTTTCTAACGAGAACATGTCTTACCTACGCCAAAAACCACAACGTGATATGCCAATTGCTATTTAACCTTCATAAGGACCCTTTTCATCGAATCCGATCCGACTAAGGTGGGAGAGACAGACACCCGCTAGCCACCTTCTGCAACAAGTGTATGTCAGGCGGTGGAACCGGTCTCACGTAAGCGTACGTGTAAAGTTGGTCCGGGCCGCTTCATCCCACAATATCGTCGAATCAAGATAAGACTAGTAACGGCAAGAAAATTAACAAGATCGACGCCCACAACAACTTGTGTTCTACTCGTGCATAGATTCTATGCATAGACCTAGCTCATGATGCCACTGTTGGGAGACGTAGTAGTAAATCAAAAAATTCCTACGATCACCAAGATCTATCTATGGAGAAATCAGCAACGAGTGGGGAGAGATTGCATCTTCATACCTTGAAGATCGCTAAGTGGAAGTGTTACAAGAACGTGGTTGGTGGAGTCGTACTCGTAGCGATTCAGATCGTGGTGGACTCCGATCTTAGCGCCAAACAACGGCGCCTCCGCGTTCAACACACGTGCAGCCCGATGACGTCTCCCATGCCTTGATACAGCAAGGAGGAGGGATAGGTTGGGGAAGAGCTCCAACAGCAGCACGATGCCGTGGTGGTGGTGGAGCAGCAAGGTATTCCGGCAGGGCTTCACCTAAGCACTACATAGGAGGAAGAAGAGAGGTAGGGCTGCGCCGTGGGAGAGAGAGATCAAATCTTGTCTCAAAACATTCAAAAACTAAAGTATATATAGGAGGAGGGAGAGGGAGGGCTGCCTTGGCCCCCCTCCAAGGAGGAGAGGTTCGGTCGAGCTAGGGGAGGAGCCCACCTCCCACAAGGGAGGTGGATCTCCTCCTTTCAAACTCCTTTTTGCCTTATCTCTTTATCCCTATGCGCATGGGCCTTTAGCAAAGGTCTTTCCCAGCCCAATAAGGGCTGTCACACTTTATCTAACATCCCATAAGGTCCTTTGGTCGTCACACCACTCCCGGGGGTCCTCCGGCACCCTCCCAGCACTCCCGGTACACTACCGATGAGCCCGAAAACTTTCCTGTGACCAAAACAGGACTTCCTATATATCAATCTTTACCTCCGGACCATTCTGGAGATCCTCGTGACGTCCAGGATCTCATCCGGGACTCCTAACAACCTTCAGTAATCACATATACCATTTCCCTATAACCCTAGCGTCATCGAACCTTAAGTGTGTAGACCCTACGTGTTCGGGAGACATGTACACATGACCGAGAAACCTCTCCGGTCAATAAGCAACAGCGGGATCTGGATACCCATGTTGGATCCCACATGCTCCACGATGATCTCATCGGATGCACCACGATGTCGGGGATTCAATCAATCATGTATACAATTCCCTTTGTCTACCGGTATGATACTTGCCCGAGATTCGATCGTCGGTATCCCTATACCTTGTTCAATCTCGTTACCGGCAAGTCTCTTTACTCGTTCTGTAACACATCATCCCGTGGCTAACTCCTTAGTCACATTGAGCTCATTATGATGATGTCTTACCGAGTGGGCCCAGACATACCTCTCCGTCACACGAAGTAACAAATCCCAGTCTCGATTCGTGCCAACCCAACAGACACTTTCGAAGATACTCGTAGTGCACCTTTATAGCCACCCAGTTACGTTGTGACGTTAGGCACACCCAAAGAATTGCTATGGTATCGGGGAGTTGCACAATCTCATGGTCTAAGGAAACAATACTTGACATTAGAAAAGCTTTAGTAGACGAACTACACGATCTTGTGCTATGCTTAGGATTGGGTCTTGCCCATCACATCATTCTCCTAATGATGTGATCCTATCATCAACGACATCCAATGTCCATGGTCATGAAACCGTAACCATCTATTGATCAATGAGCTAGCCAACTAGATGCTCACTAGGGACACATTGTGGTCTATGTATTCACACATGCATTACGGTTTTTGGTTAACACAATTATGTTGGAAATTTGCCGTAGAGGCAATAAATAAAGTGGTTATTATTGTATTTCCTTGTTCATGATAATCATTTATTATCCATGCTATAATTGTATTAATTGGAAACATGGATACATGTGTGGATACATAGACAAACACAATGTCCCTAGTATGCCTCTAGCGAACTAGCTCGTTGATCGAAAGATGGTTAAGGTTTCCTAGCCATGGACATGAGATGTCATTTAATAACAGGATCACATCATTAGGAGAATGATGTGATGGACAAGACCCAAACTACAAACGTAGCTTATGATCGTGTCAGTTTATTGCTACTGTTTTCTGCATGTCAAGTATATGTTCCTATGACCATGAGATCATGCAACTCACAGATATTGGAGGAGTGCCTTGTGTGTATCAAATGTCGCAATGTAATTGGGTGACTATAAAGGTGCTCTACAGGTGTCTCCGAGGGTGTCTGTTGAGTTGGCATGGATCAAGACTGGGATTTGTTACTCCGTGTGACGGAGAGGTATCTCAGGGCCCACTTGGTAAAACAACATCACAATAAGCCTTGCAAGCAATGTGACTAAGTGTTAGTTACGGGGTCTTGTATTACGGAACGAGTAAAGAGACTTGCCGGTAACGAGGTTGAACTAGGTATGGAGATACCGACGATCGAATCTCGGGCAAGTAAAATACCGAAGAACAAAGGGAACATCATATGGGATTAACTGAATCCTTGACATAGAGGTTCGACCGATAAAGATCTTCGTAGAATATGTAGGAACCAATGTGGACATCAAGGTCCAACCATTGGTTATTGACCGTAGAGGTGTCTCGGTCATGTCTACATAGTTCTCGAACCCGCAGGGTCTGCACACTTAAGGTTTGGTGACGTTTCGGTAGTATAGAGTTATGTATGGTGGTGACCAAAGTTTGTTCGGAGTCCTGGATGAGATCCTGGACGTCATGAGGAGCTCCGGAATGGTCCGGAGGTAAAGATTCATATATAGGAAGTCCTGTTTTGGTCACCGAAAAAGTTCCGGGCTTATCGGTAGTGTACCGGGAGACCTCCGGGAGGGGTATTTCGACCCAAGAGGCTTCATGGGCTGTGGGAAAGTAATAACCAGCCCTTATTGGGCTGGTGGAACAACCACAATAGGCCCATGTGGCTGGAAGAAAGAAACCCAAAGGAAAAAGGTGGAAAAGGGCAAAAAGGAGGAATCCTAGTCCTACTAGGAGTGGAGGAGGAGAGTCCTCCTCCACCTCCCACTTCGGCCGAAGCCTCCAAGGCTTGGAGGAAAGGCTGCCTCTCCTCCTCCCTCCCTCCTATATATACTAGTAGATTTTTAGGGTTTTGCACTAGTTTTTTCAGTCACGTGCAACCCTAATCTCTAGTGCATAGTTTCTCCTCTAGATCGGTTTTCTGCATTGCTTAGGCGAAGCCCTGTCGGAATTGCTCCACCACCATCGCAGGAGCGCCGTCAGGCTTCCGGAGAACTCATCTTCCTCTACACTCCCTCTTGCTGGATCAAGATGGTGGAGATCGTCATCAAGCTGTACGTGTGCTGCATGCGGAGGTGTCGTCCATTCGGTGCTAGATCGGAAGGATCGTGATCAAGTTCGTGGGACGAATCGTGATCGGATCGCAGGACGGATCGTGATTGGATCGCGGGATGGATCGTGATTGGATCACGGGACGCACGGCGATTTGGATTGCGAAGACATTCGACTACACCAACCGCGTTTCTTAACGGTTCCTGCTTAGCGATCTACAAGGGTATGTAGATCCACTCTCCCTCTCGTAGATGCTCATCACCATGGATAGATCTGCATGTGCGTAGGAAAATTTTTGTTTCCCATGCAACGTTCCCCAACAGTGGCATCATGAGCTAGGTCTATGTGTAGATGAGATCTCTAGTAGAACACAAAAGGTTTGTGGGCGTTGATGCTTAGATTGCTTCCTCCCTTGGTCGGATTTTGGTTCAGCGGTATTGTGAGATGAAGCGGCCCGTACCAACATTACACGTACGCATACGACAGACCGGTTCCCTCGATGCAACTTGTTGCCTAGATGGCTTGCGGGTGGCAGTTTCTCTCACTTTAGTTGGATCGGATTCAACAAAGGCGGTCCTTGAGGAGGTTGAAAAGCAAATTATGTATCACTGTTGTAGTTTATACGTAGGTGAGAATCGTTCTTGCTAGAAACCCGTAGCAGCCACGTAAAACATGCAACAACAATTAGAGGACATCTAACTTGTTTTTGCAGGGTTTGTTGTGATGTGATATGGCCAATTACATCATGTGATATATGTGATGTATGAGATGATCATGTGATGTATAGAATTTCACGACTTGCATGTCGATGAGTACAGCAACCGGCAGGAGCCATAGGGTTGTCTTTAATTATTGTATGACCTGCGTGTCAATCATTAAGCGCTATGTAATGCTTTACTTTATCGCTAAATGGTAGCAATAGTAATAGAAGCATGCAGGGCGTGACAACCTCGATGGCGACACGTTGATGGAGATCAAGATGATGGAGATCATGGTGTCGTGCCGGTGACGATGGAGATCATGCCGGTGCTTTCAAGATGGAAATCTAAAGCACAAGTTCATGGCCATATCATGTCACTAATGAATTGCATGTGATGTTAATCCCTTTATGCACCTTGTTTTGCTTAGTACGATGGTAGCATTATAAGGCGATCCCTCACTTAAATTTCAAGATAAAATTGTGTTCTCCCCGAGTGTGCACCGTTGCGAAAGTTCATCGTGTTGAGACACCACGTGATGATCGGGTGTGATAAACTCTACGTTCACATACAACGGGTGCAAGCCAGTGTTGCACGCGCAGAACACTCGGGTTAAACTTGACGAGCCTAGCATGTACAGACATGGCCTCGGAACACAAGAGACCGAAAGGTCGAACATGAGTCATATAGTAGATATGATCAACATAATGATGTTCACCATTGAAGCCACCTCAACTCACGTGATGATCGGACATGAGTTGGTGGATTTAGATCATGTGACACTCACATGACCTGAGGGATGTCAATTTGAGTGGGAGCTTTAGTAATTTGATTAACTAAACTCATTATCTTGAACAATAGTAAACTTTGCATATTTATGTTGTAGATCAATGGCTCGCGCAGTAGCACCCCTGAATTTTAATGCGTTCCTAGAGAAAGCTAAACTGAAAGATGATGGAAGTAACTTTGTTAATTGGGCCTGTAATCTGACGATTATCCTCACGGCTTCCTAGAAATCATATGTCCTTGATGCACCGCTTGGTGACCAACCAGAAGACATGACCTCCGAAGACGTTAAGAACGCTTGGGAGGCACGTACTGGAGATTACTCAATAGTTCAGTGTGCAATATTGTATGGCTTAGAACCGGGACTTCAAAGACGTTTTGAACGTCATGGAGCATATGAGATGTTCCAGGAGTTGAAGTTTATCTTTCAGAAGAACGCCCGGATCGAGAGGTATGAAACCTCCAATAAGTTCTATGCTTGCAAGATGGAGGAGAACGGGTCTATCAGTGAACATATACTCAGAATGTCTAGGTATTCAACTCGTCTAGCGGAGTTGGGAATAGCCCTTCCGCTAGAGGCGATCACTGACAGAGTTCTTCAATCACTGCCACCTAGTTACAAGAGCTTTGTGATGAACTATAACATGCATGGGATGAACAAGTCAGTCGCCGAGCTGTTTGCGATGCTAAAAGTCGTTGAGTCTGAAATCCAGAAAGAACATTAAGTGTTGATGGTCAATAAAACCACTAGTTTCAAGAAAAATGGTAAAGTCAAGGGCAAGGGCAAGAAGGGTAAAACCAAGAAGGATGGCAAAGTAGTTGCTACTCCTGTAAAGAAGCCCAAGCATGGACCCAAGCCAGAAACTGAGTGCTTTCATTGCACGGGAACTGGTCACTGGAAGCGGAACTGCCCCAAGTACCTGGCTGACAAGAAGGCGGCTAACGACAAACAAGGTATATATGATATACATGTTATTGATGTGTACCTTGCTAGCTCTCGTAGTAGTGCCAGGGTATTTGATACCGTTCAGTTGCTCACATTTGCAACTCAAAGCAGGAACTACGGAATAAACAAAGGCTGGCGAAGGACAAAGTGACGATGCGCGTGGGAAATGGTTCCAAGGTTGATGTGATCGCCGTCGGCATGCTCTCTCTTCGATTACCATCGGGATTAGTGATGAACCTGAATAATTGTTATTTAGTGCCTGCGTTAAGCATGAACATTATATTTGGATCTTGTTTATTGCGAGACGGTTACTCATTTAAATCAGAGAATAAAGGTTGTTCTATTTATATGAGTAATATCTTTTATGGTCATGCACCCAATGTTAGGGGTTTATTCATATTGAATCTTGATAGTGATGACACACATGTTCATAACATTGATGCCAAAAGATGTAGAATTGATAATGATAGTACCACTTTCTTGTGGCACTGCCGTTAAGGTCATATTGGTGTAAAACGCATGAGGAAGGTCCATGCTGATGGACTTTTGGAGTCACTTGATTTTGAATCACTTGACACATGTGAACCATGCCTCATGGGCAAGATGACTAAAACGCCGTTCTCTGGAACAATGGAACGGGCGAGTGACTTATTGGAAATCATACATACTGATGTGTGCGGTCCAATGAATGTTACAACACGTGGTGGATATCGTTATTTTCTCACCTTCACTGATGACTTAAGTAGATATGCGTATATTTACTTAATTAAACACAAGTCTGAAACGTTTGAAAAGTTCAAGCAATTTCAGAGTGAAGTTGAGAATCATTGTAACAAGAAGATTAAGTTCATGCGATCTGATCGAGGAGGTGAATATCTGAGTTATGAGTTTGGCAGTCACTTAAGACAGTGTGGAATTGTTTCACAGTTGACACCGCCCGGAACACCACAGTGTAATGGTGTGTCCGAACGTTGTAATTGAACCTTATTAGATATGGTGCGTTCTATGATGTCTCTTGCTGATTTGCCACTATTGTTTTGGGGTTATACATTAGAGACAGCTGCATTCACTTTAAATAGGGCACCAGCAAAATCCGTTGAGACGACGCCATATGAACTATGGTTTGGCAAGAAGCCAAAGTTGTCGTTTCTTAAAGTTTGGGGATGTGATGCTTATGTCAAAAAGCTTCAGCCTGAAAAGCTGGAACCCAAAGCGGAGAAATGTGTCTTCATACGATACCCAAAAGAGACAGTCGGGTATACCTTCTATCTCAGATCTGAAGGCAAAGTGTTTGTCGCTAAGAACGGAACATTTCTTGAGAAAGAGTTTCTCTCGAAAGAATTGAGTGGGAGGAAAATAGAGCTTGATGAGGTTATTGAACCTTTACTTCAACCAGAAAGTAGCGCAACACAGAAAGATGTTTCTGTGGAACCTACGACGGTACAAGAGGAAGCTAATGATGATGATAATGAAGCTTTGGATCAAGTTGCTATTGAACCTCGTAGGTCGACAAGGCCGTGTACTACCCCTGAGTGGTACGACAACCCTGTCTTGGAGGTCATGTTGTTGGACAACAATGAACCTACGAGCTATGGAGGAGCAGTGATGGGCCTGGATTCCGAGAAATGCTTAGAGGCCATGAAATCCGAGATGGGATCCATGTATGAAAACAAAGTATGGACTTTGGAAGTATTACTTGAAGGGCGAAAGGCCATTCAGAACAAATGGATCTTTAAGAAGAAGACAGACGCGGACGGTAATGTCACCGTCTATAAAGCTCGACTTGTGGCGAAGGGTTTTTCACAAGTTCAAGGAGTTGACTACGATGAGACTTTCTCACCCGTAGCGATGCTTAAGTCTGTCAGAATCATGTTAGCAATAGCTGCTTATTTTGACTATGAAATTTGGTAGATGGATGTCAAAACAACGTTCCTCAACGGTTTCCTTGAGGAAGAGTTGTATATGATGCAACCCGAAGGTTTTGTCGATCTAGAGAATGCTGACAAAGTTTGCAAACTCCAGCGATCCATTTATGGACTCGTGCAAGCATCTCGGAGTTGGAATAAGCGCTTTGATGAGGTGATCAAAGCGTTTGAGTTTATACAAGTTTACGGAGAAGCTTGTATTTACAAGAAAGTGAGTGGGAGCTCTATAGCATTTCTAGTATTATATGTAGATGACATATTGCTGATTGGAAACAATATAGAAATGCTGGAAAGTGTGAGGGAATATTTGAACAAGAGTTTTTCAATGAAGGACCTAGGAGAAGCTGCTTTCATATTAGGCATTAAGATCTATAGAGATAGATCAAGACGCTTAATAGCACTTTCACAGAGCACATACCTTGATAAAGTTTTGAAGAAGTTCAAAATGGAACAGTCCAAGAAGGGGTTCTTGCCTGTGTTGCAAGGTGTGAAGTTGAGTAAGACTCAATGCCCAGTGACTACAAAAGATAGAGAAAAGATGAGTGTCATCCCCTATGCTTCAGCCATAGGCTCTATCATGTATGCAATGCTGTGCACAAGACCTGATGTCAGCCTTGCCATAAGTATGGCTAGAAGGTTTCAAAGTGATCCTGGAATGGAGCACTGGCAAGCGGTCAAGAATATCCTTAAGTACCTGAAAAGGACTAAGGAAATGTTTCTCGTTTATGGAGGTGATGAAGAGCTCGTCGTAAAGGGTTACGTCGATGCAAGCTTTGACACCAATCCAGACGACTCTAAAGTGCAAACCAGATACGTATTTATTCTTAACAGGGGAGCGGTAAGCTGGTGCAGTTCCAAGCAAAGCGTGGTAGCTGATTCTACGTGCGAAGTGGAATACATCGCAGCCTCGGAGGCGGCAAAGGAAGGTGTCTGGATGAAGCAGTTCATGACAGATCTTGGAGTAGTGCCTAGTGCACTGAATCCAATGAACCTGTTGTGTGACAACACTAGTGCCATTGCTCTGGCCAAGGAACCAAGGTTTCACAAGAGGACCAGACACATAAAGCGACACTTCAACTCCATCGGCGATTACATCATGGAGAAAGACATAATTATTTGCAAAGTGCACACGGATCTGAATGTTGCAGACCCGTTGACTAAACCTCTTCCAAAGGCTAAACATGATCAACACCAAAACTGCACGGGTGTTCGATTCATTACAATGTAAATCACATAGTGATGTGAACTAGATTATTGACTCTAGTACAGGTGGGAGACTGTTGGAAATATGCCCTAGAGGCAATAAATAAAGTGGTTATTATTGTATTTCCTTTTTCATGATAATTGTTTATCATCCATGCTATAATTGTATTAATTGGAAACATGGATACATGTGTGGATACATAGACAAACACAATGTCCCTAGTAAGCCTCTAGTGAACTAGCTTGTTGATCGAAAGATGGTTAAGGTTTCCTAGCCATGGACATGAGATGTCATTTGATAACGGGATCACATCATTAGGAGAATGATGTGATGGACAAGACCCAAACTACAAACGTAGCTTATGATCGTGTCAGTTTATTGCTACTATTTTATGCATGTCAAGTATATGTTCCTATGACCATGAGATCATGCAACTCATAGATATCGGAGGAGTGCCTTGTGTGTATCAAATGTCGCAACGTAACTGGGTGACTATAAAGGTGCTCTACAGGTGTCTCCGAGGGTGTCTGTTGAGTTCTTTGTTACTCCGTGTGACGGAGAGGTATCTCATGGCCCACTCGGTAATACAACATCACAATAAGCCTTGCAAGCAATGTGACTAAGTGTTAGTTACGGGGTCTTGTATTACGGAACGATTAAAGAGACTTGCCGGTAATGAGGTTGAACTAGGTATGGAGATACCGACGATCGAATCTCGGGCAAGTAAAATACCGAAGAACAAAGGGAACATCATACGGGATTAACTGAATCCTTGACATAGAGGTTCGACCGATAAAGATCTTCATAGAATATGTAGGAACCAATGTGGACATCAAGGTCCAGCCATTGGTTATTGACCGTAGAGGTGTCTCGGTCATGTCTACATAGTTCTCGAACCCGCAGGGTCTGCACACTTAAGGTTTGGTGACGTTTCGGTAGTATAGAGTTATGTATGGTGGTGACCGAAGTTTGTTCAGAGTCCCGGATGAGATCCCGGACGTCACGAGGAGCTCCAGAATGGTCCGAAGGTATAGATTCATATATAGGAAGTCCTATTTTGGTCACCAGAAAAGTTCCGGGCTTATCAGTAGTGTACCGGGAGTGCCGGTAGTGTACCGGGAGGGGTATTTCGACCCAAGTGGCTTCATGGGCTGTGGGAAAGTAATAACCAGACCTTATTGGGCTGGTGGAACAACCACAATAGGCCCATGTAGATGGAAGAAAGAATCCCAAAGGAAAAATGTGGGAAAAGGCAAAAAGGAGGAATCCTAGTCCTACAAGGAGTGGAGGAGGAGAGTCCTCCTCCACCTCCCACTTTGGCCGAAGCCTCCAAGGCTTGGAGGCAAGGCTGCCTCTCCTCCTCCCTCTCTCCTATATATACTAGTAGATTTCTAGGGTTTTGCACTAGTTTTTTCAGCCATGTGGAACCCTAATCTCTAGTGCATAGTTTCTCCTCTAGATCGGTTTTCTGAAGTGCTTAGGCGAAGCCCTGCCAGAATTGCTCCACCACCATCGCCAGAGCGCCGTAAGGCTGCCGGAGAACTCATCTTCGTCTCCACTCCCTCTTGCTGGATCAAAACGGTGGAGTTCATCATCAAGTTGTACGTGTGTTGAATGTGGAGGTGTCGTCCGTTCGGTGCTAGATCGGAAGGATCGTGATCAAGTTCGTGGGACGGATCGTGATCAAGTTCGTGGGACGGATCATCATCGGATCGCGGGACGGATCGTGATTGGATCGCGGGATGGATCGTGATTGGATCGCGGGACGCACGACAATTTGGATCGCGAAGACGTTCGACTACACCAACCGCGTTTCTTAACGCTTCCCGCTTAGCGATCTACAAGGGTATGTAGATCCACTCTCCCTCTCGTAGATGCTCATCACCATGGATAGATATGCGTGTGCGTAGGAAAAATTTTGTTTCCCATGCAACGTTCCCCAACAAATTATAGCATGAACAATAGACAATTATCATGAACAAGGAAATATAATAATAACCATTTTATTATTGCCTCTAGGGCATATTTCCAACAATGCCCTGTTGGCTTGGGGGCACCTCGTGTGGCCCCCGGTCTCCCTCCAAAGCTTCCAGGTCCTTATTTTGTCCAAAAAATTGGCAAAAGTGTTAGGGTATTTGGACTTCATTTGGTATGGTATTCCTGAAAAGCCAAAAACATGCAGAAAACAACAGCTCGCACTTGACACTGGGTTAATAGGTTAGTGCTAAAAAATAATACGAATCAACAAATAAATGCCCAAAAAGTATCCTAGAATGATAATATTATAGCATGGAACAAATAAAAATTATAGGTACGTTGGAGATATATCAGCATCCCCAAGCTTAATTCCTACTCGTCCTCGAGTAGGTAAATGATAAAAACGGAATTTTTAATGTGACATGCTACCCAACATGTAATCTATTTCAAGTATGATCATTTGAGAAACGATGAATCAATAAACATTAACATAGTAATATCCATCAACATAAGTAACACAATCATTAACTTTCACAATAAACGGTCCTTAAAAATGTTTAACCCCCATTCATTTTATCATATTAGCATGGCATGGCTCTGTCTTCATCACATAAATACAAATGCCAAGCATCACGGTGTCAAGTCAGGCAATTGGGTCGTGCTTTTTAACGCGCTTCAACTTTTTATACCTCACGCAATACATGAGCGTGAACCATGGACATAACATATAGGTGGAAAAGAATATGGTGGTATGTATCAAAGGGGTAAAAAGTGGAGAAGAAAGTCTCGCATCAACTAGGCGTATAAACGGGCTATGGAGATTCCCATGAATATATATCAATGCGAGGAATAGGGATTGTCGTGCAATGAATGCACTAGAGCTACAATTGTATGAAAGCTCAAACGAAGCTAAGTGGTTGTGCATCCAACTTGCTTGCTCATGACGACCTTGGACATTTGAGGAAGCACGTCATCAAAATATACAAGCCAAGTATTCTATCATGAAAAATTCCTACTAGCATATGGAAGTTACAAAACACGACACTCTCTATATGAAAAATATGGTGCTACTTTGAAGCACAAGTGTGCAAAAAGAGGTAGTAGCACTATCCCTTCTCTCTTTTCTCTCATTTATTTATTTTATTTTCCTTTTCCTTTTTATTTATTTTCTTTCTTTTCTTCCTTTTCTCTTTTTTTCATTTTATTTTTCTTTAATTTTTCTCCTGGGTCTCATCCCGACTTGTGGGGAATCATTGTCTCCATCATCCTTTCCTCATCGAGACAATGCGCTAATAATGATAAGCATCACACTTTTATTTACATACAACTCGATATCAAAAACTTCTAAACAATATGACTTTATATGAATGCCTCTAGCGGTGTACTAGGATGTGCAATGATCTGGTGTAGCATGTAAACAATGATGAACGGTGGATTTTCCACAAATACTATGCTAGCTAAATGATCACGCAAAGCAATATGATAATGAGTGTACTAGTCATATGATGTAAAGGTGGAAGTTGCATGGCAATATATCTCGGAATCGATATGGAAAAACCATAATAGGTAGGTATGGTGGCTGTTTTGAGAAAGATATATTGTGGCTTATGTGAAACAGAGTGTATCATGCCTCGGGGTTTGGATGCACCGATGAAGTTTACACCGATCCTCGAAGTGAGAATGGGCAATGCACGGTATCGAAGAGCCTAGCAAATATAAAGTGGTGAGAGTGCCTAAATCCATGGATTCACATTAGTCATAAAGAACTCACATACTTATTGCAAAGATTTATTAGAACTCTCGAAGAAAAGTACTATTCGCATGCCCCTAGGGAGGAGGTTGGGAGGAGTTAACCATCGTGCGCCTCCGACCTAACAACACTAGGCTTTCAACGAGGAATAAAATGCTCACACATAATCACTATGACATAACAAATATTTAGATGAAAAACAAATTAAAATCCTTTATCTATCGATATTCCTACTAACCAACAATCATGCACTCACGTCCTTCATATTATAACATCAATATCATAAACCAACAATTTGTCTTTTATGTGCTACATGTGGTTTTGACTATGCACTCATTGAATACCTATTATTTTTGGACTAGTTTTATAACTCATGCAAATTACCATCACTATTTATTAAAATCTCACACAAATTTAAGTGAAGATTGAGAGTGTAGTTATTTCTATAAAATCTATACGCCATCGTGCTCTAAAAGATATAAGTGAAGCACTAGAGCAACTGCTTAGCTCAAAAGATATAAGTGAAACACATAGAGTATTCTAAAAAATCATGGTGAACATGTGTCTCTCTAAAGTAGGTGTGTCCAAAAACAATTATTGTGGAAAACTAAAACAAAGCAAAATAAAACAAATGACGCTCCAAGCAAAATTCATATCATGTGATGAATAAAAATGTAGCTCCAAGTGACATATCGATGGATTGAGACGAAACAAGGGATGCCTTTAGGGGAACACCCAAGCTTAGATACTTGACTATTCTTATAATTTGACTTGGGGTGCCTTGGGAATAACCAAGCGTAGGCTCTTTTCCACTCCTTATTCCTTCATCCATTATGATAACACCCAAAACTTGAAAACTTCAGCACACAAAACTCAACAGAAAACTCGTAAGATCCGTTAGTACGATAGGTGAACCATAAACATTATGTATTATTATAAATTGATTCATATTTTATTGTTGCATAAGGTATTGTATTTTAAGTTCTCCATGACTTATAGCCCCTGATATAATCCATAGCATCATCAAAACAAGCAAACTATGCAAGCAAAAAACCGAATAGTATGTAGTGATCTGCTAAAACACCATACTTCTGTAACTCCAAAAATTCTAAAAATTTAGGAAACCTGTAGAATTTGTATACCAATACTGTGTAAAAAATTCAAGAATTTATCACACTCCAGCAGAGAACAAAAAATCCCACACTGGACGCTAAAGTTTCTGTTTTTGCATAACATGAATTCTACCGTCATCCAAATTAATCCCAAAGGCTTTACTTGGCACAAACACTAACTAAAACATTAAAAACAATAATTACAGTAGTAATAATCATGTTTATCACACAAACATAAAAATAACATAAAAATAATATAACTGTTGGGTTGCCTCCCAACTAGCGCTATAGTTTTACGTCCCTAGTTAGGCATAATGCATATGATCAAGTATTGTCATCCTTGGTGTCAAGCTCCTCAATCACACAAAAATGTTTCCTAAAAGGAGGAGTATTGATGATAGGATCTTTTATCTAGCTTATAAAATTGGGATGCACACTAGTCATCTTAAGATCCTTATTTCTTTTAACGAGTCATAGTAGTATTCTTGGGGACATACATAGCTTTAATTTTTTTTCTTGAGAAGTACTAGCATTATCTTTGGATGGGGTGAAAGCGAAACCCATTTTATCAAAGACTTCCTATGTTTTATCAATTCTACCAAAACCTTGCTCTACTCTCTCATTAATAATTGTGTCTTTCTCCTTTAGTGCTTTCAAAGTAATTCCAACCTTTGACCCAAATTGAGTGATATGGTTATGAATCTTTTCATCCAACTCCTCAATTTGTTCTTTTGTGGCCATTTTATTTTCAATAATCTCAAGGCTTTGCACAACATGTTCCAATATCAAATTAGTTTCATTAATAATGAGAGGTGGTGAGCCAACAACATTTTCCATGGCTTTAAAAGCATCCGAAGTGTGACTCATTAAGAAATCACCATCGGTAATAGTAACAAGTACAAACCTATACCAAGTAGTAATACCCACATAAATGTTATGAAGCAGGATGTTGGGGGGTTGCTTATGAGTTGTATTTTGAGGATTGCAAATCCTATGCCAAGCATCTCTCAAACTTTCTCCTCCCATTTGTTTAAAGTTAAGCTCCTCATTCTCGGGAGTAAAAGAGACAAAGGAAAAACTAACCATAGCAACAAGCAAACAAGCAAAGATAAATATTTTTGATTTTTGATTTTTTATAGCAAGACAAATAAAACAGTAAATAAAAAGTAGAACAAGTGAACGATAATTTGTGAGAAGGTACTTGATAGGAACTTGGTGATACTCCCCGGCAACAGCGCCAGAAATTGTTCCTGATACTTGTGATCTGCGTTGGGTTTTTCCCCGAAGAGGAGGGGGTGATGCAACACAGTACAAATAAGTATTTCCCTCAGTGAGAACCAAGGTTATCGACCAATAAGAGGACCACACAATTTCCCGTCTTCAGAGCCTACACACAAAATAACACACACTTGCACCCAATGGAGGCAAGAGGGTTGTCAATCCCCTTGGACTCATTACTTGCAGGCGATAAGTAGAGTAGATGATAATTGATAGTTGCAAATTGGAAAATAAAAGGAAAAAAAATAAATAACAGCAAGGAAATAAGAGTGTTTGTAAATATATTTGTGAATAGACCCGGGGGCCATAGTCTTCACTAGAGGCTTCTCTCTCGAAGAAACCATACAGTGGGTAAACAAATTATTGTTGGGCAATTCATAGAAAATCTCATAGTTATGCAATATTTATTCACGACAATGATCATGCATATAGGCATCACGTCCATAAACAAGTATATCATCTCCTTCCTGCATATACTGCTATTACTCCACCCACCGAACGCTATCCAAGATGCATCTAGATTATTAAGTGAAACAGGGTAATGCTTGAAGAATGATGACCTGTGATACGTCTCCAACATATCTATAATTTATTATTGTTGCATGCTATTATATTATATGTTTTGGATGTTTTATATGCCTTAATATGTTATTTTATATTATTTTTGGGACTAACCTATTAACCTAGAGTCCAGTGCTAGTTTGTGTTTTTCCCTATTTTTGAGTTTTATAGAAAAGGAATATCAAACGGAGTCCAAACGGAATAAATCTTTCGCAATGATTTTTCTTGGACCAGAAGACATCTAGAAGATCTGGAGAGGAGGTCAAAAGACCTGGCAGCAGACAACAAGCCGCTAAGGCGCTCCCTAGGGGGGGTGCCCCTGGTTTGTGGGTCCCCTGGAGGCCTTCTAACCCTAACTCTTTGCCTATATATTCCCAAACCATCAGAGGGAGCCAAAAAAATACTTTTCCGCTGCCGCATCCTTCTATTCCTGTGAGATCTCATCTTGGGTGTCGGTGCACTAGAGTTTTGGGCTCTCTAGTGCCCCTTACTCATGCACGGGTAGTAGTAGTCACCCTGTCGGCGAGGCCCAGCAGGGACTTACCAGACACAAGCACGGAAGAATCGAGACCCCCGACAAGACCTTGCCGGGATGGCCATCGAACCCTCGGGAAAAGATAGAGCCTCGGCAAAGACCCGGCAAGGCAAAGCCCCGACAAGGCCCCGCCAGCGCACAGGCCAGGTGTCACCTCGCTTGGGCACGTGTCGCGGCGTTGGCGTTGCAGGAGGCTAAGCGGTGCCAATGGGATGGGCTCCTCTCCCATCACACAGGCGGACAGAGATGCCTGACGGTGCATTAAATGTGCCTGTCCTACTCCGTCAGTGTTAGGTATGATAACACTGTAGCTCTGTACACTCCGTGTACGCACTGTACGCCATTGTTGGGATCCACTTTAGAGTATAAAAGGAGGCCCAGGGCGATACATAAGAGGACTTTTGGATCTTCATACCTTTGGACTTTTAGTATTAGGACCTTATAGCACGCACGGGTGAAAGCTATTCATAGCACTCCTGTAGCTAGAACCCCAAGAACACTCTCAATACAACCAAGTAGGAGTAGGGTTTTACGCATCTTTGCGGCCCGAACCTAGGTAAGATCCCCACGTGCTGTTCATCAGACCTGCTCTTTGTGCGAGCCTTCTCCCCTGCCGAACCAAAAGGGGTTCCTCCGACCCCATAGGTGCTCGTTCCCCACGACATTGGGGCCTTTTCCGGTAATCTACCAGAGGGGGATTCGATCACGGAGGGATTGTACATCAACTCCATTGCTCCTCCGATGAAGTGTGAGTAATCTACTTCAGACCTATAGGTCCATAGCTAGTAGCTAGATGGATTTCTCTTTGTCTCTCTGATCCTCAATACCATGTTCTCCTCGATGTTCTTGGAGATCTATCCGAAGTAATCCTGTTTTGTGGTGTGTTTGTCGAGATCCGATGAATTGTGGCTTTATGATCAGATTATCTATGAATATTATTTGAATCTTCTCTGAATTCTTATATGCATGATTTCATATCTTTTTATTTCTCTTCGAATTATTGGTTTGGTTTGGCCAACTAGATCAGTAGTTCTTGCAATGGGAGAGGTGCTTAGTTTTGGGTTCAATCTTGCGGTGTCCTCACCTAGTGACAAAGTAGGGGAAGCGAGGCACGTATTTGTATTGTTGCCATCAAGGATAAAAAAGGTGGGGTTTTCATCATATTGCTTGAGTTTACCCCTATACATCATGTCATCTTACTTAAGGCGTTACTCTGTTCTTTATGAACTTAATACTCTAGATGCAGGTAGGAGTTGATCGGTGTGTGGAGCAATAGTAGTAGATGCAGAATCGTTTTGGTCTACTTGACACGAACATGATGCCTATATGCATAATCATTGCCTTGGATATCATCATAACTTTGCGCTTTTCTATGTATTGCTCGACAGTAATTTGTTCACCCATCGTATTATTTTCCTTCAAGAGAGAAGCCTCTAGTGAAACCTATGGCCCTCGGGTCTATTTTCCATTATATATTTTCAGATCTATAAACCAAAAATACCAAAAATATCTTGTTGTAATTTTATTTACTTTTAATTTTAGTAATCTTTTATATCTATCTCTATCAGATCTCATCTTTGCAACTGACCGTGAAGGGATTGACAACCCCTTGATAGCGTTGGGTGCAAGTGTTTGATTTTTTGCGCAGGTGCATAGATTGGGGCATTGCTTGTACCTCCTACTGGATTGATACCTTGGTTCTCAAAACTAAGGGAAATACTTATCTCTACTTTGCTGCATCACCCTTTCCTCTTCAAGGGAAAAACCAATGCAAGCTCAAGAAGTAGTAGGAAGAATTTCTAGCGCCATTGACGGGGAGGATACATAGCAAGTCAAGACAAGAACTCCCCCATCAACTCGCCAATTTCTGGTGTCGCTATCGGGGAGGATACATAGAAAGTCAAGCCAAGAACTCCCTCGTCAATTAGCCAATTTATGGCGCCGTTGCCGGGGAGGTATACATCAAGCCTACCAAGTACCCATCATAAACTCATGTCTTGCATTTATATTATTTGCCATTTGGCTCTCATTTTCCTCTCCCCCACTTCTAAAATGATTTTCAAAAGAAAAAAAATTGCCTTTTTATTCGCCCTTCTTTCGTTCGTCTTTTCATTTGCTTTTTGTTTGCTTGTGTGCTAGATTGCTTCCTTTGTCATGATGACTCAAGAGAATACTAAGTTGTGTGACTTCTCCAATACTAATAATAATGAATTTATTAGTACTCCGATTGCTCCTGTCACTAGTGCGGAATCTAATGAAATTAATGCCACTTTGCTGAATCTTGTTATGAAAGAACAATTTTCCGGCCTTCCTAGTGACGATGTCGCATCCGATCTAAATACTTTCATTGAATTGTGTGATATGCAAAACAAGAAAGATGTGGATAATGATATTGTTAAATTGAAGCTATTTCCGTTCTCACTATGAGATCATGCTAAAACTTGGTTTACATCTTTTCCTAAAAATAGTATTGATTCATGGAATAAGTGTAAAGATGCTTTTATTTCCAAGTATTGTCTGCCCGCTAAGATCATCTCCCTTAGGAACGATATAATAAATTTTAAGCAACTTGATCATGAGCATGTTGCACAATCTTGGGAGAGGATGAAATTAATGATTAGAAATTGTCCCGCACATGGTTAGAGTTTATGGATGACTATACAATTTTTATGTGGGATTGAATTTTGCATTTAGAAATCTTTTAGATCCCTCCGTGGATGATACTTTTATGTAAATCACATTAGGAGAAGATACTAAACTCCTAGGTAATATTATGGCAAATTACCGTCAATGGCATACCGGAATATCTCCTAGTAGTAAAAAGTTGCATGCAATTGAAGAAATAAATACTTTGAGTGGAAAGATGGTTGAATTAATGAGATTGTTTGCTAGTAAGAGTGATCCTATTGGTCCTAATGATACACCTTTGTCTTCTTTGATTGGAAATAATAATGAATCTATGGATGTGAATTTTGTTGGTAGGAACACTTTTTGGTAATAACGTGTATAGAGGTAATTTCAACCCTAGGCCATTTTCTAGTAATTACTCTAATAATTATGGCAATTCCTATAACAATTCTTATGGAACTTATAATAATATGTGCTCTGATCTTGATAATAATATTAAAGAATTTATTAGTTCGCAAAAGGTTTTCAATGCTATAATTGAAGAAAAATTGCTCAAGATTGATGATTTGGCTAGGAATGTTGATAGAATTTCTCTTGAGATTTATTCTTTGAAAACTAGATCTATTCCGCCCAAGCATGATATTAACAAGTCTATAAAATCTATGAGAATTTCTATGGATGAATCTAAAGAAAGAACCGCTAGGATGCGTGCTAAACGATAATTGTTAGTAAAAGTGTGTTCTTCGATTTCTCGTGAAAATAATGATGAAGATCTTAAAGTGATTAACGTGACTCCTATTGAATCTTTATTTTCTAATATAAATCTTGATAAATATGGGACTGGAGATAATTCGACTTTAATTAGAAGGTGTCCCAATGATTCGTAGTTTATAGATCTTGATGCAAAAATTGATAAAAGTAGGATTGAAGAGGTCAAAACTTTAAGTACAAATGAACCCACTCCTTTGGATTTCAAGGATTTTAATTATGATAATTGTTCTTTGACAGATTGTATTTCCTTGTTGCAATCCATGTTGAATTCTCCTCATGCTTATAATCAAAATAAAGCTTTTACTAAACATATCATTGATGCTATGATGAATTCCTTTGAAGAAAAACTCGAGTTGGAAGTTTCTATACCTGGAAAGCTTTATTAAGAGAGGGAACCTACTATTAATATTAAAATTAAAGATTATGAGTGCCATGCTTTGTGTGATTTGCGTACTATCTTTTCCACTATTCTGAAAACTTTATGTGATGTGCTAGGTTTTCGAGAATTTGATGATTGCTCCTTAAATTTGGATCTTGCGGATTACACTATAAGGAAACCTATGGGAAGGATTAATGATGTTCTTATTGTTGCAAAAATGAATTATGTACCCATAGATTTCATTGTTCTTTATATAGATTGCAATCCTACATGTCCTATTATTCTTAGTAGACCATTCCTTAGAACGATTGGTGCAATTATTGATTTGAAAGAAGGAAACATTAGATTTAAATTTATGTTAAGGAAGGGCATAAAAAACTTCCCAAGAAAGAAAATTAAATTACCATATGAATCTATTATGAGAGCTACTTATGGATTGCATACCAAAGATGGTAATACTTAGATCTATTGTGTTATGCCTAGCTAGGGGCGTTAAACAATAGCGCTTGTTGGGAGGCAACCCATTTTTTTGTTTCTGTTCTTGAATAAATTACACATTATTAAATATTTAGTAATATTTTTTAAATGTTTTAATTAGTTTTTGTGTCAAGTAGGACCTTTGGGATGGTCTACGGTGATAGTTGATTTGATCTTGCTGAAAAACAGAAACTTTGACGCCCAGTCAAGGAATTTTATAAATTCACTGAAGCGTCGATTGGATCTGAATGTTTTACACAAGATTGATACACAAATTTCCCATATTTTCCTAATTTTTCAGAATTTTTAGTTACATAAGTATTCGCAGGTTACAGATTGCTACAGACCGTTCTGTTTTAGACAAATTTAGATTTCTATGTGTTGTTTGCTTATTTTGATGAAACTATGGGTAGTATCAGGGGTATGAAACATGGAGAAGTTGGAATACAGTTTATATTACACCAATATTAATAAATACTGAGTTAAAAACAGTACCTAATGTGGTGATTTTATTTTCTTATACTAACGGATCTCATGAGTTTTCTGTTGAGTTTTGTGTTGTGAATTTTTCAAGTTTTGGGTAAAGATTTGATGGACTATGTAATAAGGAGTGGCAAGAGCCTAAGCTTGGGGATTACCAAGGCAACCCAAGGCAATATTCAAGGACAACCATCCCCTCTTTCGTCTTCAATCCATTGGTAAATTTACTTGAGGCTATATTTTTATTCACCACATGATATGTGTTTTGCTTGGAGCGTCTTGTATGATATGAGTCTTTGGTTTTTAGTTTTCCACAATCATCATTTCTGTACACACTTTTCGAGAGGGACACACATGAATTGTGAATTTATTAGAATACTCTATGTGCTTTACTTATATCTTTTGAGCTAGGCAATATGCTCTAGTGCTTCACTTATATCTTTTTAGAGCACGGCGGTGGCTTTATTTTATAGAAATTATTTAACTCTCTTGCTTCACTTATATAATTTTGAGAGTTTCTAAACAGCATTGTAATTTGTTTAGGTTAAGAATTTAGTCCTAATATGATGGGCATCCAAGAGAGATATAATGAAAACTTTCATATAAAATTGCATTGAATACTATGAGAAGTTTGATTCCTTATGATTGTTTTGAGATACAAAGATTGTAATATTAGAGACATGCTAGTTAGTAATTGTGGATTGGTAGAAATAATTATGTTAAAGTTTGTGATTCTCGTAGCATGCACATATGGTGAACCGTTATGTGACGAAGTCGGAGCATGATTTATTTATTGATTGCCTTCCTTTGTGTGGAGGTCGGGATCGCGCAATGGTTAACTCTTACCAACCCTTCCCTTAGGAGCATGCGTGTAGTACTTTATTTTGATGACTAATAGACTTTTGCAATGAGTATGTGAGTTATTTATGACTAATGTTGAGTCCATGGATTATACGCACTCTCACCCTTCCACCTTCGCTAGCCTCTCTAGTATCGCAACTTTTGTCCGTGCATTAAACCCACCTTCCTCAAAACAACCACCATATACCTTCCTCAAAACAGCCACCATACCTACCTATTATGTCATTTACATAGCCATTCCGAGATATATTTCCATGCAACTTCTGACGTTCCGTTTATTATGACACGCACCATCATTTTCATATTGCTTAGCATGATTGTAAGAGAGCTAGCATGATGATGTCATTGCTACGCTAGATCACTGCATATCCCGGTACACCGCCGGAGGCATTCATATTGAGTCATATCTTGTTCTAGTATCGAGTTGTAAATTTTGAATTCTAAGTAAATAAAAGTGTGATGATCATCACTATAGAGCATTGTCCCATGTGAAGAAAGGATGATGGAAACTATGATTCCCCCACAAGTCAGGATGAGCCTCCGGACTTTATAAGAAAAGAGATGCCAAACAAGCCCACCAAAAGAAAATAAAAAAGAGAGAAAATAGAAAAATGAGAGAAAATAGAGAAGGGGCAATGCTACTATCCTGTTTCCACACTTGTGCTTCAAAGTAGCACCATGATCTTCATAATAGAGAGTCTCCTGTATTGACACTTTCATATACTAGTGGAAATTTTTCATTGTAGACCTTGGATTGTATATTCCAATTATGGGATTCCTCAAATTGCCTTAGGTATTCGTGAGCAAGCGAGTTGGATGCACACCCACTTAGTTTCTTTTTTGAGCGTTCATACACTTATATCTCTAGTGCATCCGTTGCATGGCAATCCCTACTCACTCACATTGATATCTATTGATGGGCATCTCCATAGCCCGTTGATATGCCTAGTTGGTGTGAGACTATCTCCTTCTTTTGTCTTCTCCACAACCACCATATTCTATTCCACCTATAGTGCTATGTCCATGGCTCACGCTCATGTATTGCGTAAGAGTTAAAAAATTTAGAAAATACTAAAGTATGAAACAATTGCTTGGCTAAAACCGGGGTTGTGCATGATTTAATACTTTGTGTGATCAAGATGGAGCATAGCCAGACTATATGATTTTATCGGGATAGCTTACTTTGGCCATGTTATTTTGAGAAGACATGATTGCTTTATTAGTATGCTTGAAGTATTATTGTTTTTATGTCAACATTAAACTTATGTGTTGAATCTTATGGATCTGAATATTCATGCAACAATAAATAAAATTACATGGATAAATATGTTAGGTAGCATTCCACATCAAAAATTGTGTTTTTATCATTTACCTACTCGAGGACGAGCAGGAATTAAGCTTGGGGATGCTTGCTACGTCTCTAACATATCTATAATTTTTTTATTGTTCCGTGCTATTATATTATATAATTTGGATGTTTTATATGCATTAATATGATATTTTATATTATTTTTGGGACTAATCTATTAACCTAGAGCCCACTGCCCATTTTTTTCCCTGTTTTTGAGTTATACAGAAAAAGAATATCAAATGGAGTCCAAACGGAATAAAACTTTTGCAATGATTTTTCTTGGGCCATAAGACATCTAGAAGATCTGGAGAGGACGTCGGAAGACTTGGCAGCAGGAGTGAAGCTGCCAGGGCGCTCCCTAGGGGGGCGCCCCTGGCTTGTGGGTCCCCTGGAGGCCTTCGAACCCTAACTCTTCGCATATATATTCCCATATATTCCCAAACCATCAGAGGGAGACACAAAAATACTTTTCCACTGCCACAACCTTCTGTTCCTGTGAGATTCCATCTTGGGCCTTTTCTGGTAATCTGTCGGAGGGGGATTCGACCATGGAGGGCTTGTGCATCAACTCCATTGCTCCTCCGATGAAGCGTGAGTAGTCTACCTCAAACCTACGGGTCCATAGCTAGTAGCTAGATGGCTTTTTCTCTCTCTCTGATCCTCAATACCATGTTCTCCTTGATGTTCTTGGAGATCTATCCAATGTAATCTTCTTTTGCGGTGTGTTTGTCGAGATCCGATGAATTGTGCATTTATGATCAGATTATCTATGAATATTATTTGAATCTTCTCTGAATTCTTATATGCATGATTTCATATCTTTGTATTTCTTTTCAAGTTATTGGTTTGGTTTGGCTAACTAGATCGGTAGTTCTTGCAATGAGAGAGGTGCTTGTTTTTGGGTTCAATCTTGCGATGTCCTCACCCAGTGACAAAGTAGGGGTAGCGAGGCACGTATTTGTATTGTTGCTATCAAGGATAAAAAGGTGGGGTTTTCATCATATTGCTTGAGTTTATCCCTCTACATCATGTCATCTTACTTAAGGTGTTACTCTGTTCTTTATGAACTTAATACTCTAGATGCAGGCAGGAGTCGGTCGATGTGTGGAGTAATAGTAGTAGATGCAGAATCATTTCGGTCTACTTGACACGGACATGATGCCTATATGCATAATCATTGCCTTGGATGTCGTCATAACTATGCGCTTTTCTATTAGTTGCTTGATAGTAATTTGTTCACCCACCTATTATTTTCCTTCAAGAGAGAAGCCTCTAGTGAAACCTATGGCCCCCGGGTCTATTTTCCATTATATATTTTCAGATCTATAAACCAAAAATACCAAAAATACCTTGCTATAATTTTATTTACTTTTATTTAGTTTTACTTTTAGTAATCTTTTATATCTATCTCTATCAGATCTCATCTTTGCAAGTGACCGTGAAGGGATTGACAACCCCTTTATAGCGTTAGGTGCAAGTGTTTTATTGTTTGTGCAGGTGCATATATTGGGGCCTTGCTTGCACCTCCTACTGGATTGATACCTCGGTTCTCAAAACTGTGGGAAATACTTATCTCTACTTTGCTGCATCACCCTTTACTCTTCAAGGGAAAAACCAACGCAAGCTCAATAAGCAGCAACATGATGTAGACAAAGTAAATCCAATTAACATGAATAAACCCATCGTTTTACCCTTAGTGGCAACAATACAAATATGGGTCTTGTCCCCTACTTTGTCACTTGGATATAGAGCACCGAAGAACCCTGAGGGATCACTAGAAGAGTGTCTAGAGGGGGTGAATAGACTACTAGCAGGAATTTAAAACCTAACCTTTTCCCAAGTTAATTGGTTGGCAGATTTTAATAGTTGTTAGCAAAGCTAGCAAGTCTAACAGCCCAACACATGCATGTCAACAAATATGGCAGCGGAAAGTAAAGACATCGCATATGAAGTAAAGAGTTGAGATGGGTAGATCAAATGCAGTTGGAGACGCATGGATTTTTCCCGTGGTTCCGATAGGTGGCGCTATCGTACATCCAAGTTTATGGAGTCTTCAACCCATGGAGGGTAACGGTCGCGAGAGTCCATGGAGGGCTCCACCCAAAAGGGTCCACGAAGTAGCAACCTTGACTATTCCATACGGCTTTCATCCACGAAGGACTAGCCTCACTATGGGTAGATCTTCATGAAGTAGGTGATCTCCTTGCCCTTACAAACTTCTTGGTTCACTCCACAACACAAAGTAGGAGGCTCCCAAGCGACACCTAACCAATCTAGGAGGCACCGCCCTCCAAAAGGTAATAGGCTCGGTAATGACGATGAACTCCTTGCTCTTGTGCTTCAAGATGATAGACTCCTCAACACACAATCTCTCTCACAGGTTTGGCTTGGTAAAAGAGATGGGATTGGTGGAAAGCAACTTGGGGAGGCTAGAAATCAAGATCCATATGATTGGAGTGGAATATCTTGACCTCAACACAAGGGTAGGTGGTTCTCTCTCAGAAAATCTGATAGGATATGTATGGAATAGTTCTGAGTGCTTTGATTTCGAGTAAGTGGTGGTGAAGGGGTATATATAGGCATCCCTAAAAATCCAACCGTTACACGGAAAATGACCAACTCGGTGACACCGATGTGTTAATCTCGGTGGTACCGAAGTGACCAAAAGGTGGAAACTTTTGAATCTTGGTAAGGCCGATATAGGAAACTCGGTTGCACCAATAAGGTGACCAACGGTTAGATTTCCAATCTCGGTGACGCCAATCCAACATTCTCGGTGGGACCAAAAATGTGAATTTGCGTAATAAAAAGTTGGCAACCTAAACTCGGTGGCACTGGTATGGAATCGGTTGCACCGAAGTGGCTAGGGTTTGGCATGAGTCTGTCTAGGTTCTGGAATCGGTGGCACCGGTATGGCAAAGTTGGTTGCACCGATTTTGAGTGTGAGGTATAGAACAGACTTTGGTGGGAGAGTTTGTGGATGTTTTTGGCGACTATCACTTGTGCATGTTTGAGCATATTGTTCACCAACAAAACCTTACCCCCTTTTAATAGTATTGGATTTCCTATGACTCAAAGTGATTTCTCACAAATATAAAATGTAGAGTCCTTTTGCTTGAAGCTTGGCCAACCTATTTCCTTGCATCTTGGGGTATGTCCACAATCTCCTTTTGCCAATCCTCTCTGTAGACTGTATCTGAAATACACTAGGTGAAAATATCAGTCCAAGAGACAATGTATGTTGTCATGAATTATCAAAACCACCAAGGGAGCATGTTGTGCTTTCAATCTCCCCCTTTTTGGTAATTGATGACAACATACAACCAAAGCTTCAAATAAAGATATGCATGGTTATACTGAAGACTTTGAGAGACACATGACTTAGACTTGCTTCCCCTAAATGTGTGCAGTCCTTTAAAGGATAGTTGCTTTTGAGTGCATGAACACACATGAGGTAGAAGGGATATAACAAGTCATGTGTATCTTGGTTATATGCATCAAATATATATGAATGAGATGTATCTTTGTTCAAGACATCACTCTTGCAAACAATATGTGCAGGGAGCAAGAGATCATCTTGACCAAGGATATGATGCATATACTTACCTTGAGTTCTTGAGCATCCTGGTGATAGAAACACACTTGAGAAAACAATGTTAGGAAACACAAGAGTATTCTACCAAATAGCAAGGCCATAGAACTCAAAATTTCCAAGATCATTGAGAATTTTCTCACCATAGATATGAAAATAGATTATCCTCTCCCCCTGAATCTTAGCATGTAGATATTAGGATTCGATAAGGTGAGAAAGGTCAAAAAATTTCTTCTCTCTACTTTGATATTCTCCCCCTGTTTATAAAGATATGAGTATTGATATTGGCTCTCCCCTTGATCATATCTCCCCCTTTGCATAAGCATGTATCTCCCATTTAGCATGTAGCTTTGGTCTTCTCCCAAAATGGTTGAAGCTTTGGTCTTCTCCCACTTTGGCATAGATTTCCAAAAAAGTTGAAAACAGGAATAGATACAGGGATCATTGACTAAGAAGGGATCCTTGAGAACAACGGTCATAGAAATGTAGGATTCATAGTAATGAAAACTGAGAGAATCATGGAAAATGAATTGTTCTTCTCCTCCTTTCTTCATTGAAGATAGGGATCCTTGAATAAAGAAATTCTCTTTGCAAGATTACTTTTAGTTCTTATCCCCCTAAGTTCTTTTTAAGAGAGAGAGTAGGGATCATCAAAGTAACAGATGTTTTACAAGAATGATCACTAAGAAAACACATAATTGCAAAAGCGAATTCAAATGAAACAGAAAGAAAATCGGTGACACCAAGATAGATAAATCGGTGGTACCGAGATGTTGCAGTGTAGCTTGTCCGCAATTTCGGCATAACCAAGATATCTGAGTTGGCGGCTCCGAAAATCGGTGACACCAAGATAGAATTCCATGCCATAAGATGAAATGTTAAGATACATGGAAATATCAAGAAAGCTCATGCCCATGCAGGCAACCAAGTGACTCTAGCTCAATTTGAAGCATCGATGATGTTCAACTCACTCCTGAAGTGACAAAATGTCTTCTCATCAAGTGGCTTAGTAAAGATATCGGCCAATTACTTGTTAGTGCGAACATGCTTAAGATTAATATCTCCTTTGGCAACATGGTCACGAATGAAATGATGTCGAACTTGAATATGCTTAGTTCGAGAATGTTGCACAGGATTGTGACCAATTTTAATAGCACTTTCATTGTCACAAAGTAATGGAAAAAATTTAACATGAATTCCATAATCCTTAAGTGTTTGTGTCATCCAAAGTAATTGCACACAAAAAGATCCAGCGGCAATATACTCAGCTTCAGCAGTCGATAGTGATATCGAGTTTTGTTTCTTAGAGGACCAAGATACAAGAGATCTGCCCAAAAATTGACAAGTACCCGAGGTGGATTTTCTATCAACCTTGTCACTGGCATAGTCCGAATCAGAATAGCCAACAAGGTCAAAGGAATATCACTTGGGATACCAAATGCCAAAATTCGACATTTGTATCAAGTATCTCACAATTCGTTTACCAGCTGAAAGATGTTATTCTTTTGGTGTAGCTTGATATCTAGCACACATGCAAACACTCAGCATAATATCGGGACGAGATGCACATAGATATGAAAGTGAACCAATCATAGATTGATAAACTTTTTGATCAACCAGCTTATCCTCTCTGGTAAGATCAACATGTCCACTAGTAGGCATGAGGGTTTTCATACCTTTGCATTCCTGCATGTTGAACTTTTTGATCAAGTCCTTGGTATACTTAGTTTGATAGATGAAAGTTCCTTCTTTCGATTGTTTGATTTGCAACCCAAGAAAGAATTTCAGCTCACACATCATAGACATCTCATACTTCTTAGACATCAACCTTCCAAACCTTTCACTAAATTGAGGGTTAGTGGAACCAAAGATAATATCATCCACATAAATTTGGCACACAAATAGTTCACCATTAACTCTCTTAGTGAATAAGGTTGCATCAATTTTACCAATTTCAAAACCTTTTTCGATAAGAAACTTCGTTAAACATTTGTACCAAGCACGAGGGGCTTGCTTAAGACCATAAAGAGCTTTACGAAGCTTGTAAACATGATTAGGTTTCTTAGGATTAACAAAGCCAGGTGGTTGCTTAACATAAACCTCTTCTTCAATCTCACAATTTAAAAATGCACTTTTAATATACATTTGATAAAGCGTGATATCATGGTGATTGGCATAAGCAAGAAGAATGTGAATAGCTTCAAGTCTAGCAACAAGGGCGTAGGTCTCACCGTAGTCCATACCTTCGACTTGCGTATATCCTTGAGCTACGAGGCGAGCCTTGTTGCGCACGACTTGACCGTCTTCGTCTCGCTTGTTTCGAAAAACCCATTTGGTTCCGATGATGTTGTGTTCATCCTTGGGCTTCTCTACGAGTGTCCACACTTCGTTCCTTTCGAAGTTGTGAAGCTCTTCATGCATAGCGTTCACCCAATCCGTGTCTTTAAGAGCTTGTTCTACCTTCAAACGCTCAATGCTAGAGATGAAATAATAATGCTCACAGAAGTTTGCTAGATGAGTTTTAGAGCGAGTGATTCTCCCTGTTTGCATATCACCAAAGATTTGATTTAGGGGATTGTTCTTGGTCACTTGTGCTCGAACTCGAGTCAGCTTCCGATTGTTGGTTGGTGGAGCTTCTTCTTCATAATCACCTCCTTCTTCTTCGTTGTTGTTGAAGGTGTCATTCCCTTGAGGTGGTGGTGAAGGAGGTTGTGGTGGATCTTCATGATGCACTTCCTCCTCTTCATCATCTTGCCGTGTACCGCTTGTGGATGCCTCCATATCATGTTGTGGTTCACCTTGTCGTGAGATAGGGGCTTCCACTTGAGTTGATGAAGTACTTTCCTTCACCTCCATGGGATGAATCTTGCCGATGGGTAAATCTAGGATAGCTTCCGAAGGGTTCTTATCACCTACATCATTTGGCAATTATTTGACTTGCGAACCATTAGATACATCGAACTTCACATCTACCGTCTCTTCAACTTTTTGAGTGAAGTTGTTGTAGACACGTTAAGTGTGAGAGTTCGATCCATAACCAAGTAGGGATCCTTTATGAGATTTAGGAGCAAATTTAGTATGACGATGCTTATAAAGAATGTAGCATTTAGAGCCGAATACCCAAAAGTATCCAACTTGGGGTTTGTTACCGGTGAGTAGCTCGTATGCCGTTTTACCGAGAAGCTTTTGCAAGTAAAGTCGGTTTGTGGCATGACATGTTGTTTCCACGGCTTCTGCCCAATAGTGTTTTGGCGTCTTGTATTCGTCAAGCATCGTTCTTGCCATCTCAATGAGTGTTCGGTTCTTCCTCTTAATAACTCCATTTTGTTGAGGCGTGTATGTAGCCGAGAACTCATGTGAGACACCTTCTTCATTAAGAAAGGTATCCACATGGGTGTTCTTGAACACAGATCCGTTATCGCTCCGAACCTTCCTGATCTTCACTTCAAACTGATTTTGCGCTTTGCGAGCGAAGTTTTTGAAGATCTTTTGAACCTGCGACTTATCATCAAGGTAGAATACCCACGTAAATCTGGAAAAATCATCAACTATAACTAGACCATAGGAATTACTACCGAGACTCTTGTAAGCTGTGACAGCCCAAGTGTTGTCCATACCTTATTTGGCATGGAACCATATGTATGAACCTTGTGTCATGAGCTATGTGATGGTTGCACCTTGCCCCATGTGATTGAATTGCATTCATGCATCATGGCATCCATCATTTCATCATCATGCCTTCATTCATATTTGCCATGTTGGGTTTCATGTGTCCTTGTGTGATTGTTTGTGACTTGTGTTGTGATGTGCTTGTGGGTGAGGTGGTTTGTGTGTGGGTGAGGCCATGTTTGCAAAACCTCTTCCTTCCCCCTCTCTTCCATCTTACAACATCACCCCATCTTCCCCTCTCTTCTTTTAAAAAAATATGTCCAGATTTAAGTTGTTTTAAAAATCTTTTAAAAATGTCCATGAGGTGGCCCTTATGTTGTTATTACTATTGTGTATTTGTGTGAGTGGTAGTGTGTGCATGTGGGCTTCTGGCCCGAGTGGCCCTGCCAAACCTGACGTGCACCTGCCCCGTTCCCTCTGTTTTTCCGTCAGGTATGTCTGTGTGTGTGCGCGAGCAGAACAGCAGCAGGTGAGCACCGTGGCCGTTAGCGCCAACGTCGAGGTCGGCCCCCTTTTAAGCGTGCACCCCTAGGGTTCTTCCCCTCCTTCCTCTCCTTTCGCCGCCGCCACTCCTCCTTCCCTTTCTCCTCCTCTGTTCTTCCTCTTCTTCCTCCTTTGTCAAGTAAGTGTGAGCGAGGTTCAGAGAGCGGCCGGAAGGGCTCGTCGGCTCCGGCAAGTCTCCCGCGTAGGCAAGTCGTCGCGGCCATGTCCAAGGGCAAGTGGATGGATCCCGCTCCCCGTCCTCGGCGCTAGGGGAGTAGAAGGTCCCCTGCTTCGTCTTCTTCATCCGCGTCTTTGTTCGGGTGCAGAAGCTCCGCCCCGAGCTCGTCTTCTTCCTCCCGCGCGCATCTTCTTCCTCCCCTTCGGTTCCGGCGCCTCCAGCGACCCCTAGGTGAGCAGTCGATGCATTCCCAAGCCCCTACTTGCCTTTCTTTCGTCGTGTGCTGGGTGTGTGGGCGTGCAGGATCTGCTGTGGTAGAAGATCCAGTGTGTGTGTGTGTGTGTGCATATATACACCTAGTGTATATATGTATATACATATATATTTTGTGTGTTGTGTGTGTATGCATTTATACCTAGTGTATATAAGCATACATATGGTAGTGTGTGTATGTATGTATGTATGTGTGTGTGTGTCTTAGAGTGTGTGTGTGTCTGTGTGTAGCATGTATGTGTGTGTATGCACCTAGGGGTGCATATGCATATGTATGTATACATGCTATGCATAGGAATTGTTTGTGGAGGTGTGGGTTAGTAGGTGCATGTCTGTGTATGTGCTTCTTGCATATACACACATGTGTGTGCATGAGTGTGTGGAGGTGTTGGCATAGTGTAGTGTTATGTGTGCTTGTGTGTGTGTGTCTCACACACCCATACATGTGTAGGTTTGAGTAGTGTAAGTGTGTGTGTTGGGTGTGTGGTGCACCAATTATGTGAGTGTTTGTGCACATTATGTGCTTGTGTGTAGATGTGTGGTGTCATGTGTTGTAGATGAGTGTGTGTGTGTATGCACCATGCCCACATACATACTTGTGTATGTGTGTGTGATTGGCATATAGAGGTGATGCCATGTGTGGTATGTTTGTGTGAGATGTGTGTGTATGTTCTACATACACACCCACATGTGTATGAATAGCTCCATGTGTAGTTCTCCCTCGTATGTGCATATGGTCATGGTTCTTCTTTTAGCTAGTCTCATACTTACATATTGATACCATGGAATTTAACATGTTCCTAGGTTTATATTTAAGCATTTACAACTTGTATGCATAGGTCTCATGTCATTCTTGGGCATTCCCATCATTTCACTTATGTGTCATAAGTCATCCATGAACTATAGGGCCTAATTTCAACCTAGCATTGCTCCCTCATGTTCCATGCAAGCATATAGCTATGAGTAATGATTTTGGGGTAGAGTCAACCCATGTATGCACCTGTGAAGTTAGATTTGACTTTGGGGCAACTTGACAAAACTGCATTTTTATGCTGTGATGCCCTTTTGTCTTTTTATTATGAATTAATCCATCCATGATTTTAAGGTGTTGCCAACATGAGTTTGTTAGTCAAAGTTGCTGGTAATGTCTCGGTATTTTTGTTATTTATGATAAGTCCCCTTATCAGTGGGAACCATGCTGTTTAGTTGGCTACTTTCTGTTACTGTTCATCCTGCTTAGAAATGGCAAGTATGGAGACCCTGCTGTTATTGTTTTTCCATGTGGAGTAGGGTGTAGCTAGTGTTGTGGTTGTTATTTGATCATGCTCAGTGTTAGTTAATTGTAGTGTATGTTGCCATTTACCATCCTGTTAATTTTCATGCCATTTGGAACTCTCTAGCATATTTAACCAGTGCTGTCAACTTGCTACTTTATTAACCCAGATTCCAGAAAACTAGAATTTTCACTAAGTCCCTAAAATTCTGATTCAACATGCCAACTTGCTTGATACATGCATATTGAGGTGTGCCTATTTTGCTGATTGCATAGTTGGATAAATAGATGTGGGTGTTGAGTAGGAGCTGTCCATATCTTGTTTGTGGCTGTAGGATTCCTGTAGCTCAAGTTGTGGGCTTCTCAAGTTGCTATGTTGCTGTTTGTGACAGAATTGGTGTGATTTTTGTTTTGTGGCTTGTGGGAGCTATACTCCATGGAATTGATTGATTATTGAGCCTAATAGGCTTGATTTTTCATCACCTATCCATTGGCTACCTTGGGATGCCAATAATTAGCCCAGGTAATTGGTGATCTTGTGTTTTGCCTCCGTACCTTGTAGTGAGCGTATCTCGAGAACCGTAGCTCCGTTTCTCGCGATCCTTATATGCATTTCCATCGATTTTGCATGATGCATTCATATTTTCCATGTTCATGCATGTTTAAGTAACTTAACATGAGGTTCTGTCCAGGTTCACTAATATACAAACTTTGCATGCGAAACTTGACTAGAATTGGATTGCCATGTTAAAACCTTCATTGGGTATACTCGAGTGTCGATACTGAGTTCGAGGACCGTGGAGAGTACCACTACGAGGATCCCGCTACTTGTTCCGCTGAAGAACCAACAGGCAAGATGATCGTACCCGGATCCCAATACTATCTTTGCTTGCTAGTTTCTCGTTCTTATCGTTAAAATTGCGCTACCTACCACATGATATCAGCCCTCATTTTGCCACGACAGCCTCTAACCTCCACATCCCAGCAAACCGTTGATTGGCTAAGTTACCACTGCTCAGCCCCTCTTATAGCATTCTTAGTTGCAGGTGCAGGTTGTTCCATGTGACAACATGGATTGGATATCACAATATTTCTGTTATTAAATTTAATGCACATATATATATGGTACTGGTGGAAGGCTTGGCCTTTTGCTGAGTGTATTGTTCCGCTGCTACCGCCATTAGTTCCTTGTTACCGGTGTTATGTTTTCCATACTTTGTGCTCCTAACATGCTCGGGGTTGTTATGGGGACCCCCTTGAGATTCGGTTGAGATTAAAACTTTTTTGGCAAGACCCAACAGTGGTACTACATTTGCTTAACAACTTAATTAATTGCATAGGGTCTTGCAAAGCCGTGGATAATTAATCAACCCCGGGCCAGTGCTCCTCATGAGTGTTGGTCCAAACTAGAGCCGTGTGCGGGGCCAACCCAGGGCAACTCGGGAGATTTCTATCAGGCCACCGTACGATGTGCTTATCTGTCGTGTCTTGAGAACGAGATACGCGGCTCTTATCGGGTTCGTCGACACGTCGGGTGGTCTTGTTGGATTTGTTTTACCTTTATCGAGTGTCTTGCGTGTGGAGACTGACTTCCTTCGGGTTTACTCGAGGTGTTGGAATTCCTTTGGAATCACCTATGGCGGTCGCGAGATCCGCGGTCGAGGCATTCCCACAGAGTGTGGTTAATTTGGTAATGGATTAGTTGGAGCACCCCTGCAGGGTTAAATCTTTCGGAAAGCCGTGCCCACGGTTATGTGGCAACTTGGATATTTGTTTAACACCCGGTTATAGAAAACTTGAAGTAAACTCTAGTTAAAATACACCAACTGGGTGAGTAACCGTGATCGTCTCTGCTCGTGAACATGAACCGAGAGAGAACACGGTGGGGTTATGATTGACGTAAGTAAGTGTTCAGGATCTCATAGAGATTACTCTAGATTCGATCGCTAAATGTAGACCACCCACATTCACATTCCTATTGCGTAAGTTAGCCACCATATAATGCTTAGTGCTGCGGCATACTAAACATCACCCTTCCTTCCTAAAGCTGAAATAGTCTTAGTACCCGGGCACATGATCCCTGAGTCCTCTGTGGCTCACAGTTTACTACAATAATCCAGGTGCAGGTTCAGATGAGTTCGTGCAGGATGATCTTACTCAGCTCCAGTGGGAGTATTACGAGGAGAGAGGCAGGATGTATGTGACATATCCGGATGAGTAGAGGACCTGGTCGTGATCTTTGGGATAGCTTGATAATATCATTTGCAACTTCTTTTATCGTTTGATTTCGTCCGTAGTCGGACCCTGTGTTCAACTTGATGCTATGTTTTGAGTGACATTGTAAGTTAGCATGTGGCGAGTGTAAGCCAACTTGTATACTCTTCTCATTCAGTATTGTATGTTGTGATGATACTATTCTTGCTAACGGCAAGATGCGCCTCTATCCCATGCGAGGCCCTCGTGCCTTAAACGGATAGGCGCGCATCTTGGGTGTGACAAGTTGGTATCAGAGCCATACGACCATAGGAGCCTTTGCTTGTCCGAACTTGGCCGAGTCGTGTCTAGAGAAAACTATTTTGAGTCTAGTTATATCGGAGAGTAGGATTCTTTTTACTCCTCTTCTATGCTCTGGTGAGGTTTCCGACTTAGGAATTTGTTTCTACTCCTCTTCTCGCTCAAAAAAAATTTAGGATCACGTGGGTATTTTGGAGTCTATATGATGGCGATGTGACACGGTTCTGTCTTGGTGCCTCCTGTCTGACTTGATTTCTTCCGGGAAGTCGAGCTCCAGGGAATGTTGGCACATCGTTATCATTCAGCTTCCTTGATATCTCAGGACGGAGAATGTTCGAAATTACTTCAATACTTATCATGGTGAGATAAGGTCGGAGTCACCTAGTACTGGGGAGGCATCCAAGGTACCACCATGGTTTAGTATCGTTGTGAGTTCGAGGATTCGAGATTAGACGAATTTATGAAATGTCTTGAATTATAGTGTGGAAGGTTGCGGATGCAGTTGCAGCTGATTGCCTAGGGAAGGTTCCTGATTCCGCAACCCGAATCGCATAAACAAGAAAGTTTTCGGAAGCTCATAGGTGGGAAATCTTGTAGTCATCTAGAATCGTCTTCTTCAAATGTATATGGGCATGTACATTTGTTCTGAGCGCGTAGCTCAATACTTTTGTGTTATTGCAAGTGGCTTCTAATTTCTGATGATGTTGTCATGATCAGAAGAAGCATTCTTACTAATTTTTCAATAGGAAGGCTATGTTGTTTTTGTTCAATTCTTTCAAGCATTTGATTCAGCTTTGTTTCATCTTATCAATGAGGCTAATGCGTTTTGTCCATCTTCAGGATGGCTCCACCAACTCGCAGCAATCCGGGTTATGGTGAGGAGCAGACTGATGTTCCACCGCCACCCCCGCCACCGCCTCCTCCTCCAGAAGCTTGGCAAGCTGTGATGGCCGCGACCAATGCGAACACTCAGATGTTGCTCAGACTGTTGCAAGAAACGGAGCAGGGTCAGCAAGGTTTTCAAGGCAATTTTCAGAATCAGCTTCAGTTTGCGACACTCAATCAGTTCCTTGCCAACCAGCCCAAGACTTTCACCTGTTGTGAGCAGCCGCTAGATGCTGATGATTGGCTTCGTGATATGAGGAAGCATTTTGAGTGTAGCAATGTCAGGCCAGAGGACTTTGTCAGGTTTGCATCGTTCCAGCTAAAAGGTCAAGCAACTGATTGGTGGCAACAATACAAGGATTCCAGGGGCGAATATGTTGTTACTTGGGACGATTTCCGTCGTGACTTCAGGGCTCATTACATTCCGACAAGCTTTGTCGAGGTGATGCATGAGAAGTTCAAGCACCTGAAGCAGGGAACCAAGTCAGTCTACCAGTACAACATCGAGTTCCAGAACTAGCTCGTTATGCCAAGCAAGATGTTCCAGATGATAAAGCTATGATCTATCAGTTTAGAGGTGGTCTAAAGGATGAGCTTCTGCTAGGCCTTGTTCTCCAAGAGCCTCGTGAGTTTGATCAGTTCTACAACATGGCTTTGAAGATTGAAGCAGCTCAGCTCAAGTTGGAGAACTCCAAGAAGAGTTCAAGGGATTCATATTCTCCTTCTTCCAGCTCTCAGATGGTTCCTAAGCAGTAGAAGTATTGGGCACCAAATCCTCTTCCGTTTCGTCCTCCTCAGCAGCAGAAGCAGTTCGGTGGTCGTGGTTCTTCCCACCCACCCAACCCAGGTTTCCAGCACAAGAACCAGGCGTCCAAGGCTGTTCTTGTTCCTCCTCCAGGCAATGTCCGTCCGCTCTCTGAGGTGACTTGTCACAAGTGTGGCCAGAAGGGCCACTATGCAAACAAGTGCAACCAGCGGCGTCTTCCGCCTCCTCCTCCGGTCAAACCTCCAGGCAATGCTATGGTGAAGCATAATCCCAAGTCCGCAAGAGTGAATATGGTGAATGCAGCAGAGGCAGAGGATTCTTCTCAAGTGATCATGGGTAATCTCTCAGTCAATTCTATTCCAGCAAAAGTTTTGTTTGATTCTAGTGCATCGCATTGTCATGTCCCGTTCATTCTTTGCAATGCATGAGTTTGCTTGTCAAGATCTCCTTAGACCTGTGTCAGTGGTGTCCCCTGGGAAGTTAATGAATTCCAATTGCATGGTACCGGATGTTTCTATCAAGATGGGTAATTATTCTTTTCTGGCTTCTCCAATTGTTCTCGAGAATTCTGATATTGATCTCATTCTGGGCATGGACTTCCTGGCTATGAATAAGGCCCATATTGATTGCAAAGCAAAAGAAGTCAAGTTGACTCATCCTTCAGAAGACGTGATTATTTTTGCAGCTCACGATGACACAATCCGTCTCTTTGCTCTCAACGAGAAGGGTGAAATCTCGGCGATTTCCCAAATTCCGGTGGTTTGTGAGTATTATGATGTCTTTCCAGACGAGTTCCGAGGAATGCCTCTGCACCGGCCAGTCGAGTTCGTGATTGATCTCGAGCCCGGTACTGAACCGGTATGCAAGCGCCCGTATAAACTTGGCCCCGAAGAGCTGAAAGAGTTGAAGAAGCAGCTAGATGAGCAAGAACGTCTGGGTCTGATCAGACCAAGCTCTTCTCCATGGGGTTGTGGAGTTTTGTTTGTCAAAAAGAAGGATGGCACGGATCGTCTGTGTGTGGACTATCGGCCACTGAACAAGAAGACAATCAGAAACAAGTACCCACTTCCCAACATCAATGAGTTGTTCGAGCAACTGAAAGGTGCCAAGGTTTTCTCGAAGCTTGATCTTCGCATGGGTTATCATCAAATTCGCATTCGCGAAGAATACATTCCCAAGACCGCTTTCAGGACGAGTTTTGGCTCTTATGAGTACACCGTTATGTCGTTTGGTCTTGCAAATGCTCCTCCAACCTTCTCAAGAATGATGAATTTCATCTTCTCTCCTTTCAAGAATGAGTTCGTCTGGGTCTATCTGGATGATATCCTTGTATTCTCGGAGACAGAAGAAGATTATGCAGAGCATCTCCACCTCGTGCTTGACAAGTTAAGGGAACATCGGTTCTATGACAAGTTGTCCAAATGTGAGTTCTGGCTCAATGAAGTGGTGTACCTCGGGCATGTAATCTCTGCCGAAGGAATTAAAGTGCACCCTAAGAAAGTTGAAGCTATATTGAAGTGGGAACCTCCTCAGAACGTCAAGCAGCTTCGGAGTTTCCTCGGGCTTGCTAGTTATTGCAGAAGATTCGTGGAGAACTTCTCTCAAATTGCGAAGCCTCTGTCCAATCTCCTCCATAAGAGCGTCAAGTATGTTTGGTCTCCTGAGTGTGATGTGGCCTTCAATACACTCAAGCATAGACTGACTTCAGCTCCAGTTCTTGTTCCTCCTGAGCAGTCCAAGCCTTTCCAAGTTTTTTGTGATGCTTCTCTCCAAGGTCTTGGTGCTGTTCTTATGCAAGATAAGAAGACTGTTGCTTATACCTCGCGTCAGTTGAAGCCTGCCGAGAAGAACTACCCCACTCATGATCTTGAGTTGGCGGCAGTTGTGCATGCTCTAATGACTTGGAGGCATTTGTTGTTGGGTAGACCAGTTGAGGTGTACACCGATCACAAGAGCCTAAAGTACATTTTCACTCAACCCAATCTCAATCTTCGGCAATCTCGTTGGGTGGAAATGCTTGAAGACTTCAACCCAAGCATTGAGTATACACCGGGGAAAGCAAATGTCATTGCAGACGCGCTCAGCCGTAAGGCGTACTGCAATAGTCTCATTTTGAAGCCTCTTCAACCCGAGCTTTTTGAAGCATTCCGTAAGCTCAACCTTCAGATGATTCTGCAAGGATTTCTGGCCAATCTTCAAGTCTCTCCGACTATGGAAGATCAGGTTCGCCAAGCGCAGCTGCTAGACGCTATGGTGAAGAAAGTGAAGAAAGGTGTGGCCAAGAGCATTTCGAAGTACAAGTGCTTTCGTATTGATGACAAAGATACCTTGTTCTTTGAGGACCGTCTTGTGGTTCCAAAAGGTGATCTCAGAAAGGTTATCATGGACGAAGCACGTAATTCTCTACTATCCATTCATCTAGGTAGTTCAAAGATGTATCAGGATCTCAAGCAAACCTTCTGGTGGACCCGCATGAAACGTGAAATTGCTCAGTTTGTGAACGAGTGTGATGTTTGTCGCAGAGTGAAGGTGGAACATCAACGTCCAGCAGGTCTTCTTCAGCCTTTGCCCATCCCAGAGTGGAAATTCGATCACGTGGAGATGGATTTCGTAACTGGCTTTCCCAAGTCTAAGAGGGGCAACGATGCCATCTTTGTGGTTATCGACAAGCTGTCAAAAGTTACTCATTTCCTGCCAGTCAAAGAATCTATCTCGGCAGCTCAGCTTGCAGAGTTGTATATGTCAAGGATAGTGTCTTTGCATGGCATTCCTCAACTCATCTCTTCTGACCGTGGAAGTCTCTTCACTTCCAAGTTTTGGGAGTCTTTCCAGACTGCTATGGGTACTAAGATCCATTTCAGCACGGTGTTCCATCCGCAGACAAGTGGTCAAGTTGAGAGAGTCAATCAGATCCTTGAAGATATGCTCAGAGCCTGTGTGATTTCGTTCGGCATGAAGTGGGAAGACTGCCTCCCTTATGCGGAATTCTCATACAACAATAGCTTCCAAGCTAGCTCAGGCAAGGCCCTGTTCGAGATTCTCTACGGCAGAAAGTGTCGTACCCGGCTTAACTCGTCTGAAACCGGTGAGCGTCAAATTCTGGGCAATGACTTGATCACTGAAGCAGAAGAAATGTGCCATGTCATTCGTAAGAACCTCAAAGCAGCTCAGTCCCGACAGAAGAGTTATTATGATAACAAACATCGGGATGTTTCTTTCCAAGTGGATGATCTAGTCTATCTCAGAGTCTCTCCCATGAAAGGCACTCAGCGGTTTGGAATAAAAGGGAAGCTAGCTCCTCGTTTCGCTGGTCCTTTCAAAATTGTTGGCAAGAGAGGTGGTCTTGCATATCAACTAAAGCTTCCTCCAAATTTCGCAAATGTGCATGATGTCTTCCATGTTTCTCAGCTCCGGAAATGCATCAAGACAACTGAGCGGACCATTGACCTCCAAGACATCAATCTTCAAGAAGATCTCTCTTATCGTGAGCACCCAGTTGCTATTCTTGAAGAAACTAAGCGTAAGACTCGCAACAAGTCTATCAAGTTCCTCAAGTTGAAGTGGTCTCATCATTCCGACAAAGAAGCTACTTGGGAACGTGAGGACCTGCTCCGTTCCGAATTTCCAGACTTCTTCTGTTCCTAGATCTCGGGTCGAGATCCTCTGGTAGTGTGGGAGAGTTGTGACAGCCCAAGTGTTGTCCCTACCTTATTTGGCATGTAACCATATGTATGAACCTTGTGTCATGAGCTATGTGATGGTTGCACCTTGCCCCATGTGATTGAATTGCATTCATGCATCATGGCATCCATCATTTCATCATCATGCCTTCATTCATATTTTCCATGTTGGGTTTCATGTGTCCTTGTGTGATTGTTTGTGACTTGTGTTGTGATGTGCTTGTGGGTGAGGTGGTTTGTGTGTGGGTGAGGCCATGTGTGCAAAACCCACTTCCTTCACCCTCTCTTCCATCTTTCAACATCACCCCATCTTCCCCTCTCTTCTTTTAAAAAAATATGTCCAGATTTAAGTTGTTTTAAAAATCTTTTAAAAATGTCCATGAGGTGGCCCTTATGTTGTTATTACTATTGGGAGTGAAACTTTGGTTATTTGGATGTGTTTTGGGCTTGGAAACCTATTTAAACAGGGGATGTTTTATTTATATATTTAAAATAACTTGTCCTAAAAATCTACTTAATATTTTATAAAATCAGTGCATATTATTTTCTCTACAAAACTATATTTGTTTTACTCTAAAACCCCTTTTATTGCTCTGGGGATTATTTTGTGTGGCTGTTTATCTAAAAGGGAAAGACCCTTCTGTGTATTTGTGTGAGTGGTAGTGTGTGCGTGTGGGCTTCCGGCCCGAGTGGCCCAGCCAAACCTGACGTGCACCTGCCCCGTTCCCTCTGTTTTTCGTCAGGTATGTCTGTGTGTGTGCGCGAGCAGAACAGCAGCAGGTGAGCACCGTCGCCGTTAGCGCCAACGTCGAGGTCGGCCCCCTTTTAAGCGTGCGCCCCTAGGGTTCTTCCCCTCCTTCCTCTCCTTTCGCCGCCGCCACTCCTCCTTCCCCTTTCTCCTCCTCTGTTCTTCCTCTTCTTCCTCCTTTGTCAGGTAAGTGTGAGCGAGGTTCAGAGAGCGGCCGGAAGGGCTTGTCGGCTCCAGCAAGTCTCCCGTGCAGGCAAGTCGTCGCGGCCATGTCCAAGGGCAAGTGGATGGATCCCGCTCCCCGTCCCCGGCGCTAGGGGAGTGGAAGGTCCCCTGCTTCGTCTTCTTCATCCGTGTCTTTGTTCGGGTGCAGAAGCTCCGCCCCGAGCTCGTCTTCTTCCTCCCGCGCGCATCTTCTTCCTCCCCTTCGGTTCCGGCGCCTCCAGCGACCCCTAGGTGAGCAGTTGATGCATTCCCAAGCCCCTACTTGCCTTTATTTCGTCGTGCTCGCGTAGATCAGAGGTGCCCGTAGCTCCCTGTCCCGCCATGGCGACGTGCGTGTGTGCCTAGTGGCTCAAGTGTGTGCGCTTCGTGTCCCTAGAGTAGACCAGTGAGCGCCCGTTCCATCCCCGTCATCAGCTCGTTCTTTTATCAGGCATAGGTCTCGTGCCATGCGTGTCCAGTGTGTGTCGTCGGCACTCTGGTTCCCCTTCGTTAGTTAGTAGCTGGGTTCGTCAGTCTTCAGTTAGCAGCGCTGAGAGAGGTTAAGTGGGGGCGAGGCCCCTATACTAGTACGAATCGCGAGCGTAGAATAGTGGCGTGTGTGCGGGGAGACGACCACGAGGTCAAGGGATCGAATCCCAGCTCTCCCCCGTTTTTCCTTTTTTTCGATTAGCTGGCGTGTGGTGTTGCGTGTGCGGATCCGGTGTGAGAACCGGATCCCGTGTGCTGGGTGTGTGGGCGTGCAGGATCTGCTGTGGTAGAAGATCTGGTGTGTGTGTGTGTGCATATATACACCTAGTGTATATATGTATATACATATATATTTTTGTGTGTAGTGTGTGTATGCATTTATACCTAGTGTATATATGCATACATATGGTAGTGTGTGTATGTATGTATGTATGTGTGTGTGTGTGTGTCTTAGAGTGTCTGTGTGTGTTTGTAGCATGTATGTGTGTGTATGCACCTAGGGGTGCATATGCATATGTATGCATACATGCTATGCATAGGAATTGTTTGTAGAGGTGTGGGTTAGTAGGTGCATGTGTGTGTATGTGCTTCTTGCATATACACACATGTGTGTGCATGAGTGTGTGGAGGTGTTGGCATAGTGTAGTGTTATGTGTGCTTGTGTGTGTGTGTGTCTCACACACCCATACATGTGTAGGTTTGAGTAGTGTAAGTGTGTGTGTGTGTGTGTTGGGTGTGTGGTGCACCATTTATGTGAGTGTTTGTGCACATGTATGTGCTTGTGTGTAGGTGTGTGGTGTCATGTGTTGTAGATGAGTGTGTGTGTGTATGCACCATGCCCACATACATACTTGTGTATGTGTGTGATTGGCATATAGAGGTGATGCCATGTGTGGTATGTTTGTGTGAGATGTGTGTGTATGTTCTACATACACACCCACATGTGTATGAATAGCTCCATGTGTAGTTCTCCCTCTGATGTGCATATGGCCATGGTTCTTCTTTTAGCTAGTCTCATACTTACATATTGATGCCATGGCATTTAACATGTTCCTAGGTTGATATTTAAGCATTTCCAACTTTTATGCATAGGTCTCATGTCATTCTTGGGCATTCCCATCATTTCACTTATGTGTCATAAGTCATCCATCAACTATAGGGCCTAATTTCGACCTAGCATTGCTCCCTCATGTTCCATGCAAGCATATAGGTATGAGTAATGATTTTGGGGTAGAATCAACCCATGTATGCACCTGTGAAGTCAGATTTGAATTTGGGGCAACTTGACAAAACTGCATTCTTATGCTGTGATGTCCTTTTGTCTTTTTATTATGAATTAATCCATGCATGATTTTAAGTTGTTACCAACATGAGTTTGTTTGTCAAAGTTGCTGGTAATGTCCCAGTATTTTTGTTATTTATGATAAGTCCCCATATCAGTTTGAACCATGCTATTTAGTTGGCTACTTTCTGTTACTGTTCATCCTGCTTAGAAATGGCTAAGTCTGGAGACCCTGCTGTTATTGTTTTGCCATGTGCAGTAGGGTGTAGCTAGTGCTTTGGTTGTTATTTGATCCTGCTAGGTGTTAGTTAATTGTAGTGTATGTTTCCATATACCATCCTGTTAATTGTAATGCCATTTGGAACTCTCTAGCATATTTAACCAGTGTTGTCAACTTCCTACTTTATTAACCCAGATTCCAGAAAACTGGAATTTTCACTAAGTCCCTAAAATTCTGATTCAACATGCCAACTTGCTTGATACATGCATATTGAGGTGTGCCTCTTTTGCTGATTGCATAGTTGGATAAATTGATGTGGGTGTTGAGTAGGAGCTGTCCATATCTTGTTTGTTGATGTAGGATTTTTTAGCTCAAGTTGTGGGCTTCTGAAGTTGCTATGTTGTTGTTTGTGACAGAATTGGTGTGATTTTTGTTTTGTGGCTTGTGGGAGCTATACTCCATGGAATTGATTGATTCTTGAGCCTAATAGGCTTGATTTTTCATCACCTATCCAGTGGCTACCTTGGGATGCCAAGAATTAGCCCAAGTAATTGGTGATCTTGTGTTTTGCCTTCGTACCTTGTCGTGAGCGTATCTCGAGAACCGTAGCTCCGTTTCTCGCCATCCTTATATGCATTTCCATCGATTTTGCATGATGCATCCATATTTTCCATGTTCATGCATGTTTAAGTAACTTAACATGAGGTTCTGTCCAGGTTCACTAATATACAAACTTTGCATGCGAAACTTGACTAGAATTGGATTGCCATGTTCAAACCTTCATTAAATGGATCATGCATCATCTTGGTTGTGCATTGCACCTTGGTTGGTTATTTATTTGCTGTTTCTCTTGGGTAGACGCGAGTGTCGATACTGAGTTCGAGGACCCTGGAGAGTACCACTACGAGGATCCCGCTACTTGTTCCGTTGAAGAACCAACAGGCAAGATGATCGTACCCGGATCCTAATACTATCTTTGCTTGCTAGTTTCTCATTCTTATCGTTATAAATGCGCTAACTTCCACATGATATCAGCCCCCATGTTGCCACGACAGCCTCTAAGCTCCAGATCCTAGCAAACCGTTGATTGGCTAAGTTACCGCTGCTCAGCCCCTCTTATAGCGTTCTTAGTTGCAGGTGCCGGTTGTTCCATGTGACAACATGGATTGGATATCACAATAATTCTGTTATTCAATTTAATGCACATATATATCTGGTATTGGTGGAAGGCTTGGCCTTTTGCTGAGTGTTTTGTTCCGCTGCTACCGCCATTAGTTCCTTGTTACCGGTGTTATGTTTTCCATACTTTGCGCTCCTAACATGCTCGGGGTTGTTATGGGGACCCCCTTGAGATTCGGTTCAGATTAAAACTTGTCTGGCAAGACCCAACATTGGTACTATATTTGCTTAACAACTTAATTAATTGCATAGGGTCTTGCAAACACGTGGATAATTAATCAACCCCGGGCCAATGCTCCTCATGAGTGTTGGTCCAAACTAGAGCCGTGTGCGGGGCCAACCCGGGGCAACTCTGGAGATTTCTATCAGGCCACTCTACGTTGTGCTTATACGTTGTGTCCTGAGAACGAGATACACGGTTCTTATCGGGTTCATCGACACGTCGGGTGGTCTTGCTGGATTTGTTTTACCTTTATCGAGTGTCTTGCGTGTGGAGACTGACTTCCTTCGGGTTTACTCGAGGTGTTGGAATTCCTTTGGAATCACCTATGATGATCGCGAGATCCGCGGTCGAGGCATTCCCACAAAGTGTGGTTAATTTGGTAATGGATTAGTTGGAGCACCCCTGCAGGGTTAAATCTTTTGGAAAGCCATGCCCGCGGTTATGTGGCAACTTGGATATTTCTTTAACACCCGGTTATAGAAAACTTGAAGTAAACTCTAGTTAAAATACACCAACTGGGTGAGTAACCGTGATCGTCTCTACTTGTGAACATGAACCGAGAGAGAACACGGTGGGGTTATGATTGACGTAAGTAAGTGTTCAGGATCTCATAGAGATTACTCTAGATTCGATCGCTAAACGTAGACCACCCACATTTACATTCCTGTTGCGTAAGTTAGCCACCATATAATCCTTAGTGCTGCGGCATACTAAACATCACCCTTCCTTCCTAAAGCTTAAATAGTCTTGGTACCCGGGCACATGATAGCTGAGTCCTCTGTGGCTCACAGTTTACTACAATAATCCAGGTGCAGGTTCAGATGAGTTCGTGCAGGATGATCTTGCTCAGCTCCAGTGGGAGTATGACGAGGAGAGAGGCAGGATGTATGTGACATATCCGGATGAGTAGAGGACCTGGTCGTGATCTTTGGGATAGCTTGATAGTATCATTTGCAACTTCTTTTATCGTTTGATTTCATCCGTAGTCGGACCCTGTGTTTAACTTGATGCTATGTTTTGAGTGACATTGTAAGTTAGCATGTGGCGAGTGTAAGCCAACTTGTATACTCTTATCATTCAGTATTGTATGTTGTGATCATACTATTCTTGCTAACGGCAAGATGCGCCTCTATCCCTTGCGAGGCCCTCGTGCCTTAAACGGATAGGCGCGCTTCTTGGGCGTGACATAAGCATTGGGGTCGAAAAGATCCATGTGAAGTAACTCGAGTGGTCTCCTAGTAGTCATGATATTCTTAACAGGATGACTTCCACCTACTTTCTTTCCAGCTTGACAAGCACTACAAAGTCTATCTTTGTCAAAGATAACATCTTTAACACCAAGTATATGATCTCCTTTGATAAGTTTGTCTAAATTGTGCATGCCAACATGTCCTAATCTTCTATGCCAATGCCAACCTTTAGAAGATTTAGCAATTAAACAAGTGTGACGTTTGGATCTTTTAGTGAAATCGACAATGTATAGATCACCTCTACGGAAACCAGTAAAGACCATTTTATGATTATCTTGACGAAACACTTGGCAATCTACTTTCGAGAATAGAACATTGAAACCGAAATCAGCAAGTCTAGATACGGAAAGTAGATTGTAACCAAGGGATTCAACAAGCATAACATTTTGAATAGAGCTATCATGGGATATGGCCACCTTACCAAGGCCAAGTTCCTTACCCTTAGAGTTGTCTCCAAAGGTCACGTACCGTAGATGACCTTGATTAGGCGTGATTTCTTGGAACATGTCTTTATCACCAGCCATATGATCCGTACATCCGCTGTCGAGAATCCACTCTATTCCTCCGGACATGTAATCCTTAAAGTTTGCCATGAGACTTAGATTCTTCATGATCTTGTCATACTCGATGTCAAACAACTCATCTTCTTCATAATAGCCATGTTCCACATTGTCATCATCAAGTGGGAAATCCTCGTCATAAAGAACAAGAGATTCGTTAGAATAGTGATCATGACAATGTTCAAGTTTATGAGTGTGAATGGCTTCAAAGATAATGTTGTTGATAGTGGTGACATCTCCTTTAGCACGCATAAGATCACGGAGTTCAAATAGGCATTTATGAAAGTTTGGATCACTAGGCTTCATTTTGTGAAAAGCAATGGCTTTATGAAGAATTTCATCTAGATTCCCTAAGGAAAGATTTGGATATCGTTTCTCCAAATCAGTCCATAAGGTATATGCACATGCAAAGTTCTTCATTTGAGAAAGCACGAATCTTGGTAAACCTCTAACGATAAGATTGAAAGTTCTTAGTTTACCAAGCATGTTAATTTCCTCTTCGTGTGTGGGATGCAATTCATCAATAGGAGGCTCATAGGGGCCCATAATATATTTGCTCAATTGAAATTCATTAAACAGCTCAAGCGTCAAAAACTTCCATTGACTCCAGTATTCTCCATCAAGAATAGGCACTCTACAACTCAAACTCCTTATACTAGACACATCCATCTTCCTCCTCGGTGATTAAACTGAAGCAATGGAGACCAATGCTCTGATACCAATTGAGGGATCACTAGAAGTGTGTTTAGAGGGGGGGTGAATAGACTACTAGCAGGACTAACCTTTTCCCAAGTTAATTGGTTGGCAGATTTTAATAGTTTTTAGCAAAGCTAGCAAGTCTAACAGCCCTACACATGCATGTCAACAAATATGGCAGCGAAAAGTAAATACATTGCATATGAAGTAAAGAGTTGAGATGGGTAGATCAAACGCAGTTGGAGACATATGGATTTTTCTGTGGTTCCGATAGGTGGTGCTATCGTACATCCATGTTTATGGAGTCTTCAAACCACGGAGGGTAACGGTCGCGAGAGTCCACGGAGGGCTCCACCCAAAAGGGTCCACGAAGTAGCAACCTCTACTATTCCATACGGCTTCCGTCCACCAAGGACTAGCCTCACTATGGGTAGATCTTCACGAAGTAGGCGATCTCCTTGCCCTTACAAACTTCTTGGTTCACTCCACAACACGAAGTAGGAGGCTCCCAAGCGACACCTAACCAATCTAGGAGGCACCACCCTCCAAAAGGTAATAGGCTCGGTAATGACGATGAAGTACTTGCTCTTGTGCTTCAAGATGATAGACTCCTCAACACACAATCTCTCTCTCATAGGTTTGGCTTGTTAGAAGATATGGGATTGGTGGAAAGCAACTTGGGGAGGCTAGAAATCAAGATCCATATGTTTGGAGTGGAAGATCTTGACCTCAACACAAGGGTAGGTGGTTCTCTCTCAGAAAATCTGATAGGATATGTATGGAATAGTTCTGAGTGCTTTGCTTTCGAGTAAGTGGTGGTGAAGGGGTATATATAGGCATCCCCAAAAATCCAACCGTTACACACAAAATGACCAACTCGGTGACACCGATGTGTTAATCTCGGTGGTACCGAAGTGACAAAAAGGTGGCAATTTTTGAATCTCGGTAAGGCCGATATAGGAAACTCAGTTGCACCTATAAGGTGACCAACGGTCAGATTTCCAATCTCGGTGACGCTGATCCAACATTCTCGGTGGGACCGAAAATGTGAATTTGCGTAACAAAAAGTTGGCAACCTAAACTCGGTGGCACCGATATGGAATCGGTTGCACCGAAGTGTCTAGGGTTTGGCATGAGTCTGTCTAGGTTCTGGAATCGGTGGCACCAGTATGGGAAAGTTGGTTGCACCGATTTTGAGTGTTAGGTATAGAACAGACTTTGGTGGGAGAGTTTGTGGATATTTTTGGCGACTATCACCTGTGCACGTTTGAGCATATTGTTCACCAACAAAACCTTACCCCCTTTTAATAGTATTGGCTTTCCTATGACTCAAAGTGATTTCTCACAAATATAAAATGTAGAGTCCTCTTCCTTGAAGCTTGGCCAGCCTATTTCCTTGCAACTTGGGGTATGTCCACAATCTCCTTTTGTCAATCCTCTCTGTAGACTGTATCTGAAATACACTAGGTGAAAATATCAGTCCAAGAGACAATGTATGTTGTCATGAATTATCAAAACCACCAAGAGAGCATGTTGTGCTTTCAAACCCACTAAAATGCACCTCTTCCACTTAAGATAAATCAATCTAGTTGGCCAAACTAAACCGATAGATCAGAGAGAATTATGAAGCTATAATAATCATGCAAATTATAATTAAATAAGAATTCAGAGGACACTCAAATATTTTTCATGAATAATCTGAACATAAAACCATAGTTCATTGGATCCCAACAAACGCACCGCAAAAGAGTGATTACATAAGATAGATCACCACGGGAATCACGGTGATCATGGAAACAAAGGACACACAGACACACAGAGAGAGAGAGAGATCTAGGTACTAACTACGGACCCGTAGATCTGTGGTGAACTACACACGCATCACCATGGGAGGAGCAAGGTTGATGTAGTAGCCCTCCGTAATCGATCCCCCCTCCGGTAGGGCACCGGAATAGGGCTCCAGATGGGCACACGGCAGAACAAAGACTTGCGGTGGCAGAAAAAGTGTTTTGGGAGGCTCTCTAGGGTTTCTGAGATTAATGAGAATATATAGGCCAGAGAACATGCTAGAGGGTCGGGGGCCTGTTAGCTTGGGGCCACCTCATGTGGCCCTCGACTAAATCTGGGCATGGGCAGCCCGGCCCGGCGACCCGGCCCGAAAAACCCGGGTCGGGCCGGGCTCGGGCCTGACAATCGGGCTGGGCTCGGGCTTACAAAAAAAGATGATTTACGAGGAGACCCGGCCTAGAATTCACCTTTTAAGTCCATTCAGGCCGGGCTCGGGCTTGGGGTTTCCAGTTCGGGTTTTGTAAAGCCCGGCCCGAAGCCCTGCCCTGCCCGAGGTATGCCTAGGTTTACGCTTGACCTCCCTTTGAAGCTTTCATGTCCTTATTTTGTCTAGAAAAAATTGTTAAAAAGTTTTGGGATATTTGGACTTTGTTTGGTATGGTATTCCTGAAAAGCCGAAAACATGCAGATAACAACAACTGACACTTGGCACTGGGTTAATAGGTTAGTGCTAAAAAATAATACAAACCAACAAATAAATGCCCCAAAAGTATCCTAGAAGGATAATATTATAGCATGGAACAATAAAAAATTATAGGTACGTATCCAATGTATCGATAATTTATGGAGTATACATGTCATATTTTCTTATGTCTACAATACTTTTATATGGTTTTGATGCACTTTATATGATTTATTTAGAATTAACCCGCGCTGAGCTTGTTTTTAGCAGAATTGTTGTGTTGTTGTTTTTTGTGTAGAAAATAAAAGTTCACGGAATCGTCCAAACTTTTTTATGATTTTTTTGGAGAAATAAGTACCAGGGCAAAGAACCACCGGAGGGGAGCCAGCTATGGGCCACGGGCTAACAGAGCACGCCCACCCCCTAGGCGCGTCATGTTAGCTCGTCAGGCCCATATGTCTCCGGTTGACATGATTCTTATGCTGAAAAATCCTATAAATCCATAAACCCCAAAAGATAACCTAGAACTCCCGCTACACGACCACATCTCTCTGTATCGAAGAAAAACCCATCTAGAGCCTTTCTAGTACCCTGTCGGAGGGGGAAATCATCACCAGTGGCCATCTTCATCATCCCGATGGAGGCCATGACGAGGAGGGAGTAGTTCACCCTTGGGACCGAGGGTATGTATCAGTAGTTATGTGTTTGATCTCTCTCTCTCATGCTCTTTAGATGGCACAATCTTAATGTATCATGGTCTTTGTTAATGGACAGCGCTAGGGATCGGACTATTTATCCCTTGCTTCCCATCAGACTAGTCAGCCACCACAAGATTAGAAGCATGGTAGCCGTCCAATGCCCTAATATGGCCCACACATAATTTGTTGATTTGGGTCGTTAATTAATTGCTCCAGTAATCGTTCCCGGCTAACATGTCCACCACCGTTGCCTGCTCCATTTGCTTCCTGGTCGAGTGCTTCCTAGATTGAACATGCACATTACAATGATAGTACTAGGACGCAAGTTAAAAATTGCTCCATAAATCAAGCCAAATACCATTTGTGATCAAAAATAGATTATGGTAATTTGTGATTTTTTCCAACAAACAAATATACAAAAATATATTATTATTGGAGATGCATTTTCTACAGCCCAACATGCTTAGGTGCCATGAAAGCATTATTTTTTACAAACAGAAGCATCCTTTTACAAGCATTATACTTATTGGATAGAAGCATGCTTTCATGGTGCGATGGCAACATATTTTTCGATCATATTGCTAGAAATATTTTTTGTATCAACGGAAGCATTATTTTTATGCTATGGTGGCATTTCAATGCTTTGAAAAACTATTTTTGTTTAGTATAAACAATATCCGCGTTTGATGGAATCATTTGCTTTTCGCAAATTAAATTGTGTGGAAGCAAAACAAGAATATACACGGGAACTAATTTATTCCTTATCAACAATATACACCTAGTACTTTTGTTTTTCAATACAACAACAATTTCACTTTTGCATAGCCAACATCATTGCATGTTGAAGTAGTCGATCATTGGTGAGGTCCACGGGCCCCCAAGTTCTTCGTCGTCAAGAAGGCAACCACCAACATGGAATGTTGCCTAGTGTCTGCTAATAGATGAATAAAACTATTGCTTATTGATTGATTTGGTGAGGCATACGAGAGTATATAAATAGGTTACAAACCGACTTGGGCTAAGGTTACAAACCAACTTGGACTAGAAGTCGTATAACATAATGACTAATCTTACACCCCCCCCCCCCGCGGTATCAACGGCAGGCTCGACGATGTTGAGGCTGAAACAGATATCTTGAAACGGCTTAGTAGGTAGTCCTTTGGTGAAAATGTCGGCAAACTGAGCCATAGAGGGAACATGAAGCACCCGAACCTGATCAAGAGCGACCTTCTCACGAACAAAATGAATATCAATCTCAATATGCTTGGTTCGTCGATGTTGAACTGGATTGCCGGTCATGTAGACTGCTGATATGTTGTCACGGTAGACAATAGTGGCCTGCTCAATCGGCCTGTGTAGCTAGAAGAGTAACTGGCGAAGCCAGATTGTATCTGCAACGACATGTGCCACGGCGCGGTACTCAGCTTCGTCCGACGAGTGGGAGACCGTAACCTATCTTTTTGAGGACCAAGAAATTAAATTGTTACCAAGAAAAACATAAAATCCGGAAGTGGACCTTCGAGTGTCATGACAACCAGCCCAGTCTGCATCAGAGTATGCGATAAGAGAGTTTGGAGAAGAATTATTTATGTGAAGACCATGATTGAGAGTTCCCTTTAAATACCAAAGAATGCGCTTAACATGATTATAGTGAGGAACCCGTGGATCATGCATATAGAGACATGCTTGTTGAACAGCAAAAGAGATTTCAAGACGAGTAATAGTGAGATATTGGAGAGCACCTGTTAAGCTACGATAGAGAGTAGGATCAGAAAAGGGTTCACCGGCAACCAAAAGTTTGAAACTAGTATTGACAGGAGTGTGGGATGATTGACAGTCAAGCATACCAGCATGATTAAGGAGATCAAGAATATACTGACGTTGGGAAAGAAATAGGCTGGATGAATCGTGAACAACAACAATGCCTAAAAAATGATGAAGAAGTCCTAGGTCAATCATAGAGACCTCAGATTTAAGAAGAGAGACAATATGATCTAAAAACTTTTGGGAGGATGCGGTGAGAATGATATCATTGACATAGAGAAGGAGGTAGGCAGTTTCAGAATTTTGATGATACACAAAAAGGGATGTGTCGGAGAGTGATGGAGTGAAGCCTATTGTTTGGATGAAGGAGGAGAAGTGTTGAAACCAAGCTCGTGGGGCTTGTTTGAGACCGTAGAGAGATTTCTGAAGAAGACAGACATGATTTGGAAAGGAACGATTTTCAAAACCAAGAGGTTGCTGATAGTAGACAATTTCTTGAAGAGAACCATGAAGGAAAGCATTTTTAACATTAATTTGGTGAATAGGCCAGGAAGAGGAGACATCAACACTAAGAACGGTATGAATGGTGCTAGGTTTAACAACAGGAGAAAAGGTTTCGTCATAATCAATACCTTGTTGTTGAGAATAACCACGACATACCCACCGGGCTTTATAGCGTGAAAGGCTCCCATCGGAGTGAAACTTTTGACGAAAAATCCATTTGGCAGAAACAATATTTGTATTGGAAGGACGTGGAACAAGCTGCCATGTGTTGTTTTCAAGTAAAGCATTATATTCTTCTTGCATGGCAGCGGCCCAATTGGGATCAAGTAGAGCAGTTATGTAATTCTTTAGGAGGGAAGAGAGAGATACGGTGGTATGAAGGTTTAGGCGATCTTTGGGTTGATGAAATCCTGATTTGGCCCGAGTACGCATGCGGTGATCATTGATCGGGGCTGCTGTAGGAACAGCACGAGGGGGTATGATTGGTACTGGTGCATCCGGCACAACGAAAGAGTAGGACGAAGGAGCAGGGTTGGGCGATGGGGTGGGAGTAGGGGTCAGGGGTGTTGGGGAGGGAGCAGGGGTTGGGGATGTGGGTGACAGCTCGGGAGGGGTGTGGGGAGGGTTGTTATCGGCTGTGGCTGGTGGTGGTGTAGGGGTAGTGATAGGTGTGATTGTTGTTGGTGGTATGTTGTGTTCATCATGAGTGGGTGGAGGAAGGGGAGTATATAGTTCGAAAGGTCGGGGATAGGGGGTGTTGGCTGAGCTAGGGGTGGATGGTGTAGTAATGCGTTGAGAGAAAGGAAAAATGTGCTCAGCAAACGTAACATGACGAGAGACATGAATGTGTCCTGTGTGAAGGTCGAGACAACTATAGCCTTTGTGTTCCTCAGAGAAGCCAAGAAAAGCACATGGGATAGATCGTGGTGACAATTTATTAGCAGAAGTGGCGTAGGCATTGGAAAAACAGAGACAGTCGAAAACACGAACAGTGGAGTAGTCGGGGTGTGAAAGAAAGAGGGAATAATAGGGAGTGGTATTGGGATTAGTTTTTGTAGGTCGAATATTTAGAAGAAAGGTGGACATGTGTAGGGCTTCATCCCCAAACTTGGGAGGCATAGAAGATTGAATGAGAAGTGTGCGAACAATATCATTAAGGGTGCGAAGAGAATGTTTGGATTTACCATTTTGAGGGGAAGTGTAGGGACATGAGAATCTAAGCAAGATGCCATGTTGCAAGAAGAATGTACAATTTTTAATGTTATCGAGCTTGCAACCGTTGTCACATTGGATAAAGAGAATGGGTAGGAAGAAGTGGACAAAAACATAGCATTGAAAAATAAGAAAGAGAGAATGAACTTCGGATTTGTTGCATAGAGGGAAGGTCCAGACAAAGTGGGTGAAATCATCTAGTATGACAAGGCAGTATTTAAAACCCGAAATACTTGCAATGGGAGAGGTCCATAAATCACAATGTATTAACTCAAAGGGATAAGTGCTACAAGAGCTAGAGGAACTAAAGGGAAGACGCACATGTTTGCCTAACTGACACGACTCGCAAAACGCAGAATTATGAGAATCCCTACTACATGGTATGGTAAATTCACTAAGCATAGAAGCTAAAACAGCAGGATTGGGATGACCCAAGCGACTATGCTAGAGATCGACAAAGGCCAGCATGGATGTAAGAGGGGCGGCAGTGGAAACTCCATTAAGAGAGTATAGATCACCAGAGCTATTGAAGCGAGCGATCTTGGCCTTGGTCAGGTAATCCTTCACATATAAACCAAAAGCATCAAATTCAGCAGAAACTAGATTGTTGCAAGTAAATTGGCGAACAGAAACAAGGTTTTTAGTGAGGGCGGGTGCAACTAGAACATCGTGAAGGAGAAGGGGTTTAGTGGAAGAGGGAAGTTGAGCCTGACCAACACAATATATAGGAATAGATGAGCCATCAACGAGGGTAATGGAAGGGAAAGGAGATTTAGTGCAAGATGATAACCAATTACTTGATGTAGACATATGACTAGAGGCCCCCGAATCAAAGATCCAATCCATACATGAGTTTCCTTACGCAGTAAAATTATTCATTGCCTGGAGAAAAGCAGCTTGATCCCAGCTCGGCGTCGCAGGTGAGGGTGGCGTCGGGAGAAGCATCGGCGAATAGGATGGTGAAGGCGGTAGGGATGGCTAGGGTGTGTAGTAGGCGCCACCGTCAGTGGAGTAGTGACCGTAAGGAGCATACGTCAGGGCGGCGTGGTAGGCATTGGCCGACTGTCGGGGGTCGAGAACCCCAGGAGCACTAGTAGGCGGCCGAAGGCCGGGTTGCCAGGCACCTAAATAGGCCGAAGGAGCATCAAGTGGGACGGCGCAGACCATGGCATAGGCCACACCTGAACGAGCCTGTCCAAGGATCATGGGGAGGACGTCATGCAGCCACAGATGGAGCACCGGTAGGTGGTGTAGGACTCGGTGGTGGCGGTGTCGTAGGCGGAACCGAACGAGTCGACTTTGCCTCGATAGTTCGGACTAGGGCGCCAGCCTAGGGGCGGTTGAGCGGATGACGATGTGGACGGTCCGGTGGCAGGAGCCGGCATGGGAGGCGGCGATGGTGTAGACAGCAAAGGAGGACGAGCCGCAGCATGGAAGACCTTAGGGCGAGAGTCCTTGCGAGCTTGTGTTTCCACCGCGAGCTGGAGCAGGGAACGAACTTCAGCGAAGGTAGGAGGAGGCTGTATCATCGGTATGAATGAGGCTTGCTTGTCAAAGTCCTCGCTAAGCCCGACTACGATGATGTTGATTAGCTGTGAGTCGCTGACTAGATCGTCGAGTTCGCGGAGCTCATCACCAATGGCCTTAACACGCTGGCAGAACAGGTTCATCGGGGCATCTCCTTGCACTAGATTGCAGAGCTCGGTGTGAAGAGCATTTTTCCGAGCATCAGTGTTGCTTTGGAAGAGCTGGCGGAGAGAGGTCCAGATGTTGGCGGCAGTGGCACCGGCGTGATTAAGCATGTTGAAGATCTCGGTGGTAATGCACGTGTATAACCACTGGACAATCACGAGATCGTCTTTCAGCCATTGCAGATCGTCGGGGCAAGGAAGATTGTCGGCGGCGACGTGTGAGCGGAGGTTGCAGCGGTCAAGGTGGAGATCAAAAAGATGCCTCCAATGATAGTAGTTGTGGGCGGCGAGGTCGGGGACTATGGGGATGAAGGGGCTGACATCGGAGATGGTGTCAGTGAGGGAGATTGGTGCGGTGAGGAGGGGGTAGGAGGTATTTGTGAAGTTAGGGTGAGAGTCGAGAGGGAGGCGGCCGCGGCCACGACGGCCTTGACGATGAGCGCTGCCCGGTGCTTGAAGTAACCGGGCGGCGGCGGCAGCTTCGATGGAGCCATACCCTAAACCCTAGGACCAGTATCTGATACCATGATAGATGAATAAAACTATTGCTTATTGATTGATTTGGTGAGGCATACAAGAGTATATAAAGAGGTTACAAACCGACTTGGACAAGAAGTCGTATGACATAATGACTACTCTAACATCTGCCTCACACCGAACATTGTCGCCATTGTGCTAGAAATGAAGAAGCACAGCTAAACCAAGCGAAAAATGTCTGTCCAATAGAAATATAGCGGATAAATAATGAGGCATGCACCAATAGTTGTTGAAACATATTTTTTGTTGCAAGAAGTAAAATGTATGTACAACAATATCAACAAGAAAAACAGTACGGGTCTTACCTACTAGTATGCAAAAAACAATACTAGTAAAAGAAGCGACACTAGCGACCATTGAAGCACAAACTAGAATTGGTTGAACCAAATGTCTGTAATAAAAGAAGCATACACAAACAATGGTCGAAATAAAGTTTACTACCATGAAAACATATAGGAAACCCAACTTTAGAGCCAACTCCGATTACTCATGAAAACCTCAATGAGGCACGATGAAGCATACATCAATACATGTTCAATACCTTTACTCGAAGAAGCTAACTGTTCATGGTTGAAGCACACACTAATACTGAATGAACTAGAAATAAGTATTGGTTGAAGGAGAATGTATATACAATAAAATAAACACACAGTGCAAATGGTTGAAGCAGAAACTCACTACCATGTGTATATGTGCAAGAAATTAAGAGAGAAAGCATGGATATCACCTTAGTACAACCTGGTCGGAGTTAGGCTACCTTGGAAAATACATCAACAAAACATCTCTAGAATGCTCCAAATAATATAAATGTCCCAATAAAAAAAGAATAATACAAAACCATGCTACCTCCATTATGTAGTGCAATACACAATGTTGAGGTTGCATTTGGAAACACAAGAGGGTTAATGTTGAAGCAATTAGTATATGCTTTACATATTTAGCACGAAGCTTACACGGTACATAGATGTGAGTAGTTGACCCTTAAGATGTGAGCGCATAAATTTCTAATCTAAAAAATTAATTCATACAAACAAATTTATCAGAACTAAAATGGGCACAAACGGGATACATTATTGATCCATTTGGGTAAAATATAATTGAAAAACACATGTCGAAGTTGAGAACAAAACTGAACGCACGAAAAATTGAGGAGCTACGTGGCTGCTTGGTGGAGTCGCTCGCCTATTGAACCTGATGCCACCATTGCCTCACTACAGAGAGGGTAAGCATGTGTATGCGAAGGCCACAACTAACACCCATGGTGGCGCTTAGTGATGTGAACCATCGTAGCTGACGGGAAACGACTAGAAGATATAGAGGGGAGGTGGAGATGGGGGCAAAGGGGTCATCGTCACCGAGCATGGTGCCCGAGAGGTCGCCGGGTATGGTCAACGATGCATGCAATCTGTCCAGCATAATTCGTGAGTGCGTGATTAACATTTTGGTGGGTAGCTCCCATCCATAATTAATGAGTGCTCGTAGTGGAGAGAGAGAGAAAAATATTCTTTACCGTGTGATTGAAACGTAATCGATGCTATAGGACTGGTCTGGCGGATGGAAAATATCAGACTCGGACGTATAGAGTTTCGCTTTGTTAATATAGTTGGATCATATGGTGTTCTTCCCTTGCTATATTGTTGTAATGAATAGAATCTTTCTCTTTGATATTTTGTTATGTCGGATTGTATTAAATTTAAGATCACTTGATATATATCTTGGTAATCAACTTGCGGATTCCCATGGTGACAATGGGATAATCTATGCATAGGGGTTGATACACGTTCTTGTCCTGATTTCTCTGATAGAAATCATGTGGTACTCTTTGAAGTTCATTATGTTGGATCGAATATGATGAATCTGAAATTGTTTGATGCATGTCGGATAATTAACCCATGGATACTTGATGTTAGAGCATATTTCTCCATATGTGGTTTTGGTAATTGTTGACAATCCCTATGGACTAATGGTTGCCTTGTGTATATTCGAAGGATTTGTCCATAGGCACTTCTTTAAGTACATATGTTGGTTTCAAGGAGTTTATATTGTGACCAAGGTGGTATTCAAGATTTATCCAAAGATTGGTCATGTGAGAGTTGAGCTTATTGCAAGCATGCCTTGAAGAAGAAGATTGTGTGAGCATTCATTCTTACCTTCAAGACATCATCTTTATGAAGAGAGAAGAAAAGATACAAGGTTGATCAAGACTAAGTCAAAGAGTGAATCAAGTTGATCAACACACAAAGCGTACAAGATGTACTGAGAGGAATCAAGTGATCCCATGGTATGGTAAGCATTGTCCATTACGCTTTGTGTACTAACCCATGTTACTTGTGAGTGTTCTTTGTGGGGTTATGTTTGTTTCCATGGGCTGGCATCAATAAGAAGATACCATACAATCAATGGAGGATGACATCAAGTGGTGATTGCCATCAAGGTTGCGGTGTGCAAGTTCAAGTGAAGCATCACAAAGAGATCATGCTTGAAGCTTGCCGTTCATTGTGGTGACAATGGACTTGTGAAGATGTGTCGAAGAGTGGCTCACCCATAGTGGAGTATGGGGGGCAATCTACTAATCTTCATCAAGCCGGCGTAATCAAGGGAGGTGGTCCATCTTGAGGAAGTCAAGATCGTCATCATCTAGCTCAAGTGGACTATGCACATGGCAAAGGTTTGACCTTGATAGGGTTTTCTATTTTACCGGTCTCATGGTGGTAGTTGGAAGACCGGGTTATAGGATCGATAGTCGTACTATCAAGGGGGGCTCTCAAGTGAGTATCTTGATCGTATCGTTCGTTGAGACCTCAAACCATTGCATTCTTGGCATCATCATCTTTCTTGGTTCTTGGTTGGCTTTTCTCTATGTGGGTTCTTGAGCTTATGGTCAGCTTCATGACAAGCTCAAGTTCATCGAAAATGGAGTCCATATGCATCTTCTATGATGTTTTCGATGTTGGAGTTTTTGCCAGTTCTTCATTCATATAGGTTTCATATCTCTATGTCATGGGCATTTTCATACTGCCTTTTCTTAAGGTAATCAACAAGCTTGAGTTTTCTCAATTCAAAGCTCATATGCGAAGGTTATGTCAGTTCTGGTTTTACTATTTCCATCTGGTTGCTCTGGTTCTTTGTTTCTCTTCCGAGGGAGGTAGTACCGCTGGCCATAGCGGTAGTACTGCTCGGGGGTTCCGGCTCCTCAAGCGGGGCACCAGACACTGTCTTGTCTGTGTCTAGTGACCAGCACCACCTGAGTGGTAGTACTAAGCGATACTACTGCTGCCCCTTCTACTGCTGAGTTCTGTGTGTGGGCGGTCGTACCGCTCCCAAGGGCGGTACTACCGCTTGTGTGCGGGCTATGGGGGTAACGGTTGGATTTCCCCCCACCTATTTAAGGGGTCTTCTTCCCCAATGGATCCTATCATTTGAGCTCGTGTTTGTCCCCCATTGTTGACCTTCTTCGAGCTTGCTAACTCTCAGTCCCTCCAATGATTCTTGCTAGTTCTTGAGGGAAAGAGAGAGGAGATCTAGATCCACATTTCTGATGGGGAACGTTGCATGAGAAACAAAAAATTTCCTACGCACACGAAGATCTATCCATGGTGATGAGCACCTACGAGAGGGAGAGTGGATCTACATACCCTTGTAGATCGCTAAGCGGGAAGCGTTAAGAAACGCGGTTGGTGTAGTCGAACGTCTTCGTGATCCAAATCGCCGTACGTCCTGCGATCCAATCACGATCCGTACCGCGATCCAATCACGATCCGTCCCGCGATCCAATCACGATTCGTCCCACAAACTTGATCACGATCCGTCTCACGAATTTGATCACGATCCTTCCGATCTAGCACCGAACGGACGGCACCTCCGCGTTCAGCACACGTACAGCTTGATGATGATCTCCACCGTCTTGATCCAGCAAGAAGGAGGGGAGACAAATAAGAGTTCTCCGGCAGCCTGACGGCGCTCCGGCAATGGTGGTGGAGCAATTCCGGCATGGCTTCGCCTAAGCACTGCAGAAAACCGATCTAGAGGAGAAACTATGCACTGGAGAAACGGGTAGCACGTGGCTGAAAATCTAGTGCAAAAACCCTCAATACCACCAGTATATATAGGAGGAGAGGAGGAGAGGAGGCAGCTTGGCCTCCAAGCCTTCTAGGCTTCGGCCGAACTAGGAGAGGAGGAGTCCACCTCCTCCACTCCTAGTAGGATTAGGATTCATTCTTTTTTTTCCTTTTTGCCTTTTTCCACCTTTTTCCTTTTGGGTTTTCTTCTCCAGCCACATGGGCCTTGTGTGGGAGTTTCCACCAGCCCACTAAGGGCTGATATTCACTCTCTCACAGCCCATGAAGCCTCTTGGGTCGAAATACCCCTCCCGGAGGTCTCCCGGTACACTACCGGCACTCCCGGTACACTACCGATAAGCCCGGAACTTTTCCGGCGACCAAAACAGGACTTCCTATATATGAATCTTTACCTCCGGACCATTCCGGAGATCCTCGTGACGTCCAGGATCTCATCTGGGACTCCAAACAAACTTCGGTCACCACCATACATAACTCTATACTACCGAAATGTCACCAAACCTTAAGTGTGCAGACCCTGCGGGTTCGAGAACTATGTAGACATGACCGAGACACCTCTACAGTCAATAACCAATGGCGGGACCTGGATGTCCACATTGGTTCCTACATATTCTACGAAGATCTTTATCGGTCAAACCTCTATGTCAAGGATTCAGTTAATCCCGTATGATGTTCCCTTTGTTCTTCGGTATGTTACTTGCCCGAGATTCGATCGTTGGTATCTCCATACCTAGTTCAACCTCGTTACTGGCAAGTCTCTTTACTCGTTCCGTAATACAAGATCCCGTGACCAACACTTAGTCACATTGCTTGCAAGGCTTATTGTGATGTTGTATTACCGAGTGGGCCCTAAGATACCTGTCCGTCACACGGAGTAACAAATCCCAGTCTTGATCCATGCCAACTCAACAGACACCCTCGGAGACACCTATAGAGCACCTTTATAGTCACCCAGTTACGTTGCGACATTTGATACACACAAGGTACTCCTCCGATATCTGTGAGTTGCATGATCTCATGGTCATAGGAACATATACTTGACATGCAGAAAACAGTAGCAATAAACTGACACGATCATAAGCTACGTTTGTAGTTTGGGTCTTGTCCATCACATCATTTTCCTAATTATGTGATCCCGTTATCAAATGACATCTCATGTCCATGGCTAGGAAACCTTAACCAACTTTCAATCAACGAGCTAGTTCACTAGAGGCATACTAGGGACACTGTGTCTGTCTATGTATCCACACATGTATCCATGTTTCCAATTAATACAATTATAGCATGGATAATGAACGATTGTCATGAACAAGGAAATACAATAATAAACACTTTATTTATTGCCTCTAGGGCATATTTCCAACAGTCTCCCACTTGCACTAGAGTCAATAATCTAGTTCACATCACTATGTGATTTACATTGTAATGAATCGAACACCCATGCAGTTCTGGTGTTGATCATGTTTAGCCCTTGGAAGAGGTTTAGTCAACGGGTCTGCAACATTCAGATCCATGTGCACTTTGCAAATATTTATGTCTTTCTCCAAGATGTAATCGGGGATGGAGTTGAAGCGTCGCTTTATGTATTTTGTCCTCTTGTGAAACCTTGGTTCCTTGGCCATAGAAATGGCACCAGTGTTGTCACAGAAAAGGTTCATTGGATTCAGTGCACTAGGCACTACTCCAAGATCAGTCATGAACTGCTTCATCCAGACACCTTCCTTCGTTGCCTTCGAGGCTGCGATGTATTCTACTTCGCACGTAGAATGAGCTACCACGCTTTGCTTGGAACTGCACCAGCTTACCGCTCCCCCGTTAAGAATAAATACGTATCCGTTTTGCGACTTAGAGTCGTCTGGATCAGTGTCAAAGCTCGCATCGACGTAACCCTTTACGACGAGCTCTTCATCACCTCCATACACGAGAAACATTTCCTTAGTCCTTTTCAGGTACTTAAGGATATTCTTGACCGCTTGCCAGTGCTCCATTCCAAGATCACTTTGAAACCTTCTGGCCATACTTATGGCAAGGCTGACATCGGGTCTTGTGCACAGCATTGCATACATGATAGAGCCTATGGCTAAAGCATAGGGGATGACACTCATCTTTTCTCTATCTTCTGCAGTTACTGGGCATTGAGTCTTACTCAACTTCACACCTTGTAATACAGGCAAGAACCCCTTCTTGGACTGTTCCATTTTGATCTTCTTCAAAACTTTATCAAGGTATGTGCTTTGTGAAAGTGCTATCAAGCGTCTCGATCTATCTCTATAGATCTTAATGCCCAATATGAAAGCAGCTTCTCCCAGGTCCTTCATTGAAAAACTCTTGTTCAAATATTCCTTCACGCTTTCCAACATTTCTATATTGTTTCCAATCAGCAATATGTCATCCACATATAATACTAGAAACGCTATAGAGCTCCCACTCACTTTCTTGTAAATACAAGCTTCTCCGTAAACTTGTATAAACTCAAACGCTTTGATCACCTCATCAAAGTGCTTATTCCAACTCCGAGATGCTTGCACCAGTCCATAAATGGATCGCTGGAGTTTGCAAACTTCGTCAGCATTCTCTGGATCGACAAAACCTTCGGGTTGCATCATATACAACTCTTCCTCAAGGAAACCTTTGAGGAATGTTGTTTTTACATCCATCTTCCAAATTTCATAGTCAAAATAGGCAGCTATTGCTAACATGATTCTGACAGACTTAAGCATCGCTACGGGTGAGAAAGTCTCATCGTAGTCAACTCCTTGAGCTTGTGAAAAACCCTTTGCCACAAGTCGAGCTTTATAGACGGTGACATTATCGTCCGCGTCTGTTTTCTTCTTAAAGATCCATTTGTTCTGAATGGCCTTTCGCCCTTCAGGTAATACTTCCAAAGTCCATACTTTGTTTTCATACATGGATCCCATCTCGGATTTCATGGCCTCTAACCATTTCTCGAAATCCGGGCCCATCACTGCTCCTTCATAGCTCGTAGGTTCATTGTTGTCCAACAACATGACCTCCAAGATAGGGTTGCCGTACCACTCAGGGGTAGTACGCGGCCTTGTCGACCTACGAGGTTCAACAGCTGATTGATCTGAAGCTTCATGATCATCATCATTAACTTCCTCTTCTACCGTCGTAGGTTCCACAGAAACATCTTTCTGCACTGCGCTACTTTCTGGTTGAAGTAAAGGTTCAATAACCTCATCAAGCTCTATTTTCCTCCCACTCAATTCTTTCGAGAGAAACTCTTTCTCAAGAAATGTTCCGTTTTTAGCGACAAACACTTTGCCTTCGGATCTGAGATAGAAGGTATACCCGACTGTCTCTTTCGGGTATCCTATGAAGATGCATTTCTCCGCTTTGGGTTCTAGCTTTTCAGGCTGAAGCTTTTTGACATAAGCATCACATCCCCAAACTTTAAGAAATGACAACTTTGGCTTCTTGCCAAACCACAGTTCATATGGCGTCGTCTCAACGGATTTTGATGGTGCCCTATTTAAAGTGAATGCAGCTGTCTCTAATGCATAACCCCAAAACGATAGTGGCAAATCAGCAAGAGACATCATAGAACGCACCATATCTAATAAGGTTCGATTACGACGTTCGGACACACCATTACGCTGTGGTGTTCCGGGCGGTGTCAACTGTGAACCAATTCCACACTGTCTTAAGTGACTGCCAAACTCATAACTCAGATATTCACCTCCTCGATCAGATCACAGGAACTTAATCTTCTTGTTACGATGATTCTCAACTTCACTCTGAAATTGCTTGAACTTTTCAAACGTTTCAGACTTGTGTTTCATTAAGTAAATATACACATATCTACTTAAGTCATCAGTGAAGGTGAGAAAATAACGATATTCACCACGCGCTGTAACATTCATTGGACCGCACACATCAGTGTGTATGATTTCCAATAAGTCACTCGCCCGTTCCATTGTTCCAGAGAACGGCGTTTTAGTCATCTTGCCCATGAGGCATGGTTCACATGTGTCAAGTGATTCAAAATCAAGTGACTCCAAAAGTCCATTAGCATGGAGCTTCCTCATGCGTTTTACACCAATATGACCTTAACGGCAGTGCCACAAGAAAGTGGTACTATCATTATCAATTCTACATCTTTTGGCATCAATGTTATGAACATGTGTGTCATCACTATCAAGATTCAATATGAATAAACCCCTAACATTGGGTGCATGACCATAAAAGATATTACTCATATAAATAGAACAACCTTTATTCTCTGATTTAAATGAGTAACCGTCTCGCAATAAACAAGATCCAGATATAATGTTCATGCTTAACGCAGGCACTAAATAACAATTATTCAGGTTCATCACTAATCCCGATGGTAATCGAAGAGAGAGCGTGCCAACGGCGATCACATCAACCTTGGAACCATTTCCCACGCGCATCGTCACTTCGTCCTTTGCCAGCCTACGTTTATTCCGTAGTTCCTGCTTTGAGTTGCAAATGTGAGCAACCGAACCGGTATCAAATACCCAGGCACTACTGCAAGAGCTAGTAAGGTACACATCAATAACATGTATATCATATATACCTTGTTTGTCGTTGGCCGCCTTCTTGTCAGCCAGGTACTTGGGGCAGTTCCGCTTCCAGTGACCAGTTCCTTTGCAATGAAAGCACTCAGTTTCTGGCTTGGGTCCATGCTTGGGCTTCTTTGCAGGAGTAGCAACTGCTTTGTCATCCTTCTTGTTTTACCCTTCTTGCCCTTACCCTTAACTTTGCCATTTTTCTTGAAACTAGTGGTTTTATTGACCATCAACACTTGATGTTCTTTCTGGATTTCAGACTCAGCGACTTTTAGCATCGCAAACAGCTCGGTGACTGACTTGTTCATCCCGTGCATGTTATAGTTCATCACAAAGCTCTTGTAACTAGGTGGCAGTGATGGAAGAACTCTGTTAGTGATTGCCTCTGGCGGAAGGGCGATTCCCAACTCCCCTAGACGAGTTGAATACCCAGACATTCTGACTATATGTTCACTGATAGACCCGTTCTCCTCCATCTTGCAAGCATAGAACTTATCGGAGGTTTCATACCTCTCGATCCGGGCATTCTTCTGAAAGATAAACTTCAACTCCTGGAACATCTCATATGCTCCATGACGTTCAAAACGTCTTTGAAGTCCCGGTTCTAAGCCATACAATATTGCACACTGAACAATTGAGTAATCTCCAGTACGTGCCTCCCAAGCGTTCTTAACGTCTTCGGAGGTCATGTCTTCTGGTTGGTCACCAAGCGGTGCATCAAGGACATATGATTTCTAGGAAGCCGTGAGGATAATCCTTAGATTACGGGCCCAGTCAACAAAGTTACTTCCATCATCTTTTAGTTTAGCTTTCTCTAGGAACGCATTAAAATTCAGGGGTGCTACTGCGCGAGCCATTGATCTACAACATAAATATGCAAAGTTCACTTAGACTATTGTTCAAGATAATGAGTTTAGTTAATCAAATTACTAAAGCTCCCACTCAAATTGACATCCCTCAGGTCATTTGAGTGTCACATGATACAAATCCACCAACTCAAGTCCGATCATCACGTGAGTTGAGGTGGCTTCAATGGTGAACATCATTATGTTGATCATATCTACTATATGACTCATGTTCGACCTTTCGGTCTCTTGTGTTCCGAGGCCATGTCTATACATGCTAGGCTTGTCAAGTTTAACCCGAGAGTTCTGCGCGTCCAACACTGGCTTGCACCCGTTGTATGTGAATGTAGAGTCTATCACACCCGATCATCACGTGGTGTCTCAACACGACGAACTTTCGCAATGGTGCACACTCGGGGAGAACATAATTTTATCTTGAAACTTAAGTGAGGGATCACCTTATAATGCTACCGTCGTACTAAGCATAACAAGGTGCATAAAAGGATTAACATCACATGCAATTGATAAGTGACATGATATGGCCATGAACTTGTGCTTTAGATCTCCATCTTGAAAGCACCGGCATGATCTTCATGGTCACCGGCATGACACCATGATCTCCATCATCTTGATCTCCATCAATGTGTCGCCATCGATGTTGTCACGCCCTGCATGCTTCTACTACTATTGCTACTGTTTAGCGATAAAGTAAAGCATTACATAGCGCTTAATGATTCACACGCAGGTCATACAATAATTAAAGACAATCCTATGGCTCCTGCCGGTTGCCGTACTCATCGACATGCAAGTCATGAAATTCTATACATCACATGATCATCTCATACATCACATATATCACATCATGTAATTGGCCATATCACATCACAACATACCCTGCAAAAACAGGTTAGACGTCCTCTAATTGTGCTTGCATGTTTTACGTGGCTGCTACGGGTTTCTAGCAAGAACGATTCTCACCTACGCATAAACCACAACGGTGATACATAATTTGCTTTTCAACCTTCTCAAGGACCGCCTTTGTCGAATCCGATCCAACTAAAGTGAGAGAAACTGCCACCCGCAAGCCATCTAGGCAACAAGTTGCATCGAGGGAATTGGTCTCTCGTAAGCGTACGAGTAATGTTCGTCCGGGGCGCTTCATCTCACAATACCGCTGAACCAAAATCCGACCAAGGGAGGAAGCAATCTAAGCATCAACGCCCACAAACCTTTTGTGTTCTACTCGAGATCTTATCTACACATAGACCTAGCTCATGATGCCACTGATGGGGAACGTTGCATGGGAAACAAAAAAATTCCTACGCACACGAAGATATATCCATGGTGATGAGCATCTACGAGAGGGAGAGTGGATCTACATACCCTTGTAGATCGCTAAGCGGGAAGCGTTAAGAAACGCGGTTGGTGTAGTCGAACGTCTTAGCGATCCAAATCGCCGTGCGTCCCGCGATCCAATCACGATCCATCCCGCGATCCAATCACGATCCATCCCGCGATCCGATCACGATCCGTCCCACGAACTTGATCACGATCCTTCCGATCTAGCACCGAACGGACGGCACCTCCGCGTTCAGCACACGTACAGCTTGATGACGATCTCCACCGTCTTGATCCAGCAAGAAGGAGTGGAGAGGAAGAAGAGTTCTCCGGCAGCCTGACAGCGCTCCGGTGATGGTGGTGGAGCAATTCTGGCAGGGCTTCGCCTAAGCACTACAGAAAACCGATCTAGAGGAGAAACTATGCACTAGAGGAACGGGTAGCACGTGGCTGAAAATCTAGTGCAAAAACCCTCAATACCACCAGTATATATAGGAGGAGACGAGGAGAGGAGGCAGCTTGGCCTCCAAGCCTTCTAGGCTTCGGCCGAACTAGGAGAGGATGAGTCCACCTCCTCCACTCCTAGTAGGATTAGGATTCATTCTTTTTTTTCATTTTTGCCTTTTTCCACCTTTTTCCTTTTGAGTTTTCTTCTCCAGCCACATGGGCCTTGTGTGGGAGTTTCCACCAGCCCACTAAGGGCTGATATTCACTCTCTCACATCCCATTAAGCCTCTTGGGTCGAAATAACCCTCCCGGAGGTCTCCCGGTACACTACCGGCACTCCCGGTACACTACCGATAAGCCCGGAACTTTTTCGGCGACCAAAATAGGACTTACTATATATGAATCTTTACCTCCGGAACATTACAGAGCTCCTCGTGATGTCTAGGATCTCATCTAGGACTCTGAACAAACTTTGGTCACCACCATACATAACTCTATATTACCGAAACGTCACCAAACCTTAAGTGTGCAGACCCTGCGGGTTCGAGAACTATGTAGACATGACCGAGACACCTCTACAGTCAATAACCAATGGCGGGACCTGGATGTCCACATTGGTTCCTACATATTCTATGAAGATCTTTATCGGTCGAACCTCTATGTCAAGGATTCAGTTAATCCCGTATGATGTTCCCTTTGTTCTTCGGTATGTTACTTGCCCGAGATTCGATCGTTGGTATCTCCATACCTAGTTCAACCACGTTACTGGCAAGTCTCTTTACTCGTTCCGTAATACAAGATCCCGTGACCAACACTTAGTCACATTGCTTGCAAGGCTTATTGTGATGTTGTATTACCGAGTGGGCCCTAAGATACCTCTCCGTCACACGGAGTAACAAATCCCAGTCTTGATCCATGCCAACTCAACAGACACCCTCGGAGACACCTGTAGAGCACCTTTATAGTCACCCAGTTACGTTGCGACATTTGATACACACAAGGTACTCCTCTGATATCTGTGAGTTGCATGATCTCATGGTCATAGGAACATATACTTGACATGCAGAAAACAGTAGCAATAAACTGACACGATCATAAGCTACGTTTGTAGTTTGGGTCTTGTCCATCACATCATTCTCCTAATGATGTGATCCCGTTATCAAATGACATCTCATGCCCATGGCTAGTAAACCTTAACCATCTTTCAATCAATGAGCTAGTTCACTAGAGGCATACTAGGGACATTGTGTTTGTCTATGTATCCACACATGTATCCATGTTTCCAATTAATACAATTATAGCATGGATAATAAACTATTATCATGAACAAGGAAATACAATAATAAACACTTTATTTATTGTCTCTAGGGCATATTTCCAACAATTTCCACCAATCACTTTCTCCTCTATGTGAGGGGAACCCCTTGGATCTAGATCTTGGAGTTCTTCGTGTTCTTCTTTCTTCCTCTCATTTCCTTCATAACATTAGTTGTTGTGGTGGGATTTGGGAGAGAAGGACTTGGGCACTTCGTGTGCCCTTGCCATTGCATTTGGTGCATAGGTTTGAGTTCTTCACAGTGATACATGGAAGTGAGAAGTTGAGAAGCTTATTAATCTTGGGTGTTTGAGCACCCTAGAGATTGTTCCTCTTGGGTGCCTTGGCGCCCTAGATGGTTGGTGGTGTCCCGGAGCTCAATCATTGTGGTGCAAAGCTCCGGGCAAGCGTCGGGGTCTCTAATTAGGTTGTGAAGATTGCCCCGAGCAATTTGTACGGGTACCGGTGACCGCCCCCAAGGGTTGCCAAAGTGTACGGGTACCGGTGGCCGCCCCCAAGGGTTACCATTTGTACGGGTTCGGTGACCGCCCTCAAGGGTCCCTTAATGGAATCACGACATCTTGCATTGTGCGAGGGCGTGAGGAGATTACGGTGTCTCTAGTGGATTCTTGGGGAGCATTGTGCCTCCACACCGCTCTGAACGGAGATTAGCATCTGCATGGGTGTGAACTTCGGGATATATCGTCATCTCCCCGTGTCTCAGTTATCTCTTACCCGAGCCATTTACTTATGCACTTTACTTTGTGATAGCCATATTGTTTCATGTTATATATCTTGCTATTACTTAGTTGTTTATCTTGCTTAGCATAAGTTGTTGGTGCACATAGGTGAGCCTAGTTATTTTAGATTTTGTGCTTGTCATATTAAACATTAGTTTTATTTCGCATCTGTTCAAGCCTAAACCGTAATTATTTTAAAGCGCCTATTCACCCCCCCCCTCTAGGCGACATCCACGTCCTTTCACGTGAGGTGATTGGAATATCTATGTGACATTAGGCTTGATTCATATGCATCATAGGTTTGAGCAGCTTGTATGATAAGATATTTGACAATAGCTATTCATTGTGAGGAAGAAGTAGAACTGGTACCTCCTTCGGGTTGTGCATGAGCAATGACTTCCATCTGGAGCTCAAAAGTCCTGCTACCGATGATCGTCAATCTCGCAGTGAACGAGTGATGCTGACCTCTGGTTAGCGCCTCACTTGGAATGTGGTCTTTGTTGCCGTCACCCAGCGTGGACGTAGGACATCGCCGTGCTCCTCGATGATGCACTCTGTGTAGCGAGGCATTCGGGCCATGTGCTCTATTACAGAAGAAGCATGAGGGTTCAGGTTGTTACGGGTAGGCGTCCTCGATTCTAATGGCTCATGTCATCTACCATGGGGGATGCGGTCGACCTTTCTATAGACCGGGTTGTTGGGTTGCTCTGGCTGGCCAAGATTGACATGGACAACGTACATCCTTATCTTTCATTGGTAAATATACACTGCAGATACAAATGCAATACAATTATAATCACTTGTAGATTATTCACGAGAAATGTCTTTGAGATGGTTCACCCAATTTTGTTTGAGATGGTTCACCCAATTTTTTGGTTTTATTAGTTGCTTGGCTTCTTGGATGTGGTTGATCTTTGCGCACTTGAGCTGCCTCTATGTGTTAAAGTCATCCAGTTGGGTTTAGTCGAGGTAAAGCAGGAGATGAGAGACTCAAATCGTGTACTCAATGTCCCTACCCATGCTCCATCTTGTGTACCCGGTCCTGCAAAGCCAAGGCTTTACCCTTGGTTATATGTACTACGTATTTGCAAGGTAGCTTAGAGCATAATATTTTGTTTTAAAGACCCACTCCACTATGATGCAAATCTGTTCTAATCCATATGACAGGTAGATATTTATCTTAATGTGTTATGAGTGGCTTCGACGGGCAAAGATGTTTTTCATACAAAACGTGTTGAAAGAACACACAAATATGAGTTAGACTATTAAATGCTGCAGTCCGTGAGAGTTAGGTGCTCTCTAGTAAACTCATGAAGAGGACCCCGAAGTATGATGTATATTCTCCTACCCGAGAGAAAGTTTTTCAGTGATCTAATATCGTTCAAGGCTTTCACGTAAAAGTTGTTTGCACAAAACTTGCAAACGAAGGTATAGTCCATTGTTCAAGTTGTGAATGAGTGTAGCATGGAGTTCTAGGTGGAATTTCAAGATAACACTCTTCACTAAAACACCGGTATATGAATAATGTTTTGGAACCATAGGCAAACTTCATGTGCCTCTGGGATCTGGTGGGGGTTGTTGGAATTATTCGGCTTTAGCCCATTTTTATATCTAAGAATTCTTTGAAAAATCCCATAGGCCCATGTGGCACGTTCATGCATGAGAAGAAAGAAGCTGAAATATTTTGTGCTAGTGGAAACCGAAACTGAATGGTGATTCCCATTCATCTCCTCATTGATGTTGTTAATGTTCCACTTTAGTTGCTCCATTAGTATTGTGGTTTCGCTTCCTTCTTTCCATGCGTGCTGCCATCCTTTTTTCATGCAAGAAAGAAGTTGGAAGCCTCTTACGTTAATGAAAAATAAAATTGAAACGTTGTAAATAATTTCATTCATCTCTCCATTGATGTAATTAATATTTTAGTTTCATATCCTCGTTAGTGTTTCAGTTTCGGTTCCACTTCCTAGAGTCTATAAGAGAGATCAGTCTTCATGTAGATATATGTTACTTTGTCTCTCCCTATGTGACTCCTTCTGGTTCCAAGCATTGTGTCGCCTAACGCTTTCCCGTCTCACCTCTTGACGTGCACTGATGAGTGAGACAACACGCCTCTCAAACTGGTATGGGAGAGGGGCGAGCAACTTTTGGGGTGTGCTTCCACGCGACTGCTGGATTTTCTTCACCGTGGCTACCGATGGTGAGTTCCCCAATGACGACTTCTTCCCGACATCGACGATCTGCTTCACAACGTGACGCTCGTTGATGGTGTTGCAACAACAAACACTTGTTCCGTTGCGGCGTATGCTATCTTATCCCTTTTGTTAAGCTTTGCTTTTGGTTTACTAATAACAGTCGATATATTTGTAAAGAGCCAGTGGTTACTCGCATTTCAATGATTTAGCTGAAGAGTGATGATAAAAGCGATGATGATCAAGTGATCAAAAAGGAACTAGAAAAGAAAGGGGGGATCCTCTCAAGACTAAACTATGCAATCTTTCACGGTAGATCCGTGAGAGGGGGCTCAACGCATTTTGCTCCGACGAGTCGCCATTGCTCCATGTCACATCTTGTTGCGCGGATGATGTCACTTATGTTTGGTAATTTTGCTCTGAACGTGCAATTGTTTCGCCCAAGCCAAATATGGCACAAGATTAGAGCCACCATCGTCCTTGTTCCCTTCCTGGTTCCTGCTGCCGCCTTGTTGATCATTGTGGCAACGATTTCCATCGTCGTCTTCCCATGTGCCCAACCTATCGGATGCAGCGCTGCGCAGCCCTTCCATGTCGCCGCCTTGGACCAAACCGTCTTGGAGATCTGCCACTCCCAGAACAAGTGAACCGAGGATTACATGTTTCTGTTACACGGCTTGCAGAAGTAGCAGTCGATGTGGATATGATATTTACCCCTTTTGTTCCCGATTGCATGGCTAGTTTCATCAATCCGTTTCTTGATTCATATCATTTGTATTTTGATTATCATGTTTTATTTACCATTTTTCTGAATTGTATTTAATGGAAAAAATACTGAAATATTCAACATTGGCCTTGCGAGTGGGGATTCATGCCTAACCACTCGAAGCAATTCTAGTGGAAATTTGTCCGGGAACTGCATTCACAAGAAAACTATAGCCAGCACCTCAAAACAAATTGACTTTGATGGGGATCAAATGGCTCTTTCCGGAATTGACATTTGAAAGCCATCAAGCTGGGCTCTTGGTAGCAGAAGCAATAGGTATCTATACACGCAACTTTAGTACAGTACTTATCAAGAATAACCCGGTGAGAGCCTTACTTAGTTTCTCCTCTTCACTAATTGCAAGAAGCCTCCTGGAATGGATCAAAGGATGATGCCTAGCTCCGTACTCATTGCAAGAAGTAGCCGGAGAGGAAGAAGGCGAAGCCGACAAGGAGGCTTCCGTAGATGAGTAGCGTCTTCTGGCCAGAGGTGAGCGAGTTGCCGCCGAGCCCGAACTGCTGGTTCTGCGCGAACCCGGCGATCTCGACGCTCTTGCTGTCGAAGAAGGACTGCGCCGCTCCGCACGTCGGGCACCGCCAGTCGTCCGGGATCTTGGCGAACGGCAGCCCCGGGGGCACCGGGTAGGACGGGTCTCCCTTCGCCTGGTCGTACAGGTAGCCGCAGGACCGGCACTCGTGCACCCCCGTGTTCAGCACCGCGAACTGCTCCTCGAACCGGCGGGGGTCAAGCTTCGGTCCGTCCTCCTCCGCGTCCAACTCCCCTGGCAATGGCGTCGTCAGGTCGCCGACGCCGGCGCCGGCTGCATCTTCTTGTTTGGTCTCGAGCGCCGTGTCCAGCGGCTTGTCGTCCTTGGAGACGTCGACGGAGTGGAGCGTGAAGTGAAACGATGAGGTCAGGGGCTTATGGGTGTGGAGGAGCAAGGGTGGTGCTGGTGGCGTTCTTGGGATCTTGGACACCACCATGCATGGGTGGATTAGCCTCGCTGTGGCCATGGCCATTTTAGCTAACCCCTTATTTTCTCTTTCCTCTCCCTCTCTCCGGTCCAAGGTATTGTGGTGATGGGAGGGAATCCATCGCGGAGGATATGCTTTGCTGTATCGATGATGCTACGGCAAAGTGGGGCGTGGGAGGATAAGATATGTGTGCACCAGGGCTGGACCCGTCACATGCACTTTGGAGAAATGTTTCGGACAGCCTTCAAAATTGCTAGAATGAAATACGAGTTACAAGCTGGGCCGACGGCCCGATATTCCCGTGAATTTTCAAATCAAACATCCCTGAGGGTGTGTTTGTTTGCAAAGTATTTTAATAATTCTAAAAAATGCAAAATATTTTTATAAAATAAGAATAGCATAGTATCTTGAATAACTATGGTTTCAAATACTTTCGGGTCTTTTTTGGTTTGGAGGAATTTCACATAAATTTTATATGGTAGGATTCTTGTAGGAATTTTTCCTTTAAAACCCTTTGGTTCGTAGGAATGCAGTCATATTACTACACAGGATTGATTCATATCCTTCATATTTCAAAGGAAAATGAAAAGAAAGCTTAGACTCAATGGAAAAATTCCAATTGTGAGAACCAAATGACATCTCTTTCCGTAATTCTATCCATAAGATTTGATATGCATGTCATTTCATTTTTTACAATTTTCCTATCCTATGATAATCCTATCTTATGAACCAGGAAGGCCTGAGGTGTTTGGCTCTGGTTACAGTTGTAGCAAAAATGCTACGGACTTTTACACGGACCTTAGAGACTCCTTTCAAACTTCCTAAACATGCCCCTCCCCCCAAATTTAGTGGGGATGAGCCCGCGCCTATACCAATGATCAATTAAAAGCTGCCATAACACCTCGTAATACTTTTGATTCTGTAATCCATGTTTGTGTAGCAAAGCTCAACCTGTAGTATTATAAGCCATGGTATCAAAAACAAAATGTAGTATTTTGATGGTGTCTACACCTCTTTTTACAAAAATGAGAAGAAGAAAAGAGGACGCTAATCAAATACAACACCCCATACTTTGATTGCAAACACACTATAAATCAAAGTCGACCTTCTTGATTATCCACATTTTTTAGAGAAAAAGTTAGAGTCTGAATTTATAAATCCAATCATCACGACAAATCAACCACATACAAGGATATCAACTTAAAATCCGACACACAGGCCAAGTACACACCATGAAGGTCGGACCACAAGGTAGAGAGACCACGCAAATGACACCAAGGGAAGAATAAGCTACGATCCATGTTGCGAGTATAGAGAGGAAGTATTCCAAGATAACGAAGAACTACAATATACCACCTCCGTCCAAATTTATTGGGCCCTTTTGTATTTTCGGTCAAACTTTGACCATCTAATGACTATTAGAATATAAAGTATATGCTATGAAACATTATACTGTTGGACTCGTATTTGAAAGAGTTTCCCAACAATATAATTTCTAGGACATTTTTTATAGAAAAGAAGGATATACCTCCGGCCTCTGCATCTGGACGATGCATGCAACCATTTTATTGATTATTCATAAGGGTCATACAAGTTAATACATCAGTCAACCTGAAGCCGCCATCTAGGCAACACTTGTTGCTACTTCTATCCCCTTGATGAAGGTGTGTGAATATCCGGGCCTAATACCAAACAAACATCGCATCAAACCCTAACAACTATAGCCGGATACCCCAGCCTAGCCACACACCGGGACTGCGTCCAACACCGGCCCGACTCACTGATACGTTCATTTTGCATCATGATTTTATATTGATATTATTGCATTATGGGCTGTTATTACACATTTGGATACAATACTTATGTCTTTTCTCTCTTATTTTACAAGGTCTACATGAAGAGGGAGAATGCCGGCAGCTGGAGTTCTGGACTAGAAAAGGAGCAAATCTGAGATACCTATTCTGCACAACTCCAAAAGTCCTGAAAATCTACGCAGAATTATTTTGGAATATATAAAAATACTGGGTGAAAGAAATACATCAGGGGGCCCACCAGGGAGCCACAAGCCTGCTGGGCGCGGCCACCCCCTGGACGCGCCCCTAGGGCTTGTGGCCCACCTGGCAACCCTTCGGTGCCCATCTTCCTATATATTGAGGGTTTCGTCCTGGAAAAATCATATCAGAGCTTTCGGGATGAAGCATCGCCGTCTCGAGGCGGAACTTGGGCAGAACCAATCTAGAGCTCCCGCAGGGCGATCCTGCCAGTGAAACTTCCCTCCGGGAGGGGGAAATCGAAGCCATCGTCATGACCAACGATCCTCTCATCGAGAGGGGGTCAATCTCCGGCAACATCTTCATCAGCACCATCTCCTCTCCAAACCCTAGTTCCTCTCTTGTATCTGATCTTTGTCTCAAAACCTCAGATTGGTACCTGTGGGTTGCTAGTAGTGTTGATTACTCCTTGTAGTTGATGCTAGTTGGTTTACTTGGTGGAAGGTTATATGTTCAGATCCTTGATCATCACTTATACTCCTCTGATTTTGAACATGAATATGCTTTATGAGTAGTTACATTTGTTCCTGAGGACATGGGATAAGGCTTGTTATAAGTAATCATGTGAATTTGGTATTCGTTCGATATTTTGATGAGATGTATATTGCCTCTCCTCTAGTGGTGTTATGTGAACGTCAACTACATAACACTTCACCATTGTTTGGGCCTAGAGGAAGGCATTGGGAGGTAATAAGTAGATGATGGGTTGCTAGAGTGACAGAAGCTTAAACCCTAGTTTGTGTGTTGCTTCGTAAGGGGCTGATTTGGATCCACATGTTTCATGCTATGGTTAGATTTATCTTAATTCTCCTTTCGTAGTTGCGGATGCTTGCGGGAGGGGTTAATCATAAGTGGGAGGCTTGTCCAAGTAAGGACAACACCCAAGCCCCGATCCGCCCACATATCAAATTATCAAAGTAGCGAACGCGAATCAAGTGAGCATGTGGAAAACTAGCTTGACATAAATTCCCATGTGTGCTCGGGAGCGCTTTGCTTTATATAAGAGCTTGTCCAGGCTTATCCTTTGATATAAAAAGGATTGGGCCACCTTTCTGCATCGTTGTTACAATTTTTACTTGCTACCCGTTACAAATTATCTTATCACAAAACTATCTGTTACCGATAATTTCAGTGCTTGCAGAGAATACCTTACTGAGAACCGCTTGTCATTTCCTTCTGCTCCTCGTTGGGTTCGACACTCTTACTTATCAAAAGGACTAAGATAGATCCCCTATACTTGTGGGTCATCAAGACTCTTTTCTGGCGTTGTTCCCGGGGAGTGAAGCGCCTTTGGTGAGTGGAAATTGGTAAGGAAAAATTTATATAGTGTGCTGAAATTTACTGTCACTTGTTACTATGGAAAGTAATCCTTTGAGGGGCTTGTTCGGGGTATCTTCACCTCGACAGGAAACACAAAGAGTTGTCCCTCAACCTACTGAACCTACTGAAAATATTTATTATGAAATTCCTTCAGGTATGATAGAGAAACTGCTAGCTAATCCTTATGCAGGAGATGGAACACTACATCCTGATTTGCATCTAATCTATGTAGACGAAGTATGTGGATTATTTAAGCTTGCAGGTCTGCCCAAGGATCATGTCAAGAAGAAGGCCTTTCCTTTATATTTGAAGGATAAGGCATTGACATGGTATAGGCTATGTGATGATATTGGATCATGGAGCTACAACCGACTGAAAATGGAATTTCATCAGAAGTTCTATCCTATGCATCTAGTTCATCGTGATCGGAATTATATTCATAATTTTTGGCCTCGTGAAGGAGAAAGAATAGATCAAGATTGGGGGAGGCTTAAGTCAATGTTATATTCATGCCCCAATCATGAGCTCTCGAGAGAAATTATTATTCAGAATTTTATGCTCGGCTTCCTCGTAATGATCAATCCATGCTCGATACTTCTTGTGCCGGTTCTTTTATGAAGAAAGATATTGAATTCAAATGGGATTTATGTTGGAAATATTCCCTAGAGGCAATAATAAAATGGATATTATTATATTTCCTTGTTCATGATAATTTTCTATTGTTCATGCTATAATTGTATTAACCGGAAACCATAATACATGTGTGAATACATAAACCACACCATGTCCCTAGTAAGCCTCTAGTTGACTAGCTCGTTGATCAATAGATGGTCATGGTTTCCTGGCCATGGACATTGGTTGTCGTTGATAACGGGATCACATCATTAGGAGAATGATGTGATGGACAAGACCCAATCCTAAGCATGGCACAAGATCGTGTAGTTCGTATGCTAGAGCTTTTCTAATGTCAAGTATCGTTTCCTTAGACCATAGGATTGTGCAACTCCCGGATACCGTAGGAATTCTTTGGGTGTATCAAACGTCACAACGTAACTGGGTGACTATAAAGGTGCACTACAGGTATCTCCGAAAGTGTCTGTTGGGTTGGCACGAATCGAGACTGGGATTTGTCACTCCGTGTGATGGAGAGGTATCTCTGGGCCCACTCGGTAATACATCATCATAATGAGCTCAATGTGACTAAGTAGTTAGTCATGGGATCATGTGTTACGGAATGAGTAAAGAGACTTGTCGGTAATGAGATTGAACAAGGTATAGGGATACCGACGATCGAATCTCGGGCAAGTAACATACCGATGGACAAAGGGAATTGTATACCGAATTAATTGAATCCCCGGCATCGTGGTTCATCCGATGAGATCACTGTGGAACATGTGGGAGCCAATATGGGTATCCAGATCCCGCTATTGGTTATTGGCCGGAGAGGTGTCTCGGTCATGTCTGCATGCTTCCCGAACCCTTAGAGTCTACACACTTAAGGTTCGATGACGCTAGGGTTACATGGGAATAGTGTACGTGGTTACCGAAGGTTGTTCGGAGTCTCGGATGAGATCCCGGACATCACGGGGAGCTCCGGAATCGTCCGGGGGTAAAGATTCATATATAGGAACTGAGGATTTGGTCGCCGAAGGTGTTTTGGGCGTCACCTGTAATGTACTGGGACCACCGGAAGGGTTTCGGGGGTCCATCGGGAGGGGCCACCAGCTCCAACAGGCTTCATGGGACAAGAGTGGATGGGAACCAGCCCCCAGGTGGGCTGGTGCACCCCCATTGAGGGCCCAAGGCACAGCAAGGGTGGAGGGGGGCCAAACCCTAGGCGTGGAGGCTGCCTTGGGCACCAAGGCCACCCTAGGGCACCGCCCCTCCTCTCCATCTTGGCCGCCGCACCTCCTAGGGTTTCCCTAGGGGTGGACGGCCCTCCTCCCCTTTCCCCCTATATATATGTGGAGTTTTGGGGCTGCACAGAAGAGAACTCTCTCTCTCTCTCTCTTGGTGCAGCCCTACCCCTCCTCCTCCTCGTCCTCCATAGCGTTTGGCGAAGCCCTGCCGCAGTACCACGCAGCTCCACCGTCACCATGCCGTCATGCTGCCGGAGCTCTCCCTCAACCTATCCTTCCTCCTTGCTAGATCAAGGCGTAGGAGACGTCACCGGGTTGCACGTGTGTTGAACACGGAGGCGCCATTGTTCGGTGCTTAGATCGGAATCCACCGCGATCTGAATCGCTACGAGTACGACTCCATCAACTGTGTTCTAGTAATGCTTCCACTTAGCGATCTTCAAAGGTATGAATATGCTCTACCCCTTTGCTCCTTGCTAGCATTTTCTAGATTTATCTTGGTGACACGTAGGAATTTTTTGAATTGTTACTACGTTCCCCAATAGTGGCATCATGAGCTAGATCTATGCGTAGATTTTATGCATGAGTAGAACTCAAGTAGTTGTGGGCGATGATTTGGTCAATTTGATTGCCGTTACTAGTCTTATCTTGATTCGGCGGCATTGTGGGATGAAGCGGCCCGGACCAACTTTACACGTACGCTTACGTGAGACTGGTTCCACCGCCTGACATGCACTTGTTGCATAAGGTGGCTAGCGGGTGTCTGTCTCTCCCACTTTAGTCGGATCGGATTCGATGAAGAGGGTCCTTATGAAGGGTAAATAGCAATTGGCATATCACCGTTGTGGCTCTTACGTAGGTAAGAAACGTTCTTTGTAGAAACCCATAGCAGCCACGTAAAACTTGCAACAACAATTAGAGGACGTCTAACTTGTTCTTGTAGGCTATGTGATGTGATATGACCAAAAGGATGTGATGAAATATATATGATGTATGAGATTGATCATGTTCTTGTAATAGGAATCATGACTTGCATGTCGATGAGTATACAACTAGCAGGAGCCATAGGAGTTGTCTTAATTTATTGTATGACCTGCATGTCAATCAAAAACGCCATGTAATTACTTTACTTTACTGCTAACCATTAGCCATAGTAGTAGAAGTAATAGTTGGCGAGACAACTTCATGAAGACACGATGATGGAGATCATGATGATGGAGATCATGGTGTCGTGCCGGTGACGATGATGATCATGCCGCGCCCCGGAGATGGAGATCAAAGGCGTAAGATGATATTGGCCATATCGTCACTTTATGATTTGTATGTGGTGTTTATCATGTTCTTGCATCTTATTTGCTTAGAGAGACGGTAGCATAAATAAGATGATCCCTCACTAAAATTTCGAGAAACGTGTTCCCCCAAGTGCGCACCGTTGCGAAGATCGTTGTTTCGAAGCACCATGTGATGATCAGGTGTGATAGATTCTAACGTTCGCATATAATGGGTGTAAGCCAGATTTACACACGTGAAACACTTTGGTTGGCTTGACGAGCCTAGCATGTACAGACAAGGCCTCGGAACACGAGAGATCGAAAGGTCGAACATGAGTCGTATAGTAGATGCGATCAACATGGAGATGTTCACCATTGATGACTAGTCCGTCTCACGTGATGATCGGACACGTCCTAGTCAATGTGGATCATGTATCACTTAGATGACTAGAGGGATATCTATCTGAGTGGGAGTTCATTAAATAATTTGATTAGATGAACTTAATTATCATGAACTTAGTCTAAAATTGTCTTTACAATCTATCTTGTAGATCCAATGTCCCATGCTAATGTTGCCCTCAACTTCAACGCATTCCTAGAGAAAACCAAGCTAAAAGACGATGGAAGCAACTATACGGACTGGGTCCGTAACTTGAGGATCATCCTCATAGTTTCCAAGAAATTATATGTCCTTGATGCACCACTAGGTGACGCACCCGTTTTCCGCGCAACTCAAGACGTTATGAACACCTGGCAGTCACATAGTGATGATTACTCCCTGGTTCAGTGCGGCATGTTTTACAACTTAGAACCGGGGCTCCAAAAGCGTTTTGAGCAACACGGAGCATATGAGATGTTCCAAGAGCTGAGAATGGTTTTCCAAGCTCATGCCCGGGTCAAGAGATATGAAGTCTCCCACAAGTTCTTCAGTTGTAAGATGGAGGAAAATAGTTCTATCAGCGAGCACATACTCAAAATGTCTGGGTTGCACAACCGCTTGTCTCAGCTGGGAGTTAATCTTCCGGATTACTTGGTTATTGACAGAATCCTCTAGTCGCTTCCACCTAGATACAAGATCTTTGTGATGAACTACAATATGCGAGGGATGGAGAAGTCCATTCCTGAGTTATATTCGATGTTGAAATCAGCGGAGGTGGAAATCAAAAAGGAACATCAAGTGTTGATGGTGAACAAGACCACTAGTTTCAAGAAAGGAAAGGGTAAGAAGAACTTCAAGAAGGACGGCAAAGCATTTGCCGCGCCTGGTAAATCAGTTGTCGGGAAGAAGCCCAAGAATGGACCCAAGCCTAAGACTGAGTGCTTCCATTGCAAGGGAACCAGTCACTGGAAGCGGAACTGCCCCAAGTACTTAGCGGATAAGAAGGTCGGCAATGTCAAAGGTATATATGATATACATGTTATTGATGTGTACCTTACCAGCGCTCGTAGTAGCTCCTAGGTATTTGATACCGGTGCGGTTTCTCACATTTGTAACTCAAAATAGGAGCTACGGAATAAGCGGAGACTGGTAAAGGACGAGGTGACGATGCGCGTCGGGAATGGTTCCAAGGTCGATGTGATCGCCGTCGGCACGCTACCTCTACATCTACCTTCGGGGTTAGTTTTAAACCTCAATAATTGTTATTTTGTACCAGCTTTGAGCATGAACATTGTATCTGGATCTCGTTTGATGCGAGATGGCTACTCATTTAAATCCGAGAATAATGGTTGTTCTATTTATATGAGAGATATGTTTTATGGTCATGTCTCGCTGGTCAATGGTTTATTTTTATTGAATCTCGAACGTGATGTTACACATATTCATAGTGTGAATACCAAACAATGTAAGGTTGATAATGATAGTCCCACATACTTGTGGCACTGCCGCCTTGGTCATATTGGTGTCAAACGCATGAAGAACTCCATGCAGATGGACTTTTAGAGTCTCTTGATTATGAATCATTTAACACGTGCAAACCATGCCTCTTGGGCAAGATAACTAAGACTCCGTTCTCCAGAACAATGGAGTGAGCAACCAACTTGTTGGAAATAATACATACCGATGTATGTGGACCGATGAGCATTGAGCCTCGCGGTTCTCACCCTCACTCATGACTTGAGTAGATATGTGTATGTCTACTTAATGAAACACAAGTCTTAGACCTTTGAAAAGTTCAAGGAATTTCAGAGTGAGGTAGAGAATCAACGTGACAAGAAAATAAAGTTCTTACGATCTGATCAGGGAGGAGAATATTTGAGGCACGAGTTTGGCACGCACTTAAGGAAATGTGGAATTGTTTCACAACACACGCCGCCTGGCACACCTCAGCATAATGGTGTGTCCGAACGTCGTAATTGCACTCTATTGGATATGGTGTGGTCTATGATGTCTCTTACTGATTTACCACTATCATTTTGGGGATATGCATTAGAGACTGTCGCATTCACTTTAAATAGGGCACCGTCTCAATCCGTTGAGATGACACCATATGAATTATGGTTTCGGAAGAAACCTAAGATGTCGTTTCTGAAAGTTTGGGGATGCGATGCTCATGTCAAGAAAGTTCAACCTAAAAAGCTCGAACCCAAATCGGAAAAGTGCGTCTTCATAGGATACCCTAAGGAAATTATTGGGTATACCTTCTACCTCAGATCCGAAGGCAAGATCTTTTTTGCCAAGAATGGATCCTTTCTAGAGAAAGAGTTTCTCTCAAAATAAGTAAGTGGGAGGAAAGTAGAACTTGATGAGGTAATTGTACCCCCTCTCGAACCACAAAGTAGCCTAGCGCAGGAGATTGTTTCTATGGTGCCTGCACCGACTAGAGAGGAAGTTAATGATGATGATCATGAGACTTCTGATCAAGTTACTACTAAACTTCGAAGGTCCACGAGGACACGTGCCGCACTAGAGTGGTACGGTAACCCTGACCTGGAAATCATGTTGTTAGACAACGGTGAACCTTCGAACTATGAAGAAGCCATGGCGGGCCCAGATTCCAACAAATGGCTTGAAGCCATGAAATCCGAGATAGAATCCATGTATGAGAACAAAGTGTGGACTTTGGTGGACTTGCCCGATGATCGGCAAGCCATAGAAAATAAATGGATCTTTAAGAAGAAGACAGACGCGGATGGTAATGTGACCGTCCATAAGGCTCGACTTGTCGCTAAGGGTTATCGACAAGTTCAAGGAGTTGACTACGATGAGACCTTCTCATCGGTAGCAATGTTGAAGTCCGTCCGAATCATGTTAGCAGTTGCCACATTTTATGATAATGAGATCTGGCAAATGGACGTCAAAACAGCATTCCTTAATGCTTTCCTTAAGGAAGAATTGTATATGATGCAACCGGAAGGTTTTGTCGATCCTAAGAATGCTAATAAGGTATGCAAGCTCCAGCGCTCCATCTATGGGCTGGTGCAAGCATCTCGGAGTTGGAACATTCGCTTTAATGAAGTGATCAAAGCGTTTGGGTTTATAAAGACTTATGGAGAAGCCTGTATTTACAACAAAGTGAGTGGGAGCTCTATATCATTTCTCATTTTATATGTGGATGACATATTGTTGATGGGAAATGATATAGAACTTTTGGGAAGCACAAAGGCCTACTTGAATAAGTGTTTTTCAATGAAGAACCTTGGAGAAGCTACTTACATATTAGGCATCAAGATCTATACAGATAGATCGAGACGCCTCATTGGTCTTTCACAAAGCACATACCTTGACAAGATATTGAAGAAGTTCAATATGGATCAGTCCAAGAAGGGGTTCTTGCCTGTACTGCAAGGTGTGAAATTGAGCACAGCTCCATGCCTGACCTCGTCAGAAGATAGAGAGAAGATGATTGTCATCCCCTATGCCTCGGCCATAGGCTCTATTATGTATGCCATGTTGTGTACCAGACCTGATGTGAACCTTGCCATAAGTTTAGTAGGGAGGTACCAAAGTGATCCTGGAATGGTACACTGGACATCGGTCAAGAATATCCTCAAGTACCTGAAAAGGACTAAGGAGATGTTTCTCGTTTATGGAGGTGCCAAAGAACTCGTCGTAAATGGTTACGTCGATGCTAGCTTCGACACAGATCCGGATGACTCCAAGTCACAAACCGGATACGTGTATATTTTGAATGGTGGGGCATTCAGCTGGTGTAGTTGCAAGCAAAACGTCGTGGCGACATCTACATGTGTAGCAGAGTACATAGCTGCTTCGGAAGCAGCATAGGAAGGAGTCTGGATGAAGGAGTTCATCACCGGCCTAGGAGTGATTCCCAGCACGTCGGGCCCGATGACTCTCTTACGTGACAACACTGGAGCTATTGCCATTGCCAAGGAACCTAGGTTTCACAAGAAGACCAAGCACATCAAGCGCCACTTCAACTCCATTCGTGATTACATTCAGGAAGGAGATATAGATATTTGTAAAGTACATATGGATCTGAATGTCGCAGATCCGTTGACTAAACCTCTTTCACGAGCGAAACATGATCAGCACCAAAACTCTATGGGTGTTCGATTCATCACAATGTAACTAGATTATTGACTCTAGTGCAAGTGGGAGACTGTTGGAAATATGCCCTAGAGGCAATAATAAAATGGTTATTACTATATTTCCTTGTTCATGCTATAATTGTATTAACCGGAAACTGTAATACATGTGTGAATACATAGACCACACCATGTCCCTAGTAAGCCTCTAGTTCACTAGCTCGTTGATCAATAGATGGTCATGGTTTCCTGGCCATGGACATTGGATGTCGTTGATAACGGGATCACATCATTAGGAGAATGATGTGATGGACAAGACCCAATCCTAAGCATAGCACAAGATCGTGTAGTTCATATACTAGAGCTTTTCTAATGTCAAGTATTGTTCCCTTAGACCATGAGATTGTGCAACTCCCAAATACCGTAGGAATGCTTTGGGTGTATCAAACGTCACAACATAACTGGGTGACTATAAAGGTGCACTATTGGTATCTCCGAAAGTGTTTGTTGGGTTGGCACGAATCGAGATTGGGATTTGTCACTCCGTGTGACGGAGAGGTATCTCTGGGCCCACTCGGTAATACATCATCATAATGAGCTCAATGTGACTAAGGAGTTAGTCACGGGATCATGTGTTACGGAAAGAGTAAAGAGACTTGCGGTAACGAGATTGAACAAGGTATAGGGATACCGACGATCGAATCTCGGGCAAGTAACATACCGATGGACAAAGGGAATTGTATACGGGATTAATTGAATCCCCAACATCGTGGTTCATTTGATGAGATCATCATGGAACATGTGGGAGCCAATATGGGTATCCAGATCCCGCTATTGGTTATTGGCCAAAGAGGTGTCTCGGTCATGTCCGCATGCTTCCCGAACCCGTAGGGTCTACACACTTAAGGTTCGATGACGCTAGGGTTATATGGGAATAGTGTACGTGGTTACCGAAGGTTGTTCCGAGTCTCGGATGAGATCCTGGACATCACAAGGAGCTCCGGAATGGTCCGTAGGTAAAGATTCATATATAGGAAGTGAGGATTTGGTCGCCGAAAGTGTTTCGGGCGTCACCGGTAATGTACTGGGACCACCGGAAGGGTTCCGGGGGTCCACCGGGACGGGCCACCAGCTCCAAGAGGCTTCATGGGCCAAGAGTGGATGGGAACCAGCCCCTAGGTGGGCTTGTGTGCCCCCACTAAGGGCCCAAGGCGCAGCAAGGGTGGAGGGGGCCAAACCCTAGGCATGGAGGCTGCCTTGGGCGCCAAGGCCACCCTAGGGCGCCGCCCCTCCTCCCCATCTTGGCCGCCGCACCTCCTAAGGTTTTCCTAGGGGTGGCCAGCCCTCCTCCCCCTCCCCCCTATATATATGTGGGGTTTGGGGGCTGCATAGAAAAGAACTCTCTCTCTCTCTCTCGGCGCAACCCTACCCCTCCTCCTCCTCCTCCTCCGTAGCGCTTGGCGAAGCCCTACTGGAGTACCACGCAGCTCCACCGTCACCATGCCGTCGTGCTGCTGGAGCTCTCCCTCAACCTCTCCTTCCTCCTTGATGGATCAAGGCGTAGGAGACGTCATCAGGTTGCACGTGTGTTGAACGCGGAGGCATCGTTGTTCGGTGCTTAGATCGGAATCCACCGCGATCTGAATCGCTACGAGTACGACTCCATCAACTGCGTTCTAGTAATGCTTCCGCTTAGCGATCTTCAAAGGTATGAAGATGCTCTACCCCTTTGCTCGTTGCTAGCATTTCCTAGATTGATCTTGGTGACACGTAGGAATTTTTTTGAATTGTTACTATGTTCCCCAACAATTTATTGGAAAGAATTAAACACAACTCTGAAGATATGGAACTCGAAGAAGGTAAGGAGTCAGGTATAAATATTAAGTTTGATTGTATTAAATCCTTCATGGACACCGATGCTTTTTGTGAACTTAGCACTAAATATGGACTTGACTCTGAGATAGTAGCTTATTTTTGTGAATCTTTTGCTACTCATGTTGATCTCCCTAAGGAGAAGTGGTTTAAATATCATCCTCCCATTAAAGTGAAAGTAATGGAACCTATTAAACTTGAAGAGAAAATTATTACTTACAATGTTGATCCTGTTATCCCTACTGCTTACGTTGAGAAACCACATTTCCCTGTTAGGATAAATGAACATGTTAAAGCTTCAATTGTGGTTCATAAGAGTTGTATTAGAACACCTACACCCCCTAAACAAATCAAAGTTGAACCTAGTATTTCTATGGTTAAAGATCTCTTGGTTGATAATATTGATGGGCATGTTATTCATTTCTGCGATGAAGCTACGAGAATTGCTAGACCTGATACTAAGCATAAACATAGACCAGTTGTTGGCATGCCTGTTGTTTCTGTTAAAATAGGTGATCATTGTTATCATGGCTTATGTGATATGGGTGCTAGCGTAAGTGCAATTCCCCATTCCTTATACAAAGATATCATGCATGATATTGCACCAGTTGAACTAGAGGATATTGATGTTACTATTAGGCTCGCTATTAGAGACACTATTGCACCAATGGGGATTGTTAGAGATGTTGAAGTCTACCTATTGATGATAGCTTTCCTGATAACTTGTCTAGGTTAGAAAATGTTCTTTATGACCCACTACCTATTGATGATAGCTTTCCTGATGAAGAATTAGCTATTGTGAATACTTCACATAATGCTCCTTGGTACGCTGATTACGCCAATTACATTGTTGCTAAATTTATACCTCCTAGTTTCACATACCAACAAAAGAAAAAGTTCTTCTATGATTTAAGGCATTACCTTTGGGATGACCCACATCTTTATAAAGAAGGAGTAGATGGTATTATTAGACGTTGTGTACCTGAGCATGAACAGGAACAGGTCTTAAGCAAGTGTCACTCCGAAGCCTACGGAGGACATCACGCTGGAGATAGAACCGCACACAAGGTACTACAATCTGGGTTTTATTGGCCTACTCTCTTCAAGGATGCTCGTAAGTATGTCTTATCCTGTGATGAATGTCAAAGAATTGGTAATATTAGTAGACGTCCGGAAATGCCTATGAATTACTCTTTTGTTATCGAACCATTTGATTTTGGGGGCTTTGATTATATGGGGCCTTTTCCACAATCTAACGGGCATACTCATATTCTAGTTGCTGTTGATTATGTCACTAAGTGGGTAGAAGCTATTCCAACTAGTAGCGCTGATCATAACACTTCTATTAAAATGCTTAAATAAGTTATTTTCCCTAGATTTGGAGTCCCTAGATATTTGATGACTTATGGTGGTTCACATTTTATTCATGGCGCTTTCCGTAAATTGCTCGCTAAATATGATGTTAATCATAGAGTTGCATCTCCTTATCATCCTCGGTCTAGTGGTCAAGTAGAATTGAGCAATAGAGAGATTAAATTGATTTTGTAGAAGACTGTTAATAGATCTAGGCAGAATTGGTCTAAGAAACTCGACGATGCATTGTGGGCTTATAGAACTGCTTACGAAAACCCTATGGGTATGTCTCCGTGTAAGATGGTTTATGATAAAGCATGTCACTTACCTCTAGAGCTAGAACATAAGGCTTATTGGGCAATCAAAGAGCTCAATTATGATTTCAAACTTGCTGGTGAGAAGAGGTTATTTGACATTAGCTCACTTGATGAATGGAGAACCCAAGCCTATGAGAATGCTAAGTTGTTTAAAGAAAAGGTTAAGAGATGGCATGATAAAAGGATATAAAAGCGTGAATTTAATGTAGGTGATCATGTCTTGCTATACTATTCTCGTTTAAGATTTTTGCAGGAAAACTTCACTCTAAATGGGAAGGTCCTTAATTCATCGAAGAGGTATACCTTTCCGGTGCCATCAAGATTAATAACACCGAAGGCACAAACCCGAAGGTGGTGAATGGTCAAAGAATCAAACATTATATCTCAGGTACTCCCATAAATGTTGAAACCAATATCATCAATACCATAACTCCAGAGGAGTACATTAGGGAGACTTACCAGAACGTTTTAGACTCCAAAAAGGAATAGGTATGTGGTACGGTAAGCAAAAGGACTCCAAAACTTTTTCAATGGAAAATTTCATCTGTTTTGGAATATTTAAAAAATTAGAAAATTTTAAAGTAGTTGGAATGGTGCACGAGGAGGCGACAAGCCTGTCGGGCACGGCCACCCCCTGGCCGCGCCCCTAGGGCTTGTGGCCACCTCGTGCACCACCCGGACTCCGTGTTCTTGTGGCATACTCCTTTGGGTCAGTAAAAATTCATTATATAATCTCCTGAAGGTTTTGATTCTCGTATCACAACAATACCTCATGTTTTCTTTTTGAGCTGTTTTTGCAGCACATTTAGAGCAATATGTCATCCCAAGATTTTGATGGGGAGAGCTTCATATCGCATTATCTTACCAATCCCAAGCTGGGGACTTGGGCCCTTATGGATTGTTCTCGGAGGAGGAACAAGAAGGCAAGAACGAGGAAGAAAGCTCAGATGAAGAAGAGACCCCCTGCTTCAGCCAGGAGATATGCACGTGGAGTTCAAGAAATCAAGCCTCCCAAACACAAGGCGAAAACCCAAGGTTCTATTTATCCCTTCTCGTTTCCTGCAGGAGAACAAGGAAGAATTATTTCAAAGGATATTGAAGCTCAAGCAAGAAGTGGATGATTTGAGGGAGTAGAATTTTATGCTTAGGAGGAAACTAGAAAAGCTTCCAACCCCATCAACAACTCCCACATCATCACCTCCGAAGCTAGACAACTAAACACATGGGTATAGGCACTCCCCTTGGCTTGTGCCAAGCTTGGGGGAGGTGCCCCGGTATCGTATCACCATCACATCTTTTATTTTTATTTTTGTTTTTATTTTATTTTCATCATCTTTTCTTAGTTCAATCCTTTTGATTATATATTGATCTAGTAGAATAAAGTTTTCGTGTGATCTAGCTTTGAGTCTTTGCTTTATGATTCCTCCTATGTAAGCAAGTCTGTGAGTTATATAATAAAAAGTGCTTTTGAGTTGAGGGCTTTGCTTTTTTGGTATGATCTTAATCTTGAGAAAGATAAAGTAGAAAGAAGTGTAGAATAAAAGCAAAGAGTACATATGAAAATCTTATGGGGGGTGATGACTTCGCATATAAAAAGTATGTCGATTGAAACTTGTTGTGGGTTGACAAACATAGTTGTTGGTCACTGGGGAAATTAAAAGGAAGTGATAAAAAAAGAGAGGTTCTCATATAAATATATTATCTTCGACATCTTTTATGATTGTGAGCACTCATTAAAATATTATATGTTAAGAAGTTGATGTTGGACAAGGAAGACAACATAATGGGTTATGTTTGCTTATTTCCGAATAGAAGTTATATTGTTATAGATCCCTCAACATGTGTCGCTTGCTTCCACCTCATATCAGCCAAAACTTCCGCACTAAGTAGAGATACTACTTGTGCATCCAAACACCCTTAACCCAGTTTTGCCATGAGAGTCCACCATACCTACCTAAGGACAGAATAAGATACTTCAAGTAAGTTGTCATCGGTGCAAGCAATAAAAATTGCTCTCTAAATATGTGTGATCTATTAGTGTGAGGAAAATAAACTTTATACGAACTTGTGATAGGGAAGAAATAAAAGCGACGGACTGCATAATAAAGTTCTCTATCACAAGGGGCAATATGAAGTGAAATTCTTTTGCATTAAGAGATTGTGCATCCAATTATAAAAGCGCATGGCAACCTCTGCTTCCCTCTGCGAAGGGCCTATCTATTACTTTTATTTTCTAGTACTTACCTTTATGCAAGAGTCGTGGTGATCTCCATCACCTTCGCTATTTTCGCCCTTATCTTCTGGCAAGTGTCACGTGTTGGGGAATGATCTAGGCACATATATCCACTCGAAAATGGATGAGCATGAGTTATTACTGTTGACATTACCCTTGAGGTAAATAGTTGGGAGGCAACATTATAAGCCCCTATCTTTCTCTGTGTCTGATTGAAACTTTGAACTCATAGGTACCTCCTGAGTGTTAGCAATTGTGAAAGACTAAAAGATGATTGAGTATGTGGGTTTGCTTTACAAGCTCTTATATAGACTCTTTCCTACATTATGATAAATTGGAATTGCTTCAATGACTAAGATCATAGTTTGTCAGTTCTCAATAGAGTTCTTGATTTTAACTTTGCCATTGTGAATGAATTATTAGTTTATCATGAGAAATTATATGTCAATATATGTTGCTGTTCTAAAGATGATCATGATGCCTTCATGTCCGTATTTTATTTTATCAACACCTCTACCTCTAAACATGTGGGCATATTTATTGATTTCGGCTTCCGCTTGAGGACAAGCGGGGTCTAAGCCTGGGGGAGTTGATACGTCCATTTTGCATCATGATTTTATATAGATATTACTGCATTATGGGCTGTTATTACACATTTTGGTACAATACTAATGTCTTTTCTCTCTTATTTTACAAGGTCTACATGAAGAGGGAGAATGCCGGCAGCTGGAGTTCTGGACTAGAAAAGGAGCAAATCTGAGATACCTATTCTGCACAACTCCAAAAGTCCTGAAAATCTACGCAGAATTATTTTGGAATATATAAAAATACTAGGCGAAAGAAATACATCAGGGGGCCCACCAGGGAGCCACAAGCCTGCTGGGCGCGGCCACCCCCTGGATGCGCCCCTGGGGCTTGTGGCCCACCTGGAAAACCTTCGGTGCCCATCTTCTTCTATATTGAGGGTTTCGTCCTAGAAAAATCATATCAGAGCTTTCGGGATGAAGCACCGCCATCTCGAGGCGGAACTTGGGCAGAACCAATCTAGAGCTCCCGCAGGGCGATCCTGCCAGTGAAACTTCCCTTCGGGAGGGGGGAATCGAAGCCATCGTCATGACCAACGATCCTCTCATCGAGAGGGGTTCAATCTCTGACAACATCTTCATCAGCACCATCTCCTCTCCAAACCCTAGTTCATCTCTTGTATCTGATCTTTGTCTCAAAACCTCAGATTGGTACCTGTGGGTTGCTAGTAGTGTTGATTACTCCTTGTAGTTGATGCTAGTTGGTTTACTTGGTGGAAGGTTATATGTTCAGATCCTTGATCATCACTTATACTCCTCTGATTTTGAACATGAATATGCTTTATGAGTAGTTACATTTGTTCCTGAGGACATGGGATAAGTCTTGTTATAAGTAATCATGTGAATTTGGTATTCGTTCGATATTTTGATGAGATGTATATTGCCTCTCCTCTAGTGGTGTTATGTGAACGTCAACTACATAACGCTTCACCATTGTTTGGTCCTAGAGGAAGGCATTGGGAGGTAATAAGTAGATGATGGGTTGCTAGAGTGACAGAAGCTTAAACCCTAGTTTGTGTGTTGCTTCGTAAGGGGCTGATTTGGATCCACATGTTTCATGCTATGGTTAGATTTATCTTAATTCTCCTTTCGTAGTTGCGGATGCTTGCGGAAGGGGTTAATCTTAAGTGGGAGGCTTGTCCAAGTAAGGACAGCACCCAAGCCCCGGTGTGCCCACATATCAAATTATCAAAGTAGCGAACGCAAATCAAGTGAGCATGATGAAAACTAGCTTGACATAAATTCCCATGTGTGCTCGGGAGCGCTTTGCTTTATATAAGAGCTTGTCCAGGCTTATCCTTTGCCATGAAAAGGATTGGGCCACCTTTCTGCATCGTTGTTACAATTTTTACCCTCTACCCGTTACAAATTATCTTATCACAAAACTATCTGTTACCGATAATTTCAGTGCTTGCAGAGAATACCTTATTGAGAACCGCTTGTCATTTCCTTCTGCTCCTCGTTGGGTTCGACACTCTTACTTATCGAAAGTACTACTATAGATCCCCTATACTTGTGGGTCATCACGCACTCTCAGAGGTTACCGCCTCCATCTTCCACCGTTCCATCTCCAAAGCAGGAACTGACGAATCGACCTTGCCTGGACTACCATCGACGCCAGACAACGCCACCATCCTGCACGTGTCTATCCTCACACGCCCGTCGCCGAAACTCTACGATGCCATGCCGTTGTGATCTACCATCAGCCTTGCGTTAGATGCAACACCGCTCCTCCTCTTGTCCCCTCCACCCATCACTTGCTCTAAAACGATGTCCCCGGGAGGAAAAGCGATACTACGAACGCCATCATTGTCTCATCTGGGAGACCCAGATCTAGGGTTTCTCTTGGAGCATCCCGAGCCTCAGAACGCAAACTGCAACGATGATGCCTCGACAAGGGAACGACATCAAAGACGCTATCATCGTCCGCCATGACCGTACTCGGCATGATTTTCATCGGTAGTTGCGCCAGCAGGCGTGCGCCCCCGGCTTCGTTGGTGCCATCAACCGGAGTAAACTCCCAAATGTTTCCCTGAAGAGGGACTACGATGCAAAAACACCACCATCGCTCGATCCCAAGGATATCTAGGGTTTTGCCCGGAGTTACCCTTACTAACATGGATCAGACAAGAGTAGAATCCCGGTGGATTAGTCCAGCTACCAACGTGTCACACCCGCCACCGCGCCGACCGCAGTCTAGGGACCAAGGTCCTCACCTGGGCCCAGATCCGACCGCACCGCCGCCGACCGTTCTGGTCACACCACCGCCATGCCTGACGACCGCAACGCACCAAAACGCGAAGTTGCCTGCCATGGAGGAAAGGATTCGCCGGAGCATCGCCATCACCCACCATGACGTCCGGTTGAAAGCCACGCTCCTTCTTGGGAGCTCCAAACCCACATGAGCGGGAGGACCCCGAGTCCCTGCTGCCACCGGCGAAGGCAAGGCTTCATCTGGCCACACCCTTGAGCGAAAGCGAGGGAGGATGAGGAGGAGAGGTGAAGTCCGGCCGATGAGATCTAGGGGCTTCCCGGCCGCTTGACGGGAGGCGACTCGGGAGGAGCGGTTATTTCGCTTGGGCTTTCTGGGACATGTAGTTTACATTTTGTTAGTTACATTTATAGGTCAAACTTTAGCCCAAAATAAGAGGGGGCCTAAAACCCGGACAGAGGGAGTAATCTGTACCTATTAATAAAACAAAGTGATACTCCCTCCTTTCCGGTTTATAGGACTCAAATCTAAAATCTCATCAACCAAGGTACACAATGAGTGAATGACATGATTTTTGTGGATACAATACTGCCCACTAAAACATTTTCCACTTATTCAACTTTCAAGGCAATAAGTGCATCACCCCCTCTCTCTCAATGGACTAGCATGGTGCATGTAAAATAAGAGTCATGCATGACCAATATTTCTCTCACTTTCATTAAATGTGGCATGGGATTCAAATCCTTTTAAATAAATTGGACTCAAAGTAAGCCGAATATAATGGAAATCTATTTTTTTATGTGAGGCCTATAAACCGAAAAGGAGGGAGTATTTTTTATTTCATCCCGCTTAGGTGATTTTTTGTTTATAACATATACTCCCTCCCTTCCAAAATAATTGTCTTCTTAGTACAATTTTGTACTAGAGCTAGTATAAAGTTGAGACTGGTATTTTGGGATGGAGGGGGTATACGGTAGGTGGTACTAATAAAGTGCACCGGCCCATGCTGCTCCTGTACATTGTTGAAAATGCATCCGCTCGATGCTCAAGGAGGACATGCCTATACGGTATTAATTAGTATGCCTCCAACAATATGAGAAAAATATAATGCACACCAAAAATCACAAAAATCACATGCACCTCGGTTTCAATGGCCAACGTGGCGGCACGACATGTTAGGCAAGCGAACATGCTCGGGTGCGAATGACGAAGAGGCATGGGGGAGGTGCACACACATGAAGGAGCGGAAAGGGGCGCGACGGAGACGACGAGCTTGTTGGACTAAGCAGCGGCAGTGATGACGACTGATGTGGTGACGGCGTTGAGGGAGGAGGATAGAGGGGATCGAACGAGTGTCTGGTGCACTACGATGCGGGTCCTAGGGTTAAGCCCGGGCGAGTAGGGCCTTGGGCCGGCTGGCTGCTGGCCTACAACGCTCAGAACCCAAGGGCTTCTATTATTTTTCCTTTTTTCTCTACCTTTTCGTAATTACAAAAATTTATAAGAACAAAGGCAAGGAAAAAAATGGCGAGAACTTCTGGGGAGAGGTGAAACTTTTTCAGAGGGTTTTCTGGAATATTTCCAAACCCATGGAAGTGTTTCCAACAACATCGGGTGAAGTGAATTCTAATTCATTTGAATTTAAATCAATGGTTTTGAACTACACGTATAGCTTATAAGTGTCAAAAAGTCATGAGATTTTGCTAGAGCTTGGAAAAAAGATGTAAGAATTTTGGGCAAGGTTTGGGGGCTAAACTTGTAGAAAGACATGCAACTTTTGGAAAGATTATAAAGGGAAAGGAAAATCACTTAAATAAAATAAAAACAAGGCTCTAAGGATTTTTGAAAATGGTCACCATTATTTATTTGGTGTGAAATATTTGATGACATGATGACATGTTGATGCAAATAATAAATAAAACAAATATTACTATAAAATTGAAGAAATAATCTAGAGAAATTGGCCTCAGGCTATTACAACACTCCCTCACTTACAAGAGACCTCCTCCCGAGATCTGGAAAAAAACAGAAAAGCTTTAGTAGTGTGGTTGCTTCTTTTGACAAAGTAAAGATACCAAAAAACCTTGTAGGTTGCAAGACATGAAAGGTCCACAAGGAACAACATAGAACTCGAAGAACACTCCGATTGCAAAGAGAAACAAGGGATCCAATGATACGTCTCCGTCATATCTATAATTTTTGATTGTTTCATTCCGTTATTCTACAACTTTCATATACTTTTGGCAACTCTTTATACTATTTTTGGGACTAACATATTGATTCAGTGCCCAGTGCCAGTTCCTGTTTGTTGCATGTTTTTTGTTTCACAAAAAATCCATATCAAACAAAGTCCAAACGCGATAAAAACTTAAGAAGATTTTTTTGGAATGTATGTGATTTTGGGGGAAAAGAATCAACGGGAGACGATGCCCGAGGAGGTCACAAGCTTGCTAGGCGCGGCCCACCCCCTTGGTCTCGCCCTGAGGGATTGTGGCCACCCCTTAGGTCAGTTAGAGGTGTCCTTTGGCTGCAAGAAAGATATTTTTATAAGGAAAGTCCCCTCAAAATTTCATCCTGGTCAGAGTTACGAATCTCCGGATATTTAAGAAATGGTGAAAGGCCAAAATCTGGGAATGCAGAAACAGAAGGAAACAGAGAGAGAGATCCAATCTCGGAGGGGCTCTCGCCCCTCCGCCGCCATGGAGGCCATGGACCAGAGGGTAAACCCTTCTCCCATCTAGGGTGAAGGTCAATGAAGAATAATAAGGAGGGGGGCTCTCTCCCCCTCTCTCCCGGTGGCACCGGAACGCCGCCGGGGCCATCATCGTGACGACAATCTACTCCAACAACTCCGCCATCTTCACCAACACCTCCATCATCTTCCCCCATCTATCTATAGCAGTCCACTCTCCCGCAACCCATTGTACCATCTACTTGAACATGGTGCTTTATGCTTCATATTATTATCCAATGATGTGTTTCCATCCTATGATGTCTGAGTAGATCTATTTTGTCCTATTGGTTGATTGATGATCATGATTGGTTTGAGTTGCATGTTTTATTATTGGTGTTGTCCTGTGGTGCTCTCCATGTCGCGCAAGTGTGAGGGATCCCTGTTGTAGGGTTTGCAATATGCTTATGATTCGCTTATGGTGGGTGGCATGAGTGACAGAAACACGGACCCAAGTAAGTAGGTTCTTTGCGTATGGGAATAAAGACGACTTGATACCTTATAATGCTATGGTTGGGTTTTACCTTAATGATCTTTAGTTGTTGTGGACGCTTGCTAGAGTTACAATCATAAGTGCATATGATCCAAGTAGAGAAAGTTTGTTAGCTTATGCCTCTCCCTCATATAAAATTGCAATAATGATTACCGGTCTAGTTATCAATTGCCTAAGACAATTCCGCAACTCCTACCACCACTCTTCCACACTCATTAAACTAACTTAGTTGTTTCTCTATATTTGCATCCCCTAGTTTTAATTTGCATGCTCTTTTTTATCCTTCAAACCTATCCTATCACACCTACAAAGTACTCCTAGCTTCATACTTGTTCTAGGTAAAGCGAACGTTAAGCGTGCGTAGAGTTGTATCAGTGGTCGATAGAACTTGAGGGAATATTTGCTCTACCTTTAGCTCCTCGTTGGGTTCGACACTCTTACTTATCGAGAAAGGCTACAATTGATCCCCTATACTTGTGGGTTATCATCCAACCTGAAGTTGATAAGATTGGAAGAACTTCGAAAGAATGGAGGAACACGATGCACACAAAAGAATTGAGTGGAAGGTAGATACTTGGAAACAATTGAATGGAGAAGAAAACAACATTTCTATCACGAGGAACTTGAAAGCGTATCTTGACAAGGAAGGCTTGAACGTAATTGTTGACAACTCGACAACAAAAATGTATGCTTCTCATTGGCTTATGAAAAACATTCCAAAACATCGACAACGAAAATATGATGCTTGAGAGCAACAAAGAGATGAATAGCTTCTTTCCATTGAGAGAATAAAGAGAAACTTGTATTATATTGAGATGTTCAATGTTTGTTTGTTGGACAAAATCACACCCACTAAAGATATGACAGTCAAGCACACTGACATCGTTGGGTAGGTATTGAGGGAGTCCAGGACTAAGGGGTCCTCAGGACGTCGGTTCATTCCTCATGGGCCGACCTGTTGGGCTGATCTGCCGAAGACCAAACTGTGAATATAAAAATAAGGCAAATATTAGCACGTTATTTTTATAATACAATGTATTTATACAAGGGGATAATTATTTTTTTTGGAAAGTTTCTGTAATCAAGATTTGCAAAGTTTCCATGGGCATGAACAAAGTTCAAGGCTAGCTCCCACTTTCACAATGCTCGTGTCTCTCACTTTCACTTTTCTTTTTGAAAAAGTTTTAGGTTACCCTCTTTATTTTTTGTTTTTAAACTATATAAAATCACACAACAGAATAAAATGACTCTCTAAAACTTCCGGGTTGTCTCCCTGGCAGCGCTTTCTTTAAAGCCATTAAGCTAGGCATAAAGTGCTCATGTAACAACAAAGTCTAACTCTCTTCCTATGCATTGGCATGTCATACAAGAACACTTGACACACAGAAAGTAAAAGGCCAATGCATAGCATACGTAGTTTCTTGCAATTTTATCATATTAAAAACATAGAGAGGTGAAGATGTAGTTCCTCTCTCATAATAATTGCAAGTAGGAGCAGCAAGCACATGCATATTATATTTATTAAAATCATCATGTGTAATAGTAAAAGACAACCCATATATATAATCCTTAATAAGTGCAAACTTCTCCGATATTGTGTAGTTGGAAGAATTCAAAAAGATAATAGGACTATCATGTGTGATTTGCTTTATTATACTAATGGATCTCACGAGGGTTTTGTTAAGTTTTGTGTGATTGAAGTTTTCATGTTTTGGGTGAGATCACGATGGATGAAGGAATGAGGAGTGGAAATAGAGTAAGCTTAGGGATGACCGAGGCACCCCAAGGTAATATTCAAGGAATCCCAAGAAACTAAGATTGGGGATGCCCCGAAAGGCATCCCCTCTTTATTCTAACAACCATAAGTAGTTTTACTTGGAGCTATATTTTTATTCGTCACATGATATGCGTAAATCTTGGAGCGGCATATGCTTTTTATTTTTATTTTAATAATGCACCATGCTGGTATGATAAATTCATTGGTTGATTTATAGAAGGCTCTTTGCACCTCACCTATATCTTTTGAGTATGGCTTTGTAGAATGCTTCATGTGCTTCACTTATATCATTTGAAGTTTGGATTGCCTATTTCTCTACCCATAGAAAACCGCCATTTGTAGAATGCTCTTTTGCTTCACTTATATTTGTTAGAGCGTGGGCATATCTTTTGTAGAAAGAATTAAACTCTCATGCTTCATGACGAGGATATGTACCTAGGGTAGGGTCCTAGGCATGGCCTACATACCCTACCTAAGGACACCACATGGGAGGACTTGAAGATCAAGCGTGAACTTCTGAGTGGATCCCTGGAGATCATCAAAGTCACTTGACAGTAATCCACTCGGAGACTCCCGCTCTCACTCGGCAGTCGCGTATCACTCGGAAGACCTTGCTTCCACTCGATGCCAAAAGACCAGGAGCCATCATCAGGAGCCCAACGGGCAGACGCTGGTTCAATGGTCATTAATAGCTTTTATTACGTACGTTACCTGTAATGGCAGACTTTAATCCCACGACCAGGCCCTTTGATGCAGGGCAGTTATGAGGGGCAGCGAACTCTATATAAGCCACCCCTCCCCTCCTGCACAAGGGTTCGCAACCACTATAATCTTTACATTCCACACGACATAAAGCTCCTGAGCACTGAGACGTAGGGCTATTACCTCCACGAGAGGGGCCTGAACTCATACATCCGTGTGTACACCCTCGCCGTAGCTAGGACTCTGCCCTCTCCCTTCGTACCCCTACCATCTACTGTTAGGCTCGTTCCCACGACACTTCACTTATATATATTTAGAGAGTTAACAGGAGTTGATCATTCACATGGTTAGTCATAAAATCCTACATAAAACTTGTAGATCATTGAATATGATATGTTTGATTCCTTGCAATAGTTTTGCGATATGAAGATGGTAATATGAGAGTCATGCTAGTGAGTAGTTGTGAATTGGAGAAATACACGTGTTGAAGTTGGTGATTCCCGTAGTAGGCATGTATGGTGAACTATTATGTAACGAAGTTGGAGCATGATTTGTTTAATGGTTGTCAACCTTTGTGTGAGGGTCGGGAGCGCGCGATGGTTAAGTCCTACCAACCTCTCCCCTAGGAGCATGCGTCTAATGCTTTGTTTGATAACTAATAGACTTTTTCAACAAGTATGTGAGTTCTTTATGACTAATGTTGAGTCCATGGATTATACGCACTCTCACCCTTCCACCTTTGCTAGCCTCTATAGTATCGCGCAACTTTAGCTGGTGCATCAAACCTACCTTCCTCAAAACAGCCACCATACCAACCTATTATGGCATTTCCATAGCCATTCCGAGATATATTGCCATGCAACTTCCACCGTTCTGTTTAGTATGACATGCACCATCATTTTCATACTGCTTTGCATGATCGTAAGACACCTTGCATGATGTTTTCATGGCTTGTCCATTTTTTGATGTCATTTGCTAGGCTAGATCGTTGCACATCCCGGTATCCTACCGGAAGCATTCGTATAGAGTTGTATTTTTGTTCTAGGTTGTAAGTAATTAAAAGTGTGATGATTTTCATTATTAGAGCATTGTCCCGTGTGAGAAAAGGATGATGGAAGCTATGAATCCCTCGCAAGTTGGGAGGAGTCTCCGGACTTTACAAAAAAATAAAAGAGGCCAGCGAAGCCCAAATAATAAAAAAAGAGGACAAAGATGCCCACCAAAATAAAAAAAGGAAAAAGGGAAAAAATAAAAAATGAGAGAAAGAGAGAAGGGACAATGCTACTACCTTTTTCCACACTTGTGCTTCAAAGTAGCACCATGATCTTCATGATAGAGAGTCTCCTTTTTTGTCACTTTCATATAACTAGTGAAATTTTTTGCACGACCACTTAGTTTTCTTGTTGAGCTTTCATACACTTATAGCTCTAAGTGCATTCGTTGCATGACAATCCCTACTCACTCACATTGATATATATTGATTGGCATCTCCATAGCCCGTTGATATGCCTAGTTGATGCGAGACTATCTTCTCCTTTTTCCTCATCACCTCCACCATATTCTATTCCACCTATAGAGCTATATCCATGGCTCACGCTCATGTATTGTGTGAGAGTTGAAAAGGTTTGAGAACATAAAAAGTGTGAAACAATTGCTTGACTTGTCATCTGGGTTGTGCATGATTTAGATACTTTGTGTGGGGAAGATGGAGCATAGCCAGACCATATGATTTTGTAGGGATAACTTGCTAAGTCCATGTTATTTCGAAAGGACGCAATTACCTTGTTAGTGTGCTCGAAGTATTACTGTTTTTATGTCAATATAGACTATTGATTTGAATCACTCGTATCTTAATATTCATGCCATGATTGGATTATATGATCAAGATTATGCTAGGTAGCATTCCACATCAAAAATTATCTTTTTCATCATTTACCTACTTACGAGCAGGAATTAAGCTTGGGGATGCTGATATGTCTCCATCGTATCTATAATTTTTTATTATTTCATGCCAATATTCCACAACTTTCATATACTTTTGGCAACTTTTTATACTATTTTTGGGACTAACATATTGATCCAGTGCCTAGTGCCAGTTCCTGTTTGTTTCATGTTTTTTGTTTCACAGAAAATCCATATCAAACGAAGTCCAAACGCGATAAAAACTTACGAAGATTTTTTTTGGGATATATGTGATTCTGGGGAAAAGAATCAACGCAAGATGATGCCCGAGGAGGTCACAAGCCTGCTAGGCACGGCCCACCCCCTAAGGGCTTGTGGCCACCCCTTAGGTCGGTTGAAGGTGTCCTTTGGCCGCAAGAAATGTATTTTTATAAGGAAAATACCCTCAAAATTTCAGCCCAATCGGAGTTACGAATCTACGGATAGTTAAGAAACGGTGAAAGGCCAGAATCTGGGAACGCAGAAACAGAAGGAAACAGAGAGAGAGATCCAATCTCTGAGGGGCTCTCACCCCTCCGCCACCATGGAGGCCATGGACCAGAGGGTAAACCCTTCTCCCATCTAGGGCGAAGGTCAAGGAAGAAGAAGAAGGAGGGGGCTCTCTCCCCCTCTCTCCCGGTGGCACCGGAACACCGTCGGGGCCATCATCATGACGACAATCTACTCCAACAACTCCGCCATCTTCACCAACACCTCCATCATCTTCCCCCATCTATCTACAGTGGTTGACTCTCCTGTAACCCATTATACCCTCTATTTGAACATGGTTCTTTATGATTCATATTATTATCCAATGATGTGTTGCCATCCTATGATGTCTGAGTAGATCTATTTTGTCCTATTGGTTGATTGATGATCATGATTAGTTTGAGTTGCATGTTTTATTATTGGTGTTGTCCTATGGTGTTCTCCATGTTGCGTAAGAGTGAGGGATCCCCACTGTAGGGTTTGCAATACGCTTATGATTCGCTTATGGTGGGTGGCGCGAGTGACAGAAACACAGACCCGAGTAAGTAGGTTGTTTGCGTATGGGAATAAAGACGACTTGATACCTTATAATGCTATGGTTGGGTTTTACCTTAATGATCTTTAGTAGTTGTGGACGCTTGCTAGAGTTCCAATCATAAGTGCATATGATCCAAGTAGAGAAAGTGTGTTAGCTTATGTCTCTCCCTCATATAGAATTGCAATAATGATTACCGGTCTAGTTATCAATTGCCTAGGGACAATTCCGCAACTCCTACCACCACTTTTCCACACTCGTTAAACTAACTTAGTTGTTTCTCTATCTTTGCAGCCCCTAGTTTTTATTTGCGTGCTCTTTATTATCTTGCAAACCTATCCTATCACACCTACAAAGTACTTCTAGATTCATACTTGTTCTAGGTAAAGCGAACGTTAAGCGTGCGTAGAGTTGTATTGGTGGTTGATAGAACTTAAGGGAATTTTTGTTCTACCTTTAGCTCCTCGTTGGGTTCGACACTCTTAATTATCAAGAAAGGCTACAATTGATCCCCTATACTTGTGGGTTATCATCCAACTTGAAGTTGATAAGGTTGGAAGAACTTCAAAAGAATGTAAGAACACGATGCACACAAAAGAATTGAATGGAAGGTAGATACTTGGAACCAATTGAATGGAGAAGAAAACAAAATTTCTACCACGAGGAACTTGAAAGAGCATCTTGACAAGGAAGGCTTGAACTTAATTGTTGACAACTCGACAACAAAATTGTATGCTTCTCATTGGCTTATGAAAAACATTCCAAGACATCGACAACGAAAATATGATGCTTGAGAGCAACAAAGAGATGAATAGCTTATGTCCATTGAGAGAATAAAGAGAAACTTGTATTATCTTGAGATGTTCAATGTTTGTTTGTTGGACAAAATCACGCCCACTAAAGATATGACAGTCAAGCGCACCGACATCGGTGGGTAGGTATTGAGGGAGTCCAGGACTAAGGGGTCCTCAGGACGTCGGTTCATTCCTCATGCGCCGACCTGTTGGGCTGATCTGCCGAAGACCAAACTGTGACTGATCATGTATCCAAGAAGGAAGGCTCTATAGAATGGCGCGGCCTCCAAGTTTCGAAGATAGGATTCGCATATCAATCCCTTATAAAAGGTCGGTTGTGTGTAATCCTAGGGACCCCCGATGTCTATATAAACCGGAGGATCCCCATTCATAGAGGATAGGTGAACTCATCTAGGGTTTAGCTTAGACGATCTCGAGGTAGATCAACTCTGTAATCTCCATACACATCAATACAATCAAGCGGGACGTAGGGTTTTACCTCCTCACGAGGGGCCAAACCTGGGTAAACATTGTCTCCTTCGTTCCCTATTACCCATCGATCTAAGGCTCACAGCTCGGGACCCCATACCCGAGATCTGCCGGTTTTGACACCGACATTGATGCTTTCATTGAGAGTTCCGTTGTGAGATCAATAGAAAGGTCGGTGGCTCGCTTAGTCATCAGTGATTAGCTCTGCAACGGGGACGTCTTCATCCCCAGGTAGATCTTCACCTTCGGCAGCATCACGATGTAGGCTGACCCGACTGGCCATCTGGTCCAGATCAGAAACTCACCCGTTGATTGGGGAACCGGGCCCGAAAACCTGGAATTCTTTGCCAATCTGACCACCGTCGGGCTCTTGGTCTCACCCGAAGAATCCGGCAACTCCGAAGCCTCAACTTTGGTTCCCTTGCCCGACTTCCCCTTCGCCGAAGAGCCGTGTTTGTGTTTGGATCCGGCCATAAAACCTAAACAGTCTAATCCGGCTCCCGTCGGAAACCCATCCCTCAAGGACATTCGGGATGACACTGCGGAAAATCTCCAGGAGAGGGACCCGGACAATCTCTTGATGATAAACGAGACGTTGAACCGGATCCAGTCGTTGGTGATCACGAACAACTGAAGCCCGACGCATGTTCAGTTTGGACCGAGGCTGGATTATGATGAATTTCATCACCCACCCACCAGCCACTTGGTAGACACTTTTGAAGAGTTAACCGACATTCTAGATTATGCCTCCGATGGTACGGAGGACATGTTTGATGAGGTCGACACCTCGGACCCTATCAACACGGGACGATGGACTGTCACCTCCTCTTACGATGTCTACATGGTGGATACACCTACCAACAAAGACGATATCACCCTCGAGCAGAACGGCGACATATCCGAGGAGCTGTCAAAACACCAGAAGAAACACAAGAGGTCCAAGGCAAACAAAGGAAGGGGAGTCATCATGGGCACCGGAGAAAATGATACACCGGCAGACCCCGAGGACCTTGAAGCCCTAAGGCAACCACATGAAAACAACGAGAAGCCTTGCGACCCTGAGGACCCTGATAACTCCGAGGGGGATAACTATCTCCCCCCCCCCGGTCGATGAGAATGATAGACTCGAAGACGACGATTTCAACATCCCAGAGGATCCGCAAGACCAAGAAAGCTTCAGGCGATGGCTTCTTGCCACCTCTCGGAGCCTAAAGGCCAAGCAACAATGGCTTGAAGCTGGGCAGGATACCCTCAATGATAGAGGGACGAGGTCCTAGCAGCCAAAGAAGGATAGAATGTCGAGCATCCAGACCAAACTAGTAGCTACCCAAGCCGGTGTTTCCTTCCACAATTCGAGGACGAAGCTCTCGAGCACACACACCTCCTAGGTACACAATGCATGATCAGCCGGATCGCCCCCCTCGAGGAAGAGACAGAGCGGCTGAGGACCCCGAATACATACCAGAGTTGCCCCGTAGGAGGGGAAGGATCCAATGCGGTACAGGGATCGGCATGACCTACGTCAGGACCTGAATAATAGAACAGTCAACACTACATCCATTTATGGATCCAGAGGATACTCCCCTGCTGGACGGAACAGAAAATAACCTTAATTCAACAACAACAACCAAGAACGAGAACGACACCGGGTACCCGAAATTGTATTCCGGTACAATGTGGCCCAAGTCAGAGGCGCTGCCCCCACCGTGCTTCACAAACGAGGTCATGCAGGACCAGTTCCCCGAAGGGTTTAAATCTATAAATATCGAACAGTACGATGGGACCACAGACCTTGCCATGTGGATAGAATATTTTCTCCTACACATACATGTGGCCAGGGGAGACGACCTCCAAGACATTAAGTACTTACCGCTAAAGCTAAAGGGCCAGCTAGACACGGGTTAAACAGCCTCCCCGAAAACTCCATTAGAAGTTGGGAGGAGCTTGAGGACGCCTTCCGGTCTAACTTCTAGGGAACTTATGTCCGACCTCCAGACTCCTCCGACCTAAGCAATGTCGTCCAGAAGGAAGGACAGACTACTCGATAGTGTTGGAACATGTTCTTAACCAAGAAAAACCAGATTGTTGACTGTTTGGATGGCGAGGCAATAGCCTCCTTTAGGCATAATATCCAGGACGAATGGTTGGCCCAATAGCTTGGCCAGGACAGACCGAGGACAATGTCCGCCCTTACCACACTCATGAACCGCTTTTGCGTGGGCGAAGACAACTGTCTAGCCGCCGGTAGTCATAATCCTAATGATCCGGGAACCTCGTAAGCACAGGATGGAAACGGCAAGCCACGATGCAATAAAAACAAGCGTCGCCGTAGCAATGGGGACGCTGATGATACAGCAGTAAATGTCAGATTTCGCAGCTCGAAGCACGGCCAACGAAGGAATCCCTCTAAAGGGAACATGGATGGACCTACTGCACTGTACAAAATAATGGAGAGACCGTATCGGATCCATGGTACTCCGGACAAGCCTGCCACACACACCAACCATCAATGTTGGGTGTTTCGACAGGCTGGCAAGTTAGCAGCCGAGGAACATGGCAAAGGACCACACATCGACAACGATGAGGAGCCCCGTGGTCCTCACAATGGAGGCCAAAAGCAGTTCCCTCGAGAGGTAAAAACTATGAACATGATACATGTCACACATATACCAAAGAAGGAAAGGAAACGCGCCCTTCGGGAAGTCTACGTCGTAGAGCCTGTAACCCCGAAGTTCAACCCATGGTCATTTTGCCCGATCACCTTTGATAGGAGGGACCATCCGACTAGTATCTGTCACAGAGGTTCACGGACCTCGTGTTAGATCCCATCATCGATGGATACCACCTCACTAGAGTTCTCATGGATGGAGGAAGTAGGCTTAATCTGATCTACTCATATACAGTGAAAAAGATGGGCATAGATCCGTCCAGGATTAAACCGAGTAACACTACCTTCAAGGGAGTTATTCCGGGCATTGAAGCCCGCTGCTCCATCACTATAACACTCAAGGTTGTGTTCGGATCTCCCGATAACTTCCGTGGCGAAGACTTGATCTTCGACATTGTATCGTTCCGCAACGGTTACCACGCGTTGCTCGGTTGCACACGTTCGCTCGCTTCAACGCCGTCCCCACTATGCCTACCTAAAGCTCAAGATGCATGGACCGGAGGGGTCATCACTGTCAACGGCAATACGGAGCGCTCCCTTCGAACAGAAGAACATATTGCGGCCCTAGCGACCAAATGCCAATACGACAACGAAACCCTAGGATCCCAACTTGCCTCCAAGACGCAACAGGCGGGCAAGCGATCTCGAGCCCAATCAGACCGGCCACCTCCACATCCCGCTTGTTGGAAATATGCCCTAGAGGCAATAATAAAATGGTTATTATTGCATTTCCTTGTTCATGATAATTGTCTTTTGTTCATGCTATAATTGTGTTAACCGGAAACCGTAATGCATGTGTGAATACATAGACCACAACATGTCCCTAGTGAGCCTCTACTTGGCTAGCTCGTTTATCAATAGATGGTCACGATTTCATGACCATGGACATTGGATGTCATTGATAACAAGATCACATCATTAGGAGAATGATGTGATGGACAAGACCCAATCCTAAGCATAGCACAAGATCGTGTAGTTTGTCTGCTAAAGCTTTTCCAATGTCAAGTATCATTTCCTTAGACCATGAGATTATGCAACTCCCGGATACCGTAGGAATTCTGTGGGTGTGCCAAACATCACAATGTAACTGGGTGGCTATAAAGGTGCACTACAAGTATCTCCAAAAGTGTCTGTTGGGTTGGCATGAATCGAGACTGGGATTTGTCACTCCGTGTGACGGAGAGGTATCTCTGGGCCCACTCGGTAAGACATCATCATAATGAGCTCAATGTGACTAAGGAGTTAGCCATGGGATGATGTGTTACAGAACGAGTAAAGAGACTTGCCGGTAACGAGATTGAACAAGGTATAGGGATACCAACGATCGAATCTCGGGCAAGTATCATACCGGTGTAGACAAAGGGAATTGTATACGGGATTGATTGAATCCCCGACATCGTGGTTCATCCGATGAGATCATCGTGGAGCATGTGGGAGACAACATGGGTATCCAAATCCTGCTGTTGGTTATTGACCAGAGAGGTGTCTCGGTCAGGTCTACGTGTCTCCCGAACCCGTAGGGTCTACACACTTAAGGTTCGATGATGGTAGGGTTATAGGGAATTAGTGTATGTGGTTACCGAAGGTTGTTCGGAGTCCCGAATGAGATCCCGAACGTCACTAGGATCTCCGGAATGGTCTAGAGGTAAATATTCATATATAGGAAGTGAGGTTTTGGTCATCGGAAGTGTTTCTGGGATTACCGGTAACGTGCCGAGACCACCGGAAGGGTTCCGGGGGTCCACCAAGTGGGACCACCAGCCCCAGAGGGCTGCATGGGCCGCAAGTGGGAGGGAACCAGCACCTAGGTGGGCTGGTGTGCCCCCCACAAGGTCCCAAGGCGCAGCAAGGGAGGATAGGGGACAAACCCTAGGCTCAGATGGGCCTAAGGCCCACCTAGGGCACCAACCTCCCCTCTCTCCCTCTGGCCGCTGCACCATATTGGATCTGGGGCTGCTGCCGGCCCCTAGGGTGGGAACCCTAGGGTGCAGCCCTCCCTCCTCCTCCTCCTATAAATAGTGGAGCACTTGGGGCAGCCAAAGACACGCATCTCTCTCTCCCACGGCGCAGCCCTACTCCTCCCTCTCCTCATCCTCCGTAGTGCTTAGCGAAGCTCTGCCGGAGTACCACGCAGCTCCACCGTCACCATGCCGTCATGCTACCAGAGCTCTCCCTCAACTTCTCCTTACTCCTTGCTGGATCAAGGCGTAGGAGATGTCACCGGTCTGCACGTGTGTTGAACGCGGAGGCGCCGTTGTTCGACGCTAAGATCGGATTCCACCGTGATCTAAATCACTGCAAGTACGACTTCACCAACCGCATTATTGTAACGCTTCCGCTTTGCGATCTTCAAAGGTATGAAGATGCACTATCCCCACTCGTTGCTGGTTTCTCCATAGATAGATCTTGGTGAACACGTAGGAATTTTTTTGATTTACTACTACGTCTCCCAACAGTGGTATCAGAGCTAGGTCTATGCATAGAATCTACGCACGAGTAGAACACAAAGTTGTTGTGGGCTTCGATCTTGTTAATTTGCTTACCGGTACTAGTCTTATCTTGATTCGGTGGTATTGTGGGATGAAGCGGCCCGGACCAACTTTACACGTACGCTTACGTGAGACCGGTTCCACCGCCTGACATGCACTTGTTGCATAAGGTGGCTAGCGGGTGTCTGTCTCTCCCACCTTAGTCGGATTGGATACGATGAAAAGGGTCCTTATGAAAGGTAAATAGAAATTGGCATATCACGTTGTGGTTTTGGCGTAGGTAAGAAACGTTCTTGCTAGAAACCTATAGCAGCCACGCAAAAACTTGCAACTACAAATTAGAGGACGTCTAACTTGTTTTTGCGGCATATGCCTTGTGATGTGATATGGCCAAAGGATGTGATGTGATGCATTGTGATGTATGAGATTGACCATGTTCTTGTAATAGGATTCACGACTTGCATGTCGATGAGTATGACAATCGGTAGGAGCCATAGGAGTTGTCTTATTTTATTGTATGACCTGCGTGTCAATCATAAACGCCATGTAATTACTTTACTTTATTGCTAATCGTTAGCCATAGTAGTAGAAGTAATAGTTGGCGAGACAACTTCATGAAGACACGATGATGGAGATCATGGTGTCGTGCCGGTGACAGTGATGATCACGGTGCCCGAAGATGGAGATCAAAGGAGCAAGATGATATTGGACATATCATGTCACTATATTGATTGCATGTGATGTTTATCATGTTTACATCTTATTTGCATAGAATGACGGTAGTAAATAAGATGATCTCTCAATAAAATTTCAAGAAATGTGTTCACCCTAACTATGGACCGTTGCTAAGGATCATTGTTCTGAAGCACCACGTGATGATCGGGTGTGATAGATTCTAACGTTCGCATACAACGGGTGTAAGCCAGATTTACACATGCGAAACACTTAGGTTGACTTGACGAGCCTAGCATGTACATACATGGCCTCGGAACACAGAAGACCAAAAGGTCGAACATGAGTCGTATAGTAGATGCGATCAACATGGAGATGTTCACCATGGATGACCAGTCCGTCTCACGTGATGATCGGACACGGGCTAGTTGACATGGATCATGTGTCACTTGGATGACTAGAGAGATGTCTATCTAAGTGTGAGTTCATTAAATAATTTGATTATGTGAACTTAATTATCATGAACTTAGTCTAAAAATTGTCTTTACAATATATATTGTAGATCCGATGGCCAACGCTAATGCCACCCTCAACTTCAACGTGTTCCTAGAGAAAACCAAGCTGAAAGATGATGGAATCAACTATGCGGACTGGGTCCATGGCTTGAGGATTATCCTCATAGCTTCCAAAAGATTGTATATCCTTGATGCACCGCTAGATGACGCACCCATTTTCCCAGCAGAACAAGACGTTATGAACGCTTGGCAGTCATGCTGCAATGATTACTCCCTTTTTCAGTGTGGCATGATTTACAGTTTAGAACCGGGTGTCCAAAAGCCTTTTGAGCAACACGGAGCATATGAGATGTTCCAAGATCTGAAACTGGTTTTCCAAGCTCATGTTTGGGTCGAGAGATATGATGTCTCCGACAAGTTCTTCACTTGTAAGATGGAGGAAATGTTGGGGAATGTTGCATGGGAAACAAAATTTTCCTATGCACATGCAAGATCTACCCATGGCGATGAGCATCTACGAGAGGGAGAGTGAATCTACATACCCTTGCAGATCGCTAAGCGGGAAGCGTTAAGAAACGTGGTTGGTGCAGTTGAACGTCTTCGCGATCCAAATCGCCGAGCGTCCCGTGATGTCATCACGATCCGTCCCACGATCCAATAACGATCCGTCCCACGAACTCATCATGATCCGTCCCGCGATCTCATCACAATCCATCTCGCGATCTTGATCACGGTCCTTCCGATCTAGCGCCGAACGGACGTCACCTCCGCGTTCAGCACACGTACAACTTGATGACGATCTCCGCCTTCTTGATCCAGCAAGAGGGAGTAGAGAGGTAGAAGAGTTCTCCGGCAACGCAACGGTGCTGTAGCGATGGTGGTGGAGCTATTCCGGCAGGGCTTCGCCTAAGCACTGCAGAAAACTGATCTAGAGGAGAAACTATGCACTAAAGGAGAGGGTAGCACGTGGCAGAAAATCTAGTGCAAAAAAACCCTAAAACCTCTAGTATATATAAGAGGAAGAGAGGAGGAGGCTTGGCCCTCAAGGGGCCAGCCCTAGGCTTAAGCTGAACCAAGGAAGAGAGGAGGAATCCTCCTCCAATCCTAGTAGGACTAGGACTCCTTCCTTTTTTGCCTTTTTTGCCTTTTTCCACCTTTTCCCTTTGGGCTTTTCTCTCCCAACCACATGAGCCTTGTGTGGGACTTCCACAATACCACTAAGGGCTGGTATTCACTCTCCCACAGTCCATGTAGCCTCTTGGGTCGAAATACCCCTCCCGATGGTCTCCCGGTACACTACCGGCACTCCCGGTACACTACAGATGAGCCCGAAACTTTTTCGGCGACCAAAATAGGACTTCCTATATATCAATATTTACCTCCAGACCATTCCGGAGCTCCTCGTGACGTATGGGATCTCATCCAGGACTACGAACAACCTTCGGTAAGCATCATACATAACTCTATACTATCGAAACGTCACTGAACCGTAAGTGTGCACACCCTGCAGGTTCGAGAACTATGTAGACATGACCGAGACACCTCTACGGTCAATAACCAATAGCGGGGCCTGGATGCCCATATTGTTTCCTACATATTCTACGAAGATCTTTATCAGTCGAACCTCTATGTCAAGGATTCAGTTAATCCCGTATGATGTTCCTTTTGTTCTTCGGTATGTTACTTGCCCGAGATTCGATCGTCGGTATATCCATACCTAGTTCAACCTCGTTACCGGCAAGTCTCTTTACTCATTCCGTAATACAAGATCCCATGACTAACACTTAGTCACATTGCTTGCAAGGCTTGTTGTGATGTTGTATTACCGAGTGGGCCCTCAAATACCTCTCCGTCACACGGAGTAACAAATCCCAGTCTTGATCCATGCCAACCCAACAGACACCCTCGGAGATACCTGTAGAGTACCTTTATAGTCACCCAGTTACATTGCGACGTTTGATACACACAAGGCACTCCTCCGGTGTCAGTGAGTTGCATGATCTCATGGTCATAGGAACAGATAATTGACATGCAGAAAATAGTAGCAATAAACTGACACGGTCATATGCTACGTTTGTAGTTTGGGTCTTGTCCATCCCATCATTCTCCTAATGATGTGATCCCATTATCAAATGACATCTCATGTCAATGGCTAGGAAACCTTAGCCATCTTTGATCAACGAGCTAGTTTATTAGAGGTATACTAGGGACATGGTGTTGTCTATGTATCCACACATGTATTTGAGTTTCCGATCAATACAATTATAGCATGGATAATAAACGATTATCATGAACAAGGAAATATGATAATAACTAATTTATTATTGCCTCTAGGGCATATTTCCAACAGTAAAACAGTTCTGTCAGTGAGCACATAGTCAAAATGTCTCGGTTGCACAACCGCTTGACTCAGCTGAGAGTTAATCTCCTGGATGATTCGGTCATTGACAGAATCCTCCAGTTGCTTCCACCTAGCTACAAGAGCTTTTTGATGAACTACAATATGCAGGGTATGGAGAAGTCCATTCCTGAGTTGTACTCGATGCTGAAATCAACGGAGGTCGAGATCAAAAAGGAGCATCAAGTGTTGATGGTGAATAAGACCACTAGTTTCAAGAAAGGCAAGGGTAAGAAGAACTTCAAGAAGGACAGCAATGCTATTGCCGCGCCCGGTAAGCAAGTTGCTGGGAAGAAGAACAAGCATGGACCCAAGCCTCAGACTGAGTGCTTTTATTGCAAGGGTACCGGTCATTGGAAGCGGAACTGTCCCAAGTACTTAGCGGATAAGAAGGCCAACAATGTTAAAGGTATATGTGATATACTTGTTATTGATGTGTACCTTACCAGCGCTCGTAGTAGCTCCTGGGTATTTGATACCAGTGCAGTTGCTCACATTTGTAACTCCAAGCAAGAGCTGCGGAATAAGCGGAGACTGGCAAAGGACGAGGTGACAATGCGCGTCGGGAATGGTTCCAAGGTCGATGTGATCGCCGTTGGCACGCTACCTCTACATCTACCTTTGGGATTAGTTTTAAACCTCAATAATTGTTATTTAGTACCAGCTTTGAGCATGAACATTGTATCTGGATCTCGTTTGATTCGAGATGGCTACTCATTTAAATCTGAGAATAATGGTTGTTCTATTTACATGAGAGAAATGTTTTATGGTCATGCCCCGCTGGTCAATGGTTTATTTTTGATGAATCTCGAACATGATGTTACACATGTTCATAGTGTGAGTACCAAAAAGTGTAAGGTTGATAACTATAGTCCCACTTACACGTGGCACTGCCGCCTTGGTCATATTGGTGTCAAACGCATGAAGAAGCTCCATGCTGATGGACTTTTGGAGTCTCTTGATTTTGAATCATTTGACACGTGCGAACCATGCCTCATGGGCAAGGTGACCCAGACTCCGTTCTCTGGAACAATGGAGCCAGCAACTGACTTGTTGGATATAATACATGCTGATGTATGCGGTCCAATGAGCGTCGAGGCTCGCGGTGACTACCGTTATGTTCTCACCCTCGCTGATGACTTGAGCAGATATGGGTATGTCTACTTAATGAAACACAAGTCTGAAACCTTTGAAAGGTTCAAGGAATTTCAGAGTGAGGTAGAGAATCAACGTGACAGGAAAATAAAGTGCCTACAATCTGATCGTGGCGGAGAATATTTAAGTCACGAGTTTGGCATGCACCTAAGGAAATGTGGGATTGTTTCACAACTCACGCTGCCTAGCACACCTCAGCGAAATGGTGTGTTTGAACGTCGTAATCGCACTCTATTGGATATGGTGCGATCTATGATGTCTCTTACCAACTTACCGTTATCGTTTTGGGGATATGCTTTAGAGACTGCTGCATCCACTTTAAATAGGGCACCGTCAAAGTCCGTTGAGACGACACCGCATGAATTATGGTTTGGAAATAAACCTAAGTTGTCGTTTCTAAAAGTTTGGGGATGCGATACTTATGTGATGAAACTTCAACCTGAGAAGCTCGAACCCAAAGCGGAAAAGTGTGTCTTCGTAGGATATCCCAAAGAAACTATTGGGTATACCTTCTACCTTAGATACGAAGGAAAAGTCTTTGTTGCCAAGAATGGATCCTTTCTCGAGAAAGAGTTTCTCTTGAAAGAATTAAGTGGGAGGAAAATAGAACTTGATGAGATAATCGTACCTCCACTCGAACCGGAGAGTAGCGCGGCACGGGAAGTTGTTTCCGTGGAGCCTACATTGGCTGAAGAGGAAGTTAATGATGATGATCATGAAACTTCAGATCAAGTTACTATTGAACATTGAAGGTCCACTAGGACACGTTCCGCACCAGAGTGGTACGACAACCCTGTCCTGGAGATCATGTTGTTGGACAACGGTGAACATTCGAACTTTTGGAAAGCGTAAAGTCCTACTTGAATAAATGGTTTTCAATGAAGGACCTTGGAGAAGCTGCTTACATATTAGGTATTAAGATCTATAGAGATAGATCGAAAGGCCTCATAGGTCTTTCACAAAGCACATACCTTGAAAAGATATTGAAAAAGTTCAATATGGATCAGTCCAAGAAGGGGTTCTTGCCTGTGTTACAGGGTGTGAGATTGAGTACGACTCAATGCCCGACCACGGCAAAGGATAGAGAAGAGATGAGTGTCATCCCCTATGCTTCAGCCATAGGCTCTATTATGTATGTCATGCTATGTACCAGACCTGATGTGAACCTTGCCATAAGTTTGGTAGGGAGGTACCAAAGTGATCCCGGAGCGGAACACTCGACATCGGTCAAGAATATCCTGAAGTACCTGAAAAGGACAAAGGACATGTTTCTCGTATATGGAGGTGCCAAAGAGCCCATCGTAAAGGGTTACGTCGATGCTAGCTTCGACATAGATCCGGACGACTCCAAGTCGCAAACCAGATACGTGTATATTTTGAACGGAGGGGCAGTCAGCTGGTGCAGCAACAAGCAAAGCTCGTGGCGGCATCTACATGTGAAGCAGAGTACATAGCTGCTTCAGAAGCAGCAAAGGAAGGAGTCTGGATGAAGGAGTTCATCACCGACCTAGGAGTGATTCCCAATGCGTCGGGCCTGATGACTCTATTCTGTGATAACACTTGAGCTATTGCCCTTGCGAAGGAGCCCAGGTTTCACAAGAAGACAAGACACATCAACCACCGCTTCAACTCCATCCGTGATTACATTCAGGAGGGAGATATAGATATTTTTAAAGTACATACGGATCTGACTATTGCGGATCCATTGACTAAACCTCTCTCACGAGCAAAACATGATCAACACCAGAATGCTATGGGTGTTCGATTCATCACAATGTAACTAGATTATTGACTCTAGTGCAAGTGGGAGACTATTGGAAATATGCCCTAGAGGAAATAATAAAATGGTTATTATTGTATTTCCTTGTTCCTGATAATTGTCTATTGTTTATTCTATAATTGTGTTAACCGAAAACCGTAATGCATGTGTGAATACGTAGACCACAACATGTCCCTAGTGAGCCTCTAGTTGGCTAGCTCGTTGATCAATAGATGGTCGCGGTTTCATGACCATGGACATTGGATGTCATTGATAATGGGATCACATCATTAGGAGAATGATGTGATGGACAAGACCCAATCCTAAGCATAGCACAAGATCGTGTAGTTCGTCTGCTAAAGCTTTTCTAATGTCAAGTATTATTTCCTTAGACCATGAGATTGTGCAACTCCCGGATACCGTAGGAATGCTTTGGGTGTGCCAAACGTCACAACGTAACTGGGTGGCTATAAAGGTGCACTATGGGTATCTCCGAAAGTGTCTGTTGTGTTGGCATGAATTGAGACTGGGATTTGTCACTCCATGTGACGGAGAGGTATCTCTGGGCCCACTCGGTAAGACATCATCATAATGAGCTCAATGTGACTAAGGAGTTAGCCACGGGATGATGTGTTACGGAACGAGTAAAGAGACTTGCCGGTAACGAGATTGAACAAGGTATAGGGATACCGACAATCGAATCTCGAGCAAGTATCATACCGGTAGACAAGGCTCCGGGTGATGCTTGGCGGCTCGTACACTAGCCCAAGGAGAGTCGGTGGTCCTAAAGCCCAGGAAGCTTGGCGGCTCATAAGGTGGGCCGGACACTGGCCCAAAAGACCCAGGTGTGTAAGACGCCCGGGGACAACTTGGACAAGAAGATAGAGAAAGACTCAGATAGGCAATGGGAGTCGATTACCAATTGTATGACCCATGGTCTAGACCTCTTATATAAAGGGCAGACCCGGGGCGACTTAGAGATCAGGTTATCGAGTATTAGGCCAAGCGTTTGCTCCCTTGTAATCGATACATCAAGCAATAAAAACACAAGCAAGACGTAGGCTATTACCTCGAGCTGAGGGGCCGAACCTGGATAAATCCGTGTCTCTCGTCCCTATCAACCGCTTTGAGTCCATCACGTTCGCGATGGCCTCGAACCGAAGTCCGGTCACCCGGATATCTGCCGTGATAAAACCACAACAGTTGGCACCCACCGTGGGGCTTGCGCTCGGTGGTGTTGAGTTCTCAAAGGGCTCTCTCCCGAGACTCGAGGGATAGATGGTTGGTAGAATGAGCAAGAGTCGCCGCGGCCGGCTCTACATCGACAACGCCGGCTAGGGACTTGATGTCAGCTCTGTGGAGTATGGTTACCGGGTTCCATTTGGGGGGATCCACGTGTTCATCGGAAAAGTTGACGAAGCAACACCCGGGTCGGACGTCTGCACCAACCTCATCGAGCCGGCTCGACGTCTGCAACCTGCTCGTAGCATGCAACTCGCCCGTGTTAACCCGGGCCGGAAGCACGTATTCGTGGGCTTTACTCAAGGTATGGATCTAGAAGCTTCCGGATCACAGGAAACTCTTGTTTACTCAGAGGACGAATCTTCAAGCGGAGAAACAGAGTCGGTCTATAGGCTTCACAACGGTGGTCTCGGGGGCTTTTACAGGCTCTGCCCTGAGTCGGATCGCTCTGAGGTGGACGATCTTGGGCCGCCGGTTCATGCTGCCGTGTTCATGGCGGGATTAGTCCCAGGCACAAATAGTACGCCCGCAGGGGCCGCCACCTCAGGCAATAACCCGCCGCCGACGGCTCAAGTTCTTTTGGAGATGACGGACGAGCTCGCGGCCCTAATGGCTACTGACGTTACACCGGAAAATCAAGCGGCTAGGAACTTGGAGATTGTAAGGATCAAGGACCGGATGGCGAAAGAGCGGGAGAGGATGGTTGAGTTAAAAACCCAGATGGAGCAAGAGGCAGAACGCATCAAGACAGACGCTTTCCATCTCAGACTAGAGCAACAATCGGCAGCCACGGTTCATCGGATGAGGCATCAATCCCATCTGCCGGAACGTTATGAGGCAAGAAAACTCTTCGACACACCAGGGACAGGGAGAACAGCGGATGCACCTGGAAGCCGCCCGGCGGCTCGGCCAGTGACTCAGCCAACCCGGCGAAATCAGGCCTCGCCTGCGGCCTTTCCAACACCAGTGGGTCATTATTCTAACCCAGCCGAGAATATGGTGGCAGCGGCCACCCGGCTCAAAACAATTCCTATTCCGGATGAGGCGCCCTTTGCGGAGGATGTGCGAAACGCCATTGGATACTTGCAGACGGCGATGGACCAGCAGGAAAAGTACACCTACAGCCGGAGCCGTGTTCATTCAACCCCTCTCCCTAGCCGGAGTTTTAGCCTGCATTACGAGTCGCTGGCGGGTTCCAACAGCAATCGGCACCGAGAGATTCCAACGGGTCATCGGCCGGCTATGGATGCAAGAGGCCGGCAAGAGGTGACAGCTTTAGCCGAGGCGGCTTGCCAGGAGCCCGCGCCATCTGTGTCAGTAGGAATTGGAGGAACCACCAGAGTGGGGGTGACATGTTTATCACCAGCTCTGCGGAGTGAGAGGCTGCCAAAGGATTTCAAAGGGCCCACAAAGTTCCAAAATACACCGCTGATTTACCCCCAGAGGCTTGGGTGGAAAGTTATGAACTAGCCATGGAGATGGTGGACGTCAGTGAGGCGGTTTGTGCCAAATACTTCATCATGATGCTTGAAGGCCCGGCCCGCACATGGTTAAAGGGATTGCCACCCAATACCATCAACTCATGGGCAGAGCTGAGAGCCAGATTCATTAAAAACTTTCAAGGAACGTGTAAACAGCCCATGACCATCGTGGATCTTGATCACTGTGTTCAACAGGAGAATGAGTCAGCTCATCATTGGGTACGGCGGGTCTCGAGCATCATCCACTCTTCAGAGCATATCACGGCGGCTCAGGCAGTACTGATCCTAGAGAAGAACTGCCACTTTGTCCTGCTAAAGCAGAAGCTTGGCCGGCTCAAGCGCACATGTCAACATATGGGAGAGCTCATGATGGCTCTCACGAAATATGCCGACTCTGACAACACAAAGGATCCGGGCTCCGACGAGGAGAAGGTCGGCCAAGGCAAGAAGGGCAATCAGAGCAAGGGTACGGCAAACAATGGTAGCCAGAGCAAGCGTAAGATTCCTGAGGCCGGGTCAGAACTGGTGGCCAATGCAAGTACCAATCAGAATCACCCCAAGGGCAACAGGAGGTTTAGGCCACCTTTTAATAAGGACAGGCTTGCCTTTAATTTGGAGGAGACGCTGAAGGGTCCTTGTCCGGATCACGGCCAGCCCGATAAGCCGGCAAACCACACATGAGGAGAGTGTCGTTTCATGTAGAAACTTAATAGTCACTTTACACACCCCAACAATCAGGACGGTGGCCTGCCGGGCGGCTCTGTACACGGCGGGTCAAGGGCTGGTTTTGGGTCCAGCGGCTCAGGGTCTAGTCACCCAGGTCAAGGTAATCAAGCAGGACGTAGACTATTACCTTGAGCTGAGGGGCCGAACTTGGATAAATCCGTGTCTCTCATCCCTATCGGCCCCTTTGAGTCCATCACGTTAGCGATGGCCTGGAACCGAAGTCCGGTCACCCGGACATCTGCCGTGATAAACCCACGACAGTTGGCGCCCACCGTGGGGCTTGCGCTTGGTGGTGTTGAGTTCTCAAAGGGCTCTCTCCCGGGACTCGAGGGATACGTAGTTGGTAGAATGAGCAAGAGTCGCCGTGGCCAGCTCTACATCAACGACGCCGGCTGGGGCCTTGATGCCGGCTCTATGGAGTATAGTTTCCGGGTTCCATTCGGGGGGATCCACGTGTTCATCGGAAAAGTTGACGGAGCAACACCCGGGTCGGACGTCTGCACCAACCTCATCGAGCCGGCTCGACGTCTGCAACCTGCTCGTAGCATGCAACCCGCCCGCGTTAGCCCGGGCCGGAAGCATAGTTTTGTGGGCTTTACTCAAGGTATGGATCTGGAAGCTTCCGGATCATACGAAACTCTCGTTTACTCAGAGGACGAATCTTCAAGCGGAGAAACAGAGTTGGTCTACAGGCTTCACAACGGTGGGCTCGGGGGCTTTGACGGGCTCCGCCCTGAGGCGGACGATCTTGGGCCGCCGGTTCATGCTGCCATGTTCATGGTGGGGTCAGTCCCAGGCACAAATAGTATGCCTGCAGGGGCCGCCACCTCACGCAATAAACCGTCGCCGGCGGCTCAAGTTCTTTTGGAGCTGATGGACGAGCTCGCAGCCCTAATGGCTACTGACGTTACACCGGACAATCAAGCGGCTAGGAACTTGGAGATTGTAAGGATCAAGGACCGGATGGCGGAAGAGCAGCAGAGGATGGTTGAGTTAAAAACCCAAATGGAGCAAGAGGCAGAACGCATCAGGACAGATGGTTTCCGTCTCGGACTAGAGCAATAATCGACAGTCACGGTTCATCGGATGAGGCATCAATCCCGTCTGCTGGAACGTTATGAGGCAAGAAACCTCTTTGACGCACCAGGGACAGGGTGAACAGCGGATGCACCTGGAAGTCGCCCGGCGGCTCGGCCAGTGACTCAGCCGACCTGGCGAAATCAGGCCTCGCCTACGGCCTTTCCAACACCGGCGGGTCATTATTCTAACCTGGCCGAGAATATGGTGGCAGCGGCCACCCAGCTTGAAACAATTCCTATTCCGGATGAGGCGCCCTTTGCGGAGGATGTGCGAAACGTCATTGGATACTTGTAGACGGCGATGGCCCAGCAGGAAAAGTACACCTACAGCCGGAGCCGTGTTCATTCAACCCCTCTCCCTAGCCGGAGTTTTAGCCTGCGTTACGAGTCGCCGGCGGGTTCCCACAGCAATCGGCACCGAGAGATTCCAACGGGTCATCGGTCGGCTATGGATGCAAGAGGCCAGCAAGAGGTGACAACTTTAGCCGAGGCGGCTCGCCCGGAGCCTGCGCCATCCGTGTCAGTAGGAATTGGAGGAACCACTAGAGTGGGGGTGCCATGTTTATCAGCAGCTCTGCGGAGTGAGCGGCTGCCAAAGGATTTAGAAGGGCCCCACAAAGTTCCAAATTACACCGCTGATTTACCCCTAGAGGCTTGGGTGGAAAGTTATGAACTAGCCATGGAGATGCTGGACGTCAGTGAGGCGGTTTGTGCCAAATACTTCATCATGATGCTTGAAGGCCCGGCCCGCACATGGTTAAAGGGATTGCCACCCAATACCATCCACTCATGGGCAGAGCTGAGAGCCAGATTCATTAAAAACTTTCAAGGAACGTGTAAACAGCCCATGACCATCGTGGATCTTGATCACTGTGTTCAATAGGAGAATGAGTCAGCTCATCATTGGGTACGGCGGGTCTCGAGCATCATCCACTCTTCGGAGCAGATCACGGCGGCTCAGGCAGTATTGATCATAGAGAAGAATTGCCACTTTGTCCTGCTAAAGCAGAAGCTTGGCCGGCTCAAGCGCACATGTCAAGATATGGGAGAGCTCATGACGGCTCTCACGAAATATGCCGACTCTGACAACACAAAGGATCTGGTCTCCGATGAGGAGAAGGCCGGCCAAGGCAAGAAGGGCAATCAGAGCAAGGGTACGACAAACAATGGTAGCCAGAGCAAGCGTAAGATTCCTGAGGCCGGGTCAGAACTGGTGGCTAATGCAAGTACCAACCAAAATCACCCCAAGGGCAACAGGAGGTTTAGGCCACCTTTTAATAAGGACAGGGCTGCCTTTAATTTGGAGGAGGCGTTGAAGGGTCCTTGTCCGGGTCATGGCCAGCCCGATAAGCCAACGAACCACACATGTGGAGAGTGTCGTTTCATGCAGAAACTTAAGAATCACTTTACACACCCCAACAATCAGGACGGTGGCCCGTCGGGTGGCTCTGGACACGGCGGGTCAGGGGCCGGTTTTGGGTCCGGCGGCTCAGGGTCTGGTCACCCAGGTCAAGGTAATCAAGGAGGACACCAGCAGCATTCTGGTAACAACAATCAGCAACAGTGTAATAAGTCTGGTTATCAGAGTAACCCGAAGCAGCTCATCTCTGGTCAGTATCATGTTTTCACAACCAGCCTCAACAAAAGGGATCAGAAGTTGCGCAAGCGGGCGGTCAATGCGGTTGCACCAGCCCTACCACAGTATTTATGATGGTCTAAGTATGATATAACATGGAGCCGAGAGGATCACCCGCCGCGTGTCGATGACCCAGGGCGGCTGGCTTTGGTTGTGGCCCCCTAAGTGGGAGGGTATATGGTGAATAAAGTGTTAATGGATGGAGGCATCAGTATTAATATCCTCTACTACGATACTTTTCGGCGGATGAAATTACTAGACAAGGATTTAAAACCCTCATCCACTGTTTTTCATGTTGTGGTGCTAGGCAAGTCGGCGTATCCGGTAGGCAGGATTTCTTTGGAAGTGGCCTTTGGCGACGAGTATAACTACAGGGTAGAATCCTTGTGGTTTGAGGTGGTAAAAATCAAGAGTCCTTACCACGCACTGTTTGGACGTCTGACTTATGCAAAATTCATGGCTAGGCCTTGCTATGTGTACCTACAGCTCAAGATGCCCGGCTTAAAAGGTACCATTACTGTCCATGGTGACCGAAAGACGGCCATTGAGTGTGAGGAAGGAGATGCGGCTTACGTAGAGTCCAGTTGTGCTCAGGAGGAGCTTAAATTTTACAAGGAGAATGTTGACCCGAAGGATATGACCCCACTGAAAAAGCCTACTACGGAGGTTGAGCCGCCCCTTAAGTTTTCAGCGGATGATACTAAGGTGGTAGATTTCACTCCGGGCGACTCATCCAAACAGTTCATCATTGGAGCTCACATGGATCCCAAATAGGAAAGCGCGCTCATCGAATTCATCCGTGAGAATCGGGACATCTTCGCATGGAAACCTTCCGACATGTCGGGTGTACCGAGAGAGTTCGCTGAGCACAACCTTAATGTGGATCCGAAGTTTAAGCCAATTAAGCAATTTCTACGGCGGTTTAATGAGGAGATACGCAAGGCCATTGGGGAAGAAGTTGCCCGGCTCTTGGCAGCGGGTTTCATTGTTGAGGTTTTTCACCCGGAGTGGTTGGCTAACCTGGTGCTGGTGCTCAAGAAGAACGGCACGTGGCATATGTGTGTGGACTACATGGACCTTAACAAGGCTTGCCCGGCTGATCCGTTTGCCCTCCCTCATATTGATCAAATCATTGATGCTACGGCGGGTTGTGAAATCTTGTGTTTCCTAGACGCTTACTCAGGCTATCATCAGATCAAGATGGCGGTTAAAGACCAGGAGAATACGGCTTTTATTACACCTTTCGGGGCTTTCTGTTATGTATCTATGCCTTTCGGGCTCAAGAGTGCCCAGGCGACTTATCAGCGATGTGTGCAGAACTGCCTTCACAGTCAGATTGGTCGTAATGTCCATGCTTACGTAGATGACATCACGATCAAATCCAGGAAGAAGGAGACCCTTTCGGGTGACTTAAAGGAAACCTTTGATAATCTCTAGGTCTATAAGATGGTGCTTAACCCGACTAAAGGTGTCTTTGGTGTTCTGGCTGGCAAGCTCCTGGGGTTTCTGGTTTCTGAACATGGCATTGAAGCTAACCCGGAGAAAATCAAGGCTGTCACTTCTCTGGCAGAGCCGGCCTGTATTAGCGATGTCCACCGCTTGGCGGGGCGGATCGCCGTGTTGAGCCGTTTCATAAGTCGCCTTGGAGAGAAGGTTATTCCTTTATATCATATGATGAAGAAGACGGGTAAATTCGTCTCGAGCAAGGCAACAGCTGAAGCACTTGAGGTACTCAAGAAACAGTTGACTGAGCCGCCGGTGCTGGCTGCTCCGGTTGAGAAAGAACCGTTACTTTTATACGTGGCAGATAATAATCGGGCAGTAAGCACGGCGGTTGTGGTCGAGCACAAGGAGTCTGGAAAAGAGTATCCGGTTCAAAGGCCGGTTTATTATATCAGTGAGGTCCTGACGGAGTCCAAGCAAAGGTACCCGCATTGGCAGAAGCTGGTATATGGGGGTTTTATGGCCAGACGCAAATTAAAGCACTATTTTTTAGGGCACCAGATAACCGTGGTTAGTTCTGCTCCGTTGGGGGACATAATCCAGAACAGAGAAGCCATTGGAAGGATTGCTAAGTGGGCATTGGGGTTGGGATCTCTTAATATAAAATATGTGCCTCGTACGGCCATCAAGTCCCAGGCTCTTGTGGATTTTATAAATGATTGGATGGAATGTCAGGCCCCTGAGGAAAAGCCGGATGATACATACTAGACTATACACTTTGATGGATCCAAGCAGCTAGAAGGGTCAGACGCAGGAGTTGTTTTGACGTCTCCTAAAGGTGATAAGTTTTGTTATGTGCTCCGACAGATGTTCCCATGCACTAACAATGCGACTGAGTATGAGGCTCTGCTTCATGGGCTTAGATTAGTCAAGGAGATGAATTTAAGCCGGGTAAGGTGTTTGGGCAACTCAGATTTGGTGGCTCAGCAGTTTTCGGGTACTTGGGACTCCAAAGACCCACGGATGGCGGCTTATCGGCAGGCGGTTGATATCATTGCTGGCCACTTCAAGGGGTATCAGGTGGATCACATTGATCGTCGCAAGAATGAGGCGGCAAATGCGTTGTCATGGCTAGGCTCCCAACGAAAGCCGGTGCCGCCCAATGTATTCCTGGACGTCTTACATCATCCGACTATTAAGTTACCTTCGGAACAGGATTTGGCTATTCCTGACCCGGAAGGGGAGTTAGTGGTGGCTTTGCATGCTATCCCAGATTGGATTGTCCCCTACCTAGCCTATCTGACCCGGGGCAAGTTACCTGATGATAAAGACCTGGCCAGACAAACTACCCGGCGCTCCAAATCAATGACAATAGTTAATGGTGAGTTGCACAAGTGCAGCGTGACTGGCATTTTTCAACGTTGTGTTTCACCTAAGGAGGGTTAGGAAATCTTAAATGAAATTCATGCCAGAGATTGTGGACATCACGCCGTTTCGAGGTCGCTGGTAGCCAAGGCCTTCCGACACGGGTTCTTTTGGTTGACAGCTCACAAGGATGCAGAGGACTTGGTTCGCAAATGTGACGGCTATCAGAAGTTCGGCCGACGTGCTCATGTTCCGGCTCAAGAGTTAAGGATGAAACCAATTACATGGCCGTTTGTAGTTTGGGGGCTAGACATGGTAGGAACTTTCAAAAGATCGAAAGATAAGAAAACGCACCTCTTGTTGGCAGTTGATAAATTCACCAAATGGGTAGAGGCAGAGCCGGTTAGCAAGTGTGACGCGGCTACTGCGGTTGAATTTGTTAAGAAACTGATCTACCATTTTGGTTACCCTCACAGCATTATCACTGACAATGGCACGAATCTGTCAAAGGGGGCTATGAAAGAGTTCTTTGACAAAGAGCACATCCGGCTGGATGTTTCAGCAGTTGCGCATCCACAGTCTAATGGTCAGGCGGAGCGTGCTAATCAAGAGATTTTAAGGGGCATCAAGCCACGGCTTATGGTTCCTTTACAACGAACGCCCAGATGTTAGGTAGAAGAATTGCCTTCCGTCTTATGGAGTATCAGGACTACCCCCAATAGATCTACAGGCTATACACCTTTCTTTATGGTGTACGGTGCCGAGGCAGTATTGCCGAGTGACATCCGGCATGAGTCGCCACGGGTAGCGGCTTATGTTGAGACGGATAATGAGACAGCACGTCAAGACGTGTTGGATGCTTTGGAAGAAGCACAGGAGCTGGCGGTTGCCCGATCGGCGATCTATCAGCAAGACCTGCACTGCTACCACAGCCACAGAATCAAGACCCGGACATTCCAAGAAGGCGACTTAGTGCTCCGGCTGATTCAGGACCAGACAAGCATGCATAAGTTATCTCCTCCTTGGGAAGGACCCTTTGTGGTCAGTAGAAAACTCAACAATGGGTCATACTATCTCGTCGATATCAGGGATGACTCAGAGACGTCGGGTCAGGAAACCCGCCGGCAATGGAACATAGCACATCTATGGCCGTATTACACATAAGGGCGTTGAGACTCGCCATTGTATACTATCATTGTACATATCGTATATAAATAAGATAACTTCCCCGCAAGACGGGACCTCTTTTGTTACATGCATCGTTGTTCATACAAGAAGAGTTCATAAAAATTCCAGTTGATAGATCAACTACAGCGGAGGGCGGCTTCTTACCTTCGGGTATCGCTTCTAATGCTTATCGGCCCGGCTCTATGCCAAAATCTCCGGCTAACATGATTAGTCATGGCGGAGGGCGGCTTCTTACCTTCGGGTATCGCTTCTAATGCTTTATCGGCCAGCGTTTACGCCATATTGCTGAAGGGGGCTTCTTACCGACGAGTATCGCTTCTAACACCCTATCGGACGACTCTATGCCAAAATCTCCAGCTAACATGATTAGCCATGGTTGTAGGAAGTTTTTTGCCGACGGGTATCTAACCCTAACAACCGGCGGAGGGTGGCTTCTTACCTCCGGGTATAGCTTCTAATGCCTTATCGGCCAGGCTTTATGCCATGTTCGGCTAACCAGATTAGCCATGGTTGTCAAGGGGGCTTCCCACCTCCGGGTGTATCTTATCTAACCTTAAACAACCAACGGAGGGCGGCTTCTTACCTCCGGGTATAGCTTCTAATGCCTTATCGGCCAGGCTTTATGCCATCTCCAGCTAACCAGATTAGCCATGGTTGTCAAGGGGGCTTCCCACCTCCGGGTGTAGCTTATCTAACCTTAAACAACCGGCGGAGGGTGGCTTCTTACCTCTGGGTATAGCTTCTAATGCCTTATTAGCCAGGCTTTATGCCATCCTCGGCTAACCAGATTAGCTATGATTGCCAAGGGGTCTTAGCACCTCCGGGTGTAGGTTACCTAGTCTTGGCTACCGATGTCTTCTATGTTAACAAAGCAGCATAAGGGCTCAAAACAGCATACAGAGGCAATGACAGTTGAAGAGATGGATCATTTTTATACAGCAGAATAGAGCAAGATTCAGAAGAAGCAAAAGTGGCATCTAGTCTATTACATACACTCCCTGAGGAGCCCAAAATTTTGGACAAGTTTTGTTTTAATGCCACACGGTGAGTCATGGAGAGTCGGCTGTTACAAGATTTTCAAGGTAAGGGATAGCTAGTTGCCGGGTCATCCTGCTCCGGCTCTTCGGTGGCCCCGATCTGGAGATTGTCCAAGTCCCAGTTGCAGTTCGTTAGAGCCGCAAAAGAGCCTTCTTCAAAGTAAGGGGACGGATCAAGGTAAGGAGTGAAGAGGTCCTTACTGTGGGCAGGTGTTAAGTCCTTGCACTCGTAAAGTGGGCCGCGGATTCTCTTTTGGTCAGGGCCATAAGACGCCTGGTAGGTCGTCAGGTCAGCTTCCTCCGCTAACATGGAAGCCAGCACTGTGGAATCCTTTATGCATCAGTTGTAGTCAGCATCGGTGAACTCAGAGCCGTCGTCTTTCTTTGAAGGGAATCCATCCATCATCTCGGCTCGGGTCAGCTTCGGAGAGAAAGCCAAGGCCCAGCTGATGCCCGCAATCGCCCCTTGGCGGGTGGCTGATTTCTTTAACTCGGCAATTTGCTTGGGCATGGTGGACAAGAGCTCCAAGACGCCCTTGAGAGTCGCATGAATCTTGTCTTGGTACTGCACAGCTTTGATGGTGCACACTGCACCACAGTAGAGTTGCTCTGTCAGGGTGTAGACGGCTTTCAAGGGCAGCAGGCTGTCAAAGGCTAGTTGGCGGCTCCTAGGGCCTGTGTAAGTCAGAGATTTCATGGTAAGTTGCTAGCACAAGTATTATATGCCAATTGAGTGAAATTTGTCGGAAACTCACCAAATAGGGCAGCTATCATTTTGGTGATGTGGCGTTTCAAAGATTGGAGCTCATCTGATACGATCATCAATCGCTGGAGCCGGCATTTCTCATCAGTGGCGCTCCGGGCAGCTTGTTGTGCAGCCAAATTGGCTTTTAAGTCGGCCAATTGTGACCCGGCTTCAGTTAAGGTTTCCTGTGACACATCAAAGCATAGATAAATGGGCAAGTCTCAAACAGATTGCAAGCAATATGCGTGACACTTGGGGGCTAATGTCTATTTTCAGAAGTTTGGCATGAAAGTCCCGACTCAACTTTGAACAAGATTGAGCCGACCCTTGAGGGCTAATATTGGCTCTCTTATTTATCTTCTAAAAAGTTCCAGTTCAAAATTATCAATCATTGAGCCGGTCATTGGGGGTTATATACTGGTTTTTCATAACGAGGATGATCATGAAAGTCCCGGCTCAACCTTTGGAAAGATTAAGCCTTCACTTGGGGGCTACATAAGGATATAAGGAAAAAGGAATACCTCATATTTCTTCTTCATGAGGTTAACTAGCTGGAGCTCCAGATCCCGGCTTGTGGATAGCCGGTTCATATAGCCAGCATGAAGCTCCTCGGCTGTCATCTTCTCTAAAGCAGAGGGTTCAAACTACAATTTCCTTGAAGCTTCAGCCGGTTCGTTATGCTTGGTCAGCACGTGAGTCGGGGGAGAGTGAAAGCCAGCGCCAGTAATCACAACGTCTAGAGCGCTGGTGTTCTTGATCACCTGGCCAGGGCTCGGCGGTTTGGAAGGGTTCCTTGGCGGGCTCTCTAGAATGACATCGTCAGCAGCCGATTCCGCAGATGTTGCTGGGAGGTCCACATACGGCCGCGACTCATCCGGCTGGCCATGCTCCGGCTCTTGGACAGCAGGTCCAGGGGAGGACCTATTGGTTTTTCTACGCTTGGCTTGAGCCCTGGAAAGCACGAAGATCAGAACCCAAGGGTTACAGCCGCTAAGAGAACTAAATGCAAGATTAGAGGAAACACTTACAGCGGATTAATCTTGGGAGGCGGCAGGGCGGTCGCCGTAGAGTCGCCGGAGGAAGGTGACCTTTGAGAGATAATTGAGAAAAGATAATACAATATTGAAATGACAAGGTAAACCAGTCAAACAAGAGATACATACCTCTGCAGGGCGTTTCTTTGGAGCCGGGGAGTTCAGTAAACCGGACACGAGGTCTGTAGAGCCGGCGCTCCGGGTTTGACAACGATCAGCCTGTTGTTGTTTTTTAAAAAGAAATTGAGGGTCCAGATAAGCAAGAGGATGAGAAATAGGAACTTCTCCAATAACCCGGCGTGGCTTCCGGGGGACAAAATATTCTAAGCCGGAAGAAATGTAGATTACCTCACGGGCGTTGGCGCGGCTGGTCTCCACATCATCCTGAGAGGGAAACAGGTGTTAGTAAAATGAGAAAACAAAGTCTCAAAAAATAGCTAAAATTGTACCTCTGAGCCGGATGATTGTGGCGGGTCAAACCATCCCTCTTGCGGGGCGTCCTTCCTGGGCTTCTTAGTCGGGGCCTTTTTCTTGGTCTTTCTCAAGGGAGCGATGTATTCCTTCTTCCAGAAATCAGAGTCGGACTGAAAGAATAAGCCGGTAAAAAGGCAGTAGATCAGCAAGATACAAGTAAAGTCCAAGAGACGGATGGGAAGAGATCGCCTTACATCTGGGGCCGGATTAAGGGCACTAAAGGGGATCAACCCGATAGCACTGCAGGCTCCGGATGTCTCATGAACGAGACTCCTGATAGCAGTGGTGATGTCATCTTCTGTCAAGGTTGACCGGCTGAAGCAGAGTGAGCTATCGTATTCGCCCTTGTACTCGCACATAAGGCGGCTTCTGTGGCTTAACGGCATGATCCGCCAAGAGATCCAGCATCGAATCAGGTCCAGTCCGGTTAAGCCGTTGGCCATGAGGGCCTTAATCTTGGCATGAGCCGGCTCGTATCTTGCACGCTCTGAAGCGGACAGCCGGCCGGGAAGCTCTGAAGTTGTCTTGAGCCGGGAAGGACGGTAACCCGGCAATGGACGTTCACCCTCTGGAGAAGTATCTTTGCAATAGAACCACGTTTTATTCCAGTCCTTTGGGTGACTCGGTAGCTGCATAGCCGGAAAAGTGATGTCCCGGTGCCTTTGGATAGAAATTCTGCCCAGCTCGAGGCTCGGACCAGCCTTCACTTCAGTTTGATGGTTGGCATAGAAGAACTCCCGAAACAGGCCTACCGATGGCTTGGCTTGCAGATAGACTTCACACAACACTTGAAAGTTGCAGATGTTTGAGACGGAGTTGGGGGCGAGGTCTTGAGGATGGAGATTGTAAAAATGAAGGATATCGCGGAAGAATTTTGAGCCGGGAGGCACGAAGCCCCGCTCAATATGGTCCGAGAAAACGACCACCTCTCCTTCTTGGGGAACGGGCCTCAGTCCATCACCCGGGACCCGCCAGTGGATGGCATCTTTGGAAGGGAGAGTGCCAGCGTGAACAAAGTCCATCAAAAACTCTTCCATAACGCACGACCCGACCCAGTTACAGGAGTTCGAGGCACGAGACATTTTGCTGGTTCAAAGATTGTGAAAATTAAGACATGGCGAGTTAAGAGGAGATTAAAATCTATGGCGGCTTACGAGTTTAAAGATTCTATGTATAAGGTGCTACACTCCGGCTGACGAGAGCCGATGCAGAGGGGGGGGGAATTTGGCTAAGTCCCGGAAAACAGGTTTCACAAACTACCGCTATATTTATGGATCTACAAAAGCAGGAAAAAGATTCCTATTTTTAGACCTAGTGAAGAACAGACGAAGAAGGCGAAAACTGAAACGATGAGAAGGAGCCGCGATGGGCCCGTGCATTGTGCATGGTCGCCCCGTGCACGGTGGCACGGCCGGCGTGAGCGTCAAGGGTGCGGCCGACGTTGGAGGACCCCGAGAAACGGCGGCGGAGGAACCCGCGCAAGGGCGACGGGCTTCCTGCAAACCCTATCGGCTCGGTAATGGATCTAAGGAGAAGCACGGGCTTACCGGTGACGGCGCAGTGAAACATGGATGAAGCTCTGATTCGCACAGGTTGATGCAGCGGCCTGGCGTCGACGGAGTGGAGGCGGCGCCGGAGCTGGAAGTGATGGAAGCGGTTGCGTTAGAGGAGGAGGACGAGGAAGCGAGCGGGAGAAATAAAAGACCGCCCGGGGCGGTCCTATTTAAAAGGAGAAGGAAGAATGAGCTCGAAAATCCAGGCAACGGAAACGTTTCGGCCGAGGCGGACGCCTCGATTTTCGGGATAATCACTTAATGCGAAGATTTGGTGGGTATGTCAGCGAATCTTTCTTGCAGAGCTAACAAGACGTCATGGCGGGTCATCCCGGGCGATTCGCCAAAAAGAGCAAGACAAGAGGGTGAAGTGAGCAAGCTCAAATCAGCCTGGGGCCTAATGTTGGGGATATAACCCCGCGATATGACCAGCCCGAAAGGCTCCGGGTGATGCTTGGCGGCTCGTACACTTGCCCAAGGAGAGTCGGTGGTCCTAAAGCCCAGGAAGCTTGGCGGCTCATAAGGTGGGCCGGACAGTGGCCCAGAAGACCCGGGTGTGTAAGCTGCCCGGGGACAACTTGGACAAGAAGATAGAGAAAGACTCGGATAGGCAATGAGGGTCGGTTACCAATTGTATGACCCTTGGTCTAGACCTCTTATATAAAGGGCAGACCCGGGGTGACTTAGAGATCAGGTTATCGAGTATTAGGCCAAGCGTTTGCTCCCTTGTAATCGATACATCAAGCAATAAAAACACAAGCAGGACGTAGGCTATTACCTCGAGCTGAGGGGCCAAACCTGGATAAATCCGTGTCTCTCGTCCCTATCACCCCCTTTGAGTCCATCATGTTAGCGATGGCCTCGAACCGAAGTCCGGTCACCCGGACATCTCCCATGATAAACCCACGACACAAAGGTAATTGTATATGTGATTGATTGAATCCCCGACATCGTGGTTCATCCGATGAGATCATCGTGGAGCATGTGGGAACCAACATGGGTATCCAGATCCCGCTGTTGGTTATTGACCGGAGAGGTGTCTCCCGAACCTGTAGGGTTTACACCTTAAGGTTCGATGACGCTAGGGTTATAGGGAATTAGTGTATGTGGTTACCGAAGGTTGTTCAGAGTCCCTGATGAGATCCCGGAAGTCACGACGAGCTCCGGAATGGTCCGGAGGTAAAGATTCATATATAGGAAGTGAGGTTTTGGTCACCAGAAGTGTTTCTGGGATTACCGATAACGTACCGGGGCCACCAGCCCTAGAGGGTTGCATGGGCCGCAAGTGGGAGGGAACCAGCCCCTGGGTGGGCTAGTGCGCCCCCCAAAAGGGCCCAAGGCGTAGCAAGGGAGGAGAGGGGCAAACCCTAGGCTCAAATGGGCCTAAGGCCCACCTAGGGTGCCGGCCTCCCCTCTCTCCCTCTGGCCGCCGCACCAGATTAGATCTGGGGCTGCCATCGGCCCCTAGGGTGGGAACCCTAGGGCGCAGCCCTCCCTCCTCCTTCTCCTATATATAGTGGACCACTTGGGGCAGCCGGAGACACGCATCTCTCTCCCACGGTGCAGCCCTACTCCTCCCTCTCCCCATCCTTCGTAGTGCTTAGCGAAGCTCTGCCGGAGTACCACACAGCTCCACCGTTACCACGCCATCGTGCTGCCGGAGCTCTCCCTCAACCTCTCCTTCCTCCTTGCTGGATCAAGGCGTAGGAGACGTCACCGGGCTGCACGTGTGTTGAACGCGGGGACGCCATTGTTCGGTGCTAAGATCGTATTCCACCGCGATCTGAATCACTGTGAGTACGACTCCACCAACCGCATTCTTGTAACGCTTCCGCTTTGCAATCTTCAAAGTATGAAGATGCACTCTCCCCACTCGTTGCTGGTTTCTCCATAGATAGATCTTGGTGAACACGTAGGAATTTTTTTTGATTTACTACTACGTCTCCCAACACCGCTCAGGGCAAATAGGGACACGCCCCCCACATCACGGCCCGGCTGCCCATCAGGTATGTTCGTGAAAGACACAATTTCGCTCTTAAAATACCATGGGTAGCTGTGCGGTTCTACTTTCGAGGACTTGATATCCAGCTTATCCGAACTACAGTCCGATTACTTCTTCGGCCATAGGCAAGATACCGTTAAGCATCTATAAAACGCTAGGCCAACACAACCTACAGTGGCTTCTCACGGTCCCCCTCAAGGTCTGTCCGCCAAGCAGCAACCACCCCCAATACGTTCCACAGCTCCCCACTCGAGGGCAACAGCGCGCAGCCGGTCTCAAGGAAGACGTCAAGCCACCCATCAAGGGCCCTGATTAAAAATTCTATCATGTAAAAGATTGTTTTTCCTTTTTTTCCGCAATGAATAATTACCTGTAATAGCGATCCGCTGATAGACCGGGGGCTGGGGTATAACTAAAACACCTCAAGCATGACCCCACCGCTATGTCTTACCCACGCGGCGTCTCGGATAGCACACTATATGCATCGGTTCCGAATTATGTCTTGGGTCAATAGTTGGATTGCCACTTTATGTTTTGCCAGTTCGGCTGAAGGGGCAATAGGAAGAACCGCTGCGATTGTATCCCCAGCTGGCCTGGTGAATACCTTAGTGTAGAAAGCCAAAAACTGACTGTCATAATAAGCGAGAACTGGTCTGCGCTCTGAGCTAAAGTGTCAAACTAAGAATCGATGGAGGTTCTCCCGTGTCATACGAAGGGTTTGTACCTTTCCAAACCATGTGGTAGTAGTCTCAAGCTTCGGCCGAATAGACTACCACAAAACATTGGGGGCTAGTTACCAGCCCCTGCATTCGAGCTCCTTAGGCCAAGTGAAAGCACTAAAGCAAATAGTATGATTGCATCATTTCCCCCTTTACCTCCTACGGGAACCGATATATCGGTTAAGGACCCAACACGGAGGTCGAAACACCTCTCGTAGTATCTACTTGGGGGCTAAAGTCGATGACTCGCAACTTTCAGATTAAACCGGCCATGCAGGAGCCAAAACAATACATAACATGATATATTCGGACAAGCATAATAAAACATAATTGTCTTTGTGGTATAAAGATAAGACCTCACTCATACATTACATTTTTTGGGCACTAGGTCTCTATAGACCGGGCACCCTCTAATGCGGCACGGAAGTACAACTCTAGGCATCTGTGCTCCTTCCCAAGAGGCGAGGGCGCGGTGGCCATCTCAATTGGCTTGACCCGCGACAATTGCATCATGGTCCGCGCAAAGGCCATCCACGCTCCCATGATTCAAACCAAATGCTTCACAGCCTCAATCCGTGGCATGGTGTCGTGAAGCTTCTACAGCAGGCCGAAGTAGATGCTCGGCAGCGACTCCGTAGGCCACAACTAGAAGCAAAGGTCCTGCAAGGCTGGCTCCGCCATCCTGTACAGTTGCATCACTTGCTTCATCTGGTAGCTGAGGAGAGGACGGGCCTTAGGAGTTTCAAACTGCGCCCAGAACAATCTCTCCTCCACATCCCCATCCCAGACGGCAAAGTGCTTCACCGCGTCCGCCACACTCCTCGGGAGGTCTGTAAAGGCGCCTGGGGAACGCCACAACCGTGTAAGAAAGGTGGACCTATTTCCACCAAAGACACATTGCAGTAAGTATGGCTTACCATCCACGATCATCTTGACTTGGTGAATCTCTTCTTCAAAGAACTGCCTCTCAACACGCTCCGATTTAAGGTCGAAGGTAAGCACGGTCAACTGGGTCACATGGTCTTTGACCCGTTGCTCTAGGGCCTCACACTTAGCACCGACATCCTGGACCTGCTGTTGGACCTCGGCTACTTGACCCTCATGCCTGCCGCTCTCCACCCTCAGCGAGTTTAGCTCGGTGGTTGCCTTATCGGCTGCCGCCTGTTGGTCGACAGCCTCCCATTTGGCCCTCGTGAGCTCGGCCTTGAGGTTTTTGACCTCTGCACTTGAAGCCGAGGGCATAACGAGATGCAAGATCATGTTGGAAATATGCCCTAGAGGTAATACTAAAATGGTTATTATTATATTTCCTTGTTCATGATAATTGTTTATTATCCATGTTATAATTGTATTGACTGGAAACACATTGCATGTGTGGATATATAGACAACACTTTGTCCCTAGTGTGCCTCTAGAAACTAGCTCGTTGATCAAACATGGTCAAGGTTTCCTAACCATTGACATGAGATGTCATTTGATAAGACAAGACCCAAACTATAAGCGTAGCTTATGATCGTGTCAGTTTATTGCTACAGTTTTTTGCATGTCAAGTATATGTTCCTATGACCATGAGATCATCCAACTCATGGACACCGGAGGAGTGCCTTGTGTGTATCAAACATCGCAATGTAACTGGGTGACTATAAAGGTGCCCTACACGTATCTCCGAGGGTGTCTGTTGGGTTGGCATGGATCAACACTGGGATTTGTTACTCCGTGTGACGGAGAGGTATCTCAGGGCCCACTCGATAATACAACATCACAATAAGCCTTGCAAGCAATGTGACTAAGTGTTAGCCACGGGACCTTGTATTACGGAAATGAGTAAAGAGACTTGTCGGTAATGAGGTTGAACTAGGTATGGAGATACCGACGATCGAATCTCGGGCAAGTAACATACCGAAGAACAAAGGGAACATCATACGGGATTAACTGAATCCTTGACATAGAGGTTCGACCGATAAAGATATTTATAGAATATGTAGGAATCAATATGGGAATCTAGGTCCCGCTATTGGTTATTGACCGTAGAGGTGTCTCGGTCATGTCTACATAGTTCTCGAACCCGTAGGGTCTGCACACCCAAGGTTTGGTGACGTTTCCGTAGTATAGAGTTATGCATGGTGGTGACCAAAGGTTTTTCGGAGTCCTGGATGAGATTCCGGACGTCACAAGGAGCTTCAGAATGGTCCAGAGGTAAACATTGATATATAGGAAGTCCTGTTTTGGTCACCGGAAAAGTTTCGGGCTCATCTATAGTGTATCGGGAGTGCCAGGAGGGTACCGGGGGACCATCAGGAGGGGTATTTCGACCCAAGAGGCTACATGGGATGTGGGTGAAGGAATAACAGCCCTTAGTGGGCTGGCCGAAGGCCCACAGGAAGCCCATGCGGCTAGGGAAGAAAACCCAAGGTGGAAAGATGGCAAAAGTGGGAAATAAGGAAGGAGTCCTAATCCTACTAGGAGTGGAGGAGGATGACTCCTCCCTCCCACTTCGGCCGAACTAGGGTTGGCTCCATTGGGATCCAAGCCTCATCCCTCCCCTCCTCCTATACATACTAGAGGTTTTGAGGGGTTTTGACATAGAAAAACATCCACGTGCTACCTCTCCTCTAGATCGTAGTTTCTCCTCTAGATCGGTTTTCAGTGGTGCTTAGCCAAAGCACTGCCAGAATAACTCCACCACCATTGCCGCAACACCGTCGCGCTTCCGGAGAACTTGTCTACCTCTCTGCTCCCTCTTGCTGGATCAAAAAGGCAGAGATCGTCATCAAGCCATACATGTGCTGAACGCGGAGGTGCCATCCGTTCGGTGCTAGATCGGGACGGATCGTGATTGGATCAAGGGACGCTCGGAGATTTGGATCGCAAAGACGTTCGACTACATCAACCGCGTTTCTTAACGCTTCCCGCTTAGCAATCTACAAGGGTATGTAGATCCACTCTCCACTCTCGTAGATGCTCATCTCCTAGATTGATCTTCGTGAAGCATAGGATTTTTTTTGTTTCCCATGCAACATTCCCCATCAGTGGCATCATGAGCTAGGTCTATGTGTAGATGAGATCTCGAGTAGAACACAAAGAGTTTGTGGGCGTTGATGCTTAGATTGCTTCCTCCCTTGGTCATTTTTTGGTTCAGCGGTATTGTGGGATGAAGCGGCTCGGACCAACCTTACTCGTACGCTTACGAGAGACCGGTTCCATCGACTAACGTGTAACTTTGTTGCACAAAGATGGTTGGCGGGTGTCTGTTTCTCCTACTTTAGTTGGATCAGATTCGACAAAGGCGGACCTTGAGAAGGTTGAAAAGCAACTTATGTATCACCGTCGTGGTTTTGCATAGGTGAGAATTGTTCTTGCTAGATACCTGTAGCAGCCCCGTAAAACTTGCAACAACAATTAGAGGACGTCTAACTTGTTTTTGCAGGGTATGTTATGATGTGATATGGCCAATTACATGATGTGATATATGTGATGTATGAGATGATCATGTGTTGTATAGAATATCACGACTTGCATGTCATTGAGTACAGCAACCGGCAGGAGCCATAGGGTTGTCTTTAATTATTGTATGACCTGCGCGTCAATCATTAAGCGCTATGTAATGCTTTTCGCTAAACGGTAGCTATAGTAGTATGAGCATGGTGGGCGCGACAACCCCGATGGCGACACAATGATGGAGATCATGATGATGGAGATCACGGTGTTGTGCCGGTGACGATGGAAATCATGCCGGTTTTTTCAAGATGGCGATCAAAAGCACAAGTTCATGGCCATATCATGTCACTTATGATTTTTATGTGATGTTAATCCTTTTTTGCACCTTGTTTTTCTTAGGACGACGGTAGCATTATAAGGTGATCCCTCACTTAAATTTCAAGATGAATTATGTTCTCCCCGAGTGTGCACCGTTGCGAAAGATCGTCGTGTCGAGACACCACGTGATGATCGGGTGTGATAGACTCTACATTCACATACAACGGGTGCAAGCCAGTGTTGCACATGCAAAACACTCGGGTTAAACTTGACGAGCCTAGCATGTACAGACATGGCCTCGAAACACAAGAGACCGAAAGGTCGAACATGAGTCATATAGTAGATATAATCAACATGATGATGTTCACCATTGAAACCACCTCAACTCACGTGATGATCGGACTTGAGTTGGTGAATTTGGATCATGTATCACTCAGATGACTAGAGGGATGTCAATTTGAGTGGGAGCTTTAGTAATTTGATTAAGTAAACTCATTATCTTGAATAATAGTCTTAGTAACCTTTGCATATTTATGTTGTAGATCAATGGCTCGCGCAGTACACCCCTGAATTTTAATGCGTTCCTAGAGAAAGTTAAGTTGAAAGATGATGGAAGTAACTTTGTGGACTGGGCTCGTAATCTGAGGATTATCCTCACGGCTTCCCAGAAGTCATATGTCCTTGATGCACCGCTTGGTGACCAACCCACTAACATGTCATCCGAAGACGTTAAGAACGCTTGGGAGGCATGTTCTGGAGATTACTCAATAGTTCACTGTGCAATATTGTATGGCTTAGAACCGGGACTTCAAAGATGTTTTGAACGTCATGGAGCATATTAGATGTTCCAGGAGTTGGATTTCATCTTTAAGAAGAATGACCGGATCGAGAGGTATGAGACCTCCGATAAGTTCTATGCTTGCAAAATGGAGGAGAACGGGTCTATCAGTGAACATATACTCAGAATGTCTGGGTATTCGACTCGTCTGGCGGAGTTAGGTATGCCCCTTCCGCTAGAGGCGATCACTGACAGAGTTCTTCAATCACTGCCACCTAGCTACAAGAGCTTTGTGATGAACTATAACATGCACGGGATGAACAAGTCAGTCGTCGAGCTGTTTGCGATGTTGAAAGTCGCCGAGTCTGAAATCCAGAAAGAACATCAAGTGTTGATGGTCAATAAAACCACTAGTTTCAAGAAGAATGGCAAGGGCAAGAAGGGTAACTCTAAGAAGGGTGGCAAAGCAGTTGCTCCTCCCATGAAGAAACCCAAGGCTGGACCCAAGCCAGAAACTGGATGCTTTCATTGCAAGGGAACTGGTCACTGGAAGCAGAACTGCCTCAAGTATCTGGCTGACAAGAAGGCGGCCAACAACAAACAAGGTATATATGATATACATGTTATTGATGTGTACCTTACTAACTCTCGTTGTAGTGCCTGGGTATTTGATACCGGTTCGGTTGCTCACATTTCGCAACTCAAAACAGGAACTACGGAATAGACGAAGGTTGGCGAAGGACAAAGTGACGATGCGCGTGGGAAATGGTTCCAAGGTTGATGTGATCGCCGTCGGCACACTCTCTCCTCGATTACCATCAGGATTAGTGATGAACCTGAATAATTGTTATTTAGTGCATGCGTTAAGCATGAACATTATATCTGGATCTTGTTTATTGTGGGACGGTTGCTCATTTAAATCAGAGAATAATGGTTGTTCTATTTATATGAGTAATATCTTTTCTGGTCATGCACCCAAGGTGAGGGATTTATTCATATTGAATCTTGATAGTGATGATACACATGTTCATAACATTGATGCCAAAAGATGTAAAGTTGATAATGATAGTACCACTTTCTTGTGGCACTACCGTTTGGGTCATATTGGTGTAAAACACATGAGGAAGTTCCTGTTGGAAATATGCCCTAGAGGCAATAATAAATTAGTTATTATCATATTTCCTTGTTCATGATAATCTTTTATTATCAATGCTATAATTGTATTGATCGGAGACTTAGATGCATGTGTGGATACATAGACAAAACCATGTCCCTAGTATGCCTCTAATAGACTAGCTCATTGATCAAAAGATGGTTAAGGTTTCCTAGCCATGGACATGAGATGTCATTTGATAACGGGGTCACATCATTAGGAGAATGATGTGATGGACAAGACCCAAACTGCAAACGTAGCATATGATCGTGTCAGTTTATTGCTACTGTTTTCCGCATGTCAAGTATGTGTTCCTATAACCATGAGATCATGCAACTCACAGATATCGGATGAGTGCCTTGTGTGTATCAAACATCGCAACGTAACTGGGTGACTATAAAGGTGCTCTACAGGTATCTCCGATGGTGTCTGTTGAGTTGGCATGGATCGAGACTGGGATTTGTTACTCCGTGTGACGGAGAGGTATCTCGGGGCCCACTCGGTAATGCAACATCACAAAAAGCCTTGCAAGCAATGTGACTAATTTTTAGTTGCGGGATCTTGTATTACGGAACGAGTAAAGAGACTTTCCGGTAACGAGGTTGAACTAGGTATGGAGATACCGACGATCGAATCTCGGGCAAGTAACATACCGAAGAACAAAGGGAACGTTATACGGGATTAACTGAATCCTTGACATAGAGGTTCGACCGATAAAGATCTTCATAGAATATGTAGGAACCAATGTGGACGTCCAGGTCCCGCCATTGGTTATTGACCATAGAGGTGTCTCGGTCATGTCTACATAGTTCTCGAACCCGTAGGGTCTGCACACTTAAGGTTCGCTGACGTTTCGATACTGTAGAGTTATGTATGGTGGTGACCGAAGTTTGTTCGGAGTCCCGGATGAGATCCCGGACATCACGAGGAGCTCCGGAATGGTCCGGAGGTAAAGATTCATATATAGGAATTCCCAGTTTGGTTTCCGGAAAAGTTTCGGGCTCATCGGTAGTGTACCGGAAGGCCTCCGGGAGCGGTATTTCGACCCCAAGAGGTCCATGGGCTGTGGGAGAATAATAACCAGCCCTTAGTGGGCTGGGAAAACAGCCACAAAGGCCCATGGCGCAGGAGAGAAAGTCCTAAAGCAAAAAGTGGAAAATCAGCCAATAGGAGGCAATCCTACTCCAACTAGGATTGGAGGTGAAGTAGGATTGCTTGCCACCTCCTATTTCGGCCGACCCAAAGGCCTTGGATGCCTCTCCTCTACTCTCCTCCTATATATACTAGTGGATTGGGTGGATTTTGGACAGAATTTCCGGCCACGTGCTACCCGTTACACCGGTGCATAGTTTCTCCTCTCGATCGGTTTTCTGCAGCGCTTAGGCGAAGCCCTGCCGGAATTGCTCCACCACCATCACCGGAGCGCCGTCACGCTGCCGGTGAACTCTCTCTCCTCTCCACCTCCTCTTGCTGGATCAATATGGTGGAGATCTTCATCAAGCTGCACGTGTGCTGAACGCGGAGGTGTCGTCCGTTCGGCGCTAGATCGGAAGGACCGTGATCGAGATCGCGAGACGGTTCGTGACGTGATCACGGAACGGATCGTGATGAGTTCGCGGGATAGATCGTGATCAAGATCATGAGACGGATCGTGATGAGTTCACGGGACGGATCATGATGTGTTCGCGGGACGGTTCGTGATTGGATCGCGGGACGCTCGGCGATTTGGATCGCGAAGAAGTTCGACTACACCAACCGCGTTTCTTAACGCTTCCCGCTTAGCGATCTACAAGGGTACGTAGATCCACTCTCCCTCTCGTAGATGCTCATCACCATGGATAGGTTTGCGTGTGCGTAGGAAAAAATTTGTTTCCCATGCGACGTTCCCCAACAGTGGCATCATGAGCTAGGTTGATGGTTCGATGAGATCTCGAGTAGAACACAAAAGGTTTGTGGGTGTTGATGCTTAGATTGCTTCCTCCCTTGGTTGGATTTTCGTTCAGCGGAATTGTGAGATGAAGCGGCTCGGACCAACATTACTCGTACGCTTACGAGAGACCGGTTCCCTCGACGCAACTTGTTGCTTAGATGGCTTGCGGGTGACAGTTTCTCTCACTTTAGTTGGATCGGATCCGACAAAGGCGGTCCTTGAGAAGGTTGAAAAGCAATCTATGTATCACCGTTGTGGTTTATGCGTAGGTGAGAATCGTTCTTGCTAGATACCCATAGCAGCCACGTAAAACATGCAACAACAATTAGAGACTTGTGATGTATGAGATGATCATGTGATGTATGAGATGTGATATGGACAATTACATGATAAGATATATGTGATGTATGAGATGATCATGTGATGTATAGAATTTCACGACTTGCATGTCGTTGAGTACGGCAACTGGCAGGAGCCATAGGGTTGTCTTTAATTATTGTATAACCTGCGTGTCAATCATTAAGCGCTATGTAATGCTTTACTTTATCGCTAAGTGGTAGCAATAGAAGTAGAAGCAGGGCTGGCGCCACAACCCCAATGGCAACACATTGATGGAGATCAAGATGATGGAGATCATGGTGTTGTGCCGGTGACGATGGAGATCATGCCGGTGTTTTGAAGATGGAGATCTTAAACACAAGTTCATGGCCATATCATGTCACTTATGAATTGCATGAGATGTTAATCCTTTTATGAACCTTGTTTTGCTTAGTACGGCGGTAGCATTATAAGGTGATCCCTCACTTGAATTTCAAGATGAACTGTGTTCTCCCCGAGTGTGCACCGTTGCGAAAGTTCGTCATGTTGAGACACCACGTGATGATCGGGTGTGATAGACTCTACGTTCACAGACAACGGGTGCAAGCCAGATTTGCACACGCAGAACACTCGGGTGAAACTTGACGAGCCTAGCATGTACAGACATGGCCTCGGAACACAAGAGACCGAAAGGTCGAGCATGAGTCATATAGTGGATATGATCAACATAATGATGTTCACCATTGAAGCCACCTTAACTCACGTGATGATCGGACTTGAGTTGGTGAATTTGGATCATGTATCACTCGAATGACCCGAGGGATGTCAATTTGAGTGGGAGTTCTTAAGTAATATGATTAATTGAACTCATTATCATGAACATAGTCAAAGTGTCTTTGCAAATTATGTTGTAGATTACTAGCTTGCGCTATAGCTCCCTTAAATTTTTATATGTTCCTAGAGAAATAGAGTTGAAAGATGTTGGTAGCAATATTGCGGACTAGGTCCGTGATCTGAGGATTGTCCTCATTGTTGCACAGAAGGCTTATGTCCTTAATGCACCGCTCGGTGCGCCACCCCCTCTAGCGTCGTCTATAGATGTTGTGAACATCTGACAGGCACGTTTCGATGACTACTTGATAGTTTAGTGCGTCATGCATTACGACTTAGAATTGAGGCTCCGAAACGTTTTGAACGTCACGGAACATATGAGATTTTCTAGGAGCAGAGATTGTGATCTCAGGCTCGTGCCTGTGTTGCGAGATATGAGATCTCCAACAAGATTCTTTGCCTGTAAGATGAAGGAGAATAGCTCAATCGTTGAGCATGTACTCAGATTGTCTGGGTACTACAATCGCTTGAATCAAGTGGGAGTTGATCTTCCAGATAAGATAGTGATTGATATAGTTCTCCAAGTCACTGTCACTAAAGCTACTAGAACTTAGTGATGAACTATAATACACCAGGGATAGAAGTATTGATCCCTGAGCTGTTCGCGATGTTTGACACCGCGAAGGTAGAAATCAAGAAGGAGCGTCAAGTGTTGATGGTTAATCAAACCACTAGTTTCGAAAAGGTCAAGAGCAAGGAGGGAAACTTCATGGATAGCAAGTCAGTTGCTGCTCCAGTGAAGCAACCCAAAGTTGAACTCAAACCCGAGACTAAGTGCTTCTATTATGAGGTGAGAGGTCGCTAAAGCGGAACAACCCTAGATACTTGGTAGATAAGAAGGCTGGCAACATTGACAGAAGTATATTTGATATACGAGTTATTGATGTGTACCTTGCTAGTACTCCTAGTAGCACCTGGGTATTGGATACCGGTTCGGTTGCTAAATGTTAGTAACTCGAAATAAAAGCTACGGAATAAACGGAGAACTAGCTAAGGGTGAGGTGACGATGTGTGTTGGAAATGTTTCCAAGGTTGATGTGATCAACATCGCACGCTCTCTCTACCTTCAGGATTAGTGACGAACCTAAATAAATGTTATTTGGTGTTTTGTGTTGAGCATGAACATGATTAGATCATGTTTATTGCAATACGATTATTCATTTAAGTTAGAGAATAATGGTTATTCTGTTTACATGAATAATACCTTCAATGGTCATGCACCCAGTGAGAATGGTTTGTTGAAATCTTGATCGTAGTAGTACACATGTTCATAACATTGATGTCAAAAGATACAAAGTTAATAATGATAGTACCACATACTTGTGGTACTGCCGCTAAATGTCATATTGGTATAAAGCGCATGAAGAAACTCCATGCTGATGGATATTTGGACTCATTCGATTTCGAATCGGTTGAGACGTGCGAACCATGCCTCTTGGGCAAGATGACTAAAGGACCCCGTTGGATGGAGCGGGCAAGTGATTCATTGGAAATGATACATGTTGATGTATGCAATCTAGTGAGTCTTGTAGCATGCAGTGGATATCGTTATTTTCTTACCTTCACTGATGATTTGAGTAGATATAGTGTATATTTACTTAATGAAACACAAGTCTGAATCGTTTGAAAGGTTCAAGCAAATTCAGAGTGAAGTTTAAAGATCATCGTGACAAGAAGATAAAAGTGACCGTGATATGATCGTGGAGGTGAATATCTGAGTTACGAGTTTGGCATACAACTTAAGACAACGTGAAATTTGTTTCACAACTAACGCCACCTGGAACACCATAGTGTGATGGTGTGTCCGAACATCATAGTCATGCTCTATTGATATAGTGCATACTGTGATGTCTCTTATCGTTTTACTACTATAATTTTTGGGGTTATGCATTAGAGACAACTACATTCACTTTAAATAGGGCATCATCTAAATTCGTTGAGATGACACCGCGTGAATTATGGTTTGATAGAAACCTAAGCTGTCATTTCTTAATATTTGGGGCTGTGACACTTGTGTGGAAAATGTTTTCACCTAATGAGGTCGAACCCAAGGCGGACAAATGCATCTTCATAGAATACCCTAAGATCAGTTAGGTGAACCTTCAATCTCAGATCCTAGTGCCAAGTGTTTGTTGCTTAAACGGATCCTTTCTCGGGGAAATGTTTCTCGTGAAAGAATTGAGTGGGAGGAAGATAGAACTTGATGAGGTTGTTAAACCTTTGTTCAACCAGAGAGTAGCGCAGCGTAGAAAGATGTTTCTGTGAAGCCTACGTTAGTTGAAGAGGAAGTTAATGATGATGATCATGAAGCTTCAGGATCAAGTTACTATCGAATTTCGTAGGTCGACAAGGATGTGTACTGCTCCTAAGTGGTACGGCAACTCTGTCTTGGAGGTCATGTTGTTGGACAAACGATGAACCTACGAGCTATGGAGAAGTGATGATGGGCCCGGATTCCGACAAATGGTTGGAGGCCATGAAATCCGAGATAGGATCCATGTATGAAAACCAAGTGTAGACTTTGGTAGACTTGCTCGTTGGACGGCAGGTCGTTGAGTACAAATGGATCTTTAAAATGAAGACAGACACTGATGGTGAATGTCACTATTTGTAAAGCTCGACTTGTTGCAAAGATGTTTGTGACAAGTTCAAGGAGTTGACTACGATGAGACTTTCTCACTCGTAGTGGTGCTAAAGTCTGTTGGAATTATGTTAGCAGTTGTTGTGTTTTCAATTATGAAATCTGGCAGATGGATGTCAAAACATCATTTCCTTAACGGTTTACTTGAGGAAAGGTTGTATGTGATACAACCAGAAGGTTTTGTCAGGCCTAAGGATGTTAAAAGGTGTGCAAGCTTCGGTGATCCTTCCATGGACTGAAGCAAGCATCTCGGAGTTGGAATATACGCTTTGATGAGGTGATCAAAGTTTTGATGTTTATACAAAGTTTACGAGAAACTTGTATTTGCAATAAAGTGAGTGGGAGCACTATAGAATTTCTGATAAGTATATGTGGATGACATATTGTTGATCAGAAATAATATAGAGTTTCTGGAAAGCATAAAATGGTCATTTGGAAAGTGATTTTCAAAGGAAGACCTGGATGAAGCTACCTAATTGTTGAGCATCAAAATCTATGGAGATAGATCAAGATGCTCGATGAGACTTTCAATGAGTGCATACCTTGACAAGATTTTGAAAGAGTTCAAAATGGATCAGTCAAAAAAAGAGTTCTCGCCTGATTTGTAAGGTGTGAAAGTTGAGTGAGACTCAAAGCTCGACAACGGCAGAAGAAAGAGAAAGGACGAACGTCGTCCCCTATGCCTTAGCCATAGACCCTATATTATGCCATGCTGTGTACCGCACCTGTGTGTGCCTTGCCATGAGTCCGTCAGGGGGTACAAGAGTGAACCAGGAGTGGATCACTCGATAGCGGTCAAGATTATCCTCAGTAACTAAGAGACTGAGGAGATGTTTCTCGATTATGGAGGTGATAAAGAGTTCGTCGTAAGGAGTTACGTCGATACAAGCTTTAACACTAATCCGGATGACTCGTAGTAGCAATCTGGATACGTATAGTGGAGCAGCCATTTGGAATAGTACCGAGAGAAGTGTGGTAGTAGTGTTTACAGTTTGACATAGGTATTTGCAAAGTGCACACGGATCTGAATGTTACAGACCCGTTGACTATAAGACCTCTCTCACATGCAAAGCATGATCGAGCCCCAAAACTCGTTGGGTGTTAGATTCATAACAATGCGAATCACATGGTGATGTGAACTAGATTATTGACTCTAGTGCAAGTGGGAGACTGTTGGAAATATGCCCTAGAGGCAATAATAAATTAGTTATTATCATATTTCCTTGTTCATGATAATCGTTTATTATCCATGCTATAATTGTATTGATCGGAGACTTAGATGCATGTGTGGATACATAGACAAAACCATGTCCCTAGTATGCCTCTAATAGACTAGCTCGTTGATCAAAAGATGGTTAAGGTTTCCTATCCATGTACATGAGATGTCATTTGATAACGGGGTCACATCATTAGGAGAATGATGTGATGGACAAGACCCAAACTATAAATGTAGCATATGATCGTGTCAGTTTATTGCTACTGTTTTCCGCATGTCAAGTATGTGTTCCTATGACCATGAGATCATGCAACTCACAGATATCGGATGAGTGCCTTGTGTGTATCAAACGTCGCAACATAACTGGGTGACTATAAAGGTGCTCTACAGGTATCTCCGATGGTGTCTGTTGAGTTGGCATGGATCGAGACTGGGATTTGTTACTCCGTGTGACGGAGAGGTATCTCGGGGCCCACTCGGTAATGCAACATCACAATAAGCCTTGCAAGCAATGTGACTAATTGTTAGTTGAGGGATCTTGTATTACGGAACGAGTAAAGAGACTTTCCGGTAACGAGGTTGAACTAGGTATGGAGATACCGACGATCGAATCTCGGGCAAGTAACATACCGAAGAACAAAGGGAACGTTATACGGGATTAACTGAATCCTTGACATAGAGGTTCGACCGATAAAGATCTTCATAGAATATGTAGGAACCAATGTGGACGTCCAGGTCCCGCCATTGGTTATTGACCATAGAGGTGTCTCGGTCATGTCTACATAGTTCTCGAACCCGCAGGGTCTGCACACTTAAGGTTCGGTGACGTTTCGGTAGTGTAGAGTTATGTATGGTGGTGACCGAAGTCTGTTCGGAGTCCCGGATGAGATCCCGGACATCACGAGGAGCTCCGGAATGGTCCGGAGGTAAAGATTCATATATAGGAAGTCCCAGTTTGGTTTCCGAAAAAGTTTCGGGCTCATCGGTAGTGTATCGGGAGTGTACCGGGAGGCCTCCGGGAGGGGTATTTCGACCCCAAGAGGTCCATGGGCTGTGGGAGAATAATAACCAGCCCTTAGTGGTCTGGGAAAACAGCCACAAAGGCCCATGGCGCAGGAGAGAAAGTCCTAAAGCAAAAAGTGGAAAATCAGCCAATAGGAGGCAATCCTACTCCAACTAGGATTGGAGGTGAAGTAGGATTGCTTCCCACCTCCTATTTCGGCCGACCCAAAGGCCTTGGATGCCTCTCCTCTCCTCTCCTCCTATATATACTAGTGTATTGGGTGGATTTTGGACAGAATTTCTGGCCACGTGCTACCCGTTACACCGGTGCATAGTTTCTCCTCTAGATCGGTTTTCTACAGCGCTTAGGCGAAGCCCTGCCGGAATTGCTCCACCACCATCACCGGAGCGCCGTCACGCTGCCGGTGAAATCTCTCTCCTCTCCACCTCCTCTTGCTGGATCAAGATGGTGGAGATCGTCATCAAGCTGCACGTGTGCTGAACGCGGAGGTGCCGTCCGTTCGGCGCTAGATCGGAAGGACCGTGATCGAGATCGCGAGACGGTTCGTGATGTGATCACGGAACGGATCATGATGACTTCGCAGGACAGATCATGATCAAGATCGTGAGACGGATCATGATGAGTTCACGGGACGGATCATGATGTGTTCGCGGGACGGTTCGTGATTGGATCACGGGACGCTCGGCGATTTGGATCGCGAAGAAGTTCGACTACACCAACCGCGTTTCTTAACGCTTCCCGCTTAGCGATCTACAAGGGTACGTAGATCCACTCTCCCTCTCGTAGATGCTCATCACCATGGATAGGTTTGCGTGTGCGTAGGAAATTTTTTGTTTCCCATGCGACATTCCCCAACAATTCCATGCTGATGGACTTTTGGAGTCACTTGATTTTGAATCACTTGACACATGTGAACCATGTCTCATGGGTAAAATGACTAAAACGTCGTTCTCTGGAACAATGGAACGGGCGAGTGATTTGTTGGAAATCCTACATACTGATGTGTGCGGTCCAATGAACATTGAGGCGCGTGGTGGATATCGTTATTTTCTCACCGTCACTAATGACTTAAATAGATATGGGTATATTTACTTAATGAAACACAAGTTTGAAACATTTGAAAAGTTAAACCAATTTTAGAGTGAAGTTGAGAATCATCGTAACAAGAAGATTAAATTCCTCAGGTCTGATCGAGGAGGTGAATATCTGAGTTATGAGTTTGGCAGTCACTTAAGACAGTGTGGAATTGTTTCACAATTGACACCGCCTGGAACACCACAACGTAATGGTGTGTCCGAACATCGTAATCGAACCTTATTAGATATGATGCGTTCTATGATGTCTCTTGCCGATTTGCCACTATCGTTTTCGAGTTATGCATTAGAGACATCTGCATTCACTTTAAATAGGGCACCATCGAAATCCGTTGAGATGACGCCATATGAACTGTGGTTTGGCAAGAAGCCAAAGTTGTCGTTTCTTAAAGTTTGGGGATGTGATGCTTATGTCAAAAAGCTTCAGCCTGAAAAGCTAAAACCCAAAACGGAGAAATGCGTCTTCGTAGGATACCCAAAAGAGACAGTTGGGTATGCCTTCTATATTAGATCCGAAGGCAAAGTGTTTGTCGCTAAGAACAAAACATTTCTTGAGAAAGAGTTTCTCTCAAAAGAATTGAGTGGGAGGAAAATAGAGCTTGATGAGGTTACTGAACCTTTACTTCAACCAGAGAGTAGCGTAGCGCAGAAAGATGTTTCTGTGGAGCCTACAATAGTTGAAGAGAAAGTTAATGATGATGATAATTAAGCTTCGGATCAAGTTACTATTGAACCTTGTAGGTCGACAAGGGCACGTACTGCTCCTGAGTGGTACGGCAACCCTGTCTTGGAGGTCATGTTGTTGGACAACAATGAAGCTACGAGCTATGAAGGAGCGATGATGGGCCCGGATTCCGAGAAATGGTTAGAGGCCATGAAATCTGAGATGGGATCCATGTATGAAAACAAAGTATGGACCTTGGAAGTATTACCTGAAGGGCGAAAGGCCATTCAGAACAAATGGATCTTTAAGAAGAAGATGGATGCGGACGGTAATATCACCGTCTGTAAAGCTTGACTTGTGGCAAAGGGTTTTTCACAAGTTCAAGGAGTTGACTACGATGAGACCTTCTCACCCGTAGCGATGCTTAAGTCTATCAGAATCATGTTAGCAATAGCTACATATTTCGACTATGAAATTTGGCAGATGGATGTCAAAACAGCGTTCCTCAACGGTTTCCTTGAGGAAGAGTTGTATATAATGCAACTAGAAGGTTTTCTCGATCCAGAGAATGCTGACAAAGTCTGCAAACTCCAACGATCCATTTATGGACTGGCGCAAGCATCTCGGAGTTGGAATAAGCACTTTGATGAGGTGATCAAAGCGTTTGGGTTCATACAAGTTTATGGAGAAGCTTGTATTTACAAGAAAGTGAGTGGGAGCTCTATAGCGTTTCTAATATTATATGTGGATGACATATTGCTGATTGGAAACAATATAGAAATGCTGGAAAGCGTGAAGGAATATTTGAACAAGAGTTTTTCAATGAAGGACCTGGGAGAAGCTGCTTTCATATTGGGCATTAAGATCTATAGAGATAGATCGAGACGCTTGATAGCACTTTCACAAAGCACATACCTTGATAAAGTTTTGAAGAAGTTCAAAATGGATCAGTCCAAGAAGGGGTTCTTGCCTGTGTTACAAGGTGTGAAGTTGAGTAAGACTCAATGCCCAGTGACTGCAGAAGATAGAGAGAAGATGAGTGTCATCCCCTATGCTTCATCCATAGGCTCTATCATGTATGCAATGTTGTGCACAAGACCCGATGTCAGCCTTGCCATAAGTATGGTCGGAAGGTTTCAAAGTGATCCTGGAATGGAGCACTGGACGACGGTCAAGAATATCCTTAAGTATCTCAAAGGACTAAGGAAATGTTTCTCGTTTATGGAGGTGATCAAGAGCTCGTCGTAAAGGGTTACGTCGATGCAAGCTTTGACACTGATCCGGATGTCTCTAAGTCGCAAAGCGGATACGAATTATTCTCAGCGGGGGAGCGGTAAGCTGGTCCAGTCCCAAGCAAAGCATGGTAGCCGATTCTACATGCGAAGCGGAGTACATCGCAGCCTCGGAGGCAGCGAAGGAAGGTGTCTAGATGAAGCAGTTCATGACAGATCTTGGAGTAGTGCCCAGTGCACTAAATCCAATGACTCTATTCTGTGACAACACTAGTGCCATTGCTCTGGCCAAGGAACCAAGGTTTCACAAGAGGACCAGACACATAAAGCGACTCTTCAATTCCATCTGCGAGTACATCGAGGAGAAGGACATAAATATTTACAAAGTGAACATGGATCTGAATGTTGCAGACCCGTTGACTAAACCTCTTCCAAGGGCTAAACATGATCAACACCAGAACTGTATGGGTGTTCGATTCATTACAATGTAAATCACATAATGATGTGAGATAGATTATTGACTCTAGTGCAAGTGGGAGACTATTGGAAATATGCCCTAGAGGCAATAATAAAATGGTTATTATTATATTTCCTTATGCATGATAATTGTTTATTATCCATGCTATAATTGTATTGACTGGAAACACATTGCATGTGTGGATATATAGACAACACTTTGTCCCTAGTGTGCCTCTAGTAAACTAGCTCGTTGATCAAAGATGGTCAAGGTTTCCTGGCCATTGACATGAGATGTCATTTGATAACGGGATCACATCATTAGGAGAATGATGTGATGGACAAGACCCAAACTATAAATGTAGCATATGATCGTGTCAGTTTATTGCTACAGTTTTCTGCATGTCAAGTATATGTTCCTATGACCATGAGATCATGCAACTCACGGACACCGGAGGAGTGACTTGTGTGTATCAAACATTGCAACGTAACTGGGTGACTACAAAGGTGCTCTACGGGTCTCTCCGAGGGTGTTTGTTGGGTTGGCATGGATCAACACTGGGATTTGTTACTCGGTGTGACGGAGAGGTATCTCAGGGCCCACTTGGTAATACAACATCACAATAAGCCTTGCAAGCAATGTGACTAAGTGTTAGCCATATGATCTTGTATTATGGAAACGAGTAAAGAGACTTGGCGGTAACAAGGTTGAACTAGGTATGGACATACCGATGATCGAATCTCGGGCAAGTAACATACCGAAGAACAAAGGGAACATCATACGGGATTAACTGAATCCTTGACATAGAGGTTCAACCGATAAAGATCTTCGTAGAATATGTAGGAATCAATATGGGCATCCAGGTCCCGCTATTGGTTATTGATTGTAGAGGTGTCTCGGTCATGTCTACATAGTTCTCGAACCCGCAGGGTCTGCACACTTAAGGTTTGGTGACGTTTCGATAGTATAGAGTTATGCATGGTGGTGACCGAAGGTTTTTCGGAGTCCCGGATGAGATCCCGGATGTCACTAGGAGCTCCGAAATGGTCTGAAGGTAAAGATTGATATATGGGAAGTCCTGTTTTGGTCACCGGAAAAGTTCCGGGCTTATCGATAGTGTACCGAGAGTGCCGGGAGGGTACCGGGGGACCATCGGGAGGGGTATTTCGACCCAAGAGGCTACATGGGATGTGGGTTAAGGAATACCAGCCCTTAGTGGACTGGCCGAAGGCCCACAGGAAGCCCATGCGGCTAGGGAAGAAAACCCAAGGTGGAAAGAAGGCAAAAGTGGGAAATAAGGAAGGAATCCTAATCCTACTAGGAGTGGAGGAGGAGGACTCCTCCCTCCCACTTTGGCCGAACTAGGGTTGGCTCCATTGGGATCCAAGCCTCATTCCTCCCCTCCTCCTATACATACTAGAGGTTTTGAGGGTTTTTGACATAGAAAAACAGCCACGTGCTACCTCTCCTCTAGATCGTAGTTTCTCCCCTAGATCGATTTTCAGTGGTGCTTAGCCAAAGCACTGCCGGAATAACTCCACCACCATCGCCGCAATGCCGTCGCGCTTCCGGAGAACTTGGATACCTCTCCGCTCCCTCTTGCTGGACCAAAAAGGCGGAGATCGTCGTCAAGCCATACGTGTGCTGAACGCGGAGGTGCCGTCCGTTCGGCGCTAGATCGGGACGGATCGTGATTGGATCGTGGGACGCTCGAAGATTTGGATCGCAAAGACGTTCGACTACATCAACCGCGTTTCTTAACGCTTCCCGCTTAGCAATCTACAAGGGTATGTAGATCGACTTTCCACTCTCGTGGATGCTCATCTCCTAGATTGATCTTGGTGAAGCATAGGAATTTTTCTGTTTCCCATGCAACGTTCCCCATCAGATCAGGACCCAGATTTAGGATAATCCACATTAATGAGAAAAGCAATAAAGTAAGCTACTACAACTAAAACCTACTTTGTACTACCGTTTGTTCAAACGGTCCAATTCCTCATCGGAGCTTTGAAGCTTCCAATTCAGCTCGGCTAGTTCAAGGGCGTTGGATGCCCTGGCCGAGGACAAGGCCTGCAAAAAACAAACTTATACATAAGCAGGCATTTAGGTTATCCGATGTCGAACTATATACCTATATTTTAGGACCCCCGGGCGAGTTTTTCAAACTCACACGTGGCTCGGGGGCTACTATACCCATATGGAATTCCTGACATTATAAACAACATTTATCATTATGAAGAAGAGCATGGCTTACCTTGAAGCCCACCAGTAAACAATTGGAGGTTTCCTTTAGTCCGCTGTAAACGGACTGGATACTTTTTAGAACCGCACCCATAAGGGTGCGGTGATCTTCGGCAAAGGAGGAGTCAGATAATGCCTCCTCCATCATGGCCGACCACCTGACCACGGTCTGCTCGGTCGTGGGCGGCACCGACGATGGCACTTCTCCTCCCCCTCCTTGGAGAGGCAGGGTCGACGACGTGGGAAGCGTTGAAGCCTTTGAAGTTGACTGTGAAGGGAGCTTGGGCGACTTACGGCGCCCCTCCTTATTAGCTAGGAGTGTTTCGACCTCTTGGACCTGGGCGGTCAGGGCATAATCCTCGACCAACACGTCTCCAGTGGCCGAGATGTGCGCCTCGGTCATCATCGTCTCACCCCCTGTGTTCGGCGCGAGGGGGTCCGACAGGAGACCACCTCTAGGGCCTCACCTGCGGCCAGAGGAGGAGTGGTGTAGGACGCATGTCTCGCTCTCTTCCAGCTTGGACGATGGAGACTCCCTTGTGACCTGATCGATCAGGAGGTCTCGCGCCATACTATATCACGAAAGCAATTGAACAAGTCAGTTCTGCGAAACCAATGTGGATAAGCCGGATGGTATCTAAGTTAATACCTCTGAGCTGGGGGCTTGACCCTGGGGTTCCTTCGAGGAACCCTCTCGAAAGCATCGGAGCCGTCATCGGAATCCCAGTTGTCATCCGCCGGGACCACTTTGGCCCTACAGGGCCTCTTCAGAGTGAGGAGGGGAAGATCCTCCTTTGTCCTCCGGGGTGGCCCTTTTCCTTGTTTGGGGGAGTTGATCTCCCCTCATCTTCCGCGTCCTTGTCCTTGTGTGTGGAAGTGGCCTGGGTCTCTCCGGACTTAGTGTCCGGAGGACCCCTCAGGCGGTGGCCTTCGCGAATCTCTTTCTTCTTCTACTTCTTCTCTTACTTCTCTGGCACTGAGTATGGCGCCACGACCAGCATCACCGTCAGTGGAGGCGACCTCGGGTCTTCGGGCAAGGGGGTTGGGCCGTGGATTTTCACGGCTTTCTCCAGCCAGCCCTGCAAAGGCAAAGGGAAGAAGGGTGAATCGTGATGAAGTGTTACAATTCGGCATGCAATTGATAAAGTCCTATCATACCTTCAAGGATGGGTTATTGACATCCAAACCGACGTCTTCTTCTTTGGCCGGACACTCCTCCTGGGCTTCAAAAGTGCCTTCCACAACTTCTCGTGAGTTGTGCGGAAGAACTTGTGCATGGTGGTTGGGTCCCCGGACGTGTAGGCCCACATCAGGGTCTCCCGACACTGGAAGGGCAGGAGACGGCGGTGGAGCATAACCTGGACCACATTGGTTAGCGTGATATTGGCCTCCACCATTTGAGTGATGCGCTTTTGCAGCACCTTCACTTCGGAGGCAGACCCCCAATCAAGGCCCTTCCTGATCCACGAGGTTAGCCTCGTGGGGGGTCCGGATCTAAATTTGGTGGGAGACAACCAACTCTCTTCTCATGGCTCGGTGATGTAGAACCACTCCTTCTGCCATACCTTCACAGTGTCGATGAAAGCGTCGTCCGGCCACTCGACCCGCGGGAGCTTGCTGATCATAGCCCCACCGCAGTCTACGTGTTGGTTGCTTACCGTCTTCGGCTTGATATTGAAGACCTTGAGCCACAGACCAAAATGCGGCTTGACTCGCAAGAAGGCCTCGCAGACAGGGATGAACGCCGAGATGTGCATAAAAGAACATTAACCCCCTAACAAAGGGGTGGAGAGGAAACCCTAACCCCTGGATGAAATGGGGGATACATACGACTCTCTCGCCTGGCCGCAGGGTTGGTACCACTTGACCCTCTTCGGGAGGATGGTGGATGATGTTGGGAGAGAAGTATCCGACGACCTTCAGCTCCCGAATGTCCTTGTTGGTGACGCTCGAGGCCTCCCACTTGCCATTTGAGCCCGAGCCCACCATGGATTGAGCTTGGGAGGGGAGACTTGGAAGGGAAGGAGGAAATGGATCTAGGTGCTCGAAGCAGGGGAGTGAAATGGAATCGTGTCTGGATGCGTAAGGAGGCCTTGGGGGCGTAATACCAAGAGTCCTCTTTTACTGCTGCAGGCTGTGGCACTCCCCGAAGCAATCGTGCCGTTATGCATGCACGTGGTTACCCAGATCACTACTCATATCCCATAAAATACGGGACATGATCTCCATGTTGATAAGACGTGCCAATAAAAGGGCGGCCTCGAGTCACGAATCGAGTTTACATAACTAGTCGATGTGGCTTTTCGTCAGAAAGACTGTTAGGCAAGGGTACTATTCACACCCAGGCGTTTGGCCTTCAGGATAAACAAATCGTGCCTTGGAAGACAAGACCGAGTTGAGACCTGCCGAACATAAAAGGAACTCACCTTTCAAGCCGAATACCATGGATATGTGAAGCTGCCGAAGACTACATTCCTCGGCGTTGAAGGCTAGTTCGGGGGCTACTGAGGGAGTCTAGGACTAAGGGGTCCTCGGGCCGTCGGCTCATTCCTCGTGGGCCGACCTGTTGGGCTGATATGTCGATGACCAAACTATGAATGATCTTGTATCCAAGAAGGAAGGCTTTGTACTGTAGAATGGCATGGCCTCCAAGTTCTGAAGATAGGATCTGCGTATCTATCCCTTGTAAAAGGTCGGTTGTGTGTAACCCTAGGGACCCCCGGTGTCTATATAAACCAGAGGATCCCCATTTGTTGAGGACATGTGAACTCATTTAGGGTTTAGCTTAGACGATCTCGAGGTAGATCAACTGTGTAATCTCCATACACATCAATACAATCAAGCAGGACGTAAGGTTTTCCCTCCTCACGAGGGTCTGAACCTGGGTAAACACTGTCTCCTTCGTTCCCTGTTACCCATTGATCTAAGGCTCACAGCTCGGGACCCCCTACCCGAGATCTGCCGGTTTTGACACCGACGGGTATACCACGAGTACGAGATGACATGAGCTGCCACACGCATAATCTCATGTACACATCGTGTATACGGAGCTAGCTTTTTTGTTTTCTCCCGATGCAGTGGCACGCACATGTTTCCTAGTACACTATAATACAAATAGCAAGTGTGGAATAGTGGCGGTATGGTGTGCTGAATTGTCCCTAGGCAATCAACTAAGCTACTAATTCGATTATCGTCATTACAGTTATATGTGGGAGAGGCCTCTGCTAACATGCTCTTCCTTATTTAGAATTTTATGTACTTATGATTGAAACTATTAGCAACCATCCACGACTACTAACAATTGCAAAAAAGAAAGTCCCTAGTAGTTTCTCCTATCTGCTTCACAATTGGTGCTATTAGGCCCAAGGTGCGTTGTTGATATCCGCGACCATTATTTTACAGTCCGGTGCAACTTTGACATGTTGCAACATAAGATCCTCTGCCAGAGCGATCATCTATCGAGGATTGTAAGGTGTGTCAAACCCTGGCAAACAAGAGCCGAAAAAACTACATATGAGCCATCATCATACAACCAATACAAAGCCCCTCTACATGTTCTTGTCAATTGCATCGTCGACATTCATTTTATGACAACTCAATGATAATGAAATCCAAATCCGGGTTACATTAGGTGCTTGCATTGTGCTCTAGCCTTAGACTTTGGTGTTGCAATTTCAAGAGCGCACATGTCAAGATTTATGGACATATATATGGACATTGGACTTTGATGTTCGTCTCCGTCCAGATCACCCACAAAGTCACTAATAGAGAACAACGTATAGGATGGAGAGAGGGATGATATTGGGCTGCAACAACCAAAGCTACTAGATTTGTATCAGAAGCAAAGGGTGCAAAAACTGAGTCACGTGATCCAGTGATCAAGCAAACGTTCGCTCAATACATTTTGAAAATCTGTTAAACATGCAAGGCAGTCTTTTGCCAAGATTGATCAGATTCCTTCAACGCATATGCAAGCAAAATCTTTTGCCGAAAGTGTCAAAACTAGCCGTTTGAACATCCCAAATTGCAGAAATAAAAAAGTAAGCATCCCAAACCGAAAGGCGTCCGCGGAAAGGACCATGTGCGCCATCAGCCGCAGGATCAGATCTGAACGGCTCTAATATCCCGACCGGCAGCCCAGGAACCTTCTAGAGTTTCACGCGCCCCTCTCCTGTCCTACAAAAACCCCGGTTCCGCCTCCTGTACTCTTCCTCTTCAAACCCTAGTCCTCCTCCCCCTCTTCAACCCGCCGCCACTTCTCCTCCTCCGGAAGAAAAACCCTAGAGAGCTTCAAGCTCCCGGGAGTGTGAGAGATGGCTGCGAAGGGCGATGGGCCGGCGATCGGCATCGACCTCGGCACGACCTACTCGTGCGTCGGCGTGTGGCAGCACGACAGAGTCGAAATCATCGCCAATGACCAGGGCAACCGCACCACGCCGTCATACGTGGCCTTCACCGACTCCGAGCGCCTCATCGGCGACGCCGCCAAGAACCAGGTGGCGATGAACCCCATCAACACCGTCTTCGGTGAGTGTCTCTTCACCTTTGCATCCGTTACACGCTCAGATCTGTCTACTATCCTCATTAAGTGATTGGTAGTCCAACTCGATCTGCTCCGTTTGGTGCGTTTTAGTATTATTGGCATGTGTTCTAGTTTGGTATATTATTGGTCTTGATCGCTTAGATCCGTGGTAGCTGTAGAGATTTTTTGTGCTGGCAACGGTTAGCTACTAGAGGGATCTGTTAGCTGGTTGGCATTGAGGTTTCAGATCTGTTAGCGTCAGTATACAGAAATTGCGCAGATGGTTCTTGTTAATTGTTTGGTCCCACTTGGATCTATTTGTTTAAAATGGATTTGGACAGTGAGTTATTTTACACTTCATTGACATGGGGCTCGGGTAATACAATATTAGATCTGTACCGTTTGTCTTACCAAGCGTTTGGTTTGACATGTTTTAAATCGACGTTGTCTTAGTTGATTTATGCCTAGTTGTTGGAATACTACTAAGCGGAGTGAGGATTGGGACGATTCTTTATCAAATCCCGCTTAGGTTGTGCTATGATAGGCTTGCTTTGCTGTTCACCGCTCACTTCATTGATTATCATTTTTCTAAACTGCCGATAGGTGTTGAGTGCCAATTTGTGATGCTTCATCTTTTGAAATATTTATTATTGGTGTTTCTGTTCTATTTCTGGAGCTAGCAGATTGATGATGAAATAAAACCAAGCGCTTTTCTGCTGAATTTATGATGGATGGCTTTGGGCCATTAAGTTTGCTAGCATGTTTTGTGAAGCGGAATTGGGGCGAATCACTTGTGATTTGCTCCTTTTTTTGCCCGTCTAATTTTAGATGTGGCAAAATAGGGTAGCAAGCTAAATGTACCCATAGCTTTCATGGTTTTCAATCTGAACAATCTGCGGTGCAATAACTTGTTGCATTTTGTTATTACTTGCGAGATTTTGATGTAGAGTTCATTTTTCTGGTTTGTTCTTGATTGGAGAAGTGATGATATCATAACCATACCGCATTTCTGCATTCACTGTGATGATCAATTTACATCATGCACTACCATCTGATCTCCCATTGCTATTTTTACTCTCGAGATAATTTTTATGTGGCTTAACTTTTTAATTCTAAAGGCTTTGTTTGTTGTTGTTAACTTTTTAATTCTGAAAGTTGAATTCAATGCTAAACCTGATTTATTGCTGTGCAATCTGTGATGCAAACAATCCCATTTGCTGAATCACTGTGATTATTATATACAAGATCACCATCTTTCGGCTGAGATTGCATGACAAGTTATTTTTAATTTGTTTGATGTAATGTTGAGATATTTTCATATGATTAAACTTTTGAATTCTGAAAGCAAAATTCAATGCTAAACCTGTGTTGTTCCTGTGCAATCTGTGATGCAAACAACCCCATTTGCTGAATCACTGTGATTATTATAAACAAGATCACCATCTTTCGGCTGAGATTGCATGAAAAGTTTATATTATTTTGTTTGATGCAATGTTGATGAATGCATCCATGCTTTTACACTGAATGCCATTTGGTATCTGACATTCATTTTTTGTGATTCTGTGTCTCGAAACATGGCCGAAAATGAGGGGGAATGGAACTTTGCAACACTAGCTGCTCCTAATGAGCCTCTAGTTACTATATACCTGTTTATATTACTTTCCTTATGAGGGTTTATTATTGGATAGTATCCTCTGGATACAACCCTGTTTAGTTGCCTGTCCAGCCCATTTAAATACTTCCCATGTTTTCTACCCAAGCCTCATCTGTGATTAAACTTTTCATATAATGACTACTGTTTACTTTTGTAGTTTGTTCTTTATGCAATTTCTGATGTGAGCTCTATTATGCAGATGCCAAGCGTCTCATTGGCCGGAGATTTACCGATTCTACTGTCCAGAGTGATATTAAGCTGTGGCCCTTCAAGGTTGTTGCTGGACCTGGTGACAAGCCTATGATTAATGTCCAGTACAAGGGTGAGGAGAAGCAGTTTGCAGCTGAGGAGATATCTTCTATGGTCCTCATCAAGATGCGTGAGATTGCTGAAGCTTTCCTTGGCAGCACTGTGAAGAATGCTGTTGTCACAGTGCCTGCATATTTCAATGACTCGCAGAGGCAGGCTACCAAGGATGCTGGTGTCATTGCTGGCATCAATGTCCTCCGTATCATCAATGAGCCAACAGCTGCTGCCATTGCTTATGGTCTTGACAAGAAGGCTTCCAGTGTTGGTGAGAAGAATGTCCTCATCTTTGACCTTGGAGGTGGTACCTTTGATGTCTCACTTCTCACCATCGAGGAGGGTATCTTTGAGGTCAAAGCCACAGCTGGAGACACTCATCTTGGTGGTGAGGACTTTGACAACAGGATGGTCAACCACTTTGTCCAGGAGTTCAAGAGGAAGAACAAGAAGGACATCAGTGGCAACCCAAGAGCTCTTCGTAGGCTGAGGACATCCTGTGAGAGGGCAAAGAGGACCCTCTCCTCCACTGCGCAGACCACAATTGAGATCGACTCTCTGTTTGAGGGCATTGATTTCTACTCCACCATCACCCGGGCCAGGTTTGAGGAGATGAACATGGATCTGTTCAGGAAGTGTATGGAGCCTGTGGAGAAGTGTCTCAGGGATGCAAAGATGGATAAGAGCACCGTGCATGATGTTGTCCTTGTTGGTGGTTCTACTAGGATACCCAAAGTGCAGCAGCTTCTCCAGGACTTCTTCAACGGCAAGGAGCTGTGCAAGAGCATCAATCCCGATGAGGCTGTTGCCTACGGTGCTGCCGTACAGGCTGCCATCTTGAGTGGAGAGGGCAATGAGAAGGTCCAGGACCTGCTGCTATTGGATGTCACTCCTCTTTCTCTTGGTCTGGAGACAGCCGGGGGTGTGATGACAGTCTTGATCCCAAGGAACACCACCATCCCCACCAAGAAGGAGCAGGTCTTCTCCACCTACTCGGACAACCAGCCTGGTGTGCTCATCCAGGTGTACGAGGGTGAGAGGACCAGGACCCGTGACAACAACCTCCTTGGCAAGTTTGAGCTGTCGGGCATCCCACCTGCACCCAGGGGAGTTCCCCAGATCACGGTCTGCTTTGACATTGATGCCAATGGTATCCTGAACGTGTCTGCGGAGGACAAGACCACTGGGCAGAAGAACAAGATCACCATCACCAATGACAAGGGCAGGCTGAGCAAGGAGGAGATCGAGAAGATGGTCCAGGAGGCTGAGAAGTACAAGTCAGAGGACGAGGAGCACAAGAAGAAGGTGGAGTCCAAGAACGCCCTGGAGAACTACTCGTACAACATGCGCAACACCATCAAGGATGAGAAGATCGCCTCCAAGCTGCCGGCGGAGGACAAGAAGAAGATCGAGGAGGCCATTGATGCTGCTATCCAGTGGCTGGACACGAACCAGCTCGCTGAGGCGGACGAGTTCGAGGACAAGATGAAGGAGCTGGAGGCCCTGTGCAACCCCATCATCGCCAAGATGTACCAGGGTGCTGGTGCTGACATGGAGGGCGGCATGGACGACGACACCCCGGCTGCATCCGGCGGCCCTGGCCCCAAGATCGAGGAGGTCGACTAAACAGTCGATGTTCTGTGGCAGAGGCGGTGAAGCCTGCTGCTAGTTATTATTATATCGTGTCTGTGTTATCTGAGACTTAGGTTGTGGTGGTTCTATTTTGCTCCGTGTGGGCAGGTCGTAGTTATTCCGTGCGAGTTGGAACAGTCGTCGTAACAGCAGTGGATTAAGGGTCACGATGTCACGTCACGTCTAAGAAATATATTAGTTCGTTGATGTTTCTGCTGCACCTCTATAATTATTTCTTACTTGGTTCTGTGTTTTGCCTTTTCTTGGGTGTTATTTGCTGGATTGGTTCTGTTGTTTTTGAAGTTTATTGTTGATTAGTTTTTCCTCTTACGTGTTTGCTTCTAGTTTATGTTTTCCGTCAGTTTGTTTTCTCGTCTCGTCATGAATTTTGTTGATTTATTTTTTAAATTAAATTTTATGAATTTTGTTGATTATACTGTAAAAAAGAACAGGAATTCTATTGGACTGGCCTGTGTAGCTGTGTTGCCTATGGGGTGTGGCGGAGGGTGATGTGCTCGATTTGGAGTTTGTTGCCTCGGGTTGTTTGACGCCTTGCTCAGGGGGATTACTCGCAAGTGGTTTTCTCTCCACAGGATTTGCCAACCAAGTTGGGTGGATCACTCCATTGAACAGCGATGCCACTTCTAGCTTCTTGATTACCTCGGTAACGAATTTTTGTCGTTCTAGAGCTTGCTTTCTGACCTTTTGCGCATATGTGGGGACAGATGACACAGTGCTTACTCACCTCTCTAGGAAGACCAGGTATGTTAGATGGTTGCCAAGTAAACACATCGACATTTGCTTGCAGAAAGAAGATAAGCATCGGGGATATGGCCCCAAGGTATGACTCGTCCTATTAGACCGGGTCAATATGGCGGCGGCTCCGGAGTAAAGCTTAAAATGGCCGCGCTATGAAGACAAGGCAATGATGCGGTTGATGAGCAAGCCGTCAGGCAGCTTAAGCATGAAGAAACATGTGATCAAGGCCCACAGTGTAGAAGACGTCGGAAGACTCCTTGCTTGAGAGACAAGGCTTGTTAGATATAATAGGTTATGAGTCATGTCATGGCTTGGATTGTGTTGTAAACCCTAGGATAAGTTACACACCCTCGAAAGCTAGGTTAACGACCTTGCATCCTTGTAATCGAGATTTCCATTAATATTGACACAAAGCAGGACGTATGGTATTACCTCACCTTCCGTTCCTGGGTAAACTCGCCTCCCATTCACGTTCGATCCCTTTGAGTTGTCACCCAGCGGCGATGACCTCACACCTTTGCACGAGGATATCTGCCATGACAAAACCACGATAGTTGGCGCCCACCGTGGTCTCGCCTGGTGGGGTTAGGTTCTCAAAGGGAGCTCTTCCGGGTTTCGGGAGCTACGTGACGGGTCGTATGACCAGGAGTCGCCGGAGCAAGATCTACGTCGACGACTCATGCTGGGGTCCCGAGGCCGACTCAATTGAGTACAGGTACCAGGTCCCCTTCGGCAAGATCCATGTCTTCACCGTCCAGATCGGTGCGATGGTGCCTGAGTCAAAACGTCTGCATCAACCTCGTCGAGCCGGCTCGGCGCACCCAACCCGGTCGGCCTCAATCACATCCAAGTCACGAGACCAAGGTTTTCGATACGTGTCGTGAATCACCTCTTCTGGCCGTTGCCTGTGCAACAGGGATCTCGAGACCCGCCCGTGCTTGGCGGGTGAGATGTGTCACAAGGTGCTTCGGGGGCTAAGTTCTGGCATCGGCACGGTAACCAGGCTTCTCCAAACGAATCTAAGCAGTTGAGTCACGACCAATATCATGTTTTCACCACTAGCACTTGCAAGCGTGACAGCAAGATCAAGAGCAGGGTAGTCAACATGGCCGAGCCGGCAGTGCCTAGGTACCTCAACTCGTCCGAGCATCCGATCACTTGGAGCAAGGAAGACCATCCTCCCGGGTTAACAACCCTGGTGGGTTAGATTTGGTGGTGGCACCTCAAGTCGGCGGCTACACTTTGACCAAAGTCCTCATGGATGGGGGTAGTAGCATAAACATTTTGTATTACGAAACTTACCTCCGGATGAACCTGTCTGAGAGCTCGTTGCTTCCTTCCACGATAGTGTTTCATGGGATTGTTCCTGGAAAGTCGGCTTATCCGATCGAGCAGATCAAACTCGATGTTGCTTTCGGTAATGAGTATGACTACAGATGCGAGCCCTTGATATTTGAGGTAGTCAAGATAAAGAGCCCATCTCACGCCCTCTTTGGGCGGACGACTTACGCTCGTTTCATGGCCCGACCTTGCTACATTTATCTCAAGCTCAAAATGCATGGACGCAAGGGTATTATCACCATGGAAGGAAGCTGAAAGATAGCTCAGGAGTGTGAGGAAGGAGACGCAGCCTATGCCGAGTCGGCTTGCGCAGCTGAGGAGTTAAAATTCTACACCGCCAATGTTGATTCGGCTGATATGAGACCTCTCAAGAAACCCAATACCGAGTCAGAACCTCCGCTCAAATTCAAGCCATCTAAAGATACTAAGCAGTTAGACTTCACGCCAGGCGACTCATCCAAGCAGTTCACTATAGGGATTGGCTTGGATCCTAAATAGGAAAGCGCGCTCATCGAGTTCATCCATGAGAATCTAGACATCTTTGCATGGAAGCCTTGTGACATGCCCGGAGTTCCGAGAGAACTCGCTAAGTACCACCTTAACATGGATCCAAAGATGAAACCAGTACGCCAATACCTCCGACGTTTTAACGAGGAGAGGCGCAAGGCTATTGGGGAAGAAGTGGCCCGACTCCCAGCTGTCCGGTTTATCGTTGAAGTTTTTCACCTTGAATGGTTGGCTAACCCAGTGCTTGTCCTTAAAAAGAACGACACTTGGCGTATGTGTGTCGACTACAAAGGTCTCAATAAGGCTTGTCAAAAACATCCTTTCGCTCTCCCACGTATTGATCAGATTATTGATTCTACGGCGGGTTGTGAGCGACTGTGTTTCCTGGACGCTTACTCCGGCTATCATCAGATCAAGATGGCTGTTGAGGACCAGGAGAGGACGGCTTTTATCACCCCTTTCGGTGCCTTCTGCTATGTCTCTATGCCCTTCAGACTTAAGAGCGCAGTAGCGACTTACCAACGGTGCGTACATAATTGCCTGCAACTACGGATTGGACGCAATGTTCATGCCTACGTTGATGACATCGTGGTGAAGTATCAAAAGAAAGAGACTCTCTTGGACAATATCAAGGAAACGTTCAGTAATCTTCGAGTATACCGGATGAAGCTTATTCCGGCAAAATGCGTTTTTTGGTGTTCCTACAGGCAAACTTTTGGGTTTCCTGGTATCTGAGCGAGGCATCAAAGCTAACCCAGACAAGATCAAGGTAGTGGGTTCATTGGCTGTGCCGGCAAATGTAAACCAGGTTCAGCGCCTAGCGGGTCGCATCGTAGCTCTGAGTCGTTTCATAAGCTGCATGGGGGAAAAAGCTATTCCTTTTTATCAGGTGCTCAAGAATACAAACGACTTTAAGTGGACTTATGCCGCCAATGAGGCTTTTGAGGCGCTCAAGAAACAGCTTGTTAACTCGTTCATCTTAGCCGCTCCTAGTGACAAAGAGCCGATGCTTCTGTATATCGCCGCTAATTCCAAGATGGTGAGTGTAGCAGTAGTGGTCGAGTGGAAGGAGGAAGGGAAGGAATATCCGGTTCAACATCCATTTTATTTCGTCAGCGAAGTTTTAACGTCATCCAAGCAGCGGTACCTGCATTGGCAAAAACTCGTTTACGGGATTTTTATGGCAAGCCGGAAGCTGAAGCACTATTACCAGGAGCATCCGATCACAGTGGTCAATTCAACACCCCTTGGAGATATAATAAAGAACCGGGAGGCCATGGGACAGATTGATAAGTGGGCAATTGAACTTGGCGATCACCATCTAAAATACGTACCCCGGACTGCTATCAAATCCCAAGCACTGGTGGATTTCATCAATGACTGGACAGAGTTGCAGATTCCAGAGGACATGCCAGATAATACTTACTGGACCATATATTTTGATGGGTCCAGACAGCTAGAAGGCTAGGGGGCTGGAGTGATTTTGACTTCACCACAAGGTGACATGTTTTTCTATGTACCGCAACTTATGTTCCCTTGCACTAACAGTGCAACCGAATATGAGGCCCTCTTACATGGGCTCAGAATAGTGAAGGAGATGAATTTGATCCGGGTTAGGTGCTTTGGCGACTCATATTTAGTGGCTCAACAGGTTTCAGGGACTTGGGATTCTAAAGATCCCTAATGGCGGCTTATTGACGGGCAGTTTCGGACCTTGTCGGGTCACTTTCAAGGCTATCAGGTCGATCATATAAACTGCCAGCTTAACGAGGAAACCAATGCCCTGTCACGACCCAGTTCATAAAGGAAGCCAGTTCCCCCACCGTTTTCTTAGATGTCCTTCACTATCCTTATGTTAAATTGACATCTGAGGAGGACATCGCTATCCCTGACACGGAGGCACAATTGGTGGAGGCTCTCCATGCTACCCCGGACTGGACTATTCCTTATCTAGCGTATTTGACTCAAGGTGAGATCCCAGATGAGGAAACCATGGATCGACAAATAATTCATAGGTCTAAGTCAAAGACCATCATCAACGGTGTAACATCCCAAATTTTGGAATGTTATAATTAATGTTAGAATGATGTTTGTTTGCTTGAGTGATTGTACTTGAGTGAAAAATTTGAAACTTTTGAAAAAGTTTTGAATGAGAGGGAATAAAATGACTTTCCCAAAACTCTTACTCTGCATTTTTGATCCTCAGGAAATTCCAATCCATTTCATCACAAAACCCCAGAGTGAAGATGATATGACTTCTTCCATTTAAAGAAATGAAAAGGGATTTGAATATGATTTGAATTTCATTTGAAAATATTTCCAATTCAGAAACTTTGTGCAACTCCATGATTTTCATGAGAGAGGATAAAAGGACTTCTTCAAATTATATGAAATATGAGTTGGAAGTTTAAAGAAAGGATTTGAAAATGCTTTTGAAAACCTCTGAATTATTCTTTTGAATCCATGCCATATTTGGTTCCTATTCAAATTTTCAAAGCATTCAAACCCCTGGACAAATTTTTTTGAGATTAGTAATGACACTCCAAACCAGGAGGTATTTTGTGAAGTTCTTGAATCAAAAATCCCAAGGGGTTATTTGAAAAAAATATTTGCAAAAAAATAAATAAAGCCATTTAGGCATTTTCTGAAAATATTTTTTTAAGTATTGAATTTGGCCCTGGAAAAATGTCCATTAAATGGAATTTATTTCCCTGGTCATTTTGATATATACACTTTATTTTTTTGGACAAGATTTGAATGCCTTAATGCTGTTTTTATTACTCTGGTAATTAATATAGGAAAAATTAACGCGAGTTATTAAGCCCACCGACCCACTGCCCCTAATCACTCCCCGAAACCCCTCCCGATCGTCCGCCCGATGACCGCGCCTTCTCCCTCTCTCTCGCTGACACCCCGGTCCCACCGACCGCTCCCTATCACCGTGCGATCGCCTCTCTCCTCTCGCCCCGAATCCTCGCCGGCGATGAATCCGCACCGGAGATCTCTCTCCTGTCCCTCCCCTCGAGCCCCGACCCCTCCTATATAAAGCCCGAGGCCCCCTCTACTCTTTCCCCTCCGAAACCCCTCTGCCCGTGCCCTCCCCTTGCCGGAATACCTCGCCGGAGCTACCGAACGCCGCCGCGCCATTGCAGCGCCACCGCTCCACCCCGACCACCCCGATCCCTCCCGAGCCCACCATCCACCTCCCCACGGCAGTGCGCACCTCCCTGTGCATTTCCCCATGCTCCAACCCCCCCCGAAACCCCTTTCCCGACGACCACCCGAGCGTCGCCGCCGCCCACGAGTTCACCGTCGTCCCCAAGCCCTGCTAACGCTACCTTCGTGCTCGCCGTCTTCGCCGGCATCGATTGGTGCCATCACCGTCGCCGGAGGACCACCGGAGCGTCACCCCCGTCCACGCCCGAGCCGCCGGCCGCCGTCGACCTCGCCGGAGTTGACTTCCACCGCGGTGAGCCTCTCCCCTCCGTTCGATCTCGTCTCAACGGTTAGGATTAGATCTTAAAAGAACCGGCCGGTTTTTCTTTTTGAAACAACTGACCGAATCGTTTTGTTTACTTACCGCCCGCCCGCCCGAAACACTCTAACTCGCACACCCGTAGCCAATCAGAGAATGCCACGTAGCCCCCCTGTCCGTTAGTTAGAATTTCTTTTTTTCTGTTTTCTGTTTTAAAACAGAATAGTTCTGTTTTTGTTTTTATCATCTCTTTTATGTTTTTAGATGTTTTAATTTGATTCTTTTTGCATTAGGTCACAAATTTCATCTAGTTTCTGTAGATTCCAAGTTTGACTATGTTTGAATATTCAAATTTGAATTTAAACAGATTTGATTTAAATCTTGTTTTCTGAATAACTTGAGTTTAATAATATATTTTTGATTGATTCTTTTTGCTACTTCACTAGTGATCTTAGTTATCAGTAGGTAAAGTTTGAGAAATTTTAGAATAAATTTGATTTGGGTTTTAACTAAAATCAGAATCTATTTAGTTTCCTATTAGTTTAATTAGTTTGATTTCCTTGTTTTATTTTTTGAAATCTGAATTTGATTTAACCTATGTTTTAGATTTCATTAGTTGTTGTTGTTCTAAACTTTAGTAATTTACTTGATATTAACAAAAATAATTTGTTTAGTTTATTAAATTATTATTGTAGGAACCTATACTTTTTTTTTCAAATTAGGTGTAGTTTATTAAAAGCAAACTAGTTAGTAATATTTCATTTAACAAAAGTTTTAAGTAATTAGATTCTGTTTTCAAATAAAGTTTTTAGTAATACTTTTCTGTTAAGAAATGTTTTAAACAAAATAGTTTAGTTTTCTATAGGAATCTATATCCCTCTTCATTAGGTAATGTTTTGTAAAACAACTTAATTTTAGTAGAGATTATTTTCACAAAAGTTTTAGATGGTTTAAATGTGTTTTATAATAAAGATTTTATTATTTACCTCCTGTTAACTTAGTTGTTTTATAAGTTGTCTTCTCTTATTTTATGGTTTTACTTGTTGTTAAGTTTATTAGACAAAAACCTATGTTGTTTAGAGTTTTGTTTTCATAAGTCTTACGTGTTCTTCAAAAGTAATTCTTTTACTAAAATACTTTTGCTATATTTTTTTTCTTTGTTTTTGTTTTGTTACTATTGAAAATAGTTGTTTGTAGGGAAAAAAAACCCACCTTAGTTGTGTTCGTGAAAACTTTGTTGATTTTTGAGATTTGTCTTAAGTATTTCCTTCATCAACCTTGTTACTTTTGGTTCTTGTGTTACCTTGTGATTGTTAGTATTGATTGCTAGAAGTGTTTGCTTATGAATGCAATGTTTGATTATATAGATTTCATCGGAGAGTGACGTATAGTTCTATCAAGTATTTTCTGAGAGCGATACTTATCTTCATCAACAGTACAGGCAAGTTCACTTTGACCATCTTTTCATACCTATGTTTTATTGCATATAGTGACATCATTTCAACAAAATCCCTCCCGTAGTGTTATTGAAATTCTTTTAGTTGAGTAGTATGCATGAGGTAGGAACCCACCACTTGTTACTAAAGCCCTGGGAACGCTAGTTATTTCAATGCTATGCTTAAATAGACGGGATCTGGTATGAGTGTTCGTGAGTGGTGTGAGAAGGAGGACTCCACGTCAAAACGACGACATCATGAAGGCTTCTTCAAGTCCTGCATATTCAAGACCTCAAGACTTCGAGACTCGAGAAACAAGTTTTTCAATACACACTACTGGGTGAGGGATGGTTGGAACGGCACCCTGGAGAAGCCAGTGGATTTGCCTAGGTGTTGCTGGAGATGTGCCAGTATTCACGCGGAAAGCCTCACCCAGACTCAAAGGGAAGGATGAATACTTCATGCCCGGAAGCTTACCTGTGTAGCCACAAGTCATTATGGGCTCTGGCTTGGTTGATCTTTGTTGTGACTCTGGCTGCACAGTGCTACGAGATGTAGTCAACGTTAGGAATGGATGGGCACTGACAGTAGTGAGGGAAACACTCTGAAAGACCATGTTTCTTTCGTCCTGTTCTCAAACACCAGGCAGTGCAAGGACTTACCAGGAGGGAAAGAATCTTGTGGGTAAAGTACACAACACTCTGCAGAGTTAAACCTAATCGATTAGCCGTGTCCCCGGTTACGGACAATTTGAGCCTCTGTACTTGGATCTATCTCTGAACTCTCAACACTGGAATGATAACTAATTGTGGGCAACTTATGATACTTATGGGCATTGAGACATTGGTTGGCAGAACCATGTCATGATAGGTAACTCCATAGTGAAATTCCTGATATTCCTTTGTTGTAGGAAAATAAAATCAGCTTTTACGCAAAAAAACTTAGACACAGAGCCACAAAGCCTTTGCATATAGAATAGTCTTTATTCTTCTGTTCTACTATGGTGATCTTGCCAGTACATTCCATGTACTGACCTACACGGCTGCAACGTCTTATGTTGCAGATACTCTTCTACGATAGGTAAGAGTACGATTCAGGGTTACGGTCCGCACTCAACTTGCCGTTGGTGTTATTGGGACTCCACTCCTGTTGACTGTATCCGCTGCTATTTTAAGGTATATATCAGTTTTACGTTAATTACATGTGATTGCACTTTGATATATACATTGATGTACTGTGTGTGCCAGCATACTAATGTAGGGATGGCACAGAACACACAGAGGTTTGACCTTTCCAGGTCGGGTCGCTACAGAAATGGTATCAGAGCACATGTTGACTGTAGGACGTGACCCTAGACAAATGGAAAGCCCTAGGACACGATATCCCTAAAACTTTATCTTCTAAGAAGATTCTTTACTTCTTGTCTTCTCTGATTTTTCCAAATAGTCCTTCTTACCTAAATTAGTTAGAATATACTCTTCCTTTTTGACCACACGAAGGATCAACTGAAGCCCTCCAAGAAGGACAAGATATCAGACAACTGGTGACCAACTCAGACAAAGATATATTCCATTATGAAAGAGCTACACAAGGATTGAAGATTATACAGATCTGAAGAAATTGAAGACCATGAAGAATTTCCAAGATATTATGCCCCTAGAAGACCAAACCCCTGTTGTATAATCACGTTAGATACGATGATTCGTGAGCTATCATTTGTGTGTAATTTTTTCGACAGCCACAACTGAAATCTAGTTTCAAAACCATTGTTTGTATTGTGTGTTTTCCCTCCTTTCTCTCTCTCGCATCTCATCCCAAAACCTTGAACCCAATAGATGACGAATGAAGTTGGACTCGTGTATTTTGGATCAATGACTCAGTTAGAGACAGAAGAATGGATTCAGAACATGGAGGATCATCTAAGGAGTAACCATGTTGCAAGAAAAGAGATGGTCCAATATGCTTTTCGGTACTTTGCACAAGGTGCTGCAAATTGGTGGAAGAGGCATGAAGATATCCATGATAGGCAAGCATCAAACACTTGGGAAGAATTCAAGATAACTCTGCAAGGATCTCATGTTGTTACCAACACCCAGAAGCCCCGTGGCAAAGATGTGAAGAAGATTTGTGCATGCAGGATATGTGGAGAGATAGGACACACTCAGGAAGAACACAAGGAAGGATGCCCTCATTGTGAAGAAAATCATCGAGCTGAGGAATGCCCAACTAGGCAGGTGACATGTTTCTTGTGCGAAGGAACTACGCATTACCCGGCTCAATGCCAAATGTACCCCAAGGTACAAGAAGTCATCAAGCAGAAGAAGGAAGCCATGAAGGAAGCCTTCAGAGGAAATTTAGGAGAACTTGTGATGAAGGAAGATGTTGAAGACCCTAATGGAGAAGGCCTAACCAGATTTTACTCCAATGCCTGCTATTCATGTGGAGAAGAAGGACATTTCTCACAGGACTGTACGAAGGAAAGAAAAGAGTATCTAGGAAACTTCCCGACAGAAGAAGTGGAGTTCGATCCACAGGACATTGAAAGTTTGATAGGAACAAAGAAGCCCAGGAAGAGAAACCGAAGACGTTCTCAGAACAACCCAATTTCTGCAAAGAAGGATCTGAGTTAGATCATGTGTTTCTGGTGCAAGAATTTATGCCACTATGCCGATAAATGCCGTGAGAAGAAGGCTAAACATGAGTAGTCTGAGTTTTGGATTTTTGGAAGTAATAAATGTAATAGGTAGCACTCTTATCATTTTGAAGTTATGTAATGGAAGTCTCAGAGTTTGTAATAAATTCATGAGAATCAATGGAATTTATGGTGTTATGATTCTCCTGTGTTGAATTATATGAGTTGCCACTCTAAGAACAAAGATCTCTGACCAATTTTCGAGGATATGAGAAAATATGGTCTATGTAGGCATGCGTACATTTCATTTTAAGTGTGGTAGCAACCACAGGGACAAAAGAATGAAGAAAATACCATCCATATTAAGGAGTTTGGATAACTGAATACATGTGAAGAGAATGTGGAACCACCTCAAACTATGTGGATGATAACCTTTGTTACAAAGTGATTTTGAAGTTGGAATATTGAGAAAAAGGAATGATTGTGATGCAACCATACCCAAGGTTAAACAGACCGATGGAAAGGAAAATGAATTCCGCGAAGTGGAGTCTAGACAAGAATAGGTCTGTGATTTGTTACCTCGAAGGTATGATGGAGTGAACTGAAGGTAATGTTGGAATGTGGAACGATAGTAACCCCAAGAGTGAGTTAAAGCTATCCAAGTATTCAAGTGAACCCACAAATCACTAAACTCAGGATTGATAAGGATCAAGCCCCACCTTGGTGAAGGAAGAAACTTGGAAGAAGCTACGCCTCATCAGCAAACGTTTTTCTTAGGAGTATACGAAAACCCGAGAGTTGTGAAGAAAAGATAGATGTTTTTGCTTAGCTTGCAGAATCAATGGATTTATCCGAACTTCGTTCGTTGACAAGAGAAATTTTCTACAATGCTTGTGAGGAAGACCAAGTGTTAGTATACGAGATTCACTAAACCTTATACAAGGTAATGATTTCAGTGCGACATGGCTTGGCCACCATGACGACTTACTCTTATCATTCTCTTGCTATTCGGAATGGTAAATCTGAATGACTTACCCATAGTAAAGAGACGACGTTCTTTGAAGCTTTTGTTTAAGCCTTAGAATAGTATGATGAAACCCTTGTACTTGACAGTTGCTGTCACACGTAGGAATTTTTCGGTGTGGAATGAAGCCACAACCCATTTCACTCTCGGATAACCACTAACGGTAGACCACCATGAGATCATCGATACGTTATTTAGAATGATCACGAGACCTGTCAATTAAGAAGACCCACTATCGGAGGAAATACATGTTGTTATGAGAACACAAGATTTTGATTCGAACAGAAGAGCATCACCGAAGGAGCTATCATGAAGAATGTGAACAGATAGATGCACCCACAAGAATACCAGGATTTTGAGAGACCAGTAACTCTCATTTTAAGTGTGGTAGACCCCACACCTTGCAGGACAGTGGATATGTTAGAAGACCCCCAAACCCTAACCTTTCTTTCTAGCCCTTTCGAATCTCGAGGACGAGATTCATTTTAAGCGTGGTAGGTTTGTAACATCCCAAATTTTGGAATGTTATAATTAATGTTAGAATGATGTTTGTTTGCTTGAGTGGTTGTACTTGAGTGAAAAATTTGAAACTTTTGAAAAACTTTTGAATGAGAGGGAATAAAATGACTTTCCCAAAACTCTTACTCTGCATTTTTGATCCTCAGGAAATTCCAATCCATTTCATCACAAAACCCCAGAGTGAAGATGATATGACTTCTTCCATTTAAATAAATGAAAAGGGATTTGAATATGATTTGAATTTCATTTGAAAATATTTCCAATTCAGAAACTTTGTGCAACTCCATGATTTTCATGAGAGAGGATAAAAGGACTTCTTCAAATTATATGAAATATGAGTTGGAAGTTTAAAGAAAGGATTTGAAAATGCTTTTGGAAATCTCTGAATTATTCTTTTGAATCCATGCCATATTTGGTTCCTATTCAAATTTTCAAAGCATTCAAACCCCTGGACAATTTTTTTTGAGAGGAGTAATGACACTCCAAACCAGGGGGTATTTTGTGAAGTTCATGAATCAAAAAACCCAAGGGGTTATTTGAAAAAAATATTTGCAAAAAGTAAATAAAGCCATTTAGGCATTTTCTGAAAATAATTTTTTTAAGTATTCAATTTGGCCCTGGAAAAATGTCCATTAAATGGCATTTATTTCCTTGGTCATTTTGATATATACACTTTATTTTTTTGGACAAGTTTTGAATGCCTTAATGCTGTTTTTATTACTCTGGTAATTAATATAGGAAAAATTAACGCGAGTTATTAAGCCCACCGGCCCACTGCCCCTAATCACTCCCCGAAACCCCTCCCGATCGGCCGCCCGATGACCGCGCCTTCTCCCTCTCTCTCGCTGACACCTCGGCCCCACCGACCGCTCCCTATCACCGCGTGGTCGCCTCTCTCCTCTCGCCCCGAATCCTCGCCGGCGATGAATCCGCACCGGAGATCTCTCTCGTGTCCCTCTGCTCGAGCCCCGACCCCTCCTATATAAAGCCCGAGGCCCCCTCTACTCTTTCCCCTCCGAAACCCCTCTGCCTGTGCCCTCCCCTTGCTGGAATACCTCGCCGGAGCTACCGAACGCCGCCGCGCCATTGCAGCGCCACCGCTCCACCCCGACCACCCCGATCCCTCCCGAGCCCACCATCCACCTCCCCACGGCAGTGCGCACCTCCCTGTGCATTTCCCCGTGCTCCAACCCCCCCGAAACCCCTTTCTCGACGACCACCCGAGCACCGCCGCCGCCCCCGAGTTCATCGTCGTCACCACCGTCGTCCCCAAGCCCTGCTGACGCTACCTTCGTGCTCGCCGTCTTCGCCCGCATCGATTGGTGCCATCGCCATCGCCGGAGGACCACCGGAGCATCACCCCCGTCCACGCCCGAGCCGCCGGCCGCTGTCGACCTCGCCGGAGTTGACTTCCACCGCGGTGAGCCTCTCCCCTCCGTTCGATCTCGTCTCAACGGTTAGGATTAGATCCCCGTACCCCTTCGGTTCTTTTAAAAAGAACCAGCCGGTTTTTCTTTTTGAAACAATTGACCGAATCGTTTTGTTTACTTACCGGCCGCCCGCCCGAAACACTCTAACTCACACACCCGTAACCAATCAGAGAATGCCACGTAGCCCCCCTGCCCATGCAAACGCAGAAGAAATTGTGCACAAGTGCGACGGGTGCCAGAAATTTGGCCGACAGGCTCACGTGCCGGCTCAGGAATTACGCATGATTCGAATTACTTGTCTGTTCACAGTTTGGGGGCTTGACATGGTTGTTTCGTTTAAACCATCTTCTGACAAAAGACCCATCTCTTGGTGGCGGCTGATAAGTTTACCAAGTGGGTCGAAGCGGAGTCAGTCAGTAGTTGTGATGCAGAGACCGCGGTCAAGTTCTTAAAAAAGTTGATTTTTCGCTTTGGCTACCCTCATAGCATTATCACTAATAATGATACCAATTTATCTAAGGGAGCCATGGAGCACTTTTGTCAGCGGGAACACATCCGGCTTGACTTGGCAGCGGTGGCGCATCCTTAGTCCAATGGACAAGCCGAACGAGCTAATCAGGAGATCCTCAGAGGGATTAAACCCCGACTTATGGTACCACTTGAGAGCAATGCGGGTTGTTGGGTTGAAGAACTCCCCTCCGTACTTTGGAGTATTCGCACAACACGAAATAGATCCACTGGATACACACCTTTCTTTTTGGTGTACGTGGCCGAGGCGGTTCTACCAAGTGATATTTGTCATGACTCGCCTCGAGTTACTTCTTATGTTGAAGCAGACAATTGGCTAGCACGACAATACTCCTTGGATGCCTTGGAAGAAGAACGTGACTTGGCAGCGTCCAGATCTGCCATTTATCAGCAAGACTTATGCCGCTATCATAGCCGTAGACTCTGAAGCCGAACTTTTCAAGAAGGTGACTTGGTGCTACGCCTGATTCAAGATCAGACATGAACGCATAAACTTTCTCCACCTTGGGAGGGTCCTTTTGTCACCAGCAGGAACCTTAACAACGGGTCATATTATCTGGTGGACTTGAGAGAAGGAAAATACACTTCCGAGTAGGAGACAACCCGACCTTGGAACATCGCTCAACTGCGGCCTTATTATACTTAGAAAGGCCACCAGCTCTCTTTATGTGATTTTCCCCTTGCAAATTCTGTATATATTTCTTTATGTTCAAATATAATAAAGCCGGCACCCTCGAAACTCAGGGTCTTTGTCGTTTCAGCCTATATATGAGCATGAGTCTTTATTGTTTGTAACATAGATCACTTAGGGGCTTCCAACTCATCGAGGTTAGCTTTCTTATCCTTTTGACCCGGCAAAAGACACCCCAATACGTGGTTAAACCTGCCTGTATGCTTGATGCGACTCTAATCAGGTGACTCCATGTACTCTTGTAAGTCAATCCTTTTTAGGACCCTGAACTTTTCAAGGTTAAAACATTGGATGAGTCATGTGAGAGCTGGCATACAGAAAGCTAGGATAAACCATGGGTTATCATACCCGCTTCATTGAAGCAAGACTCGAGCCTCGAAACCTAGTCTCTTTTTTACCGAGCCTCATTGAGCCAACCCATTAATACACTTTATATGATTTTTTATCACATTGAAAATTTCAGGCACAATATTTTCCTTGCTCCGGCTTGTACCTGAGTAACCGGTCTAAATAATTACAGTCATATTATGGCCGGGTTCAAATCTTATATCTTCAATATTATTGAAGATTCCGGACTTGAGTTTTGACAATCAAGCTCATTTGCCGTCTTATTCCTTGACCATTGTTTCTGTCAGCAAACAAATTAAGCATAACGACAGAGGCATACAAGGGAAAGTAAAAGAGTGGCAAAATCATATCTCAGTAACACAACTCAAAATGCTGAAGTTTTGCACCAACAAAGATGCATACATCCACGATGGCATGACCAAGGATTCGAGGAAGTTTTTAGACTAACACTATTACAAGCCCACATTGGAGCTCCAAAATACTCAAGTTTTTCTAATTACTTGGGGGCTAGCTCCGTATGGCGACTCATTTACTTTGGGCCTTCATGCATTTCCCCATCAGTCGCCTCTGGGTTAGCACCCGTCGGCTCATCATCCTTGTCAAACTGCTAACCCTTTTGTTGCCATCGAATTGAGTTCGATGATTTAAAATTTGATGTGCCCTCAATAAGAGACGACACGTCAACTTCAGGGGCAAAATACCCCTTATGTCTTGGGGGAACCAACTTCGCTGGGTCATCCTTGGGCGGGTTAATACGCTCATTATCACTGGTATATGCAGCATGATAGTTCGTGAGATCAATTCCTTCAGCTATTAAAGTCGCCAAAGGACGCGTCTCTGCGATGCACTTCACATAGTCTGATTGAGTGAATATGGAGCCATCAAGTTTGAACTCAGGGAAACCGCCTTTTAGCGGCTCCACATCTAATTCAGGCAAGTATGCCTTTACCCGAGCAAGCGCCATGTTCGCACCTCCTCGAGCCGCTGATTTCCCGGTTACGGTCACCCATCGGGGTACGGTAGAAAGCTGTTTCAACATGTCCTTGAAATTTCGTGGATGATAATTTAGATTTTTCACCGCCATGATGGAATACACACATTCGGTGAACAATTTCTGTACATATGTGAAAATGGATTTCAATTTCCCGATAGGAAGTGATACAAGATTATGGTCCATTCTCCCCAAAAAAAGTGAGAGAGAGAGATAGTAAGCCGTTGTTCAATCACAAGCCGGTACACTACACAAAGAAGCAGAACACATAACAAAGATCGTGGTCAGCATTTCATTGATCCGTTTCACAAGAGTTGCATACTTTTCCTTCAATGGATCAAGTTTCTTCTCTGCTTTTTTGCACGTTTTACAAGAGCGGCCCTATCAGTTTCAAACAACTTTACGGCTTTAAATCAAGTCCCAAGCAAACTGCAAGCAATATCCTTGACACTTGGGGGCTAATGCATATCCATTTTTTCAAAACTGATATGATGAAGACCCGACTCACCTCAAGAAGATGAGCCGGCCCTTGGGGGCTACATGTCGAATTCTACAAAGTATTAAGACGAAGACCCGACTCATCTCAAGAAGATGAGCCAGCCCTTGGGGGCTATAGGTCGAATTCTTCAAAGTATTAAGATGAGACCCGACTCATCTCAAGCAGATGAGCCCTTGGGGGCTATAGGTCGAATTCTTCAAAAAGTGTTAAGCAAAGACCTGACTCATCTCAAGCAGATGAGCCGACCCTTGGGGGTTACAACTATAGATCAGTTACTTTATGACCCAGCTTATCTTAATAAACTGGTCCTCGGAGGCTAATGACAGCACAAAGATAGTGGTAAAACAAAGAGTTTTTTTACCTCATATCTCTTCTTCATAGCATTTATCACGCTTACTTCCATTTACCGTTTCTCCAACAGCTGAGTCAAGTATTGTTGGTGAAAATCTTCAATGCCAAATACAGGCAACTCTGGATTCTCCAGCTTTGCTTCCCCTTTGTCCAAATTAACCAGTTCATCCTTAGCCACAATCTTCACCAAGGAAGAGGAAGCAATGGGAACTTGAGAGCCCTCCTTCACAATGATAACATCTGGAAGGTTTGCTTCTGCTGACGTCTTGGGATCATCCAAATAACTTGCCAGGCTAGAAGGACGAACTAGGCTTGGCTGCTCGGTAGACGGCTCATGCGATGCATCCTGGAGTTCAGTTGGTATATCCATAAAAGCCGGTTCATTCAGTCTAGACGTCTCAACGTCATTTTCCGCTTCAACCCTCGCATTTGGGTTTTTCTCTACAACAGGGTTAGTTCTTGTTTTCACTGGCGGGAAGGCTGACATGTTGCGGTTTACAATGTGAGCAGATGACCCTCCAGTTTTCCTTGATAAAGTGGCCTTGGCCCTATAGTTGCAAAGATCAAATATTGTGCTAAGGAAAATATAACTCAAGGTTTAAAAACAACATAAGTGGACAAGTGCAAGTTCAGGGACTTACCCACGGTTGATAGTGAAAGCAGGAAGTTGCGTTGCCGTTGAGTCATCCAAAGATGAATGGGAGGCCTAGTAAAGCGAATTCGAAGGACTAAGAGGTTGCTTAAACAAACCGGCTCTAGGATGAGAATTGGTTGGACTATGAGGCACCTCGAAGAGCGGTTTGTGAGCTGGCGGTGCACCAGACAAGCCATGGTCTAAGCCGCCCGAATCAACTCGGATCTTGCATTTTGACGAGCCAACAAATTGTGTCTTCTACAAAAGGAAATCGGAAGCCAAGTAAGCATCTGGATGTGTCAATTTAACCTTCCGGACGACCTGCCTTGGCTTTCTAGGAACAAACATTTCTGAATTGGAAGATATAGGAGTCACCTCAATTTCGCCGGTTTGGCTAGATTCCGAGTCATCCTGATAAGAAGGCACGCCAGCAAGCTAAAACAATAGGTCGCCAAAAGAACCAGACTCTACCTTGGATTCTTCTCTAGAAGATGACACAGGGGCCAGGTTATCTTTTTTACCTGACGAATAAATAGGGGCTTGAGGTGTGACATTCTAGAAAAGAGAATTCTCCTGCAAAAGCATGTGGTAAGAAACAGTGGGACAAAGTAAATTAATAAAAGACAACAAAAATAGTCAATACTGGAGGAGGCGAGTTGAGAAGATAAAATGGACCCAAGCCAGTAACACTACATTGTTCTTTTGGGTCCAAAAAGAACCTCTTGGTTTCTTTGTTAAGAGCGTCGTCAGTCAGATCCTCACGAGGAAAACGTGAGGATCAGATGAGTTGCCTGAGTAATCACACATCAAGCCGTCCCTTACACTAACAGGATGAATCCACCACTTTAGCTAGCCACGAATCAGGTCAATTCCAATTAAGCCGTGTGTGGCCAGAGCTCTCAATTTTGCATGAAGAGGAGCCGATGGAGCCCTCTCTTCATTTGTTGGCCAACCCAGAAATTGTGCTTTGCTGCTCAGCCTTTCCAATCTGAAACCTGGTAGGGGATTTTCACCTTCAGGTGCAGCGTTCTTGTAGTAAAACCAGGTCTTGTTCCATCCTTTTGGATGGCTCGCTAGATTTGATTCAGGAAAGGCACTGTTCTTTCTTTTGTGAATGGTAACCCCACCAAGTTCGCAGGCGGCACCAATCTTTACTTCAGTTTGGCGGTTGAGATAGAATTATTCCCTGAAAAGGGTCACACACGGCTCGACCTAGAGGTATACCTCGCATAATACTTGGAATTGACGTATGTTGGTCATAGAATTTAGACTGATATCTTGAGGCCTGAGTTCAAAGAAGTGCAAAAGATCTCTGAAAAACTTTGATCCGGGGGGTCGAAAGCCTCTACACAGATGATCACTCAAGAAAACAACTTCTCCTTGCTACAGCTGTGGATACGACTCTTCCTCTAGAGCTCGCCATCCTATGATTTTTCGAGCCGGCAAAAAACTTTGATCCACGAGGTTGTCTAAAGTGAGTTTGGACTCCTTGGTCTTGGCCCAGCTACAGGCTTTGGAGTTCTTTGCAGCCATGGCAAGTTGGGAGGCAACTACAAAGGCAATAAAAAAATGAGCCGACGCGAATTATGAGTTGCCTATACTAATTCGCTGTTTTAACCCGGCAAAGTCGAAGAAGGTCGAAGACATACTTCATCAACACTTAGCAGAATAGGTGGGTTCATAAATAGGTTTCTATGGAAGTTTTCTTTCGGACGGGTCTAATCAAATGAAGAAATACAAGGGAATATGTGTTCTTACAGGCGGAAAGACCGAAACTACGACATTCAAACGACAACCTTGGTAGCTCATTTTAGATCTAGTTATGGCAAAAACAAGGCGGGGGCCATACTAAAAGTTTTACAATACTAAAGAATATCGAATGCGCGGATCTGCAAGCTACATATCGGATGAACACAATGAACTCAATATGAACGCTGGAGGAATTAAACCCTAATAGGAGAAGGTTTGTACCAGATCTTGTTGCAGCAAAAATGGAGATGGCCGCACCCGATTAGATGATTGCGAAGAGATTTGGGATGTTGAAGAAGGAGCTGAGGGCCCCGATGATGCTTGCGGAGCTCCGACGACGTTTGGTCGAGGAAGGAGCGAGAGGAAGAAGACGATGGAAAGTTACTGCAAAGGCTCAGTGGACTTATTTATGATGAGGAAAATAGAACGACATGGTGTAAAGGCGAAACGGCTGCAGTAAATTTTTGGCTAGGAGTGCGCCTCAATTTTCACATCGGCCTAGATTTGGCACGGTTTTCGAAAGATTAGTCATGATGACTCCGAAGGGAAACCATCAGCAAGAGTGACGTCACTAATAGACAAACATTGGAAAAATAACAAGTCTGGAAGTGCTGTGAGCCGGCATTTTGGGATTCATGGAGAACATAGATGTAAGTAGATGGTAAGCCACCAAGAGAGAATAGGAGAAATTGACATGAATGAATTCAAATCAATCTGGGGCCTAATGTCAGGGATATAACCCCGTGGTATGTCTCACCCTATTGGTGTGGGTCAATATGGTGGCGGCTCTGGAGTAAAGCTTAAGACGGGCCGCGCTATGAAGACAAGACAACAATGCAGTTGCTGAGTAAGCCGCCAGACAACCCAAGCATGAATAAATAGGTGACTCAAGGCCCACAGGACAGAAGACGTCGGAATACTCCTTGCTTGAGAGACAAGGCATGTTAGAGACATGATAGTTTACGAGTCATGTCATGGCTTGGACTCTGTTGTAAACCCTAGGGTCTCGACTTGTATATAAAGGCGAGCCCCTAGGGCAAGAAGACTTAAGTTAGACATGCTCAAAAGCTGGTTAGCGACTCTACATCCTTTCAATCGAGATCTCCATTAATATAGACACAAAGCAGGACATAGGCTATTACCTCCATCGGAGGGGCTGAACCTGGGTAAACTCGCCTCTCGTTCTTGTTCGATCCCTTTGAGTCACCACCCAGCGGCAATGGCCTCACACCTAAGTCCTTGCACGAGGATATATGCCGTGACAAAACCATGACACTTATGGTGAAAGTGTCGCCCTTACCGTTCTCCTGCGTAGCCACTTGCTTTGTCACTGGCGTGGCGGTCTTGAGCTTCTTGCTTCTGGCAGTAGAGCTCTCTGACACGTCCTCAATGGGTGTGCTGCACTCTGCAGTGTGCTTCCCGGAGTCCTTGCTAGGGGTCTTTCCGTTTTTCTCCTCCGGGAGCTTTGTCGGTAGGAGCAAGAGCCATGTTAGCTAATACTGCCACTGCCTCCCGGTAGAGCTTGTTGACGTAGAGGACTATGTCTTTCTTGTCAAAGTGGATGGTGATGATGTGCATCGGCCCCGACATCTTCAAAGTGTTGTAGGTGTAGTGCGTCGCCGCCATGAATTTTGCTAGTGCCGGGTGGCCCAGAATTCCATTGTACGACAACAATATCTTGACAACATCGAAGACAATCTTCTATGTACTGAAGTTGACCTCGCCGCCGAACGTCACCGGCAATGTTATATTCCCCTTGTGCTAGCTTCTTCCCAGATTAATCCCCTAGAAAGTGCCCGTCTGCTTGAGATCCGCATCGGGAATTTGTAGTCTCTTGATCACCTCAGGAGAGATCAAGTTCAAGCCGGTCCCACCGTCAACCAACATCTTAGTCACCTTGGGGTTGCACATTGTTGGTGAAACCAACAACGACAAGCACCCGACTGTTATGGTGTGATCTGGGTGGTCCTAGGCGTCAAAGATGATGGGCATGTGATACCACTTGAGTGGCTTCTACGCTTCCATTGCTCGCTCTGCCGCATTGATCTCCCAGACCCACTGCTTAAGCTGCCGATGAGAGGAGTGCAAAGATGCGCTTTCGTCAATGCACATGGCCTCGGTGGCCTTCTAGAACTCCTGGCCATCAGATCCTTCTTCATCCTCATCCTCATTATCGTCACCTTCCTATTTCTTGTCACGGCCTCGCACATGCTTCTCTTTCTGCCGCTTGGCCTTGCCGCAGCGTCCTTCGTGGCCACCGCGCTTCTCGTCGGACCCACACACTATTCTGTCCCTTATCCTTTTCTGTTTTCTCGCTTGTCATAATCTTTCTTTTGTTTTTTGGCAAGCTTCTCAACTTGATGGCACTCATGGAGATCATGGCCCTTGGTGCGGTGGATCTTGCAGTATGGCCCATCGGACTTGTCTGCCCTGTCTCCCGCTGTAGCCTCATGGCCATAGGTGCAGATGGCAGCATCCTTGCCGGACCCTTCGACCTTGTCTTTCTTGCCGGCGTTGTTGTTGCGAGAGCCTTCGACGACCATCACTGTCTTGCCTTTGAGCTTATGATTGCACTTCCGTCCCTTCTTCTTTGACGACGGCGTCGTCCTCAGAATCGACTTCCCCACATGCATATTCCCTAGGAAGTCTCCTTCCTTCTTTAGCCTGTGCACACTTGTTCGCCAGCGCATAAAGTTCGTGTGGAGCGATGTTATCAGAGTGGCAGGGTGAATATCACGGATGTTGTGGTGTACACGACTAAATCTTTGGATGTATTTATGGAGGGGCTCTCCCTCACACTACGGCAGCACATGCAGGCCGCTGGCAAGACTCGGAAGTATACCTGGCCATACTTTGGGCTGGGCCTAACAAAGCCCGTGGCGGAAAACCCAGGCCCGAGCCCATCCTGGCGTGATCATCGTGCCTAGACTTTAGGCCTAAGCCCGGCCTGGAAGTGAAAAAGCCCGTAGGACCTCGGGCTGGGCCTCTTCCCTAAGTGGTAAAAACCACAAGCCCAAGCCCGAGCCCGGCCCGGCCATCGGGCTAAAAATCTAGGCCTGAGCCCAGCCCGTGGGCAAGGTCAGGCGGGGCTGGGTCAGGCTAGACCGATTCGGCCAGGTTTCCCATGCCTAGGGCTACTCGGGAGCTTGTGGCCTCCACTGTAAGCGCCAACGAACTGATGGCACAAATCTTACGAGGAGGAAATGGAGCCCTCCGGTAGGTTAATCAACCAAGACCTCAATTTGGGCTTGAGGGCCAGCGAGAAGTAGTTGGCAAGGATATTCTCGTTGTGTCCCCCGACAGCCTGCACAACGATGGTGTAGACATTGAGAAATTCTGACGGGTTCAGCTTGCCGTCGTATTTGTTAGGTACGTTGGGCTTGAAGTTTTGGGAGGATGACCACTGGACTTGCTGCAGCTCATGGGTGAACGCTGGGCAGCCTACCTCATAATGCAAGTACCCAGGGTATCCTGGCATAGGCTCATCAACATATGGTTCTGCAGGCCCGTTCGTTTGCCAACGTGTCACTCGCTTTGCACTCCATAGTGGTGCGAGCATCTTCGTGGTGCCGGTCGCGGATGACTTGACGCTGGTCAGGGTGGCTCCATGGTTCCAATGACGCCATGGAGGCATCATCCCGTGCGTCCTGCTGGTGTGACCGCTGTTGTTGAGGTGGAGACTATACTGTTGGTGCAGCTCCCCCGTGCGCTCACCAATCGTCTTGACAAGAGTAGAGGTATGTTGGTTCGAGGGCCCTGCCTCCTGCACCGTGTCGCTGTTGGGGAAGGTGATGAGTCTTTGGATGGTGGCCCTCCACTCGTCCATCATCTCCTACATAGCTCTGCTCTGGCCATGGCCTCTGCTGGCGTTTTGGGCATGGAGCGCGAGGAAGGAACAATGCTACGAGTTCTAACGGAGTCAGTAGGAGCATTATCGCGCTCACATCATTGCTACCGATGCTCGCCATCAGGTTGGCAGGGTGGTTGTCCCTGTGTGTCCTGAGAATGGTGCACATGGTATTGATCTTGATCTAGCGCTGCCTAGAGCCACTAGCACCTCACAGGGTTGTGTTGTGTCCGTCTTGCGAGGGCCTTGAGGTATGCCTTGCCGCTTTGCGGTTGCCCGCCGGTGTTTTGCCCTTGGACCCTCTTGCGCTATCAGCGGAGGTGGCAACAACGAGCGGGTCCCGGTTTGTGGAGCTCTAAACCACATAGTTGTGGTGGGTGCGCTCGCTGGGATGCCATGGTGGTGTTTCCCTTTCGCCTCCGTACTTCGTAGCCCCGACGTGGGCAGCTTGGACGTCATTGGAGTGGTTGATGCGCTTTTTGCCTTTTTGGGAGCCATGGACGCATCTGCTTCGGGTTCGGACACGTGCCCCCCTACCTGGCACGCCAAAGATGTTGAGGTACGACAATCTATGGGACCGACAATGCTCCTTTGCGGTTCTACTAGGGGAATCGACGTGCACAAAGAGCGGAAACAATAGTCAACACAATGGATTTACCCAGGTTCGGGTCACCGTGAGGTGTAAAATCCTACTCCTGCTTTGGTGGATTATGAGTGTCTGTCCAAATTATAGGGAGCGTGGCTTGCTGGCAAGGATACACGTGAGCGCAACTATTACGTGCCAAAGGATAGGGAGTCGACTCTTGTAAATGTTGCCATGGACCTGCTTTTATAGGGAAGGGGTAACCACAGAGGTAAAATAGTAAAAATACTATGCTGGTAGTGGCTACAGTGCCAAATATCTAACCCTGACGACTTAGGACAAACACATTAAATGCACAGTGAGGTGTCACGTCGGTGCCGTCTCTCGCCAAGGATGGTCTCTCCTTCTGTACCATCCTCCCAGCTACCTATTATTCCTTCGCCACGCCATCAGGAAGGGTGTCAATAAAGGTGGATTACTCCTCCTGAGCTGCCACATGCCCCGGCAGGCTCTAACTAACCGCTTGCCCGCTCGACACCACATTGATAAGTGACAATCTGGCTGATGAGGTGGAGCGGTGGCCTCGCATTGGGAGCCTGCCGACAGCTTGGTCTTCAGTTGGCTGTGCCTTGAGCGCAGTTATCTTCCGGCAAAGCTTCCGGGCGAGGTTTTGCTGTCGTGTTTGCACAAGTCAGGGTACTAAAGAACCCATTCCTTAGTACACCGACACAATGCCAATTTTTTGGTTGCCCCTTCCGTTTTTGTGCTCCTGCATGCTGGCGAAACCACCGCGGTAGATTTGTTTGCCAATTTATTGGCGCGCCCGGATTTGGCAAGGCGAGCACGGGCGTCATCCAAACAGCCCCATATTTTCAGGAAAATCCATTCAGCATGTACATTCATGAAATCTTTGATCTTTCTTCAGTCCAGAGGTACATAATCTCATTGACCATGGTTTTGTCACATAACCCCGCAGATTAGAAAACTACTCTTCATTAGTAGACCATGTATGCATTTATATGATTTCGCAAATTTGGTGTATATGTACTTGTTAACATGTGTCGCTTCATAGATCAGGGTAGCTTCTCTGAAGATGTTGTAGGAATCATTTGACCATCTTTGTATGGTTGGCAATAGTACTCTCTCTATGTGCTACAGTATGTTGTAAGTGCTTCATTCTTTTGTCTTTGTATATTGGGTGCCTATATATCCTATTTTTTTACAGTGATAATGCATATGATTTACAGGGTCAAGTACTATGCAATTTTGGTCAAATTTTTTAGTATGTTCTTTGTACAGAGTTGTCTGCTGTTTTCTGAACTATTCCGTAAGTTTACTTTTCCAGAAGTTACAACTTACAATAATGATTTACTATACGTACTGTCAAGTTCTGTTTTTTCTCTCCAGGTTTAAGTCACACACAATGGACGATTGTGCATCAATTCTTCGGTCATACAAGTTTTCTGAAACTAAAACTGAAATAACTGTTGGGGAACGTTGCATGGGAAACAAATTTTTTTCTACGCACACGCAGATCTATCCATGGTGATGAGCATCTACGAGAGGGAGAGTGGATCTACGTACCCTTGTAGATCGCTAAGCGGGAAGCGTTAAGAAACGCGGTTGGTGTAGTTGAACGTCTTCGCAATCCAAATCGCCGTGCGTTCCGCGATCCAATCACGATCCGTCCCGCGAACTTGATCACGATCCGTCCCATGAACTTGATCACGATCCTTCCGATCTAGCGCCGAACGGACGACACCTCCGCGTTCAGAACACGTACAACTTGATGACAATCTCCACCATCTTGATCCAGCAAGAAGGAGTGGAGAGGAAGAAGAGTTCTCCGGCAGCATGACAGCGCTCCGGCGATGGTGGTGGAACTATTCCGGTAGGGCTTCGCCTAAGCACCACAGAAATCCGATCTAGAGGAGAAACTATGCACTGGAGGAACGGGCAACACGTGGCTGAAAATTCTGTGCAAAAACCCTAAAACCTCCAGTATATATAAGAGAAAGAGAGGAGGAGGCTTGGCACAAGGGCCAAGCCTCCAAGGAGTCGGCTGAACCAGGTGGAGGAGGTGGACTCCACCTCCAATCCTAGTAGGACTAGGATTCACCCTATTTTTGCCTTTTCCCACTTTTTCTCTTTGGGCCTTTTTTTCCAAACCGCATGGGCCTTGTGTGGGACTTACACCAGCCCACTAAGGGCTGGTAAACACTCTCCCACAGCCCATGGAGCCTCTTGGGTCGAAATACCCCTCCCGATGGTCTCCCGGTACACTTCCGACACTCCCGGTACACTACCGATGAGCCTGGAACTTTTCCGGCGACCAAAATAGGACTTCCTATATATGAATCTTTACCTATGGACCATTGCCGAGCTCCTCGTGATGTCCAGGATCTCATCTGGGACTCCGAACAACCTTCAGTCACCACCATACATAACTCTATACTACCGAAACGTCACCAAACCTTAAGTGTGCAGACCCTGCGGGTTCGAGAACTATGTAGACATGACCGACATACCTCTAGGGTGAAGAACCAATAGCGGGACCTGGATGCCCATATTGGTTCCTATATATTCTACGAAGATCTTTATCGGTCGAACCTCTATGTCAAGGATTTAGTTAATCCCGTATGATGTTCCCTTTGTTCTTCGGTATGTTGCCCGAGATTCGATTGTCGGTATCTTCATACCTAGTTCAACCTCGTTACTGGAAAGTCTCTTTACTCGTTCCATAATACAAGATCCCGCAACTAACACTTAGTCACATTGCTTGCAAGGTTTATTGTGATGTTGTATTACCGAGTGGGCCCTGAGATACCTCTCCATCACACGGAGTAACAAATCCCAGTCTTGATCCATGCCAACTCAACAGACACCCTCGGAGATACCTGTAGAGCACCTTTATAGTCACCCAGTTACATTGCGATGTTTGATACACACAAGGCACTCCTCCGATGTTCGTGAGTTGCATGATCTCATGGTCATAGGAACATATACTTGACATGCAGAAAATAGTAGCAATAAACTCACACAATCATTTGCTACATTTTTAGTTTGGGTCTTGTCCATCACATCATTCTCCTAATGATGTGATCCCGTTATCAAATGACATCACATGTCAATGGCTAGGAAACCTTGACCATCTTTGATCAACGAGCTAGTTCACTAGAGGCATACTAGGGACAAAGTGTTGTCTATTTACCCACACATGTAATGTGTTTCCAATTAATACAATTATAGCATGGATAATAAATGATTATCATGAACAAGGAAATATAATAATAAACACTTTATTTATTGCCTATAGGGCATATTTCCAATAGTCTCCCACTTGCACTAGAGTCAATAATCTAGCTCACATCACTATGTGATTTACATTGTAATGAATCGAACACCCATGCAGTTCTGGTGTTGATCATGTTTAGGCCTTGGAAGAGGTTTAGTCAACGGGTCTGCAACATTCAGCACTTTGCAAATATTTATGTCCTTCTCCTCGATGTAATCATGGATGGAGTTGAAGCATCGCTTTATGTGTCTGGTCCTCTTGTGAAACCTTGGTTCCTTGGCCAGAGCAATGGCACCAGTGTTGTCACAGAACAGGTTCATTGGATTCAGTGCACTGGGCACTACTCCAAGATCTATCATGAACTGCTTCATCTAGACACCTTCCTTCGCCGCCTCCGAGGCTGCGATGTACTCTGCTTCACATGTAGAATCGGCTACCACGCTTTGCTTGGAACTGCACCAGCTTACCGCTCCCCCGTTAAGAATAAATACGTATCCAGTTTGTGACTTAGATTCATCCGGTTCATTGTCAAAGCTTGCATCGACATAACCCTTTACGAAGAGCTCTTCATCACCTTCATAAACGAGAAACATTTCCTTAGTCCTTTTCAAGTACTTAAGGATATTCTTGACTGCTGCCCAGTGTTCCATCCCAGGATCACTTTGAAACCTTCCGGCCATACTTATGGCAAGGCTTACATCCGGTCTTGTGCACAACATTGCATACATGATAGAGCCTATGGCTGAAGCATAGGGGATGACACTCATCTTTTCTCTATCTTCTGCAGTCACTGGGCATTGAGTCTTACTCAACTTCACACCTTGTAACATAGGCAAGAACCCCTTCTTGGACTGATCCATTTTGAACTTCTTCAAAACTTTATCAAGGTATGTGCTCTGTGAAAGTGCTTTTAAGCGTCTCAATCTATCTCTATAGATCTTAATGCCTAATATGAAAGCAGCTTCTCCTAGGTCCTTCATTGAAAAACTCTTGTTCAAATATTCCTTCACACTTTCTAGCATTTCTATATTGTTTCCAATCAGCAATATGTCATCCACATATAATATTAGAAACGCTATAGAGCTCCCACTCACTTTCTTGTAAATACAAGCTTCTCCATAAACTTGTATAAACTCAAACGCTTTGATCACCTCATCAAAACGCTTATTCCAACTTCGAGATGCTTGCACCAGCCCATAAATGGGTCGCTGGAGTTTGCAAACTTTGTCAGCATCCTCTGGATCGACAAAACCTTCTGGTTGCATCATATACAACTCTTCCTCAAGGAAACTGTTGAGGAACGCTGTTTTGACATCCATCTGCCAAATTTCATAGTTGAAATAAGCAGCTATTGCCAACATGATCCTGACAGACTTAAGCATCGCTATGGGTGGGAAGGTCTCATCGTAGTCAACTCCTTGAACTTGTGAAAAACCCTTTGCCACAAGTCGAGCTTTATAGACGGTGACATTACCGTCCGCATCTGTCTTCTTCTTAAAGATCCATTTGTTCTGAATGGCCTTTCGCCCTTCAGGTAATACTTCCAAAGTCCATACTTTGTTTTCATACATGGATCCCATCTCGGATTTCATGGCCTCTAACCATTTCTCGGAATCCGAGCCCATCACTGCTCCACCATAGCTCATAGGTTCATTGTTGTCCAACAACATGACCTCCAAGACAGGGTTGCCGTACCACTCAGGAGTAGTACGCGGCCTTGTCGACCTACGAGGTTCAATAGTAGATTGATCCGAAGCTTCATGATCATCATCATTAACTTCCTCTTCTACCGTCGTAGGTTCCACATAAACATCTTTCTGCGCTGTGCTACTTTCTGGTTGAAGTAAAGGTTCAATAACCTCATCAAGCTCTATTTTCCTCCCACTCAATTCTTTCGAGAGAAACTCTTTCTCAAGAAATGTTCCATTCTTAGCGACAAACACTTTGCCTTTGAATCTGAGATAGAAGGTATACCCGACTGTCTCTTTCGGGTATCCTATGAAGACGCATTTTTCCGCTTTGGGTTCCAGCTTTTCAGGCTGAAGATTTTTGACATAAGCATCACATCCCCAAACTTTAAGAAACGACAACTTTGGCCTCTTGCCAAACCACAGTTCATATGGCGTCGTCTCAACAGATTTCGATGATGCCCTATTTAAAGTGAATGCAGCTGTCTCTAATGCATAACCCCAAAATGATAGTGGCAAATCAACAAGAGACATCATAGAACGCACCATATCTAATAAGGTTCGATTACGACGTTCGGACACACCATTACGCTATGGTGTTCCGGGCGGTGTCAACTATGAAACAATTCCACACTGTCTTAAGTGACTGCCAAACTCATAACTCAGATATTCATCTCCTCGATCAGATCGCAGGAATTTAATCTTTTTGTTACGATGATTCTCAACTTCACTCTGAAATTGCTTGAACTTTTCAAACATTTCAGACTTGTCTTTCATCAATTAAATATACCCATATCTAGTTAAGTCATCAGTTAAGGTGGGAAAATAACGATATCCACCACGCGCTGTAACATTCATTGGACCGCACACATCAGTATGTATGATTTCCAATAAGTCACTCGCCCGTTCCATTGTTCCAGAGAATGGCGTTTTAGTCATCTTGCCCATGAGGCATGGTTCACATGTGTCAAGTGATTCAAAATCAAGTGACTCCAAAAGTCCATCAACATGGAGCTTCCTCATGCGTTTTACACCAATATGACCTAAACGGCAGTGCCACAAGAAAGTGGTACTATCATTATCAACTCTACATCTTTTGGCATCAATGTTATGAACACGTGTGTCATCACTATCAAGATTCAATATGAATAAACCCCTAACATTGGGTGCATGACCATAAAAGATATTACTCATATAAATAGAACAACCTTTATTCTCTGATTTAAATGAGTAACCGTCTCGTAATAAACAAGATCCAGATATAATGTTCATGCTTAATGCAGGCACTAAATAACAATTATTCAGGTTCATCACTAGTCCTGATGGTAATCGAAGAGAGAGCGTGCCAACGGCGATCACATCAACCTTGGAACCATTTCCCACGTGCATCGTCACTTTGTCCTTTGCCAGCCTTCGTTTATTCCGTAGTACCTGCTTTGAGTTACAAATGTGAGCAACCGAATCGGTATCAAATACCCAAGCACTACAACGAGAGCTAGTAAGGTACACATCAATAACATGTATATCATATATACCTTGTTTGTCGTTGGCCACCTTCTTGTCAGCCAGGTACTTGGGGCAGTTCCGCTTCCAGTGACCAGTTCCCTTGCAATGAAAGCACTCAGTTTCTGCTTTGGGTCCATGCTTGGGCTTGTTTACAGGAGTAGCAACAGCTTTGCCATCCTTCTTGGTTTTACCCTTCTTGCCCTTGCCCTTGACCTTGCCTTTTTTCTTGAAACTAGTGGTTTGATTGACCATCAACACTTGATGTTCTTTTTGGATTTCACACTCAGCGACTTTTAGCATCGCAAACAGCTCGGCGACTGACTTGTTCATCCCATGCATGTTATAGTTCATCACAAAGCTCTTGTAACTAGGTGGCAGTGATTGAAGAACTCTGTCAGTGATCGCCTCTGGCAGAAGGGCAATTCCCAACTCTGCTAGATGAGTTGAATACCCAGACATTCTGAGTATATGTTCACTGATAGACCCGTTCTCCTCCATCTTGCAAGCATAGAACTTATCGGAGGTTTCATACCTCTCGATCCGGGCATTCTTCTGAAAGATAAACTTCAACTCCTGGAACATCTCATATGCTCCATGACGTTCAAAACGTCTTTGAAGTCCCGGTTCTAAGCCATACAATATTGCACACTGAACTATTGAATAATCTCTAGTACGTGCCTCCCAAGCGTTCTTAACGTCTTCGGAGGTCATGTCTTCTGGTTGGTCACCAAGCGATGCATCAAGGACATATGATTTCCGGGAAGCCGTGAGGATAATCCTCAGATTACGGGCCCAGTCAACAAAGTTACTTCCATCATCTTTCAACTTAGCTTTCTCTAGGAACGCATTAAAATTCAGGGGTGCTATTGCGCGAGCCATTGATCTACAACATAAATATGCAAAGTTTACTTAGACTATTGTTCAAGATAATGAGTTTAGTTAATCAAATTACTAAAGCTCCCACTCAAATTGACATCCCTCAGGTCATCTGAGTGTCACATGATCCAAATCCACCAACTCAAGTCCGGTCATCAAGTGAGTTGACATGGCTTCAATGGTGAACATCATTATGTTGATCATATCTACTATATGACTCATGTTCGACCTTTTGGTCTCTTGTGTTCCGAGGCCATGTCTGTACATGCTAGGCTCGTCAAGTTTAACGCGAGTGTTCTGCGTGTGCAACCCTGGCTTGCACCCGTTGTATGTGAATGTAGAGTCTATCACACCCGATCATCACGTGGTGTCTCGACACGACGAACTTTCGCAATGGTGCACACTCGGGGAGAACACAATTCATCTTGAAATTTAAGTGAGGGATCACCTTATAATGCTATCGTCGTCCTAAGCAAAACAAGGTGCATAAAAGGATTAACATCACATGCAATTCATAAGTGATATGATATGGCCATGAACTTGTGCTTTTGATCTCCATCTAGAAAGCACCGGCATCATCTCCATCATCACCGGAATGACACCATGATCTTAATCATCTTGATCTCCATCAACGTGTCGCCATCGGGGTCGTCGCGCCCAACATGCTTCTACTACTATTGCTACCATTTAGCGATAAAGTAAAGCATTACATAGCGCTTAATGATTGACACACAAGTCATACAATAATTAAAGACAACCCTATGGCTCATGCCGGTTCCCGTACTCATCGACATGCAAGTTGTGATAATCTATACATCACATGATCATCTCATACATCACATATATCACATCATGTAATTGGCCATATAACATCACAACATACCCTGCAAAAACAAGTTAGACGTCCTCTAATTATTGTTGCATGTTTTATGTGGCTGCTACGCGTATCTAGCAAGAACAATTCTCATCTATGCAAAAACCACAACGGTGATACACTAGTTGCTTTTCAACCTTCTCAAGGACCGCCTTTGTCGAATCCGATCCAACTAAAGTGAGAGAAACTGGCACCCGCAAGCCATCTATGCAACAAGTTGCGGTCGAGGGAACCGGTCTCTCGTAAGCATACGAGTAATGTTGGTCCAGGCCGCTTTATCTCACAATACCGCTGAACCAAAATCCGACCAAGGGAGGAAGCAATCTAAGCATCAACGCCCACAAACCTTTTGTGTTCTACTCGAGATCTCATATACACATAGACCTAGCTCATGATGCCACTATTGGGGAACATTGCATGGGAAACAAAAATTTTACTACGCACACACAGATCTATCCATGGTGATGAGCATCTACTAGAGGGATAGTGGATCTACGTACCCTTGTAGATCGCTAAGCGGGAAGCGTTAAGAAACGCGGTTGGTGTAGTCGAACGTCTTCGTGATCCAAATCGCCGTGCGTCCTGCAATCCAATCACGATCCGTCTCGTGATCCAATCATGATCCTTCCCACGAACTTGATCACGATCCGTCCCACGAACTTGATCACGATCAGTCCCACGAACTTGATCACGATCCTTCCGATCTAGCGCCGAACGGATGGCACCTCCGCGTTCAGCACACGTACAACTTGATGACGATCTCCACCGTCTTGATCCAGCAAGGAGTGGAGAGGAAGAAGAGTTCTCCGGAAGCATGACGGCGCTCCGGCGATGGTGGTGGAGCTATTCCGGCAGGGCTTCGCCTAAGCACCACAGAAATTCGATCTAGAGGAGAAACTATGCACTGGAGAAACGGGCAACACGTGGCTGAAAATTCTGTGCAAAAGCCCTAAAACCTCCAGTATATATAAGAGAAAGAGAGGAGGAGGCTTGGCACAAGGGCCAAGCCTCCAAGGAGTCGGCCGAACCAGGTGGAGGAGGTGGACTCCACCTCCAATCCTAGTAGGACTAGGATTCACCCTATTTTTGCCCTTTTCCACTTTTTCTCTTTGGGCCTTTTTTCCCAAACCGCATGGTCCTTGTGTGGGACTTACACCAGCCCACTAAGGTCTGGTAAAGACTCTCCCACAGCCCATGGAGCCTCTTGGGTCAAAATGCCCCTCCCGATGGTCTCTCGGTACACTACCGGCATTCCCGGTACACCACCGATGAGCGCGAAACTTTTCCGGCGACCAAAATAGGACTTCCTATATATGAATATTTACCTCCGGACCATTCCGGAGCTCCTCGTGATGTCCAGGATCTCATCCGAGACTCCGAACAACCTTCGGTCACCATCATACATAACTCTATACTACCGAAACGTCACCAAACCTTAAGTGTGCAGACCCTGCAGGTTCGAGAACTATGTAGACATGAGCGAGATACCTCTACGGTCAATAACCAATAGCGGGACCTGGATGCCCATATTGGTTCCTACATATTCTACGAAGATCTTTATCGGTCGAACCTCTATGTCAAGGATTTAGTTAATCCCGTATGATGTTCCCTTTGTTCTTCGGTATGTTAGCTGGTTCGAGAACTATGTAGACATGAGCGAGATACCTCTACGGTCAATAACCAATAGCGGGACCTGGATGCCCATATTGGTTCGTACATATTCTACGAAGATCTTTATCGGTCGAACCTCTATGTCAAGGATTTAGTTAATCCCGTATGATGTTCCCTTTGTTCTTCGGTATGTTACTCGCCCGAGATTCGATCGTTGGTACCTTCTTACCTAGTTCAACCTCGTTACTGGCAAGTCTCTTTACTCGTTCCGTAATACAAGATCTCGCAACTAACACTTAGTCACATTGCTTGCAAGGTTTATTGTGATGTTGTATTACCGAGTGGGCCCTGAGATACCTCTCCGTCACATGGAGTAACAAATCCCAGTCTTGATCCATGCCAACTCAACAAACACCCTCAGAGATACCTGTAGAGCACCTTTATAGTCACCCAGTTACGTTGCGACGTTTGATACACACAAGGCACTCCCCCGATGTTCGTGAGTTGCATGATCTCATGGTCATAGGAACATATACTTGACATGCAGAAAATAGTAGCAATAAACTGACACGATCATATGCTACGTTTGTAGTTTGGGTCTTGTCCATCACATCATTCTCCTAATGATGTGATCCCGTTATCAAATGACATCACATGTCAATGGCTAGGAAACCTTGACCATCTTTGATCAATGAGCTAGTTCACTAGAGGCATACTAGGGACAAAGTGTTGTCTATTTACCCACACATGTAATGTGTTTCCAATTAATACAATTATAGCATGGATAATAAACGATTATCATGAACAAGGAAATATAATAATAAAAACTTTATTTATTGCCTCTAGGGCATATTTCCAACAACAACTAACCCTCCAAAAAAAGAAAAAATTGAAACAACTAGTGTAAGCTTAGTTGTCTCTGTAATTTTAAAGAACACCAAAAGGTGTAAATTACCCTTTGAGCATGTGTTGTTCAATGGTATTACCTAGGTCTGTAATTTGTAGGGTTTACTGCATAATTAGCATGTATTTTTTTGTGTAATTGTAAGTTCAATGGTATCCCTAGTGCTCTAATTTACTCTTGGACTTCTTCATGTTATATAACATAATTATCTTGTAATTTCAATTCCTTGTCTCCGTAATTTCAATGAAAACCAAAGTGTTATAGCTTACAGTTTTCTTTGCATAGAATTTACTATACATTTAAGTTTGTAATTACAGTTGTCTGCCACTGCACCTTTAGTGTAAACCCAAGTGTCGCAGTTTACAATTTGCTTTATATAGGATTTACTACATAACTAATTTGTACTCCCTCCGTTTCTAAATATAAGTCTTTTAAGAGATTTCACAACGGGACTACATACAAAGCAAAATGAGTGAATCTACACTCTAAAATATGTCTATATACATCCATATGTAGTCCTCTAGTGAAAACTTTTAAAAGACTTATATTTAGGTACGGAGGGAGTAGTTTCAGTTGTTAGTCACTAGTGTAAACCTCATTGATGTAACATTCCTATTGCTATACTTTTACTTTTGTTTTTGTACAGGTTTCAGTGCCCAAGTAACTTTGGTTTTTCAATTTCTTGTCACTAGTGAATGCTAATGCAAGGGTACGTTCTAGTTCATCCTTTCTAGAGTTGTTTATGATCCAGTAGTGATCTGTGATGTACAGTTGGAGTATCCTATGATTTACAGATTGTGTCCATATCACTTCTCTCCCTCTGCATTTTACTGCATCATTGAATTTCAGGTCTAGTACTTTGTACTTTTAATGAAATCCAATGTTGTAGTGTTTGCTCGGGTTTGTAACTTGTATGAGCGCTGCTATGTACTTCTTTCATCGAAAATAATTGTCTTAAAAATGAATAAAATGAATGTATTAATAATTAAAATAAATCTAGATACATCTATTTATAGGATAAGTATTTCCGGACGAAAGAAGTAGGTGGGGGGCGAAAGCGGCGTGCAGTGTAGTGGGATGTCCGTGGCAACGCGGCGTGCTGTGGCATGGCATGTGGACGCAGTGCAGCAGTCGGTGGCATGGTGCTTTGGTTCGTTCAGGTGCCTCACATACAGTCACACTCACAAATTCACAATGGCAGTCACGTCCCGTCGTCCGGCTTCCGTTTGACGGCCGGTCGGTCGAGGGTGACAAGGTTTTCCTTGGTCTCGAAGCATATAAAGCGTTTCTTGCCTGCCTGCAGCGCAGTCCCATTTGATTCTTCCGAGCTAGTAGAAGCCTTGAATCCAACCCGTCGCGGCGGCATGCGAGCTTTGCCTTGCCTTGCCTGCAGGTCGCCCTCGCCGCCGGGTCGGCAGTGACCGGCGGTAGCTTTACCCTAGATTTGGGCCGGCAGGGAGCCAACCAAAAGCTGCCGCGACGAGACGCCGGCCTCGGAGGCCGCGCCGGTGGGCGCTGAACGGGAGAGGGATCGGGTCACATGGGAGGCACTCGCCCACTCGCCTACCTCGCTGCCGGCTGCTTTTCCTCTCCTCCCGGCCATCTTTGACTGCCTATATATTTGGGGAACCTAGACCGGAGGGAGCGAGGAAGGAGTCTTCCAGGCCAAGATATCTTTGATGCTGCCTGATTGATTGGTTGATGATTAATTCCTCGTCGGCTCGTCGCGCACTAGCAGTACCTTGCACTGTCTCCGCTCACGCACTCACGCTCAAGCTAAGCAATTAGTTACACGCGCTTGGTATACGTGTAATTCAGTCCAGGGTGCTGGATTTTGCTACAAGGCCTTGGCCCAAAGCCCATTCAAAATCTAAAATTCTGATGGCTCACGTGTGTTGGCTGTTTGAGTGGTGTGGTTGGGATTAAAGTTTAGTCCCATATCGCTAGTGGAGAGGAAGCAACATCTTTTATAAGGTGAGTTTTTCTAACACTTGTAAGAGAGTGAGAAGAGAAGAGGCGTTGCGCACTCCTCCTCCTTGCTCGCTACGCCTCGGGTTGCGGGATCGTGGGCTTGGACATGGGGTCTACCCACGTCTTTCCACCGCCACGCATATATATACGCGAGGTCCCTGCCAACACCGTACTATGTATACTGCTATGATGCCACCAAGGGTAAGCCCGAGGACGATCTTAATCCTGCACAGCAGGAAGCTTTTGAGAAGATCGATACCCTCTTCAAGGACGCCCTTCTGAGTGTTCTTGACGATTTCATTGTGGATTCGTATATGTCGCTTGACAACGGCAAGGACACGTGAGCTGCGCTCGAGGCCAAGTTTGGTGCCTTGGACGCTGGCAGCGAGTTGTACGTCATCGAGCAATTTTATGACTACAAGATGACTGATGAGCTCTCTATTGTTCAACAAGCTCATGAGATACAGTCTCTCGCGAAGGAACTTGAGTACTTCAAAGTGTGTATTGCCGGACAAGTTTGTGGCCAGGGGCATCATTGCCAAGCTTCCACCTTCGTGGAACAATTTTGCTACTTCTCAGAAACACAAGAGACAGGAGTTTTCCGTTTCGGATCTCATTGGAACTCTTGATGTTGAAGAGAAGGCGAGAGCAAAAGACACACGTGCTCGAGCTGTTGAGGGAGCTTCTAGTGCCCACGTGGTGTAGAAGAAGAACTTCCATCTCAACAAGCCCCCAAACAACAAGAACAAATCTCAGGGCAAAGGCAAGTTTGTTGCAAAGAACAAGCCGTCACAATCTACCAACTTCAAGAAGAATTCTCATAAGAAGGGGAAGGGACTATACCATGTGTGTGGTGATCCTAATCACTGGGCTCCGAGATGTCCTAACTGCTATGAGGAGCGCGAACATGAGAAGAGCGGCAAGTCCGCTAATGTTGTCATCGGTGATACTGATATGAAGGATTCTGGGTACGGTATTTTTCCTACCATCCTTTCAGTTTGTCATTCTTCAAATTGGTTAATTGACATCGATGCTAATGTTCATGTTTGTGCTGATGCCTCTATGTTTTCTTCTTACCAGGTCACAAGGACTTCTCCCGTGCTAATGGGAAACGAGTTACATGCCACTGTTCGAGGGGTCGGTACGGTCGATCTGAAGTTTACTTCGGGGAAAATCGTGCGTCTGAAGAACGTTCATCATGTGCCCTCTATCAATAAATATCTCGTCAGTGGTTCCCGTTTGTGTCGAGATGGTTTTAAGTTGGTTTTCGAGTCCAATAAAGTTGTTATTTCTAAATGTGGATAATTTTTTGGAAAAGGCTATGAGTGCGGAGGCTTGTTCCGCCTGTCTTTGTCAGATATTTGCACTAAAGTTATTAATAATGTTTGCCATGATAATGAGTCTAATATTTGGCATTCGCGACTTTGTCATACTAACTTTGGTTGTATGACATGGCTAGCCAATATGAGTTTAATTCTGAATTTCCTTACTGTCAAGGGCTCCAAGTGCCAAGTGTGTGTGCAAGCCAAGCAACCTCGCAAGACCCATAAGACTGCGAAGGCGAGAGACTTGGCGTCACTAGAGCTTATCCATTCTGATCTTTGTGAGATAAATGGCGTGTTGACAAAAGGTGGAAAGAAATATTTCATGACGTTGATTGATGACTCCACTAGATATTGCTATGTGTATCTTCTAAAATCAAAAGATGAGGCTTTAAACTTCTTCAAAAACTATAAAGCTGAAGCAGAAAACCAACTTGATCGAAAAATTAAACCGCTTAGGTCTGATCGTGGTGGAGAGTATATTTCCAATGAATTTGATTTGTTTTGTGCGGAATATGGTATAATCCATGAGAGGACGCCTTCCTATTCACCTCAGTCAAATGGGGTAGCCGAAAGAAAGAACCGTACTCTAACTGATTTGGTTAACGCCATGTTAGACACATCGGGTCTCTCCAAGGCATGTTTGGGGGGAGGCGCTAATGTCTGCATGTCATGTCCTAAATTGAGTTTCCAAAAAGCATAAAACCATTACTCCGTTTGAGGAATGGGAAAGGAAAAAGACGAAACTCTCTTATCTACGTACTTGGGGTTGTTTGACGAAAGTCAATATACCAATTCCCAAGAAGCGCAAGCTTCGACCAAAAACCGTGGATTGTGTTCTTCTGGGCTATGCTTTTCATAGCATTGACTATAGATTTTTGATAATAAATTCCGAGGTACCCGACATGCATGTTGGTACGATTATGGAGTCGAATGATGCAAATTTCTTTTAGGATATATTTCCTATGAAGGATATGTCTAACTCATCAAATTAGGAGATACCTACTCTATCTACTTAGGAATCTTCTATAATTCCTTAGTCCACCATTGCAATGGAACACATTGAGAATCCCGAGGAGGATGACAATGAAACTTCTATAAGAAGTAAGAGACGAAGGACAACAAAGTCTTTTGGTGATGATTCCATTGTGTACCTCGTGGATGACACACCCAGGACTCTTTTAGAAGCCTATATATCCTCTGATGCTGACTACTGGAAGGAAGCTGTCCGTAGTGAGATGGATTCCATCTTAGCTAATGGATCCTGGGAAGTCACTGATCATCCTTATGGGTGTAAACCCGTGAGATGTAAATGTGTGTTCAAGAAAAAGATTAGACCTGATGGTACAATTGAAAAGTACAAGGCACGGCTTGTGGCCAAGGGCTATACCCAGAAAGAAGGTGAAGAATTCTTTGATACTTACTCACCTGTGGCTAGACTGACCACTATTCGGGTGCTACTATTACTGGCTGCCTCACATGGTCTTCTGGTTCATCAAATGGACATTAAGACAACTTTTCTCAATGGAGAGTTGTATGAGGAAATTTACATGGATCAACCTGATGGTTTTATAGTACCTGCTCAGGAAGGGAAAGTGTGCAAGTTATTGAAGTCTTTATATGGCCTTAAGCAAGCTCCTAAGGAGTGGCATGAGAAGTTCGAAAGAACATTAACTGCTGCAGGCTTTGTTGTAAACGAAGCTGACAAGTGTGTATACTATCGCCATGGTGGGGGCGAAGGAGTTATTCTCTGTTTGTATGTCGATGACATACTTATCTTTGGAACCAACCTTGATCTAATCAAGGAGGTTAAGGATTTCTTATCTTGCTGTTTTGAGATGAAAGATCTTGGAGTAGCTGATGTTATACTGAACATCAAGCTGCTGAGAGATGAGAATGGCGGGATTACACTGCTCCAATCTCACCATGTGGAAAAGGTCTTGAGTCGTTTTGGGTATAGCGACTGCAAGCCTTCTCCAACGCCATATGATGCTAGTGTGTTGCTTTGAAAGAATCGACGAATTGCTAGAGATCAACTGAGGTATTCTCAGATTATAGGCTCGCTTATGTATTTGGCGAGTGCCACGAGGCCTGATATCTCGTTTGCTGTGAGCAAACTAAGTCGGTTTGTATCAAAACCAGGAGATGATCATTGGAATGCGCTTGAGAGAGTTATGCACTATTTGAAAGGCACTGCAAGCTATGGGATTCACTACACCGGGTACCCGAGGGTACTGGAGGGTTATAGTGACTCAAACTGTATATCTGATGCTGATGAGATTAAAGCCACAAGTTGTTATATTTTTACACTTGGTGGTGGCGCTGTCTCCTGGAAGTCTTGCAAGCAGACCATCTTAACGAGGTCAACTATGAAAGCAGAACTCACAGCATTAGATACATCCATTGTTGAGGCAGATTGGCTTCGTTAGCTCTTGATGGACTTACCTATGGTTGAAAAACCAATACCCGCTATCCCGATGAACTGTGATAATTAAACTGTGATCATAAAGATAAACAGTTCTAAGGATAATATGAAGTCCTCAAGGCATGTGAAGAGGAGATTGAAATCTGTCAGAAAAATGAAGAACTCCAGAGTTATTGCGTTGGATTATATCCAAACGTCTAAAAACTTGGCAGATCCCTTCACAATGGGTTTATCACGTAATGTGATATAAAATGCATCGATGGAGATGGGTTTGAGACCCACCGTATGAGTTTTCCATAGTGGTAAGCCACTCTTTGTGATCGGAGATCCCATGAAGTAGAAGTGGGAGACAAGCTGTTGGACAGCTAATAGGAGAGTATCCCTATATTTGCTATCCCACTCCGTGAAGATGCAATACTCTCATAGTGTGCATGGCAGGTTGATACCTATCTTAATGTGTTCCAAGTGGCTTATTTGAGTAAGCAGAGATGTTGTCCTACATGACATCTCCTGAGGAACACACCTATATGAATTCGAGTGTAAACGTCGCAGTCTGTGAGAATTGGGTGTTCTCTAATAAATTCATGAAACACCTTGGAGTATGACGTATATGCTCCACCCGCGGGGAAGCCTTGCGGCAGCCCAGTATCGATCAAGGATTTGTGTGAAACTAGACTCGTAGAAAACTTGTAGTTCAAGGCATAGTCCACTATTCAAGTTGTGATCCAGTGTAGCATACATTTCTAATTGGAAGTTCAACTTAACAGTCTCCATCAAGAACCGGTATATAAACAATGTAATGGAACTAAGCAATGATGAGATGTGCCAATGAGACTTTGTGGGGGATTGCTGGATTTTGCTATGAGGCCTTTGGCCCAAAGCCCATCCAAAATCTGAAATTCTCATGGCCCATGTGTGTTGGCTGTTTGAGTGGTGTGGTTGGGACTAAAGTTTAGTCCCATACTGCTAGTGAAGAGGGAGCAACACCTCTTTATAAGGTGAGCTCTTCTAGCACTTGTAAGAGAGTGAGAAGAGAAGAGGCCTTCACGCACTCCTCCTCCTCGCTCGCCTCGCCACGCCACGCCTCGCCACGACGCGACGCGGGTTGTGGGATTGAGCCGAGCCGAGCTCATACCTACACGCTTATTTTTGCCGGTCAGGAACGGAAAGTCCTTAACAGACACGCCACGATCTAAGACGTCGGATCGTGGGCTGTAACCGACTCGGACGTGGGTCTACCCCATGTCTCTCCACTGCCGCGCATATATATATACGCGAGGTCCCTGCCAACCCTAGCCGTCGCCACAACATATGGTTTTGCACCGTTCCAGATCATTGCGCCGCCATCCAAGTCTTCTCCATCCCTCCTTCCGACGTGCACCGCGAGAAGGGACAGCAGGCCTCCGAATCCCCGCCTCTTGTGATCCTGTACGGGCGAGGGGCGATCAGGTTTTTGGGGAGCGCACTCGCGCGACTGCTGGTAGCGACGGTTTTCCGGACGACGACTTCTTCTCCGACCTCAGCAACCTCTTCCTCAACGACATGGATGACAACGTCAACACTGGCGGTTCTACCTCCGCTGCACCGTATGCGATCTTGTCCTCCCTGTTTGAGATCATACTAGAATTCCTATGTCTAGTTTGTGCCGTAGATTCGTTCTATTCGTTAACTATGCTAGTCTGCATGATTAGTTTAATCTATACTTTTGCTGTCCTAATCTATTTGCTGCTTATTCGAATTAAATCTTGTAGTAATTTGCTCATATTCTCAACACAGGGGTGTAAAATTTACAAGTGTATCTTAATGGGCATGAGTATTTTCAGGTTGGAAATGAAACCAGTGGGTGGAGACGTGCATTTTTTTTACACATTATTCTGCAGAACCTAACCATTGGCTTTTACTCCAAACAGGGTAAAATGGATCTGCTGTGCTTTCTTTTGTATATGAAAATTTACCCTAGAACAAGAGCTTGAAAAAAGAAAACCTACACATTTTCTCCTTCGAGAGTATACAATTCGCTCCTTCAGTTTCAAAATAGATGTTTTTTTCCTTTGCACAATTTACAATTTTGACAATTATAAATTAAGTTGTACTATGAATTTTCTTCTTCTTTTAATGATACCATTTACATTTAGCCAACCGGAGTTAATTTTAGTTACACAGAGATATAATTTTTTTATCAAGAACATATACGATGTTTCCTACAAGCACGCTCAATTCTATACATGACTTTTGAAAATTCTATACATGACTTCTGAAAATTGGACATATAGTTTCTAAATATGTTTTGTGATAGAATACTAATTCAATCCTTACAATATAAACTATGAGAGAATTTTTTTCACAAGCAAAAAGTCTTAACATAAAAAATGGTACACGTCACAAGTAAAACTTACTTCGTATACACTAATACATGTTGCATTGTAGAGAATTCTGAGCGTAGATTGGACGGATGCTAATGGATCAAGCTAGCAAATCGAATAGATCGACCAGACCAGGATGTTACTGGATCAAGCTAGTAAATCTAACAGTTACAACAATTTTGATAATGTGGAAGCACGCGTGTTAAGATAGCTGTAAGCAATGAAGATCACTCTCTTAGGTATATCGGATTTGAACTTTATACAATTCAAAATCATATTTGTTCTTTTGTTTCTCAAGCTATAATTAATTTTTGATTTGAAAAGTTGTGGCATGGTAGATGCGCCTAGTATATCAATGTTTTCTTTTACGGATTTGTTATTTCATATCTAGATTTTTTTGAAAGTTATTTCATATCTAGATATGAAATAGATACCTCATCATATCTAACGTCCACCATAGGATAAAAGCTCTTTAAGATTTGTTTGATTGTTTCTTTCCTCAGCTCAGTGCATCGTTTTTCTTGTCGTTGTTTTTCCGCAGCCTGCGTGCGCTAGCTTGTTTCATGTACCGGCCCATGGGGCTTCATTGATTCTCTGTTTTTTTTTCTTTTACATTGTTTTGGGGCTATGGTCGATTTGCACGTATGTGTAGCTGCATGCATGGGTTGTAGCTCGTGCAAACACACCTTGCATTGCACTATTAGTTACGTTTTCTATTTGTTTTCTTATCTGTCGTCTTATCGTGCGAGGTGAAAATGAAAAAAAAAGGACATGCCACCGATATTTTTTGTTTGTTTTTGTTTTAAGTTTTGTTTTAAGTATCACTGTTTTCATTTATTTTTCTTTTGGATTTGCTAATTTCGATCTAGATGAATTTTTTTTTGCTTTGTCACGCCTAAGTTGTTCACCATGCGATCAAACATGTACATTTTGTGCAATTTTTTTTTGTTCACATACATGTGCTTTTGTGTCGTGGTGTTGTTTGTGTTGTCGAACCGTGTTTTCGCAGGGCGCTGGTGGCCATTTTTCTCGTTTATATTTCATGTTTGTGCAAGTGTGCGTATATGAGCCTTTGTTTCACATAGGTTGTGATTCATTGGGACGATAGTTAGCACCGTCATCAAAATTTTCTAACGTACGATCTTTTGCTATTGAAACTTTCGTGCAACGTTTTGATCCACGTCAGGTTGTCGACATGTTTCGTGGCTTTCGTCCGTTGTTGGCTAGTTATGTGTCATCACACTGGGCCATTTTACGGCTCACGTCCGTTGTCGGGGTTGTGTCAATTCTCACTCTTTGTTGTGGGCCTTGTGGGCGCGGTTCAGTTTTTGTATAGAGAAACATGATTGTCGCTCTCTCTCACACGTTGAGCTACGGTTCCTTTATTGATTTTGCTTTCGTTTTTTTTTGTTTTTTGTTTTTCTATTTCTTTTTTAGTTTTGTGTAGTTGACCCGGTTACAACTTTCAAGTCCACTCTTGACTCGCATGTGGGCTCGTAGTTTGCATCATTTCAGTTGCAAGCCCATCTTTGACCTTCAACTTGGCATGTGGTTGGTTTGTTTTTCATCCCAATCGGAAGTCCACCCTCAACTCACAACTGGTCTCGTAGTTAGTAGTTGTGTCAGTTGCAAGTCCATCCTCGACTTGCAATTCGATCATAGTTTTGTGTAGTTGCAAGTAAACCCTCGACTCACAACTAGGCATGTAGTTTATTTCAACCCAGTTGCAAGCCCACCCATGACTCGCAACCCGGCTTCTGTTTTTATTTTTATCCTGATTGTAGGTCCAAACTTTTCTCACAATTAAGCATGTAGTTTATTTTATCCAAGTTGCAAGTCGTCTCTTGACTCATAACTTGGCTCGTAGTTTCGTAGTTGTTCTAGTTGCAAGTCCATCATCGACTATTAATTATGCTCGTAGGTTTCTGAGTTGCAAGTGGTCTTTTGTTTTCATTCTGGTTCCAAGTCGACCCTTGACTCACAACTGGGCACATAGTTTGTTTCGTCCCAGTTGTAAGTCGATACTTGACTCGCAACTGGGCTTGTAGTTTCATATTTGTGCCAGTTGCAAGTCAACCCTCGCGACTCGCAACTCATATTGTAGTTTTGTGAAGTTGTCTCAGTTTCAAGTATACCCTCGACTCGCCATTAGACCCTTAGTTTGTTTCATCCCAATTGCAAGCCCACCCTTGACTCGCAACTTGGCATGTATTCACTTTTTCATCCCGGTTGCAGGTCAACCCTTGACTCGCAACTAGGCTCACTGTTTGTTTTATCCTAGTTTTAAGTCGACCCTTGACTCCCAACTGGGCTCGCAGTTTCGTAATTGCCCATCTCAACATGCAAATGGCATCGTAGTTTTGATGTAGTTGTACTAGTTGCATGTCAGTCCTTGACTTGTAAGTAGGACCATTGTGGGATCACTAGAAGTGCATGTCTAGAGGGGGTGAATAGACTACTAGCAGGAATTTAAAACTACCACAAGCATAAGATCAAGGGTTGGCAGTTTTAGCATATGTTGCAAGTCTAGAACACCCTACACATGCAAGTCATGAAGTATAGCAGTGGAAAGTAAAGACATTGCACATGAAAGGAAGGAGTAGAAATAGGAAGATCAAACGCATGAAGGACACAAAGATTTTCCCCGTGGTTCCGATAGGTGGTGCTATAGTACGTCCACGTTCATGGAGTCTTCAACCCACGACAGGTAACAGTCGCGAGAGTCCACGGAGGGCTCTACCCACGGAGGGTTCCACAAAGAAGCAACCTTGACTATACCATGACGGCCTACGTCCACGGAGGACTAGCCTAACTCGGGGTAGATCTTCACGAAGTAGGCGATCTCCTTGCCCTTACAAACTTCTTGGTTCACTCCACAACACGAAGTAGGAGGCTCCCAAGCGACACCTAACCAATCTAGGAGGCACCACCCTCCAAAAGGTAATAGGCTTGATAATGTCAATGAACTCCTTGCTCTTGTGCTTCAAGATGATAGACTCCTCAACACATAATCACTCTCTCACAGATTTGGCTTGGTGGAAGAGGTTGATTGGGTGGAAAGCAAGTCGGGGAGGCTAGAAATCAAGATTCATATGGTAGGAATGGAATGGCATGATCTCAACACATGAGTAGGTGGCTCTCTCTCAGAAAATGAGTAGGTATGAGTGGAGAACTGTTCTGAGTGCTTCTCTTGCGAGTGAGTGCTGGTGGAGGGGTATATATAGCCATCTCCAGAAATCCAACCATCACACCTAATAATTAGACTCGGTGGAAGCGATGGGTAAATCACGGTTGTACCGAGTTTCCTCAGAGGTAGCAACTTTTGAATCTCAGTGAGATCGATACATAAAACTTGGTTGCACCGATAAGGTGACCAACGGTCAGATTGCCAATCTCGGTGATGCCGATTCACAAAACTCGGTGGGTCCGATTTTGTAAACTTGCGTAACAAGAAGTTGGCAACCCAAACTCGGTGACACCGAAGTGGAATCGGTTGCACCAAAATGCTAGGGTTTGGCTGAGTCTGTGTGAGGGTGAGAACCGGTGGCACTGAGTGGAAAGTGTTGGTTGCACCGATTTTGGATATTTGGCTTTGGACAAACTTTTGTGGAAGAGCTTGTGGGTGTATGTGGTGACTATCACTTGTGCACGTATGAGCATTTTGTTCACCAACAAACCCTAACCCCCTTTTACTAGTATTGGGTTTCCTATGGACTCAAAGTGGTTTCTCACAAAAAGGTAAAATGTAGAGTCCTTTGTTTGAAGCTTGGCCAATGCTATTCCTTCTCCTTATTCTTCATGGGGATACTCTCCACACTCCTTTTTGCCAGACCATCTCTCTCTATGGACTTTATCTGAAATACACGAGATGAAAGTACTAGTCCAAGAGACAATGTATGTTGTCATGAATTATCAACACACGACTTAGACTTGCTCCCCCTAAATGTGTGCAATCCCTTTAAAGGATAGTTGCTTTGGAATGCATGGACACACATGTAGTAGAAGGGATACAATGAGTCATGTGTATCTTGGCAGTATGCATCAAATATATATGAATGAGGTGTATCCTTGTTCAAGACTTCACTCTTGCAAACAATATGTGCAAGAAGCAAGAGATCATCTTGATCAAAGATATGATGGATATACTTACCTTGAGTTCTTGAGCATTCTAGTGGTAGAGATACACTTGAGAAAACAATGTTAGGAAACACAAGAGTATTCTACTAATCAAAAGCAATATAACTCAAAAATACCAAGATATGGAGAACATAAAAAAGATAGTATTCCTTAAGATTGATATGTCTCCAAGATCATTTAGAAGTTTCTCCCCTTTAGATATAAAAATGGTAGGACATCCTCTCCCTCTGAATCTTAGCATTTGGATATCAGGATTGGATAGGGTGAGAAAGTTCTAACATGTGAAAATCAAATGCAATAAACATATGAGTATTCATGGAAAAAGATTTGTTTATTTCAAGCAAAAAATTCCCCCTACTTTGGCATTATCCCCTTGTTTATATAAGTATAAACTTTGATATTCTGCTCCCCCTAAATTATATCTCCCCATTTGCATAAGCATGTATCTCCCTCTTTAGCTTGAAGCTTTGTATATTTCTCCCCCTTTGGCATCAATTGCCAAAAAGTTCAGATATAGGTAAGATACATGGATCATTGACGAACGAGGGATCCTTGAGAACAAGGGTCATGGAATGTAGGATTCATAGAATATGAAAATCATGGAAAAAAAATGAGGGATTCATTGAAAATAATTTCCCTCCCTTTGGTTAAACTGAAAATTTGCAGAACTTCTCCTCCTTTGAGTTAGGGATCCTTGAATGTATTTCTCCCCCTTCATATTTTTTAAATTAAAAGGGATCATCGAAGGATTGAGAAATCACAGAAGGAATACAAAGATTTACAGAAACACCTACAGAATAAAATAAAGTAGAAAGTCGATGGCTCTGAGACAAAATTGTTGGTGGTACCGATATGGTGTTGTGCAGTTTATCTGCAGAATTGGTAGAACCGAGTCCTTTGGGTCGGAGGCGCCGAGGCATAAAACAGAAACTTGGCAAATGTGAAAATTTGAACCAAATACAAAGTTGTAAATGGAAATCAACGAGGGATGAAAAACAAATGATTTGTACCAATTTATAGATAATTTACACATAGGTATCAACTAGGAAAGATTTGAATGGTTCCAAGAAATTTTGCAATATAGAGAATGAACCAATCGAGTTTCTTAACTAGATGATGGGCGATGACTAGGTCAACTATATTGGAGTATATTGACTTAAGAGCCAAGCAAGAATACTTGATCATAGGCCATACTCATCATTAAACTCAAAATGGGGTTACCATTTTTGATTAAGCATTTTAATGTCTTCATATCTTTTGAGTTGCTTTATCTCATGTATTGGAGTAAAGCTATATCAAGTATATGGGTACATACCTTTGAGTGATGTTGTTGACGTAGCTTGTAGGTGAACTTGATGAGGATGCTCGAAGTTGATGAAGGTCATTTTGAGTTTGGAGCAATCCTTGTTGTTTTCGTTCACTTTTCACCTACAAAGGTTAGTCACGCAAGGAAGAACATGATATATTCAAATGCCATAATACCAATTGAGATTTAGCAGTTGAGGGATATATGTCAAGGATATGTTTTGCTGTCTTCTTGCTTCCATCATCAAAGCGAGAATGTGGATACTTGGTCATGACAAGATTGCATAAGATATGAGTTGATTGCAATCTTGTGGAGTGTTGTTCTTCCAAGTACCTGCAAAAGGGTTAGATGCAAGACAAGGGAGCATAGAATTCCAAGGTATATGATATTCAAGGTAATAACATGGAATAGATAATGAAGCTCATCCCCTTGCAAGCATCCGAGCGAGCCTAGCTCAAATTTGAAGCATCAATGATGTTCAACTCACTCCTCAAATGACAAAACACTTTTTCATCAAGTGGCTTAGTAAAGATATCAGCCAATTGCTTGTTAGTACGAACATGCTTAAGATTAATGTCTTATTTGGCAACATGGTCACGAATGAAATGATGTCGGACTTGAATATGTTTGGTTTGAAAATGTTGCACATGATTATGACCAATCTTAATAGCACTTCCATTGTCACAAAGTAATGACACATTTTTAACATTAATTCCATAATCTTCTAGTGTTTGTGTCATCCATAATAATTGCGCACAACATGATCCAGTAGCAATATATTCAGCTTCGTCAGTAGATAGAGATACCGAATTTTGTTTCTTGGAGGACCAAGACACAAGAGATCTACCAAGAAATTGACATGTACCCGAGGTGGATTTTCTATCAACCTTGTCACCTGCATAGTCCGAGTCGGAGTAGCCAACAAGATTAAAAGAAGATCCCTTGGTATACCAAATTCCAAAGTTTGGTGTATGTATCAAGTATCTCACAATGCGTTTAACAGCCTTAAGATGACATTGTTTAGGTGCAGCTTGATATCTAGCACACATGCAAACACTAAGCATAATATCGGGACGGGAGACACATAGATAAAGCAATGAACCAATCATCGATGATAAACCTTTTGATACACCGGTTCACCCTCCTTAGTGAGATCATCGTGTCCGCTAGTGGGCATGGGAGTTTTCATACCTTTGCACTCTTGCATGTTGAACTTCTTGATTAAGTCATTGGTGTACTTTGTTTGAGAGATGAATGTACCTTCTCTCGTTTGCTTGATTTGTGGACCAAGAAGGAATTTTAGCTCACACATCATAGACATCTCATACTTTTTTGACATCAACCTTCCAAACTTCTCACTAAATGTGGGTTAGTAGATCCAAAGATAATATCGTCCACATAAATTTGGCACACAAATAGTTCACCATTAACTCTCTTTGTGAATAAGGTTGCGTCAATTTTACCAATTTCAATACCTTTTTCAATAAGAAACTTCGTTAGGCATTTATACCAAGCATGAGGAGCTTGCTTAATACCATATAAAGCTTTGCGAAGTTTGTAAACATGGTCATGTTTCTTAGGATTTACAAAACCAGGTGGTTGCTTAACATAGACCTCTTCTTCAATCTCTCCATTCAGAAATGCACTTTTAACATCCATTTGGTAAAGTGTGATATCATGGTGATTAGCATAAGCAAGAATAATTCGAATTGCTTGTAATCTAGCAACGGGGGCGTAGGTCTCACCATAGTCCATACCTTCGACTTGCGTATATCCTTGGGATATGAGGCGAGGCTTGTTGCGCACGACTTGACCGTCTTCATCTTGCTTGTTTCGAAATACCCATTTCATGCCGCTGATGTTTTGCTTCTTGGGCTTCTCCACGAGTGTCCACACTCCGTTCCTCTCGAAGTTGTGAAGCTCTTCATGCATAGCGTTCACCCAATCCGCGTCTTCAAGAGCTTATTAAACCTTCAGGGGTTCAATGCTAGAAATGAAAGAATAATGCTCAAAAAATTTAGCTAAGCGAGTTTTAAAGTGAGTGATCCTCCTTGTTTGTATGTCACCAAAGATTTAGTTTAGGCGATGGTTCTTGATCACTTGAGCTCGAACTCAAGGTAGCTTCAGATTGCTAGTTGGTGGAGCTTATTTTTCTTCATCATCTCCTTCATCTCCGTTGTTGTCAACGTGGTCATCTCCTTGAGGTGGTGGTCAAGGAGGTTGTGGTGGATCTTCATGATGTACTTCCTCCTCCTCCTCTTCATCTTGTCGTGTACCGCTTGTGGATGCTTCCATGTCGTATTGTCGGTAGCCTTGAACCGAAGTAGGAGCTTCCACTTGGGTTGATGAACTACATTCCTTCACCTCCATGGGACGAATCTTGCCGATGGGCAAGTCTTGGATAGATTCCGAAGGATATTTATCACCTACATCATTTGGAGATTGTTCGACTTGTGAACTATTAGACTCATCAAACTTCACATCTACCATCTCTTCAACTTTTCGAGTGAAGTTGTTGTAGACACGGTAGGTGTGAGAGTTCGATCCATAACCAAGTAGCAAACCTTCATGACATTTAGGAGCAAATTTAGCACGACGATGTTTATCAAGAATGTAACACTTAGAGCTGAATACTCGAAAGTATCCAACTTGCGGTTTGTTACCAGTGAGAAGCTCGTATGCCATTTTACCGAGAAGCTTGTGCAAGTAGAGTCGGTTTGTGAAAGTGCGTTATATCGACTAGAGGGGGGGGTGAATAGGCGATTTTTACAAATTCATCACTTGAGGAATTTCAGCTTTGAGGAATTTGAAATGCGATGAACAATTAGGAGCAGAATAAGTACTCAAGTGCATGAAGAACATAGCGACAACATAGTCACCACGATGAAATGAAACATGCACAGATTACAAGTAGCATGATACAAGATAAGCAGGTGAGGAACAAGTTAACTTGAAGAATTTGAGGTGAGGAAATTGTGAAAGTCTTCAGTCAAATTCTTCAAACAGTAAAGTTCAATTTCATCAACAGTTATACGAGGAAATGGAAGGGTTGAGGAAATATAACCAGGTAGCTTGATGAAGACAATGATTTCATGACCCAGTTCCAACTGTTGTGATAGTTGTACGTCTGGTTTGGAGCAGCCTGGTATTTAAACCAGAGGACACACAGTCCTAGGACACACAGTCCTTACCATATTCTCCTTGAGCTAAGGTCACACAATCCTCGCCCAACACTCGTGGTAAGGCTTCAGCGTAGACTTCCAAAATCCTCACAAACTGGTCACCCGGCGATCCACAATTTACTGCTGGATGCTCTAGACCAAGGTCACTTCATGATCCCCAATTGACTGCAAGAGCACTAGACCATGACGCCTAACCGTCTGGAGGATGCACGGTCCTCAAAGGTAACAAGCGTCGGTTCCACATAGGAATTTCTTCAGTGATGCTCAATCACTTTGGGTTTGGTGGTTTGGTTGTGGGTTTTTCCTCACTGATGATTTTCTCTCAAAGTCCTTGGAGGATGGGTTGCTCTCAAATGACAAGTGTCAGTTCTCTCTCGGAGCAGCCAACCAACTAGTGGTTGTGGGGGGTGGCTATTTATAGACAGGGTGCAACCTAACATGATAAGACATAAATGTCCCCAATGATATGACCATTATGTGGATAAGAATGATTGGGGACAGCTAGCGCTAAGCACAGCAATGGTCGGAATTTCGAACTATGAAAGTCCTCAGGCTTATCATGTTCCTCACTTGTAGGCAATTCGCACTGGTGAAATCCTAACTCCTCAGTCAGGTCAATTTCCTCAGAGACCAAAAGAACTTCATCTCTGTCACTGAAGAACTTGTTTGAACTGTAAGAGATTTCCAAAGGCTTCACTTGAAGGATTGTATAGGTTGAGATTTTTGGAGTTGAGCATCAGTTGGAAATTTTCCTTAGTATTACCTCGGCCCCCTTTAACAATACGGTGTTTCCTATGACTCAAATAAAGGTAATGAAACTACAAAAACAAAAGTCTTCACGCTTCATATTCCTCTTTCATTTCTTCAAGGTCACACCAACTTCTTCATTTTCAAAGTCTTCACAAAGTCTTCACCAAAGTCTTCAGAAAGTCTTCAGCAAAGTCTTCACTTGAAGACATACATTTTTAGGGGTCAATAATCTCCGAATATATCAAACTCCTCATCGACTTATAGAGCCTGTGTACACTCACAAACACATTAGTGCCTTAACCTATAAGTCTTCAATACACCAAAATCACTAAGGGGCACTAGATGCACTAACAATCTCCCCCCTTTTGGTGACTGATGACAAATAGGTTAAGTTTTCAGTGGGGATAAACATATGAAGTGAAAGTACTTAGGTTGAGGAATTTGATTGCAATATATAGAAGTACTCCCCCTGAAGATGTGCATATTTGAGGAATTTGCTTTGGACTGCAAATGCACATGGCAGGTGAAAACATGGAGAACTCCCCCTATATCTTGTAATTCATACACGCATTTGAACATATGATATTAAGAATTTGAAACGTGAGGAAAATGGGGTCTAACGAAATTCAGCATGTATGCATTAAGGTACTTGAGGAAATAAACATGCGAGGAAATAGTTCAAAAGTGTCAGACCACCATCGGACTTAAGTTTACACCTCAACCAACAAAAGTTTCAGAAGAGCGAGAGTTGTAACTTAAACAAAAATAGCCCATATAGAGAGACCCGCTTGAAGACTAACTCAAATTTTCTCCCCCTTTGTCATCGAAGACCAAAAGGGAAGAAAAAAAGTGAGGACAAACACCCCTTTGAAGAATTTCATCGTGTCGGTGAGGAAGGAGCGCCAGCGTTGTCGGGGTCGTTTGTCGATGCAGGGCTTGCCATAGTGTCGTCAATGTCTTCATCGTCATCGCGCTCTCGAGATGAATAAAATGAACTTGTGACCATCAGAGGAACTTGAACTTTCTTGAATTTCTTATGAGGTCGACTAGCCCAGTCAGGATGTTCCTCAAGATCCAGCTCATCCAGTTCTTCAGAAGACATGAGGTGAGACAGTACGACCCAAGAGCGGTTGAGGTTTTCATGTGCATAGTAGTGATTCCTCTTCATGATGTTCTACGTTACAGTCATGTTTGGCACAATGTATCCAAGTTGACGCTTCACCCACTTGTGATTGCGATCGACCTTCTAATGAAGACTTATTAGAAGCTCGCGATCAGTCATCACACAAGGGGCAAACTCTTGAGGTTTGTGAGATGAGGCCTTTGCATCAGAGTCTTGAGTGGCAGTGTCATCATTGGTGGAGAAGGAAGCGGCTTTGCGAAACTGTCCATCCAATGGACAAGTGCCTTCATCAATGATAGCCTTGCCTTTTCCTTCAACTGAGGCAATTGTGATCTTGATGACTTCAATTGGAGGAAGGAAGCCAAAGTGGTTATGGAAATCAGCCCTGAAGGGAATTGAGGACTTTGCGCTGATGAATTTCATTATCCAAGGCGCATAGGGCTTCTGTTCAAATGGAGCTAAAGCAGCACTTGCCAAAATCCTCATGAAGAAGTCGTGCAAGTCAATGGGAATCCCATGAATGATGTTGAAGAGCATATTCTTCATGACTCCTTCCACTTCTTCTTCTTCAGAATTGTGGCCCTTCTAAGGACATAGCGTATTTGTGAGTATACGGTAGACCGTCCTGGGCACATATAGAAGATCCTTCACAAGGAAGGTTTTTCGTTGAGGCTTTCCAGGAGGCAATGTCTTCATCAACACTTGCATCAACTGATTTGGAAGTGCAGGCTCATCAAACAGTTTGCGAGCTTCATCTGAGGGAAATGGAACTGGTACACACTGAAGCAATTTAGAAGCTTGAGCAGTGAAGTGTGTTGATCCTGTCATCCAGTCCAATATCTAGGAGTTGACGTCTGAAGCATTTCCGCTAATATGCAATGTGGCATAGAACTGAAGAATGAGTTCTTCATTCTAGTCGCAGATGTCGATGCAGAATGGAAGAATGCTTGCATCATGAAGAACCTGGAGCACCGGTGTGAATGATGGAAGGGTTTCCATGTCAGCATGAGGAATTTGGTGGTGCTCTAAGACTTTCTTCTTCTCAAAAAAAAAAAACTGATGCATAGTAGTTGAGCTGTGTTGCCGTCGAGAATCTATTGCGACCGGCCCTTGCCAAGTCATAGGGATTTGGACCAGTGAAGAACATACATTCATTGAAGAAATTGCTCTTTAGGAATTTGGGGCAAACTGAGCCTTTGAATGGCATTCTTATCTTCGGTTAAAGATTTGGCTTGAAGCACCCCTTAATCTCCTTTGGCATGGGAGGAACACCTTCAGACAGAATGATTTGGAGAGCTAGTTGTGGCGGGAGCATCAAGATCATCAGCCGTTGTGGCTAAAATTTCTTCAGTGACTTGGGTGTTCAGATTGGCAGATTCTTCATGTATTTCTTCAGTCGGAGCAGGCGACTAAGAAATCTGTGTCAGAGGAGTAGTCATTGGTGAATTTGGGTGTGCTGATTCCCAATATTCATCATTGATGACAGGCGTTGTATTGCCAATGTCTATGTCCTCATCAATTTCTTCAACTCCAGCCTCTTCAATAGTGAACTGAGGCTGGGGCGATGATACCTTTGGAGTTGAAGCAATGTATTCAACTTCAATTTCTTCATCAATCTGCTCTGTCGAAGCAGCAGACTGATCTTCATCTTCATCTGGGATGACATATTCCACCCCAAATGGTACAATTTCGTAGGCAGGTGCTGAGGAAATTGGTGTAGCATCAATAGGTCCAGTTGAAGAACTTGGCATAGTCTTCAACTTCTTCACGGCTGAGGTTTCTGAATCTGATGCTTTTCTCTTAAGAGTCTTTTCCTCAACAGTGTCAGTTTCTTTAGGAACGACTGATGCAGCCGCCCTGGTGTGTTTAGTTTCTTCAGGTGCAGCAAAAGCTTCAACTGGCCATTCAGTTTCTTCAGGCACAACAGTGGTGCTTGTCCTGGCATGATCATCAGTGGTCTGAGTTTCCTCAGCAGCACTGGCAATTGCTTCTAGTGCAGAAGCATTTCCATCAACAGTTTCATCAGGCCGAGCAATTTCATCAGTAGCTTGAGGAATTTCATCAGCCTGAGGATTTTGTGGTTGCGATCGAGCAACAACCCTAGTGTTGTGATCCTTCACTGCAGCTTGAGCAGCCCTGACGAATCTCACCTTGGTGCCCTTCCATTCAGCATCATATCTCTCTTGATCCTCACAGAGTGTGCGAATTTCAGACTGAACAGTGACGAGTTGATTTGCGGTCAAATTCATCACATTGTCTCTCAGAAACTTTTCTTTCCGAACCTTGTTCCTCTTAGCTCTCAGAGCTTGCTCTCTTTTGCCTTTTTCTTCAGAAATGAAGTGGCGGAGGAGATGATCCACTCCTAGAGGCATATTTAGTGAAGAAAGTGGGGTCCTTGGGTTTTCATGCCATATATCGATGAAGTTGAGGATCATCTTGGGATCCAGCATGAGAGGAACAGAGCTGCCCTTTGCTATAGCAGCCCTTTGTTGACTTTGCCTGATGATTTCTTCCAATTCCTCATCATCAGCTTCATCATCATCATCCTCAGAACCTGAGGGTATGGTCACCACAACCTTGCTTGAGTGAGGACTTGGTCTTTGACCTCGTCCAACAGTTTTCTTCAGATTCAACGTAGAAGGGCTAGTTGAAGACTTTGCTATAGTGGAGGGGCTTGCTGAGATCTTTGGAACTCTTGAGAATCCCTCAGTCCTCTTACATGATGCCAGATGCACTAGGGTTGAGGACTTTGCAGCTGTAGCAGAAGACAGAGCAGCAACCGTTCCAGCAGCTGAAGACTTTTAGGCCGAGGCCTTTGACCTTGAGGGATTTAATGTGAAGGTTTTGAGGTTGAAGAACTTGTCCTCAATGCAGATTTTTTCCTCATGATTTTCTTCGGAGCACTTGCAGAGGCTCCGACAGAGGCAACAGAAGCAGAATCTTCATTGAATTTCTTCACTGCCTCCTTGGCTTTCTTTGCCAGCTTGGCTTGCTGCTTCTCCCACATGTGAGGAAAGTCCTCACCAGTCTTGATGCTAGTGGGATCAACAATTTGATTCGGAGCAAGGGGAGGCCTGCTATAAGGAGGTTTTACTGCAAATTTCATCATGCATTTTTGAGTTACATAATGATACTCCTTCCATTCCCTTGCCCATCTCCTCTCAATTTTCCGCAGATGAATTTTTCTCTGCTTGGTCGTTTCTTTGCCATGAGTTTCTTCATCGGATGTGCAATATTCCTGATACACGTCATCTGGAATCTCAAAGGCAGTGTGCACATCTGGCTTCTTTCCACCTTTCCGAGGTTTCTTTCCGTCAGCCATTTTCTTCACTTGAGGAATATGAACTCTTGAGGACTCTGAAGAAGTACACAATTTTTCCTCAAGGAGCGCGGCAAATGAGTTAAGTTGATGAGAACCTAGTGATTCATCAGCGGACATGTTGTACCTATGAACAGAGTATAGGTGCGAGGAACTTGAAGAGGTCATCTGCGTTCTTAGAAATGTTTCTAAATAAAATAGGTGAGAGGAATTTGACTATGGGTGTCTTGAGGAATTTCACTAAGTGTTCTTTGTCTCAGGTTCCAGAGTTGTGCAAATTTTGAGGATTCACACAATTGAGGAATCTTTAAGAAAATCATTACTTAGGGAAAAACATCAAGTATGTGAAGATGTAAGGTGATTTTTAGAATAAGGTTCATGAAGAATAAAAATCTTTCAAGGAATATGAAGAGCATTTGAGGATCAAACAAGGGCAGTAAAAATAAATTATATTTACCCTGGTGAAGAACACGACGAACAAGAGATGAGATTGGGAAGTTCGTCCGTTCAGATCTCCCACGCCCTAGCTTGACAGAGGGAGACAGCTACAGCGGCGGCGGGATGAGGACTTCCGCAGCCGATGCGAGTACGGCGACGACGAGGTTGAGGCAGTGAAGCTCTTCCTCACCAGCGACGATGACTTTAGCGGCGGTGCTAGGTTGGACCTCGGGAGAGGGATGAGATGAGGAGTAACCGAGCACATTTGAAGGGGATGGGGTATTTATAGAGGGAGTGAAAACCAATCTGCCCGAAGATTTTGGACAAGATTGCCCCTGACCCTTTCTCTCCACGCGACAGGTGTCACCCACATTCTAAGTAGTGGAGATTATGGGGGATCGTGGGTTATTAAGTCATGGGAATCGAAACCGTTTGAGCGGGAACCGCTAAAAAATTTGATAGTGAAAATTTCAAAGTTTTCGTTCGCAAATTCTTCAGCTATCAAGGACACAGTGAAGACTTTGAACAATTTTCAAAGTAGAACGCATATGAAGAATTTGTGAACGGACTGGGTTGAGTTTAGCATAGAGGGAAAAGGGTCCGATCACATTCACTTAGATGAAAATCAACTTGAAGAATTAGCAATAAGTGAATGCTGTTGAGGACATTGAAAACTCTAATGCTGTTGAGAATAAGTGAATGCTGTTGGGGATGGGGTATATAATCAATGAAGAACATGAGTTTCAAAGTTTGAAGAATTTGAAAAGTTGAGGAATTTGCAAATTTGAGGAATTTGATAATTTGAAGAATTTGCAAAAATGACGAAAAACTCAATTTTGAAGAATTTCAACTTTGGTTGGTGGCGTGACCCACTGTATAAGAATGATGATTTCAGACACCGCGTACAATTGTCGTAGTGTTCTGAGAATCAAATTGTTCATTTATTTCTTCACACTTAGAGGGTTATTCTTCATTGATTGAAGAAAAATGCTACTTCGTGTGTTGCACATCAAAGTCATCAATTTTGCATAAGTGTTAGGATGTGTGTCCTTCTTCATAGAACATTCGAAGATTCTAAGATGTTTAGCTCATGCCACAACTTGCAAAATCTCTTTTCATCCAAGGGCTTTGTGAAGATATCGGCCAATTGTTCTTTAGTGGGGATGGGGTCGATAGAGATGTCGCCCTTGAGTACATGATCTCGAAGAAAGTGATGACGAATCTGGATGTGCTTGGTCTTGGAGTGCTGAACTGGGTTGTATGCAATCTTGATGGCACTCTTGTTGTCGTAGTAGAGAGGCACATTCTTTAACTTGATGCCGTAGTCCTTAAGGGTTTGCTTCATCCATAGTAACTGAGCACAACATGAGCCAACAACAATGTACTCACCTTCAGCAGTAGAGAGTGAGATGCAGTTCTGCTTCTTCGAGGACCAACAGACTAGGGATCGTCCGAGGAAATGACATGTGCCTAAGGTTGGCTTGCGATCCATGCGATCTCCAGCATAGTCAGCATCAGAGTATCCGACGAGGTGAAGATTTGAGCCCTTGGGATGCCATAATCCAAGTGTTGGTGTGTGAGCTAAGTATCGAAGAATATGTTTCACAGCCTTATGGTGTGATTCCTTCGGCGTTGCTTGGAATCGGGCACACATGCAAACACTTAGCATAATATCAGGCCTAGATGAACATAGATACAATAATAAACCAATGATGGAGCGGTATACCTTCTGATCGAAATCTTTACCATTTTCATGAGTGCAGAGGTGGCCTTTTGAAGGCATTGGAGTTTTGACGCCTTTGCAATCTTGCATGTCGAATTTCCTCAGAACAGCTTTGAGGTATTTCTCTTGAGAGATGAAGATGCCGTTGTCTTGTTGACGAATTTGAAGACCTATGAAGAATTTCAACTCTCCCATCATAGACATTTGATATTCTTCACTCATCATATAGGTAAATTCATCACTGTAACGTTTGTCAGTACATCCAAAGATAATATCATCCACATATATTTGGCATATAAAGAGTTCATTATCACAGGATTTTGTGAAAAGAGTGTGGTCGAGTGAACCGGGTTTGAAGCCTTTCTTCATGAGGAATTCCTTCAGAGTGTTGTACCAAGCCCGAGGGGCCTGCTTGAGGCCATAGAGGGCCTTGTTTAGTTTGAAGACTTTGTCAGGATGCTTAGGGTGTTCAAAACCTGGGGGTTGAGCAACATATACTTCTTCCTCAAGCTTACCATTGAGGAATGCACTTTTCACATCCATTTGATATAAGATGATATTAGGATGGTTAGCGTAAGCAGGTAATATGCGAATAGCTTCAAGTTAGCAACAGGTGCAAACGTTTCATCAAAGTCAATTCCTTCAACCTCTGTGTAGCCTTGAGCTACAAGTCGAGCCTTATTCCTCACCACAAGGCCATTTTCATCTTGCTTGTTGCGGTAGATCCATTTGGTACCTATGATGTTATGTTTGTGAGGATCTGGTCACTTGACAAGTTCACACACATTGTTGAGCTTGAATTGATGCAATTCGTCTTGCATAGATTGAATCCACTCAGGCTCCTTGAATGCTTCATCAACTTTGGTGGGCTCTATGATAGAGACAAAGGCAAAGTGCCCACAAAAGTTGGTTAAATGTGAAGCTTTTGAGCGAGTGAGGGGACCTGGTGCGTTGATGTCATCAATGATTTTGTCAATCTGTACTTCATTTGCAACTGTAGGATGAGCAAGTTGATGTGGCTGAGGATTTTCATCAGCTCCATTTTCTTCAGGTGTATCAGCATGAGTGTCTTCATTCGTTGGAATGACTTCCTCAATGGGTATGATATATTTATTTGCCTTCAGCTTGATGGATTCCTCGGGAGACTATTCATCTAACACAGAAGGTAGGTGCTCTTTTTGTGAGCCATTAGTTTCATCGAATCGCACATCTACAGTTTCAACAACCATGTGATGATAGGTGTTGAAGACTTTGTAGGTGTGCGAGTCCTTTCCGAAACCAAGCATAAAACCTTCATGTGCTTTCGGTGCAAACTTAGAATTATGGTGAGGATCTCTGATCCAGAATTTTGCACCGAAGACTTTAAGATAATTTACATTAGGTTTCTTGCCAGTCATAAGTTCATATGAAGTCTTCTCGAAGAATTTGTGAAGATATACCCTATTGATGATGTGGCATGCAGTATCAATTGCCTCATGCCAGAAGCGACGAGGAGTCTTGTATTCATCATGCATGGTGCGAGCCATCTCGACGAGAGTCCTGTTCTTGCGCTCCATGATGCCATTCTAGTCCCAATACTTTGCTTTTTTCCTTTGTCTGCATAGGTGATATGCTTCAGAGAAGATGGCATGAGTGACAAATTCATAAGTAGATTTTTGTCACACGTCATGTGGTTTGTGCATCCACTATGGAGGACCTTTCAGTCAGTGGCTTTTGGAGTATCATCCTAAAGATGAATTAGTACAACTTACGAACTCATATGCTTCAGAGTGAAGAATATGACATCCATTTCATCAGATAGGATTTCATCACACAAGATAGTAAGCAAGCAGTGTGAGGACATGAGAAATGAGGAATTCATTTCATCATGGTTTGCTTGCGTCCTTTCATGCATTTCCTTAGGTCTTCAGCAAGTTCATCAGATGTTCAGTTTCATCTGGAGACCTGACCCTGCATAATAAATTAGTTCATTTTTTCACCACCCACATCTAGAGGGGTGGCAAAGAGTTAATCATTCTGCGAGCACTATGTGAGAAAGGAGGCATTGAAGCAAGTGCGCTTTGTTTCATAGGACGAGGATTAGAGTACTCAAATGAATAAGCATAGAAATTCTTCGAGGACTTATGAACATAATGGTTTGAAGAATAATGCACATATTCATAACTCTTAGATTTTTCCTGCGAAACAGAAGTATTAGCATGAGAATGATATTTTTGACCATTTGAGGAATTTGGTCCAAGTGAGGACTTTGATCTGGGGTTCCTATTCTTCATGAGTGGTGTCGTGAGGGCATTCACTTGAAGATTTTGAAGGTAGCTCTTGGGAACCCAGATTTTCTCCAGAGGAGAGCCATTCCTGCAGTTAGTTCAAACAAATCTAGCAAATACTTCACATTTCTGATTTTTGAAGAATTTGTAGTTCAAGTCAAGTGACTCATGAGAGAAATATGAAGTTTCACACGTAAAGCCAGATAAGGTGGATGGATCTATAGGAGGTCCTTTCGCAGCAACCCATGAGGTTTTGGGGTACTACTCAGGTGTCCAGTAGGATCCATCAGCATTGAGTTTCCTCACAAAGGCAATACCCTCTTTCCTAGGGTTCCTGTTCAGAATCTGCTTTTTGAGGACATCGCAAAGGGTTTGATGCCCTTTGAGACTTTTGTATATGCCTGTCACATACAATTCCTTCAACCCTGCATTGTCATCAGTGATACTTGTGGTATCCTCAGATGACGAATTTGAGACCACAGGAATAGTTGAAGAATTTGCAGCAATAGAAGCATTTGAACATTCAGGTGAAGAATTAGCAGTTTCACGTTCAATGCATTTCAAACAAGGTGGAACAAATTCTTCCTGAGCGGTACTGATCTGTTGAGCTAGTAAGGAATTGTTTTCCCTTTGGAGATCCTCATGTGACACCCTCAGTTTCTCAAGATCTTGCTTTCTTTTAATAAATTCATAATAAAGCTTCTCATGATCAACTAAGAGGTCGTTATGATGACTCTGTAGGTTATCATACTTTGTCTGAAGACTTTTGGGATCGACAGACATAGTTTGAGTCCGATCCACTTCATGGTTCAACAGATCATCGCTTTTGTCTAGCATTTTTTGAAGCTTTTCAAGTGCACTTTGTTGCTTAGTGGCAATTTTAACAAGTTTAGCATAGCTAGGTTTCACATATTCATTAGATTCACCTTCACTTGATTCAGATGAGGAATGATGTTTGTGTACCTTTGAGCCTTTTTCCATGAAGCAATACGTGGGAGCATAATCATCATTGCTGACGTTAGAGTCGTTGGAGTAGTCATATTCTTCATCGTTGAAGATGGACTTGCTGACGAAAGCAGTAGCGAGAGCAAGGCTAGCGACACCAGATTCTGATTCCTTCTCAGATTCTTCCTCTTCTTCATATTCTCCAGATTCTTCCTCAGAATCCATTTCCTTGCCGATGAATGCTCGAGCCTTTCTGGAACCATTCTTGTTGTGCTTTGAGGACTTTGAAGATGAGGACTTTGCAGATGAGGAATTTGAAGATTTCTTATTTTTCTTTGAGTCATCAGAACTATCCTCCTTGTTTTTCTTCTTCTTCTTTGAATCTTTTTCCCAGGGAGGACAGTTAGAGATAAAGTGACCAGGCTTCTTGCAACGATGACAAGTTCTTTTCTTGTAGTCTTCTGAGGAATCTGATTTCCTCAAGCCACTTTTTGATGACTTTCCAAATCCACCTCTCCTTGAGAACTTCTGGAAATTTCTCACAAGCATTGCTAGTTCCTGACTTAGTTCTTCAGGATCACCAAGGCTGCTGTCAGAAACTTCTTCTTCAGATGAGGAAATTGCTTTCGCCTTAAGAGCACGAGATCTTCCATAGCTTGGCCCATAGAGGTCTCTCTTCTGAGCTTGTTGGAATTCATGAGTATTGAGTCTCTCAAGAATATCAGCAGGATCAAGTGATTTGTAGTCTCCACGTTCTTGAATCATCAAAGCTAGAGTATCGAATGAGGAGTCAAGAGATCTTAGCAGTTTCTTCACCACTTCATGGTCAGTGATATCGGTGGCACCCAGTGCTTGAAGCTCATTGGAGATATCAGTGAGATGATCAAAAGTTTGTTGAACATTTTCATTGTCAAGTCTCTTGAAGCGGTTGAAGAGATTGCGAAGAAAATCAACACGAGAGTCACGTTGAGTGGAAACACCTTCGTTGAGTTTGGACAACCTATCCCAGATAAGCTTAGCAATCTCCAAAACACTCACTCTGCCATACTGACCTTTGATCAGATGGCCACATATGATATTCTTCGCTTGAGAATCGAGTTGCTTGAATCTCTTCACATCAACAGTAGTAACAGTGGGAGTGACAGAGGGCACACCATTTTCCACAACGTACCAGAGATCGTTGTCAATAGCTTCAAGGTGCATACGCATCTTGTTCTTCCAGTAGGGGTAGTCTGTCCCATCAAAGGTAGGACACCTCGCGGAAACCTTGATCATACATGTAGTCGACATAACTAGAACTCTAGGTGGTTAAACCAAAATCACACAGAGCAAGGGAGTACCTGCTCTGATACCAATTAAAAGTGCGTTATATCGACTAGAGGGGGGGGGGTGAATAGGCGATTTTTACAAATTCATCACTTGAGGAATTTCAACTTTGAGGAATTAAAAATGTGATGAATAACTAGTAGCAGAATAAGTACTCAAGTGCATGAGGAACATAGCGACAACATAGTCATCATGATGAAATGAAACATCCATAGAGTACAAGTAGCGTGATACAGGATAAGCAAGTGAGGAACAAGGTAACTTTAAGAATTTGAGGTGAGGAAATTGTGAAAGTCTTTAGTCAAATTCTTCAAACAGTAAAGTTCAATTTCATCAACAGTTATACAAGGAAATGAAAGGGTTGAGGAAATAGAATCACGTAGCTTGATGAAGAAAATGGTTTGATGACCCAGTTCCAACTGCGGTGACAGTCGTACGTCTGGTTTGGAGCGGCCTGGTATTTAAACCAGAGGACACACAGTCCCAGGACACATAGTCCTTACCGTATTCTCCTTGAGCTAAGGTCACACAGTCCTCGCCCAACACTCGTGGTTAGTCTTTAGGGTAGACTTCCAAAACCCTCACAAACTGGTCACCCGGTGATCCACAATTTATTGCTGGATGCTCTAGACCAAGGTCACTTTGTGATCCCTAATTGACTGCAGGAGCACTAGACCATGACGCCTAACCGTCTGGAGGATGCACAGTCCTCAAAGGTAACAAGCATCGGTTCCACACAGGAATTTCTTCAGTGATGCTCAATCACTTTGGGTTTGGTGGTTTGGTTGTCGGTTTTTCCTCACTGATGATTTTCACTCAAAGTGCTCAATGGATGGGTTGCTCTCAAATGACAAGTGTCAGTTCTCTCTCGAAGCAGCCAACCAACTAGTGGTTGTGGGGTGTGGCTATTTATAGCCAGGGTGCAACCCTGACATGATAAGACATAAATGCCCCCAATGATATGACCATTATGTGGATAAGAATGATTGGGGACAGCTGGCGCTAAGCACAACAACGCTCGGAATTTCGAACTAGAAAGTCCTCAGCTTATCATGTTCCTCACTTGTAGGCAATTCGCACTGGCGAAATCCTAACTCCTTAGTCAGATCAATTTCCTTAGAGACCAGAAGAACTTCGTCTCTGTCACTGAAGAACTTGTCTGAACCGTAAGAGATTTCCAAAGGCTTCACTCGAAAGATTGTATAGGTTGAGGATTTTGGAGTTGACCATGAGTTGGAAATTTTCCTTAGTATTATCTTGGCCCCCTTTAACAGTACGGTGTTTCCTATGAATCAAATAAAGGAAATGAAACTATGAAAACAAAAGTCTTCACGCTTAATATTCCTCATTCATATCTTCAAGGTCACACCAACTTCTTCATTTTCAAAGTCTTCACAAAGTCTTCACCAAAGTCTTCAGCAAAATCTTCACTTGAAGACATACATTTTTAGGGGTCGATAATCTCCGAATATATCAAACTCCTCATCGACTTATAGAGCCTGTGTACACTCACAAACACATTAGTACCTTAACCTATAAGTCTTCAATACACCAAAATCACCAAGGGGCACTAGATGCACTAACAAAGACCTAAGAAGAATTTCAACTCTCCCATCATAGACATTTGATATTCTTCATTCATCATATAGGCAAATTCATCACTGTAACATTTGTCAATACAACCAAAGATAATATCGTCTACGTATATTTGGCATATGAACAATTCGTTGTCATAGGATTTTGTGAAAAGAGTGGGGTCGAGTGAACCGGGTTTGAAGCCTTTCTTCATGAAGAATTCCTTCAGAGTGTCGTACCATGCCCGAGGGGCCTGCTTGAGGCCATAGAGGACCTTGTTTAGTTTGAAGACTTTGTCAGGATGCTTAGGGTCTTCAAAACCTGGGGGTTGAGCAACATATACTTCTTCCTCAAGCTTACCATTGAGGAATGCACTTTTCACATCCATTTGATATAAGATGATATTATGATGGTTAGCGTAAGCAAGTAATATGCGAATAGCTTCAAGTCTAGCAACAGGTGCAAACGTTTCATCAAAGTCAATTCCTTCAACCTGTGTGTAGGCTTGAGCTAGAAGTCGAGCCTTATTCCTCACCAGAAGGCCATTTTCGTCTTGCTTGTTGCGGTAGATCCAGTTGGTACCTATGATGTTATGTTTGTGAGGATCTGGTCGCTTGACAAGTTCCCACACATTGTTGAGCTTGAATTGATACAATTCCTCTTGCATAGCTTGAATCCCCTCAGGCTCCTTGAATGCTTCATCAACTTTGGTGGGCTCTATGATAGAGACAAAGGCAAAGTGCCCACAAAAGTTAGTTAAATGTGAAGCTTTTGAGCGAGTGAGGGGACCTGGTGCATTGATGTCATCGATGATTTTGTCAATCTGTACTTCATTTGCAACTCTAGGATGAGCAGGTTGACGTGGGTGAGGACTTCCTTCAGCATCATTTTCTTCAGGTGTATCAACATGAAAGTCTTCATTTGTTGGAATGACTTCCTAAGTGGGTATGATATCTTCAGTTGCCTTCAACTTGATGGATTCCTCAGGAGACTGTTCATCTAACACAGAAGACAAATGCTCTCTTTGTGAGCCATTAGTTTCATTGAACCGCACATCTACAGTTTCAACAACCTTGTGATGGTAGGTGTTGAAAACTTTGTAGGTGTGCGAGTCCTTTCCGTAACCAAGCATAAAACCTTCATGTGCTTTCGGTGCAAACTTAGAACTGTGGTGAGGATCTCTGATCCAGCATTTTGCACCAAAGACTTTGAGATAACTTACATTGGGTTTCTTGCCAGTCATAAGTTCATATGAAGTCTTCTTGAAGAATTTGTGAAGATATACCCTGTTGATTATGTGGCATGCAGTATAGATTGCCTCAGGCCAGAAGCAACGAGGAGTCTTGTATTCATCAAGCATGGTGCGAGCCATCTCAACTAGAGTCTTGTTCTTGCGCTCCATGATGCCATTCTGTTGAGGAGTATAAGGGGCGGATAACTCATGAGTAATACCAAGTTCATCAAGATATTCATCAAGATTAGTGTTCTTGAATTTAGTCCCATTATCACTCCTAATATGCTTGATCTTGACGCCGAAGTTGGTGGAGGCCCTTGAAGCAAATCGTCTGAAGACATCCTGCACTTCATTTTTGTACAGAATAATAAGCACCCAAGTGTAACGAGAGTAATCATCAACAATGACAAAGCCATACAAACTTGAAGCATTTTTTAGTATGGAGTAATGAGTGGGGCCAAATAGATCCATGTGAAGCAATTCAAAGGGTCGAGTCGTGGTCATGATTGTCTTCGAGGGATGCTTGGATCTGGTCATCTTTCCAGATTCACATGCACCGTAGAGGTGGTCCTTGAGGAATTTGACACGCTCGATACCAATGACGTGCTTTTTCTTCACGAGCATGTGCAAGTTCCTCATACCCGCATGTCCAAGTCGTCGATGCCACAACCAGCCTTCTGAAGACTTTGTGAGTAAGCATGTGGCAGGTTGAGGACCTATAGAGAAATCAACAATATACAAGTCTCCTCTCCTAAAGCCTTTGAAGACTTTGGAATTGTCAGATTCCATGATGACAACACAACGATATTTTCCAAATGCGATGATCATATCAAGATCACAAAGCATTGAGACAGACATAAGGTTGAACCCAAGGGATTCAACAAGCATCACCTTATCCATGGTTTGGTCCTTTGAGATAGCAACCTTACCAAGTCCCAATACTTTTCTTTTTCCTTTGTCTGCGTAGGTGATATGCTTCAGAGGAGATGGAGTGAGTGGCAAATTCATCACTAGATTCTTGTCACCAGTCATGTGGTTTGTGCATCCACTATCGAGGACCCACTCAGTAGCTTTTGGAGTATCATCCTAAAGATGAATTAGTACAACTTACGAACTCATATGCTTCAGAGTGAAGAATATGACATCAATCTCATCAGATAGGATTTCATCACACAAGATAGTAAGCAAGTAGTGTGAGGACGTGAGAAATGAGGAATTCATTTCATCATGGTTAGCTTGCGTCCTTTCAAGCATTTCCTCAGGTCTCCGGCAAGTTCATCAGATGTTTAGTTTCATCTGGAGACCTGACCCGACATAAGAAATTAGTTCAATTTCTTCACCACCCACATTTGAAGGGGTGGCAAAGAGTTCATCATTCTGCGAGCACCATGTGAGAAGGGAGGCATTGAAGCAAGTGCGCTTCGTTTCACAGAGCGAGGGTTAGAGTACTCAAATGAATAAGAAGAGAAATTCTTCGAGGACTTATGAACATAATGGTTTGAAGAATAATGCACATATTCATAACTCTTAGGATTTCCCTGCAAAACAGAAGCATTAGCGTGAGAATGATATTTTTGACCATTTGAGGAATTTGGTCCAAGTGAGGACTTTGGTTCATATGAAAAAATTGATCTGGGGTTCCTATTCTTCATGAGTGATGTCGTGAGGACATTCACTTGAAGATTTTGTAGGTAGCTCTTGGGAACCCAGATTTTCTTCATAGGAGAACCGTTCCTGCAGTTAGTTCCAACAAATCTAGCAAATACTTCACCTTTCTGATTTTTGAAGAATTTGTAGTTCGAGTCAAGTGACTCATCAGAGGAATATGAAGTTTCACACGTAAAGCCAGATAAAGTGGATGGATTTACAAGAGGTCCTTTTGTAGCAACCCATGAGGTTTTGGGGTACTGCTCAGGTGTCTAGTAGGATTCATCAGCGTTGAGTTTCCTCACAAAGGCAATACCCTCTTTCCTAGGGTTCGTGCTCAGAATATGCTTTTTGAGGACATCGCAAAGGTTTTGATGCCCTTTGAGACTTTTGTACATGCTTGTCACATACAATTCCTTCAACCCTGCATTGTCATCAGTGATACTTGTGGTATCCTTAAATGTGGAATCTGAAACCACTGGAATAGTTGAAGAATTTGTAGCAATAGAAGCATTTGAACATCTAGGTGAAGAATTAGCAATTTCACGTTTGATGCATTTCAAACAAGGTGGAACGAATTCTTCCTAAGCGGTACTGATCTGTTGAGCCAGTAAGGAATCGTTTTCCCTTTGGAGATCCTCATGTGACACCCTCAATTTCTCAAGATCTTGCTTTCTTTGAAGAAATTCATAAGAAAGCTTTTCATGATCGGCTAAGAGGTCGTTATGATGACTCTAAAGATTAGCATACTTTGTCTGAAGACTTTTGAGATCGTCAAACAGAGTTTGAGTCCGATCCACTTCATAGTTCAATAGATCATCGCTTTTGTCTAGCATTTTATGAAGCTTTTCAAGTGCACTTTGTTGCTTAGTGGCAATTTTAACAAGTTTAGCATAGCTAGGTTTCACATATTCATCAGAGTCACCTTCACTTGATTTAGATGAGCAATGATGTTTGTGTACCTTTGAGCCTTTTGCCATGAAGTAATAGGTGGGAGCATAATCATCATTGCTGACGTCAGAGTCGTTGGAGTAGTCATATTCTTCATTGTTGAAGATGGACTTGCTGACGAAACCAGTAGCGAGAGCAAGGCTAGCGACACTAGATTCTGATTCCTCCTCAGATTCTTCCTCTTCTTCATATTCTTCAGATTCTTCCTTAGAATACATTTCCTTGCCGATGAATGCTCGTGCCTTTCTGTAACCATTCTTCTTGTGCTTTGAGGATTTTGAAGATGAGGACTTTGAAGATTTCTTCATTTTCTTCAAGTCATCAGAACTATCATCCTTGTATTTCTTCTTCTTCTTTGAATCTTTTTCCCAGAGAGGACAGTCAGAGATAAAGTGACCAGGCTTCTTGCAACGATGACAAGTTCTTTTCTTGTAGTCTTCTGAGGAATCTGATTTCCTCAAGCCACTTTTTGATGACTTTCCAAATCCACCTCTCCTTGAGAACTTCTGGAATTTCCTCACGAGCATTGCTAGTTCCTGACCTAGTTCTTTAGGATCACCAATGCTGCTATCAGAATCTTCTTCTTCAGATGAGGAAAGTGCTTTCGCCTTCAGAGCATGAGATCTTCCATAGCTTGGCCCGTAGAGGTCTCTCTTCTCAGCTTGTTGGAATTCATGAGTATTGAGTCTCTCAAGAATATCAGCAGGATCAAGTGACTTGTAGTCTCCACGTTCTTGAATCATCAATGCCAGAGTATCGAATGAGGAGTTAAGAGATCTTAGCAGTTTCTTCACCACTTCATGGTCAGTGATATCGGTGGCACCCAGTGCTTGAAGCTCAGAGATATCAGTGAGACGATCAAAAGTTTGCTGAACATTTTCATTGTCAAGTCTCTTGAAGCGGTTGAAGAGATTGTGAAGAACATCAACATGAGAGTCACGTTGAGTGGATACACCTTCGTTGACTTTGGACAACCTATCCCAGATAAGCTTAGCAGTCTCCAAAGCGCTCACTCTGCCATACTGACCTTTGCTTAGATGGCCACAGATGATATTGTTTGCTTGAGAATCAAGTTGCTTGAATCTCTTCACATCAGCAGTAGTAACAGTTGGAGTGATAGAGGGCACACCATTTTCCGCAACGTACCAGAGATCGTTGTCAATAACTTCAAGGTGCATACACATCTTGTTCTTCCAGTACGGGTAGTCCGTCCCATCAAAGGTAGGACACCCCGCGTAAACCTTGATCATACCTGCAGTCGACATAACTAGAACTCCAGGTGGTTAAACCAAAATCACACAGAGCGAGGGAGTACCTTCTATGATACCAATTGAAAGTGCGTTATATCGACTAGAGGGGGGGTGAATAGGCGATTTTTACAAATTCATCACTTGAGGAATTTCAACTTTGAGGAATTTGAAATGTGATGAATAACTAGCAGCGGAATAAGTACTTAAGTGCATGAAAAACATAGCGACAGCATAGTCATCATGATGGAATGAAACATGCACAGATTACAAGTAGCATGATACAGGATAAGCATGTGAGGAACTAGTGGTTGTGGGGGGTGGCTATTTATAGCCAGGGTGTAGCCTGACATGATAAGACATCAATGCCCCCAATGATATCGCCGTTATGTGGATAAGAATGATTGGGTATAGCTGGCCCTAAGCACATCAACGGTCAGAATTTCGAACTATGAAAGTCCTCAGGCTTATCATGTTCCTCACTTGTAGGCAATTCGCACTGGCAAAATCCTAACTCCCCAGTCAGGTCAATTTCCTCAAAGACCAGAAGAACTTCGTCTCTGTCACTGAAGAACTTGTCTGAACCGTATGAGATTTCCAAAGGCTTCACTTGAAGGATTGTATAGGTTGAGGATTTTGGAGTTGAGCATCAGTTGGAAATTTTCCTTAGTATTACCTCGGCCCCCTTTAACAGTACGGTGTTTCCTATGACTCAAATAAAGGAAATGAAACTACGAAAACAAAGTCTTCATGCTTCACATTCCTCGTTCATATCTTCAAGGTCACACCAACTTCTTCATTTTCAAAGTCTTCACAAAGTCTTCACCAAAGTCTTCAGAAAGTCTTCAGCAAAGTCTTCACTTGAAGATATACATTTTTAGGAATCGATAATCTCCAAATATATCAAACTCCTCATCGACTTATAGAGCCTATGTACACTCAAAAACACATTAGTACCTTAACATATAAGTCTTCAATACACCATAATCACTAAGGGGCACTAGATGCACTAACAGTTTGTGGCATGACATGTTGTTTCCACGGCTTTTGCCCAAAAGTGTCTTCGCGTCTTGTATTCGTCAAGCATCATTCTTGCCATCTCAATGAGGGTTCAGTTCTTTCTCTCAACAACTCCACTTTCTTGACGCGTGTAGTAGCCGAGAACTCATGTGAAATACCCTCTTCGTCAAGAAAGGTATCCACATGGGTGTTCTTGAACTCCGATCCATTATCGCTTCGAACCTTGTTGATCTTCAATTCAAACTGATTTTGCGCTTTGCATGCGAAGTTCTTGAAGATCTTTTGTACCTACAACTTATCATCAAGAAAGAATACCCAGGTAAATCTGGAAAAATCATCAACTACAACTAGACCATAAGAGTTTACACCGAGACTCTTGTAAGCATTGGGACCAAAGAGATCCATATGAAGTAACTCGAGTGGTCGCCTAGTGGTCATGATGTTCTTGACTGGATGACTTCCACCTACTTGCTTTCCTGCTTGACAATGCTACCTCTTGAGCTTGTGTTGGTTTTCCCTTGAAGAGGAAAGGGTGATGCAGTGAAGTAGATAAGTATTTCCCTCAGTTGTTGAGAACCAATGTATCAATCCAGTAGGAGGAACAAGTAAGTCACCAATGGTTGCACCTACACAAACAATCCAACTCTTGCACCCAACGCTATAAAGGGGTTGTCAATCCCTTCACGGTTATTTGCAAGGATTATATCTGAAAGCGATAGATGTAAACGAGTGCAGAAAGTAAAAGATAAATAAATTGCAGCAAAGTATAGATATGAAAGTATATGATAGAAAATAGACCCAGGGGCCATAGGTTTCACTACAAGATTCTTTCTTGAATTAAAATATCATGGTGGGTAAACAAATTACTGTCAAGCAATTGATAGAAAAGAGAATAATCATGTAGTTATCCAAGGTAATGATCATGCATATAGGCATCACGTCCGTGACAAGTAGACCGAAACGATTCTGCATCTACTACTATTACTCCACACATCGACCGACTCATGTGTGCATCTAGAGTATTAAGTTCATGAAGAATAGAGTAACGCATTAAGAAAGATGACATGATGTAGAGGGATAAACTCAAGCAATATGATGAAAACCCCATCTTGTTACCCTTGATGGCAAAAATACAATACGTGCCTCGCTACCCCTACTATGTCACTGGGTGAGGACACCGCAAGATTGAACCCAAAACCAAGCACTTATCCCATTGCAAGAATTACCAATCTAGTTGGCCAAACCAAACCAATAACTCGAAGATACTTGCAAGGATATGAAATCATGCTATTAAGAATTCAGAGGAGATTCAAATAAGATTCATGGATAATCTGAACATAAACTCACAATTCATCGGATCTTGACAAACACACCACAAAAGAGGATTACATCGGATATATCTCCATGAAGATCATGAAGAACATGGTATTGAACATCAAAGAGAGAGAATAAGCCATCTAGCTACTAGCTATGGACTTGTAGGTCTGTGGTGGACTACTCATGCATCATCGGAGGGGCAATGGAGTTGATGTAGATGCCCTTTGTGATCGAAACCCCCTCCGGGAGATTACCGAAAAAGGCTCCAAGATTGGATCTCTTGGGAACGGAGGCTTTCGGCGGCGGAAAAGTATCTGCGTGGATATTTATGATGTTGGGGGAATATTTGGGTATTTATAAGCTAGAGAATAGGGTTAGGAGACCTGCCAGGGAGCGACAAGCCTGCTAGGTGTGGCCAGGGGGTGCCTAGCAGGCTTGTGGCGCCCTCGCACCTCCCTCGACGTGCACTCCAAGCTTCATCGACTTGTTTCCTTCTAGAAAAATTCCTTCCGAAGGTTTTATTCCGTTTGGACTCCGTTTAATATCCCATATCTGGAAAACTCAAAAATAAGAAAAAAAATAAACTGGCACTTGGCTCAAGATTAATAGGTTAGTCCCAAGAATAATATAAAATAACATATTAATGTTAGGGAACGTTGCATGGGAAATAAAAAATTTCCTACGCACACGCAAGATCTATCCATGGTGATGAGCATCTACGAGAGGAGAGTGGATCTACATACCCTTGTAGATCGCTAAGCGGGAAGCGTTAAGAAATGCGGTTGATATAGTCGGACGTCTTTGCGATCCAAATCGCCGAGCATACCCCGATCCCATAACGATCCATCTCGCGATCCAATCATGATCCATCCCACGATCCCATCACGATCCATCCCGTGATCCAATCACGAATCGTCTCGTGATCTTGATCACGGTCCTTCCGATCTAGCGCCGAACGGACGTCACCTCCACGTTCAGCACACGTACAGCTTGATGAAGATCTCCGCCTTCTTGATCCAGCAAGAGGGAGTAGAGAGGTAGCTGAGTTCTCCGGCAGCACAACGACATGGTGACGGTGGTGGTGAACTAATCCTGTAGGGCTTCGCCTAAGCACCGCAGAACTAATCTAGAGGAGAAATAGATCAAGAGGAAGAAGAGGGCATCACGTGGCAATTAGGGTTGGGGGCTGCCCTAAAAAATCCTTAGCATATATAGGAGGGAGGGGAGAGGAGGCAGCCTTAGCCTCTCCTCCAAGGAGAGCTTCAGCCGAAGCCAAGGGGAGGAGTCCACCTCCCACAAGGGAGGTGGATTCCTAGTAGGACTCCTCCCTACTTGGCCCTTACTCCTCCCCCTTGCGCATATGCTTTCTTTTGCTAGCTACCCATACCACCAGGGTATGGTGGGCCACCACTAAGGCCCATGTGGCCCCTTGGGGGTGTGTGGGCCCCACTTGGTGCCCCCCCGGAACCCATTCGTCACTCCCGGTACACTACCGGAAATGCCCGAAACTTTTCCGGGGTTAAAACACAACTTTCCTATATATCAATCTTTACCTCCGGACCATTCCGGAGCTCTTCGTGATGTCCGAGATCTCATCCGAGACTCCGAACAACCTTCGATCACCAACATGCATAACTCAGTTCTACCAAAACGCCATCGAACCTTAAGCGTGCAGACCCTGCGGGTTCGAGAACTATGTAGACATGACCGAGACATCTCTATGGTCAATAACCAATAGTGGTACCTAGATGCCCATATTGGTTCCTACATATTCTATGAAGATCTTTATCGGTCGAACCTCTGTGTCAAGGATTCAGTTAATCCCGTATGATGTTTCCTTTGTTCTTCGGTATGTTACTTGCCCGAGATTCTATCGTCGGTATCTCTATACCTAGTTCAATATCGTTATCGGAAGTCTCTTTACTCGTTCCGTAATACAAGATCCCGTGGCTAACACTTAGTCACATTGCTTGCAAGGCTTGTTGTGATGTTGTATTACCGAGCGGGCCCTGAGATACCTCTCCGTCACACAGAGCAACAAATCCCAGTCTTGATCCATGCCAACCCAACAGTCACCCTCGGACATACCTGTAGAGCACCTTTATAATCACCCAATTATGTTGTGACGTTTGATACACACAAGTCACTCCTCCGGTGTTAGTGAGTTGCATGATCTCATGGTCATAGGAACATATACTTGACATGGAGAAAATTGTAGCAATAAATTGACACGATCGTATGCTACGTTTATAGTTTGGGTCTTGTCCATCACATCCTCCTCCTAATGATGTGATCCCGTTATCAAATGACATCACATGTCCATGGCTAGGACACCTTAACCATCTTTGATCAATGAGCTAGTCTATTAGAGGCATACTAGGGACATGGTGTTGTCTATGTATCCACACATGTATGTGAGTTTCCGATCATTACAATTCTAGCATGGATAATAAATGATTATCCTGAACAAGGAAATATGATAATAACTAATTTATTATTCCCTCTAGGGCATATTTCCAACAGTCTCCCACTTGCACTAGAGTCAATAATCTAGTTCACATCACCATGTGATTCACATTGTTGTGAATCTAACACCCAATGAGTTCTGGGGCTCGATCATGCTTTGCATGTGAGAGAGTTCTTTTAGTCAACGGGTCTGCGACATTCAGATTCGTGTGTGCTTTGTAAAGATTTATGTCATACTATAAACAATGCTACCACATTGCACTTGGACCTATTCCAAATGGCCGCTCCACTATACGTATTCGGATTGCTACTAAGAGTCATCCAGATTTGTGTTAAAGCTTGCATCGACGTAACCCTTTACGAAGAATTCTTTATCACCTCCATAATTGAGAAATATTTCCTTAGTCCTGTAGTTAATAAGGATAATCTTGACCGCTGTCCAGTGATCCACTCCTGGATCACTCTTGTACCTCTTGACAGACTCATGCCAAGGCACACACAGGTGCGGTACACAACATGGCATACTGTATAGAGCCTATGAATAAGGCATAGGGTACGACCTTCATCCTTTCTCTTTATTCTGCCGTGGTCGAGCTTTGAGTGTCACTCAACTCTACACCTTACAAATCAGGCAAGAACTCTTTCTTTGACTGATCCATTTTGAACTCTTTCAAAATCTTGTCTAGCTATGTACTCATTGAAAGTCTCATCAAGCATCTTGATCTATCTCTATAGATCTTGATGCCCAACAATTAGGTAGCTTCATCCAGGTCTTCCTTTGAAAAACACTTTTCAAATAACCGTTTATGCTTTCCAGAAATTCTACATTATTTCCGATCAACAATATGTCAACCACATATACATATCACAAATTCTATAGTGCTCCCACTCACTTTCTTGTAAATACAAGTTTCTCATAAACTTCGTATAAACCCAAAAACTTTGATTACCTAATCAAAGTGTATATTCCAACTCTGAGATGCTTCCTCCAGCCCATAGAAGGATTGTTGGAGCTCGCACACCTTTTTAGCATCCTTAGGACTGACAAAACCTTCTTGTTGTATCACATACAACCTTTCCTCAAGTAAACCGTTAAGGAAACGATGTTTTGACATCCATCTGCCAGATTTCATAATTGAAAAATGCAGCAACTGCTAACATAAGACAACTAGACTTTAGCATCGCTAACGGTGAGAAAGTCTCATCATAGTCAATTCCTTGAACTTGGCGAAAACTTCTTTGCGACAAGTCGAGCGTTATAAATGGTGACATTCACCATCAGCGTCTGTCTTCATTTTAAAGGTCCATTTGTACTCAACGACCTGCCGTTCAAGGGCAAGTCTACGAAAGTCCATACTTGGTTTTCATACATGGATCCTTTCTCGGATTTCATGGCCTCTAACAATTTGTTGGAAACTAGGCCCATCATCGCTTCTCCATAGTTCGTAGGTTCATTGTTGTCCAACAACATGACCTCTAAGATAGGGTTGTCGTACCACTCAGGAGTAGTATGCGTCCTTGTCGACCTACGAGGTTTGATAGTAACTTGATCCGAAGCTTCATGATCATCATCATTAACTTCCTCTTCAACTGACGTAGTCTCCATAGAAACATCTTTCCGTGCTGCGCTACTCTATGGCTGAAACAAAGGTTCAACAGCCTCATCAAGTTCTATCTTCCTCCCACTCAATTCTTTCGAGAGAAACCTTTTTCTCGAGAAAGGATCCGTTTTTAGCAACAAACACTTTGCCCTCGGACCTCAGATAGAAGGCATACCCAAATGTTTCCTTAGGGTATTCTATGAAGATGCACCTTTCCACTTTGGGTTCGAGCTTATCACACATAAGCAACGTATTTGCAAACTCTGAGAAATGACAACTTAGGTTTCTACCAAATCATATGGTGTTATCTCAATGGATTTAGATGGTGACCTATTTAAAGTGAATGTAGTTGTCTCTAATGCTTAACCTCAAAAGGATAGTGGCAAAAACGATAAGAGACATCACAGTATGCGCCATATCCAATAAAGCACAACTACGACATTCGGACACACCATCACACTATGGTGTTCCAGGTGGCATGAGTTGTGAAAGAACTTTCACATTGTCTTAAGTTGTATACCAAACTCGTAACTTAGATATTCACCTCCATGATCATATCATAGACATTTATATCTTCTTGTCACGATGATCTTAAACTTCACTCTGAATTTGCTTGAACTTTTCAAACATTTCAAACTTGTGTTTCATTAAGTAAATATACACTATATCTACTCAAATCATCAGTGAAGGTAAGAAAATAACGATATCCATCGCATGCTACAACACTCATTGGACCAAATGCATCAACATGTATTATTTCCAATAAGTCACTTGCCCGCTCCATCACTCCGGAAAACGGGGTCTCAGTCATCTTGCCCATGAGGCATGGTTCGCATGTCTCAACCGATTCGAAATCGAATGAGTCCAAAGATCCATCAGCATGGAGTTTCTTCATGCGATTTATACCAATATGACATTCAGCGGCAGTGCCACAAGTATGTAATACTATCAAAATTAACTTTGTATCTTTTGGTATCAATGTTATGAACATGTGTATTACTACGATCAAGATCCAATAAACCATTCCCATTGGGTGCATGATCATTGAAGGTATTATTCATGTAAACAGAATAACCACTATTCTCTAACTTAAATGAATAACCGTATTGCAATGAACACGATCTAATCACATTCATGCTCAACGCAAACATCAAATAACATTTATTTAGATTTATCACTAATCCCGAAGGTAGAGAGAGCGTGCGATGGTGATCACATCATCCTTGGAAACACTTCCAACGCACATCGTCACCTCACCCTTAGCTAGCTTCTATTTTATTCCGTAGCTTTATTCCGAGTTACTAATATTTAGCAACAGAACCGGTATCCAATACCCAGGTGCTACTAGGAGTACTAGCAAGGTACACATCAATAACACGTATATCAAATATACTTCTGTCGACTTTGCTAGCCTTCTTATATACCAAGTATCTAGGGTTGTTCCACTTCAGCGACCGCTCTCCTCATAATAGAAGCACTTAGTCTCGGGTTTGGGTTCAACCTTGGGTTTCTTCATTGGAGCAGCAAATGACTTGCTATCCATGAAGTTTCCCTCTTAGCCCTTGCCCTTCTCAAAACTAGCGATTTCACTAACCATCAACACTTGATGCTCCTTCTTGATTTCTACCTTAGCGGTGTCAAACATCGCGAATAGCTCAGGGATCATTATTTCCATCCCTGGCATTTTATAGTTCATCACAAAGCTCTAGTAGCTTAGTGATAGTGACTTGGAGAACTATATCAATCACTATCTTATCTAGAAGATCAACTCCCACTCGATTCAAGCGATTGTAGTACCCAGACAATTTGAGCACATGCTCACTGATTGAGCTATTCTCTTTCATCTTGCAGGCAAAGAATCTTGTTGGAGGTCTCATACCTCTTAACACGGGCACGAGCCTGAGATCCCAATTTCAGCTCTTAGAACATCTCATATGTTCCGTGACGTTCAAAATGTTTTGGAGCCTCAGTTCTAAGCCGTAATGCAAGACGCACTGAACTATCAAGTAGTCATCAGAACATGACTGTCAGATGTTTACAACATCCACAATCGCCATTTGAGGGGGTGGCGCACCGAGCGGTGCATCAAGGACAAAAGCCTTCTGTGCAGCAACCGAGGACAATCCTCCGACCACAGACCTAGTATTCATAATTGATACTTTTATCTTTCAACTTACTTTTCTCTAGGAACGTATCAATGAAACAGGGGAGCTACAGCGCGAGCTATATACAACATAATTTGCAAAGACACTTTGACTATGTTCATGATAATGAGTTCAATTAATCATATTACCTAAGAACTCCCACTCAAATTGACATCCCTCCGGTCATTCGAGTGAAACATGATCCAAATTCACCAACTCAAGTCCAATCATCACGTGAGTTGAGGTGGTTTCAATGGTGAACATCATCATGTTGATCATATCTACTATAGACATTTTGGTCTCTTGTGTTCCGAGGCCATGTCTGTACATGCTAGCCTCGTCAAATCTAACCCGAGTGTTCTGCACGTGCAACACTGGCTTGCAACCTTTGTATGTGAACTTAGAGTCTATCACACATGATCATCACGTGGTGTCTCGACACGACGAACTTTCGCAATGGTGCACACTCGGGGTGAACACAATTTATCTTGAAATTTAAGTGAGGGATCACCTTATAATGCTACCGTCGTCCTAACAAAAACAAGGTGCATCAAAGGATTAATATCACATGCAAATCATAAGTGACATGGTACAACCATGAACTTGTGCTTTTGATCTCCATCCTTAAAGCATCGGCATGACACCATGATCTCCATCAACGTGTCCCCATCGGGGTTGTCACACCCACCATGCTTCTACTACTATTGGTACCGCTTAGCGATAAAGTAAAGCATTACATAGCACTTAATGATTGACACATGTCATACAATAATTAAAGACAAACCTATGGCTCCTGCCGGTTGCCGTACTCAACGACATGCAAGTCGTGATATTCTATACAATACATGATCATCTCATACATCACATATATCTCATCATGTAATTGGCCATATCACATCACCACATACCCTGCAAAAACAAGTTAGACATCCTTTAATTGTTGTTGCAAGTTTTATGTGACAGCTATGGGTATCTAGCAAGAACAATTCTCACCTACGCAAAACCACAACGGTGATACATAAGTTGTTTTTCAACCTCCTCAAGGACCGCCTTTGTCGAATCCGATCCAACTGATGTAGGAGAGACAAACACCCGCCAACCATGTTTGTGCAACAAAGTTACACGTCAGTCGATGGAACCAGTCTCTCATAAGCGTACGAGTAAGGTTGGTCCGGGCCGCTTCATCCCACAAAACCACTGAATCAAAACACGACTAAGGGAGGAAGCAATCTAAGCATCAACGACCACAAACTCCTTTGTGTTATACTCGAGATCTCATCTACACATAGACCTAGCTCTAATACCACTATTGGGGAATGCTGCATGGGAAACAAAAATTTTCCTATGCACACGCAAGATCTATCCATGGTGATGAGCATCTACAAGAGGGAGAGTGGATCTACATACCCTTGTAGATCACTAAGCGGGAAGCATTAAGAAACACGGTTGATGTAGTCGAACATCTTCGTGATCCAAATCACCAAGCGTCCCGCGATCCCATCACGATCCATCTCGTGGTCCAATAACGATCCGTCCCACGACCCCATCATGATCTGTCCCGCGATCCAATCATGAATAATCTCGCGATCTTGATCACGGTCCTTCCGATCTAGCGCCGAACGGACGACACCTCCGCGTTCAGCACACGTACAGCTCGATGAAGATATCTGCCTTCTTGATCCAGCAAGAGGGAGTGGAGAGGTAGATGAGTTCTCCAGCAGCAAAACATCGTGGTGGCGGTGGTGGTGAACTAATCCTGCAGGGCTTCGCCTAAGCACCGTCGAACTAATCTAGAGGACAAACAGATCAAGAGGAAGGAGAGGGCAGCACGTGACAATTAGGGTTCGGGGCTGCCCTCAAAAACCCTTAGTATATATAGGAGGGAGGGTAGAGGAGGCTGCCTTAGCCTCTCCTCCAAGGAGAGCTTCGGCCTAAGCCAAGGGGAGGAGTCCACCTCCCACAAGGGAGGTGGATTCCTAGTAGGACTCCTCCCTACTTGGCCCTTACTCCTCCCCCTTGTGCATAGGCCTTCTTGGGCTGTCTGCCCAGCTCACCAAGGGCTGGTGCGCCACCACTAAGGCCCATGTGCCCCCTTGGGGTGTGTGGGCCCCACTTGGTGGCCCCCTGGAACCCATTCGTTACTCCCGATACATTGCCGGAAATGCCCGAAACTTTTCCGGAGTTCAAACACCACTTTCCTATATATCAATCTTTACCTCCGGACCATTACGGAGCTCCTCATGACGTCTGGGATCTCATATGGGACTCCTAACAACCTTCGGTCACCAACATACATAACTCAATTCTACCAAAACATCACCGAACCTTAAGCGTAAAAAACCTACGGGTTCGAGAACTATGTAGACATGACCGAGACACATCTACGGTCAATAACCAATAGCGGGACCTGGATGCCCATATTGGTTCCTACATATTCTACGAAGATCTTTATCGGTCGAACCTCTATGTCAAGGATTCAGTTAATCCTGTATGATGTTCCCTTTGTTCTTCGGTATGTTACTTGCTCGAGATTCGATCGTCGGTATCTCTATACCTAGTTCAATATCGTTACCGGCAAGTCTCTTTAATCGTTCCGTAATACAAGATCCCGTGCATAACACTTAGTCATATTGCTTGCAAGGCTTGTTGTGATGTTGTATTACCGAGTGGGCCCTGAGATATCTCTCCGTCACACGGAGCAAAAAATTCCAGTCTTGATCCATGCCAACCCAACAGACACCCTCGGAGATACCTGTAGAGCACCTTTATAATCACCCAGTTATGTTGTGACATTTGATACACACAAGGTACTCCACTGGTGTGAGTGAGTTGCATGATCTCATGGTCACGGGAACAGATACTTGACATGCAGAAAACTATAGCAATAAACTGACACGATCATATGCTACGTTTATAGTTTGGGTCTTGCCTATCACATCATTCTCCTAATGATGTGATCCTGTTATCAAATGACATCTCATGTCCATGGCTAGGAAACCTTAACCATCTTTGATCAATGAGCTAGTCTATTAGAGGCATACTAGGGACATGGTGTTGTCTATGTATCCACACATGTATCTGAGTTTCCGATCAATACAATTCTAGCATGGATAATAAACGATTATGATGAACAACGAAATATGATAATAAATAATTTATTATTGTCTCTAGGGCATATTTCCAACAATTAATGCATATAAAACATCCAAAACAGATAATATAATAGCATGCCATCATCAAAAATTATAGATACATTGGAGACATATCAACATCCCCAAGTTTAATTCATGCTCGTCCTCGAGTAGGTAAATGATAAAAACAATTTTTTGATGTGGAGTGCTACCTAACATATTTATCCATGTAATGTTATTTACTGTGGCATGAATATTTAGATCCGTAAGACTCAAAACAAAAGCTTAATATTGGTGTAGAAACAATAACATTTCAAGCATACTAGCAAAGCAATTGTATCTCTTCAAAATATAATGGCGAAAGAAAGTTATCCCTCAATGTCATATGGTCTGTCTATGCTCCATCTTCCCCACACAAAGTATTTATTGTTGGAAATATGCCCTAGAGGCAATAATAAAATGGTTATTATTGTATTTCCTTGTTCATGATAATTGTCTATTGTTCATGCTATAATTGTGTTAACCGGAAACCATAATACATGTGTGAATACATAGACCACAACATGTCCCTAGTGAGCCTCTAGTTGACTAGCTCGTTGATCAATAGATGGTCACGGTTTCATGACCATGGACATTGGATGTCGTTGATAACGGGATCACATCATTAGGAGAATGATGTGATGGACAAGACCCAATCCTAAGCATAGCACAAAGATCGTGTAGTTCGTTTGCTAAAGCTTTTCAATGTCAAGTGTCATTTCCTTAGACCATGAGATTGTGTAACTCCCGGATACCGTAGGAATACTTTGGGTGTGCCAAACGTCACAACGTAACTGGGTGGCTATAAAGGTACGCTACGGGTATCTCCGAAAGTGTCTGTTGGGTTGACACGAATCGAGACTGGGATTTGTCACTCCGTGTGACAGAGAGGTATCTCTGGGCCCACTCGGTAAGACATCATCATTATGAGCTCAATGTGACTAAGGAGTTAGTCACGGGATGATGTATTACGGAACGAGTAAAGAGACTTGCCAGTAACGAGATTGAACAAGGTATGGGGATACCGACGATCGAATCTCGGGCAAGTACCATACCGATAGACAAAGGGAATTGTATACGGGATTGATTGAATCCTTGACATCGTGGTTCATCCGATGAGATCATCGTGGAGTACGTGGGAGCCAACATGGGTATCCAGATCCCGCTGTTGGTTATTGACCGGAGAGGTGTCTCGGTCATGTCTACGTGTCTCCCGAACCCGTAGGGTCTACACACTTAAGGTTCGATGACGCTAGGGTTATAGGGAAAAGGTATACGTGATTACCGAAGGTTGTTCGGAGTCCCGGATGAGATCCCGGACGTCACGAGGAGCTCCGGAATGGTCCGGAGGTAAAGATTGATATATAGGAAGTCCAGTTTTGGTCACCGGAAAGTTTTCGGGCTCATCGGTAGTGTACCGGGAGTGCCGGGAGGGTGCCGGAGGACCCCCGGGAGGGGTGTGACGACCAGAGGACTTCATGGGCTGTTAGATAAAGTGTGTCAGCCCTTATTGGGCTGGGAAATACTTTTGCTAAAGGCCCATGTGGCTGGAGATAAGGAGATAAGGCAAAAAGGATTTAAAAGGAGGAGATCCACCTCCCTTGTGGGAGGTGGACTCTCCCTTTAATTCGGCCGGCCATCTCCTCTTTGGAGTAGAGGCCAAGCCAGCCCTCCACGTCCCTCCTCCTATATATACTTGAGGTTTTGGATGTTTTGAGACAAGATTTGATCTCTCTCTCTCACGGCGAAGCCCTACCTCTCTTCTTCCTCCTCCGCAGCGCTTAGGCGAAGCCCTGTCGGAATACCTTGCTACTCCACCACCACCACGCCGTCGTGCTGCTGTTGGATCCCTTCCCCAACCTCTCCTTCCTCCTTGCTGGATCAAGGTGTTGGAGACATCACCGGGCTGCACGTGTGTTGAACGCGGAGGTGCCGTCCGTTCGGCACTTGATCGGATCTACCGCGATCTGAATCGCTGCGAGTACGACTCCATCAACCGCGTTCTTGTAACGCTTCCGCTTAGCGATCTTCAAAGGTATGAAGATGCAATCTCTCCCCTCTCGTTGCTGGTTTCTCCATAGATAGATCTTGGTGAACGTAGGAAAATTTTGATTTACTACTACGTCTCCCAACAGTGGCATCATGAGCTAGGTCTATGCGTAGAATCTATGCACGAGTAGAACACAAAGTAGTTGTGGGCGTCGATTTTGTTAATATGCTTGCCATTACTAGTCTTATCTTGATTCGACGGTATTGTGGGATGAAGCGTCCCGGACCAACCTTACACGTACGCTTACGTGAGACCGGTTCCACCGCCTGACATGCACTAGTTGCATAAGGTGGCTAGCGGGTGTCTGTCTCTCCCACCTTAGTCGGATTGGATTCGATGAAAAGGGTCCTTATGAAGGGTAAATAGCAATTGGCATATCACGTTGTGGTTTTGACGTAGGTAAGAAACGTTCTTGCTAGAAACCTATAGCAACCACGTAAAAACTTGCAACTACAAATTAGAGGACGTCTAACTTGTTTTTGCAGCATATGCCGTGTGATGTGATATGGCCAAAAGGATGTGATGTGATGCATTGTGATGTATGAGATTGATCATGTTCTTGTAATAGGGTTCACGACTTGCATGTCGATGACTATGACAACCGGCAGGAGCCATAGGAGTTGTCTTATATTATTGTATGACCTACGTGTCAATCATAAACGCCATGTAATTACTTTACTTTATTGCTAAACGTTAGCTGTAGTAGTAGAAGTAATAGTTGGCGAGACAACTTCATGAAGACACAATGATGGAGATCATGATGATGGAGATCATGGTGTCGTGCCGGTGACAGTGATGATCATGGTGCCCCGAAGATGGAGATCATAGGAGCAAAATGATATTGGCCATATCATGTCACTATATTGATTGCATGTGATGTTTATCATGTTTACATCTTATTTGCATAGAACGACGGTAGTAAATAAGATGATCTCTCAATAAAATTTCAAGAAAGGTGTTCACCCTAACTGTGCACCGTTGCTAAGGATCGTCGTTCCGAAGCACCACGTGATGATCGGGTGTGATAGGTTCTAACGTTCGCATACAACGGGTGTAAGCCAGATTTACACATGCGAAACACTTAGGTTGACTTGACGAGCCTAGCATGTACAGACATGTCCTCGGAACACGGAAGACCGAAAGGTCGAACATGAGTCGTATAGAAGATACGATCAACATAGAGATGTTCACCATGGATGACTAGTCCGTCTCACGTGATGATCGGACACGGGCTAGTTGACATGGATCATGTATCACTTGGAAGACTAGAGAGATGTCTATCTAAGTGGGAGTTCATTAATAATTTGATTAAATGAACTTAATTATCATGAACTTAGTCTAAAAATGTCCTTGCAAATTATGTCGTAGATAGCTCGCGCTGTAGCTCCCCAGTTTTATTGATACAATCCTAGAGAAAAGTAAGTTGAAAGTTGATGGTAGCAATAATGCGGACTGGGTCCGTGATCTGAGGATTGTCCTCATTGCTGCACAGAAAGCTTATGTTTTTGATGTACCGCTAACTGCATCACTCCCTCAAGCGTTGTCTGTAGATGTTGTGAACATATGACAGGCACTTTTTGATGACTACGTGATAGTTCAGTGCGTCATGCATTACGGCTTAGAATTGAGGCTTCAAAATGTTTTGAACGTCACAGAACATATGAGATGTTCTAGGAGCTGAGATTGTGATCTCAGGCTCGTGCCTATGTTGAGAGGTATGAGACCTCCAACAAGATTCTTTGTCTGCAAGATAAAGGAGAATAGCTCAATCGCTGAGCGTGTGCTCAGATTGTCTGGGTGCTACAATCACTTGAATCAAGTGGGAGTTAATCTTCCAGATGAGATAGTGATTAATGCAGTTCTCCAAGTCACTGCCACCAAGCTACTAGAGCTTCGTGATGAACTATAACATGCCAGGGATGGATAAGATGATCCCTGAGTTGTTCGTGATGTTTGACACCACGAAGGTAGAAATCAAGAAGGAGCATCAAGTGTTGATGGTTAAGTGAAACCACTAGTTTCAAAAGGGGCAAGGGCAAGAACGGAAAACTTCAGGAATGGCAAGCCAGTTGTTGCTCTAGTGAAGAAACCCAAGGTTGAGCCCGAACCCGAGACTAAGTGCTTCTGTTATGAGGAGAATGTTCGCTGAAGCGGAAAACCCCTAGATGCTTGGTAGATAAGAAGGCTGGTAATGTCAATGGAAGTATATTTGATATACGTGTTAGTGATGTGTACCTTGCTGGTACTCCTAGTAGCACCTGGGTATTGGATACCGGTTCGGTTACTAAGTGTTAGCAACTTGAAATAAAAGCTACGGAGTAAATGGAGACTAGCTAGGTGAAAGGTGACGATGTGTGTTGGAAGTATTTCCAAGATTGATGTGATCACCATCGCACGCTCTCTCTACCTTCAGGATTTGTGATAAACCTAAATAAATGTTATTTGGTGTTTGCGTTGAGCATGAACGTGATTAGATCATGATTAGTGCGATACGGTTATTCATATAAGTTAGAGAATAATGGTTATTCTGTTTACATGGATAATGCCTTCAATGGTCATGCACCCACTCGAAATGGTTTATCAAATCATGATCGTAGTAGTACACATATTCATAACATTGGTACCAAAAGATACAAAGTTAATAATGATAGTACCACATGCTTGTGGCACTGCCACGTAATGTCATATTGGTATAAATCGCATGAAGAAACTCCATGATGATGGATGTTTTTTGACTCACTCGATTTCGAATCGGTTGAGACATGCGAGCCATGCCTCTTGGGCAAGATGACTGAGACCCCGTCATCCAATATGATGGAGCGGGCAAGTGGCTTATTGGAATTAATACATGTTGATGTATGTGGTCCAATGAGTGTTGAAACACACAGTGGATATCGTTGTTTTTCTTTACCTTCACTGATGATTTGAGTAAATATGGGGATATTTACTTAATGAAACACGAATCTGAAATGTTTGAAAGGTTCAAGGAGTTTCAGAGTGAAGTTAAAGATCATCGTGACAAGAAGATAAATGTCTATGATATGATCATGGAGGTGAATATCTAAGTTACGAGTTTGGTATGCAATTTTAGACGATGTGGAAATTGTTTCACAGCTCACGCCTCCTGGAACACCATAGTGTGATGGTGTGTTCGAACGTCGTAGTCGTGCTCTATTGGATATAGTGAGTACTATGATGTCTCTTATCGTTTTACCACTATCATTATGGGGTTATGCATTAAAGACAAATCCATTCACTTTAACAGGGCACCATCTAAGTCTGTTGAGATGACACCGTGAGAATTATGGTTTGACAGAAGCCTAAGCTGTCGTTTCTTAATGTTTGGGGCTGCGACACTTATGTGAAAATGGGTTTTTCACCTAGCGAGCTCGAACTCAAAGCAGACAAATGCATCTTCATAGAATACCCTAATGAGACATTGGGTATACCTTCTATCTCAGATCCAAGCGCAAAAGGTGTTTGTTGCTAAGAACGGGTCCTTTTTGAGAAAGAGTTTCTCTCGAAAGAATTGAGTGGGAGGAAGATAGAACTTGATAAGGTTGTTGAACCTTTGTTTCAACCAGAGAATAGCGCAACACAGAAAGATGTTTCTGTAGAGCCTACTTAGTTGAAAAGGAAGTTAATGATGATGATCATGAAGCTTCGGATCAAGTCACTATCGAACCTCGTAGGTCGACAAGGACGCGTACTGCTCCTGAGTAGTACGACAACCCTGTCTTGGAAATCATGTTGTTGGACAACGATGAACCTACGAACTATGGAGAAGCGATGGTGGGCCCGGATTCCAACAAATGGCTAGGAGCCATGAAATCCGAGAAAGGATCCATGTATGAAAACCAAGTATGGACTTTGGTAGACTTGCCTGTTGAATGGCGGGTCATTGAGTACAAATGGACCTTTGAGATAAACATAGACGCTAATGGTGAAATGTCACCGTTTATAAAGCTTGACTTGTCGCAAAGAAGTTTCCGCCAAGTTCAAGGAGTTGACTGCAATGAGATTGTCTCATCTGTAGCGATGCTAAAAGTCTATTAAAATTTTGTTAGCAGTTGCTGCATTTTTCGATTATGAAATCTGGCAGATGGATGACAAAACAAGGTTTCCGTAATGGTTTCTGTGAGGAAGAGTTGTATGTGATACAACCAGAAGGTTTTGTCAATCCTAAGGATGCTAATAATATGCAAACTCCAGCGATCCTTCTATGGACTGGAGCAAGCATCTCGGAGTTGGAATATATGCTTTGATGAGGTGATCAAAGTGTTTAAGTTTATACAAAGTTTATGAGAAACTTGTATTTGCAAGAAAGTGAGTGGGAGCACTATGGAATTTCTTATAAGAATATGTAGTTGACATATTATTGATCGGAAATGATGTAGAATTTCTGGAAGAGCATGAAGGGTTGTTTGAAAAGTTTTGTTTTTCAAAGGAAGACCCAGATAAAGCTACTATTTTATTGAGCATCAAGATCTATAGGGATAGATCTATTCGCTTGATAAGTTTTTTCGACGAAGACATACCTTGACAAGTTTTTGAAGGAGTTCAAAATAGATGGGTCAAGAAGGAGTTCTTGACTGTATTGTAAGGTGTGAAATTGAGTAAGACTCAATACTCGACCACGGCAGAAGATAAAGAAAAGATGAGTGTCATCTCCTATGCTTTAGCCATAGGCTCTATATAGTATGCCATGCTGTGTACCGCACCTGTGTGTGCCTTGCCATGAGTCTGTCAAGGGGTACAAGAGTAATCCAAGAGTGGGTCACTGGACAGCGGTCAAAGTTATCCTTAGTAACTTGAGAACTAAGGAAATATTCTCGATTATGGAGGTGATAAAGAGTTCATCGTAAAGGGTTACGATGATGCAAGCTTTAACTCCAATCCGGATGACTCTTAGTAGAAATCCAGCTACGTATAGTGGAGCAGCCATTTGGAATAGCTCCAAGTGGAGCGTGGGAGCAGTATCTACAAATATGAAATGGAAAGTTTGCAAAGGTACACACGGATCTGAATGTCGCAGACCCGCTGACTAAAAACCTCTTTCACGAGCAGAACATGAACAAACCCCAGAACTTATTGGGTGTTAATCACATGATGATATGATCACATGGTGATGTAAGTGTTAATCACATGGTGATGTGAACTAGATTATTGACTCTAGTGCAAGTGGGAGACTGTTGGAAATATGCCCTAGAGGCAATAATAAAATGGTTATTATTGTATTTCCTTGTTCATGATAATTGTCTATTGTTCATGCTATAATTGTGTTAACCGGAAACCATAATACATGTGTGAATACATAGACCACAACATGTCCCTAGTGAGCCTCTAGTTGACTAGCTCGTTGATCAATAGATGGTCACGGTTTCATGACCATGGACATTGGATGTCGTTGATAACGGGATCACATCATTAGGAGAATGATGTGATGGACAAGACCCAATCCTAAGCATAGCACAAAGATCGTGTAGTTCGTTTGCTAAAGCTTTTCAATGTCAAGTGTCATTTCCTTAGACCATGAGATTGTGTAACTCCCGGATACCGTAGGAATACTTTGGGTGTGCCAAACGTCACAACGTAACTGGGTGGCTATAAAGGTACGCTACGGGTATCTCCGAAAGTGTCTGTTGGGTTGACACGAATCGAGACTGGGATTTGTCACTCCGTGTGACGGAGAGGTATCTCTGGGCCCACTCGGTAAGACATCATCATTATGAGCTCAATGTGACTAAGGAGTTAGTCACGGGATGATGTATTACGGAACGAGTAAAGAGACTTGCCAATAACGAGATTGAACAAGGTATGGGGATACCGACGATCGAATCTCGGGCAAGTACCATACCGATAGACAAAGGGAATTGTATACGGGATTGATTGAATCCTTGACATCGTGGTTCATCCGATGAGATCATCGTGGAGTACGTGGGAGCCAACATGGGTATCCAGATCCCGCTGTTGGTTATTGACCGGAGAGGTGTCTCGGTCATGTCTACGTGTCTCCCGAACCCGTAGGGTCTACACACTTAAGGTTCGATGACGCTAGGGTTATAGGGAAAAGGTATACGTGATTACCGAAGGTTGTTCGGAGTCCCGGATGAGATCCCGGACGTCACGAGGAGCTCCGGAATGGTCCGGAGGTAAAGATTGATATATAGGAAGTCCAGTTTTGGTCACCGGAAAGTTTTCGGGCTCATCGGTAGTGTACCGGGAGTGCCGGGAGGGTGCCGGAGGACCCCCGGGAGGGGTGTGACGACCAGAGGACTTCATGGGCTGTTAGATAAAGTGTGTCAGCCCTTATTGGGCTGGGAAATACTTTTGCTAAAGGCCCATGTGGCTGGAGATAAGGAGATAAGGCAAAAAGGATTTAAAAGGAGGAGATCCACCTCCCTTGTGGGAGGTGGACTCTCCCTTTAATTCGGCCGGCCATCTCCTCTTTGGAGTAGAGGCCAAGCCAGCCCTCCACGTCCCTCCTCCTATATATACTTGAGGTTTTGGATGTTTTGAGACAAGATTTGATCTCTCTCTCTCACGGCGAAGCCCTACCTCTCTTCTTCCTCCTCCGCAGCGCTTAGGCGAAGCCCTGTCGGAATACCTTGCTACTCCACCACCACCACGCCGTCGTGCTGCTGTTGGATCCCTTCCCCAACCTCTCCTTCCTCCTTGCTGGATCAAGGTGTTGGAGACATCACCGGGCTGCACGTGTGTTGAACGCGGAGGTGCCGTCCGTTCGGCACTTGATCGGATCTACCGCGATCTGAATCGCTGCGAGTACGACTCCATCAACCGCGTTCTTGTAACGCTTCCGCTTAGCGATCTTCAAAGGTATGAAGATGCAATCTCTCCCCTCTCGTTGCTGGTTTCTCCATAGATAGATCTTGGTGAACGTAGGAAAATTTTGATTTACTACTACGTCTCCCAACATTTATATCATGCACAACCCCGATGAAAAGTCAAGCAATTGTTTTCACACCTTTATTTTCTCAAACTTTTTCAAATCTCATGCAATACATGAGCGCAGCCATGGATATAGCACTATAGGTTTAATAGAATATGGTGGAGGTTGTCAAGGAAAGGGAGAAGATAGTCTCACATCAACTAGGCGTATCAGCGGGCTATGGAGATGCCCATCAATAGATATCAATGTGAGTGAGTAGGGATTGGCATGCAAAGGATGCACTAGAGCTATAAGTGTATGAAAGCTCAAAAGGAAACTAAGTGGACGTGCATCATGAAGAAAAATCCCACTTGCTATATGAAAGTGACAAAATAGGAGACTCTCTATCATGAAGATCATGGTGCTACTTTGAAGCACAAGTGTGGAAAAAGGTAGTAGCAATGTCCCTTCTCTAGTTTCTTTCATTTTTTTGTCTGGGCATCTAAGGCCTCTTTTATTCATTTTTTTATTTGGGCTTCGTTGGCCTCTTTTTTCTTAAAGTCCGGAATCTCATCCCCACTTGTGAGGGAATCATAGCTTCCATCATCCTTTCCTCACATGGTACATGATCTATTAAGGATAATCATCACACTTTTATTTACTTACAACTCAAAAGAAAATTACAACTCGACACCTATGACAAAATAGGACTCTATATGCAATATAGAAGTGATGGTGCATGTCATAAAAGCAAACGGTGGAAGTTGCATGGAAATATATCTCGGAATAGCAATGGAAATGCCATAATAGGTAGGTATGGTGGCTTTTTTGAGTAAGGTATATGGTGGCTGTTTTGAGGGAGATGTTTGTTGCACCGACGAAAGTTGCGCGGTACTAGAGAGGCTAGCAAAAATGGAACGGTGAGAGTGCGTATAATCCATGGACTCAATATTAGTCATAAAGAACTCACATACTTATTGCAAAATTCTTTTAGTCATTGAAGCAAAGCATCAAACGCATGCTCCTAGGGGGAGGTTGGTAGGAGTTAACCATCGCGCACCTCCGACCCTCACACAAAGGTCGACAATCTATAAACAAGTCTTGCTCCGACTTCCTTACATAATGGTTCACCGTACGTGCATGCTACGGGAATCACAAACCTTTACACAAGTATTTTTTTTCCAAACCACAATTTATTTCCTGACATGTCTCTTAACATTACCATCTTTATATCTCAAAACTTTATGCAAGGAATCAAACTTCTCATAAATACTCAATGCACTCAATATGGAAGTTTTTATTATATCCCTTTTGGATGGCTATCATATTAGGACTAAATTCATAACATATACCAATTACCATGCTATTTTAGAAACTCTCAAAATAATATAAGTGAGGTACGAGAGTTCAAGTATTTCCATAAAACGCAAACACCACCGTGCTCTAAAACATATACGTGAAGCACATAGAGCAAAATTGCCCAACTCAAAAGATATAAGTGAAGCACATAGAGTATTCTAATAAATTTACGATTCAGCGTGCCTCTCTCAAAATATGTGTGCATCAAGGAAGATTGTGGCAAATTAACAAGCAAAGACTCATATCATACAAGACGCTCCAAGCAAAACACATATCATGTGGTGCATAAAACTATAGCCTCAAGTAAATTTACCGATGGATTGAAGACAAAAGAGGGGATGCCTTCTTGGGCAGCCCCAAGCTTAGGCTCTTGCCACTCCTTATTCCATAGTCCATCAAATCTTTACCCAAAACTTGAAAACTTCACAACACAAAACTTAACAGAAAACTCGTGAGATCCGTTAGTATAAGAAAATAAATCACCACTTTAGGTACTGTTGTGAACTCATTATTTATTTATATTGGTTTTATACATACTGTAATCTAACTTCTCCATGTCTCATACCACATGATACAACCCATAGATTCATCAAAATAGGTAAACAACTCAAAGAAAACAGAATCTGGCAAAAACAGAACAGTCTGTAGTAATCTGTAAACTTCGTATACTTATGTAACTCAAACAATTCTGAAAAATTATGAAAACCTGGGAAAATTATATATCAATCTTGTGTAATAATTTCAGACTCATTCTACCCTCTGAAAAAGTTAGAAAATTCCTGGACTGAGCGCAGAAGTTTCTCTTTTTCACCAAGATCAAATCAACAACCACCATAGATCACCCCAAAGATTTTACTTGGCTCAAACACGAATTAAAACACCAATTTTTTTACTATAGAATTAATAATGTGGGAAACACTAAAGAACAGAAGCAAAAACAGAACTCAAGAATTAACTAGCATAGGAAGGCAAAACAATCATAACTTCAAAACCTTGAACACATAGAGAGGAAAAACTTGATATTTTTGCAATTCCTACAAGCATATGTTCCTCCCTCATTATAATTTTCAGTAGCATCATGAAGGAATATCACAATATAACTATCACATAAATGATTCTTTTCATGATCAATTATAGCATACGTGTCATCACCAAAACTTGGGGAACAAAAAATATCATCTTCATCAAGCATAACATCCCCAAGCTTGTGGTTTTGCATATCATTAGCATCATGGATATTTAGAGGATTCATACTAACAACATGGCAATCATGCTTTTCACTCAAGGAACTATCGTGAATCACCTTATAAATTTCTTCTTTCAACACTTCATCAAAATTTTCAGATTCATGATTTTCAAACAAAACTTCATAGAGATAATCAAGTGCACTCAACTCACTAGCAATTGGTTCATCATAATTTGGCCTTTTGAAAAGATTAGCAAGTGGATGAGGATCCATATCAATAGGTTTTTAGCAAGCAAACATGCAAGCAAATAGAAGGCACATGGCAACACAAGCAAACGAAAGGCAGACGAAAGAAGGGCGAACAAAAAGGCAAATCTTTTTGGTATTTTCTGAAAATCATTTTAGAAGTGGGGGAGAGGAAAACTAGAGGCAAATGGCAAAAAATGTAAATGCAAGAGATGAGTTTGTGATGGGTACTTGTTAGGCTTGATGTGTATCCTCCCTAGAAACGACGCCAGAAATCCTTCTTGCTATCTCTTGAGCTTGCGTTGGTTTTCCCTTGAAGAGGAAAGGGTGATGCAATGAAGTAGATAAGTATTTCCCTCAGTTGTTGAGAACAAAGGTATCAATCCAGAAGGAGGAACAAGCAAGTCACCAATGGTTGCACCTACACAAACAATCAAACTCTTGCACCCAACACTATAAAGGGGTTGTCAATCCCTTCACGGTTATTTGCAAGGATTAGATTTGAAAGAGATAGATGTAAACGAGTGCGGAAATTAAAAGATAAATAAATTGCAGGAAAGTATAGATCTGAAAGTATATGATGGAAAATAGACCCCGGGGCCATAGGTTTCACTAGAGGCTTCTCTCTTGAAGGCAAATATCATGGTGGGTAAACAAATTACTATGAAGCAATTGATAGAAAAGTGAATAATCATGTAGTTAGCCAAGTCAATGATCATGCATATAGGCATCACGTCTGTGAAAAGTGGACTGAAACGATTCTGCATCTACTACTATTACTCCACACATCGATCGACTCCTGCGTGCATCTAGAGTATTAAGTTCGTCAAGAACAGAGTAATGCATTAAGAAAGATGACATGATGTAGAGGGATAAACTCAAGCAATATGATGAAAACCCCATCTTATTACCCTTGATGGCAAAAATACAATACGTGCCTCACTACCCCTACTATGTCACTGGGTGAGGACACCGCAAGATTGAACCCAAAACCAAGCACTTCTCCCATTTCAAGAATTACCAATCTAGTTGGCCAAACCAAACCAATAACTCGAAGAGACTTGCAAGGATATGAAATCATGCTATTAAGAATTCAGAGGAGATTCAAATAAGATTCATGGATAATCTGAACATAAACTCACAATTCCTCGGATCTTGATGAACACACCACAAAACAGGATTACATCGGATAGATCTCAATGAAGATCATGAAGAACATGATATTGAAGATCAATGAGAGAGAAGAATCCATCTAGCAACTAGCTATGGACCCGTAGGTCTGTGGTGGACTACTCACGCATCATCGGAGGGGTAATGGAGTTGATGTAGATGCCCTCCGTGATCGAAACCCCCTTCGGCAGATTACCTGAAAATGCTCCAAGATTGGATCTCTCGGAAATAGAGGCTTCCGGCGGTGGAAAAGTATTTGCGTGGCTCTTTCTGATGTTGGGGGAATATTTGTGTATTTATAGGCCATAGAATAGGGTTAGGAGACCTTCCAGGGAGCATCAAGCCTGCTAGGCGCGACCAGGAGGGGGGGGGGGCTAGCAGGCTTGTGGCGCCCCGACACCTCCCCCGACGTGCACTCCAAGCTTGATCGACTTGTTTCCTTCCAGAAAAATTCCTTCCGAAGGTATTATTCCGTTTGGACTCCGTTTAATATCCCATATCTGCAAAACTCAAAAACAAGGAAAAAACACAAACTAGCACCTGGCTCTATATTAATAGGTTAGTCCCAAAAATAATATAAAATAGCATATTAATGCATATAAAAAACATCCAAAACAGATAATATAATGGCATGCCATCATAAAAAATTATAGATATGTTGGAGACGTATCAGAAAAGCGCTACAAAGTCTATTTTCTCAAAGTTGACATCTTTAACACCAAGAATGTGATCGCCCTTGATAAGTTTATCTAGATTGTGCATCTCTACATGTCCAAGCTTTCTATGCCATAGCCAACCTTCAAATGATTTTGTGATGAGAAAAGTACGAGGTTGAGCATTTTTAGTGAAATCAACAATGTATAGATCACCTCTACGAATACTGGTAAAGACAATTTTATGATTATCAAATTGAAACACTTGTCAATCTACTTTGGTAAATAGCACATTGAAACCAAAGTCTGCTAGTCTAGATACGGAAAGAAGATTGTAGCCAAGGGATTCAACAAGCATCACATTTTGAATGGAGATATCATGAGATATGGCCACCTTACCAAGGCCAAGTACCTTACCGTTAGAGTTGTCTCCAAAGGTCACGCACCTTCGAGGACCTTGAGTAGGCGAGATCTCTTGGAACATGTCTTTTATCGCCAGTCATGCAATCCGCGCATCCACTGTCGAGAATCCACTCTTTTCTGCCGGACATGTAATCCTTGAAGTTTGCCATTGGACTTAGATTCCTCATGATCTTTTCATAATCGATGTCGAACAAATCATCTTCATCATAGTAGCCATGTTCTTCATTGTCATCATTTGGTGGAATCTCCTCGTCATAGAAACCAAGAGACTCGTTAGAATCGTAACCAAGACAATGTTCAAGTTTATGAATGCGAATGGCTTCAATAACAATGTTGTCGACAGTAGTGACATCTCCTTTAGCACGCATGACATCACGAAGCTCAAATAGGCATTTATCAAAGTTTGGATCACTAGGCTCCATTTTGTGAAAAGCAACAATTTTATGAAGAATTTCATCAAGATTACTTGATGAAAGATTTGGATATCGTTTCTCCAGATCAGTCCACAAATAAGCACATGCAAAGTTCTTCAATTGAGAAAGCACGAATATTGGTAAGCCTCTAACAATGAGATTGATAGTTCTAAGGTTACCAAGCATGTTAATTTCCTCTTCGTGTGTGGGATGCAATTCATCAACAGGGAGCGCATAGGGATTTTCAATATGTTTTCTCAAATGGAATTTTTCAAATAGATCAATCATGGCATTCTTCCATTGACAATAGTACTCTCCATCAAGAATGTGCACTCTGCAATACAAACTCTCCACACTAGACACATCCATATTCCCCCACGATGTTGAAACCGAAGCAATGGAGACCAATGCTCTGATACCAATTGTGGGATCACTAGAAGTGTATGTCTAGAGGGGGGTGAATAGACTACTATCAGGAATTTAAAACTACCACAAGCATAAGTTCAAGGGTTGACAGTTTTAGCATATGTTGCAAGTCTAGAACACCCTACACATGCAAGTCATAAAGTATAGCAGCAGAAAGTAAAGACATTGCACATGAAAGGAAGGAGTAGAGATATGAAGGTCAAACGCATGAAGGACACATAGATTTTCCCCATGGTTTCGATAGATGGTGCTATCGTACGTCCACGTTCATGGAGTCTTCAACCCACAGAGGGTAACGGTCGCGAGAGTCCACGGAGGGCTCTACCCACGAAGGGTTCCACGAAGAAGAAACCTTGACTATACCATGACGGCCTACGTCCATGGAGGACTAGCCTAACTCGGGGTAGATCTTCACAAAGTAGGCGGTCTCCTTGACCCTACAAACTTCTTGGTTCACTCCAGAACAGGAAGTAGGAGGCTCTGAAGCGACACCTAACCAATCTAGGAGGCACCACCCTTCAAAAGGTAATAGGCTCGATAATGTCGATGAACTCCTTGCTCTTGTGCTTCAAGATGATAGACTCCTCAACACACAATCACTCTCTCAAAGACTTGGCTTGGTGGAAGAGGTTGATTGGGTGGAAAGCAAGTTGGGGAGGCTAGAGATCAAGATTCATATGATAGGAATGGAATGGCATGATCTCAACACATGAGTAGGTGGCTCTCTCTTAGAAAATCAGTAGGTATGAGTGGGGAACTGTTCTGAGTGCTTCTCTTGCGAGTGAGTGCTGGTGGAGGGGTATATATAGCCATCTCCAAAAATCCAACCGTTACACCTAATAAGTCACACTCGATGGAACCGATGTGTAAATCTCGGTTGTACCGAGTTGCTTCAAAGGTAGCAAATTTTGAATGACGGTGAGACCGATACATAAAACTCGGTTGCAACGATAAGGTGACCAACGGTTAGATTGCCAATCTCGGTGACGCCGATTCACAAAACTTGGCGAGACCGATTTTTGTAAACTTGCGTAACAGGAAGTCGGCAACCCAAACTCGATGGCACCAAAGTGGAATCGGTTGCACCGAAATGCTAGGGTTTGGCTGAGTCAGTTTGAGGCTGAGAATCGGTGGCACCGAGTGGAAAGTGTTGGTTGCACCAATTTTGGATATTTGGCTTTGGACAGACTTTTGTGGAAGAGCTTGTGGATGTATGTGGTGACTATCACTTGTGCACGTACGAGCATTTTGTTCACCAACAAAACCTTACCCCGTTTTAATAGTATTGGCTTTCCTATGGACTCAAAGTGATTTCTTAGAAAAGGTAAAATGTATAGTCCTTTGCTTGAAGCTTGGCCAATACTATTCCTTCTCCTTCTTCTTCATGGAGATACTCTCCACACTACTTTTTGCCAGACCATCTCTCTCTATGGACTTTATCTGAAATACACTAGATGAAAGTATTAGTCCAAGAGACAATGTATGTTGTCATGAATTATGAAAACCACCAAGGGAGCACATTGTGCTTTCAACCGTAGTTTGTTTCATCCTAGTTACAAGTCGACCCTTGACTCATAATCAGGCAGGTGGTTTCCTAGTTGTCCTTATTGCAAGTCCACCCTTGAGTCAATTGGTATTGTAATTTTGTGTAGTTCTCCGAGTTGAAAGTCCACACTTGGCTTGCAACTAGGCTCATGGTTTTATTTCATCCCAGTTGCGAGTCCACCCTCGACTCATAACTAGGCCCAAAATTTCTTTATTCCAGTTACAAGCCCACCCATGACTCGTAACTCAGCTTGTGTTTTTTCCATCCAAGTTTTATGTCCAGTCTTAACTTGCAAATGGGCCTATAGTTTGTTTAATCCCAGTTGGAAGTTGACCCTTCACCTGCAAGTGGGCTTGTAGTTTCGTAGTTGTCCTACTTGCAAGTCTACACTCGACTAACAACTCGGCTCGTAGTTGTCCGAGTTGCAAGCCCAACACTCGACTTGCAATTGGATCCTGTCTTTTTGTTTTTCATCACAGTTGAAAGTCCACCCTTGACTCATGATTTGGACCATATATCCTTGTTGCAAGTTGAGGCATGACTCGCAACTGGGCTCGTAGTTTTATAGTTGTCCCAGTTGCATGACCATCCTTGACTCGCAAATGGGCTTGTAGTTGTCCTAGTTGCAAGTCCACTCTCGACTCGTAAATGAGCATGTGTTTCGTTTTCATAGCAGTTGCAAGTCCACACTCGACTTGCAATTGTGTTTGTATTTTGTTCTTGTTTCAGTTTCAAGTTCATCCTCGGCTCGCAAATGGTATCATAGTTTTGTGTAGCTGTCTAAGATGCAAGTTCGCTCTTGACTCACAACTAGGACCGTAATGTGTTTCATCCCAGATGTAACTCCACCCTTGACTCGCAACGCGACCTGTGTTTTTTTCTCAGTTGCAACTTCATCCCTGACTCACAACTGGGCCCACAACTTGTTTCATACTAGTTGCACTTGTATTTTCATAATTGTCACAATTGCCAGTCCACCCTCGAATCTCAAGTGGGCTCATCATATCCTTTTGTATATAAGGTTAGTTTCTTTACCAATTCAAAAAATGTTCTGAAATTTTAAAATATATTCACGTTTTCAGAAATTATGTTCACCAATCCCAAAATCTTCTGGATTTTAAAAATTGTTCATGTTTTCAAGCATTGCTCGGAACTTCAAAAGATGTTCACAGTTTTAAGTTTTATTTTTACAAATTGAAAAATTCCTTACGATTTTTCAAAGTTTCTTCATAGCTGTAGAAATGTATAGAAAATTTTAAAATTGCTCGTGTTTAACAAAAAATGTTTGTAACTTTGGAAAAATGTTCGAAACTTGAAAAATTGTGTGCAACTTTCCAGTAATGTTCAGTTACGTGCTAGCGTTAGTTCTGAAAACTACGCGCTACTGTTTTATCACTACAACTAGTGGGTTTAGAGCATCTACAGTCGGACGTCTTAAATGATCCCTAATACGTCCACGGACGCGTCCGGTCAGTGACCGGATAGGAAAAAGAAGGAAAAAAGTGACCTAACCGGACCCCTTATATCATCCCTCTACGTCCGGTCTTTCCGCGAACCCTTATATCCATCTCAAATATGGAGAGTATATGAGGGCTCGCGGACGCGTCGGGATGCGCCCGGTCAGTCCGCCGTGTAGGACGCGACCTCACCTCGGACCATCTTTTTTTTCTTTATTCATTCTTTTCTTTCTTTCTCTTCCTCTCCATCAATCATGTGCAAGTGACCGGACATATGAGAAAGAAAATGAGGAATGTAACTGCGTGGATGAACAAATAAGAAACACGTCCGGTCACTAACCGGACACGTCTGCGGGCTTTTAGGGGTCATATTTGCAATGTGCAGTTGTAAATGCTCTTATGTGGCTTGCAAGACGAGTGCACCAATAGAAGGTCCGCGGTTTGAACCATGTCACTCACGAGACATTTTTTTTTGCACGCGACTATTCATTGTCAGTTTGACACTTGATGGCCCAGTCAGAGAAGCTCCCGTTGTTCTGGACTGGGTGTCGTGGGCGACAAACAAAAACTGCAAAAGAAAAAACAAAACAAACAAACAATACAGCGATGGGGCCTTATTTATCTGCTGATGTGGGATAATGTGATAGTTAAATGTGTGGTATTATCTTTTAGTTTTGTTACATTAGTAGCACAAAAGCACCGAAAGGAGAGGTAGCACACAATATGCACTTGTTTTCCATCTAATGTCTAGCATGCATTTTTTTGCAAAGAAAAATCTAAATTATTTCTAATTAGTCAAAGATGGCGAACTTTGACTGTTAGCTCTTCAGAAAGACATATACTTCAAAATATAGCGGTTCATTTGGCGCGTGGCCTTGGGGCGACGTGGATGCCGAAGCAGTGGCTTCAGTTTTGGTTGTCGGGTGTCGGCTTATGCGCGACCTTGGGGTCGACGTGAATGCTGGAGTTGCGTCTTCGGTTTTGGTTGTAGAGTGTCGACCTCGGGTGTCGGAGCCGGCAGCTCACTCGGTGCGTAGCCTTGGAGTCGGCATGTGTGTTGCATGCGGCCTACTTTGGACATGTTGTAATGTTTCTTGTTAATTAACCGAACAACTTTTTTCTACCTATTAAATTGATCAAACTATAAGGGTTCGTGTTTCAAAAAAAATAGAGAGAGCATAAAAATAGATAGCGTTTTTGGCTGCTTTCAATGCAAAGATGCTTAGATGGAGTGCTAAAAGCATTAAATAGCTTAGCAACTTAACTCCTCAATGCATAGGTGTTTAATTGTTGTTGCTAAGTCCATTTTATTTAATATTTAGCACCTAAACTCTTTCATGTATTGGCCATCTTCTTTCATTTAAGTGGTTTGCCTAGGTTCACGTGTATGGCGTTGGTTCTTCATGAAATTACCAAAGTGCTTTCTTTCTTCATTAATTGTTATGCCATGTCATTTTTTCGCTTATGTGACATGCTTAACATTTGTCCATCTTGAAGCATTGGGAAGGGTCTTAGGCAATCCTCCTTGTATATTTCCTGCTACCTCCTGGTATATGTCACTCCCTGTTTTAGAGATTTGAGGGGTAGCAAAAACCACTGAGCCTATGAAAACAGTATTTATTAAAATTTAGTACTTCTTCCGGTCTAAATTAGTTGATGTAACTTTAGTACTTCCTTCGTGAAAAAATATATGAGCGTTTAGATCACTTACGGAGGTAGTACAACTTAAGGAATGAGTAGTAGTATTTTTATCTTACGAAGTCAGTATACTTTCATATTTTCCTCACAAAGAAGATAGAAATTAAACTTTATGTTTTATTCTAGTGCTAAATTTTATGGTTTATTCTAGTGCCATTTATTCACAAACGGGTTCAACAACGGGAAATGTTTGGGGCCGGGGCACCGACCGAAGCGCTCGGCCGGTCGTTTCCTTTTTCTCACGCGAGACAGGCTACAGCACGCAGCTACGACGACGACAAGTAGTACGGGTAAGTAAGCGGCCACGACGGCGAATAGTACGGGCGAGCAAGCGGCCACGACGGCGAATAGTACGGGCGAGCAAGCGGCCACGACGTGCAGCCCCGGCGAGGCTGTCGTCTACCCGGCATCGACGGCGAGCTATGACGGCGAGTAGCCCCGGCGAGCGGCGACGGCGAGCTGCGATGGGCACAAAACCCCGGTGAGCAGTGACGGCCACTGTCCCCGGCGAACGGCGCCAAGCCCCTGCGCTGCTGCCGTCTCTGCGCATCGCCGCCTGTCGTCCTCGTCGCTTGCTGCCATGGCTATGCTCGCGCGTATACAAGTGTTGCAACTATCATCTAAAAAAGCTTCAACCATAAACAGAAAAAGCTTCGAACGGATCTGCCCAACAAGGAATGTTGCAGCCGTAGTTGCATTTTTGCTACTACCGGCTAATTTTTTTGCTACATCCATCAAGACGGTGTTGCGACCTCGCACGACGACGACGATTTTGCTACAACCAAGTTTTTACTGCATCCGTTGTCAAAAATTTCTACATCGTTGCTTTTGTTTTTGCTACATCGATGTTTTTTGCTTGTTGAAAGGGAGAGGTTTGGTGGAATAGTTGATATATTTGCTTGAGCCTTGTGGGCATATATATAGGAGTACAATGATCTACTTGGAATACAAGGCAAGATAGGACAAATCCTAATCTATCTCATATTTCCTAATAATCAATATACTCAACATCCCCCCACACTCACAACGGTAGCGATGCAGACGGTGAGATTGGAGAAGAATCCGAAGGCAAGCCAACGAACATCCCCCCACAGTCGTAAAGTCGATGCATCGCGGAAGGTGTGGCTGGAGTAGAAACCGACGATGTTGCTCAAGCAAGGTGGTAGCCTTTGTGCCGATGTCGATGTAGCCGAGAGCATAGGATGGTGTAGCCGTGGTCGAGGTAGCCGTGCTAAGAACGTCGTGGTCGAAGTCGAGTCGGGGTAGCCGGTGTCGAGGAAGTCGCCGTGAAGCCGCGGGCGCAAGAAGGCACCAATTTAGTCATGGGCGCAGTGGTGTCGAAGTAGCAATGCACCAGGAATAAGACGTAGTTGAGACACGTCGTGCCGGGATTGCCAAACCCGGGGACACGCCATAGACGAAGGCACGCGTTGGTGTTGCCGGCACCGCACATGCGTAGACGGACGAAGTCGATGTTGACGATGCGTCGCTCTAGGCTTGCCAGACCTAGGAACACACCGGGGACGAAGGCACGCAACGGTGTTGCCAGCACCGGGCATGCGTAGACGGGGACCTGCACACAACTTGTACGCCATGTCGAGGAGGCTAGCAGAGAAGGACTCGACGACGGTTGCGACGCAAACCGGCGAGGGCCGATGTCGCCCACGGTGGTCAGAGTGGATGAAGTGGACGAGGTAGACGACGGCGACGCTGGCGATGAGTTGGTGCTGGACGAAGAAGAAGGGGGTGGACTGGCGACGCGGCTCAGGTGAGTGAGCTGCAGCAACGCCGAAGAAGAGCGGTGACGGCGGCCTGACGGCGGCTGCGACAGCTGGTTAGGATCGTGGCGGCGATGCTCGAAGTAGGCGAGGAAGAACCCGACAGCGTAACGAAGACCGGCGTGGACGGTGACGTTCCCGCGCCTAGGAAGGCGGCACGGCGCATGCCACGTAGAAGCCGACACGCGGGGACGGCGGAGTGGACCGCGCGCCGCGGCGCTACGGCCCGAAGGGGCAACGCAGACGCAGCAAGCGGGTCGGGGCGACGGCGGGTGCGACCACGGAGACGACCTGGGGAGGACGACCTCAAGGCGGCAGTAGACCGCGGGCTGCATCACTATGACCTAAAACGGTGACGCAACGGTAGCACGCGGGTCGATGCGGCCACTGGGAGAACCACGGGGCGGCGGCGCTGCGGCCCGACGGGGCGACGCAACGGCAGCTCGGTGCTCGATCGGTGGAGGGGCGCGCAGTACTTGGGACCGTCTTCACGGGACCTGCGGAGGTGCGCGCAACCAACGGGCCAGGTCGGTCGCACGGCATAGACGAGGCGAATCGTGGGCGGGCAGGTGATCAATCCGATCGCACGCGAGGTCGTGGACGTCGCTCGGTGGAGGCAGGTGGCGGCCGTAGCCGACAGCCGGCGCGCAGGCGCCCCGACAGCCGGCCCGAAGCAGCCGACGCGAGGCAATCGGTCGGAGCCGAAGCCGGGAGTCGGCCCAACGTAGACGGCCGGCCGTAGCCGGCAGCCGGCACGCAGGCAGCCCGACAACCGGCCCGAAGCGGACGACGCGAGGCAGCCGACCGGAGCCGAAGCCGGGAGCCGGCCCAACATAGACGGCCGGCGGTAGCTGGCAGCCGACGCGCAGGCGGCCCGACAGCCGGCCCGAAGCGGCCGACGCGAGGTAGCCGACCGGAGCCGAAGCCAGGAGCCGGCCCAACATAGCGACGATGGAGATCGACGGGCAGGCGGCACGTGAACAGCGACTGTGATTGGCCGCCGCATGGTGTGAGGCCGTCGGGTCGGGGCGATGCAGGAGTCCCGATCGGAGCAGGGCGATGACGGACGGCGTAGATCGACGGGCGTGCCGGCGCGCGAACGGCGGCGTTGAGAGGCCGTCGGGTTGCGCGAGGCCACTGGGTCGAGGGTAGAGACCGGGTCGCGCCGATGTCGGAGTAGAGGCGCGGTGGTCGACGGCGGCGATGGGCGACACAAACCGATCTAAGATCGGAAAACCAAAAAGAAAACACCGATCAAAATGACCGGCGGAAGAGAGAAAATCCGGATCAAGAGATCGGGAAAAGACTCTCTAGGGCAGCCGGTCAACACGCCGGCGGACGAACCCTAGGTACGGGCGGCGCGGCCCCCGGCGGCGGTCATGAAGGCCGACCGTCCCGGGGGCGGCGCGCGGGGCGGAAGCGATGGGCGACGACTAGGTCTAAAAACTTGCGGCAGATACCATGTTAGACGAGAGAGGTTTGGTGGAATAGTTGATATATTTGCTTGAGCCTTGTGGGCATATATATAGGAGTACAATGATCTACTTGGAATACAAGGCAAGATAGGACAAATCCTAGTCTATCTCATATTTCCTAATAATCAATATACTCAACATTGCTGTATGGCTCGATCTGATGGTCAACAGACCGCGATCCGACGGCTCGCGCGTGACCGGTCAAAAGTTTCGGCCGGCGGGTCGACGCGGATCAATCCCCTTCAGCAATGGGCTCTTCAAGTTCAATAGCCAACTGTTAATTAGTTTTTTTTTCTAAGTCCTTGTGCAATTTACTCAAACCTCTTGCTTTATAATCTCCATTGCTTTCCCCGTGGTGAGTCAAACACTCAGTGATGCTAATTCTTATGATTTTTATATCCCTATAGGATTTAGGAGTACATGCCAACTTCCTGTAACCACGTGAGGCCCCAAGTAGTTTTTCATTGTGATACCCTCTTGATTCTCTAGAGTGCTTACATTAAGCATCTTATCTGCACTCCAAATTAAGTAATCCAAGCCCATGATTAAAGCGGCACACCATGGTCACGTCAAACCAAACCTGTCCCGTCTCACCAACATGCATACATAAACCCATGTGCACAGTACAAACATCCGTACAAGCCCCACAGGCGAATCTGATTCTACCAGCAGCGTCGAATACATGTAGGGCCCACCCTCTAGCCAGCAAACGCTAGGCCAGCAGTCAGGCCAAGAAGACCGGCGGGCAGCTTTGATCGGCTCTTCTTTTCTTGCCTCGACTCCGGGGTGTATAAATACAGGGCGCAAGCATGAAGAAGGGCCTTCAATTCACTCATCGATCTCATCATCTCCTCCCCTCCTCCATTGCTGTGCTGTGAATGTTTCCTTAGCATGTCATCTCTCCTCGCACACTAAGCTAGCTCGCTCCAACTGTTAGGGTTTGGCCAATCACCTTTAGTTGCCCCCCTCTCATGACCCATGACATCCATCCCCACTAGCTATAGCTGAGCTCAGTGTCGCTCTCCCTTTAGATCTCTGTTTGGTTTGCAGAGTTGCCGGCCGGGTACTAGCTAGCTCATTCTCCCTTAGCTGCTAAGAAAGGCCACATAAATTATAAAGGGAGGGCACTTGCAAGGGGAGCAAAAGGTGTGGTTTGGTTTTGCCCCTCCTCTCTTCTTCTCAGCTTCATACTCTCACAAAGTAGAGAGGAACCAGGGGAACTCCTCGTCACATCTCACCATGGTTTTCTCCTCGTTCCCGATCTTCCTCGACCCTCCAAGTTGGACCCAGGTAATTAGCTGGCAGATCCTCTCTCTCTTCTTCAACAAATTTCTTTCATCGCACCACACACATATCAGCACAATCATTGTAATTGAATTGGATCATTTCACTATCTATCTATTTATTCTCCATGATCCGTGATTTGTTGATTGATTTGAAGTTTTTTTATATTTGATCACGCTTTTGTGGACTTGCTTTTAAGAACGCCATGGCATCATTCTAAGCATGTTTCTTGAATATACCATGCTTTAAGGGTTAGTCGGTCATAAATAATTTGATCCTCTAATTCGTGCAGATGCAGCAGCAGCCTCTTCAGTGTTTCATGGGAGGCGGTGGCGACCGCGAGCACCAGCATCACCAGCTGATCCCTCCGTCCTCCGCCCAGCTGGCGCCGCTGCCGGACGTGCCCGGCAACACCGCGGCCAGCGCGCCGGCGGTTGACGGATCGTCTTCGGCCTCGCTGCAGCTGGTTGTGTCTGGACAGCAGGGTAACCCGGGTGAGCAGCCGCCGCGGCCATCGGTGTCAATGACCGAGCGCGCCCGGATGGCCCGCGTGCCGCTGCCGGAGCCCGGCACGCTCCGGTGCCCGCGTTGCGACTCGGCCAACACCAAGTTCTGCTACTTCAACAACTACTCGCTCTCGCAGCCGCGCCACTTCTGCAAGGCGTGCCGCCGCTACTGGACGCGGGGCGGCGCGCTCCGCAACGTCCCCGTCGGCGGCGGCTGCCGCCGCAACACCAAGCGCTCCAGCAAGAAGTCATCGCGCCAGGGCCAGGGACAGGGCGGAGGCGGTGCCGTCGCAGTCGCCACGTCGTCGTCCTCGACCACCTCCACCTCGACCACCACGAGCGCCGCCGCGGCGACCGCGGCCGACGTCATCGCCAGCATGCAGGCGCTGCCGCACCACCTAGGCGGCCTCCCCGCAGCAGCCGCACTGGAGGCGTCGCTGGAGGGGTACCACATCCAGAGCCACCACCAACACCACAACCTGCCGTTCCTGCCGCCGCAGTTCCTGCAGCAAGGGCTGCACGGGTACCACTTCGCCGACGGCGACATCGGCTCACAGCTGGCCGACGGGTTCCCGAGAGGCGTTGCGTCGGGGCTGCTCGCGCAGCTGGCGTCAATCAAGATGGAAGAGCACGGCGCGGGCGCCGGTGGCGCTGGAGGCGGCTTTGTCGGAGCGCACGAGCAGTACTGGCCCGGGAGCGGTGGCGGTGGCGGGTGGCCGACGGAGTTCTTGTCCGGGTTCAGCTCCTCCTCGTCGGGGAATGTGATGTGATCGTTGGGGAATGAGAGCAGTGATCGTCGGGGATGCATTGGGTTATGCATGCATGCATGAAGGTGGATGTCACTGATGAATTAGGTATCCCCGCCTTAGTTTAAATTTAGGGTTATGTGGTATGGTCTCGCGCGCGTTCTTCAATTAGGATGGTGTTGTTGGTTTTAACATGCATGTTTTTACTTCATATTTTAATCTTGGGTTATAATTAGTTAAATGGTGTGTGTTCCTGCCTACCTGTTAGATCGGTGTAGTAGGGAGATTACCGTGTGCAAGTGTTGTTAACTGCATGCAAGGAGGGTGATATGTGATGTACTGTGTTAAGTTACTTAACAATACTATGTTTAATTATATGAGGAACTTGCTTAGTACGAAAATCCATGGATTTGTATCTTTGCACCATCTTCTTCGAATTCGAATGTGTGGGGCCGATAAATTGCCTTTTTTTCATATTGATATGATCATACAAATGTCGTCAATAGCTAGTCTTTCTAATGTACATGGATCGGAGGAATTAACTTTTTTGTATACTACCATGTTTACATTGAAATGCAACACATTGTTGGTTATTGATTAAGATTGCTTATTGTTAACTTGTTGCTGTTCGGAGAGGCCAATTGCTTGTTTTACCTTTGATCGTCATGCAGTGCTAGGTTGATGTGTTATGGTTGGAATGAGCTCCAATTGCACATCTAAATTACAAGGCTATGTCATATTTGATGCAGCTAAGCTATATATCATTGATCCTATTTTATCAAAAAAGGCCATTGTCTCACTTTATAGATAAAACATCAACCAGTACAAACAAACCACACCAACACCGCTGGGGATACCAGCTATACAATAGAAGCCCACACGGGGAACATGAAACTAAAAACGTGGACAAACCAAAGCTAAATGAAGCACTAAACCAAAGGAGTTTGCTTTATCCTAGCAAAGAGCACAGGCTTCCCGAAGCGCCACGACACCACTCAACAATCAGCCACCGCTTCCCTGACACACTCCAACAACTGAGTCCGGCGTTGAAGGAAGAGACCATCAGCTTGAAGGAGTAGGGGTCCAAATGACGACACTTCCAAGGAAGAGCATAGCGTCAGCGCAGACATCGTCATCGTCGCCTGACCAAGGTCAAGCACGGCATTTGCCAGCACCATAGTAGCCAAACCCTGAGCCCTGCATGGCAACCAACAACCACACCAATGCACCTTGGCTAAAGGAGACCAGTGACAGCCTGCCGACACGACGCTGACCTCTGCAACCCCTGGTCCCGGGATGACCTCGTATGCCAAGAAGATTGCCGTCTAAAAGAGGCCAAGGACACGTCGAAGTAAAATGCTGGCAACAAGAAGGGTCTTAAGAAGCCTTGGTAAAACCAAACACCGATAGGAATCGAAGGAGACCTCGAGGATGGCTGGTCAGAGTAGCTCGGAACACTACCTCACCGCCGATCAACAAGGGAACGTGCGAGGAGAACCACCCCTGTCATAGGAGGAAGCATACAACCATGACCGCCCCCTCGCTCACCAACCCCCAATACTACCCTCGATCTGGGAGGGAAACGACACTCCGGGCAGCACGCTGCCATCCCAAGGCCGGGCAAGGTGGCCACCGGAACTCCATGTTGTGACCATGTCGCGAGGAGCACGATGGACAACATTCCCGTGTCAAGGCCCCGCATCAGGTCGGTGAGCGTTGATGAAACCAGGATCTAGGACGCATCGGACCCAGCGGGGTGCTACCCAGGCCATCCAGACCATGAGCAGCAACACCCTAGGCATCCTCACCACGCCGCAATGTTGCAGCTCCACCGATGACGACCAGGTCCCTCGCAACCCGCAGAGGTGGATCTGCCCGATCCAGATCTGGAGAATACCGCGGCCAAAGGCTCAGACCCATGCAACTCTCCGCACCGTTACACCACGCCTACGACCCCCACACCGACGCATGTGACTGTTGGGGAATGTCGCATGGGAAACAAAAAATTTCCTACGCACACGCAAACCTATCCATGGTGATGAGCATCTACAAGAGGGAGAGTGGATCTACATACCCTTGTAGATCGCTAAGCAGGAAGCGTTAAGAAACGCGGTTGGTGTAGTCGAACATCTTCGCGATCCAAATCGCCGAGCTTCCCGCGATCTCATCACTATCCGTCCCGCGATCCAATCACGATACGTCCCGTGAACTCATCACGATCCGTCCCGCGATCTCATCACAATCCGTCTCACGATCTTGATCACGATCTGTCCCGCGAACTCATCACGATCCGTTCCGCGATCTCATCACGACCCGTCTCGTGATCTCGATCACGGTCCTTCCGATCTAGCGCCGAACGGACGACACCTCCGCGTTCAGCACACGTGCAGCTTGATGACGATCTCCACCATCTTGATCCAGCAAGAGGAGGTGGAGAGGAGAGAGAGTTCACCGGAAGCGTGACGGCGCTCCGGTGATGGTGGTGGAGCAATTCCGGCAGGGCTTCGCCTAAGCGCTGCAGAAAACCGATCTAGAGGAGAAACTATGCACCGGTGGAACGGGTAGCACGTGGCCGGAAATTCTGTCCAAAAACCACCAAATCCACTAGTATATATAGGAGGAGAGGAGAGGAGAGGCATCCAAGGCCTTTGGGTCGGCCGAAATAGGAGGTGGGAGCAATCCTACTTCACCTCCAATCCTAGTTGGAGTAGGATTGCCTCCTATTGGCTGATTTTCCACTTTTTGCTTTAGGACTTTCTCTCCTGCGCCATGGGCCTTTGTGGCTGTTTTCCCAGCCCACTAAGGGCTGGTTATTATTCTCCCACAGCCCATGGACCTCTTGGGGTCGAAATACCCCTCCCGGAGGTCCTCCGGTACACTACCGGCACTCCCGGTACACTACCGATACTCCCGGTACACTACCGATGAGCCCGAAACTTTTCCGGAAACCAAACTGGGACTTCCTATATATGAATCTTTACCTCCGGACCATTCCGGAGCTCCTCGTGACGTCCGGGATCTCATCCGGGACTCCGAACAACCTTCGGTCACCACCATACATAACTCTACACTACCGAAACGTCACCGAACCTTAAGTGTGCAGACCCTGCGGGTTCGAGAACTATGTAGACATAACCGAGACACCTCTACAGTCAATAACCAATGGAGGGACCTGGACGTCCACATTGGTTCCTACATATTCTACGAAGATCTTTATCGGTCGAACCTCTATGTCAAGGATTCAGTTAATCCCGTATATCGTTCCCTTTGTTCTTCGGTATGTTACTTGCCCGAGATTCGATCGTCGGTATCTCCATACCTAGTTCAACCTCGTTACCGGCAAGTCTCTTTACTCGTTCCGTAATACAAGATCCCGCAACTAACAATTAGTCACATTGCTTGCAAGGCTTATTGTGATGTTGCATTACCGAGTGGGCCCCGAGATACCTCTCCGTTACATGGAGTAACAAATCCCAGTCTCGATCCATGCCAACTCAACAGACACCATCGGAGATACCTGTAGAGCACCTTTATAGTCACCCAGTTACGTTGCGACGTTTGATACACACAAGGCACTCCTCCGATATCCGTGAGTTGCATGATCTCATGGTCATAGGAACATATACTTGACATGCAGAAAACAGTAGCAATAAACTGACACGATCATATTCTATGTTTGTAGTTTGGGTCTTATCCATCACATCATTCTCCTAATGATGTGATCCCGTTATCAAATGACATCTCATGTCCATGGCTAAGAAACCTTAACCATCCTTTGATCAACGAGCTAGTCCATTAGAGGCATACTAGGGACATGGTTTTGTCTATGTATCCACACATGCATTTAAGTCTCCGATCAATACAATTATAGCATGGATAATAAACGATTATCATGAACAAGGAAATATGATAATAACTAATTTATTATTGCCTCTAGGGCATATTTCCAACAGTCTCCCACTTGCACTAGAGTCAATAATCTAGTTCACATCACCATGTGATTCGCATTGTTATGAATCTAACAGCCAATGAGTTCTGGGGCTTGATCATGCTTTGCATGTGAGAGAGGTCTTATAGTCAACGGGTCTGCGATATTCAGATCCGTGTGTACTTTGCATATCTCTATGTCAAACCGTAAACACTGCTACCACACTCCACTTGGTACTATTTTCAAATGGCTGCTCCACTATACGTATCTAGATTGCTACTACTAGTCATCCGGATAGGTGTTAACGCTTGCATCGACGTAACTCTTTACGACGAACTCTTTATCACCTCATAATCAAGAAACATTTCCTTAGTCCTCTGGTTACTAAGGATAATTCCGACCGCTGTCCAGTGATCCACTCCTGGACCACTCTTGTACCCCTTGACAGACTCATGGCAAGGCACACATAGGTGCAGTACACAGCATGGCATAATATAGAGCCTATGGCTAAGGCATAGGGGACGACGTTCGTCCTTTCTCTTTCTTCTGCCGTTGTCGAGCTTTGAGTCTCACTCAACTTCACACCTTACAAATCAGACGAGAACTATTTCTCTGGCTGATCCATTTTGAACTCTTTCAAAATCTTGTGAAGGTATGCACTCATTGAAAGTCTCATCAAGCATCTTGATCTATCTCTATAGATTTTGATGCTCAACAATTAGGTAGCTTTATCCAGGTCTTCCTTTGAAAATCACTTTCCAAATAACCGTTTTATGCTTTCCAGAAACTCTACATTATTTCCGAACAACAATATGTCATCCACATATACTTATCAGAAATTCTATGCTCCCACTCACTTTATTGCAAATACAAGTTTCTCGTAAACTTTGTATAAACATCAAAACTTTGATCACCTCATCAAAGCGTATATTCCAACTCCGAGATGCTTGCTTCAGTCCATGGAAGGATCACCGAAGCTTGCACACCTTTTAGCATCCTTAGGCCTGACAAAACCTTCTGGTTGTATCACATACAACCTTTCCTCAAGTAAACCATTAAGGAAACGATGTTTTGACATCCATGTGCCAGATTTCATAATTGAAAACACAGCAACTGCTAACATAATTCCAACAGACTTTTAGCATCGCTACGAGTGAGAAAGTCTCATCGTAGTCAACTCCTTGAACTTGTCACAAACATCCTTGCAACAAGTCGAGCTTTACAAATAGTGACATTCACCATCAGTGTCTGTCTTCATTTTAAAGATCCATTTGTAATCAACGACCTACCATCCAACGAGCAAGTCTACCAAAGTCTACACTTGGTTTTAATACATGGATCCTATCTCGGATTTCATGGCCTCCAACCATTTGTCGGAATCCGGGCCCATCATCGCTTCTCCATAGCTCGTAGGTTCATCGTTGTCCAACAACATGACCTCCAAGACAGAGTTGTCGTACCGCTCAGGAGCAGTACACATCCTTGTCGACCTACGAAGTTCGATAGTAACTTGATCCTGAAGCTTCATGATCATCATCATTAACCTACTCTTCAACTAACGTAGGCTTCACAGAAACATCTTTCTGCGCTGCGCTACTCTCTGGTTGAACAAAGGTTTAACAACCTCATCAAGTTCTATCTTCCTCCCACTCAATTCTTTCGAGAGAAACTTTTTCTCGAGAAAGGACCCAGTTCTAGCAAAAAAAAATTTGCACTCGGATCTGAGATAGAAGGCATACCCATCTGTTCTTAGGGTATTCTATGAAGATACATTTGTTCGCTTTGGGTTCTAGCTTATTATGTGAAAACATTTTCCACACAAGCATCGCAGCCCCAAACATTAAGAAATGACAGCTTAGGTTGCTATCAAACCATAATTCACACGGTGTATCTCAACGGATTTAGATGATGCCCTATTTAAAGTGAATGTAGTTGTCTCTAATGCATAACCCCAAAAATTATAGTAGTAAAACGATAAGAGACATCACAGTATGCACTATATCAATAGAGCATGACTATGATGTTCGGACACACCATCACACCATGGTGTTCCAGGTGGCGTTAGTGTGAAACAAATTTCACGTTGTCTTAAGTTGTATGCCAAACTCGTAACTCAGATATTCACCTCCACGATCATATCGCGGTCATTTTTATCTTCTTGTCACGATGATCTTTAAACTTCACTCTGAATTTGCTTGAACCTTTCAAACGATTCAGACTTGTGTTTCATTAAGTAAATATACACTATATCTACTCAAATCATCAGTGAAGGTAAGAAAATAACGATATCCACTGCACGCTACAAGACTCACTAGATTGCATACATCAACATGTATCATTTCCAATGAATCACTTGCCCGCTCCATCCAACAGGGTCCTTTAGTAATCTTGCCCAAGAGGCATGGTTCGCATGTCTCAACCGATTCGAAATCGATGAGTCCAAATATCCATCAGCATGGACTTTCTACATGCGCTTTATACCAATATGACATTTAGCGGCAGTGCCACAAGTATGTGGTACTATCATTATTAACTTTGTATCTTTTGACATCAATGTTATGAACATGTGTACTACTACGATCAAGATTTCAACAAACCATTCTCACTGGGTGCATGACCATTGAAGGTATTATTCATGTAACCAGAATAACTATTATTCTCTGACTTAAATGAATAACCGTATTGCAACAAACATGATCTAATCATGTTCATGCTCAACGCAAAACACCAAATAACATTTATTTAGGTTCGTCACTAATCCTGAAGGTAGAGAGAGCGTGCGATGTTGATCACATCAACCTTGGAAACATTTCCAACACACATCGTCACCTCACCCTTAGCTAGTTCTCCGTTTATTCCGTAGCTTTTATTTCGAGTTACTAACATTTAGCAAACGAACCGGTATCCAATACCCAGGTACTACTAAGAGTACTAGCAAGGTACACATCAATAACTCGTATATCAAATATACTTCTGTCGATGTTGCCAGCCTTCTTATCTACCAAGTATCTAGGGTTGTTCCGCTTCAGCGACCTCTCACCTCATAATAGAAGCACTTAGTCTCGAGTTTGAGTTCAACTTTGGGTTGCTTCACTGGAGCAGCAACTGACTTGCTATCCATGAAGTTTCCCTCCTTGCTCTTGCCCTTTTCGAAACTAGTGGTTTGATTAACCATCAACACTTGACGCTCCTTCTTGATTTCTACCTTCGCGGTGTCAAACATCGCGAACAGCTCAGGGATCAATACTTCTATCCCTGGTGTATTATAGTTCATCACTAAGTTCTAGTAGCTTTAGTGACAGTGACTTGGAGAACTATATCAATCACTATCTTATCTGGAAGATCAACTCCCACTTGATTCAAGCGATTGTAGTACCCAGACAATCTGAGTACATGCTCAACGATTGAGCTATTCTCCTTCATCTTACAAGCAAAGAATCTTGTTGGAGATCTCATATCTCGCAACAAAGGCACGAGCCTGAGATCACAATCTGTGCTCCTAGAACATCTCATATGTTCCGTGACGTTCAAAACGTTTTGGAGCCTCAATTCTAAGCCGTAATGCATGACGCACTAAACTATCAAGTAGTCATCGAAACGTGCCTGTTAGATGTTCACAACATCTATAGACGACGCTAGAGGGGGTGGCGCACCGAGCGGTGCATTAAGGACATAAGCCTTCTGTGCAGCAATGAGGACAATCCTCAGATCACGGACCCAGTCCGCAATTTTGCTACCAACATCTTTCAATTCTATTTCTCTAGGAACATATAAAAATACAAGGGAGCTACAGCGCGAGCTAGTAATCTACAACATAATTTGCAAAGACACTTTGACTATGTTCATGATAATGAGTTCAATTAATCATATTACTTAAGAACTCCCACTCAAATTGACATCCCTCCGATCATTCGAGTGATACATGATCCAAATTCACCAACTCAAGTCCGATCATCACGTGAGTTGAGGTGGCTGCAATGGTGAACATCATTATGTTGATCATATCTACTATATGACTCATGTTCGACCTTTCAGTCTCTCATGTTCCGAGGCCATGTCTGTACATGCTAGGCTCGTCAAGTTTAACCCGAGTGGTCTGCGCGTGCAAATCTGGCTTGCACCCGTTGTATGTGAACGTAGAGTCTATGACACCCGATCATCACGTGGTGTCTCAACACGACGAACTTTCGCAACGGTGCACACTCGGGGAGAACACAGTTCATCTTGAAATTCAAGTGAGGGATCACCTTATAATGCTACTACCGTACTAAGCAAAACAAGGTGCATAAAAGGATTAACATCTCATGCAATTCATAAGTGACATGATATGGCCATGAACTTGTGTTTAAGATCTCCATCTTCGAAACACTGGCATGATCTCCATCGTCACCGGCACAACACCATGATCTCCATCATCTTGATCTCCATCAATGTGTTGCCATTGGGGTTGTCACGCCCTGCATTCTTCTACTACTATTGCTACCGTAGCGATAAAGTAAAGCATTACATAGCGCTTAATGATTGACACGCAGGTCATACAATAATTAAAGACAACCCTATGGCTCCTGCCGGTTGCCGTATTCAACGACATGCAAGTCGTGAAATTCTATACATCACATGATCATGTCATACATCACATATATCTCATCATGTAATTGGCCATATCACATCACAATATACCCTGCAAAAACAAGTTAGACGTCCTCTAATTGTTGTTGCATGTTTTACGTGGCTGCTACGGGTATCTAGCAAGAACGATTCTCACCTACGCATAAACCACAACGGTGATACACTAGTTTGCTTTTCAACCTTCTCAAGGACCGCCTTTGTCGAATCCGATCCAACTAAAGTGAGAGAAACTGTCACCCGCAAGCCATCTAGGCAACAAGTTGCGTCGAGGGAACCGGTCTCTCGTAAGCGTACGAGTAATGTTGGTCCGGGCCGCTTCATCTCACAATCCCGCTGAACCAAAATACGACCAAGGGAGGAAGCAATCTAAGCATCAACGCCCACAAACCTTTTGTGTTCTACTCGAGATCTCATCGAACCATCAACCTAGCTCATGATGCCACTGTTGGGGAACGTCGCATGGGAAACAAAAATTTTCCTACGCACACGCAAACCTATCCATGGTGATGAGCATCTACGAGAGGGAGAGTGGATCTACATACCCTTGTAGATCGCTAAGCGGGAAGCGTTAAGAAACGCGGTTGGTGTAGTCGAACATCTTCGCGATCCAAATCGCCGAGCGTCCCGCGATCTCATCACGATCCGTCCCGCGATCCAATCACGATACGTCCCGTGAACTCATCACGATCCGTCCCGCGATCTCATCACAATCCGTCTCACGATCTTGATCACGATCTGTCCCGCGAACTCATCACGATCCGTTCCGCGATCTCATCACGACCCGTCTCATGATCTCGATCACGGTCCTTCCGATCTAGCGCCGAACGGACGGCACCTCCGCGTTCAGCACACGTGCAGCTTGATGACGATCTCCACCATCTTGATCCAGCAAGAGGAGGTGGAGAGGAGAGAGAGTTCACCGGAAGCGTGACGGTGCTCTGGTGATGGTGGTGGAGCAATTCCGGCAGGGCTTCGCCTAAGCGCTGCAGAAAACCGATCTAGAGGAGAAACTATGCACCGGTGGAACGGGTAGCACGTGGCCGGAAATTCTGTCCAAAAACCACCCAATCCACTAGTATATATAGGAGGAGAGGAGAGGAGAGGCATCCAAGGCCTTTGGGTCGGCCGAAATAGGAGGTGGGAGCAATCCTACTTCACCTCCAATCCTAGTTGGAGTAGGATTGCCTCCTATTGGCTGATTTTCCACTTTTTGCTTTAGGACTTTCTCTCCTGTGCCATGGGCCTTTGTGGCTGTTTTCCCAGCCCACTAAGGGCTAGTTATTATTATCCACAGCCCATGGACATCTTGGGGTCGAAATACCCCTCCCGGAGGTCCTCCGGTACACTACCGGCACTCCCGGTACACTACCGATACTCCCGGTACACTACCGATGAGCCCGAAACTTTTCCGGAAACCAAACTGGGACTTCCTATATATGAATCTTTACCTCCGGACCATTCCGGAGCTCCTCGTGACGTCTGGGATCTCATCCGGGACTCCGAACAACCTTCGGTCACCACCATACATAACTCTACACTACCGAAACATCACCGAACCTTAAGTGTGCAGACCCTGCGGGTTCGAGAACTATGTAGACATAACCGAGACACCTCTATGGTCAATAACCAATGGCGGGACCTGGACATCCACATTGGTTCCTACATATTCTACGAAGTTCTTTATCGGTCGAACCTCTATGTCAAGGATTCAGTTAATCCCGTATATCGTTCCCTTTGTTCTTCGGTATGTTACTTGCCCGAGATTCGATCATCGGTATCTCCATACCTAGTTCAACCTCGTTACCGGCAAGTCTCTTTACTCGTTCCGTAATACAAGATCCCGCAACTAACAATTAGTCACATTGCTTGCAAGGCTTATTGTGATGTTGCATTACCGAGTGGGCCCCGAGATACCTCTCCGTTACACGGAGTAACAAATCCCAGTCTCGATCCATGCCAACTCAACAGACACCATCGGAGATACCTGTAGAGCACCTTTATAGTCACCCAGTTACGTTGCGACATTTGATACACACAAGGCACTCCTCCGATATCCGTGAGTTGCATGATCTCATGGTCATAGAAACATATACTTGACATGCAGAAAACAGTAGCAATAAACTGACACGATCATATGCTATGTTTGTAGTTTGGGTCTTATCCATCACATCATTCTCCTAATGATGTGATCCCGTTATCAAATGACATCTCATGTCCATGGCTAGGAAACCTTAACCATCCTTTGATCAACGAGCTAGTCCATTAGAGGCATACTAGGGACATGGTTTTGTCTATGTATCCACACATGCATTTAAGTCTTCGATCAATACAATTATAGCATGGATAATAAACGATTATCATGAACAAGGAAATATGATAATAACTAATTTATTATTGCCTCTAGGGCATATTTCCAACAGTGACTGCGTCACCTAGATCCTATTAGATAGAAATACTGATTTTTATCCAATCAATGCAAGTATGATCTGCCTGAATCAACTATTACCTCAATTTTCCGCCTCCTAAGCTAGGTATGCGCTTGTGAAATGGACGTAGTATGGAAGAAATAATTGTAAGGAATACCATGGGACTCATTCACATGCTTATGTCACCTGATAAAATTGCTTGCAAAAAATAATTGATCTAGTGTCAGAAATCTAATGAGGATCTCTGCCGATAGACTTTCCTATCCCCTCCTCCAACCCTATCCCCTCTCGCATCGCCACCCACGAGGCGGCCAGGAGGGCACCTCGAGCTCTGTTGGCAGCCACCCTTCCCTCCCTCCTCCTCCCATTGCCTCCGCTAGGAGGCTCAGCCAAGCAAAGCCCGACCAGAGCCGCCGGCGGTGGGGCTCTCTCGTTCCTGCGCAGGCATGGGAGCGACGCCAGCCGGTCTCTCCAGCAGGGGTGTGACGCAGACGTCGGGCGCCGCGGGCCCCGTGTGCCGCGGCGCAACGGTGGGTTGACGATCGGACGAAGCTAGCGCGGTGGCTGCGCTTCAGGCGCCAATTGATGCTCATGATTACTGTCAGCTTGTTCAATACTTGATTGCTTGCCATGATGTGTTGCTTGCAAAAGCATCTTTAGACGTTGATAGTCCTCATCAGAGTGGCATGCCTTAAAACTTGCGGCGTGACTAAAATTTTGCAACTCACGGTACCTCTGCAGGCTTGCCGAATAGTCATACATTTGGTTTTTTCTGGTTGGTGCGTATGCACATTTTGCATTCATAGTCCACCTAGTGGGAACACAACAACTGGGCAGAATTGTTTGGTTTAAAATTCCCAATATGTAAAATATGTGGGAACATGGTGTGCGTGCGCATTCCAGCTGACGGCAAGAACAACTGACCCTGTCCAAAATACCTCCTTGCTCCTCAATGCACACTCCAAACTTTTTATCCATTCTTTGCTGCTTGGACACAACATAGGTGGAAACTTCTAATCCATCTAGTATCTCTCTGATCTGACATTTGCTGACAGCATCTATGCTCCATAAGACCATCTTAAAGACAATAGGAGTGAAAACTGTTGCGGCGTGTTTCTCAAGAGGCGAAGCATTTTCCTCTGTAAATGGAAGGGACTGCAAGGCTTCGACGTCATGGAGAGCTTTGTTAATCCGTCGTGACGCAAGACAACGCTCATAGTGCTCTAGCATTTCAAACAACGACATCTTACTCTCAAGATGCGTATGTAGCACAGAGTTCAAGCTCTCACTCCTCTGATTGCTACTCAATCCTAGGAAACAACGCCCCTCAAGATATGGAGCACACCATAACTTTCTGATCCGATACATCTGATGCAGCCAAGACTCCTCACTAGTTACTTTATTCCGTTGTAAGAACTGTATCCATTTTATGTCATGCTCTTCAATGGAAGAAGTATCATATATGAAAGATCTGAATTCCTCCTTTATGTCGTCGTCATGCAGATGGTGTACAATGTTCTGCTGAATGTACCATATACATAGTCTATGGTTTGAGCTAGGCCAGACCACCCTGATTGCTCGCTGCATTGCAAGGTCCCCGTCTATGATCACAGATATCGTATGCTTCTGTGCTATGCATTCAGAAAAGGTCTGCAACATCCACTCGTATGCTTGGCTTGTTTCATGAGAAATTATACCGTAGCAAAAAATAACAGTGCTGCGGTGGTGATTCAACCCGACAAACGGCACGAATGGCAGATTGTACTTATTGGTTCTGTATGTGCTATCAAAAACAATGACGTCTCCGAAAGCCTCATAGTCAAGTCGTGATTGACTGTCAGCCCAGAACAGTCCCTTTAGATGGCCAAACTCATCTACCAAGTACCTGAAGAAAAAAATCCGCATCTCGCTCACGCCTCGTCATCATGTGCATGATCACCGTTTTAGCATCATCGACACTGATTGTCTCCTGCTTATTAGCATGGCAAAAATTATAAATGTCCCTCTTTATGCATCCAACCTTATCAAATCCACCTTATTGAATGCACAAAATATCCATAATACGGTATTTGTGGATCCCAGATTTTTCCATGTCCGCAATGTCCGCTTTCTGCTCATCGCTAATTCGTTTGTGCGAACGCAGAAGACAAGAAAGATCCTGTGGGGCTAGAGAATGGCTGTGCTCATCGATAAAATCCTTGACAAACAATCGACCTGTTTCCTCCTGTCTCGCAATGACCAATTTAGCGTTACACCCAACACGAGTTAAACTTCGTGGCCTCCTCTTTCTATCTTCCATCTTTCTTTTCATGTGCTTCTCTTCGCGAACCCCTTGACGACTACACACAATTTTCCTTAAAATTACGTAATTATTGGATCCATCCCACTCAACGTAGCTTCTCCTCACACTAAAACCTTTTTCAAGAGCATATTTGTTGTAGAATTCATAGCCTTCAGCCTCACTATCAAACATCTTGCTGATAACATTTTGATACTCGAACATACACTCATCACTTACATACGCCATGTCTTCCTGCATATCACATATGAAATACACAGTTGGTGTTTATCAATGTTGCAGGTATAAAATAGCTCATAGGCAAATACAAGTGCATGGAAAAGACTTTTGCTCATTTCACATGTGAGGGAAACCAATCATCAACGTCCAAGAAGTACTATCCTAGCATGAATGATGACACGAATAAACTATATTGCATGCACTATGGAAACCTTGAGTGATGATGACTATAATAAACTATAGTAAGTGAACTATTGAACCAGTATCTCATCTTCCTTTAGTATCTCATCTCAAATGTCAAGTAAGTCATTTTTTTTCTACAGTACTAAAGGAAGTAAGCAATGGCCTCAGCATCTTAGTTAAACAAACATGATGCGATTAGCTCAAGAGAAAATATGCCACCATGAAGCTTTCCATTCGTTGTTCTTGTCGGTACAAAGATCTCGCATGGCAAATACTACTAAATTACAACGATCATGTAGGGTTGAGGTGGTACTGCATGCACGATGGATGGGCGCAAGGGCCAAGAGAACGAGCATAACACCAAGCCGGATTCATACCTTAAGGATGGTACGCGGGAAGAGATGGGATCGCCCGCCGCCGTCGCAGCTGATTTAGCCGGCACAGATCCTGCCTTCTTCTTCTTCGGTGACGGCGTGGGGTGGGGGGGGGGGCTGGGGTTGGTTGGGTGGAGGACGAGAACGATGAATTTTTTCCTCTCACCGGGCATGTCGAGGACGGAGAAGGTCAGAAGCACGACGACGACGAATAGATCGAACGAGGATTAAGAACTGGATCGAGTAGACGTGGATCTGGTCCTCAGGTGATCGGTTGAAGAAAAGACATTTCCCCTGGACCATTATGCCCTTATCGGAATTAACATAATAAATTTAATCAATTTTAATTCCCCCACAAGATCGAACGGCTAATAAAAATCAGACGTGTAAGTAGTGCTTAGTACTTCGAGTACTAACCCAATCACCGTAAAACAACTCAATATAATAATTTGTGAGCTACACACAAAAAACAAATCTGTGGATCCAAAAAGATAAATACTACCAGATCCCTTTTTACCTGCAAATGAAGAATTAGAGAAATATATGTGCATATAGTTCACATTTGTCTACACATACTTTTTATTTTTTTTTATTTGGATTTGAAGATATAGTTTTCCCATTAAAATCAGGCTCGGTGGAGCCGGGGATCTAACTGGCCTGGGGGCTTCAAGAAAGAACAAGCGACGAAATTTTGGGAAGTTCAAATGATACATATTTGGGCATCAAACCAAACAGTAGGCAGGCTAGCTTGGTCAAAAGTTGAAATATTTTTTGTATAGCAAGCACTGACGACCAATTGCTGCCGATCGAGATCTGCATGTCCCGTTCTTCAGAGAATCAACGTTTTATCCCACTCTACTAGAATGTAAACTGGCAATAAACTAGTAGCAATCTAATTTAAAGGCAGTCAATGTCAGAGCTCTCGGCAGGCTGGCAGGCGACGTACTGATCAAAACTTGAAAAGACGGCCATGAAGACACGTTAACAATACGATGCCAAGAACATTCTTTCGCAGCAGACAAGAATGATCACATGACAAAAAACAAATGAAAATTTCGACAAAGTGCCCTGCATGTACGTCTAGCTAGCTATATGATCGAGTTGAAGGAGACGACGGCATGAAATTCCGGGCACTCGATGAGCGATCGAACGAGGAATATTTTCTTTTCGTATCAAATGATTATGGCCGATCGGGCCGTCGATCGACGGTTCGCACCAATGATCAGGTTGCCCTAGCTGCTGCTGCTGGTCACTGGTCACCAATCCATGTGCCAGATCTGACCTTAGTTTTAGTAGTAGCAGGGGAGAAAGGTACGTACGTACGTATACGACAGGAAGAGAAGTCCCAGCAGAATGATCACTCGCTTTGAGCCACACATCTCCCCTCGCTCTCTTTTTGAACACATTAACATCATTAGAGATCGACTTAATCGTCTAGTGCGCGCTGGCGGTGGCGGGTATAGGTATAGTCGACAATTCGTGGATCATCGTCACTTTAGGTGTTCTGTAAATAAATGCAATCACGGGCGTCTTGACTTGTGCATCGTGCATCATACCAAGCTTTGGTAGGACAATATTGCTTCTGCTTCATCCAACGGAACTCTATTGCGAGAAGAGAAGCAAGAGGTTTGGTGTATTGGGCAGGAGATTAATTATTATTAAGCCTGGTTCCATGTTTGTGACGCTGGTGTGATGCAAGTGGCCTAGGTAGCTGCAGTCACCATCGGAGGGAATCTGCATGTTCTTTGGTAGATCTGCTTTCGCTAACTCCAAGGCAGCCTATTCTCCTCTTCAGGAGGGAGGGGAGGGAGGGAATAAAGCGGCCGAGGCCAATGCAAAATATCACATCAAAGAAAGAGAAAGACAAGCCCCTGTTTCCCTGGCCCCACACCCTACCCGTCTAGACAGATCATATACTGCAATCATGCAAGCGTCTCCTCTCTCTTTCTCTCTCTATTATACTACAAGAAAGATGTGAACATGATCGGGCTGCATCAGCAAGTGCTGGAGAGAGATAGAGATCGAGACAGTGTGCTGACAAAACTAAAGCTGCGTGGGGCTCTGCAGGTTTTGCTTGATCGGGTGCACATGTCTGTGCCTCGACGACATGCGATGGTAGGTTCTCTCACGTTTTACGCGCCAACATACTCCAACGACTTTGAGCAGAGCAGGACAAACACCCATCTACACATCTACTCTCCCACATCTACTTTTCCTCTGTATCTAAATACTTGTTACGAGGAAAAACTAGACTAAGTCTTCACAACTACAAGTATTATGATACAGCTGAAGTATAACTCTTTTGATTTATATTACTTATCGTTTAAATAGATGTATTTAGACTAAGTATTATACTAATATCGATTTTAAGCCTAATACAGCCATAGCAAGCATGAGGCATCGACCTCTTCTCCGGTCTACACCGTTGCCTTCAACCACGACCACGTACGCCAGACCAGTCAAAAAGGATGGCCACACAATGCATCAAGGCCTCCAAATTATACAGACCAAGATTATGTTACTTGTGTATGTACGCCAAGGCTGCCTAGCCTGCATGCACATACGCGGTGGCCTTGCTGCATGGGGCACGGAAACCCATGCAATGCATGCCTTTGCCGGCCGGCCGGCCGGTGACTGCGGCTGTCAGGCAGCACAGATCACAGATCACATATGCTTGCGACAAAACGGAAAGCGCAATCATACAAACCCTTTCTTTTTTCAATCTCTTGCCCATCTTCTTCTTCTTCTCCGAATCTGGTGAACAGTGCTAAAGCAGCAGCTTCAGCTTGAAGCTAAGCTCGCCCCTGCTGTCCAGTCAGATCCTGTCATGTGATCTTTGCGAGCGTGTTTGATTTTTGTCAGAGATTCAGAACGCGGCATGGAAGTGCAATCTAGGTGCTTTTGACCCACGGCCCACTCCAGTCTCGACTACCACTAGTGTACTACCACACTCTCCAGGCCACTGCAGTCTTATGTTATGTAGTAGTAGAGCTTTTGTCGGAAAAAACGATACGCAATTTTCTCTGAAGTTCTTGTGTTACCAATGTGCTAATTCAATAGGCTCAAAAAAGATGTGCTAATTCAAGGGCTGAACTGTTTCTTTGTGCCTTCAAAATGGTGACGCCGATTCGGTGCATTTTGGATAAACTAGGAATAGATGTCGCAGAAACAGCCATCTAGTTTTTTATTTCCTGAAATGAAGGCAAAAAGACTTGTCTCGTTCATTAACTAATAATGAAAGACAAAGTTTATGGTCCAGACTATGAAAGACAAAGTTTATGCTTCAGACCGAAAAATAATTACTCAAATGCTCGCCCCTGCAAAGACCCGAAGCTTTGCTTCATCATGCGAACCCACCAACTGCCTATAGAATGGAGAGTTGCTCAATGGGAGGGGTCGGACATCCTCGAGCCTCAACCAAGCCTTGATCATACGCCAAATCCACAATGTGAAACAACACTTAAAAGAAGAGGTGAGTGATGGACTCGTACTCGCATTTGCACAAAGAGCAAATACCACAATTTTGACAACCATGTTGCTCCAAGTGAGAGGCTCTTCATAGGAGGAGATCTTAATGGCCATGTGGGCACATCTAACACAGGTTTTGAAGGGATGCATGGGGGATTTGGCTACTGCATCAAGAATCAAGAAGGAGAAGATGTCTTAAGCTTTGCGCTAGCCTACGACATGATCGCACCTAACACCCTCTTTAAGAAGAGAGAATCACATCTAGTGACTTACAGTAGTGGGCAACACTCTAGCCAGATTGATTTCATCCTCTCGAGAAGAAAAGACATGTGTGCATGCCTAGACTGTAAGGTGATACCTGGAGAGAGTGTTGTCCCTCAGCATAAGCTAGTGGTTGTTGACTTCTGCTTTCGGATTCGTGTCTAGCGGGATAAGCGTGCCAAAGTCGCGAGAACGAAGTGGTGGAAGCTCAATGGGAAGGTAGCTCAGGCGTTCAAGGAGAGGGCCATTAAGGAGGGCCCTTGGAAGGAAGGAGGTGATGCAGACACCATGTGTATGAAGATGGCGACTTGCATTCGTAAGGTGTCCTCAGAGGAGTTTGGAGTGTCCAGGGGAAGTAGAAGAGAGGCTAAAGATACTTGGTGGTGGAAGGATGATGTCCAGAAAGCAATTAAGGAGAAGAACGATTGTTTCAGACGCCTATTTCTAGATAGGAGTGCAGACAACATGGAGAAATACAAGATGGCAAAGAAGGCCGCAAAGCGAGATGTGAGTGAAGCAAGGGGTACGGCATATGAGGACCCCTACCAACGGTTAAACACGAAGAAAGGCGAAAGGGACACCTATAAGATGGTCAAGATCCGAGAGAGGAAGACGAGGGATGTTGATCAAATCAAGTGCATCAAGGACGGAGCAGATCAACTTCTCGTGAAGAACGAGGAGATTAAGCATAGATGGCAGGAGTACTTTGACAAGATGTTCAATGGGGCGAGTGAGAGCTCTATCATTGATCTGGACGACTCCTTTGATGATACTAACATGCGTTTTGTGCGGCAAATCCAGGAGTCGGAGGTCAAGGAGGCTTTAAAGAGGATGAAAGGAGGCAAGGCGATGGGCCCTGATTGTATCCCCATTGATGTGTGGAGAGGACTCTAGGACATAGCGATATTATGGCTAACCAAACAGTTCAACCTCATTTTTCGGGCAAACAAGATGCCGGAAGAATGGAGACGGAGTATATTAGTACCAATCTTCAAGAACAATGGGGATGTTCAGAGTTGTACTAATTACCGTGGAATTAAACTGATGAGCCATACAATCAAAGTACGGGAGAGAGTCATTGAGCACCGCTTAAGAAGAATGACAAGTGTGACCAAAAATCAGTTTAGTTTCATGCCTGGGAGGTCGACCATGGAAGCCATTTTCTTGGTACGACAACTTATGGAGAGATATAGGGAGCAAAAGGAGGACTTGCATATGGTGTTCATTGACTTGGAGAAGGCTTATGATAAGATACCACGAAATATTATGTGGTGGGCCTTGGAGAACCACAAAGTCCCAACAAAGTACATTACCCTCATCAAGGACATGTACGATAATGTTGTGACAAGTGTTCGAACAAGTGATGGCGACACTGATGACTTCCCGATCAAGATAGGACTGCATCAGGGGTCAGCTTTGAGCCCTTATCTTTTTTCCTTGGTGATGGATGAGGCCACAAGGGATATACAAGGAGATATCCCATGGTGTATGCTCTCTGTAGACGATGTAGTGCTAGTTGATGATAATCGGGCGGGGGTCAACAGGAAGTTGGAGTTATGGAGGCAAACCCTGGAATCAAAAGGTTTTAGACTTAGTAGGTCTAAAACCGAGTACATGAGGTGCGCTTTCAGTACTACTAGGCTCAAGGAGGAGGAGGATGTTAGACTTGATGGGCAGGTGGTGCCTTAGAAGGATACCTTTCGATATTTGGGGTCAATGTTGCAGAAGGATGGGGATATCGATGAAGATGTGAACCATCGAATTAAAGCCGGATGGATGAAGTGGTGCCAAGCTTGTGGCATTCTCTATGACAAGTGGGTGCCACAAAAGCTAAAAGGCAAGTTCTATAGGACGGCGGTTTGACCCGCAATGTTGTATGGCGCTGAGTGTTGGTCGACCAAAAGGCGAGAAGTGCAACAGTTAGGTGTGGCGGAGATGCGCATGTTGAGATGGATGTGTGGCCACACAAGGAAGGACCAAATCTGAAATGATGACATACGAGATAGAGTTGAGGTAGCGCCAATTCAAGAGAAACTTGTCCAACATCGTCTGAGATGGTTTGGGCATATTCAGCGCAGGCCTCCAGAAGCCCCAGTGCATAGCAGACGGCTAAAGCATGCTGATAATGTCAAAGAGGACGGAGTAGACCGAATTGACATGGGAAGAGTCCGTAAAGAGAGATCTGAAAGACTGGAGCATCACTAAAGAACTAGCCATGGACAAGGGTGCGTGGAAGCTTGCTATCCATGTTACAGAACCATGAGTTGGTCGCGAGATCTTATGGATTTCAAATCTAGCCTACCCCAACTTGTTTGGGACTAAAGTCTTGGTTCTTCTTCTTCTTGTTGTTGTTGTTGCTCCAAGTGGCCGGCCATACACACCTTATTTTGGATAACAAATCATGAAGAGGATTTGACCTTTGGGGACGCCCATGCTTTGACCTTGATTTTTTGGAGATTCAAAAAGGATTTCTCCCTCCTGAATTATTTCATATAAATTTAAAGTCTTGTCTATGATAATTACAAGGACATTAATACCATTATTACACCCACAAACCCTGCTCCTATATATACTGGACCAATTATTAGAGCTAGCGCATGCCAATTAAATTACCAGGTACTTTCTTTTCATGGGAATGATTCTAATGTTCATGAGAATATGACACTGCCTAAAATAGATACATTTATGTTAGTTGCTAATGAATGGTATAGCATGGAGAAGAGGGATGAACATTGGAGTAGGATCATGAATGGAGATGAAGGCGCATGCGAAGGGAACTAGAATGGCATTTCTAGTGCAGATTTCAGCACTTTGAAGCCTCCTTGATGACATACAAGGACATGGAAGAATATATAATATGCCTTTCATAAGTTTTGTCCATAGTTTATGAGAGGTATCACGCCACCTTATTTTGGGTTAGGCTCATGTAATTTTGAAATACAACTTTCTAGGGTGGTTATAGAGTCTGTATTGTAGGGGAAACGACTCGAGATGTGTTTTAGTCCCACCTTGCTAAGGCTGGACGGAATCCCCTCCCTTTTCCCCTATAAATACAACCCTTAAGGCACCATTTAGGCTTGGATTTTGTTTAGATTAAAAGTTTGCCATAGCCGCAACTTCACCTCCTTCTGTTCTATGACCAGACCGAGACATCACAGAACCCCACTTTCATCAATAAATCTTTCCTGTTATATTTGCAATATTCATATTGCAATTTTAGTTTGTTGTTTGTTCTTCGTTTGCGTGTAGAAAATAGTCTTTCATGGTTAGGTTGATCGTGCTCTGGTGCAGTCAATAACCTCCCGGAGTTGGTTTAGCGATTGCTAACGTGCGGCGTCCTCACATGTTCCTAGTCAGATCATCAAAGTCTACTTCTTGAAAAAGATAGTCACATCTCATCGAGAGACGCTACACCTTTGCCTCTATCAGATACAAAGGTTTTGTACAAAAATAATAAAAAAATAGAAACATTAGCCTCTATCAAATACAAAGGGTTTGTACAAAAAATAAAAAAAATAGAGGAAGAAAAGTTTGCCCCAAATCATAACTACGAGCAGCCACCAGCACAAGCACTAGGTCGTCCATGTGGCTACAATAGCAACGGTAGGGATGCACCACCTGCTCAAGAATGAGATCATGACAATGTTCCTAAACTTAAATTTAATATTCCACCGTTTGAGGGTAGATACATTCCTGATGTATATCTTACTTGGGAATTGGAAACTGACAATGTTTTACATGCTTCAATATCCCGAGGATAGACATGTTGCTTTTTTTGTTTGTGCATTCACTAGTTTTGCTTGTGTTTGGTGGTCTGAACATTGCAGAATATACCATGATAATATCCCTGCTACTGGGGCTGCTTTTAAAAAATGCTATGCATACTCGTTGGGTTCCACCATATTATCAACGTGAATTACTTCAAAATTTGCAGCGTTTACGACAAGGGAAAATTCTATAGAGGAATATGTTGGAAATATGCCCTAGAGGCAATAATAATGGTTATATTCTATTTCCTTGTTCATGATAATTTTTTTATTATCCATGATATAATTGTATTGATTGTAAACACATTGCATGTGTGGATACAGAGACAACACTATGTCCCTAGTATGCCTCTAGTAGACTAGCTCGTTGATCAAAGATGGTCAAGGTTTCCTAGACATAGACATAAAATGTCATTTGATAATGCGATCACATCATTGGGAGAATGATGTGATGGACAATACCCAAACTATAAACATAGCATATGATCGTGTCAGTTTATTGCTATAGTTTTCTGCATGTCAAGTATCTGTTCCTATGACCATGAGATCATGCAACTCAGTGACACCGGAGGAGTACCTTGTGTGTATCAAACGTCACAACGTAACCGGGTGACTATAAAGATTCCCTACATGTATCTTCGAGGGTGTCTGTTGAGTGGGCATTGATCAAGACTGGGATTTGTTACTCCATGTGACATAGAGGTATCTCAGGGTCCACTCGGTAATACAACATCACAAAAAGCCTTGCAAGCAATGTGACTAAAGTGTTAGCCATGGGGTCTTGTATTACGAAACGAGTAAAGAGACTTGCTAGTAACAAGATTGAACTAGGTATAGAGATACCGATGATCGAATTTCGGGCAAGTAACATACCGAAGAACAAAGGGAACAACATACGGGATTAACTAAATCCTTGACATTGAGGTTCAAACGATAAAGATCTTCTTAGAATATGTAGGAACCAATATGGGCATCCAGGTCCCGCTATTGTTTATTGACCATAGAGGTGTCTCGGTCATGTCTACACAGTTCTCGAACCCGCATCGTTTGCACACTTAACGTTTGGTGACGTTTCTATAGTATAGAGTTATGTATGGTGGTGACCGAATGTTATTCAGTATCCGGGATGAGATCCCTAACGCCATGAGGAGCTCCGGAATGGTTCAGAGGTAAATATTGATATATCAGAAGTCCCGTTTTGGTCACCTGAAAACTTTCGGGTATTTCTGGTATTGTAGCGGGAGTGTCGAGAGGGTTTCGGGGGTCCAACGGGAGTGGCCGACTCACCCCAAGGGCTACATGGTCCTAGGAGGTGGTGCACCATCCCCTGGTGAGCTCAGCAACCAGAACCTAAGGGCCCATGCGCAAGGAGGAGGAGTAGGGGCCAAGTAGGGAGGAGTCCTACTAGGAGACCACCTCCCTTGTCGGCGGTGGACTCCTCCCCTTTGCCTTGGCCAAAGCCCACCTTGGAGGAGGGGCTAGGGCTGCCTCCTCTCCTCTTCCTCCTATATATACAAGAGATCTTTTAGGTCAGCCCCAACCCTAATTGCCACGTGTTGACCTCTTCTTCCTCTAGATCATTTCTCCTCTAGATTAGTTCAACGGAGATCAGCGAAGCCCTACCAGATTAGTTCACCACCACCGCCACCATGATGTTGTGCTGCCGAAGAACTCATCTATCTCTCCGCTCCCTCTTGGTGGATCAAGAAGGTGGAGATCGTCATCGAGTTGTACGTGTGCTGAACGCGGAGGTGCCGTCCGTTCGGCGCTAGTTCGGGACTGATCGTGATTGGATTGTGGGACGTTCGGCGATTTGGATCACGAAGACGTTCGACTACATCAACCGCATTTCTTAACGCTTCCCTCTTAGCGATCTACAAGGTTATGTAGATCCACTCTCCCTCTCATAGATGCTCATCACCATGGATAGATCTTGTGTGTGCGTAGAATAGTTTTTTGTTTCCCATGCAACGTTCCCTAACAGTAGCATCATGAGCTAGGTCTATGTGTAGATGAGATCACGACTAGTACACAAAGGAGTTTGTGGGCGTTGATGCTCAGATTGCTTCCTCCCTTGGTCTTTTCTTGATTCAGCAGTATTGTGGGATGAAGCGGCCCGGACCAACCTTACTCTTACGCTTACGAGAGACCGGTTCCATCGATTGACATGTGACTCTATTGCATAAACACGGCTGGCGGGTGTCTGTCTCTCCTACTTTATTTGGACTGGATTTGACAAAGGAGGTCCTTGAGAAGGTTGAAAATCAATTTGTGTATCACCGTTGTGGTTTTGCGTAGGTAAGAATTGTTCTTGCTAGATACCCGTAGTAGCCACGTAAAACATGCAACAAAAATTAGAGAACGTCTAACTTGTTCTTGCAGGGTATGTTGTGATATGATATGGCCCATTACATGATGAGATATATGTGATGTATGAGATGATCATGTTTTGTACAGAATATCACGACTTGCATGTCGATGAGTATGACAACTGGCAGGAGCCATAGGATTGTCTTTAATTATTGTATGACCTGTGTGTCAATCATTAAGCGATGTGTACTGCTTTACTTTATTGCTAAGCGGTAGAAATAGTAGTAGAAGCATGGTTAGGGCGACAACCCAGATGACGACATGTTGATGCCGGTGACAATGGAGCTCATGCCGGCGCTTTAAAGATGGAGATGAAAAGCACAAGATCATGGACATATCATGTCACTTATGATTTGCTTGTGATGTTAATCCTTCTATGCATCTTATTTTTCTTAGGACGATGGTAGCATTATCAGGTGACCCCTCACTAAAATTTCAATATAAAATTGTGTTCTCCTCGAGTGTGCACCATTGCAAAAGTTCGTCGTGTCGAGACACCACGTGATGATCGGGTGTGATAGACTCTACGTTCACATACAACGGGTGCAAGCCAGTTTTGCACGTGCAGAGCACTCGGGTTAAACTTGATGAGCCTAGCATGTACAGTCATGGCCTCGGAACACAAGAGACCAAAAGGTCGAACATGAATCATATAGTAGATATGATCAACATGAAGAAGTTCACCACTGAAACCACCTCAACTCACGTGATGATCGAACTTGGGTTGGTGAATTTGGATCATGTGACACTCGAATGACGTGAAGGATGTCAATTTGAGTGTGAGTTTCTAAGTAATTTGATTAACTAAACTCATTATCTTGAACAATATTCTTAGTAACCTTTGCATATTTATGCTGTAGATCAATGGCTCGCACAGTAGTTCCCCTGAATTTTAATGCGTTCCTAGAGAAAACCAAGTTGAAAGATGATGGAAGTAACTTTGTTGACTCGGCCCATAATTTGAGGATTATCCTCACAGCTTCCCAGAAGGCTTATGTCCTTGATGCACCGCTTGGTGATCCACCCGCTCCCGTGTCGTCCGAAGACGTTAAGAACGCTTGGGAGGCACGTTCTGTAGATTACTCAATAGTTCAATGTGCAATGTTATATGGCTTAGAACCGAGACTTCAAAGACATTTTGAATGTCATGGAGCATATGAGATGTTCCAGGAGTTGAAGTTTATCTTTGATAAGAATGCCCGGATCGAGAGGTATGAGACCTCTGATAAGTTCTATACTTGCAAGATGGAGGAGAACGGGTCTGTCAGTGAACATATACTCAGAATGTCTGGGTATTCGAACCGTATGGCTGAGTTAGGGATGCCCCTTCTGCTGGAGGCAATCACTAACAGAGTTCTTCAATCATTGCCACCTAGCTACAAGAGCTTTGTGTTGAACTATAACATGCATGGGATGACCAAGTCAGTCGCCGAGATTTTTGCGATTCTGAAAGTTGTTCAGTCTGAAATCCAGAAAGAACATCAAGTGTTGATGGTCAATAAAACCACTAGTTTCAAGAAGAATGGCAAGGGCAAGAAGGGTAACTCCAAGAAGAGCGGCAAAGCAGTTGCCTCTCCCGTGAAGAAACCCAAGGCTGGGCCCAAGCCAGAAACTAAGTGCTTTCATTGCAAGGGAATTGGTCACTCGAAGCGGAACTGACCCAAGTATCTGGCCTACAAGAAGGCGGACAACACCAAACAAGCTATATATGATATACATGTTATTGATGTGTACCTTACCAACTCTCGTTGTAGTGCCTGTCTATTTGATACCGGTTCGGTTTCTCACATTTGCAACTCAAAACAGGAGCTATGGAATAGACGAAGGCTGGCAAAGGACGAAGTGACGATGTGCATGGAAAATGGTTCCAAGGTTCATGTGATCGCCGTTGGCATGCTCGCTCTTAGATTACCATCGGGATTTGTGATGAACCTGAATAATTGTTATTTAGTGCCTGCGTTAAGCATGGACATTATATATGGATCTTGTTTATTGTGAGACGGTTCTCATTTAAATCAGAGAATAATGGTTATTCTATTTATATGAGTAATATATTTTATGGTCGTGCACCCAATGTGAGGGGCTTATTCATATTGAATCTCGATAGTGATGATACACATGTTCATAACATTGATGCCAAAAGATGTAGAGTTGATATTGATAGTACCACTTTCTTGTGGCACTACCGTTTAGGTCATATTGGTGTAAAACACATGAAGAAGCTCCATGCTGATGGAATTTTGGATTCACTTGATTTTGAATCACTTGACACATGTGAACCATGCCTCATGGGAAAAATGACTAAAACCCCGTTCTCTGAAACAATGGAACAGGCAAGTGACTTGTTGGAAATCATACATACTGATGTGTGCGGTCCGATGAGCATTGAGGCGCATGGTGGATATCATTATTTTCTCACCTTCACTAATGACTTAAGTAGATATGGGTATATTTACTTAATGAAACACAAGTTTGAAACATTTGAAAAGTTAAAGCAATTTCAGAGTGAAGTTGAGAATCATCGTAATAAGAAGTTTAAATTCCTATGATCTGATCGAGGAGGAGAATATCTGAGTTATGAGTTTGGTAGTCACTTAATACAGTGTGGAATTGTTTCATAATTGACACCGCCTAGAACACCATAGCTTAATGGTGTGTCCGAATGTCGTAATCGAACCTTATTAGATATGGTGCGTTCTATGATGTCTCTTGCCGATTTGCCACTATTGTTTTGGTGTTATGCATTAGAGGCAACTACATTCACTTTAATAGGGCACCATATAAATCCATTGAGACGACGCCATATGAACTGTGGTTTGGCAAGAAGCCAAAGTTGTCATTTCTTAAAGTTTGGGGATGTGATGCTTATGTCAAAAAGCTTCAGCCTGAAAAGCTGGAACCCAAAGCGAAGAAATGCGTCTTCATATACCCAAAAGAGGTAGTTGGGTATACCTTCTATCTCAGATCCGAAGACAAAGTGTTTGTCACTAAGAACGAAACATTTCTTGAGAAAGAGTTTCTCTCAAAAGAATTGAGTGGGAGGAAAATAGAACTTGATGAGGTTATTGAACCTTTACTTCAACCAGAGAGTAGCGCAGCGCAAAAAGATGTTTTTGTAGAGCCTCCATCGGTTGAATAGGAATTTAATGGTGATGATCATGAAGCTTCGGATAAAGTTACTATTGAACCTGGTAGGTCGACAAGGGCGCTTACTACTCCTGAGTGGTACGGTAACCCTATCTCAGAGGTCATGTTGTTAGACAATGATGAACCTACGAGGTATGGAGAAGCGATGATGGGCCTGGATTCCGAGAAATGGTTAGAGGCCATGAAATCCGAGATGGGATCCATGTATGAAAACAAAGTATGGACTTTGGAAGTTTTACCTGAAGGGCGAAAGACCATTCAGAACAAATGGATCTTTAAGAGGAAGACGGACGCGAACGGTAATGGAACCGTCTATAAACCTCAACTTGTGGCAAAGGGTTTTTCACAAGTTCAAGGAGTTGATTATGATGAAACCTGCTCACCCATAGTGATGCTTAAATTCGTCAGAATCATGTTAGCAATAGCTACATTTTTCGATTTTGAAATTTGCAAGATGGATGTCAAAATAGCGTTCCTTAACGGTTTCCTTAAGGAAGAGTTGTATATGATACAACCAGAAGGTTTTGTCGATCCATAGAATGCTAACAAAGTTTTCAAACTCTAGTGATCCATTTATGGACTGGTGCAAGCATCTCGGAGTTGGAATCCGCGCTTTGACGAGCTGATCAAAGCATTCGGGTTTATACAAGTTTACGAAGAAGCCTGTATTTACAAGAAAGTGAGTGGGAGATCTATAGCGTTTCTAATATTATATGTGGATGCCATATTGCTGATTGGAAATAATATAGAAATGCTAGAAAGCGTGAAGGAATATTTGAATAAGAGTTTTTCAGTGAAGGACCTAGGAGAAGCTGCTTTCATATTAGGCATCAAGATCTATAGAGATAGATCGAGACGCTTAATAGGACTTTCACAGAGCACATACCTTGACAAAGTTTTGAAGAAGTTCAAAATGGATCAGTCCAAGAAGGGGTTCTTGCCTATGTTGCAAGGTTGAACTTGAGTAAGACTCAATGCCCAGTGACTGCAGAAGATAGAGAAAAGAGAGTGTTACCCCCTATGCTTCAGCCATAGGCTCTATCATGTATGCAATGCTGTGCACAAGACCCAATGTGAGCCTTGCCATAAGTATGGCCTACAGGTTTCAATGTGATCCAGGAATGGTGCACTGGACGACGGTCAAGAATATCCTTAAGTACCTGAAAAGGACTAAGGAAATGTTTCTCGTTTATGAAGGTGATCAAGGGCTCGTCGTAAAGGGTTATGTTGATCTAAGCTTTGACACTGATCCGGATGACTCTAAGTCGCAAACCGGACACGTATTTATTCTCAATGGGGGAGCGGTAAGCTGGTGCAGTCCCAAGAAGAACGTGGTAGCCGATTCTACATGCGAAGCGGAGTACATCGCAGCCTCGAAGGCAACGAAGGAAGGTGTCTGGATGAAGGAGTTCATGAAAGATCTTGGAGTAGTGCCCAGTGCACTAAATCCAATGGCTCTGTTCTGTGACAACACTGGTGCCATTGCACTAGCCAAGGAACCAATGTTTCACAAGAGGACTAGACACATAAAGCGACACTTCAATTCCATCCGCGATCATATCAAGGAGGAGGACATAAATATTTGAAAAGTGCACATGGATCTGAATGTCGCAGACCAGTTGACTGAACCTCTTCCGAGAGCCAAACATGATTAACACCAGAACTGTATGGGTGTTAAATTCATTACAATGTAAATCACATAGTGATGTGAGGTAGATTATTGACTCTAGTGCAAGTGGGAGACTGTTGGAAATATGCCCTCGAGGCAATAATAAATGGTTATTATTATATTTCCTTGTTCATGATAATCATTTATTATCCATGCTATAATTGTATTGATTGGAAACACATTGCATGCATGGATACATAGACAACACTGTGTCCCTAGTATGCCTCTAGTAGACTAGCTCGTTGATTAAACATGGTCAAGGTTTCCTAGCCATAGACATAAGAGTTTATTTGATAATGGCATCATATTATTGGGAGAATGATGTGATGGACAAGACCCAAACTATAAACATAGCATATGATCGTGTTAGTTTATTGCTATAGTTTTCTGCATGTCAAGTATCTGTTCCTATGACCATGAGATCATGCAACTCAGTGACACTAGAGGAGTACCTTGTGTGTATCAAACGTCGCAATGTAACCAGGTGACTATAAAGATGCTTTACAGGTATCTCCTAGGGTGTCTGTTGAGTGGGCATGGATCAATACTAGGATTTGTTACTCCGTGTGACGAAGAGGTTTCTCAGATCCCACTTGGTAATACAACATCACAACAAGCCTTGCAAGCAATGTGACTAAAGTGTTAGCCACGGGGTCTTGTATTACGAAACGAGTAAAGAGACTTCTTGGTAACGAGATTGAACTAGGTATAGAGATATGGACGATCTAATATCGGGCAAGTAACATACCGAAGAACAAAGGGAACAACATACGGGATTAACTGAATCCTTGACATAGAGGTTCAACCGATAAAGATCTTCATAGAATATGTAGGAACCAATATGGGCATCCCGTCCCCGCTATTGTTTTTGACCATAGAGGTGTGTCGGTCATGTCTTCACAGTTGTCGAACCCGAAGGGTCTGCACACTTAACGTTCGGTGACATTTTGGTAGTATAGAGTTATGTATGGTGGTGATCGAAGGTTGTTCGGAGTCCCGGATGAGATCCCGGACATCACGAGGAGCTCTGGAATGGTCTGGAGGTAAAGATTGATATATAGGAAGTCCCGTTTTGGTCACCGAAAGGTTTTGGGTATTTTCGGTATAGTACAAGGAGAGCCGGGAGGGTTCCGGGGGTCCACCGGGAGTGGCCCGCTCACCCCAAGGGCTACATGGTCCTAGGGGGTGGTGCACCGACCCCGGGTGGACTAGGAAACCAGACTCTAAGGGCCCCCGCGCAAGGAGGAGTAGGGGCCAAGTAGGGAGGAGTCCTACTAGGAGTCCCCCTCCCTTGTGGGAGGTGGATTCCTCCCCTTTGCCTCGGCCGAAGGCCTCCTTAGAGGAGGGCCCAGCGATGCCTCCTCTCCCCCTCCTCCTTTTTTAGGACAACCCCAATCCTAATTGCCACTCACTACCCTCTTGTTCCTCTAGATCGTTTCTCCTCGATTAGTTTGGTGGAGCTCGGCGAAGCCCTGCCGGATTAGTTCACCACCACCGCCACCATGCTGTTGAGCTGCCGAAGAACTAATCTACCTCGCCACTCCCTCTTGGTGGATCAAGAAGGTGGAGATCGTCATCTAGCTGTACGTGTGATGAACGTGGAGGTGTCGTCCGTTCGGCGCTAGATCAGGATGGATCGTGATTGGATCGCGGGACGTTCGGCGATTTGGATCGCGATGACGTTCGACTACATCAACCGCATTTCTTAACGCTTCTCGCTTAGCGATCTACAAGGGTATGCAGATCCACTCTCCCTTTCATAGATGCTCATCACCATGGATAGATCTTCCATGTGCATAGGAAACAATTTTGTTTCCCATGCAACGTTCCCCAACAGAATATTATCAGGAATTACAATCTGAGATGATTAGGTGTGGTATTTTTGAGGATAATAAAGCTATGCTTGCATGCTTTATGGGTGGGCTAAATAGATATATGCATACCAGTCTAGAGTATAAGGAGTAGAACAGTATCACTTTTTAACTCCATCTTGCTTGCAAAGCTGAACGTGAAGGGTAGGATCGAAAGGATTGGCGCAAACTAATTTTCCTATAGGACGAGCTTCATCATGGACGCCACATACGTCATATACTTCCACACGTCCTGCTACAACAACGCCTATATCAGCCGCCAACTTCGACCGAGATAGTAGAAAACAAGTAGCACCAACACCTACGCCAAGGGCACACCTTCTGGCCCCGCAAACAGATCTTCTTCATCCCTGGCGTTAACATGGCAAACACACGAGGTTATATGTCATTGTTGCAAGGTGAAGGTCACTATGTGTGATAATACTCATTCAAGTGTGTGATGATTGCTATTGAGGATGGTGGATATGAGGCCACTAGTGATTATGATGAGGAGACTTTGGCTCTTATTGCAAGTGAAGAATAGGGTGCTAAGGATACTGAGCAAGAGACACAATGCATGGCTGTTAAATACGACGATAGGTATGAAAGTTAGTTGCTCAACGTGTTTTGAGTGTGCATGTAATGTAGGCTGAGCAAAATCAGAGGCTCAACTTGTTTAATACAAAGGGATTTGTGAAAGAACATTCTGTTCGCATCATTATTGATGGAGGAAGTTGCAACAACTTGGCTAGCATGAAGATGGTGAAGAAGTTGTCTCTAACTACCACATCCTCATCCCGATTACATACAATGGTTCAAGAACAATGGTAAGGTTAAGGTAACACGTACTATTCGTGTGCATTTTAGCATTGCTACATATGCTGATTATGTTGATTGTGATGTCCTACCCATGCAAGCATGCTCTGTTTTACTTGGTAGATCATGGAAATTTGATAAAAGAAATTGTACTCCATGATAGTAGAACTTATTATACTCTTTTTCATAAAGATAAAAATAATATTTTGCTTCCTATGTCTCCTGAATAAATTTCGAAAGATGACATTGCTAGAGCTAGTAAAGCAAAACATGAGCAAAATAAGAGTGAAAATCAGAATGTGGCTAAAGAGTTTGAGCAACATAATAAGCCTAATAAACCATCATCTAGTGTTGCATTTGAGATAAAATTGAAAAGTGGATGTTTACTTGCCACCAAATTTGATATTACTGATCTAGACTTTACTAAATATGTTTGCTATGCTTTTGTGTGCAAAGAGTTATTATTTTCATTTGAGGACATACCTCCCTCTTTGCCTCCTACTACCACTAACATTTTGTAGTTTGCTGAGGTCGTTCGACAAGACGTGTGATACTCGTGATTTGCACTGGGTTTTTCGTGAAGAGGAATGGGTTATCGCAACACAAAGTGGGTAAGTATTTCCCTCAGTTATGAAACCAAGGTTTATTGAATCAATAAGAATACCAATCCTCAACCATCTTCAGCACCCACACACAAAAGAAAAAACAACTTGCACCCAATGCCGGCAAGAGGGTTGTCGATCCCCTTGATCTTGTTATTTGCAAGTAAGTGAGTTGTGTAGATAATTGTAAAGTGAAAAATAAAATAAAATCAAATAAATAACAACAAGTTAATCATAGCATTTGTGAATATATAAGTGAATAGACCACGGGGCCATAGAGTTCTCTAGTGGCATCTCTCATAAGCAAAGCATATGATGGGTAAACAAAGTACTGTTGGGAAATTGATAGAAAACCGAATAGTTATGCGATTTTCATGACAATGATCATGTGTATATAGGCATCACGTCCATAGGCAAATAGGCCGACTCCTGCGTGCACCTATTACTATTACTCTAGCCATCGACCTCTATCCAGCATGCATCTAGAGTATTAAGTAAAACAGAGTAATGCTTGGAGAACATTGACATGATGTAGACAAAGTAGACCCAATCAATAAGAGTAAACCCCATCATTTTATCCTTAGTAGCAGCAACACAAAGACGCAACTTGTCCCTTTCTATCACTAGGATATAGAAACTCGCCGGGTTGAACTTACTACAACGCACCACTCCCACCGAAGAAATATCAATCTAGTTGGCCAAATTATCTCAATAGATCGGAAATCATTATGAAGCTATGATGATCATGCAAATAAGAATCGTAGTAATCTTATTTGACTCAAATACTTTTCATGAATAATCTGAACATAAATTCGCAATTCATTAGATCCCAACAAGCACGCCATACAAAGGGATTACATCGGATAGATCAAGGCAAAGATGCGATGAAAATTATGTTGAAGATCGAGAGAGGGAGATTGATATCTTGGTACTACCTACGGACCCGTAGTTCTGTGGTGAACTACTCATACATCATGGTGAGAGCAGCAAGGTTGATGAAGAGGCCCTTCGTGATCGATCTCCCCTCTGGCAGGGTGACGAAACGAAGGTGCAGATGGCCTCCCGCTGGAACAGAGACTTGCGGTGACGGAAAAAGTGTTTCAAGAGCGCTTTTGGTGTTTTTAGGGTAGATATGAGTTTATAGGCGATAGAACGATGCAGGCAGAGGTGTTAGGCGCCACCACATATCAGGACGTGGCCTCCCTAGTGGCGTGACCTGTTGCGTGGTGGTGCCCTGGTGCAGCTTTCGACCTTCCTTTGCAGCTTCTAGGTCTTGTATTTGTCCAGAAAAAATCGTCAAAAAGTTTCGTGGCAATTGGACTTTGTTTGGTATAGTAACTCTGAAAAGGCAAAAACACGTAGAAAACGGCAACAAGCCCTGGGCACTGGATCAATAGGTTAGTGCTCAAAAATATTATAAATTGGTAAATAAATACCCAAAAAGTATCCTAGAATGATAATATATTACCTTGGAACAATCAAAAATCTGTCCCTGCCGAACCGTAACCGGGTCGGGCGTAGATCGGGGCTGGATAGTCGGTGATCCTCATCGACGAGAATTGCTCCAAGGCCTTGTCGACCGCTGAGGGTCCGATTGGATCCAGCTGTTCGAAACCCGTGGAGTTAACCCCCATGAAGTCCACCCATGGGGAGTGTTTGGAAGGAACATATGTCCGGTCATATGGCTTGATGGACAAACCGGGATGAGATCGGACTGCCGCCATGGGTGACCCCATTGGTATGTCCAAAGAAGGGGCTCGAGGTTAAGGCCTCAGAGTCCTCGGGGGATACAGGCGAAGCCGTGAGCCCGATTAGTGACAAGTTGCCCCGAGAGTTGACGGAGAACTCTAAGTTTCCAAATTTGACCTCTTGATCAGGGGTGAAGCTCTCAACGCGACATAGATGGCCGGCGGAATCCGCATGCAGCACAACGCTGCCGAAGGCGAAGATCTGCCCAGGGACGAAAACGTCCATGTTACGAATCAATGAAGAGACGAGGTGTCGATTCCATCTCACTCACAGAGGAACTCTCAATGAAAGCACTAATATCGGTGTCAAAACCGGCGGATCTCAGGTAGGGGGTCCCGAACTGTGACACTAGGATCAACGGTAACAGGAGACGAAGGGGACACGAGTTTACCTAGGTTTGGGCCCTCCAATGGAGGTAATACCCTACGTCCTGCTTGATTGTATTGATGGTGTAAGGGGTTACTGAGTTGATCTACCTTGAGATCGTATGTCTAACCCTAGATGAGTTGTTCTGTGTCTATACCCTAAAACCCTCCGGATTATATAGATGCTGAGGATGCCTATGGTTTACACATAGTCGGTTACATGCCGAAGAGATAAACTTGCCTAACTATTACATAAGCCGTGGAGCACAAGCCATGTTTCCCGAAGTTTCCATCTTGGATATTGGGCCTTCAAATCCTTTGGTGTTCGGTAAGTAGCCCTCATAGTCCGGCCCATAACAATAGGTCGGCTATCTTGGATATTGAGCATCAGATTGAATTAATTCCCGGTGCATTGTTAACCAACCATGCACCAGACCATAGAAATACAGGGGAGACGAAGGATATTATACGTCAAGTACATGATCTCCTCGACAAAGGTTATATACGCGAATCCCTAAGTCCATGTGTTGTTCCTATTATTCTGGTGCCGAAAAAGGATGGTACATCGCATATGTGAATTGATTGTAGAGGCATTAGTAATATTACTATTCTTTATCATCATCCTATTCCTAGGCTAGATGATATGCTTGATCAATTAAGTGGCTCTACCATTTTCTCCAAGGTTGATTTTCGTAGTAGATACCATCAAATTCGCATGAAATTGAAATATGAATGGAAAGTAGCATTTAAAACTAAGTTTGGATTATATGAATGGTTAGTCATGTCTTTTTGGTTAAATAATGCACCTAGCACTTTCATGAGATTAATGAATGGGGGTTTACATGCTATGATTGGATGATTTGTGGTAGTCTATTTTTATGATATAGCGATTTATTGCATATCTTTTGAGGAACATTTGGAACATTTATCTGTTGTTTTTATTACTCTATGTGATGCACGTTTGTTTGGTAACCTTGGGAAGTGCACCTTTTTCATCGATCGAGTATGTTTTTTAGCTATGTTTTTACTCCACATGGAATTGAAGTTGATAAAGCTAAGATTGAAGTTACTGAGAGTTGGCCGCAACCCAACACGGTCACACAAGTGACGAGTTTTCTTGGCCTCACTAGTTTCTATAGGCGTATTGTGAGAGATTTCAGCACCATTGCTACCCCTCACAATGAGCTTAAAAAGAATGATGTGCCTTTAGTATGGGGTGCGCATAGGAAGAAGCCCTCATGATATCGAAAGATAAGTTAACACGTGCTCCTTCACTCCAACTTCTTGATTTTAGTAAGACTTTTGATCTTGAATGTGATGCTAGTGGAATTGGATTAGGAGGTGTGTTATTACAAGATGGTAAACCTGTTGCATACTTTTCTGAAAAGATGAGCAGACCTAGTCTAAATTATTCTTATGATAAGGAATTATATGCTCTTGCTTGGACTTTGGAAACATGGCAGCATTATGTATGGCCCAAAGAATTTGTTATACATTCTAATCATGAACCTTTGAAGCACATTAAAAGTCAAGCAAAATTGAATCGTAGACATACTAAATGGGTTGAATTGATTGAGACTTTCCCTTATGTCATAAAACATAAGAAGGTCAAAGAAAATGTTATTGCTGATGCATTGTTTCGTTGTCATACTATGCTTTCATAACTTGGCTTTAAAAAATTTGGATTGGAGACCATCAAATATCAATATATGCATGATGCTGAATTTAAAGATGTGATGCACATTTGCAAAGAAGGGAGAACATGGAACAAGGTCATCATTACTGATGGATTTATGTTCCGTGCTAACAAGCTATGCATTCCAGCTAGCTATGTTCGTCTTTTGTTGTTGCAAGAGGCACATGGAGGAGGATTAATGGGACACTTTGGGCTGAAGAAGACGAAGGGCGTACTTGGTACACATTTTTTGTCCATAGATGAGACGGGATGTTGAGCGATTTGTATCCTTCTACACTACATGTCAAAAAGCTAAGTCACGAATCAATCCTCATGGTTTATATATGCCTTTTCATGTACCTAGTGTTTCATGTGAGGATATATCTATGGAGTCTATTTTAGGTTTACCTCAAACAAACAAGGGGAGGGATAGCATCTTTGTTGTCGAGGATAGATTTTCCAAAATGGCACACTTTATACCATGTCATAAAAGTGATGTTGCTGCTAATGTTGCCGATTTGTTCTTTCGTGAAATTATTTGCTTGCATGGTGTGCCAAATACGATTGTTCCAAATCGTGATACTAAGTTTCTTAGCTACTTTTGGAGATATTTATGGGCTAAGTTGGGGACTAAACTGCTTTTTAGTACCGATGGACAAACTAAAGTGTCAATAGAATGTTGTCTACTATGCCTAAGGCTGTTTTGAAGAATAATCTCAAAATGTAGGAGGAATGATTGCCTGATATTGAATTTGCTTATAATTGTTCGCTGCATTCTACTACTAAGATGTGCCCTTTTGATGTTGCGTATGGTTTCCTACCACGTGCACCTATTGATTTGCTGCCTCTTCCATCTTCAGAGAAGGTTAATTTTAATGCTAAACAACATGCTGAATTGATCTAAAAAATACATGAGTTAACTAAACAAACCATTAAGTGTATGAATTCTAAATATAAACTTGCTGGAGAAAAGGGTAGAAAACATGTTGTCTTTGCACCTCGAGAACTTGTTTGGTTACATTTGAGTAAGGATAGGTTTCCTGATTTGCACAAATCAAAGCTAATGACCTGTGCTAATGGTCCTTTTTAAGGTGTTAGAAAAAATAAATGATAATGCATATAAACTTGAGTTGTGTGTAGATTTTGGGGTTAGTCCCACTTTTAATATTACAGATTTGAAGCCTTATTTGGGTGAGGAAGATGAGATTCCGTCGAGGATGACATCATTTCAAGTAGGGGAGGATGATGAGGACATAAAATGCCATTGTTACTGAGGGAGTCCTGGTTTAAGGGGTCCTCGGATAGCCAGTGTGTTACTCATGGGCCGGACTATGTGGGATGTTGGATGAGCATTGGATGATCGAAGGCCCCGTCGCCAGGATGGAAGCTTCAAGGAGTCTTGGCATGTCCTCCAGGTTTTTGACAATAGATAGGCATGTTTTTTTTCCTTCAATGTGTAACCGACCATGTGTAAACCCTAGGTACCCTTGGCGTCTATATAAGCTGGAGGGTTTTAGGTTGTAGAGGAGGACGACTCGTCTAGGGTTTAGCTATTCAATCTTGAGGTAGATCAACTCTGTAACCTACACATCATCAATCAAGCAGGACGTAGGGTTTTACCTCCATAGTAGGTCCCGAACCTCGGTAAACATCGTCTCCTTCGTCTCTTGTTACCATCGATCCTAGTCTCACAGCTCGGGACCCCCTACCTGAGATTCGCCGATTTTGACACTGACATTGGTGCTTTCATTAAGAGTTTTGCTGTGATCACCAAAGGAATCAATGGCTCGCCTTGTCAGAAGCAATGAGATCTGTAGCCAACGTATTTTCATCCCTGATCAGATCTTCACAAGCGGCGACATCTTGTCACATGCCGACACGACCAGCCACCCTGGCCAAATCGGAAGCTTCTCCCCTGATCAAAGGATCAGATTCGGAACCTTAGAGTTCGTCGCTGATTCATGGGGAGAACTTGTCTTGATTGGACCCTCAACTCTTATGGAGGAGCCCGCAGATCCCGACGCCTCGACGCCGGAGACGACAGGCCCCACCTCTGAGGAGGCTGTCACCCTCAGTCTGTCTGGAACGCCCAATCCGGCCGTTGTAACCAGATCCACTATGGACGAATAGGACCTGGATCCGCTTTCGTGCGACTCTAGAACTACGACGCCACACATCGACCCCACTCGCTTCAGCAACACGCATCCTACCGTCGCTTCATTTCTAAACGAGCTATTTGATCGGATTCGGAGCACGCGTATGATTGACAATTAGACCCCGGTCTATGACCGGCTCGGGCTTAAGCCCTATGATAGGGAGATTCTTACTCCCACAGTCACCCACTTAGTTGCCACCGTCGAGTGTCCAGCTGGGGGCTCATCCTCCCAACTGTTGGAATTAAAAATGGTATATACCCCAATCTATGATCATCGAGACCTCAGTGGCAGCCCAGACCCGGGAGTTCGCTCCAAAGACAGACCGGTATCGGTCCCTGATCTAGCATACAATTCGGAACCTGTAATTCCGGACTCACATCAAGGCGTGGAGTCGAAACTTTTCCCACCCACCACCCAAGCCGATCACTCGAGCATCGCAACAGAGTCCAAGTCTTCGTACTTATGGGATGTTAATAGTTACCATGAGAGTCGGTTCATCATTTTTGGGCTAGACTCCTCCTCGCTAGAAACAAAGTATGAGGTTTTAGTGATCAGGGGATAATGGCAACCTTCAATCGCAATTGCCATGACGAAGGGATTCTCAACGCCCTGGCTCGTCGGCACATTCGTGACTTCACCGAGCTGTCAGACTTGGTACAAATATCTTGTGCCATGGAAAGCACCTGGCAAGCCGAACGTCTATTCTCGGATCCAACCTTTACCGAATACCCTAGAGGAGATCGGAAAAAGAGGATACCTCCAAAGCGTCCAGCCAGGCTCGAACCTGTCGAAAAGAGAAATAGGCCCCTTACAGGGGTCAGTACTGTCCTTGACGAGCTATTGGATAAACTATGCCCTATACATTCCATATTGCTGAACACAAGCCCGACTCACATCCTTAGAGCTTGGTGGGTCATCAGGCAGGTTGCGAAAAGCGGCAAAGCCATTCTTTAGGCACTACCGCCGAATAGGCGCTCCACATCACCACGAGAATATAATGCCAAAGTCCTGATGATCTACGAAATGTTCCCCTCAAGGAATAGGAGGAAAAGAGCTCTTAGAGAACTCGAATAGGTCTATCATGTGGCAGCAACAAGCACATGGGAAGACATACCCATTACCTTCGGAGACGCTGACCAACCAGCCATTCTTCTAGATCATACGACGGCCGCATTGGTCCTAAATCCCATCGTCGATGGCTTTAGGTTACACAGAGTGCTAATGGATGGCAGAAGTGGTTTAAACCTTATCTACAAAGATACCCTGAAAAAAATGGAGTTCGAACGATCTCGCATTGAGCAAAGCAGCACGACATTCCGGGGAAAGAGGCGCGTTGTTCAGGATGCATAGTCTTGGACGTAGTGTTTGACATGCCTGAAAACTACTAATCCAAAGAACTTCTCTTCCACATCGTGCCCTTCCCCAGTGGCTACCATGCCCATGCTGGGACGTGACGCCTTCACAAAATTCCATGCTATACCACATTATGGGTATATGAAACTCAAGATGCTAGGACCAAACGGGGTAATAACAATCTCAAGTGACCCGAATATAGCCGTTCGAGCCAAAAACGAAATAGCGGCACTCGCCCTCGAGGCACTGGCTGAGACCTTCACTACAGAAGAACTGACCGCACTTCGGTCAATAGTAGACAAGGGCGATGTGATCCTTAGAAAAAGGACCAAACCCACGTCCTTTAAGCCTGCAGACGAGATCGTTAAATTTTAGGTACACACGACGGACCCCAACAACACTGCGTCCATCGGAGCTCGGCTGGACCCCATAGTGGACGAAGCACTGCGAACATTCTTATGAGAAAACTGGGACATCTTCGCCTATCATCCTTCTGATATGCCCAGAATCCCATAGTGGCTGGCAGAACATAGTATGAACATCATCACAGGCTTTAAGCCCGTTAAGCAGACTCTGCACCGCTTTTCCGAGACCAAACGACAAGCTATGGGTGAAGAGTTAGCCAAACTCCTAGATGCCGGATTTATTCAGGAAATTAAGCACCCCAAATGGTTGGCAAACCTGGTGATGGTACCAAAGAAATAAAAATCCTGGCGGCTGTGCGTCGACGTTAAAGACCTCAACAAGGCCTGCCCTAAGGACCCTTTCCCCTTACGACGCATAGACCAGATTATTGATGCCACAGCCAGACACGACTCGTTCTGTTTCCTCGACGCTTATTCTGGATACCATCGGATTAAAATGAAGGAATCTGACCAAGCTGCAACCGCATTCATCACCCCTTATGGGCCATTCTGCTTCAACACAATTCCCTTTGGGCTAAAAAATGCTAGGGCTACATACGAGCGCATGACCCAGACTTGTCTCGCAAAACAAGTGGGTAAAATAGTCGATGCATACGTGGACGATGTGGTAATAAAAACCAATCATGTCAGCCAACTAATCGACGACCTAAGGCAAACCTTTGCTAGCCTACGCGAGTACGATATACAACTCAATCCGGACAAATGTGTATTCGGAGTTCCCACTGCTAAATTGCTCGGATTTATCGTTTGCCATAGAGGAATAGAAGCGATTCCGACTAAGATCTGCACCCTATCAGAACTTGCAATCCCCATGGAGCTAAAGCACGTCCAGAGGTTGGCTAGTTGCATGGTGGCGCTAAGCCACTTTATCTCCTGCCTCGGGGAAAAGGCTTTGCCGCTCTACAGACTGATGAAACGGACCAACAATTTCGAATGGACTCATGAAGCAGCATCTGCGTTAGAAGAAATTAAAACACTGCTGGCAAGCAATCCCATACTCACAGCACCAGGTGCTGGTGAACCCATGTTACTATACATATCGGCAACCAACCAAGTCGTTAGTGTAGTGCTCGTCGTCGAACGAGAGGAGGAGGGACACAAATTCCGGATACAGAAGCCGGTCTATTACATGTCAGAAGTACTAACGAAGTGCAAGTCAAGATACCGGCACTACCAGAATATAGCCTATACAGTATTTATGGCATCACGGAAACTCAGACACTACTTTCAAGAGTGCTCGGTTACGGTGGCCTCCGAAGTGCCCCTGAACGATATAATAAACAACAAGGACGCCACCGACCGCATGGCCAAGTGGGCTATTGAGCTCCTTCCCTTTAAAATCGCCTACAAGCCACGACGAGCTATTAAATCCCAGGTGCTGACAGATTTCCTCACCAAATGGACAGAGGCCGAGCTCCTTAGGGAATATAGTACATACTCCCACTGGACGATGAACTTCGATGGATCTAAAACTTTGGCCGGACTAGGGGCTGGAGTTATTCTCACACCCCCCACAGGCGACAATGTTCGATACATGTTGCAGATCATGTATGCCGATTCCAACAATCCAGCCAAATACGAACCACTTTTGCATGGTCTTCGAATGGTAGCATTAATGGGCATACGACGGCCGGAGGTACGGCGAGACTCCAACTTGGCCATCTCCCAAATCAACGGTGAATTCGATGCCAAAAACCAGAAGATGGCGGCATAAAAATACGCCGTCCTCAAGATATCCGCATGGTTAGAGGGGTTAGAATTTCACAACGTCGCTAGAGACATCAACCAAGACGCCGACGTACTGGCCCACATGGGGGCCAAACGCGACCCCGTCCCAAAAAGCAATTTCCTAGAACGGCTCTTTAAGCCATCAGTGTTTTGGTGCTACCTCTTGAGCATGTGTTGGTTTTCCCTTGAAGAGGAAAGGGTGATGCAGCAAAGTAGATAAGTATTTCCCTCATTTTTTGAGAACCAAGGTATCAATCCAATATGAACAAGCAAGTCACCAATGGATGCACCTACACAAATAATCAAACTCTTGCACCCAATGCTATAAAGGGGTTGCCAATCCCTTCACGGTTATTTGCAAGGATTAGATCCAATACAGATAGATGTAACGAGTGCGGAAAGTAAAAGTTAAATAAATTGCAGCAAGTATATATATGAAAATATATGATGGAAAATAGACCCCCACGCCATAGGTTTCACTGGAGGCTTCTCTCTTGAAGGCAAAGAATCATGGTGGGTAATCAAATTACTGTCAAGTAATTGATAGAAAAGTGAATAATCATGTAGTTATCCAAGGCAATGATCATGCATATAGGCATCATGTCCGTGACAAGTAGACCAAAACGATTCTACATATACTACTATTACTCCACACATCGACCGACTCCTGCATGCATCTAGAGTATCAAGTTCATGAAGAACAGAGTAACACATTAAGAAATATGACATGATGTAGAGGGATAAACTCAAGCAATATGATGAAAACCCCATCTTGTTACCCTTGATGACAACAATACAATACGTGCCTCGCTACCCCTACTACGTCACTGGGTGAGGACACCGCAAGATTGAACCCAAAACCAAGCACTTCTCCCATTTCAAGAATTACCAATCTAGTTGGCCAAACCAAACCAATACTGCGTGGTACTAGAAAGGCTAGCAAAAGTGGAAGGGTGAGAGTGCGTATAATCCATGGACTCAACATTAGTCATAAAGAACTCACATACTTATTGCAAAAGTCTAGTAGTCATTGAAGCAAAGCATTAAACGCATGCTCCTAGGGGGTAGGTTGGTAGGAGTTAACCATCGTGCCCCCCCGACCCTCACACAAAGGTCGACAATCTATAAACAAGTCATGCTCCGACTTCCTTACATAGCGGTTCACCGTACGTGCATGCTACGGGAATTACAAACCTTTACAAAAGTATTTTTTGCCGAATCACAATTTACTTCCTAACATGTCTCTTAACATTACCATATTTATATCTCAAAACTATATGCAAGGAATCAAGCTTCTCATAAATACTCAATGCACTTAATATGGAAGTTTTTATTATATCCCTCTTGGATGCCTATCCTATTAGGACTAAATTCATAACCTAGACAAATTACCATGCTGTTTTTAGGAACTCTAAAAATAATATAAGTGAGGTATGAGAGTTCAAGTATTTCTATAAAACTAAAACACCATCGTGATCTAAAAGATATAAGTGAAGCATATAGAGCAAAATTGCCCAACTCAAAAGATATAAGTGAAACATGTAGAGTATTCTAATAAATACATGATGCAGCGTGTCTCTCTCTCAAAATATGTGTTCAGAAAGGATGATTGTGGCATACTAACAAGCAAAGACTCATATCATACAAGATTCTCCAAACAAAACACATATCATGTGGTGAATAAAAATATAGCCACAAGTAAATTTACCGATGGATCGAAGACGACAGAGGGGATGCCTTCCGGGGCATCCCCAAGCTTAGGCTCTTTGTAATCCTTGAATATGACTTGGGTTGCCTTGGGAATCCCCAATATTAGGCTCTTGCCACTCCTTATTCCATATTCCATCCAATCTTTACCCAAAACTTGAAAACTTCACAACACAAAACATAACAAAAAAGTCGTGAGGTCCGTTAGTATAAGAAAATAAATAACCATTTTAGGTACTGTTGTGTACTCATTATTTATTTGTATTGGTGTTATACCTACTTTAATATAACTTCTACATGGCTCATACCACGTGATACAACCCATAGATTCATCAAAATAGGCAAACAACTCAAAGAAAACAGAATCTGTCAAAAACAGAATAGTCTGTAGCAATCTGGAAACTTCGTATACTTATGTAACTCAAAAAATTCTGAAAGCTTTGGAAAACCTTGGAAATTTATATATCTTTTGTAACAATTTCAGATCAATTCGACACTCTGAAAAAATTATAAAATTCCTTGACTGAGCGCAAAAGTTTATGTTTTTCAGCAAGATCAAATCAACAACCACCATAGATCACCCCAAAGGTTTTACTTGGCTCAAACACTAATTAAAACACTAAAACAAAATTACTACATAAGTAATAATGTGTGAAACACTCAAGAAGATAAGCAAAAACATAACACAAAAATAATTTGGGTTGCCTCCCAACAAGCGCTATTGTTTAACGCCCCTAGGTAGGCAAAATGATTTCAATGATGCTCACATAAAAAGTAGTAACTGAAATATGAAAAAGGGCATCATGAATAGCATTAAAAATACATTTAAGTCTAACCCACATCCTATGCATTGGGATTTTGTGATCAAACAATTTATGGGAACAAGAATCACTTAGCATAGGAAGGCAAAACAAGTATAACTTCAAAACTTTGAACACATAGAAAGTAAACTTGATAATATTGCAATTCCTAAAAGCATATGTTCCTCCCTAATAATAATTTTCAGTAGCATCATGAAGGAATCTCACAATATAAATATCACATAAAGGATTCTTTTCATGATCAATTATAGCATACGTGTCATCACAAAACCTTGGGGAACAAAAAATATCATCTTCATCAAGCATAACATCCCCAAGCTTGTGGTTTTGTATATCATTAGCATCATGGATATTCAGAGAATTCATAATAACAACATGGAAATCATGATTTTCATTAAAGGAACTATCATGAATCTCCTTACAAATTTCTTCTTTCAACACTTCATCAAAATTTCCAGATTCATTATTTCCAAAAAAAACTTCATAGAGATAATCAAGTGCACTCAACTCACTAGCAATTGGTTCGTCATAATTTGGTCTTTTGAAACGATTAGAAAGTGGATGAGGATCCATATCAATAGATTTTTAGCAAACAAAGATTTCAAGCAAATAGAAGGCACATGGCAACACAAGCAAACATAGCAACGAAAAGGCGAACGAAAGAAGGGTGAATAAAAAGGCAAATATCTTTGGTCTTTTATGAAAATCATTTTAGAAGTGGGGGACAAGAAAATGAGAGGCAAATGGCAAATAAAGTAAATGCAAGAGATGAGTTTGTGATGGGTACTTGATAGGCTTGATGTGTATCCTCCCTAGCAACAACGCCAGAAGTCCTTCTTGCTACCTCTTGAGCATGCGTTGGTTTTGCCTTGAAGAGGAAAGGGTGATGCAACGAAGTAGATAAGTATTTCCCTCAGTTTTTGAGAACCAAGGTATCAATCTAGTAGGAGAAACAAGCAAGTCACCAATGGTTGCACCTACACAAACAATGAAACTCTTGCACCCAATGATATAAAGGGGTTGTCAATCCCTTCACGATTATTTGGAAGGATTACATCCAATAGAGATAGATTAAACAAGAACGGAAAGTAAAAGGTAAATAAATTGCAGCAAAGTATATAATGTAAAGTAGACCCAGGGGCCATAGGTTTCACTAGAGGCTTCTCTCTTGAAGGCAAAAAGCATGGTGGGTAAACAAATTACTATCAAGCAATTAATAGAAAAGCAAATAATCACGTAGTTATCCAAGGCAATGATCATGCATATAGGCATCATGTCCGTGACAAGTAGACCGAACTGATTCTGCATCTACTACTATTACTCAACACATTGACCGACTCCTGAATGCATCTAGAGTATTAAGTTCATGAAGAACAGAGTAACACATTAACAAAGATGACATGATGTAGAGGGATAAACTCAAGCAATATGATGAAAACCCCATCTTGTTACCCTTGATGGCAACAATACAATACATGCCTCGCTACCCCTACTATGTCACTGGGTAAGGACACCGCAAGATTGAACCCAAAACCAAGCACTCCCCCCATTGCAAGAACTACCAATCTAGTTGGCCAAACCAAACCAATAACTCGAAGAGACTTGCAAGGATATGAAATCATGCATATAATAATTCAGAGGAAATTCAAATAAGATTCATGGATAATCTGAACATAAACTCACAATTTATCGGATCTTGACAAACATACCACAAAAGAGGATTATGTTGGATAGATCTCCATGAAGATCATGGAGAACATGGTATTGAAGATCAAAGAGAGAGAAGAAGCCATCTATCTACTTGCTATGGACCCGTAGGTTTGTGGTGGACTACTCACGCATCATCGGAGGGGCAATGGAGTTGATGTAGATGCCCTCCGTGATCAATACCTCCTCCGACAGATTACCGAAAAAGGCTCCAAGATTGGATCTCTCGGGAACGGAGGCTTCCGGTGGAGTAAAAGTATTTGTGTGGCTCATTATGGTGTTGGGGGAATATTTGGGTATTTATAGGCCAATAATTAGGGTTAGGAGACCTACTGGGAGGCGACAAGCCTGCTAGGCGCGGCCAGAGGGGCCCATGCCTAGCAGGCTTGTGGCTCCCTGGCACCTCCCCTGAAGTGCACTCCAAGCTTGATCGAGTTGTTTCCTTCCAAAAAAATTCCTTCCGAATTACTTCATTTAATATTCCATATATTCAAAACTCAAAAACAAGGAAAAATAGAAACTGGCACTAGGCTCTAGATTAATAGGTTAGTCCCAAAAATAATATAAAATAGCATATTGATGCATACAAAACATCCAAAACAGATAATATAATAGCATGCCATCATAAAAAATTATAGATACGTTGGAGACGTATCAGCATCCCCAAGCTTAATTCCTACTCGTCCTCGAGTAGGTAAATGATAAAAACAGAATTTTTGATGTGGAGTGCTACCTAACATATTTATCCATGTAATATTCGTTATTGTGGCATGAATATTCCGATCCGTAATATTCAAAACAAAAGCTTAATATTGATTTAAAAAAATAATGTTTCAAGCATACTAGCAAAGCAATTGTATCTCTTCAAAATATAATGGCAAAAGGAAGTAATCCCTACAATATCATATAGTGTGGCTATGCTCCATCTTCCCCACACAAATTATTTATATCATGCACAACCCCGATGAAAAGTCAAGCAATTATTTTCACACCTTTATTTTCTCAACTTTTTCAACTCTCACGCAATACATGAGCGTGAGCCATGGATATAGCACTATAGGTGGAATACAATATGGTGGAGGTTGTCAAGGAAAGGGAGAAGATAGTCTCACATCAACTAGGCGTATCAACGGTCTATGGAGATGCCCATTAATAGATATCAATGTGAGTGAGTAGGGATTGCCATGCAACGGATGCACTAGAGCTATACGCGTATCAAAGCTCAAAAAGAAACAAAGGGGACATGCATCATGAAGAAAAATTCCATTAGCTATATGAAAGTGACAAAATAGGAAACTCTCTATTACGAAGATCATGGCGCTACTTTGAAGAACAAGTGTGGAAAAAGGTAGTAGCAATGTCCCTTCTCTCTTTTCTCTCATTTTTTGGTGGGCATCTAAGGCCTCTTTTATTCATTTTTTATTTGGGCGTCCCTAGCCTCTTTTTTTCCATAAAGTCCGGAATCTCATCCCCGTTTGTGAGGGAATCATAGCTTCCATCATCCTTTCCTCACATGGGACAATATCTATTAATGATAATCATCACACTTTTATTTACTTACAACTCAAAAGGAAATTACAACTCGATACCTATGACAAAATATGACTCTATATGCAATATGGAAGTGATGGTGCAAGTCATAAAAGGAAACAGTGGAAGTTACATGGCAATATATCTCGAAATGGTGGATATTTTGAGGAAGGATATATGGTGACTGTTTTGAGGAAGGTATATGGTGGCTGTTTTGAGGAAGGTGTTTGTTGTACCGGCGAAAGTTGCACGGTACTAGAGAGGCTAGCAAAGGTGGAAGCGTGATAGTGCGTATAATCCATGGACTCAACATTAGTCATAAAGAACTCACATACTTATTGCAAAAGTATATTAGTAATCGAAGCAAAGTATTAAACGCATGCTCCTAGGGGGGAGGTTTGTAGGAGTTAACCATCGCGCACCCCCGACCCTGACACAAAGGTCGAGAATCTATAGACAAGTCATGCTCCGACTTCCTTACATAACGGTTTACCATATGTGCATGCTACGAGAATCACAAACCTTTACACAAGTACTTTTACCAAATCACAATTACTTCCTAACATGTCTCTTAATATTACCATCTTCATATCTCAAAACTTTATGCAAGGAATAAAACTTCTCATAAATACCCAATGCACTTAATATGGAGTTTTTATCATGTCCCTCTTGGATGCCTATCATATTAGGACTAAATTCATAACCTAGACCAATTACCATGCTGTTTTAGAAACTCTAAAAATAATATAAATGAGGTACGAGAGTTCAATTATTTCTATAAAATGCAAACACCACCGTGCTCTAAAAGATATAAGTGAAGAACATAGAGCAAAATTGCATAACTCAACAGCACAGAAGTGAAGCACATAGAGCATTCTAACAAATTCTGAATTCAGCATGTATCTCTCAAAATATGTGTGCATAAAGGATGATTGTGTAAAACTAAAAAGCAAAGACTCATATCATACAAGATGCTCCAAGCAAAACACATATCATGTGGTGAATAAAAATATAGCCTCAAGTAAATTTACCGATGGATTGAAGACGAAAGAGGGGACGCCTTCTGGGCATCCCCAAGCTTAGGATATTTGGCATCCTTTAATATGACTTGGGGTGCCTTGGGCATCCCCAATCTTAGGCTCTTGCCGCTCCTTATTCCATAGTCCAGCAAATCTTTACCCAAAACTTGAAAACTTCACAACACAAAACTTAACAAAAAACTCGTGAGATCCGTTAGTATAAGAAAATAATTCACCACTTTAGGTATTGTTGTGAACTCATTATTTATTTATGTTGGTGTTATACCTACTTTAATATAACTTCTACATGGTTCATACCACATGATAAAACCCAAAGATTCAACAAAATAGGCAAACAACTCAAAAAAAAAACAGAATCTGTCAAAAAACAGAACAATCTGTAGCAATCTGAAAACTTCGTATACTCCTGTAACTCAAAAAAATCTGAAAAATTAGGAAATCCTGGTAAATGTATATATCAATCTTGTGTAAAACTTTCAGACTCATTCGACGCCCTGAAATGCTTTCAAAATTCCTGCACTGAGCGCAAAAGTTTTTGTTTTTCAGCAAGATCAAATCAACAACTACCACAGATCACCCCAAAGGTTTTACTTGGCTCAAACACTAATTAAAACACGAAAAAACAATTACTACAGAAGTAATAATGTGGGAAACACTAAAAACAGAAGAAAAAACATAACCCAAAAATAAAATTAGGTTGCCTCCCAACAAGCGCTATTGTTTAATGCCCCTAGCTAGGCAAAACGCAATAGATCTAGGTATTGTCATCTTTCGTATGCAATTCCTCAATTGCACACTTATAAGCCCTAGGAGGCCCGTTGTTCTCATCAATGATAATACTCCTAGGTAAAGTAATCAAGAGATTCAATGGTGTCAATTTGTTCCTTAATAATAATGATAATTCATATAGGCATCACGTCCGTGTCAAGTAGACCATAACGATTCTGCATCTACTACTATTACTCCACACATCGATCGACTCCTGCCTGCATCTACAGTATTAACTTCATGAAGAACAGAGTAACACATTAAGAAAGATGACATGATGTAGAGGGATAAACTCAAGCAATATGATGAAACCCCATATTGTTACCCTTGATGGCAACAATACAGTATGTGCCTCGCTACCCCTACTACCTGACTGCAAGAATTACCAATCTAGTTGGCCAAACCAAACCAATAACTCTAAGAGACTTGCAAGGATATGAAATCATGCAAATAAGAATTCAGAGGAAATTCAAATAAGATTCATGGATAATCTAAACTTAAACTCACATTTCATCGGATCTTGGCAAACACACCACAAAAAATGAGTACATTAGATAGATCTCCATGAAGGTCATGAAGAACATGGTATTGAAGATCAAAGAGAGAGAAGAAGCCATCTAGCTACTAGCTGTGGACCCATAGGTTTGTGGTTAGCAGGCTTGTGGCTCCCCGGCACCTCCCCTACCATGCACTCCAAGCTTTATCGATTTGTTTCCTTCCAAGAAAATTCCTTTCGAAGGTTTTATTCCATTTGGACTTTGTTTAATATTCCATATCTGCAAAACTCAAAAACAAGGAAAAAACAGAAACTGTCACTAGGCTCTAGATTAATAGGCTAGTCCTGAAAATAATATAAAATAGCATATTAATGCATATAAAACATCCAAAACAGATAATATAATAGCATGTCGTCATAAAAAGTTATAGATACGTTGGAGACGTATCAATACTCTCTACCTTTTACCCCCTTTTCCTTTTCCTTTTATTTATTTCTTTTTTCCTTTCCCTCCCACCTTGATTTGTGGGCAGGTTTGAATTTTTTTCCTTTTCTCCCCAACTCTATGGTCGGCTCAACTGATCTTGTATTAAGATTTTTGGCTTACAACCTTAATTGTTAAATCCGAGCACAACACCTGGGGGCTTCTTCCACAAGCCAATGCTTCTATAATCTAAGCATCTACTCACATTTATTGTGTATGCATGTTTCCCTTGTCGATTTGAACCCATTATATGCATCAATTCGAACTAAGATTTTTGCCAAGCTAGGTTGCTTCGCTCCTATGCTTACCCTCTATGTTCCCGATTGTGCGGCTAGAGGGTAAAGGGAGCACCTCTGCGATTGTTATGAATGGGTCATCTGGATATGTACCTCAAACGAGTGAATCCAAAAGCTAGCTATCTTGGGCAGACAATTGGTCGGCTACAACGGAAGCAACAAATGAGACTATGGTAGTTGGCACCATTACTCGAGCTTCTTTTCTCACAAAAGCCATTAATCGCATACTACCTGTATACGACCTTACTACCTACAATTTGCGTAGCACCCTACAGAAAGGTATTGATAGAGGTACTATTTTCTTCAAAAGATGTTTCTTACGCTAAGTAGTAATATAACATATCTCCCTGTGTGCTTTCTATCCGTTCGCACCAAATGGCCGGATTGCCTGGTTCCCCGAACATAATTCACTCTTCTCGAGTGATATTTTATAAGGAATAGTCCCAAGCTCTTAGCACGGGAGGTTGAAGCCGATGGCCGGTTAAGACAAAGTTTACAACACAGACAGAGCAATTTCGTGATTATTAGTGCATAGTTACATATAATCATACATCTGGCTACTGATCGAGATTGTCTATTAAGGTATCCAGGGAGCAATCTTCTTGTGAGAGACGGACGGCGGGCATCACTTGGTCGTACACCAAGTGAAGCGGCACTTCTTGCCCATCTGACCCTACTGAGGGAGTCCTGGGTTAAGGGGTCCTCGGGAAGCTAACATATTTCTTTTGGGCCGGACTGTATGGGCCGCTTGCCGAGCATTGGATCAATCGAAGGCCCTATCTCTAGGAAGGAAGTTTTGGGAATTGTGGCTTGTCCTCCATGTTTGATGTAGTGAATAGGCATGTTTATCCCTTCGACGTGTAACCGACCATGTGTAAACCCTAAGTATCCTTGGCATCTATATAAGCCAGAGGGTTTAGGTTGTAGACAGAAGACAACTCATCTAGGGTTTAGCTATTTGATCTCTAGGTAGATTGACTCTGTAACCTATACATCATCAATACAATCAAGCAGGACGTAGGCTATTACCTTCATAGGAGGGCCTGAACCTAGGTAAACATCGCCTCCTGACTTCTCCTGTTACCATTGATCCTAGTCTCATAGCTCAGGACCCCCTACCCGCTTTTGACACCGACATTGGTGATTTCATTGAGAGGTCCGCTGTGATCGCCCAAGGAATCGATGACTTGCCTTGTCATCAACGAGGAGGTCCACAACATGGACACTTTCGTCCCGGGACAGATCTTCGCCTTGTGCTGCATGCCGATCGGGCCGGCCATCTAGGCCATGTCGGAAGTTTCACGCCGGATCAAGAGGTCAGATTCGGGAACCTAGAGTTCTCCGTAGACCCTCGAGATGACCTGTTATTAACCGGGCTCGTAGTTTCGCCTTCCACGCCCAAAGACTCTGAAGCTTTAACTTTGGATTCCTCTTCCGGTCACACCCATGGGATTAACCCCGCCAATGACCTGACTCTTAATCCAGATCCGGCCATAGCACTCGACATCCAGATATTTGTTCTTGCCGAACACTCCACTCACCTAGACGCATCGGAGGTCAACTCCGAAGGCTCTAGGAAGTTTGACCCAATCGAGCTCTCGACACTCAATGAGGCCCTAGATCAGATCTCGTCGATGAAGATTACCGATGATCCAACCCCGATCCATGCTCGGATCGGTCACATGGCGGTTTAGGACGAATTTTTTTTCCCACCCACCACCCACTTGGTAGCCACAGTCGAAGATTTAACCGTCATGCTAGACTATGCCTCTGAGTAGGCAGAATACATGGATGATGAGGATTGCGCTCCCACCCCCATTAACACCAAGCAATGGGCCACTACCTCCACATACGATGTCTACATGGTGGACACTCCTGCCGCTAATGGCGAGAACATGCCTAATAACGACGGTGACAAGTCGGGCGAAGTGCCGTCAAGGCGCCGAAAGCTGCATAAATGGTCCAAAGGCAAAAAGGGGAGGAAAGCTATTATCAGCACCTGGGAAGGAGATACCCCGGAAGGCCTCGGCGATCCCACTATCCCCGAAAACCCGCTAGAGGGTTAGGAGAGACCTGAAGACCAGTGCAACCCCGATGACCTCAACGGTTCTGAGGACGACAACTACCTCCCCCCTGTGAAGGAGGAGGACAAACCGGAAGCCGATGACTTCGATATCCCTGATAATCTTGAAGATTAGGAATTGTTCAGGCAACAGCTTATAGCAATAGCCCGCAACCTGAAAACAAAAGAACGACAGCTTAAAGATGAATAAGATAACCTCAATGATCGATGGACAAGTGTCCTCGCATATGAGGAAGGATACGGTACCGGTCTGTCGGACCAACCTAAGATCTATCCATGCAGAAGGCTGCTGCCGTAATTCGACAACGAGCTCATTGATACGCCATCTCCTAAACATACCCCATACGATAAGCCACACCGACCTCCTCGAGGACGAGACAGGACGGCTAATGACACTGGTTATAGGCCGGCGATGCCCCGAAGATGGGGAAATGAGCCACTAGAGCCTGATGATAGGTTTGACCTATGACACAACCTGGACTACAAAGCAGGTCGTACGAGATCCATCTATGTATCCAGAGGATACTCACCCGATAGACAGGACGGGTACAGACGCTGGCTCAACCGCAACAATAGAGTTCGGGAACGCAACCGAGCTAGAACAGATACCGAATACCGGCGCGACATAGCTCGGGTAAGAGGTGCCGCCCACCCACTGTGTTTCACGGACGAGGTGATCCAGCATCAGTTCCCAGAGGGGTTTAAACCCGTGAACATAGAGTAGTACGATGGGACAACTGATCCAACCGTATGGATTAAGGACTTCCTCCTCCACATCCACATGGCGCGAGGAGATGATCTCCACGCCATCAAATATATCCCCCTAAAACTCATGGGGCCAGCTCGACACTGGTTAAATAGCCTCCCCCAAAACTCCATTGGATGCTAGGAAGATTTAGAGGATGCATTCCGATCTAACCTCTAGGGCACCTATGTTCGGCCACCGGATTCCTCCGATCTAAGCAGCGTCGTTTAGAAGCCCGGAGAGTCTGCTCGACAATTCTAGAATCGGTTCTTGACCAAGAAAAATCAGATTGTTGACTGCCCAGACACCGAGGCAATAGCCTCCTTCTGGCACAATATTCGTGATGAATAGTCGGCCCGCCAGCTCGGCCAGGATAAACCTCGGACTATGTCCGCCCTTACATCACTCATGACCTGCTTTTGCGTGGGCAAAGATAACTGGCTAGCAAGACGCAACCACAACTCCGAAGATCTCGGCAGCTCCAAAGTTCAGGACGACAACGAGAAACCAAAGCACAATAAGAACAAGCGCCGACACAACAATAGTGATGCCTATGACACGACTGTTAACGCCGGCTTCCGCAATTCCTGACCTGGGCAGCGGAAGAAGCCTCCAAAAGGCAATTGCGACCCCACTAGAGGATATCATGGAAAGGCCTTGCCAAATCCATGGCACTCAAGAGAAGCCCGCCAACCACACGCACTGTAACTGTTGGGTGTTCAAACAGGCCGACAAACTCACGCCTGAGGATCAAGGCAAGAGTCCTTGCAGCGAGGATGAGGATGAGCCTCGGGGTCCGATGGGTGGCGGACAGAAGAAATTCCCTCCAGAGGTGAAAACAGTAAATATGATATGCACCACCCATATACCCAAGAAGGAGAGGAAGTGCAGCCTTCAAGAGGTCTACGATGTAGAGCCTGTAGCCCCAAAGTATAACCCATGGTCGGCATACCCTATCACTTTTGATTGACGAGATCACCCAACCAGTATTCGTCACGGGGGTTTGGCCGCCCTCGTCCTCGACCCCATTATAGACGGGTATCACCTCACTAAAGTCCTAATGGACGGAGGAAGTAGCCTTAACCTGATTTACTCAAACATGGTAAAAATATGGGTATAGATCCATCAAGGATCAAACCTAGCAACACTACCTTTAAAGGAGTGATTCTAGGCATCAAGGCTCGATGCACGGGCTCCGTAAGCTTGGAAGTAGTGTTCGGTTCGCCCGACAACTCTCGAAGCGAAGACTTGATCTTCGACATTGTACCCTTCCGCAACGGCTATCATGCCCTGCTTGGCTGAACAACATTTGCTCTCTTTAACGTCGTCCTGCACTACGCATACCTCAAGCTCAAGATGCACGGCCCTAAGTGGGTCATTACTATCAACGACAATATAGAGCGCTCTCTCCTAACTAAGGAACATGCGTTGGCCCCGGCGGTCGAATTCAATTACAACGATGATCGGCAAACGTCATCTTTCGTAAAGGCACACAAGGTTGGGAAGTGAGCACGGTTTAGCCCGAGATCTTGGAACCTTCCCCTCCCCTTAAATAGGGACTCTCCCCCCATCGCACAACCCTAGGACCAGCGAAGTACGTGGCAAGGAAGCACAACTTTGCACATAAAATTTCATGGGCAGAGGTGGGGAAAAAGGGTAAGAGTTCGTCTAAACCGAACCACTACCATCAAAATGTCTTCGGATACAATGCAGGTACCATCAAAGGGCCTGCCAAAGGCGTAAATCTTATCCACTGTTCGATGACTTCTCAAGACCTTGTTCGCAAGATCCGTTCGCCGAACAGTACCACCCATTGAGGTGCACCACTCCCTAGGAGGTGCAAGATTAGACAAGCAACAGGGCACACCGAGGACGTAAGGTCCACAATTTAAGACCCCTGGTACAACCACTCTTGTAAAATTTTGTTTTTCAAATACTTGTAAACAGTTGCTTCGGCAATCAGTGCGATGAGTAGTATTTAGAAAAATACAACATCACTATAAGTGTTTGTCTCGTTGTCCTTTTTGGCACATATTTTATTTTCTCCCTCTTCTCGCAAAATTGTTTGGTATATGACGATGCAACCGGCTAACGGACCGAGGCTCTAGTTTAAAAAATCGCCTTACGTACAATCGATTATGAGTTCGGCGTCTTGGAATTCGCTTTATATGCATTCATTCTGAACTATGTCTTGGGTCAATAGTTGGGTTGCCCGGCTCCCGTGCTTGCCCCTTTACGTTCCGCTTGTTCGGCTAAAAGGGCAAAGGGAGAACCCTTGCGATTGTGTTTCCGGCTAGCCTGGTCAAGCACCTGAGGGGAGAAAGCCGAAAAATGATTGTCATAGTATGCAAGAACCGGTCTGTGAATCTGAGCTCAAAGTGTTATACTCAAATCCTCGTCAGAGGATATTCTATGGCATACGAGGGGTTTGTTCTTGATACAAACCATGTGATATTGGCTTTAGCCGCGGTTCATCCGAACATCACAAAACATCGGGGGCTAGTCATCAACCCCCTGTAGTCCTTTTCGCGCCCCTACGGCTAAGTGAAAGAAATAAAGCATTATGATCTAGTTGCCTGGTCCACTGCACTCCACCGCCTTCGGGTTCCGATAGCTCGGCTAAGGGACATAGTGCATTAGTAGAGCCACCCCATGTAGTATCTACATGGGGGCTGAAGTTGACGACCGCACCTTTCTGTTTCAACGGCCACACAAGAGTTATAAGGAACACAAAACATTAAAAGCATGATCAGTTATGACCTTAAAACGTTAAAATGTCTCCGGACACATTACAATCTACCCATACATGTTCTCTTTCGAACACTGCGACTCTATTGCCCGAGCACCCTCCATTACTCTAGAGAAGTATAGCTTAGGGCGCCTATGTTCCTTTTGAGGAGGTGGAGGAGCGGTGGCTATCTTCATCGGATCAAGCCCCAGTCAATGCACCTTGGCCTTTGCAAAGTCCATCCGAGCTCCTTAGATGCAGGAGGAGCGCTTTAGTGCGTCGATCCGGGGCGAGGCGTCGACTAGCTTCTGCACCAGTCCGAAGTAGCTGCCCGGTAGTGGCTCGTTGGACCATAGCCGGATATAGAGATCCTTCATGGCCGGCTCCGCCATATGGTGCAGCTCCATAAGCTACTTCAGCTTCTCAGTAAGGAGAGGAGAGCACTTAGGGGCTTTAAACTGTGCCTAGAATAGACGAGCTTCATCTCCTTCTCCTCGCGAAGCATAGAGCTGATTTGCATCTGCCGCGCTCTTCTAGAGGTCAGAGCAGGCGCCTGAGGACCACCACACCTAGGTAAGAAACTTGAACTTGCAATCCCTGAAGACACACTGCAATAAGTATGGCTTACGATCCATTATAACCTTCGCCTGGCGGACTTTCTCCTCGAAGAACATCCTATCCACCCGCTCCTTTTGCAGTTCGGTTGTCAGGGTGGATAGTTCGGCGGCATGCTCCTTGCGTTTCTGCTCAAGGACCTCGCACTTGTAGCCGACGTCCTTCATCTCCTGTTGGATCTCCTCCACTCGAGCCTCATGCTTGTCACTGGTGGCCTTTAAGTCCGAAAGTGCGGTAGCTGCTCGTTCTGCCGCCGCCCTATCGACCATAGCCTCCTACTTCGCATTCTATAGCTTGGCCTTGAGCTTCTCCATTTCCTTCTCCGAGGATGTCTAAGCATCAAGAATAAGAATACTGCATCGATAGTAGGATGACCAATTTTTTTTGGATACTGAGTACGACTTACCTTGCGCCTTGTCGAATATCTTGTTAAGAGCATCAAGCTCGTGTTCGGATATTTTCAGCTTCCGATTTAGCTCATCTAGCTCAGCAGCATTCAGAGCCGCTGCCGATGATAAATCCCATAAAAGAAAATCCTTATCAGGTTACATGGGTTCAAATTACTGAACTGGCATCAATCTGATCGTATGTCCGGTCTCCTTAAGGGCTGGTTAGAACGTTCCGAACATATAATTTAGTATACAGTTCGGACAATGATCCATGATTGACCCCTAGGTGAGAGGGTCGTGTGGCTCACCTGAAATCCCGTCAGGAGACCCTTGAAGGCCTCCTTTAGTCTGTTGTCGACGGACTGAATGCTCTGCAATACCACACCCATAAGGGTGCGGTGCTCCTCAGATATGGAGGCGCTTGATAGAGCCTCCCCCATGACCGGCCACCCACTGGTCGGTGGTGCCTGTGGTGATCGGAGAACCCGATCACCGACCGGGGATTGAACCGGTGCCTCTAGAGGCGTGGTGCACTTCGGGGAGGTCGTCAGAGGGGACTGAACGTCTACTCGTCCGGTCTCCTCAGTATCCGGGTGGGGTCCTGCCTCCAGTCTTCGGTGACAGAGGTGTTAGCCTCGACCATGATGTCGTCTCACCCACCGCTGGTACCCAGCTCCATAGAAGCATGCTAGGATGAAACCTCTGCGGTGTCCTTCATGACGCCCGGATGAGTGAGATGCGATGAATTCCCGCTCTCTTCTAGATCAGTGGACGGGGTCTCCCCCTCCGAAACCTGGTCGGTGGGGAGGACTTGCGGTGGGTTACACAATTAGTAAATGCTCGCACATTAGTAACCTTTAAAACCTATCGATGATAAGCGAGGAAGTATTTGGATCCTTACCTTCGAGCTGGGGGCTTGACCCTTAGGTTCCTTCGTGGAACCCTCTCGAAGTCATCGAACTCAGTATCCGAGTCCGAACTGTCGTCCGTACAGAATTACCTGTGCCTGGTGCATTTTCTTCTGGGGAGGAGCAGGTACCTCCTGCGTGGCGTTTGATGACGCCGCCCTCTTTCTTGCAAGGGGGAACCGTCCTCCCCCTCGTCCTCATCCTCATGCTTCTCTTGATTCGAGGAGGCATGGGTTTCCTCGGACACATCCTCTAGCTGGTCCCTGATGCGAAGGCCGTCTCAGCCTGGTTTCTTCTTCTCCTTCTTTGCGGGCGCCTCGTAAGGCGCCTTGATGAGCATCTCCACCAACAGCCTGGACCTGATGTCTTCGGGTTGAGGCACCGGGCAATCTATGCCCGTGGCTTTGCTCAACCATTTCTGCAAAAGTGATCAGAAAGATGTTTTAGATTTTCTTAAGGGAATATCGAGCCGAACAAACAAAGCTACGTTGTACCTAGGTAGGAGGCTTATTGGTGTGTAGACCCCAATTTTCTCCTCCTCGGCTGGCCAATCGTTCTGCGTCTTGAAAAGCGCCTTCCATAGCTTCTCCCGAGTAGTGTGAAAGAGGTGACGAATTGTGGGCTAATCGTCAACCCGACGAGCCCATAGGGGAGTATCCCAGCGTTGGCAAGGGAAGATGCACTGCCGGAGCATAACCTAGACCTCAACGTTATATCGTTCCTGACCATGGAGGTGATGTGCTTCTATAGGTTGTCCACCTCCGTGTCTGACCCCTAGTCGAGGCCCTTTCAGAGCCATGAGGTTAATCTGGTACACGTACCGGATCTGAATTCGGCTGGTGCAGCTCGGCTTTCCTCCCTTGGCTCGGTAATGTAGAATCACTTTTTCTGCCATAGTTTGATGGTGTCGATGAAGGTGTTGGATGGCCATCCGACACGAGAGAGTTTTCCAATGACAGCCTCGCCACAGTCTGCGTGTTCACCTGTGACACACTTTGGCTTGATATTAAATATCTTGAGCCAAAGTCCGAAGTGTGGCTTGACTCGCAAGAAGGCCTGGTAGAGGATGATGAAGGCCGATATGTGCATGAAGGAGTTCGCTGGGAGGTCGTGGAAGTCGAGGCCGTAGAAGAACATTAACCCCCTGACGAAGGGATGAAGCAGAAAGCTCAGCCCCCAAATGAAGTGGGGGATGAAGACCACCCTCTCGCCGGGCTTGGGGGTGGGGATCATGTGGCTCTTCTCCGGCGTGCGATGGCCCATGTTGGCGGGGAGGTAGCACGGCCTTGAGGTCCCGAATGTCCCGGTCGGTGACCGTGGAAGCCTCCCACTTGCTGTTGTAGCCGGAAACTGCCATGGATTAGTTCGGAGGAGGTGTGTTGGAAAACCTAGATCTGCATTGTGGAAGCTCAGAAGGATGGGGAAGCAGAGGATGCGAATGGGGAGCGTGATTAAGCCTTGGGGTTTTCTTTCCCTTTTATGAAGTTTATCGCTATTTGGCCTCCTCCGCTTCCTGAGACATGCGTGCCGTTGCACGTACATGATTAAACATATCCTGTGTAAAACGGAACACGATCTGTGCATTGATGGATCGTGCTGATGGAAACAGCCTCGAACCGTGAATCAAGGTTTTGCAACTGGTTTGGCGGTCGTGGTGGGTCGTGACCTTTCGTTGGAAAGGTCATCAGGGGATGTTGCTTTACTCCTTGACGTTTGGCCTTGAGGGCTGGCCTATGCGCGGTGTTCGAACAGGCCTCTAATCGGAAAATTACATCTCATCGGAGGCCGAACTAAACTCGGAGGGACGAACTCGCCTCACAAGCCGAAGACTTTGATTACATGAAGCGATTGAAGATAAGACCCTTGGCGTTGGAGGCAAGTTCAGAGGGTACTAAGGGAGTCCTGGATTAAGGGTTCCTCGGGAGTCCGACCTGTTTCTTATGGGCCGGACTGTATGGGCCGCTTGCCAAGCATTGGATCAATCGAAGGCCCTATCTCCAGGAAGGAAGCTTCGGGAATCGTGGCTTGTCCTCCACGTTTGATGTAGCGAATAGGCGTGTTTATCCCTTAGATGTGTAACCGACCATGTGTAAACCCTAGGTATGCTCGACATCTATATAAGCCGGAGGGTTTAGGTTGTAGACAGAAGACAACTCATCTAGGGTTTAGCTATTTGATCTCGAGGTTGATCGACTCTGCAACCTATACATCATAGATACAATCAAGCAGGAAGTAAGGTGTTACCTCCATAGGAGGGCTCGGACCTGGGTAAACATCGTCTCCCTTGTCTCCTGTTACCATTGATCGTAGTCTCACAGCTCGGGACCCCCTACCCGAGATCCGCTGGTTTTGCTACCGACACCTACGAGACCAATCCGAGCCATATGCTCAGGGTTAAGGCCGGTATAACGGGTCTTGATCATCATCCACGCCTCTCGTGCTCCCTCTCGGCAAGCCGATGTCTTCCATAGCTCGAACCTACTTTGAGCTCCTTTGAATCGATCAACCAATTCGGTCATCTACTCTGGAGGTTGCTCGGATGGCCATAGCGCTTTTATCATGCTCTTCACGGCCTTCCGAGCCCGCTCATGAAGGACGGGCAACTCCTTCAGAAGGCTTCCCCAGTAGGATCCGATCTCTTCTTTGGGTCGCCCGGACAGGAGATCTATACATGAATTAAGGCATGCCCATTATACTTCATATATAAGAAGTACTGTACTATGTTAGATCACCCTTACCGAACATGCCACTCTATAATTTCCGGTTCTCTTCTTGGGCTTGGGCCAATTGAGTCTTTAAGCTCTCAATTTCTTCGGCTTGCTGTTGGTTTTCCACCTGACGGCATTTCTTCTCCTCAATGTTTTTTTGTAAAATACGACAGCCGAACTCATGCTAGGATTCGGCATACTACTAAGATTCTCGGGCTGCATCTAAATCTCTTTGCAATTGCCCTATTGATTCAGCTTCTACAAAGTACCCTTGTGTCAACATGGGATTATATACTAAGATCAGCAGAATAGGCATACTCACCATGTGTCTCCTGGGTAAAACTATTCACGTGATCCAATTCGGAATTCACGGTTTTCACCTATGTTTGGCTTGCCACAAGTTCCTTGGCTAGTTGCTTGCTTTGCTGCCTCGAGGCCTGCATAGTATGTCACGGCCCGGACACACCCGTCGGTAATCGTTATTCCTGGTGGGATCTAGACTGGCCACACAGATCAATACTAGTCTTTTCTGCGCACTTTGTCCTCACTCATGCGCACCCGGGACCAACTTCCCAGTCGGTCACCCATCCTCTGGGAGTTCTGTTCGAATGGGCTCCCAGAAAAGAAGGAATTCCTTATTGATATGAGTAGTCTATCATCCCTAATAAGCGAGGCTATCACATACACCACCACTCAGAGGAACCGACATCCTCGTCGGGTCATAGGAATGTTCCCTCTTGGCATGTGTCATTCTGTGTGCCATGACGGGTCACAAACTTCATGAACAACATGACCGCGCACCTGTCGGTAAACATCCGTGTAACCATGAGGGTCGGCTCTGATACCAACTTGTCATGCCCCGGACACACTCGCCGTTAGTCGTTACTCCTGGCGGGATCTAGACTGGCCACACAGATCAATACTAGTCTTTTCTGCGCACTTTGTCCTCACTCATGCGCACTCGGGACCAACTTCCCAGTCGGTTACCCATCCTAGAACTACTCCAAGCCAAGCACGCTTAACCTGGGAGTTCTGTTCGAATGGGCTCCCGGAAAAGAAGGAATTCCTTATTGATATGAGTAGTCTATCATCCCTAATAAGCCAGGCTATCACATAGTAGTAAGACAATATGAGGACCCTTAATTCGGTCGTTCTGACCAATTTAAGGCTCGGGGGCTACTTGGTTTACCCGGGTGTTCGGACTCTTATAGCTGATTACTCACCCGCAGGCTAGATGATATCAGTTTCATGGCCTCCCCGGACCTAGCTCGGGCATCTCCGATGTGTGTGTCCGCCGAGCGTAGAGCATTGACGTTTTGTTTGGAAAGCACTGGGTTGTGCAGGGCTTCCCGTCGCTGCCGATGATTCATGGCGCTCTCTACCTCGGATTTTGCAACTGACATCGCGTCCCCGGAGTCTTCGGGGGGCCTAATTCACCATAGGGACCTCCGTAGCGGTTTCGGCATGAGCCGAAGATCTGGAATTTTGAGCACCGCCAGACACCCTGGCAACATCCTCAGCAGAAGTTGGCTAAACTCTTTGCCTCTGTATTTTGACATAAGGACTCTTGTGAGGCCCTATTGGTCGTGATGATAAATTAAAACAGCTAAACAAAGTACCTTTGAGTTGAATGAGTGGGCGGATCCCTATTGCTTTCCGGTCTAGGCATTGCCACCGTAGCCGATGTATGTAGCGTGGACCGACGACGCTTGGGACTAGGAGCCGGCACGTTTGGGTCGTTGGAGGATGCTTGTCTTTTGCGAGACGAGATTTTCTTCTTCTTGCGTATCGCATGAGAAGGGAAAGATCCAAGGTAATTGGCTATGATAGCCACCTTGGAGCGGTCGAGGCTCTCCTGGTAGAAAATCCCGTCTTCGAGTTCAATTAACAAATCTAGGTCATCATGAAATCCCGGGTCGTCATCACGAGAATAGTCCTCGGGTTGGGGGGCTGGACAGTTATGTGGCAGCCCAAGTGTTGCCCCTGCCTTTTATGGCCATGTAATCTTATGCGAACCTTGTTGCCATGTGTTATATGATATGATGTTGCTCATTGCCTTCCATCTCATGCATCAAGCATCATGCAGCTCATCTTCAACTCATGCATATTATCTTGTGGTGTGCTTCTATGTGTCCTTTTTGTGATGTTGTGAGTGGTCTTGGATATGTGTGTGATGAGTGGGCATCAACCTCCTCCCCTCTCTCTTATTTTCAAAAGACCAAAACCTAAACCTTTTATTCCTATTATCATTCTTCAACAGAATTAATTTGCTTTATAAATCTGTTAAAAATGTTCAAGTTGTAGTAAATATCAATTTCAGCCTAGGTGTGTTGTTCTTTTGGTGTTTTGAGCTTTATGATTTTGGGGTTTTAAAATAACAGGGGTTGTTGATTTATAATAGTATTGAAAATACTTGCTTTAAAAATCCACTTGTTAATTTTATTAAAAAGGTCTCATTTCCTATTAGGCAAAAGTATTTTGTTTGATCAAAAATCCTTTTATTTTTCCTCTGAAGGGTTTTTCTTGTGTCACTGTTTTATTAAAAGGAAAAACCCCTGTTGTGTTTTTCTCCGTGAGTGACAGGGAGAGACCTGGGCCTTTCTTCCCCTCGCGGCCCAGCTAGCGCACCGTAGCCGGCCCAACCCACAGCGAACGGGCACCTGCCCCGCCGTCCTCCTCCGTTAGGTGCGCGTGAGAGAGAACAAAGAGTTCAGAGAGAAAGAGAGAGCATGCGTCGATGCCGTGAGAGGAGCTCACGGACGTCGAGGCGGCCCCCTATTTAAGCCCACAGATCCCTAGGGTTCGGTCTTTCCCTCACCGCCATTGCTTCCATCTCCTACTCCCTCTTCCTTCCCCTTGCATCTTCCCTGTCAGGCTGAGTGCAGAGGTAGGTGAGGTTCAGGGAGGTCGCCGGTCTTTGTCGTTGTCGTCCTCGCATCTCCAGCGGTCCTCCTCTGCGCGTGGCATGTCGTGGTGGCCGCGGACCGTCCCCGCATCTCGTTCCCGGCGCTAGGCTGCCATGGGAAGGCCCTCGCCATCTTCTTCTTCTTCGCTGGCACCGCACTCCCGAAGCTCGTCGTCGTTTTTCTTCCTCTTCATCGCCGTCGCGTCCTCGTCCTTCTTCCTCCTCTTCGTCATGCTCCCAGCCGTCGTCATCCCCCTCTTGGTGAGCCGCCGCTTCCCCTCCTGTGTCGTACGCATAGCTCGCTGTCGTTGTAGTGCTCGTCCCCGCCTGTCAGAAAGGCATGGCCTTGAGGTCACCTCCGTCCTCCTCGTCGCGAGACGAGCAGGGGAATGGAACCCCGTAGTTCCCCGCTTCCCTTCTAGCAGTTAGCGTCACCGGAGAGCCCGTGTAGTCGCCCGAATCGTCGCCGCCGTTTGCTGACGCCGCAGTGTTCAAGTTTAGTTTCGTCAGGGTATTTGCTCGCTTTGTTAGTACTAGTAGCGCTCCACCTCCTTCCTGTCGAGATACGAAGCGTAGCGTAGTGGTCACGGCTCGGGGAAACGACCAACAGGTCGCGGGTTCGATCCCGGCTTCCCCCCTTTTTCTGTTTTTCGATTGGATCTGGTGTGGTGTTGCGTGTTCAGATCCGGTGTGGTGGCCGGATCCCGTGTGTTGTGTGCGTGCGTGTGGATCTAGTGCGGCTGTGTGCCAGATCCAGGTGTGGCCGTGGTGTAGTGTGCATGTGTGCCTATGTGTGGTGTGTGTGTGGATTTGCTGTGGCCAGCAGGATCCAGAGTGTGTGTGTGTGGCGGAGTGTGTGTTTGTTGTGTGGGTGTGTGACAAGTGGCCCCAGGCCCCATTGTCATACACTAGGGGGGTCCCGATGAGTATGCTAGGTGGGTCGCCCTCTTTTTTTTGTGTTTTCTTGTATTGTTCATGTTTTTGTGGTGTTTAATGGATTATTTCTAATTCTAGTATAATTGCTAAATATGGCTATGTGCTTTTATGGACATGATCATTTTTAGTATGTGTGAACTTATAGGAATGAGTGGTGTTTTGCCATCTTGTGTTTTGCCATGATGCTCCATGTAAATATATGAGTATGATACATGATTTTGGTGTAGAATCACCCAAGGAATCTATTGGTGCAATTGGTTTGGTCATTTGAGCAAGTTTGTCAAAATGTCATTTTGTCTCAAAGTGCCATTTTGTCATTTTTGTTATATTTAACCCATGCATGCTATGATAATTGTTCCAACATGAAAATGGTAGCCTTTGATGAGTAGAATGCCATGGTATTTATTTTGTCATGTTAAACTTGCATATAAGTAGAAACCATGCTCTAAAGTAGCTACTAAAATGTTGTTGGTTTTAAACATGCTAAATATTCTAAGTCTGAGAATCTGTTAATATTTTTATGCCATGAAGAGTGCATGCTACCAAGTGATATGTTGAGAATTAGTTCAAGCTCAGTGCTAGTGTTTTGAAGTAGATGTTGGACTCTACCATCCTGTTACTTTTCATGCCATGAGGAGGTCTCTATCACCATTAGTTTCTGCTGTCAACTTGATGTTAGCTTAACTCAAATTCCAGAAAACTGTTATTTTCACTAAGTCCCTAAAATCTGTTTCATCATGTCAACTTGTGAGCTTCATGCTTATTGATGTGTGCCTCCATTCCAGTTTCTGTAGTTGGATAATTTCATAAGCATGCCTTTTAGTTTCTGTCAATGCCTTGTTTGTGGTAGGAAACTTCCTGTAGCTCTAGTTGTTTTTGTGTATGTTGCTATGTTGTTGTTTTGTGGGAGATTGTTTGTTTTCGTGTTTTGTGACTTGTGGGAGCTATAGTCCATGGAATTTCTTGATCTTTGACTCCGTTGTGGTTGTTTTTTCATTGCCTATCCAGTGGCTACCTTGGAATGCCAAGTAATAGCCCATGGCCTTCTTTGTCTTGTGTTTTGCCTTCATAACGTGTTGTGAGCATAGCGTGAGAACCGTAACTCCGTTTCTTATGTTCTACATGTGCATTTGCATCGATTTTGCATGAAGCATCCATATTTTACATGATCATGCATGTTTAAATAACTTAACACGAAGTTATGTCCAGAATTTTAAGCAACTAAACTAATGCATGTGAAACATGACTAGTTTAGGATTGCCATGTTAAATTCTTCAAATGAATCATGCATCATCTTGTTTGTGCATTGCACCCTGGTTGGATGTTTATTGTTCCTGTTTATCTTGGGTAGACGCGAGTGTTGAAACTGAGTACGAGGATCCAGGAGAGTACCACTACGAGGACCCTGCTCTTTGTCCCTCTGAAGAACCAACAGGCAAGTTGATCGTACCCGGATCCCGACACTTTTTGCTTTGCTAGATGTCACGTTATTATCGTGACATATGCGTTACCTACCACATGAATGTCAAGCCTCCTACATTCCCATGATAGCCTCTAACCCCTTCACATCCTAGCAAACCTTTGTTTGGCTAAGTTACCGCTCCTCAGCCCCTCTTATAGCGTTCTTAATTACAAGTGAAGGTTTTACCCATGTGATAACATGGATTTTAGCATATCACAATATTATCTACTATTTAATTTAATGCACATATGTATCTTGGTATGGTGGAAGGCTTGGCCTTTTGCTTGGTGTTTTGTTCCACTTTTACCTCCATAGTCTCTTGTTACCGGTGTTATGTTTCCATACTTTGCGCTCCTAACATGCTCAGGGTTGTTATGGGGACCCCCTTGATTATTCGGTTGCGATTAAAACTTGTCTAGCAAGACCCAACATTGGTACTATTTGCTTAAACAACTTAATAAAATTTGCATAGGGCTTTGCAACCCCGTGGATTAATCAACAACCCGGGCCAGTGCTCCTCATGAGTGTTGGTCCAAACTAGGCAATGTTTGATGCCCCCTGGTCACCCGAGGTTTCAGCCAACCCGACATCTTGCCCATCTGGTTGTGCCCTGAGACAGAGATACGGGCGGCTCCTATTGGGATCTGGCCTGTCGGGCGGTCTTGCTGGACTTATTTTACCTTTATAGAGTGGCTTGTGTGTGGGACTCTAACTTTCTTTAGGCTATCTTGAGGTGTTGGAATTCCTTTGGAGTTGCCTAGGATGATCACGAGATCCGTGGTCGAGGCTATTCCCGCGGAGTGTGGTTAATTTATGATGGACTAGTTGGAGCACCCCTGCAGGGTTAAGACTTTCAGAAAGCCATGCCCGCGGTTATGTGGCGACTTGGTTATTTGTTTAACACCCGCTTGTAGTTAACTTGAAGTAAACTCTAATAAAATGCACCAACTATGTGAGTAACCATGATTGTCTCTGCTCGTGAACATGATCTGAGAGAGAACACGGTGGGGTTATGATTGAGCTAGGTAGGTGTTCAGGATCTCTTAGAGGTCATTCTAGTTCTCGATCGTTTATCATAGACCACATATTTACTTTCATGTTTTTGTAAGATTAGCCACCATAAATGCTTAGTGCTGCTGCAAACCAAACACATACCCCGTTCCAACCTATAATCTAGAATAGTCTCGGTACCCGGGCACAAGATTGCTGAGTCCCCGTGGCTCACACATTACTACAACAATCCAGGTGCATGTACAGATGAGATTGTGCCAGATGATGTGACGCAGCTCCAGTGCGAGTATGATGAGGAGTGTGGCAGGATATACGTCACTTATCCAGATGAGTAGAGTGGTCGTGGTCGAGATCTTTGGGCTAGCAAGCTAGTGTCATTGCAACATTTTATTGTTTGATTTCGTCCGTACCCGGACCCTACCTTTGTATTGATGACTGAAATAATTGTGTGGATTTGTAATTTAGCTTGTGGCGAGTGTAAGCCAACTCATATACTCTTCTCTTCCTAAATGTATGTAATGGTGATGTACTTGCTAACGACAAGATGCGCCTCTATCCCTGTCGAGGCCCTCATGTCTTACTATGGATAGGCGCGCATCTTGAGCGTGACAAGTTGGTATTCAGAGCCATACGACCATAGGAGCCCTTTGCTTGATTGAACTTGGCCGAGTCGAGTCTAGTAAAAACTATTTTGAGTCTAGTTATATCGGAGAGTAGGTTTCTTTTTACTCCTCTTCTATGCTCTGGTGAGGTATTCGACTTGGGAATTTTGGTTCTACTCCTCTTCTCGCTCAAATTTTTTTAGGATCACGCGGGTATTTTGGAGTCTATATGATACCGATGTGACGGAGTTGTGTCTTGGTGCCTCCTGTCTGACTTGATTTCTTCCGGGGAGTCGAGCTCCAGGGAATTTTGGCACATCGTTATCATTCAGCTTCCTTAGTATCTCAGGGCAGAGAGTGTTCGGAATTACTTCAATACTTCTCGTGGTGAGATAAGTTCGGAGTCACCTAGTATTGGGGAGGCGTCCGGGGTACCACCATGGTTTAGTATCATTGTGCTTTCGAGGATTCAAGTTAGATGGATTTGCAAAAGCCTCTGGTTATGTGTTGAAGGATGGATACAGTTGGGGCATAGGTTTGCTAGTTCTGTGAGATATTTTCTCCTTGCATCCCCCACTCCGGATTGCATAACCCGAAAGTTTTCGAAAGTTCTTAGGTGGGAACTCATATAGTTATCTAGGATCATCTTCTTTAGATGTATGCGGGCTTATACATTTGTTCCGAGCAACATTAGCTCAATACTTTTGTGTTATTGCAAGTGGCTTCTAATATCTGATGATGTTATCGCAAAACCGAAGAAGGCATTCTTACTAATTTTTCAGTAGGTAGGCTGTTTGTGTTATTCATTCAATTTCTTCCAAGCATTTGATTCAGCTTTTGATTCATCTTATCAATGAGGTGCCGATGTTTTGTCCATCTTCAGGATGGCTCCACCAACTCGCGGGAATCCAGGTCCTGGTGAGGAGCAGGCTGATGTTCAACCACCCCCGCCACCGCCTCCTCCTCCAGAAGCTTGGCAAGCCTTGATGGCCACAACCAATGCGAACACTCAGATGTTGCTCATGTTGTTGCAAGAAAGAGATCAGGGTTAGCAAGGCTTTCAAGGGAATTTTCAAAATCAACCTCAGTTTGTGATGCTCAACCAATTCCTTGCCAACCTGCCCAAGTCTTTCACCTGTTGTGAGCAGCCTTTTGATGCTCATGATTGGCTCCATGACATGAGTAAGCATTTTGAGTGCAGCAATGTCAAACCAGAGGATTTTGTTAGATTCGCGTCATTCAGCTCAAGGGTTAGGCAGCTGATTGGTGGCAGCAGTACATGGATTCTAGGGGCGATCGTGTTGTTACTTGGGACGATTTCTATTGTGACTTCAGGGGCCATTACATTCCGACAAGCTTTGTCAAGGAGATGCGTGAGAAATTCAGGCACCTGAAGCAGGGGAGCAAGTTTGTCTATCAGTACAACATCAAGTTCCAGAATCTAGCCCGCTATGCTAAGCAAGATGTTCTAGATGACAAGGCCATGATCTATCAGTTCAAAGGAGGTCTCAAGGATGAGCTTCTGCCAGGTCTAGTCCTTCTAGAGCCTTGTGAGTTTGATCAGTTCTACAATATGGCTTTGAAGGTCAAGGCAACTCAGCTCAAGTTGGAGAACTCAGGGAAGCGTTCAAAGGATTCATATTCTTCTTCTTCCACCTCTCAGATGGTTCCTAAGCAGTAGAAATATTGGGTGCCTAATCCTCCTCCGTTTCGTCCTCCTCAGCAGCAGAAGCAGTTTGGTGGCCGTGGTTCTTCCCACCCAACCAACCCAGGATATCAGCAGAGACTCCAGACATCCAAGGCAGCTTTTGTTCCTCCTCCAGGCATTTTTCATCCGGTATTTGAGGTTACTTGTCATAGGTGTGGACAGAAGGGTCACTACTCAAACAAGTGCAGCAACCAGCGGCGTCTTCCGCCCCCTCCTCCATTCAGGCCTCCAGGCAATGCAATGGTGAAGCATAATACCAAGTCTGCAAGGGTGAACATGGTGAACGTAGCTGAAGCAGAGAAGTCTCATGAAGTGATTATGGGTAATCTCTCAGTTAATTCTTTTCTTGCAAAAGTGTTGTTTGATACTGGTGCATCGCATTCATTCATTTCAAAACCTTTTGTAGCCAAGCAGCATTTGCATCATGAGCAGTTGTCCAAGCCTTTTTCAGTTGTTTCCCCGGGTGTTTTCATGCATGCAAAGATGGTGGTTCCGGATGTTTCTATCAAGATGGTCAATTATTCTTTTCTGGCTTCTCCTATTGTTCTCGGTAATTCCGACATTGATCTCATTTTGGGCTTGGACTTCCTGCCTATGAATAAGGCATATGTTGATTGTCAAGCAAAAGAAGTCAAGCTGACTCATCCTTCAGAAGCTGTGATTATTTTTGTAGCTCGCGATGACACAATCCGTCTCTTTGCTCTTAATGAGAAGGGTGAAATCTCGGCTATTTCTCAAATTCCGGTGGTTTGTGAGTATGAAGATGTCTTTCCAAAAGGATTGCCAGGAATGCCTCAACACCGGCTAATCGAGTTCGTGATTGACCTCGAGCCCGAAACTGAACCGGTTTGCAAGCGCCCTTATAAACTTGGCCCCGAAGAGCTGAAAGAGTTGAAGAAGCAGCTAGATGAACAAGAAAGTCTGGGTCTGATCAGACCAAGTTCTTCTACATGGGGTTGTGGTGTTTTGTTTGTCAAAAAGAAGGATGGCACGAACCGGCTTTGTGTTGATTACCGTCCATTGAACAAGAAGACAATCAGAAACACGTACCCACTTCCCAACATCAATGAGTTGTTTAAACAACTGAAAGGTGCCAAGGTTTTGTCGAAACTTGATCTTCGCATGGGCTATCATCAGATTCGCATTCACGAAGAAGATATTCCTAAGACCGCTTTCAGGACGAGTTTTGGCTCTTATGAGTACACCGTCATGTCGTTTGGTCTGGCCAATGCTCCTCCAACCTTCTCAAGAATGATGAACTTCATTTTCTATCCTTTCAAGAATGAGTTTGTCTTGGTCTATTTGGATGATATCCTTGTGTTCTCGGCGACCGAAGAAGAGCATACAGAGCATCTCACGCTTGTGCTTGACAAGCTAAGAGAACATCGATTCTATGCCTAGTTTTCCAAGTGTGAGTTTTGGCTCAATGAAGTGGTGTACCTTGGGCATGTGATCTCTGTTGAGGGCATTAAAGTGCACCCTGAGAAAGTTGAGGCAATCTTGAAGTCGGAGCCTCCTCAGAATGTGAAGCAGCTTCGTAGCTTCCTCGGGCTTGCTAGTTATCGCAGAAGATTCGTGGAGAACTTCTCTCAAATTGCTAAGCCTCTGTCTAATCTCCTCCAGAAGAATGTCAAGTATGTTTGGTCTCCTGAGTGTGATGTGGCGTTCAATACGCTCAAGCAAAGACTGACTTCAGCTCCAGTTCTTGTTCTTCCCGAGCAGTCAAAGACTTTCCATGTTTTCTATGATGCTTCTCTCCAATGTCTTGGTGGTCTGCTTATGCAAGATAAGAAGTTAGTTGCTTATACCTCGCGTCAGTTGAAGCCTGCCAAGAAGAACTACCCAACTCATGATCTCGAGTTGGCGGCAGTTGTGCATGCTCTGATCACTTGGAGGCATTTGTTGTTGGGTAGACCAGTTGAGGTGTACATCGATCACAAGAGATTGAAGTATATTTTCACTCAACCCAATCTCAATCTTCGGCAGTCTCATTGCGTGGAAATGCTTGAGGACTTCAATCCAAGCATTGAGTATACTCCTGGAAAAGAAAATGCCATTGCAAACGCACTCATCCAAAAGGCGTACTGCAACAGTCTTATCCTGAAGCCTCTTCAACCCGAGCTTTTTGAAGCCTTCCGCAAGCTCAACCTTCAAATGATTCTACAAGGATTTCTTGCCATTCTTCAAGTCTCTCCGACTCTGGAAGATCAGGTTTACCAAGCTCAACTTCTTGACGCAATGGTGAAGCAAGTGAAGAAAGGTTTGGCCAAGGGCATTCCGAAGTATAAGTGCTTTCACGTTGATGAAAAAGATACCTTGTTCTTTGAGGACCGTCTGGTGGTTCCAAAAGGTGATCTCAGGAAGGTTATCATGGGAGAAGCACACAATTCTCTTCTATCCATTCATCTAGGCAGTTCCAAGATGTATCAGGATCTCAAGCAAACCTTCTGGTGGACTTGCATGAAGCGTGAAATTGCTTAGTTCGTGAACGAGTGTGATGTTTGTCGCAGAGTGAAGGCGGATTATCAACGCCCAACAGGTCTTCTTCAGCCTTTGCCTATCCCAGAGTGGAAATTCGATCATGTGGAGATGGATGTCGTCACTGGGTTTCCCAAGTCCAAGAGAGGCAACGATGCCATCTTTGTGGTTATCGACAAGCTAACCAAAGTTGCTCATTTCCTTCCGGTCAAAGAATCTATCTCGACAACTCAGCTTGCAGAGTTGGATACGTCAAGGATAGTTTCTTTGCATGGTATTCCTCATCTCATCTCATCTGACCATGGAAGCCTCTTTACTTCCAAGTTTTGGGAGTCCTTCCAAACTGCTATGGGTACCAAGATCCATTTCAGCACTGCATTCCATCCGCAGACAAGTGGTCAAGTTGAGAGAGTCAATCAGATCCTTGAAGATATGCATAGAGCCTATGTGATTTCGTTCGGCATGAATGGGAAGACTGCCTTCCATATGCTGAATTCTCATACAACAATAGCTTTCAGGCAAGCTCAGGCAAGGCCCCTTTCGAGATTCTCTACGGCAGGAAGTGTCGTACCCTGCTAAACTGGTCTGAAACCGGTGGGTGTCAAATTTTTGGCAATGACATGATCACTGAAGCAGAAGAGATGTGCCGTGTCATTCGTGAGAACCTCAAAGCAACTCAATCCCAACAGAAGAGTTACTACGATAGCAAACATCGGGATTCTTTCCTTTCAAGTTGATGATCTAGTCTATCTCTGAGTCTCTCCCATGAAGGGTGCTCAGTGATTTGGAATTAAAGGGAAGCTAGCTCCCCGCTTTGTTGGTCCTTTTAGAGTTGTTGGCAAGAGAGGTGAAATTGCATATCAACTAGAGATTCCTCCGAACTTCGCAAATGTTTAGGATGTCTTCCATGTCTCTCAGCTCCGGAGGTGCTTCAAGACTCCCAAGCGTACCATTGACATCCAAAACATTGATCTTCAAGAAGACCTCTCTTATCGTGAGCATCCAATGGCTATTCTCGAAGAAACTGAGCATAAGACTCGCAACAAACCAATCAAGTTTCTCGAGGTGAAGTGGTCTCATCATTCTGACAAAGAAGCTACTTGGGAACGTGAGGATCTTCTCCGTTCCGAATATCCAGATTTCTTTCCTTCCTAAATCTCGGGTCGAGATGCTCTTGTAGTTTGGGAGAGTTGTGACAGCCCAAGTGCTGCCCCTGCCTTTTCTGGCCATGTAATCTTATGTGAACCTTGTTTCCATGTGTTATATGATATGATGTTGTTCATTGCCTTCCATCTCATGCATCATGCATCATGCATCTCATCTTCATGTCATGCATATTATCTTGTGGTGTGCTTCTATGTGTCCTTGTTGTGATGTTGTGAGTGGTTTTGGGTATGTGTGTGATGAGTGGGCATTAACCTCCTCCCCTCTCTCTTATTTTCAAAAGACCAAAACCTATTCCTTTTATTCCTATTATCATTCTTCAATAGAATTAATTTGCTTTATAAATCTGTTAAAAATGTTCAAGTTGTAGTAAATATAAATCTGAGCCTAGGTGTGTTGTTCTTTTGGTGTTTTGAGCTTTATGATTTTGGGGTTTGAAAATAACAAGGGCTGTTGTTTTATAATAGTATTAAAAATACTTGCTTTAAAAATCCACTTGTTAATTTTATTAAATAGGTCTCATTTCCTATTAGGCAAAAGTATTTTGTTTGATCAAAAATCCTTTTATTTTTCCTATGAAGGGTTTTTCTTGTGTTGCTGTTTTATTAAAAGGAAAAACCCCTGCTGTCTTTTTCTCTGTGAGTGAGAGGGAGAGAGCTGGGCCTTTCTTCCCCTTGTGGCCTAGTTAGCAAGCCATAGCTGGCCCAGCCCGCAGCAAACGGCCACCTGCCCCGTTGTCCTCCTCCGTCAGGTGCGCGTGAGAGTGGGCAGAGAGTTCAGAGAGAGAGAGCGCGTCGACGCCGTGAGAGGAGCTCATGGACGTCGAGGCGGCCCCCTATTTAAGTGCGCGGATCCCTAGGGTTCGGTCTTTCCCTCACCGCTGCCACTTCCATATCCTCCTCCCTCTTCCTTCCCCTTCCCTCTTCTCTGTCAGGCTGAGAGCTGAGTCAGGTGAGGTTTAGAGAGGTCACCAGTCTTCATCGTTGTCATCCTCGCATCTCCGGTGGTCCTCCTCTGCGCCCGGCATGTCGTGGCGGCCGCGGACCATCCCTGCATCCCGTTCCCGGTGCTAGGGTGCCGTGGGACGGCCCTCGTCATCTTCTTCTTCCTTGTTGGCGCCACGCTCCCGAAGCTCGCCATCGTTCTTCTTCCTCTTCGTCACCGCCACGTCGTCGTCCTTCCTCCTCCTCTTCGTCGCGCTCCAAGCCATCATCACCCCCCTCTCGGTGAGCTGTCGCGTCCCCTCCTGTGCCGTATGTGTAGCTCACCGTCGCCATAGTGCTCGTCGTCGCTAGTCGGAAAGGCATGGCCTTGAGGTCACCGCCGTCCTCCTCGTCGCGAGACGAGCAAGGGAATGGAACCCCGTAGATCCCTGCTTCCCTTCTACCAGTTAGCATCACTGGAGAGCCCGTGTAGTCGCCGGAAACGTCGCCGCCGTTTGCTGTCGCCGGAGTGTTCAAGTTTAGTTTCGTCAGGGTATTTGCTCGCTCTGTTAGTATTAGTAGCGCTCCACCTCCTTCCTGTTGAGATCCGAAGCGTAGCGAAGTGGTACTGGTTCGGGGAAACAACCAACAGGTCACGGGTTTGATCCCGGCTTCCCCCCTTTTTCTCTATTTCGATTGGATCTGGTGTGGTATTGTGTGTTCGGATCTGGTGTGGTGGCCGGATCCCGTGTGTTGTGTGCGTGGGCGTGGATCTAGTGTGGCTATGTGCCAGATCCAGGTGTGGCTGTGGTGTAGTGTGCGTGTGTGCCTGTGTGTGGTATGTGTGTGGATCTGCCATGGCCAGCAGGATCTAGAGAGTGTCTGTGGCAGAGTGTGTGTGTGTGTGCTGTGTGGGTATGTGACAACTGGCCCCAGGCCCCACTGCCATACACTAGGGGCCCCTGGTCAGTATGCCAGGTGGGCCCCCTCCTTTTTGTGTTTTCTTGTATTGTTTATGTTTTTGTGGTGTTTAATGGATTATTTCTAATTCTAGTATAATTGCTAAATCTGGCTATGTGCTTTTATGGACATGATCATTTGTAGTAAGTTTCAACTTATAGGAATGAGTGGTGTTTTGCTACCTTGTGTTTTGCCATGATGCTCCATGTAAATATATGAGTATGATACATGATTTTGTGGTATAATCACCCAAGAAATCCATTGGTGCAGTTGGTTTGGTCATTTGAGCAAGTTTGTCAAAATGTCATTTTGTCTCAAAGTGCCATATTTTCATTTTTGTTATATTTAGCCCATGCATGCTATGATAATTGTGCCAACAAGAAAATGGTAGCCTTTGATTTGTAGAATGCCATGGTATTTATTTTTGTCATGTTAAACTTGCATATAAGTGGGAACCATGCTCTAAAGTAGCTACTAAAATGTTGTTGTTTTTAAACATGCTAAATATTCTAAGTCTGAGAATCTGTTAATATTTTTATGCCATGAAGAGTGGATGCTACCAAGTGATATGTTGAGAATTAGCTCAAGCTCAGTGCTCGTGTTTTGAAGTAGATGTTGTCCTCTTCCATCCTTTTAATTTTCATGCCATGAGGTGGTCTCTGTCACCATTAGTTTCTGCTGTCAACTTGTTATCAGCATAACTCAGATTCTAGAAAACTGTTATTTTCACTGTCCCTAAAATCTGTTTCATCATGCCAACTTGTGAGCTTCATGCTTATTGATGTGTGCCTGCATTCCAGTTTGTGTAGTTGGATAATTTGATAAACATGCCTTGTAGTTTCTGTCCATGCCTTGTTTGTGGTTGGAGACTTCCTGTAGCTCTAGTTGTTGTGTGTGTATGTTGCTATGTTGCTGTTTTGCGGCAGATTCTTTGTTTTAGTGTTTTGTGACTTGTGGGAGCTATAGTCCATGGAGTTACTTGATCTTTGACTCCATTGTAGTTGGTTTTTCATTGTCTATCCAGTGGCTACCTTGGAATGCCAAGGAATAGCCCATGGCCTTCTTTGTCTTGTGTTTTGGCTTCATAACGTGTCGTGAGCGTTGCGTGAGAACCGTAACTTCTTTTCTTACATTCTACATATGCATTTGTATCAATTTTGCATGAAGCATCCATATTTGCCATGATCATGCATGTTTAAATAACTTAACATGAGGTTTTGTCCAGAATTGTAAGCAACTAAACTAATGCATGTGAAACATGACTAGTTTAGGATTGCCATGTTAAATTCTTCAAATGAATCGTGCATCATCTTGGTTGTGCATTGCACCTTGGGTGGATGTTTATTGTTGCTGTTTCTCTTGGGTAGACGCGAGTGTTGAAACTGGGTACGAGGATCCAGGAGAGTACCACTATGAGGATCCAAGACACTATTTAATTTAATGCACATATATATCTTGGTATGGTGGAAGGCTTGGCCTTTTGCTCGGTGTTTTGTTCCACTTTTACCGCCATAGTCTATTGTTACCGGTGTTATGTTTCCATACTTTGCGCTCCTAACATGCTCAGAGTTGTTATGGGGACCCCCTTGATTATTCGGTTGAGATTAAAACTTGTCTGGCAAGACCCAACATTGGTAATATTTGCTTAAACAACTTAATAAAATTTGCATAGGGCTTTGCAACCTCGTGGAGTAATCAACAACCCGGGCCATTTGTCCTCATGAGTGTTGGTCCAAACTAGGCGATGTCCGGTGCCCCTGGTCTCCCAGGGTTTCAGCCAACCCGACGTCTTGCCCATCTGGTAGTGCCCTGAGATAGAGATACACGCGTCTCCTATTTGGATCTGGCCTGCCGGGCGGTCTTGCTGGACTTGTTTTACCTTTATCGAGTGGCTTGTGTGTGGGACTCTGACTTTCTTCGGGGTATATCCAGGTATTGGAATTCCTTTGGAGTTGCCTAGGATGATCACGAGATCCGTGGTCGAGGCTATTCCCGCGGAGTGTGGTTAATTTATGATGGACTAGTTGGAGCACCTCTGCAGGGGTTAAAACTTTCGGAAAGCCGTGCCCGCGGTTATGTGGCAACTTGGATATGTGTTTAACACCAGGTTATAGTTAACTTGAAGTAAACTCTAATAAATTGCATGAATTGTGTGAGTAACCGTGATTGTCTTGCTCGTGAACATGGTCCGACAGAGAACATGGTGGGGTTATGATTGACGTAAGTAGGTGTTCATGATCTCTTAGAGGTCATTCTAGTTCTCGATCATTTATCGTAGACCACATATTTAATTTCATGTTTTCGTAAGATTAGCCACCATAAATGCTTAGTGCTGCTGTAAACTAAACACATACCCCATTCCAACCTATAAACATGAATAGTCTCGGTACCCGGGCGCGAGATTGCCAAGTCCCCATGGCTCACAGATTACTACAAGAATCCAGGTGTAGGTACAGATGAGATCGTGCCAGATGATGTGACGCAGCTCCAGTGGGAGTATGACGAGGAGCGTGGCAAGATGTACGTCACTTATCCAAACGAGTAGAGTGACCGTGGTCGAGATCTTTGGGCTAGCAAGCCAGTGTCATTGCAGCATTTTATCGTTTGTTTTCGTCCATAGCCGGACCCTGCCTTTGTATTGATGATTGAAATAATTGTGTGGATTTGTAATTTAGCTTTTGGCGAGTGTAAGCCAACTCATATACTCTTCTCTTCCTAATTTTATGTAATGATGTTGTACTTGCTAACGACAAGATGCGCCTCTATCCCTGTCGAGGCCCTCATGTCTTACTATGGATAGGTGCGCATCTTGGGCATGACAAGTTAACTCTCTCGATGAAGCTCCTCCATTCCTGTTCACATAAGTTAAAGACTTCTGTTCGAAAGGGACAAATTGAAAACAAGAATTCTGGTCATGGAGTCAAAATGCTCACCCATTCAATGGGATTATGGCCTTAGTAGCCCTCTTTGGACGGCAACCGAACAAAATCTTCTTGCTCCCCTTTGTATAGGTCGGCAAGTGCGGCAGCTAATGTTGTTTGATCGCCAAGGCCCAGTCTTCGGGAGCGATTGGTGTCGCTTGTGCCGTTGTAACACCACAAGGGGTGTATTCTTTGCTGCAGAGGCTGAGCGCATCGAGTAATGGCGGCGGCCATGACGTCTATCATGGTCAGCTTGTGATGGGCTAGTATCCTTACATGGGATGCCAAGCATTGCACTTCAAGGCTGTCCTCTTGGGATGAGCTCTTCGGTCGCCAGTTGTACCTTTTCTTCAAGGGGGCGTCAGAGTATTCGGGGAGACCCCTCCGAGCTGGATCAAATAAGGGGACGTCCTCAATGTCGAACCATTCCGAAGACAATACTTCGGACTCCTTCGGTGTTCCCACTGGATACCTTGTCCCCGCCATGCGGCATATTTCGGCTCCTCTGACCTCTAAAATTGTCTTGTCCCGAGTACGAGGGACGAGGTAGAAGTATTTCCTCCACAATTCGAAGTGTGCCTTGCAGCCGAGGAACATCTCCATCTCGCAAAGGGCGACGAATCTCGAGATGTGCAGAATAGACCCTGGGGTGAGATGATGGAGTTGGATTCCATAGAACTCCAATAACCCCTTAGGAACGGATGAATGGGGAACCCCAGACCCCGTAAGAGGAAGGGTACGCACATACACGCTCTCCCTTTTGCGGATTGAGGAAATTTCCGCGAAGGCTTCACCATCGAATGAAGTTAAACTGGTGCGGGTTATCACCAGATCTGAGGAAGGAAGATACCCTTGGGTCTCGAGATTGCGTAGTCAGAGGAGGGATATGGAGCAGCTTGTCCAATCCCCAAGACGAGAGTCATAAGGGCGTGAGGAAGATCTGGGGGCGCTTGCCATGTTTTTGTGGTGATCTCTCGCTGAAGGTTTTTTCCGACGGGGAGGAAGAAGAGGATGTGGCCTAGGCCGCGATTCGGTTTGTTGAAATGTGTGGTGCCTCCTTTGGAGGAGGGTCAGTCTTGTAAAAATCTGCGGAACAGATCGTCTACCCGTGGTGTGTGAGGATTGTCGTCGTTTTCTCACGGGGGTTGCCGCAAGGACGGCAGATGCCATGGGATGGCTTAACAGGTGAGAGCAAGGCTGCAATGGAGATCTCGGACGGGATAGGGTATCTATACGCGGTGGTTTAACCAGGTTCGGGGCTCTACAGAGAGATAATACCCCTACTCCTGCATGTCTGTATATGAGGTGTATATATGTAGTACATGGTTGCTCCTAGAGCTGTTTGGGGAGGAGAGACATGAGGCTTATTGCCTCATACGTGAGTGTGAGAGTGGGGATGAGAGAGTGTGAGGGAAGCTGGCCCACACGTGGTGGGCATGATGCCTCTTATATAGGTATGGATGGGTAGCTTGGGATGTAAGCCATAGTGGGTAGCTTACATCCGAAATAGCTTGAGGTGTAAGCTACCATGGGTACCTTACAAGCCAAGCCACATGTAGCTTGTGGATTAAGCTATGCCTATCCCCTGTGGCACTTTCTAAGTCAGTGTCCAGGGGACAGATTACACTATAGATGATACTGCACGACACACGTATAGTGCGCTACAGCTAACGAATAGCGCATCGCAATGGGATACGATCGTCTGGTCCGCGCGTGTTCGATGGGATGTCGTAGTTGTCTCCGCGTTGTCGGCTGGCGAGCTCAGCCGACTAGTCAAAGTAGCCGGCCATAGGTGTGAGTCGAAGCAGCTGGCCCGGGCGGGCGGGCACCCCGTCCGACTTATCGCCTTTGGGGTACCCGGGGGTCATCCCCCCGATAGTAGCCTCCAAGCCTCCGAGTGACTTGAAGAGACGGGCAAAGGGTTTTCATAGTCATTGCCATTGTTATTGCAGAAGTTATTGATAACGGTCGATTGTGGGTCGGGGATGACGCGGCTTGCTTCCAGCGGGGGCACACCAGCGCACCTGCTGGGTGTAGCCTCCGAGCCTCCACGCGACTCGAAGAGTAAGGCGGAGGGTCTTTGCAATTGCTGAAGTAAGTAGTGGTGTCAAGGATGCCAGGCACGGACGCGGAGTCTGCTGGCTAAAGGGCGCGAGGCTCTGCCAGGGGCGGACACGGAGTCCACTGGCTGGCGGTTTCCAATGGGGGCGCGCCAGCGCACCCGCTGGGTGTAGCCTTCGAGCATCCGGGCGACTCGAAGAGTCAGGAACAGGGTCTTTGCTATTGCTGAAGCAGATGATAGCGTCAAAGATATTGGGCACGGACGCAGGGTCCAACGACTGAAGGGCGCGAGGCGCCATCGGGTGCGGACGCGTGGTCCGTCGGCTGATGGGCGCGAGGCGCTACCGGGACGGAAGCGTGGTCCGCCGGCAGAAGGGCACGAGGCGCTCCCGAGGGCAGACACGGGGTCTACCGGTTGATGAGCGCGAGGCACTGCTGAGGGCGGACGCGGGTCCGCCGGCTGAAGTGCGCGAGGTGCTACCGAGGGCGGACACAGGGTTCGCCGGCTGAAAGGCACGAGGCGCCGCCAAGGGCGGACGTGGGGTCCACCGACTGATTAGCGCGAGGCACTGCCAAGAGCGGACACGAGGTCTGCCGGCTGATGGGCGCGAGGCGTTGCTGGGAGCGGACATGGAGTACGCCGGCTGATGAGCGTGAGGTGCTGTAGAGGGCGGACGTGGGGTCCACTAGCTGATGAGCGCGGGGCACTCTCGAGGGCAGACGCGTGGTCTGTGGGCTGATGGGTGCTAGGTGTTGCCGGGAGCGGACGTGGAGTCCGCCGACTGATGAGCGCTAGGCTCTGCCAAGGGAGGATGCGGGGCCCACCAGCTGAAGGGCATGAGGCGCAGTTGAGGGCGGACGTGCGGTCCGCCGGCTGATGATCGCGAGGTGCTACCGACGGCGGACGGGGGGTCCGCCGGCTAAAGGGTGTGAGGCGCTGCCAAGGGCGGACGCGGGGTCCGTCGACTAAAGGGCGTGAGGCGCTGTTGAGGGTGAACGCGGGGTCCACTGGCTGATGGGCGTGGAGCCCTGCCGAGGGCGGACGTGGGGTCCGCCAGCTAATGGGCATGAAGCCCTTTCGGTAGTATCCTCCGGGCGAGGAGGTTCCTCATCGAAACGAGCGTGTAGAAGACAAGGTTAGGTCGGCACATATATATCAAATATTTGATTTTGGTTGTGCATGTTTATGCAGAGGGTGTCGACTCGGTTTTGTCTATGCCCCCGTGGGTGTTTTTCGTGTCCTCTCCACTCTTTGGTTTTTGCTCTTGCCAGCCAGACAGCCGGGAGCCGGTCTATGGCTGAGGCGAAGGGTGGACCGTGGAGTGGAGCATATAGTACTCGGACTTTGGGAGCATACTCGACCGAGTAATTACTTAGAAATGAAATGACCGGGTCGCCCAAGCCTTTTTCTCTCGGGATGCTTTTCACGTGGGGTGACCTCGAGCTTGTGCTCTTGCTAGCCGAACAGTCGTGGTGCGATATGTAGCCGAGACAAAGAGTGGGTCTTCGATACTGTACACGCTACTAAGCCATCTCGTGGGAACTAACGTACCGGGCCAAGCAGCCAGCCCCGGGCCAAGACTAGCTGGCGCTGGGGTGAACAGTAAGGTAGTAGAATAAATGCGGAGATGGCCCTCGAGGGTTGCTCAGGGTTATTCGTTTGTGTGCATGCTATAAGGATATATAGGTGGAGATCTCACATTGCTTTTTGGTGTTGACGAGGCAGTTTTTGTCGATGTCGGCCAGCGCGGCTCGCAGCCGATGTGGTCCGAATGATGCGCGCGAGGCGCCGCCGGGCGCGAACTCGGAGCCGCCAAATCATGGGTGCAAGGAGCTTCCCGTCGAGGAAGCCGAGTTCGTTGGTGGATGGCCGCGTTGGGGATGTCTGGCGTGGGCACGGAATCCGCCGACTGATGGGCACGGGGCCCTGCCAGGTGTGGACGCGGAGTCCACCGGTTGGCTCTTTCCAGTTGTAGGATCAAGAGAGGCATGTCTAGAGGGGGGCTGAATAGACTACTAGCCGAAATTTAAAACCTAACCTTTTCCCAAGTTAATTAGTTGGCAGATTTTAACTATTTTAGCAAGTCTTGCAAGTCTAACAGCCCTACACATGCATGTCTAAAATATGGTGGGGGAAGTAAAGACATTGCACACGTAAGTAAAAAGATGGGATAGGAAGATCAAACGCAATAGGGGACGCAAGGATTTTTCCCGTGGTTCCGATAGGTGGTGCTACCGTACGTCCACATTTATATAGTCTTCAACCCACTGAGGGTAACGGTCACGATAGTCCACGGAGGGCTCTACCCATGGAGGGTTCCACGAAGAAGCAACCTTGACTATTCCATGCGGCTTCCGTCCACGAAGGACTAGCCTCACTATGGGTAGATCTTCACGAAGTAGGCGATCTCCTTGCACTTACAAACTTCTTAGTTCACTCCACAACATGAAGTAGGAGGCTCCCAAGTGACACCTAACCAATCTAGGAGGCACCACCCTCCAAAAGGTAATAGGCTCGGTAATGATGATGAACTCCTTGCTCTTGTGCTTCAAGATGATAGACTCCTCAACACACAATCTCTCTCACACAGATTTGGCTTGGTAGAAGAGATGGGATTGGTGGAAAGAAACTTGGGGAGGCTAGAAATCAAGATCCATATGGTTGGAGTGGAAGATCTTGACCTCAACACATGGGTAGGTGGTTCTCTCTCAGAAAACTGACTAGGATAGGTATGGAATAGTTCTGAGTGCTTCTCTTTCAAGTGGGTGGTGGTGAAGGGGTATATATAGGCTTCCCCAAAAATCCAACTGTTACACACAACAAGTCAGACTCAGTGACACTAATGTGTAAATCTCGGTGGTACCAATGTGACAAAAAGTGGCAACTTTTGAATCTCGGATGGACCGATATATAATTCTCGGTTGCACCGACAAGGTGACCAACGATCAGATTTACCAATCTCGGTGACGCCGATTCACCATTTTCGGTCGGACCGAAAATTAGAACTTGCATAACAAGAAGTTGGCAACCCAACTCGATGACACCGAGTGCAGTGTCGGCTGCACCGAAGTGTTAGGGTTTGGCTGGGTCTGTCTAGGGTTTGGAACTCGATGGCACCAGGATAAGAATGTTGGTTGCACCAAATTGGCATATTTGGTTTGGGACAGACTTTGGTGGGAGACTATGTGGATGTTTTGGTGACTTTCACTTGTGCATGTTTGAGCATATTGTTCACCATCAAAACTTTACCCCCTTTTAATAGTATTGGCTTTCCTATAGACTCAAAGTGATTTCTCACAAATGTAAAATGTAGAGTCCTCTTGCTTGAAGCTTGGCCAACCTGTTTCCTTGAATCTTGGGGTAATTCCACAGTCTCCTAATCCTTTTGCCAACTCAACTCTCCATGGACTATTATCTGAAATACACCAGATAGAAGTGTTAGTCCAAGAGACAATGTATGTTCTCATGAATTATCAAAACCACCAAGGGAGCATGTTGTGCTTTCACCAGCAGGGGCGCGCAAGCGCATCTGCTGGGTGAAGCTTCCGAGCCTCCAGGCTACTCGAAGAGTCGGGAAGAGGGTCTTTGCTGTTGCTAAAATAGGCAACGGCATTGGGGATGCCGGGTGCAGACCTGGAGTCTGACGACCGATGGGTGCGAGGCCTTGCCTGTTGTGGACACGAGGTCTGCCGGCAGTTGAGCACAAAGCGCTGCCGAGGGTGGCTGCGGGGTCCACTGGCTGTTGAGAATGAGGCGTAGGCGAGGGCGGACGCGGAGTCCACCGGCTATTGAGCACGAGGCACTGCCGAGGGCGGACGCAAGGTCCACCGGCTGTTGAGCACGAGGTGCTGCCGAGGGCGGACACGAGGTTCACCTGCTGTTGAGCATGAGGCACTGCCGGACGTGGACACGGGGTCTGCTGGCTGATGGGCGCCAGGCGCTGCCATGCACGGAAGTGGAGTTTGCCGGCTGATGGGTGTGAGGCCCTGCCTGGAGTAGCCTCCGAGCCTCCGAGCAAGGAGGTTCATTGATTTTCGCGTAGGTGAGGCGGGTGTTGTCGAAGATGGCCGGCACGGCTTGCAGATGGCACGGCCTTTTACCAACGAGGCACGCTGGCCACGCCCGCTGGGTGTAGCCTTTCGGGGCGGATGATGGAAGTGCCAGCCGACCGGCTAGCGTTAGATTGGACGAGCAGTGAAGCCAACTCCCCAGCCTGCCCGGCGTTTAAGTAGACGGTCAGGTTAGCCGACCCGGCGATGGCGCAGGTCGGCCATCCGAGTGGGGAGGCGGACAGATGGACGCATATGTCTTCTTCTCTTTTTCTTTTTGGGTAGTCGGCCTAGCCTCTCACTTTTCTTTTTTCTGGCGAGAGAGTAGCGGGAGCCGGCCGGTGCGCACGGGCGCAACGAGGCCGCAGGGAGAGACGACGAGCGCAAAAGCGGGAGCCGGCCTGCAAGGGACGACAGCTAGAGCAGGCCGGTGCGTTGGGGGAGGCGCGGCGAGCCAGCGACACGGCTTGGAGCTGCGGGGGCATAGGCCGTCTTGGAGCGAAGAGGCCCGGCGCGGCAGAGGCACGATGGGCATGTGTACGACGCAAACCTGCCGCGGGTAGGCATGGCCATGTGGGACGGTGCCAGTGATGGTGGCTGGGGCGCGTAGCCGCGGTTGAACCGGCGGCGGCCGGACTGACCATGGGCAGCCGAGACGTGGGACGGAACCGGCAACGGGGAGCTGGGTCCTGCAGGCGAAGGTGACTCCAGTAGAGCGGCCAGAGGTTGAAGCGAGGGGGAGGCGACGCGGTGGCGCTGGCGGGGCGATAGGCCGCCGGGCGAGGGAAGTCGGCGCATGCGGGCGCGGAGCGGAAGACCCGGCTGTCAGCGGAGTGGAGATGCGCGTGGCATCGCAGGCCGGAGTGGTTGCTGCGGGAGCCGGTCTGGGGTGTGGAGTGGAGGCGAGCAGGTCCTCTGCCGGGCGCCGAGGCCGGCGGTGGAGGCAAGGAGCAGAGTGCACGGGGGAATAGGCAGATGGTGCTACCACTCATAGCACAGCGGCTGCACGGCGGTGGTGGGCGTGGGAGTTCTCCGGGGCAGCTCTCGGGGCTGTCGAGGGAGTCGTGTCAGCGGGCGTGGGGGGCGGCTAGTGTGCGGGAGCCGGCGGACGTGGTGAGGTTGAGCCGGCGGGTGCGAGAGCCAACCAGCACGCGGGAGGCCACCGGGTGCAGCGAGGATGAGCCGGTGGGCGTGGGAGTCGGCCAGCGCGCGTGCGAGCCTGCGGGCATGTTGGCTGGCTAGCGCATGGGAGGCTGCCAGATGCACGGGGGGGGGGGGGGGGGGCACCGGTACAGCGAGGACGAGCCAGCAGGCGTGGGTGTCGGCCAGCGTGCGGGTGGCCGGCGAGCGCGGGAGCCAGCCAGTGCATGGGAGGCCGCCAGGCGCGCGGGAGGCCACCATGAAATCACAACATGCTTCCTTGGTGGTTTTGATAATTCATGACAACATACATTGTCTCTTGGACTAATACTTTTATCTAGCGTGTTTCAGATAATAGTCCATGGAGAGTTGGGTTGGCAAAGAGAGTGTGGAATACACCAAATGCAAGGAAATGGATTGGCTAAGCTTCAAGCAAGAGGACTCTACATTTTATATTTGTGAGAAATCACATTGAGTCTATAGGAAAGCCAATAGTATTAAAAGGGGGTAAAGTTTTGATGGTGAACAATATGCTCAAACGTGCACAAGTGACAGTCACCAAAACATCCACATACTCTCCCACCAAAGTCTGTCCCAAACCAAATATGCCAATTTGATGCCTATATATACCCCTCCACCACCACCTACTAGAAAGAGAAGCACTCAGAACTATTCCATACCTATCCTATCAGTTTTCTGAGAGAGAACCACCTACCCTTGTGTTGAGGTCAAGATCTTCCACTCCAACCATATGGATCTTGATTTCTAGCCTCCCCAAGTTGCTTTCCACCAATCCCATCTCTTCTACCAATACAAATATGTGAGAGAGTGATTGTGTGTTGAGGAGTCTATCATCTTGAAGCACATGAGGAAGGATTTCATCGACATTACCGAGCCTATTCCTTTTGGAGGGTGGTGCCTCCTAGATTGGTTAGGTGTCACTTGGGAGCCTCCTACTTCGTGTTGTGGAGTGAACCAAGAAGTTTGTAAGGGCAAGGAGATTGCCTACTTCATGAAGATCTACCCATAGTGAGGCTACTCCTTCGTGGACGGAAGCCTTGATGGAATAGTCAAGGTTGCTACTTCGTGGACCATTATGGGTGGAGCCCTCCGTGGACTCTTGCAACCATTACCCTTCGTGGGTTGAAGACTCCATAAACGTGTATGTACGATAGCACCACCTATCGGAACCACGGGAAAAATCCTTGCATCTCCAATTGCGTTTGATCTCCATATCTCATCTCTTTACTTCATGTGCAATGTATTTACTTTCCGCTGCTAGATTTGTTGACATGCATGTGTAGAGTATATAGAATTTCTACTCTTGCTAAAACTATTAAAATCTACCAACCAATTAACTTGGGAAAAGGTTAGGTTTTAATTTTCTACTAGTAGTCTATTCACCCCCTCTAGACACTCTTCTAGTGATCCCTCACACTCGGTGCAACGAGGACGAGCCGACGGGCTTGGGAGCCACAAGTGCGCGGATGGCCGGCGGGCGCGGGAGCCAGCCAGCGCGCGGGCAAGCCGTCGGGCGCGGGAGCTGATACGTCTCCATCGTATCCACTTTTCCAAACTCTTTTGCCCTTGTTTTGAACTCTAATTAGCATGATTTGAATGGAACTAACCCGGAATGACTCGTTTTCACCAGAATTGCTTTGGTGTTATTTTTGTGCATAAATAGAAGTTCTCGGACCGTCCTTAAATTTTACGGAGAATATTTTTGGATTCAATAAAAAATATTGGTGCAAGAATCAACCAGAGCGGGGCCCCCTGCATGCCACAAGCCTGCTAGGCACGACCACCCCCTGGTCGTGCCTAGCAGGCTTGTGGGGCCCTCGTGGATCCTCCGACCTTCTCTCCAGCTCCATATAACCCTACTCGCGGAGAAAAAACAGAGCGAAGAATTCATCGCGTTTCACGATACGGAGCCACCGCCACCTCCTGTTCTTTCTCATGAGACCAGATCTGGAGTCCGTTTTGGGCTCCGGAGAGGGGAAATCAACGCCATCGTCATCACCAACCATCCTTCATCACCAATTCCATGATGCTCTCCACCGTTCGTGAGTAATCCCATCGTAGACTTCCTGGACGGTGATGGGTTGGATGAGATTTATCATGTAATCGACTTAGTTTTGTTTAGGGTTTGATCCCTAGTATCGACTATGTTCTGATATTGATGGTGCTATGACTTTGCTATGCTTAATGCTTGTCACTAGGGCCCGAGTGCCATGATTTCATATCTGAACCTATTATGTTTTCATGAATATATATGTGTTATTGATCCTATCTTGCAAGTTGTAGACACCTATTATGAGTTATGATTTCGCTTCCTCTAGGGTGACAATAACTGGGATTCTTTTCGGTGATTACCGTAGTTTGATGAGTTCATGTATTCACTAAGTGCTAATGATTTTGTCCGGTTCTCTATTAAAAGGAGGCCTTAATATCTCTTAGTTTCCATTAGGACCCCGTTGCCACGGGAGGGTAGGACAAAAGATGTCATGCAAGTGCTTTTCCGTAAGCACGTATGACTATATATGGAATACATGCCTACATTACATTAATGAATTGGAGCTAGTTCTGTGTCACCCTATGTTATAACTGTTGCACGATGAATGAAATACAACGTAATTATCCATCACCGATCCATTTCCTATGAGCTTTCCACAAATTGATCTTTGCTAAGTTACTTCTCCGTTGCTATTGTTACAATCACTATAAAACTGCTACTGTTACTTTTGCTACTGTTACCGTTACTTCCATACTACTTTGCTACTCAATACTTTGCTGCAGATATTAAGTCTTTCAGGTGTGGTTGAATTTACAACTCTGCGTCTAATACTCGAGAATATTCTTTGGATCCCCTTGTGTCGAATAAATAACTTTGGGTTGAATACTCTACCCTCGAAAACTGTTGCGATCCCCTATACTTGTGGGTTATCAAGACATTTTTCTAGCGCCGTTGCCGGGGAGCATAGATCTATTCTCTGAGTCACTTGGGATTTATATCTGTTGATCACTATGAAGAATCTGAAAGATCCAAAGACCAAGATCTATCCCTCTACTACGAGGGGAGGCAAGGAACTGTCGTCTAGCTTTGCACTTGATTCTCCTTCTATTATGAGTAAGTTTGTGACACCACCACCTACTAGTAATTCTGATATGTCGCAAGTAATTGATGATGCCACTTCTGCTATGCATGATGCTTATGATGATAATTTGCTTGATAATACTATGCCATTGGGTGAATTTCTTGATGAAAATATTGCTAGAATGTATGAAATTATTAAAACTGAACACTTTGAGACACCTGCTAGACCTAGCTCTCCTAGATATGAATTGCCTGATATTCCTGATGGTTATGTTATGGAAGGAGAGGTATCTAGGGACTTTCTTGCTTGTAATGATAGAGATGATCTTAAGAAACCACTATGCAAGTGGAAAGAAAAATCTTCGAATGCTAGAATGAAATATGATCCTAAGTTTTATAGTTCACCTATCTTTGTTACTGATAGGGATTATGAATTCTCTGTCGATCCTGAGTTAATTACTTTGGTTGAATCTGATCTTTTCCATGGTTATGAATCTAAAACTGTTGTGGCGCATCTTACTAAACTGAATGATATAGCCACCCTATTTACTCATGAGGAAAAAATTCGTTACTATTATATCCTTAAGTTGTTTCCTTTCTCGCTAAAGGGTGATGCTAAGATATGGTTTAATTCTCTTGCTCCTGGTTGTGTGCGTAGTCCCCAGGATATGATATATCACTTGTCTGAAAAATATTTTCCTGCCCATTAGAAACAAGCTGCCTTGCAGGAAATATTTAACTTTGTGCAAATTGAAGAAGAGAGTCTCCCACAAGCTTGGGGGGAGGCTTCTCCAGCTACTAAATGCTTTGCCTGATCATCCTCTCAAGAAAAATAAGGTACTTGATATCTTTTATAATGGACTAACCGATGCTTTTAGGGACCACCTAGATAGTTGTGCTGGTTGTGTTTTCAGGGAACGAACTGTTGAACAAGCTAAAATACTATTGAATAATATATTGATAAACGATAATGATTGGACTATCCATGAACCACCTCTGAGGCCAACTCCAAAGAAAAGAGGTATTCTATTTCTCAGTCCTGAGGATATGCAAGAGGCATATAAATCTATGATATAAAAAGGTATTAGAGTTAAATATGTTAAGAACCTATTGAAGAAATACATGTTCTTGATAACCCGACATAGGTAGTAGAGGTAAATCTCTTTGTAGATTTGATGAAAGTGATATTCCTTATAATAAGTCTGCTAGCCAATGCTAGGATGAATTTGATAATCTTGTTGCTAAGCAAGAAAATTTTAATGCTTATGTTATTAGAGAATTGAAACATAATGCTTTCATGCTTGATTGCTTAGGTGATTATATGAGTAGAACTATCAATGATCTTAAACTGATTAGTAAACATGCTTCCATGGTAACTACTCGAGTAAAATAAGTACTTAAAGCTGAAAATGATTTGCGTAATGAGATGAGTAGTAAGAACAAATGATTATTCTGTTAAAGTTGTGACTAGAGGTGGAAGAATGACTCAGGAACCTTTGTATCCTGAGGGCCATCCTAAGACAATTGAGTAAGATTCTCAAAGGAGTAATACTGATGCACCTAGTCGTTCCAATAATAGGAGGAATAAGGATGATGATAGAACCTTGCATGCTCCTAGTGAACCTGTTATTGATACACCTAAAAACCCAAATGATATTTCTGTTTCTGATGTTGAGACACAATCCGGTGATGATCATGAGCCTAGTGACAATATTAATGATGATGTTCATGATGATGCTCAACCTAGTAATGATAATGTTGTCGAGATTGAACCTGTTGTTGATCTTGATAACCCACATCCTAAGAATAAAAGATATGACAAAAGGGATTTTATTGCTAGGAAGCATGGTAAATAAAGAGAACCATGGGTTCAGAAACCCATGCCTTTTCCTCCTAAACCATCCAAGAAAAAGGATGATGAGGATTTTGATCACTTTGTTGAAATGCTTAGAACTGTCTTTTTGAGTATGCGCTTGACTAATATTCTGAAAATGTCTCCTTATGCTGAGTATATGAAAGATTTTGTGACTAATAAAAGAAAGATACCGTAAGCTGAAATTTCCACCATGCTTTCTAATTATACTTTTAAGGGTGGATTACCAAAGAAATTAGGAGATCGAGGAATACCAACTATACCATGCTCTATTAAAGGGGATTATGTTAAAACTGCTTTATGTGATTTGGGAGCTGGTGTTAGTGTTATGACTTTCTCTTTATACAGTAGACCTGATTTGAATAAGTTGACAGCTACTGAAATCTGTTTGCAAATGGTTGATAAACCAACTGCTCTACCCATCGATATTTGTGAGGATGTACCTGTCGTAGGTGCAAATGCTACTATCTTGACGGACTTTGTTATTCTTAATATTCCTGAGGACAACAGTGTGTCGATCATCCTTGATAGACCCTTTTTGAATACTGCAGGGGCTGTTATTCATTGCAACAAGGACAATGTCACTTTTCATATTAATGGTAATGACATACGGTACACTTTTCGTAGAAACAACCTCAAGTTCATAGTAGCAACTCCATTGAAAAAATTCAAACGATTATTATTGGAGACTTTGAATTTCCTCTTCCTACTGTCAAGAAGAAATATGATATACTTATTTTTGGGGAGATGCATATCCCATTTGAGGTAACTTAGTGTTATTCAAAAATTCTTCGGTTTCATGTTATTCGAAAGAAGTTTATTAATAAGACTTGGTCAGCCTTATTGATGGATTCCTTTTGATGAGCATGAGATGGATGAATTTAGAAAGCACAACTTCCTGTACCCAACTTCTATTTCCTGTTAGTTAGATTAAATTAAGTAAAATGCTATTATTTTCCTATTTTTTGAGTTCCCCGTGCAAAAAAAGTGACCTAGAAATAAAAGTTCTACAAATGTCCTAAAAATGGAGTATAATTTTTTCTGGAATATTTCAAAATTTGTGGCACTGAGCACACTGCCCGGGGGCTGCACCTGTGGGCCACAAGCCCACAAGGCGTGGCCACCCCCCTGGCCGCGCCTAGTAGGCTTGTGAGTCCCATGTGCCCCCTTCACTTATTCCAGCACCCATTTAGTTCATCTTCCTCCGGAAAAAATCCCACCATTGCTCAAACCCATGTTCAAGCTGATTTTGCTGCCATTTTTGATCTCCGTGTTCAAAGCTTCATTCATGAAACTGTTTTGGGAGATTGTTCCTTCGTATGTGACTCCTCTAATGGTCCAATTAGTTTTTGTTCTAGTGCTTTATATATTGCAATTTTTTGCTGGTGTGGTGACCTTGTTATTGAGCTTGCATGTCAAATTTCTATGGTCCCAAGTAGTTTGGATGCATGATATAGACTCTAGGCACTTGAGGGAGTAGTTGCTATGAGTTTTGTTCACCTTTATTTTGAGTCACGGAAAATTTCAGAATTTTAAAAAGAAAGAAATGCTGAGGAGATTATTAAGAGGCTCTTCAAGCCGGAGTTCTAAGGAATATGAAAATCAAATGAGGGAGAAACCCAAGTATAATCTTCCTTGCGTCGTAGAAGTGAGACCATGTGAATGGCCGTGTGACACATTCTTGAGGGCGGCAGGAATTTATGAAGATTTCTATTATTTGGCCGAGAATGCAGGCATCACTGACTTCCTCAACGATAAGTGTGACCAGTACCTCTTGCTCACGAATACCTTTGTGCAAAATTTTCACTATCATTCTCGGGAAGACCCTCTTATAGTAGAATTTCACTTCTATGATGTGCCTAAGAAAATGAACCTTTATGATTTTTGCAAAGTTTGCAAAATACCCTATGAGGGCCGCATCAGGGAACCACGTCCTATAGACATGGAAGATTTTATTGCCGTAGTCACTTTAGGGGAAGAGAGAGGTGTGTCAAAGGCAAGAGCGGCTAGTTTACATTTTCCTGTGCTATGTTATTATTCATTATTTGCGGGAAGATGTTTAGTTGGTTGTTGGGAGAGAGGAAGTCTTAGTGCCCCTGACCTCGCCATTTTGCGCCATGCTTTATTTGCTGATAGAACCTTTAGTATGGGTGCTATGGTGGCCCAACGGTTGAACACAAACCGTTCGAAGGGGCACATATTCTGAGGTATCTATGCATCTCATTTAGCCAAACATTTTGAGATACCCATTAGGCTTCACGAGAAAGATGAGAGGCTTCTACCAGCGAAGTTTTTAGATTATGACCGTATGGTAGCTCACAATGTTATTAAGAAAAATGATAATAGGAGGCTGATTTACAACTTAGTTTTTAGCTAGGGTAATTGTGAAATTATTACTCTGTCTGCTTCTTCTTTGTTTGATATTCGCTTAGGCAGGTTCACCATTATGCTCGGAGACATTTATAGATATTGGGGGCTGACGCAACCCCCAGCTGCAGAGCCGGCACCAACCCTTGATCCGTCCACAGAGATAGTCTTTCAGTGGGAGGCGCAGGAGTTCGCAAACCGATGGAACTATGAGGACACTCCTGATTATCCGGGAGAGAGCTCTTTCCATCCATGGCCCTAGACCAACTTAGGCCAAAAGCCAAAGCTTGGGGAGTATGTATTTCTCATCGACTTTACATTCATGTTCACACACTCATCTTAATAGTCGGTGTTCTTACTCTTTCATTGTACCATCCATGGTAGTTTGTTTTCTTGTTTCGCTTTCTCATTGTTTAATTAACTTTGAGAAAAATATAAAAAAATAGTTCTAGCTTTATTTCCAGTTGCTTAGTTGCAGTGTTAAAAAGAAAACCCAAAAATATTTTTCGTTCTCCTTTTGCTTGTTGGGAGTTTTCCCGTGTAAATAGTTTTTCTTGTGCTTGTTTTCATTTTTCCTTCTTTGGGACGTAAGGAGAAGACCGCAATGAAAATGTCGAGTGGATCTCATATGCATTATTATTTACCTACTAGAGAGCCCATATTACCTTGTCTTCTCCTTTGAGTTATTGTTTGCAAATTCCAGCTTAGTCCAATGCACGTGCACTCTTATTATTATCCACATCATTCGGCCGTGCAAGTGACAGGCAATAATGACGATATTTGATGAAAAGATTGAGATGGAGACAATCTGGTATGAACTCGACCTATCTTGCTTTTGTAAATATGATTAGCTCATCATTCCGAATTCAGTTCATCATGGATGAAACATATTTGCAATGACAATTAGAGACTACAGTTACTCATGCCATGCTGAATTAGCTAAGAGTGGATAATGGTTTATTTTGGGTGCCAACATGCATATTAAAATGGTTGTGATGTAGTATGATGGGATGGTATCCTCCTCTGAACGATTCCAGTGGCTTGACTTAGCACATGTTCATGCATGTAGTTGAAACAAAATCAACATAGCCTCCATGATATTTATGTTCATAGTGATTTATATCCTATTCATGCTTGCATTCAATGTTGGTTAATCTCAAAGCATGTTGATGACTGTGTCGCTCTCTAGTTGGTCGCTCCCTAGTCTTTTGCTACCCTTCACTGAATTTTTCTCGAAACTAGCACCAAAAATACACCAAATTCGGATAAAGTATACCCATTTTCAAAAATATCAAATTTGGCACCCCGTCGGCCACCACCAGGCCGAAGAGGGGCCCGTAGGCCAGCATCAAGCCGAAGAGCCCCCTGTCGGCCAACCCCAGGCCGAAGAGCCCCCTGCCGGCCAATCAGAAGCCAGGGAGAGGCCTGTCGGCCAGAGGGGGGCCGAAGAGCCACCTGTCGGCTGTGGGAGGCCGATGGGCCCCTGGATAAGGCCCAGGACCTCTTTCTTCCTCCTCTGACCACTCATTTCACCCTCCCCCGTCCAGTAGCCTGCCACTCTCCACCTCTCACTCCCGTTGCTCTTCGGTGCTTCCACCACCTCGCCGATCTCTTCGCTCGACCACCCATTTTGTTATCCAACCCGCGTAAACAATAGATGAGGGTGCTCTCCACCGGCCTACAGTATTTTTTTCGCTTCCAACTCAATCGAATGATAACTTTCAACTCGGTAGTGGATTTAGTTCTTATTGGTCACCATCCGTCTACAGGTAAATAGCTTGCCCATTTTGTTGAGCTCCAGGTGGCCCTTGTGTTGCCGTTGATTCCGGTGCGTCTATATTTACTGTGGTGCTGGATCATCGATGCTCAAGATGTGTTGTAAGATTCTATGTCTTGTTTATCTGACTGTGGCATATTCAAATGCCTTTATTTATATGATTATGATGTTTGCTTCCATTCTTGTTGTAGTATGTTCCGTGCAGTGTTAGATCACATCTTCCTCGGTACATTGAGGAGTGCAAAGCTTTCGCTATTCAGAGAGGTGACACAGATATTGATCTTGCTCTGCACAATAGTGAGGGTAACTTACACCATGTTATATTTAGACATGGTAGGATGAGCAGTAAATTCGATGGTCCTTCGTGGGAGGAACTTGTGAATGATTATGGTCTCTGCCAAATTGACATGATGATTGTTATGCTTGAGCGCTATGGAACTTATATTAGTGTCGAATTTCATCGGGATGGTGTTATGTTGTTTCCTTTACTCCGTGTTGGTAAGTTATTTGTTTGACTGCTTTTCAGTTTTGTTTCAGCATATACGTTAGGGTGTTCTGCTCAGTTTGTGAAATCATTTTTTGTAGCTCTTGAGGATCTGAGTGAAACTCAGAGGGAACTTGTTGACAGCTGTTTTTTACAGTCGTGGTGTCACTCTAAATTATCATCAAATGTGTGTCATGTTGCGGTAGCTCTTTGATGACAACTACATAATGTGTACTCCTTTTGTTCATAGGATGGATCGCATGAATGTCATTTCTCAACATATGGTAAACTTTGGTTTTGGGTATTGTTTATTTATTTGTTCTTTGCTGTGTCCTAATGTTTTAAATTTGTAAGCTGAATATCATATAACTTGCTGGTTTTTGTCAGGTTATTCCTACCATGGTTGTGAGGAGTTTGAAGGAATTTGTGTCAATTCCTAGGACTCGTTCTTTAACTCTTGAAATTACTTTGGATTCTAAAGATGATGATTTATTTGTGAGCATTCCTTGTTCCTAGTTCATTGGCTTGGGTGACAGAATGGTGTTGAAGAAGGAATGTTTCGGTAATTTTCTGCTGGCATCGTATATTGAAGTCAATAATTTGGTGCTCATAACCTTCAAACAACGTGAACATGAGCTAGCTGTTGTTTTCAGCCATCTGCCACAGTGATCGTATTGTCTCGCCCTACTATTCCCCTTTTTATTTTCCCGCCCTACTATCCTGCCATTTTATTTCCCGCCATACTCTGTCACCACTATTTAATTTAGTCATAACGTTTAATTTAGTTGTACTGTCTAATTCATTTGGACGCATTTGGTTTGCGTTACTAGTGTTCTCTCTCTAAACCAAATAAGCCTCAACCATGAATATGTCGCATACATGAATATGTGTGATACATAGAGGCTACATATGTCTCATACATAAATAGATAGTCATGTCTCATACGTAGATGACCATATCACTGCTGGGGACGGCGACGAATCTTGGGCTTCCTTGGACAAGGACCGGAAGGCTATAAGCGCTGAGGCGATGGACGACTGTCACGATGAACACGACCATAGAACACCTTGTCCATTGGTGTATGTGTCTCCTGTGTCGATGGTGGTGGTGGAGTGGCAAGAACTATCTCCGAGATACCGTAGGTGCATGCACCATAGTCATCATCCTCGCCGCCGACAGGTATGTACGAACCAGGACCAGTAAACATAGGTGACTGAACTGAAGTCATGAATGGTTGCGATTGGTTGCCACCTGCTGGTAAAGTAAAACATGTAAAGAATGACTTCCAGGACTTTTCTGTATTGCTGTTTAATTAAAAGAATGTACAAAGTTAAGTTACCTAGTTTCATCTGCTGAAGCCAAGAAGAGTCCCCGGGTTGTGAAGGAGGTGGCTGCTGGTAGAAATAGCCCCCGGGTCGGAATTTTCTGAATCAAGTTCTTCTGTAATCCCATCCTCGTCCTCTTCCTCCATCACCCTCTGCATTTCATCGCCTTCCTCATCCCCATCAACAACACCAGAGGTAGCTAATACTATCGACTGAATACTTTGCCCAGCAACATGACCACTAACATTGTGTGGCACATAATCTAACTCTTTCTTGGCTTGGCTAGCATTCACATCTGGTAGCTGTGCCCCGGATACATAAATCTCATGAGCCACTTGACTACTCTGGCCTGGTTCATACCCCATGTTGGGGGGTACGATATTCTCCTCCTTCGCCACTGGTTGCACTAGGGCATACGGATGGATTCTTCGGTCTCTGGAACGACTTAACAAAGACAACCAATGCTAGCTCCTATCTATCGGAATCAACTCCCACTTGACATTTTTACAGGATTTGATCCACAACGCATGAATACTGACGGAACAATCTTCAGGATCCAGGCCAAAACTAGTAGTCAACCAGTGCTTCAACTGTCTAATGTCCAGTCTGTCCGGGTCTGAAAGTGCCATCTCGCCTTTTTCAAACTCGCTAAGATCAACCACCAACTCATTATATCGAACATTACTAGGGCCGTAATACACAGTGAAATTTACGGATTCAGACATTTTCACCTGTCAGACATTGCCAGCTTCTCATTATTCGCAATGAATAAATCTACACTAAAATAAACATACACTGAAATATACCTACGTATACTAAATAAACCTACACTAAAATGAACTTCACTAAAATAAACCTACACTAAAATATACTCACATACACTGAATAAACCTACACTAAAATATACTCACATACACTAAATGAACCTACACTAATATGACTACACTAACTAAACCTACACTCGGAAAACAGACACTAAAATCACTACACTAATAAAAGTAACCTAAACTAATTTTACGTACATGAAAAAAACTAACAGAAAACTACCCTAAACTAACAGAAAAAATGTATACCTTCGACGCGTGTCGTGGGAACGAGCTTGACAGTAGATGGTACGGGTACGAAGGGAGATGGAAGAGTCCTAGCTATGGCGAGGGTGTACACACGGATGTATGAGTTCAGGCCCCTCTCATGGATGTAACAGCCCTACGTCTCAGTGCTCGGGAGCTTTATGTCCCGTGGAATGTTGAGATTACAATGGTTGTGAACCCTTGTGCAGGAGGGGAGGGGCGGCTTATATAGAGTTTGCTGCCCCTCATAATTATCCTGGATCTACGGGCCTGGTCGAGGGGTTTAAAGTCTGCTGTAACAGGTAACGTACATAATAAAAGCTACTAATGACCATTGAACTAGCGTCTGCCCGTTGGGCTCTTGACGATGGCTCCTGGTCTTCTGGCATCGAGTGAAAGCGAGGTCTTCCGAGTGACACACGACTGCCGAGTGAGAGCGGGAGTCTCCGAGTGGATTATTGTCGGTGACTTTGAACGTCTCCAGGGATCCACTTGGAAGTTCATGCTTGATCTTCAAGTCCTCCCATGTGGTTTCCTTAGGTAGGCCATGTGGGCCTTGCCTAGGACCCTACCCTAGGTACATATCCTCGTCAATGCATGAGTGCCCTTCTTCTTCCTCTCCACCTTCTTCTTCCTCTCCACCACTCCACCTTCTCACCATTCACACCTCCACCACCACACCATGTCTCCTCCAAACAAACAACACACTACCACATTGCAAAAAATGAAACCGTAGGGCGGGGGAGACAAAGACGATCTACTGTTTCAGTGGATTGAAACAGAAAATGGGTGGATGTAGAAGGAGATCAAGGAGGGGGGGGCATTTTCGATCAAGAACAAGCAACATGAGAGTAAGGAACGAGGCAGGAGGAGGAAGAAGAGGGAGCTGGCCGCATCAGGCCTTGTCCAGGGGCTCTTCAGCCTCCTGGTGGCCGACGGGCCCTCTTCGGCCTGGCGTGGGCCGACGGCCTGCTCTTCCGCCTGGCGTAGGCCGATGGCCCCTCTTCGGCCTAGACATAGCCGACCAGTCCCCGGTCGGCCTAGCTTAGGCCGACGAGGTGCTATTTTTGAATTTTTTTAAAATGGACATACTTTTTTCAAATTTGGTATAATTTCCATACTACTTTTGAAAAAAATCACCCTTCACTTGTACTAAGTGAGAATACTAGTTGTGCATCCAATCCCTCACCCCAAAGTTGTTTCATATGAGTCCACCGTACCTACCTATATGCGGTATTTACCTATCGTTCCAAGTAAATTTGCATGTGCCAAACTCTAAACCTTCGAATAAACATTCTGTTTTGTATGCCCAAATCGCTCATGTGGCGACTGGGGGTTGTCAGTATCTTCCATGCTAGGTGGGTTTTTCTCACGATATGTGTTGATTCACTATCATTCACGAGAAAGAGGTTGGTAATCGGGATTCCCAGTTCCATGCTCGAATTAAAAAGAAATATATAATTAAACAAAACTCCCCCATGACTATGTTTGTATGGACGGTACCCATGGATTCGGCTCGTCGTGGAGTGTAACTAATTGGTGGAGGGGGAGTAAAAACTTTATCATTCTGTTTGGGAACCGCCTATAATGTATCTAGCATGGAAGATGTTGTAAACCTCTTGGTTGTTATGTGAGCAATGAAAGCATACTGACAAGGATATGTACCTAGGGTACGGTCCTAGGTATGACCTAGACCCCCCTATCTAAGGACATGACATCAGAGGACTTGAAGATCATGGACAAGATTCTGACTGGATTCCCATTGGCGCTCAAGTCATTCGACAGGCAATCCACTCGGAGACTTCTTCCTTCACTCGACGGTCGACTGTCACTCGGAAGACCTCATTTCCACTCGACGCCAGAAGACCAGAAGCCACCTCCGGGAAGCCAACGGGCAGGTGTTAGGTTTTACGTAATTAGTACCTTTTATTACGTACGTTACCAGTAATGGTAGTCTTTAAACCCACGATCTGACCCATAGATGCTGGGCAATTATGAGGGGAAGCAAACTCTATATAAGCCACCCCTCCCCTTTTGCAAAAGGGTTCGCAACCACTGTAATCTCAACATTCCACACGACAAAGCTCCCGAGCACCGAGACGTAGGGCTATTACCTCCACGAGAGGGGCCTGAACTCATACATTCGTGTGTACACCCTCGTCATAGCTAAAACTCTGCCCTCTCCTTTTGTACCCCTACCTTCTACTGTCAGGCTTGTTCCCACGATAGTTGGCACCCACCATGGGGTAGGCGTCTAAGCGACTTCCGGCGAGGTTGCGTTTTTCATCTTTCGACATGTCTTCCGGCGGTGTTTTCGCTCTAGGCCACAAGATCCGTTTCGGAGCGCTCACCTTCATAGCCGACAATTCGGCATTGCTTCTGGAAGCGCCTCTCGATGTCGAGGCGCTCCCAGTTCGTGGCACCGCGCACTTCCGCGCGAGTTCCTGCGGAGTGTTGCTGCATCAGCCGTCAACTCCCTATGCTTCAGCTCGCCTCGCTGTTCGCAGTCACAAGCGGTCTGTCCGCTCACGACTCCAGCGCTGGGTCAAGCATGCAGTGGCGCGTCAAATTTCTTCTCCGCAGATTGCTGCACTCGACCCTGCCGAGTCTCTTCATGGTGTGGTTAAGTCGGATTCTGATCCATCCGATTTCCCTTCCGAGTGTGAGAGCTGCGATCCAGCATCAGAGGTCCTCATGGCGGGCTCTCATCAAAGCCCTCCGCCAGGCTTTGGCCACGACAAGCACGATGCTGGTGGTGCGTGGAGTGATCATCCCTGTCGCGATGGTGCAGTTCTTCATACTCCCATCATTGGAATGACCGCCAAGGCTCAGGCCTTGGAGGCCACGCGTATTTAGATGGAAGAGCTCCAAAGGGAACTCGACGAGCGCGCGCTAGCACCCACCATTTGCCGGTCGACGGCAGCAACAGCTGTTCCCGATTGGATCCCGCAACAACGTTGAGGTATATCGTACCCCTGTGTTAAATGTAGCAGCTGCTGCTAGGATAGTGGATTCCCTTCAGCCTTTACGGTCAGAGGCCGGAAGAGGGTTGATGCAGATCAGAGCACTGTTAGATGCAGTGCAGCGCCAGAATTCCGTCGCGTCATAGTCCCACAACAGGATACACAGCAATTCTCCAAGGGCGGAAACCGTTTAGTTGGCACACAACCCTGGATCGCCCTTGCGTCGTATGGGGTGGAGGCTTTCGCAAGGATCAGGTCAGAGATCAGTTTCACCATGAAGACCACCGTCGAGTGCCTGCTCCTCCGCAGGGCGGTCCGTGCGTGCCCTGGCACCCGGACGATAGGCGCTCATTCGGTGATGAACGAAATGCGGAGTTTGATGCTCGAGATATCCTCACCCAGAAGCGGATCGACAGGGGCAGAGCCCACAGAGAAGGCCAAAATAGAGACTTTTGGAGTGGTAGCTCGGCCGTGATTTCTGGTCCTGAGTGTTTCAGCAGAGCCATCCGTTCTACGGAGATTCCCCCCAACTTCAGGTTGGAGGCTAGGATCGAAAAAATTTCTGGCGAGTCCAAGCCAGAGACTTGGTTAGATGATTACCGAGTGGCTGTACATATTGGTGGTGGCAACGACAATGTCACAATGAAGCACCTGTCCTTGATGCTAGATGGTTCAACTCGAGCTTGGTTGAATCGCTTGGCTCCTCCCAGTATATATTGCTGGGAGGATCTTGCCTGAGTGTTTATCCGAACCTTTGAGGGTACTTGCAAGCATCCTACAGGTCTAGTCGACTTACAACATTGTGTCTAGGAGCCCAATGAGACTCTGATAGACTATATTTAGTGGTGGTCCAATCTACATCATACGATGGAGAATGTGTCAGAACACCAGGCTGTGTGTGCTTTCAAGGCCGGTGTGAGGTACAGAGAGATCTATCTGAAGTTCGGTCGAACGGGTGATATTTCTCTCGGCAAGATGATGGAAATCACCACTCGATACGCCAATGGCGAGGAATAAGACCGCCTCTGTAGCAGCAAAGGAAAGACAGTTGTCAGTGATACTGGTGGCAACTCCAATGGGAAACAGAAGCGAAAAGCTGAGGGTCCGGTTCAAGCAGAAGCAGACGCACTGGCGACCCAAGGAAAGAATAAGGGGAAGGCAAAAGCATAGTATGCCCCCAAGAAAGGAAAAAAATAAGTTATGGACTGATATTATGGATCAACCGTGTGTAATTCACACGAGAAAAGATGAAGAGGACAATGTGATTCTGCCCAAGCACAACACTCGGCAGTGTCAAATGCTCATTCAGCAGTTCAAGGAGACTCCTCCGAGTGACAAGACTCCTGAAAAGGAGGAAGATGAAGACAAAGAAACATTCCCTGATGTCACTGCAAAAATTGTGATTTTTTATGATGTTGAGAGCAAGAGTCGACTGAAGGTCATCAATAGAGAAGTCAACATGGGTGTACCTGCTACCCCCACCTACCTCAAGTGGTCCCAGTATGCTATCACATTCGACCAGACAGACCATCCTGCTCATGTGGCCACTCGTGGTTGACAGACTTTGGTAGTTGATCCAGTGGGGGGGCACTCGACTCAAAAAAGTCCTCATGGACGGTGGCAGCGGTCTAAACATCCTCTATGCGGATACCCTGAAAGGGATGGGCATTCCGATGTCCCGGCTAAGTGAAAGCAACATGCAATTTCATGGTGTCATCCTAGGGAAGAAGGCCAAGTCACTCGGCCGGATTGCGCTACACGTGACATTCGGAATGACAAAAAATTTGAAAGAAAAAGTTGACGTTTGAAGTCGTGGATTTCCATAGTGCCTACCATGCCATTTTGAGTCGACCTGCATATGCTCGTTTCATGGCCCGACCATGTTACGTGTATCTTAGGTTGAAGATGCCGGGCCCTAAGGGTGTGATCACGGTCGCTGGCAATCGACAGCGAGCTAAAGAATGCCTCCAGCAAGGTTCCAAGATCGCCGATCATCAGATGGCAATGGTCGAGCTGAAGGAATACAAGAAGAGCGCTGACCCTGCTGATTTGCTCCGCGCAAAGAAGCCCACTTCTGAGTCAGCGTTTCAGTCGGCAGGGGAAGTAAAAAAAGGTGCACATCCACCCGACGGACCCAACTGCTGCCCCGACGAATATATCATCAACACTCGACAGTAAATAGGAAGCCTAGCTCATCTAGTTCCTTCGTGAGAACTGGGATATCTTCACATGGAAGCCTGCTGACATGCCAGGGGTTCCCAGGGGACTGGTTGAGCACCGTCTGAGAGTTGATCCGAAGGCTAACTCCGTCAGGGAGCATTTGCGTCGATCGGCGGCAGAGAAGCGCAAAGCAATCGGCGGAGAAGTGGCCCGTCTCTTGAAAGCCAAGTTCATTGCGGAGATTTACCACTCTGAGTGGCTCTCGAATGTCATGATGGTGCCCAAACAAGATAAGTCATTGCGCCTGTGCATTGACTTCAAACATCTCAATCATGTCTGCCTGAAGATCATTTTCCGCTCCCTCACATAGATCAGATTGTTGACTCGACTGCGGGATGCGAGCGCTTATCCTTTCTAGATGCTTAATCTAGGTACCATCAGATCCATCTGTACGGCCCAGATGAAATAAAGACAACCTTCATTACCCCTTTCGGGTGTTTTTGCTACATCAGTATGCCATTCGGCCTGAAAAATGCCGGTGCTACTTTTATGCGCATGATTCAGAAATGTTTACTCGACCAGATCCCTCGGAATGTCGAGGCGTACATGGATGATATAGTGGTCAAGCCCGCAAAGGTTCCGACCTGCTGGCTGATTTGGCCGAAACATTCGTCAATCTAAGGAGATACGACATAAAGCGGAATCCAGCCAAGTGTACTTTCAGCATCCCTGGCGGCAAGTTACTCGGTTTTCTCATTTCCGAACATGTGATCGATGTTAACCCTGAGAAAATCAGTGCCATTACCCATATGAAGACCCCCGTGCGAGTGCACAATGTTCAAAAACTCACAGGTTGCCTGGCAGCATTGAGTCGATTCATTTCTCGTCTTGGTGAGAAGGCATTACCTCTGTACCAATTGATGAAGAAGTCTGATACATTCGAGTGGACTCCAGAAGCCGAGGCAGCGTTTGTTGAACTCAAAGACCTGCTCTCCACCCAGCCCGTGCTTGCCGCTCCATGCAGCAAAGAGCCATTGCTCCTGTACATTGCGGCCACTAATCTGGTCGTCAGTACGGTGTTAACTATCGAGCGAGAGGAGGAGGGTAAAGCTTACAAAGTCCAACGGCCAGTCTATTATGTCTCTGAAGTTATGTCCCCCTCGAAACAAAGATATCCACACTACCAGAAGCTGGTTTATGGTATTTACCTACCAACGAAGAAGGTGGCGCATTATTTTCAAGACCACTCGATTTCAGTCATCAGTGATGCTCCATTGTCCGAGATTTTCAAAAATCAAGACGCATGTGGTCGAGTGGCTAAGTGGTCAATCGAACTAGGACATTTTGACATCAAGTTCGAAGCCAAGAAAGCAATCGAGTCCCACGCATTGGCAGATTTTATGGCCAAGTGGATTGAATAGCAACAACCAATCCAAGTTCACTCGGCACATTGGACCATGTTCTTCGACGACTCTAAAATGTTGAATGGGTCCGGTGCTGGTGTTGTCTTGATATCTCCCAGGGGCGACAAACTCAGCTATGTCCTGCAAATTCACTTTGATTCCTGCAATAATGAGGCAGAATATGAAGCACTTTTGTATGGGTTGCGCATGGCTATCTCACTCGGCGTCAAGCGCCTGACGGTTTATGGCGACTCAGATTTGGTGGTCAATCAAGTGATGAAAGAGTGGGATGTTCGAAACCCTGCTATGACTGGGTACTGCAATGCCATCAAAAAGTTGGAGAAGAAATTTGAAGGCTTGGAACTTCATCCTGTTCCCCGACTGAAGAATCAGGCAGCCGACGAACTAGCAAGGATTGGGTCCACTCGATGGCTCGGCCCTAGTGATGTGTTCTTAGAGCACTTACACACTCCTTCGATGCAAGAAGATCCTTTCACCAAAGAGCCCCCGCAAGCTTTGAGCTCCATTGATCCGACTGAAGTCGATGTCCTTGTAGTAATCGATTTGGTCATGGAATTCGGGTTGTCGTTCCTGATTGGACAGTGCCTTACATTGCTTATATCCTCCGACAAGAACTCCCTGAAGATGAAATAGAGGCTTGGCAGATTGTGCGCAGATCCAAGGCCTTTACTATGATGGGAGATCAACTGTTCAGAGAAAGCACGACTGGCGTGACCTAGCGTTGCATCTCCCCCGAAGAAGGTCGAATGATTCTGGATGAGATCCACGCGGGAACTTGCGGCCATCATGCGTCCTCACGGACAATCGTCGCTGAAGCATACCGAGTTGGTTTCTTCTGGCCACGAGCTAATGAGATGGCCAAAGACATTGTTGATCATTGTGATGGCCTCTGCTCTAAAGACAATTCCCCTTGCCTGGCCATTTGTTGTTTGGGGACTCGACATGGTTGGTCCTTTTCGGACCGGAAAAGGTGGTTTCACTCATTTGCTGGTCGCAGTTGACAAGTTTATAAAGTGGATAGAGTCCAAGCCCATCAAGAAATTGAACTTCCGCATAGCAGTCACATTCATGAGAGAGATAATTTTCCGGTACGGCGTTCCTCACAACATTATCATAGATAAGGGCACCAACTTTGACTCGAAAGAGTTCAGAAACTTCTACACATCTCACGGCACTCGGGTGGATTATGCGTCTGTCGCTCACCCACACACCAATGGGCAAGTCGAGCGAGCCAATGGCCTCATCCTGCAAGGTCTAAAGCCTCGTCTCATGTGCGACCTGGATCATGCCGCTGGTGCCTGAGTAACTACGCCAAATCGGTCGACTGGAAGGACTCCTTTTTTCTTGGTCTACGATGCTGAAGCTGTCCTGTCGAGTGACTTGTTTCACAATTCTCCCCGAGTGGAACTTTATTCTGAGGCTGAAGCTGAACAGGCTAGGCAGGACGGTGTTAATCTTCTTGAGGAAGAACGAGAGATGGCTTTGATCCATACTACAGCCTATCAGCAGGATTTGCGGTGCTTCAATGCGAAGAATGTCAAGAGTCGATCGTTTCAGGAGGGGGACTTGGTGCTCCGAGTGAATCAACACCGACCTCATAAGCTTGCTCCTGCATGGGAAGGTCCTTTCGTCGTCACTAAAGTGCTGAACAATGGAGCTTATCATATGTACAATCTCATGAAGCGGGTAGACGAGCATCGAGCCTGGAATGCAGATCCGCTCTGACATTTTTATACTTAGAGACAGAAGAGTCTTCTGATGTAATAAGAATACTTCATCTATGCAATTCAAACTTCTGCAATATGTATTGTCGATTCCAATCGTACAGTTTCACTCTTGGGAATACTTCGAGTGTTGAGAAATCCTCACACTCGGGGCTTAGCTGCGAACATGCTTTCGCCTAAGTTAAAAACCCTGTCGGGTGGAAAGCAGTCCATTCACTCTATGACCTATTTGCGAATCAGTATTTGTAGGGTCAAAAATACTCCGAGTGTCGAGCAATCCTCACACTCAGGGGCTTAGCTGCAAACATGCTTTCACCTAAGTTAAAAACCTTATCGGGTGAATAGCAGTCCATTCACTCGATGACCTACTCGCGAATCAGTCTTCACTTAGGGTCAAAAACACTCCAAGTGTCGATCAATCCTCACACTCGGGGTCTTAGCTGCGAACATGCTTTCGCCTAAGTTAAAAACCTTGTCGAGTGAATAGCAGTCCATTCACTTGACGACCTACTCACGAATCAGTCTTCACTTAGTGTAAAAAATATTCCGAGTTTTGAGCAATCCTCACACTCAGGGGCTTAGCTGCGAACATGCTTTCGCCTAAGTTAAACACCCTGCCGAGTGGATATACATCCACTCGACGCCCTAGTCGCGAATAAATCTTTGCCCAGGGTCAAAAATATTCCGAGTGTTGAGCAATCCTCACACTCGGGGGCTTAGCTGCGAACATGTTTCCGCCTAAGCCTAAAAACAAACTCAATCGAACAAATGATTGAAAGCCAAATGCGGATAAATCCAAAGGTTTAATCGCAGATAAAAGTTTTGCGAGAAAGCAAAAGTGCTCAGGCATAGGCCTGAATGAATTTTTAAAGTTGATATAGTTTCACTCGGCATACCGAGGCAAATATAGTTTTCTTCCAAAGATCAAGTTTTTAAGCGCCCGATGGGCTTGCTGGCTCGACGAAAGTGTCCAAGTCGATGCAGTCCGCGATCCTGGTGGCTGCGTCAATGAAGGTCTGCATGAAATCTTCAAACTGAAGCTTCTTCGTGTTAACCACTCAGAGATCCTTCACCTTGTCTTCCCTCACCTCCTTACAATGGACCCTCACATGGGAGAGCGCCACGTCAGCACCGCAGCGAGCAGCAGATATCTTCTAGGCTTGCACTCGACTGGGGAGGTCGTTCACGCATGTCATCACAGATGTGAGGTCGAGCTAAAGAGTGTCCTCGGGCCACAGCTCCTTGTCAATCCTCTCCATTGCAGTTTTCAATTGAAAAACATACGCTTGGACACCCTGAAGCCTGAAGTTGAGTCTGGGCATGTTCGTGGCCATCGCATCCCCAATATGTGACTTGGTGGGATCCAGGTTGGGCTCAATCTCCTCAGTCTCTTTGTCGAAGTCTTGGCAGAATTCTAGGAAAGAAGGATGGGAGAATGGGATAAGGACTGGTGAGATGCAGTCGTCAAGGATTCCACAAAGTTCAGTCGACAGAAAAACTCACTGTCGAGCAGAATATACATCTTCCTCGAGAACTCTCCCAGATGCCTCTCCAGGCCATTGCTCCTCTTGGTTAATTGCTCAGTCTTCTTGATGAGGTCCATACGCTCTTGCTTCAGCTTCGAGTTTTCTTCCTCCATCCTCTTTGCGGCAGCCAGCCTCTTGTCAGCAGCCTCAGTTTTCTCCTTCGCCACACACTGGGCATCGGCGAGCATTTTGTCCTTGTCCTCTAGCGCCTTCTTCATGGAATCTAAAGAAACAACATTGTTGAGACGTGCTTGGAGTCGACGGTTTTCATTGCGTACGTCTGTTCGAGTGAAAGCACTCAGTTCAAAGCATGGAAATTGAAGGTGAGAATGCAGTGGGTCGAAGAAAGTTACCTCCTAGAGTTTTCAGCTCAGCACGCATCCTCTCCAAAGCATTATTGGAGGTATCCAAGTCCACGCGCAACTGATTCCTTTTAGCCTCAAGATCCTTGTACTGCGTTCCAAGTTCACAAGCCCTCTGAAATAAACAAAGATAGAAATTCAGTTGACAAAAAATTCCAGCACGGAAAGGCAGAAGGGCAGCGCACATCAGCCCGCCCTACTAGCCTGTAACAACGTCATATCATGGTTGATCAATGATGTCCGTGAAACCTGCGTCCAGGAGAAAGAGAATTTAACCAAAAGTACACTCGATATGTCGAGTGGCTCGTGTACTCCGCGTACTATAAACGAGTTCAAGACAATCTCTATCAGACCCCCGCCAGTGCAAGCACTCGACGGTAGTCTCGAGGACTACACCCAGTGGGTTCACTCAGAGTGCCCCCACTAGAACGGTTAACACACGATCCATCGAGTGTTCTGTCGACCCCGTTCCGCACCTTTGAAGCAGCGTCTTCAGAACGGGACGGTTAAAAGGAAAAAATAAATACACTTGACATGTCGAGTGTTGCTCGTACTCCGCATATGAAGGAAATTCCGATTTTGAGTTTTCAAGACTATTGCTTATCGACTGCGATTAATTATAGCCTCGGGGACTACACCCAGTGAGTTCACTTAGCGTGCCCCCACTGGTTATAAAACAGTCGACAGGGTCTGCCCTGTCAAACTTCTGCCACTCGATCTGTCGAGTAACATGCTCCCCACCCCACTCAGTGAAGTGCAGTCTATCCTTATGTAGCGTCATATCATGGTTGATCAATGATATCCACGAAACCTACAAGGTAGCCTCGGAGTGGCAAGGTGGAAACAAACGTATCCTGCATACGACAAACTCTAAGACCCCTGCCGGTGCAAGCACACGACAGCGGTCTCGGGGACTACACCCAGTGGGTGCACTTAGCATGCCCCCACTAGATCTGCCAATTCTCGATCTGTCGAGTGGCAGAAAATATCCATCAATGGAACATCCGTCACTTGATCTGTCGAGTGACGTACCCCCTACACATCCCCCCTACACTTCATGAAGTGCAGTCAATCCTTATGTAGTGTCATATCATGGTTTATCATGGATACCCATGAAACCTACAAAGTAGCTGCAGAGTAGCGTGGTTAAGGGCAAATGTATCCCGCATACAACAGACTCTAAGACCCCTGCCGAGTCAAGCACTCGATAGTGGTCTCGGGGACTACACCTAGTGGGTGCACTTAGCATGCCCCCACTAACCCAAAACCTACTCGACTAAGACCTGATCTACTCGAGTGGAGAGCTACAAAACATTCTATGAATGGAAAGTAAACACCCACTGGGTCTGCAGTCAAAGAAGACAGGAATTCAATCGGAAATGTACTTACAATCGAACTTACTCGAACATTCGTGCGAAGCGATGTGCTGGCATCGTAAGCCAACTTGCTGGCCTCGTATGCCTCCTTGGTGCGTAGCATCACCTGCTCCGCTTGGATCATGGCCTCCTTTGCAGCTCCGGTCTAATCTTCTGGAACGCGATGCAGAGGAAAAGTTGTCATCTGCACGAGCGGTGTAATGATGGGAGCAGTCAAGGTAGTCTGGGTAGGATCGGTTGGAGTCGACGTCACAATGGTAGAAACAGCTGGAGGAGCACTCAGTAGAGGCACTGTTGGGTTAGTTCTGATGCGCATCGAGTCACTCATCCCCTAGGAAGACTCCACGGTCGACCACTAAGGCATCTGTGCAGATGAAGTTCTTTGAGTGCGTATGTGCGGGCTGCTCAAAGTCTCACCTCCACCTCCCGTACCCCCAGGGTGTTCTTCATCCTCCTCCAGCTGGATGATTTCTGCAACTATCAGTCGACATAATTAACTTTGGCATTCGAAAAATCATATTCCATAAGAAAAACTGAAGAGTTGATTACCTCTGTGACAAGTGGCTGCATCAGCAGTGTCTACATCCATGGCATCCCCTCCATCATGCTGAGGCGACGTCACTGAGGTAGCAGCTCCGATGGATCAATAACATTCAGACAACAAGGATTGCAAATCACAATCGACAGTGAAAATTCAAAAGTAAATACTCATGTGGAGACAACAGGCACAACCATCTTCATGCGAGGTAGGGCTTTGCAAGGCTTAGCCACAGTCACTTTGGGTTGCTTCGCGGATCATTCGCTCGACTCAACAGTCGAAGGGCGGCTCCGCTTCGGGTTCTTCTCGCTTGGGCCCGAAGCCGTGTCCACAACAGCCGTAGGATCTTGGTGAGACTTGGAGCAGTTTTCGGAGCAAGGAGGTGACTCGACTTCTGGCTCGTTTTCGTCCGATTTTTCGCACTCGTCCTTGGAGTCTTCAGAACCATCGTCGTCCATGCTGCCGCCTTCGCTCACAACACCATCTTCAATTTGGTTCCCATTAGGAATAGGCGAGTGCATGTTTGTCCACTTCTGCCTGATTCAAACAAAGAAGTCAGTTCATAGATCAATTTATCACTCGACGATTCAAGTAGGTCAGTCGACACACCACAGCTTACCAGATTCTTTGGCGGGTTTTCGGCCGAGTAAGGCTGGATCGTCTTGGCTCCCAAAGGGTTGTCACATGCCCTAGTGATGCTGCGAAGCCACTGCTTGACAGTTTTTTGCGGAACCTCTTCTCGATGCGCCCTGGTCGAGTCCTTAGGGCCCGCGTAGTGCCACATGGTGTGATCCCTGGCTTGGAGCGGCTGAATACGTCGACTGAGAAAGGTCTCCAACAGATCCATGTCGGTCACTCCGCCTCGATTCAGTGGCACCAAAGCTTCAACCAAGATACCCACTTGGACATGTTCCTCTTCGGTCACCCTCACAGATTTGGGGACAGCTGGACGGTCAGTTGTATAAGGAGGAATGCCAGTCGACATGTTGGGAGATGCTACATCTTTGTAGTAGAACCAAGTCGACTATCAGCCTCTAAGTGATTCAGGAAAAGTCATGGCAGGGAAGGAACTACGAGCTATTTTCTGAAATCCTAAACCCCCACACAACTGAAGCACATGAGTCTTCCTGTCAGCAGGGAGAGCTTTCTTCACAGTCTGGGATCTGACCATAAAGATGTGCTTGAACAGACCCCAATGAGGAGAACTGCCCAGAAAACACTCGCACATGGTGATAAAGGCAGACAGATTGGAAATCACATTCGGTGGGAAGTGGTGGAGCTGAGCGCCGAAGAAGTTGAGAAAACCCCTAATGAATGGGTGGGGAGGCATAGAAAAACCTCTGTCGACGTGGGAGAGGAGGACCCGCTCCCCATCGCGTGGCTCCGGCTCGCGCTCTCCTCCGGCAGCCTGCAGCCACCGTCTGCCACTAGTCCATCGGCGACAAGGCCCTCCATGTCCTCATGAGTGACTACAGAGGGGAGAAAGTCCCCCTGCATCCATCGTGCCGACGCGGTGAACCGAGCCATCGAGGGCTTCTTGCCCTTGTTCTTCGACGCCCCCTTCTTGGCGCACTCCAGCTTCTCCGTGACGCCCTTCATCATCATGGTGATAGCTCTCGTCAGAGAGGAACAAGACGAGGCGCCGGAGACAGCGGAGGCAGATGAAGAGAGGAAGTTTGGGGAAAAGTACTATGTGAACCGTAGCGCTCTGAAATTTATATCCCGCCGAGTGCCTCGCTGACTGGTGGACCCGCGAGGTCGCCGCGCACGCCAACCGTAGTCTGCGTCCAGTACGTGGCAAAATGACCGGCACGAAGATCGAGGCATCATGCCCTCACTTGCTCTGATCGTGGCGTCATCATCACACGCGCGCGCTTCCCAAATTTTCGTATCCCGTGAAATCCGGGTCTGACAGATCGACCCGCCACCCCCAAAGATTCCTTCGGGTCATTCGGAACAAAATTGACATGAAACATTCACTCGGGTATTTTCAAGGCTGAACGGACCCGGGCGAATGCCAAAGAGTTCAGCCGACGCAAGTTTCGTTGAAGTCCCGAATATCGTTCGAAAGATTTGATACCTCATGTTGAAGTGGCATCGATATACCCATTCGCCACTTGAACCCCGATCCATTCGGGGGCTAATGACAACGATATGTACCTAGGGTAGGGTCCTAGGCATGACCTAGACCCCCCTACCTAAGGACATGACATCAGAGGACTTGAAGATCACGGATAAGATTCCGACTGGATTCCAAGTGGCGCTCAAGTCACTCGACAGGCAATCCACTCGGAGACTTCTTCCTTCACTTGACGGTCGACTGTCACTCGGAAGACCTCGTTTCCACTCGACGCCAGAAGACGAGAAGCCACATCGAGGAGGACAATGGGCAGGCGTTAGGTTTTAGGTCATTAGTAGCTTTTATTACGTACGTTACCAGTAACGACAGTCTTTAAACCCACAATCGGACCCTTAGATGCTGGGCAATTATGAGGGGCAGCAAACTCTATATAAGAAGCCCCTCCCCTCTAGCACAAGGGTTCGCAACCATCATAATCTCAACATTCCACACAACAAAGCTCCCGAGCACCGAGACGTAGGGCTATTACCTCCACAAGAGGGGCCTGAACTCATACATCCATGTGTACACCCTCGCCGTAGCTAGGACTTTGCCCTCTCCTTTCGTACCCCTACCTTCTACTACCAGGCTCGTTCCCACGACACATACCTCTCAAAAAACATTACATATCTCTGTTCTAAAAACTAGAGCTCTGGCACCTCTGCAAATCAATGCTTCCCTCTGCGAAGGGGCTTTCCATTTACTTTATTGTTGAGTCATCATCTTCTTATAAAAGGCACTAGTTAGAGAGCACCACTATCATTTGTATGCTTTGCTGTTAATTGATATTGAGTATGAGCATGATTGGATCTCCTTCACCGTGAATTACAATGTCTAGTTAATCCTTGTTCTTTAGAGGTGCTCTGCATTTATGTTTTGCGGTCTCAAAAAGGGCTAGCGAGATACCATATTGTCATATTGTATCATGATTGTTTTGAAAAAGTGTTGTCATCTGAGAGTTAATTATTGATCGCTAGTGGATTATGTCATTGATATGAGTAAATGTGAGACTTAAATGTTATTGTGAATGTGGTTAGTCCATGATCTTTGTTGAGAATCTAAACATCAATTAGACGTATTTACAGCAACAAGATCAAACAGAGTTTGTAAAAGATTTTCTTTATCACTTTCAGTTTATCAACTGCATTGCTTGAGCACAAGCAATGGGTTAAGCTTGGGGGAGTTGATACGTCTCCATCCTATACACTTTTCCAAACTCTTTTGCCCTTGTTTTGGACTCTAATTTGCATGATTTGAATGGAAATAACCCAGTCTAACTCTGTTTTCAGCAGAATTGCTTTGGTGTTATTTTTGTGCAGAAATGAAAATTCTTCGATCGTCCTGAAAATTTACAAAGAACATTTTTTTATTTAATAAAAAATACAGGCGCAAGAATCAACCGAGGGGGCCACCTACGGGACACAAGCCTGATAGGCGCGGCCACCCCCCTGGCCACGCCAAGTAGGCTTGTGGAGCCCTCATGGCTCCTTCGACCTCCTCTCTAGCTCCATATAACCCTATTCGTGGAGAAAAAAATCAGAGAGAAGAGTTCATCGCGTTTCACAATACAGAGCCACCGCCACCTCCTGTTCTTCCTCGGGAGACCAGATCTGGAGTCCGTTTTGGGCTCCAGAGAGGGGAAATCGATGCCATCGTCATAACCAACCGTCCTTCATCACTATTTCCATGATGCTCTCCTCCGTTCGTGATTTATCCCATCGTAGGCTTGCTGGAGAGTGATGGGTTGGATGAGATTTATCATGTAATCGAGTTAGTTTTGTTAGGGTTTGATCCCTAGTATCCATTATGTTCTGAGATTGATGTTGCTATGACTTTGCTATGCTTAATTCTTGTCACTACGGCCCGAGTGCCATGATTTCAGATCTGAACCTATTATGTTTTCATGAATATATATGTGTTCTTGATCCTATCTTGCAAGTTGTAGACACCTATTATGAGTTATGATCCGCATCCCCCAGGGTGACAATAATTGGGATTTTTCTAGATTATCGTAGTTTGAGGAGTTCATGTATTCACTAAGTGCTAATGCTTTGGTCCGGTTCTCTATTAAAAAGAGGCCTTAATATCCCTTAGTTTGCATTAGGACTCCGCTGCCATAGGAGGGTAGAAAAAAAGATGTCATGCAAGTTCTTTTCCATAAGCACATATGACTATATATGGAATACATGCCTACATTACATTGATGAATTGGAGCTAGTTCTGTGTACCCCTATGTTATAATTGTTGCATGATGAATGACATCCAACATAATTATCCATCACCGATCCATTACCTATGAGCTTTCCACATATTGATCTTTGCTGAGTTACTTCTCCGTTGCTACTGTTACAATCACTATAAAACTGCTACTGTTACTTTTGCTACTGTTACCGTTACTTCCATACTACTTTGCTACCGAATACTTTGCTAGAGATATTAAGTCTTTCAGGTGTGGTTGAATTTACAACTCAGCTACTAATACACGAGAATATTATTTGGCTCCCCTTGTGTCGAATCAATAAATTTAGATTGAATACTCTACCCTCGAAAACTGTTGAGATCCCCTATACTTGTGGGTTATCAGGAGCCGGTCATCGCGTGGGCGGCCGACGGGCACGGCGAGTCGCCGGCCGCGGGGACACGGAGCGGGCGATGCCTGCGGTGCGCGAGGCACAAACGACTGCTGCGTGAGTGGAGGCAAAGGGTGCTGGCAGTTGTACTGAGGAGCTGGATGCCACCGGGCCGTGCCTTCCTCTTGCACGCACGCGGACGAGCGACAGGGAAAAGGCTCGAGGCAGAGGGCGCTGACGCGTTCGTCCCCTTGAGCAGCATGCATTTGCGTGGGAGGAGCGACTGGAGCTGCGGGAGCAGGCCGCAAGACGAGCGTGGCAAGGCGGCGGTCAGGTGCCGCGCGGGAGGCGGCGCCAGCTGGCGGTCGGGCCAAAGGCGAGCTCTAGCCATCAGGTAGCGAAGAGGCGGCTGACTGTATATGAGGTGTATATATGTAGTACATGGTTGCTCCTAGAGCTTTTTGGGGAGGAGAGCCATGAGGCTTCTTGCCTCATATGTGAGTGTGAGAGTGGGGATGAGAGAATGTGAGGGAAGCTAGCCCACATGTGGTGGGCATGAGGCCTCTTATATAGGCATGGATGGGTAGCTTGGGATGTAAGCCACAGTGGGTAGCTTACATCTCAAGCAGCTTGAGGTTTAAGCTACCATGAGTAGCTTACAAGCCAAGCCACATGTAGCTTGTGGACTAAGCTATGCCTATCCCCTATAAGTCAGTGTCGAGGGGATAGGTTACACTATAGATGATATTGCACGATGCGCGTACAATGTGCTATTGCTCGCCAATAGCGCATCGCCATGGGATACAGTCGTCTGGTCCGCGCGTGTCCGATGGGATGTAATAGTTGGCTCCGGGCTGCCGGCTGGAGGGCGCAACTGGCTGCTCAGAGCAGCCAGCCCGGGCGGGCGGGCACCCCGTCCGACTTGTCGCCTTTGGGGTACCCGGGTGTCATCCCCCGACAAGGATCGAGAAGCGCTGACAGTTATTACAATAGACCCTGCAAGTTCGTGACGCTTGGGATTTCGCCTATGACATGATGGTTGCCGATCAAGAGGGGATAGAGGGAGTTGCCTCGCAAGCCGAAGACTTCGACACGCAAGATTGTCCAGATATACCTCGTCGTTGGAGGCTAGTCCGGGGGCTACTGAGGGAGTCCTGGTTTAAGGGGTCCTCGGATAGCCGACCTGTTTCTCATGGGCCGGACTATGTGGGCTGTTGGATGAGCATTGGATGATCGAAGGCCACGTCGCCAGGATGGAAGCTTCAAGGAGTCTTGGCATGCCCTCCAGGTTTTCGGCAATAAATAGGCGTGTTTTTCCTTCAGTGTGTAACTGACCATGTGTAAACCCTAGGTACCCTTGGCGTCTATATAAGCCTGAGGGTTTTAGGTTGTAGAAGAGGATGACTCATCTAGGGTTTAGCTATTCAATCTCGAGGTAGATCAACTCTGGTAACCTACACATCATTAATATAATCAAGCAAGATGTAGGGTTTTCCCTCCATAGGAGGGCCCGAACCTGGGCAAAAATCGTCTCCTTCGTCTCCTGTTACCATTGATCCTAGTCTCACAGCTCGGGACCCCCTACCCAAGATCCGCCGGTTTTGACACCGACAGTTACACCCACAACCCCTGCTCATATACATATTGGACCAATCACTAGAGCCTGCACACGCCAATTAAATTATTAGGTACTTTAGTTTGTTGGGAATGTTTCTAATGTTCATGAGAATATGATACTGCTTAAAATGGACACATTTGTGTTGATTACTAATATAAGGGCCGATCATTGACAACAGGGATGAAATTGGAGCAGGATCAAGCATTGACATGAAGGTGCATGCGAAGGGAACCAGAATGGTGGTTCTAGTGCAGATTTCAACACTTTGAAGCCTCCTTGATTACGTACAAGGACATGGACGAAATATACACGATCGCTTTCATATTTTTCTTCCATAGTTTATTGGAGGTACATGTGTAGGATCGAAAGTAGTGCTATAGGGGGGATTAGACTACTTGACCAATTAAAAATCTATGTTTTCCCAATTTTAAGTCTTGGCAAATTTTACATTTATAGCAAGTCAAGTACACCCTACACATGCATGTCTACAAGTATTGCAGCGGAAAGTAAAGACAAGCATGTAAGTAATGAGAGGGTAGGAAGACCAAACGCAATTGGTGGCACGATGATTTTTCCCGTGGTTCCGATAGGTGGTGCTATCGTACATACATGTTCATGGAGTCTTCAACCCACAAAGGGTAATGTCGCGAGAGTCCACAGAGGGCTCTACCCACGGAGGGTTCCACGAAAAAGCAACCTTGACTATACCATGACGGCCTACGTCCACGAAGGACTAGCCTAACTCGGGGTAGATCTTCACGAAGTAGGCGATCTCCTTGCCCTTACAAACTTCTTGGTTCACTCCATAACATGAAGTAGGAGGCTCCAAAGCGACAGCTAACCAATCTAGGAGGAACCACCCTCCAAAAGGTAATAGGCTTGATAATATCGATGAACTCCTTGCTCTTGTGCTTCAAGATGATAGACTCCTCAGCACACAATCACTCTCTCACCAATTTAGATTGGTGGAAGAGGTCGATTGGGTGGAAAGCAAGTTGGGGAGGCTAGAGATCAAGATTCATATGGTAGGAATGGAATGGCATGATATCAAAACATGAGTAGGTGGCACTCTCTCAGAAAATTAGTAGGTATGAGTGGGGAACTGTTCTGAGTGCTTCTCTTGCGAGTGAGTGGTGGTGAAGGGGTATATATAGGCATCTCCAAAAATCCAAGTGTGACGCCTAAAAAGTCAGACCGGTGGAACCGATGTGTAAATCTCAGTTGTAACGACTTGCCTCAAAGTTAGCAACTTTTGAATCTCGGTGAGACCGATACTTAAAACTCGGTTGCACCGATAAGGTGACCAACAGTCAGATTGCCAATCTTGGTGACACTGATTCAGAAAACTCAGTGGGACCGATTTTGTAAACTTGCGTAACAGGAAGTTGGCAATCCAAACTCGGTGGCACCGAAGTGGAATTAGTTGCACCAAAAAGCTAGGGTTTGGTTGTGTCTGCCTAAGTCTGGGAATCGATGGCACCGAGTGGAAAGTGTTGGTTGCATCGATTTTGGATATTTGGCATTGGATATACTTTTGTGGAAGAGCTTGTGGGTGTATGTGGTGACTATCACTTGTGCACGTATGAGCATTTTGTTCACCCATAAAACCTTACCCCCTTTTAATAGTATTGGCTTTCCTATGGACTCAAAGTGATTTCTCACAAAAGGTAAAATGTAGAGTCCTTTGCTTGAGGCTTTGCCAATCTATTTCCTTGCATCTTGGGGTATTCCACAATCCTTTTGACAACCCATCCTTGAACTTTTCTTAAAACATGCTTAGTGGAAACATTAGTTCAATGGCATATATGTTGTTATTAATTACCAAAACCACCAAGGGAGCAAATGTGCTTTAAATCTCCCCCTTTTTGGTAATTGATGACAACATATAGATCAAAGCTTCAACATATGATATAATCAATGAATATAATCATCACTTTGAGAAGTATGGGATAAGTAATAGCTCCCCCTAAATTTGTGCATTATTTTAGATTTGCATTTGAATGCAAATGCACATTCGATTAGGTACATGGGGCACTTATTCCATGTCACATACAACTTGGTGGTGTGCGAGAGTAATATGAGTTAACAACATAGCACAACACATCAAGCAAAGTGAATGATCATCACATAACCATCAAAAGATACGAAATAGTAGCAACACATAGTAAAGCGTATGATCAAACACACAACAAAAGTATCTCACATCCAAACCAAAAGATCAAATGTTTTGTAAAACAGCAAATAAAAACAGACGCTCTATCACTCGAAGCCTACAGATCTATATACAACTTCTTCCCCTTTGGCAACAAGTTACCAAAAATTCGAAGAGATATAGCTAATCGTTCTTCTTTGGTTGATCTCCTCTAGTAGTCGATGTCGGAGTCGAGAGAACTACATCAGCAAAGACTTCTGCTGATGTCCTGGACGGAGTTGGTGTAGACATTGGAGGCACTGAAGGTGCTGATGGAGTTGATGTCACTATGGCTGGAGCAGAAGATGAAGGTCTCGTCTCCGGAGCTGGCACTGTAGGTGTCCTAGCCTTAGTCGTGAACTGGGAAGTCGTCCTGACAGGTGCACAGTCCTCATCATCATCTGAAGACTCAGACTCTGAAGAGGTGCGACGGATAGGAGCTTCATCAACTTCCTTCTTAAGCTCATTGACTGTCTTAGTCAGCCCATCCATCTTGTCATTGAGAGTTTTTACTCTATCTTCAAAGATGTTCACAAGGCTCGCATGGCTATCCATAATGATTGTGATGTCCTTCTTCATGTCCATGACGATGGAGATCAAGAGATCCATTTGCTCGTTCCTGGATCTCGGGACTTGAGAACTAGTGGCTCGAGCTGCCTCTGCCTATGCCTCTATCTGCGCCTGAGCTGTAGCTGATGTGGAATGGTCTGGGTCCATCACCACATGTTGTCCTCGAAATCTGGCCAAAGTGGCAAGTGGGTCTATCCAGAGAAAACATGTGCTTCTCAAGTTTGGAGTTGATAAGCATCTATATGTAGGGTGCATAGCAGCATGAGCACTTCTGGTCAGCAGCAACCCTCTTTGTAGTCTTACCTATCAAATCCATCACTCGAATCCTGGTGTGACTGTCCAGATGGATAAGCATGTTGATGGAGTATCCACGAATCATCTTCTCATCTGTAGACTTAGGCATCGAGGTATACCTCAAGATGGTGTTCATGAGGCCTGCCTGGAGGTAGTAAATGGATCCTAACTTTTGAGATTGCAAGTTAGCAGGTGGAATAGCAGTGTACATATCCTTCATAGCATTGTGGCTCTCCTTGTATTTAGAGTAGACATCCAAGTCACCATCCTCAACCTCTGGGACTCCTAAGATGGTAGCGCACTCAGCAACTGTAGATTTGTATCTTGCTCCTTCTGTCATCCAAACTATCCTGCCATCTCCATAAAAGTGAGCAGTGGAGTAGAACTGCATGATCATCTCATCATTCCAAGTAGTAAACTCTTTGCCTACAAACTTGTCTAGGCCACTGCAGTGGAAGTTGTCTTGCACACATGGTAAATAGTCCCCATTTTCCTTGATATACTTCCAGTCAATATATCTCATGTCACCGACTGCAGGACTCTTATCAAGTAAGATGGTCTCATAGAAGTCTTGGTGCTCTTTGGTATACAACATGTAGTCCACAGTAGTCTTTCTCCTCTGGGCATATGGATCAATAGCTCTCCATGACCTCAAACCTGAATCTTTCCTCTTCTTCATATCCTCAACAACTGGGTGGTTGGCATTGTGTTCAGGAAGGTGAGGTGTAAGCTTCAGCAAAACTGACATAGCATCATCATCATCATCATCTGCTTCTCTGAAAGTGGATGTCTTGTTCTTCTCAGCAGCAAGTATATCTCTGGTAGTCCTCATGGACTTCCCTACAACAACTTTGTTGGATGCAGCCTTGGTGCTCTTGGAGGGGCCAGGCTTAGGCATAACATCTCCCATAAGCTTATTTTGCTTATTCTTGGGAGGGGCCTTGACAACAGGTTCCTCCTCATCCTCCTCCTCGGCGGTAGCACCAACAGCCTCCTTTGGATCCTCAAACATAGAGGTAGGCCTATCAATCACATGGATGATCCTCTTCCTGGTTGTCCTCTTCTCTCCTGCCTTCTTAGGCAAAGATTTCTTGGGAATCTCAATAGACATAGTTTCCTTAGCACTCTCATGTGCTATTAAAGTCTCTGGAGGTGCATAAACTTTGTTGACTACCGTCCTAGATGAGGTAGCCTCATTAGCAGTCTTCTTTGTAGCCTTCTCTTGCTTCTTAGAAAGAACCTCCTCTGGCACAAAATCAGAATCTTCTTCATCAGAATTGAGTCTCTTCCTTGTCCTTGTTGCAGCTTTAGGCAACCCATGAGAACTGGGAGTGCCTGGATCTGAGGAAGAACTAGACTCATGACTAGTGCATGAACTCTTATCAACATTCTGCTCTTGCTGATTCTCGCTATCTTCAGCATCTGACATGCCTGACCCTGTGAATAGAGTTGAGAAGAGTGGAATAGGATAAGTCATCACCAAAAGTTCAGCTGATTTTTGAAAGTTTGAACTAAGAATTTCCAAAGTTATACATTCTGTCACATGAAAATCGGTACAACCGAAGCAACAAAATCGGTACTACCAAGACTGACTTTCTCATTAGCAAAAACTTGGCACTCCTTTTGGTGGGACCGAAAAGAAGTACTCGGTTTCACCGAGAAAGTTCTCAGCATCACAAATTTCAAATCGGTGACACCGATTTTTTCACTTTGGTTCCACCGAGTTTCATCGGGCGGAAGGTAAAACCCTAGAAATTCGACCGTTTGCTTCTCTATGGAATTTTTGTGTGGATGGGATGATGTGTAAACTGGTAAACTGTGGCTTATAGAGAAAACAGTCTTTATTTCTCAAGAATTGCACAGGGAGTGCAAGAATGGTTGAGTCCATACCCTAGCTCGGTGATGGATCCACTGTGGCATGGACGGTGACGAAGATTTCTGCCGACGGTGAAGATCCTAGCAGTGGAGGAGCGCGGGGAGACAAGGGCGACGACCAGGGGGGTCCTTTGTGGCAGCTTAGGGTTCTAAGAAGCGACGATTGAGATTGAATTTCAATGCGTCAGGGTCCACAACTTATATACCCATGGCTACCAGTGACACCGATTCTAAATTTTCGGTGTCACCGAGTTTCTCAACTGTCATCTCACAAGGAAACTTGGTGTAACCGAGAATATGGAATCGGCAGCACTGAGATTCAAAAACCAGATCAACCCTAGGCATTCGGTGAGACTGATATTTTGAGTTGGTTCCACCGAGATGCACTTGGGAGGTTTTAGTGGTCAGTCCTTTGTCGACATGGAACTCCAAGTGCTCCTCACACAAAGAGACAAAAAGTACTTGTTCATATTTTGTGATGCAGCATGAATATAATATGAGGTGAGAAAGCATAGATAGCTAAAGGAGTGGTCCTAGAAATTCTTGCATATCCAATTTCCAAATCAAATAGTAAAATCCAAATAGCAACAATTGGATATCCTCGAATGAGTAAATAAATGCAGACCAACATGCTCACACAATAAGATGTCAAGTGAAACATGGCAAAAATGCACAAACACAATAGAATCTAACAAGCACTTAGGCGATGACGGAGTCATCTATATATGAATATATTGACTTAGGAGCCAAGTAAGAATACTTGATCATAGGTCATACTCATTGTTTAAGCACAAGTGGGGTTACCACTTTTACATAAAGCATTTAATGTTGTCACATACTATGAGATGCTTTGTCAAGTCTTAGAGTAAATCTCCCCCTTGATGTGACATCCCCCATAGGAGGGATAAACTAACCTTGGGTTTTGTCGATGAGGATTTCATGTAGGTGAAGTGGTGGTGGATGATCAAAGTTCATGAAGATCACCAAGAGTTGGGAGCATCCTTGTTGTTTATTACTATTCTCACCTACATGGGTTAGTCCCGACACACAAGAGATGAATACAAGGATATCTATGGTCATGGAGTGCAAAGCATATCTGATGACGTCCATTGATTTGTTGATTACCTTGTCCCTTGCTTACCTTTGAGGGAATGTGTGACTCCTTGAACTATTCCATGTTGTTGATGTTGATTGCCACTAGTTCTTGCCAATAATGAATACGAGTGGATTTCATTGGCGGCGGCACCCCTCATGAACTTCCCTAGTTCTTCTTCTTGGGAACCCACATCAAGTTGATGGGGATCCTTGGTGTTGAAGTAGCACTTGTAGAAGTTGAGCTTGTAGTGGCCTTGGGAACCCATTTCACCAAAGCTTGGGATTCATCTTCATATGAGTCAATGTCCTCTTGAAGCTTGTTCTTGCCCTTGAGCTTGGGGTCTTGTGGTAGAAGGTCATCTTGAGCTTTTGTTCCCTTGGGAACCCATTTCACCAAAGCTTGGGATTCATCTTCATATGAGTCAATGTCCTCTCGAAGCTTGTTCTTGCTCTTGAGCTTGGGATCTTGTGGTAGAAGGTCATCTTGAGCTTTTGTTCCCTTGGGGAAAGTATTTTCATACTTCTCCTTTTACGGAACAAACTTTGGATTGAGGTATTGACCTTCTTCCCATTCAAATCCATTAGCATTGAAGTAGCCAACACCACGATCTTCCGGTATCCTTCATGCTTGCGTACAATCTCCTCAAATTGTTTGCACCCTTCAAGACTCTTGTATATACCTTTCTCTATAATCCCTATCAAAAGTTCATTTTCTTGCTGAAGTGTAACTTGGCTAAGAGAAGAATTAGTGGGATCAAGAGAACTACTAGAAGCAATATCATTGGATTTATCATTTTTACTGCTACTAGTTGAAGAACCTTTCTTTCCTTTGTTACTAGCTTGCTTAGACTTAACTTCTGGCATGAATGTAGACAATAGAAGTTGTTTGGATAGATAAGAGGAAGTCTTCTTTCGAAGATCATCATTGATAGCTTTAAGGAACTCATGTTCTTGCTCTAAATTGAGCTTCTCGAAGCGGAGCTTCTCATGTGTCCTTTCAAGCTCTCTATGATCTAGTAGAGTAGACTCGTGAGCAAACATAAGAGTGTTTAGTTCTTAAGTTACTCGTTCTATTTCCAACTTATCATCATCGCACGACTTATCTAGACTAGAGTGAGTACTAGCAAGTTCATTTTGACTAACATTACTAGATTTGTCAAATAGCAAGTCATCTTCAATTAACAAGTCATCTTCATCATTACTGAAATCAAGATACTCGGGGTGTGATACCTTGGGGCCTTTAGCCATGAAGCAACGTCCACTCCCTTCATTTGGTGAATCAAATGAGTCGGTTGTCATTAGTGCAAGTCCGGAAACACCTTTATCTTGACTATAGTCAGAGTTGGAGTCATAGCTTCTCTCGGAGTGCTTGTCGGATTCGGAGCCAGAAACCCATTCACCAACATGAGCTTGATGTTTTCTTCTTGAGTAGCTCTTGGTGTGCTTGTCCTTCTTCTCCAAGTCCCTACTTCTCCTTGAGGGTCTTCGTTCATAACAATCATCCCTACTCCTTATCTCTCTTCGAGTTGACTTGTCTCTTGAGCTTCGTCTTCTCGGTGACTCTTCTTTCCTTTTGTAAGAAGCAGTGCACTTATTGGAGTAGTGTCCGAACTTCCCACAGTTGTAGCAGTTTCGGTCACGACTTGACGAACGCTTATCTTCATGTCTTGAGTTGGAGCTTCTATCTTTTCTTCTATTCTTGTAGAACTTGTTGAATTTCTTGACCATGAGGCTTATCTCTTCATTTCAGATAAGGTTGTCGCTTGAGGTAGTGGGAGCATCACTTGTGGTTTTGTAAGCACCGCTAGACTTGTGATGAATCTCTTCCTTGTCTTTGAGTGTCATCTCATGAGCAGCAATCCTACCAATCACTTCCCTTTGCTTGAAATCTTTATAGTTGGGTATCATTTGGATCAATGTGCATACGGTGTCATATTGATCATCCAAAGCTTGAAGTATCTTATTGATGATGAATTTGTTGGTCATTTCTTCGCTTCCTAAGCCGGCAATCTCATTGGTTATGAGAGCTAGCCTAGAGTACATCTCAGCGGCTCCTTCACCATCCTTCATCTTAAACTTGTCAAGCTGACTTTGAATAACATCCAACCTGGATTCTCTCATAGATTCGGTACCTTCATGCATATCAACCAAAGTATCCCAAATCTCTTTTGCATTCTCAAGACGGTTGATTTTGTTGAATTCTTTGGGGCATAGGCATTTGAAGAGAATGTCACATGCTTGAGCATTGAGTTGTAACATCTTCAATTCATCTGCAGTCGCTTCGCGATCTGGTTCCCTTCCTTTCGCAAAGAATTCACCTTGCATTCCAACACCGACAACAGCCCAAATGGCGGGGTTATGACCAAGCAAATGCATTTTCATTTTGTGCTTACAGCTAGCAAAATTAGTGCCACCAAAGTACGGACCTCTAAGGTGATAATTTCCCTCACTAGACGTCATACTCTCCTAGGTTGTGAAACCAATGCAATGGAGACCAATGCTCTGATACCATTTGTAGGATCTAAAGTAGTTCTAGAGGTGGGGATTAGACTACTTAACCAATTAAAAATCTACTTTTTCCCAATTTTAAGTCTTGGCAGATTTTAGCATTCATAGCAAGTCAAGTCAACAATACATATGCATTTCTAAGAGTATTTAAGTGAAAAGTAAAGACAAGCATGTAAGTAATGAGAGAGTAGGAAGATCAAACGCAATTGGTGACATGATGATTTTTCCCGTGGTTCCAATAGGTCATGCTATCGTACATGTACGTTCATGGAGTCTTCAACCAACAAAGGGTAACAGTCGCGAGAGTCCACGGAGGGCTCTACCCACGGAGGGTTCCATGAAGAAGCAACCTTGACTATACCATGACAGCCTACATCCACGAAGGACTAGCCTAACTCGGGGTAGATCTTTACGAATATGCGATCTCCTTGCCCTTACAAAATTCTTGGTTCACTCCACAACACAAAGTCGGAGCTCCCAAGTGACACCTAACCAATCTAGGCGGCACCACCCTCCAAAAGGTAATAGGCTCGATAATGTCGATGAACTCCTTGCTCTTGTGCTTCAAGATGATAGATTCCTCAACACACAATCACTCTCTCATGGATTTGGCTTGGTGGAAGAGGTTGATTGGGTGGAAAGAAAGTTGGGGAGGCTAGAGATCAAGATTCATATGGCAAGAATGGAATGGCATGATCTCAACACATGAGTAGGTGGCTCTCTCTGAGAAAATCAATAGGTATGAGTGGGGAACTGTTCTGAGTGCTTATCTTGTGAGTGTGTGGTGGTGGAGGGGTATATATATGCATCTCCAAAAATCCAACCGTTACACCTAATAAGTCAGACTCGATGGAACCGATGTGTAAATCTCGGTTATATCAAGTTGCCTCAATGGTAGCAACTTTTGAATCTCGATGAGACATAAAACTCAGTTGCACCGATAAGGTGATCAATGGTCAGATTGCCAATCTCGGTGACGCTGATTCACAAAACTCGACAGGGCCGATTTTGTAAACTTGCGTAACAGGAAGTTGGCAAACCAAACTCGGTGGCACCGAAGTGGAATCAGTTGCCCCAAAAAACTAGGGTTTGGCTGAGTCTGTTTGAGTGTGGGAATCGGTCGCACCGAGTGGAAAGTGTTGGTTTCACCGATTTTGGACATTTGGCTTTGGACAGACTTTTGTGGAAGAGCTTGTGGGTGTATGTGGTGACCATCACTTGTACACATATGAGCATTTTATTCACCAACAAAACCTTACCCCCTTCTAATAGTATTGGCTTTCCTATGGACTCAAAGTGATTTCTCACAAAAGGTAAAATGTAGAGTCCTTTTCTTGAGGCTTTGCCAATCTATTTCCTTCCATCTTGGGGTATTCCACAATCCTTTTGCCAATCCATAATTGAACTTTTATTGAAACATGCTTAGTGGAAACATTAGTTCAATGACATATATGTTGTTATTAATTACCAGAACCACCAAGGGAGCAAATGAGCTTTCAACATGGCCTTCTTATTTTTGGGCCAGGCCCATGTAATTTCAGAATACAACTTCCTAGGGTGGTTATAGAGTTTGTATTGTTGGGACACAACTCAGGAGGTATTTTAGTCCCACCTTGCCAAGGGTGGACAAAATCCCCACCCTTTCCCCTATAAATACAACCCTTGAGGCACCATTTAGACTTGGGTTTTGTTTAGATTAAAAGTTCGCCATAGCTGCAACTTCACGTCCTTCGTTTGTGTTCTACGACCAGACTAAGACATCACAAAACCCAACTTTCATCAATAAAGCTTTTCTCTTATATTTGCAATATTCATATTGTAATTTCAGTTTCTTGCTTGTTCTTCGTTTGCTTGCAGGAAGTAGATCTCTATGGCCAGGTTGATCATGCTCTGATGTTAACCTCTTAGAGTTGGTTTAGCGATTGCCAAGGCGTGACATTATCACATGTTCATAGTTGGATCGTCAAAGTCTACTCCTCCAAAAATGATAGTCACATCTCATCGAAAGAAGGGACGGCTTCGCCTCTATCAGATACAAAGGGTTTGTACAAAAAAAAGAAGAAAAAGAACTATTCGGTTGGCAGTTGAGAAGATCTGCGAACGAAATTTCTCCAAAAGATTTAGCCAAATCCTCAAAATTGGAGTACTTCTTTTCTTTGTTTTGTGGGTCCACAAAAGCAAATCCTTCTTGAATGTTGGACTCCATACATAAAGGCTTGGAATGATACCCTTGAAGATTTGATCGTTTTTGGTCATCCAAGTTGAGCAGACAACAAGAATAATGCTTTCCCTGTCAAAGTTGACCTTCGAATCCCTTTTTAAACAACCATTTGATTCTGAATTGTATCTTGAAGAGGTATCCATGTGACAGATAAATATTTTCAACAAGAAGTTGCAAAAGGATACTAAAAAACAAGTGGTTTCTCGTTTTAGTAACAAAATAACCACAAAGCACACATGTGTAATCTGGAAGGCGGATTCTCTTTCTTGGCAACAACTCTATTGTTTACACTGTCATGAACAAGTGTCCTGAAGAAGGTCTTTTGTTTCTTTTCATAGCAAGATTTCCAAGTCAAGTCAAGCGCAACAGATCTAAGGATACTAATATTTCCTTGTACATGAATGATATAGATGTTGGGGAACATCGCATGGGAAATAAAAAATCCTACGCACACACAAGATCTATCCATGGTGATGAGCATCTACGAGAGGGGGAGTGGATCTACATACCCTTATAGATCACTAAGCGAGAAGTGTTAAGAAACACAGTTGATATAGTCAAACGTCTTCGCGATCCGAATCACAAGCATCCCGCGATCCAATCAGGATCCGTCCCGCGATCCATTCCGGTCCTTCAGATCTAGCACCGAACGGATGGAACCTCTACTTTCAGCACACGTACAGGTCGATGACGATATCCACCTCCTTAACTCATCAAGCAAGGGTTCTCCGACAGCACAACAACATGGTGGCGGTGGTGGTGGAGCTGATCTGGCAGAGCTCCAGTAAGCTATACCGAACAGTCTAGAGGAGATAGACGATCTACGGGGAGGAGGGCAGCACGTGGATTTTTAGTTTGTGGCTGTCGTCAAAACCCTCCAATATATATAGGAGGATATGGGGTATGTGGAGGCACCCTAGGGTTTACCCTAGGGTCTTGGCGCAAGGAGGGGAGGAGTCCACCTCCCACAAGGGAGGTGGACTCCTAGTAGGACTCCTTCCCACTTGGCCCTCTCCCACCTCCTTGCGCAAGGGCCTCTAGGGGCTGGCTGCCCAGCCCACTAGGGGCTGGTGAGCCACCTCGTAGGCCTATGCATCCCTTGGGGTGGGTGGGCCCCACTTGGTGGACCTTCGGAACCCATTCGTCACTCCGGGTACACTACGTGAAGAGCCCAAAACCTTTCCGAAGCCCAAACACCACTTTCCTATATATCAATCCTTACCTTAGGACCATTCCGGAGCTCCTCGTGACGTCCGAGATCTCATCTAGGACTCCGAAAAACCTTCGGTCACCAACAAACATAACTCAATACTACTGAAACGTCACCGAACGTTAAGTGTGCGGACATTGTTGGTTCGAAGACTATGTAGACAAGACTGAGACACCTCTACGGTCAATAACCAATAGTAGGACCTGGATGCCCATATTGGTTCCTACATATTCTAAGAATATTTTTATCGGTTGAACCTCTATGTCAAGGATTGAGTTAATCTCTTACGAAGTTCCCTTTGTTCTTCGGTATGTTACTTGCCCGAGATTCAATCGTCGGTATTTCTATACCTATTTCAATATCATTACCGGCAAGTCTCTTTACTCGTTCCGTAATACAAGATCCTATGGCTAACTCTTTAGTAACTTTGCTTGCAAGGCTCAGTGTGATGTTGTATTACCGAGTGGGCCCTGAGATTCCTTTCTATCACATGGAGTAACAAATCCCAGTCTTGATCCATTATAACTCAACAAACACCCTCGTAGATACCTGTAGAGCACCTTTATAATCACCCAGTTACGTTGTGACATTTGATACACACAAGGTACTCGTCCGGTGTCAGTGAGTTGCATGCTCTCATGGTCATAGGAACAGATACTCGACACGCAGAAAACTATAACAATACACTAACACGATCATATGCTACGTTCATAGTTTGAGTCTTGTCTATCACATCATTCTCCTAATGATGTGATCCCGTTATCAAATGAGAACTCATGTCTATGTCTAGGAAACCTTAACCATCTTTGATTAACGAGCTAGTCTAGTAGAGGCTTACTAGGGACACTTTGTTGTCTATGTATCCACACATGTATTTGAGTTTCCAACCAAGACAATTATAACATGAATAATAAACGATTATCATGAACAAGGAAATATGGTAATAACTAATTTATTATTGCCTCTAGGGCATATTCACAATAACAAAGTAGCCATAAAACTAAGGGTCACCCTTCAAAATATCATGTGGCATGACCAAAGATCAATTAATTCAAATTTTTCATCTCCTCAGTAGCTTCAAGGAAGTGTAGGAAGTGAAAAAGATCTCCTGGCTGACTATGTTGAAGAATTTCTTGTACAAAGAATTCCCATTCATCACAAAGGAGATGTGGGCAAACCTCTTTCACTGGGCTCCATCATTTATCCTTCCAGAAAAATAGAAGCCCCATCTTTGACCTGACAACTAGGTTTTCCTATGAAGATGGGAAGAAACTTGAGGCAACCTTCTGCCAAAAGGAGCAACATATATAGCAAGTGGCAGGCCATGGGAATAGTAGGCTTCCAAATCAAGTGACCGTTGAATGCCTTTCTGTTAATGAACTTATAAATAATTTTCATTAAAAAGACATCATTGTATGCTTTCAAATTGATGATGCAAAGACATCCTTGATCTTTTGGACTCCATACTTCATCCCATGCTACAAGTGGTGGGTTTTTTCCTCCAAATATTTTCCTCTCCACAAGCTCTGCCTTCTATATTTATCGAGTTCCTAAATTGTGCCTCTGTACATTTTCATGAAGCTCGTGTTGAAAGTATGTAGGGATGAGAGCACAACCTTGGTCATCTGTGGTCTGCCGCCATATCCTAAGAAATTAGAGAAAAATTGCAGTATATTTTGACTCCTTTGAAAAATAGCATGGAATTCTCCATTCAGGGTATAGATGGATAGAGTCTCATATGCAGATATGGAAAAGGGAAAGATCCTTTTTGGCTTGACTCAGTATGAGCGACCTCATTATCTAGTAAGTCGGTATGCGCCAAGAAGGATTTTTGAAAAAATACTTTGATGTCAGAACCAAGGCAAAATCTATGCAACAATGTCTTGATCTTGGCCTGCTTTCAAAATCACTATGGTATCATCAACATACTGGATAGTTGAGAAGTCCATGCAAGAATTTCTAGTTAATTTTTCTCAAGCAACCCATCTTCCATAGCATTATTGACCAGGTCTTCCAAATAGTTCATGGCCAAAATAAAAAATGCAAAGGTGGAGAGGATCACCTTGCCCGACTCCCCTCTTGCACTTGAAAGCAGATCTAGGTGCTCCATTAAGGAGAACATAGGTAGCACTTGAGAGGATACTCTTAGCCCAAGAGGATCATTTATGTCCAAAACCCTTAGTATCTCTAGAATTAAAGCATGTTTCATTTATCAAATGTCCTTCCAAAGTCAAGATTCAAGGCCAAGATTTCTTGTTCGCATTTTGAGAAACTCATATGGCCAGGGAAAGAAATAGTGTATGGTTCCATTTTGAATAAATCCATATTGATTAGTATGTAACAATTAAATAACCAAATGCAATATCTTGACAACTTGGTCAACAATTTTGAGAGTACAGTTGATGATGGATGTTGCTATATAATTAGTAATATTTTTGCCTCACTCTTCTTTGGAATGAGAGAGATAAAATAGATGTTAATGATTTGCAAGCAAATAGAGTCATTATGGATCTACTTGCAACAATCGTATAAATAATACTTGATGATATTCCAACATCTCTTGACAAAAGCAGTGCTGAAATCATTTGGGCCATGAGACTTATTGGAAGGCAAGTTAGAAATAATGGCATAAATTTTAGTTTGGGTAAAGGGGGGCTCCAGATCTGAAAGTTCAGATATGTGACCGATTAAGGATGGCATAATACTATCCAACACAATATTATCATGTCCTAGGCTCCCTTTAAAGGAGATATATAGAAGATCTTCCTTGTAGAGTGATCGGAGAGAGCCACACTAGTATCATTAACCAAATAAGAAATGATGTTCTTCCTGTGTTGTATTGTGGCAGGAGAGTAGAAGAAATAAGTGTCCTCATCCCCTAGGGTTACTCACTTAATTTACCCCCCGAGTCCACTGTGATATTTGGCTTTTCAATGATTCAAAAATTGATATTTGAATTGCAGTCAGAAATTCTACTCTACCACAGGAAACTCTCTTTGATTCTCACAATAGGATAGAAGTTTTATGAGGGCATTTGCATCATTTATTCATACTTTAGAGATGATATTGATTTAGACAAAAATTCAATGCCATGTGTGAATTTTAAATATAGTTATGATCCTCTTTGGTGCATCACCATAAAAGATATAATTATTCCAAGTGTTCTCCACCAAAGGTAGGCATCCTCATGATAATCGAACATTCATGGTGGTGAGGATAGCGCCCATGAATTGGGCATTGTAGGCAACAACCATCTAGGTGAAGAAGCTGTATGTGAACTAAGATTAATTGCTTAATATTATCATTAATGTAAATTAATATTATTATATTGAGGATTCATACATCTCCTTCATATCTATAATTTTTGATTGTTTCATGCCAATATTATACAACTTTCACATATTTTTGGAAACATTGTATATGATTTATTGGATTAACATATTGATCCACTGCCCCATGCCAGTTCCTATTTTTTTGGTGTTTTGCAAAAATTCCATATCAAATGAAGTCCAAACATGATAAAAAATTATGGAGAATTATTTTGGAATATTTGAGAATTTTGGGTGGTGGAATCAATAAAAAAGGAGGCCCACGGCCACCACAACCCACTAGGGTGCGGCCCGGGGCCCAAGCATGGGGTGGTGGGTTATGCTCACCTCGTAAGTTGATTGGAGCTCTACTTCGGGCGCACAGAAGCTTATATCCAGAAAAACCATTCAGCGTAATCAAAGTCACAGATCTTCGGGAATATAAGAAATGGTTTTTGGTCAGAAAACAAAAAGCACAAAATAGGAGAGATGTAACAGCCCGAGACCGGCGCTCTATAAGATTCCCTTTTATTCTGTTGTCATCGTGTGATTTGTTTGATTGTTGCATTCGTCATCACATCATCGCATCATCTGCATGGCATCGTCACTCCTTTTCGAAAATTTGCATTTGTTCGTAGTTGCCGGTTCTCTTTGTTCGTGTCGTTGACCGTTTTGAGACCAACCACACAAGCACGCGCCCGTGGCATCGTTTTTAAAAAATGTTTTTAAAAGTGCACGAAAAATATTCTCAGATTGGGTCGAAAGTTGGCATGCGGTCTTCTTATAGTGTAGGTAGACCGCCTGCCAAATTTCGTACCTATCAGAGGTCGTTTGATACAACAACGGTCAATCGTAGCAGCACCATCTTCGATTACTTAACGGGCATTTTTCAGTGTTTAAAGAAAATCTTGTCACGGGCCACCAAATTCCCTCTCATCCCCACAAACCCCCTCTACACAGCCCACTGGCACAACCTAGCCCCCCTTCGCTTCCAGACCGCCCGATCGAGATCCGGCAGTCGAAATCGGTGCAAAATCCCTAGTCTAGCCCTCCCTTTTCCCATCTAAACACCCCTAGCCTACCCTGCCTCAGAATTGGTGTCATTCCTAACCCTAGCCTCCTCTCTATCTCCCTCCCGCAGCCTCCACCACACTGGGCCCATGAAGCCCATCCAAGGCCTGCTCGGGCCCGAACCAGCCGCCACCGCCCAGAGAGGAGTCGAGGCTCCTGCCTTGGCCTCCCCACCATGGAGCCAAGCTCCCTCGCGCCTTTGCCCCCGCTCCGCGTCACCTCCTGCCAGCCGAAGCTCCTTCGTGTCGCCCCTCGTGCCTCCTTCCCGTCGGCCGCCAGCCACGCGAAGCATGTGATCTGCCGACGTCGTTGTCGCAAGCTTCGCCGCCGCGCCATGGAGCCGGGCGTCCTACCGCCGTCCGCCGGCAATCTCCGCCGGGAATGGACGGATCCGGGGTCTGCCATCGGGGATCCGCTCATCCCCGTCTTCGTCCCGCCTCGCCGGTGCCCCGCCGCTCGCCGTGGACCCAGGCGCCGCGTTTGTCCTCCCGCTCGGGCACGAGAGCGAGAAGGACAAGTGTCCGCTTGCCCGTCACCCCTGTCATCTGTGTGGGCCGTCCCACCAACGCCCCATGGCCCAGCAGACCCAGCCTCCCCACGCCCAGCTCCACCGACTGGGCTTTGGCCCACTATGGTGAGCACTTTGGCTCTAAGCCCCGCCCTGTGCGCTGAATGCTATATCATGCACATGACCTGTGCAGCCCAGATCTGATAAGTTTTGGCCCGTTTTTTATTGTGGTTACGATATGCGAATTTTGTCAATTACCCTCGACATTTATTAATTACAGAAAAATGCCATATTTTGAATTGCTCATAGATAAATAACCATGCATCGCATGTGATAACTTGGTATATGTTAAATGTGTAAAATTTGGTGTAGATCAATTATATCCCACTTTGATGCATGATAAATAATTAACTTGTTGTTTGTATTTATTTTGCATAAATAACTTGTTAGATCGGTTTATGTCATAACTTGCATAATTAACTGTGACATATTTTTCTACATGAACATATGCATATTATATATGAGTTTGGGGTAGAAAATCCATGGAATTTATCTGTGCATTTAGTTTTGTCATTTGAGTAAGTTTGTGTGCATGTTATTTTTGTTGTGATGCCTTTTTGTCTATTTTGTGTGATTTAATCCATGCATGATATGAAATAATTTTGAACATGAGATATGCCCTTTGACATGTGCACTAGCCCCTGGTCATTTTGGTTTCCATGATAATGCATGTTTAGGTGTTATTTTCTTGTTGTCAACATGCTATAAAAGATTGTTGTTTTGAGGGTCCAAAATATTTCCATGTCTGGAATCGGTAATATCTTGTTGCTGTCTTCCCATGTGTTTTGCTAGTGATCTAGAACCCCTTTGGGGTAGGTATAATGGAGTTATTTGTAGTTGATAATGTCCTCTAGAATTCTGTTAAGTTTCATGCCATAATATGCACTGTAGGATATAGTTTTACTGCTGTCAATATATCTACGTGATAAAAACTGCACTATCAAAACTGCTATTTTCAATAAGTCTGGAAATGTTTTCAGTTAGCCATGTTGTGAGCTTCCTACCATGTGATCCATGACTCTTTTGAGTATGATATGTGAACATGAAATGAAGTGTGTGTTGTATGCTAATTGCCCATGCTTATTTTGTGCATTTTAGGATCTTGTAGCTTGTTGTTTTCATGCATGCAAAATGTCATGTTTCTGTTTTGGGAAGATTTGAACTAAAATTTGTTTTGGTGATTGTGGTTGAACCGTAGCTCCGTTTTGGACATGCCAAATATGAAACTTACTTAGAATTTCATGTAGTATCATAATATCTTGATGCATTAATGGTTTGAAGTGTTTGTGGTTTTCACTTTCATGCATTTTGCATTCATGCCATGTTAATCTTGTGATTGTCATATCTTTTAAACCGTAGCTCCGTTTGAGATGTTCTATATATGTAAATCGACTAGAATGACGTGTAGAATCTCATGATATACTTTATTTTGTTGTTTAATAAATATAAAATATGCTTAGTTCAGATCTAAACCCATTTCGAAATTAACATATGAGGTCATATCAGAAATGCTATAAGTTGTTTCCGGCCTCATTTAAGATGCCTAGGTAGATAGCTTACTTACGCTTCACCTCTTGCCATGTTTAAAAACATTTAATATTTTCATGTACCCAAACGGGAGTGAGCTAAGTAAACCAAATGTGGAGTTTCGTCAATATGCAGCCCCTTGCATATTGAGCTTCACTTAATGTGTAGAAGTTAATTGTTGTGTGTTGCCATGCCATGCATAACATGCATCATATTTGATTGCGCATCATGTCATGCATATATTGTGATGTACCGTGTGTTGATTGTTGTTTCAGGTTGTTCCTTCTCGATAGAGTTCTAAAAGCGTTCGGAGTGTGAGGATTCGTTCGACTACGTTGGATCGTCTTCTTCATGGGTTCATTCTTCTTCCAAGCGGGATCTCTAGCAACATGACACATTTCCCTAGATACCACTACTATCATTGCTATGCTAGTTGTCCCGTTTTAATCATTATGTCTCGCTACCTACCACTTGTTTGTCAAGCCTCCCAACATTGCCATGATAAGCCTCTTACCCGTCCACATCCCAGCAAACCTTTGTTTGGCTATGTTCTCACTTGCTCAGCCCTTCTTATAGCATTTCTAGCTGCAGGTGCAATTGCTTCCATGTGTCAACATGGACATTCTTTTGTCATCACAATATTATTGCAATTTAATTTAATGCACATATATACTTGGTAAAGGGTGAAAGGATTGGCCTTTTGCTCGGTGTTTTGTTCCACTCTTGCCACCCTAATTACTTGTGAACCGGTGTTATGTTCCATAATTGAGCACTCCTAACATGCTCGGGGTTGTTAGGAGGACCCCCTTGATTTTCGTTTTAGGATAAAACTTGTCTCGCAAGGACCAACTTTGGTACTACATTTGCCCAAAATAATAATATTGATCACCTTATTAAAGCATAGAGGGTCGCCCCCTCGTGGATTAGTTTAACATAATACAGGTCGGCCAGTGCTGCTGGTGCTGGTCCAAAATAGAGCCGTGTGCGGGGCCAACCCGAGGAAACTTGGGAGATTTCTATCAGGCCATTGTACGTTGTGCTTATCCGTTCGTGTCCTAAGAGCGAGATACGCGGCTCTTATCGGGTTCGTCAACACAGCGGGCAGTCTTGCTGGACTTGTTTTACCTGTTGACACACTAACACGTCACTGTGTACCCTCGATGCTGGAGGTGATGCACCGCAGCTCACGTCGAAGGAGGTCCGTCCGGCAGCGCGATACGCAAGACAGTCGGCGAACGCTCTTGTAGAGCCAAAACCCCGCACGCCCAGGAGGGACCCCGTCAGGGAGTGCGGCGGCTATGGGCTGCCCTAGGTCGATTCGCTCGCCCCTAGAGCCTCGAGATTCGTAGCTCTAAACCGAAGAATAGCGAAGAACGAGAGAAAAACGAAGAACGTAGATGAAAAAGTAGTATAAATTGATTTGTTCGATTGTGTGTTGTTCAATCGGCTGTCACCCACAACATATATAAGAGGCGGATGGACTTCCCGTACAAGAAAAGGATTCATATAGGCTTTCCTTACAAGAAAATTACATCAATTCACGTCCTAAAGTCCTAGTTCTAATTCCACTCGGATTCAGCCCAAATCTGGCCCAATCTTCTGTCTTGCTTCTTGCGCGGGCCGTGAAATCTGCATATGACCTCCGATGCAGATGGTCCAAACATCAATTTTGTGTGCCTCGATGAGGCCAACAATCCTTATCTTGATCACTTTCCCAAATAAATCCATCTTGAATACTCCACGAGGTCATCTTTAACTTCGAATCAGACTCAATCACGTAGCAGACTGGACTGTCCGAGTGTTGTAGCGTCTTTCTAAGCCGTATACTATCTCAGATGATAATAACCTTAAAAGCAAAGTTCACCGTTTCGACATTTTGAACCACTTTCATGTTGAAAACTTTTCCATTCGAGGCCATTTTAAACTTTCACTTGACTGAAACTTTCACTCAACCGATATTTTTCACTCGGACGGCAGTTTTCACTCGGACGGCAATTGCACTCGGCCAGTACTTTCACTCGACCGGTACTTTTCACTCGGACGGCAATTTTCACTCGGACGGCAATTTTCACTCGGACGGCAATCTCACTCGGCTGGCGATTTTCACTCGGATGGTAATTTCACTCGGCCAAACAGAAAACTTTTCACTCGACCGGACGGCAAACGTTTCCCTCGGTCGGCAAACTTTCACTCGGAAATCCCGAGTGAAACTCCAGGCTGATTTTGTTTTGCCTCTCCAAGTTGCATACGACCTCGGCTTGAGAAGATTTATATATCAAAATCAATCAGCTCGACGAGACGAAGACAATCGATGTAGAACATTCCTTCATTCGAGGTTGTCTTGGAGGCGTAATAGACCATAAAGTACTCAGAACATCTACATGACAATCCAAGTGTGATTTGGCCCTTGAAATGATGCCGAATGATGATGGCCCAAACATCAAGATTGTTTCACTCGGCAATATAAAATTTCTCATAGAAAAAACCTTTTCGTTTGAGTCCATCTTTATTGCATTTTGCATCGTGCCAAAATCAGGTGTCAACACATGCCCCCCTGTTTTTTGGCAAAGCTAGCATGCCGAAAAATATTTTGCACTAACGTTTGTTCTAAGGATGATGTCAACACTCCATCGGCCATTTATATTCCTCAGGGCGATAATTATGTATCGGCCATGTTTGTGCTAAGGGCAATAATCATATATCGGTCATTGCCTAATTAGGCTTCTTGCCACACACACGGGTGGTATTTCTTTAGATATCTGCCACTGAGAGCTCGAGGTAATAATACTCCTTGTATGGTTTCCATTAAATATGAATTTCCATGAACTATTCTTGCAATCCTGAAAGGACCTTCCCAGTTTGGAGACCACTTCCCTAATTTTCTATCTCTAGAACCAATCGGCAGAATTTCCTTCCACACAAGATCGCCAACTTGAAAATTCTTCAACTTGACATTTTTATTGTAAGCTCTTGATACCCTCAATTTGTCCTTCTCTGTGGGTTTTAATGCAGACAAATGCTTATCAGCAACCTCATCAATATTGTCCATCATTAAATCATAGAAGTCCATTGCCAATAAATCATTTTGTTTGGCTATTCTCAAAGCACTCAAATTTACGTCCATAGGTAAAACAGCCTCTTGACCGTATACTATCTCATATGGAGTTACCTTCGTAGCACCATGCCTTGAGATTCTATGTGCCCATAAAGCCTCAGACAACAACTCATGCCATTTTCTTGGATTATCCTCAATTTTCTTCTTGATGAGCTTAATCAATATTTTGTTGCTAGACTCAGCTTGTCCATTAGCTTGGGCATGATACGGAGATGAATTGAGCAACTTTATGTTGTATGATTTGGCAAATTCTCTAACTTGATGTGACATGAAAGATGAACCTTGATCTGTAGTTAATATCTGAGGAATGCCGAATCTATAAATAATGTGTTCGGTTATGAATCGAATTACCTCCGTATGTGTCATGTTCTTGAGAGGTACTGCTTCAGACCATTTAGTGAAATAATCGGTTGCCACCAACACGAACCGATGCCCCTTTGAAGAAGATGGATGAATTTTTCCAATGAATTATAAACCACATCCTCTAAAAGGCCACGGCTTGATAATAGGATGCAACATAGAAGCAGGAGCCAACTGAATATCACCAAATTTTTTACAAGCTTCACACCCTTTATAATACCTGAAGCAATCATTGATCATAGTAGGCCAATAAAATCCAGCACGTCGTAAGAGCCATTTCATTTTGGGTGCCAACTGATGAGTACCACAAATACCTCCATGTACCTCTCCCATAGCAACTCTTGCTTGGTCTTCGTCCAAACACTTCAAAATAACATCTTCAACAGTTCGGCGATAAAGACCATCATCTCTCATCGTATATTTTAAATCCATACTCCGAACAGCCCTGTCCACCCTTTCACTCGGATTGCACAAGTAATCAATAATGGGCTTCCTCCAGTCATGATTTTCACCTACACTAGATTTATTGTTAGTGGCCGAACCAGTGGGATCTAGTTCAGCCTCTCCCATATTAACAAGACAAGACATTGGCTTCTAAGAAATATGAAACATGCCATGATCAATATGATAGCCGGATGCTTGTTGTGCCAACTCATTTGCTCTCCAATTGTCACGTCTAGATATATGAGCAATGCTAAAATAATCCAAAGTAGAAATCACATCTAGACACTTATCAAGATAAACATTAAGTGATTCGTCTAAACATTGACAGATTCTAGACACTTGTTGCACTACTAATAACGAATCACCAAAAGCCTCAACATGTGTAGCACCTATAGCGATCAACATCTCTAAACCGAATAACAATGCTTCATATTCGGCTTGATTATTTGTGCACAAATATTCAAGTTGGCATGAGGCTTGAAAAACAGCACCATGGGGAGATATATAAACAATACCAACACCTTGGCCATTGCGACAAACTGAACCATCAAAATATAACCTCCATGGTACCAATGATACAAGATTTATATCAACATCATGCTTGTCATTAATCCGATGCTCAACAATAAAATTAGCAACAATTTGGCATGTCATGGATTTTAGAGATTCATAAGCCAAATCATACTCAATTAAAGCATAAGCCCACTTACCAATCCTACCACTAAGAATTGGCCTATGCAACATGTATTTAATGACATCGGTTTGACAAGCTACTATGCAGGCACTCGGCACAAGGTAATGTCTCAGTTTTGTGCAAGCATAATATAAACAGAGGCATAGCTTTTCAATAAATGTATACCTTGTCTCGGAATCCAATAAGCGTCGACTCAAATATGTAATAGTACGTTCTCTTCCTTCAGTTTTCTTGAGTCAATACAGCACCAATAACACCATTCTCTGCCGCAATGTAAAGCCTAAAGGGCTCTTTATGTTTAGGTGCTTTCATCACTGGAGGAGTGCTCAAATAAGTTTTGATCATGTCGAATGCCTCTTGCTATTTTGCCCCCCCCCCAAGTAAAATCAGCATCATTGTTTAGCCGAAGGATAGGAGTGAATGCAACAACCTTCCCTGACAAATTAGCTATGAACCTTCTCAAATAATTGACCTTGCCAAGGAATTTTTGCATATCTCTCTTGCATGTTGGAGCCTCCACTTTTTGTATAGCTTCTATCTTTTTGGGATCAATTTCTACGCCATTCTCATGAATAATGAAACCCAAAAACTTTCCAGCTGACACGCCGAATGCACACTTCAAATGATTCATCTTCAGTCCATATTTTTCCTTCTTTCAAAAGCTAAACGCAAATAGGCCAAATGAGACTTAAAAGCATCCGATTTGACAACAATATCATCAATATAGACTTCAACTATAATTCCGAGTAAATCATGGAAAATTAAATTCATAGCCCTTTGATATGTGGCACCAGCATTTTTAATCTGAATGTCATCACTGTCCACTCGAATAAACCAAGGAAACCAGGACAACGAAAGGTTGTCTTGGACATGTCCTCTTTGGCCATAAAAACTTGATTATAACTCGCATTACCATCAAGAAAGCTAATAACCTTATGTCCAGAAGCATCATTAATAAGCATGTCAGCTATGGGCATGGGATAATCATCTTTGGGCGTAGCTCTATTCAAATCTCTAAAATCAATGCACACTCTTATCTTGCTAGAGACCTTCTTCTCTACTGGCACAATGTTAGAGATCCACTCGGCATACCTGCAAGGCCGAATGAAATTAGCTTTGAGCAACCGACCAATCTCCTCCTTGATCCGGTCAAATGTTTTTGGATTAAATTTTCTGGCCGATTGTTTGTAAGGTCTAAAACCGGCCTTTATAGGTAACCGATGCTCCACTAGCTGTCGGCTTAAACCTCGCATCTCATGATATTCCCATGCAAAGCAACAAACATATTCTTTCAATAGCCCGATCAACTCAGCTTTATGATCGTCTTTCAAATTCTTGTTTACAAACGTCAGCCTAGGAACTGAACCATCCCCTATATCTATTTCTTCTAATGGATCTGCCAGCTGAAAACCCTGTCCTAATTTATCCATGTCCTCCAACTCCTCTACAGATTCATACATATCATTCTCACTAGACCGATATTCTGCAAGATGTTTCTGCAACCACTCGGAATTGGAATCCATTTAAACATATCATACCTTGGAGCCGATTGCCACTAATCAGCTTTGAAGAGACGGGCACAAAGCCATTCTTCGTTGTGCTAAGGAAATAAAACTCTAACAAGTCGCGTCCCATCAAACAACTAGCATTGGGGTGTTGCCAATCCATTGATGCATCGGCCAAAGAAACACAAGCCGAATTATCCGCATGAATTACTTCCACCTCATCATCAACCCACTGGATCAAAAACTGGTGCATGGTAGATGGTACGCACTAGTTTTCATGAACCCAATCACGGCCTAGAATGACGTTGTAGTTACCTTGCACCTCAGTGACAAAGAATGCAGTAGCCAAAGTTTTGCTCCCAACTGTAAGCTCCTCATACATGGCACCTTTAGCTTCAGTTTTCTCTTTGCCTTCAAACCCATTAAGCACCATATTGGTCTTGATTAATTCATCATCGGCAAACCCAATTTCTTAAAGACTGAATAGGGCATGAGATTCACCATAGCACCACCATCAACAAGCATCCGAGTGAGTGGTGATCCATTGATATGAGCTCTGAGGTACAATGGTTTCAAGTGTGTCACTGGTTCCTTTGGTTTCTCGAATATTGCATTTCTTGGGCCAAAATCCAGCTGAGCCACTTCCCCTTCTTCATCTACAGCACGGAATTCAGCGGGTAAGTAATACACCATATTGATATCCATACCTTCATGAACCGGTGTAGACTCATAGTCCAACAGATCGTCTTCCTATTCGCGTGCATCCACTAAATTTGAATTATGTCCGAGTAAAGGAGAAGTAATAGGTGACTGAGATGATGTCATAGCTACATCATCCTCTTTTGGTGGTGTAATTGCTACTGTGATAGATGTAGAAGCCACTATGTCTTGCATTGGTTTAGGCTTCCACACCTGCTTCGCTGGTACCATGGGCCGAGTGACATTGAACAACTCGTCCCTTTGCTCCTCAACCTCTTGTTCTATCATCTCTTGATTCCTCAACCTCTGTAATTTCCTCTTTTGTGTCTCCATTAGCCCTGGAGGACACCACCTTGGCCGAGTGTATTTAGGATCAATTGGCTTCACTTGGCCGGTACATGCTTCATGATCATTGGTCGAGTGCTTTGGCACGATAACAAGTATCGGCTCAGTTAGGTTGCTACGCACAGTCGGCTGTTGCATGGTGAACGTTTCACTACCCAAGATGAGTGAGTCGGCATTGATATTTTCCTTGCCCTTCCTTGACTCCACTGCTACAACACTTGACAACTTGACGTGCCACTCTTGTCGACTTTTCTCGCCTACAAAGTTTTCACTCAGGCGCACCCTTTTACTCAAACGAAATCCACTCAGACGTTCAACTGCGTAGTATCCCCTCGACCGTATTTTTTCATTCAGATAACTTCCGCCCGAGTGCATTCTTACACTCGGATAGTTTCCACTCAAAGGCATATTCGAGCATCCAAGTCGATCCCAAACAGCTTGTCGTTGTTCTTGTGGAAGCGGCATCCTTGATCCAATCGGTTTTGCATGTCGACTGAACATATCAGTTGATGGCGACCTTGGTTGCTTCAGGTACGATGACCGATTAGAGCTAGAACCGGCCAACTGATTAGCATATTTGGACAGCAGCATATCAAAAGTTGGCTTGACTCGCTTACGATGTACCTTGGCTTCATTCCTCTTCCACTTGCCAACTTCTGGACTCTTGGGTTTAAGAAACTTAACACGAGTGTCTTGTTGCACTTGTTGTTGCCCCTTGAGTGCAGGATTCTTGATGGTGATCTTGATTACTTCCTTGCCATTGGGTTGCTTGTCAAGCACAACCTGCCTCCCCAAGACCTTGCTGCCCTCCTTGCCTTTCCTAGGCTCACCAATAATGACATTAGTTTTATTAGCAGATTCGGCTACCTCTAGCCGAATGAGCAACTTTTTCCCCTCCAAATCCATAGTGTTCACTGGGAAAGGTTTCTTATCAACTTGCATCTCAGAAAAGTTCAATCGTCCGTCATTAATGGCCGATTGTATCTGTCATCATAAAACATTGCAATCATTAGTAGCATGAGAAAAAGAATTATGATATTTGCAATAAGCACGCCGTTTCAACTCTTCAATCGACGGTAAAGTGTGAGATATCCTAATGATCTTATCTTGGAGCAAAGCATCAAATCTTTTGTCACACTTAGCAATGTTAAAAGTAAACTTCATCTCTTCGTCATGATTCTTATGAATTGGTTTCAGATCATTGCAAGTAAACGGTTTGGCTTTAGATGGCAAAACAAATTCAGCAGCATACATATAACCTTCATCGTCCGAGTGATCACTACCATACTCAACCATATTCATCTTAGGACGATCGATTTTATATCTATGCACCTCCTTGAGATCTTTGCTTCGGCTCTCCTAAGCCAAAGCTTTTTCTAGGACCTGGTTGACACTTAAGAACTCATAGCCTTCTAGATTTTCCCTAATGTGAGTTTTCAAACCACTAAGCACAAGGTCAGCCAAGTCCCTCTCGGTTATCACCAAACTATAGCACTGGTTCTTTGTATGTCTAAATCTCTTGACGTAATCGGAGACCGATTCATCATTTTACTGCTTAACTGATGTAAGATGTGATAATTTAAGTTCGTTGTCGCCGCTATAAAAGTGATCATGAAATTTATGTTCCAGCTACGACCACACACGGATAGAACCATGTGGTAGATAAGAAAACCATGAAAATCCAGTACCGGTTAATGATAAAGGAAACAAGCGCACTTTCAATTCATTCAGCGAGCCTGCTTCACCCAGTTGTGCTAAGTATTGACTAATATGTTCCCATGTGGTTTTTGTGCCTACTCCATTGAACTTAACAAAATCTGGAATTTTATATCCCGAAGGGCACAAGATAGCGTCAAAGTACTCGGGGTACGGTTTTTGGTAAATCCGATTCTGTGGTAACTCAACTCAAAAATTCTCTCGAAGCATCTTAGCCATCTCCTCTCTAAAACTAGCTCAAGTATTGTCCATAGTAGATGGTGAAGCTTGCTATTGTGGGATGGGAGGAGTAGAATTAGTAGCAGTAGGCAGGAACTGTGGCACATATGCCGAACCATAGTTCAGCTGTGGCCGAGTGTTTGCACCTATAGGTACAACTTGGTTTGGTATAGGTACCGAACTTGGCATGCTCATGATGGAATTAGCGGGTGTAGCCACAATCTGATTGGTATGGGTAGGATAGTAATTCATCGGCATGGGAGGTGCCGATGAAAGAGGCAAAGACAGATTAGGGTTTTCTACACTAGCAGCCACACCAATATTACCACTAGACGATTGAGGCATACTTTTCTGCGCATTGGTATTTTCTATGAAAGTTTGATAAACCAAATTATTACCATCGGCAATACGACTCTCAATCTCAGCCCACAGCTCGGGAGAAAAGGTAGAACTTACAGGAGGTTTAACCTGCTCGGCTTGAAGAGGAGGGAACTTGATTTCTCCAATCAGAGTGATGTTTCCTTGGCGATCTTTCTTGAAGTTTCCAAGGAATTCTTGCAACTCCTTCTCTTCACGTGCCTTCTTGTACTCCTCATAAGCTTGGCGATGATCAGCCGATAGTTCATCAAGCTTGGGCTTGATGATGTTATCGGCATCTATCTCAGATGGCTTGGGAAGATCAGACATGATGGTTGATGAGGATGATTGATCTTTGATCCCCAGCAGAGTCACCAAAAAGTGGGTTGACACACGAACACGTCACTGTGTACCCTCGACACCGGGGGTGATGCACCGCAGCTCACATCGAAGGAGGTCCATTCGGCAACACGATACGCAAGACAGTCGGTGGACGCTTTTGTAGACCCGAAACCCCGCACGCCCAGGAGGGACCCCGTCAGGGAGTGCGGCGGATATGGTCTGCCCTAGGTCGATTCGCTCGCCCCTAGAGCCTCGGGATTCGCAGCTATCAAATGAAGAACAACGAAGAACGAGAGAAAAACGAAGAACGTAGATGAAAAAGTAGTATAGATTGATTTGTTCGATTGTGTGTTGTTCAATCGGCCGTCACCCCCAACATATATAAGAGGCGGATGGACTTCCCGTACAAACAAAGGATTCATCTAGGCTTTTCTTACAAGAAAATTACATCAATTCGCGTCCTAGAGTTCTAGTTCTAGTTCCACTCGGATTCAGCCCAAATCTGGCCCAATCTTCTGTCTTGCTTCTTGTGTGGGCCGTGAAATCTGCATATGACCTCCAATGGAGATGGTCCAAACATAAATTTTGTGTGCCTTGACGAGGCCAACAATCCGTATGTTGATCACTTTCCCAAAAAGAGCCATCTTGAATACTCCACGAGGTCATCTTTAACTTCGAATCAGACTCGATCACGTAGCAGACTGGACTGTCCGAGTGTTGTAGCGTCTTTCCAGGACGTATACTATCTCATATCGTAATGACCTTAAAAGCAAAGTTGACCGTTTCGACATTTCGAACAACTTTCATGTTGAACACTTTTCCATCCGACGCCATTTTAAACTTTCAGTCAACCGAAACTTTCACTCGACCAAAACTTTCACTCGACCGATATTTTTCACTCGGACGGTGATTTTCACTCAGACGGCGATTGCACTCGGCCAGTACTTTCACACGACTGGAACTTTTCACTCGGACGGCGATTTTCACTCGGACGGCAATCTCACTCGACTGGCGATTTTCACTCGGATGGTAATTTCACTTGGCCGGACAGAAAAAATTTCACTCGACCGGACGACAAACGTTTCCCTCGGTCGGCAAACTTTCAATCGGAAATCCCAAGTGAAACTCCAGGCTGATTTTGTTTTTCCTCTCGAGGTTGCATACGACCTCGGATTGAGAAGATTTATATATCAAAATCAATCATCTCGACGAGACGAAGATAATCCATGTAGAACATTCCTTCATTTGAGGTTGTCTTGGAGGCGTAATACACCAAAAAGTACTCAGAACATCTACATGACCATCCAAGTGTGATTTGGCCCTTGAAATGATGCCGAATGATGATGGCCCAAACATCAAGATTGTTTCACTCGGAAATATAAACTTTCTCGTAGAGAAAACCTTTTCGTTTGAGTCCATCTTTATTGCATTTTGCACCATGCCAAAATGAGGTGTCAACATTACCTTTGTCGAACGTCTTGCGCGTGGGATTTTGACGACACTTTAGGCTATCTCGAAGTTGAGATTTTCCATTGGGATTCCGCAAATACTACGGGCGATTCCGCGGTTGAGGAATTACAACGTGACGTGTGATTAATTTGTGATGGATGAGTTGGAGCACCCCTGCAGGGTTAAATCTTTCGGAAAGTCGTGTCGGCGGTTATGTGGCAAACTTGGAAACTTTGTTTAACACCCGGTCATAGCGAACTTGAAGTAAACTCTAATAAAATACACCAACTATGTGCATAGCCGTGACTGTCTCTGCTCGTGAGTCCTTATCCAAGGGAGAACACGGTGGGGTTATGTTTGACGAAAGTAGGTGTTTAGGATCAGTTAGTGATCATTCTAGTTCACGTCTGTTATGCATAGACCACCATACTTTACTTTTTGTATTCGTAAGTTAGCCACTCAAATAAATGCTTAGTCGCTTGCTGCAGCCTCGCCCCTTAACCATACCTCGCCCATTAAGCTTTAATAGTCTTGATACCCTTGGAGATAAGATTGTTGAGTCCCTGTGGCTCATAGATTACTACAACAACAGTTGCAGGTACAGGTAATGCGATGCTTTGACGTGAGAGCGATGCTTGTTTTGATTTGGAGTTCTTCTTCATCATCATTAATGTAGGATGGCTTCCAGGCGGTAGCCTCGGATAGCAAGGATGGATGTCATTTTATCGTTTGGTTTCATCCGTAGTTGGACCCTGCTCTTTTGTATGATGTTGAATATGTTTTTGTATTGATGTGATCTTGATGTAGCTTGTGGAGAGTGTAAGCCAATTCCATATACGCATCTCTTCTGTACATGTACTTGTAATGATACCCATTCTTGCGAAACGACGAGATGCGCTTCTATCCCTGTCAAGGCCCTCGTGCCAAAAATAAGGATAGGATCGCATCTTGGGCGTGACAAGAGAACAGAGAGAGAGATCCAATCTCTAAGGAGCTCCTGCCCCTTTGCTGCCATGGAGGCCATGTACCAGAGGGGGAACTCTCCTCCCATCTAGGGGGGAGTCCAAGGAAGAAGAAGAAGGAGGGGGATTCTCTGCCCCTCTCTCCCGGTGGTGCGAGAATGCTGTCGGGGCAATCATCGTGACGACGATCTACACCAACAACTTCGCCGCCGTCAACACCAACTCTCTCCCCCTCTATATAGAGTGTAAGACCTCTACTCCCCACTCTAATCTCTACTTAAACATGGTGCTCAACTCCATATTATTTCCCAATGATATTTGGCTATCCTATGATCTTTGGGTAGATCCCTTTTGTCCTATGGGTTAATTGTGGTATGATGTTATTGATATGAGTTATATGTTGATGGTGTTGTCCTACGGTGCCCTCCATGTAGCACAAACATGAGGGATCCCCGCTATTGGGTGTTGCAATATGTTCATGATTTGCCTATGGTGGGTGGCGTGGATGATAGAAGCACAGACCCGAGTAGGTGGGGTTTTGTGTATGGGAGTAAAGGGGACTTGATACTTAATGCTATGGTTGGGTTTTACCTTAATGAACTTTGGTAGTTGTGGATGCTTGCTAGAGTTCCAATCATAAGTGCATATGATCCATGTAATGAAAGTGTGTTAACGTATGCCTCTCCCTCATTGCATATAACAAGTATCTATCATATTATATTTAATTGCCTAGGGACAATCTTTCTCTTGTGTTACACAAAAAGCTTTCTAATAAGCTATTTACCTTAATTGTTCTTTTATTAAAATAACACATAACTTCTATTTCCACGTTCTTTATTATCTTTCAAAGTACTTCTAGTTTTATTCCCGCAAAGTAGTTTCATACTTGTTCTAGGTAAAGCAAACTTTAAAGTGCGAGTAGAGTTGTATTGGTGCTCGATAGAACTTTAGGGAATATTTGTTCTACCTTTAGCTCCTCGTTGGGTTCGACACTCTTATTTATTGAAAAAGGCTACAAAGGATCCCCTACACTTGTGGGTTATCATGACCTTTTTCTGGCGCCATTACCGGGGAGCAATAGCGTGTGCTGAATATTCTAGTGTGTGCTAGTTTGCTCTACCACTAAGTAATTTATATTTTCTGTTATTAGTTGTTCTCTATCTATAAATTTAGGTAGGAAACACAAAATACCAAAAAAATAGATGTAGTTGCTGCTCCAAAAGTTGAGGAACCACTAGTGTTCTACACTATCAAAGCTTATTACTTGGATCATCTTCGATCCCTTTGTGCTCGTGCTGAAACTGTTGGGGAACGTTGCATGGGAAACAAAAAAATTCCTATGCTTCACCAAGATTGATCTAGGGGATGAGCATCTACAAGAGGGAGAGTGGATCTACATACCCTTGTAGATCGCTAAGCGGGCAGCATTAAGAAACGCGGGTGGTGTAGTCGAACATCTTCACGATCCAACCACGAGCCGTCCCACGATCTCATCATGAGCCGTCTCGCGATCCCATCATGGTCCTTCCGATGTAGCGCCGAACGGACGGCACCTTCACTTTTAGCACACGTGCAGCTTGATGACGATCTTCACCTTCTTGATCCAGCAAGAGGGTGTGAAGAGGTAGATGAGTTCTCTGCCAGCACAACGGCGTGGTGGCGGTGGTGGTGGAGTTGTCCCGGTAGGGCTTTGCCAAGCTCTACCGCGACAATATAGAGGACAAACTGATCTAGAGGGGAAGGGAGAGTCTGCGTCGTGTCTTGTCGTGTTGCAGCCCTCCCTCCCCTCACATATATATAGGAGGGAGAGGAGGAGGGGCGCCCTAGGGTCTCCCCTAGGGTGGGGCGGTGGCCAAGGGGGGCAACTTGGCCCCCAAGGAAAGTGGGATGCCGCCTCTTGGTCCTACCCTAGCCCTTCCAGCCGCATGGGCCTTAGGTGGGAGGGGCTGGTGCGCCCCATCTCACAGCCCATGGGGCCCTCCGGGGCAGGTGGACCCTCCTAGTGGACCCCCGGAACACTTCCGGCACTCCCGTCACAAAACCGATAAGTCCCGAAACTTTTTTGGAACCCGAATACTGACTTCCTATATATCAATCTTTACCTCTAGACCATTCCGGAGCTCCTCGTCATGTACAGGATCTCATCCAAGACTCCAAACAACCTTCTGTCACCAATATACATAACTCATCTATACCGAAACGTCACTGAACCTTAAGTGTGCAGACCCCGTGGGTTTGAGAACTATGTAGACATGACCAAGACACCTCTACGGTAAATAACCAATATTGGGACCTGGATGCCCATACTAGCTCCTACATATTCTACGAAGATCTTTATCGGTCGAACCTCTATGTCAAGGATTCAGTTAATCCCGTATGTTGTTCCCTTTGTTCTTCGGTATGTTACTTGCCCGAGATTCGATCGTCGGTATCTCTATACCTAGTTCAATCTCGTTACCGGCAAGTCTCTTTACTCGTTCCGTAATACAAGATCCCGTGGATAACTCTTTAGTCACATTGCTTGCAAGGCTTATAGTGATGTTGTATTACCGAGTGGGCCTTGAGATACCTCCCCGTCATACGAAGTAACAAATCCCTGTCTTGATCCATGCCAACCCAACAGACACCCTCGGAGATACCTATAGAGCACCTATATAGTCACCCAGTTACGTTGCGACGTTTGATACACACAAGGTACTCCTCTGGTGTCAGTGAGTTGCATGATCTCATGGTCATAGGAACAGAACTTGACATGCAGAAACTGTAGCAATAAACTGACACGATCATATGCTACGTTTATAGTTTGGGTCTTCTCCATCACATCATTCTCCTAATGATGTGATCCCATTATCAAATGACATACACGCATGCCTGCATTGACCATATTTTCTCATATCCTCGAAAATTGGTCAGAGATCTTTGTTCTTAGAGTGGCAACTCATATAATTCAACACGGGAGAATCATAACACCATAAGTTCCATTGATCTCATGAATTTATTACAAACTCTGAGACTTCCATTACATTACTTCAAAATGATAAGAGTGCTACCTATTACATTTATTACTTCCAAAAATTCAAAACTCAAACTACTCATGTTTAGCCTTCTTCTCCGTGCAGGTATAGGAGTAATGTCATGTCTTCTTGCACCGGAAACACATGATCTGACTCAGATCCTTCTTTGCAGAAATTGGGTTGTTCTGAGAACGTCTTCGGTTTCTCTTCTTGGGCTCCTTTGTTCCGATCAAACTTTCAATTTCCTGCGGATCAAACTCCACTTCTTCTGTCGAGAAGTTTCCCAGATACTCTTTTCTTTCCTTCGTACAGTCCTGTGAGAAATGTCCTTCTTCTCCACATGAATAGCAGGCATTGGAGTAAAATCTGGTTAGGCCTTCTCCATTAGGGTGTTCAACATATTCCTTCATCACAAGTTCTCCTAAATTTTCTCTGAAGGCTTCCTTCATGGCTTCCTTCTGCTGCTTGATGACTTCTTGTACCTTGGGGTGCATTTGGCATTGACTCGGGTAATGCATAGTTCCTTCGCACAAGAAACATGTCACCTGCCCAATTGGGCATTCCTTGGCTCGATGATTTTCTTCACAATGAGGGCATCCTTCCTTGTGTTCTTCTTGGGTGTGTCCTATCTCTCCACATATCCTGCATGCACAAATCTTCTTCACACCTTTGTCACGGGGCTTCTGGGTGTTGGTAACAACATGAGATCCTTGCAGAGTTATCTTGAATTCTTCCCAAGTGTTTGATGCTTGCCTATCATGGATATCTTCACGCATCTTCCACCAATTTGCAGCACCTTCTACAAAGTACTGAAAAGCATACTGGACCATCTCTTTTATTGCAACATGGTTACTCCTTAGATGATCCTCCATGTTCTGAATCCATTCTTTTGTCTCTAACTGAGTCATCGATCTAGAATACACGAGTCCAGCTTCATTCGTCATCTATTGGGTTCAAGGTTTTGGGGATGAGATGGGTAAGAGAGAGAAAGGAGGGGATACAGACAATACAAACAATGGTTTTGAAAATAGATTTTAGTTGTGGCTGTCAAAAATTACACACAAATGACAGCTCACAAATCATCGTATCTAACGTAAGTATACAACATGGGTTTGGTCTTATAGGGCATAATATCTTGGAAATTCTTCATGGTCTTCAATTTCTTCGGGTCTTCACAGTCTTCAACTCGTGTAGCTTCAACTCTTCTAATGCATGGTGAAATCTTCTTTACTTTGAAGTGACCATCAGTTATTTCGATATCTTGTCCTTCTCGAAGTGTCCTCAGTTGATCCTTAGTGTGGTCAAGGGAAAGGGTATTTTATAACTTTTTGAGGTAAGAGAGATCATTTGATAAGTCTCAAATAAGATGAGAAGTAAAGGGTCTTTTGAAAACAAAGTTTTTAGAGAAATCATTTCCTAAGGGCTTTCCAGTTTCTAGGGTCACGTCCTACAGTCAACATGTGCTCTGATACCATTTCTGTAGCGACCCGACTCAAAACGAGTCAAGCCTCTGTGTTTTCTGTGCCATCCCTGGATTAGTATGCTGGCACACACAGTACATCAATGTATATATCAAAGTGCAATCACATGTAATTAACGTAAAACTGATATATATACCTTAAAATCTCAGCGGAAACAGTCAACGGGAGTGGAGTCCCAATAACACCAATGGCAGGTTCAGTGTAGGCCGTAACCCTGAATCATACTCTTACCCGTCGTAGAGCTTATCTGCAACATAACACGTTGCAGCCGTGTAGGTCAGCATTTTGAATATGCCGGCAAGTCACAAAAGAGGGGGTGTAATGTAATCATCTATTCTACATGCATATATGGCAAGTGGGGTAGTAGGTTTTGCATAAAGCCAAATTTTTCCTACAACAAGAGAGGGAAAAAGCATAATTACTACAAATGTTGGTTGATTAATGAGATGGTTCCACCAACCAAATTCTCATACCCAAGTTGACATTAATACCCACATCAATGTAATTAATTGTGTTGAGAGTTCTAGATAGTTTCGGTTCCTTTGGCTCAAGTTGTCCATGACCATGGACACGGCTAATCGATTAGGTTTTAGTACTCTGCAGAGTTTTGCACATGTTTCCCATAAGATTTGATTGCCTCCGTTTGACTTTTCGCACTTCAGGGTGTTTGAGAAACGGATGACCAAAACATGGTCTTCTAAAGGGTTTCCCTGAGACTCTGTCGGTGCCCATCCTTTCCTACCGTTCTTCTACATCTCGTAGCACCGCCTGTCCAGTGTCACCACGATATCCAACCAAGCCAGAGCCCATAATGACCTGTGGTTGTGCAGGTAAGCCTTGGGTCTTGAAGCATCCATCCATCTCTTTGTGCCTGTGGACCTTTCCGCGTGAATACTGGCACTTCCCTAGCAACACCTAGGCTAACCACTGGTTTCTCCAGGGCGCCATTCAACCATCATCCACCCAGAGGTAAGTTGAAGAACTTGGAGTCTTGAAGACTTTATCATCATGTAGGTCTTGAAATTACTAACTCACAACTCTCATGAATCACACAACCAACCCCGTCTACTAATAGCATAGGAAAATGTAACTCAACGTTTCCTGGGGCCAATGTGTCAAAGGGGTGAGGGGTACCTACCACATGATACTACATCAAGTAACCAAGTTTCTAATTTACCTACTTTGCATGCAATTGGGGAGATGGTAGAACTAATGCAATAAAACATAGGTATACATGGTCAAAGTGACTTGCATGTACTGTTGCTGCAAAATAATGTCGCTCTTAGAGATAACTGATAGACTATTCGTCACTCTCCGATGAAAATCCATACAATCAAACATTGCATTCTTATAAGCAATCATACGAGCAGTCAATAGTAATCAATGAAAAAGGCAACACAAAAACCAAAAGCAACATGGTGGTGATGAAGGAAATAATTAAGACAAAAGTTAAAATCAACAAAAATTCATCAACACCACCAAAGTTGGTCTTCTCTACAAGTACATCCTATTTTCAAAAGTAAAAACTCAAAACAAAGTAACATATAATCAAAAGTAGTTTAGTAACTATTTTACTTAGAAAAAAAGAATTACTTTTGAAGAACAACTAGGGACTAAGAAAACAATACTCTAGCAACTTAAGTTTTTAACTACTAGAACATACAGCAAGAAAAAAACTAAGTTAATAATAGAAGAACAATTTTTTTAAAGCAAATAATTAACAGAAAGTATTTTCTCATAAATCTTTATTTTGCAAAAAGAACTAATTGAAAAGCTTTTATAAAGGTTCTTATTTTGATATAAAACAAGGTCATCCTTGGCTTAAACCACAAACAATCTCAACTATAATACAAATTGTTTCTGGTCTAAACTTAGACTAACCGCAAATCAAACTTATAAAAAAATTGTGGAAACTATTTTCAAATACAAGATCAACATAGCAATGAGAATCCAATTGCAAGTTATAGTTGAACTAGAATGGATTTTCATGCAACCAACTAATAAAATATTATTTGTTTTGAAGGGCTACTATTATCTAACAGAAAACTTTATAAAAGTCTATCACTAATATAAAAGAAAATAATTTAAAATAATTTAAAACAAAAGGGATATAAATACACCTAATAGAACTAAATAGAATCTGTTTTGCTTGAAAATACTACTATAAGATATTCTAAAAATTTCCAAACTCTACCTACTGATAACTAAGGTCACTAGTGACAAGTAGCAAAAAGAATCAACTCAAAATATATTTTTAAACTCAAGATATTCAGAAAATAAATTTGAATCAAATCTGTTTGAAATCAATTTTATATTATTCAAATTTTGTCAAACTTGATATCTACAGAAGCTAGAACAAATTTTTGAACTAATTCAAAAATAATCAAATTAAAAAACCTAAAAACATAAAAGATATAAAGAAAAGAAAATCAGAACCTATTCTGTTTTCTAAAACAAACAGAAAAAAGAAAAAAAACTTAGCTAACGGACAGGGGCTACGTGGCAGTTTGTGGTTGGCCGAGGCCGTGTATGTGCGGGGTTTGCGAGCGGACGACCGAATGCTAGGAGAAAATTGTACGGGAATTAAAATAAAATACGCGATCTAATCCTGACCGTTGGAAAGAGATCGAACGGAGGAGGAGGAAAGAGAAGCTCACCGCGGTGGGGGTGGTCTCCGGCGAAGCGCCGGTGATGTCCGATGGCAGCAAGGTTGATGGGGACGGCGTTTCGGTGGTCCTCCGGCATTGGTGATGGCACCGGTCAAGGCAGGCGAGGACGGCGAGTACGACGGTGGTCCTAGCGTCGTCGCGGGCTGTCGGAGGCGTTGGCGACGAGCTCCGGGGCGGCGATGGCGTTCGGTTGGTCGACGGGGAGGTCGCTCCGGTGGCTTTGGAGCAAGGGCGAGTGCACAGGGAGGTGCGGACAGGCGAGGCGAAGTGGTTGGTTGTGGCGGTGGTGGTTGAGGAGGTCGGGAGCGAGAGGTGGTGCGGCAATGGCGCGGCGGCTCGGTCAAACTCCGGCGAGCGTTTTGGCGAGCACGAGGCCATGAGAGTTGGGGGTTCGGGAAAGAACAGAATGAGGCCGAGCTCCTCTATTTATAGGAGAGGTCAGGAGGGTCACGGAAGGAAGAGAGAGGATATTGCGCCTCCGGTGATCTCGCCGGCGAGGTTCGGGGCGAGAGGAGGGGGTTGACCCCGGTGTTTGTGGGATCGGTCGGTGGGTCCAGTTGTCAGCGAGAGAGAGAGGGCGCGGTCAGCGGTGGCCGGTGCGGAGGAGTTTCGGGGGAGAGGTTAGAGGCGGTGGGCCGGTGGGCTTTAACACACGTTTAATAGTTTCCTATTATTAATTTACAGAGCATTAAAATATCATTAAGGCATTCAAAACCTGTCCAAAAATTAAAGTTTTATATACCAAAATGATCAAGGAAATAAATTCCATTTAATGAACATTTTTGCACCGCCAAAATAAGTACTTTTAAAAAAATTATTTTTAGAAAATGCCTAAATGGCTTTATTTATTTTTGCAAAAAAATTCAAATAAACCCTAGGGTTTTATGGTTCAAGAACTTCACAAAAATACCCCTGGTTTGGAGTGTCATATTACTCCTCTCAAAAATTTTGTCAAGGGGTTTGAATGCTTGCAAATTCAAATAGGGAATTCAAATATGGAAGGTGAAATTCCATATGAGAAATTTTCAAATGGTTTTCAAATTCCTTTTCCATATCTTTTCATGTTGAAGAAGTCATGTCATCTTCCCTCATTGATTTTAAAAGTAAGAATTTGAATTCAAAAGAAAATGGGAAAGTCATTTTATTCCCTCTCATTCAAAAGTTTTCAAAAGTTTCAAATTTCACTCAATTTCAATCACTCAAGCAAACAAACATTCATTCTAATATTAATTATAACATTCCAAAATTTGGGATGTTACACGAAGCTACATGATCATCATCATTAACTTCCTCTTCAACTAACATAGGTTCCACAGAAACATCTTTCTACGCCGCACTACTCTCTGGTTGAAACAAAGGTTCAATAGCCTCATCAAGTTCTATCCTCCTCCCACTCAAATTCTTTCGAGAGAAACTCTTTCTCAAGAAAGGACCCAGTTTTAGCAACAAACACTTTGTACTCGGATCTGAGATAGAAGGTATACCCAACTATTCCTAGCGTATTCTATGAAGATACATTTTTCCACTTTGGGTTCGAACTCATCAGACATAAGTGTCGCATTCCCAAACTTTAAGAAATGACAGCTTAGGTTTCTGCCAAACCATATGGTGTGATCTCAACAAATTTAGATGGTGCCCTATTTAAAGTGAATGTAGTTGTCTCTTATGCATAACCCCAAAACGATAGTGGCAAAACCGATAAGAGACATCATAATTCGCACCATATCCAGTATAGCACAACTACGACATTCGGACACACCATCACACTATGGTGTTCCAGGTGACGTGAGTTGTGAAACAACTTGCACATTGTCTTAAGTTGTATACCAAACTCGTAACTCAGGTATTCACCTCCACGATCATATCGTAGACATTTTATCTTCTCGTCATGATGAACTCAAACTTCACTCTGATTCTACTTGGTCTTTTCAAACGATTCAGACTTGTGTTTCATTAAGTAAATATACACTATATCTACTCAAATCCTCAGTGAAGGTAAGAAAATAACGCTATCCACCGCACGCTACAACACTCATTGGACCGCATACATCAACATGTAGTATTTCCAATAAGTTAATTGCCCGTTCCATCAAGCCGGAAATGGGGTTTTTAGTCATCTTGCCCAAGAGACATGGTTCGCATGTCTTAACCGATTCAAAATCGAAAGATTCCAAAGATCCATCAACATGGAGTTTTTCATGCGCTTTACACCAATATGAAATTTAGAGGCAGTGCCACAAGTATGTGGTACTATCATTATTAACTTTGCATCTTTTGGCATAAATGTTATGAACATGTGTATTACTACGATCAAGATTCAACAAACCATTCTCATTGGGTGCATGACCATTGAAGGTATTATTCATGTAAACAGAATAACCATTATTCTCTAACTTAAATGAATAACCGTGTTGCAATAAAAATGATCTAATCATGTTCATGCTTAATGCAAACACAAAATAACATTTATTTAGGTTCGTTACTAATCCCGAAGGTAGAGAGAGCGTGCGATGTTGATCACATCAACCTTGGAGACATTTCGAACACACATCATCACCTCACCCTTAGCTAGTCTCTGTTTATTCCGTAGATTTTATTTCGAGTTACTAACATTTAGCAATTGAATCGGTATCCAATACCCAGGTGCTACTAGGAGTACTAGCAAGGTACACATCAATAACACATATATCAAATATACTTCTGTCGACTTTGCCAGCCTTCTTATGTACCAAGTATCTAAGGTTGTTCCGCTTCAGCGATAATTCCCCTCATAATAGAAGTACTTAGTCTCGGGTTTGGGTTCAACTTTGGGTTTCTTCACTGGAGCAGCAACTGACTTGCCATCCATGAAGTTTCCCTCCTAGCCCTTTCCCTTCTAGAAACTAGTGGTTTCACTAACCATCAACACTTGATGCTCCTTCTTGATTTCTACCTTCGCGGTGTCAAACATCGCTAATAGCTCAGGGATCATTATTTCCATCCCTAGCATTTTATAGTTCATCACGAAGCTCTAGTAGCTTAGTGACAGTGACTTGGAGAACTATATCAATCACTATCTTATCTGGAAGATCAACTCTCACTCGATTCAAGCGATTGTACTACCTAGACAATCTGAGCACATGATCAACGATTGAGCTATTCTCCTTCATATTGTAGGCAAAGAATCTTGTTGGATACCTCATATCTCACAAAACGGGCACGAGCCTGGGATCCCAATTTCAGCTCTTAGAACATCTCATATGTCTCGTGACGTTCAAAACAATTTCGGAGCCTCAATTCTAAGCCATAATACATGACACACTGAACTATCAAGTAGTCATCGGAATGTGCCTGTGAGATGTTCACAACATCTACAGATGACGCCAGAGGGGGTGGCGCACTGAGCGGTGCATTAAGGACATAAGCCTTCTGTGCACCAATAAGGACAATCCTCAGATCACGGACCCAGTCCACAATATTGCTACCATCATCTTTCAACTCTATTTCCCTAGGAACATATAAAAATTCAAGGGAGCTACAGCGTGAGCTACAACAGAATTTGCAAAGACACTACTGACTTTGTTCATGACAATGAGTTCAATTAAGCATATTACTTAAGAACTCCCACTCAAATTGACATCCCTCCGGTCATTCGAGGGTTGCATGATCCAAATTCACCAACTCAAGTCCAATCATCACGTGAGTTGAGGTGGTTTCAATGGTGAACATCATCATGTTGATCATATCTACTATATGACTCATGTTCGACCTTTTGGTCTCTTGTGTTCCGAGGCCATGTTTGTACATGCTAGGCTCGTCAATTTTAACCCGAGTGTTCTACACGTGCAACACTAGCTTGCACCCATTGTATATGAACGTAGAGTCTATCACACCTGATCATCACGTGGTGTCTCGATACGACGAACTTTCGCAACAATGCACGCTCGGGGAGAACACAATTGATCTTGAAATTTTAGTAAGGGATCACCTTATAATACTACCGTCTTCCTAAGAAAAACAAGGTGCATAAAAGGATTAACATCAATCCAAATCATAAGTGACATGATATGGCCATGAACTTGTGCTTTTGATCTCTATCCTTAAAGCACCGGCATGATCTCCATCATCACCGGCATGACACCATGATCTCCATCATCTTGATCTCCATCAACGTGTCGCCATCGGGGTTGTCGCGCCCACCATTATTCTACTACTATTGCTACCGCTTAGCGATAAAGTAAAGCATTACATAGCGCTTAATGATTGACACGTAGGTCATACAATAATTAAGGACAACCCTATGGCTCCTGTCGGTTGTCGTACTCATCGACATGCAAGTCGTGATATTCTATACAATACATGATCATATCATACATCACACATATCTCATCATGTAATTGGCCATATCACATTACAACATACCCTGCAAAAACAAGTTAGACGTCCTCTAATTGTTGTTGCAAATTTTACGTGGCTGCTATGGGTATCTAGCAGGAACAATTCTCACCTACGCAAAAACCACAATGGTGATACATAAGTTGCTTTTCAATCTTCTCAAGGATCGCCTTTGTAGAATCCGATCCAATTAAAGTAGGAGAAACAGACACCCACCAGCCATCTTTGTGCAACAAAGTTACACGTCAGTTGATCGAACCGGTCTCTCATAAGCGTACGAGTAAGGTTGGTCCAGGACGCTTCATCCCACAATACCGCCGAACCAAAACACGACCAAGGGAGGAAGCAATCTAAGCATGAACGCCCACAAACTCCTTTGTGTTATACTCGAGATCTCATCTACACATAGACCTAGCTCATGATGCCACTATTAGGGAACGTTGCATGGGAAACAAAAAAAATCCTACGCTTCACCAAGATCAATCTAGGAGATGAGCATCTACGAGAGGGAGAGTGGATCTACATACCCTTGTAAATCATTAAGCGTGAAGCGTTAATAAACGCGGTTGGTGTAGTCGAACATCTTCACGATCCAATCACGAGCCGTCCCGAGATCTCATCACGAGCCGTCTCGCGATCCCATCATGGTCCTTTCGATCTAGCGCCGATCGGACGACACCTCCACGTTCAGCACACATGTAGCTTGATGACGATCTCCACCTTCTTGATCCAGCAAGAGGGGTTGAATAGGTAGATGAGTTCTCCGCCAGCACAACGGCGTGGTGGCGGTGGTGGTGCAGTTGTCCTGGCAGGGCTTCGCCAAGCGCTACCGCGACAATATAGAGGAGAAATTGATCTAGAGGGGAAGGGAGAGGCTGCGGCATGGCTTTTCATGTTGCATCCCTCCCTCCCCTCAAATATATATAGGAGGGAGAGGAGGAGGCCGCGCCCTAGGGTTTCCCCTAGGGTGGGGCGGCGGCCGAGGGGGGCAACTTGGCCCCCAAGGCAAGTGGGGCGCCCCCTCTTGGGCCTGCCCTAGCCCTTCCAGCCGCATGGGCCTTAGGTGGGAGGTGCGGACAGCCCACCAGGGGCTGGTGCACCCCCTCTCACAGCCCATGGGGCCCTCCAGGGCAGGTGGACCCCAGGAACACTTCCGGCACTCCCGTCGCAAAATTGGTAGGTCCCTAAACTTTTCCGAAACCCGAATACAGCCTTCCTATATATCAATCTTTACCACTGGACCATAACGGAGCTCCTCGTCATGTCCGAGATCTCATCCAGGACTCCAAACAACCTTCGGTCACCAACATACATAACTCATCTATACCGAAACTTCACTGAACCTTAAGTGTGCAAACCTGTGGGTTCGAGAACTATGTAGACATGACCGAGACACCTCTACGGTCAATAACCAATAGCAGGACCTGGATGCCCATATTGGCTCCTACATATTCTACGAAGATCTTTATCGGTCGAACCTCTATGTCAAGGATTCAGTTAATCTCGTATGTTGTTCCCTTTGTTCTTAGGTACGTTACTTGCCCGCGATTCGATCGTCGGTATCTCTATACCTAGTTCAATCTCGTTATCGGAAAGTCTCTTTACTCGTTCCATAATACAAGATCCCATGGCTAACTCTTTAGTCACATTGCTTGCAAGGCTTATAGTCATGTTGTATTACCGAGTGGGCCCTGAGATACCTCCCCGTCATATGGAGTAACAAATCCCAGTCTTGATCCATGCCAACCCAACGGACACCCTCGGATATACCTGTAGAGCACCTTTATAGTCACCCAATTACGTTGTGATGTTTGAAACACACAAGGTACTCCTCTGGTGTTAGTATGTTGCATGATCTCATGGTCATAGGAACATATACTTGACATGCAATAAACTGTAGCAATAAACTGACACGATCATATGCTACGTTTATAGTTTGGGTCTTGTCCATCACATCATTCTCCTAATGATGTGATCCCATTATCAGATGACATCTCATGTCCATGGCTAGGAAACCTTAACCATCTGTATCAACGAGCTAGTCTATTAGAGGCATACTAGGGACATGGTGTTGTCTATGTATCCACACATGTATTTAGTTTCCAATCAATACAATTATAGCATGGATAATAAATGATTACCACGAACAAGGAAATATGGTAATAAATAATTTATTATTGCCTCTAGGGCATATTTCCAACAGAAACCCCAAGTAGCTTAGTTGAGGGAAAGCCATTAAATGAGCATGCTCATTATGTGTGACACCGCTTATCTCAAAATGAGAAACTCTTGTGACATCAAATTGATAGTTTGTGTTGATATGCTTGGAATTTATGCAAAATACATGACTTTACATGTTGTTCGGAAGAAACTAAAAAAACAGTTCCCTATGAATGTGTGTTTAATGATAATGAAATACTATCTTCTTATGCCAAGGAAGCCTATTGTTATCATGATGTCGAACAAATTGAAGAATTTGTTGCTTTTAAAGGTGCTTATGAAATTGCTTCTTTGATTGGAAACTATGATGCTACTCTTTACAAATCTGAAAAAAATTCCATACTTAAATATTGCTATGAAAACTATGCTTCTAATGCTTATGTTAAAGAATTTATTGAAAGAATGTCTGTTGCCTTGGAGGAGACTAAGATTTTGCATGAATCTATGGAGAAGAAATTCTTGGGAATATACCCTAGAGGCAATAATAAATTAGTTATTACCATATTTCCTTGTTCATGATAAATGCTTCTTATCCATGTTATAATTGTATTGATTGGAAACTCAAATACATGTGTGGATACATAGACAACAAAGTGTCCCTAGTAAGCCTCTACTAGACTAGCTCGTTGATCAAAGATGGTTAAGGTTTCCTAGCCATAGACATGAGTTTTCATTTGACAACGGGATCACATCATTACGAGAATGATATGATGGACAAGACCCAAACTATGAATGTAGCATATGATCGTGTCAGTTTATTGTAATAGTTTTCTACATGTCGAGTATCTGTTCCTATGACCATGAGATCATGCAACTCACTGACGTTGGAGGAGTACCTTGTGTGTATCAAACGTCGCAACATAACTGAGTGACTATAAAGGTGCTCTACAGGTATCTACGAGGGTGTTTGTTGAGTTGGCATGGATCAAGACTGGGATTTGTTACTTTGTGTGACAGAGAGGTATCTTAGGGCCCACTCATAATACAACATCACAATGAGCCATGGAAGAAAAGTGACTAAAGAGTTAGCCACTAGATCTTGTATTACATAATGAGTAAAGAGACTTGTAGGTAACGAAATTGTACTCGGTATAGAGATACCGACAATCGAATCTCGGGCAAGTAACATACCAAAGAAAAAAGGGAACTGCATACGGGATTAACTGAATCCTTGACATAGAGGTTCAACTGATAAAGATCTTCGTAGAATATGTAGGAACAAATATGGGGATCCAGGTCTCGCTATTGTTTATTGACTTAGAGGTGTCTTGATCATGTCTACATAGTTCTTGAACCCGCAGGGTCTGCATGCTTAACGTTCGGTGATGTTTCAGTAGTATTGAGGTATGTATGTTGACGACTGAAGGTTGTTCGGAGTCCTCGATGAGACCCCGAACGTCATGAGGAGCTCCGGAATGGTCCCGAGGTAAAGATTGATATATAGGAAAGTTGTGTTTGGGATCCACAAAGGTTTCGGGCACTTTCGCTAGTGTACTGGCAGTGACGAATGGGTTTGGGGTTCCAACAAGTGGGGCCTGTAACACTCCAAAAATTTTGATTTGCTTTTTATCAAATTCTCTATTTGATTTGAAGGAGGCTATTTTATTTTTTCCAAAAGACTCTCTTTCCAAAACAATTTGATGACAAATATTTTATGAAACCTTTTCAATCTTGGGATTCTGGTCTTGAAGATTTTTTTTCAATATGTGCTGGTTCAACACAAATACTCTTGGCATATTTTGTTATTTCTTTTATTAAAAAGATTCCTAAGAAAATTGGATTTATCCTTTCCTATTCCAAAAGCATTCCCATGCTTCTCTCATGTCATGCCCCCCATTTCAAATTTTCTGCCCAAAAGCTTCTCCCTGCTTTGGGTCATGCCAAGAATGCTATTCTAGCAAGGTTCAACCTATCCTTATTTCTTTTCTATTTATTCTAACCTCAAACCTTTTTCTGTAATTTATTTTGGACCCCTAAAGTTTACAAAGGAAGTACCAGCTTACTTTGAGCTTTGGCTCCAAATAAATTACCCTAGCTACTCCTTGATACCCTCAACCTGGATCCATCAAGAGCTGCTGGTCCACAGTTCAAATATTTCAAAATTTGTTTACTGCAAGTTTGGAGCAGATTTGCCATTTTTGATGCAATTCATTCTTTTTGCTTTCCATAAATTCTGAGAAAATTCAGGTAGTCTCTGGATGCAACAAGAGACCACCTCACCAAGTTTCAGCTCTAGAAAAAATTTCCTCATGCCTAAATCATTTCATCGAAAAGCTGGCATGCTGTGTTCCTATCGAAATTCAGAGTTCAGTGTTTCAACTTCAGAGACAGTGGCGTTTCCGTCAGTTGGCAGCGTCAATCTCACCAGTGCTGCCCTGGCGTCTAACTCCATGTTCCTCCTTCTTATCTAGTGCGCCGCACGGTCGGTTGGCATCTTCCCTTGGTCGCCGGTGAGCTGGCAAGGGCACAGCATCCCCGTGAGCAGCGGCAGCGATGCCCGCTACGGTCGTCAGGAAGCTCAGCAAGGAGTGGCGTCGTCCAGCACCGCCCACTCCACCAGGATCCTCCGTGTGGCCGTCCTATTCGTTGAGTGCACCGCAGAACCGTTGTCGTGGCCTGGGAAGCGCGGAGTGCGCTCTCTATCGCCGATGTGTCCGTGAGCTCCGTTCCATCAAGCCGTGGAGTATCGCCCACGTTAAACCTAGCTTGAGCCAAAAATGGAGCCTGCAGACCAATCTGAAGCTGCCCCGTCGCCTTTCCCTTCCGTACGATAACCTCCTTGCCGTAATCTCTTGCTGGAGTTATCCCGTAATCAGCAACCGCCTCGGGCCGACTATAAATTGAGTCCACGAGCTCTCCATCAACCCAGAGCCCCTCCACCTCTCCTCAGAACCTCTCCACGCTCATCAAAAGGCCTCGGGAGGGTCTTCTTCCTCGCCTCCGGCCGCCCCGATCCGCTTCGGACTCTGGCAAAATTCTTCCTGGTGAGCGCGTCTCCGCAGACCAACTTCGGTTAGCAACCCCCTTGTCCTCCACCTCTTCTAACCCGAGCGTCAATTTGGCGTCTATATCTTAGTCCGGCGAGATCCATCATCGCCTGAAGCTGCCATCCGCCGGAGAGGAACTGGCAGTCGCCATGGTGCTCTCTAACGCCCCCTTCCACCTCTCATTGACGCGGAATTGTCCCGTGAGTGCATCCATCCCCTTCCCCTCCTCTAGATCACCATTGATTGTCACCGGCGTTCGCCGCTAGCTCTCTGGCGCCGGAGAGACCGATTTAAACCTAATGTGGGGGTCCCCATCGTTAGCCTTTGTTTTTCTTTTTGAATCGTTTTCTGTTGGCGCCTTCGGGCCGGATGTGTTTTCTTCTCTGGAATACGTATTCCAAACCGAAGTGTTTTCTATTTATTCAATCTACCCCCTAGATAGTCTTTGTTTCATCATAGACTAGTCCCTGTGTTTAATTCCTTTATAAATTTTAAATTAAAAATGGTTTTGAGTTGATTCTTCTTCTGTCATTCTTATTTTCTACCTAGTTTGTATTCATATTTATTTGAAAAATATTTAGAACAATTTTTATGCATGCACGGTATTTACGTTAGAATTAGATATTTTATGTGACGTAGATACTGAAGGAGGTGACGGTGCCGTCAATTTCGCCGAGCTAGACTCCGACTATTCTGAACCACACAAGCATGTTTGAACCTTTGTTATGATGAGTGTTTTCATGTTTGCTTGAGTGGTTGTTCTCATGGCATGTTTATATAAGCATTTGTTGAATGATATATTTCATGCATGGTAAGTTGCAAGTGTGCTACATACTTGATGTGATCATGAAATGATGAAACAACCTAGTCATGTGGTAGCATGACAGATTGTTGGCTGGTATTGTTGGAGCGTGTCGATTCTATAACAAACTGTTTAACTCCAGTGTTGACATAGATTGAGTCTTGTCCCCGTTCTCCTTCTTTTCGTGCTGCCACATGTTTTCTGCAAAGAATATGATTTAGTAAGTTGCAAACCTCTTTCCATGTACACACCAAATAGAGGGGACGGGATGAGGGTTCCATGGCCCTGGATTAAAGCCCGTCATCCGGTCAGGGGGCATGGCTGTTTCCGGTTAGGACCGAGAGGGGGGCACCCCTTAGAGCGCGCGATATAAATTTGATCCCATGCTATTCAAGGTATTGGCCTCCCCGTCTTAAAGTCTTTCTTGAACGTTTCCTAGGGTGATACCTGGCATCGGGAGGTGGAACGGGTGTGTACTGGTTAGGTGTGTTTTCTTCTAAAATACTGTAGACGGAACTAGTCCTTTGTAACTACCGAAATCGGTTGGCTGTGGGTAAATTCAAAGTACATTGAAAGTACTCACCTGGCTTGTTGATTTGGCCAGCTGTTGAGGAAGGCGATCTTATGGATGAAGAGTACGATGGCGAGTCCGACGCCTAGAGGAGTCCCAGTCAGTCCCTCGCGATCCTGCAGTTGTTCGCTAGTATTATATTTGCTTCCGCTACCCAAATAAATCATCGAGCTTCACTCTGACACCTGATGTGTTGTAAGATATTAGAGTCAGGTCACCCACTCCATTGTGACATATCCACCACCCCCTTTTTATTGTGAGTCAGTAGTTATGCCACCATATCCATTGTGACCTATCCGCCTTTATGTTTAATATGGACGTGCTTGTAATAAATTGTTGAGCAACCTCAGCTCAACCTTGTATAATATTTAGTACTACTGGATTTCTGTATCAAGGATTTGTCTACCAGTAAGAAGGATTTTTTGTACTGGTCTGACTAAAGGGGCGATTTTTCAATAAACGTTTTTATTGAAAAACCGGTCCTGACAAGGCCCACCGCCCCAAGGCCCCCATGGCTCTTGGAGGTGGCACACCAGCCCCTGGTGGGCTGGGTAGCCAGCCCCTATAGGATCTTGCGCAAGGAGGTGGGGGGCAAGTGGGAAGGAGTCCTACTAGGACTCCACCTCCCTTGTGGGAGGTGGACTACTCCTCTCCTTGCGCCAAGACCCTAGGGGAAACCCTAGGGCACGTCCCACCTACCCCCTCTCCTCCTATATATATTGGGGGGTTTTGATGGCAGCCACCACCTGAAAATCCACGTGATGCCCTCCTCCCTCTAGATCATATTTCTCCTCTATATCTGTTCGGTATAGCTTAGAGAAGCTCTGCCGGATCAGCTCCACGACCACTGCCACCACACCATTCTGTTGCCAGAGAACTCATGCACCTCTCTACCCTCACTTGCTGGATCAAGGAGGTGGAGATCGTCATCAAGCTATATGTGTGTTGAACGCGAAGGTGTCATCCGTTCGGCGCTAGATCGGAAGGATCGTGATTGGATCGCGGGACGGATCGTGATTGGATTGCAGGACGTCTTGTGATTTGGATTGCAAAGACGTTTGACTACATCAACCGCATTTCTTAACGCTTGCCGCTTAGCAATCTACAAGGGTACGTAGATCCACTCTCCCTCTCATAGATGCTCATCACCATGGAAAAAAATGTTTCCCGTGCGACGTTTCCCAATAGTGGTATCAGTGCTAGGTCTATGCGTAGATGTGATCACGAGTAGAACACAAAGGAGTTTGTGGGGCATTGATGCTTAGATTACTTACTCCCTTGGTATTTTCTGGATTCAGCGGTATTGTGGGATGAAGCGGCTCGGACCATCCTTACTCATCCACGTACGAGAGACAGGTTCCATCGACTGACATGTGACTTTGTAGCATAAAGATGGTTGTAGGGCGTCTGTCTCTCCCACCTTAGTTGGATCAGATTCGACAAAGGAGGTCCTTGAGAAGGTTGAATAGCAATTTGTGTATCACCGTTGTAGTTTTGCATAGGTAAGAATCGTTCCTGCTAGATACCCATAGCATCCACGTAAAACATGCAACAACAATTAGAGGATGTCTAACTTGTTTTTGCAGGGTAAATTGTGATATGATATGGCCAAAGACATGATGATATATATTTGATGTATGAGATGATCATGTTTGTAATAGTTCATATCGACCTGCATGTGGATGCATACGGCAACCGGCAAGAGCCACAGGGTTGTCTTCAATTATTGTATGACCTGCGTGTCAATCATTAAGCGCTATGTAATGCTTTACTTTATCGCTGAGCGGTAGCAATAGTAGTAGAAGCATGGTGGGTGCGACAACCCCGATGGCGACACAATGATGGATATCATGGTGTTATGCTGGTGACGATGGAGGTCATGACGGTGCTTTGGTGATGGAGACCAAAAAGCACAAGTTCATGGCCATATCATGTCACTTATGATTTGCATGTGATGTTAATCCTTTTATGCATCTTATTTTGCTTAGGATGATGGTAGCATTATAAGGTGATCCCTCACTCAAATTACAAGATGAAATTATGTTCTCCTCGAGTGTGCACCTTTGCGAAAGTTCGTCGTTTAGAAGCACCACGTGATGATCGGGTGTGATAGACTCTACGTTCACATACAACGGGTGCAAGCCAGTGTTGCACATGCAGAACACTCGGGTTAAACTTGACGAGCCTAGCATGTATAGACATGGCATCGGAACACAAGAGACCGAAATGTCGAACATGAGTCATATAGTAGATATGATCAACATGGAGATGTTCACCATTAAAACCGCCTCATCTCACGTGATGATCAGACTTGGGTTGGTGAATTTGGCTCATGTAACACTCGGATGACCGGGAGGGATGTTAATTTGAGTGGGAATTTTGTAAGTAATATGATTAACTAAACTCCTTATCATGAACATTGTCTAAAGTTATCTTTGCAAAATTGTGTTGTAGATCAATAGCTCGCGTTGTAGCACCCCTGTGTTTTTTATACGTTCCTAGAGAAAATAGAGTTGAAAGATGATGGTAGTAATAATGCGGATTGGGTCCGGGATCTGAGGATTGTTCTCATTGCTACATAGAAGGCTTATGTCCTTAATGCATCACTCGGTGTGCCACCCCCTCAAGCATCATATGTAGATGTTGTGAACATCTGATAGGCACGTTCTGATGACTACTTGATAGTTCAGTGTGTCATGCATTACGGCTTAGAATTGAGCCTCCAAAACATTGTCACGGAACATATGAGATGTCCTAAGAGCTGAAATTGAGATTTCGGGATCATGCTCGTGTGGATAGGTATGAGACCTCCAACAAGATTCTTTTCCTGCAAGATGAAGGAGAATAGCTCAATCGTTGAGCATGTGCTCATATTGTCTGGGTGCTACAATTGCTTGAATCGAGTGGGAGTTGTTCTTCCAAATAAGATAGTGATTGATATAGTTCTCCAAGTCACTGCCACAAAGCTACTAGAGCTTCGTGATGAACTATAAAAATGACAAGGATGGAAAGGATGATCCCTGAGCTATTTGCGATGTTTGACACCGCGAAGGTAGAAGTCAAGAAGGAGCATCAAATGTCGATGGTTAGTAAAACCTCTAGTTTCGACAAGGGCAAGAAGGGAAACTTCATGGATGACAAGCCAGTTGCCACTCCAGTGAAGAAACACGAGGTTGATCCGAAACCCAAGACTAAGTGCTTCTATAATAAGGGGAACGGTCAATCATAGCGGAACTGCCCTAGATACTTGGCAGATAAGAAGGCTGGCAACTTCAACAGAAGTATATTTGATATACATGTTATTGATATGTACCTTGCTAGTACTCCTAGTAGCACCAGGGTATTAGATACCGGTTCAATTGCTAATGATAGTAACTCAAAGTAAAAGCTCCGGAATAAATGGAGACTAGCTAAGGGTGAGGTGACAATGTGTGTTGGAAGTGTTTCCAAGGTTGATGTGATCACCATCGTACGCTCCCTCTACCTTCGATATTAGTGTTGAACCTAAATAAATGTTATTTGATGTTTGCATTGAGCATGAACATGATTAGATCGTGTTTATTGCAATATGGTTATTCATTTAAGACAGACAATAATAGTTATTTTGTTTAAATGAATAAAACCTTCAATGGTCATGCACCCAAATGTGAATGATTTATTGAATCTCGATCATAGTGATACACATGTTCATGGTATTGATGCCAAAAGATGCAAAGTTTATAGTGATAGTACCACATACTTGTGGCACTGCCGCTAGAGGTCATATTGGTGCAAAGCGCATGAAGAAACTCCATGCTGATGGATCATTGGACTCGCTCGATTTCGAATCGGTTGAGACATGTGGACCATGCCTCTTGGGGAAGATGGCTAAGACCCAATTTTCCAATATGATGGAGCGGGCAAGTGACTTATTGGAAATGATACATGTTGATGTATGCGTCCCAATGAGTGTTGTGGTGCGCGGTGGATATCGTTATTTTCTTACCTTAACTGATGATTTGAGTATATATGGGTGTATTTACTTAATGAAACACAAGTCTGAAACGTTTGAAAAGTTCAAGCAAATTTAGAGTGAAGTTTGAGATCATCATGACAAGAAGATAAAATGTCTACGATATGATCATGGAGATGAATATCTGAGTTACAAGTTTGGTATGCAACTTAAGACAATGTGGAAATTGTTTCACAACTCACGCCACCTGGAACACCATAGTGTAATGGTGTGTCCGATCATCGTAGTCGTGCTCTATTGGATATGGTGCATACTATGATATCTCTTATCATTTTGCCACTATCATTTTGGGGTTATGCATTAGAGGCAGCTACATTCACTTTAAATAGGGTACTGTCTAAATCTATTGAGATGACACTATATGAATTATGGTTTGGCAGAAACCTAAGTTGTCATTTCTCAGAGTTTGGGAATGAGACGCTTATGTCTGATAAGCTCGAACCCAAAGCAGAAAAGTGCATATTCATAGGATATCCTAAACAGTTGGGTATACCTTCTATCTCAGATCCGAGGGCAAAGTGTTTGTTGCTAAAAATTGGGTCCTTTCTCGAGAAAGAGTTTCTCGCGAAAAGATTGAGTGGGAGGAAAGTAGAACTTGATGATGTTGTTGAACCGTCACTTCAGTTGGATAGTAGCACGATCCAAAAAGATGTTTCTACAATGACTACACCAAGTGAAGAGGAAGAAAATGATGATGATCATGAAGCTTCGGATCAAGTTACTACCGAACCTCGTAGGTCGAAAAGGAATCGTACCGCCCCTGAGTGGTACGTCAATCATGTCTTGGAGGTCATGTTGTTAGACAACAGTGAACCTACGAGCTATGAAGAAGCGATGGTGGGACCGGATTCCAACAAATGGCTAGGAGCCATGAAATCCGAGAAAGGATCCATGTATGAATACCGTGTATGGGCTTTGGTAGACTTTCGTGTTGAACAGCAGGCCGTTGAGTACGAATGGACCTTTAGAAGAAGACAGACGATGATGGTAAATGTTACCATTTATAAAGCTCGACGTGTCGCAAAGAAGTTCCCGACAAGTTCAAGGAGTTGACTACGATGAGACTTTCTCACCCGTAGCGATGCTAAAGTTTGTTGGAATTATGTTAGAAGTTACTACATGTTTCGACTATGAAATCTGGCAGATGGATGTCAAAACATAATTTCCTTAATGGTTTCCTTAAGTAGGTTGTATGTGATACAACCAGAAGGTTTTGTCAATCCTAAGGATGCTAAAAGGTATGCAAGCTCCAGCGATTCTTCTATGGGCTGGAGCAAGCATCTCGGAGTTGGAATATACGCTTTGATGGGGTGATCAAGTTTTTGGGTTTATACAAAGTTTATGAGAAACTTGTATTTACAAGAAAGTGAGTGGGAGCACTATAGAATTTTTGATAAGTATATGTGGATGACATATTGTTGATCGAAAATGATGTAGAATTTCTAGAAATCATACAGGGTTGTTTGGAAGGAGCTTTTCAAAGAAAGACCTGGAATGAATCTACTTAAATATTGGGCATCAGGGTCTATAGAGATAGATCAAGAGGTCTGATAAGACTTTCAATGAGTACATACCTTGGCAAGATTTCGAAAGAGTTCAAAATGGATCAGTCAAAGAAAGAGTTCTTGCTTGATTTGTAAGGTGTGGAGTTGAGTGAGACTCAAAGCTCGACCAGGGCAGAAGAAAGAGAAAGGACGAAGGTCATCCCCTATGCCTTATCCATAGGCTATATATAGTATGCCATGTTGTGTACCGCACCTAGTGTGTGCCTTGCCATGAGTTTGTCAAGGGGTACAAGAGTGTTCTAGGAGTGTATCACTGGACAACGGTCAAAATTATCCTTAGTAACTAGAGGACTAAGGAAATGTTTCTCGATTATGGAGGTGATAAAGAGTTCATCGTAAAGGGTTATGTCGATGCAAGCTTTGACACCAATCCGGATGACTCTGAGTAGCAATCGAGATAGGTATAGTGGAGCAATCATTTGGAATAGCTACAAGTGGAGCATGGTAGCAGCATATAAAGTATGACATAGAAATTTGCAAAGTACACCCGGATCTGAATGTTGCAGACCCGTTGACTAAAACCTCTCACAAGCAAAACATGATCAAACCCCAGAACTCATTGGGTGTAAATCACATGGTGATGTGAACGAGATGATTGACTCTAGTGCAAGTGGGAGACTGTTGGGAATACGCCCTAGAGGCAATAATAAGTTAGTTATTACCATATTTCCTTGTTAATGATAATCGTTTATTATCCATATTATAATTGTATTGATTGGAAACTCAAATACATGTGTGGATACGTAGACAACAAAGTGTCCCTAGTAAGCCTCTACTAGACTAGCTCGTTGATCATAGATGGTTAAGGTTTCCTAGCCATAGACATGAGTTGTCATTGGATAACGGGATCACATCATTAGGAAAATGATGTGAAGGACAAGACCCAAACTATGAACGTAGCATATGATCGTGTCGGTTTATTGCTATAGTTTTCTGCATGTCGAGTATCTGTTCCTATGACCATGAGATCATGTAACACACTGACACCGGAGGAGTACCTTGTGTGTATCAAATGTCGCAACGTAACTGGGTGACTATAAAGGTGCTCTATAGGTATCTACGAGGGTGTTTGTTGAGTTGGCATGGATCAAGACTAGGATTTGTTACTCCGTGTGATGGAGAGGTATCCCAGGGCCCACTCGGTAATACAACATCACAATGAGCCTTGGAAGCAAAGTGACAAAATATTTAGCCATGGGATATTGTATTACTGAACGAGTAAAGAGACTTCCGGTAATGAGATTGAACTAGGTATAAAGATATCGATGATCGAATCTCAGGCAAGTAATATACCGAAGAACAAAGGGAACTGCATACGGGATTAACTGAATCCTTGACATAGAGGTTCAGCCGATAAAGATCTTCGTAGAATATGTAGGAACCAATATGGGCATCCAGGTTCCACTATTGTTTATTGACCGTAGAGGTGTCCCGGTCATGTCTACATAGTTCTCGAACCCGCGGCGTCTCCACACTCAATGTTCGGTGACGTTTTGGTAGTACTTAGTTATGTATGTTGGTGACCAAAGGTTGTTTGGAGTCCCGTATGAGATCCCGTACATCACGAGGAGCTCTGGAATGGTCCGGTGGTAAAGATTGATATATAGGAAAGTGGTGTTTGGGCTCCAGAAAGGTTTCGGGCACTCCCGGAAGTGTACCGAGAGTGACGAATGGGTTTCGAGGGTCCACCAAGTGGGGCCTGCCCACCCCAGGGTCCCTGTGGCTCTTGGAGGTGGCGCACTAGCCCCTGGTGGGCTAGGCATCCAGGCCCTAGAGGCTCTTACGCAAGGAGGTGGGGGCAACTGGGAAGGAGTCCTACTTGGACTTCACCTCCCTTGTGGGAGGTGGACTCCTCCCCTCCTTGCGCCAAGACCCGAGGGGAAACCCTAGGGTGCCTCCCACCTACCCCGTCTCCTCTAATATATATTGGAGGGTTTTGAGGGCAGCCACCACCTGAAAAGCCATGTGTTGCCCTCCTGCCTCTAGATCGTCCCTCTCCTCTAGATCTGTTCGGTATAGCTTAGCAAAGCTATGCCGGATCAGCTCTACCACCACCGCCACCATGTCGTTGTGCTGCTGGAGAACTCATCTACCTCTCCACCCTCACTTGCTGGATCAAGGAGGTGGAGATCGTCATTGAGTTGTATGTGTGCTGAACACAGAGGTGTCATCCGTTCAGCGCTAGATCGGAAGGACAGTGATTGGATCGCGTTACGGATCGTGATTGGATCGCGGGGAGGCTTGCGATTTGGATTGCGAAGACGTTCGACTACATCAACTATGTTTCTTAACGCTTCCCGCTTAGCGATCTACAAGGGTATGTAGATCCACTCTCCGTCTCGTAGATGCTCATCGCCATGGATAGATCTTGTGTGTGCATGGGAGAATTTTTGTTTCCCATGCGACGTTCCCCAACAGAAATTATTGAAACTGTGAGCTCATTAGATGAAAAAGATGAGGAGGAGAGCAAGAATAAAAGGAGGAAGAACAGACTAGATACCTGTGCCTACCTTATAATGAGAGTAACTCTTAAATTCATACATTATTTAATCTCCCTTCATGCATACCGAAGGATGAATGCTATGATGATTGCCATGATCCCGCGGTTTCTTTTGAAATATCTCTTTTTGATGAACTTGATGCTTGCTACGCTTGTGGTCATGATGCCAATATGGATTATGCTTATGGAGATGAACTTCTATAGTTACTTATGTTAAGGATGGAATTGTTTCTATTGCACCCACACATGATAGTCCTATTATCTTTTTGAATTCTCCCAACTACACTATGACGGAGAAGTTTGCTCTTATTAAGGATTATATTGATGGGTTGCGTTTTGCTACTACACATGATGATTTTTATAAATATAATATGCATGTTCTTAATGCTCCTACTTTCGATTACTATGAGAGAGGAACTAAATATTCACCTCTCTATGTTTCCAATATGATAAAATTGCAAGAAACTACTTATGCTATGTATTGGCCTTTACTTTGTGTGAATGAATTGTTCTTTTATGGCATGCTTGTGCATAGGAAGAGAGTTAGACTTCATTTTCACATGATATATATTACTTTTTTCTCACTACTAAATTACAAATCATTTTTAATTAAAATTGGCTTTGATATACCTTGGGATCTGGGTGGATCCATTACTTGAGCACTTTATGCCTAGCTTAATGGCTTTAAAGAAAGCGCTGTCAGGGAGACAGCCTGGAAGTTTTAGAGAGTCCTTTTATTCTGTTGAGTGCTTTTATAAATTTTAAAAACAAAAAAATAGAAGGGAACCTAAAACATCACAAAAATAAAGGTGAAAGTGAGAGAGATGATGAGCATCGTTCAAGTGGGGGCTAGCCTTGAACTTTGTTCATGCCCATGGCAACTTTGTGAATCTTGAATGATAGAAACTTTTCAACAAAAATAATTATCCCCTTGTACAAATCCATTTTATTATAAAAATAATGTGCCAACATTTGCCTTTAGGATGATTAGATTGCTTGTTGGTTGGTGCGGTGTAAAAACAGAAACTTTGTCTCTAGTGCGTGAATTTACAGTTTTTACCGGAACTTCAAAAGTTTCCGAAATTTTTACACAGTACTGATATACAAAATTTTTATTTCTTCCTACTTGTTCAGAATTTTTGGAGTTACATAAGTATGGTCAAAGTTCATATTACTACAGTCTGTCCTGTTTAAGACAGGTTCTGTTTTTGATGCATTGTTCTGCTTGTTTTGATGAAACTATCGATTTTATTGGTGGTATAAGCCATGATAAGTTACAATACAGATGGGATAATGAAAATATAAAAAATGAATCGGTTTTCAATAGTACTTAAAGTAGTAATTTGATTTATTATACTAACGGATCTCACCGGTTTTTGTTAAGTTTTGTGTGGATGAAGTGTTCAAAGATCGAGGATGTCTCAATATGAGGAGAAGGAGGAGAGTCAAGAGTTCAAGGTTGGGGATGCACAAGGCACCCCATGTAAATATCCAATTATACTCAAGCGTCTATGCTTGGGGATGCCCCATAAGGCATCTCATCTTTCTTCAACAACTATCGGTATGTTTCCATTTTCGTTTCGTTCATGTGATATGTGTAAATCTTGGAGCGTCTTTTGTGTTTAGTTTCCACTTTTATTTTATGCACCATGCTGGTATGAGATAGTCCATGGTTGATTTATAGAATTCTCATTGTACTTGACTTATATCTTTTGAGTATGGCTTTATAGAATGCTTTATGTGCTTCACTTATATCATTTGAAGTTTGGATTGCCTGTTTCTCTTCACATAGAAAACCGTTATTTGTAGAATGCTCTTTTGCTTCACTTATATTTATTAGAGCATGGTATTTTGTAGAAATAATTAAACTCTCTTGATTCACTTATATCTATTTAGAGAATCAACAGGAATTGGTCATTTGCATGGTTAGTCATAAAATCCTACATAAAACTTATGGATCACTGAATATGATATGTTTGATTCCTTGCAATAGTTTTGTGATATAGAGATGATAATGTGGGAGGTACTAGTGGATGATCATTTTTAGTAAGATATTGGTGTTAAGGTTTGTGATTCCCGAAGAATTCACATATAATCTCTCGTTATGCTAGGAAGTTGGAGCACAATTTATCCTTGATTGTCCATCTTTGTGTGAAGGTCGGGGACGCGCGATGGTTAAATCCTACCAACCTCCCCCCTAGTAGCATGCATAGTAATACTTTGCTTCAAGGGCTAATAAATTTTTGCAATAAGTATTTGAGTTCTTTATGACTAATGTGAGTCCATGGATTATACACACTCTTACCTTTCCGCAATTTGCTAGCCTCTACGGTACGGTGCATTGCCCTTTCTCACCTCGAGAGTCGGCACAAACTTCACCGGTGCATCCAAACCCCATGATATGATATGCTCTATCACACATAAGCCTTATTATATATTCCTCAAAACAGCTACCATACCTACCTATTATGGCATTTCCATAGCCATTCCGAGATATATTGCCATGCAACTTCCACCACTTCTGTTTTGATGAATTGAGCATTCATTATCATATTGCTTTACAAGATCGTAAGATAGCTAGCATGATGTTTCCAAGGCTTATCTGTTTTTGATATCTTTGCTATGCTAGATCATTGCACATCCCGGTACACTGCAAGAGGCATTCATATAGAGTCATACTTTGTTCTACTATCGAGTTGTAATATTGAGTTATAAGTAAATAGAAGTGTGATGATCGTCATTCATTATTAGAGCATGTCCCAGTGAGGAAAGGATGATAGAAACGATGATTCCCTCACAAGTCCGGATGAGGCTCTGGACAAATATAAAAAAAGGAAAAAAGAGAAAAAGAAAGAAAAATAAGAAAAGAAAAATAAAAACTAATGAGATACAAAGAGAGAAGGGGCATGCTAATTCCACACTTGTGCTTCATAGTAGCACCATGTTTTTTGTATAGAGAGTCTCTTATATTGTCACTTTCATATACTAGTGGGAATTTTTCATTATAGAGTTAGATGCACACCCACTTAGTTTCCATATTGAGATTTCATACACTTATAGCTCTTAGTGCATCCGTTGCATGGCAATCCCTACTCCTCACATTGATATCGATTGATGGGCAACTCCATAGCCTGTTGGTTAGCCACATCGATGTGAGACTTTCTTACCTTTTTCTCTTCTCTATATTTACCCCTATCATCATACTCTATTTCACCCATAGTTCTATATCCATGGCTTGCACTCATGTATTGTGTGAGATTTGAAAATTATTAAGTGTGTTAAAAAGTATGAACCAATTGCTTGGCTGACACCGGGGTAGTACATGATTTATACTTTGTGTTAAGAAGACAGAGTATGACAAGGCTATATGATTTTGTAGGGATAGCATTATTTGTTGGGGAACGTTGCATGGGAAACGAACAAAATCCTATGCACACACAAGATCTATCCATGGTGACGAGCATCTACGAGAGGGAGAGTGCATCTACATGCCCATGTAGATCGCTAAGCGGGAAGCGTCAAGAAACGCGGTTGATGTAGTCGAACGTATTCGCGATCCAAATCGTCGAGCGTCCCACGATCCCATCACGATCCTTCTCGCGATCCAATCACGATTTGTCTCGCGATCCCATCATGATCGGTCCCGTGATCAAATCATGAATCGTCTCACGATCCTGATCATGGTCATTCCAATCTAGCACTGAACGGACGGTGCCTCCGTGTTCAGCACACGTACAGCTTGATGACGATCTACGGCTTCTTGATCCGGCAAGAGGGACCGGAGAGGTAGATGAGTTCTCCGGCAGTGCGACGGCGTGGCAGCGATGGTGGTGGAACTATTCTAGCAAGGCTTTGCCTAAGCACCGCCGAACTAGACTAGAGGAGAAAATCGATCTAAATGAAGTACAGGGAGCACGTGGCAATTAGGGTTAGCTTTCACCTCTAAATCCTATAGTGTATATAGGAGGGAGGGAGGGGAGGAGGCAGCCTCAAACCCTCAAAAGTTTGCCGAAATTGGAGGTGGACGAGTCCTACTCCAATCCTATTAAGAGTGGGATTCCTCCTTTCCACTTGGAAACTCTTTCCACCTCTCCACCTTTGGATTTTTTCCTTCTCAAACCTCATGGGCTTTAGGGAGGCTTAGGCGAGCCCACTAGGGGCTGGTTTGTCTCCTCCCACAGCCCATGAGGCCCCTCAGGGCGTGACATCCCTCCCGATGGTCCCCCGGTACCCTCCCGTCACTCCCGGTACACTATCGATGAGCCCAAAACATTTCCGGTGACCAAAACAGGACTTCCTATATATCAATCTATACCTCCGGACCATTCCGGAGTGCCTCGTGACGTCCAGGATCTCATCCAGGACTCCGAACAACCTTCGGTCACCACCATACATAACTCTATACTACCGAAACATCACCAAACCTTAAGTGTGCAGACCCTGCGGGTTCGAGAACTATGTAGACATAAACGAGACACCTCTATGGTCAATAACCAGTAGTGGGACCTGGATGCCCATATTTGTTCCTACATATTCTACGAAGATCTTTCTCGATTGAACCTCTATGTCAAGGATTCAGTTAATCTCGTATGCAGTTCCCTTTGTTCTTCGGTATGTTACTTGCCCGAGATTTGATCGTTGGTATCTCTATACCTAGTTCAATCTCGTTGCCGGAAATTCTCTTTACTCGTTCCGTAATATAAGATCCCATGGCTAACACTTTAGTCACATTGCTTGCAAGGCTTGTTGTGATGTTGTATTACCGAGTGGGCCCTGAGATACCTCTCCGTCACACGGAGTAAGAAATCCCAGTCTTGATCCATGCCAACCCAACAGACACCCTCGGAGATACCTGTAGAGCACCTTTATAGTCACCCAGTTACATTGTGATGTTTGATACACACAAGGTACTCCTCCAGTGTCAGTGAGTTTCATGATCTCATGGTCATAGGAATAGATACTTGACATGCAAAAAACTGTAGCAATAAACAAACATGATCATATGCTATGTTTATAGTTTGAGTCTTGTCCATCACATCATTCTCCTAATGGTGTGATCCCATTATCAAATGACATCTCATGTCCATGGCTAGGAAACCTTAACCATCTTTGATCAACGAGCTAGTCTATTAGAGGCATACTAGGTACATGGTGTTGTCTATGTATCCACACATGTATCTGAGTTTCTGATCAATACAATTGTAGCATGGATAATAAATGATTATCATGAACAAGGATATATGATAATAACTAATTTATTATTGCCTATAGGGAACATTTCCAACAGTCTCCCACTTGCACTATAGTTAATAATCTTGTTCACATCACCATGTGATTCACATTGTTATGAATCTAACACCCAATGAGTTCTAGGGCTCGGTCATGCTTTGCATGTGAGAGAGGTCTTTTAGTCAACGGGTCTACGACATTCAGATTCATGTGTACTTTGCAAATCACTATGTCATATTGTAAACACTGCTACCACACTGCACTTGGAACTATTCCAAATGGCTACTCCGCTATACGTATTCGGATTGCTACTAAGAGTCATCCGGATCTATGTTAAAGCTTGCATCGACGTAACCCTTTACGACGAACTCTTTATCACCTCCATAATTGTGAAATATTTCCTTAGTACTCCAGTTACTAAGGATAATCTTGACCGCTGTCAAGTGATCCACTCCTAGATCACTCTTGTACCCCTTGAGAGACTCATGGCAAGGCACATACAGGTGCGGTACATAGCATGACATACTATACAAAGCATATGAATAAGGCATAGGGAACGACCTTCGTCCTTTCTCTTCCTTCTTCCGGGGTCGAGCTTTGAGTCTCACTCAACTCCACACCTTACAACTCAGGCAAGAACTCTTTTTTCGACCGATCCATTTTGAACTCTTTCAAAATCTTGTCTAGGTATGTACTCATTGAAAGTCTCATCAAGCATCTTGATCTATCTCTATAGATCTTGATGCCCAACAATTAGGTAGCTTTGTCCAGGTCTTCCTTTGAAAAACTCTTTTCAAACAACCGTTTATGCTTTCCAAAAATTCTATATTATTTCCGATCAACACTATGTCAACCACATATACATATCAGAAATTCTATAGTGCTCCCACTCACTTTCTAGTAAATACAAGTTTCTCATAAACTTTGTATAAACCCAAAAACTTTGATTACCTCGTCAAACCATATATTCCAACTCCGAGATGCTTCCTCCATCCCATAGAAGGATTGCTGGAGCTTGCACACCTTTTAGCATCCTTAGGACTTACAAAACCTTCTGGTTGTATCACATACAACCTTTCCTCAAGTAAACTGCTAAGGAAACGATGTTTTGACATCCATCTGCCAGATTTCATTATTGAAAAATGCAGCAAGTGCTAACATAATTCCAACAGGCTTTAGCATCGCTAACGGTGAGAAAGTCTCATCATAGTCAATTCCCTGAACTTGGCGAAAACATCTTTGCGACAATTCGAGCTTTATAAATGGTGACATTACCATCAGCGTCTGTCTTCATCTTAAAGGTCCATTTGTACTCAACGACCTGCCGTTCAACGTGCAAGTCTACCAAAGCCCATACTTGGTTTTCATACATGGATCCTTTCTCGGATTTCATGGCCTCTAACCATTTATTGGAATCAGGGCCCATCATCGCTTCTCCATAGTTCGTAGGTTCATCATTGTCCAACAACATGACCTCCAAGACAGGGTTGTCGTACCAATCAGGAGAAGTATGCGTCCTTGTCGACCTCCGAGGCTCGATAGTAACTTGATCCGAAGCTTCATGATTATCATCATTAACTTCCTCTTCAACTAGCGTAGGTTCCACAGAAACATCTTTCTGCGCTGCACTATTCTTTCGTTGAAACAAAGGTTCAACAACCTCATCAAGTTCTAACTTCCTCCCACTCAATTCTTTCGAGAGAAACCTTTTTCTCGAGAAAGGGCCTGTTTTAGCAACAAACATTTTGCCCTCGGATCTGAGATAGAAGGCGTACCCAAATGTTTCCTTAGGGTATTCTATGAAGATGCACCTTTCCGCTTTGGGTTCGAGCTTATCAGACATAAGCAGCGTATTCCCAAACTCTGAGAAATGACAACTTAGGTTTCTACCAAATCATACGGTGTCATCTCAACGGATTTAGATGGTTCCCTATTTAAAGTGAATGTAGTTGTCTCTAATGCATATCCTCAAAACGATAGTGGCAAAAATGATAAGAGACATCACAGTACGCAACATATCCAATAAAGCACGACTACGACGTTCGGACACACCATCACACTATGGTGTTCCAGGTGGCGTGAGTTGTGAAACAACTCTCACATTGTCTTAAGTTGTATACCAAACTCGTAACTTAGATATTCACCTCCACGATCATATCGTAGACATTTATATCTTCTTGTCACAATGATCTTAAACTTCACTCTGAATTTGCTTGAACTTTTTCAAACATTTCAGACTTGTGTTTCATTAAGTAAATATACACTATATCTACTCAAATCATCAGTGAAGGTAAGAAAATAACGATATCCACCGCATACTACAACACTCATTGGACCGAATACATCAACATGTATCATTTCCAATAAGTCACTTGCCCGCTCCATCACTCCAAAAAATAGGGTCTTAGTCATCTTGCCCATGAGGCATGGTTTGCATGTCTCAACCGATTCAAAATCGAATGAGTCCAAAGATCCATCAGCATGGAGTTTCTTCATGCGATTTATACCAATATGACATTTAGCAGCAGTTCCACAAGTATGTGGTAGTATCATTATTAACTTTTATCTTTTGGTATCAATGTTATGAACATGTGTATTACTACAATCAAGATTCAATAAACCATTCCCATTGGGTGCATGACCATGGAAGGTATTATTCATGTCTAACTTAAATGAATAACCGTATTGCAATAAACACGATCTAATCACTTTCATGCTCAACGCAAACACCAAATAACATTTATTTAGGTTTATCACTAATCCCGAAGGTAGAGAGAGTGTGCGATGGTGATCACATCATCCTTGGAAACACTTCCAACACACATCGTCACCTCACTCTTAGCTAGCCTCCGTTTATTCCGTAGCTTTTATTTCGAGTTACTAACCTTTAGCAACCGAACCGGTATCTAATACCCAGGTGCTACTAGGAGTACTAGCAAGGAACACATCAATAACACGTATATCAAATATACTTATGTCGACTTTGCCAGCCTTCTTATCTACCAAGTAGGTAGGGTTGCTCCACTTCAGCGACCGCTCTCCTCATAATAGAAGCACTTAGTCTCGAGTTTGGGTTCAACCTTGGGTTTATTCATTGGAGCAGCAACTGACTTGCCATCCATGAAGTTTCCCTCTTAGCCCTTGCCCTTCTTGAAACTAGTGGTTTCACTAACCATCAACATTTGATGCTCCTTCTTGATTTCTACCTTCGCGGTGTCAAAACATCACGAATAGCTCAAGGATCATCATTTCCATCCCTGGCATAATTATAGTTCATCACGAAGCTCTAGTAGCTTAGTGATAGTGACTTGGAGAACTATATCAATCACTATCTTATCTGGAAGATCAACTCCCACTCGATTCAAGCGATTGTAGTACCCAGACAATCCGAGCACATGCTCAATGATTGAGATATTCTCCTTCATCTTGCAGGCAAAGAATCTTGTTGGACATCTAATATCTCACAACACGAGCACGAGCCTGAGATCCCAATTTCAGCTCTTAGAAAATCTCATATGTTCCATGACGTTCAAAACGTTTGGAGCCTCAATTCTAAGCCGTAATGCATGACGCACTGAACTATCAAGTAGTCATCGGAATGTGCCTGTCAGATGTTCACAACATCCACAGACTACGCTAGAGGGGGTGGCGCATCGAGCGGTGCATCAAGGACATAAGTCTTGTGTGCAGCAACTGAGGACAATCCTCTGACCATGGACCTAGTCCGCAAAATTGCTACCATTATCTATCAACTTACTTTTCTCTAGGAACATATCAATAAAATAGGGGAGCTACAGCGCGAGCTATCTACAACATAATTTGCAAAGACACTTTGACTATGTTCAGGATAATGAGTTCAATTAATCATATTACCTAAGAACTCCCACTCAAATTGACATCCCTCCGGTCATTCGAGTGATGCATGTTCCAAATTCACCAACTCAAGTCCGATCATCACGTGAGTTGAGGTGGTTTCAATGGTGATAAGCATCATGTTGATCATATCACTACTGAAATCATCAAATTTGTCATCTGCCAGTTCTTTGCCGTCAGCTGGCGGACGGCAAAGAAGCTCTTTGCCATCTGTTTCCAGAAAACAGACGGCAAACAACTAGCTGACGGCAAAGAAGCTTTTTTCCATCAGCCACTTCTTTGCCGTCAACTAGCGGACGGCAAAGAGGGAGGTGGGCCCACTGACGAGCCGCTTACAATTTAACCTAACGGCCCCCTCTTTGCCGTCTGCTAGCTGACAGCAAGCCTCCTTTGCCGTCTGCTAGAGGACGGCAAAGAAGTGACTTAACTAACGGCAGCGCCCCTCCCCGCCTCTCTCTCTCTCTCTCTGTATTTCTCTCCCTCTCCTCCCCGTCGCCCACCGCACGCGCGCTGCCGCCCCATCGCCCCACCACCCCGCCACCCCCACTGGCCCACCACCCCGGCGCCACCGCCACCCCCCGACGCCACCGTGGCCCCGTCGCCCCCGCCGTCGTGCCCGGGCCCCCTGCGCCCCGCCGCCCCGAAGCCCTGCGGCCCGTCGCCACCGCCGCCCGTCGCCTGTGCCCGTCGCCTGCGTCCGCCGCCCCACTGGCCCACCGCCCCGGCCGGTGCCCTGCGGCCCCCTGCGCCCCCTCCGCCTCTGCTACCCGCTGCTCCCAGGCGCCCGAGCGCCCCTGTCCCCGCCGCTCGGCCGCCACCGCCGCCCCAGCGTTCCCCTAGCCCTCCCCGGCGCTCCCTCACCCTCCCCGACACTCCCCCGCCCCTCCCCGACGCTCCCCTAACCCTCCCCGACGCCCCCTGCCCCGCCCCCCCTCTGGTGAGCTCTTCCCCTCTCCTGTTTTTTCTGTTTTTTTATTTTAGTTTAGGTTTAGGTTATTAGGTTAGTGTTAATTAGGCTACTGTTAATTAGGTTAGTGTTAGTTTAGGTTTATTAGGTTAGTGCAAAAAGAAGAAGAAGAAGAAGAAGATGATGATGATGATGAGAAGAAGAGAAGAAGAAGGAGAAGGAGAAGGAGAAGGAGAAGAAGAAGAAGAAGAAGAAGAAGAAGAGAAGAGCCCCCGATCCCCGATGCCACTAACCCCCAACCTCCGACGCCACCGACCCTCGACCCCTGACGCCACCTACCCCAACCCCCAATGCCACCGACCCCCGACGCCACCGACCCCTGACACCCTGGACACCCGACCCCCGACCCCCGACCACCGACACCATTGCCCCCCCGACCACCGACACCACCGACCCTCGACCACCGACGCCATCGACCGCCGATCACCAGCGCCACCGACCCCTGACTCCCGACACCACCGACCCCGACCGCCGACGCCACTGACCCCTGATGCCACTGTCTCCCGATGCCACTAACCCCCGACCCCCGACACCTATTTTGCCTCCTGTTGACCAAAAAGGTGCTCTTTGGACTTCGTGAGGCCGAGGAGGTCATAGTTTTGTAAATTATGAGCTAGGTCACATATTTTCCTATTTTGTTATAAAAAACATCATATTTTGTGTTGATCGGGTGAATTTCAATGTGCAGTTGTTCGACGACCTCCCCGTGCATTTGACGAGCTCCCCTGTTGCGTTCGTTGGTGAGCACAAATAACATCTTCTCCCCCGGCACCCTTAAAAAATTTGCTATGTTTTGGTCTTCGTGCCGATGAAACTTGCTAGCTATAGGTGTCTTCAATCATCAGTATGCGTGACCATTATGCGTCTCCTGTTTGAAAGGGTTACATCTATAAATGTGCATGCATTAGCATATTTATAACCGTGATTCTTTCGATTTGTCCAACGTTATCCATGGAATCCCGAGTATGTGTAGATTGGGTTCATTTTCCCATATGCTCTGCTCTGGATCTGAAGCAGAATTTCGTCAGTGCCTCCCTATTGTTCTCTGGGTACACATCCTCTCTGCTTATTGCCGAGGCGTGTATCAGGAGACCAGTGGGGAGGTGCTGCCGAAATTGTGCGTCGGATCTGGAGCAGGGCATGGAAAACGAACCCAATCTACACATACTCGGGTGGGATTAGGACCTATCTTTACCTACTAGCGTCTAGGTTGCATCGACATAATAAAACTAACAAACTCTATTAACTGATGAATATGGTTTGCTGAATTATGCATTTTTTGTGTCCAGTAGCTAGGCAAGATGAGTGATCGTGGGTGGATGTACACCGGTCACACTAGTCAGAAAGACATGACCCATGAATGGATAACAAAAACCAAGGAGTTTGTGAGAGTCGCATTTGTAAATGGACAGAAAACAACCTGGTGCCCCTGTGTCGATTGCGACAACTTTAAGAAGAGGTCAGAGTTTGAAATGATCATACACCTGCAGAAGTAGGGTTTTACGCCTAATTATACGGTATGGACATTTCATGATGAGTCTGTCCAACATGCCAGAGTTGAGGTGGTTCGTCGTCGCACCGACGAGCATGGTACCGAGATCGAAGACATGGTGCAAAACTTTGATGATGCTCGGGATTCGGACGATGAGATGGAGGAATATGCAAAGGCCTTCTATGAAATGTTGGAGTCTTCAAAATGTCCTCTCCACGAGCACACTGAGCTTTATCAGCTGGATGTCATCGCGCAAGTAATGGCTCTGAAGGCTCAGTTCAACCTGGGCAGAGAATGCCATGACGCGATGATGACGATATTTGGATGCTTTCTACCAAAAGGCCACGTATTGCCAGCAAACATGTACCAGTCGGACAAAATCCTACGTGCGCTTAAGATGCCCTATGAGAAGATGGATGCCTGTGAGAATGGATGTGCCTTATTTAGGCTTGAGTATGCGGGCTTCAACTATTGTCCCATTTGCAAGTCTTCCAGGTATGTTGTGGTAGACAATGGTATGGGTGAGAAGATTCAGACCAAAATCCTCATTAATGTTCTTCGGTATCTACCAATCATACCAAGACTTCAACGTCTTTTCATGGTCGAAGAGACGGCCAGACAGATGGCGTGGCATTAATTGGGCAAAAGAACAGAACTAGATGCAAATGGGAATCCGATGTTGGGACACACTTCAAACGCTTTTGCGTGGAAGCACTTCGATGCATTACATAAGGATAAAGCGTAAGATCCAAGGCATCCTCGAGTTGCCATCAGCACGGATGGGTTCAATCTGTATTGTATGACAACAGCACAATATAGTTGTTGGCCTGTATTTGTCATTCCACTCAATCTCCCCCCCCCCCGGAGAGATTATGAAAAGAAAGAACATTTTCCTGATGTTGATAATTCCAGGGCCCAAATATCCGGGGAATAATATGAATGTGTACATGCAGCTGCTTAAGGATGAATTGCAAGAAGCCTAGGATAATGGGATCAAGACATACGAGCTCGTGATGATATCTGGTGGCAGGAGGCCCCATGGCTCGATAGCCGTTGGGGATGGACTGATACATTGTCCTAGAACTCTCCCAGAGATCAAGAAGTGCCAGACGAGCTCCGATCCTGAGATAAGGCCTCGTCCACGGCCAATGGAGCTCACCATCGAGGCTAGGGCCCAGGAGCTTCTGGTGGAGGTAAACAGGCAGGCGGCACAGAGGGAGAGGGACATGGAGGAGAGGATGGCTAGGCTATTGGAGGAGGAGAGGGACCGGAACGACGCATCTCACCGGGCCCTATACGAGCTCCTCGTGGTAAGTTTCTCCTGCATATTAGCAAAATCATGCACGTAATGTTCGTTTCATCACTAACTAATATGACTGACTCGTGAAAACAAAATGTGCAGACCATGTGCCAGAACAATGGTCAGACCCCTCCGTCAATGCCCCAGATTGGTATAGCACCCACGGTGAGTTTCATTTGAATGGTCATTAGTTACTAGTATTCACATTTGAGTTGCATCATGCTAATGAGACATTGCAAATGATCTTTGGTGCAGCATGCCTCCCGACAAGCATCGATCGATCCTTCTGTGTCTGCCGCAACCCCGAACGGTCCTCCTCCGTCTCACCCTAGCGCAAACCCGACCGGTCCTTCACCTCCATGATGATGGTAAGTTTTCCCAAGTGTTTTGCTTAACAAATGCATACTTAGCTTAAGAAATGACCTATTTAGCTCCAAAATGACCTATACTTATCTTCTTTAGTTCATTTATGACATACTAAGCATACTAAGGTAAAAATGGCATGATAACCTTGGTTTAGCTCCAAAATGGCATAGACTTAGCTTATTTTCCTCCAAAATTACAAAATAACCTTACCTACCACCAAAATGACCGATTATAACTAGGATAGCTCTAAAATGACCTACACTTGCCATTTTGTCCTCCAAAATGAATAAATATGATTAGTTAGCTCAAAAATGGCATAACTACCTAGGTTAGCTCAAAAATGACCTATACTTAGCTTCTTCGGTTCATTTATGACATACTTAGCATACTTAGGTAAAAAATGGCATGATAACCTTGGTTTAGCTCCAAAATGACATAGACTTAGCTTATTTTCCTCGAAAATGACATAATAACCTTACGAAGCTCCAAAATGACATATTTACCTAGCTTAGCTCTAAAATGACCTACACTTAGCATTTTTACCTAGCTTAGCTAAAAATGGCATTTTTACCTACCTTAGTTAGAAGAAGAAGAAGATAAAGAAGAGGAGAGGAGAAAAAGAAAGAGAAGAAAAATTCTTCTTCTTCTTCTTCTAGTTAGTCTCCTTGTTCTAGTCTTCTTCTTCTTCTTCTAGCTAGTCTTCTTCTTCTAGTCTTCTTCTTCTTCTTCTTCTAACTTTCTTCTTTCCCGATTTGCAGATTTGCTTTCAATGAGGAAGCTTGCGTTGATGGAGTCTACTCTTCTTCTTGTGTTTCCTTTTTGTTTTGATTTTGTAGGATGAACAATGTGAAACTTGCTACCTATATATGTATGTATGGATGAAACCATTGTATGCTTGTTGTTGGATATGTTGGCTAGCTATATATGTTGCATATGGACTTTTCATTTGGTATGTATATATATGTGTTGGATGATCATATCCATATGGAAGGGATATGATTTGGTATGTATATGTGTTGTTATGCTTGTTAAAGTATTTTCAAATGTGTGTATATATATATATATGTATATATACATATATGTGTGTGTGTGTGTGTGTGAAATTCTGTGAAATTGAATGAACTTAAGAAAAAATAGAAAAAATAGGGGTTGTACAGGCTCTTTGCCGTCTGCTGGCAAACGGCAAAGCGCTTTGCCGTCAGACAGCAGACGGCAAAGCTTCCACGTGGCAGCTACCTGTGCAACCTGGGGTGGCATTGGGCTAGCCTATGTCATTGCTTTGTCGTCTGCTGGCAGACAGCAAAGAACTTTGCATCTTTGTCGTCTGCCAGCAGACGGCAAAGCACGCCGTTAACCCCTTAACGGACCTAAGTTGCCACGTGTGCCGTCCATGCCCTTTGCCATCTACCAGCAAAGATGCAAAGGTCTTTGTCGTCAGCTAGCAAACGGCAAAGTGGCCTTTACCGGAGCTTGTTTAGCTGGATGTGGTGTCGTTTGCTGGCTGAAGGCAAAGACCTTTGCCGTACGCCTGCATGCCTTTGCCGTCAGCCATGGCAGACGGCAAAGTTGTTGATTCCTGTAGTGTATCTACTATATGACTCATGTTCGACCTTTCGGTCTCTTGTGTTCCGAGGCCATGTCTATACATGCTAGGCTCGTCAAGTTTAACCTGAGTGTTCTGCACGTGCAACACTGGCTTGCACCCGTTGTATGTGAACGTAGAGTCTATCACACCCAATCATCACGTGGTGTCTCGACATGACGAACTTTCGCAACGGTGCACACTCGGGGAGAACACAATTAATCTTGAAATTTAAGTGAGGGATCACCTTATATTGCTACCGTTGTCCTAAGTAAAACAAGGTGCATAAAAGGATTAACATCACATGCAAATCAAAAGTGTCATGATATGGCCATGAACTCGTGCTTTTGATATCCATCTTGAAAGCATCGGCATGATCTCCATCGTCACCGACATGACACCATGATCTCCATCATCTTGATCTCCATCAACGTCCCTATGGCTACTGCCGGTTGCCGTACTCATCGACATGCAAGCCGTGATATTCTATACAAAACATGATCATCTCATACATCACATATATCTCATCATGTAACTGGCCATATCACATCACAAGATACCCTGCAAAAACAACTTAGACGTTCTCTAATAGTTGTTGCAAGTTTTACATGGCTGCTACGGGTATCTAGCAAGAACAATTCTCACCTACGCATAAACCACAACGGTGATACACAAATTGCTACTCAACCTTCTCAAGGACCGCCTTTGTCAAATCCGATCCAACTAGAGTAGGAGAGACAGACACCCGCCAGCCATCTTTGTGCAACAAGGTTACACGTTAGTCGATGGAACCGGTCTCTCATAATCGTACGAGTAAGGTTGGTCCGGGCCGCTTCATCCCACAATACCGCTGAATCAAAACATGACCAAGGGAGGAAGCAATCTGAGCATCAACGCCCACAAACTCCTTTGTGTTCTACTCATGATGTCATCTACACATAGACCTAGCTCATGATGCCACTGTGGGGAACGTTGCATGGGAAACAAAAAATTTCCTATGCACACGCAAGATCTATCCATGGTGATGAGCATCTACGAGAGGGAGAGTGGATCTACATACCCTTGTAGATCTCTAAGCGAGAAGCATTAAGAAACGCGGTTGATGTAGTCGAACGTCTTCGCGATCCAAATCGCTAAGCGTCCCGCGATCCTATCACGATCCGTCCCGCGATCCCATCATGACCCATCCTTTGATCAAATCATGAATCGTCTCGCGATCCTGATCACGGTCCTTCATATCTAGTGCCGAACGGACGGCGCCTCCACGTTCAGCACACGTGTAGCTCGATGATGATCTACGCCTTCTTGATCCAGCAAGAGGGAGCGGAGAGGTAGATAATTTCTCCGGTAGCACGACGGCGTGGCGGCGATGGTGGTGGAACTATTTTGGCAAGGCTTCTCCTAAGCACCGCCGAACTAGACTAGAGGAGAAAGCCGATCTAGATGAAGTAGAGGGAGCACGTGGCAATTAGGGTTAGCTTTCCCCTCTAAATCCTCTAGTATATATAGGAGGGAGGGAGGGGAGGAGGCAGCCTCAAACTCTCAAAAGTTGGCCAAAATTGGAGGTGGAGGAGTCCTACTCTAATCCTATTAAGAGTAGGATTCCTCCTTTCCACTTGGAAACTCTTTCCACCTCTTCACCTTTCGGTTTTTTTTCTTTCTCAAACCTCATGGGCTTTAGTGGAGGCTTCGACCAGCCCAATAGGGCTGGTTTGTCTCCTCCCACAGCCCATGAGCCTCTTGGGGCGTGACACCCCTCCTAATGGTGCCCCGGTACCCTCCTGTCACTCCCGGTACACTACCGATGAGCCCGAAACTTTTTCGGTGACCAAAACAGGACTTCCTATATATCAATCTTTACCTCCGGACCATTATGGAGCTCCTCGTGACATCCAGGATCTCATCCAGGACTCTGAACAACTTTCGCTCACCACCGTACATAACTCTATACTACTGAAACGTCATCGAACCTTAAGTGTGCAGACCCTGTGGGTTCGAGAACTATGTAGACATGACCGAAACACCTCTACGGTTAATAACCAATAGTGGGACCTGGATGCCCATATTGGTTCCTACATATTCTACAAAGATCTTTATCGATTGAACCTCTATATCAAGGATTCAGTTAATCCCGTATGCGGTTCCCTTTGTTCTTTGGTATGTTACTTGCCCAAGATTCGATCGTCGGTATCTCTATACCTAGTTCAATCTCGTTACCGTCAAGTATCTTTACTCGTTCTGTAATACAAGATCCCATGGCTAACATTTTAGTCACATTGCTTGCAAGTCTTGTTGTGATGTTGTATTACCGAGTGGGCCCTGAAATACCTCTTTGTCACACGGAGTAACAAATCCCATTCTTGATCCATGCCAACCCGACAGACACCCTCGGAGATACCTGTAGAGCACCTTTATAGTCATCCAGTTACATTGCGACGTTTGATACACACAATGTACTCCTCCGGTGTCAGTGAGTTGCATGATCTCATGGTCATAGGAATAGATACTTGACATGCAGAAAACTGTAGCAATAAACAAACATGATCATATGCTACGTTTATAATTTGGGTATTGTCCATCACATCATTCTCCTAATGATGTGATCCCGTTATCAAATGATATCTCATGTCCATGGCTAGGAAACCTTAACCATCTTTGATCAACGAGCTAGTCTATTAGAGGCATACTAGGTACATGGTGTTTTCTATGTATCCACACATGTATCTGATTTTCCGATCAATACAATTCTAGCATGCATAATAAACGATTATCATGAACAAGGAAATATGATAATAACTAATTTATTATTGCCTCTAGGGCATGTTTCGAACATTCTTTAGCCTTGATATTTTGAAAGACATGATTGTTTATTGGGATGCCTGAGTATTAATGTATTTATGTCAAATTATAGACTATTGCTTTGAATCATTCATGTCTTAATATTCATGCCATGATTAGATATATGATTAAGATTATACTAGGTAGCATTCCACATCAAAAAATATCTTTTTTTATCATTTACCTACTCGAGGACGGGCAAGAATTAAGCTTGGGGATGTTGATATGTCTCCTTCGTATCTATCATTTTTTATTATTTTATGCCAATATTATATAACTTTCACATATTTTTGGCGACATTGTATATGATTTATTGGACTAACATATTGATCCAGTGCCCAGTGTCGGTTCCTGTTTTTTGTGTGTATTTTGTTTCACAAAAATTCCATATCAAACAATGTCCAAATGCAATAAAAGTTTAATGAGAATTATTTTAGAATATTTGTGAATTCTAGGATGTGTAATCAATGAAAAAGGAGGCCCACAGCCACCACAACCCACCAGGGCGTAGCCTAGGGCCTAGGCATGGGGTGGTGCGTTGTGCTCACCTCGTAAGTCGTTTGGAGGTCTACTTTGGGCGCATGGAAGCTTATATCCAGAAAAAAATTGTGTTAAAATCTCAGCACAACTGGAGTTACGGATCTTCGGGAATATAAGAAATGGTTTTCGACCAGAAAACAAAAAATGCGAAACAAAAGAGAACAAAGAGGAAAATCCAATCTCAGAGGGGCTCCTGCCCCTCCACCGCCATGGAGGCCATGGACCACATGGGGGACTCTCCTTCCATATAGGGGGGAGGCGAAGGAAGAAGAAGAAGGAGGGGGTCTCTCTCCCCCTCTCTCCCGGTGGCGCCGGAACGCCACCGGGGCAATCATCATGACGGCGATCTACACCAACAACTTTGTCGCCGTCAACACCAACTCTCTCCCCCTCTTTGCAGCGGTGTAACACCTCTCTTCCCTGCTGTAATCTCTACTTAAACATGGTGCTCAAATCCATATATTATTTCCCAATGATATTTGACTCTCCTATGATGTTTGTGTAGATCCCTTTTGTCCTATGGGTTAATTGTGGTATGATGTTATTGATATGAGTTGTATGTTGATATGGTGCTGTCCTATGGTGCCCTCCGTGTCACACAAACATGAGGGATCCCCGCTGTGGGGTGTTGCAATATGTTCATGATATGCCTATGGTGGATGGCGCGAGTGACAGAAGCACAAACCCGAGTAGGTGGGTTGTTGCGTATGGGAGTAAAGGGGACTTGATACTTAATGCTATGGTTGGGTTTTACCTTAGTGAACTTTGATAGTTGCGGATGCTTGCTAGAGTTCCAATCATAAGTACATATGATCCAAGTACGGAAAGTGTGTTAGCGTATGTCTCTCCCTCATTGCATGTAACAAGTATCTATCATATTATATTCAATTACCTAGGGACAATCTTTCTCTTGCGTTACACAAAAAGCTTTTTACTAAGCTATTTACTTTTATTGTTTTTTTATTAAAACAACACCTAACTTTTATTTCCACATTCTTTATTATCTAGCAAAGTACTTGTTTTATTCCCGCAAAGTACTTTCATACTTGTTCTAGGTAAAGCAAACGTTAAAGTGTCCATAGAGTTGTATCGGTGGTCGATGAAACTTGAGGTAATATTTGTTCTACCTTTAGCTCCTCGTTGGATTCGACACTTTTATTATCGAAAAAGGTTACAAATGATCCCCTATACTTGTAGGTTATCAAGGATATACATGGGGAAAAGAGAATTTTGTATTTTGCCTCTATATTTGAAACTGTATATTCACGACCTGGTACATGGTATCTCAAGACTGCACATTATGCACACTTTGCATGCCCCTCTACAGCCTGATGGGAGTTTCAACAACAAGGTGGCACTGTATCGATATGCGGTTGGATTGACATTTTTTTGAGTCCGTTTTTTGAGCGATTGTCCAATTGATCAGAGATTTTGCTTTGTTGGACCGGTCCAAGGTAGGGATGAAATGGTGCATAAATGGACGACGTCGAGTGTTGCCACATTTGTTTTCACATTTTTCTGAATTGAAAACGGATACAGAAACAGTGAAATGAATAAAAAAATAGAAATTTTCAGAAGCAAATATGAAACAGGCAAGGTGTCAACGCTGATACAAAATTGCTGTTTGCCAAACGAAGGACCCCTTGAACAATTGATAAAAAGAAACAGGCAAGCCAGCAAACTATTTCAAAGAATTATATGACTACAACTCTATTGATGATCTCTTAAACCCGATAGCACCACGTGGAAGCATGTGGGTTGGCCAGTTGGATGAAATCAAGAAGGGCATTAAGTCAGGCACTAGTTTTTTTAGTTTGATACTAAGTTTGCCTAAGATCACCATACTTAAAGTTAGGCAAATTTGATCAATTTAGGTGGTTGTTTGATGCAAATCACATCTTAGACAAGTCACACTAGGGCCTCACATCACATACACTCAAAAAGTATGACATGATTCCCTTAGTCTTGCCAACTTGTGGCTTTAATTTTTATCAAACTAACTTAGCCAAGTTTGACAAAAATATGTGGCAAAATGTGACATAGTTAGGTGTAGAACCAAACAACTTCTAGCATTTTTGTTGTCGGGCCACAGTAAGTTTTGTTAAATGTTGGACGGAGCCATATGTTGCCATGGAAAAACGAAGAGTTCCGTATATGGAAATGAAATTTCCATTCATGTGGTTGTTCCACTGAAAATGTCATTTCATTTATGTTTTCATTTTCACGTAAAAAAATTCATTTTTGTATCCATTTCACAATATCCTCTTTTTAATTTTCATATTTTCTATTTTCCCTTAGAAAATCAAGTAAGTTTCCTCTCCATTTTATACTAGCCCACGATCGTCGGGTTGAGTCGAACTAACTTGTTACCTTAGCGAGCCACTGTCCCCTACAAACACAACTTAATTTAGGTGCACATGTTTGCCTTGAGAACATGAGATATTGAGGACGTGGAGTTTCTACTCTCGAGGTCAAATGCGCTCTCATGAATAGTAAAGTCAAAAATAATAGTAAAAAGTCAAACAAGTCTTATTTTTATAGCAAATTTTGTTGAATGTTCTCCATACTTATAAATTTCTACGAAAAAAAACTTTCCTAGTGCTTTGGGCAGGAAAACAACGATGCTCCAAAAGATCTATTTTTAAAAGCATTTTGGAGTGCTGGTTTTGTTATTTTTGCATGGATCTTCACGGACGTGGTTTCGTCACAAAAACTTGCACAAAAGAAAACTAAGCAAATGGGTGAGCGTTTTCTTTCTTCCACGTGAAGAAAGAAGACCCTTTGGCCAGGGTTTCTCGTGCCTCCCGCCGGTCTACCTCGTCTTCTGTGGTCTTAGGGTCGTGAAGGTGTGGTGGATCCCGGCCCTTGCCGGCGGGAGGTCTCCGTTTCTTCATACTCTTTTGAGTTTCGTTAGAGTATGTGTCCTGGTCAGAGAGGTGAGGCGGCGGTGGCTCTCTACACATGGAATAAGGTTCTCCCCGCCTTGTCTCCATCCCGATGGTGTTTTTAGCATGTTCGGAGGGCGTGTGGAGGTTCCGACGGATCTTGCAAGATTTGATATGTGTTTGTCTTCAGTGGACCCACATGGATCTTATCTTCGTTCGTCTGTGTTTGTGTGTCTATAGATTGGATCCTTCTAATCTACGCTTCTCTTCATCAGCAATGGATGTTGTTCTGGTGAGCTGGTCCTATGGGGCCTTAACACGACGACTTCCCGACTGTCTAGTATAACAAGGTTTGTCCAGCTCCGATGAGGAAGGGACGGAGACGACGACGCGGCTTCACCTTGCTCCAGTGCTAGGAATCGTCGCTAGGTGGTCTACGGAGCTAGATGCATTTTTTGCTTTTAATGTTCTTTATACTACCTTGGCAGTTGGTGAATAAATCAAAAGTTATTCTCACAAATAAAAAAATACTAAACAATGTAATATCTTGTACTCCCTCCGTTTCTAAATATAAGACATTTTAGAAATTCCACTATGAACTAGATACGGATATACATAGACATGTTTTAAAGTGTAGATTCATCCAATTTGTTTCGTATGTAGTCTCCTATTAAAATGTCTAAAAGGTCTTATATTTAGGAACGGAGGGAGTAAAAGGTATTCTGTTTTTTACTGTACATATAGCATTTGAGCTCGGGATTAGAAGGGCACTTTCGAAATATTTGTAGCTTCTCTCATACTACTACCGATAATTAACAACACTGATTAAATCATGACAACACCATTTGCGTCCTTCATTTCCGAAGGTACTCCAACTGGTGCCACGTGACACCAATGACATTTAGTACTTTCTCTGTTTATTTTTGTAAGACGTTTTAGACAGCTGGCAGTTCATTTGAGCTGTACATCTTGTAGAAGTGAACAGAGGGAGTTCTAAATCACTCATCACTCATGAGTAGAAGACGATCCCCATGCTTCCTTGTATCTTTTCCCATATCTCGTGTACGCAGTACATATTGTGTACTCCTCATATTCTCATTATGTATTACTTCCTCCGATTCAAAATAGGTTATTTTAGGAGGTTCAGGATAACAGTACTGAACACACAGTACGAACAGATGATAATATTTACTAGTTAAATTCACCATCAGATCTTCTCTTTTACATAAATCTTCATTACTATTATGCCGAGGATATACTACATTCGGAGAACCTTGTGTTCTGCGGCTACATGATATCTGAAACTGCGTATTGAAGAGCTGTACATATCTCAAGACAGGGTTGACATGCCCACAACAACCCGACAAGTGTTTCAGTCACAAGCTGGAAGAAGGCGACAAGTATAAATTTGAAATACCTTACCTGGTAATAGAGGCTCGTCACATAATTACATCTCCCAGTTTAGCACATTTGACTCCCACTTGCTAGTATCGAGCGGATGAACAGGTCCAAGAGGTAGGGCAATATCGGCATTGTATTCATAACAGCGTGGGGTATTGAGATGCCGGACTGTCCAATTGATCGGGGATTTCGCTTTCTTGGACCTGTTCAGGGGCCTGAGGGGGAACTTGTGCCGCGGCGGCCTGCAGCCGAGAATGAGATTCCTGTTCCTCTTGTTGTTGAACCACGAATCTGCTCATCCACTCGAGCAACTGCACTGCCTTCCTCTTTCCCCTTTCTGTGCCGTTCAATGCCAGCTCCCGTAACGGAACCATGATGCCACACTCATGCGCACGAGATAAATGCACAAGCTGTTGCTCGCCGCTGCACAGATGCAGCATCACAGCTGCAGCATTCTCTCTGTTTCTCGGTGACCCACTTCCGAGCAACTCGACAAGCGCAGGAACAGGCTCTGCTGCCCCAATAGCAGCCTTCCCCTCTTGGTGGCTGGATAGTATTGAGAGGATCGCCATAGCCTCGTCCATGAGAGCTCCTGTGGGGTTGGTTACTAGACCCATGATGAGTGGCACAAGGCCAGCTCGTATCGCACGGCCTTTGTTACCTTGGTAAATGCACAAGTTGAAGAGGGCTGCTGCTGCGTCTTTCTTACCCCGCTGGCTACCCTCACTTAGCAACACTACAAGGGCAGGGATAGCACCTGTTCCCCCAATCGTTACTTTGTATTCGTCGACCACAGAGAGGCTAAAAAGTGTGGCCGCAGCATTTTCCCGGGCCTCCATACTGCCATTCTTCAGCACATGGACAACACTGGGTACAGCACCAGAGGACATGATGCTTGCCTTGTTGTCCTCGTGTATGGAGAGGTTCAGAAGTGCAGTAACAGCATGTTCCTGAGTCCGCAAGTCAGATGACGATAACAGACTCAATAGTAAGGGAATTGCACCAGCCTCAGCAATGCATAGTCGGTTGTGTGCATTCCGCTTTGCGAGCAGGCGAAGCTCTGCGGCAGCTGACCTCTGCTCCTCGGGGTCTGGAGAGCATAACTTGGATAATAGAGCATCAATGTTAGCACGTTCACTAGAAGAGCATGCTGGCATTGGCTTGTTAGGCTGGGATGAGCGCTTAGGCGCTTCAATTCCGTTGGTTTCACACCACTGGGAGATGAGACTTCTAAGGACATAGTTTGGCGTCAATGTTGTGTTCGCCATCCTTTGTTGCGTAGTTGGGCAAGTGTGATGCCCAGATGCTAGCCATTTCTCCATGCACGACCGTTCATATGTCTGCAAATGGAAAAGAAAAACATCTCAAATTATTTACTGAAGTTGCATTAGAGTTTAGTTGACAAATTTTAGTTCACCTGGCCAGTAGCAACTATAACAGGATCTTTCATCAGCTCGAGAGAAATTGGACAACGGAATTCATCAGGAACGATGACAGATTTCTGGTCCCCACTTGTATTCATTATTTTGGAAGCCATAGGAGGGCCCATCTCAGGGTTGTTAGTTTGCACAAAGTCCTTTATTTTCTTCAGTAGCATTGACAATTTCTCAATGTGCTCTCCTGGATCCTGGCCACCACCAGATGCCACCATCTCATGCAGAGCAAGTGACTCTTGTGTGAGATCAGTGATAGTCATGAGGTGTAGCTTCTCTGACAACCTTTCAAGGATAGCCAGTTCTGCACTTGGGTCATAGGTCTTGTTATACAAAGATAATAGGTCGTTGTAGAACTCATCATCAGGCACATCAACCCGTTCTTTTGCTCTTTTGAGCTGTGCATGCACTAACTCAACCTGGAGAGGATTGTTAAGTGTCACCAAAACTGTAGTTCGGTACTCGACAACAATCCAAAAGGGATTCTGTTCAGTTAAGCTGATAAAATTACCTGTTCTCTAACTTCATCAGATATATCCAGTTCATTGTATGGAAAGTCGTGCAAAGCTTGTTCCAACTGAGCAACTACTTCCTGAAATTTATTCATTACTCTATCCCTATCAAAAACCTGAAAAAAAATGAGTTTAGCTAACTGATTGGGACATAATGGCACAAAAATTAAGTAGTGTTTCGAAGAGCATGCTCCTGTAAATAAGATCTATACGGTTGGCATGATATATTCAGAGGTCAAAAGGACAACAGACATAAGCGGCGAAATGACAACATCAATAACCACTTCAAGAACATTCAAGTTTTAATATCTTCACAGACTATGGTTCACACAGGACTGCACCAAGGATCAGCTTTCAGCCCTTATCTTTTTGCCTCAATGATGGATGAGGTCACAAGGAATATACAAGGAGATATCCCATGGTGTATGCTCTTTGTGGATGATATGGTGCTAGTCGATGATAGTTGGATGGGAGTTGATAGAAAGTTAGAGCTATGGGGACAAACTTTGAAATCGAAAGGTTTTTGGCTTAGTAGAACTAAAATTGAGTACATGAGGTGTTGTTTCAGTATTACTAGGCACGAGGAGGTTAGCCTTGATGGGCAGGTGGTACCTCGGAAGGACACCTTTCAATGTTTGGGGTCAATGCTGCAGAAGGATGCTAATATCGATGAAGATGGTAGCCATCAAATCAAAGCAGGATGGATGAAGTGGCGCCAAGTTTTTGGCGTTCTTTGTGACAAGAGAATGCCACAAAAGCTAAAAGGCAGGTTCTATAGGATGGCGATTCGACCCGCAGTGTTGTATGGTGCCGAGTGTTGCATGACTAAAACGTGACATGTTTCAACAATTGGGTTTAGCAGAAATGTGCATGTTCAGATGGATGTGTGGCCACACGAAAAAGGATCGGGTCCGGAATGATTCTAAGGATATCAAACACACAAAATACACCAGGCAAACTATATATCTTTCGTGTATATGCAACAACAACTACAAAACCTTTAGTCCCAAACAAGTTGGGGTAGGCTAGAGCTGAAACCCATAAGATCTCGAAACCAACTCATGGTTCTGGCACGTGGATAGTTTACTAAGGCTTTCTTGTTATTGTTGTTCACAAGCATTATATACAAGAAATAAATATAGTTTGCCTGATGTATTTTGTGTGTCTGATATCCTTAGAATCACAATTCAAAAGGAAACATGTGGCACATAATAAGACACTCAATAAACTTCATATCCAACCTGAATGGAAACATTTCAGGACCACAAAAATTAAACCAAATGAGGAAAACCACATGTAAAAACATGAGCACAAGAAAACATGTAGGAAATGGACAGCAAAATATCAATTCAGGGTACTGGATCATGGATGCACAACCGCATGCATTTGATAATATGCCTCCCCTACTTGTGCTTTGGTACGTTTTATCCTCTTTTTATTTCTGAAACACTAGTTTCTTGGATGGCTCTAGATTAAGGATTCGAGATAGGAACATGTCCGACGAGAAGGAGAACAGACAAAAACGGATAGTCAAAATACGATGGGGCATATTTATCAAATCCATCTTTGCACTTAAGCACACTTAAGCCATTAATTACATAAACCCAACCCAACCAAGGACTTAAGGCATGACCGCACTTCAGATAAGAAGGAAAATACAATGAGCTCAGGAAGTGGAACAGCAGAGGTTCACACAATGTAATTAGATCCTACTCGTTAGCCAACCAAGGCCACAAACAATATGCAGATCAGAATCAAAATTTCGATCCAAGGATCAGAAGCCCTATGTTTCTTTTATCATAGAATAATACTACAAAAGTTACCTGGTTATTTTAGATGGCAATAGCCAAGGTTAAAGCCGCGCTTTTCCATGTAAAATATCAGGAATACTAGCGAATCATGAATCTAATTCGCCCACGGGGGCATCCGAGGACCAGGAATCTGACGGAATCAGGAACCGCTCCCGCGTGGGTAGGTAAAAAAAAGGGACGTACCAAAGAGATCCTGCTCCCCTCGCGGCCGAGCTTGAGCAGCTCGAGCGCCTTCTCCAGCGCGTCGGCGAGCGTCGCCAGCGCCCGCTCCTCCTCGTCCCCCGCGGGGCGCCGGCGCTCGCGGAGCTCCTCCGCGAAGGGCCCGAGGAGGCGAATCCGGCGGGACAGCGCCAGCAGCTGCCGCCGGTACGCGTTCCGGAACTCCCCGGGCGCCGCCACGGCTTCCACCGAAGCGGCGACCCGCTCCGCAGCCGCCGCCGGGGACTCCCGCTCCGCCTCCTCCTGGTCGCCGGCCATGAGACGGGAGAAGAGAAGCAAGTAGCCCGGCCGCGTGGGGATCGGCTGGCCGGCGCTAGTGGCACGGGGCGGTAAATTGTGGGGAAGAGCGGTAGCGTGGTGGCGCTGGCCGCTCCATCTTATGGGTCGTCGGGGCGGTCAGCGCGTTGTGCTGGCCGGGCCGTCTTCGTCCTCCCTTTCCACACGGCAGATTTTTCCAAGCGTCATTTCGGGTAATACTTGGCGCAGGTGCACCGGCGGCCAATACCAACCAACCGGACGTGTGACTGTTACGGACCATTTTTTTCGTGGGAAACAAACTTTGCGAAAATTGTAGGTGATGTGTTGTTGCGTATCCGTGTGGCGATTGGTTACGTGGACTCATTTTGATTGAATTGAAGAGATTTTCAGGAGTGTGATGGTATAGTCCAACGTCATGTCATAACGCGGGATGGTTGCCCTATGCTCCTAACGCGGGAATCAAACAAGTCACTGTAGTGGATATTTGGTAAATTAGACGCGCTTTTATATTTATTTATTTATTTTGAAAAGGAGGATGACCCTCTGTTTCTGCATTTGAAAGATGCATGCGGCCACTTTATTAATTATCCATAAAGATCTTACAAAACAATACATCAATATGTGTGAAGCCGTCCCTCTTGGCAACATTTGTCGCTACTCCTATCCAATGATGAAGGGGTGCAGAAAGTGTGAGCCACGTAGCCAGACCTCTCACCTCCCCTAACATCTAAAACCGGAGGCCCCGACCGAACCACATATCGGGTCAGGGGTACAATCCATTCCGACGCACCCTCATTGGTCGTCGCCACCGCCTCCCATCAATCCATCTTCAGAACAGTTACTAACGCATCGACCTTGCAAGGCCTGCCATCGACGTCCCATGGCGCCAGACAACGCCTCCTCCCTACGCGCGCTCATCATCACGCATCCGTCGCCGAGACTTTGCTGCGCCTCGCCGCCGAGACTCCACGATGTCGATGTGTTACAGGAAACGCCACTCCATCATAGATGTCGACCACTGATTCCTCGAGCCCGTGTGTACCTCCATGAATGACGCCCCCAAGGAGAAACGACACCAAAGCGTCGCCGTCATCCGATCTACTGATCTAGGGTTTCCCCCGAAGGTAGCAAAGAGTGGCCTTGAACTTCTCCTTGGTGATGCCTTCAGGAAGGGAACGACGTAGACAGTGCCGCCATCGCCGGCCTTGGCAGTAGCCGAAGGCAAGCTTTCACCCAGATTTGTTCGAAGAGCCCATCTCTCATGCACGGGCCACCTCATCCTGCAACATCCCCGGGAACGGGATCCCAAGATCCACTGCCACCGGCGACGCCACAAGGACCCACCACATGGTCGTCATGCGTGACGAAGGGGATGGCGCCCCCACCTTGTTCAGATCCAGCAGCACGCCAACGCCTCCTGCTGCCCCTATGAAGGAGGACAGTCAACGCACGCGCCGTCGCCGGCCGCCGCCCGAGCCCGACCACCGCCGTCAGGATCCCATCGGGCCGCCGCCCGAGCGCGCCAGCTCCGCCTCTAGACGCACTTTTATATGGTAGTGTGGGAATCAAACAAGTCATGTTATAACGTGGCATTTTAATGATGAGGTATGGCATAGACTTTGCTAATTATATGGGAATTCATACGGTAGAGCTAGAATTCAGATCACTAGATGTTATCTAGTTTTGTACATGTCAAAGCCAACAATGGGATTAATGATGGAAATTGCAATCAAAGCCATCATTGATCTTATCGATCATATTATGAATGAAGAGACTAATGAAGCTTTATGTGCTGAGTTCACTGAGAAGGATATCTCTGATGCGTTGTTTCAAATTGGACCCTTGAAGGTCCCCGGCCCCGACGGTTTTCCTGCCTGTTTTTTTCAACGTAATTGGGGCACCATTAAGGATAGTATTATCATAGCACATAAGGACTTCTTCCGTACTAGTATAATAATGTCATCCAAGGTAAATAACACCGTTGTTGTGTTGATCCGAGGTTGACACACTTTTATTTTTCAAAGCAAACGTGCAGCATGCGGGTTATGCGAGGCACCTTCTACAGGTCTATGAGCAAGCCACGGGTTAGCTATTGAACCCTTCAAAGTCCTCCATTCTTTTTGGAGGCTCCTGTCTGGATGATACAATAGAAGCAACAAAAAATGTTATGGGTGTCACACGGTCTGGTTTTGAGGAGAACTACCTAGGTTTATCGACACCTGATGGTCGATTGACTAAGGGCAAGCTTCAAAATTTGTAAGTTAAGTTGAGTAAGAACTTGTTTTCGCTTGATGGGCATCCTACACAGGCGGGCAAGGAGGTTTTGATAAAGTTGGTTGCTCAATCTATCCCACTTTTATCATGAGTATATTCAAGATCCCACTTGGTGTTTGTGATGATCTGAATCGTATGGCTCGGAACTACTACTGGGGAGCGGAGAAAGGTACAATGAAGACTCACTGACATGCCTGACACAAGATGGTCTGACCGAAATCACAAGGCGGCCTTGGCTTTAGAGATTTTCAAATGTTCAACCAAGCCTTGTTGGCAAGACAGGCCTCGCGGCTCTTAACATTTTCGGATAGCTCATGCCCAAGGCTGATCAAAGCTAAGTATTACCCAAGTGGACGGTTAGAGGATATAGTGTTCTCGGGGAACCCGTCTCAATCATGGCAAGGTGTTTGTCATGGGCTAGAGCTCCTGTAGAAGGGACTGGTGTGGTGTATTGCTAATGGACAAAAGATTAGAATCTGGCGGGATAGATGACCAATCGGAGGCAACTCTAGTTCGCTCGTTTTATCCATGGGTAGATGTCAGTTCAAATGTGTGTCTGAGTTGCTCGATCATTATGGCAATTTGGATCTGCCGAGGCTACAATAGTTCTTTTTGCCACTAGATATTCAGGAAATATGCAAGATTTGAACCTCCCCTCATTTGGGTGAGTATTTCTTGGCATGGGCACCGGAACACAATGGTCTCTTCTCTCTTTGTAGCGCCTACTAGCTCACTGCTGATGAGGTTAATTGTTCTCTATTTCCTTCTACGAGCAGTTTGTCCGATGGACGCAGGGACGCTTGGCATATGATTTTGTCGTGTCCTGTTCCGCCAAAAGTACTATCCTTTGTCTAGTGAGCAGACATGGATTCATTGGCAACTTGGCTTAATAAGAAGCGCAGATCACTGGAAATTTATGGCCCTTGTCCAATCTGCGGAAGAGAGGATTAAGATTCTTTTCATGCTTTATCTAGGAACTGCTAACTAGTATCAAACGTCACGATGAGTGGTTTATTCAACTAATGTGTGACATGAATGAGCAGGTCCTTGTTCGTGTGCTAATGCTTCTTTGGAGGGTATGGCATGTACGTAATGAGCTGGTGCACGCAAAGCCAGCCCCTCCAGTGGATGTCTCGTCTAGTTTCCTGGCTAGTTACCTTGACTCGCTTGACTGTCTTAAATTTGATCCTAACGTAGACTTTGTCAAGAGTAATATGTTGGTTGAGCATAATTTCCCATTGCTACATGCCGCATGTGTTAACACTTCTAGCTCAAGTTCGCCTTGGGTACCCCCCCCCTATCAAGGGCGTGTCAAGCTAAATACGAATGGATCCATCCTTTGTGGAAAAGTGTGAGTTGGCATGGTGCTCCGGGACCATCTAGGGAGCTTGATATTTAGTGCCTGCCGATATCTGGGTGATTGTGATGATGTGTTGGAATTTGGAATTCTTGCTATTCAAGAAGGTTTAAACTTGGCATTACAGTGGAGTTCTCTACCCAGTCATATAGAGTCAGATTCCTTGGAGGTTGTGTCCTTGGTGAGGAAAGCTGGAATCAATTTGTCCAAATGCTCCTTCTTGATCAGAGAGATTAAGAATACTTTGGGGGAACATGACTCTTCTATTACTCATATTCGGCATACAAGCAATAGTGCTAGTAATTCTATGGCGAACTTTGGTAGAGGCCAGGGGCGCACCATGATTTGTCTTGGTTTGGCCCCAGATGAGGCCTTAAATATTGTATCACGTGATTGTAATCCTTAATTCCGGAGTAATAAAGAGTTATTCGCAGAAAAAGCTAGCAATGGGACGATGTTATGACAATCTATGTGGATTTCCTTTACTTGGCTACGACAACCGGAGAGGTCAAGTTTATGCATTGTAGGAGAGAAAGCTAATTTCCTGGCTTTTGAGCTAGCACAATTTTGTTTTTAAAATAACAACTCTAGTACCTAGGTTGGTGATCCCCTAGTTTCCTTCTTGGCAAACTAATTGATGATGTAAATATTTTGAGTTAATAAATCTAGTCATGATGGTCTCCCTCAAAATATTCTCATATATCATTTATATTGAGACAAAGAGTGACATGAGATTCTAATTAAACTACAAAGTAGTCATCAACTCGTGCACCTTCATAAGCTAGCAAAAGCAACGAAAAGAACCGATACGGTGAGAACTAGCATGCTTGTGTATCGAACGACACTAGTACACCGATATGGGTGATATGGCAGCGATACAGTTATCAGCGGAGTATCGTCTTTTCCGACTTAGAGAAAAATAGAAAAACATAAATATGTCATGTTGAAGATCTATGACATGTGGGGATACAACCATCCCAGTAGATGGCTCGGTACTAAACCTAACATCTCCTCTCTCTCTCTCTCTCTTTGTTCGCACGAGACAAGACTACACGAGTGAGCCACCGCCACCGCCTGGACTTAACTCACTTCTACCCCTAGTCTCGCCTCACCTAGACTTGACTCACTGCTACCTCAAGTCTCGCCCCGTATGGACTTGACTCACCGCTACCTCATGTTTCGCTGTCGCCTGGACTCGCGTTGTAAGGTATTCCCTAATGTACTCCCATGCTTGTTTCATTCCTTTGGAGTCCCTGCTCTCATCTCGTGCTTGCTTACTTCATCGGAATACCCACATTCCTAACATGCTTGATTGATTCCTTCTGAATCCATGCATTTTTCTGTGCTTGCTACTCATTATTGACAAACTGATGTTGCATGCTTGCTGCTATAGGGAGTGAAATATGGCATGGCACCTATGGGGAGTGGCATGGCAACAAGTGAGTCTTCACTTTGTGGTACTGCAGGCAACATTTAACGCTGACAGCATAGGTGAAGGGGTTGGGCATGGTGTTCTGATATGCCTCCAACGTATCTATAATTTTTTATTGTTCCATGCTATTATATTATCTGTTTTGGATGTTTTATATGCATTAATATGCTTTTTTATATTATTTTTGGGACTAACCTATTAATCTAGAGCCTAGTGCCAGTTTCTGTTTTTTCCTTGTTGTTGAGAATTGCAGATAAGGAATATTAAACGGAGTCCAAATGGAATAAAACCTTCGGAATGATTTTTTCTGGAACGGAAGGAAACCACGAGACTTGAGAACCAAGGCAGAGGAGCCATCGTGGGGCCACAAGCCCTAGGGCGCGCCCAAGGGGTAGGGCATGCCAGGCAGGCTTGTGGGCCCACGATAGTTCCCCTAACCCTAATCTTCGTCCTATAAATTCCCAAATATTCCATCATTATTAGAACAAGCCACGAAAACACTTTTCCAGCTCCAGAAGCCTCCGTTCTCGAGAGATCCAATCTTGGAGCCTTTTTCGGTAATCTGTCGGAGGGGGATTCGATTACGAAGGGCATCTACATCAACTCCATTGCCCCTTCGATGATGCGTGAGTAGTTCACCACTGACCTTCGGGTCCATAGCTAGTAGCTAGATGGCTTCATCTCTCTCTTTGCTCTTCATACCATGTTCTTCATGATCTTCATCGAGATCTATCTGATGTAATACTCTTTTGCGGTGTGTTTGTCGAGATCCGATGAATTGTGGGTTTTATGTTCAGATTATCCATGAATATTATTTGAGTATTTTCTGAATTCTTATATGCATGATTTCATATCTTTGCAAGTCTCTTCGAGTTATTGGTTTGGTTCGGCCAACTAGATTGGTAATTCTTGCAATGGGAGAAGTGCTTAGTTTTGGGTTCAATCTTGCCGTGTCCTCACCCAGTGACAAAGTAGGGGTAGCGAGGCACGTATTGTATTGTTGCCATCAAGGATAACAAGATGGGGTTTTCATCATAGTGCTTGAGTTTATCCCTCTACATCATGTCATCTTACCTAATGCGTTACTATGTTCTTTATGAACTTAATACTCTAGATGCAGGTAGGAGTCGGTCGATGTGTGGAGTAATAGTAGTAGATGCAGAATCGTTTCGGTCTACTTGACACAGACGTGATGCCTATATGCATAATCATTGCCTTGGATATCTTCATAATTATTCGTTTTTCTATCAATTGCTCGACAGTAATTTGTTCACCCACCGTAATACTTGTTATCATGAGAGAATCCTCTAGTGAAACCTATGGCCCCCGGGTCTATTTTCCATCTTATACTTTCAGATCTAAAACCAAAAATACCAAAAATACTTTGTTGCATTACTTTTACCTTTTATTTTACTTTCCTTTCAAGGAATCTATCTCTATCAGATCTCATCCTTGCAAGTAACCTTAAAGGGATTGACAACCCCTTTATAGCGTTGGGTGCAAGAGTTTGATTCATTGTGTAGGTACACCTATTGGGGACTTGCTTGTATCTCCTACTGGATTGATACCTTGGTTCTCAACAACTGAGGGAAATACTTATCTACTTTGTTGCATCACCCGTTCCTCTTCACGGAAACCAACGCATGCTCGAGAAGTAGCAAGAAGGGTTTCTGGCGCCGTTGCCGGGGAGATCTAAATCAAGCCTACCAAGTACCCATCACAAACTCATCTATTGCATTTACACTATTTTCCATTTGCCTCTCATTTTCCTCTCCCCCACTTCTAAAACGATTTTCAGAAAATACCAAAAAGATTTGCCTTTTTACTCGCCCTTTTTCGTTTGTCTTTTCGTTTGCCTTTTGCTTGCTTATGTGTTAGAATGCTCAAACTCATGGCTAGCCTTGATACTATCGCTATTACTCCCGAGAACAAAGTTCTTTATTTTAAGCAAAGGGAGGGAGAAAACTTAAAGGATGCTTGGTATAGATTTTGCAATGCTCAAAATAGATCTATTCGTAAGAAATCTACTACCGTTCTCCTTCGCAATTTTTATGTGGGTGTTTCTCATTGGAATAGATATGTTTTGGATACCATTATGGGAGGAAATTTCTTGTGAAGCATTACCTTTGATTCCTATAATTCTATGATAAATTTGGTAGGTCCACCCCCTCTCATGGTTAATGAAACAATCTTAACTTTGGAACATGTTATGTGAAGGCTAGATATCATTGAAAATAAAGTTGCTACTATAGAGCTCATTGAAAAATTGGATAAAAAGATCCATAATCATATCACTCAATATGGATCTAAGGTAGGAGTTACCCTAAAAACCCTAAGGTAAAAGGAACCTATAGTTAATGAATAATTGGACCAAGATTCCTCTAGAATAGGAAAGCTAGAGGACATTATTACCAACTTGGGTTCTGCTTTTGTAGCTGTTCAAACCACTCCTAAATTTCCTCTTTCTAAGGATTCCAAGTTTTTTTACATTCCCAAGAATAAGGATGAATCCTCTAGTAAAGGGGACGAAGAACTTAAGATGATAAGTGTTCACCCTAACTTTATCAATATTGTTTGGGAACCGATTGCTACAAAAGAATTTCTTGAGTCTTTTCCTAGAAGTATGGTTATTGATATAATTAAGGAACCTCCTGGATTCGATAAAGTCCTCACAAAAGTTGCCAATACCAAAGATGACAATACCTAGATCTATTGCGTTTTGCCTAGCTAGGGGCGTTAAACAATAGCGCTTGTTGGGAGGCAACCCAATTTTATTTTGCTTTATAATTTTTGCTTATGTTTTGGTGTGTTTTGCACATTATTAATTTTGTAGTAATTGTGTTTTTATGTTTTAATTAGTGTTTTATCCAAGTAAAACCTTTGAGGTGATCTATGGTAGTTGTTGATTTGATCTTGCTGGAAAACAGAAACTTTTGTGCTCAGTCCAAGAATTTTCTAAATTTTTCAGAGCGTCGAATTGATCTGAAATTTTTACACAAGATTTATATACAAATTTCCCTGATTTTACCAATTGTTCATAATTGTTAGATTTCCATAAGTATTCTAAGTTTATAGATAACTACAGAATGTTCTGTTTTTGACAGATTCTGTTTTCTTTGTATTGTTTGCTTATCTTGATGTATCTATGGGTTGTATCGGGTGGGGGGGTATGAGTCATGGAAAATTTAGAATACAGTAGGTATTATACAAATACAAAAAAACAATGAGTTCACAACATTACATAAAGTCGTGATTTATCTTTTTTATACTAACGGATCTCATGAGTTTTCTGTTGAGTTTTGTGTTGTGAAGTTTTCAAGTTTTGGGTGAAGATTTGATGGAGTATGGAATAAAGAGTGGTAAGATCCTAAGCTTGGGGATTACCAAGGAACCCCAAGCCATATTCAAGGATACCAAAAAGCCTAAGCTTGGGGATGCCCCGGAAGGCATCCCCTCTTTCGTCTTCAATCCATCGGTAAATTTACTTGAGGCTATATTTTTATTCACCACATGATATGTGTTTATCTTGGAGCGTCTTGTATGATATGAGTCTTTGATTTTTAGTTTTCCACAATCATCCTTGATGCACACATATTTTGAGAGAGACACGCTGAATCGTGAATTTATTAGAGTACTCTATGTGCTTCACTTATATCTTTTGAGCTAGGCAATGTTGCTCTAGTGCTTCACTTATATCTTTTTAGAGCATGGTGGTGTTATATTTTATAGAAATTATTAAACTCTCGTTCCTCACTTATATTATTTTGAGAGTTTCTTAAAAAGCATGGTAATTTGTTTAGGTTATGAATTTATTCCTAATATAATGGGCATCCAAGAGGGATATAATAAAAACTTTCATATTAAGTGTATTAAAAACTATGAGAAGTTTAATTCCTTGCATATAGTTTTGAGATAATAGAGATGGTAATATGAGAGTCATGCTAGTGAGTAGTTGTGAATTGGAAGATATACTTGTGTTAAAGCTTGTGATTCCCATAGCATGCACGTATGGTGAACCTTTATGTAACGAAGTCGGAGCATGATTTGTTAATGATTGTCGACCTTTGTGTGAGGGTCAAGAGTGCGCGATGGTTAACGCCTACCAACCTCTCCCCTGGGAGCATGTGTCTAATGCTTTGTTTGGTAACTAATATACTTTTGCAATAAGTATGTGAGTTCTTTATGACTAATATTGAGTCCATGGATTATACGCACTCTCACCCTTCCATCTTTGGTAGCCTCTCTAGTACCACGCAACTTTCGCCGGTACACCAAACCCTCATTCCTCAAAAAAGCTACCATATATTCCTCAAAACAGCCACCATACCTACCTATTATGGCATTTCCATAGCCATTCCAAGATATATTGCCATGCAACTTCCACCATGTGGTTTTTTATGACTTGTATCATCACTTCATATTGCATATAGAGTCATATTTTGTAATAGGAATCGAGTTGTAATTTCTTTTTCTTTGATTTATAAGTAAATAAAAGTGTGATGCTTTTTCATTAATAGATAATTGTCCCGTGAGACAAAAGGATGATGGAGGCTATGACTCCCTCACAAGTTGGGATGAGTAACCGGACTTTACAAAAAATAAAAGAGGCCAGCAAAGCCCAAACAAAAAAAAATAAAAGAAGCCAAAGAAGCCCAGCAAAAAAAGAAAAAGAAAGAAAAAGAAAGAAAAAATGAGAGAAATAGAGAAGGGATAATTGCTACTACATCTTTCCACACTTGTGCTTCAAAGTAGCACCATGATCTTCATGATAGAGAGTCTCCTATTTTGTCACTTTCATATAACTAGTGGATATTCATTTTGCACGACCACTTAGTTTTCTTTTTGAGCTTTCATACACTTATAACTTTAAGTGCATTTGTTGCATGTCAATCCCTACTCACTCACATTGAAATCTATTGATGGGCATCTCCATAGCTCGTTGATACGCCCAGTTGATGTGAGACTATCTTCTCCTTTTTTCTCTTGCACCTCCTCCATATTCTATTCCACCTATAATGATATATCCATGGCTCACGCTCATGTATTGCATGAGAGTTGAAAAGTTTTGAGAACACCAAAAGTGTGAAATAATTGCTTGACTTGTTCATCGGGGTTGTGCATGATTTAGATACTTTGTGTGGGGAAGATGGAGCATAGCCAGACCATATGATTTTGTAGGGATAACTTTCTAAGGCCATGTTATTCACAACTACCTTGTTGGTGTGCTCGAAGTATTACTGTTTTTATGTCAATATTAAACTATTGTTTTGAATCTTACGGATCTGAATATTCATGCCACAATAAATAATATTACATGGATAAATATGTTAGGTAGCGTTCCACATCAAAAATTATGTTTTTTATCATTTACCTACTCGAGGATGAGCAGGAATTAAGCTTGGGGATGCTAATACGTCTCCAATGTATTTATAAATTGTTCCATGCTATTGTATTATCTATTTTGGATGTTTTATATGCATTAATATGCTATTTTATATTATTTTTGGGACTAACCTATTAATCTAGAGCCTAGTGCCAGTTTATGTTTTTCCTTGTTTTTGACAATTATAGATAAGGAATATTAAATGGAGTCCAAACGGAATAAAACCTTCGGAATGATTTTTTCTTGAACGGAAGGAAACCATGAGACTTGAGAACCAAGGCAGAGGAGCCACCGTGGGGCCACAAGCCCTAGGGGCGCGCCCAGGGGGGTAGGGCACACCAGGCAGGCTTGTGGTCCCATGGTAGCTCCTCTAACCCTAATCTTCGGCCTATAAATTCCCAAATATTCCATCATTATCAGAACAAGCCACGAAAACACTTTTCTGCTGCCAGAAGTCTCCATTCCCGAGAGATCCAATCTTGGAGCCTTTTCCAGTAATCTGTCAGAGGGGGATTCGATCACGAAGGGCATCTACATCAACTCCATTGCCCCTCCGATGAAGTGTGAGTAGTTCACCACAGACCTTTGGGTCCATAGCTATTATCTAGATGGCCTCTTCTCTCTCTTTGCTCTTCAATACCATGTTCTTCATGATCTTCATGGAGATCTATCCGATGTAATACTCTTTTGCGGCGTGTTTGTAGAGATGCGATGAATTGTGGGTTTATGTTCAGATTATCCATGAATATTACTTGAGTCTTTTCTAAATTCTTATATGCGTGATTTTATGTCTTTGCAAGTCTCTTCGAGTTATTGGTTTGGTTTGTCCAACTAGATTGGTAATTCTTGCAATGGGAGAAGTGCTTAGTTTGGGTTCAATCTTGCGGTGTCCTCACCCAGTGACAAAGTAGGGGTAGCGAGGCACGTATTGTATTATTGACATCAAGGATAACAAGATGGGGTTTCCAACATATTTCTTGAGTTTATCCCTCTACATCATGTCATCCTACCTAATGCGTTACTCTGTTCTTTATGAACTTAATACTCTAGATGCAGGCAGGAGTCAGTCGATGTGTGGAGTAATAGTAGTAGATGCAGAATAGTTTCGATCTACTTGACACGAATGTGATGCCTATATGCATAATCATTGCCTTGGATATCTTCATAATTATTCATTTTTCTGTCAATTGCTCGACAATAATTTGTTCACCCACCGTAATACTTGCTATCATGAGAGAAGTCTCTAGTGAAACCTATGGCCCCCGAGTCTATTTTCCATCTTATACTTTCAGATCTAAAACCAAAAATACCAAAAATACTTTGATGCATTACTTTTACCTTTTGTTCTACTTTCCTTTCAAGCAATCTATCTCTATCAGATCTCAACCTTGCAAGTAACCTTAAAGGGATTGACAACCCCTTTATAGTGTTGGGTGCAAGAGTTTGATTCCTTGTGTAGGTACACCTATTGGGGACTTGCTTGTATCTCCTACTGGATTGATACCTTGGTTATCAACAACTAAGGGAAATACTTATCTACTTTGCTGCATCACCCGTTCCTCTTCACGGAAGCCAACGCATGCTCGAGAAGTAGCATGTTCGCAGTCCAAAATATGGCTAACGAGATACCAGAATGGTGTTCCTATTTGTCATGTTATCTTACTAGAAATTTGCATTGTTTGTTTATGGATATTGAGAAATCAGAATTGATATTTGAAATTGGAAGTTGGGAAGCTAGGAAGAAACAAGAGTATTTATCATATAGTGCAAATTGGGCTTGAAATAATCGAATATATTTGAAAAGATAGATATGGTCGACTAGAGGGGGTGAATAGGCGACAAATATTTTTTAGCTTCCTTTATCACTTTAGGCTTAATAACAAAATAGGTTGGCAAGATATGCAACTAGGTGGACAATCTATATTATGAGATCAACAATGATGACACAAGCAAGCACAATATGCAAACACAATATACGCTTGCACAAAGTAAAGGTTAGAAGTGACCACAAGTGGAGTCGATTGAGACAAGGATGTGTTACCAAAGTTCCCTCCATTTAGAGGGAGGTGCGCCTCCGTTGCAGCAGTGTGGAGGCATAATTCTCTACAAGAAGCCAATAGGGCCAACATATTCTCCTCACACCGTCTCACAATTCAAAATGTCATGATTCCACTAATGGTGCCCTTGAAGGCGGTGATCAAACCTTTACAAACAAGGTTGGGGCTCTCTCTCCACAACTTAATTGGAGGCTCCCAATGAAAGAGAAAAATATCATTAGAACCTTGCATAGGGTTCCTCATGGGGCAGAGCATGCATGGAGGATCATATTGGGATACACACAGGACATGGATTTACCTAGGTTAAGGCCCTCATGGTGAGGTAATACCCTACATCTTGCATGTATACCAATATTGATTGTGTTTCTCTCGTGGAGAGATTGGATCTGGTGGAGACCTAATGGATAGGTGGAGATATGTTAGCCACCGAATTGGTAGGCCCCTTCATCCCCGTATATAGATGGGTGAGGGCTAGGATTACATGTTCCAAGTCGGTTTACATGGCTTGATGCCCAAGTTATCTATTGGAGTACATGTATTGTTGTACAACTAATAGTATACCCTCTTGGAGGAGGCCCACCGTCAGGGGGGAGGAGCCTAAGCTACGTTCGGGATGCGATCTAGGCCTGGCGACCTTATTCTGCGGAGGTCGGGTACTCCAGGTGTATGACACCATAAGTAGCCCTTGAGCGTGTCTGGAGTTGAAGTCCTTCGTCTTCGGGAATGAGAACCTAGTCGGGCTCCATCTGTTCCGACGACAATCGTGGCTTGTCTTTATGAGTCCGACCTCAGAAATACTTGGCTTTGCTAGGTGTGTGGCCTTTTGGGCACCCTCAGCGTATTGTTCCATCGGTATCTTGTCGGCCTTAGGGTTGATGTTGAACCAAATGCATCATCTTGGACTGTTCGGTGAGGTCTTAAGGAAGAAGTCGGTCTTGTGTCAGCTTGCCTTGAAGCTGTTGGAGATGATCTATTGAGGGATGAGGCTGATGAGAGTAGGCCGACAGTGAGGCCTACAACAGAGAAGGCTCGTTGGGCAATGACATTGATGCTGTCAGGTCCTATACAAATGGTTCTTAACCCCTTTCCGCGACGCAGTTCCAAACTGTTGCCTTGCCCGTGTGGGCGATAGGAGGGCCATCCCACACTACACCGAAACATCGTCTGCGACGGGGCGAGCACCTGCTCACAATTCTCCTAAAGTAAGCGTATAAAACGTCGAGCCTATCCCACACGCCAAACTTTGACGTTATGTTTGTGATCGACCACACATCCGAGACGATGGCGCAGATATATCTGTGTGACAAATATGGATATCACGAACATTTAATCCCACGACCTGTTTGCGACAGGGACATTATGACACACAGACTCAAACTTTTAACTGTGTGCGATGGCTCTACTATCGTCAATGTGCCAATTGAATAATCATGAGTATTAGTTATTCCAATCACACACGCGGTTCGTATGTCAAATATTTTCTTGTCGTCCTACATTACACACGCACACTGGTTTGGAACCGTTTGTGGTATTGCCGCCAATCGCACATGCTTATGGCGTGCAAACACGTATATGACATTGCGCACATCCCACACGCGCAAAATATGCAACCATGTGTTGTAAAGCTAATAATCACATACGTTATTCTGCAAACAATCATGTGTAATATATGACACCATTGCACATTGTTTCTTCATTCTAACTGTGTGCACTGTAATTTATTACCTAATAGCTTATTTTTGTTAAATTATTATTCGGATTGTAAATTTCAAAATAATATGTAGATCTCATATCCATCACTATATACTCTAATTACAATGGTTCAATAGCCAATGCATAAATCAAAAGTTCAATACATGTTCGATGGCTACATAGTTTGGCAGCAGATTAAATATGATGAACCACAATGTATACTACTAGAGGCGGTAAAGGTGAAGAGAGAATTATAAATCATTTTGGCTATCAATGGTGTTGAAGAAGCGAAATACCCATAATGTGTCCTTCATGCCAAACGTGTGCACAAATTTTGCCCAACCCCTTGTGTTGATCGTTTGTCTATCCTTCACTGCCTTTAGGAAGACTTCTAGACCATTATCATGGTAGTATGAATTATATACTATAACCTTCATTGCCGCAACTCTAGTCAAGTAGTTTGCAAGTTAATCTTGAGTAAATTCCTTTGGAAACCACTGAAATTAAAAAGACAACTTTCAGGTATTCATGTCTAATAGCGTAACTTGTTCTAGGCAGGAAAAGAATGGAACTGATTACTTACCATCCTAAAGTTCACTGATGTCTTGGATAGAGTGTAAATAAAGAGTTTAATTCTGATCATATGTCTCTTCTGCCTAACCATTTTTCTTAGTTCCTCACTTGATGCGTGTTCATGTTTATCTCATTGCCCCGTATGCAAAGGGGGTCGAAGGGTGGATTAGTACCGCTGACATATGTACCTACAAACAACAAATAAATGTTAGAACCTAAGCTGTAATTACACAAATGATGTAAAATATTATATAAGACAATGAGATGTTATTAACCTCAATGGTAAATAACAGCATCGTGCACTGTAGCCCTACATAAGTACATAGAAAGGCATGCTAAATACAACAAGGTTAACATCCACCAAAAATAGCAAATGTTAATTAAACGATAGTACCTCCGGTGATATTTTCATTGTGAGGAGTAGCACAGTAGCAAAGGGACAGAGGAAAAGTACTAGATAGAACTGTTCACTACAACAGGATTAACAACAATCTAGCATATGCATTGTCAGATTGTAACTAGTATTGGTGAAAATAAACTTGACAGTTCATACTTGAACACCAATGCACATTATTGAAATAAACAACAGACATGTTAACTACAGAGTACAGACAACCTAACATAGTCATTAAAACTTTTACCAGTGAAACTAAAATTGACACTGTTAAACATCGTAAGATAGGTGTTGCTAGAGTAGAAAATGACCTAGTTGTCTAGAAAAAGGTAGGGAAAATAGCTAAGATGTGTTAGGCGAGTTTACTACAACAGGCTTAACACATCAACCTTACAAAACATACACATTGCAACTGGTATTGGTAAAATTGAACTGGATAGTTCATACTTGGTAAATCCCGAGGGGTGGTTGTTGGGGCACTTCATCTCGGGCGGAGCCCACCCAAAGTCTGCGGCGAGGTATTCTTGGATATAACTGTTCACTAAAGCATGGTACCGGATATAACTGTTCACTAAAGCATGGTAATTAAAGGACAACATCTCCAGTGATATCTTCATTGTGAAGAGTAGCACGGTACCAGACAAACAGCGTAAAACATGGATATAATTTTTCACTACAACATGCTTAACAACAACCTAGCATAGGAATTATAGGTATATAACTGGTATTGGTGAAAGTGAACTGGACAATTCATACTTTAACAACACAATGCGCATAACCAAAATAAACAATGAACGTGTTAACTACATAGTACACACAACCTAACATAACAATTAAAACTTGTACCGGTGAAACTCAAATTAACACTGAAATTGACATGATTAAGCATTGCAACTAGCATTTGTAAAATTGACCTAGGTAGTTCATCTTGACAAATACCGAGGGGTAGTTGTTGGGGCATTTCATCTCGGCTAGTGCCCGTCCAAAGTTGGTGGCGAAGTGTTTCCGCGAGTCGAAGCATGGATCAGTACCGCTAACATATGTACGTGTACAGGCAACAAGTAAATATTAAAAGTGTGGGGCACTTCATCTCGACCAGAGCCCGCACCAAGTTAGCAGCGTCGGCAACAAGGCGTTCCTCCGGGTCGACACCCATAGTGGCCTCCGCATCGTCGACCGCCATGAGCTCCTTGACCTCCGTGTGATATGTGGTTGGGCTTACGCGGGGATGCTCAGCGATAGGGGTGGGGATCTAGAGGCATGGGGGTGGTTTGCTAGCTTCATCTGAGCAATCGGGCTGAGACGGTGATGGATATCAGTGGTTAACTCATTAGATCGACGAGGCTGGGGCAGAACATAGATAAGGTTGCGGCGGCGGCAGTTTGGGCTGCAAGGAGAGGGGGTGGGGATAGGGGAAATGTGATGGGTGGGAATGGGGTGGTAGGAATAACTTCTCAAATTGCGCGCCTACTGAATTTTTTTTTGCAAAACTCGAACCTTACGCTGGAGAAACACGCAACACACGCGAAGCGCATCAAATACCCGTGTGTGAGAAAAGACAAAACTGGTGATCCCACGTCAGAAAAATTGTACACTCAATGAACGTATTTAAATTTGCAAATCATAATTTGCTCTAAAAACTACTAGTAGGGGTAAGTACTAATACTTGGATGCTCATAATTAATTCAACAAATGTTTGGGCTGATGGAGAACGTTGCATGGGAAACAAAAAAATTCCTACGCACACGCAAGATCTATCCATGGTGATGAGCATCTACGAGAGGGAGAGTGGATCTACATACCCTTGTAGATCGCTAAGCGGGAAGCATTAAGAAATGCGGTTGATGTAGTCGAACATCTTTGCAACCCAAATCGCTAGTCGTCCCGCGATCCGATCATGATCCGTCCTGATCTAGCGCCGAACGGACGTCACCTCCGCATCCAGCACACGTACAACTTGATGATGATCTCTGCCTTCTTACTCTAGCAAGAGGGAGCGGAGAGGTAGATGAGAACTCTGGCAGTGCGACGACACGGTGGTGGCGGTGGTGGAACTATTCCGGGAGGGCTTCGCCTAAGCATCGCTGAAAACTAGGGGGGACGATCTAGTGGGGAGAGAGGGATGCATCGTGGCTTAGGGTTGGGTGCGGCTGCCCTATCTCCCCTCCAATATATATAGGAGGGAGGGGAGGGGACGAAGCCCCTAGGGTTTCCCCTAGGAGTCGGCCGAAGGAGATGTAGAGGAGTCCACCTCCAATCCTACTCCAAGTAGGATTTCAATCCTACTTGGATTTCCTTCCCCCCACTTTGGGGTTTCCTTTCTCCACACCCCAGCCGCATGGGCCCTTAGGGGCTGGCTTGTCCATCCCACTAAGGGCTGGTGCGCCACTCCTAAGGCCCATGTGTGCCCCCAGCGTGGGTGGCCCCTCCCGCTGGCCCCTGGAACCCTTCCAGCACCCCTGGCACACTACCGGAAATACCCGAAACTTTTACGGTGACCAAAACATGACTTCCTATATATCAATATTTACCTCCGGACCATTCCGGAGCTCCTCGTGATGTTCGGGATCTCATCTAGGACTCCGAACAACCTTCGGTCACCACCATACATAACTCAATACTACCGAAGCATCACCGAACGTTAAGTGTGCAGACCATACGGGTTCGAGAATTATGTAGACATGACCGAGACACTTTTTAGGATTGGAAGTAGATCTAGAGGGAGGTGGGTTAGACTACTTGACCAAATAAAAATCTACTTTTTTCCCAATTTTAAGTGTTGGCAGATTTTAGCATTCATAGCAAGTCAAGCACACCCTACACATGCATGTCTACGAGTATACCAGCGGAAGGTAAAGACAAGCATGAGTAGTAAAGGAAGGGTAGGAAGATCAAATGCAATTTGGAGACGCAAATATTTTTCCTGTGGTTCCGATAGGTGGTGCTATCGTACGTCCACGTTTATGGAATCTTCAACCCACGGAGGGTAACGGTCGCGAGAGCCCATGGAGGGCTCTACCCACGGAAGGTTCCACGACGAAGCAACCTTGACTATACCATGATGGCCTACATCCACGGAGGACTAGCCTAACTCGATAGATCTTCACAAAGTAGGTGATCTCCTTGCCCTTACAAACTTCTTGGTTCACTCCACAACACGAAGTAGGAGGCTCCCAAGCGACACGTAACCAATCTAGGAGGCACCACCCTCAAAAAGGTAGTAGGCTCGATAATGTCGATGAACTCCTTGCTCTTGTGCTTTAAGATGATAGACTCCTCAACACTCAATCACAATCTCATAGATTTGGCTTTGGTGGAAGAGATTGATTGGGTGGAAAACAACTTGGGGAGGCTAGAGATCAAGATTCATATGGTTGGAATGGAATGGCATGATCTCAACACATGAGTAGGTGGCTCTCTCTTAGAAAACTAGTTGGTATGAGTGTGGATCTGTTCTGAGTGCTTCTGTTTCGAGTAGGTGGTGGTGAAGGGGTATACATAGGCATCTCAAAAAATCCAACCATTACACCTAAAGTGACCAACTCGGTGACACCGATGTGTGAATCTCGGTGGTACTGAATTGTCCAAAAGGTGAAAACTTTTGTATCTCGGTGAGAGCGATATGTAAATCTCGATGGTACCAATCAGGTGACCAATGGTCAGATTGCGCAACTCGGTGACGCCGATTGAACAAACTCGGTGGTACCGATTTTATGAATCGAGGTAACAGAAAGTTGGCAACCAAAAATCGGGGGCACCAAAGCAGAATCGGTTGCACCGATGTTCTAGGGTTTGGCATGGGTCTGTCTGAGTTTGGGAATCGGTGGCACTGAGTGGAATTTGTTGGTTGCATCGACTTTGGATATTTGGCTTAGGACAGACTTTTGTGGAAGAGCTTATGGGTGTTTTTGGTGACTATCACTTGTGCACATGGAGCATCTTGTTCACCAACAGTATCCTACTCCCTTTTAATAGTATTGTCTTTCCTATGGACTCAAAGTGATTTCTCACAAAGTAAAATGTAGAGTCCTCTTCCTTGAAGCTTTGCCAATCCATTTCCTTGCATCTTGGGGCTTCTCCACAATCCTTTTGGCATCCCTATCATTGAGCTTTTCCTGAAATATGCTTAGTGAAAACATTAGTTCATTGACATATATGTTGTTATTAATTACCAAAACCACTAAGGGAGCAAATGTGCTTTCACATTTGGGACTCCGAACAACCTTCGGTCACCACCATACATAACTCAATACTACCGAAACGTCACCGAACGTTAAGTGTGCAGACCCTGTGGGTTGGATAACCATGTAGACATGACCGAGACACTTCTACGGTCAATAACCAATAGCGGGACCTGGATGCCCATATTGGTTCCAACATATTCTACGAAGATCTTTATCGGTTGAACCTCTATGTAAAGGATTCAGTTAATCTCGTATGATGTTCCCTTTATTCTTCGGTATGTTACTTGCCCGAGATTCGATCATCGGTATCTCTATACCTAGTTCAATCTCGTTACCGGCAAGTCTCTTTACTCGTTCTATAATACAAGATCCTGTGGCTAACTATTTAGTCACTTTTCTTGCAAGGCTTGTTGTGGTGTTGTATTACCGAACGGGCCCTGAGATACCACTGCGTCACATGGAGTAACAAATCCCAATCTTGATCCATGCCCACTCAACAGACACATTCGGAGATACCTGTAGAGCATATTTATACTCACCAAGTTACGTTGCAACGTTTGATACACACAAGGTATTCATCCGATGTCAGTGAGTTTCATGTTCTCATGGTCATAGGAATGGATACTTGACATATAGAAAACTATAGCAATAAACTGACACGATCATATGCTACTTTCATAGTTTGGGTATTGTCCATCACATCATTCTCCCAATGATGTGATCCCGTTATCAAATGACATCTCCTCTCTATGTCTAGGTAACTTTGACCATCTTTGATCAATGAGCTAGTCTACTAGAGGCATACTAGGGACATAGTGTTGTCTATGTATCCACACATGCATTTGAGTTTCCAATCAATACAATTATAGCATGGATAATAAATGATTATCATGAACAAGGAAATATAATAATAACCACTTTATTATTGCCTCTAGGGCATATTTCCAATAGTCTCCCACTTGCACTAGAGTCAATAATCTAGCTCACATCACTATGTGATTTACATTGTAATGAATCTAACACCCATACAGTTCTGGTGTTGATCATGTTTAGCCCTTGGAAGAGATTTAATCAACGGGTCTGCAACATTCAGATCCGTGTGTACTTTGCAAATATTTATGTCCTCCTCCTTGATGTAATCACGGATGGAATACAAGCGTCTGTTTATGTGTCTGGTCCTCTTGTGAAACCTTGGTTCCTTGGCCAAAGCAATGGCACTAGTGTTATCACAGAACAGAGTCATTGGGTCCAGTGCATTGGGCATCACTCCAAGATCTGTCATGAACTCCTTCATCCAGACACCTTCCTTCGCCGCCTCCGAGGCAGCGATGTACCCCGCTTCGCATGTAGAATCAGCTGCCACCCTCTGCTTGGAACTGCACCAGCTTACCGCTCCCCCATTGAGAATAAATACGTATCAGGTTTGAGACTTAGAGTCAGCTGGATCAGTGTCAAACCTTGCATCGACGTAACCATTTACGATGAGCTCTTGATCACCTCCATAAACGAGAAACATTTCCTTAGTCCTTTTCAGATACTTAAGGATATTCTTAACCGTCGTCCAATGCTCCATTCCTGGATCACTTTGAAACCTTCCGGCCATACTTATGGCAAGGCCGACATCAGGTCTTGTGCACAATATTGCATACATGATAGAGCATATGGCTAAAGCATAGGGGATGACACTCATCTTTTCTCTATCTTCTGAATCACTGGGCATTGAGTCTTACTCAACTTCACACCTTGCAATACAGGCAAGGACCCCTTCTTGGACTGATCCATTTTGAACTTCTTCAAAACTTTGTCAAGGTATGTGCTCTGTGAAAGTCCTATAAAGCATCTCGACCTATCTCTATAGATCTTGATGCCTAATATGGAAGCAGCTTCTCCTAGGTCCTTCATTGAAAAACTTTTGTTCAAATATTCCTTCACGCTTTCCAACATTTCTATATTGTTTCCCATCAGCAATATGTCATCCACATATAATATTAGAAATGCTATAGAGCTCCCACTCACTTTATTGTAAATACAAGCTTCTTCGTAAACTTGTATAAACCAAAATGCTTTGATCACCTCATCAAAGCGAAGATTCCAACTCCGAGCTGCTTGCACCAGTCCATAAATGGATCGCTAGAGTTTGCAAAGTTTGTTAACATTCTCTGGATCGACAAAACCTTCTGGTTGTAGCATATACAACTCTTCCTTAAGATAACCGTTAAGGAACGCTGTTTTGACATAAATCTACCAAATTTGATTATAAAAAAATGCAGCTATTGGTAACATGATTCCGACGGACTTAAGAATCACTACGGGTGATAAGGTCTCATCGTAGTCAACTCCTTGAACTTGTGAAAACCCTTTGCCACAAGTCGATGTTTATAGACGGTGACATTACCATCCGTGTTCACCTTCTTCTTAAATATCCATTTGTTCTGAATGGCCTTTTGTCCTTCAGGTAATACTTCCAAAGTCCATACTTTGTTTTCATACATGGATCCCATCTCGAATTTCATATCCTCTAACCATTTGTTGGAATCCGGGCCCATCATCGCTTCTCCATAGCTTGTAGGTTCATGTTTTTCCAACAACATAACCTCTAAGACAGGGTTGTCGTACCACTCAGGAGCAGTACGTGTCCTTGTCGACCTACGAGGTTCGATAACTTGATCTGAAGCTTCATGACATCATCATTAACTTCCTATTCAACTGACGTAGGCTCCACAAAAACATCTTTTTGCGCTGCGCTACTCTCTGGTTGAAACAAAGGTTGAACAACCTCATCAAGTTCTATCTTCCTCCCACTCAATTCTTTCAAGAGAAACTCTTTCTCAAGTGATGTTCCCTTTTTTAACGACAAACACTTTGCCTTCGGATCTGAGACAGAAGGTATACCCAACTTTCTTTTTTGGGTATCCTATGAAGACGCATTTCTCCACTTTGGGTTCCAGCTTTTTAGGCTGAAGCTTTTTGACATAAGCATCACATCCCGAAACTTTAAGAAACGACAACTTTGGCTTCTTGCCAAACCACAATCCATATGGTGTCGTCTCAACGGATTTCGATGGTGCCCTATTTTAAGTGAATGCAACTATCTCTAATGCATAACCCCAAAATGATAGTGGCAAATTGGCAAGAGACATCACAGAATGCACCATATACAATAAGGTTCGATTACGACGTTCAGACACACCATTATGCTGTGGTGTTCCAGGCGGTGTCAATTGTGAAACAATTCCACACTGTCTTAAGTGACTGCCAAACTCATAACTCAGATATTCTCCTCCTCGATCAGACCGTAGGAACTTAATCTTCTTGTTACAATGATTCTTAGCTTCACTCTGAAATTGCTTGAACTTTTCAAACATTTCATATTTGTGTTTCATTAAGTAAATATACCCATATCTACTTAAGTCATCAGTGAAGGTGAGAAAGTAAAGATATCCACCGCGCACCTCAATGCTCATTGGACCGCACACATCAGTATGTATGATTTCCAACAAGTCACTTGCCCGCTCCATTGTTCCACAGAACGGGGTCTTAGTCATCTTGCCCATGAGGCATGGTTCACATGTGTCAGAAGATTCAAAATAAAGTGACTCCGAAAGTCCATCAGCATGGAGCTTCTTCATGCGTTTTACACCAATATGACCTAAGCAGCAGTGCCACAAAAAAGTGGTATTATCATTATCAACTCTACATCTTTTGGCATCAATGTTATGAACATGTGTATCATCACTATCGAGATTCAATAAGAATAAACCCCTCACATTGGGTGCATGACCATAAAAGATATTACTCATATAATAGAACAACCATTATTCTCCGAGTTAAATGAGTAACCGTATCGCAATAAACAAGATCCAGATATAATGTTCATGCTTAACGCATGCACTAAATAACAATTATTCAGGTTCATCACTAAACCCGATGGTAATCGAAGAGAGAGCGTGCCGACGACGATCACATCAACCTTGGAACCATTTCCCACGCGCATCGTCACTTCGTCCTTAGCCAACCTCCGTCTATTTCGTAGGTTCCGCTTTGACCTGCAAATGTGAGCAACCGAACCGGTATAAAAAGCACACGGATGGACTCCCTTTTCTTGCGTGCTTTTTCCTTTTTCCGCTCGGCCTATGAAACTTTGGCTTCCAGTTGATCCTCCGCCCATACGACGTAAGCATCTTCATAGTCCACCCACGTTGGTGTGTGGTCATGGACAGTGAAGAACTCTGCGCAACGGGATGCCATCGCCTCCTTATTAGTTAGTGTGTGGTTGCGAGCTGCGATGAATGCGGAGCGACAAGATGCCATCACTTTCTTACCAGTTAGTGTGCGGCGTGGTGACACAATCGACACGTGGAGATAGCTCTAGACCTGGCCGGAAAGCCGTATAATGCGGTGGTTTTTTATAGTAGTAGATATCGATATATACGATGTCGTAGTCCGTGCTTTGGCTACTTCAATTTGCCACGATGTGACCTGGCTATTCTTGCAAGCATGCATGTTCTAGAGCATGCGTTGTCATCCAGAACTTGCGTCATCCTAGAGAACCCGAGTCATCGTTGTTGGGTGCTGCCAGACGTGTAGTCACATCAATAGACGAGGCGCGGTCTGATACGTCTCCAATGTATCTACAATTTATGAAGTATCCATGCCATATTTACAACACTTTTTTACGATTTTGGTATGATTTGCATGGAACTAACCCGGACTAACATTGTTTTCAGTAGAACTACCGTGGCGTTGTTTTTTGTGAAGAAATAAAAGTTCCCCAAATGCAACAAAACTTTCTGATGATTTTTTTGGAAGAAAAGAGGCACTAGAAGCTTCGTGGGAGTGCCAAAAGAGCCACGAGGTGGGAACAACCCACCAGGGCGCGCCAGCCCCCTTTGGCTTGCGCTGGTGTCTTGTGGTCCACTCGTGGCACATCTTCGCATGAAACTGACGCTAAAAAATCCTATATATTCAGAAACCCCCAGAAATAACCCTAGATCAGAAGTTCCGCCGCCGCAAGCCTCTGTAGCCAGGAAAAACCAATCTAGACCCCATTCCGGCACCCTATCAGAGTGGGAAATCATCACCGAAGGCCATCTTCATCATCCCTGTGGTCTCCATGATGAGGAGGGAGTAGTCCACCCTCGGGGCTGACGGTTTGTACCAGTAGCTATGTGTTCAATCTCTCTCTCTCCCTCTCTCTTTCTTTGTGTCTCTCTCATGTTCTTGAGATGGCATGATCTTGATGTATCACGGGCTTTGTTAATATAGTTGGATCATATGGTGTTTCCCCCTCTCTATCTTGTTGTGATGAATTCAGGTTTCCCTTTGAAATTTTGTTATTACCGGATTGAATAATTTTATGGATTTGAGAGCACTTGATGTATTTCTTGCATGCAGGTACCCATAGTTACATTGGGGTATTCAAGTGATTCACTTGATATATGTTATGGCGTCAACTTGCGGATTTCGGTGACCTTGGGGATCTATGCATAGGGGTTGATTGCACATTTTCATACCATGTTCTCCTACAGAAATCTTGGGTCACTCTTTGAGGTTCTTTGTGTTGGATTGAGTATTGTGAATCTGGAATTGTTTGATGCATATCGTATATTAACTCATGAATACTTGTGGTGACACTAGAGTATCTAGGTGAAATTAGAGTTGGTTGATGCATATCATATGGTGTTATTTTAGTACGAACTCTTAGATAGATCAATCAGAAAGGATAACTTGGTGTTACTTTAGTATGAACTCTTGGATAGATTGATCAGAAATGATAAATTTAAGGTAGTTTCGTACCCTGCAAACAATTTCTTCTTATGTTCTATGCTAGATAAGGACTTTTGAGTGATTCTTCGTTGCACGTTGAGGGATGGTTATGCTATCCAATTATATTAGCATTGTTGAGAGATTGCACTAGCGGAAGTATGGACCCTGGGCCTTATTTCCAAGCATTTATACAACATTGTGCTCGTTGTTTACCACTTGTTACCTTGCTGTTTTTATATTTTAAGATTACAAAAACCTATTTCTATCATCCATATTGCACTTGTATCACCATCTCTTCGACGAACTAGTGCACCTATACAATTTGCCATTGTATTGGGTGTTTTGGGGACACAAGAGATTTCTTGTATTTGATTGCAGGGTTGTTTGAGAGAGACCGTCTTCATCCTACACCTCCCATGAATTGATAAACCTTAGGTCATCCACTTGAGGGAAAATTGCTACAGTCCTACAAAACTCTGTGCTTGGAGGCCCAACATAGTCTACAAGAATAAAGTTGCGTAGTAGACATCATGGTCGTGTTGCCAAGGCACTTAAGTGGCCATGTAGCTGCCACTGCAAAGAACTATGAGGTGGCAAAGCTCTAGCATGCACAACTCAACATTAAAGGCGAGCTCGCACGGATAGAAACCTTCTCTCTCTATCTCTCTCTCTCTTGTGCCATCGAAAGTTTTGCAAATGGTTCGTTGTACGAAACCCTTTGCGATTGAAACTGTATTTTGGCAAAACTGATAGTATCGGATAGTACATGATACTTTGCTTGGTGTTCAAATATTTACCACATCATACTGGTGTAGTATAGCAACGCCACACTAGGTATCATGTTTTTCAGGCATGTTTTCCTTTTCCTATAGTTAAAAAACCAACAAATGACACATATGTGGCTTCCTCTTCCTGCACATATGCTTTAAGTTTCTACCAATTTCCCGTAGAAAACATGAAAAAAAATTCAATGACACAATTATGATTTGTGAAACCGTTTTGAACACCTTTTCATGTACAAAATGTCTGAACTTGAATTATAAGCAGTAAATACCTAGAATGTGCACATAAAAGCCTAAATATAGTAAACGATCTCGGAAAATGTCAAACTTGAATGCTATGCATTGTAGTGGGTATGTTTGTCATAGAAACCGAATCAAGGAGAAACGACAAAGGAATTATGGGTTCCCCTTCAAAATATGGCGATTTCCCTCCCAAAACCACGAAACTACATAGGTGATGGTTCAATATATGAACACTATGTATGACGATATTAGCCAAACCTTCTCAAATATTTGATACATCATATTGAGGTCATGCCAAGGCACCACACAAGGTATCAAGTTTCTCAGGCATGTTTTCCATTTTCTCTAGAGTTAAAAACCAAATAAACGACCATATGTGACTGCCACTTCCCACACATATCCTTTAAATTTTTATTAATTTTCCCGTGGAATACATGAGAATTTTCACTATTATGATTTTGAATTATTTGTTTTTTGCACATTTCATCTACAGAATGTTCGAACTTGAATTATGAGAAGTAAATGCCTAGAGAGTGCACATAAAAGCCTAAATATAGTAAACAAGCCTGGAAAAATGTCAAATTTGGATACGATGCATTGTAGTGGGTATGTTGATCATAGAAAATAAATTAAGGTGAAAGGACAAAGGGTGGCAATCTCCCTCGCCAAACCGTGAAACTTCATAGGTGATGGTTCGAAATATGAAGAGTGTGTATGATGACATTAGCCAAACCTTCTCAAATATTTGACACGCCATCTTCCGGTCGTGACAAGGCACTACACAAGGTATCATGTCTTTCAAGCATGTTTTCCATAATGTAGAGTTAAAAACTAATAAACAACACATCTGTGGTTGCCTCTGCCCACACATATCATTTTAATTTCTATAAATTTCCTGTAAAATAGATGAAATATTATATAATACCACAATTATGATTTTAAGAGCCTTTTTTACATTTTTCATGTACATATTGTCCAAAATTGAATTATAAGCAGTAAATGCCTAGAAAAGTGCAAATAAAAGCCTAAATTAAGTAAACGAGCCCAAAAAATGTCAAATTTGAACACGGTGCATTGTAGTGGGCATGATTATCATAGAAAATAAATCAAGGAGAAAGGGCCAAGTAAATATGGTTTCCCCTTCAAAACATGTCCATTTCGCTCCCCAAACCATGAAACTTCATAGGTGATGGTTCAATATATGAAGAGTGTGTATGACGACATTAGCCAAACCTCCTCAGATATTTACCACATCGTATTGAGGTCATGCCAAGGTACCAAACGAGTTAAAAAACAATAAACGACACATACGTGGTTGCCTCTTCCCACACATATCCTTTAAAATTCTATTAATTTCCTGTAAAAATAGATGAAAAGTTATTCAATGACACAATTATGATTTTTCGAAACGTCTTCGAACACATTTTAATGTACACAACATTCGAACTTGAATTCTAAGCAGTGAATGCCTAAAAAATGCACATAAAAGCCTAAATATAGTAAACAATCCCGAAAAAATGTCAAATTTGAACATGGTGCATTCTAGTGGGTATGTTGATCGTAGAAAATAAATCATAGAGAAATGACCTAGGAAATATGAGTGTCCCTTCAAACTTTGTAACTTGTTGGGGGTAGACGGTTACTTTGTGAAGGCTGTGTGCCTTCTGGGAACCGTGTGCATTCACCCTATTGTGTGTTGTTTTCTAATTGGTCAGAACCCCCCACACGGATGGCGCACGCGCACTGTTGGATGCACTGCGATCGAAGGACAATCCACACTCTCCCATCACATCCGCATACTATAGTTGCGATTTTAGTTTGTAGATGCACCAAATACGACATTAATTATATCATAATGACATTAAATACGCACGGTTCATGTGTACGAACCGTTTCCTATGTAGACCCTCACCCCCGGCCTTCTCCCCCTTCGTCCTTGTAACAACCCAAGAGCCCTTTTCAAATCATGTAACCAAATTCCATGAGTGAACCTTCCATGTATGCCATCATGTGGTTTGCGTTAATAAAGTTTGCTTCATATCATTCATTTTGCATCATGGCATCATGTCATCCATACCATATTTTTGTATCATGCTATGATTGAAGGAGTGTATGTGTTTTGATGGTGTGCCTTGCATGAAGTGGAGTGCTCTTGTAGATGCCTTCAAAAGATTTCGTTTGCTCAATACCTCTAACTCTCTTTAATACAAATTTGTTGTATGTGGGGATTTTGCCTTGCGCAAGTCCTCACTAAAATGTTGCTAAGTTCTCTAATATCCCGTTTGGGTTTATAAAGTTAATCTTAGCCATGTGCAACCCCCCTACCTTTTGTCATTAATATATATATGCTTGGTTTTATAAATAAAATGCATTTTATTTTATCCATCTTTAAAATGCCCAACCAATCGTGCTAATTAGTGCATATTTTTGTGAGCCCAAAACTATTCTCACTTCAACTTTACCCCTTCCCTCCCCGTTGTTCAAATGTTTGGCTTCTCTGTTTTTTTCGTAAAAAAATAGAAACTAGGAGATGATTTTGGAGTGAGAGAGGAGCTTGGCCTAGCACTGAAACACACCTGGGCTTCTATCCTGCTAGTCGGCCCAAGCCCCTCTCGTCACAGCCACCTGCTCCTCTGACGACGTCTTCCTCCTACAGAGAGAGAGGGCGCACGCACGTCGCGCCGTGAGCTTCACGAACATCGAGGAGTCGTACCTCCTTCCCTCCTATAAAGCGAGCCTGCATCCCTAGGGTTCCTCATCCTTCCCTCCTCGTGCTGTCGCCCCTTCCTTCCACCTCGCTCCACTGGTAAGTTTGAGAGAGAGACAAGGAGAGATCCAGAGAGATTTAGAGAGGACAGAAGCCATCGTGCGCCGTCGTTGTCACAGCCGCCTTCGGCCAGCTTCCTCCGCCCCTATGTCATGTCGTCCATGGCCCCGGCGCCGCCCTTGACCGATTCCCAGAGATGGTAGGAGGGCATCGCCTCCAAGCCGTCAGCCTCATCTTCGTCTTCCTCTCGGACCGGGAGTACCCTCGCAGCAGCAATGACCTCCCCCGACCACGCTCTCGCCTCCCTAACCACATCTCCATGTCCTAAGGGGCCCTCGGTGAGTAGTCCATCTCAGCAGCCCCGCTCTACTCTGATGCTTTTGTCATAGCCCATGATTCTGTCGTGCCCGAGGCCCTGTCTGTCATGACCATCCATGACAGGGAGGTCAAGCTCCTGCGTTGGGATCCTCCGACCGGTCCTTGTGCTCGTGTGTCCCTGCCTGCCCGTGCCTGCACATGTTGGCCTCGCCTCGCTCGTTCGCAACCCTGCTCCCCGCCTCTGTTTGCATTGCCGCTGCCGCCCAACCTGTGCAAGAGCTCAAGCTCGAGCATCTTGCTCCCATCCATCTCGTCGCGCAGCGAGACTTGGAATGGATTCCCAGCTGTAACCCGTGCCCCTGCTGCTGCTTTCCCGCTCCGGTGATCCCCGGAGATCTTGTTGGAGCCGTCGCTGGCTTCTTTCTCGCCAGGTAGAGGAAGGCCAAACTCTGTATTAGATTAACTGCGCAGCGCCACTTCAGTCAGCAACCGCGTCATAGCACATTGGTAACATGTGACAGCCCAAGTGCTACCCCTACCTTTTCTGGCATGTATTCTTATGTGAACCTTGTTGTCATGAGTTAATGGAATGAGTTTGCTCCTTGTAATGCCTTCTCTCATGCATTCATGCATCATGCATCATATCATTCATGTTTGCCATGCCTATGTTTTGTGATGTGACCTTGTTGTGATTGGGAGTGATCTTGTGATGTGTGAAGTGGTTGGGTGTGGTTGTGTTGGAGTGGGCATCATCTCCTCCCCCTCTCTTATTATTTTTCAAACAACCCAAACTTCTCTCTTTATTCCATTGCCATTAATCAACATAATTAATTGCTAAATTAAATTGTTTTAAAATGTACAGGAGATAGCCTAGAATATTTTAAGCATGTGAGTGTTATTCTTTTGCTGTTTTGAGCTTTATGAATTGGGGTTTTAAAATGAAACAAGGGCTGTTATGTTATAAAAGTAATTAATTTACTTGCTTTAAAAATCATCTTGGCATTTTATTTAAATGGGGCATTATTCCTTTTGTGGAAAGTATTTTTTTGTTTTGTCAAAAAATCATTTTCTTTTAATCTGGGGATTTTGTTTTGTTTCCTTTTATTTATAAAAAGAGAGCTCTGTTTGTTTTCTTGAGAGAGAGAGAGTGAGTGGGCCAAGTTCCTTCTCTCGCGAGGCCCAGCCCAAGGTGGCCTAGCGGCTACCTACCCCATCGGCACTGTCCGTCAGTTTTAGAGAGTGCAGGGGGTAGAGAGCGAGCGTCGCCATGAGCTTCGCCATCGTCGTGCCGTCAGCCTGTGGCTATTTAGGTCCTCTCGGCGTGCGTGCCTCCCCCTCTAGGGTTCCGTGCTATCCTCCCATGCCGCCGCCATCTTCTCCTCCCTCCTTCCTCTCCCTTCTTCTTCTTCCGGTTCAGAGAGGGCAGAGTGAGTTCAGAGAATTGCGCCGGTCATCCTCGCCATTGCCTTCGCGCCTCCGGTGCCCTTATCGCCAGTGGAGATGGTGTGGAGCACGGGGACGTTGTCCACGTTCCATTCCCGTTGCTAGGAGGTGAGGAGCACCTCCCCGCGGTGCCACTTGCTGTCGTTGTCGTCCGTAAGGGAGCGGGTCATCGCCAGTATTTGTCCTCTTTGTTGCCGCCATGTCTCCGCCTCTCCTTCCCCTTCAACGCGTCCCAGTTGTTGTCGCCTCCCCTCGGTGAGCCGCCGCGAGTTTCCCCTCTGTTACCCCGTTGCTTGCTCGCCGGCGCCGTGCACTCCCGTCGCTGTCGTTCCGCGCAAAGGCAACGCCTTGAGGGGAACGCCTCCATCCTCCTCGTCGCGCGATGAGCAGGGGACTGGATCCCGTAGGTTCCCTCTTGCCCCACTGGTAGTTTGCACCACCGGAGAGCGCTGTTGTCGCATGAATTCACCGCCGCTTGCCGCTGTCGTCGGAGTCTTGTTAGTTTCAGTTTCGCCAGAGTTGGCATTGCAGTTAGTACGTATTCGGCGCTCCCTCCCTTTGGTCAGTGGTGCATAGCTAGCGCAGTGGTAGCCGGCTCTCTGCGCGCGCGAGAGGTCGGGGGTTCGATCCCTAGCACCTCCCCGTGGTTTTCTTTTTTTGTGATTGGGTGGCATTGGTGTTTCCTGTGTGGGATTGGGTGCGCAGGTTTCCGGATCTGGTGTGTGTGCTTGCGTGTGTGCACTGGATCCTCTGTGGTGGATTGATCCACTATGACTATAGTGTGTGTGTGCATGCTTGTGTGTGCATGCTTGTGAGTGTATGTGTGTGAATGTGGTGCCACATGCATGTGTATGTGCATATATGCACTTGTGCATATATGTGTGCATATGTGTGTGTGTGATGAGCACCCACACATATATATGTGTGTGTACATGAGTGTGGCTGTGTCCATATGCACTTGTGCATATGTGGCTATGTGTGTATGTGCATGCTTGTGTAGCATGTGTGTGTGTTGAGTGTGTGTGTGTGTGACAAGTGATTCCATGCCCCACTTGTCATACACTATTTATTATAGCATGTGCCATGTTTTGTAGTGATAATTAGATCTTTCCAATTATAGCTAAAATTCCAAATCTGGACATGTTCATTTTTGCACATGAGCATTTAGGGTAAGTTTTCACTTATAGGAGTGGATGATGATCTTGTTATGTAGTTTTTGTCATGATGCTCCATGTGACCATATGGGTATGATACATGAATTTGGGGTAGAAAAATCCCAGGAATTCATTGGTGCTTTTGGTTTGGTCTTTTGAGCAAGTTTGTCAAAATGTCATTTTATCTCATAATGCCATTTTGTCATTTTTGCTATGTTTAATCCATGCATGCTATGATGTTTGTGCCAACATGAATATGGTAGTCTTTGATGTGTAGAATGCCATGGTATTTATCTTTGTCATAATCAACTTGCAAATAAGTGGGAACCATGCTCTAAAGTAGCCACTAAAATGTTGTTGTTTTCAACCATGCCAAATATTTCCAAGTCTGAGAATCTTCTGTTATTTTATGCCATGAAGAGTGGTTGCTATCTTGTGATATGTTGTGAGTTAGCTCAAGCTCAGTGCTAGTGAATTGAAGTATATGTTTTCTTATAGCATCCTGTTAATTTTCATGCCATGAGGTGGTCTCTAACACCATTAGTTTCTGCTGTCAACTTGCCATCAGGTTAACTCAGAATCCAGAAAAACTGTTATTTTCACTAAGTCCCAGAAATCTGTTTCATCATGCCAACTTGTGAGCTTCATGCTTATTTATGTGTGCCTCCTTTCCAGATTGTGTAGTTGGATAAGTTGATAAGCATGTTATGTAGTTTGTGTCAATACCTTGTTTGTGGTTGTAGGATTCCTGTAGCTCAAGTTATTGGCTGTGAAAGTTGCTATGTTGCTGTTTTGTGGTAGATTGTTTGTTTTATTGTTTTGTGACTTGTGGGAGCTATACTCCATGGAATTGCTTGATATTTGGATCTATTGTGGTTGGTTTTTATTGCCTAACCAGTGGATACCTTGGAATGCCAAGGAATAGCCCAGGTCCTTCTTGTCTTGTGTTTTGCCTTCGTATCTTGTCGTGAGCGTATCGCGAGAACCGTAACTCCATTTCCGACGTTCTACATATGCATTTGTATCGTTTTCACATGATGCATACATATTTTCCATGTTCATATATGTCTAAATAACTTAACATAAGGTTCTGTCCAGATTCATTAATAACCAATCCTTTGCATGTGAAACATGACTAGTTAGGATTGCCATGCTAAAACTCTTCAAATAAGCATGCATCATACTTGCATGTCCATTGCACCATGGCTGTTTAATTGTTCTTGCTGTTTATATTGGGAATACGTGGACGTTAAACCTGAGTACGAAGAGCCAGGCGAGTACAACCATGAGAATCCCGCTACTTGTTCCACTGAAGAACCAACAGGCAAGATGATCGTACCCGGGTCCCGATACTATTTTTCTCTTGCTAGTTGTCTCTCTATTATCGTTACAATTGTGCTACCTACCACTTGAATGTCAGCCTTGTAATTGCCATGATAGCCTCTAACCCTCCACATCCTAGCAAACCGTTGATTGGCTAAGTTACCGCTGCTTAGCCCCCTCTTATAGCATTTTAGTTGCAGGTACAGGTTGTTCCATGTGATAACATGGATTTGGCATATCACAATATTATCTGTTATTTAATTTAATGCACATATATATCTTGGTATTGGTGGAAGGCTTGGCCTTTTGCTATGTGTTTTGTTCCGCTGTTACTACCATAGTTTGTTGTTACCGGTGTTATGTTTCCATACTTTGCGCTCCTAACATGCTCGGGGTTGTTATGGGGACCCCCTTGTTTATTCGGTTGAGATTAAAACTTATCTGGCAAGACCCAACTTTGGTACTACATTTGCTTAACAACTTAAGAAAATTTGCATAGGGCTTTGCAACCCTATGGATAATTAATCAACAACCCGGGCCAGTGCTCCTCATGAGTGTTGGTCCAAACTAGAGCCACTTGCGGGGCCACCTCAGGGCAACTCGAGGGATTTCTATCTAGCTGCTGTACGTAGTGTTCATCCGGTCGTGTCCTGAGAATGAGATACGCGGCTCTTATCGGGTTTGTCGACACATCGGGAGGTCTTGCTGGATTTGTTTTACCTTTATCGAGTGTCTTGCATGTGGGCTCTGACTTTCTTTGGGTTATCTCAAGGTGTTGGAATTCCTTTGGAGTTGCCTAGGATGATCACGAGATCTGTGGTCGAGGCTATTCCCGTAGAGTGTGGTTAATTTGTGATGGACTAGTTGGAGCACCCCTGCAGGGTCAAATCTTTCGGAAAGCCATGCCCGCGGTTATGTGGCAACTTGGATATTTGTTTAACACCTGGTTATAGTTAACTTGAAATAAACTCTAATAAAATGCACCAACTGTGTGAGTAACTGTGATCGTCTCTGCTCGTGAACATGATCCGAGAGAGAACACGGTGGGGTTATTATGGACGTAAGTAAGTGTTCAGGATCTCATAGAGGTCATTCTAGATTCGATCGTTTATCGTAGGCCACATATTTATTTCCATGTTAAGTAAGTTTAGCCACCATAAATGCTTAGTGCTGCTGCAAACTAAACACATACCCCATCCCAACCTTTAAGCTTGAATAGTCTCGGTACCCAGGTGCATGATTGTTGAGTCCTTGTGGCTCACAGATTACTACAACAATCCAGGTACATGTACAGATGAGTTCGTGCAGAATGATCTAACTCAGCTCTAGTGGGAGTTTGACGAGGAAAGAGGTAGGATGTACGTGACTTATCTGGATGAGTAGAGGACCATGGTCTTGATCTTCGGGCTAGCGAGATAGTATCATTGCATCTGCTTTTATCGTTTGTTTTCGTCCATAGCCGGACCCTGTCTTCATATTGATGTTTGAACTCTTGTGTGGAATTGTAATTTAGTATGTGGAGAGTATACGACAACTCATATACTCTTCTCTTCTTTAAATGTATGATGTAATGATGCTATACTTGCGAACGACGAGATGCGCCTCTATCCCTTGCGAGCCCCTCGTGCCTTAATATGGATAGGCGCGCATCTTGGGCATGACATAATATCCGCTGCTTCCCACGCGAGAGGTCGCGGGTTCGATGCCCTCTCGCACACCAATTTTCTCCTCCCCGTGTATTTAAGGGCGTGTGGCTGACAGTGGGCCTGTGGGACGCACTTGTCACCCACAAAAAGGCTTTAGTGCCACTTCAGATGGGCCCCGCTACATATAATTTTTGTATTGTTGTTTTTTCCATCTGTTATTCAAGTATGTAATTTTGGGAATATTTCCATTTCAGGCATGTCCATTTCGGCTACTTTCCAAATATTGAGCATGTCAGATTTGGCATATACTAGGTTTTACCTAGTTGTTTTATTTTCTTGCTTGTGCTTGTGGCATGTTTTCTACTGTGACATAGGCATGTGATATATGATTTTGGGGTAAAACAATCCAGTGAATCCATCTTTGGCATTAGTTTAATCATTTGAGCAAGTTTGTGTGGATGCTATTTTGTGCAAAGGTGCCATTTTGTTACTTTTTGCATGATTTAATCCTTGCACCCTTTGGTAAACTTGTCAACATGAAAATTGTCCTTTGACATGTGTACTAGCCCCTGATAAAATTGCTTGCCATGAAAAACCATTTTTGCATGATGAATTATTACTGTCAACATGCTATGCTGATAATGTTGTTTTAGTAGGGCCAGATAATTCTAAGTCATAGAATCTGGTTATTTTGTTCCTATGTTTCCATGATGATTGCCATGAATATGTAGTTCCTTTGCGGTTGGCCCAATGGAGTCAATTGTTGAGCATGTTATCCTCTGTTTGTATCTGCCAATAGCTTGGTAGTAGGTATGTTGCATCTTAATTAATTTTGCTGTCAAACATGTCAACCTGTTAAAAACTGCTCTACTTCACGCCTTGATATTTTTCTAAGTCTGAAGATCTGGTTAGTTCAATATGCCATGCTAGGAGGATGCTAGCCAGTAATCTATACATGTTTTGTTGTTGCGTAATGGCGTTATTTGAAGTGCATCTTGTCCTCTATCATGCTGTTAAATTTCATGCCATCAAACTTTGTTGCATGTAGATTTATCATTGTCAATATGCCAACCTGTTAACTCAGATTGTGAAAACTGGCATTTTTCATTAAGTCCCTAACTGCTGTTTCAACTTGCCATCTTGTGAGCTCATTTGTTTTTGATCTATTATTTTGTTCAAGTTGCTACCATGACATGATTTGTTGTGCATCATGTTGCCGACATCCCGATGCCCTTGTTGTGCATTTTAGTGTATTGTAGCTTGTTGTTGTGTGGGTTATAATATGCCATGTTGTTGTTTTTGGACAGATTGCTTGCATAGTTGTTTTGTGCTTTGTGTGAGTTCTATCCACTTGTTTGCGATGATATGTAGGTCCATTTCTACTAGAATTCCATTTCCAATCCAATGACACACTTGATATAATAGTAAATTGCCCATGGTCTTCCTCATGCTCTGTTTTGTCTCTGTTACCGTTAGTACCTTGTTATGAGTGCTCTGAGAGTTCTGTTACTCCGTTTGCAACATTCTCCATATGCATTTGCATCATTTTCATGAGAAGCATTCATTTTTTCCATGGTCATGCATGTCCAAATAACTAATCTTGAGGTTCTATCTAGAATATTAAAGAACTAAATAATCACACGAGAAGATGACTAGCATAGGGTTGCCATGTTAAATACATGAAATTGGTCATGCATCATCCTTGGTTGTGCATTGCACCTTGCTTGTTATATTATGTGCTACTATTTTCTCTTTAGGTAGACCCGAGTGTTGAGACTGAGTTCGAGGATCCTAGAGAGAACACCTACGAGGACCCAACTCTTTACCCCCCTGAAGACCCTACAAGCAAGATGATCGTTACCCGGATCTCATACTATTTTTGCTATGCTAGTTCTATCGCTTCTATCATTATGTCTCGTTACCTACCACCTGTATGTCAAGCCTCCGAAATTGCCATAAAAGCCTCTAACCCCTCCACTACCTAGCAAACTATTGATTGGCTAAGATACCCCTTGTCTTATAGCGTTGCTAGTTGCTGGTGCAGGTTCTTTCCATGTGACAGCATGGATATCTGGAGATATCACAATATTATTTCTATTTAATTTGATGCACCTATATACTTGGTAAAAGGTGGAAGGCTTGGCCTTTTGCTCGGTGTTTTGTTCCACCTTTGCTGCCTTAGTTACTTGTGTACCAGTGTTATGCTCCATATTGAGCGCTCCTAACATGCTTGGGGTTGTTATGGGGACCCCCTTGACTATTCGTTTAGGGATAAAACTTGTCTGGCAAGACCCAACATTGGTACTCCATTTGCTTAATAACTTAATAAAAAATGCATAGGGTTTAGCTACCCATGGATAATTAATCAACCACCCGGCCAGTGATCCTCATGAGTGTTGGTCTAGGCAAAGCCACTTGCAGGGCCACCCGGGGCAACTCGCGGATGTCTATAAGGACACCGTATGTAGTACTCATCCGGTCGTGTCCTGAGAACGAGATACGCGACTCCTATCAGGTTCTTCGACACGCGGGCGGTCTTGCAGGATTTGTTTTACCCTTCTCGAATGTCTTGTGCACGGAATTCCGAGGATACATTGGGCTATCTCGAGTTTGAGGTTTTCCATCGAAATTTCCGAGGAGACCACGGGTTTCCGTGGTTGAGGTTATTCTATGCAGCATGTGGTTAGTTTGTGATGGGTGAGTTGGAGCAACCCTGTAGGGTTAAATCTTTTCAATAAGCCGTGCCTGCGGTTATGTGGCAATTTGGAAATTTGTTTAACATCCGCTCATAGGAAACTTAAAGTAAACTCAAATAAAATACACCAACGGTGGCGTAATCATGACTATCCTGCTCGTGAGTTCTGAACTAAGAGAGAACACGGTGGGGTTATGTTTGACCGTAAGTAGGTGTTCAGGATCACTTAGTGATAATTTCACGTCCGTTTATGCGTAGACCACCCCTCTTATTCTTGTACTCATAAGCTAGCCACTCAAACAAATTCTTAGTGCTACTGCAAACCTCACCACTTAACCATACCTTACCCACTAGCTTACATAGTCTCGGTACCCAGGTTAATGAGATTGCTGAGTCCCCGTGGCTCATAGATTACTACAAAATACAGGTACATGTACAGATGAGTTCGATCCAGTTGACGCTTCCCAGCTCCAGTGGGTGTTTGACGAGGAGCATGGGCGTATGTACATGACTTATCTAGAGGAGTAGGGGAGCTACTTGGTCGTCTTTCTAGGATTAGCGAGATAGAGGTCAATTACTTTTGTCGTTTGATTTCATCCATAGTCGGACCCTGCATTTCTAGATGATTGTGTGGATTTGTAACTTACCTTGTGGCGAGTGTAAGCCAACCCATATATTCATCTCCTCTTTTACATGTATTCAGTGATTTCTATACTTGCGCTTCTATCCCCATCGAGGCCCTTGAACCTAGATAGGGATAGTACCGCACATTGGACGTTACAAGTTGGTAATCAGAGCCATACCGACCATAGGAGCCCCTTGCTTGATCCAAATTGGCCAAGCCGAGTCTAGTTAAAAAGTATTTGAGTCTAGTTATATCGGAGAGTAGGATTCTTTTACTCCTCTTCTATGCTCTGGTGAGTAATTACGACTTAGGAATTTTAATTCTACCCTCTTTTCACTCAATTTTTTAGGATCATGCGGGTATTTTGGATACTATATGATGCCGATGTGACAAAATTCTATATTGGTGCCTCCTGTTTCCGAGGAGTAGAGCTCAGGGGATTGCTGACACATCTATATCATTCAGTTTCCTTAATACCTAAGGACGAAGGATGTTCGAAATTGCTTCAATACTATTTATGGCGAGAGGAGTTTGGCATCACCCAGTACTGGGGAGAGCATCCAGATGTACTGCCATAATTAGTGTCATTGTGATTACGAAGGTCTAAGGTAGAAGATCTTGCGGGACTTCTCGAATATGTGTTGAGGGTTGCGGGTGCGGTTTTGCAGCTGATTACATCGAGTAGGTTCTGATACGTCTCCAATGTATCTATAATTTTTGCCTGTTCCATTCTGTTATATTATCAATCTTGGATGTTTTACAATCATTTTGTAGCAACTTTAAATCATTTTTGGGACTAACCTATTGACATAGTGCCAAAGTGCTAGTTGCTGTTTTTGTTTGTTTTTTATTTTGTAGAAAATCAGTACCAATCGAGACGAAACTTTTTGGAGATTTTTTGAACCAGAAGAGTGCCAATGGGCCAAAGAACTAGCCATGAGGGAGCCCAGACCGTCGACAACCCACAAGGGCATGCCCAGATGGGTTGTGGCTACCTCGGGACCCCCTCCACCGACTATCACCACCATAAATTCTCTAATATTCGGAAAACCCTAGGAGAGTCGACGAAATACAATTCCAGCCGCCGCAATTTCTAGAACCTTGATATCCAATCTAACACCATCACGGAGGGGTGCATCGTATTGATGGGTGCCTCTCTGATGATGCGTTAGTAGTCCACTATAGACCTATGGGCGCGTAGGCAGTATCTAGATTCTCAATATAATGGTCTCTTGGACATCTATTTGATGTAATGACTTTTGTCATGTGTTTGTTGGGATCCGATGAATTTGGAGTTCATGATTGGTTTCTATCCATGAATATGATTTGAGTCTTCTTTGATATCTTATTTGCATGATTACTTATATCCTCGTATTTCTTCGTCGAATCTTTGGTTTGGTTAGGCCTAGATCGATTTTTCTTGCCATGGGAAGAGGTGCTTTGTGATGGGTTTGATCTAGCGGTGTCCTTTCCCAGTGACAGAAGGGGCAACAAGGCATGCATGTATCATTGCTATTAAGAATTACAAGATGGGGTATTTTCCTACATGAATAGATCTTTTCTACGTCATGTCACCGTTCTTATTGCATTACTCCATTTTCCCATGAACTTAATACACAAATGCATGTTGGATAGGAGTCGATGTGTGGAGTAATAGAAGTAGATGCAGAATCGATTCGGTCTACTTATCTTGGAAGTGATGCCTATATAATGATCATTGCCTTGTATATCGTCATGACTATTCGATCTTTTATCAATTTCCCAACAATAATTTGTTCACCCACCATGTGCTATACTCCTGAGAGAAGCCACTAGTGAAACCTACGGCCACAGGTCTACTTTTCCAACATATTGCTTTCCAATCTATCTTTTTGTCGCATTTGTTTTCAGATCTATTAATCCAAAACCCCAAAATACCTTCCTGCACTTTTTGTTTACTTCTTTTATTTTGTGTTCTTGCGAGATCTATTTTCCCAAACTATCACAACCTAATCTATCTTTTTATCATTGAGAGCTTGACAACCTCTCTTACGTGTCGGGTTGCAAGTATTTGTTATTTGTTTGCAGGTTCTGTTTACATAGTTGCTTGATATTCCTCTACAGATTGATACCTTGGTTTCTTAACTGAGGGAAATACTTACCGTCGCGGTGCTGCTTCATCCCTTCCTATTTGGGAAAATACCGATGCAGTCTCAAGCCACCTCAAAGGAATTTCTAGCATCGTTGTCGGGGAGAAAGTAATCTCTCTAGCGTGCCAATCTTGGCTTCGGGGAGACATCATCAACATCTATCAGGTTCCTAATCACAAATGTCATCTCCTCGCAATTTACATCATTTTCCATTTTCCTCTTGTTTTCCTCTCCCCCACTTCACAAATTTGCCGTTTTATTCGCCTTCTATTTTGTTTGCCTTTTTTCTCGTCAGATCTCTTGTTTGCTTGCAATATTGTTTGCATAGTCACAATGACTCAAGAAAACACCAATTTGTGTGATTTTTCCAATACCAATAATAATGATTTTATTAGCACTTTGATTGCTCCTCCTGCCACTTGTGTAGAGTCTTGTGATATTAATGCCGCTTTGTTGAATCTTGTCATGAAAGATCAATTTTCCGGTACTCCTAATGAGGATGCCGCGTCCCATCAAAACAAATTCATAGAATTGTGTGGGATGCAAAATAAAAAAATGTCGACAATGATATTGTGAAGTTAAAATTATTTCATTTCTCTTAGAGGGATGGTGCAAAACATTGGTTTTCTTTTTTGCCTTGCAATAGTATCGATTCTTGGGATAATTGCAAGGACGCTTTTATTACTAAGTATTTTTCGCCCGCGAAAATTATTTCCCTTCGAGTTCAAATCATGAATTTTAAGCAACTTGAGCATGAACATGTTGCACAATCTCGGGAAAGAATGAAATTGATGCGAAGAAATTTTCCCACTCATGGTTTAAATCTTTGGATAATAATACAAAAAATTTATGCGGGATTGAATTTTGTTACTATAAATATTTTAGATTCCACTGCAGGTGGTAATTTTATGGAAATTAATTTGGGTGATGGTACTAAATTACTATATAATATTATGGAAAATTATTCAAAATGCCATACTAAAAGAGCACCTACTAGTAAAAAAGTGAATTCGGTTGAGAAATTAGTACTTTGAGTGAAAAAGTTGATGCTCTTATGAAGTTGGTTGCTAGTAAAATTCTCCTATTGATCTTAATTATCTACCTTTGTCTACTTTGATTGAGAAAATAATGAATCTGTAGATGTGCATTTCATCTTGCGAAACAATTTCAATAACAATGCTTATAGAGGTAATTTTAATCGTAGGCATTTTCCTGGAAATTCCTCTAATAATTATGGTAATTCCTTTGGTAATTCTGCTTAGTATAATAATAGGAACACCTGTGATCTGGAGAGTAATTTTAATGAATTTATCAATGCTCAAAAAGCATTCAATACTACGATAGAAGAAAAGTTGAATAAGATTGATGATATGTCTAGAAGCATTGATAGAATTTCATGATGTAGACAATCTCAAGTTGAATGCTTTTCCACCTAAGATTAATGAGTAAATTATAGACTTATATGTTTCTATTGATGAAAGTAAGAAAAGAACCGCTATTCTTAGAGCTAAAAGAGAATTTTTAGAAAAAAACGTTTTCTAGCGACTACTTTCATAAAAATAATGAAGATCTTAAAACGATTGGTGTTTTCTCTATTGACTCCTTGTTTATTAATGTTAAAATTTATGATAAAGGGACTGAATAAGAGTCAACTTTAGCTATAGGGCGTCCCAATAATTTGGAGGGTGAAAATCTTGATTAAAAATTGATGAAAGTGGGATTGGAGAGGTCAAAACTTTAACTAGTGATGTGCCCACTATATTTTATTAAAAATAATTTAATTATTATAGTTTCTCCTAGGTTGATTGTATTTCTTTGCTTCAATCCATGATAAATTCACCCCATGATTATGAATAAAATAAAGCTTTTACTAAACATATTGTTGATGCCATGATGATGTCCTTAGAAGAAAAGTTGGAATTAGAGATTTCAATTCCTAGAAAATTGCATGATGAGTGGTAACCTACCATTAAAGTCAAAGTTATAAATTATGAATGCTTTTCTTTATGTGATTTGGGTGCTAGTGTTTCCACAATTCCGAAATCTCTATGTAATGTGCTTGGTCTTACCAACATTGAAGAATGTTCTCTTAATTTGCACTTGGCGGATTCTACTATTAAAAATACTTTGGGAAGAATGTTCTTATTCTTTAAAATAGGAACTATGTTCCCATATATTTTATTGTTCTTGATATTTATTGCAATCCATCTTGTCCCATCATACTTGGCAGACCGTTTTTACGCACTATAAGCGCTGTGATTGATATGAAAGATGGTAATATTAAATTTCAATTTACACTTAGAAAGGGTATGACACACTTACCTATAAAAATAATTAAGAAACCACATGAATCAATCATGTGGGCCTTCTATGGAATAAACTAAAGTTTACAATACTTGAATCTATGCATTATGCCTAGCTAGGGACGTAAAACGATAGCGCTTGTTGGGAGTCAACCTAATGAATAAAATTTATCTTATCGTTTCCTGTATGTTTTTGATTGTTTGCACAATTATTCCTATTTTATTATTGTTTATTTATGTTTTATTTAGTTTTGTTCCAAGTAGAACCTTTAGGATGATTTATAAGATGAGTAGAAACAATGCTGATTCTAAAACAAAAACTTTACCTCCAGTGCACGAATTTTCATTTTTTGCTGGAGCGTGATAATGAGATTAAATTGTAAAATATATTTATATACAAATTATTGAAATTGTCTTAATTTTTCAGAATTTTTAGAGTTACATAAGTATGGGTAGAGTACAGATTATTACAGACTATTCTGTTTGAGACAAATTCTGTTTTTGTTGCATTGTGTGCTTGTTTTGATGAATCTATGCCTTGTATTGGAGGGTATAAGTCATGGTAAATTTATAATACAGTATATATAATGCAATAATAAAATATGGATGGATTTTCAACAATACTTAGAGTGGTAATTTGTTTTATTATACTAACGGATCTCACGAAGATTTTGTCAAGTTCTGTGTGATTGAAGTTTTCAAATTTTGGGTGAGATCACGATGGATGAAGGAATAAGGAGTAAGAATATCCTAAGCTTGGGGATGCCCATGGAACCCCCAAGATAATATCCTAATATTAACAAGAAGTAAGCTTGGGGATGCCCCCGAGTGGTATCCCCTCTTTCTTCTAACAACCATCGATATTTTACTTGGAGCTATATTTTTATTCGTCACATATCATGAGTTGTGCTTGGAGCGTCTTGTGTCATTTGAGTCTTTGATTGATTTGCTTTTTATACTTGCTTTACACACCTATTTTATAGATCAAAAATTATGATATGATTTGTTAGAATTTCTCTATACACTTCAATTAAATTTTTTGAGCTATGGAATTTCTCTAGTGCTTCACTTATATCATTTTGAGCATGGCGTGATTTTAATTGTTTGAAGAAATTCTCTCATGCTTCACTTATATTAATTTTATATTTACTAAATTTTGAAGAAATACTCTCATGCTTCACTTATATTATTCCAGAGATGAAACTTTTATGCTCATGATCTTCACTTATATCTATGTGAGCTTGTCAAAAGCAATGGAAGTATATGAAACTATTCCCAAAGTGATAGATATTCAAGAGGAACATAATAATTTTTTTTATGAAGATCATTGGACAAATGAAACTTGATTCTTTGTAATAGTTTGAGACATGATGATAGTAATATGTGAGTTATGTTAGTGAGTAATTATGCTTAGTAAGAATATTGGTGTTAAGGTTTGTGATTCCCTATGCAAGCACGGAAGTCAATAGTTGTCTATGAAATTACATCCTACTTTTGGTGCATTATTCAGTGTTAGTTATGCTTAATGCTCACTTATGTGATTTTTTGTTTCTTGGTTGGTTGCTTCTCAATCTATTTGCTAGCCTTCACTTGTACTAAGTAGAAATACTACTTGTGCATCATAAATCCTTAAACCCATTTTTGCCATATGAGTCCACCATACCTACCTATATACAATATTTCCATGACGTTCCAAGAAAATGTGTATGTGCCATCTCTAATTTTCAAAATACATATTCCTTTTTGTGTGCTTGTACCGCTCATGAGACGGAAGGGGGTGACCGATATTTTTTCATGCTAGATGTGTTGTTCTCAAGATGAGTGTTTATTCACTTGCCATTGCACGAGAGTATGGCGGTAATAGGGATGCCCAGCCCCGAAATGAAAAAATAAAAGAAATTTACTTTATGTTTTCAACTACTAAATTCCTTGGAAAGTGTTGGTATGGAAGGCAACCGTGGATTCGGCTAGCCATGGAAAGTGAAAGAATGGTGGAAAAAGGAATGATCTTTATTTTCTGTTTGGGAACCGATTATGTTGTATCTAGCATGGAAAGATATTGAAATTTCTTGGTCATTTTCATTGACACTAAAGGCATGACACCCGAAATATTTTTCTCTATAAATTTAAACCTTGAGCTCTGGCACCTCTACAAATCCCTACTTACCTCTATGAAGGGCCTATCTATTTACTTTATGAAATTTTTATTTTTTACTTAAGTCTCCATCTTCTGTTATAAAGCACCAACTAGGGGGCACTATGATCATACTTGATCATTACGTGTAGCTAATATTTGAGTGTGTTTCATGAATGGATCAATGAATGAGCATAATGGGCTAGGGATAACTTGCTTTAGTGTTGGTATTTTGAAAGACATGGTTACTTGTTGATATGCTTGAGTATTAAAGCCTCTATGTCAAAACTAGACTATTGATTTTAACCATCTAAAATTCCAAATGTACATGCTACAAAAGAAAAGAATATGTGATGAACATGTTAGGCAACATTCCACACCAAAAATTCTGTTTTTATCATTTACCTACTCGAGGATGAGTAGGAATTAAGCTTGGGGATGCTGATACATCTCCAACGTATCTATAATTTTTGCTTGTTCCATGTTCTTATATTATCAATCTTTGATGTTTTACAATCATTTTAGGGACTAACCTATTGGCATAGTGCCAAAGTGCCAGTTGCTGTTTTGCTTGTTTTTTACTTTGTAGAAAACCAGGACCAAACGGAGTCCAATCGAGACAAAACTTTTTGGAGATTTTTTGAACCAGACGAGTGCCAATGGGCCAAAGAAGCAGCCAAGAGGGAGCCCAGGCTGCCCACAACCCACCAGGGCACGCCAGAGGCCCCAGGCGTGCCCTAATGGGTTGTGGATGCCTCGGGGACCCCCTCCACCAACTATCACCTATATAAATTATCAAATATTCATAAAACCCTAGGGGAGTCGACGAAACACAATTCCAGCCACTGCAAGTTCCAGAACCTCGAGATCCAATCTAACACCATCACGGAGGGGTGCATCGTCTGCATGCGGTGCCTCTTCGATGATGCGTGAGTAGTCCACGATAGACCTACGGGTTCGTAGGCAGTAGCTAGATTGCTTCCTCTCTCTCTTTTGATTCTCAATACAATGGTCTCTTGGAGATCTATTTGATGTAATTACTTTTGTGGTGTGTTTGTTGGGATCCGATGAATTTTGAGATCATGATCAGTTTCTATCCATGAATAGGATTTCAATCTTCTTTGATCGCTTATTTGCATGATTACTTATAGCCTTGTATTTCTTCTTCGAATCTTTGGTTTAGCTAGGTCAACTAGATCGATTTTTCTTGCCATGGGAAGAGGTGCTTTGCGATGGGTTCGATCTTGTGGTGTCCTTTCCCAATGACAGAAGGGACAGCAAGGCACGCATGTATCGTTGCTATTAAGCATAACAAGATGGGGTCTATTCCTACATGAATAGGTCTTGTCTACATCATGTCACCGTTCTTATTGCACTACTCCATTTTCCATGAACTTAACACACTAGATGCATGCTAGATAGCGGTCGATGAGTGGAGTAATAGAAGTAGATGCAGAATCATTTCGGTCTACTTATCTTGGACGTGATGCCTATATAATGATCATTGCCTTGGATATCGTCATGACTATTCGATCTTCTATCAATTGCCCCAACAGTAATTTGTTCACCCACCGTGTGCTATACTCATGAGAGAAGCCACTAGTGAAACCTACGGCCCTCGGGTCTACTTTTCCAACATATTGCTTTCCGATCTATCATTTTGCCGCGTTTGTTTTCAGATATATTAATCCAAAAACCCAAAAATACCTTGCTGCACTTTTTTCTTACTTCTTTTCTTTTGTGTTCTTGCGAGATCTATTTTCCCAAACTATCACAACCTAATCTATCTTTTTACTGTTGAGAGCTTGACAACCTTTCTTACGCGTCGGGTTTGCAAGTATTTGTTATTTGTGTGTAGGTGTTATTTACATAGTTGCTTGATCTTCCTCTATAGATTGATACCTTGGTTTCTTAACTGAGGGAAACACTTACCGTCGACGTGCTGCATCATCCCTTCCTCTTTGGGGAAATGCCAACGCAGTCTCAAGCCACGTTAGGTTCCTAGACCCGCAACCTGATAGAATAAACAAGAAAGATTTCGGAAGTTCTTAGTTGGGAATTCCAGTAGTTACCTAGGATCATCTTTCGATAGATGTATGATGGGTTATACATTGTTCCGAGAAACTCTTAGCTCAATACCTTGTTGTGTTATTCAAGTGGCTCCATGATCTAATGATGTTATAACGAACTTGAGGAAGGCGTTCTTACTAATGTTCAGTTTGAATGCAATTGATGATATTCCCATTGCAATATTTAAAGACATTTGATTCATACTATTTCAATCATCTTTTTCAATGGTGTTCTAATCTTCATGTCCATCTTCAGGATGGCTCTAGCAACTCGTGGGAACCCATGTCATGAGGGGGAGCAGTCTGACCCTCCACCAGCACAAGTCCACCTCCACCTCCGGAGGCTTGGCAAGCGGTGATGGCCGCAACCAACGCCAATACCCAGATGTTTCTCAATTTCTTGCAAGGCTTTAAAAATCAGGGTCATCAAGGGAATTGCAATAATCAGCCGCACTTTGGAACTTTGAACCAATTCCTCCCAAATCAACCCAAGTCCTTCACCTGCTGTGAACGGCCTCTTGATGCAGACAATTGGCTCCATGAAATGAACAAAAAATTTCGAGTGCAGCAATGTCAGGCCTGAGGACTATGTCAAGTTTGCAACCTTCGAGCTTAAGGGACACGCAGCAGATTGGTGGCAGCAGTACAAGGATTCCAGAGGTGGCCGTGTGGTCAGCTGGGATGATTTCTGCCATGACTTCAGAGCTCATCATATACCAACAAGTTTTGTCGAGGGTATGTGCGATAAATTCAGGAACTTGAAGCAAGGGAGTACCTTTGTCTATCAGTATAATTCTGAGTTCCAGAATCCGGCCCTCTATGCTAAGCAAGACATTCCTTATGAGGAGAGCAATTTTATCAGTTCAAAGGTGGCCTCATGGAATACCTTCAGCTTACTCTCGTCCTTCACGAGCCCCCTATGTTTGATCAATTATACAACTTGGCTCTAAAGTATGAATCAGTTCAAATCAAGGTGGAGAATTCAAGGAAGCGGTTCAGAGACTCTCACCCTTCTTCGTCCTCCTCTCAGATTGTTCCTAAGCAGCAGAAGTATTGGGTTCCTCCTCCTCCTACATTCCATCCTCCTTAGCAGTAGAAGCAGCATAGTGGTCGTGGTCCTTCCCACTCGCCCAACCCAGGATTCTAGGAGAGGCCTCAGGCTCCTAAGACAGTAGACTCTCCTCCTCCTGGCAATTTATGTCCGCCCTCAGAGGTTACGTGTCACAAGTGTGGTCAGAAGGGCCACTACTCCAACAAGTGCACCAACCAGTGGCGTCTTCCACCTCCTCATCCAGTCAGGCCTCCAGGAAATGCTATGGTGAAGCACAACCCCAAGTCAACAAGAGTGAACATGGTCAATGCAGCTCAAGAAGAGGAGTCTCATGAAGTGACTATGGGTAATCTCTTGGTTAATTCTATTCATGCAAAAGTTTTGTTTGACACTGGTGCATCGCATCCATTCATTTCAAGAACTTTCGTTTCTAAGCATGATCTAGTAACAGAAGAGAATCGTATGACTTTAAAGGTTGTTTCTCCATGTTTGCAAATGACTGTGAATGTACTCATTCTGGATGTTTCTATCAAAATGGGAAACTATTCCTTTCTAGCCTCTCCAATTGTTCTCGGCAATTCTGATATTGATCTAATTCTTAGCATGGATTTTCTTGGGATGAACAAGGCCTACGTTGATTGTGCAGCCAAAGAAGTCAAATTGACTCATCCTTTTGAAGACGTGATCATTTTCACTTCTCATGATGACACGATTCATCTCTTTTCTCTCAATGAGAAGAGTGAAATCTCAGCCATATCTCAAATTACCGTCGTTTGTGAGTATGAGGATGTCTTTCCAGAAGAATTGCCAGGAATGCCTCCTCACCGGACAGTAGAGTTTGCGATCAAACTCGAACATGGAACGACACCGGTATGCAAGCTTCCTTATAAGCTTGGCCCCGAAGAGCTGAAAGAATTGAAGAAGCAGCTAGATGAACAAGAGCATATGGGTTTGATCAGACAAAGTTCTTCACCTTGGGGTTGTGGTGTTCTATTTGTCAAGAATAAGGATGGCACGAAACGACTTTGTGTCGACTACCACACATTGAATAAAAAGAAAATCAAGAACAAATATCCACTTCCCAACATCAATGAGTTGTTTGAGAAATTAAAAGGGGCCAAGGTGTTCTCTAAGTTAGAGCTTTGGATGGGCTATCATTAGATTCGCATCTGTGAAGAAGATATTCCAAAGTCTGCTTTCAAGAAAAGTTTTGGCTCTTATGAGTACATCGTCATGTCTTTTGGTCTCGCAAATGAGCCTCTGACTTTCTCTGGAGTGATGAACTTTGTATTATCTCCCTTCATAAATGAGTTCGTCTTGGTGTATTTGGATGACATTCTAGTCCTCTCTGAAAGCGAAGAAGAGCATGCAGAGCATCTTTGGCTTCTGCTTGACAAGCTATGAGAGCATCGGTTCTATGCAAAGTTCTCCAAGTGTGAGTTTTGGCTCAATGAAGTGGTGTACCTTGGCCATATCATCTCTGCCGAGGGCATCAAGGTGGATCTTGAGAAAGTTGAGGCCATTGTGAAGTGGTGAAAGTGCGTTATATCGACTAGAGGGGGGGGGGTGAATAGGCGATTTTTACAAATTCATCACTTGAGGAATATCAACTTTGACGAATTTGAAATGTGATGAATAACTAGCAGCGAAATAAGTACTCAAGTGCATGAGGAACATAGTGACAACATAGTCTTCATGATGAAATGAAACATGCACAAATAGAGAGTAGCATGATACAGGATAAGCAGTGATGAACAAGGCAACTTGAAGAATTTGAGGTGAGGAATTTGCGAAAGTCTTCAGTCAAATTCTTCAAACAGTAACAATCAATTTCATCAACAGGTTTATGAGGAATAAGGAGGTTGAGGAAGTAGAACCAGGTAGCTCGATGAAGACAATGGTTTGATGACCCAGTTCCAACTGCTGTGACAGTCGTACGTCTGGTTTGGAGCGGCCTGGTATTTAAACCAGAGGACACACAGTCCCAGGACACACAGTCCTTACCGTATTCTCCTTGAGCTAAGGTCACACAGTCCTCGCCCAACACTCGTGGTAAGTCTTCAGGGTAGACATCCAAAACCATCACAAACTAGTCACCCAGTGATCCACAATTTACTGCTGGATGCTCTAGACCATGGTCACTTCGTGGTCCCCAATTGACTGCAGGAGCACTAGACCATGACGCCTAACCATCTGGAGGATACACAGTCCTCAAAGGTAACGAGCGTCGATTCCACACAGGAATTTCTTCAGTGATGCTCAATCACAATGGGTATTGTGGCTTGGTTGTGGGTTTTTCCTCACTGATGATTTTCTCTCAAAGTCCTCAGAGGATGGGTTGCTCTCAAATGACCAGTGTCAGTTCTCTCTTGGAGCAGCCAACCAACTAGTGGTTGTGGGTGTCGGCTATTTATAGCCAGGGTGCAACCTGACATGATAAGACATAAATGCCCCCAATGATATGAGCGTTATGTGGATAAGAATGATTGGGGACAGCTGGCGCTAAGCACAACAACGGTCGGAATTTCGAATCATGAAAGTCCTCAGCTTATCATGTTCCTCATTTGTAGGCAATTCGCACTGGCGAAAACCTAACTCCTTAGTCAGATCAATTTCCTCAAAGACCAGAAGAACTCCGTCTCTATTACTGAAGAAATTGTCTGAACCGTAAGATATTTCCAAAGGCTTCACTCGAAGGATTGTATGGGTTGAGCATTTTGGAGTTGAGCATCAGTTGGAAATTTTCCTTAGTATTACCTCGGCTCCCTTTAACAGTACGGTGTTTCCTGTGACTCAAATAAAAGAAATGAAACTACGAGAACAAAAGTCTTCACGCTTCATATTCCTCGTTTATATCTTCAAGGTCACACCAACTTCTTCATTTTCAAAGTCTTCACAAAGTCTTCACCAAAGTCTTCAGAAAGCCTTCAGCAAAGTCTTCACTTGAAGACATACATTTTTAGGGGTCGATAATCTCAGACTATATCAAACTCCTCATCGACTTAGAGCCTGTGTACACTCACAAACACATTAGTGCCTTAACCTATAAGTCTTCAATACACCAAAATCACTAAGGGGCACTAAATGCACTAACAAGTGGGAGCCTCCTCAGAATGTCAAGCAGCTTCGAAGCTTCCTCGGGCTTGCAAGCTACTGCAGAAGATTCATGGAGAACTTCTCAAAAATCACTAAGCCTTTGTCTAATCTCCTCCAGAAGAGTGTCAAATATCTGTGGTCAAATATGTGTGGACTCCTGAGTGTGATGTTGTGTTCAATACACTCAAGGAAAAGCTGGCTTCAGCTCCAGTTCTCACTCCTCCCAATGAATCCAAGCCATTTCAAGTGTTATGTGATGCTTCCCTACAAGGTCTTGGTGGTGTTCTCATGCAAGACAAGAAGATGGTAGCTTATACCTCGCGCCGGTTGAAGCCAAGTGAGAAGAACTACCCCACTCGTCATCCTGAGTTGTCGACAGTTGTTCATGCTCTGATGACCTAGAGACATCTATTGTTGGGAAGACCAGTTGAGGTCTACACTGACCACAAGAGCTTAAAGTACATTTTCACTCAAACAAATCTCAATTTTCGGCAAACACGTTGGGTGGAAATGATCCAGGAGTAAAATCTGAGCATTGAGTGTACTCCAGGCAAAGCAAATGTCACTACAGACGTTTGAGTAGAAAGGCCTAATGCAACGCTCTTATCCTCAAGCCTCTCCAACCTAAGCTTTGTGAAGCTTTCCACAAGCTCAATCTCCAAGTAGTTTCTCAAGGATTTCTTGCCAACCTTCAAGTCTCTTAGACCCTGGAAGATCAGATTCACCAAGCTCAACTTCTTGATGCTATGGTGAAGAAGGTGAAGATAGGTGATACGTCTCCAACGTATCTATAATTTTTGATTGTTCCATGATATTATATTATCTGCTTTGGATGCTTTATATGCATTAATATGCTATTTTATGCTATTTTTGGGACTAACCTATTAATCTAGAGCCTAGTGCCAGTTTCTGTTTTTTCCTTGTTTTTGAATTTCGCGGATAAGGAATATTAAACGGAGTCCAAACTGAATAAAACCTCCGGAATGATTTTTTTTGGAAAATAAGGAAGCCACGAGACTTGAGAACCAAGGCAGAGGAGTTGCCATGGGGCCACAAGCCTGCTTGCTGTAGCCAGGGGCTCGCCGGGCAGGCTTGTGGGCCCCTGGCAACTCCCCTAACCCTAATCTTCGGCCTATAAATACCCAAATATTCCATCATTATCACAACGAGCCACGAAAACACCTTTTCGTCGCGAGAAGCCTTCGTTCTCGAGAGAACCAATCTTGGAGCCTTTTCTGGTAATCTGCCAGAGGGGGATTCGATCATGGAGGGCATCTACATCTACTCCATTACCCCTCCGATGATGCGTGAGTAGTTCACCACAGACCTACGGGTCCATAGCTAGTAGCTAGATGGCTTATTTTCTCTCTTTGCTTCTCAATACCATGTTCTTCATGATCTTCATGGAGATCTATCCGATGTATTACTCTTCTGCGGTGTGTTTGTCGAGATCCGATGAATTGTGGGTTTATGTTCAGATTATCCATGAATATTATTTGAGTCTTTCCTGAATTGTTATATGCATGATTTCATATAGTTGCAAGTCTCTTCGAGTTATTAGTTTGGCTTGGCCAACTAGATTGTTCATTCTTGCAATAGGAGAAGTGCCATCATGAGAGAAGCCATCTAGTGAAACCTATGGCCCCCGGGTCCATTTTCCATATTATATTTTCAGATCTAAAACCAAAAACACCAAAAATACTTGCTGCATTGATTTTACTTTTTGTTTCCCTTTCTCCTCAAGCACCCTATTATATCTATCTCTACTAGATATCATCCTTGCAAATAATCGTGAAGGGATTGACAACCCCTTTATAGCATTGGGTGCAAGAGTTTGATTCCTTGTGCAGGTATATATTGGTGGCTCGCTTGTATCTGCTACTGTATTGATACCTTGGTTCTCAAAAACCGAGGGAAATAATTATCTACTTTGCTGCATCAAACCGTTCCTCTTCATGGGAAACCAACGCATGCTCGAGAAGTAGCAAGAAGGATTTCTGGCACTGTTGCCAGGGAGATACATAGCAAGTCAAGGATACCATGTACCCATCACAAACTCATCTCTTGCATTTACATTATTTTCTATTTGCCTCTCATTTTCCTCTCCCCCACTTCTAAACTATTTTCAAAAAGATTTGCCTTCCGCCCTTTTTCGTTCGTCTTTTCGTTTGCTTTTTTTGTGGTAGGTCGCTCAAACTCATGGCTAGCCTTGCTACTATCGCTCCCGAGTATGAACTTCTTAACTCTAAGCAAAGGGAGGGAGAAAACTTAAAAGATGCTTGGTATAGAATTTGCAGTTCTCAAAATAGATCTATTTGTAAGAAATCTACTACCGTTCTTCTTTGCAATTTTTACGTGGGAATCACTCCTTGGAATAGATATGTCCTAGATACCATCATGGGAGGGAATTTCTTGGGAACTCATACCTTGGACTCCTATAGTGCTATGATAAATTTGTTTGGATCACCCCCAATCATGGTTAATGGGACAATTTTAACTTTGGAACATGTTATGCGAAGGTTAGATATCATTGAAAATAAAGTTGCTACTATAGATCTCATTGAAAACTTGGATAAAAAGATTCATAATCATATCACTCAATATGGATCTAAGGTAGGAGTTACTCTAAAAGACCTAAGGGAAAAAGAACCCAAAGTTAATGAAAAATTGGATCAAGATTCCTATAGAATAGGGAAGCTACAGGACATTATTACCAACTTGGGTTCCACTTTTGCCGCTATTCAAACCACTCCCAAATTTCCTCTTTCTAAGTCTGCCAAGTTTTTTTATGTTCCCAAGAATAAGGGTGAATCCTCTAGTAAAGGGGACGAAGATCTTAAGATGATAAGTGTTCACCCTAATTTTTTCAACATTGTTCGGGAACCGATTACTACAAGAGAATTTCTTGAATTTTTGCCTAGGAGTATGATCATTGATAAAACTAAAGAACCTCCTGGATTTGAGAAGGTCCTCACAAAAATTGCCAATACCAAAGATGACAATACCTAGATTTATTGCGTTTTGCCTAGCTAGGGGCGTTAAAGAACAGTGCTTGTTGGGAGGCAACCCAATTTTATTTTACTTTCTGTTTTTTGCTTCTGTTTTGGTGTGTTTGGCACATTATTTCTTCTGTAGTAATTGTGTTTTTGTATTTAAATTAGTGTTTGAGCCAAGTAAGGTGATCTATGGTAGTTGTTGATTTGATCTTGTCGGAAAACAGAAACTTTTGCTCTCAGTCCAGGATTTTTCTCAATTTTTCAGAGCGTCAAATTGATCTGAAATTTTTACACAGGATTTATATACAAATTTACATGGTTTTACTAATTTTTCAGAGTTTTTACATTTCCAGAAGTACTCGAAGTTTACAGATTTCTACAGACTGTTCTGTTTTTGACAGATTCTGTTTTCTTTGTGTTGTTTGCTTATTTTGATGTATCTATGGGTCGTATCGGGGGGTATGAGTCATGGAAAAGTTAGAATACAGTAGGTATTACACAAATACAACTAAATAATGAGTTCACAACAGTACCTAAAGTGGTGATTTGTTTTTATTATACTAACAGATCTCATGAGTTTTGTGTTGAGTTTTGTGTTATGAAGTTTTAAAGTTTTGGGTGATGATTTGATGGGCTATGGAATAAAGAGTGGAAAGAGCCTAAGATTGGGGATTCCCATGGAACCCCAAGTCATATTAACGGATACCAAAAATTCTAAGCTTGGGGATGCCCCAGAAGGCATCCCCTCTTTCGTCTTCAATCCATCGGTAAATTTACTTGAGGCTATATTTTTATTCACCACATGATATGTGTTTTGCTTGGAGCGTCTTGTATGATATGAGTCCTTGCTTGTTATTTTGAAAAAATCATCCTTTCTGCACACATATTTAGAGAGAGACACGCTGAATTGTGAATTTGTTAGAATACTCTATATGCTTCACTTATATCTTTTGAGCTAGGCAATGTTGCTCTAGTGCTTCACTTATATCTTTATAGATCATGGTGGTGTTATATTTTATAGAAATTGTTGAACTCTCATTCCTCACTTATACTATTTTGAGAGTTTCTTAAAACATCATGGTAATTTGTTTAGGTTATGAATTTAGTCCTAATATAATGGCATCCAAGAGGGATATAATAAAAACTTTCATATTAAGTGCATTAACAACCATGATAAGTTGGATTCCTTGCATATAGTTTTGAGATAATAGGGATGGTAATATGAGAGTCATGCTAGTGAGTAATTGTTAATGGAAGATATACGTGTGTTAAAGCTTGTGATTCCCATAGCATGCACGTATGGTGAACCGTTATGTAACGAAGTCGGAGCATGATTTTTTAATCATTGTCAACCTTTGTGTGAGGATCGGGAGCGCGCGATGGTTAACTCCTACCAACCTCTCCCCTAGGAGCGTGCGTATAATGGTTTGTTTGATAACTAATAGACTTTTGCAATAAGTATGTGAGTTCTTTATGACTAATGTGAGTCCATGGATTATACGCACACTCACCCTTCCATCTTTGCTAGCCTCTCTAGTACCGCGCAACTTTCGCCGGTACATCAAACCCTCCTTACTCAAAACAGCCACCATATATTCATCAAAATAGCCACCATACCTACCTATTATGGAATTTCCATAGCCATTCCGAGATATATTGCCATGCAACTTCCACCATGTACTTTTTCTATGACCTGCATCATCACTTCATATTGCATATAGAGTTATATCTTGTCATAGGAATCGAGTTGTAATTTCTTTTTGTCTGAGTTATAAGTAAATAAAATTGTGATGAGTTTTCATTAATAGAGCATTGTCACATGAGAGAAAAGGATGATGGAGGCTATGACTCCCTCCCAAGTTGGGACGAGTATCCGGACTTTACAAATAATAAAAGAGGCCAGCGAAGCCCAAACTAAAAAAATAAAAGAGGCCAAAGAAGCTCACCAAAAAAATGAGAGAAAGAGAGAAGGTACAATTGCTACTATCTTTTTCCACACTTGTGCTTCAAAGTAGCACCATGATCTTCATGATAGATAGTCTCCTATTTTATCACTTTCATATAACTAGTGGATATTCATTATGCACGGCCACTTAGTTTTCTTTTTTGACCTTTCATAAACTTATAGCTCTAAGTGCATTTGCATTGCAATCCCTACTCACTCACATTGATATCCATTGATGGGCATCTCCATAGCTCGTTGATACGCCTAGTTGATGTGAGACTATCTTCTCCTTTTCCCCTTGCACCCCCACCATATTCTATTCCACCTATAATGCTATATCCATGGCTCACGCTCATGTATTGCGTGAGAGTTGAAAAGGATTGAGAACACAAAAAGTGTGAAAAAATTGCATGACTTGTTCATCGGGGTTGTGCATGATTTAGATACTTTGTGTGGGGAAGATGGAGCATAGCCAGACCATTTGATTTTGTAGGGATAACTTTCTAAGGCCATGTTATTTCGAAAGGACACGACTACCTTGTTGGTGTGCTTTAAGTGTTACTGTTTTATGTGAACATTAGACTATTGTTTTGAATCAAACGGATCTACATATTCATGCCACAATAAATAATATTACATGGATAAATATGTTGGGTAGCATTCCACATCCAAAATTCTGTTTTTACCATTTACCTACTCGAGGACGAGCAAGAATTAAGCTTGGGGATGCTGATACGTCTCCAACATATCTATAATTTTTGATTGTTCCATGGTATTATATTATCTGTTGTGGATGCTTTATATGCATTAATATGCTATTTTATATTATTTTTGGGACTAACCTATTACTCTAGAGCCTAGTGCCAGTTTTTGTTTTTTCCTTGTTTTTGAGTTTCATAGATAAGGAATATTAAATGGAGTCCAAGCGGAATAAAACCTCTAGAATGATTTTTTTCTGAAAATAAGGAAGACACGAGACTTGAGAACCAAGGCAGAGGAGCTGCCACGGGGCCACAAGCCCGCTTGTCGCGGCCAGGGGGCCACCTGCCGCGGGCAGGCTTGTGGTCCCCTAGCAACTCCCCTAACCCTAATCTTCAGCCTATAAATATCCAATTATTCCATCCTTATCAGAATGAGCCACGAAAACACTTTTCTGCTGCCAAAACCTCCATTCTCGAGAGATCCTATCTTGGAGCCTTTTCTGGTAATCTGTCGAAGGGGGATTCGATCACGGAGGGCATCTGCATCAACTCCATTGCCCCTCCGATGATGCGTGAGTAGTTCACCACAGACCTATGGGTCCATAGCTAGCAGCTAGATGGCTTCTTCTTTCTCTTTGCTTCTCAATACCATATTATTCATAATCTTCATGAAGATCTATCCGATGTAATACTCTTTTGCGGTGTGTTTGTCGAGATCTGATGAATTGTGGGTTTATGTTCAGATTATCCATGAATATTATTTGAGTCATTCCTGAATTCTTATATGCATGTTCATATCTTTGCAAGTATCTTTGAGTTATTGGTTTGGTATGGCCAACTAGATTGGTAATTCTTGCAATAGGAGAAGTGCTTAGTTTTGGGTTCAATCTTGCGGTGTCCTCACCCAGTGATAAAGTAGGGGTAGCGAGGCATGTAGTGTATTGTTGCCATCAAGGGTAAAAAGTTGGGGTTTTCATCATATTGCTTGAGTTTATCCCTCTACATCATGTCATCTTACTTAATGTGTTCCTCTATTCTTCATGAACTTAATACTCTAGATGCAGGCAGGAGTCAGTCGATGTGTGGAGTAATAGTAGTAGATGCAGAATCCTTTCGGTCTACTTGTCATGGACGTGATGCCTATATGCATAATCATTGCCTTGGATATCTTCATAATTATTCGCTTTTCTATCAATTGCTCAACAATAATTTGTTCACCCATCGTAATACTTGCCATCATGAGAGAAGCCATCTAGTGAAACCTATGGCCCCCGGGTCTATTTTCCATATTATATTTTCAGATCTAAAACCAAAAACACCAAAAATACTTAATGCGTTGTTTTTTTACTTTTACTTTTACTTTCCGTTCAAGCACCCTATTATATCTATCTCTACTAGATCTCATCCTTCCAAATAACCGTGAAGGGATTGACAACCCCTTTATAGCGTTGGGTGCAAGAGTTTGATTCCTTGTGCAAGTATATCTATTGGTGGCTCGCTTGTATCTCCTAGTGGATTGATACCTTGGTTCTCAAAAACTGAGGGAAATACTTATCTACTTTGCTGCATCAAACCGTTCCTCCTCACGGGAAACCAACACATGCTCGAGAAGTAGCAATAGGCGTGGCCAAGAGCATTCCAAAGTATAAGTGCTTCCGTGTTGATGACAAAGACACCTTGTTATTCGAGGATCATCTGGCGGTTCCAAAAGGAGATCTCAGGAAAGTTATCATGGACTAAGCACACAATTCTCTCCTCTCCATTCGTCCAGGTAGTTCCAAGATGTATGAGGATCTCAAGCAAACCTTCTGGTGGACTTGTATGAAACAAGAGATTGCTCAGTTTGTGAACAAGTGTGATGTTTATCATAGAGTGAAGGCGGAACATCAATGTCCAGTAGGTCTTCTTCAGCCTTTTCCTATCCCAGAATGGAAATTCGATCATGTTGAGATGGATTTCTTCAGTGGGTTTCCTAAGTCCAAGAGAGGCAATGATGCCATCTTTGTGGTCTTCGACAAGCTCACCAAAGATGCCCACTTTCTTTCGGTCAAACAATCTATCACGATGGCTCAACTGGCAGAGCTAAACACATCAAGGATAGTTTCTTTGTGCTATATTTATCAACTTATATCTTCAAACCGTGGTAGCAGCTTCACTTCCATGTTCCGGGATTCTTTCCAAACTGCAACGGGTACCAAGATCTGTTTCAGTACAACTTTACATCCTCAGACTAGTGGTCAAGTTGAGAGAGTCAATCAAATCCTTGAAGATATGCTCAGATCTAGTGTGATTTCTTTTGTCATGAAGTGGGAAGACTGTCTCCCACTTACCGAGTTCTCAAACAACAATAGTTTCCAAGCAAGTTCGTGCAAGGCCCCATTTGAGATTCTTTATGGAAGGAAATGTCGCACCCCGCTCAATTTGCCTCAAACCGGTGAGAGTCAAATATTTGGTAATGACATGATCACTGAAGTAGAACAAATGTGCCGTGTAATTCATGAAAATCTCAAAGCAGCTCAATCCCATCAGTAGAGCTATTATGATAGAAAGCATCGAGACATGACCTTTCAGATCGATGACTTTGTCTATCTCCGAGTGTCTCCCATGAAGGGCACTTAGCGCTTTGGAATCAAAGGGAAGCTTGCACCATGCTTTGTGGGTCCTTTCAAGATTGTGGGCAAGATAGGAGACCTTGCCTACCAATTTGAGATTCCTTCCAATTTCTCAAATGTGCATGATGTGTTTCACGTCTCTCAACTCCGCAAGTGTTTAAATACTCCTCAGTGCACCATCAATTTCCAAGACATTGATGTCCAAGCAGAACTATCCTATCATGAGCATCCAGTTGCTATCCTTGAAGAGACTAAGCGCAAGACTCACAACAAGTCTATCAAGTTTCTAAAGGTGAAGTGGTCACATCACTTCGAAAAACAAACCACTTGGTAACGTGAGGAACTTATCCGTTCCGAATATCCTGAATTCCTCTATTCCTATATCTCAGGACGAGATCCTCTTGTAGTGGGGGAGAGTTGTAACAGCTCAAGAGCCCATTTCAAATCATGTAACCAAATTCCATGTGTGAACCTTCCATGTATGCCATCATGTGGTTTCAGTTAATAAAGTTTGCTTCATGTCATTCATTTTGCATCATGGCATCATGTCATCTGATAATCCACAAGTGTAGGGGATCGTTTGTAGCCTTTTTCGGTAAGTAAGAGTGTCGAATCCTAACGAGGAACTCAAGGTAGAACAAGTATCCCCTCAAGTTCTATCGACCACCGATACAACTCGACGCACACTTAACATTTGATTTACCTAGAACAAGTATGAAAATTTTTGTAGGTGATATGATAGTTTTCATGAATAAAATTAGAAGTACTTTGCGGGAATAAAACTACGAGTAAAAGGCAAGATAATAAAAGTTAGTTGTTTAGTAGAAAGCTTTTGTCAACAAGAATGTTATTTGTCCCTAGGAAATTTATAACTAGACCGGTAATCATTCTTTTAATTTTACATGAGGGAGAGGCATGGGCTAACATACTTTATCTAATTGGATCATATGCACTTATGATTGGACCCCTAGCAAGCATCCGCGACTACTAAAGATAATTATGGTAAAACCCAACCATAGCATTAAGTATCAAGTCCTTTTTACTCCCATACGCAACAACCCCCTTACTCGGGTTTATGCTTTTGTCACTCAAGCAACCCACTATAAGAGAATCAATGGGTATCCCTCCGTTTGTGCGATATGGAGGGCACCATACGACAACACCATAATAAATATACACTCAAACCAACCACGATCATCGATTAGCCCACAGGATAAAATGCATCCACTCAAACATCATAGGATAGCCACATATCATTGGGAAATAATATATAGTGCTGAGCACCATGTTTAAGTAGAGATTACAGCAGGGAAGAGAGGTGTTACACCATTGCATAGAGGGGGAGAGAGTTGGTGTTGACGGTGGCAAAGTTGTGGGTGTTGATCGCTGTCACGATGATTGCCCCGGCGGCGTTCCAGCGCCATCGGGAGAGAGGGGGAGAGAGCCCCCTCCTTCTTCTTCCTTGGCCTCCCCCCTAGATGGGAGGGGAGTTACCACTCTCGTCCATGGCCGCCATGGCAGCGGAGGGGTGGGAGCCCCTCCTAGATTGGATCTCCCTCTCTATTCTCTTCTATTTTTTGTTCTTATTTTTTGGCCAAAAACTATTTTTTATATTCCCAGAGATCCGTAACTCCGATTGCGCTGAGATTTTAACACGATTTTTTTTCCAAAATTAGCTTCCTTGCGCCCGAAGGAGAGATCTAACGCACGTATGAGGTGAGCACAACCCACCATGACGCGCCTGGGCTCCTTGGCGCGTCCTGGTGTATCGTGCGTGCTGTGGGCCTCCATTTGCATTGATTCCACTTCCCAAATTCACAAATGTTCCAAAACAATTATCCGTAAATTTTTATCGCGTTTGGACTTCATTTGATATGGAATTTCTGTGAGACAAAACACACACAAAAAACATGAACTGGCACTGGATCAATAGGTTAGTCCAATAAATAATATAAATATTTTCCAAAAGTATGTAAAAGTTGTATAATATTAACATGAAACAATCAAAAATTATGGACATGATGGAGACGTACTAGCATCCCCAAGCTTGATTTCTGCTCGTCCTTGAGTTGGTAAATGATAAAAAAGATAATTTTTGATGTGGAGTGCTACCTAGCATAATCTTGATCATATATCTAATCATGGCATGAATATTAAGACACAAGTGATTCAAATCAATAGTCTAGTTTTGACATGAAGACTTTAATACTCAGGCATCCCAACAAATAATCATGTATTTCAAAATAGCAAGGCTAAAGAACACTATCCCTACGAAAAGAATATAGCCTTCTCATGCTCGGTCTTCTTAACACAAAGTATAAATCATGTACTACCGTGGTGTCAGCCAAGCAATTGGTTCATACTTTTTAACGCGCTTCAACATTTTCAACTCTCACGCAATACATGAGTGCAGGCCATGGATATAGCACTATGGGTGGAATATAATGTGGTGGTAGGTTTCAAAGGGGTAAAAGTGAAGAAGAAAGTCTCGCATCAACTCAGCGTATCAACAGGCTATGAGATGCCCATCAAGAGATATTAATGCGAGGAGTAGGGATTGCAATGCAACAGATCCACTAAGAGATATAAGTGTATGAAAGCAAATATGAGTGGGTGTGCATCTAACTCTATAATGGAAAATTCCCACTAGTATATGAAAGTGACAACATATGAGACTCTCTACATGAAAAACATGGTGCTACTTTGAAGCACAAGTCTGGAATTAGCATGCGCCTTCTTTCTTTGTCTCTCATTTTTTCTCATTTTTTATTTTTCCTTTTTTTTTCCCGGAGCCTCATCCCGACTTGTTGGGGAATCATAATTTCCATCATCCTTTCCTCACTGGGACATGCTTTAATAATGAATAATGATGATCATCCCACTTCTATTTACTTATAACTCAATATTACAACTCGATACCTAGAACAAAATATGACTCTATATAAATGTTGTTCAATGATATAGCGTAAAAAAGATATCAAAAAATGGACAAGCCATGGAAACATCATGCTAGCTATCTTACGATCATGTAAAGCAATATGACAATGAATGCTTAAGTCATCAAAACGGAAGCGATGGAAGTTGCATGTCAATATATCTCGGAATGGCTATGGACATGCCATAATAGGTAGGTATGGTGGCTGTTTTGATAAATATATAACAAGGCTTATGTGTGATAGAGCGTATCATATCACGGGGTTTGGATGCACAGGCGAAGTTTGCACCGACTCTTGAGGTGAGAAAGGGCAATGCGCGATACCGTAGAGGCTAGTAGATTGCGGAAAGGTAAGAGTGTGTATAATCCATGGACTCACATTAGTCATAAAGAACTCATACACTTATTGCAAAAGTTCACTAGCCCTCAAAGCAAAGTATTACTAAGCATTCCCCTATGGGGGGGGGGAAGTTGGTAGGATTTAACCATCACGTGCCCCTGACCTTCACACAAAGATAGACAATCAAGGATAAATTGTGCTCCAACTTCCTAGCATAACAAGAGACTATACGTGAATGCTTTGGCAATCACAAACCTTAATGCCAATATCTTCCTAAATATGATCATCCACTAGTACCTCCCATATATTATCATCTCTATATCGCAAAACTATTGCAAGGAATCAAACATATCATATTCAGTGATCCCTAAGTTTTATGTAGGATTTTATGACTAACCATGTGAATAACCAATTCCTGCTGACTCTCTAAATAGATATAAGTGAAGCAGAGAGTTTAATTCTTTATATTAAATAGCATTCACTAATAAATATAAGTGAAGGAAAAGAGCATTCTACGAATAACGGTTTTCTAGGTGAAGATAGGCAGGCAATCCAAACTTCAAATGATATAAGTGAAGCACATGAAGCATTCTATAAAGCCATACTCAAAAGATATAAGTGAAGTGGTTTGAGCATTCTATAAATCAGCCATGGACTATCTCATACCAGCATGGTGCATAAAAGAAAAGTGAAAACTAAACACAAAAGACTCTCCGAGATTTACACATATCACATGAACAAAACGAATTCGAAAACATACCGATACTTGTTGAAGAAAGATGGGATGCCTTTCGGGGCATCCCCAAGATTAGACGCTTGAGTCTCCTTGGATATTTACTTGGGGTTCCTTGGTAATCCCCAATCTTTAACTCTTGCCTCTCCCACTTCTCCTCATATCGAGACCTCCTTGATCTTCAAACACTTCATCCACACAAAAGTTAATAGAAGACTGGTGAGATCCGTTAGTATAATAAAGCAAATTTCTACTTTAAGTACTGTTGCAAAGCCATTATTATTTTATATGTGCATTATCCCTGTTGTATTATAACTTTTCCATGGCTTATACCATCGATAAAATCGATATTTTCATCAAACCAAGCAAAACAATGCATCAAAAAACAGAATATGTCTTAAGAAGGACAATCTGTAGTAAACTGAACTTTGACCATACTTCTGTAAATCCAAAAATTATAAAATATTATGAAGAAATAAAAAATTTGGATAGTAATACTGTGTAAAAACATCAGAAACTTTCGACGTTCCAGTAAAAAAATGTAAATTCATGCAGTACAGCCATAGTTTCTGTTTTTACACCGCACATACCAACAAGCAATCTAATAATCCTAAAGGCAAATCTTGGGACATATAATACAATGGATTTTTACAAGGGGATAATTATTTTTGTTGAATTGTTTTTTGTGATTCAATATTCACAAAGTTTCCATGGGCATGAACAAAGTTCAAGGCTAGCCCCCACTTCAACGATGCTCATCATCTCTCTCCACTCCGCCTTTCTTTTTGTGGAGTTTTAGGTTGCCCTCTATACTTTTTTAAAATTTTTATAAAAGAACACAACAGAATAAAATGACTCTCTAAAACTTTTGGGTTGTCCCCTGGCAGCGCTTTCTTTAAAGCCATTAAGCTAGGCGTAAAGTGCTCAAGTAATGGATCCACCCGGATCCCAAGGTATATCAAAGCCAATTTTAATTAAAAATGATTTGTAATTTAGTAGTGAGCACAGAATCGTATGTAGCATATAATAATGGAGTCTAACTCTCTTCCTATGCATTGGCATGTCATACAAGAACAATTCATGCACAATAAGTAAAGGCCAATACATAGCATAAGTAGTTTCTTGCAATTTTATCGTATTGGAAACATAAAGAGGTGGAGATGTAGTTCCTCTATCATAATAATTGCAAGTAGGAGCAAAAAGAACATGCATATTATATTCACCAAAATCATCATGTGTAGTAGCAAAACGCAACCCATCAATATAATCCTTAACAAGAGCAAACTTCTCCAATATAGTGTAGTTGGGAGAATTCAAAAACACAATAGGACTATCATATGTGGGTGCAATAGCAACAATTTCATTTATAACATAAGGAACTATAGCAAGTTCATCTCCATAAGGAAAATTCATATTGGCATCATGGCCACAAGCATCATAGCATTCATCCTTCGGTATGTGCAAAGGGTAATGAAAGAATGTATGAGTTGAAGAGTTACTCTCAGTAGAAGGTGGGGACGGGTGATCAATCCGCTCTTCCTCCTTTTGTTCTTTGCTCTCCTCCTCATCTTTTTCATCTAATGAGGTCAAAATTTTAGCAAATTCTTCTTCCATAGGTCCCTGCAACATATTAGTATCTTGCAAGGCAGCACACATTCTCTCAATAAATTCAATAATATCAGCATTGTATTCATAATTATCATAGCAATATTGAAGTATGGCAAAAATTTCAGATTTTTAAGAAACATCATCATACTTTTCAGTCAAAGAAGCAATTTCATAAGAACCCTTAAAAATAACAAATTCTTATATTTGTTCCACATCATAGTAATCATATATACCATTAGCATAAGAAGTTGAATGGGTTTTTCTCAGGATTATCAAAGTAGTATTTAATACTTTGCACATAACTAGCATCGAGGGTTTTAGGAGGTTCCCCATCTCCATGAGTAGCAAGTACCAATAGTTTTTTTGGTGTTTCTTGTTCCATATCCATAACTAAAGATATAAAAAAACTAATAGCAGAAAATAAAAATTACTTAGGGATAAAGCAAACAAGCACACATGAGAATATTCACCCCACGCTATTGCTCCTCGGCAACGGCGCCAGAAAAAGGTCTTGATAACCCACAAGTGTAGGGGATCGTTTGTAGACTTTTTCGATAAGTCAGAGTGTCAAATCCCAACGAGGAGCTAAAGGTAGAACAAATATTCCCTCAAGTTCTATCGACCACCAATACAACTCTATGCACACTTAATGTTTGCTTTACTTAGAACAAGTATGAAACTATTTGTAGGTGATAGGTAATTTGCACGAATAAAACTAGAAGTACTTTGCAGGAATAAAACTATGAGTAAAAAGCAAGATAATAAAAGTTAGTTGTTTAGTAGAAAGCTTTTGTCAACAACAAGGTTATTTGTCCCTAGGCAATCGATAACTAGACCCTACAATGGGGATCCATCCATTTGCGCAGTACAAGGGGCACCGTAGGACAACACCATAATAAAATGTATAGTCAAACCAAACACGGTCATCGATTAGCACACAGAGCAAAACTGACACATATCATAGGATAGACACATATCATTGGGAAATAATATATAGTGTTGAGAACCATGTTTAAGTAGAGATTACAGTGGGGAAGAGAGGTGTTACACCGCTTCATAGAGAGGGAGAGAGTTGGTGTTGACGGCAGCGAAGTTGTTGGTGTAGATCGTTGTCACGATGATTGCCCCGGCGGCGTTCCGGCGCCACCGAGAGAGAGGGGGAGAGAGACCCCCTTCTTATTATTCCTTGGCCTCCCCCTAGATGGGAGGATAGTTTCCCCTTTGGTCCATGTCTGCCATGGAGGTGGAGAGGCGGGATCCCCTCCTAGATTGGATCCTCCTCTCTGTTCTCTTCTGTTTTTCGTTCCCGTTTTCTGGCCGAAAACCATTTCTTATATTCCCGGAGATCCGCAACTCCGATTGCGCTGATATTTTAACACGATTTTTTCTTCCAAAGATAAGGTTCCTTGCGCCCGAAGGAGAGCTAGAACCGACGTACGAGGTGAGAACAACCCACCAGGGTAAGCTTTGGCTTCTGGGCGCGTCCTGGTGTATCGTGCTTGTTGTAGGCCTCCATTTGTGTTTATTCCACTTCCAAGAAATCACAAATATTCCAAAATAATTCTCCATAAATTTTTATCGCATTTGGACTTTGTTTGATATGGAATTTCTGCAAAACAAAAAACACACAAAAAACATGAACTGGCACTAGGCACTCGATCAATAGGTTAGTCCAATAAATCATATAAATTGTTGCCAAAAGTATGTAAAATTTGTATAATATTGGCATGAAACAATAAAAAATTATAGATATGCGGAGACGTATCATCATCCATTCCATATTTTTGCATCATGATATGATTGAAGGAGTGTAAGTGTTGTGATGGTGTGACTTGCATGAGGTTGAGTGTTCTTGTAGATGCCTTCAAATGATTTGATTTTCTCACTACCTCCAACTCTCTTTAATTCAAATTTGTTGTATGTGGGGATTTTGTCTTGCCCAAGTACTCACTAAAAATGTAGCTAAGCACTCTAATATAATGTTTGAGTTTTTAAAATTAATATTTGCCATGTGTAATCCCCCTGCTTTTTGTCATCAATATATGTGCTTGGTTTTATACATAAAGGGCATTTTATTTTATCCATCTTTAAAATGCCCAACCAATCCTGCTAAGTAGTGCATATTTTTGTGAGCCCAAAACTATTCTCACTTCAAATTTAGCCCCTTCCCTCCATGTGGTTCAAATGTTTGGCTTCTCTGTTTTTTTGTAAAAAAATAGAAACTAGGAAAGGATTTTGGGGTGAGAGAGGAGCCTGGACTAGCACCAAAACCCACATGGGCTTCTATACCGCTAGTCGGCCCAACCCCCCTCTCCTCACGGCCACCTTCTCCTCTGACGATGTCTTCCTCCTACAGAGAGAGAGGGAGCACACACGTCGCGCCGTTAGCTTCATGGACGTTGAGGCACCATCCCTCCTTCCCTCCTATAAAGCTAGCCCACCTCCCTAGGGGTCCTCCTCCTTCCCTCCTCGTGTTGCCGCCCCTTACTTGCACCTCGATCTGCTGGTAGGTTTTAGAGAGAGACAAGGAGAGATTCAGAGAGGACAGAAGCCATCGTCCGCCGCTGCCATCATCGCTGCCTCCTGCCGGCTTCCTCCGCCCCTACGTCATGTCTTCCATGACCGCGGCGTCGCCCTAGACCGATTCCTGAAGCTAGCAGGAGGGGATATCCTCCACGCCGTCGGCCTCATCTTCGTCTTCCTTCGACCATGCTTGCGCCTCCCCAACAACATCTCCATGTCCTAGGGCTCCTTGGTGACCAGTACATCCCTACAACCCCGCTCTGCTCCGATGCTTTTGTTGTAGCCCAAGATTCTGTCGTGCCGAGGCCCTGTCCGCCATGATCAGCCATGACAGGGAGCTCAAGCTCCTGCCTTGGGATCCTTCGACCAGCCCTTGTGCTCATGTATCCCTGCTTGCACGTGGCTGCATATGCCGGCCTCGCCTTACCCGCTCGCAGCCTCTGTTTGCATTGCCGCCGCCGCCCAACCCGAGCGAGAGGTCAAGCTCGAGTGTCTCGCTCCCATCCATCTCGTCGCACAGCGAATCCTAAAATGGATTCCCCGCTGAAACCAGCGCCCCCGCCGCTACTTCCCGCTCTGGTGATCGCCGGAGAGCTCGCCGGAGCCATCACTATCTCTTGTGTTGTTAGGTAGAGGAAGGCCAGACTTTGTATTAGGTTAGTTGCGTAGCGCCACTTCAATCAGCAACCACGCCATAGCATAGTGGTAACAGTCTTCGCCTCCGATGCGAGAGGTCACGGGTTCGAGCCCCCCACCTCCCACGCACCAATTTTCTCCTCCCAATGTATTTATGGGAGTGTGGCTGATACTCGGACCATGGGACCCGCTTGTCACCCATAGAGAGGCCTTCGTGCCATTGCAGATGGGCCCCGCTAGATATAATTTTTGTATTGGTTCTATTTTTTCATCTATTATTCAAGTATGCCATTTTGGGAACATTTCCATTTCAGGCATGTCCATTTCAGTGAGTTTCCAAATATTGAACATGCCAAATTTGGCATATACTAGGTTTTACCTAGTAGTTTTATTTTCTTGCTTGTGCTTGTGGCATGTTTTCTACTGTGACATAGGCATATGATATATGATTTTGGGGTAGAAAAATCCAGTGAATCCATGAGCGACATTGATTTTATCATTTCACCAAGTTTGTGTGGATGCTATTTTGCGCTAAGATGCCATTTTGTTATTTTTGCATAATTTAATCCTTGCACCCTTTGGTAAACTTGTCAACATGAAAACTGTCCTTTGACATGTCTACTATCCCTAGTAATTTTTCTTTCCATGAAAAAACATGTTTGGATGATGAATTCTTGTTGTCAACATGCTATGGTGATAATGTTGTTTTAGTAGGGCCACATAATTCTAAGTCCTAGAATCTGGTTATTTTGTTCCCATGTTTCCATGATGATTGCCATGAATATGTAGTTCCTTTGGGGTTGGCCTAGTGGAGTCAATTGTTAAGCATGTTATCGTTTGTTTGTATGTGCCAATAGCTTGGTAGTAGGTGTGTTGCATCTTAGTTAATTGTGTTGTCAAACATGTCAACCTGTTAAAAACTGCTCTGCTTCACTCCTTCATATTTTTCTAAGTCTGAAGATCTGGTTAGTTCAATATGCCATGTTGGGAGGATGCTAGCCTGTAATCTGTACATATGTTGTTGTTGCAGTAATGGAGTTATTTGAAGTGCATCTTGTCCTCTATCATGTCGTTAAATTTCATGCCATGAAAGTCTCTGTACATTGTAAATTTACTGCTGTCAATATGCCAACATGTTAGCTCGTATTGTGAAAACTGGTATTTTTCACTAAGTCCCTAACTGTTGTTTTAAAATGCCATCTTGTGAGCTCATTTGGTGATGATCTATGCTTTTGTTCAAGTTGCTACCATGACATGATTTGTTGTGCATCATGTTTCCCACATCCCCATGCCCTTGTTGTGCATTTTAATGTACTGTAGCTTGTTGTTGTGTGGGTTATAATATGCCATGTTGCTGTTTTTGGACAGACTGCTTGCATAGTTGTTTTGTGCCTCGTGTGAGTTCTGTCCACTGGTTTGCCATGATTTTAGGTCTATCCCTAATAGAATTCCATTTCCAATCCAGTGGAACACTTGGAATACCAAGAAATTTCCCATGGCCTTACTCATCCTCTGTTTTGTCTTTGTTACTGCTAGTACCTTGTCGTGAGTGCTTCGAGAGTTCTGTTACTCCGTTTGCAACGTTCTCCATATGCATTTGCAACATTTTCATGAGCAGCGTTCGTTTTTGCCATGTTCATGCATGTACAAATAACTAATCTTGAGGTTCTATCCAGAATATTAAAGAAGTAAATAATCGCATGAGAAATATGACTAGCATAGGGTTGCCATATTAAATACATCAAATTGGTCATGCATCATCCTTGGTTGCACATTCGAGCTTGCTTGTATGTTTATTTGGTGTTGTTTTCTCTTCGGTTAAACCCGAGTGTCGAGACTGAGTTCGAGGATCCTGGACAGAACACCTATGAGGACCCAACTCTTTATCCTCCTGAAGACCCTACAGGCAAGATGGTTGTTACCCCGATCCCGATAATATTTTTGCTATGCTAGTTGTCTTGATGCTATCGTTATGTCTCGTTACCTACCACTTGTATGTCAAGACTCCCAAATTGCCATGAAAGCCTCTAACCCCTCCACTACCTAGCAAACCATTGATTGTCTAAGATATCGCTTGCTCATCCCTTGTCTTATAGCATTGCTACTTGCAGGTACAGGTTCTTTCCATGTGACAACATGGATATCTGGATATATCACAATATTATTGCTATTTATCTTAATGCATCTATATACTTGGTAAAAGGTGGAAGGCCTGGCCTTTTGCTCGGTGTTTTGTTCCACCTTTGCTGGCTTAGTTACTTGTGTACTGGTGTTAGGTTCCATACTGAGCGCTCCTAACAAGCTTGGGGTTGTTATGGAGACCCCCTTGACTATCCGTTTAGGGATAAAACTTGTTTGGCAAGACTAAACATTGGTACTCCATTTTCTTAACAACTGAATAAAAAATGCATAGGGCTTAGCTACCCCATGGATAATTAATCAACCCCCCAGGACAGTGCTCCTCGTGAGTGTTGGTCCAAACAGAGCCACTTGCGGGGCCACCCACGGAAACTCGGGGATGTCTATCAGGCCGCCGTACGTAGTGCACATCCGGTCTTGTCCTGAGAACAAGATATGCGGCTCCTATTGAGTTCATTGACACGTTGGTCGGTCTTGCTGGATTTGTTTTACCCTTATAGAATGTCTTGTGCGGGGAATTCCGAGGATACTTTAGGCTATGTCGAGGTTGAGGTTTGAATTTTTAAGGAGACCACGGGTTTTCGTGGTTGAGGTTATTCTATGCAGCTTGTGGTTAGTTTGTGATGGGTGAGTTGGAGCACCCTTGCAGGGTTATGTGGCAACTTGGAAATTCGTTTAACATCCGGTTATAGAAAACTTAATGTAAACTCAAATAAAATACACCAACCGTGTGTGTAACCATGACTGTCTCTGCTCGTGAGTTCTGAACCGATAGAGAACATAGATGGGTTATGTTTGACCACAAGTAGGTGTCCAGGATCAGTTAGTGATCATTACTAGTTCACGTCCGTTTATGCGTAGATCACCCCTCTTATTCTTGTACTCGTAAGCTAGCCACTCAAACAAATGCTTATTGTTGTTGCAAACCTCATGACTTAACCATACCTTACCCACAAACTTACATAGTCTTGGTACCCGGGTTAATGAGATTGTTGAGTCCCCTTGGCTCACAGATTATGACAACAATACATGTACAGGTACAAATGAGTTCGATCTAGTTGACGCTTCCTAGCTCCAGTGGGAGTTCAACGAGGAGTGTGGGCGTGTGTACGTGACTTCTCCAGACGAATAGGAGATCTACTTGGTCGTCTTCCTGGGCTTAGCGAGATAGAGATCATTTGCTTTTTTCGTTTGATTTCGTCCATAGTCGGAACCTGCATGTTGGGACCCCAATCCTAAGCCATAAGAATCCAACCTGTAACACATCACATCACTTTGCGGCCTCACGCACGGTTATCTCCACGGCTGCCACCTTACCTGGGCCGGAACCGTTTGCGTCTTTTGACTCACTTATGTGAATGTGTCGCTAACATTCAAATGTCAAAGAACCGGGGCTGACATGGCTAGTCATAGAACCCAAGTGGCACATCCATACAAGGACATGCATACGTAACCCAGCAATGCAGATGTCGATTTCTAGCGTGTGTAGACGAGTCATAGCAAGCTACAAGGACTCCATTACGCCGTGGGACATAAATGTCATCACTACACATAGACGAGTCGTAGCAGGCTATAGGGACTCCATTACACTGCAAGATATTTCTCCGAAGGGATAGACACAACAGCAAAGAAGGATACACGCCAGTCAATCAATGTGTCCGGAGCAGTAGAAAGCTACCAAGGCTCGATGGATGCACAAAGAGGCATTTCCTCGTAAAGAGTACTACTAAAGGCACACAACTAGGTGTCGAATCCCATACATACCATTGCATGTCACATGTACGCACGACATGCCCAATATGCATAGGTACAACTATGGCATCACAACATAACCATACAATGTTACAACATTTATTTAGAAGGCTCGGAAGAGCCAACACAATAAGATGTTACAAGCAAGGGTCACAAGACCCAACATTCAGAGCATTCAAACAAACAAGGGGAAGTTAAACATGTCTGGGTACAAACATCTACAAAAGTGGCTAAAGGAGCCTAAAAAGCTACTACGACCCTACCAAAGGACCAGACCTCTATCTGGGATTCCCAAGCTAATCTGGTCAACATCGAACTTCATGTCATAAATACCACTAATGAGACTGACGTCTCCTCTATAAAAACATAAATTAAGCAAACGTGAGTACAAGGGTACTCAGCAAGACTTACAACAGAACTAACTACATATGCATTAGTATCAATGAAGGGGGTTGTGGAGTTTATTGCAGCAAGCCAACTTTGACTCTTGGCTAACCTGTACTATGACTACAAGTGCTTTCTTTGAGGTGGGATAGCACACACGAGTCCACATATTCACCAAATCAGTACACGACTATGGATCCACTTCCGTCTCCCTACGAGAAGGCCATCCATAGCACTCACGCTTATCTTGCGTATTTTAGAGTATCCACTTCAAGTTGTCTATGAACCACATAAGTTCTCCAAGTAGTCCATATCCGAGGATGCGGCTATTCGAACAGATTCATAACCCTACAGGGGTGTACTTCTTCAGGCATGCTCTCGCCACTTATCGCCATGTGCACATAAAAGGCACCTCAGCAACCTTCAAGCGGAAGCCCAGCGAGGGAGTTGGCCACGACCATCAATCACACAAGACCCTAGTCCAGGTTTATCGCCTATTTGAGACTGAACCTGCACGGAAGTCCGGTCGAAGTTTCCTCTACGGCCTCAAACGATGTGCGCAGAGTTCCCAAGCCCACCTTTCGGGTGCCACTTGGTACACCATGCCACTGTGCCTAAACCGCATCACAGTCCACCCCGTCGGGTAGTGCTATGCATGGCCGCCAAAACTTTTCCTACACACACCAGAATCTAGTTGCAACTCCTAGACAGAGATCTAGGCGATTAATAAGTCGAGTGGGGTCATATTTCAGGGCCCAACATGTGGTAGTAACTGTCTTGGATCACAAACACAGAACTCAGTTCTTAAGAACGGTCCCAATGAGACAACCCGCCATATACTCCTACATGGCCTCTCGTCGATACCTTTACCAACTCATGTTCACACACTTAGCTTTCACACAATAGGACATGAACACTGCCATTCTGATTCATTGCCCAGATGGATCAGACCCGACATGACACGACTCTAAGCATAGCAGGCACAGTAAGCAAGCATTGATGAGTAAGCACAACAAGGCTCAAGTAGTTGCTACTCATGCTAAGTGGTTTCAACTATTTACTATGGCAAAGACACATCATGCAAAGGAATGGGTTCCACTACCTAGAATAGGTAACAATTGAATCGTTGTTGTCCTAATACAATAAAGGAGAGAAGGAGCAAGAGAGTGGGTTCATATCAGTATGCTCAAGGGGGGGGGGTTGCTTGCCTGACACTTCTGACGATATTACTTCTCTTCATTAGTGTCAACGTTCACATCGTCGGAACCATCGTCTACCGAGGAGGAACACCATCGATAAAACAAGAAAGGAACACATTCTGTGCAATGCAACAACCATGATGCATGATATGACAAGTTAAGGTACTAAATTAACCTAGAGGAATAATTAGCCAAGTTAATTGGAGTGGAATTCAAACAAGTTTAAATTCCAACTCCAAATGATATTTCCTATATTGCCCTAATCATAAAATGTCCTACTTGCTGATGTTAACTTGTTCAAACATGCATCATCATGGCATTAACAAATTTATTGGAATTTTCTGATCATTTTTCATATATAAATTATTTTCATCTGACTTACATATTATTTTCTATGATTTTAAGAAGTTTAAACATTTTTTGGAATTTCTTGAATTATTTTATTATTAGAAAATCAATTAACGCGTCATCATTACGTCAGTATTACGTCAGTGGGTCAACAACCTCGGGTCCAGGTCAAACCTAACGACTGAGACCCACACCTCAGTGTCACAGAGTTAATCCCCGCGCTGATGAGAGGTTTGACTAGGGACATGGCCTACTGTCAGTGGTTGGAGGATTAGTTAGTGTCTTAGTTAGCCACTAATGGCCCTGCCATGTCACCACGCCGGAGATCAGCTGGCGACGACCATAGAACACGGTGGTGGCTCGCCGGACTTGCGCTTCTGGAGGCCATCTGGTGCGCTGAGGGCACCGGGAGGTAGCCCGCGCACACACGCATCCAGTGGGGGCAACAAGGGGGATCGAGGCCACCGGAGTTGACGCCAACGATGAGCTGAGCGGCGGCCGGAGCTTGGGCAACAAGGGGGCGACGACTACGACGAGGGGCAGGCCACGAGGTTAGGGGGAGGACAAAGGGGAGCTCACAGTGGGTCGGACGAGCTGGACAGGGGGCTCGGGACGATCGGAGCGCTGCGAATTGGCGGTGGTGCTTCGGCGACCAAAGGTTGAAGATGGCTCGGGCAGCGATGCAGGTCTCCCGCGACTGCGTGCTTCATCTTGGAACTTCACGGCGACGAGGCGGAGCTGCTTGGCTTGCTACAGGGGCTAGAGGAGGCTGGTGGCCGTGGTGGTTGCGAGCAACGGCGCCGGCTTTCGGTGGTGAGGGAGAGAGAGCAAAGAGGAGAGGGAGGGAGAGAATGAGCATGGGGGTCGAGAGGGAGGTCGGCTCGATCTAGACGGCTCCCTGGAGTCTATCCCTCCGCCCAGGCAGGCACACGACCACACGCCCGACGTCCTTCTGGCCAGAGGTGGAAGAAGACGAGTTCACCCCTGGTGGGCTGGGCCGGCTTCTTCCCTAGCCCAGGTAAAACAGGTAAGCTCCTATTTTTTTATTTCCATGTCCTATTTCTTTAAGTTGTTTTGGTTTTGTTTCAGAACCAAATCATTTTTAAGTCTTCAAACTTGTTCGTGTCATTGAGTGGAATATTCCACACACGGTGAACATTCTGTTTTCTATTTTTTACAAATTTAATTATTTATGAAAACGAAAGGTAGCTAAATAATTACTAAAATATTTTTTAGTGGTTTCAAATATTTCTTTTGAAACCTAAAATTTGTTGGTTTGAACCAGTTATTTTATTTAAGGTAAATCCCATTGGATAGGATTTTATGAAGGACATTTTGGGTTCATTGAAAAATTCACAAAATATTAGAATTGTTTGGTTAGGTGAAGTGCTAGGGTTTATATTAATCCCCATTTCACGTTGAAGAGAATTAAACATGATGCCGTGATGCCAATGCACTATTTACAAGCATTAATCTAGGGCTGTGACAACTCACCCCCACTAAACAAGAATCTCGTCTCGAGATTCAAGCGTAGGGTAAGAGAACAGAGGGAACACTAACTACCACAACCTTCTTGGTCCACATGCCCTCCTCGCAGGTGTTGTTTCATTGCATTATGTTGATCTTGACATCTTTGCCTTCGGGATCCTCATCCAGCAGAAAAAACCACAGGGATAGAAAGCTCTACAAGAATCGATCTTTAAGACGATTGAACGACTCATGACCAACTCATGGAATGGGAGGGGGAGAACAACGTCGAGAACAACGAATGAGGCAGATGTCAAAGGTCCAATTGGTAAGCAACATTCCCATGCTAACACATATGGTGACGGGGTTTCAAGGTAGCGTGGAGTTAGTTGCCCTTCATACCATAACAAGCACCTTAGGGAAGGTGACTCGTAGGATTATCCCTTAAGTGGCAAAAAGAATTAATTTTGATACAAGGATCATTGAAACTCTTCATACCAGCCTAAGGCAATTCGCAAACGATCGTTGGAAGTAATTCAAAGAATGGCATACTCAGATCGGAGGGAAACTAGAGTTACAAAACAACTCGGCAACGAAAGGCACATTCCAAGTAATACCGAGAGTATAACCCAGTGTTTGAGCGTGCTCTCAAGAACTTGAGCATTTCCATATTCATTAGGTTTTTTTCCAACATTCGTGCCAAAGATCCTAGCAACACCTCATACTACCATGATAAATAATGATGGAGGAATGCAGATGCAAAGGAAGACAACACTTTCTCAGATTTCACCTTGGCTAGGCTAAGGGAGCGAAATCTAGATGATCGACCGAGAGACATTTAGCACTCCGCTTCTAATGTTATCCTTGATGAAATAGCATAACCCAATTATAGGTAACGTTTGGTATCCAGATCATCAAGTAAAAAGGTCGGACTTTGGAATCTCAAAGGGTCTATAAGGATAGACTTCTAGGACAAGTCGAACGAAAACCTCATGGGGAAGTGGCTAAGTTGTTGATACAAGATATTATAACAATAGGTCTTCCGGCTAGGTGCATTAGCCACAACATCACTTTGCCGATTACAGCGAGACCAATATTATAATTCTTGGAAAAAAGTGCCAACCATCATATCTGCCCGAGATTCAGATATGATTGGTGTTCGGATATTCCAGACTCAGCATGTCTGAAAATGAAAGGTTGCAACACAAATCGAAGGGATGATGTTGTAAGATTCTCGGGAAATGAACTACAGAATCCCACTCCAAAAAATGAGCTAGATTTCAAGACCCACATGAACATGAAGTCCAGGACAAGCATGACTACATGGTCTTATAACAAAACACTACTGAGTTCTGGTTAGGAACCACCATTGGGGTAACGAAGTCTTGTGTACGTCCGTGTGAGCTCTTCAGGAATAACACTTAACTTCTTTTCCTTAACTAGACAATTAGTGGTTTGATGTGCTAGGAAATTCATACGGAATGGAGGTAGCGAGCCTATCATGCCATAGAATACTCCGCACATGCATGATTTTTTTGGGATGATTCCAGAGGAGACAAAATAACTTTTCCCGAAGTCACGGCGGCAACTTACACCAAATGCACGTGAACTTTGAGTAAGTCACTTCTTACACCAAACATATACTTCATGTACATGACACGAAGATATTGCCTACAAAGTTTCCAACAGCAGCTTAATGTCCATGTGAGTCATGGGATAGACGAGAATGTTGCCGATGAGCTCAACAAAAATTCATCGAGGTATCCAAATGGATGGAATTCCACAACTATGAGAACAAGGTGATAGCATTGGTCAGACCAAAAGATATAACGGTGTATGCTCGAGGATACATCCACAAGTAAGTCAACATTAGGAAGATCTTTGGTTCTGATTTTGATTTGACGATAGCCCATACTCAAATCAAAGGTTGAACAAGACAAAAGATGCAACAATTGATCACAAGGATTAATTGATGGAGATATCATCTTTCTTTGACACCCACACAAGATATCCCTTTGGAAATAACTAAGTCAGGCAAAGGTTTTATCTTCCAACTCTCCAAGTTGTTGTTTAGATTAACCAACTAGTTTGGGGATATCCAACACAGATTCTTGGAGAAGGGATGGTTATAGAAAAACCATCTTGATCACGAACTCAACATAACGTTCAAGGAACACCCTAGTAATACTTCCGAGAAGATATTCGAAAAATCATGATCCCCCAATATGTTATCACGCTCGAGAACAATCTTAATTTTCAAGGCAAGTCGATGTGATCAACAGAGCAAAGGATTGACACAATCCTAACACATTGATCGAAAAGTGCACCATGGAAAATGGACTAGGTAGCATGATCACTCCTAGAGTGGTGATTCAATAACCAACACACTAAGGATGAAATTATTGTCCATTAGCTACCAAGCAACAAAGTTGTTAGGAGTAGCGATTACACACATCACGATTCACTTTTCGGTGTTCTGGTTATAGACAACATAGAGACCGGGAAATGAATGATGATGGCGAGAAGTATCACTACATCAAGATTTCATATGAGGGGAGCAGTTCTCATGATAATCTTGACATGAAGAGGGTAACACCTCAAGGTAGAACAGAGCAAAAGCTGGATTGGCATTTTGATCTGCAGAATAAAACTGCTTCGACCCAATCCAAGAAATGGATGAGGTACGGGAGTTTGCTTCTCCTAGTCATTCTGAAATAGAATGGCTTGACAGACCACAAGAATAGTCGGCATCTATAAGACAATACATGACATACCCTTGTCTATCCATTGATAGATAAAGGTCAGAATACAATTGAAGAAGGACAACTCAAGAGCACCTGATTTTTCCTGAGTCGTAGATGCATGGATTGAATATGTCAAACGGAGTTTAACATGTTTCTTCCAGATAATCCATGCAAAAATGAAAGAATTGACAGGCTCACAACTATGAAATGGAGGACTCATCACGAGCACTCTTGTTGTGATATTAAGGTCACAAGGAACTTATGCCATAATGGATGTGGTATTGGAAGAATGATATACCACAAAACTTGAAGACTATAACAAGGTTACTAATATCCTAAAGGAACAAGCAAATACTATCACAGAAGTGAGAAGAATGATTCTTGGGTTCATGTACCCAGATACAAAATACCTATTGACTAAGTAGCATCACAACATGCTTTCGATAACGACGACCAAAATCATCACATTAGGAACAGAAGACACCACTAAACTGTTGGGTGGTTCACTTGAATAACACGGTTTCCTAAACACCTTCATCAAACAACATCGAGATAATATAGTACCTCAACTCAACAATTATTGTGCTTCGTCTGGCCTGAAAGACATTGACTCAAGATGAAAGAGTTTTGCAATTGCATCAGATAATTTAGAGACCTTGGATAACTTGGACAGCATAACAGTTGTACGGGCATGAAATATGAGGCAACCTGCACAAGAAAACCGATAACATGACATTGAATTCTTATGGAGACACTGATCCAGGAAGACAACAACTTTCCTATAGGTCTCAAGCATAGTAACTCATCATCCTAATAGATAGATGAGAAGGCCTAGTTCTTAATCCCCGTAGAAAAGAAGAGGGTGACTCAAAATTAGAATGAAATGAGGAAAGGAGTAAAAAGAGCCTTATGTTCCCTTCCACAATCAATTCCCTTATATAACTAAAGCAGTTCTAGACTCAACATCGACCAATTTGGCTTGGTAATCCTATAGGCAGTCAAGCTCTGATACCAAAGCTGTCGGGACCCCGATCCTAAGCCATAAGAATCCAGCATGTAACACATCATATCACTTTGCGGCCTCACGCACGGTTATCTCCATGGTTGCCACCTTACCTGGGCTTGGACCGTTTTTGTCTTTTGACTCACGTATGTGAATGTGTTGCTAGCATTCAAATGTCAAAGAACCTGGGCCGACATGGCTAGTCGTAGAATCCAAGTGGCACATCCGTACAGGGACAGGCATACGTAACCCAACAATGCAGATGTTGATCTCTAGCGTGTGTAGACGAGTCATAGCAAGCTACAAGGACTCCATTATCCGTGGGACATAAATGTCATCACTGCACGTAGACGAGTCGTAGCAGGCTACAGGGACTCCATTACACTGCAAGACATTTCCCTGAAGGGACAGACACAATAGAAAAGAAGGATACACGCCGGTCAATCAAGGTGTCCAGAGCAGTAGCAAGCTACCAAGACTCGGTGGAAGCACAAAGAGGCATTTCCCCGTAAAGAGTACTATTAAAGGCACACAACTAGGTGTCGAATCCCATACATACCATCGCATGTCACACGTACGCACGACATGCCCGATATGCATAGATACAACTATGGCATCACAACATTACAACATTTATTTAGAAGGCTCGGAAGAGAAACACAATAAGATGTTACAAGCAGGGGTCACAAGACCCAACATTCAGAGCATTCAAACAAACAAGCGGAAGTTAAACATGTCTGGGTACAGACATCTACAAAAGTGGCTAAAGGAGCTTGAAAAGCTACAACGACCCTACCAAAGGAACCAGACCTCTGTCTGGATTCCCAAGCTAATCCGGTCAACATCGAACTTCACGCCGTAAATACCACTAATGAGACTGACGTCTCCTCTATAAAAAATAAATTAAGCAAACGTGAGTACATGGGTACTCAATAAGACTTACATCAGAACAAACTAATTATGCATTAGTATTAGTGAGGGGGGTTGTGGAGTTTATTGCAGCAAGCCAGCTTTGACTCTTGGCTAACCTGTACTACGACTACAAGTGCTTTCTTTGAGGTGGGATAGCGCACATGAGTCCACATATTCACCAAATCAATACACCACTATGGGTCCACTTCTGTCTCCCTATGATAAGGCCATCCATAGCACTCACGCTTATCTTGCGTATTTTAGAGTATCCACTTCAAGTTGTCTATGAACCACATAAGTTCTTCAAGTAGTCCATATCCGAGGGCGCGGCTATTCGAACAGATTCATAACCCTACAAGGGTGTACTTCTTCACACATGCTCCCGCCACTTACCACCATGTGCACGTAAAAGGCACCTCGACAACCTTCAAGCGGAAGCCCAGCAAGGGAGTTGGCCACGATCGTCAATCACACAAGACCCTAGTCCAGGTTTATCGCCTATTTGAGACTTAACCCACACGGAAGTCCGAACGAAGTTTCCGCTACAGCCTCAAATGATGTGCGCAGGGTTCCCAAGCCCATCGTTCGGGTGCCACTTGGTACACCGTGCCACTATGCCTGTACCGCATCACAGTCCACCCCATCGAGCAGCGCTATGCACGGCCGCCAACACTTTTCCTACAAACACCAGAAACTAGTTGCAACTCCGGGACAGAGATCTAGGAGATTAATAAGTCGAGCAGGATCATATTTCAGGGCCCAACATGTGGTAGTAACTGTCTTGGATCACAAACACAGAACTCAGTTCTTAAGGACGGCCCCAGTGAGACAACCCACCATATACTCCTACATGGCCTCTCATCGATACCTTTACCAACTCGTGTTCACACACTTAGCTCTCACACAATAGGACATGAACACTGCCATTCCGATTCATCACCCAGATGGATCGGGCCTGACACGACATGACTTTAAGCATAGCAGGCACAGTAAGAAAGCATTGATGAGTAAGCACAACAAGGCTCAAGCAGGTGCTACTCATGCTAAGTGGTTTCAACTATTTACTGTGGCAAAGATAGGTCATGCAAAGCAATGGGTTCAACTACCGAGAATAGGTAAAAGTTGAATCGTTGTTGTCCTAATGCAATAAAGGAGAGCAGGAGCGAGAGAGTGGGTTCATATCAGTATGCTCAGGGGGGGTTCTTGCCTCACACTTCTGAAGATATTACTTCTCTTCATTAGTGTCAATGTTCACATCATCAGAACCATCGTCTACCGAGGAGGAACACCACCGGTAAAACAAGAAAGGAACACATTCAATGCAATGCAACAACCATGATGCAGGACATGACAAGTTAAGGTACTAAATTAACCTAGAGGAATAATTAGCCCAGTTAATTGAAGTGGAATTCAAACAAGTTTGAATTCCAACTCCAAATGATATTTCCTATATTGCCCTAATCATAAAATGTTCTACTTGGTGATGTTAACTTGTTCAAACATGCATGATCATGACATATACAAATTAATTGGATTTTTCTGATCACTTTTCATATATAAATTATTTTCATCTGACTTGCAAATTATTTTCTATGATTTTTAGAAGTTTTAAACATTTTCTGGAATTTCCTAAATTATTTTATTATTAGAAAATCAATTAAAGCGTCATCGTTACGTCAACATTACATTAGCGGGTAAACAACCACGGGTCCAGTTCAAACCTGACAACCGGGACCCACATGTCAGTGTCACGGAGTTAATCCCCGCGCTGACCAAAGGTTTGACTAGGGCCAGGGCCTACTGTCAGTGGCTGGAGGGTTAGTTAGTGTCTTAATTAGCCACTAATGGCCATGCCATGTCACCACGCTGGAGATCAGCCGACGACGACCACAGAACATGGTGGTGGCTCGTCGGACTTGCGCTTCCGGCGGCCATCTGGTGCGCTAAGGGCACCGGGAGGTAGCCCACGCACACACACATCCAATGGGGGCAACAGGGGGGCTCGAGGCCACCGGAGTTGAGGCCGGCAATGAGCTAAGCAGCGACCGGAGCTCGGGCAGCAAGGGGGTGACAACTACGATGAGGGGAAGGCCATGAGGTTAGTGGGAGGAGAAAGGGGAGCTCATAGCGGGGCGGACGAGATGGACAACGGGCTCGGGGATGGTCGGAGCACGGCGAATCGATGGTGGCGCTCCGGCGACCGAAGGTTGAAGAAGGCTCGGGGCGGCAATGCAGGGCTCCCGCGGCTGCGTGCTTCGTCTTGGAGTTTCACGAAAGCAAGGCGGAGCTTCTTTGCTTGCTAGAGGGGCTGGAGGAGACCGGTGGCTGTGGTGGTTGCGAGCAGCGGTAGTGTCTTTCGGCAGCAAGGGAGGGAGAGTAGAGAGGAGTGGGAGGGAGAGAATGAGATCAGGGGAAGAGAGAGGGAGGTCGGCTCAATCTAGACGTCTCCGTGGAGTCTATCCCTCCGCCCACGCAGGCACACGAGCAGGAGGTGGTCGGCGTGCGTCGACCACGCGCCCGGTGTCCTTCTAGCCGGAGGTGGAGGAAGACCGGTTCGCCCCTGGTGGGCTGGGCCGGCTTCCTCCCTGGCCCAGGTCAAACAGGTAAGCTCATATTTTTTTCCATTTCCTATTTCTTTAAGTTGTTTTGATTTTGTTTCAGAACCAAATCATTTTTAAAAAAATCTTCAAACTTGTTCCTGTCATTGAGTGGAATATTCCACACATGGTTAACATTTTGTTTTCTATTTTGTACAAATTTAAATATTTGTGAAAACCAAAGGTAGCTAAATAATCAGTACAATATTTTTCAGTGGTTTCAAATATATTTTTTGAAACCTAAAATTTGTTAGTTTGAACCAGTTATTTTATTTAAGGTAAATCCCATTGGATAGGATTTTATGAAGGACATTTTGGGTTCATTGAAAAATTCACAAATATTAGAATTGTTTGGTTAGGTGAAGTGCTTGGGTTTCTGTTAATCCGCATTTCATGTTGAAGAGAATTAAACATGATGCCATGATGCCAATGCACTATTTACAAGAATTGATCTAGGGATGTGACACTGCATTTCTACATGATTGTATGGATTTCTAATTTAGCTTGTGGCGAGTGTAAGCCAACTCATATACTCACCTCGTCTTTTACATGTATTGTCTATACAAGCGAAATGACGAGATGCGCTTCTAGCCCCATCGACGCCCCCGAGCCTAGATAGGGATAGTACCGCATCTTGGACGTTACAATACTCATTTGCACTGCTCTATAGTTGCTCGTTCTTGACATCGTCCTGATCCAATCTTCGATATCGACGATGCCTATCGCAGCTAGCTGCCACCGACGAATGCCGCAACATTTTTGTTTTATCCCCTCTGTCGGTGTCAAAAGCGATGGATCTCGGGTAGGGGGTCCCGAACTATGAGACTAGAATCAACGGTAACAGGAGATGAAGGGTACACGGATTTACCTAGGTTCGGGCCCTCCTATGGAGGTCATACCCTATGTCCTGCTTGGTTGTATTGATGATGTGGGGGTTACAGAGTTGATCTACCTCGAGATCGAATAGCTAACCCTGGACAAGTTGTTCTGTCCCTATACCCTAAAACCCTCCGGCTTATATAGACGCCGAGGATGCCTAGGGTTTACATATGGTAGGTTACATGCCGAAGAGATAAGCATTCCTATTTACTACATCAAACGTGGAGTGCAAGCTGTGCTTCCCGAAGCTTCCATCTTGGAGTCGGGGCCTTCAAATCTTCCAGTGTTCAGTAAGTAGCCCATATAGTCCGGTCCATAAACAATAGATCGGCCATCCAAGGACCCCATAATCTAGGACTTCCTTAGTAGCCCACGAACTTGCCTCCAACGCTAAGGGTCTTTAGCTCCAATTGCTTTGCAAACAGAGTCTCCGGCTTCCGAGGTGAGTTCCTTCCCGCTGAACCATAGTTCGGCCTCCGATGATAAGTAGTTTTCCGCATAGTGGCACATCCAAATACTGCAAATTGATCGTCCTTGAAGGCCAAACGTCAGGGGGTAAACAATGTTCCTCTAACGACCTCTCTGACAAAAGGTCATGAGCCACTACGTCCGCTAGGCAAGTTATATAGACTCGATTCGCGGTTCGAGGCCGTTTTAATCACCACGATCTATCAATATACTGGTCGTGTCTTGTTTTATACGGGATACACCTAATCACGCGCATGCAACGACTCACACGTCTCGGGAAGTGGAGGGATTCACGGCGCAGCAAGGGGAGTCCAAATCGATAGGCCTCATAAAAAGAGGAGGAAAACCCCGAAGGCTATTCGCGCTCTCCATTCGACTTCCCATTCCTTTGCGCCTCCGAAGCATAGATCTAGGTCTCTTCGACCCCACCTCCGAGATCATCAATGGAGGGCTCCAACGGCCAATGGGAAGCTTACACGGTCACTGACCGAGACATTCTCGACCTCAAGAAGGCCGGCTACCTGTCTGCCAACATCCCTCACCACGCAGCGGAGGAGGTCCAAGTGATCCCCACCCCAAAGCCAGGTGAAAGGGTGGTGTTCATCCCCCACTTCTTTAGGGGGCTGAGCTTTCCTCTCCACCCCTTCGTTAGGGGGCTGATTTTCTTCTACGGCCTCGACTTCCACGACCTCCCGCCGAACTCCATCATGCACATCTCGGCGTTCATCTTTGTCTACGAGGCCTTCCTGCTCATCGAGCCACACTTTGGGCTCTGGCTTCAAGTGATCAACATCAAGCCCAAGTGTGTCAGTGTCAAGCACATAGATTGCAGTGGGGCACCATTGTTGAGACCATCAAGGGGTGGCAGAAGGAGTGGTTCTATGTCACCGGACCACAAGAAGAGGGTCAGCACCCCGCTGCCGCATTCAGATCCGGTTCCCCCACCAGACTGGCTTCATGGCTCGAAAAGGGCCTTGTCTGGGTATCGTGCAAGGAGGCGAGCAACCTGCAGAAGCGCATCCTCTCCATGGTCGAGGAGGGAACCAAGTTGATCGATGTGGTCCAGGTGTTGCTCCGAAGACGCATCCTCCCCTGCCAGCACCGGGACACCCCCATGTGGGCTCGTGAACTTGACGCTGAGTCCAAAGTCCGGAATCTCTTCCGCACTACACGTGAGAAGTTGTGGAAGGCGCTCTTCAAATCACAGAAGAGCTGGCCATCGGAGGAGGAGGACAAGGATCTACACGCTGCCAAGCCGATTCCGAGGTACGATACACCCTAGCTTGGTCAGCTTTATTACATAGAAGATTCTCATAACCCCTTATCCTATATGTCTTTGCAGAGATGGCTGGAGAAAGTTGTCAAAATTAGCAGTCCGGTGTCTCAGCCTGAAGAGGAGAGGATTGGGATGTTAGGAAAAATGCTTGTGGTAAAGCCTTACAAGGCTCCCATGAAGAAAGAGAAGAAGAAGATACCAGGCCAGGATGGCATCCGCATCAAGGACCAGCCTGACGCCGCATCCGAGGATACCCCCGCCTCCTCGAATCAGGAGGAGGTTGAGGAGGAGGAAGAGGAAGAAGAGGAGGAGGAGGAGGCTAAGGTCAAGGGCGAGGGGGAGGTAATTCCCCTCGGGCCAGGAAGAGAACGACATCTTCGGACGCCCCGGAGCAGGTCCCTTCCCCTGCCCAGAAGAGGGCGCGATGAACGCGGGTGATTCTGTCCGATGATAGTTCGGACTCGGACACCGCGTCCGAAGATCTCGAGGAGGTTCCATGAAGCAGCCTACGGGTCGAGCCCCCCCCCCAAAAGGTTAGGATCCGACGACCCTCCTATTCATTACGAATAGATTTAGAGTTTGCTAACACCCCGCACGTTATCCCCACCGAGGTGATAGCATACGGGGAGACCCCACCCGCGAAACTAGCCGAGAGTGGGGATGCCTCGCATCCCGCCACTCCAGGTGCCACGAGGGATGCCGTGGAGGTGTCATCCCAGCACACTCCTATGGAGGCGGACACCGGCGGCGAGGGAAACAGTACCATGGTCGAGGCACACTAATGCCTCGTCCACCGAAGACCGGGGGTCAAAACCCTGCCCAGATACCGAGGAGGTCGAACGAGTGGGCGCTCGTCCCCTCCGGGCACATCTCCGGAGTGCACTATGCCTCCGGAGGCACCGACCAATCCTCGGTGGGTGATTGGGGAATCTGATCATCACCGGCACCACCGGCCAATAGGTGGTCGGTCATGGAGGAGGCTCTATCGAGCACCTCCATCCCCGAGGATCACCACAACCTTATGGGTGCGGTACTACAGAGCATCCAGTCCGTTGACAACGGACTGAAGGAGGCCTTCAAAGGTTTCCTTACGGGTTTTCAAGTAAGTCACCCGATGTGTTTATTTTGCGAAGATTTTATTTATTCGCATTATATACATGACAGCGCCCGAGCCCTAGGTGATGTGAAAAAGCTTACCTAGGGGTCACGTCTGAATCCGATACCGAAGTAGATGCACTTTAAGTGTCCGGCATGTTAGAATAACTCGACATATGATCGGATTGTCTATAATTCTGAAATTGAGAGCCCATGTCATGTATTAACTGTGTGTGTAATGCAGGCTTCATCATCGGCGGTGGCCATAAATGGCGCCGAGCTGGAAGAGCTAAATCGGAAGCTGAAGCGCTCCAAAGATGAAGTTGAGGCCCTTAACCGAAGGCTTGACGAGGCTCAAGGTATGTCAAAACAGAATCCGAATGCCTTTGTGTGAGCTCTGTTGTCCGAATACTGTCAATGTAGCTTCTTCACATTGTATAATGTATGCGCAGCCTTGACAAAGGAGATGGAGAGGCTCAAGGCCAAGCTCCAGCGCGCAAAGGATGAAACGACCGTAGAGAGGGCGGCTGCTAAGGAAACGGCTGTCGCCCTTTCCGCCCTGCGAGCCACTAGTGGCAAGCATGAAGCTCGCGTGGTAGGGGTCCAACAAGAGCTCAAAGATGCTAGCGAAAGATGTGAGGCCTTGGAGCAGAAGAATAAGGCGAGCTCGGCCGGCCTGTCCACTTTGAAAACCGAACTCCAGAAGGAGCGAATGGACAGACGGTTCTATGGGGAGCAAGTGAACCAGGACAAGGGCATAACAGATGGTAAGCTGTACTCACTAAAGTGCGTATTCGGGGCTAGCAAATTCGCATTACTTACCTAGGTGTGGCGATCCTCAAGCGCATCCTCCGATCTCCAGAAGAGTGTGGCGGACGCCAATCAACTATTCGCCTCGCGGGGAGAAGGAGATGAAGCTCGTCTGTTCTGGGCATAGTTTGGAGCCCCTGAGCGTCCTCCTCTTCTGGTGGAGGAGCTGAAACAACTGATGGAGCTGCACCAGATGGCGGAGCCAACTATGAAGGACCTCTGCATCCACTTATGTCCCGGCGAGCCGCTGCCACGCAACTACTTTGCCCTGGTGCAATGGTTGATTGCTGCTTCGCCTCGCCTGTACCCCGTCAAGCGCTCCTCCTGCATCAAAGGAGTCCGGATGGCCCTTGACAAGGCCAAAGTGCACTGGCCAGGGCTAAATCTGATAAAGGTATCCACGGACCCACCGCCACCCGGGAAGGAGCATCGACGCCCCGAACTATACTTTGATGGAGTGATGGAGAGTGCTCGGGTGATAGTGTCACAGTGTTTGGGTGATAAAATGTTTGAATGAGCTGTAACGTGTCCAAAGACTTGCCCAAACTTTTAATGATATTAGTATTTGTTCTTATATGGTTTTGCATTCATTTATAACTCCTATGTGGCTGTTTAATACTGAAAGATGTTAGTCGTCGGCTTCAGCCCCCATGTACATACTACATGGGGTGTCTATGCTAATCCACTATGTCCCTTAGCCGTATTATCGGAACCCGAAGGCGGTACAGTGCGGAAGACTAGGCAATCATACTATAGTTCTTTATTTCTTTCACTTAGCCATAGGGGCGCGAAAAGGACTACAGGAAGTGTATGATTAGCCACCGAAGTGTTGTGATGTTCGGACGAACCGTGGCCGAAGCCGGTATCACAATGTCTACACAAAGGGCAAGTTCCTCATATAACAGAAAATAACTGCTTACAAGGATGGAAGTATAACACTTCCCGCTCAGGGTTCACAGACCAGATCACACATACTAGGACAGTCCGTTTTCAGCTTTCTCCCCTGAGGTGCTTGACCAGACTATCTGGAAGCACAATCGCAGGGGTGTTCCCTTTGCCCTTTTAGCCGAATGAGCAGAACAAAAAGGGGGCCAGGACAGGAGCCGGGCAACCCAACTTATTGACCAAAGACATAGTTCCGAACCGATGAATATAAAGCGAATGCCAAGATGCCAAACACATGATAGAGAAGGCGATTTGTGTTTGAACTCAAGCCCCTGTCTATTAGCCTGTTACCTCGCGTCATACCGAACAGGTTCACAAGCAGAGGGAGAGAGGAGGAAAAATATGCGCCGAAAAAAGGACAGCATTTTCTCAACAACTATTATAACTCAGATTTCCGAAGAAACTATTTACATGTATGTGAAAGAAATAAAAATATACATGAGTTGTTGTACCAGGGGTCTTCGATTGGTAACCTGGCGTCCTCGATATGCCCCCTTGCTAGTTGACTCCTGCTCTTAGATGCACCTTGATGGGTGTTAGTGTTCGGCGGGCGGATTTTGCCAACAGAATCTTGAGAGGCCGCCGAATTGTAGGTGAGATTTACGCCGTAGGCATGCTCTTTTAGGAGCGCCTGCATTTTGTCCGACGACATGTTGATGGTAGAAGTTCGGGCCAACCAAAAACCCATTTTTATTTCCCCACCGCTACCCATGGAATCTTAAGTGCGAAGTTGTGCCTCCTTAGCACATACTTTGATGGTCTTGAGGTTGTGTGGTAGGGGCGAGTCCCTATAGAGGGGAGGAGTAAGGATCTGAGGTTTCGGTCTAAAGCCGAACTCGCTTCCCAGCCTTGTGTGCCTTTAAGGCAGATGTCAGAACTTGCCGATCTTCTTTGTAGCTAAATTCGGCCGCTAGGGCCAATGCATGTTCCTCAGTTCTAAGGGAGCGCTCTGTATTTCCATTGACAGTAATGACCCCCTTGGGGACCGTCATCTTGAGCTTGAGGTATGCATAGTGTGGGACCGCGTTGAAACAAGCGAACGTTGTTCGACCAAGCAACGCGTGATAGCCGCTGCGGAAGGGCACAATATCGAAGATCAAATCTTTGATGCGAAAGTTATTGGGCGAGCCGAACACAACTTCCAGAGTCAAGGCGCCCGTACATCGAGCCTCAATGCCTGGGATCACTCCTTTCAAGGTAGTGCTGCTGGGTTTGATCCTTGACGGATCTATGCCCATCTTTTTCACCGTATTTGAGTAAATCAGGTTGAGGCTACTTCCTCCGCCCATTAGGACTTTTTTGAGGTGATACCCATCTATAATGGGGTCTAGGACGAGGGCCGTCGAACCCCCATGCGGATACTAGTCGGGTGATCACTGTAGCGACCCGACTCAAAACGAGTCAAGCCTTTGTGTTTTCTGTGCCATCCCTAGATCAGTATGCTGGCACACAGTACATCAATGTATATATCAAAGTGCAATCACATGTAATTAACGTAAAACTGATATACACCTTAAAATAGCAGCGGATACAGTCAAAAGGAGTGGAGTCCCAATAACACCAACGGCAAGTTGAGTGCGGACCGTAACCCTGAATCGTACTCTTACCCGTCGTAGAAGAGTATCTGCAACATAAGATGTTGCAGCCGTGTAGGTCAGTACATGGAATGTACTGGCAAGATCACCATATTAGAACAGAAGAATAAAGGCTATTCTATATGCAAAGGCTTTGTGGCTCTGTGTCTGAGTTTTTGCGTGAAAGCTGATTTTATTTTCCTACAACAAAGGAATATCAGGAATTTCACTATGGAGTTACCTATCATGACATGGTTCCGCCAACCAATGTCTCAATGCCCATAAGTATCATAAGTTTCCTACAATTAGTTATCAGTCCAGTGTTGAGAGTTCAGAGATAGATCCAAGTCCAGAGGCTCAATTTTTCCGTAACCGGGGACATGGCTAATCGATTAGGTTTTAACTCTGCAGAGTGTTGTGTACTTTACCCACAAGATTCTTTCCCTCCTGGTAAGTCCTCGCACTGCCTGGTGTTTGAGAACAGGACGAAAGTAACATGGTCTTTCAAGAGTGTTTCCCTGACTACTATCAGTGCCCATCCATTCCTAACGTCGACTACATCTCGTAGCACTGCCCAGCCAGAGTCACAACAAAGATCGACCAAGCCATAGCCCATAATGACTTGTGGCTACACAGGTAAGCTTCCGGGCATGAAGTATTCATCCTTCCCTTTGAGTCTGGGTGAGGCTTTCCGCATGAATATTGGCCATCTCCAGCAACACCTAGGCAAATCCACTGGCTTCTCCAGTGTGCCGTTCCAACCATCCCTCACCCAGTAGTGTGTATTGAAAAACTTGTTTCTCGAGTCTCGAAGTCTTGAGGTCTTGAAGATGCAGGACTTGAAGATGCCTTCATGAAGTTGTCATCTTGACACAGATTCCTTTCCTCACACCACTCACGAACACTCATACCAGACCCTGTCTACTTTAGCATAGCATTGCACTAACTAGCGTTTCCCGGGGCTTTAGTAACAAGTGGTGGGTTCCTACCTCATGCATTCTACTCAACTACAAAAATTTCAATAACACTACGGGAGGGATTTGTTGAATGATGTCACTACATGCAATAAAACATAGGTATGAAAAAATGGTCAAAGTGAACTTACCTGTACTGTTGATGAAGATATGTATCGCTCTCAGAAAATACTTGATAGAACTATACGTCACTCTCCGATGAAATCTATATAATCAAACATTGCATTCATATAAGCAATCATACTAGCAATCAATACTAACAATCAAAAAGGCAACACCAAACCAAAAGCAACATGGTGGTGATGAAAGGAAATACTTAAGACAAAACTCAAATGACAAAACTACATCAACACAACTAAGGTGGTGATGAAGGAAATACTTAAGACAAAAGTTAAAATCAACAAAACTTCATCAACATAACCAAAGTTGGTTTTCTCTACAAGTACATCCTAATTTTCAAAATTAGCAAACAAAAACAAAGTAAATATAACAAAAGTATTTTAGTAAAAGAATTACTTTTGAAGAACAAGTAATACTTATGAAAACAAAACTCTAAACAACATAGGTTTTTGTCTAACAAACTTAACAACAAGTAAAACCAACAAAATAAATAACAAAATACATAACAACTCACTTAATAGAAAGTAAAACTTTGTAAAACAATTATTTTAAATATTTTAAAAAAATAACTCAACTAGCAATACTAGAGCATCACAACAAAACAAAACAAGACAAAGCTATGGGCTCTAAGTTTAGGTGGCTAAACTATTATTAATATAAAACAAAACTTATTTTTTTTGTAACCAAACTAATAGTTAACAGAAAATAATTAATAAAAACTTTATTATAAACTAGGATTAAATCATACAAAACTTTTGTGACCAGGATTTTTACTAAATTAAGTTGTTTTATCAAACATTACCTAATGACGAAGAATATAGTTTCCTATAATAATAGAGTAAAACTAAACTATTTTTATTAGCAAAACATTTATTAACATAAAATAATTACTAAAACTTTATTTGAAAACAAAATCTAATTGCCTAAAACTTTTGTTAAAAGAAATATTACTAACTAATTTGTTTTTTATAAACTATACCTATTTGAAAAGGGTATAGGTTTCCTACAATAAAAATTTAATAAACTAAACAAATTATTTTTGTTAACAGAAAGTATAATCCTAAAGTTTATAACAACAACAACTAATGAAATCTAAAACATAAGTTAAATCAAATTCAGATTAAAAGAATAAAACAAAGAAATTAAACTAATTAAACTAATAGGAAAACTAAACTGATTCTGTTTTGGTTAAGAACACTAATAAAATTTATCCAAATAATTCTCAAACCTCACCTACTGATAACTAAGATCACTAATGACAAGTAGCAAAAAGAATCAATCAAAAATATATTATTAAACTCAAGTTATTCAGAAAACAAGATTTAAAACAAATCTATTTAAATTCAAATTTTAAGTTTTTCAAATATGGTCAAACTTGGTATCTACAGAAACTAGAACAAATTTTTGACACAATGCAAAAAGAATCATATTAAAACACTTAAAAACATAAAATATATAACAAAAACAAAATTGGAAATCATTCTGTTTTGTAAAACAGAACAAAAAACGAAAAACTGACTAGCTAACGGTTAAGGGCTACGTGGCGCTCTGTGATTGGCCGAGGCCATGTGTGTGTGGGGGCTAGCGAGCGGATGGCCGAATCCTAGAAGAAAAACGGTTCGGCAATTTAATTGATCTAATCTTAGCCGTTGGAGTGAGATCGAACGAAGGGGGAAAGGTGAGAGGCTCACCGAGAAGGGGTCGCCGGCGATGGAGCTTTTCCGGCGAGTCCGAGGCGACAAGGTCGTCGGGGGCAGTGTTCCGGCGGTCCTCCGGCGATGGCGTGGCCTCCAATCGACGGCGGAGATCCTCCGGGGATGGCTGGTGGTGAAAGGGAGACGAGGGGGTGATGGTGGTGAGCAGCACGAGCTCCGAAAGCTTCGGGAGGAGGCAAAGCTCCGGCGAGGTAGCGGTGGGGTCCTCTAGCGAGGGAAGAGAGGGGGTTTCGGGGTGGTCAAAGAGCGGAGAGTACCGGCTCTTATATAGGCTAGGTGCGGGGTCGGGAGAGTGAAAGAGGGCGAGATCCGGGGCGATGAACTCGCCGACGAAGTCAGGGGCGCGGTGGAGGGGATGACCGCGGGGTTTGGAGATCGATCGGTGGGGCCGGGGTGTCAATGAGAGAGAGAGTGGGTGTGGCAGCGGTGGCCGATGCAGAGCAGTTTCGGGAGAGGAATCAGGGGCAGGTGGACCGTGGGCTTTAAGAGCATTTAAGTTTTTCCTTTATTCTATTTACCAGCGAAATAAAAACCTATAAATGGCCATAATTACTTTCCCAAAAATAAGGATATTTATACAAAAATGACCAGGAGAATTAATTCCATTAAGTGAACATTTTTCCTCGGCCAGAATAAATACTTTAAAAAAATTATTTTTCAGAAAATGCCTAAGTGGCTTTATTTATTTTTGCAAATATTTTTCAAATAACCCCTTGGGTTTTATGATTCAAAAACTTCAGAAAATACCCCCTGGTTTGGATTGTCATATTACTCCTCTCAAAAATTTGTCTAGGGTTTTGAATGCTTTGAAAATTTGAATAGGAACCAAATATGACATGGTTCCAAAAGAATAATTCAGAGGTTTTTCAAAAGCACTTTCAAATCCTTCCTTTAAAATTCCAACTCATATTTAATATAATTTGAAGAAGTCCTTTTATCCTATCTCATGAAAAATCATTGAGTTGCATAAAGTTTCTGAATTTGAAATATTTTCAAAGATGGAATTCAAATCACATGGGAAAGTCATTTTATTCCCTCTCATTCAAAAGTTTTCAAAAGTTTAATTTTTTTTCACTCAATTACAATCATATAAGCAAGCAAACAAACATTCATATAATTATTATAACATTCCAAAATTTGGGAACCATGTCATGATAGGTAACTCCATAGTGAAATTCCTGATATTCCTTTGTTGTAGGAAAATAAAATAAGCTTTTACGCAAAAACTCAGACACAGAACCACAAAGTCTTTGCATATAGAATAGCCTTTATTCTTCTGTTCTAATATGGTGTTCTTGCCAGTACATTCCATGTACTGACCTACATGGCTGCAACGTCTTATGTTGCAGATACTCTTCTACGACGGGTAAGAGTACGATTCAGGGTTACGGTCCGCACTCAACTTGTCGTTGGTGTTATTGGGACTCCACTCCCATTGATTGTATCGCTGCTATTTTAAGGTATATATCAGTTTTACGTTAATTACATGTGATTGCACTTTGATATATACATTGATGTACTGTGTGTGCCAGCATACTGATCTAGGGATGGCACAAAAAACACAGAGGCTTGACTCGTTTTGAGTCGGGTCACTACAGAAATGGTATCAGAGCACATGTTGACTGTAGGACGTGACCCTAGAAACTGGAAAGCCCTTAGGAAATGATTTCTCGAAAAACTTTGTTTTCAAATGACCCTTTACTTCTCATCTTATTTGAGCCTCAAATGATCTCTCTTACCTCAAAAAGTTAGAAAATACCTTTTTCCCTTGACCACACTAAGGATCAACTGAGACCACTTCGAGAAGGGCAAGATATCGAAACAACTGATGGTCACTTCAAAGTAAAGAAGATTTCACCATGCATTAGAAGAGTTGAGGCTACACGAGTTGAATACTATGAAGACCCGAAGAAATTGAAGACCATCAAGAATTTCCAAGATATTATGCCCCTGGAAGACCAAACCCCTGTGGTATACTTACGTTAGATACGATGATTTTGTGAGCTGTCATTTGTGTGTAACTTTTTGACGGCCACAACAAAAATCTATTTTCAAAACCATTGTTTGTATTGTGTGTATCCCCTCTTTTCTCTCTCTTACCCATCTCATCCCCAAAACCTTGAACCCAATAGATGACGAATGAAGCTGGACTTGTGTATTCTGGATCGATGACTCGGTTAGAGACAGAAGAATGGATTCCGAACATGGAGGATCATCTAAGGAGTAACTATGTTGCAAGGAACAAGATGGTCCAGTATGCTTTTCGGTACTTTGCAAAAGGTGCTGCAAATTGGTGGAAGATGCATGAAGATATCCATGATAGGCAAGCATCAAACACTTGGGAAGAATTCAAGATAACTCTGCAAGGATCTCATGTTGTTACCAACACCCAGAAGCCCCATGGCAAAGATGTGAAGAAGATTTGTGCATGCAGGATATGTGGAGAGATAGGACACACCCAGGCAGAACACAAAGAAAGATGTCCTCATTGTGAAGAAAATCACCGAGCTGAGGAATGCCCAACTGGGCAGGTGACATGTTTGTTGTGCGAAGGAACTACGCATTACTCGACTCAATGCCAAATGTACCCCAAGGTACAAGAAGTCATCAAGCAGCAAAAGGAAGCCATGAAGGAAGCCTTCAGAGAAAATTTAGGAGAACTCGTGATGAAGGAAAATGTTGAAGACCCTAATGGAGAAGGCCTAACCACATTTTACTCCAATGCCTGCTATTCATGTGGAGAAGAAGGACATTGCTCACAGGACTGTATGAAGGAAACAAAAGAGTATCTAGGAAACTTCCCGACAGAAGAAGTGGAGTTTGATCCACGGGAAATTGAAAGTTTGATCGGAACAAAGAGGCCCAAGAAGAGAAACCGAAGACGTTCTCAGAACAACCAAATTTCTGCAAAGAAGGATCTGAGTCATATCATGTGTTTCCGGTGCAAGAAGACAGGACATTACTCTTATACCTGCCCGGAGAAGAAGGCTAAACATGAGTAGTTTGAGTTTTGGATTTTGGAAGTAATAAATGTAATAGGTAGCACTCTTATCATTTTGAAGTTATGTAATGGAAGTCTTAGAGTTTGTAATAAATTCATGAGAATCAATGGAATTGATGGTGTTATGATTCTCCTCTGTTGAATTATATGAGTTGCCACTCTAAGAACAAAGATCTCTGACCAATTTTCGAGGATATGAGAAAATATGGTCTATGCAGGCATGCGTGCATTTCATTTTAAGTGTGGTAGCAACCACAGGGACAAAAGAATGAAGAAAATACCAATCAGAATAAGGAGTTTGGATAACTGAATACAGGTGAAGAGAATGTGGAACCACCTCGAACTATCTGGATGATAACCTTTGTGACAAAGTGATTTTGAAGTTGGAATATTGAGAAAAGGAATGATTGTGATGCAACCATACCCAAGGTTAAACAGACCAATGGAAAGGAAAATGAATTCCGTGGAGTGGAATCCAGACAATAATAGGTCTGTGATTTGTTACCTCGAGGGTATGACGGAGTGAAATGAAGGTAATGTTGGAATGTGGAACGATAGTAACCCCAAGAGTGAGTTAAGGCTGTTCAAGCATTCGAGTAAACCCACAAGTCACTGACCTCAGGATTGATAAGGATCAATCCCCACCTTGGTGAAGGAAGAAACTTGGAAGAAGCTACGCCTCATTAGCAAACATTTTTCTTAGGAGTATACGAAAACCTAAGAGTTGTGAAGAAACGATAGATGTATTTTCTTAGCTTGCAGAATCAATGGATTTATCCGAACTTCGTTCGTTGACAAGAGAAATTTTCTGCAATGCTTGTGAGGAAGACCAAGTGTTAGAATACGAGATTCACTAAACCTTATACAAGGTAATGATTTCAGTGCGACATGGCTTGGCCACCATGACGACTTACTGTTATCATTCTCTTGCTATTCGGAATGGTAAATCTGAGTGACTTACCCATAGTAAAGAGACGACGTTCTTTGAAGCTTTTGTTTAAGCCTCAGAATGGTAGGAAGAAAACCTTTGTACATGACAGTTGCTGTCACACGTAGGAAATTTTACGGTGAGGAATGTAGCCAAGACCCATTTCACTGCAGGACAACCACTAATGGTAGACCACCATGAGATCATCAATAAGTTACGTAGAATGAACGCGAGACCTGTCAGTTAAGAAGACCCAGTGTCGGAAGAAATGCATTTTGTTGTGAGAACACAAGATTTTTATATAACGGAAGAGCATCACCGAAGGAGCTATCATGAAGAATGTGAACAGATAGATGTACCCACAAGAATACCAGGATTTTGAGGGACCAGTAACTCTCATTTTAAGTGTGGTAGACCCCACACCTTCCAGGTCAATGGAGTCTTGTTGGAAGACCCCACACCTTCTTGGTAAGTGGATTTCTTAGAAGACCCCCAAACCCTAACCTTTTCTTTCTAGCCTCTTCGAATCTCGAGGACGAGATTCATTTTAAGTGTGGTAGGTTTGTAACATCCCAAATTTTGGAATGTTATAATAATTATATGAATTTTTGTTTGTTTTCTTGAATGATTGTAATTGAGTGAAAAATTTGAAACTTTTGAAAACTTTTGAATGAGAGGGAATAAAATGACTTTCCCATGTGATTTGAATTCTATCTTTGAAAATATTTCAAATTCAGAAACTTTATGCAACTCAATGATTTTTCATGAGAGAGGATCAAAGGACTTCTTGAAATTATATGAAATATGAGTTGGAAGTTTAAAGGAAGGATTTGAAAGTGCTTTTGAAAAACCTCTGAATTATTCTTTTGGAATCCATGTCATATTTGGTTCCTATTCAAATTTTCAAAGCATTCAAAACCCTGGAATTTTTTTTGAGAGGAGTAATGTTACACTCCAAACCAGGGGGTATTTTGTGATGTTTTTGAATCATAAAACCCAAGGGGTTATTTGAAAAATATTTGCAAAAATAAATAAAGCCACTTAGGCATTTTCTGAAAAATAATTTTTTTAAGTATTTATTCTGGCCGAGTAAAAATGTTCACTTAATGGAATTAATTCTCCTTGTCATTATGGTATAAAGATACTTAATTTTGGGAAAGTAATTATGGCCATTTATTGGTTTTTATTTTGCTGGTAAATAGAATAAAGGAAAAACTTAAATGCTCTTAAAGCCCACGGCCCACCTGCCCCTGATTCCTCTCCCGAAACTGCTCCGCATCGGCCACCGCTGCCACGCCCGCTCTCTCTCTCTATCGCTAACATCCCGGCCCCATCGACCGATCCCCAAACCCCGCGGTCATCCCCTCCACCGCGCCCCTGACTTCGGCGGCGAGTTCATCACCCCGGATCTCGCCCTCTTTCACTCTCCTGACCCCGCCCCTGGCCTATATAAGAGACGGTACTCTCCGCTCGTCGCCCACCCCAAAACCCCCTCTCTTCCCTCGCCAGAGCGCCCCACCGCTGCCTCGCCAGAGCTCTGCCTCCTCCCGAAGCTCTCGGAGGTCGTGCTGCTCACCACCATCACCCCCTCGTCTCCCTTTCGCCACCAGCCATCCCCGGAGGATCTCCGCCGTCGATTGGAGGCCACGCCATCGCCATAGGACCGCTGGAACACCGCCCCCGATGACCTCGTCGCCTTGGACTCGCCGGAAAAGCTCCATCGCCGGCGACCCCTTCTCGGTGAGCCTCTCACCTTTCCCCCTTCGTTCGATCTCACTCCAACGGCTAAGATTAGATCAATTAAATCGCCGAACTGTTTTTCTTCTATCGTTCGGCCATCCGCTCGCTAGCCCCCCCACACACACGGCCTCGGCCAATCACAGAGCGCCACGTAGCCCTTAACCGTTAGCTAGTCAGTTTTTCGTTTTCTGTTCTGTTTTAGAAAACAGAATGATTTCCAATTTTGTTTTTGTTATATCTTTTATGTTTTTAAGTGTTTTAATTTGATTCTTTTTTCATTGTGTCAAAAATTTGTTCTAGTTTCTGCAGATACCAAGTTTGATCATATTTGAAAATTTTAAAATTTGAATTTAAACACATTTGATTTAAATCTTGTTTTCTAAATAACTTGAGTTTAATAATATATTTTTGATTGATTCTTTTTGCTACTTGTCATTAGTGATCTTAGTTATCAGTAGGTGAGGTTTGAGAATTATTTGGATAAATTTTATTAGTGTTCTTAACCAAAACAGGATCAGTTTAGTTTTCCTATTAGTTTAATTAGTTTAATTTCTTTGTTTTATTCTTTTAATCTGAATTTGATTTAACTTATGTTTTAGATTTCATTAGCTGTTGTTGTTCTAAACTTTAGGATTATACTTGCTGTTAACAAAAATAATTTGTTTAGTTTATTAAATTTTTATTGTAGGAAACCTATAGCCTTTTTCAAATAGGTATAGTTTATAAAAAACAAATTAGTTAGTAATATTTCTTTTAAAAAAAGTTTTAAGCAATTAGATTTTTTTTCAAATAAAGTTTTAGTAGTTATTTTATGTTAAGAAATGTTTTGTTAATAAAAATAGTTCAGTTTTACTCTATTATTATAGGAAACTATATTCTTCATCATTAGGTAATGTTTGATAAAACAACTTAGTTTTAGTAGAAATCCTGTTCACAAAAGTTTTGTATGATTTAATCCTAGTTTATAATGAAGTTTTTATTAATTCTTTTCTGTTAACTATTAGTTTGATTACAAAAAAATAGGTTTGTTTTATATTAATAATAGTTTAGCCACCTAAACTTAGAGCCCATGGCTTTGTCTTGTTTTGTTTTGTTGTGATGCTCTAGTATTGCTAGTTGAGTTCTTTTATGAAAATATTTAAAATAATTGTTTTACAAAGTTTTACTTTCTATTAACTGAGTTGTTATGTATTTTGTTATTTATTTTGTTGGTTTTACTTGTTGTTAAGTTTGATAGACAAAAACCTAGGTTGTTTAGAGTTTTGTTTTCATAAGTCTTACTTGTTCTTCAAAAGTAATTCTTCTACTAAAATGCTTTTGTTATATTTACTTTGTTTTTGTTTGCTACTTTTGAAAATTAGGATGTACTTGTAGAGAAAACCAACTTTGGTTATGTTGATGAAGTTTTGTTGATTTTAACTTTTGTCTTGAGTATTTCCTTCATCACCACCTTAGTTGTGTTGATGTAGTTTTGTCATTTGAGTTTTGTCTTAAGTATTTCCTTTCATCACCACCATGTTGCTTTTGGTTTGGTGTTGCCTTTTTGATTGTTAGTATTGATTGCTAGTATGATTGCTTATATGAATGCAATGTTTGATTATATAGATTTCATCGGAGAGTGACGTATAGTTCTATCAAGTATTTTCTGAGAGCGATACTTATCTTCATCAACAGGACAGGCAAGTTCACTTTGACCATATTTTCATACCTATGTTTTATTGCATGTAGTGACATAATTGAAAAAATCCCTCCCGTAGTGTTATTGAAATTCTTGTAGTTGAGTAGAATGCATGAGGTAGGAACCCACCACTTGTTACTAAAGCCCCAGGAAACGCTAGTTAGTGCAATGCTATGCTAAAGTAGACGGGGTCTGGTATGAGTGTTCGTGAGTGGTGTGAAAAAAGGAATCTACATCAAGATGACAACTTCATGAAGGCATCTTCAAGTCCTGCATCTTCAAGACCTCAAGACTTCGAGACTCGAGAAACAAGTTTTTAATACACACTACTGGGTGAGGGATGGTTGGAACGGCACCCTGGAGAAGCCAGTGGATTTGCCTAGGTGTTGCTGGAAATGGCCAGTATTCACGCGGAAAGCCTCACCCAGACTCAAAGGGAAGGATGAATACTTCATGCCCGGAAGCTTACCTGTGTAGCCACAAGTCATTATGGGCTCTGGCTTGGTCGATCTTTGTTGTGACTCTGGTTGGGTAGTGCTACGAGATGTAGTCGACGTTAGGAATGGATGGGCACTGACACTAGTCAGGGAAACACTCTAAAAGACCATGTTTCTTTCGTCCTGTTCTCAAACACCAGGCAGTGCAAGGACTTACCAGGAGGGAAATAATCTTGTGGGTAAAGTACACAACACTCTGCAGAGTTAAAACCTAATCGATTAGCCGTGTCCCCGGTTACGGACAAATTGAGCCTCTGGACTTGGATCTATCTCTGAACTCTCAACACTGGACTGATAACTAATTGTGGGCAACTTATGATACTTATGGGCATTGAGACATTGGTTGGCGGAACCATGTCATGATAGGTAACTCCATAGTGAAATTCCTGATATTCCTTTGTTGTAGGAAAATAAAATACGGTTTTACGCAAAAACTCAGACACAGAGCCACAAAGCCTTTGCATATAGAATAGCCTTTATTCTTCTGTTCTAATATGGTGATCTTGCCAGTACATTCCATGTACTGACCTACACGGCTGCAACGTCTTATGTTGCAGATACTCTTCTACGACGGGTAAGAGTACGATTCAGGGTTACGGTCCGCACTCAACTTGTCGTTGGTGTTATTGGGACTCCACTCCCGTTGACTGTATCCGCTGCTATTTTAAGGTATATATCAGTTTTACGTTAATTACATGTGATTGCACTTTGATATATACATTGATGTACTGTGTGTGCCAGCATACCGATCCAGGGATGGCACGGAAAACACAGAGGCTTGACTCGTTTTGAGTCGGGTCGCTACAATCACGCCGATCAAAGGTTATCTGGTATGCTGTCCACGGGTTGTACTTCGGGGCTACGGGCTCCACAACGTAGACCTTCCGAAGGGCGCGCTTCCTCTCCTTCTTGGGTATATGGGTGGTGTATCTCATGTTCACCATTTTGACTTTGGGAGGGAATTTCTTGTGTCTACCACCAATTGGACCCCGAGGCTCATCCTCGTCCTCGTTGCAAGAGCTTTTGTCTTGGTCCTCGGGTGGTATCTCGCCGGCCTGTTTAAACACCCAGCAGTTGCGGTGTGTGTGGTTGGCGGGGTTTTCCAAAGTCCTATGGATTTGGCAAGGCCTTTCCATGATCTTCTCCAACTGAGTGGGTCTGTCATGATTGCCTTTAGGAGGCTTCTTCCGTTGCCCAGGTCGGGAGTTGCGGAATCCGGCGTTTACAACAGTATCATCGGCATCGCTATTATTGTGCCAATGCTTATTCTTATTGCGCTTTGGTTTTAAGTTGCCATCCCGGGCTTCAGGTGCTACGAGATCTTCGGAATTGTGGCTACGTCTTGCCAGCCAATTGTCTTCGCCCGCGCAAAAGCGGGTCATGAGGGAGGTAAGGGCGGACATGGTCCGAGGTTTGTCCTGGCCTAGTAGGCGGGCCAGCCAATCATCCCGAATATTGTGCTGGAAGGAGGCTATGGCCTCAGCATCCGGACAATCGACGATTTGGTTCTTCTTAGTCAAGAACCGATTCCAGAATTGCCGAGCAGACTCGCTGGGCTTCTGGACGGGGTTGCTGAGATCAGAAGAGTCCAGCGGGCGGACATAGTTTTCCTGGAAGTTAGAGTGGAACGCATCTTCCAGGTCTTCCCAACATCCAATGGAGTTTTCGGGGAGGCTGTTTAACCAGTGTTGTTGTGGTTTTGTCACGGCAGATGTCCAAAGACGAGGTTCAAGGCTATCGCTAAGGTGGTGGACTCGAAGGGGTTGGTCGAGACGAGGGACACGAGTTTACCCAGGTTCAGCCCCTCAAGAAGAGGTAAAAGCCTACGTACTTCTTATATTGTATTGATTGGAGTATTTATTACAAGGGATCGGATTCGCTTGACCTAGTTCTCGATTGATTGGTTTTCTGTCTAAGCGGCCCCGGGATCTCGCCTTTACATAGGAGGTTGAGGCCCTGGTTACATGAGTCCTACACCGACTCTTTACAACATAGTCAATCTTGTCTCTAAGCCGCCTTGCCATCTTGGGCAAGCCGTCTTTGCGCAGCTTAACTGCCCGGGTCTTCATACCATCTTCTGTCTGGGCCTTCGTCTTGGCCCATCTTGGTAAGCTGCTGTATAGCCAGGCCTACGTCTTTCAGCACACCTTACTAGTCTTGATTGTGAGGCGCCAGGTATGACTCGGCCCCTCCTGGGTACGTCTTACCATGGGGTTATATTCCCAACATTAGGCCCCAGGTTGATTTGAGCCTGCTCATGTCAATCTTCAAACTCACTTGGCGGCGAGTCTCACATTCTATTGCTTGAAAAAAAATACGTAACCCGCCGTGACGTTATATCGAATATGCCAAAAAGATTTTGTGACGTCTGCAAAGGATCCTTCCATTAAATACCATCAGCCCGAAAATCAAGGCGTCCGTCTCGGTCGGTCAGTATCTGTCACCTTGATTCCCACGCCTATTTGGCCTTCCAGTCTCTTAAATAGGACCACGAGGGGTTCTCTCATTTTTCTCCGTCGCCCCACTTCTTCTTCTTCCTCTAGACGCCATCACCCCCGAGCTCCATCGTGCTGGTGAAGCTCTGTCACCGTCATCAACCCAGTCTGCTGCATCAACCTGAACGATCCAGATTCTCGCCCGTGTCCGCCGCGTCCTTCCTGGTATGTCTTTCCTCCTCCCTTAGATATGTAGCTTAGTACTTCAACCCCGTCGAGTTCATCGGCCCCATTAGGGCGCAAACTCTTTCCTGTAATGCCAACCAATGAGCAATCCTTTAAATCTTGCGACGTTTGTCTTCTTATTGTGGCAAGTCGTGTGTAGTCACCAACAACCCAACATAGATCTGTAGTTGTTTCCCCTTCTTGCGCTAGACCGTTCGTTCTTCCTTAGTTCCTCGCTAGGGTTAAATAAAACCTGATTTTTTCCTTTGCTTGTAGATCTTGCAGTTTCAATTTATCATGTAAAACCTATTTATAGGTCCTTGGCAATTTTTGCATCACGGTCTTGTCCACCTTAACCCGCTGCCAAACTTCCGGCTCTTCCAATAAACTGTACCGGTGGCGTAGCATCATAGTGTTTAATACCGTCAGCCGTCCTAGTTGTCTAATCACTTTCTAACCCGCCACGTACTGCTACTTTTCACAGCCTTAAATCACCATCATGTCTCGGGCATCTTCCTCTTGCAATTGGATCGGCTCTGCGGTCTTCGAAGAATTCCTGCAGGATTTTGTAGACGCAGGAACTTTGCCTGCTCAGAATGTTGTTCATTGGCATGTTCCGGGTCCAGAGATGAAACCCATCCCTCAAGAGGGTGAAATTGTTATCTTTACTGACCACCTTGCGCACGGTTTTGCCCGCCTGAGTCTAAATTTTTTGAGACGTCCTCCATTTCTTTAAACTGCATCCTCAGGACATTGCGCCCAACTCTGTCTCCAATTTGTGAAACTTCCATGTCCTTTGCGAAGTTTACTTACAAGAAGAGCCGCCAGTTGATCTCTTCCATGACTTTTTCTACGTCAACCATCGGATGGAAGTGGCGGCTGGCCCAAGCTTAGAACTTGGCGGTTGGCCCAAGCTTAGAACTTGGCGGCGTCTTCGTCCAAAGAAGACGGTATATGGCTTTCCCAGCTGTTCGAATGCCAAGTCACCCCAAGGATTGGAATAGAACTTGGTTTTATTGTAAAGTCACTTCTCCCGAGGGAGAACATCCACTGCCGGGTTATCGCCCTACCCGGCTCTGCACCACGACTAAACTTGCAGATCAGATGTCGGCCTCAGCACAAGCGAAGTATGCTCCAGCCTTTGCCAAGATTAGAGCCTTCATGGCAACCGGTCTGACATGAATTGACTTAACCCGCTGTTGGATGTCCTGGAAGGTCATGCCACTAAGCCGGTGGGACCGTATTATGTGTGAATATACGGGTGACGCAAATGACCCCCCTTTGCTTCAATCACACCACTCTGACAGAAGAGAACATTGTTTCTGCCATCAAGGGACGAACCCGTGAGTCCCAACAGGCTCGTTGTACCGTCGGCTTACAGCCTTTCTACGCCGCAAACCCGGCCCCAGATGTAAGGACAATTTTCAAAGCTCTTTTACCTTCGTGTTAACTATATGTAGCAACCTTTAACCTCATTCGGTGGCTCTTGCTTTCAGGCTAGTTTCGGCTTCTGGAAGAAAAATATACTCCTCCCGCGACGAAGAAGTCTCAGGTAAAAGCAGCGGCCGTAAGAAGAATATGGTTGTTCAAGAGCAGCCTGAGGTTGATGACTCGGAGGTAGAACTTGACTCGGGTGGTATCTTGCCGGCCTGTTTAAACACCCAGCAGTTGCGGTGTGTGTGGTTGGCGGGGTTTTCCAAAGTCCTATGGATTTGGCAGGGCCTTTCCATGATCTTCTCCAACTGAGTGGGTTTGTCACGATTGCCTTTAGGAGGCTTCTTCCGTTGCCCAGGTTAGGAGTTGCGGAATCCAGCGTTTACAACAGTATCATCGGCATCGCTATTATTGTGCCAATGCTTATTCTTATTGCGCTTTGGTTTTAAGTTGCCATCCCGGGCTTCAGGTGCTACGAGATCTTCGGAATTGTGGCTACGTCTTGCCAGCCAATTGTCTTCGCCCGCGCAAAAGCGGGTCATGAGGGAGGTAACGGCGGACATGGTCCGAGGTTTGTCCTGGCCTAGTAGGCGGGCCAGCCAATCATCCCGAATATTGTGCTGGAAGGAGGCTATGGCCTCAGCATCCGGACAATCGACGATTTGGTTCTTCTTAGTCAAGAACCGATTCCAGAATTGCCGAGCAGACTCGCTGGGCTTCTGGACGGGGTTGCTGAGATCAGAAGAGTCCAGCGGGCGGACATAGTTTTCCTGGAAGTTAGAGTGGAACGCATCTTCCAGGTCTTCCCAACATCCAATGGAGTTTTCGGGGAGGCTGTTTAACTAGTGTTGTCGTGGTTTTGTCACGACAGATGTCCAAAGACGAGGTTCAAGGCTATCGCTAAGGTGGTGGACTCGAAGGGGTTGGTCGAGACGAGGGACACGAGTTTACCCAGGTTCAGCCCCTCAAGAAGAGGTAAAAGCCTACGTACTTCTTGTATTGTATTGATTGGAGTATTTATTACAAGGGATCGGATTCGCTTGACCTAGTTCTCGATTGATTGGTTTTCTGTCTAAGCGGCCTCGGGATCTCGCCTTTACATAGGAGGTTGAGGCCCTGGTTACATGAGTCCTACACCGACTCTTTACAACATAGTCAATCTTGTCTCTAAGCCGCCTTGCCATCTTGGGCAAGCCGTCTTTGCGCGGCTTAACTGCCCGGGTCTTCATACCATCTTCTGTCTGGGCCTTCGTCTTGGCCCATCTTGGTAAGCTGCCGTATAGCCAGGCCTACGTCTTTTAGCCCACCTTACTAGTCTTGATTATGAGGCGCTAGGTATGACTCGGCCCCTCCTGGGTATGTCTTACCACGGGGTTATATTCCCAACATTAGGCCCCAGGTTGATTTGAGCCTGCTCATGTCAATCTTCAAACTCACTTGGCGGCGAGTCTCACATTCTATTGCTTGAAAAAAATACGTAACCCGCCGTGACGTTATATCGAATATGCCAAAAAGATTTTGTGACGTCTGCAACGGATCCTTCCATTAAATACCATCAGCCCGAAAATCAAGGCGTCCGTCTCGGTCGGTCAGTATCTGTCGCCTTGATTCCCACGCCTATTTGGCCTTCCAGTCTCTTAAATAGGACCACGAGGGGTTCTCTCATTTTTCTCCGTCGCCCCACTTCTTCTTCTTCCTCTAGATGCCATCACCCCCGAGCTCCGTCGTGCTGGTGAAGCTCTGTCACCGTCATCAACCCAGTCTACTGCATCAACCTGAACGATCCAGATTCTCGCCCGTGTCCGTCGCGTCCTTCCTGGTATGTCTTTCCTCCTCCCTTAGATATGTAGCTTAGTACTTCAACCCCGTCGAGTTCATTGGCCCCATTAGGGCGCAAACTCTTTCCTGTAATGCCAACCAACGAGCAATCCCTTAAATCTTGCGACGTTTGTCTTCTTATTGTGGCAAGTCGTGTGTAGTCACCAACAACCCAACATAGATCTGTAGTTGTTTCCCCTTCTTGCGCTAGACCGTTCGTTCTTCCTTAGTTCCTCGCTAGGGTTAAATAAAACCTGATTTTTTCCTTTGCTTGTAGATCCCGCAGTTTCAATTTATCATGTAAAACCTATTTATAGGTCCTTGGCAATTTTTGCATCACGGTCTTGTCCACCTTAACCCGCTGCCAAACTTCCGGCTCTTCCAATAAACTGTACCGATGGCTTAGCATCATAGTGTTTAATTCCGTCAGCCGTCCTAGTTGTCTAATCACTTTCTAACCCGCCACGTACTGCTACTTTTCACAGCCTTAAATCACCATCATGTCTCGGGCATCTTCCTCTTGCAATTGGATCGGCTCTGCGGTCTTCGAAGAATTCCTGCAGGATTTTGTAGACGCAGGAACTTTGCCTGCTCAGAATGTTGTTCATTGGCATGTTCCGGGTCCAGAGATGAAACCCATCCCTCAAGAGGGTGAAATTGTTATCTTTACTGACCACCTTGCGCACGGTTTTGCCCGCCTGAGTCTAAATTTTTTCGAGACGTCCTCCATTTCTTTAAACTGCATCCTCAGGACATTGCGCCCAACTCTGTCTCCAATTTGTGAAACTTCCATGTCCTTTGCGAAGTTTACTTACAAGAAGAGCCGCCAGTTGATCTCTTCCATGACTTTTTCTACGTCAACCATCGGACGGAAGTGGCGGCTGGCCCAAGCTTAGAACTTGGCGGTTGGCCCAAGCTTAGAACTTGGCGGCGTCTTCGTCCAAAGAAGACGGTATATGGCTTTCCCAGCTGTTCGAATGCCAAGTCACCCCAAGGATTGGAATAGAACTTGGTTTTATTGTAAAGACACTTCTCCCGAGGGAGAACATCCACTGCCGGGTTATCGCCCTACCCGGCTCTGCACCACGACTAAACTTGCAGATCGGATGTCGGCCTCAGCACAAGCGAAGTATGCTCCAACCTTTGCCAAGATTAGAGCCTTCATGGCAAACGGTCTGACATGAATTGACTTAACCCGCTGTTGGATGTCCTGGAAGGTCATGCCACTAAGCCGGTGGGACCGTCTTATGTGTGAATATACGAGTGACGCAAATGACCCCCCTTTGCTTCCATCACACCACTCTGATAGAAGAGAACATTGTTTCTGCCATCAAGGGACGAACCTGTGAGTCCCAAGAGCCTCGTTGTACCGTCGGCTTACAGCCTTTCTACGCCGCAAACCCGGCCCCAGATGTAAGGACAATTTTCAAAGCTCTTTTACCTCCGTGTTAACTATATGTAGCAACCTTTAACCTCTTTCGGTGGCTCTTGCTTTCAGGCTAGTTTCGGCTTCTGGAAGAAAAATATACTCCTCCCGCGACGAAGAAGTCTCAGGTAAAAGCGGCGGCCGTAAGAAGAATACGGTTGTTCAAGAGCAGCCTGAGGTTGATGACTCGGAGGTAGAACTTGACTCTCTTGGCTTTCTCTTTATGCGCCTTATTGATAATAATTATTCACAAGAGGAAACAGAGACAAGCCATGCAAACGCTCCTGAGGTAACCTACATCTCATCTGACTCAGAACACCTTCCACCAAAGAAGACACGATGGGTCCTCCAAAAAGTCCCATTTTCTCATCCTCTTGCTCATTTAGACACCAATTTTCTTTTGAAAAAGCAACATCACACCTCCCTATGCCAAACCCGGAGCGTCGGCTCTGAAGATCTTGTGGCTGGGTTATCCAATTCTCCGGCTCAGCAGAAATGGCCGGCTGAGGTGCTCATTTAGCTAGGTTCAGCTTTGTCAACCTTGTATTATAACCTTACCCTGTTTTATATTGCCTTAATTGCCTTCAGGAAATGCCCTCATCGGTAGGTGACTCTACGACGACTAAGCTGTCACCTCTGAAGATCAACCCGGTGTATGTATCCTTGTGTCTGCATCATATCCTTTTTCCATCCTTGCTCTTTATGTGATAATATTATGTGTTTTCTAGGGCTCAAGCAAAGCGAAGGAGGACTGTCGGGTCTACCTCCACCCCACTGCCCAAGAACCGGAAACTGCTAAGCCGGACTCTCCTGCAACTCATGCTAAGCTCAATGAAGCCATGAAAGATGTGCGTGAAGATATTCATCGGTCCTCTGAGTTAACGGCGAATGAGTTGGAAACTGATAGTCCTCCAAGGGCCGATTCTAAGCCACCCAGCCCTTCAACAGCCGTCGAAGACACAGTTCTTTCGGACGTCATCATCACTGGGATGGGTTTTCAATCTCCCAGACCTCATGTACTGACAAAACACACCGACAAGGCTGAGGCTTCCTCGCCTGGCAAACTTGACTTTGAATTCCCCGTGCTAGAGAAGTTAACTGCAGATGAGCTACATGCTGGTTATCTGAACCGCCTCTCCACAAGCCGGAACATGGAGCTCAAACTTGTCGGTTTGATGAAGAAAAAATATGTGGTACTCCTGCTTTTATCTTATACCCTTATGTAGCCCCCAAGAGCTGGTTTAGTATTGCAAATGGTAAACCAGGTCTTCCAAACCTTGTCATAACTAGAATAGCTTAGTTGTAGCCCCAAGTATCGGTTTAATATGTACATATTAAGCCGGTACTCAGTTTTTACGAGTTGATCAATGGTAGTCCCCAAGTCTGGGTCAGTATAGAAATAATGAGCCGGAACTTCACTATAAACTTGGAAAGCATCAATGTAGCCCCCAAGTGCCGGTTTATCTTTATGAAGATGATGCGGAACTTACTTGAATCGAAGAGCCATATGTAGCCCCCAAGTGTCGGCTTAACTTGATGAAGATGAGCCGGAACTTCATTGTATAATTGGAGAGCAAACAGATATTAGCCCCCAAGTGTCAAGTATATTGCTTGCAATCTGCTTGAGACTTGTATTATATTCCTTTAGCCGATCATCCACTAATATTTTAACCTGGCGACTTACCCCTCCTGGGCGACTTTGTTTTTGTATGTCATACGAATCTTTAAGCAAGGCCGAGTCTGATCTGGCCGGCTTAAAGGACAATCTTGCTTCCCAGCAAACCGCCCGGGGTGAAGCGGAGGAAAGATGTCGGGGCATCGTCGAAGAACTTGCAAAGGTTCAATCTGATTTGCTGCTTTCAAGAAGACCGCTGAAGCGGATCAAGCCGCCCTGGCAAAGCGTGCAGATGATGCTGACCAGCGGCTCAAGATTGTATCAGATGAGTTGCAGACCCTTAAGCACCATATCTTGAGGATGACTGCTGCTATATTTGGTAAGTACTGAAAACTCAGCAAATTTCCTTGTTGAAAAACTGCGCAGGCGGCTTATAATGCCAAACTCGTCTTTGCAGGTCCAAGAAGCCACCAGCTCGCTTCAGACAACATGTTGCAGTTGAAAACCGTATACACCTTGTTAGAGCAGTTGTACTGCGGGACCCTTTGCACTATCGGAACAATGCTGAATAAAGAAAGCATCCCAAAATTCATGAAAGGAGCGATAGAACTCTTATCAGCTCTGCCTAAGAAAATCAAAGAGCTCAAATGATCAGCCGCCAGGAAGGGGGCAATAGCTGTAGTAAGCCGGGCTTTGGCCTTTGCCCCTGAGCTAACTGCAGAAGAAATGATGGATGGCTTTCTGTCCAAGAAAGATGACGGCTCAGAGTTCACAGAAGCTGATTATGCCCGTTGTATGAAGTGTTCCAGGGTACTCGTATCAGTACTGGCGAATGAAGTTGATCTGTCTACTTACTAGGTGGCTTACAACACAGACAACAAACGAGTGCACTGCCCAACCTTTGAAGCCAGGGACTTAACTCCTACACACTGTAATCACCTCTTTGCCCCTGAAATTGACCCATCTCCCCTCTTTGACGAGGCCCAGTTTGAAGCATTAACAAACTGCAACTGGGACGTGGACAATCTTCAGATTAAGGAGGTCATAGACCCGCCGCGGCATGACCCGCCATCAAGCTAAACAAGTTGATCCTGTGGTGGGATAACCCGGCTACTTGACCCGTCGAAACTTTTAGTAGTGTACAAAAACTTAAGTCTTGCTTTTTGGGCTTTGTGGAGAGCTTTGTAATAGGCTTAGAAAAAACCTTGATTGTCTGAATCAAGTCATCGTGCACGTAGGAAACTACACAACTTGATATATCTTTAGCTGCTTTGCGTTTCACTCATATCTTGTCATCACACTTCATGGCAGCTTATCTGAAGAGATAAAACCTGCGAAAACGAACAGCAGAATATGTTCTGCATCACTGTGGGGGCATCTTGAAAAAGCACAACCCGGAGATGTTAAATCTTTCCTGACCTTGCGTTTTCAAAAACTCATATGCCGGTTCTTCTGGGTGGACTCGCTACTAGAACTCTTTAACAATACAGGGTCCCTGGGCGAGATTAACTGATAAGAGCGCAACGAACCAGAAAGAGACGCAGCAGGGCATGAGTACCCTTAGGGCCCATAAGCTACCTCTCACATGACATAAATCCGCCATTTGAACCTTAAACAGTGTAGGGTCTTTAAAAGAGTAACTATTTAAGAGTACGAATGGGCCACATAGCGGAGAGTCGGGAGCAGATGGGTGAGTATGTCCTTGCTTTCCATAAGCCGGCCCTCACGTTACAAGAGCCTCCGGTTTAACCTTGACCAATAGAAGGTCTCTAGCGAGAGTGGTTGCCAAATATGTTTGAACAACTCAGGGTCTCTAATAAAGATTAACTGGCAAGAGTTCAGCGGGTCACATAGCGGAGCAGCAGCTGCATACAAGAAGGTTTAACTCAGACTTGCGATGGCTGAAGAGCTGATCAAGAGGGTGTGTAAGCTAAACCCGGTGGGTTGGAAGCCCCCAAATGACCTTGTTTATGGAGTCAACTTTTGGGTATACAACCCGCCTTACTGTGGCTGAAGAACCGATCAAAAGGGTGTGTAAGCTGAACCCTGGCAGGATAGAAGCCCCCAAATGACCTTGTTGATGGAGTCAACTTTTGGGTATACAACCTGCCTTACTGTGGCTAAAGAGCCGATCAAAAGGGTGTGTAAGCTGAACCTTGGCGGGTTAGAAGCCCCCACATGACCACATTGATAAAGACAACTTTTGCACAAGTTGAGATACGTAAAACGGTAGAGGCCTCGGCTTGCAGGGATGCCAACTTTATTATATATATATGTGATATGTACAATGATGATGTACGATGGTGAGAGTTGACAACTCAAGTATAGTAAGGTCATAGATGAGCTATATTCCACGGCCGGTGGGTCTTCTGCCCAGAAGTGCTTGACTCATCTCGTATATCAATGAGATAATACGATATGTTGTTGAGATTTCTGCTGACCACGAAAGGTCCTTCCCATGGAGGAGATAACTTGTGTGCATCCATCTGATCTTGAATCAAATGCGATACCAAGTCACCTTCTTGAAACATCCGGGTCTTAACCCTGCGGCTATGATAGTGACGCAGGTCTTGTTGACAAATCGTCGATCGAGCTGCCGCCAGATCACGCTCTTCATCCAAAGCATCCAACGCGTCTTGACGCATTGTCTCATTATCCACCTCAATGTAAGCCGCCACCCGTGGCGATTCATCATGTATATCACTTGGTAACATGGCCTCTGCGCCATAAACCACAAAGAAAGGTGTATAGCTTGTTGATCTGTTGGGAGTAATTCTAATGCTCCATAAAACTAAGGGTAACTCCTCGACCCAACAATCCGGCATTCGCTATAGAGGAACCATAAGCTGGGGCTTGATGCTTCTTAAGATCTCCTAGTTAGCATGCTCTGTCTGACCATTGGATTGTGGGTGAGCAACCCTAGAAATGTCAAGCCAGATGTGCTCACTTTCACAGAATGCTTGCATAGCCCCCTTGGATAGGTTCGTACAGTTATCTGTGATGATACTATAAGGGTAACCAAAATGGTAGATCAATTTTTTGACAAACTGAACCGCCGTAGCCGCATCACACTTGCTGACCGGCTCAGCCTCTACCCACTTGGTAAACTTGTCCACCGCCACCAAGAGGTGGGTCTTCTTGTCGTTGGATCTTTTGAAGGGCCCGACCATATCAAGCCCCCAGACCGCAAACGGCCAGGTAAATGGAATAATTCGCAATTCCTGAGTTGGTACGTGAGCACGCCGCCCAAACTTCTGACGTCCATCGCACTTGAGAACCAAGTCTTCTGCATCCTTACGAGCCGTCAGCCAGAAGAAACCATGCTGAAAAGCCTTGGCCACTAGAGATTTTGAGCCGGCGTGATGACCACAATCGCCAACGTGAATATCATTCAAGATTTCCTTACCTTCTTCAGGTGAAACACAATGTTGAAAAATGCCGGTAACACTGCACTTATGTAACTCACCATTGATGATCATCATAGACTTAGATCACTTGATGATTTGTCTTGCCAAGGTCTCATCCTCAGGTAACTCGTCGCGAGTTAGGTACGCTAGGTAAGGCAACGTCAAGTCAAGGATAACATGTAGAGCCACCACCAGCTGTCCCTTTGGGTCAGGTATAGCCAGGTCTTCCTCTGAAGGTAGCTTCACTAACGGGTGATGTAGCACGTCCAAGAAAACCTTAGGTGTCACCGACTTACGTTGGGAGCCCAGCCTTGACAATGCGTCAGCCGCCTCATTTCTGCGACGGTCAATATGATCCACCTGATACCCCTTGAAGTGACCAACAATGATATCTACCACTTGACGATAAGCCGCTATCCACGGGTCCTTGGAATTCCACATGCCTGACACTTGCTAGGCCACGAGATCTAAGTTGCCGAGATAGCGAACCCGGCTCAGGTTCATCTCCTTAGCCACCCGGAGGCCATGAAGTAAAGCTTCATACTCATATGCATTGTTAGTACAAGGAAACATCAACCTTAGCACATAACAGAACTTATCACCTTTAGGGGAAGTTAAGACAACCCCAGTCCCTGATCCTTCCAGTTGTCTGGATCTGTCAAAGTGAATCGTCCAGTACGTGTTGTTCGGCTTCTCCTCGAGCACCTGACACTCTGTCCAGTCATTTATAAAATCCACCAAGGCTTGAGACTTGACTACCGTGCGAGGCATGTATTTCAGATTAAGATGTCCAAGCTCCCATGCCCACTTAGCAATCCTGCCGATGGCTTCTCTGTTTTGAATTATGTCTCCCAACGGGGCAGAGCTAACCACTGTGACCTGGTGACCCCGGAAGTAATGCTTCAGCTTACGATTTGCCATGAACACCCCATATATCAGCTTCTGCCAATGTGGGCACCTCTGCTTGGACTCTATCAGGACTTCACTGATGTAGTAAACCGGCCTCTGAATCATATATTCTTTCCCTGCCTCCTTATGCTCAACTACAATCGCGGTGTTGACTGCCCTGTTATTAGCCACCACGTATAGGAGCAAGGGCTCCTTCTCAGCCGGAGCAACCAAGACCGGCAGCTCAGTGAGCTACTTCTTGAGTGCCTCAAATGCCTCACCTGCCGCCTTCCTCCAGACAAAGTTGTATGTCTTCTTCATCATCTGGTATAAAGGAATATCCTTCTCCCCAGACGGCTTATGAACCGGCTAAACACAACGATTCGACCCACCAGGCGCTGAACATCATTGATGCATGCCGGCTCAGATAGGGAAGTAATAGCCTTTATTTTGTCTAGATTAGCCTCAATGCCATGCTCAGAGACTAGAAAACCCAAGAGCTTGCTTGCAGGAACTCCAAAAACACACTTAGCCGGGTTAAGCATCAACTTGTAGACCCTTAAGTTATCGAAAGTTTCTTTCAGGTCGTCAAGTAAAGTCTCCTTGTTCCTTGACTTGACCACAATATCATCCACATATGCATGAACATTGCATCCAATTTGACTGCGAAGACAGTTCTACACACAACGCTGATAAGTCGCCTAGGCACTCTTGAGACCAAAAGGCGTGATGAAAGCCGTCTTCTATTGGTCCTTGACTGCCATCTTGATCTCGTGATAACCGGAATAAGTGTCCAGGAATCATAAGTTCTCACAACCCGCCGTTGGATCAATAATCTGGTCGACACGGGGGAGAGCAAATGGGTCAACTGGACAGGCCTTGTTAAGATCCGTGTAATCCACACACATACACCACATGCCGTTCTTCTTAAGCACTAGCACCAGATTAGCAAGCCACTCTGGGTGAAACACTTCAACGATGAACCCTGCTGCCAAAAGTCAGGCCACCTCTTCCCCAATAGCCTTACGCCTTTCTTCATTGAACCGCCGGAGGAACTATTTAGCCGGCTTAAACTTAGGATCCACATTAAGATGGTGCTCAGCGAACTCCCTCGGTACACACGACATATCAGAAGGTTTCCATGCGAACATGTCCCGATTCTCACAGATGAATTCGATGAGCGCGCTTTTCTATTTGGGATCCATATTGGTCCCAATAGTGAACCGTTGTGATGAGTCACCCGGAGTGAAATCCACCAGATTGGTATCATCCGTCGGAAACTTGAGGGGCGGCTTAGATTCCGTCTTAGGATTTTTAAGTGGAGTCATGTCCTCCAGGTCAACATTTTCCTTATAGAACTTCTCCGCTTCAGTTGATTCCACGTAAGCTACGTCTGCTTCCTCACACTCAATTGTCGTCTTCTGATCATCATGCACGGTAATTGTCCTGTTCAAACCGGGCATCTTGAGATGTAAGTATACATAGCAAGGCCTAGCCATGAATTTAGCGTAAGACGGTCGTCCAAACAAAGCATGATATGGACTTTTAATTTTGACCACCTCAAACCACAAGGATTCCACCCTGTAGTTGTATTGTTCACCAAAAGCAACCTCCAAAGAGATCTTACCCACTGGATAAGCCGACTTTCCGGGTACCATGCCATGAAAGACTGTCGAAGAAGGCCTAAGATCCTTATCAAGCAAATTCATCCAGCGGAAAGTGTCGTAGTATAGGATATTTATGCTGCTGCCGCTATCCATAAGTACCTTAGTAAACACATATCCTCCCACTTGGGGGGCAACTACCAAAGCCAGCTGCCTCGGGTTATCAACATGCGGCGAGTGATCCTTTCTACTCCAAGTTATGTCGTACTCAGACCACTTCAAATATTGCGGGAGAGCCGGCGTGACTGCATTAACCGCCCGCTTGCGCACCTTCCGGTCTCACTTGTCAAGGCAGGTTGTAAAAACATGGTACTGTCCCACGCTGAATTGCTTTGGGTTACTCTCATACCCAGACTGATTATTCTGCTGCTGATTACCGCCACCAGATTGCTGATGATGACCTCCTTGATAACCCTAACCTTGATAGCCGGATCCCGAGCCGCCAGCACCAAAACCGACTCCTGACCCACCTGGCCCTGAGCCGCCTGGCGGGCCACCGTCGTTATTATGATGCTGCCACAAGCTGTAATCCCAAAACTGCCGCATAATGCTGCAATTCTTCCATGTATGGCCCGCCGGCCTATCGGGGCGGCTGTGCTCCGGACAAGGTCTATTGAGCAGCTCTTCCAGGTTGAAAGGAGTTTTACCCTTGTTAAAGGGCTGCCTGAAGTTCCCGTTGCCCTTAGCACGGTTGTTCCTAGCGCTGGTGTTTGCCACCAATTCTGACCCGCCGTCCGAATTCTTCCACTTGCCATGCTTGCCATTTCCAGCCACACCCTTGCCATTGTTACCTTTCTTACCCAGACCTGATTTCTCCTCATCAAAGCCTGGGTCTTTCGTATTGTCAGAGTCGGCGTACTTGGTGAGAGTCGCCATGAGTTCCCCCATGTCTTCACACGAGCGCTTAAGTCGGCCAAGCTTTAGAGGCGTAAAGTGGCAATTCTTTTCCAGAATCAAAACCACTCGAGCTGCCGCAATCTGCTCAGACGAGTGGATGATAGTTGAGACCCGCCGGACCCAATGATGAGCCGATTCGTCCTCCTGTTGCATACAATGATCCAAATCCACAATCGTCATGGGCTGCTTGCACGTTCCTTGGAAATTTTTGATGAACTTCGCCTTTAGATCGGCCTAGGAATTAATTGTGTTGGGTGGCAAGCCCTTCAGCTACGTGCGAGCCGGTCCTTCCAGAATCATGATGAAATATTTGTCACATACTGCATCATTGACGTCTAACATCTCCATGTCCAGCTCATAGCTTTCAATCCAAGCCTCCGAGGGTAGGTCAGCAGTATAATTTGGGACCTTACGAGGGCCCTTGAAATCCTTCGACAGACACTCATTCTGCAAAGCCGGTGCTAAGCATGGCACTCCCACAACCCTGGAGGTTATTCCTACTCCTACCAAGATGGAAGGCGCGTTTGTGGGTTCTTGATGAGCCGCCGCCACCGCCAGAGCCACCGCCCCTCGCTGTGCTCTCGCCCGATCCACCAGCGCCTAAGCATCCAGAGCCACCCGGTCAACTCGCGGCAGGTCTGGTGTTGATCACTGCTAGAAACCGCCGGCGATTCATAACACTGACTATAGATGCGGCTAGGGATATGGGTTGAATGCACGCGACTCCGGCTATAAGTGTACTTCTCCTGCTGGGCCCCCACAGTTTGCAGGTATCCAGTAGCGTTCCATACCTCCTCTGCGAAAGATGCCTCATCTGGAATAGGGATTGTACCGAGCTAGGTTGTTGCCACCATCATGTTCTCTGCCGGGTTAGAATAGTGACCCACCGACATTGGGAAAGACATTGGTGGGGTCTGGTTCCATCGGGGTGGGCTAAGCTACTGATGCTGAACCGCCGGCCGACTTCCAGGTACCTCCGCTGTCTTGGTTAAGGTTAAAGGTATGTTTCATCCTGTTCCTGGCATGTTGAAAAGGTTTCTGGCCTCATACTGATCTGGCAAGCGGGACTGATGCCTCATCCGCTGAACCGCCGCTTTAGACTACTGCTCCAACTAAAGGCGGAAAGCATCCGCCCTAAGGCGCTCTGCCTCCGCATCCATCTGAGCCTTTAGTACACCGATCTCCTGTTGGACCTCAGTCATCTAGTCCTTCAGCCTCGCGATCTCCGTGCTCCAGGCCGCTTGATTTTCAGTCGTGACCTCAGTTGCCATCAAGGTTGTAAGTTCATTCATCAGATCCATAAGAACCTGAGCCGGCGGCCTACCAGCCTCCGATCTAGTTGTGTCGACGGTTGTGCTGCTCGAGGACGGCGTTGAACCCTCCATGAAGACGGCAGCATGGTTCGGCGGCTCATAATCCCCCGGCTCGTGATATTCTAACTCGGGGTAAGGCTCGACGTAGCGCCCGAGCCCGCCATTGTGAAGCTGGTAAATTGATTCCGTCTCTTCGCTCGAAGATCCATCCTCTGAGCAGATGAGAGTTTCCTGTGACATAGAATCTTCAAGATCTATGCCCTGAGTAAAGCCGACGAAGACATGCTTCCTGACCGGGCTAGCATGGGCGGATTGCACGTGTCGGGCGGGTTGTGTGCACCGGGCCGGCTCGACGATGTCGGTGCGGATGTCCGGCCCGGGGTTAGATCCGCCGATCTTGCCGATGAAGATGTGGATTCTACCGAAGGGAACCCGAAAACCGTACTCAATTGAGTCGGCCTCGGGGCTCCAGTCGGCGTCGTCGATGTAGAGCCGGTCGCGGCGACTCTTGTTCATCCTGTCAACAGTGTACCCCTCAATCCTTGGGAGAGATCCCTTTGAGAACTCAACACCACTAAGAGCTAGCCCCACGATGGGCGCCAACTGTCGTGGTTTTGTCACGACAGATGTTCAAAGACTTAGGTTCGAGGCCATCGCTAAGATGGTGGACTCGAAGGGGTTGGTCGAGACGAGGGACGGGTTGGTCGAGACGAGGGACACGAGTTTACCCAGGTTCAGCCCCACAAGAAGAGGTAAAATCCTACGTCCTTCTTGTATTGTATTCATTGGAGTATCGGTTACAAGGGAGTGGATTCGCTTGACCTAGTTCTCGATTGATTGGTTTTCTGTCTAAGCCGCCCCGAGATCTCGCCTTTATATAGGAGGTTGAGTTCCTGGGTTACACGAGTCCTACACCGACTCTTTACAACATAGTCAATCCTGTCTCTAAGCCGCCTTGCCATCTTGGGCAAGCCGTCTCCGGGGGGCTTAACCGCCCAGGTCTTCATACCATCTTTTGTCTGGGCCTTCGTCTTTGCCCATCTTGGTAAGCCGCCGTATAGCCAGGCCTACGTCTTTCAACCCACCTTACTGGTCTTGATTATGAGCCACCAGGTATGATCCGGCCCCTCCTGTGCGGGTCTTACCACGGGGTTATATCCCCAACAAGTGTCGAGCTGGCCCATTAAGCTTAAGAGGGAGGTATTTGATGGCATGAAGATCGTATCCTCGCGCCATGTGGATATGGAGGAGGAAGTCCTCAATCCATATGGTTGGGTCAATGGTCCCATCATACTATTCTATATTCACGGGTTTAAAACCCTTGGGAACTGATGCCGCATTACCTCATCTATGAAGAACAGTGGGTGTGCAGCACCTCTGACCCATGCTATGTCGCGCCTGTATTCGGCGTCTGTATGGGGCCGGTTGCGTTCACGAACTCTGTTGTTTTGGTCGAACCTTGGTCTGTATCTGCCCTGTCTATTTGGCGAGTACTCTTTGGATCCATAAATGGTCTTGTGCGGCCTGCTCTGTGATCCAGGTCATCTCGCAGGTCAAACCTGTCATTGGGCTCTAATGGCTCCTTACCCCATCTTCAGGGCACTGCCGGTATGTAACCGATGTCGTTAGCCGTCCTGTCCCGACCGCGAGGGGGGAGGTCCGACTTGTCATATGGAGTACAGTTTGGAGACGGAGTACCGATGAGTTCATCATTGAATTGCGGCAGTAGCCTTCTCTGAGGGTAGCTTTTAGGATGGTTTGACATACCGGTGTCGTATACTTCCTCGGGTAAGAGGACTTTCATCCATCGGTCATTGAGGTCGTCTTGTCCGGCCTTGAGTTGCCGTTCTTTAGCCTTTAGGGTGCGAGTCGTTGCTATGAGCCGTTGCTTGATTTCTTCTCGATCTTCAAGGTTATCAGGGATGTATAAGTCATCGGCTTCCGATATATCTTCTTCCTCAACGGGGGGAAGGTAATTATCATCTTCGGAGTCGTTGACGTTATTGGGGTTGTTTTGGTCCTCAAGCCCTTCCGGACCCTCTAACGGGTGCTCGGGGATATCGGGATTGCCATGATCGGTGGGGGTATTACCTTCCCCGTTACTGATAATAATTTTTCTTCGCTTTTTGCCTTTGGACCCCTTATGCGATTTCCTACGCCTTGATGGTGCATTGCCCGGTTTGTCGTCGTTGCTGTGAGGCATGTTGTCGCTATTGGTGGCAGGAGTATCCACCATGTAGACGTCGTATGTGGAAGTGGCGGTCCAACTCCTGGTGTTAATTGGGGTGGGAGCATGGTCCTCTTCATCCATGTATTCTGCCTCCTTGGAGGCATAGTCCAACATGTCAGTTAAATCCTCAAGAGTGGCTATCAAGTGGGTGGTGGGTGGGTCGAAAAATTTGTCCTGGCCTGCACCATGACCGAACCAAGCGTAGATCAGGGATGGATCATCAGTGATCTTCATCGACGAGAATTGATCTAGGGCCTCATCGACCGCTAAGGGTCCGATCGGATCCAGTTGTTCGGAAGTCATGGAGTTAACCTCCAAGGCGTCCAGACATGGGAAGTGTTCGGCAAGAACACATGTCCGGTCATCTGGCTTAATGGCCAGACCGGGATAAGAGATCGGTTCATCGCCATGGGTGACCCCATCGGCATGTCCGAAGAAGGGGCTCAAGGTTAAAGCCTTAGAGTCCTCGAAGGCTATAGGAGAAGCTGCGAGCCCGATTAATGACAAGTCACCCCGAGAGTCGATGGAGAACTCTAAGTTTGCAAACCTGACCTCTCAATCAGGGGCGAAGCTCTCAACGCAGCCTAGATGGCCAGTGAAATAAGCGTGCAGTACAACGTCGCCGAAGGCGAAGATCTGTCCGGGGACAAAACCATCCATGTTGTGGACCTCTTCGTTGATGACAAGGCGAGGCGTCGATTCTATCTTGCTCATATAGGAACACTCAATGAAAGCACCAATGTCGGTGTCAAAACCGGCGGATCTCGGGTAGGGGGTCCTGAACTGTGAGACTAGAATCGACGATAACAGGAGACAAAGGGGACACGGATTTACCCAGGTTTGGGCCCTCCTATGGTGGTAATACCCTACATCCTGGTTGGTTGTATTGATGACGTGGGGGGATACAAAGTTGATCTACCTCAAGATCAAATAGCTAACCCTAGATGAGTTGTTATGTCCCTATACCCTAAAACCCTCCGGCTTATATAGACGCCGAGGATGCCTAGGGTTTACATATGGTCAGTTACATGCCGAAGAGATAAGCATTCCTATTTACGACATCAAATGTGGAGTGCAAGCCATGCTTCCCGAAGCTTCCATCTTGGAGACTAGGCCTCCAAATCTTCAAGTGTTCGGTAAGTAACCCATATAGTCTGGCCCATAAACAATAGGTCGGCCATCTGAGGACCCCCTAATCCAGGACTCCCTCACCCTCGGCGTCGCCTATCGGCGCCGAAATTTTTGACGCTACTCGATTGGGGATTTCTATGGGATTGGTCTGAGTTTTTATCTAATGGAGAACCATGTGATTAATTTTGTGAAATATTTGAGCATCCCTTATCGCAGTTCGTTTGTCCCTGTCAATCACCCGGGGGAAATAGTCGTCAATGAATTTTTCTTGTAGCTGATATGAGGGTTTTCATTCATCGTGTCCACAGTGCAAGGACAAATCAAGCAAGTGTGGTGGCGGCGTATAGACGGACAAGAAGTTCTATCTCACCATACCAGACGACTTCAAGGGGCGCACAGTATGTTCAATCTCACCCTACCATGGTTGCCATGGCCTAATATTATGAGCATGTACTATACATTACTAAATTTGGATAAAAGGTGTCACATGCAGCATAGACATCAAAGATGATTTTTTTCTTCTAAATTATGGAAAATTATGTTGTATTGTTCTTTCAGTTACCCTCATATTTGCATGTTATCTTGGTTACATTATCTGTTTAATTACATATTTTTGTACTTTGATTTTGGTTATTGTTATGTTTTCTCAAGTTCTCCCATATTTTCTTTGTTGCAATATTATATGTAACAATATTATCATATCCCGCAGTACATTCCCTACTTTGCAAGAACACGTGTACATGAAAATCTTGGCCTTTACTTAGTTGATGACTCCATTGATGTCATATTGACCACGTACCATGGATGTACAATGAAAGTACAGGTAAAAAATGATAACATTGGTCACCTCTATTTTGATGCGTGCCTTTGGAGAAAATTATCTCAGTTTTGTGAACTTAAAGCTGACGGTAAAATTCTAGTGTGTACACCAAAGCTTGGTTTTAGCATGGATGTTTATTTCCCCAGCGGCATCATCCGATGAGATTCTGATCGAGGTTAGTGTTCTTTCAACTCTGTTTCCTAGCCAGCAACCAATTGGGATTTATTTTTCTGACTCACCATACTAAATTTCACACGAAAGGCTTCGAGCATGTCATAAAATATGTTCATAAATTACTGGATTTGGGATGGAAATAAATCTGCCACTGGTGCACATATTGAACAAGACCAATTGTGTCAACAAAATGCTGGTACAAAAATAATATTTTGATGTTGTTCTTCATAAACTATAGATAGCTTCATTGGTTGGTTACAATTGGTGTTTGTTCTTCATTACAAGAGAAATTGCCCGCTGTAGTTGTTTCTGAATGTATTCCTAGGCATGGTCGTATGACACTTGTGTCTGCTAGGAACTCAAAAGTGATTTTAAGGTACTGCATTTCCCACACAAATGGAACCATTCAAATTAATAGGTTCTCCATTGTCTTGGCAATGCATCCACATTTGAAAATTGGAGACACTGTTATACTCGTGCTCTAGAATGGTAGTGAAGGGATCCTCCTTTTCATTCATGAGATGCCGAAATGTCATGATCATGCTGTTTCCAGTATATGGTTTTGGTTGCTAGTCTCGTGCTTCATAAAATGTGTTGGTTGTTACTATCTTAAGTATGTAGATATGAATCATATGGTTCTCAAGATTGTTAAGTTAGGATTTTTTAAGTATCGTGTTAACATAGGTATACTAAAATGATGTTTTTTAAGTTCTTATATTTTCATGGAAAATATTAGTATAGGACACAGTTCACACCATTTAAGCATGTGCTGGCTAGAGTATATGATATCCATGTATAACACATAGGTATACCAAAATGATGTTTTTTAAGTTCTTATATTTTCATGGAAAATATTAGTATAGCAGACAGTTCACACCATTTAAGCACGTGCCGGTTAGAGTATATGATATCCATGTGTTTCCAAGTGGTGATCAATGCTGATTTCCAGAAGGCATTTTTCATATTAACTGTTCACATTCCAAAATGAGATAATATAGAGATAAGCCAACACATACAATCGACATATTTGGTATGCATGAACAATTCAATCGAGCGTTTACATGCTCAAATTGGTCTAGTGCCTAGGTGGCATAGTAATTTACAAAACATTAGCTCACTAATTTACATCAATGTAATAAATATGCACTGTGTGCGCACAAAAGCGCTACTGCCCATAACGCCGACCCATCACGCACAACTGCCATCATCCATCATGTTGTTCCTTGCTCGGGAGGATAGGAGGTCACCAAGTCGATGACCTACATGTCGATAAATCAAGGCCGGGTCAGCCTCGACATTAGTGATTGTCAGTACTGCCTTGGGCGCAGCTCTCACCAGGACTGTCGCGTCCATCGGGTCTTCGTACATCATTCTGGTAGCCGACGAGACCCTAGCTATCGCTAATGCTACAGCCACGACGGCCAGACCTCCCTCGGTGTCTGGAGCTGACTCCTCCTCCATCTGGGACATAAGCTCGCGCCCCGTGCGATGGCCACTGTCATAGTTGTTCTTGCAACATCGTGGTTCTTTCTCTATCGCCCGCACCATCCGATGCACTTTGTGTCGAGCCTAAAATATCACCCATTAGCGATCCCTAGCTGCTTTCAAGACGATCTTGGCTAACTTACCGGCTTGCTCGCTTCATGATTCTTGCCTCCTCTAACTATCATCAAGAGAGGTGGCGGCATGGTCGTCGACCCTCAAGCCGACCATCGTGCTGACATCCTCCATTTCGCCGTCGCCAACTCCATCTTGTCGTTGGACATTGGGGGTTTGATGGTATATGTGGGAACTAGACAGAGGATCATTAACTTGTCATCCGTGGGCATCCTTATGGTTATTAATAGCTAGCTGCTGCCAAGGGTATTGGGGATTACAATTTACAGATGTGGCTTGCGCTTGCACTTGCGCTTGTGCAGGAAGCATTGGCTGGAGGGGGGAAGACTAAATCGATCCCATGAGCGATGACCAACCACCATTGGTGAGGGTATAGGAGACGACAAGCAGTGAGTCATGGTGTAAAGTTGTTGCTTTAACCCGTGTTTGGTTGCGTGAGTCATCGGAGGCGCTTCGTATTTTACACCCGGGTGCAATATATCTATTCTGCATGGGACACGGTTTGCGGGACATGTGTATAACATCATTAATTTATGCACTAGGGAGTTGGGGCTGGTTTCTGGGTAGCATACATCTTGTTCCATCAACTGTGCGCGCTCTTTTATTCCTATCACCCATGCTTCTTTTACTTACACTGTGTGCCCGTTAGATCACACAATACCCAACATTTTTGCAGTTTTCGAATTATTTTCGATGCACACATAATCGCACACGGAAAAAATGTAGCAACTGTCTACAATCGTGTATAGGGACATAAATAAATATCACGGCCCTTCGCTCTCCATCATCTCTTTCCCCTCTCACAGCTCCCAAATCTGGCCTTCTTCTCCCCACCGTCCTAGCCTCCACAAAATTCTCAACATTACAAATGTCATCAATATCTGGCCCCCTCTCCATCTCAGAAGGCGTGGGGTTAATGCATCTTATACGCACGCAGCAGCCCACGGTGGCGGTGGTACGCGCTGATGAGCGTGCGGAGGCCTTGGCGGCAAGAGTAGAAAAAATGGATGTTGCATTAGATCTGCTGCTGGCAAGTGCGGTTCTGTACACGAAACATGTGGTTTTGGCCTTCGCAAGGGCAACACGCACTGATGAGGTCATCGTTGCCTTGGCAGCTCACGCGGATTTGGCCGCTACAAGTGCAGTAGGCTCATTAGAGTCTACTACCACTCTAGCTAAGCGTGTAGCTTATGTCTATGTTGTTTATGGCTGCTTGGAAAAGATCCATCATGGGAGCATCACACGCATGCCTTAGGCCATGGAGAAGATTTTCCATGAGACCGTAGCTAATGTGATGGAGCAGGAGCAGAGGAATGGCCGGGACTATGAAGTGTTCAAGAACATGGTCCTCACTGACCTGAGTGTGGATTCTTCTTCCCAAGAGAGAATGTTGCATCAGTGTAGACAATATTTCAACATTGCCAAACCAACATGCCAGCCCCGCAACAACGCTGATGAGTAGTTGTTTCTATTTCGCTGTTACCTAAACCTTCATGATATGTAATGTCGCCATTATGTTATTTAGTTGATTATGTAGGAGTATGGACGATAATGTGTGCAGTCATTTTCTAAATCAGGTGCTTATTACCAAGAATAGTTTGTGTTATTATCTCTTTGTACTACTTTCAGTCTTTACACACAATTTAGATTACCGACCTGTTTGTTGGGTATCACACACATCTTGTTATGCCGAATTGTTTGTGTTGTTTTGTTTCATCACGTGTAGTTCATCCGAGCGCACGATATGCCACATGTCATGCACATCTTGATCTGTGCATCCTTTTGTGTTATTTTGGCTCATCACAAATAGTTCACCGAAGTGACATGTATGCAGTCCATTGCACTCATCTTGATCTAGGTAACTATTTGTGTTAATTTTTCCCATCGCAAACAGTTCATCAGAGTGACCTATATGCAGCCTATAACACATCTTGATGTGAGTAACCGTTTGTGTTATTTTATCTCATCACGAACAGTTCATCTAAGTGACTTGTATGCTGTATATCGCACACATAACGATCTTGGTAATCATTTGTGCTGTTTTGTATCATCGCAAAAAAATATTCGAGTTACCTGTATGATGTACGTCACACAACTTGTATTTTGTTATCTGTTTGCGTTATTTTGGCCCATCACAAGCAGTTTATCTTGGTCAACTGTTTGCCATTGTGCACATGCAACTATTTTCTGAATCATATTTGATGGATCCATCATCACACATAGTTCGTGTTATTGGCGACGAAGCTTGTATTATACTGTTTGCTATTGATGGATCACACACAGTTTGGTCGAAGGGTCTCTAATTGATGTGACGTCTTAGGACCTTCTTGTATTAATGTGAGGAAAATGTGAGGAGGCTAACAATAAGGACCGCAATAGTGAAGGTCCGTCGGGCGATGAGGCCGATGTGATGAGGCCAACAATGGGGCCTATGGCGATGAAGGTCCACCAGGCAATCAGGTCGGAATGACGAGGCCGGTTATGAGGCCTAAGGCAGCGAAGGTCAGTCGGGCGATAAGGCTGGCATGAGGAGGCTAACGATGAAGCCTTTGGCAATGAAGGTCCACCTGGTGGCAAGGCCGACATGAGGAGGCCGACAATGATGCCATGGGGTGAAGGTCCTCCAGGTGATGAGGTCAGCGCGAGGAGGTTGTCGATGAGTGATACGTCTCCAACGTATCTATAATTTTTGATTGATCCATGCTATAATATTATCATTCTATGATACTTTTTGGGAAATTATATGTAAATTAATATTATTTTTTAGCACTAACCTATTAACATAGTGCTAACTGCTAGTTGTTGTTTTCTTCGTGTTTTTAGCTTTCTCAGGTTTACAGTACCAAATGAAGTCCAATTGCCACGAAACTTTTTTACGATTTTTTCTGGACCTAAAAAAGACATGCAAGCTTTAGGAGAAGACCGGTGGCCGCACGAGGGAGTGATCACACAACAAGGCGCACCCGATGTGTGGTGGCCCCCTTGGGTGCCTCCCGATGCCTCTCTCTAGCCTATAAATTCTAATAAATCACAAAACCCTAGAGAGCTTCTCGAAACACTTTTTCCGCCGTCATAAGTCTCTATTCCGTCATGTGCCCATCTAGATCCCTATTTCGGTGCCCTGTCGGAGGGAGGTTGATGATGGAGGGCCTCTACATCAACCCTGTTACTCCCATGGTGATCTGTGAGTAGTCTACCACAGACCTACGGGTCCGTAGTTAGTACCTAGATGTCTCTCTCTCTCTCGATCTTCAATACAATGATCATCGCATCTTTGCTTTGACCTATCCGATGTAATTCTTTTGTGTGGTGCATTTGTTGGGATTCAATGAATTGTGGGTTTATGCTCAGATTATTCATGATAAAAGATTTGAGTCTTCTCTGAAATCTATTATGGTTCTTATTTGCATGATTATTGTATCTCCATAAATCTTTCTGATCTGTTGAAATAGTTTGGCCAACTAGATTGATATTTCTTTGGTGGGAGGTGTGCATTGTAGTGGGTTCAATCTGGCGGTGCTCTATATCCCCGTGACAAAAAGGGACAAGAGATGTCTTTGTATTGTTGCCACTAACAATAAAACTATGGGGTTAATTCATATTGATTGTGTTTTCTTTGTCTACATCATGTCATCGTTCTCTTTGCATTACACTGTTTGTCATGAACTTAATACTTAGAGAGGCAAGCATAGAAGTGCTCTCGACGTGGAGTAATAGTAGTAGGTGCAGACAGGAGTCGGCCTATTTGCTTATGGATGTGATGCCTATATACACATGATCATTCTTGTGAATAAATATTGCATAACAATGCTCTTTTCTATCAATTTCCCAATAGTAATTTGTTTACCTACCGTATGCCTACTTCATGAGAGAAGCCACTAGGGAAAACTATGGCCCTTGTGTCTATCCAAATATACATTTACAAAAATATCATTTACCTTGATGCGATTATTTACCTTCTATTTTATTTTAAAAATATATAATTATCTACTACCATCAACACTAGTTATTAGCTTGCAAGTACCAAGTCCAAGGGGATTAACAACCCTCTTGCCCACATTGGGTGCAAGTGTTTGCTTATTTCTGTGCATTCACTGAAGATGGGGGTTGCGTGCTACTCCTACTAGTTCGATAAACCTTGGTTCTCTACTGAGGGGAATATTTATCTAGACTATGATGCATCACCCACTCCTATTCATGGAAAACCCAATGCAAATCACAAGTATCAATGAGGCATGCGGCAGCAAAAGTCCGCCAGGACAGCGTGAGAAGGCAAACGATCAGGCCTGCGGCAAGAAAGGTCCACCGGGCGATGAGGCAGACAGGAGGAGGTCCGCGATGAAGGAGGTCCATGATACATCTCCAACGTATCGATAATTTATGAAGTATTCATGCCATATTTGCCTATGTTTACAATGGTTTTATATGGTTTTGATGTACTTTATTTGCCTATGATTTATATAGAAACCCGGACTGTCGATGTTTTCCGCAGAATTACTATGGTGTTTTTTGTGTGTAGAAAATAAAAGTTCTTAGAATCTCTCGAAACTTTTTTATGAATTTTTATGGAGGAAATAATAAATACCGGGGCGAAGAACCACCGAAGGGGAGACACCTGTGGGCCACAAGACAACAGGGCGCGCCCACCCCCTGGGCATACCCTGATGGCTTGTGGGGCCCATGTGGCTCCGTTTAGCGTGATTCCAATGCCAAAAAATCCTATATATAAAGAAAACCTCACAAATAAACAGAGAACTTTTGCTCTACTGCCGAAACTCTTTGTATAGATGAAAAACCAATATGGAGCCTTTCCAGTACCCTGTCGGAGGGGGGTAAATCATCTCCGGTGGCCATCTTCATCATCCCGGCAGAGGCGATGACAAGGAGGGAGTAGTTCACCTTCGGGGCTGAGGGTATGTACTGATACGTCTCCAACATATCTATAATTTATGAAGTATTCATGCCATGTTTACAATAATTCCATATGATTTTGGTATGATTTTATTAGAACTAACCTGGCCTGACGCTGTTTTCAGCAAAACTACCATGGTGTCCTTTTTTGTGCAGAAATAAAAGTTCTCAGAATGGGCTGAAAATTTAGTATGATTTTTTCGGACCAAAAGAGACTCCCAAAGCATTGGAGTTGGGAGAGAAGAGCCACGAGGAGGTCACAAGCCTGCCAGGCGTGGCCACCCCCCTAGTCGCGCCTAGCAGGCTTGTGACTCCCCTCGTGGCCCCCTTGACGTGAGATCGATGCCCAAAATTCCTATAAATATAGAAACCTCCGAAAAGAAACCTAGATCGGGATTTCCGTCGCCGCAAGCCTCCAGCGCCACGAAAAACCAATCGGGAGCCCGTACCGGCACCCTGTCGGAGGGGGAAACCATCACCAGAGGCCATCTTCGTCATCTCGGTGGTCTCCATGACGAGGAGGGAGTATTTCACCCTCGGCGATGAGGGTATGTACTAGTAGCTATCTGTTTGATCTCTCTCTCTCTCATGTTCTTGAGAAGACACGATCTTGATGTACCGCGAGCTTTATTCATATAGATGAATCATATGGAGTTTTCCCCTCTCTATCTTCTTGTGATGAATTGAGTTTTCCCTTTGAAGTTTTCTTATCGGATTGAGTCTTTAAGGATTTGAGAACACTTGATGTATGTCTTGCGATGGTACATCCGTGGTGACAATGGGATGTTCTATTGATCCACTTGATGTATGTTTTGGTGATCAACTTGCGGGTTCCGTGACCTTGGAAATCTATGCATAAGGGTTGGAACACGTTTTTGTCTTAATTTTCTGGTAGAAACTTTGGGGCACTATTTGAAGTTCTTTGTGTTGGATTGAACATGATCAATCTGAAATTATGTGACGCATATCATATAATCAAGCCCATGGGTACTTGTGGTGACATTGGAGTATCTAGGTGACATTAGGGTTTTGGTTGATGTGTATCTTAAGGTGTTATTTTAGTACGAAATCTAGGGCTGTCCATGACACTTATAGGGATAGCTCATAAGATTGATCAGAAAAGATAACTTTGAGGTGGTTTCATACCCTACAATAATTTCTTCGTTAGTTCTCCACTATTTGTGACTTTGGAGTGTACTCTTTGTCACATGAGAGGTACTTACATATGATTTAACTATGTCAATATTGTTCAAACAAATTGCACTAGTGAAAGTATGGACCATAGGCCTTGTTTCCAAGCATTTATACAACATTTTGCTCACTATTTACTATTTTTTACGTTGCTGTATTTATATTTTCAGATTACACAAACCTATATCTACCATCCATATTACACTTGTATCAACATCTCTTCGTCGAACTAGTGCATCTATACAATTTACCATTGTATTGGGTGTGTTGGGGACACAAGAGACTCTTTGTTATTTGGTTGTAGGGTTGTTTGAGAGAGACCATCTTCATCCTACGCCTCCCACGGATTGATAAACCTTAGGTCATCCACTTGAGGGAAAATTACCGCTGTCCTACAAAACTCTACGCTTGGAGGCCCAACACGAGTCTACATGTCGGGGGAATGACACCTATGGGATCATAGGGACCCCTTTCGGTTCGGCGGGGAGGAAGGCTTGCGCAGAGAGCAGATCTGATGAACAACGCGCGGGGATTTTACCCATGTTCGGGCCGTAGAGATGTGTAAAACCCTACTCCTGCTTGGTTATATTGTGGGTGTTTTTAGGGTTCCAGCTATAGAAGAGCTATGAACAGCTGCTACGCGTATGAGCTAGAAGGTCGAAAATTCCAAAGATTAAAATTCACCAACAGTGCATACACGAGGTGTACAGTGCTACAGTGCTATCATACCTAACGTTGACTATGCAAGATAGACACATTTAATGCTCCGTCTAGTGCCTCTGACCGCCCACGGGACGGGACAGGACCCCGTCCCATCGGCACCACTTAGCCCCTCCATCATCGATGCCTCGACACGTGCCCAGGTGGGGCGACACCTGGCCTCTGCGCTAGCAGGATGGCAAGGCCTTGCCGGGTGCACTTCTTGTCGGGGTTTTGTAGGCCATCTCAGCAAGATCTTGCCGGTAGGCCAACATCGGGTCTTCTCGGTGACCTTTCTAGAGGTCTTCTCTCAGGAAGGCTTGCTTCCTAGAAACTCTATCTTGATCTTGCCGGCCTTGAGCTTGTTGGTGAAGTGTAGACCTGTTCCCGGCAAGTAATCCTTGTGGGAAACCTGGGTCTTGGATATTTCCTATAAGTGGATTTCTTCTCTGCCATGCCCTTCCCGCCTGGAGGCTGCGACTTGACGGTGCGTGTCTAGGGGTAGCGAACACCCCCTGTTCTCTACACCGACAGGAGCCCCCGGGCCTGGGCCGGACAAGCGTGCATAATGTTTGTCTGGGCAAGGCCCAAAAACACCCACGGAGAGAAGTAACCGCCACTCATGACTTTTGAACTGCAAGTTGATATGATGAAGAGAGCTTGCGATTTGTCGGGCCTTGGGCTTGTCGGTAGAGTGGTACATAGCAGGATGGCAGCAGGAGTCATGTGCCCAAAAGAAAGGGCCATACCGCGCGACGATAAGCCAGCCCCAGAGCCTTCCTCAAAAACGGTGCTGCGGGGGCAGTGCTCGATTCATACGCTCATATCTGTTGTCACCGCCGTCTAACGCGAATGCCTCACTGTCCTCTTGGGTCATGCCGGGTGTGGGTCCTGCCGGGGCTCCGTAAGCCAACCCGGCAAGATCTTGACGGGCTCCAGCATGATGTCCTTGGCTTTCTCGGTTGCCGCGTGCCATTGAGAATAAAGCAACTGTCGGGACTGAAGTACTTTTTGCATCCTTGTTGCTGCAATGGCACATATAAAGAAACAATTTATCTTAGTTATAACAATCTTTATGGGTGCGACACATATTTCTTTATGCTAGATGAATGTCTGCTTCTCTCTTGATTAATTCCGTCCTTGCACATATCTTATATCCTACGTTGTTTGGAAACCTTGCCGGCGCGCACACTTGCCACGAGCGCTTTGAGGAACGGATCCTTAGCAACCTGCTGAAAATGTCGCCACCGGCAAGGCAACTTGCTGGGCCAGAACGCAGCTACTAAGTTTGTCAAGCGGACTCGAGGCGAAACTAGAGCGCGGGCTAACCATGGCAAGGTCCTTTCGCATGCATATTGATGTGCGAGGATGAAAAAACAATCAGGACGACCCACACTTGCCGGAAAACTTTCTGGTGCACACGCTCCAACCAACAGTGCTTGAGGAATGGGTCCTTGCAGCTTGCCGGGAACGTCGCTTTCCGGAAAATCTTACCTTCCCGGCTTTAGTATAGCTGCTCATATCGTCGGGCAGAATCGAAGCGATTAGAGGCGCGACTAGCCCCGGGAAGGCAAAAATCTTACCTTCCCAGCTTTAGTGCAGCTGCTAAGATCTCCAAGCGGACTCGAAGCGATTAGAGGCGCGACTAGCCCCGGGAAGGCTGCTCAGCATACGGGTTTATGCAGAAATCCAAAGATAAAACTTATCTAGCCTTCTCCTTGAACGATTACATTTTTGTACAATGAATCCCTACGCTTGCCGGAATACTCCCCAAATGTGCATGTTCCAGTCGACGGCGCTTAGGATCAGGTCCTGTCTAGCAGCCTATCGAGAACACCGCCTCTTCGGGAGCTTGACACTCTAAAAACAACTGTAGCTGCATTTGGGTTGCTGGGCGGACCAGAACAACTAGGAGCGCACAATATTTCAATAGTGCTCCCTCGCGCACAGGTTTGACAAAAGAAAACATCATGGATAAAAGATAAATAGCAAAAAGCCATTAAAGTTTTAGGACTTAGCTTTTGCAAAGAATTTCATTTGCCCCTGTTTCTTCTTGGGCGCCATGATGATGAAGATGATCAAAGGACTGGCGCGCTCGTCACCAGATCAGGTCCACGCAACCTTTCCCCCCTACCTAGCACGCCAAAGATGCCGGGTACCTATGGGATCGGAGGTACCCCTTTCGGTTCCGCAGGGAGGAAGGCGCGCGCAGAGAGCAGATTTGATGAACAACGTGCGAGAATTTTACCCAGGTTTGGGTCGCAGAGATGCGGTAAACCCTACTCCTACTTGGTTATATTGTGGGTGTTTTTAGGGTTCCAGCTACAGGAGCTCTATGAACAGCTACTACGCGTATGATCTAGTAGGTCAAAAAGTCCAGAGATCAAAAGTCCCCTACTGTAATGCCTTGGGACTCCTTTTATACTCTATAAGGGATCACCAACAGTGGCGTACAGTGCGTACATGAGGTGTACAGTGCTAAAATGCTATCATACCTAACACTAAAGGTGCAAGACATGCACATTTAATGCTCCGTCTGGTGCCTCTGACCGCCCACGAGATGGGACGGGACCCCGTCCCATTGGCACCACTTAGACCCTCCATCGTCGGCGCCTCAACACGTGCCTAGGTGGGGCGACACTTGGCCTCTACGCTGGTAGGACGACGAGGCCTTACCGGGTGCACTTCTTGCCTAGGCTCCATCGGCCATCCTGGCAAGATCTTGCCGGGAGGCCAACATCGGGTCTTCTCGGTGACCTGTCTAGAGGTCTTCTCTCAGGAAGGCTTGCTTCCTGGAAACTCTATCTTGATCTTACCGGCCTTGAGCTTGCCAGTGATGTGTAGACCTGTTCTCGGCAAGTAATCCTTGCCGGCAACCTGGGTCCTGGATATGTCCTATAAATGGATTTCTTCTCTGCCATGCCCTTCCCGCCTGGAGGCTGCGACTTGACGGTGCGTGTCCAGGGCTAGCGAACACCCCCCTGTTCTCTACACCGACACTACAAGAAGAAGGTTGTGTAGTAGACATCAAGCTCTTTTTTGGCGTCATTGCCGGGGAGGTGAGTGCTCGAAGATAGATCTTTAGATATTGCAATTAAATCTTTTAGTTTCTTGTTTTTCACTAGTTTGGTTTTAGAAAACAAAACTACAAAAAATGGAATTGAGGTTGCCTCATATGCTTCATCTTTTTAACGTCTTTCGTGAAAATGATGGAAAGGAAAATTGTGCTCAAGTGCTCGAAGAAGAAGTTATTAAAATGTTTGGCACTAAATCCTTGTATGATGAGCATGATTTCAATATTGTTAGTATGAATTCTATGAATATTCATGGTGCTAATGATATGCAAAGCCACAAGCTTGGGGATGCTGTGTTTGATGAAGATGATATTTTTTGTCCCCCAAGTTTTCATGAGCAAAACTATTATGATGATAGCATGCCTCCTATATATGATGATTATTTTGATGACACATATGCTATAAAGAGTGATGGTAACCATGAAACTTGTCATCATGATTTTAATATTGAATGTAGTTATGTCAATCAAGTATCACATGATAGTTATTTTGTTGAGTTTGCTCCCACTATTATGAATGAGAAGAAAATTGCTTATGTGGAGAGTGACAAATTTTCTATGTTTGTAGATCATGAAAAGAATGCTTTATGTGCTGGTTATATTGTGGAATTCCTTCATGATGCTACTGAAAATTATTATGATGGAGGAACATATGCTTGTAGGAATTGCAATAATATCAAGTTTCCTCTCTATTTATTCAAAGTTTTGAAGTTATGCTTGTTTTGCCTTCCTATGCTAGATGATTCTTGTTACCATAAATTGTTTGCTCACAAAATCCCTATGCATAGGAAGTGGTTTAGACTTAAATATGCTTGTCATGAGATTCACGATGCTATCTTACATGTTTCAATTATTATTCATATACGAGCATCATTGAAATCATCATGCCTAGCTAAAAGGCATTAAAGAAAAATGCTTGTTGGGATACAACCCAACACTTTTACCTTATGTTTCTATGTGTTCACATGATTAAGATATTGTAGTAATCATGTTTTGTGTCTTTTATTTCAATAAAGTGCCAAGTAAAGCCTTTGGGATAGTGTGGATACTTGCTTGTTTGATTCTGTGCAAAATCAGAAATTTTTGCATACAGTATATGAATTATATTATTTTACTGGAGCGACAAATAATTATGAAATTTTTACACAAGATTTACATGAGAATTACTTGATTTTTACTAATTTTTCAGAATTTTTAGAGTCAGGGAATTATGGTGATCATTCAGATCTTTACAGACTGTTCTGTTTTTGACAGATTCTGTTTTGCATGCATAGTTTGCTTGTTTCAAGTGTTCCTATAGCTTACAATGAGTAATATAAACTGTGGTAATGATTTAATACAGTATTTATAATTTGGTAATAATTATGAATCTTTTATTGACAGTACCTAAGTGTATGATTTATCTTTACTACACTTACCCTTCTCACGAAGTTCCGTTAAGTTTTGTGTGATTGAAGTTTTCAAGTTTTGGGTGTGAAACTGATATGAGGAGAATAAGGAGTGACAAGAACCTACACTTGGGTATGACCAAGTCCCCCCAAGGTAATATTCAAGGAATACTCAAGCGTCTAAGCTTGGGGATGCCCCGGAAGGCATCCCCTCTTTCGTCTTCAACACTATCGGTATATCTTACTTGGAGCTATATTTTTATTCGTCACATAATGTGAGTTTTGCTTGTAGCATCATTTTATTTTGTTTTTATCTGTTAGGTGTCATTTATAATCTTGTTTTTCAATAAAAAGTCCCAAGAATTTCCTTAGGATGCTTGCATTGCATGTTTTGATATGTGTTGGGTAAAAACAAAAACTTATGCTGTAGAGTTTGAATTTTAATATTTTACTCGAACGTGGAAAGTTGCTGAAATTTTTATACCGTGTTTTCATGTAAATTTTATAGCATGTCCTAAATTTTTATAATTGTTTGAGTTACATAAGTACACTGTTTTCATAAATTTCTATAGACTGTTATGTTTTGATAGATTGCAGTCATAGTTTTGTTATCTACTTATCCTATAGTTTCCATAGACTATATTCGTAAATATAAATTGTGGAAATGATAGTATAAAGTACCTAACGTTTGAAAACTATTGTGCAACTTGTCTTGGAAGTACATAGAGAGTTGATTTATTATTATATGTACTAACCTATCTCATGAGTTCTTTTCGAGTTTTGTGTGGATGAAGTTTTTGAGAATAGGTGAAACCATGATATGAGAGGATTGAACAAGATAAAAAAAGCTCAATCTTGAGGATGCCCAAGGCACCCCAAGTAAATATTTCAATAAGTCTCAAGCATCTAAGCTTGGGGATGCTACGCATCCCATCTCTCTTTGTCAACTATCAGTTAGCCTATGTTGAGCCTTAATTTTTATTCATTCACATGATGTGTGCTATTCTTGGAGTGCTATTTTTGTTTTGCTTACTGTTTAAATAAAATACTCAGATCTGAAAATATTTATTGAGAGAGATAGAGAGAGAGAAAGTCCTCATATGGCTGCTTAATTGTTTGACTACTCATTGATCTTCACTTATATGTTTTGGAGTAGTTTTGTCATTTACTCTCGTGCTTCACTTATATCCTATGAGTAAATGGTTGAATGAATTGAATATCATAAATCTAGAATTATATATGTTTTATATGCTTATCCCACGGGGAGTAATGACTTCACATATAAGAAGTATTGGTGGTAAAATTTATTGAAAGTTAGCAAACACCGCATTGGCCAATTGAACCATTCATGATAGAATATTGAAGGAAGAGAGATTTCACATATAAATATACTATCTTGGACATCTTCTATGATTGTGATTACCCATTAATTATTTTCAAACTTGAGCAAATTAGTTCAAGTTGGACAGGGAAGACAACATAATGAGTTATGGTTGCGTATATTTGCATAGAAGTTATATTGTTATGGATCCTCTAACATGTGGTGCTTGCTTCCACCTCATATTAGCCAAAAACTTCCGCATGAAGTAGACATACTACTTGTGCATCCAAACACCCTTAAACCGAAAGTTGTTCGATATGAGTCCACCATACCTACCTATATGTGGTATTTACCTGTCGTTCCAAGTAAATTTTCATGTGCCAAACTCTTAACCTTCAAATAATATTCTGTTTTGTATGCCCGAATCGCTCATATAGTAACTAGGGGTTGTCAGTATCTACAATGCTAGGTGGGTTATTCTCACGATATGTGTTGATCACTATCATTCACGATAAAGTGGCTAGTAATAGGGATTCCCAGTCCCGAAATCAAAGAAAAAAATGCAAATAATTAAACAAAACTAAAAGCACAACATGCTCCCTTGGTGGTTTTGATAATTCACGACAACATACATTGTCTCTTGGACTAACACCTCTATCTAGTGTATTTCAGATAATAGTCCATGGAGAGTTGAGTTGGCAAAAGGATTGTGGAGATTGTGGAATCACCCCAAGATGCAAGGAAATAGGTTGGACAACCTTCAAGCAAGAGGACTTTATATTTTACATTTGTGAGAAATCACTTTGACTCAATAGGAAATCCAATACTATTAAAAGGGGGTAAGGTTTTGTTGGTGAACAAAATGCTCATACGTTCACAAGTGATAGTCACCAAAAACATCCACAAGCTCTCCCACCAAAGTCTGTCTATAGACAAACATTCAAAATAGATGCAACCAACATTCCTATCTCAGTGCCACCGATTCTAAACCCTAAACAGACTCAGCCAAACACTGGCCACTTCGGTACAGCCGACACTGCTTTCGGTGCCATCGAGTTGGGTTGCCAACTTTCTATTACGCAAGTTCACACTTTCGGTCTGTCCGAGAATGTTGAATCGGTGTCACCGAGTTTAGCATTTCTGACTATTTGTCACCTTGTCGGTGCAACCGAGATTCCTATATCGGTCTCATCGAGATTCAAAAGTTGCCACCTTTTGCTCACTTCGGTACCACCGAGATTAACACATCGGTGTCACCGAGTTGGTCATTTTGTGTCTAACGGTTGGATTTTTGGGGATGCCATTATATACCCCTTCACCACCACCCACTCGAAAGAGAAGCACTCAGACCTATTCCATACCTATCCTACTCAGTTTTCTTAGAGAGAACCACCTACCCTTGTGTTGAGATCAAGATCTTCCACTCCAACCATATGGATCTTGATTTCTAGCCTCCCCAAGTTGCTTTCCACCAATCCCATCTCTTCTACCAAGCCAAATCTGTGAGAGAGCGATTTTGTGTTGAGGAGTCTATCATCTTGAAGCACAAGAGCAAGGAGTTCATCATCATTATTGAGCCTATTACCTTTTGGAGGGTGGTGCCTCCTAGACTGGTTAGGTGTCGCTTGGGAGCCTCCTACTTCATGTTGTGGAGTGAACCAAGAAGTTTGTAAGGGCAACAACATCACCTACTACATGAAGATCTACCCATAGTGAGGCTAGTCCTTCGTGTACGGAAGTCGTATGGAATAGTCAAGGTTGCTACTTCGTGGACCCTTATGGGTGGAGCCCTCCGTGGACTCTCGCGACCGTTATCCTTCATGGGTTGAAGACTCCATAAATGTGGACGTACGACAGCACCACCTATCGGAACCACGGGAAAAATCCTTGCGTCTCCTATTGCGTTTGATCTTCCTATCCTATCTATTTACTTACATGTGCAATGTCTGTACTTTCCGCTGCCATATATGTAGACATGCATGTGTAGGGCTGTTAGGTCTACTAGACTTGCTAAAATAGTTAAAATGTGCCAACCAATTAACTTGGAAAAAGGTTAGATTTTAAATTCCTGCTAGTAGTCTATTCACCCCCCCCCCCTCTAGACACTCTTCTATCGATCCTACAAGTGGTATCAGAGCTTTGGTCTCCATTGCTTCGGTTTAATCACCGTGGAGGAAGATGGATGTGTCTAGAGTAGAGAGTTTGAGTTGTAGAGTGCCCATTCTTGATGGAGAGTACTATAGTCAATGGAAGAATGCCATGATTGATCTGTTTGATAAATTCCATTTGACAAAATATATTGAAAACCCTTATGTGCTCCCTATTGATGAATTGTATCCCACACACGAAGAGGAAACTAACATGCTTGGTAACCTAAGAACTATCAATCTTATTGTTAAAGGTTTATCAAGATTCGTGCTTTCTTAATTGAAGAACTTTGCATGTGCCTATACCTTGTGGACTGATTTAGAGAAACAATATTCAAATCTTTCATTAGGAAATCTTGATGAAATTCTTCATAAAATTGTTGCTTTTCACAAAATGAAGCCTAGTGATCCAAACTTTGATAAATGCTTATTTGAGCTCCGTGATCTTATGCGTGCTAAAGGAGATGTCACCAATATCAACAACATTATCTTTGAAGCCATTTGCATTCATAAACTTGAACATTGTCGTGATCACTATTCTAACGAGTCCCTTGTTCTTTATGATTAGGATTTCCCACTTGATGATGACAATGTGGAACATGACTATCTTGGAGAAGATGAGTTGTTTGACATCGAGCATGAGAAGATCATGATGAATCTAAGTCTGATGGTGAACTTTAAGGATTACATGTCCAGAGGAAAAGAGTGGATTCTCGACAGCGGATTTACGGATCATATGCCTGGTGATAAAGACATGTTTCAAGAGTGACTGGTGATAAAGACATGTTTCAAGAGATCTCGCCTAATCAAGGTCCTCGATGGTACGTGACCTTTGGAGACAACTCTAAGGGTAAAGTACTTGGCCTTGGTAAGGTGGTCATATCCCATGATAGCCATATTCAAAATGTTATGCTTGTTGAATCCCTTGCCTACAATCTTCTTTCCGTATCTAGACTTGCCGACTTCGGTTTCAGTGTGTTATTCATGAAAGTAGATTACCAAGTGTTTCATCAAGCTAATCATAAAATGGTCTTTACCGGTTTCCGTAGAGGTGATCTATACATTGTTGATTTCACTAAGAGATCCAAACCTCACACTTGTTTAATTGCAAAATCCTCTAAAGGTTGGCTTTGGCATAGAAGGCTTGGACATGTAGGCATGCGCAATCTAGATAGGCTAAACAAAGGTGATCATATACTTGGTGTTAAAGATGTTATGTTTGACAAAGATAGACTTTGTAGTGCTTGTCAAGCTGGAAAGCAAGTAGGTGGAAGTCATCCCATTAATAATATCATGACTACTAGGAGACCACTCGAGTTACTTCACATGGACCTTTTTGGTCCCAATGCTTACAAGAGTCTCGGTGGAAATTCCTATGGTCTAGTTATAGTTGACGATTTTTACAAATTTATGTGGGTATTCTTTCTTGATGATAAGTCGCAGGTTCAAAATATCTTCAAGAACTTTGCTCGCAAAGCGCAAAATCAGTTTGAAGTGAAGGTCAAGAAGGTTCGGAGCGATAACATATCGGAGTTCAAGAACACCCATGTAGATACCTTTCTTGACGAAGAAGGTGTCTCACATGAGTTCTCCGCTACATACACACCTCAACAAAATGGAGTTGTTGAGAGGAAGAACTGGGCGCTCATTGAGATGGCAAGAATGATGCTTGATGAATACAAGATGCCAAGACACTTTTGGGCAGAAGTCGTTGACACAGCATGTCCTGCCACAAACCGACTTTACTTGCACAAGCTTCTCGGTAAGATGGCATACGAGCTACTCACCGGTAACAAACCCCAAGTCAGATACTTTCGGGTATTTGGCTCAAAGTGCTACATTCTTGATAAGCATCATCATACTAAATTTGCTCCTAAATCTCATGAAGGATTCCTACTTGGTTACGGATCGAACTCTCACACTTACCGTGTCTACAACAACTTCACTCGAAAAGTTGAAGAGACGGTAGATGTGAATTTTGGTGAATCTAATGGTTCGCAAGTCGAACAATTGCCAAGTGATGTAGGTGATAAGGACCCTTCGGAAGCTATTCTAAATCTACCCATCGGCAAGATTCGTCCCATGGAGGTGAAGGAAAGTACTTCATCAACTCAAGTGGAATCCCTACTTCACGTCAAGGTGAACCTCAACACAACATGGAGGCATCCACAAGCCGTGCACGACGAGATGATGAAGAGGAGGAAGTGCATCATGAAGATCCACCACAACCACCTTCACTACCACCTCAAGGAAATGACACCTTCAACAACAACGAAGATGAAGGAAATGATGATGATGAAGAAGAAGTTCCACCATCCAACAATCAGAAGTTGACCCGATTTCGAGCTCAACTGACCAAGGACCATCCCCTAAACCAAATCTTTGGTGATATACAAACAGGGAGAATCACTCGCTCTAAAACCCGTATAGCTAACTTTTTTGAGCATTATTCTTTCATATCTAGCATTAAGACTTTGAAGGTAGAACAAGCTCTTGAAGACGCGGATTGGGTGAACGCTATGCATGAAGAGCTTCACAACTTCGAAAGGAACGAAGTGTGGACACTCGTGGAGAAGCCCGAAGATGAGCACACCATCATCGAAACCAAATGGGTGTTTTAGAATAAACAAGACGAGGAAGGTCAAGTCATGCGCAACAAGGCTCGTCTAGTATCCCAAGGATATACGCATGTCGAAGTATGGACTAGGGTGAGACATATGCCCCCGTCGCTAGACTTGAAGCTATTCGTATTCTTCTTGCTTATGCTAATCATCATGATATCATGCTTTATCAAATGGACATCAAAACTGCATTTTTAAATGGTGAAATTGAAGAAGAGGTTTATGTTAAGCAACCACCTGGTTTTGTGAATCCTAAAAAACATAATCATGTTTACAAGCTTCGTAAAGCTCTTTATGGTCTTAAGCAAGCCCCTCGTGCTTGGTATAAATGTTTAACGAAGTTTCTCATCAAAAAAGGTTTTGAAATTGGTAAAATTGATGCAACCTTGTTCACTAAGAGAGTTAATGGAGAATTATTTGTGTGCCAAATCTATGTGGATGATGTTATCTTTGGTTCCACTAACCCTCAATTTAGTGAAAGATTTGGAAGGTTGGTGTCCGAGAAGTATGAGATGTCTATGATGTGTGAGCTGAAATTCTTTCTTGGATTGCAAATCAAGCAATCAAGAGAAGGAACTTTCATCTCTAAAACTAAGTATACCAAGGACTTGATCAAGAAATTCAACATGCAGGATTGCAAAGGTATGAAAAATCCTATGCCCACTAGTGGACATGTTGACCTTACCAGGAAGGATGAACCGGTTGATCAAAAGGTTTATCGATCTATGATTGGTTCATTTCTATATCTATGTGCATCTCGTCCCGATATTATGCGTAGTGTTTGCATGTGTGCTAGATATCAAGCTGCACCTAAAGAGTGTCACCTTTTGGTCGTGAAATGTATTGTGAGATACTTGATACAAACACCAAAATTTGGCATTTGGTATCCCAAGGGATCTTCTTTTAATCTTGTTGGCTATTCCGATTCGGACTATGCCGGTGACAAGGTTGATAGAAAGTCCACCTCGGGTACTTGTCAATTTTTAGGTAGATATCTTGTGTCTTGGTCCTCCAAGAAACAAAACTCGGTATCTCTATCTACTGCCGAAGCTGAGTATATTGCTGCTGGATCGTGTTGTGCGCAATTACTATGGATGACACAAATGCTTAAGGATTATGAAATTTATGTTAAAAATGTTCCATTACTTTGTAACAATGAAAGTGCTATTAAAATTGGACATAATCTTGTGCAAGATTCTCGAACCAAGCATATTCAAGTTCGACATCATTTCATTCGGGATCATGTTGCCAAAGGAGATATCAATCTTAAGCATGTTCGTACTAACAAGCAATTGGCCGATATCTTTACTAAGCCACTTGATGAGAAAACATTTTGTCATTTGAGGAGTGAGTTGAACACCATTGATGCTTCAAACTTGTGCTAGACTCGCTTGGATGCAAGCAAGGGCATGAGCTATCTTGTTATTTCCATGTTCCCCTAACTCGTTATCATATGCCATGGAATTCTATGCTCCCTTGTATTGCATCTAACCTTTTGTAGGTACTTGGAAGAACGTCATTCAACAAGATTGCGATCAACTCCAATCATAATCAATCTTGTCATTACCAAGTATCCACAACCCCTCTTGATTATGGAAGGAAGAAGACAACAAAAACATATCCTTGACATATACTTGATCTTAGTTACAAAATCTTAAGTAGTATCATGTCGATTGGATATATCCATTCTTCTTCCTTGCATGACTAACCTTTATAGGTGACTAGTGTACTAGAACAAGAAGGACTGCTCCAAATTCAAGATGATCTTCATCAATCTCGAGCATCCTCAACAAGTTCACCTACGAGAAACGTCATCAACATCACTCAAAGGTATGTACTCATATCCTTGAAAAGGCTTTACTCCAAGTCATGGGCTAAAGCAACTCAAGTGATATGAAGACATCAAAATACTTAATCGAAAAATGGTAACCCCATTTTGAGCTTAAACAATGAGTATGACCTATGATCAAGTATTCTTGCTTGGCTCCTAAGTCAATATACTCTAATATAGGTGACCTAGTCACCGCCCATCATTTAGTTAAGAATCTTGCGTGGTTTGCTCTCTATTTACATGATCTCTCATAACCACTCAAATCTTATCTATTTGATGTCCTTTGTAAAAAAATCGTATTTTCTTCTTGAAACTATTTCGTTTATCTCTATGAAAACAGAAACTTGGTCCCTCATTCGGATCCACCGATATAAATAACTCTGTTCTACCAAATTTCTAGATGATCTGCACTACACAATCTCGGTACCATCGATTTATTTACCCCGGAGTCACCAATTTTTTCTTTCTTTTCTAAATCTAAGTTTCTTTAATATTGTTTATTTGTTTCTGTTCTTGTGATATTCTTGTTCCTTTAATGACCCCTTCATTTAAAAAAAATAGGGGGAGAAGAACAAACAACACTTCGGGGGAGAAATTCTTTATTCAAGGATCCCCAGCTCCAAGGAGAAGAAAACTAAAATTTGAAAAAGGGAGAGAAGTTACATTCAATGATTCCCTTAGTCTTTTCATGAACCCTACTTTCAGTGACCCTTGTTCTCAAGGATCCCTTCTTTGTCAATGATCCCTGTCACTACTCCCAAGTTTAACCTTTTTGGTATTTTATGCCAAAGGGGGAGAATATCAAAGCTTCATGCTAAAGGGAGAGTTACATGCTTATGCAAAGGGGAAGATATGATTTAGGGGGAGAGGAAAATATCAAAAGTTCACAGTTATATAAACAACGGGAGAATAACAATGTAGGGGGAGAAAACTGTTTGAACAAATGATTACCTTTTCTCACCCTATCAAATCCCAATATCTACATGCTGAGATTCAGGGGGAGAGGATGTACTACCACTTTCATATCTAAGGGAGAAAATCTATAAAAAGTTTATGCTAAAGGAGGAGACATATCAATCTTAAGGACTATCACATCCTATATGTTCTCCATATCTTGGTATCCGTTGAGTTCCATTGCTTTTGTTTAGTAAAATACTCTTGTGTTCCCTAACATTGTCTTCTCAAGTGTGTCTCTAGTGCTAGAATGCTCAAGAACTCAAGGTAAGTATATGCATCATATCTTTGATCAACATGTTCTCTTGCTTCTTGCACATATCGTTTGCAAGAGTGAAGTCTTGATCAAGGATATACATTTCATTCACATATATTGATGCATATAGCCAAGATACACATGACTCCTTATATCCCTTTCATACATACGTGTGTCCATGCATTCTAAAGCAACTATCCTTTAAAGGACTGCACACATATAGGGGGAGCAAATCTAGGTCATGTGTTTCTCAAAGTCTTCATTGCATCCATGCATATCTCTATTTGAAGCTTTGATTGTATGTTGTCATCAATTACCAAAAAGTGGGAGATTGGAAGCACAACATGCTTTCTTGGTGGTTTTGATAATTCATGACAACATACATTGTCTCTTGGACTAACACCTCTATCTCCTGTATTTCAGATAATAGTCCATGGAGAGTTGAGTTGGCAAAAGGATTGTGGAGATTGTGGAATCACCCCAAGATGCAAGGAAATAGGTTGTCCAAGCTTCAAGCAAGAGGACTATATTTTAAATTTGTGAGAAATCACTTGAGTCAATAGGAAAGCCAATACTATTAAAAGGGGGTAAGGTTTTGTTGGTGAACAAAATGCTCATACGTGCACAAGTGATAGTCACCAAAAACTTCCACAAGCTCTCCCACCAAAGTCTGTCTATAGCCAAAAATTCAAAATCGGTGCAACCAACATTCCTATCCCGGTGCCACCGATTCTAAACCCTAGATAGACTCAGTCAAACCCTAGCCACTTCGGTACAGCCGAGATTGCTTTCGGTGCCACCGAGTTGGGTTGCCAACTTTCTGTTATGCAAGTTCACACTTCCGGTCCGTCTGAGAATGTTGAATCGGCGTCACCAAGTTTGGCATTTCTGACCGTTGGTCACCTTGTCGGTGCAACCGAGATTCCTATATCAGTCTCACCGGGATTCAAAAGTTTCCACCTTTTGGTCACTTCGGTACCACCGAGATTAACACATCGGTGTCACCGAGTTGGTCATTTTGTGTGTAACGGTTGGATTTTTGGGGCTGCCTATATATACCCCTTCACCACCACCCACTCGAAAGAGAGCACTCATAACTATGCCATACCTATACTACTCAGTTTTCTAAGAGAGAACCACCTACCCTTGTGTTGAGATCAAGATCTTCCACTCCAACTTTTAGGGATATAACCCCGCGGTATGACCCGCCCTAAAGGCTCCTGGTTATGCTTGGTGGTTCGTATACTGGCCCAAGGTGAGACGGTGGTCCTAAAACCCAGGAAACTTGGCGGCTCATAAGGTGGGCCGAACAGTGGCCCAGAAGACCCGGGTGTGTAAGCCGCCCGGGGACAACTTGGAAAAGAAGATAGAGGAAGACTTGGATAGACAATGAGATTCGGTACCATTGTATGACCTGTGGTCTAGACCTCCTATATAAGGGCAGACCCGGGGCGACTTAGAGATCAGGTTATCGAATACCAGGCCAAGCTTCTGCTCCCTTGTAATCGATACATCAAGCAATACAAACACAAGCAGGACGTAGTCTATTACCTCAAGTTGAGGGGCCAAACCTGGATACATCCGTGTCTCTCATCCCTATCAACCCCTTTGAGTCCATCACGTTAGCAATGGCCTCGAACCGAAGTCCGTTTACCCGGACATCTGCCGTGATAAAACCATGACAATTGGCGCCCACCGTGGGGCTGGCGCTTGGTGGTGTTGAGTTCTCAAAGGGATCTCTCCTGGGGCTTGAGGGATACGTGGTTGGTAGCATGAGCAAGAGTCGCCGCGGCCGGCTCTACATTGACGATGTTGGCTAGGGGCTTGATGCCGTTTCTGTGGTGTATGGCTTCCAGGTTCCATTCGGTAGGATCCACGTGTTCATCGGAAAAATTGATGGAGCAACACACGGACCAAACATCTGCACTAGCCTTGTCGAACCGGCTCGGCGTCTGCAACATACTCGTAGTGTGCAACCCGCCCATGTTAGCCCGGGCCGGAAGCACGTCTTCGTGGGCTTTACTCAAGGTATGGATCTGGAAGCTTCCGGATCACAGGAAACTCTCATTTATTCCGAGGACGAATCTTCAAGCGGAGAAACAGAGTCGATATACAGGCTTCACAATGGCGGGCTCGGGGAGTACGATGAGCTCTGCCCTGAGTCGGATCGCTCCGAGGCGGACGATCTTGGGCCGCCGGTTCATGTTGCCATGTTCATGGCAGGGTCGGTCCTAGGCACGAATAGTATGCCCGCAGGGGCCACCACCTCAGGCGATAACCCGCCGTCGCCGGCTCAAGTTATTTTGGAGCTGATGGACGAGCTCGCGGCCCTAATGGCTACAGACGTTACACCGGGCAATCAAGCGGCTAGGAACTTGGAGATTGCAAGGATCAAGGACCGGATGGCGGAAGAGCAGCAGAGGATGGCTGAGTCAAAGGCCCAGATGGAGCAAGAGGCAGAACACATCAGGATAGAAACTTTCTGTCTCGGGCTGGAGCAACAATCGGCAGCCGCGGTTCATCAGATGAGGCATCAATCCCGTCTGCCAGAACGTTATGAGGCAAGAAACCTCTTCAACATGCCAGGGACAGGGCGAACAGCGGATGTACCTGGGAGCCGCCCGACGGCTCGGCCGGTGACTCAACCGACCCGGCGAAATCAGGCCTCGCCTACGGCCTTTTCAACACCGGGGGTCATTATTCTAACCCGGCCGAGAATATGGTGGCAGCAGCCACCCGGCTTGAAACAATTCCTTTTCCGGATGAAGCGCCCTTTGCGGAGGATGTGCGAAATGCCATCGGGTACTTGCAGAGGGCAATGACCCAGGAGGAAAAGTACACCTACAACCGGAGCCGTGTTCATTCAACCCCACTCCCAAGCCAGAGTTTTAGCCGGTGATACGAGTCGCCAACGGTTTCCAGTAGCAACCGGCACCGAGAGATTCCAACGGGTCATCGGCCGGCTATGGATACAAGAGGCCAGCAAGAGGTGACAGCCTTAGCCGAGGCAGCTCGCCAGGAGCCCGCGCCATCCGTGTCAGTAGGAGTCAGAGAAACCACTAGAGTGGGGGTGCCATGCTTATCACCGGCTCTACGGAGTGAGCACCTGCCAAAGGATTTCAAAGGGCCCTGCAAGGTTCCAAATTACACTGTTGATTTACCCCCAGAGGCTTGGGTGGAAAGTTATGAACTAGCCATGGAGATGTTGGACGTCAGTGAGGCGGTTTGTGCCAAATACTTCATCATGATGCTTGAAGGCCCGGCCTGCACATGGTTAAAGGGATTGCCACCCAATACCATCAACTCATGGGCAGAGCTGAGAGCCAGATTCATTAAAAACTTTCAGGGAACGTGTAAACAGCCCATGACCATCGTGGATCTTGATCACTGTGTTCAGCAGGAGAATGAGTCAGCTCATCATTGGGTATGGCGGGTCTTGACCATCATCCACTCTTCGGAGCAGATCATGGCGGCTCAGACAGTACTGATCCTAGAGAAGAACTACCACTTTGTCCCGCTAAAGCAGAAGCTTGGCCGGCTCAAGCGTACATGTCAAGATATGGGAGAGCTCATGACGGCTCTCACGAAATACGCCGACTCTGACAACACGAAGGATCCGGGTTCCGACGAGGAGAAGGCCGGTCAAGGCAAGAAGGGTAATCAGAGCAAGGGTACGACAAGCAATGGTAGCAAGAGCAAGCGTAAGAATCCTGAGGCCGGGTCAGAACTGGTGGCCAATGCAAGTACCAATCAGAATCAACCCAGGGGCAACAGGAGGTTTAGGCCACCTTTTAATAAGGACAGGCATGCCTTTAATTTGGAGGAGGCGCTGAAGAGTCCTTGTCCGGATCACGGCCAGCCCGATAAGCCGGCGAACCACACTTGGGGAGAGTGTCGTTTCATGCAGAAACTTAAGAATCATTTTACACACCCCAACAATCAGGACGGTGGCCTGCTGGGTGGCTCTAGACATGGCGGGTCAGGGGCCGGTTTTGGGTCTGGTGGCTTAGGGTCTGGTCACCCAGGTCAAGGTAATCAAGGATGACACCAGCAGCATTCTGGTAACAACAATCAGCAATAGCGTAATCATTCTGGCTATCAGAGTAACCCGAAGCAGCTCAGCTCCGGTCAGTATCATGTTTTCACAACCAGCCTCAACAAAAGGGATCAGAAGTTACGCAAGCGGGTGGTCAATGCGGTTGCACCAGCCTTGCCACAGTATTTACGATGATCTGAGTATGATATAACATGGAGACAGGAGGATCATCCGCCGCGTGTCGATGACCCCGGGCGGCTGGCTTTGGTTGTGCCCCCCCCCCCAAGTAGGAGGGTATGGTGAATAAAGTGTTAATGGATAGAGGCAGCAGTATTAATATCCTCTACTACGATACTTTTCGGAGGATGAAATTGCTAGACAAGGATTTAAAACCCTCGCCCACCGTTTTTCATGGTGTAGTGCCAGGCAAGTCAGCGTATCTGGTGGGCATGATTTCTTTGGAAGTGACCTTTGGCGACGAATATAACTACAGGGTGGAGTCCTTGTGGTTTGAGGTGGTAAAAATCAAGAGTCCTTATCATGCACTATTTGGACGTCCGGCTTACGTCATGGCTAGGCCTTGTTATGTATACCTACAGCTCAAGATGCCCAGCTTAAAAGGTACCATTACTGTTCATGGTGACCGAAAGATGGCCATCGAGTGTGAGGAAGGAGATGCGGCTTACACCGAGTCCAATTGAGCTCAGGAGGAGCTTAAATTTTACAAGGAGAATGTTGACCCGGAGGATATGACCCCACTGAAAAAGCCTACCACGGAGGTTGAGCCACCCCTTAAGTTTTCAGCGGATGATACTAAGGCGGTAGATTTCACTCCAGGCGACTCATCCAAACAGTTCATCATTGGAGCTCACATGGATCCCAAATAGGAAAGCGCGCTCATCGAATTCATCTGTGAGAATCGGGACATCTTCGCATGGAAGCCTTCTGACATGTCAGGTGTACCGAGAGAGTTCACTAGCACAACCTTAATGTGGATCCAAAGTTTAAGCCGATTAAGCAGTTTTTATGGCGGTTTAATGAGGAGAGGCATAAGGCCATTGGGGAAGAAGTTGCCCGGCTTTTGGCAGTGGCTTTCATTGTTGAGGTTTTTCACCCGAAGTGGTTGGCTAACCCGGTGTTGGTGCTCAAGAAGAACGGCACGTGGCGTATGTGTGTGGACTACACGGACCTTAATAAGGCTTGCCCAGCTGATCCGTTTGCCCTCCCTCGTATTGATCAAATCGTTGATGCTACGGCGGGTTGTGAAAGCTTGTGTTTCTTGGACGCTTACTCAGGCTATCATCAGATCAAGATGCCGGTTAAAGACCAGGAGAAGACGGCTTTTATTACACCTTTGGAGGCTTTCTGTTATGTATCTATGCCTTTCGGGCTCAAGAGTGCCCAGGCGACTTATCAGCGATGTGTGCAGAACTTCCTTCACAGTCAGATTGGCCGCAACGTCCATGCTTATGTAGATGACATTGTGATCAAATCCAGGAAGAAGGAGACCCTTTTGGGCAATTTAAAGGAAACCTTTGATAATCTCTGGGTCTACAAGATGATGCCTAATCCGACTAAATGTGTCTTTGGAGTTCTAGCTGGCAAGCTCCTGGGATTTCTGGTTTCTGAATGTGGCATTGAGGCTAACCCGGATAAAATCAAGGCTATCACTTCTCTGGTAGAGCCGGCCTGTATTAACGATGTCCAGTGCTTGGCGGGGCGGATCACTGCATTGAGCCATTTCATAAGCCGCCTTGGAGAGAATGCTATTCCTTTATATCAGATGATGAAGAAGACGGACAAATTTGTCTAGAGCAAGGCAGCGGCTGAAGCACTTGAGATGCTCAAGAAACAGTTGACTAAGCCGTCGGTACTGGCTGCTCCGGCTGAGAAAGAACCATTACTTTTATATGTGGCGGCTAATAATCGGGAAGTAAGCACTGCAATTGTGGTCGAGCACAAGGAATCTGGAAAGGAGTATCCGGTTCAAAGGCCGGTTTATTATATCAGTGAGGTCCTGACAGAGTCCAAGCAAAGGTATCTGCATTGACAGAAGCTGGTATATGGGGTTTTCATGGCCAGCCGCAAATTAAAGCACTATTTTTTAGGGCACCAGATAACCGTGGTTAGTTCTGCTCCGTTGGGGGACATAATCCAGAACAGAGAGGCCATTGGAAGGATTGCTAAGTGGGCATTGGAGTTGGGGTCTCTTAATCTAAAATACGTGCCTCGTACGGCCATCAAGTCCCAAGCTCTTGTGGATTTTATAAATGATTGGACGGAATGTCAAGCCCCTGAGGAAAAGCCGGATGACACATACTGGACTATACACTTTGATGGATCCAAGCAGCTAGAAGGGTTAGGCGCAGGAGTTGTTTTGACGTCTCCTAAAGGTGATAAGTTTTGTTATGTGCTCCGGTTGATGTTCCCATGCACTAACAATGCGGCTGAGTATGAGGCTCTGCTTCATGGGCTTAGATTAGCCAAGGAGATGAATTTAAGCCGGGTAAGGTGTTTGGGCGACTCAGATTCGGTGGCTCAGCAGGTTTCGGGCACTTGGGACTCTAAAGACCCAAGTATGGCGGCTTATCGACAGGCGGTTGATATTATTGCCGGCCACTTCAAGGGGTATAAGGTGGATCACATTGATCATCGCAAGAATGAGGCGGCAGATGCGCTATCACGGCTAGGCTCCCAGCAAAAGCCGGTGCCGCCCAATGTATTCCTAGACGTCTTACATCATCCGACTGTTAAGTTACCTTTGGAAGAGGATCTGGCTATTCCTGACCCGAAGGGGGAGTTAGTGGCGGTTTTGCACGCTATCCCAGATTGGACTGTCCCCTACCCGGCCTATCTGACCCGGGGTGAGTTACCTGATGATGAAGACCTGGCCAGACAGATCACCCAGCGCTCCAAATCCATGACGATAGTTAATGGTGAGTTGCAAAAATGCAGCATGACTGGTGTTTTCAACGTTGTGTCTCGCCTGAGGAGGGTTAACAAATCTTAAATGAAATTCATGCTGGAGATTGTGGACATCACGCCGGCTCGAGGTCGTTGGTAGCCAAGGCCTTCCGGCACGGGTTCTTCTGGTTGACAGCTCACAAGGATGCAGAGGACTTGGTTCGCAAATGTGACGGCTGTCAGAAGTTCGGCCGGCGTGCTAATGTTCCAGCTCAAGAGTTAAGGATGATACCAATTACATGGACATTTGTAGTCTGGGGGCTAGACATGGTAGGACCTTTCAAAAGATCCAAAGATAAGAAAACGCACCTCTTGGTGGCGGTCGATAAATTCACCAAATGGGTGGAGGCAGAGCCGGTTAGCAAGTGTGACGCGGCTACGGCGGTTCAATTTGTTAAGAAGCTGATCTACCATTTTGGTTACCCTCACAGCATTATAACCGACAATGGCACAAATCTATCTAAGGGGGTTATGAAAGAGTTCTGTGACAAGGAGCACATCTGGCTGGATGTTTCAGCAGTTGCGCATCCACAGTCTAATGGTCAGGCGGAGCGTGCTAATAAAGAGATTTTAAGGGGCATCAAGCCACGGCTTATGGTTCCTTTACAACGTACGCCCGGGTGTTGGGTAGAAGAATTGCCTTCCGTCTTATGGAGTGTCAGAACTACCCCAACAGATCTACAGGCTATACACCTTTCTTCATGGTGTATGGTGCTGAAGCAGTATTGCCGAGTGACATCCGGCATGATTCGCCACGTGTAGCGGCTTATGTTGAGACGGATAATGAGATGGCACGTCAAGACGCGTTGGATGCTTTGGAAGAAGCACGGGAGTTGGCGGCTGCCCGATCGGCAATCTATCAGCAAGACCTGCGCCGCTACCATAGCCGTAGAATCAAGACCCGAACATTCCAAGAAGGCGACTTAGTGCTCTGGCTGATTCAGGACCAGACAGTCATGCATAAGTTATCTCCTCCTTGGGAAGGACCGTTTGTGGTCAGTAGAAATCTCAACAATGGGTCATACTATCTCGTCGATATCAGGGATGACTCAGAGACGGCGGGTCAGGAAACCCGCCGACCATGGAACATACCACATCTACGGCCGTATTACACATAAGGGCATTGAGACTCGCCATTGTACACTATTATTGTACATACCGTATATAAATAAGACAACATCCCCGCAAGACATGACCTCTTTTCTTACACGCATCGTTGTTCATGCAAGAAGAGTTCATAAAATTCCAATTGATAGATCAACTGCGGCGGAGGGTGGCTTCTTACCTTCGGGTATCGCTTCTAATGCTTATCGGCCCGGCTCTATGCCAAAATCTTCGGCTAACATGATTAGCCATGGTGGAGGGCGGCTTCTTACCTTCGGGTATTGCTTCTAATGCTTTATCGATCGGCATTTACGCCATATTGCTGAAGGGGGCTTCTTACCGACGGGTATCGCTTCTAACACCCTATCGGCCGGCTTCATGCCAAATCTTCGGCTAACATGATTAGCCGCGGTTGTAGGAAGTTTTTTACCGACGGGTATCTAACCCTAGCAACTGGCGAAGGGCGGCTTCTTACCTCCGGGTATAGCTTCTAACGCCTTATCGGCCAGGCTTTATGCCATCTCTGGATAACCAGATTAGCCATGGTTGTCAAGGGGGCTTCCCACCTCCGGGTGTAGCTTATCTAACCTTAAACAATCGGCGGAGAGCGGCTTCTTACCTCCGAGTATAGCTTCTAATGCCTTATCGGCCAGGCTTTATGCCATCTCCGGCTAACCAGATTAGCCATGGTTGTCAAGGGGGCTTCCCACCTCCGGGTGTAGCTTATCTAACCTTAAACAACCGGCGGAGGGCGGCTTATTACCTCCGGGTATAGCTTCTAACGCCTTATCGGCCAGGCTCTATGCCATCCCCGGCTAACCAGATTAGCCATGGTTGTCAAGGGTGCTTACCACCTCCGGGTGTAGCTTATCTAACCTTAAACAACCAGCGGAGGGCGATTTCTTACCTCCGGGTATAGCTTCTAATGCCTTATCGGCCAGGCTTTATGCCATCCTCGGCTAACCAGATTAGCTATGATTGCCAAGGGGGCTTACCACCTCCGGGTGTAGGTTACCTAGTCTTGGCTACCGATGTCTTCTATGTTAACAAAGCAGCATAAGGGCTCAAAACAGCATACAAAAGCAATCACAGTTGAAGAGCCGGATCATTTTATACAACAGAATAGAAATAGATTCAGCAGAAGCAAAAGTGGCATCTAGTCTATTACATGAACTCCCTGAGGAGCCCAAAATTTTGGACAAGTTTGGTTTCAACGCCATATGGCGAGTCATGGAGAGTCGGCTGTTACAAGTTTTTCAAGGTAAGGGATAGCTAGCTGCCGGGTCATCCTGCTCCGGCTCGTCGGTGGCCCCAATCTGGAGATTGTCCAAGTCCCAGTTGCGGTACGTTAGAGTCGCAAAAGAGCCTTCTTCAAAGTAAGGAGAGGGATCAAGATCAGGAGCGAAGAGGTCCTTACTGCAGGCAGGCGTTAAGTCTTTGCACTCGTAAAGCGGGCCACGGATTCTCTTTTGGTCAGGGCCATAACCTGCTTGGTAGGTCGTCATGTCAACTTCCTCCGCTAAGACGGAAGCCAGCACTCTGGAATCCTTTACGCACCGGCTGTAGTCAGCATCGGTGAACTCAGAGCCATCGTGTTTCTTTGAAGGGAATCCATCCATCATCTCGGCTGAGGTCAGCTCCGGAGAGAAAGCCAAGGCCCGATTGATGCCCGCAATTGCCCCTTGGCGGGCGGTTGATTTCTTTAACTCAGCAATCTGCTTGGGCATGGTGGACAAGAGCTCCAAGACGCCCTTGAGAGTCCCAGGAATCTTGTCTTTGTACTGCACAACTTTGATGGTGCACATTGCACCGCAGTAGAGTTGCTTTGTCAGGGTGTAGACGGCTTTCAAGGGCAGCAGGCTGTTAGAGGCCAGTTGGCGGCTCCTAGGGCCTGTGTAAGTCGGATATATCATGGTAAGTCGCCAGCACAAGTATTATATGCCAATTGAGTGAAAGTTGCCGGAAACTCACCAAAGAGGGCGGCTGCCATTTTGGTGATGTGGCGTTTCAAAGATTGGAGCTCATCTGATACGATCATCAATAACTGGTCAGCATCATCTGCTCGCTTAGTCAATGAAGCTTTTTCAGAGCCGACTGACTCTTTGAAAGCGGTGAAGTCGGCCTTGATTTTAACCAACTCCTCGGATAGGAGCCGGCATTTCTCATCAGTGGCGCTCCGGGAAGCTTGTTGTGCAGCCAAATTGGCTTTTAAGTCGGCCAATTGTGACCCGGCTTCAGTTAAGGTTTCTTGTGACACATCAAAGCATAGAATAAACGGGCAAGTCTCAAATAGATTGCAAGCAATATGCGTGACACTTGGGGGCTAATGTCTATTTTCAGAAGTTCGGCATGAAATTCCCGACTCAACTTTGAACAAGATTGAGCTGACCCTTGGGGGCTAGCATTGGCTCTCTTATTTATCTTCTAAGAAGTTACGGTTCAAAATTATCAATCATTGAGCCGGCCCTTGGGGGTTATATACTGGTTTTTCATAATGCGGATGATCATGAAAGTCCCGGCTCAACCTTTGGAAAGTTTAAGCCGGCACTTGGGGGCTACATAAGGATATAAGGAAAAAAGGAATACCTCATATTTCTTCTTCATGAGGTTAACTAGCTGGAGCTCTAGATCCCGGCTTGTGGATAGCCCATTCATATAGCCAGCATGAAGCTCCTCGGCTATCATCTTCTCTAAAGCAGAGGGTTCAAACTCCAATTTCCTTGAAGCTTCAGCCAGTTCGTTATGCTTGGTCAGCACGTGAGCTGGGGGAGAGTGAAAGCCAGCGCCAGTAATCACAACGTTTGGAGCGCTGGTGTCCTTGGTCACCTGGCCAAGGCTCAGCGGTTTGGAAGGGTTCCTTGGTGGGCTCTCTGGAATGACATCGTCAGCAGCCGGCTCCGCAGATGTTGCTGGGAGGTCCACATCCGGCCGAGACTCATCCGGCTGGCAATGCTCCGACTCTTGGGCAGCAGGTCCAGGGGAGGACCTGTTGGTTTTTCTGCGCTTGGCTTGAGCCCTGGAAAGCACGAAGATCAGAACCCAAGGGTTACAGCCGCTAAGAGAACTGAATGCAAGATTAGAGGAAACACTTACAACGGATTAATCTTGGGAGGCGGTAGGGCGACCATCGTAGAGTCGCCTGAGGAAGGTGACCTCTGAGAGATAATTGAGAAAAGATAAGACAATATTGAAATGACAAGGTAAACCAGTCAAACAAGAGATACATACCTCTGCAGGGCGTTTCTTTGGAGCCAGGGAGTTTGGCAAACCAGACACGAGGTTTGTAGAGCCGACGCTCCGGGTCTGACGATGATCAGCCTGTTGTTGTTTTTTAAAAAGAAATTGAGGGTCAAGATAAGCAGGAGGATGAGAGAGAGGAACTTTTCCAATAACCCGCTGCGGCTTTTGGGGGACAAAATATTCTGAGCCGGAAGAAAGGTAGATTACCTCATGTGCGTTGGCGCGGCTGGTCTCCACATCATCCTGAGAGTAAAACAGGTGTTAGTGAGATGAGAAGACAAGGTCTCAGAAAACAGCTAAAATTTTACCTCTGAGCCGAATGATTGTGGCGGGTCAAACCATCCCTCTTGCAGGGTGTCCTTCTTGGGCTTCTTGGCCGGGGCTTTCTTCTTGGTCTTCTTCAAGGGAGGGATGTACTCCTTCTTTCAGAAGTCAGAGTTGGCCTGAAAGAATAAGCCAGTTAAGGGCAATAGATCAGCAAGGTACAAGTAAAGTCCAAGAGGCGGATGGGAAGAAATCGCCTTACATCCGAGGCCGAATTAAGGGCGCTAAAGGGGATCAACCCGATAGCGTTTCAGGCTCCGGATGTCTCATGAATGAGACTCCTGATAGCAATGGTGATGTCATCTTCTATCAAGGTTGACCGGTTGAAGCAGAGTGAGTTGTCGTATTAGCCCTTGTACTCGCACATAAGGCGGCTTTTGTGACTTAACGGCATGATCCGCCAAGAGATCCAGCAGCGGATCAGGTCTAGTCTGGTTAAGCTGTTGGCCATGAGGGCCTTAATCTTGGCATGAGCCGGCTCGTATCTTGCGCGCTCTGAAGCAGACAGCCGGCTGGGAAGCTCTGAAGTTGTCTTGAACCGGGAAGGATGGTAACCCGACTGTGGATGTTCACCCTCTGGAGAAGTATCTTTGCAATAGAACCACGTTTTATTCCAGTCCTTTGGGTGACTCGACAGCTGCATAGCCGGAAAAGTGATGTCTCGGTGCCTTTGGATACAAATTCCGCCCAGCTCGAGGCTCGGACCAGCCTTCACTTCAGTTTGATGGTTGGCGTAGAAGAACTCCCGGAACAGGCCTACCGATGGCTTGGCTTGCAGATAGACTTCACACAACACTTGAAAGTTGCAGATGTTTGAGACGGAGTTGGGGGCGAGGTCTTGAGGATGGAGTTTGTAAAACTGAAGGACATCGCGAAAGAATTTTGAGCCGGGAGGCACGAAGCCCCGCTCAATATGGTCCGAGAAAACGACCACCTCTCCTTCTTGGGGAGCGGGCCTCAGTTCATCACCCGGGACCCGCCAGTGGATGGCATCTTTGGAAGGGAGAGTGCCAGTGTGAACAAAGTCCATCAAAAACTCTTCCATAATGCACGACCCGACCCAGTTACAGGAGTTCGAGGCATGAGACATTATGTTGGTTGAAAGATTGTGAAAATTAAAACACAGCGAGTTAAGAGGAGATTAAAATCTGTGGCGGCTTACGAGTTTAAAGATTCTATGTATAAGGTGCTACACCCCGGTTGATGAGAGCCGACGCAGAGGGGGGGAAATTTTGGCTAAGTGCTGGAAAACAGGTTTAACAAACTACCGCTATATTTATGGATCTACAAAAGAAGGAAAAAGGTTCCTATTTTTAGACCTAGCGAAGAACAGGCGAAGCAGATGAAAACTGAAACGATGAGAAGGAGCCGCGATGGGCCCGTGCATTGTGCGCGGTCGCCCCGTGCACGGCGGCACGGCCGGCGTGAGCGTCAAGGGTGCAACCGACGTCGGAGGACCCCGAGCCACGGCGGCGGAAGAACCCGCGCGAAGGCGACGGGCTTCCTGCAAACCCTACCGGCGCGGTAATGGATCTAAGGAGAAGCATGGGCTTACCCATGACAGTGTAGTGAAACGCGGATGAAGCTCTGATTCGCACAGGTTGATGCAGCGGCCTGTTGTCAACGGAGCGGAGGTGGCGCCGGAGCTAGAAGTGATGGAAGCGGCTGCGTCAATAAGAGTAAGACGAGGAAGCGAGCGGGAGAAGTAGTAAATCGCCTGGGGCGGTCCTATTTAAAAGGAGAAAGTAGAAGGAGCGCAAAAATCTAGGCAACGGAAACATTTTGGCTGAGGCGGACGCCTCAATTTTCGGGATAGTCAGTTAATGTGAAGATTTGGTGGGTACGTCAGCGAATCTTTCCTGTAGGGCCAACGTGACGTCATGGCAGGTCATCCCGGGTGACTCGCCAAAAGAGCAAGACAAGAGGGTGAAATGAGCAAGCTCAAATCAACCTGGGCCTAATGTTAGGGATATAACCCTGTGGTATGACCCGCCCTAAAGGCTCCGGGTTATGCTTGGCGGTTTCTATACTAGCCCAAGGTGAGCCGGTGGTCCTAAAGCCCAGGAAACTTGGCGGCTCATAAGGTGGGCTGGACAGTGACCCAGAAGACCCGGGTGTGTAAGCCACCCGGGGACAACTTGGACAAGAAGATAGAGGAAGACTCGGATAGACAATGAGAGTCGGTACCAATTGTATGACCCGTGGTCTAGACCTCCTATATAAGGGCAGACCCAGGGCGACTTAGAGATCAGGTTATCGAATACTAGGCCAAGCTTCTGCTCCCTTGTAATCGATACATCAAGCAATACAAACACAAGCAGGACGTAGGCTATTACCTCAAGTTGAGGGGGCGACCCTAGATAAATCTGTGTCTCTCGTCCCTATCAACCCCTTTGAGTCCATCACGTTAGCAATGGCCTCGAACCAAAGTCCGTTTACCCGGACATCTGCCAAGATAAAACCATGACACCAACCATATGGATCTTGATTTCTAGCCTCCCCAAGTTGCTTTCCACCAATCCCATCTCTTCTACCAAGCCAAATCTGTGAGAGAGCGACTGTGTGTTGAGGAGTCTCTTGAAGCACAAGAGCAAGGAGTTCATCATCATTATCGAGCCTATTACCTTTTGGAGGGTGGTGCCTCCTAGATTGGTTAGGTGTCGCTTGGGAGCCTCCTACTTCGTGTTGTGGAGTGAACCAAGAAGTTTGTAAGGGCAAGGAGATCGCCTACTTCTTGAAGATCTACCCATAGTGAGGTAGTCCTTCGTGGACGGAAGCCATATGGAATAGCCAAGGTTGCTACTTTGTGGACCCTTATGGGTGGAGCCCTCCGTGGACTCTCGCGACCATTACCCTCCGTGGGTTGAAGACTCCATAAACATGGGCGCACGATAGCACCACCTATCGGAACCACGGGAAAAATCCTTGTGTCTCCTATTGTGTTTGATCTTCCTATCCTATCTCTTTACTTACATGTGCAATGTCTTTACTTTCCGCTGACATATTTATAGACATGCATGTGTAGGGCTGTTAGATCTGCTAGACTTGCTAAAATAGTTAAAATCTGCCAACCAATTAACTTGGAAAAAGGTTAGGTTTTAAATTCCTGCTAGTAGTCTATTCACCCCCTCTAGACACTCTTCTATCAATCCTACAAAAACTCCCCCAGAATGTTGTTGGTATGGACGGTACTCGTGGATTTGGCTCGCTGTGGAGTGTGATTGATTGGTGGAGGGGGATTAAAAACTTTACCAATATGGTTGGGAACTGCCTATAATGTATCTAGCATGGAAGATACCGAAATCTCTCGGTTGTTGTGGTGACAATCAAAGCATACCCCCCCCCCCAATTATTATTCATCTCTATTTTAAAAGCTCGAGCTCTAGCACCTCTGCAAATCAATGCTTCCCTCTGCGAAGGGCCTATCTTTTACTTTCTAGTACTTACGTTTATGCAAGTCATGGTGATTTTCACCACTTCCTATATTTTCCTTTTTTCTTGGTAAGCGTCATGTGTTGGGGAAAGATCCAAGCATATATGGCCATTCAAATATATTTGATCATGAATTATTATTGTTGACAATTATCTATGTGATAAATAAGTTGGGAGGCAAAACTTTAAGCCCCTATCTTTCTCTGTGTTCGACGAATGCCATTTTCGCTAAAAATATGCTTTGAGAGTTAGAAATCATGGAAGACTATATGATAGTAGAGTATGTAGAATTTGCTAAATCAAAGCTCTTACATAGACCCTTCCTAAAAATAAGATGAATTGCAATTGTTCGGTGACTTAAACCATAGTTTGTCAATTTTCAAGAAACTTTATAGTCTATACTTTAACATGTGAATAGCTTGTTACTTTATCATGAGAAGTTTTATGAGATGAGCTACTATTTATGATATATAATGATGCTAGAAAAAGTGTTTAGAACTATCATTGATCAAATTTATGCACTATGCTAGCATTCACTCTTCATAAATTATTTCTTTTATCATTTACCTACTCGAAGACGAGCAAGAATTAAGCTTGGGGATGCTGATATGTATCCAACGTATCTATAATTTATGAAGTACTCATGCCATGTTTACAATAATTCTATATGATTTTGGTATGATTTTATTAGAACTAACCCGGCCTAACGCTGTTTTCTGCAGAACTACCATGGTGTCGTTTTTTGTGCAGAAATAAAAGTTCTCAGAATGGGCTGAAAATTTAGTATGATTTTTTTGGACCAAAAGAGACCCCCGAAGCATTGAAGTTGGGCCAGAAGAGCCATGAGGAGGTCAAAAGCCTGCCAGGCGCGGCCACCCCCTGTCTGCGCCTAGCAGGCTTGTGACTCCCTTGTGGCCCCCCTTGATGTGAGATCGACACCAAAAATTCCTATAAATATAGAAACATCCGAAAGGAAACCTAGATCAGAAGTTCCGCTGTCGCAAGCCTCCAAAGCCATGAAAAACCAATCGGGAGCCTGTTCCGGCACCCTGCCGGAGGGGGAAACCATCACTGGAGGCCATCTTCGTCATCCCGGCGGTATCCACGACGAGGAGGGAGTATTTCACCCTCGGGGCTGAGGGTATGTACCAGTAGCTATGTGTTTGATCTCTCTCTCTCTCTCGTGTTCTTGAGATGACACGATCTTGATGTACCGCGAGCTTTATTGATATAGATAAATCATAAGGAGTTTTCCCCTCTCTATCTTCTTGTGATGAAATGAGTTTTCCCTTTGAAGTTTTCTTATCGGATTGAGTCTTTAAGGATTTGAGAACACTTGATGTATGTCTTGCAATGGGATATCCGTGGTTACAATGGGATGTTCTATTGATCCACTTGATGTATTTTGGTGATCAACTTGCGGGTTCCGTGACCTTGGGAATCTATGCATAGGGTTGGCACATGTTTTTCTCTTCACTTTCCGGTAGAAAATTTGGGGCACTCTTTGAAGTTCTTTGTGTTGGATTGAACATCATGAATATGAAATTATGTGATGCATATCATATAATCAAGTCCATGTGTACTTGTGGTGACATTGGAGTATCTAGGTGACATTAGGGTTTTGGTTGATGTGTATCTTAAGGTGTTATTTTAGTACGAACTCTAGGGCTGTCCGTGACACTTATAGGGATAGCTCATAAGATTGATCAGAAAAGATAACTTTGAGGTGGTTTCGTACCCTACAATAATTTCTTTATTAGTTCTCCACTATTTTGTGACTGTGGAGTGAACTCTTTGTCGCACGAGAGGTACTTACATATGATTTAACTATGTCAATATTGTTGAGAGAAATTGCACTAGTGAAAGTATGGACCCTAGGCCTTGTTTCCAAGCGTTTATACAATGTTTTGCTCGTTGTTTACTATTTGTTACCTTGCTGTTTTTATATTTTCATATTACAAAAACCTATATCTACCATCCATATTACACTTGTATCACCATCTCTTCGCCGAACTAGTGCACCTATACAATTTACCATTGTATTGGGTGTGTTGGGGACACAAAAGACTCTTTGTTATTTGGTCGCAGGACTGTTTGAGAGAGACCATCTTCATGCTACACCTTCCACGGATTGATAAACCTTAGGTCATCCACTTGAGGGAAAATTGCCTCTGTCCTACAAAACTCTGTGCTTGGAGGCCCAAGATGAGTCTACAAGAAGAAGGTTGTGTAGTAGACATCATGTACCAGTAGCTATGTGTTGAATCTCTCTCTCTCTCTCTCTCTCGTGTTCTTGAGATGGCAAGATCTTGATGTATCACGGGCTTTGTTAATATAGTTGGATCATATGGTGTTCTTCCCTTACTATCTTGTTGTGATGAATTGAATCTTTCCCTTTGAGGTTTTGTTGTGTCAGATTGAATATTTGGTTTGAAAACACTTGATGTATGTCTTGCATGAGGATGCATGTGGTGACAATGGGGTATTCTATTGATTCACTTGATATATGTTATGGCAGCAACTTGTGGATTCCGGTGACCTTGGGGATCTATGCATATGGGTTGATTGCACATTTTCATACTACTTTCTCCGATACAAATCTTGGAGTGCTCCTTGAAGTTCTTTGTGTTGGATTGAATTCGATAGATCTGAAATTGTTTGATGCATGTCACATAATTTACCCATGGATACTTGAGGTGACATTGGATGTTGGTGTACTAAAGTATGGGCTTTTTAGTACCCGTACTTGTGCACACACAGTTGTAGCCATACCAACGGCAAGGCCTACCAGGGAGCAACTGAGGACAAATACAGCAGCATCGAGAAGGCATACAAGTTAACAGACCGAAGACCGAAGGCTGGGACCCCGGCAAGATCTTGCCGGGATGGCCTACGGAGCCCCGGCAAGGAGAAGCCCCGGAAAGCCCCCGCTAGTGCAGAGGCCATGTGTCTCCTTGCCTGGGCATGTGTCAAGGCGTCGTAGATGGAGGGGTTAAGAGAGCCGATGGGACGGGGTCTTGTCCCGTCCCGTGGACGGTCAGAGGTGACAGACGGAGCATTAAATGCATTTGTCTTACACCGTCAGTGTTAGGTATGATAACACTATAGCTCTTACACCTCATGTACACACTGTACGCCACTGTTGGTCACCCCTTCGAGAGTATAAAAGGAGGCCCAGGGCGTTATAGTAGAGGACTTTTCGCACCCTTGCACTTTTGGACTTTTCATCCTTTAGACACTAGGGGATCCTCTCTAGCCCATTCTGCATGAGTAGCAGTTGTGTACTATAGCGCTCCCAGAACCTAAGCTAGAACTCATCCAATACAACCAAGCAGGAGTAAGGTTTTACACATCTTTGCGGCCCGAACCTGGGTAAATTCCCTCGCGCTGCTCGTTCGTCGTGCTCTTCGTGCACTCCCATCTCCCTGCAGAACCAAAAGGGATCCTCCTGATCCCATAGGTGTTTGTTTCCGACGACATTGGAGTATCTAGGTGACATTAGGGTTGATTGACATGTATCATTGGTGTTATTTTAGCATGAACTTTAGGGCTGTGTGTGACACTTCTAGGAATAGCTCAAAAGATTGATCGGAAATAATAACTTTGAGGTGGCTCTACTACCTACACCAATTTCATTTTATGTTCTCTGTTGCACGCTGAGGGATGATCATATGATTCTATTATGTTAGGATTTTTGAGATATTTCTCTAGTGAAAGTATGAATCCTAGGTCTTGTCTCCAAGCATTAATATACCATTTTTCTGCTGGAGAGCGAGGTGTAGTAGGTGAGTCAAAATCTTCATCAGTTTCAGCATTTTCAACTTCTCTAGCTTGAGCAATATGAGCATCAAGTAATTCATTCAGTGGCACAATTTCAGTTTCATCAAGTGTAGCAACAGTATCATCATTAATTTCAGAAGTAGCATCATCAACTTCAAGCGATATATCAGAACGAGCAACAGGTTGTGGTGTAATAAGATTATTCAAAACAGTAGGTGAATCAAAAGCGGAGCTAGATGATAGTTCCTTACCTCCTCTCGTACAACAGGGGACGATCTTAGTTTAAGTTTCTTTCAGATTCTTCATAGTAGCAATTGGATATCCTCAAGTTAACAAAATAAATATATCTATGCTCCCTGGCAACGGTGCCAGAAAAAAGTCTTGATAACCCACAAGTATAGGGGACCGCGACAGTCTTCACAGGTAGTATTTCACCCTAATTTATTGATTCAACACAAGGGGAGCCAAAGAATATTTATCATCCTTGACAGTTGAGTTGTCAATTCAATCGCACCTGGGATATCTCTCTGTGGCAAAGATTTAGTAGCATGGCAAATAATATTTGTAACAGTAACGTTGAAAGAAGCAATTTTGTAACAGTAGTGATAGTGACAGTAACAATAGTAACTTAGCAAGATTCAGTATATGTAAAGTGTAGGCCATGGTGCAGCGATGGAAAGATATGGATGACATCGATCATGTAACAGTTACACACTAGAGCGACACAGAACTAGCTCCAATTCGCGAACGGTAATGTAGGCATGTATTCCGTATATATTCATACGTGCTTGCGATAAGAACTTGCATGACATCTTTTGTCTGACCCTTCCGTGGCAGCGGGATCTTATTGGAAACTAAGGAATATTAAGGCCTCCTTTTAATAGAGAACCAGAATAAAGCACTAACACATGATGAATACATGAACTCCTCAAACTACGGCAATCACCAGAAAGAATTCCAATTATTGTCACCTTGGGGTATGAGGATCAAGATACATAATAGGTGCATACAACTTGCAAGATAGGATTCAAATCACTCTTATATTCATGAAAATATAATAGGTTTAGATCTGAAATAATGGCACTCGGACCCTAGTGACAAGCATTAAACATAGAAAAGTCATATCAACATCAATCTCAAAACATAGTGGATAGTAGGGATCAAGCCCTATCAAATTAACTCGATTATATGATCAATTCCATCCACACTCATCACCGACCAGCAGTCCTACAAAGGAATTACTCACTCCCGGTGATGAGCATCATGGAATGGTTGATGGACAAGATTTGGTGATGACGACGGAGGCAAATCCCCCTCCCCACAGCCCCAAACGGACTCTGGACCCCCCCCCCCCCCGAGGAAGAACAGGACGTGGCAGCAGCTCCATCTTGTAGATTGAGATGAAAACTTCTCTTGGATTTTTTTTCTCCGAATATGTGAATTTATAGCAGTGGAGATAGGGTCGGGGGAGACTCATGGGCCCCACCACACAGCAGGGCGTGGCTAGGGGGTGGTCGCGCCTTGTTGCCTCGTGGTCCACAGGAACACCACCTCTGGTGGATATTTGCGTCATAATTCCTTATAATTCCCGAAAAATTCACAAAAAGTTTTGTCCAATTATGAGAATTTTTATTTCTGCACAAAAAATAACACCAAGGTAGTTCTGCTGAAAACAACGTCAGTCTGGACTAGTTCCATTCAAATCGTGCAAGTTAGAGTCCAAAACAAGAGAAAAAATGTTTGGAAAAATAGATATATTGAAGACGTATCACGTGGCATTTCATCGAACATGTTACAATCATCTATAATAGTGGAACATATAGATGATACCTTGACACAAATGTGAATCATAAATTTGCGGCGCCGACAACGGTGTTGACGGGACGGTCGGGTTCGTTGTGACGGTCGCGAGGCTGTCCAGGTGCCGACCCATGGGATCCGACGGGGAAAAAACTATATGTGCGGTGGCCGCGGAGTACGAGCACCGACGACGCTTGCGGCTAAGGACCGAACCGTGCGATAGTGGGGAGGGGTGCGCGACAAAGGACCGTAGTGCGCGAGAGTGGGGAGAGGTGCGCAGCGGCCAGCGGCGATAGGGGTGGACGAGCACACAAGAGGTGGGAGAAGAGGGGAACGGCTTAGGTAAGTTTAGAAACTATGTGGCGCATGTTTTTGGTTAACACACGGTAGACAGTAGGTGGACCCGCCATTGCAAACATTTGAACGACGGGTGGGCAGGGCCACCCGCCGGTCCAAAGCCTACATACTTAAAATATGTCTTTCACAAATATTCATTGTGTAATAGCTTGGCAGTGCACTTTGACATATTTTGGACTTCAATTTTTTTGATTCGTAATATACTCCATCAGAAGCCCCATGCTACAATTTGACAACTTTTTGAGTTGGTTTGCTATTTTCGTGGCATTAACTGAATATTCAGTAAGTAAAAAAGTCAAAACAAACTTTGGCCGTGCTAACGAGGTTGGAAATGTTTGAATCATTCCATGGTGTTTTCATTGAACACATGTAGGGTATGATAAAAATTAGAGATCGTTACGACCAAAACCTGATGCACATCGTGTGCAAGCAGGACACTCTCTGCCAAGTGTATAGGGTTTCGAAACGACCACCTCACACACAGAACTCAATTTTTAAACATATTTTAAACTTGAAATGTTTTGTATGTGTAATATTCGCCATCAGAAGTCACATGCTACAATGTGACAGCTTTTGCAGTTGGTTTGTTATTTTTGCGGCATTAACTTAATTTTCGGCAAGTAAAAAAGGCAAAAGAAACTTTGGCTGTACTAACGAGGTTGGAAATAATTGAAACTTTTCATGGCGTCTTCATTGAACATATGTAGGGTGTGATAAAAATTAGAGATCATTACGATCAAAACCTGATGCACGTCATGTGCAAACAAGACACTCACCCACCAAATGTATAGGGTTTCAAAATGACCACCTCACACACATAACTCAATTTTTAAACATATTTTAGACTTTAATTTTTTTGCATGTGTAATATATGACATGAAAGTCGCATGCTACAATTTTTCAACTTTTGTAGTTGGTTTGCTATTTTCACGGCATTAACTGAATTTCGGGCGAGCAAAAAGGGAAATAAAGATTTGTGGTGGTCACTACAGGACCTCCGCCAGTGCTGACTTCTTGATTTTTTATTTGAGTAGGTGACTAAATTGCAGTGGTGGCGATTACCTATGATTTCCGCCACTGCGAACATCTAGATATGAAAAACTAAAAAATTTAAGAGGGTCACACCACTATACCTATGGCGGGTTTATTCCAAGACCGCCAGTGTAAGACGAAGTAGCAGTGGTGAGTGCGGAGTAGGGCCTGCCAGTGGAAGGTTTCAACACGATAGGAAATTTTATGAGTCCAGCTGTGGCGGTCGATATGACCCACCCGCCACTGGTACACCACCAGCATTAGCGGATCCATCCAGTCACACACCACTATTGGCTTTCAAAATTAGCAATGGCGGGTGCCCGGCCGTGCCCGTCACTTATTGAGGTTCACCTATAAGCCTTTTTTCCAGTAATGGTATGCCCGATGAAGAAACTGACATGACACTTTTTAATAATAAAGCCGAGGCATTTAAACGACACAAATACAAGCATGGCCAACCATTTCTTTTTGATGAATATTTTGAAAAGTGCAATTCCAGTTGCCGCAAGTTACATAAATATTGCATGGAAAAAATGTTAGAAGGATGTAATAACGTTCTGGAAGTCCACTACGAGAGTAAGCATTTCCCTCACATGTCGGGTACCATCAGTGTGGAATTTAAGGACTCTTATATCTTTCAACTTCAATATACTCGCTCGCACTCTTGTTAAATGCTTTATATTGTAAGTACTTCACAAACTCCGATGAACTTCTCCACACAAGATTGTAAACGAAGAAAACTAATTGTATTGTATTCCTTCCAGGGGATTGATCGTATAAAGAACAAGAAGGGTGAATGTGTATTTCATAGATCCTGATGTCGCAAATGACATTTTATTACTAGGTAGCAACGATCTCCGTGTAGAGGCCATTAAACAGGTCGCCAAGATCTTGTTTTTCATAAAACATGCATAATTCTTCACGTGGCCAAATCATGAAGGATAAGTTAAATATACAACAACACATACATTAATCGCCTTTCATTTTTCGGCATAATTCGTAAGTTCATGGTTTTCTTAATCTGTAGCAACCACTGGATCTTGGTAGTTATTGTTCCAAAGCGCAACACAGTTTACTACCTGGATTCTCTTAGGGAGTCAGAAGGGCATCTGGATCTTACACATCTTCCGGAATTCATGATAGGTATTGAATTCTGTGATGTTGATATTTTGTATTCATATTGGGTCCAAGAATTGAGTATCTGAAAATTCATCTTCATTTGAAGTGTACTGTCAAAGTACATAACTAGAGGAGGGAATCGGTTCGACCATAACCTACCTCTACAGCACGAGATCGTGTCTCCAGTAAGACACAGAAATCCGTTATTTTCAGAAAATATATACAAAGGTTCACAAATACCTTTTATTATGCTAGTGAACTTTACAAGTTTCTAAATCAACCTCTCTTTTTTCTCCAAGGAGAAAAACTGGTTGTTCCTAACTAGGCAAATACATGACTTACTCTGTATAAAATAATATGGTATCCTTAACAACAAGAAGGAACCAACCTGTATGGATACTATATTTCCAAACACATGATCTCCCTATGCAGATCGCTTCAATGTTGTAGTGATACTGACAACATAGTATCAATAAGTATGTATCAGTATATTCTACTCCACACGCATGACACATTCCGATCTAAAAATCTTATATTTGATCTTTAAACTGATGACCCATGGACCGCTCCACGCAGCTGAGTTGATGGGCATTAGGAGATTTATCAGCAAGTTCTTCTTGCAACACTATGTCAAGCCCACTCAATATGATGAAGATTTCAGCATGCCTTTTCCTCCAACAATAAGTATGCATTGACTTAGTGTTACCAGGTAAATATATATGCATGGATGCATTATTTTCCATTTTATCGGGTCTTCGTATTTCATACATAGTGATTATGTATCGTATACGCCCACACATTTGTGGGATTTATTACCATTTTTTCAATTACGTATTGTGACGAATTTTGATAAGTGTTCTTCGTGTGGATACTATTTGTTCAATTACATATCGTGGCGAATTCACTTTCTATAGGACGATTCAAATGCAATATTTTGACGTAACTTGAACATTTAAGCGCACACGGTTCAAGTAAATAAACGTGCGAGATGTAGAACGGAAAGCACACAGTACTCATAATGCAATCATCTATGATATATAGAAAAAGCACACGAGATATAAACTGAAACTTTGGTGATGCACAACAAAGCACACACAGTTTGCAACACATCTACGTGTGCATAGGGAATCGTCAACCGTTTGTGATAGCAATTTATCTCATACGTGATCTTAGAGAAAACCGTGTTCGATGAAAAATGCAATCCCAGTCAGATATTATGTAGAAAACGTGTACGATGTTATCATGCATGTCAAAAAAATTCATATAACAATTGTGTGCGATGATGCAGATATTGCGCACAGTTTCTACGACAGCCCATGTGGCTTAGATATTATTTCGCAACGATTAGTTACCAAACATCGTATGTTTCTCTTGACCAATTAGACGTGTTATACTCGTGATAAACATGTGTGATTGGTCCCCAAATTTCATACGTGTGCGTAAAGTATAGCGTGTGCGATATGTTGCTGCATCGCACACGGTTTTATTTGGCAGATCGTGTGTATCACCGGTGACCGTCGCAGACGATTTTTGTGTCATGTAGGATGGACCCTCATATCGCACACACATGAAATGTGACGGTTTAAAATTCCGTCACGGGATTAAAAACCGTTTGTATAGGACGTCGCTGCACCATTGTTAATTTCACAATCATCCGACTCCGACAATGACGACGAACTCCAATCATCGTCTACTTTTTTAATTTGCGGCTTTGTCACATTACGCCCATCACCTAGAATTAAACCGCCAGGAAACGACTAGATATTACCTTCTTTCCAGTAGCAAATGCATTGGTCGAAAACAAATTTGTCGCCTCCTACTTACGCAATGTTGGGAGGAAGCAAATATGCCGCCAACCCTACCTTCCAATGCCCCCTACCTATGGCGCTGACATGTGCCGTGGCTGTACCAAGTGGATCCGCTCGCAACGAGGCCCCACGAGAGGTTCCAGGACGGGTCCATGGTACCGATAGCTTCCATCTTCCCGTGGGAAGTACGCGTCCGCCCTTGAGCTCCAAAATTAGTGGAGAATATGGGGACGAGGGCGAAGAAAGCACACGACGGTGCGAGGTGGCCGGGGGCAGTAAATCAAGCCCGGGATATGCAACGGAATGGCGGGCGTGCGCGGGCTGAAATGTCTATCTCATCAACTCATGTGTGATATAGGACACCGCAAACCGGGGAAGGAGCTGGAGATATGTGGCGGGTGGGCCGAAATATTCAGCTTCCCAAATTTTCTGGCGGGTGGCCGCTTTTTAGGGACCTACGCGGGACGATTTTTTGTCTCGTCCCATAAAACGGCGGCTAATCAAGTATTTGCACAACAAACAGAAAAAATAATTATAGAAATGTAAAACTAAAAAGCGAAACTGACAAAAAAATATAAAAGGGAGACAACAAAATTGAGAGAAAAGCAACCGGGACAAAAAAATAGGACTGTCCTGAAAAAAGGAAAAAATTAGTAGGCAAAAGGGTCATATGGGCTGGCCTAGTAGTTTTGGGGTACCTAGAATTGAAGATGCCCAACACAAAATATTGCCACGAGGCCTATTTGGTGCCTTCAGCACCGGTTAAAAGCAACTGAGCAAACCGGCGCACATACCCCCGGACCGTGGCATTTTCTGTGTTTTAAACTTCAAAAATATATATTGCATGCGGTGACATTCAAACTTTGAACCTCATATGAAACGCAGTAACCAACTCACCTATTGTGCCTACTAACACTTCTCTTACTTCTTATTTTGCACCTTTCTGGAATCTGTTTTTTCGGCTGGTTTTTCATCTTTTTTTACTTGGGTTTTTATTTTTTGTTATCTTTTTTAAAAATACGTGAACTTTTCCATGGAATCCATGAACTTTTTATTTATTTTCATGAACTTTTTATTCAAGTCTGGTGAACTTTTTCCCAATTTTTATTTTTCTCAAAATTACTGATTTTGTTTCGAATTCATGTACTTTTTTTAAAATTGATGAACTTTTTAGAAATTCGTGAATTGTTTTTCAAAAAATCGATGAACTTCTTTTAAATATGTGAACTTTTTTAAAAATTATGTATGCCTTTTTAAAATCTTGATTTTGTTTCATTCAAATATGCGGACTTTTTTTAAAATCCATGGTTTTGTTTCAAATTCATGAACTTTTTTTAAATCAATGAACTTTTATTTATTTATTTTTGGGCATTTGTCAAATTGGCGATTATCTTTATAATCGTAATCTTTTTGAATTCGTGAACTTTTATTAATTTCTTTCAATACCATGAATTCATTTGAACTAAAAAGCCTTTTCGTGTTTTTCTGCAATTGTTTTCTCTTTTTCATGAACTTTCGTTTTACCTTTTGTCTTCAAAAGTCAACGGTTAAGAATTCAACTGGTCAACCTTTAACCTTTTTTAGGGCTAGGTCAACCTTCAAGCAAGTTGCGCTTGTTAATGGGCTGGCCCATATATGCGACCGTGTGGGCGGCAGGAAGCTGTTCGGGCGAACAAGACCTCACCTGAAGAGTTTGATACCTCTCAAAAAACATAACCCTATGTTTGGATGTCGACTTTGATGTGTTGAATTGGGTATTGGCATTCGCCACTCCCGAATACCAACGTTTGGTGGATGTTGATATTAAACCGTGGCACTGAAACTCAATATCGGCCATAGCCCGGGAACGCTTCATGCCTTCGTGCCTTCTTCCCGAATACTGCCCTCTCACGCTCGGTTTTGGGTTGATTCCCTCCAGTCCATACCCCTTCGGCCATTTCCCTTTATAGATCCAGTGGGGTGGAACGAACTCGCGAGACGACGCGAGAAGCGGCGGTGCAGGTGAGCCCTGGCCTCACCCCTCCTTCCCTGCCTCGCCTCCCATGATGGATTGCTAGATGCTAAGTACTTCTTTCCAATTTGCAGGTTGTTTCAAGGTCAACACGTCCTGTAGGGCAATAGAAGGTTTGTGAGCAACAAATTCATAACTTTTGCTCTCTCCTATAGGTCATTACATGTTTTTGCTTCTATTTACTAATCTGATGGCTTGCTAGTGGATACTGAGTGATGTGCTTGGTTTTGTTTAGAAGGCTTGCTGGACCAGGTCAAATATAGCTTTGTATATTAGTTGTGTGATAGAATGATGCACCTTGTTGTGTTTTATATGTTTCAAATATGTCTGGTTGTTTCAAATATTCTTGTTGCACCTTGTTCTGCTTTATATGTGTGCTGTTTTCACATTTTTTGAATACTTGTTTCACTATGTCAAATTAGCTTTGTTTATCTACTTGTGTGATTGAGTGATGCATACATCTCTAATCTCTAAATTATAATGTAGCTACGCCATGTCCAAGTTAGACTTGGTTGCTTTCATAAATGAGGAGAACAAAAGAAGAAAGAGGAAACGGATTATTCTGACCAAATGTACTTTGAATCATTTCTTCTTGGTGTAACATATCTTAGTAGATAGAGGGCACCAAGGGATTTAGGGAGCTTTACTGATGATGAGCAGAAACACGCTCGTCGAAAGTATTTGCTCAAACGATTATATGATGGGGAGGAAGTAACATGCTATGATCAGCTCTGTTTAACAAAAAAAAATTCATGACTTATGTGCAATGTTGCATGATGGGGCTGGTCTCTGTGATAGCATGTTTGTTTCCGTGGAAGAAAATGTGGCAATGTTCTTGTTTGTAGTTGGTCACGGCATCAAAATGAGGATCTTGCGTGGCACATACAAGCGCTCCTTATGGACCATTAGTACACACTTCGACGATGTATTAAGAACAATTTTATCACTAACCCGGGAGTTCATTAAGCTTCCTGATCCTTCTTCTCAACCACCGGACGATTACAAATGGAAATTGTTTGGCAATGCACTTGAAGCACTTGATGGGTGTCATGTTGATGTTTGTGTGCCTGTGTGTCACTAAGGGAGATATAGGAACCGGAAACAAGCTATCAGCACTAACATGCTAGGTGTGGTTGATTGGAACATGAAATTTTTGTATGTCTTGCCTAGCTGGGAGGGTTCAGCTTCTGACTCAAGAGTCTTGCGTGATGCAATGAGGCCGAGCGCCAAGATGCATTTGTCGTACCACATGGTATGACACTTTCTCTTGGCTTTTCATTTCTTCAATTTAATTGTTAGCTAACTCACTTGCTTGATAATAGGGAAATATTATTTAGTTGATGCTGGTTACACCAATGGTCCTAGATTTCTTGCTCCATTTAGATCGACTCGGTATCACTTGAAAGAGTGGGTATCAAGTCAACAACAACCCCAAACTCCAAAGGAGCTGTATAATCCGTGAAATTCACGCGCTAGAAATGTAGTCGAGAGAACTTTTGGGTTGTGGAAGAAAAAGTGGGCTTTCCTACGTTCTCAGTCTTTCTATGACATAAAGGACCAGGTATGATGAGTCCATATGTTTCTGACTATGATGTAAAATGAATGGAAAATCCTTACTTGGAACGAATATTATTGCAGGTTTGAATTATTATTGCTTGGTGTGTGTTACAAAACTTTGCAAGGGATAGGCAGCATGTGATGGATGATTTGCTACTTCAAGAAGTGGATAATAACTAGCCAATTCTCAAGATGAGCCTTTAGATGATGCTAACTTAATTAGGAGTGTTCAAGGCAGCACTGCATGGACCAACTTTAGGGACCAGCTAGCTACTGACATGTTTGCTGAGTACCCTGTGAGGCATGGTGAACTAGAGTTGGAGTAGGATGTGTGGCTCTACTAGAAAATGGGTGTTCTCTTTTGTGATACCTAGTTGATCATGATGATGCTTGTATGATAGCATAGCTTGCTAATGGTGCCTTTTGTGTGTTTTGTACATGCATCATATTAAGAAATGAATATATATATATATATATATATATATATATATATATATATATGGGATAATTGTATTAGTGCCCTTAATTGTGTCACCGTCGACAGAAATACCCCTAGTTTTGGAAAATACGCGGTCATGCCCACATCACTTTGCTCGTCTTGTGCTTTTGCCCTTTGACCGTTTGACTGCAATTTTGAAAACTTCATAGATATTTCATACTAACTCGGAAAAATGCAAAAGAGATATCAAAATATTCAGAAACACATCACTTATATGTGTATGACATTTGCATTCATGAGAAAATTGTTGGGAAGTCCCCATATCATTTTTAGCTCATATAGGTGATGGGGAATTTCCAACACTTTTGTCATTAATGCAAATGACATGCACATATAGGTGATGTGTTTCCAAACATTTTGATATCTTATTTGCATTTTTCCGAGTTAGTATGAAATAGTTATGAAGTTTTCAAAATGACAGTCAAACAATCAAAGGGCAAAAGTACAAGACGAGCAAAGTGATGTGGGCATGACCGCGTGTTTTCGAAAACTAGGGGTATTTCTGTCAACGATGACACAACTAAGGGCACAAATACAGACAGACGAAATGGACATTGCACTATTGGAGGTCCTGGTTGAGCATCACAACAATGGTGATCATGCCCAAAAATGGATGGAAGTCCCATGAATATGTTGCTGTCATAACCAATGTACGTGAGAAGTGTAATGTGACCATCACAAAGGAAAATATCAGTTCAAGGTGCAAAACTTTTGAAAAGCACTATGAGGTCATTAGCAAGATGCTTTCTGAGAGTGGCTTTGGATGGGATTGGGTTAATCATAGGCTTTCAATTGATAGTGAAGATATGTGGACTAAATATGTGGCGGTAAGAAATTTATCGATTGCACATTCTGATTGTATTGCAAGATATGTATACAACCGTTTGGCACTTTTTTTGTTTGTGTGTGTGCAGGCTAACAATAAAATAGCATTTTACAAGAACAAGGTCATTAAGAATTGGGATGCTATCACCACCATATACTCAAAGGATCATGCAAATGGTGAAGGTGCTGTCACAGGTGTTGAAACTGGTGTAGAACCAACTGCGGGACCAACTGAAGAGAGTCCAGAAATGCCACAAAAAAATCAGCAAAGTGGTGATGCTATCCTGTGCTTACTTTGGGATATGAAAGGCTCATTTAATGATGTTATGAAGTCACTTGAGCCTTTATGTATGCCTCATGTTACACCACCCGCTGAAACCCTTGCTACACTTGAAATAATCCCTCAATTGGCTCGTGTTGACATATTGCGATCTTATGATAAGTTGATCCTTAGCGAACGCTTGTACCAAGCGCTTCTTGAGCTTCCCATGGATTTCAGGAAGGAATGGCTGCTGATGTTGAATTAGAAGAATGTCTCTCGATGGATAATATGTATGCATGTTGCTACTTTTGATTTCTCCCTAGATGTTTGTATTGTTGATGCACAAGACTTGTTATGTGTTTTGGGTGGTGTGAGACTTGTCATAATATGTAATGTTGTTGCCAAGCTTATAATAATATGTTGATGATTTATGGACAATTTATGTTGTTGTCTATTTCATCATGATATGCTACTGTTGCATATTGAAATGATCCTATTTTACATGCCTTTTTCAGCAATTGATATTGTTGTTAAATTCATGTTGTTTGAACAGTTCATGTGCCGCTTTAACGTACAGTTTTGAGCCTGTTTTTTCAATGTTTTTTGAAGAGTTCATGTGTTGTCAAGTTCATTATAATATGCTGTTGTTACGTACAAGTTGTCAAGTTCCTTATAATTTTCATATAGCTTTTACTCTATAATAATATATCATGTCTTAGATATATGATATGATGATCAGATTTTATTTTCAACTTGTACAAGAAATTGTATTGTTCATACATCTCACAATGCCCAATTCAACACTTTGTGCATCCAAACAAGATTTGGCATTGCTCCTTCCCTTGGATTCCAAGTACTCAATACATGAACATCCAAGCAACAAGTGTGGCACTGAAGCTGAATACCAATACCTGGGAATATTGGGCATTGGAGCCAATGCAATACCCACGTCTTGAATATCTACATCCAAACATAGCGTAAGAGTTTGATAGCCCTAAAAAAAACATAAGAGTTTGATTTGTCTCAAAAAAAAAAACCGGAAGAGTTTCATCATGAAGAAATCGGCGGTACTGGTGGTACACGACACGGCCGACTAGCTAGCTGTCCGAGTCGGGCCCAATAATAACTCTGGCACTCGAGTTCAGTATAAGTACGTACGTAGCGATCTCCACACCACACCAATATTCCAAAGTTCAAACCAAACACGAGAGGCAAGGAAAGCAAACCAGCTATATAACGTACACGCACGTACATAGTTCCGATCCACCAATCGATCGAGCTCTCGTCGTGTCGCGTCGCGTCCCGTCGAAGATCATCGATAGCCGTCGTCGCCACCTATCATGGCCACCTCCGGCCACATCGTCGTCGACGTCGGCACCGACGAAGATGCTTCGGCGGGTCAGCCGCCCGTCGCGCCAGTGCCGTACCGGCTGTCCTTCACTGACCTGTCCTACACCGTCAGGACGCGCGGCTGCAGGCTGGCGAGCCTGCTTTCCCGCGCCAGTGCGTCCACGGATTCGCCACCACCGTCAACCACCAAGATGCTGCTGGACGGCATCTCCGGCGAGGCCCGGGAAGGGGAGCTCTTCGCTGTGATGGGCGCCAGCGGCTCCGGCAAGTCCACGCTCGTCGACGCGCTCGCCGGCCGGATCACGCGGGAGAGCCTCGGCGGCACCGTCACGCTCAATGGCGAGCCCCTCCACGGCCGCCGGCTCCGCGCCATCTCCGCCTACGTCATGCAGGACGATCTGCTGTACCCGATGCTCACGGTGCGGGAGACGCTGATGTACGCCGCTGAGTTCCGCCTCTCCCGCGCGCTCTCCCCGGCCAGGAAGCGCGAACGCGTCGACGCGCTCATCTACCAGCTCGGCCTCTCCAGCGCCGCCGACACCGTCATCGGCGACGAGGGGCACCGTGGGGTGTCAGGAGGCGAGAGGCGCCGTGTCTCCATCGGCACGGACATCATCCACGACCCGATCCTGCTGTTCCTCGACGAGCCCACCTCCGGGCTCGACTCAGCGAGCGCGTTCATGGTGGTGCAGGTGCTCCTCGACATCGCACGGAGCGGCAGCGTCGTCGTGATGACCATCCACCAGCCCAGCGCGCGGATCCTTGGCATCCTTGGTCGCCTACTGCTCCTCTCCCGCGGCCGCACTGTCTATGCCGGCACGCCGGCCGGCCTCATGCCCTTCTTCCACGAGTTTGGGAAGCCCATCCCAGACAACGAGAACCCAGCCGAGTTTGCGCTGGACACCATCAGAGAACTTGAGCGCCAGCATGATGGCACTGCGCTGCTCGCCGACTTCAACGCCAGGTGGCAATCAAACCACAGGATCATCGATGCTGTCAACACGATGCCGCTAGAGGTCGCCATATCCGAAAGCGTCTCTCGTGGGAAGCTGGTGGCCGGGACCGTGACAGGGACGGCATCGTCGGTGCCGACGTTCGCGAACCCGCTGACGGTGGAGGTGTGGGTGCTGATAAAGCGGTCCTTCACCAACACGAGGCGGATGCCGGAGCTCTTCGTTATGCGCCTCGGCACGATCATGCTGACTGGCTTCATCCTGGCGACCATCTTCCTGCGCCTCGACGACACGCCCAAGGGCGTCCAGGAGCGGCTCGGCTTCTTCGCCATGGGAATGTCCACCATGTTCTACGTCTGCGCCGACGCGCTGCCGGTGTTCGTCCAGGAGCGACACATCTACCTCCGAGAGACGGCGCACAACTCGTACCGCCGCTTGTCCTACGTGCTTGCCAACGCCGTCGTGTCTTTCCCGCCGCTGGTGATCCTGTCCCTGGCGTTCGCGGTGATCACGTTCTTCGCCGTGGGCCTCGCCGGCGGGGGCGCGTCGTTCGCCTTCTTTGCGCTGATCGTGCTTGCCTCGCTGTGGGCGGGCAGCGGGTTCGTGACGTTCCTGTCGGCGGTGGTGCCGCATGTGATGGTGGGCTACACGGTGGTGGTGGCCATCCTCGCCTACTTCCTCCTGTTTTCCGGCTTCTTCATCAACCGGGACAGGATTCCCAACTACTGGATATGGTTCCACTACATTTCACTCGTCAAGTATCCCTACCAAGCCGTGTTGCAGAACGAGTTCGGCGACGCGACGCGGTGCTTCGCGCGCGGGGTACAGATGTTCGACGGGACACCCATCGGCGCCATGACGGAGGCCGTGAAGCTGAAGGTGCTCGGCGCGATCAGCGCAACGCTCGGCACAAACATGACGGCCACCACCTGCGTCGTCACCGGCGCCGACGTGCTAACGCAACAGGCCGTCACGGACCTAGGGAAGTGGATGTGCCTCCTGGTCACGGCGGCATTCGGCTTCTTCTTCCGTGCTCTCTTCTACGTCGTCTTGCTCGTCGGGAGCAAGAACAAGCGCAAGTAGACCGCCATCGAGAAATCATTCAATTTTCTCTGTTTCTTCTGCAATACAAATACATGTAGTATAGGAGGCATACGTAATTGATTTATTCGAGTTGTTCCATCTCTAGGTGCTTTTCAGCTTTTGCATGGTGGATTGTCCGAATGAGACAGATACCTGTGTCCCAAGTCTTACCAGCTTATTTTCAGACACCCAACTCAATTCTTTTTGAATAAAATTATAATGACCTTGACCTACCTTTTTTTCCCCTCAACATTCGCTGTTTTGATATTACTCAGCTGCTACAATGTCTCAACTATCCTTGTGATAAAATCCAAACAACCTCCTCTCCTTTGTTCTGAAGCAGTTGGTGCAATGTTCTATCTTTCGTAAGGAAGCCAACCTTCTCACCTTGAAGCTATGTCGTCAAATTAGGCACACCCAACTTCCAGAATCATAACACAAATTATGCATCTCTGTGAAACTAGATTCACAAGTCTTGGCACCCCTCAAAGAGAAGAAAAAGAAAAAAAGATTCACATGTCTTGGCAAATCAAATTCAAAATATTACCACGTCTCTTGACAGCGTAAACTGAAGAGTATTCCTCACATGACATAGACGATAAGGAACTCTGTAATTGTCTTCTACGACCATGGCTACCTTGTACTACATACAAGTAACATGTCTGTGGCCACCGGAAACATATTTGGAGAACCCAAAGGGGCTTCCAGAAGACGATTAAACTCCTCTTGTATATTGCAAATCTGAAACTCTTCCGTTGCATTATGAATTTTCTGTTCAGTCGAGGATGACTACAATAGAATCTGTGTTTCAGGGGGGGAAACGGCAATCTAAGCCATTCCATTAGAGATCGATGACACAAATTCTTTTTTTCTTTTTGAAAACTAAATCATATATTAATTAACCAAGAGAGTTATTACAATCCTTCATTATAAAATTCATCATGCAGGGCGAAACATTATTTACTAGGAACCATCTTTTCTGTTATCAAAGCTAAATTTAGCAATCATATCGGCCATCTAGACCTGGGCATGAGCAGCCTGACCCGAACGACCCGACCCGACCTGGGCCAAAAATCCTGGGCCGGGCCTGATCATGGTTTTTGGCCGGGCCGGGATCGAGCCTGGATTTTCAGCACCGAGCCTTTTTTGGCCCGGCTTGGCCCAACATATGCCCAGGTCTAGGGCCACCACATTGGCAGAGCGATTGATCTTGGAAATCTTAAGATTAGATATAAGCTTGGAGATACTCATAGCTTCCTTCTTCAAATGCACTAAACAAACGCACAACCGGTCTCTGAAATTATAGGTTTTTGGAGAGTGATACCTATATAAAGACCAGCAAGGCAAGGCGGAGCTCCACCTCCTCCGCACTTTTACACGGTCCAATGAAATCCCAGGAGGAAATGAAGACCCTCCTAGATGAGTCCCTGGCCACCACCCCCACACTCGCTCCACTAATGCTCTTCACAAAGCTTGCATCGATATTGATCTTTATGTATTCGAAGGAGGGGGTTGTCATATCACCTGAGTTTTCGAAGGATTAGGAGCAGTACTTAAACCGGCCACCCGACTTTTACCTTTATTTTTTTAGTCCATCTCTGGATAGGAATAATAGGCAACAAACGATGAGCAATAATTATGAACAAAGCTTGCATAGGTTATGACAGGTTCCCTTCCCTTACCAAAAATCAGGTCGTTTCTCAAATACTAGGCTCTCCACAAAATGAATATAATTTGGTCCCTCGTAGTAGGCCTTAATTGATCCAAAAGAATAAGAAACTAATTCGGGATATGTTTCTCCCATCCTCCATACCCCCGCCCCGGCGACAATGTTAGATATAAAGCAATATTTTTTTGCATTATCAACCTCATGTCTCTCATCCATTTATAAATCTCCACGACGTTGATGCCACACCTTGAAGCATATCCATATTGGAGCATATGGGCCATTCTATTGAAGAACAAATTTCTAAATGTATGTGTCAAATGAGACCATTCGAAGTATAACACAACACTAAAGATAAGACCGAAAGTAGTATGAACTTCCAAGTCCACTACTAGACTTGTATAGACTCTAAACACCTTCCAAACTTACAAAGATACTTGTCTGTCTCGTAGCTTGATCTCACAACCAAGTATTAGAAGTTACTCCAATGACTTAAATGATAAAAGTAAATGAAATGACCATTTTGTATCATTAAATTGAAGTCACTACTAAGTTTGTCTGTTTGGACTTGGAAGATACACATGAAGATAATGCCAGTATGCCATACAAAGCAGTTGTTGCATGGTAGCAAATGTAACCGGTGCTGGTGTTGATATATCTGATTTTGAAAAAGGCTAAAATATCTTATATATGTTAACATTAGGAGTATGTGCTAGCAGTATGGTAGTCATACGTAGATTTGCTTGGCGGAGGTATACAACTGAACATGCACATAACACATATTTTACTCAATTTTGTGACGCGGTGCGAGTAACAACCCTACTTTTGCTTATATGGACCCATGTCAGATGATCTTACAATGGTGGAACATCATGTTGAAAATATGTCATAGAGGCAATAATAAAGTATTCTTTTATTTCCTTGTTCATGATAAATGTTTATATTTTTATGATATAATTGCGATGCTCCTTGAATATGAGATCGAGAGGAAACTCCTTTGCATATGTGGAAACATAAACCAAGTAGTTCCTTAGTCTCCCCTCTAACACTAGCTCATGCGTTGCATGATGATCATATTTTTCCCGATCATAGGTCATTGTGAAAGTAACAAGGATGTTGACAACAATGAGAGCACATTGTTAGCAAAACAATGTTAGACAGAACTAACTAAATGATATACTACGAGATCACATCATCACTTTGTTATAAGTATAGTCATATCAAGTGTTAGCATATACTCACGTCCTTAGACATCAAGTGTTAGCATATACTCACGTCCTTAGACCATGAGAATGGTGTGTACCTTCATGTCGGATGGTTACTTTGGGGTTGTACATCCGAAAAGTATGTCTAAGCACTTGATACTTCAACACTAGGATTTGCTCCTAGGAGAATGGAGAGATAATCTCCAAGCCCACTTGCCATTACGACATCTATTGTTTGGTTAGACACAAATACCGAAATACAAAAACGAGAAAATATATAAAAAATAGGCAATGATGATAGCTTGGTATTGTGATCAAGTTGTGGCTTCATAAGGGTACCGACAAAAAGCTCACCTTGGGTTTTATAATGTATGGCGAAGCAAAGGGAGTTGGGTATGCAAAAAAAAGTTTCACAAGATAATTATATTCATGTGTATGTAGGCTTCAGTATGGGTGTCCATATCCCTTTATTGATTACTGACCGAAAGTTGTTCCGGGTCATGTCCGCACATTATCAAACCTGTACGGTCACATGGTTAAGGGTCGTCGATCCCATTTCCGGAATTTTCCATAACCTTTGAAAAAGTTTCGGGAGGCGCTAAAGGGTTGCTCGTGGCCCAAGTGGGGGCAACCACATGGGCCTAGGAGGCCCAAAATGGGGAGCACCCCCAAGTCCTAGGGGGGAAGATAAGAGGTGGCGGCCATGGTTTGGGTGACGCACCCTCCCTAGTGTGCCTCCAAGTGTTGTCCCTCGCCTTACGCCTATAAATATAGAGGAGGGGCTACACTCCATGCCCATCCAGAATTGTTCGTTACGCCTCTGTGTGTGTGTGTGTGTATATATATATATGTATGTATGTATATATATATATATATGTGTGTGTGTGTGTGTGTGTGCGTGTGTGTGTTTGTGTGACTTCTCCACCACCGCAAGGCTGATCCACTTCCTTGTCCTTTGGTTGCTCTTGTCCTGGACTCCATACATGTGGATAGCCTAGAGGGGCCGTACCTTTACCTCAAAAGAGGGACTGTACCTTCGATTCTAGATCGGTAGAAATTCTCACAACTAGGAGGTTTAACCTAATTGCGTGATTTCGCCCATATTCACCAACCTCTTCTCTTTGTAACATCTGTTAATAAAGATCTAACATACCTTGTTGCATATTCATAGTTGGTCCTAGGTTTTGATCGTCATTACAAGAGATTTTATTTTGTACTACTTTTCTAACAGTGGTATCAAAGCGATACCATGAGAAGATTCAAGTATGATCTAGGACACATAGTGATGTGTGGGCATTGCAGAAAAACTATGTGGGTATTGGATTGGATCTTTTACTTGATCTTCTTGTTGCTTCCCTTCAATTGCAATGTTTTGATCTTGATGACATAGTTAGACTTTGTTACACTTCGGTCTCTTTGGCTTTCCCTTCTATGCTGCTCTTTAGTATGTTGAGTGTCAGACCAATGTCACACTTCAGTCTCTTTGGGTTTCCCTTCGGTTAAGAAATATTAAATTTTGCAAAGAAATGGACTTGTAGATGTGGTCTACATGGGGGTCATGCATTTACCGAAGTTTTGTATGGCGCTCAAGAGTTTCATTAAATCTCGTGTTTCATACACACAGAAAGTTAAACTAGCACCTTGAAGTAAAACATGCTTGTTGGTTATATAGGTAGCTATCCATTTGAAACGAAAACCCTAGCACCAACGATAAAATTTCAAAAATGATTAGAGGTCTCTAACTTCGTAGAAATATGAATTATGAAGATTGTGAGATATTAGATCGGCTGCGTTTGTGCAAGAATCAGTGTGGCAAAGCATCTCTGTGACCCAATGGAAATGGAAACTTGTTGTAAAATTGAAAATATGAAGCCTAGTTGCATCATCTTCCACAATTGTCAATGGTATAATGTGTTGACAAGCCACATTGACACAAGTTTACGAATTAAATCTCAAGCATTCCCCGATGGAAATGCTTAAACCGCTGTCAGCAACTAAGATCGAATAAACATATTTGACTTCTGGAAGCGACAAAAAAATGATTTCCAACCACCGAAGATCAACCAAGATAGTGTCGCGACCCGGTCCCATGATAGGCCCCTGAATCTCTGCACTTACAGTGTCAGTCCCTAGATCAATAGCTAACACACACAGTTGGTGATGAAATACCAAGGATACATCACATGTCATAGAATTTACGTCGAAGACTGATACTTCCATTTTGCATCATGTTTTCCTATTGTTATTTATAATATTTTATGCATAATAATGCTTTGGGGTGATTCTAATGTCCTTTTCTCTCATATTTTGCAAGGTTTACACAAAGAGGAAGCATACTGGCAGCTGGAATTCGGGACCTGAAAAAGCATGTCAGAGATACTTATTCTGCACATCCCTAGTGGAGATGAAACTTTATGGAGAATTTTTATGGAATAAATGAAAAATACTAGAGCATAAAACTACTGGAGGGGGCCACCTGGTGAGGAACATACACCAGGGTGCGCCAGGCCCCCCAAGCGCGCCCTGGTGGGTGGTGCTCACCCTGGCCCACCTCCGGATCCCATCTTCTGGTGTAAATTCTGGTTGAACCTAGAAAAATAAATAAGGGAAGTACTTTCGGGACGGAACGCCGCCGTCTTGAGGCGGAACTTTCATAGGAGCACTTTTTCCCTCTGGTGGAGCGATTCCGCCAGGGGAACTTCCCTCCCGGAGGGGGAAATCGAAGCCATCGTCATCACCAACAACCCTCTCATCTTTGGGAGGCCATTCTTCATCAACATCTTCAACATCACCATCTCCTCTCAAAACCTAGTTCATCTCTTGTGTTCAATCTTTGTACCGGAACCTCGGATTGGTACGTGTGGTGACTAGTAGTGTTGATTACCTCATGTAGTTGATTACTATATGGTTTATTTGGTGGAAGATTATATGTTCATATCCATTATGCTATTCAATACACCTCTAATCTTGATCATGAGTATTATTTGTGAGTAGTTACCTTTGTTCTTGAGGTCAGGGGAGAAGTCATGTTACAAGTAATCATGTGAATTGGATATGTGTTCGATATTTTGATTATATGTATGTTGTGATTCCCTTAGTGGTGTCATGTGAACGTCGACCACATGACACTTCACCATCCTTGGGCCTATGGGAATGCATTCTGGAGTAGTTATTAGATGATGGGTTGCTAGAGTGACAGAAGCTTAAACCCTAATTTATGCGCTGCTTCGTTAAGGGCTGATTTGGGTCCACATGTTTAATTTTATGGTTAGACTTTGTCTTAATACTTTTCTCGTAGTTAATACACCTATGATCTTGAGCATGAGTATTATTTGTGAGTAGTTACCTTTGTTCTTGAGGTCACGGGAGAAGTCATGTTACAAGTAATCATGTGAATTGGATATGTGTTCGATATTTTGATGATATGTATGTTGTGATTCCCTTAGTGGTGTCATGTGAATGTCGACTACATGACACTTCACCATCCTTGGGCCTATGGGTATGCATTGTGGAGTAGTTATTAGATGATGGGTTGCTAGAGTGACAGAAGCTTAAACCCTAATTTATGCGCTGCTTCGTTAAGGGCTGATTTGGGTCCACATGTTTAATGCTATGCTTGCGAGGTGGTTAATCATAAGTAGGTTGTTAGTTCAAGTAAGAACAACACCTTAGCATCGGTCCACCCACATATAAAATTATAAAAGTAGAGAACACAAATCAAACCAACATGATGAGAGTGACTAGATGAAATTCCCATGTACCCTCAAGAACAGTTTGCTTATCATAATAGATAGTTTTGGACTATCCTTTGCCACAAAAGGGTTGGTCTACCTTGTTGCATCTTATTTACCGTTATCATTAATTGCTCATTACAAATTATCTTACTATCAAACTACTTGCTACTTACAGTTTCAGTGTTTGCAGAAATTACCTTGCTGAAAACCGCTTATCATTTCCTTCTGCTCCTTGTTGGTTTCGATACTCTTACTTATCACAAGGACTATGATTGATCCCCTATACACTACTAGGGAAAACCTTATACACAGAGGATTATCAGTAGCGCTAGTCAAAATAGGGCGCTACTACTATCTAACAGTAGCGCGGGGAGACAAAGATCGCTACTGCTATGAAAATAACAGTAGCGCGTCCCAGAAAAAAGCGCTACTACTATAACTGCCACACCGTTGCCAACAGGCTAGGTATAGTAGTAACACCCTATTTTGACAAGCGCTACTGCTAAGAAAATAGCAGTAGCGCGTCCCAGAAAAAAAGCGCTGCTACTATAACTGCCACACCGTTGCCAACAGGCTAGGTATAGTAGTAGCGCGCTATTTTGACAAGCGTTACTGCTAAGAAAATAGTAGTAGCACATTTTCCTTACAAGCGCTACCGCTAAGTTTTGGTATAAAGTGCTATAGCTAATTTATCTATAGTGCTTTTTTCCTACAAGCGCTACTGCTATTTTGACTTAACCCCGCACGGGCTCAAATTTTTGCCAAGTCCTTTCACCCCTCTCCCCCAACTCCTCTATCGCCGCCGTCAATCGCCCTGCGCAATCGAGCACGCCCTCGACCTCACCGTCGCCGCTCGAGGCCTCCCTCGACCTCACCGCAGTCGCCCGAGGCTGCCCTCGACCTCACCGTCGCCGCCCCTCAACCTCATCGCCGCCGCCCTCGACCTCACCGCCGCCGCCCGATCCCGCCCAGGACCACCGCCGCTCGAGCCCGAGCCCGGCCTCGCCACCGACCGTAAGGCCCTCCCTCTCCTCTCCCCTGCTCTCCTCTCTCTCTACTGTGATGATGTTCATATGAACCCTAGGTGTTCATATGTACCCTAGGTGTTTATATGAACCCTAGATTTGTTTAGGGCAGCAGGCATTTTTTAGCATTTAGGAAAAAAGATTAGCAATTTTTTTAGGAAATTAGCTAGGGCAATTTTTTTATGAAAATGCCTAAACAGTAATTCCATTTAGCTTTAAATTAACAAAGGGTATATAAATAATGGTAGCATTTAGCTTTAAATTAATGCAGGCTATAAACAAAAAACAGTAGCATTTAGCTATAAAAAATTATTTGGACTATGAACCTGAATCTGGTCCAAATTTCATTCAAATGAAATTTGAATTATTTGGACTATGGACCTGAATATTTTTGAAGAAATTGGGTGTAGGTACTAAGGTCCTTCTGTGGAAATTTTGATGAGGTCAGAAGGGTTAGAGAAAATGGTGTTCCTTTGCAATTTCTAATAAGGTCAAGTATTGTTGGAATATTTGTTCTAAAACAATTTGGATGAAAAGAAAATGATGTGTATGCGTGTGTGAGAGAGAGAGAGAGGAATAGCTAGAACATAATTTGGGTTCTGTCCTAGGCAAAGAAGTGTTCATTTGCATATTCCATTATTTTTTATTATATCTTTTCACTGAAGTGGTCATGTTATATGCAAATTCCTCAACAGTGTTTGCTCATGTTATATGCAACATTGAAGTTGTTCGATTGTGCCCAAGTGGCCTTTTGTTATTTACAGGGAATGACTCCGAGTGGCCTATGTTTTGCCGGAATGTTGTTTGGCAAATTTTAGGCGCTCTATTTGTCCAGTTTGTAGCAAAGGCCATGCCAAATTTTTCCATGAATTTCGACATGACTTGTGCTACAAAGTAGGACATATCGAGTGCCTAGGATTTGCTGCAACGGGAATGAATCAACATTCTTGCAAAACATTGACCTTTTTTATGTCATTATTCATTTTATTAGGGCTAGAATTAATTGACTAGATTTAATCGTAGGAAACATGGCTAGCAACGATGAAGGACAGGGTTCTGGTGATTGCAACATCTACACGGCGGCAGACGCCTATTTGAACCTTCTCGATGAGCAACAGTTGTTGTAGGGCCCACCTGTCACATCTGAAACTAAGACCGACATCGAGACCGGCGCCGAGACTAACACCGGCGCTGAGACTTACACCGGCGCCAAGACCGGCACCAAGATTGTCACTGAGACTGGCGAATCCGGTATAGAACCGAAACCAAAGAGGCAACGACTCCCAAACCAGCTCATCACTACTAGGCTGGTGGTCACGGAGGTGGACAACGGCAATTTTGAGCCAGAAGAGCCTGCGGAAGCGCGCGCATGCTTCGGCAATCAAATAGGCTGCATCCTACGGGAGAGGGATACGAACCGACGCCTCAAGAAGTACTACATTATGTATGATGAGACATGTCATGTAACTTGTATAGCTATATCGTGATTATGACGTGACGACATGATTTGTGTTGGATGATATGATGAGACTATTATGTGTATGATATGATGAGCATATTGCATGTTTATGATATGATTAGAATACTATATGAAACCTGTATAGAAACTACGTAGCAAAAAATGATATGAGAAAATATAGTAGTAGCGCTCTTTAGTGCTAGACAGGAAAGCGCTGCTGCTAAGTAGGTATAATAGTAGCGCGTGTCAAAACACGCTACTGATACACTTAGCAGTAGTGCCGGTACAGAAAGCGCTACTTCTAAGTAGGTATAGTAGCAGCGCGTGTCAAAACGCGCTACTGATAAACTTTAGCTGTAGCGCCGTATCGGTAGCGCGGTTACCCGCGCTACTGATACACCAAATACCCGCTCTACTGCTAGGGAAAAATGCTAGGTTTTTCCCTAGTAGTGATACTTGTGGGTCATCAAGACTCTTTTCTGGCGCCGTTGCCTGGGAGTGAAGTGTTGCGGAACGTTGCATGGGAAACAAAAAATTTCCTACGCACACGCAAGATCTATCCATGGTGATGAGCATCTACGAGAGGGAGAGTGGATCTACATACCCTTGTAGATCACTAAGCGGGAAGCGTTAAGAAATGCGGTTGGTGTAGTCGAACGTCTTCGCGATCCAAATCGCCGAGCGTCCCGCGATCTCATCACGATCCGTCCCGCGATCCAATCACGATCCGTCACGCGAACTCATCAGGATCCATCCCGTGATCTCATCACGATCCATCCCGCGAACTCATCATGATCTGTCCCGCGATCTTGTCACGATCCGTCTCGCAATCTTGATCACGGTCCTTCCGATCTAGCGCCGAATGGATGGCACCTCCGCGTTCAGCACACGTACAGCTTGATGACGATCTCCGCCTTCTTGATCCACCAAGAGGGAGCGGAGAGGTAGAAGAGTTCTCCGGCAGCGTGATGGCGCTGCGGCGATGGTGGTGGAGCTATTCCGGCAGGGCTTCGCCTAAGCACTGCAGAAAACCGATCTAGAGGAGAAACTATGCACTAGAGGAACGGGTAGCACATGGCTGAAAATTCTGTGCCAAAACCCTAAAATCCTCTAGTATACATAGGAGGAGAGGAGGAGGAGGCTTGGCTGCCAAAAAGCCAGCCCTTGGGTCGGCCAAAGTGGGGAGGAGAGGAGGACTCCTCCTCCAATCCTAGTAGGGCTAGGATTACTCCTTTTTTTGGCCTTTTTCCACCTTTTTCCCTTTGAGCTTTTTCTCCCAGCCGCATGGGCCTTGTGTGGGACTTCCACCAGCCCACAAAAGGCTGGTATTTACTCTCCCGCAGCCCACGAAGCCTCTTAGGTCGAAATACTCCTCCCGGTTGTCTCTCGGTACACTACCGGCATTCCCGGTACATTATCGATTAGCCCAAAACTTTTCCGGCGACCAAAATGGGACTTCATATATATCAATCTTTACCTCCGGACCATTCCGTACCTCCTCGTGACATCCGGGATCTCATCCGGGACTCCGAACAACCTTCGGTCACCACCATACATAACTCTATACTACCGAAACGTCACCGAACCTTAAGTGTGCAGACCCTGCAGGTTCGAGAACTATGTAGACATGACCGAGACACCTCTACGGTCAATAACCAATAGCGGGACCTGGATGCCCATATTGGTTCCTACATATTCTACGAAGATCTTTATCGGTCGAACCTCTATGTCAAGGATTCAGTTAATCTCGTATGATGTTCCTTTGTTCTTCGGTATGTTACTTGCCCGAGATTCGATCATCGGTATCTCCATACCTAGTTCAACCTCGTTACCGGCAAGTCTCTTTACTCGTTCTGTAATACAAGATCCCGTGACTAACACTTAGTCACATTGCTTGCAAGGCTTTTTGTGATGTTGTATTACCGAGTGGGCCCTGAGATACCTCTCCGTCACACGGAGTAACAAATCCCAGTCTTGATCCATGCCAACCCAACAGACACCCTCGGAGATACCTGTAGAGTACCTTTATAGTCACCCAATTATGTTGCGACGTTTGATACACACAAGGCACTCCTCCGGTGTCAGTGCGTTGCATTATCTCATGGTCATAGGAACAGATACTTGACATGCAGAAAACAGTAGCATTAAACTGACACGGTCATATGCTACGTTTGTAGTTTGGGTCTTGTCCATCCCATCATTCTCCTAATGATGTGATCCCGTTATCAAATGACATCTCATGTCAATGGCTAGGAAACCTTAACCATCTTCGATTAACGAGCTAGTCTATTAGAGGCATACTAGGGACATGGTTTTGTCTATGTATCCACACATGCATCTAGGTCTCCGATCAATACAATTATAGCATGGATAATAAACGATTATCATGAACAAGGAAATATGATAATAACTAATTTATTATTGCCTCTAGGGCATATTTCCAACAGTCTCCCACTTGCACTAGAGTCAATAATCTAGTTCACATCACCATGTGATTTGCATTGTAATGAATCTAACACCCAATGAGTTCTGGGGCTCGATCATGCTTTGCATGTGAGAGAGGTCTTATAGTCAACGGGTTTGCGACATTCGGATCCATGTGTACTTTGCAAATTTCTATGTCAAACCATAAATACTGCTACCACACTCCACTTGGTACTATTCCAAATGGCTGCTCCACTATACGTATCCAGATTTCTACTACGAGTCATCCGGATTGGTGTTAAAGCTTGCATCGGCGTGACTCTTTATGACGAAGTCTTTATCACCTCCATAATCGAGAAACATATTCCTTAGTCTTTTAGTTACTAAGGATAATCTTGACCACTGTCCAGTGCTCCATTCCAGGATCACTTTGAAACCTTTCGGCCATACTTGTGGCAAGGCTGACATCGGGTCTTGTGCACATCATTGCATACATGATAGAGCCTATGGTTGAAGCATAGGGGATGACACTCATATTTTCTCTATCTTCTGCAGTCACTGGGCATTGAGTCTTACTCAACTTTATACCTTACAAATTAGGCAAGAACTCTTTCTCTGACTGATCCATTTTGAACTCTTTCAAAATCTTGTCAAGGTATGTACTCATTGAAAGTCTCATCAAGTATCTTGATCTATCTCTATAGATCTTGATGCTCAACAATTAGGTAGCTTTATCCAGGTCTTCCTTTGAAAAACTCTTTTCAAACAACCCTTTATGCTTTCCAGAAATTCTATATCATTTCCGATCAACAATATGTCAACCACATATGCTTATCAGAAACTCTACAGTGCTCCCACTCACTTTATTGTAAATACAAGTTTCTCGTAAACTTTGTATAGACTCAAAAACTTTAATCACCTCATCAAAGTGTATATTCCAACTCCGAGATGCTTGCTTCAGTTCATAGAAGGATCACTGAAGCTTGCACACCTTTTAGCATCCTTAAGAATGACAAAACCTTCTGGTTGTATCACATACAACCTTTCCTCAAGAAAGGAAACGATGTTTTGGCATCCATCTGCCAGATTTCATAATTAAAAAATGCAAAAACTGCTAACATAATTCTAACAGACTTTAGCATCGCTACGAGAGAAAGTCTCATCACAGTTAACTCCTTGAACTTGCCGGAAACTTATTTGCGACAAGTCGAGCTTTATAAATGGTGACATTCACCATCAGCGTCTGTCTTCATTTTAAAGATCCATTTGTACTCAATGACCTGTCGTCCAATGAGCAAGTCTACCAAAGTCTATACTTGGTTTTCATATATGGATCCTTTCCCGGATTTCATGGCCTCTAACCATTTGTCGGAATTTGAGCCCATCATCGCTTCTCCACAGCTCGTAGGTTCATTGTTGTCCAACAACATGACCTCCAAGACAGGGTTGCTGTACCGCTCAGGAGCAGTACACATCCTTGTCGACCTACGAGGTTCGATAGTAACTTGATACGAAGCTTCATGATCATCATCATTTACTTCCTCTTCAACTGACGTAGGTTCCACAGAAACATCTTTCTGCGCTGCGCTACTCTCTGGTTGATACAAAGGTTCAACAACCTCATCAAGTTCTATATTCCTCCCACTCAATTCTTTAGAGAGAAACTTTTTCTCAGGAAAGGACCCGTTTTAGCAACAAACACTTTATGCTTGGATCTGAGACAGAAGGTTCACCCAACTGTTCTTAGGGTATTCTACGAAGATGCATTTGTCCACTTTGGGTTCGAGCTCATTAGGTGAAAACATTTTCCACACAAGTGTCACAGCCCCAAACATCAAGAAATGACAGATTAGGTTTCTATCAAACCATAATTCACACGGTGTCATCTCAACGGATTTAGATGGTGCCCTATTTAAAGTGAATGTAGTTGTCTCTAATGCACAACCCCAAAATTATAGTAGCAAAACGATAAGAGACATCATAACATGCACCATATCCAATAGAGCATGACTATGACGTTCGGACATACCATCACACTATGGTGTTCCAGGTGGCGTGTGTTGTGAAACAACTTTCACATTGTCTAAAGTTGTATGCCAAACTCGTAACTCAGATATTCACCTCCACGATCATATCGCAAATATTTTTATCTTCTTGTCACGATGATCTTAAACTTCACTCTCAATTTTCTTGAACTTTTCAAACGATTCAGACTTGTGTTTCATTAAGTAAACATACACTATACCTACCCAAATCATCAGTGAAGGTAAGAAAATAACGATATCCACCACACGCTACAAGACTCATTGGATTGTATACATCAACATGTATCATTTCCAATAAATCACTTGCCCGCTCCGTCAAACCAGAAAACGGGGTCCTTAGTCATCTTTGACCAAGAGGCATGGTTCGCATGTCTCAACCGATTCGAAATCGAAAGAGTCCAAAGATCCATCAGCATGGAGTTTCTTCATGCGTTTTATACCAATATGACATTTAGTGGCAGTGCCACAAGTATGTGGTACTATCGTTATTAACTTTGCATCTTTTGGCATCAATGTTATGAACATGTGTATTACTATGATCAAGATTCAACAAACCATTCTCACTGGGTGCATGACCATTGAAGGTATTATTCATGTAAACAGAATAACCATTATTCTCTGACTTAAATGAATAACCGTGTTGCAATAAACATGATCTAATCACGTTCATGCTCAACGGAAAACACCAAATAACACTTATTTAGGTTTGTTACTAATCCCGAAGGTAGAGAGAGCGTGCGATGTCGATCACATCAACCTTGGAAACACTTCCAACACACATCGTCACCTCACCCTTAGCTAGTTCTCTGTTTATTCCATAGCTTTTATTTCGGGTTGCTAACATTTAGCAACCGAACCGGTATCCAATACCCAGGTTCTACTAGGAGTACTAGCAAGGTACACATCAATAAGATGTATATCAAATATACTTCTGTTGATGTTGTCAGCCTTCTTATCTACCAAGTATCTAGGGTTGTTCCGCTTCAGCGACCGCTCTCCTCATAATCGAAGCACTTAGTCTCGGGTTTGAGTTCAACTTTGGGTTGCTTCACTGGAGCAGCAACTGACTTGCCATCCATGAACTTTACCTCCTTGCTCTTCTCGAAACTAGTGGTTTTACTAACCATCAACACTTGACGCTCCTTCTTGATTTCTACCTTCGCGGTGTCAAACATTGCGAACAGCTCAGGGATCATTATTTCTATCCCTGGCGTTTTATAGTTCATCACCAAGTTCTAGTAGCTTAGTGACAGTGACATGGAGAACTATATCAATCACTATCTTATATGGAATATCAACTCCCACTCGATTCAAGCGATTGTAGCACCCAGACAATCTGAGCACATGCTCAACGATTGAGCTATTCTCCTTCATCTTGCAGGCAAAGAATCTTGTTGGAGATCTCATATCTCGCAACATGGGCACAAGCCTGAGATCCTAATTTCAGATCTTAGAATATCTCATATGTTATGTGACGTTCAAAACGTTTCGGAGCCTCAATTCTAAGCCATAATGCATGACGCACTAAACTATCAAGTAGTCATCAGAACGTGCCTGTCAGATGTTCACAACATCTACAAACGACGCTAGAGGGGTTGGCGCATTGAGCGGTGCATTAAGGACATAAGCCTTCTGTGCAGAATGAGGACAATCCTCACATCATGGACCCAGTCCGCAATATTACTACCAACATCTTTCAACTCTATTTCTCTAGGGACATATAAAAATTCAAGGGAGCTACAGCGCGAGCAAGTAATCTACAACATAATTTGCACAGACACTATTGACTATGTTCATGATAATGAGTTCAATTAATCATATTACTTAAGAACTCCCACTCAAATTGACAACCCTCCAGTCATTCGAGTGATACATGATCCAAATTCATCAACTCAAGTCCGATCATCACGTGAGTTGAGGTGGTTTCAATGGTGAACATCATCATGTTGATCATATCTACTATATGACTCATGTTTGACCTTTCGGTCTCTTGTGCTCCGAGGCCATGTCTGTACATGCTAGGCTCGTCAAGTTTAACCCGAGTGTTCTGCATGTGCAACACTGGCTTGCACCCGTTGTATGTGAACGTAGAGTCTATCACACCTGATCATCACGTGGTGTCTCGACACGAAGAACTTTCGCAACGGTGCACACTCGGGGAGAACACAATTTATCTTGAAATTAAGTGAGGGATCACCTTATAATGCTACCGTCGTCCTAAGCAAAACAAGGTGCATAAAAGGATTAACATCACATGCAAATCATAAGTGACATCATATGGCCATGAACTTGTGCTTTTGATCTCCATCATGAAAGCACTGGCATGATCTCCATCGTCACCGGCATGACACCATGATCTCCATCATATTGATCTCCATCAACGTGTTGCCATCGGGGTTGTCGCGCCCAACATGCTTCTACTATTATTGCTACCGTTTAGCGATAAAGTAAAGCATTACATAGCGCTTAATGATTGACACGCAGGTCATACAATAATTAAAGACAACCCTATGGCTCCTGTCGGTTGCCGTACTCATCGACATGCAAGTCGTGATAATCTATACATCACATGATCATCTCATACATCACATATATCACATCATGTAATTGGCCATATCATATCACAACATACCCTGCAAAAACAAGTTAGACGTCCTCTAATTGTTGTTGCATGTTTTACGTGGCTGCTATGGGTATCTAGCAAGAACAATTCTCATCTACGCAAAAACCACAACGGTGATACACTAGTTGCTTTTCAACATTCTCAACGGTGATACGCAAAAACCATAGCCTTTGTCGAATCCGATCCAACTAAAGTGAGAGAAACTGGCACCCACAAGCCATCTATGCAACAAGTTGCGGTCGAGGGAACCAGTCTCTCGTAAGCGTACGAGTAATGTTGGTTCGGGCCGCTTCATCTCACAATACCGCTGAACCAAAATCCGGCCAAGGGAGGAAGCAATCTAAGCATCAACACCCACAAACTCTTTCTGTTCTACTCAAGATCTCATCTACACATAGACCTAGCTCATGATGCCACTGTTGGGGAACGTTGCATGGGAAACAAAAAATTTCCTACGCACACGCAAGATCTATCCATGGTGATGAGCATCTACGAAAGGGAGAGTGGATCTACATACCCTTGTAGATCGCTAAGCGGGAAGCGTTAAGAAACACGGTTGGTGTAGTCAAACGTCTTCGCGATCCAAATCAGCGAGCGTCCCGCGATCTCATCACGATCCGTCTCGCGATCCAATCACGATCCGTCACACGAACTCATCATGATCCGTCCCGCGATCTCATCACGATCCGTCCCATGAAATCATCACAATCCGTCCTGCGATCTCGTCACGATCCGTCTCGCAATCTTGATCACGGTCCTTCCGATCTAGCGCCGAACGGACGACACCTCCGCGTTCAGCACACATACAGCTTGATGACGATCTGCGCCTTCTTGATCCAGCAAGAGGGAGCGGAGAGGTAGAAGGGTTCTCCGTCAGTGTGACGGCACTGCGGTGATGGTGGTGGAGCTTTTCCAGCAGGGCTTCGCCTAAGCACTGCAGAAAACCGATCTAGAGGAGAAACTATGCACTAGAGGAACGGGTAGCACGTGGCTGAAAATTCTGTGCCAAAACCCTAAAATCCTCTAGTATATATAGGATGAGAGGAGGAGGCTTGGCTGCCAAAAAGCCAGCCCTTGGGTCGGCCAAAGTGGGGAGGAGAGGAGGACTCCTCCTCCAATCCTAGTAGGACTAGGATTCCTCCTTTTTTTGGCCTTTTTCCACCTTTTTCCCTTTGGGATTTTTATCCCAGCTGCATGGGCCTTGTGTGGGACTTCCACCAGCCCACAAAAGGCTGGTATTTACTCTCCCACAGCCCATGAAGTCTCTTGGGTCGAAATACCCCTCCCGGTGGTCTCCCGGTACACTACCGGCACTCCCGGTACATTACCGATTAGCCCGAAACTTTTCCGGCGACCAAAATGGGACTTCCTATATATCAATATTTACCTCCCAACCATTCCTAGCTCCTTGTGACATTCGGGATCTCATCCGGGACTCCGAACAACCTTCAGTCACCACCAATACATAACTCTATACTACCGAAACGTCACCGAACCTTAAGTGTGCAGACCCTGCGGGTTCGAGAACTATGTAGACATGACCGAGACACCTCTACGGTCAATAACCAATAGCGGGACCTGGATGCCCATATTGGTTCCTACATATTCTACGAAGATCTTTATCGGTCGAACCTCTATGTCAAGGATTCAATTAATCCCGTATGATGTTCCCTTTGTTCTTCGGTATGTTACTTGCCCGAGATTCAACCGTCGGTATCTCCATACCTAGTTCAACCTCGTTACCGGCAAGTCTCTTTACTCGTTCCGTAATACAAGATCCCGTGACTAACACTTAGTCACATTGCTTGCAAGGCTTGTTGTGATGTTGTATTACCGAGTGGGCCCTGAGATACCTCTTCATCACATGAAGTAACAAATCCCAGTCTTGATCTATGCCAACTCAACAGACACCCTCGGAGATACCTGTAGAGCACCTTTATAGTCACCCAATTACTTTGCGACGTTTGATACACACAAGGCACTCCTCCGGTGTCAGTGCGTTGCATGATCTCATGGTCATAGGAATAGATACTTGACATGCAGAAAACAGTAGCATTAAACTGACACGATCATATGCTACGTTTGTAGTTTGGGTCTTGTCCATCCCATCATTCTCCTAATGATGTGATCTCGTTATCAAATGACATCTCATGTCAATGGCTAGGAAACCTTAACCATCTTTGATCAACGAGCTAGTCTATTAGAGGCATACTAGGGACATGGTTTTGCCTATGTATCCACACATGCATCTAAGTCTCCAATCAATACAATTATAGCATGGATAATAAACAATTATCATGAACAAGGAAATACGATAATAACTAATTTATTATTGCCTCTAGGGCATATTTCCAACATGAAGCACTCTTAAGTGGAAATCGGTAGGGAAAAACTTATACAACATGCTAAACTTGATTGTTAATTGTTACTATGGAAAGCAATCCTTTGAGGGGTTTGTTTGGGGTATCTTCACCTCGACTAGAACCACAATTAGTTGCCCCTCAACCTATAGCACCTACTGAAAATATTGGTTATGAAATTACTTCGGGTATGTTAGAACAACTGCTAGCTAATCCTTATGCAGGAGATGGAATTGAACATCCTGGTATGCACCTAATACATGTGGATGAAATTTGTGGATTATTTAAGCTTGCAGGTTTATCCGGAGATGAAGTCAAGATGAAGTTTCTCTGTTTATCTTTGAAGGTAAAATCATTGACATGGTATTGGCTATGTGATGATATTGGATCATGGAACTGGAATCAATTGAAATTGGAATTCCACCAAAAGTTTTATCCAATGCATCTAGTTCATCATGATCGGAATTATATATATATATATTTTGGCACCGTGAAGGATAAAGCATCGCTCTAGCTTGGGGGAGGGTTAAATCAATGTTATATTCATGCCCCAATCATGACATCTTGATAGAAGTTATTATTCATAATTTTTATGCTCGCCTTTCTCATAGTGATCAATCCATGCTCGATACTTCTTGTACTGGTTCTTTTATGAAGAAGACTATTGAATTCAAGTGGGATATCTTGTAAAGAATTAAATGCAACTCTGAAGATTGGGAACTCGAGAAGGTAATGAGTCAGGTACTAATCATGAATTTGATTCGGTTAATTTTTTAAGAATACCGATGCTTTTCACAAGTGTAGCACTAAATACGGACTTGGCTCAGATATAGTAGCCTCTTTTTTTAAGAAGAAGTGGTTTAAATATCATCCCCCAATTAAAAAAGAAATTAAAGAACCTATCGGCGTTCTGGGAACGAGGGTACCCAGACATGCCTGCCTGCGGGGCAGGACATGGCCCACTTCATCAGCGAGGCTTGGCCTGGCGTGGCTCTACTCAAGAGAAGGCCCTCGCGAGGACCCCGGGCTCGCGAGGAAGGACAACACCAAATCTAGCAAGGATGGGCCTCCTCAGGCCCCCTCTTAAGCGACGGACATCTCTATGTAGAGCCCGGCCTCCGGAGTCAAAGGTGATGCAAGGAAGGACAGGCGGGCGCCAGTGCGCCAGGCGGCACAGTTTCCCCATTGGTGGCAAGGGACAAAGGACGTACACGGATTCCCAAAGCATCACCCAAGGGTTTCCATTCTGGTGCAACAAGACCACGACGCGAGCCCCGCGAAACAGATGTCATCGCCGAGCCCACCACTGCATCATTGACAACCACTTTGCACGCAAAGACCACCTTTGGATAGGGGCAGATGTACTCGTGTCCCCCTTCAAAATTGGATGTTGTGGGATCCCTTCCCGCCATTGTGATAAGGGAAGAGGACCCAAGCCACCCTATATATAGAGGCTAGGTCACACTGTAGAAGGGGATCTGGGGGTCCAATACTTAGCCACTCGATGAACCATCACCAGGAAGAGAGCCAAGAACACCTCTTGAGCGCCCTCGTGAGGCTCAAGCCCACTATACTAGTTCATCCACCAAACCTCCGCGAGAGGCAATCCACCAAAGCATGAGTAGGGTATTATGCTTCATAGCGGCCCAAACCAGGGTAAACTGATGTGTTCATCTTCTTCCTCGTCATCGAGTGAGTTCACCGTAGTAACCATCGTGTAGCGAGCTAGATTTGGCGAGGCTACAGGGACCCTTCGCACACGCCCCTGTGTTCGAACCTTGAGGGTTTTACGGATCCTGAAATCTCACATTTGGCGCTCCAAGTAGGGGACGCATCGAAGCTTTCCTCAAGCCAAGGTCTTCTTCCACCTTGCCGCTTCGATGGCCGACGCCCGCCAAGGCCGCCGAGCGCCGTGCTGCCCGTGTCGCCCAGACTGCACCGGTGGGCCATGCCAGTGCGTGCCGGTCCCCGTCGCCAGCGGCCAACTCCACGATGGGCATGGACGCCCGCAAACAGCAAGATTCCTCCTAGCCTCCCACCTCGCAACGCGATGGCCACACCGCCACCCCGTCGATCATCCTAGCAACCGGGTCGTCCTCCCATGTCAGGCCGAGGCTGGCGCGCGGTTCGGGCGCGCTCGCCATGGTGAACGAGCTGCTCCACTACTGCCCGCCCCCGAACGCTACGACACCTGGCTTCGGCGCATCGCGCAGCTTGTTAGTGCTACTGGCAACGCCTCCGTGCCCTCCTACTCTTTTCGACTCGGCCTTCCCTGACAGTTGATGCGGACCACAATGCATCGCCACCTCCTTCGCAACACGACATCGACCCCGAGCCCAGGCGTGAGGCGCGCGCGCGTGAACATCCTCGTGGGCCGCGGGCAAGGGTAGGAGATGAAGTAATCTGCCAGGTGGTGCCCCGACCACGCGTCGACGCGCGCTCTCTCCCCGCGCTGCCGAACCACTTCCACGACTGGGCGCCACTCGAGGTGGCCCCTCAGGAGCACCAAGACCGGCCCCCATCCGCATGCGCAATAGCACCCATCGAGCCGATGGGCTTCCTCGCCATCTCTCCGGAGCTCCATCCAACTACATGGCCCTGCAAGTTCAAACCCGATTTCCTGCCTCGCTACGACGGCACCACAGATCCCGCCGAGTTCCTACAACTCTACTCGTTGAGTGTTTGAGCTACTGGCGGGGACAACAAGGTCATGTAGTGTTGGTTCACCATGGCGCTCAAGGGCGGCAGGCTCTCCTAGTTCCTTAACCTCCCAGTGGGATGCATCACCTCCTGGGAAGACCTGCACAAGCACTTCGTTGCCAACTACCAAGGCACCCGTGATCGCACGCTCACGGTGAACGACTTGCGGCATGTGAAGCAATAGGATGGGGAGACTCTGCACAAGTACATACAACGCTTCACCACCACGCGCCTCAAGATCCCGAAGGTGTCAGATGAGGCCATCATGTTCGCTTTCGCCGACGGCCTCACACACCTCAAGATGAAGCAAGAGCTCGCCATGAACGACGAACTGTGCTCTACCCTGGAGATGTTCAACTTGGCCAACAAGTGCACCAAGGCAGAAGAGGGCCGCTTGTCTCTCCGTGAGCTTCCGACGGCAGAGCCAGAGGAGAAGACCAAGGCCAAGGAGGCGAAGTGCAAGGCCCCGACGGTACTCACAGCCGAGCCTGAGGTGAAGTGCAGCCAAGGCGAGGAGCACCCCACAGGGGGGAGGCCGACCTGCATCTTCCATGGAACCAACAACCACGACACCGTCGACTGCCAGGAGCTCAGGCTAGTCTACGCCAAACACTTTGGCCGATGACCCAAATGCACCGACCGTCGCTTCGGGTGTGGCAGGGGCCGCGGCGGAGGCCGCTGGGACAATAGGGACCAGCGCCAGGGGTGGCGCGACCAACCTCGGGAGGACCGCTGGCGTGACCAACCTCAGGAGGACTGCTGACGTGATCAGGCTCGGGAGGACCGCTAGCGCGATGACCCTCCGGAGGGGTTGTAACGCGGTCAACCTCGTGAGGTCCGCCCTCGTGAGGATGGCCTACCTCCACTACCACTTCCACCCAGGAGGAAGGAAGAGGACAGGCAGGACAACAGGGCTGGGGGATTCCAGGAGATCAGGGCCGTGGCCTGTATCCTGGGCGGCGCTCAGGCCCCAGCCTCCAACCACATCTTCAAGAAGTTCGCGCGGGAAGTGAACGCGGCACTCCCAAAGCCCAAGGCCATGCTCCCCCTCAAGTGGTCCCAGACTGTCATCACCTTCGACTCGAGGGATCAGCTCAGGTGCTTAGCCATGGCCGACAAGCTACCCATGCTATGCACTCTGACCATCAGCAATGTCCTCGTCACCAAGACCCTCATCGATAGTTGAGCTGGGCTCAATGTCCTATGCATCGAGACTTTCGAGACACTCCAAGTACCGTATGGCCAACTTATGCCAACCAAGCCTTTCTCAGGAGTCACTGGTGGTTCCACAGTCCCCATCGGGCAAGTACGCCTACCCTTCACTTTCGGTGGACGCAAGAACTATCGCACTGAGACCATCGTCTTTGACGTCGCCCACATCCACCTCCCATACAATGCCATCCTCGGATACCAGGCCCTCGCCAAGTTCATGGTGGTGACTCATCACGGCTAGAGCGTCCTCAAGATGACGGGGAGTCACGACATCATCACCATCGCCTGCGATGAAAAGGATGTCGTCTGCTCCCTCGACCGTGCCTACCGTGCAGCTGCGGCCAAATGCTCGGATGACGAGGAGGATGCCCCACCACGCGAGGATGAACGTAGGGCGAAGAAGCATCTCACCCTTGCGGGGCGCCAGGGGGCTGGAACCTCCAAGGGAGGACCCTCACGCTCTGCATTCAGGGACGGAGCCATCCCTCTCGTCGCATAGGAAGGCGCGCTCGGCGGCTGATGTCTACTACACAACCTTATTCTTGTAGACTTGTGTTGGGCCTCCAACCGCAGAGTTTTGTAGGACAGTGGCAATTTTCCCTCAAGTGGATGAGCTAAGGTTTATCAATCTGTGGGAGGTGTAGGATGAAGATGGTCTCTCTCAAACAATCCAACAATCAAATAGAAGAAATCTCTTGTGTCCCCAACACACCCAAATACAATGGCAAATTGTATAGGTGCTCTAGTTCGGTGAAGAGATGGTGATACAAGTGCAATATGGATGGTAGATATAGGTTTTTGTAATCTGAAAATATATAAATAGAAAGGTAACAAGTAACAAAAGTGAGCAAAACGATATTGCAATGCTCGAAAACAAGGCCTAGGGTTCATACTTTCACTAGTGCAATTTCTCTCAACAATACTGACATAGTTGAACTATATGTAAATACCACTCGTGCGACAAAGAGTTCAGTCCAAAGTTGCAAATAGCGAAGAACAAACGAAGAAATTATTGTATGGTACGAAACCACCTCAAAGTTATCTTTTTTGGTCAATCTTATATGCTATCCCTATAAGTGTCATGAACAGCACTAGAGTTCATACAAAAGTAACACCTTAAGATACACATCAACCAAAACCCTAATGTCACCTAGATACTCCAATGTCACCACAAGTAACCATGGGCTTGATTATACGATATGCATCACACAATTTCAGATTCATCATCTTCAATCCAACACAAAGAACTTCAAAGAGTACCCCAAAGTTTCTACCGGAGATTCAAGACGAAAACATATGCCAACCCCTATGCATAGATTCCCAAGCTCACGGAACCTGCAAGTTAATCACCAAAACATACATCAAGTGGATCAATAGAACATCCCATTGTCACCACAGATATCCCATCATAAGACATACATCAAGTGTTCTCAAATCCTTAAAGACTCAATCCTATAAGAAAACTTCAAAAGGAAAACTCAATTCATCACAAGAAGGTAGAGAGGGGAAAACTCCATATGATTCATCTATACCAATAAAGCTCACGGTACATCAAGATCGTGCCATCTCAAGAACACGAGAGAGAGAGAGATCAAACACATAGCTACTGGTACATACCCTCATCCCCGAGGGTGAACTACTCCCTCCTCGTCATGGAGAGCCCCGAGAGGATGAAGATGGCCTCCGGTGATGGTTTCGCCCTCCGGCAGGGTGCCAGAACGGGCTCCCGATTGGTTTTGTGTGGCTCTGGAGGCTTGCAGCGGCGGAACTCCCGATCTAGGTTTCTTTTCGGTGGTTTGGGTATTTATAGGAGTATTTGGCGTTGCTACCACGTCCAGAAGGTTCCTGAGGAGGTCACAAGCCAGCTAGGCACTGCTAGGGGGGTGGTCGCGCCCTGGTGGCTTGTGACTCCCTCGGGACTCCTCTCCGGTATCTTTTCACTCCAGTATTTTTTATATTTCCAAAAATATTCTCCATAAATGTTCAACCCATTCCGAGAACTTTTATTTCTGCACAAAAACGACACCATGGTAGTTCTACTGAAAACAACGTCAGTCTGGGTTAGTTCTAATAAAATCATACCAAAATCATATAGAATTATTGTAAACATGTCATGAATACTTCATAAATTATAGATACGTTGGAGATGTATCAACATCCCCAAGCTTAATTCCTGCTCGTCCTCGAGTAGGTAAATGATAAAAGAAATAATTTATGAAGTGTGAATGCTAGCAAGTGCATAAGTTTGATCAATGATAGTTTCAAAAACTTTCTCTAGCATCATTAAATATCATAAATAGTAGTTCATCTCATAAAACTTGTCATGATGAAGTAACAAGCTATTCACATCTTAAAGTATAGACCATAAAGTTTCTTGAAAACTAACAAACTATGCTTTCAGTCACCAAACAATTGCAATTCATCTTATTTTCGGGAAGGGTCTATGTAAGAGATTTGATTTAGCAAATTCCACATACTCAACTATCATATAGTCTTCCATGATTGCTAACACTTAGAGCATATTTTTAGAGCAAATGGCATTCGTCGAACACAGAGAAAGATAGGGGCTTAAAGTTTTGCCTCCCAACTTATTTATCATATAGATAATTGTCAACAATAATAATTCATGATCAAATATATTTGAATGGCCATATATTCCTAGACCATTCCCCAACACATGACGCTTTCCAAGAGAAAAAGGCAAAATATTGGAATTGGTGAAGATCAGCATGACTCTTGCGTAAAGGCAAGTACTGGAAAGTAAAAGATAGGCCCTTCACAGAGGGAAGCATTGATTTGCAGAGGTGTCAAATCTCGAGCTTTTAAAACAGAGATGAATAATAATTTTGAGTGGTATGCTTTCATTACAAACATAACAACCGAGAGATCTCGGTATCTTCCATGCTAGATAAATTATAGGCGGTTCCCAAACAGAATGGTAAAGTTTTCACTCCCCCTCCACCAATCAATCACACTCCATGGCGAGCCGAATCCACGGGTACCGTCCATACAAACAACAATCCTAGGGGAGTTTTGTTTCATTATATTCTTATTTGATTTTTGAGCATGGAATTGGGCATCCCGAATACCAGCCACTTTCTCGTGAATGATAGTGAATCAACACATATCGTGAGAATAACCCACCTAGCATGGAAGATACTGACAACCCCTAGTCACTATATGAGAAATTCGGGCATTCAAAATAGAATATTATTTGAAGGTTTAGAGTTTGGCACATACAAATTTACTTGGAACAGAAGGTAAATACCGCACATAGGTAGGTATGGTGGGCTCATATGGAACAACTTTGGGTTTCAAGGTGTTTGGATGCACAAGTAGTATTTCTACTTGGTGCGGGAGTTTTGGCTAGTATGAGGTGGAAGCAAGCACCAGATGTTGGAGGATCCATAACAATATAACTTCTATATAAATATACCCAAGCATAACTCATTACGTTGTCTTCCTTGTCCAACTTCAACTAATTTGCTCAAGTTTGAAAATAATTAATGGGTATTCACAATCATATAAGATGTCCAAGATAATATATTCATATGTGAAATCTCTCTTCCTTCGGTATTCTTTCATGAATGGTTCAAGTGACCAATGCGGTGTTTGCTAACTTTCAATAATTTTTACCACCTATACTTATTATATGTGGAGTCATTAATCCCCATGGGATAAGCAGATAAAACATATAGAATTTCAGATTTATGATTCTCGATTAATTCAACCATTTACTCATAGGATATAAGTGAAGCACGAGAGTAAATGACAAAACTACTCCAAAACATATAAGTGAAGATCAATGATTAGTCAAACAATTAAGTAGATATGCGAGGACTTTCTCCATCTATATATAAATAAGGATTTTCAGATCTGATTATTTTATTAAACATCAAGAAAAAGAAAAAAAGCACTCCAAGAATAGCATGCATCATGTGAATGAATAAAAATTTAGGTTCAACATAGGCTAACCGATAATTGTTAATGAAGAGAGATGGGATGCGTAGCATCCCCAAGCTTAGATGCTTGAGACTTCTTGAAATATTTACTTGGGCTACATTGGGAATCCCCAAGCTTGAGCTTTTGTATCTCGTTCAATCCTCTCATATCATGGTTTCACCTATTCTCAAAAACTTCATCCACACAAAACTCGAAAAGAACTCGTGAGATAGGTTAGTACACATAATAATAAATCGACTCTTTATGTAATTCCAAGACAAGTTGCACAATAATTTTCAAACATTAGGTACTGTATAATATCATTTCCACAATTTATATTTACCAATATAGGCCATGGGAACTATAGGATAAGTAGATAACAAAACTATGACAACAATCTGTCCAAACAGAATAGTCTGTAGAAATTTATGAAAACAGTGTACTTATATAACTCAAAACATTATTAAAATTTAGTACATACTAAATAATTTACATTAAAATACTTTTTAAAAATTTCAGAAACTTTCCACGCTCCAGTAAAATATGAAAATTCAAATATTACAGAAGAAGTTTCTGTTTTTACACAACACACATCAAACATTCAATTCAAGCATCCTAAAGGCAATTCTTGGAACTTTTTATTGAAAAACAAGATTATAAATGACACCTAACAGATAACAACAAAATAAAATGATGCTCTAAGCAAAGCTCATATTATGTGATGAATAAAAATATAGCTCCATGTAAGATATACCGATAGTGTTGAAGACGAAAGAGGGGATGCCTTCCGGGGCATCCCCAAGAGTATTCCTTGAATATTACCTTGGGGTGACTTTTTAATCACCAAAATTAGGTTCTTTTCACTCCTTATTCACCTCATATCGGTATCTCACCCAAAACTTGAAGACTTCAATCACACAAAACTTAACGGAACTCCGTGAGATGGGTTAGTGTAATAAAGATAGATCATTCACTTAGGTACTATCAATACAAGATTCATAATTGTTCCGACATGATACCTACTGTATTATACTATTCCCATAATTTATATCATTGAATATAAGCTATGGAAACACTTGAAACAAGCAAACTATGCATGCAAAACAGAATCTGTTAAAAACAGAACATTCTGTAGAGATCTGAATGATCACCATAATTACCTGACTCTCAAAATTCTAAAAAATTAGTAAAACTCAATAAATTTGCATATAAATTTTGTGTAAAATTTTCAGAATTTTATCGCTCCAGTAAAATCAGATAATTCATATACTGGACGAAAACCTTTCCATTTTTCCACAGAATCAAACTAGCAAGTATCCACACTATCCCAAAGGCTTTACTTGGCACTTTATTGAAATAAAAGACACAAACCATGATTACTACATCAGATTAATCATGTGAGAACATCAAATCAGAAAGTAAAAGTGTTGGGTTGTCTCCCAACAAGCGCTTTTCTTTAATGCCTTTTAGCTAGGCATGATGAATTCAATGATGCTTGTATAGGAATAATAATTGAAACATGCAAAAGAACATCATGAATCTCATTACAAGCACATTTAAGTCTAACCCACTTCCTATGAATAGGGATTTTTGAGAAAACAATTTATGGGAGCAAGAATCAACTAGCATAGGAAGGCAAAACAAGCATAACTTCAAAACTTTGAACACATAGAGAGGAAACTTGATATTATTGCAATTCCTACAAGCACATGTTCCTCCCTCATAATAATTTTCAGTAGCATCATGAAGGAATTCCACAATATAACCAGCACATAAAGCATTCATTTCATGATTTACAAGCATAGAAATTTTACTACTCTCCACACAAGCAAACTTCTTCTCATTCATAGTAGTGGGAGCAAACTCAACAAAATAACTATCATGTGACACTTGATTGACATAACCACATTGAATATTAAAATCATGATAATAGGTTTCATGGTTGTCTTTACTCTTTATAGCATACGTGTCTTCACAATAATCATCATATAAAGGAGGCTTGCCATCATCATAGTAGTTTTGCTCATCAAAACTTGGGGGACTAAAAATATCATCTTCATCAAACATAGCATCCCCAAGCTTGTGGATTTGCATATCATTAGCATCATGGATATTCAGAGAATTCATACTAACAATATTGCAATCATGCTCAGCACTCAAAGATTTAGTTCCAAACATTTTAATAACTTCCTCTTCTAACACTTGAGCAAAATTTTCCTTTCCATCATTTTCACGAAAGACATTGAAAAGATGAAGCATATGAGGCAACCTCAATTCCATATTTTTTTTGTAGTTTTCTTTTATAAAACAAAACTAGTGAAAAACAAGAAAATAAAATATTTGTTTGCAAGATCTAGATATATACCTTCAAGCACTCACCTCCCCGGCAATGGCGCCAGAAAAGAGCTTGATGTCTATTACGCAACCTTCTTCTTGTAGACTCGTGTTGGGCCTCCAAGCGCAGAGTTTTGTCGGATAGTGGCAATTTTCACTTAAGTGGATGACCTAAGGTTTATCAATCCATGGGAGGTGTAGGATGAAGATGGTCTCTCTCATACAACCCTGCAATCAAATACAAGAAATCTCTTGTGTCCCCAACACACCCAATACAATGGCAAATTGTATAGGTGCACTAGTTCGGCAAAGAGATGGTGATACAAGCGCAATATGGATGGTAGATATAGGTTTTTGTAATCTGAAAATATAAAAACAGCAAGGTAACAAGTAACAAAAATGAGCAAAAACGGTATTGCAATGCTTGAAAACAAGGCATAGGGTTCATACTTTCACTCGTGCAATTTCTCTCAACAATACTGACATAGTTGAATCATATGTAAATACCTCTCATGCGACAAAGAGTTCACTTGAAAGTCACAAATAGCGGAGAACTAACGAATAAATTATTGTAGGGTACGAAACCACCTCAAAGTTATATTTTCTGATCAATCTTATGAGCTATCCGTATAAGTGTCATGAACAACCCTAGAGAATAACACCTTAAGATACACATCCACCAAAACCCTAATGTCACCTAGATACTCCAATGTCACCACAAGTACCCATGGGCTTGTTTATACGATATGCATCACACAATTTCAGATTCATCATGTTCAATCCAACACAAAGAACTTCAAAGAGTGCCCCAAAGTTTCTACCAGAGATTCAAGAAGAAAACATGTGCCAACCCCTATGCATAGATTCCCAAGGTCACGGAACCCGCAAGTTGATCACCAAAACATACATCAAGTGGATCAATAGAACATCCTATGTCACCAAGGATATCCCGTCTCAAGACATACATCAAGTGTTCTCAAATCCTTATAGACTCAATCCGATAAGAAAACTTCAAAAGGAAAACTCAACTCGTCACAACAAGATAGAGAGGGGAAACTCCATATGATTCATCTATATCAATAAAGCTCGTGGTACATGAAGATCATGCCATCTCAAGAACAAGAGTGAGAGAGAGATCAAACACATAGCTACTGGTACATACCGTCAGCCCCGAGGGTGAACTGCTGCCTCCTCGGCATGGAGAGCGTCGGGATGATGAAGATGGCCTCCGGTGATAGTTTCCCCCTCCGGCAGGGTGACGAAACAGGCTCCCGATTGGTTTTTCGTGGCTCTGGAGGCTTGCGACGGCGGAACTCACAATCTAGGTTTATTTTCGGAGGTTTGGGTATTTATAGGAGTATTTATAGGAGATATGTTGGAAACGTATCAGCGCCCCCCTCTTGGGTCAGGTTCGGGGGCTTCCGGCCAGGAGCCCCCCAGCTTGGCTGGTGAGACAAGGGAGGCGTTGGGGCACAACCTTGAGGCGCGTCCCAATGCGCGACTTCAAGAACCAGGGGCTCGACATGAGGCACCAAGCTTGCAGGAGGTTATCATCAAGGCGATCAAGGAACTTCAGAAGACACATGACGGGTAAGGAAGGGACTGCCCTGCACGGCTAATCGCAGTCTCCATTGTTGTCCTGGTTGACCAGCTTCGCGCCTGCATCAACGCGCTCGCCATCAATGAGGCCTCGTCCCAGGGCTGTTTCTGGCCGGCGCGCGCTGACCACGAGTGGGACTATACAGACAACTATGTTTGCATGCCCTTCGGCATGGCGAACGCTAGAGTCACGTTCCAACGTCTCGCCCGGGCCATGCTCGCGCCTTGCTTGCCGAGACATGATGAGGAGTTGGAGGAGACGCCCGGACCGAGCATGGTTCCCGGGCCCCAGGAGGCGATAGGCCCATGAGGATCGCGCTCATGGAGGTACAAGATCAGGCCACAAGGGAAGCTTCAGCTCTTCAGCGACAAGGCCGCCAAGTGAATTTTTGTTGATACGTGCCAGGTAACTTTTTGGCTTGTCTCGTCTACAGGCGCCCGCTAGGCCGCGTCCCCCCAGGTGATCATGGCACACCCCTGCAACCACCATGCTTCCCATATTTCATCAGTTTTTCATCTATGTAACATGTTTCCTAATGTTTCCCACCTTGCCTGCTCGGCTTTTTGCCGGCATGAATGTCGTCACTCCCGAGCGGGCCCACCTTTGGCCGCCTCAGGAGGAGGACCAGGCACGACGACTTTGCTCGGGTGCGTCCCTGCACATCGAAAAATCCAGTGGCTGAGCTCTGTTTGGCGGGCCGGCCCCGTTCACTTCATCTCCTCCTTGGCCCTCCCATGGCCTTACGGGGGATGCTCTGTGTAGGCTGCAGTGAAGATTCCAGGACCTCAGATAGCGCCATCTACAAGAAGACCCAGACGCAACCCGCCTCGAGGTAGGGACCTCACGAGGCCAAAGCACCCTCGTGAGCTCCCACACACACCTCCCAGTTCTACCATGCTAGCCACGTGTACGAACTCAATGGCTGTACACGCCTGGAGCCCCCGAGGATATGGAGGTGTTCCTTCCCACGTAATGTAGCAGCCATAGCCCAGTGCTGGCGGAGAAGTCAACACTGCCCACCAATGGCTATGCCCATGCAATGTGGAAGCCACAACTCCGTGTCGGCGGTCAACACGGTCCACCAATGACTATGCCCATACAATGTGGAAGCCCTACGCCGAGTGCTGGGGATAAACAACTAAGGGCGCTCTAGCAGTTGCATCCAACCTTAGGAAGGCTCCTTGCGGCCCCGTCTCGCTACATTCCCTTGGATGTATGCATGAGGGGGCTGCATGGGGGCTACCACCGGGTCTACCAGGTCTACCAAACCTGGTCTTCACGCACCCTTCTCAGGAAAAGCCGTTGAGGAAAGGTATGGGAGCCACTCGTACGTCTAGGGGGACTCATGAGCATCGCGACACAGGAGCCTCACTGGCTCCGTAGCCCCTCACTCCCTGGGGCTATCCTTGGTGATCCCGTCCATCCCAATGGTGGTTGAGGTATGCGCGGGGCTGGGCCCTGCCAACACAGAGCACAAGGTGTTCGAAATTTCCAAGCTAAGCCTATCTTCATCATGTTCCCTTCATGAGGGCTGCTCGCACATTAAGGGGAATCCTGAGCATCGTGACTCAGGAGCCTCACTGACCCCATAGCTCCTCACCCCTTGGGACCGTCCTTGGTGATCCAGTCGGCCCCAACGGTGGCTAAGGTATGCATGGGGCCAGGCCCTGCCGACACCGAGCAACACAACAACCAAGAAGGAAGCAAGGCAAAGAGGGCAATCATGCAGTTCGATAGTTATTACAAGTGTTAAAGGTTCCTGCGAATACAAACAAGTTTAATGCGTCCACAAAGCATGCCAAATGATGCAGGAAAGAAGCAAGGAAGAGGAATCAGGAGGAGCCTTCGCCGCCGCTCGCTGATACATCTCCAACGTATCTATAATTTTTGATAGTGTCATGCTATTATATTATATGTTTTGGATGTTTTATATGCATTAATATGCTATTTTATATTATTTTTGGGACTAACCAATTAATCTAGAGCCTAGTGCGAGTTTATGTTTTTGCTTGTTTTTGAGTATTGCAGATATGGAATATAAATCGAAGTCCAAATGGAATAAAATCTTTGCGATGGTTTTTTCTGGAATAAAAGAGATCTACTAGGCTTGGAGTGCAAGACAAGGAAGCTGTCAGGAGGTCACAAGCCAGGGGGCATGACCCCCCCCTCGGCAAGGACTGGCAGGCTTGTGACTCCGTGGAGGAGTCCTAGCCCTAATCTTCATCCTATAAATACACAAATATTCCCCCAATACCAAAAAGATCCACACAAATACTTTTCCACCGCCAGAGGCCTCCATTCTCGAGAGATCCAATCTTGGAGCCTTTTTCGGTAATCTATCGGAGGGGGATTCGATCACGGAGGGCATCTACATTAACTCCATTGCCCCTCTGATAATGCATGAGTAGTCCACCACAGACCTAAGGGTCCATAGTTAGTAGCTAGATGGCTTCTTTGCTCTCTTTGTGCTTCAATACCATGTTCTTCATGATCTTCATGGAGATCTATCCGATGTAATACTCTTTTATGGTGTGTTTGTCGAGATCCAATGAATTGTGGGTTTATGTTCAGATTATCCATGAATATTATTTGAGTCTTTCCTGAATTCTTATATGCACGATTTCATATCTTTGCAAGTCACTTCGAGTTATTGGTTTGGTTTGGCCAACTAGATTGGTAATTCTTGCAATGGGAGAAGTGCTTAGTTTTGTGTTCAATCTTGCGGTGTCCTCAGCCAGTGACAAAGTAGGGGTAGCGAGGCACATATTGTATTGTTGCCATCAAGGGTAACAAGATGGGGTTTTCATCATATTTCTTGAGTTTATCCCTCTACACCATGTCATCTTACCTAATGCGTTACTCTGTTCTTCATGAACTTAATACTCTAGATGCAGGCAGGAGTCGATCGATGTGTGGAGTAATAGTAGTAGATGCAGAATTGTTTTAGTGTATTTGACACGGATATGCATAATCATTGCCTTGGATATCTTCATAATTATTCACTTTTCTATCAATTGCTCGACAGTAATTTGTTCACCCACCGTGATACTTTCCTTCAAGAGAGAAGCCTCTAGTGAAACCTATGGCCCCGGGGTCTACTTTCCATAATATATTTTCAGATCTATAAACCAAAAATACCAAAAATACCTTTCTGCAATTTATTTACCTTTTTACTTTCCGCAACCTTTTACATCTATCTCTATCGGATCTAATCCTTGCAAATAACCATGAAGGGATTGACAACCCCTTTATAGCGTTGGGTGTAAGAGTTTGATTGTTTGTGTAGGTGCATCCATTGGTGACTTTCTTGTTCCTCCTACTGGATTAATGCGTTGGTTCTCAACAACTGAGGGAAATACTTATATACTTCGCTGCATCACCCTTTCCTCATCAAGGGAAAACCAACGCACGCTCAAGAGGTATCCCTCGCCACGTCCGCAGAGAACTCGTCGTCGACATCGCTGGCATCGTCCTCCTCACCACTAACTTATGCAGTTTCAGGAGGCGGTTGAATGGTGATGCGGGTGAACCTCTTCACTAGCGCCTTGACGACAGCCTTCACTACTTCTGCAGTGCTGCTTCGGACCTCGGAGGCGACCAGGCGGATCACGGAGTCGAAGTCGAACCCTGGCTCGCGTAGGTGAAGATGGCTGAAGACGCGCGGCGTGGCCTTAGAAAATAGGTCGCGGCAGTCGCTGTCCAAGACTCCCTCAACCTTGGGAGTGGTTACCTCCAGCGCCTCGACAAACTTCGAAGGAAGCTCCACGAAGCTGCTCTCCGGAGCCGCCTGGGATTCCTGAAACCCTTCCCTGCAGAGGGAGTGGAGCGCTTGGAAAAGCCTAAGCTCGATCGGGGGAAGGGCACTGAGCTCTGCGGTTTTTCTCTTCCCGGCCTCAGCTAGAGCCTTTTTCACTGTCTCGAGCCGCGCCTTCTCTAGGGATGCCTCCTTGTCCCGTGCGTCTAGGTGCCCTCGCACCACAACACCATCGGCCTTCGCTTTGGACAGTTTGGATTCTCGGTTGGTGAGCTAGGCCTTGCAGGTCTTGAGGGCCTCCCGTTGCTCATGTAGTTCTTCCTCGAGCGCGGACTTATCTTCCTGAAGGACCTTCAAGCGAGACTCCGCCTCATTGCGGCACCCCTCAGTAGATGTTGCACCGGCTAGCACCACCTCGAGGGATGCCTTGTCCGATGCAGCCTCCTTATCGCTCCTCGCCATGGTAGCCTTGGCTTGGCCGCAAGACGCCACAACAGAAGCGTTGTCCTGGAGCCACCTAGAGAGGAGCCCATAAGCCCGCTCGCGAGGCGATCGTCAGCACCCGCGAGGGCATTGAGGGAGTCCTAGATTAAGGGGTCCTCAGGAGGCCGACCTATTCCTTATGGGCTGGACTGTATGGGCCATTTGCCGAACATTGGATCGATCAAAGGCCTTGTCTCTAGGAAGGAAGTTTCGAGAATTATGGCTTGTCCTCCACGTTTGATGTAGTGAATAGGCATGTTTATCCCTTCGGCGTGTAACCGACCATGTGTAAACCCTAGGTACCCTCGGCACCTATATAAGACGAAGGGTTTTAGGTTGTAGTCAGAGGACAACTCATCTAGGGTTTAGCTATTTAATCTTGAGGTAGATCGACTCTGTAACCTATACATGATGATTACAATCAATCAGGACATAGGGTATTACCTCCATTGGAGGGCCCTAACCTGGGTAAACATCGTCTCCCTTGTCTCTTGTTACCATTGGTTCTAGTCTCATAGCTCGGGACCCCCTACCCGAGATCCGCCGGTTTTGACACCGACAAGCACCCTGAACTTGGTCTAGGACATCGAGACCACGCGGTGGGGGTATCAGGGCCTCCTCTGGAAGAGTTGCCAGCACGAACGCAGGCGGCGCCTCTTGGGAGACTGCAACACGAGGAGAAGGAGGCTCCCGAGGGTGCGCAACAACCAAGGGAAAGACGAACGCAGACAAATCGATGGGTGGCTGGCCCTTCGAACAGCGGTACCGACATGCCATCAAGGACAGGAGCGACCACACCGATAGGCACTGGGGGCTTCAGAGTCGGAGTGTTGGAGGACACCTTTGGCTTGACGCCTACCTTCTTCTTCCTCATCTTCAGTGCGGGGACGTCCCTAGTTGCTATGCAATGTAAGAGTCATTAGCACCCAAGCTACCAGAGTGCAGGAAAGGCCAAGCCAGGTATTACACCTCAATGTCGACCCACTTCCTGTTCCCCTCTACCCCGAGGGCAGTGATGCCCTCGCCTCTGTCAGCAGGGGCACCATCATGGCAAGGGATAGGGGCACCATGTGCCAGAGCTACCGCCGAAGGGATCGCCACAACCTCGCCCACATGGCCTGTAGGCTGCGACTCGTGCGGGGCGAGGCCGGCACCTCAACTGCCATGCCAACAGAAGCATGGCGCACCAAAGGAGACTCGGCCCCATGCTTCCTAGGGGTCGTCAGGCAGGCGGACCGCATGGCACGAGGGCCGGCACAAGCCCCCTAGGAACCTTGGCGGGACGCGGAGAGCCCGGAGCAGAAAGTTCACCAGCATCGTCGTCATCCTCAAGGTGGTGCAGGAGCACGCTCTCTGACGGAGGAGATGCCCCCGTCGGATCATTGTTTGACGTCTTCTCTGAATCCTCCCCACCCGAGGTGTCGCCAGAGGAAACCGTCACTAGGGAGCCAAGGCCTTCGACTAGGGAGAGCCCCAGTTCGTCGAAGGCAGGCATCTTGGCATCTTCGACTAGGTTGCGTCGGCACGGCGGTACAACAGGGTGCAGGCCCTGGGAAGACCTTTGGGGTCACCATTGAGTAGGGTCGCCATAGCCCTTCTCTACGCTTCAGGGGTTATGCACGTGGACCAGAGCTGGAGGTTGTCGTCGCTGCCCTGATAGTCCCACAGGGGCATAGAGTGGGACTGGAGGGGTGCCAGGCGCTCCATCAAGAACTCCTTCACTATCATCCCCTAGTCAGTTTCCTGGCGCCGATGTCGCGGGAAATCCTCTCCAGGACGGGCTTGGCCCGGGGGTCAATAAGCTTCGCGGAGCTCCACACAGGGATCTTCTTCGATAGACCCTTCGGCAGCTCCAGGCGGGAGTTGGGACTTTCATAATCCATGAAGACCCAGCGGTGCCGGAAGTACTCCACCTTCTTACCGTCCTTTAAGAGCATGTTACCGCTCTGGACCACGACAAAGGAGATGCACACCAACCGTTGAGCACCATCGTGCATGCGCAAACTGAAGAAATGTCGGAAGAGGCCACCGAAGGCTTCACGCCCACGAAGGCCTCGCAGTAAAAGGCGAAGATGGATACGAGCAAGATGGAGTTGGGCTGAAGGTGAAGGGCCTGGATCCCATAGTGATTGAGGATGGCGGTGAAAAACACGGAGAAAGGCGGGACGAGTCCGGCGAAAGATGCTATGAAGGAAGAAAGGATAGGCTTACCTGGGCGAGGGCCGCCTCTCAAAGGAACCACCCCATATCAAGGTCTGCCCGTGCTTGTTGGTCCCGTCCGCCGTCGACGGGAGCACCGGGACTAGGTTGCCATCCTTGGCAATGGAAGACTCGGAGAGCGCCGGCGAGATAGTTGCGGAGGCCAAACTCTAGGCCTCTGGCTTTGACTTGCCGTCAGGGGCCATTCGGAGGAAGGATGGAGCGATGCCGGATATGTAGAGGTCTCAGCTAAGGCCGGGATCTAGGAGCAAGTGCAAGTGCCCAGAAGAGGAAAGCAGTAATGGCTCGGCTCTAGAAGTCAGGCTTTTGTCAGTTCGGGCGGTGTCCATGAGGACGACTAACATCAACCACACGACGTGCACCAGTCCTGGCCCCATAGGCAATTGGGGCCCGCGGCCCTTCGGGCCATCCTCAAGACTTCGCCCTAAGGTTGGCTCGAGCGTGCCTTGGGCCCGGGGGCTACTATTGGTGTTCTGGGAACGGGGGTACCCAGACCCGCCTGCCTGCGAAGCAGGACATGGCCCACTTCATCAGGCAGGTTGGCCTGGTGTGGCTCTACTCGAGACAAGGCCCTCGTGAGGACCCCGGGCTCGCGAGGAAGGACGACACCAAAGCGAACAAGGATGGGCCTCCTCAGGCCCCCTCCTGAGCAGCGGAGATCTCTATGTAGAGCCCGGCCTCCGGAGTCAAAGGTGATGCAAGGAAGGATAGGCGGGCGTGAGCGCGCCAGGTGGCACAGTTTCCCCATTGGTGCAAAGGGAGCAAGGACGTACGCAGATTCCCAAAGAACCGCCCAAGGGTTTCCATTCTGGTGCAACAAGACCACGACCGCAAGCCTCGCGAGATGGATGTCATTGCTGAGCCCACCATTGCATCCTCGACAACCACTTTGCAGGCGAAGACCACCTTTGGACAGGGGCGGATGTACTCTTGTCCCCCTTCAAAATTGGCTGTTGTGGGATCCCTTCCCTACCCGGGCCACCGCTATATATAGAGGCTAGGTCACACCATAGAAGGTGATCCGGGGGTCCAACACTTAGCCACTCGATGAACCACCACCAAGAAGAAAGCCAAGAACACCTCTTGAGCGCCCTCACGAGGCTCAAGCCCACTGTACTAGTTCATACACCAAACCTCCGCAAGAGGCAATCCACCAAAGTAGGAGTAGGGTATTACGCTTCATAGCGGCCCGAACCTGGGTAAACTTCCATGTTCATCTTCTTCCTCGTCATCGAGCGAGTTTGTCGTAGTAACCATCATGTAGCAAGCTAGGTTGGGTTAGGCTACAGGGAACCTTCACACACGCCCCTTCGTTCAAACCTTGAGTGTTTTGCGGAGCCCAAAATCCGACAGAACCGGTCATAGCTAAAGAACAAACTATCATTTACAATGTTGATCCAATTGTACCTACTGCTTATATTGAGAAATCACCTTTTCCTGTTAGGATAAACGAACATGCTAAGGTATCAACTATGGTCCGCAAGAGTAATATTAGAGCACCTAAGCCCCCAAAACAAATTAAAGTAGGGCCTAATGTTTCTATGGTTAAAGATCTTTTGGTAGAAAATATTGATGGACATGTTATTTACTTCTGTGATGAAGCTGCTAGAATTGCTAAACGCGATGGAAAAGACAAACATAGACCCATAGTTGGCATGCCTATTGTCTTGGTTAAAATAGGAGATCATTTTTATCATGGCTTATGTGATATAGGTGCTAGTGTGAGTGCTATTCCTTTTACTTTATACCGAGAAATGAATGACATAGCACCAGCTGAAATAGAAGATATTGATGTTACTATTAAACTTTCTAATAGAGACACCATCACACCACTTGGGTTTGTTGGAGATGTGGAAGTCTTGTGTGGGAAAATAAAATATCCTACTGATTTTCTAGTTCTTTGTTCCCCACAAGATGACTTTTGTCCCATTATCTTTGGTAGACCTTTCTTGAACACTATTAATGCTACGATAGATTGTAAAAGGGAAACCGCCAGTGTTAGGTTTGGTGATGTGTCTCATGAGTTTAATTTTTCCAAGTTTAGTAGACAATCCCGTGATAAAGAACTACCAGTAAGGATGAAATAATTGGTATTGCTTCTATTTCCGTTCCTCCTACCGATCCACTAGAACAATATTTGCTAGACCATGAAAATGATATGCACTTGCATGAAAGAAATGAAATGGATAAAATTTTCTTTGAACAACAGCCTCTACTAAAGCACAATTTGGCTATTAAAACTCTAGGAGGTCCTCCTCCACCTAAAGGTGATCATGTGTTTGAATTAAAACAGTTTCCAAACACTCTGAAGTATGCTTATGTTGATGAGAAAAAGATATGTCTTGTTATTATTAGTGCTAACATTTCAGAACATGAAGAAGAAAGATTATTAAAAAATCCGAGGAAACATCGGGCTGCTATTGGATATACTCTCTATGATCTTAAGGGCATTAGTCCCACTATATGTCAGTACAAGATCAATATGGAACTTGATGCCAAACCAATTGTTCATCATCAACGACGATTAAATCCCAAGATGAAAAAAGTGGTAAGAACTAAAATATTAAAGCTTCTGGAAGCAAGTATAATCTATCCCATAGTTGATAGTAGATGGGTAAGTCTTGTTCATTGTGTCCCTAAGAAAGTGGGTATTACTATTGTTCCTAATGATAAAAATCAACTTATCCCACAGAGAATTGTTACTGACTATAGAATGGTAATTGATTTTACAAAAATAAATAAAGCTACTAGAAAGGATCACTACCCTCTGCCTTTTATTGATCAAATGCTTGAAAGATTATCTAAGCACATGCACTTTTGTTTCCGGGATGGATATTCTAGTTTCTCTCAAATACTCGTGTCACAATCTGATCAAGAGAACACCACCTTTCTTGTCCTTTTGGAACCTATGCTTATAGGCGTATGCCTTTGGTTTATGCAATGCACCCGCTACCTTTCAAAGATGCATGACTGCTATATTCTCTAATTTTTGTGAAAAGATTGTGGAGGTTTCATGGACGATTCTTCCATTTATGGAACTTCTTTTGATGATTGCTGATCGAGTTTTGCAGAGATGTGAGCGAACTAATATTGTCTTGAATTGGGAGAAGCCCCAATTTATGGATAATGAAGGTATTGTCTTGGGGCATAAAATTTCCGAACGAGGTATTGAGGTGGATCAAGCTAAAGTTCATGCAATTGAGAAAATGCCATGTCCTAAAGATATTAAAGGTATTCGAAGTTTCCTTGGCCATGCTGGTTTCTATGGGAGGTTTATTAAAGACTTCTCAAAATTTCTAGGCTTCTTACTAATCTTTTACAAAAGGATATTCCCTTTGTTTTTTATGATGATTGTGTGGAAGCCTTGGAAACACGTAAGAAAGCCTTAACCACTGCACCTATTGTTCAACCACCTGATTGGAACTTGCCTTCTGAAATTATGTGTGATGCTTGTCATCATGCTCTTGGGGCTGTTCTAGGATAAAGAGTAGATAATAAATTAAATGTTATCCATTACGCTAACAAAACTCTAGACAATGGCCAAATCAATTATGCCACTACTGAAAAAGAATTTTTAGCAGTTGTGTTTGCTTGTGAGAAATTTACATCTTACATTGTTGATTCCAAAGTTATTGCTCATACCAATCATGCTGCTATTAAATACCTTATGGAAAATAAATATGCTAAACCTAGACTCATTAGGTGGGTTCTCTTGCTTCAACAATTTTATTTACACATTACTGATAGGAAAGGTGTTGAGAACCCTGTAGCTGATAACTTGTCTAGGTTAGAAAATATTCTTGATAACCTACTACCTATTTATGATAGTTTTCCTGGTGAACAATTAGCTGCAATAAATGTTTCTCAAAACACTCCATGGTATGCTGATTATGCTAATTACATTGTTGCTAAATATATTCCACCTAGTTTCACATACCAACAAAAGAAAAAAAATTCTTTTATGATTTTAGACATTACTTTTGGGATGACCCACATCTTTATAAAGAAGGAGTAGATGGTATGATTAGACGTTGTGTACCTGAGCATGAACATGAACAAATCCAATGGAAATGTCATTCCGAAGCCTATGGAGGACATCATGCGGGAGATAGAACTACTCATAAGTTTATCTTATCTTGTGATGAATTTCAAAGAATTGGTAATATCAGTAAGCACCAGGAAATGCCTATGAATTATTCTCTTGATGTTGAACCATTTGATGTTTGGGGTTTTGATTATATGGGACCTTTTCCTTCCTCTAATTGGTATACTCATATTTTGGTTGTTGTTAATTATGTCACTAAGTGGGTATAAGCTATTCCAACTAGTAGTGTTAATCATAAAACTTCCATTAAAATGCTTAAATAAGTTATTTTCCCAAGGTTTGGAGTCCCTAGATATCTAATGACTGATGGTGGTTCACATTTTATCCATGGTTCTTTCCGTAAAATGCTTGCTAAATATGATGTTAACCATAGAATTACATCACCCTATCATCCTCAATCTGGTGGTCAAGTTGAACTTAGCAATAGTGAAATAAAATTAATATTACAAAAAACTGTCAATAGGTATCGAAAGAATTGGTCTAAGAAATTAGATGATGCACTTTGGGCCTATAGAACAAGTTATAAAAATCCTATGGGTATGTCTCCATACAAGATGGTACATGGAAAGCTTGTCATTTGCCTCTAGAGTTAGAACATAAAGCATTTTGGGAAATTAAAGAACTCAATTATGACTTCAAGCTTGCTGGTGAAAAGAGGTTATTTGATATTACCTCACTATATTAATGGAGAACCCAAGCTTCTGAAAATGCCAAGCTATTTAAAGAAAAAGTTAAAAGATGGCATGACAAAAGAATCCAAAAGCGAGAATTCAAAGTTGGAGCATATTTGCTTTTGTACAATTGTCGTTTCAGATTTTTTGCAGGAAAACTTCTCTCTAAATGGGAAGGACCATATGTTATCAAAGAAGTTTATTGCTCTTCCGCTATCAAGATTAGTAACACCAAAGGACACTGGAGGAACACATAAGAGAAACCTTTCGGAACACTCCAGAATCGTGAAAAATAAGAGGTGCGTGATACGGTAAGTAAACGGACTCCGAAAAATCTGAAAAAATATTTTTTATCAGTTTTGGAATATGTCAAAATTTTGGAAAATAAAAAATAAACAAGAAGGCAACCGAGGTGAGCACGATACACCAGGGCTGCCTGCCCTCCCTGCGCGCCCTGGTGGGTGGTGCCCACCTCGGGAACCTTCCCGACTCTGTTTTCCTTTCATTTTCCTGATTTCCAAGAATAAAAATTCCCTATATATAGCCCCGATTGTGTTAACCACCGCATCGCGAGATTTTCCTTTGTTCTTGTTTCGTGTTGTTTCCTGTTAGATCTAGATCTCCATGGCTTCACCAAGTTCTCCCAAGGACAAGTTCTTCGAGAAGGTCATCAACCCATACTTGTCAGAGGTTATGAAGCACCCTTAATCATTGAGATGTATGAGGGGGGTTCTCCACATCCGCGATGTTCAAAGACATGAGAAGGCCATGAGGGAAGCAATGGAACAAGACGTCTTCAAGTGCAAAGGGATGGTGGAGCGTGGACTTAGTGCGAATCACTCCATGATCACGGAATTCACCTGTGATTACATGGTGGATGGATGATCGTCTCCAACGTATCTACTTGTCCTAACACTTTTTCTCTTGTTTTGGACTCTAATTTGCATGATTTGAATGAAACTAACCCGGACTAATGCTATTTTCAATAGAACTACCATGGTGTTGTTTTTTGTGCAGAAATAAAAGTTCTCGGAATCAAACGAATTTTTTTGGAGATTATTTTTGGAATACATGAGTAATATTGGGGCCGGGAGCCACGAGAGGGGGGCGAGGGTGGCCACCCTCCACCAAGGCACGCTATACGTCCCTAGCGTGGCCTAGTGGAGCATGCCCACCTCGTGGACCCTCTGACCCTAATTCTAGCGCTATAAATTCCCAAATTTAGAGAGAGAAAAATCGGAGAGAAAGTTTCATCACGTTTCATGATACGGAACCGCCGCCACCTCCTGTTCTTCATCGGGAGGCCAGATCTGGAGACCGTTTCGGGCTACGGAGAGGGGAATCTCTGGTATTCATCAACATCAACCCTTCTCCATCGCCAATTCTATGAGGCTCCCCACCGGGAGTGAGTAATTCCTTCATAGGTGTAGCGACCCGACCTGAAAGGTCAAGTCTCCGGTGTTTCCGTACCATCCCAAGATCATGCTGGTACACACATGGTACATCAATGCATATATCAAAGGGAAATCACATAACATTTTATTAACGAAATATCATATCGAGTCCTTTATTACAATAATCATTACAATAAAGTGGCCGAAGGCCAACTCATGACAATAGCTAAGTCTTGCGGAAGCGTCATGGTAGATGAGTCCATCTGACTCCAAAGGGCATCTCGCCAAGTGTAGAGCGTGTCCTCACTCCTGGTCGGAAAAGTACTCTGCAACATGATACGTTGCAGCCGTGTAGGTCAGCATATGGAATATGCCGGCAAAGTCACAAGAGAGGGGGTGTAAATAATCAGCTAGTCTACATGCATATATGGCAAGTGGGGTGGTAAGTTTTTGCGTAAAGCCAAGTTTTTCCTACATCAAAAGAGGGGCTAAGCAAAAATATTACTAAGTTGGTTGATTAATGAGATGGTTCTGCCAACCAATCCTCATACCCAAATTATTAATGCCCACATCATCATATTCATTTGTGTTGAGAATTCCGAAAGTTTCAGTTCCTTTGGCTCAAGTCGTCCATGACCGTGGACACGGCTAATCGATTAGGTTGAGTACTCTGCAGAGCTTTGCACACGTTCCCCACAAGATTTGATCGCCTCCGTTGGATTCCTCGCACTTCAGGGTGTTTGAGGAATGGATGACCAAAACATGGTCTTCTAAGGGGTCCCACTGAGACTCTGTCGGTGCCCATCCTTTCCTACCGTTCTTCTACATCTCGTAGCACTGCCTGTCCAGTGTCGCCACAATATCCAACCAAGCCAGAACCCATAATGGCTTGTGGCTGTGCAGGTAAGCCTTGGGTCTTGAAGCATCCTTCCATCCCTTCGTGCCTGGGTGGACCTTTCCGCATGAATACTGGCACATCTCCAGCATCACCTAGGCTAACCACTGGTTTCTCCAGGGCGCCGTTCAACCATCATCCACCCGGAGGTGAGTTGAAAACTTGATGTCTTGAAGTCTTGATCATCATAGGTCTTGAAGTTATTACCTCACAACCCTCATGATTCACACAACCCACCCCGTCTACTAACAGCATAGCAAAACAAATGTAACATTTCCCGAGGTCAAAGATGTCAAAGGGGTTGAGGGGGGTGGTACCTACCACATGATACTACTTCAATGTAACCAAGTTTCCAACTAACCTATCTTGCATGCAATTGGGGAGATGGTAGAACTAATGCATATAAAACATGGGTAAAAACATAATCAAGGTGACTTGCCTGATTGATGATCTTCGTACGTGAGTGACTCTAGGTAACAAGCTTCGCACTTCGGATAATCTAACGAAGCAAACAAGCACTCAATAAGCATACAACAAAATATGTAATTCCCAAACATCAACAATGAACTAGTAAACAATCAAGACAAAAACAATGCACACATCCAAACAAGAAAACACACAAGGTTTTGTTTACTAGAAGATGATGGGAAAATCAATACTAAGATAACTAAACTATTTGTATTAACAAAACAATGGTTGACAGCAAGTAAACAATAAATATTTTTACTAATAAACAGAATAAAATCATTTTAAAGTTTTGTAAGAAAAACTTTAGTAAAGTTTTGATAAACAAAACTATATGAAGCAACTATAGTTTTACTAACAAAAGAATGAAACTAAACTTATTATTTATTACTAAGACATTATCTAAACAGAATGGAAATTACTAAAAACTTGGCTTAGAAAACAGAATTAAATTATATGAAACTTTGTTGAAAGAAAACTATTACTAACTAGTTGTTTTAGTTCAAATTAAACCTATTAGAAAAGAAGTTGTGATTCCTATATTAATAAAGAAATAAACTAAGCAATTTAATATTTTTATTAACAGTAAGTAAAACACTAAATTTTTAAGCAACAGAACCTATTAAACAAACAAAACTAAATTCTAATTTAAACTAACTAAATCTAAGTTAAATAAAACTATACTAACTAATAGGTAGAATCTGTTTATAGCTAAAACACTAAGAAAAATCATCCTAAAAATTCTCAAACTAAACAGGAAGGTATTCCTAACTAATACCAAACAGTAGCAAAAAGATTCATGTCAAAATCTATTTTCAAACTCTAGTTATTCAGATTTGAATGTATTGAGAAAATTTGATTCAATTCAAATTTTATAGTTCAAATTTGAAATTTAAAAGTACAGGGTGAAACTAAATGAAAAATGTGAGCTATTGCAAAAAGAATAAACTCAAAACATTAAATAGATTAAAAGTTATAGCTAAAACAAATTCAGAATAGTTTCTGTTAACTAAAACAAAACAGAAAAAAGGAAAAAAAATCTACCGGACGGCCAGGGGTGACGTGGCAGACCCCTATTGGCTGGCTAGCGCGTGCGTGTATGAGATACGGACGGGCGACCGAACTCTAATGAAAAACGATTCGGGGCTAAGTTAATCTAATCGGGGCCGTTGAGTAAAGATCCGATGGATGGGGATGGGTCCGATGACTTACCGGAGCGGGAGGAGGTCTCCGGCGAGTGGTGGCGATGGCCGGTGGTCGGAGGAGGTCGGGGAGGCGTCTCCGGTGGTCGAGGGAGGCAGCGGAGTGGTCCGGGCGGCGGCGCTTGACGTCCGGCGTCGAACGGTGGCGTCGGAGAGGCGAGGGGAGGTCGGAGTCGATGGCCACGAGCAATGGGGAGCTCCGGTGGTGGCAGGGGCTCCGGCGAGGGTTTGCGGCGGCGTTCTGGTGACGGGAGAGGGGGCTCGGGGGGTAAATGGAAGCGGGGAGTTGGGGCTCTTATATAGGCCGGAGAGGAGTCGGGGAAAGGAAAGGAGGGCGCGGATCCGGCGATGGAGAGAATCACGGCGGCGACGCGGAGGGAGGAAGGGGACGACCGGTGCGGAAGTTTCAAGCGGTCGGGTGGGTCCGGGCTGTCAGCGAGAGCGGGAGCGTCGGCAGCGCGTCGGTCGGCCGAAATCAAGGGGATTCGGCATTTAAGAGGTGGGCCGGCCCGAATCGTTTCTTAATTCCTTTCCTTTTTTAATAAAATAGCATAATAAAAAGCTTTTATGGCAAATAATATATTTCCAAATATAGGAGTGTTATATATAAAAATTATCAGAATAAAATATTCCATTTAATGAACATTTTTATTCTGGTATTGGAATATTTCGAAAAAAATATTATTTTCAGAATTGGCCTAATTGTTTTAAATCCTTTTTTTGCAAATATTTTCAAAATAACTCCTGGTAATTATTGTTCAAATAAATCACCAATTTGGTCCTGGTGTGGAGTGTCATCTTCCTCCTCTCTTATTTGAACTTTTTATCAAGATTTCAAATAGGTGAAAGCAACATGGAAAAAAAATAGGAAGGTCTTTCAGAATTTGAAAAGGGGCATTTCAACAATACCACACATTCAAGCAATGATGGTGATAAATACATAGCTATATTCATAACATTGCAAAATGGAATTTGGGATGTTACAAACCTACCCACCTTAAGATGAATCTCTCCCTCGAGATTTGGGTTGGCTAGAAAATAGGTGCGGGTGGTCTCTACGAAGATCTTCTTCGCGTTCCCAGGTGGCTTCTTCCTCGGTGTGGTGACTCCACAGAACTTTACAGAACTTGATGATCTTGCTGCTTGTAACTCTGTTAGCAGTCTCGAGGATCCTGACAGGCTTCTCCTCGTAAGTCAGATCACTGTCAAGCTGTATGGCCTCTAGGGGCACGGTGTCTCTCAAAAGGATATCAGCCATCTCAGCATGGCATTTCTTCAGCAGGGACACATGGAACACATCATGAACTCTGACCAATCCTTCCGGCAATACTAGCTTGTATGCAACTTCGCCTCTACGTTCAAGAATTTTGTAGGGGCCTATGAATCTGGGTGCTAACTTTCCTTTAACACCAAACCTCTTGATTCCTCGAAGTGGGGACACACGAAGATATGCTCGGTCTCCCACTTCATACGTTACTTCCTCGCGTTTGTTGTCAACGTAGCTCTTTTGCCGGGATTGAGCTATCTTGAGTCTATCACGAATCAACTTGACTTTATCTTCTGAATCTCGAATAAGGTCGGGACCAAAAAGTTGTCGGTCTCCAACACCATCCCACGTCAGTGGTGTTCTGCACCTCCTTCCGTATAAGGCTTCGAAAGGGGCGATCTTCAGACTGGTCTGATAACTGTTGTTGTATGAGAATTCTGCATAAGGTAAGTTGTCATCCCAACTAGATCCATAATCTAGCGCACAAGCTCTCAACATGTCTTCCAGAATCTGGATGACTCTCTCAGTCTGTCCATCGGTCTGCGGATGAAAAGTTGTATTGAACTCCAGTCTCGTACCCAAAGTTTCATGTAGTTGATGCCAAAACTTTGAGGTAAATTGTGTTCCTCTATTTGACACGATACTCCTCGGAACTCCATGTAGACACACGATCCTGGTCATGTATATCTTGGCTAACTTAGCACTGGTATAGGTGGTCTTCACCGGGATGAAATGAGCCACCTTGGTCAAGCGATCAACCACTACCCAGATGGAATCATAACCTAAACGGGTCTTGGGCAATCCTGTGATGAAATCCATACCCAGCTTTTCCCATTTCCACTCGGGTATCGGCAAAGGTTGGAGTAACCCTGCTGGTTTCTGATGTTCCGCCTTTACTCGCTGACAAACATCACATATTGCAACGTGTTCTGCAATATCCTTCTTCATACCTATCCACCAATAACTCTCTTTCAAGTCCAGATACATCTTAGTATTGCCTGGGTGTATCGAGTAAGGTGAATCGTGGGCTTCCTGAAGTATCAACTTCCTGAGCTCTGGGTCATTGGGCACATAGATGCGGTTCTCAAACCACAGAGTTCCTTGCTCATCCTCACGAAAACCTTTAGCTTTACCATCTTTCATTCTTTTCTTAATCTCAGCTATTTCCTTGTCCGTCTTCTGGGCTTCACGAATTCTTTTGGTCAATGTGGACTGGATCTCTAGTGTGGCAACATATCCGCTTGGAACTATCTCTAGCCTGAGCTCTTTGAGATCATCGGCTAACTCCTGGGGTAATCCTCCCGCTGTTAGTGTGTTCACATAGGCTTTGCGACTCAAGGCATCGGCTACAACATTTGCCTTACCTGGATGGTAGTGTAATCTCATGTCATAGTACTTGATTAACTCTAACCATCTCCTCTGTCTCAGGTTCAACTCTTTCTGCGTGAAGATATATTTCAGGCTCTTATGGTCGGTGTAAACATCACAACTATTTCCAATAAGGAAATGTCTCCAGGTCTTGAGTGCGTGCACTACGGCTGCTAGTTCCAAATCATGGGTGGCATAATTCAACTCATGAGGTCATAGTTGTCTGGATGCATAAGCTACAACCTTTCCATCTTGCATGAGTACTCCTCCAAGTCCTTGACGTGAAGCATCACAATAAACCTGGAAGTCCTTCCGAATATTGGGCAAAATCAACACTGGGGCTGTGACCAAACGTTTCTTCAACTCCTGGAAACTGGCTTCACATTCCTCAGTCCAAATATACTTATACTCTTTCTTCAACAACTCCGTCATGGGCTTGGCAATCTTTGAGAAATTCTCAATGAATCTCCGGTAATATCCGGCAAGTCCGAGGAAACTGCGGATATCCTTAACTGAGGTGGGTGACCTCCACTCGGTGATGGCTTCAACCTTAGCAGGGTCCACTGCTATTCCATCTCCGGAAATAATATGTCCAAGGATTCCGACTTCCGTCAGCCAAAATTCACATTTGCTGAACTTGGCATATAATGATGCTCTCTGAGCTTCTCTAGAACTAAACATAAATGTTCCTTGTGTTCTTCCTCGTTCTTGGAGAATATCAAAATGTCATCGATGAACACCACGACAAACTTATCCAGGTATCCATGAATATTTTGTTCATCAAACTCATGAAGTAAGCAGGAGCATTTGTCAAACCAAAAGACATGACGGTATACTCATACAAGCCATACCTTGTGGTAAAAGCTGTTTTGGGTATATCCTATTCACGAATTTTCAACTGGTGATACCCTGATCGAAGATCGATCTTGGAGAATACTTTGGCTCCTATGAGCTGATCAAACAAGTCGTTAATCATCGGCAGAGGATACTTGTTCTTGATAGTTACCTCATTCAAGGCACGATAGTCAACTACCATTCTCAAGGTTTTATCCTTCTTCTCCACCAAAAGTACTGGGGCTCCCCAAGGTGAAGAACTTGGGCGAATATACCCCTTGTACAATAACTCCTTGATTTGCTTCTTGATTTCCAATAGATCATTTGCAGGCATCCGATAGGGTCTCTTGGAAATTGGAGCTATTCCTGGCAATAGCTCTATCAGAAACTCAATCTCCCTATCTGGTGGCATGCCTGGTAATTCTTCCAGGAATACATCCGGAAAGTCTTTTACCACAGGTAGTTCCTCCTGAACAACTCCTGTGAGGGAATTTAACCGAGCACTCATCCGTGTGCGTCGGGATACATACTTAATCCTCTTGTTCTCCGGGGTGGTGAGCAAGATAGACTTGCTGGGACAGTCAAGATTTCCTTCGTACTTGGTCATCCAATCCATGCCTAGGATTACATCCAATCACTGGGATTCTAAGACGATGAGGTCGGTGGGAAAAACATGGTTTCCTATGTGTAGTTTCAAGGCATGGCATCCTATCCCTGCCATCATCATACCTCCTGGGGAACTGACCTTAAAGGGCTGACTAAGGGTTCTGGTGGGCAAACCATATTTATCCACAACTACCCTTGATATGAATGAATGAGTTGCACCGGAATCAAAAAGTACTGTAACTGGACATGAATGCAATAAAAACTTACCAACCACAATCTCGGGTTGATCATAGACTTCTTCCACGTCGAGGTGGTTCACCTGGGCACGAGGAAACGGATTTGGGTTCTTGGCTGCTGCGTTGCCGTTTCCATTTCCCTGCTTGCTCTGGGGACACTCAGTAGCATAGTGCCCTGTCTTCTGACACTTGAAGCAGGTTATGTGACTCAGATCCTTCTGAGTAGGAGCGTGACGGTACTGGTTGTTGTTCCCATTCCCATTGTCATTCTTGAAGTTGCCATGGTTGGGACGGTTGTTCCCATTTCCTCCATGGTTGTGGCCTCCATGGTTGTGCACAACATGAGTGTGCTTTCCAAACTTACCGGTTCCTGATCCGGTATTCCCTGAGTACGGGGAGTAGCAAAGCTTCTGATGAGCTCCAGAGTTGAACTTCCCCTGAGTGTACTTCCACTTGCGGTTCTCAATTTGCTGCTGTTTACCCTCCAAGATGAGGGCCTTGTCCACCAGCTCTTGGTAGTTGTTGAAGGTAGCCAATACCAGCTGTATGCTCAACTCATCATTGAGTCCTTCCAGAAACTTTTCTTGCTTGGCCGCATCATCGGCCACATCTCCGGGTGCATAACGAGCCAACATGCTAAACTCTTCCACGTATTGGGCCACAGAGCGATTACCCTGGCGCAAGTTGCGAAACTCGCGCTTCTTCAGACTCATGGCTCCAGCTGAGACATGAGCGGTGCGGAAAGCAAGCTTGAACTGCTCCCAAGTCACACCTGCAATGGGATAAGTGGTGGTGTAGTTCTCCCACCATGAAGTTGCTGGTCCGTCCAGTTGATGTGCGGCAAAGCGCACCTTCTCAGCGTCAGTGCATCCAGTGGTGATGAGTTCTCTCTCCATCTTGCAGAGCCAGTCATCTGCCACAATGGGCTCAGTGCTGTTGGAGAAAGTTGGAGGATTCAACCTCAGAAAACGGGTGAGGTTGTCAGCCTGAGGGGGATGGTGGTTGTTGTTGTTCTGGTTGTTGGTCTAATTCTGAATCAACAGCTGCATCAATGCATTCTGCTGCTGGAGGAGTTGCGTGAGTTCCGGCGGGAAGGTGGAGTCGGACTCACGGCATGGAGGCATCTTGCTGTTTTTAGAGGGATGAGAATTAGAATAGAACAAGGGTCTAGAAAGAAATTCACTACCCATATGCAATGCACAATCATATCACATCAAACACTCATTCATTTATTCAATCAATGTCAAACATCGAGATACAAATCTCCATCAAACTAAACATCGACCTACGATTTAACATTGAAAATAAAAGATACATGGAGGGCATGACTATAGTTTTCCTCAGAAGTACATGGTGACTGAGCCTCCTCCAGTGGTGCTCTCCTCATAGTCATCATCGTCGCTGATGAAAGGAGCCAAGTATCCCTCGGGATGAAGATTTTCACCCATGTCCATCTGTTCCTCCAGAGTGGCGATGCGAGTGTTCAGCTTGTCAATCCTCTCTAAGAAATCCTTCACCTCATACTCATGCTCGTACTCGGCTTCCCGTAAGTCAGCTTCGAGGTCAATCTCATGGTTCATCAGATTCTTGATTGTCTTCGTATCAGCACGAACTCGAAGCTCCAGAGTCCTGATGTGAGTCTCCAAGGTCTGGCGTTAGGAAATGGTGGTGTCTGTAGTGGGAGGGGTTATGATGTTTCCATGGACATCCCTACGACAAACCATGTTGAGTCCTGGTGAAATGGTTCCACCTCTGTATTCCTCCTAAATACGTCCAAGGGCACGATGGTTGGCCATGTCTCTCCCAAGTATCCAGCTGGGTGCCACAAACTTGAAGTCGATGGGTTCCTTCCGATTCCCAAAGGTCTTCCCTGGGATGTGCACCTCGATCCTGTAGCGTCCATCTTGGGGAAAGGACATGATAGGAGTCCCGGTGATGCTCGACAAAGAAATCCTCACGTCCTTGACGATCCTCATCAGCTCCTTACCAAAGGGCATCGTTGCGTCAGGCTGGCAAAACTCCGTGATCAACACTGGGATGAAGGTGGCCATCTATAAATTTTGAAATATTCGGAGAGAAGTCAAAAACGAGTAGATGAGAGTATAAGAATTTTAAAGACAAAGAGAAATGAGTCCTAAGGCTTTCCAATCCTAGAGGTTACGTCCTACGGTCAGCATGTGCTCTGATACCATTTCTGTAGCGACCCAACCTGAAAGGTCAAGTCTCCGGTGTTTCCGTACCATCCCAAGATCATGCTGGTACACACACGGTACATCAATGTATATATCAAAGGGAAATCACACAACATTTTATTAACGAAATCTCATATCGAGTCCTTTATTACAATAATCATTACAATAAAGTGGCCGAAGGCCAACTCATGAGAATAGCTAAGTCTTGCGGAAGCGTCATGGTAGATGAGTCCATCTAACTCCAAAGGGCATCTCGCCAAGCGTAGAGCGTGTCCTCACTCCTGGTCCGAAAAGTACTCTGCAACATGATACGTTGCAGCCGTGTAGGTCAGCATATGGAATATGCCGGCAAAGTCACAAGAGAGGGGGTGAAAATAATCAGCTAGTCTACATGCATATATGGCAAGTGGGGTGGTAAGTTTTTGCGTAAAGCCAAGTTTTTCCCACATCAAAAGAGGGGCTAAGCAAAAATATTACTAAGTTGGTTGATTAATAAGATGGTTCCGCCAACCAATCCACATACCCAAATTATTAATGCCCACATCATCATATTAATTTGTGTTGAGAATTTCGGAAGTTTCAGTTCCTTTGGCTCAAGTCGTCCATGACCGTGGACACAGCTAATCGATTAGGTTGAGTACTCTACAGAGCTTTGCACACGTTCCCCACAAGATTTGATCGCCTCCGTTGGATTCCTCGCACTTCAGGGTGTTTGAGGAACGGATGAACAAAACATGGTCTTCTAAGGGGTCCCACTGAGACTATGTCGGTGCCCATCCTTTCCTACCGTTCTTCTACATCTCGTAGCACCGCCTGTCTAGTGTCGCCACAATATCCAACCAAGCCAGAGCCCATAATGGCTTGTGGTTGTGAAGGTAAGCCTTGGGTCTTGAAGCATCCTTCCATCCCTTCGTGCGTGGGTGGACCTTTCCGCGTGAATACCGGCACATCTCCAGCATCACCTAGGTTAACCACTGGTTTCTCCAGGGTGCCGTTCAACCATCATCCACCCCGAGGTGATTTGAAAACCTGAAGTCTTGAAGTCTTGATCATCATAGGTCTCGAAGTTATTACCTCACAACCCTCATGATTCACACAACCCACCCCGTCTACTAACAACATAGCAAAACAAATGTAACGTTTCCCGGGGTCAAAGATGTCAAAGGGGTTGAGGGGGGGTGGTACCTACCACATGATACTACTTCAATGTAACCAAGTTTCCAACTAACCTATCTTGCATGCAATTGGGGAGATGGTAGAACTAATGCATATAAAACATGGGTAAAAACATAATCAAGGTGACTTGCCTGATTGATGATCTTCGTACGTGAGTGACTCTAGGTAACAAGCTTCGCACTCTGGATAATCTAACGAAGCAAACCAGCACTCAATAAGCATACAACAAAATATGTAATTCCCAAACATCAACAATGAACTAGTAAACAATCAAGACAAAAACAATGCACACATCCAAACAAGAAAACACACAAGGTTTTGTTTACTAGAAGATGATGGGAAAATCAATACTAAGATAACTAAACTATTTGTATTAACAAAACAATGGTTGACAGCAAGTAAACAATAAATAGTTTTACTAATAAACAGAATAAAATCATTTTAAAGTTTTGTAAGAAAAACTTTAGTAAAGTTTTGATAAACAAAACTATATGAAGCAACTATAGTTTTACTAACAAAAGAATGAAACTAAACTTATTATTTATTACTAACACATTATCTAAACATAATGGAAATTACTAAAAACTTGGCTTAGAAAACAGAATTAAATTATATGAAACTTTGTTGAAAGAAAACTATTACTAACTAGTTGTTTTAGTTCAAATTAAACCTATTAGAAAAGAAGTTGTGATTCCTATATTAATAAAGAAATAAACTAAGCAATTTTATATTTTTATTAACAGTAAGTAAAACACTAAATGTTTAAGCAACAGAACCTATTAAAAAAACAAAACTAAATTCTAATTTAAACTAACTAAATCTAAGTTAAATAAAACTATACTAACTAATAGGCAGAATCTGTTTATAGCTAAAACACTAAGAAAAGTCATCCTAAAAATTCTCAAACTAAACATGAAGGTATTCCTAACTAATACCAAATAGTAGCAAAAAGATTCATGTCAAAATCTATTTCCAAATTCTAGTTATTCAGATTTGAATGTTTTGAGCAAATTTGATTCAATTCAAATTTTATAGTTCAAATTTGAAATATAAAAGTACAGGGTGAAACTACATGAAAAATGTGAGCTGTTGCAAAAAGAATCAACTCAAAACATTAAATATATTAAAAGTTATAGCTAAAACAAATTCAGAATAGTTTCTGTTAACTAAAACAAAACAGAAAAAGGAAAAAAAATCTACCGGACGGCCAGGGGTGACGTGGCAGATCCCTATTGGCTGCCTAGTGCGTGCATGTATGAGATACGGGCGGGCGACCGAACTCTAATGAAAAACGATTCGGGGCTAAGTTAATCTCATCGGGGCCGTTGAGTAAAGATCCGATGGATGGGGATGGGTCTGATGACTTACCGGAGCGGGAGGAGGTCTCCGGCGAGTGCGGGCGATGGCCGGTGGTCGGAGGAGGTCGGGGAGGCGTCTTCGGTGGTCGAGGGAGGCAGCGGAGTGGTTCGGGCGGCGGCGCTTGACGTTCGGCGTCGAACGGTGGCGTCGGAGAGGCGAGGGGAGGTCGGAGTCGATGGCCACGAGCAATGGGGAGCTCCGGTGGTGGCAGGGGCTCCGGCGAGGGTTTGCGGCGGCGTTCTAGCGACGGGAGAGGGGGCTCGGGGGGGGGGGAATGGATGCGGGGAGTTGGGGCTCTTATATAGGCCGGAGGGGAGTCGGGGAAAGGAAAGGAGGGCGCGGATCCAGCGATGGAGAGAATCACGGCGGCGGCGCGGAGGGAGGAAGGGGACGACCGGTGCGGAAGTTTCAAGCGGTCGGGTGGGTCCGGGCTGTCAGCGAGAGCGGGAGCGTCGGCAGCGCATCGGTCGGCCGAAATCAAGGGGATTCGGCATTTAAGAGGTGGGCCGGCCCGAATCGTTTCTTAATTCCTTTCCTTTTTTTAATAAAACAGCATAATAAAAAGCTTTTACGGCAAATAATATATTTCCAAATATAGGAGTATTATATATCAAAATTGTCAGAATAAAATATTCCATTTAATGAACATTTTTATTCTGGTATTTGAATATGTCAAAAAAATATTATTTTTAGAATTGGCCTAATTGTTTTAAATCCTTTTTTTGCAAATATTTTCAAAATAACTCCTGGTAATTATTGTTCAAATAAATCACCAATTTGGTCCTGGTGTGGAGTTTCATCTTCCTCCTCTCTTATTTGAACTTTTTACCAAGATTTCAAATAGGTGAAAGCAACATGAAAAAAAAATAGGAAGGGCTTTCAGAATTTGAAAAGGGGCATTTCAACAATACCACACATTCAAGCAATGATGGTGATAGATGCATAGCTATATTCATAACATTCCAAAATGGAATTTTGGGATGTTACAGTAGGCTTGTTAGTCGGTGAGGAGTTGGATGAGATTCATCATGTAATAGAGTTACTTTTGTTACGACTTCATCATTAGTATCCACTATGTTCTAAGATTGATGTTGCTATGACTTTGCCATGCTTAATGCTTGTCACTAGGGCCTGAGTGCCATGATTTTAGATCTGAACCATTTATGTTACCATCATTATATCTATGTTCTTTATACAATCTTGCCTAGTCATATGCACCTATTACGTGTTATGCTCCGTCAACCCTGGGTGACAGAAATCGGGATACTTCACGGTGATGACCGTAGTTTGAGGAATTCATGTATTCACTATGTGTTAATGCTTTGTTCCGATTCTCTACTAAAAGGAGGCCTTGATATCCCTTAGTTTCCATCTAGACCCCGCTGCCACGGTAGGGTAGGATAAAAGATGTCATCCAAGTTCTTTTCCATAAGCACGTATGGCTATATACGAAATACATGCCTACATTATATTGACGAACTAGAGCTAGTTTTGTGACGCCCTAGATTATGACTATTATATGATGAATATCATCCAACGAATACATCGATCCAGTGCCTACAAGATTTCCACTCATTGTTGTTGCTAAGTTACTACTACTGCTGCTACTACTGCACTTGCTAGAAAACTACTACTCCTACTGCTGCCGCTACCATTACTGTTACTACTACTATCAAACTATCATATTATTGTGCTACCGATCACCTTGCAGCAGATATTTATCTTCAGGTATGGTTGAATTGACAACTCAACTACTAATACTCTCAAATATTCTTTGGCTCCCCTTGTGTCGAATCTATAAATTTGGGTTGAATACTCTACCCTCGAAAACTGTTGTGATCCCCTATACTTGTGGGTTATCGAGACCTTTTTCTGGCGCCGTTGCCGGGGAGCATAGCTATATCTGTTGATTCACTTGGCATTTATATCAATTGATCACTATGAAGAATCTGAAGGATACTAAAACCAAGATTTTTTTCCTCTACTACAAGGGGAGGTAAGGAACTGCCATCTAGCTCTGTACTTGATTCACCTTCTGTTATGAGTAAGTTTGCAACACCACCACACGCTATTAATCCTAATATTGATGATGCTACTTCTTATATGAATGATGCTTATGATGATGCTAGTACCATGCTTGATGATAATGTGCCACTAGATGAATTTCTTGATGAAAAAATTGCTAGAGCTAGAGAGAATGAAATCATTGAAATAGATGAAATCGATGAGATCTTTGCAACCGGTGATTATGAAACACCTATTCGGCCTAGTTCTCCTAGATTTGAAATGCCTAAGATACCTTAAGGTTATGCTTTGGATGGAGAAATATCTAGAGAGATTCTTGCTTGTAAGGATAGAGATGATCTTAAGAAACTATTATGCAAGTATAAGGAAACAATTTTGAATGCTAAAATGAAATGTGATCCTAAGTTTGCTACTTCACCTATCTTTGTTACCGATAAGGATTATGAATTATCTATCAACCCAGAGTTAATTACTTTGGTTGAGTCCGATCCTTTTCATGGCTATGAAACTGAAACTTTGGTAGCACATCTTACTAAGATGAATGATATAGCCACCCTATTTGCTCATGATGAGAAGATTCACAACTATTGTACTCACAAATTATTTCTGTTCTCATTAAAGGGTGATGATAAGATATGGTACAATACCCTTACTCCTGGTTGTGTGCGTAGCCCCCAGTATATGATTTACTACTTCTCTGAAAAATATTTTCCTGCTCATAAGAAACAAGCTGCCTAACAGGAAATATTTAACTTTGTGCAAATTGAAGAAGAGAGTCTCCCACAAGATTGGGGGAGGCTTATCCAATTAATTAATGCTTTGCCTAATCATCCACTTAAGAAAAATGAAATAGTTGATATCTTCTATAATGGACTAACTGATGCTTGTAGGGACTTCCTAGATAGTTGTGCTGGTTGTGTTTTTAGGGAATGAACTGTTGAACAAGCTAAGGAACTATTGAATAATATATTGAAGAATTATGATGATTGGACTCTCCCTAAACCACCAATTGAACCCACTCCGAAGAAAGGGGTTATCTTATTTCTCAGTCCTAAAGATATGCAAGAGGCACACAAATGTATGAAGGAAAAAGGTATTAAGGCTGAGGATGTTAAGAAATTACCAACTATTGAAGAAATTCATGGACTCGACACACCACCACCTCCATAGGTTGTAGAGGTAAATTATTTACTAAAGTTTGATGAAGGTGATATCCCTTACAATAAACATCCTAGTCAATGCTTATATGAGTTTCATAACTACATTATGAAGCAAGCGCACTTCAATGCAAATGTTCTGATACACTTGAAATATAATTATGATATGATTGCTCCCTTGAATGACTTGTTCTTTAGAATTTGTTATGATGTTAGAGGTGTAGGAAAACATGCCTCTACGGTTCAAACTCAGTTAGAACAAGTTGCTAAATCTCAAAAAGAATTGATTGATGAAATGAATAATAATATGAATGATCATGCTATTAGAGTAGTGACTAGAGGAGGTAGAATGACCCAAGAACCCCTTTATCCTGAAGGTCATCCTAAAAGAATTTAAGAAGATTCTAAAGGAATTGATGATGATACATGATTCGTCTCCAACGTATCTACTTTTCCAAACTCTTTTGCCCTTGTTTTGGACTCTAATTTGCATGATTTCAATGGAACTAACCCGGACTAACGCTATTTTCAGAAGAATTGCCTTGGTGTTATTTTTGTGCACAAATAAAAGTTCTCGAATTGACCTGAAAATTTATGCAGAATTTTTTTGGAATTAATAAAAAAATATTGGCGAAAGAATCAACTGCAGGGGGGCCACCACCTAGCCACAAGCCAGGGGGCGGGCCCACCCCCTAGGGCGCGCCCTTGTGGCATGTGTGCCCCCTGTCACTCCTCCGACCTTGTTTCCACTTCTATATATTCCTATTAGGGGAGAAAAATAAAGGAGAAGAGTTCATCGTGTTTCATGATACGGAGCCACCGTCACCTCCTGTTCTTCCTCGGGAGACCAGATCTAGAGTCCGTTTTGGGCTTCGAAGAGGGGAAATCGACGCCTTCGTCATCACCAACCATCCTTCATCACCAATTTCATGATGTTATCCACCGTTCGTGAGTAATATCATTGTAGGCTTGCTGTACAGTGAGGGGTTGGATGAGATTTATCATGTAATCGAGTTAGTTTTGTTAGGATTTGATCCCTAGTATCCACTATGTTCTGAGATTGATGTTGCTATGACTTTGCTTTGCTTAATGCTTGTTAGTAGGGCCCGAGTGCCATGATTTCAGATCTGAACCTATTATGTTATCATGAATATATATGTGTTCTTGATCCTATCTTGCAAGTTGTAGACACCTATTACGAGTTATGATCAGCATCCCCCAGGGTGACAATACCTGGGATTCTTTCTGGTGATTACCGTAGTTTGAGGAGATAATGTATTCACTAAGTGCTAATGATTTGGTCAGGTTCTCTAATAAAAGGAGGCCTTCATATCCCTTAGTTTCTATTAGGACCCCGCTGCCATGGGAGGGTAGGACAAAAGATGTCATGCAAGTTCTTTTCCATAAGCATGTATGACTATATGGAATACATGCCTACATTACATTGATGAAGAGCTATTTCTGTGTCATTCTATTTTATAATCGTTGCATGATGAATGACATCCGACATAATTATCCATCACTAATCCATTGCCTATGATCTTTTCACATATTGATCTTTGCTAACTTACTTTTCCGTTGCTACTGTTACAATCACTACAAACTGCTACTATCACTTTGCCACCATTACTGTTACTTCCATATTAATTTGCTACTGAATACTTTGCTGCGGATATTAAGTCTTTCAAATGTGGTTAAATTGACAACTCAGCTGCTAATACTCCAGAATATTCTTTGGCTCCCCTTGTCTCGAATCAATAAATTTGGGTTGAATACTCTACCCTCGAAAACTATTGCGATCCCCTATACTTGTGGGTTATCAAGAGCTTTTTCTCGCGCCATTGCCGGGGATCATAGCTCTATTCTCTGAGTCACTTGGGATATATATCCGTTGATCACTATGAAGAATCTAAAAATATGCTAAGACTAAGATCTACCCCTCAACTACAAGGATAGGTAAGGAACTGCCATCTAGCTCTGCACTTGATTCACCTTCTGTTATGAGTAAATTTGCGACACCACCACATGCTAGTAATTCTGATATGTCACAAGTAATTGATGATGCTACTTTTGTTATGCATGATGCTTATGATGATATTTTGCTTGATACCACTATGCCACTTGGTGAATTCCTCGATGAACAAATTGCTAGAGTTAATACTGAAACTGATGATATTTCGGAATATGATGAAATTATTGAAACAGAACACTATGACACACCTGCTAGGTCTAGGTATCCTAGATATGAATTGCCTCATATACCTGAGGGTTATGTTATGGAACGATAGGTAGGTAGGGACTTTCTTGCTTTTAAGGATAGAGATGATCTTAAGAAATTGCTTCGCAAGTGGATAGAAAAATCTTTGAATGCTAGAATGCAATATGATCCTAAGTTTGCTACTTCACCTATCTTTGTTATTGATAAGGCTTATGAATTCTCTATCGATCCTGAGTTAATTACTTTGGTTGAATCTGATCCTTTCCATGGTTATGAATCTGAAACTGTTGTGGCACATCTTACCAAATTGTATGATATAGCCACCCTATTTACTCATGAGAAAACATTCGCTATAACTATATTCTTAAGTTGTTTCCTTTCTCATTAAAGGGTGATGCTAAGATATGGTTTAATTCTCTTGCTCCTGGTTGCATACGTAGTCCCCAGGATATGATTTATTACTTCTCTGGAAAATATTTTCCTGCCCATAAGAAACAAGTTGCTTTGTAGGAAATATTTAACTTTGTGCAAATTGAAGAAGAGAGTCTCCCACAAGCTTGGGGGAGGCTTCTCCAGTTACTTAATGCTTTGCCTGATAATCCTCTCAAGAAAAAATGAAATACTTGATATCTTTTATAATGGACTAATCGATGCTTCTAGGGACCACGTAGATAGTTGTGCTGGTTGTGTTTTCAGGGAACAAACTGTTGAACAAGCTGGGCTGCTACTGAACAATATATCGAGCAATGATAATGATTGGACTTTTCCTGAGCCACCTCCAAAGCAAACTCCTATGAAAAGAGGTATTCTATTTCTCAGTCTTGAAGATATGCAAGACGCAAAGAAATCTATGAAAGAAAAAGGTATTGAAGCTGAAGATGTTAAGAATCTACCACCTATTGAAGAAATACATGGTCTCGATAACCCAACACAGGTAGTAGATGTAAATTCTCTCCGTAGATTTGATGAAGGAGATATTCCTTATAATAAGCATGCTAGCCAATGCTTGGATGAATTTGATAACTTTGTAGTCAAGCAAGAAAATTTCAATGCTTATGTTAGTAGACAATTGAAACATAATGCTTATATGCTTGATCGCTTGGGTGATTATTTGAGTAGAACTGTCAATGATCTTAAGCTTATTAACAAACATGCTTCCATGGTAACTACTCAAGTATAACAAGTACTACAGGCGTAGAATGATTTACTTAATGAGATGAATAGTAAGAACAATGATCATACTGTTAAAGTTGTGACTAGAGGTGGTAGAATGACTCAAGAAACTTTGTATCCTGACGGCCACCCTAAGAGAATTGAGCAAGATTCACAGAGAGTTAATACTGATGCATCTATTCTTTCTAGTAAGAGTAGGAAAAGGAATGATGATAGTACTTTGTATGCTGCTAGTGAACCTGTTATAGATACACCTGAGAACCCAAATGATCCTTCTGTTTCTGATGCTGAATCTGGTGATGAACATGAGCCTAGTGATAATATTAATGATGATGTTCATGTTGATGCTCAACCTACTAATGATAATGATGTGGAGATTGCACCTACTGTTGACCTTGATAACCCACAACCTAAGAATAAGAGATATGATAAAAGAGACTTTGTTGCTAGGAAACATGGTAGAGAAAGAGAACCATGGGTTCAGAAACCCATGCCCTTTCCCCCTAAGCCATCCAAGAAAAAGAATGATGAAGATTTTGAGCGCTTTGTTGAAATGCTTAGACCTGTCTTTTTACATATGCGTTTGACTGATATTCTCAAAAATGTCTCCTTATGCTAAGTATATGGAAGATATTGTGAGAAATAAAAGAAAAATACCAGAAGCTGAGATTTCCACCATGCTTGCTAATTATACCTTTGAGGGTGGAATACAAAAGAAACTTGGTGACCCCTGAGTACCTACTATACCATGCTCTATTAAAGGAAATTATGTTAAAACTGCTTTATGTGACCTTAGAGCTGGTGTTAGTGTTATGCCTTTCTCTTTATATTGTAGACTTGATTTGAATAAGTTGACACCTACTGAAATCTCTTTGCAAATGGCTGATAAATCAACTGCTTTACCCATCGGTATTTGTGAAGATGTACCTGTTGTAGTTGCGAACGTTACTATCTTAACGGAATTTGTTATCCTTGATATTCCCGAGGACGACAGTATGTCGATCATCCTTGGTAGACCCTTTTTGAATACTGCAGGGGCTGTTACTGATTGCAACAAGGGCAATGTCACTTTTCATGTTAATGGTAATGAGCATACGGTGCATTTTCCGAAGAAACAACCTCAAGTTCATAGTGTCAACTCCATTGAAAAGATTTCCACGATTATTATCGGAGGCTTTGAATTCCCTGTTCCTACTATCAAGAATAAATATGATATACCTATTGTTGGGGACATGCATATCCCCATTGAGGTAACCTAGTGTTATTCGAAAATTCTCCAGTTCCGTGTCATTCGAAAAAGTTTGTCAATAAGACTTGATCAACCTTATTGATGGATTCTTTTTGATGAATGTGAGATGGATGAATTTAGAAGGCACTACCTTCTGTACCTAACATTTATTATCTGTTCCTTAGTTTCGTTCTAGTAAATTGCTATTATTTTCCTGTTTTCTGTTTTATCCATGCATTATAAAAATGAACTGAAAATAGAAGTCCCCAGAATGCCTTGAAAATCCAGTATGATTTTTTCTGGAATATTTAATAATTTTTGGCACTGAGTATGCATCAGGGGGCTGCAATAGTGGGCCACAAGCCTACAGGGTGCGCCCACCCCCCTAGGCGCGCCCTGGTGGCTTGTGGGTCCCACGTGAGCCCCCCTTACTTATTCTAGCACCCATCCACTTCGTCGTCCTCCATAAAAATCCCACCATTGCCCAAACTCGTGTTTTAGCTCATCTTGCTGCCATTTTCGATCTCCTTGCTCAAAGCTCCATTTGCAAAACTGTTTTAGGGGATTGCTCACCGGTATGTGAATCTTCCAATGATCCAATTAGTTTTTGTTCTAGTGCCTTATATATTGCAAATTTTGGCTGTTGTGGTGACCTTGTTCTTGAGCTTGCATGTCAAATTTGTATGGTCCCAAGTAGTTTTGATGTGTGATATAGCTTTTAGGCAATTGAGGGAGTAGTTGCTATGAGTTTTGTTCACTTTTATTTAGAGTCACTACAAATTTCAGACTTAAATTTCGGTAAAAGAAATGATTAGGAGATTGTTAATAGGCTCTTCAAGCCGGGGGTTTAAAGGAAAAGAAAGTGAGAAGTCTAAATACAATATCCCTCGTACCGCGGAGGTTCGTCCATGTGAATGGCCAAGTGAAGCATTCTTGAGAGCGGCCAAAAATTGTGAAGATTTCTATTATTTAGTAGAGAATGCAGGCATCGCCGACTTCCTCCACGATGAGTGTGACCAATACCTCTTACTCACTAATACTTTCATGCAAAATTTTCACTTTTATCCTAGGAAAAATCCTCCCATGGTAGAATTTCATTTATATGATGTGCCTAAGAAAATGTCACTTTACGATTTTTACAATGTTTGCAAAATACCTTTTGAGGGCAACATGAGTGAACCACGTCCTAGAGACATGGAGGATTTTATTGCCCTAATCACTATGGGGTAAGAGAGAGGTGTGTCGAAGGCCAGAGCCGCTAGTGTACATTTTCCTATTTTACGCTATTATTCATTATTTGCGGGTAGATGTCTACTTGGTCGAGGCAAGAGTGGAAGCCTTACTGCTCCCGACCTCGCTATTTTGCGCCATGCTTTACTTACTGATAGAACTTTTAGTTTGGGCGCCATCGTGGCCCAACGGTTGAATTTAAACCATTCAAAGGGTCCCATATTTGGTGGTATCTATGCATCTCGCTTAGCCAAACATTTTGAGATGCCCATTAGGCTTTACAAGGAAGAGGAATTGTTGCTACCCAAGAAGTATTTAGACTATAATAGTATGGTAGCACATGATTTTATTAGAAAAAATAAGGATAGGAGGCTGCTTTACAACCTAGTATTTAGTCAGGGTACTGGTGAGATTATTACTCTGCCTGCTTCTTCCTTGTTTGATATTCATTCAGGCTGGTACACTATTATGCCCGATGACATCTACCGATATTGGGGTTTGTCACAACTCGCAACCCCTAGCACCAGAGCCGACACCAGCCCTTGATCCATATCAGGCCCCGGTTTTTCAGTGGGAGCCACACGAGGTTGCTAATCAGTGGAACCCTTAGTGTCCTCCGGAGTATCCTGGAGATGGTTATTTCCAGCCGTGGCCCTAGACCAACTTAGGCCAAAAGCCTAAGCTTAGGGTAGTACGTATTTCTCACTGACATTACATTCATGTTCCCACACTCATTTCAGTTGTCAGTGTTCATACTTTTTCATTGTACTATCCATGGTGGTTTATTTCTTCTTTATGCTTTCCTCTTGTGTGTTTGATTAATCTTTAAGAAAATCCAAAAAAAATTAGTACTAGCTTTACCTTCTAGTTTGTTTAGTTGTAGCATTAAAAGAAAACCCAAAAAGACTTCTCGTTCTTCTTTTGATTGTTGGGAGTTTTCCCATGTAAATAGTTTTTCTCATTCTTGCTTTGAAACTTCTTTTCTTTGGGTCGTAAGGAGAAGACCACGATGAAATCTTAAGTGGCTCTCATATGCATTATTGTTTATCTTACATAGAGCCCATATTGCCTTGTCTTCTCCATTGAGTTACTGCTTGCAGATTCCAGCTTAGTCCAATGCACGTGCACTCGTATTATTCACATTGTTCAATCATGCAAGTGAAAGGCAATAATGACGATATATGATGAAATGATCGAGGTGGAGACAAGCTGTTATGAACTCTAACTATCTTGTTTTTGTAAATATGATTAGCTCATCGTTTGGGATTCAACTCATTATGGGTTGAACATGTTTGCAATGACAATTAGAGATTATAGTTATTCATGCCATGCTTAATTAGCTAAGATCTAATAATGGTTTTTTGAGTGCTAACATGCATATTAAGATGGTTGTGATGTAGTATGATAGAATGGTATCCTCATCTGAATGATTCAACTGGCTTAACTTGGCACATGTTCACGCATGTAGTTGAAACAAAACCAACATAGCCTCCACGGTGCTTATGTTCATGGTGATTTATATCCTACTCATGCTTGTATTCAATGTTGGTCAATCTCAAAGCATGTTTATGATTGTTTTCGCTCTCTAGTTGGTCGCTCCCCAGTCTTTTGCTAGCCTTCACTTGTACTAAGCAGGAATACTGCTTGTGCATCCATCTCCATAAACCCAAAGTTGTTCCATATGAGTCCACCACACATACCTATATGCGGTATTTACCTTACATCCCAAGTAAACTTGCATGTGCCACTCTCCAAACCTTCAAACAAATATTCCGTTTTGTATGCCCAAATCGCTCATGTAGTGACTGGGGGTTGTCAGTATCTTCCATGCTAGGTGGGTTATTCTCACGATACGTGTTGATTTACTATCATTCACGAGGAATTGGCCGGTATTTGGGATGCCCAGTCCCATGCTCAAAAATAAAATCAAAAGTATAATAAACAAAACTCCCCTAGAATTGTGTTTGTATTCGGCCCGCTATGGAGTGTGATTGATTTGGTGGAGGGGGAGTAAAAATTTACTATTTTGTTTGGGAACATTACAACATGGAAGATATCTAGCATGGAAGATATCTAGCATGGAAGATATCAAGACCTCTTAGTTGTAATGTTGGCAATGAAAGAATACTGCTCAAAATTATTATTCATCCCTGTTTTAAAAATTCAAGCTCTGGCACCTCTACAAATCAATGCTTCCCTTTGTGAAGGGCCTGTCTATTTTATTTTACTGTCGAGTCATCATCCTCTTATAAAAGGCACCAGTTAGAGAGCACCACCGTCATTTTTATGCCTTGCTATTAATTGATGTTGAGTATGAGTGTGACTGGATCACTTTTACCATGAATTACAATGTCTATTCAGTCCTTGTTCTCCATAGGTTCTCTGCATTTATGTTTTGCGGTCTCAGAAAGGGCTAGCGAGATACCATTATGTCATAATGTATCATGATTGTTTTGATAAAGTTGTTGTCATCTGAGACTTACTATTATTGCTAGCTAGTTGATTATGCCATTGATATGAGTAAATGTGAGACCTAAATGTTATTGTGAATGTGGTTAGTTCATAATCTTTGCTGCAAACCTTAACATAAGTTAGACATATTTACAACAGAAAGATCAAACAGAGTTTGTAAAAGTTTTTCTTTATCACTTTCAGTTTATCAACTGAATTGCTTGAGGACAAGCAAAGGTTTAAGCTTGGGGGAGTTGATACGTCTCCAATGTATCTACTTTTCCTAACTCTTTTGCCCTTGTTTTGGACTCTAATTTGCATGATTTGAATGGAACTAACCCGGTCTGACGATGTTTTGAGTAGAATTACCTTGATGTTATTTTTGTGCAGAAATAGAAGTTCTTGGATTGACCTGAAAATTTACGGAGAATATTTTTGGAATTAATAAAAAATATTGGTGAAAGAATCAACTACAGGGGGCCACCACCTGGCCACAAGCCAGGGGGTGCGCCCACCCCCCTAGGGCAGGCCCCTGTGGCTTGTGGCCCCCCTGTCGCTCCTCTGACCTTGTTTCCACTTCTATATATTCCTATTTGGGGAGAAAAAAATAAAGGAGAAGAGTTCATCGCGTTTCACGATACGGAGCCGCCGCCACCTCCTGTTCTTCCTCGAGAGACCAGATCTGGAGTCCATTTTGGGCTCCGGAGAGGGGAAATCGATGCCTTCGTCATCACCAACCATCCTTCATCACCAATTTCATGATGCTCTCTACCGTTCGTGAGTAATCTCATCGTAGGCTTGCTGGACGGTGATGGGTTGGATGAGATTTATCATGTAATTGAGTTAGTTTTGTTAGGGTTTGATTCCTAGTATCCATTATGTTCTGAGATTGATGTTGCTATGACTTTGCTATGCTTAATGCTTGTCACTAGGACCCGAGTGACATGATTTCAGATCTGAACCTATTATGTTATCATGATATGTGTTCTTGATCCTATCTTGCAAGTTGTAGACACCTATTACGAGTTATGATCCGCATCCCCCAGGGTGACAATAACTAGGATTCGTTCCGGTGATTACCGTAGTTTGAGGAGTTCATTTATTCACTAAGTGCTAGTGCTTTGGTCCGGTTCTCTATTAAAAGGAGGTATTAATATCCCTTAGTTTCCATTAGGACCCCGCTGCCACGGGAGGTTAGGACAATAGATGTCATGCAAGTTCTTTTCCATAAGCATGTATGACTATATATGGAATGCATGCCTACATTACATTGATGAATTGGAGCTAGTTCTATGTCACCCTATTTTTATAACTGTTGCATGATGAATGCCATCCGACATAATTATCCATCACTGATCCATTGCCTATGAGCTTTTCACATATTGATCTTTGCTAAGTTACTTTTCCATTACTACTGTTACAATCACTACAAACTGCTACTATCACTTTGCCACCGTTACCGTTACTTCCATATTACTTTGCTACCAAATACTTTGCTGCAGATATTAAGTCTTTCAAGTGTAGTTGAATTGAGAACTCAGCTACTAATACTCGAGAATATTCTTTGGCTCCCCTTGTGTCGAATCAATAAATTTGGGTTGGATACTCTACCCTCGAAAACTGTTGTGATCCCCTATACTTGTGGGTTACCAATACACCTAGTCCTTATAAGAAGAAAAATAAAAATAAAAATGATAGGACTTTGCATGCTTCTAGTGAACCTGAGATAGAAAAAGCTCTTGATGATACTAATGATGTTTCTATTTCTGATGCCGCAACTAAATCTGGTAATGAACATCCACCTAGTGATAATGATAATAGTGATGTTCATGAGGATACTCAACCTAGTAATGATAAAGAGCCAGATAATGATGTAGAAATAGAACCTGCTATTGATCTTGATAACCGACAACCCAAAAATAAACGATATGATAAAAAAGACTGTGTGGCTAGAAAACATGGTAAAGAAAGAGAGCCATGGGTTCAGAAACCCATGCCTTTTCCACCTAAACCATCTAGGAAAAAGGATGATGAACAATTTAAATGCTTTGCTAAAATGATTAGGCCAGTCTTTTTGCGTACCCGCTTAACTGATATCTTAAAGATGCCTCCTTATGCTAAGTACATGAAAGACATCATCACTAATAAACGAAAGATACCTGAAGTTGAAATCTCCACCATGCTTGCTAATTATTCTTTTAAGGATGGAGTACCTAAGAAACTTGGAGATCCTAGAATACAAACTATACCTTGCTCCATTAAAAGAAATTATGTCAAAACTACTTTGTGTGATTTGGGAGCTGGTGTTAGTGTTATGCATTTGTCTTTGTATAAAAGACTTAATTTGAATGAACTCACACCTACTAAAATATCTTTGCAAATGGTTGATAAATCAACGGCCATACCTATTGGTATTTGTGAGGATGTGCTCGTTGTTGTTGCAAATGTTACTATCTTAACAGACTTTGTTATTCTTGAGATGCCCGAGGACGACAACATGTCGATTATCCTTGGTAGACCCTTTTTGAATACTACAGGGGCTGTTATTGATTGTAATAAGAGCAAGGTTACTTTTCATATCAATGGTAATGAACAGACGGTGCACTTTTCGAAGAAACATTTCCAAGTGAACGGTGTGAGTGTTATTGAAAATTCTTCGACATTCATTATTGGAAGCTTTCAATTACCTCTACCTACTTTCAAAAAAATATGATACTATTATGGTTGAGGATATTGTTGGAGATATGCCCTAGAGGCAATCATGTATGATGATATTTCCTATGTGTTTATGAATAAATATAGTCCTTGGACATTATCATTGATGTGTATTAACAAGTATGTGACTTGTTTGTGAGACTATGCATTGTATGATGACTGTCCTAAATGGTCCCTAGTCTAAAGGGCTGTACAGACACGTAGACAGTTAGACTAGCATATGACATGATGGATGGTCCGGTCTCACTGGCCATGTAGCATTCGATGCTAGCCGAATAATATGGACTCAGTAAGGTGTGGCCGGATTCGACGTAGTCGGATCTGAGTCGAGATAAGGTCTGAGTTGGATAGACCTAACTATGAGACGTAGTGATAGGTCATCTGTGAGTCTCTAGTACAACATACGTTCTATGTCCTAAGACCTGAGCTGACGCATATACTCGGGATGGTGACAGACTTTCTTTGGGCCGACCAAACAGTACTCTGTGATTCGATAGTTACAAAGGTAGGTTTCAGGCTTGTCCAGACCCATGCTGCGAGGCATGATCGAGCAAGATGTGATTTTCCCCTCCGATCAAGAGAGATATACTCTCGGCCCCTCGGGTGATCTGACCTGGATAAGCATGGCCATGCGATGAGGATTATGAGATAATCCAAAGTGTAGGTCGGATTCACCGGAACGAGAAAGATGTCGTGCTGCAACAAGGATGACCATGTCGCCTTGTGCATGACAACATATATAGTGTGGCAAAGGGAACAGAAGTGTGAAGTACAGGTTCGCCTAACCAACTTCATCGGACACTTGGAGTCGGCATGTTTTGCTAGAGGCCGCTACCGACTGGTCGAGTCGGATGTGATCTGACTTGCGACCAAGTGGACAAGAACCTAAAGGGTTGCAAGCTTAAGGGAAGGAACACGTGGGCTTTAGGATCCATGCGAGGTCCAAGAGTTGAGCCCGCGTCGGATGCCTATATATATTGGAGGTGTGGCACACCCATCCGGTTGACAGATTTTGTGTCGTCATTAGGGCTTCGCATGAGTTGCAACTAGCCATCTCCACTCGCCGCCGCCGACTATGTGATCGGACTCGGCAGTCCGTCACATGGTGTTCCTCCTACACACGCGGATACCGTTAGAGGTGGTGCACTTGCGCCACTCGTGCGAACCTATACATGGGATCCGGCGACCGGTTGTTCGAGGGAGATCGGGCCGGCTGTTCGAGGGAGATCGGACGAGTAGGAGACGAACCACACGAACGCGCTGCCCCAACTCTACTTCCGCTACACGACACTGCACGTCTGGTGGTAACGAACCGTGATCCATCTCCGTAGAATGTTCTTAGATGTTTTGCGCATATAATTTTTTTATTTTGCATGCGATGCACCTACGGTAGAACCCAACAGATATACCTATCCCCATTGAGGTAACCTAGTATAATATGAAAATTCTTTGGTTTCATGCTAATTGAAAATAGTTGTTAATAAGACCTGATCAATCTTATTAGTGGGATCGCCGTGTGCATAGCACCTTGTATTTCGTACACGATCACACAAACCGGTAGAATGCGATTCTATGCATAAGTTTTTTTGCAGGTTTGATGTGAATAGTATGGCTCATATGTACGTGATGCATCTGTGTAACTTAATATGACCTGCGTGGCATGATTGTCAGCCGGCAGGAGCCAAAGTGTTGTCATTATATTGTATAATGACCTGTGTGTCGACTTGTGATTATATGTAAATTCATTACTAGTTGTAGTAGTTGGAGGACAGTGATCAAGTTTGAAGCTTTGGTGTCCCAGCGTGACGAACAAGATGGAGTTCCTCCTTGGTCATCGGAGTAGGAGCCGGCCATGGAAGGACGCCCATGAAGGAGCCATACTATTTCAAATATTTATGTTTATATGTGATGGATATTGCTTCTTATTTAAATGCATGTTAGTATGGTAGAAAGATCCCTCATTAATATCAAGCATATTTCCATTCCAGATGTTACACCTTCCCACTTTAAGTACGTCTAGTAGTGTGCTCATAAAATTGAGGTGCTACTAGGTGTCCTTGAACTGGAGGGTTCGTGTCGGACACGGACATGCACTACATTAGGTTAACTTGACAAGACTGTCAAAATAGTTTTGGGCCTTGTGGCAAAGAAGGTTGGGAGCCGGGGTATAATATACCTACCCGGCCGACAGGAGTCATATGGAGATACGATTAGCAAGGTGTTCCTTACCGGATACACAAGTTGGCTAGCAGTGATGCTAAAGCTCACTAGTTGTTCGCGCTAAACGGGTCCCGATCACTGAGAGTTTGTGAGAGGGATGCTGACTTCAGTGGGACTAGTTCTGTTTAAGGCTTGAATTACTCTACATAAATACATTGCTTAGTGATTGCAAATTTTCTATTGTAGAACAATGGCACCACCTGCTCAACCCAACTTTGCATTGAAATCAATTCTGGAAAAGGATAAACTGAATGGAACAAACATTACCACCTGGTATAGAAATTTGAGAATTGTTCTCAAGCACGATAAAAAGGAACATGTTCTAGAGGATCCACTTCTAGAGGAACCTGTCGAGAATGCTAATGCCACAACCAAGAATGCCCACCAGAAACTCGTTGATGAATCAAACAAGATCAGCTGCCTCATGCTAGCTTGTATGGAGCCCGATTTGCAAGAGCATTTCGAAAACATTGAGGCTTTCGATATGATCGAGAGTCTGAAGAGCATGTTTCAGGTGCAAGCTAGGACCGAGAGGTTCAACGTCTAGCAATCCTTTACAGATTGTAAGCTGAAAGAGGGTGATCCACTGAGCCCGCATGTGATCAACATGATCGGTTACGTGCAAGATTTGGATCGCTTAGGCTTCCCACTTGGGAATGAGCTGTGCACGGCTGCAATTTTGGGTTCTCTTCCACCTATCTATGGGACGTTCGTCTCGAACTATCATATGCATGGCATGGATAAGAACCTCACTGAATTGCATGGGATGCTCAAGGTGGCAGAGCAAGATATTAAGAAAGGCATGCATCAAGTGTTGATGGTGCAGAACTCGGCTAAGTTCAAGAAGAATTGGTCCAAGAAAAAGGGTAAGGCAAAGGGCACAGAGAAGGTTGTCTCCGCCGCTGAGACAAAGTCCGTACCGACCTCAAAGACCATTTGCTTTCACTGCAAGGATGCTGGTCACTGGAAGAGGAACTGTAGCAAGTGGCTTGTTGAGCACGACAAGAAGGCCGAAGATGCTTCTTCAGGCAAAGGTACACTTGTTACATATGTTATAGACATTTACCTTGCTGACATACCTAGTAGCTCTTGGGTATTTTATACCGGATCGGTTGTTCATATTTGCAACTCGATGCAGGGGCTGGTAACAACTAGGCGTGTGGCATAAGGGGAGATTGACATCAGGGTCGGCAACAAAGCAAGAGTTATTGCGTCGGAGGTCGGCACGATGCAGCTCAAGCTTCCTTCTGAATTTATTTTGCAATTGAATAATTGTTATTACATTCCCGCACTTAGTCGGAACATGATTTCTGCCTCATGCTTCATGAGTCAAGGTTATGAATTCAATATAAAGGACAATGGTTGTTCATTTTATTTGAATGGAATGTTCCATGGCTATGCACCCGTAGTATATGGGCTATTTATTTTAAATCTAGAAATGGAACTAGTCTATAATGTGAATGTCAAGAGGCATAAGCCTAATAGATAAATCCGACATACTTCTGGCATTGCCGGCTTGGACATATTAGTCTGAAACGCATGAAGAAGCTCCATGATGATGGAATCCTAACTTTGTCTGACTTCGGCTCGGTCGAGACATGCGAACCATGCTTGCTAGGCAAGATCACTAAGTGACCTTTTGCAAAGAGTTGTGAGAGGGCGCCCCAGCTATTGGAGCTTATACACAGTGATGTGTGTGGTCCAATGAGCACAACGGCCGGAGGTGCCTAGCAGTACTTCATGACTTCTACCGATGACTTGAGTAGATATGGATATATCTATTTGATGAGGCACAAGTCGGAAACTTTTGAAAAGTTCAAAGAGTTTCAGAACGAGGTTGAAAATCAGCTCGGCAAGACAATAAACCTTCTACGATCAGATCGTGGAGGTGAGTACATGAGCTAGGAGTTTGATAATCATCTGAAAAGCCGAGGTATAGTACCTCGGCTCACACCTACGAGTACGATGCAGAGAAACGGTGTGTCAGAACGGAAAAATCGAACCTTGTTGGACATGGTCCGATCGATGATGAGCAAATCGGATTTATCCTTGTCATTTTGGGGATATGCTCTAGAAAGTGCAGCTTTCACACTTAATAGGGTACCATCAAAATCCATAGACAAGACACCACATGATATGTGGACTCGGAAGAGTCCTAGTTTGTATTTTCTAAAGATTTGGGGTTGTGAAGCATTTGTCAAGCGACTCTTGTCGGACAAGCTTACACCCAAGTCAGATAAATGCATATTCATGGGATATCCGAGGGAAACCTTGGGATAAAGATTCTACAACTGAGAAGAGAACAAAGTGTTTGTTGCTCAAAACGGGGGTTTCCTAGAGAAAGAGTTTCTCAGTCGGGAGGCCAGTGGGAGAATGGTGTGACTTGAAGAAATTCAAGAGCCACTCGGGGACAACTCGGTTGGTGATGATATCACACCGGAGTCGGTCAGAGAACCCATAGTGGAGTCGGCACCGGAGCCACGAAGGTCGGAAAGATTGCGTAGAGTGCATGAAGTTTTGTTGCTAGAAAGTGACGAGCTGACCACGTATGCGGATGTGATGGTGAGCCCAGATTTCGAGGCATGGCTAGAGGCCATGAGATCCGAGTTAAAGTCCATGGATGACAATCAAGTCTGGGACTTGGTTGATCCGCCACCTGGCGTAGTTGCCATTGGTTGTAAATGGGTCTTTAAGAAGAAAACCGATGTGGATGCAAATGTTCAGATCCACAAAGCTCGGCTTGTCGCTAAAGGTTATTGGCAAGTTCAATGAATTGACTACAACGAGACCTACTCGTCGATAGCGATGATGAAGTTAGTGAGGATCATACTAGCTATAGCTAAATATTTTGATTATGAGATATGGCAGATGGATGTCAAAATGGCTTTCCTTCATGGAAATTTAAAAGAGGATGTATACATGATACAACTCGAAGGTTTTTGTCGATCCAACTAATGTTGGTGAAATATGCAAGCTCAAGAGACCCGTTTATGGATTGAAGCAAGCAACTCGGAGTTGGAACATTCGTTTTGACGAAGTCATCGTTGACCTTGGTTTCATCAAGAACGAAGAGGGCTATTGTTTTTACAAGTCTAGTGGGAGCTCGGTAGTATTTTTGATCTTGTATGTGGATGACATACTACTGATCAGAAATGATGTTTCAATGCTGAACTCAGTTAAGGAATCATTGCATGACAAGTTTTCGATGAAAGACCTTGGAGAGGTAGTGTACATTTTAGGCATCAAGATCTATAGAGATAGATCGAGGAGGCTACTCGACTTACGCCAGAGCACGTACATAGGCAAAGTGTTGAAGAGGTTCAAGTTGAGTGAGGCCAAGAAAGGGTTCTTGCCCGTCTCACACGGTATAAGGCTAAGAAAGACTTAGAGTCCTACGACTTCTGATGAGCAAAACCGGATGAGTAGGATTCCATATGCCTTGGAAATTGGATCCATCATTTATGCCATGCTATGTACATGGCCTGATGTTGCCTATGTAATAAGCTTAACAAGCAGATACCAGGCCGACCCAGGTGAGAGTCAGTGGGCAGCGGTGAAAACTATCTTGAAGTACCTGAAAAGGACTAAAGAGATGTTCCTAGTTTATGGAGGTGAGGAGGAGCTCTGCGTAAAGGGTTATGCTGATGCTAGTTTCCAAACCGACAGGGATGATTGTCGATTGCAAACTGGATTCGTGTATGTCATGAATGGAGGAGCAGTGAGCTGGACGAGTTCCAAGCAAGATACGGTGGCTGATTCCACAACAGAGGCCGAATACATTGCGACTTTTGAAGCCGCAAAGGAAGGTGTTTGGATTCGAAAGTTCCTAGAAGATGTTGGTGTGTTCCCGGGATGGTCAAAACCGTTGGACCTTTATTGCGAGAATTCAGGTGCCATCGCATAGGCCAAGGAACCGAGACAACACCTCAAGACCAGGCACATAGACCGAAAATATCACTTCATACAAAAGCTCGTAGAGAAAGGTGATACCAATTTATGCAAGATTCATACGGATGCAAATGTTGCAGATCCATTGACTAAGCCGCTTCCGCAACCCAAGTATGAGGGGCACATTAGAGCTATGGGCATTCGATGTCTATTTGATTGACTAGTGCAAGTGGGAGACTGTTGGAGATATGCCGTAGAGGAAATCATGTATGATGATATTTCCTATGTGTTTATGAATAAAGATAATCCTTGGACACTATCATTTATGCGTATTAACAAGTATGTGACTTGTTTGTGAGACTATGCATTGTGTGATGACTGTCCTAAATGTCCCCTAGTCGAAAGGGCTGTGTGTACCCGCAGCCAGTTAGACTAGCATATGACACGGTGGATGGTCCGGTCTCACTAACAATGTAGCATTCGATGCTAGCCAAATAATATGGACTCAGTAAGCTCTGGTCGGAGTCTACATAGTCGGATCCGAGTCGAGATCAGGTCTGAGTTGGACAGACCCAACTATGAGACGCAGCGATAGGTCATCTGTGAGTCTCTACTACAACATACGTTCTATGTCCTAAGACCTGAGCTGACGCATGTACTCCGGATGGTGACAGACTTGCTTTGGGCTGACCAAACGCTACTCCGTGACTGGGTAGTTACAAAGGTAGGTTTCGGGCTTGTCCAGAACCATGCTGCGAGGCATGATCGAGCAAGATGGGATTTGCCCCTCCAATCAGGAGATATATACTCTGGGCCCCTCGGGTGATCCGACCTGGATAAGCATGGCCATGCGATGAGGATTATGAGATAATCCAAATTGTTGGTCGGATTCACCGGAACGAGAAAGAGGTCGTACTGCAACAAGGATGACCATGTCGCCTTGGGCACGACAACATATATGGTGTGGCAAAGGGAACAGAAGTGTGAAGTACATGTTTGCCTAACTAGCTTCATCATGCACTTGGAGTCGGCACGTTTTGCTAGAGGCCGCTATCGAATGGTTGAGTCAGATGTGATCTTACTCGTGACCAAGTGGATGAGAACCTAAAGGGTCGGGCGCTTAAGGGAAGGAACATGTGGGCTTTAGGATCAGTGTGAGGCCCAAGAGTTGCGCCATCGCCGGATGGCTATATATATTGGAGGTGCAGCACACCCATCCGGTTATTCGCTTCAGCGCCGTCATTAGGGATTTGCATGTGTTGCAACTAGCACCTCCACTCGCTGCCGACGACTGTGTGACCGGACCTAGCAGTCCACCACACGGTGTTCCTCCTGCACGCGTGGATACGGTTAGAGGCGGTGCACTTGCGCCGCTCCGGTAAACCTGTACGTGGGATCCGGAGACTGGTTGTTTGAGGGAGATCGGGCCGGCTATTTGAGGGAGATCGTACGAGGAGGAGACGAACCACGCAAAAGCGCTTCCCCAACTCTACTTCCGCTACACAACACTGCGTGTCTAGTGGTAACAAACTGTGATCCATCTCCATAGCATGTTCTTGGATGTTCTGCGCGTAGGAAAATTTTATTTTGCATGCGATGCACCTACGATAGAACCCAACAGATATACCTATCCCTATTGAGGTAACCTAGTGTTTTATGAAAGTTCTTCGGTTTCATGCTAATTGAAAATAGTTTTTAATAAGACTTGATCAACCTTATTAATGGATCATTTTCGAGAGGTACGAAGTTCATGAATTTAGTAGACACAACTGTCTGTATCAACTTTTTGTTTTCTGTTTTTCCTAGTTGAATAAAATAAAATGTCATGGTTATCATGTTTTATGTTTTTCCCGTGCAATAGAAAATGACCCAAAAATAAAAGTTCTCAGAATGTCCTGAAAATTTAACATAAATTGTTTCTGATTATTTATGAATTTATGGAACAAATAACACCACAGGGGGTGCACCTGGTGGCCACCCTCCACCAGGGCGTGCAATACCCCCCTAGCATGGCCTGGTAGAGGGTGGGCCCCAGGTGGGTCCCCCCCCACTTATCCCTTTAGCCTATGTCAACTCTTACCTCCAGAAAAAATTCAGCATTTTCTCTCCCTCGTGTTCTTGCTCAAGAACCCGTGGATTTCGATCTCTTTGCTCGAAGCTCTATTTCCGAAACTTGATTTAGGGGATTGCTTCTTGGTATGTAACTCTCCCATTGCTCCAATTAGTTTTTTCTTTAGTGGTTTATTTTCAGAATAATTAGCTACTCTTGGTGTTGTTGTAGATGAGCTTGCATGTTGTATTCTTAGAGTTCTAAGTAGTTTGAATGCTTGATATGGCCTCTATACATCCCTAGGAGTAGTTGCTATCAATCTTATTTATTTTTGTTAACAATTATTTGTGGACTACATTTTTTCGGAATTTTATTTGTAGAAAATAAGATGAATTTCTTTAGGAAGTACTCCTCCAAGAAGAATGCTAAGGGAGTTATTGGGGAAACATCTGATAGCGACCTCTACATTCCAAGGAAGGAGGAAGCACGACCGTGCGAATGGCCACATACTCCCTTATGCAGGAAGACGATTTCTATCAAGAATTTTCTCAATTTATTGACAATGCTGGGCTGACCAACTTCCTCGCAAATAAGTGTGACCAGTACCACATCCTCACAAATTCCTTTTCCTGAGGTGCAGTTTAATCTATATGCTGAAAACTACAAGATACCATTCACTGAGTTTTGTGACATATGTTTGATTCCTTCTGACGGGGAATTAAGAGAGCCTAGACTAGCAGAGTTTGAGGACTTTCTTCTCACTTTAACAGTGGGTGGCGAAAGAGGCATTTCAAAAGCCACTATCACTAGTTTGGTGTTTCCTTCTGTGCACTACTTTGCTATATTCATTTCTAAGTGTTTAACTGCTAAGGAAAAGGTCGGTGTACTCAGTGCCCCAGACCTCGCCATTATATGACGTGCATTATATAATGATCACACTTTTAGCTTAGGAGTTATTGTTGTACGACGCCTACATTTTAACAAGAGTAAGGGCAAGATACATGGTGGCATTTACGCTACTCGCTAAGCGAGTCATTTTGAAGTTCAGATATGCCCACATGATTATCTTTTGCCCACGGTTTACCTAGATCACGGGTCATTGCGGGACCACCACTTTATTGATAAAGCTGATCTCTTTCATAATATTCATTACAATTTAGTCTTTAGTGTTATAAACCATGATGTTATCCCATTGCATGCACCTGCCTTGTTTGATTTTGTTGCCAGGAACGGATGTAGAATTAAGCCAGATGACATTATTGCCTACCGGAACAACCTACCAGCAGCTGAGGAGGAACCCCAAGAGTGGGACGCCCAGGTGCCACCACCACCTAGTATCGACTCAGACTATTTCCGGGCCACGGATGGTGATTACCAAGCTAGGCCAAAAGTCTAAGCTTGGGGGAGTATGTATTTCCACCGACATTACATTCATGTTCAAACATTTCATTTCAGTTGTCGGTGTCCACACTTTTCATTGTATTATCCATGTTAGATTTATTTTTCTCGTTTTCTTCTTACGTATTTGAATTTTTTTGAGAAAATCCAAAAATACTTCTTGCTTCTTTTCGGTTTTTCTTTTTAGTTTTGTTAGTTGAAGTATTAAAAGAAAACCCAAAAAGATTTCTCATTTCTTCTTTTGCTTGTTGGGAGTTCTCCCATGTAAATATTTTTTCTTGTTTTGGTTTTTCTTCTCTTATTTGATTTATTCAATAGAAAGTAAAAACTCCAAAAATATTTCAATGTGTTTCTCTGAAATTCTCTTTCTTTTATCAAGTCATACCAAGGAGAAGAGCACGATGAGAATGTTGAGTGGCTCTCATATGCATTATTGTTGATTTAACTCAAAGCCCATATTACTTTGTCTTCTTCTCTTGAGTAAAATATTTGCAGATCCGAGCTTAGTCCATGGCACTCTTGCACTTTATTATTTCCATATCATTCGATTGTGGAAGTGAAAGGCAATAATGACGATATATGATGAATTGATAGTGGCAGAGAAAAGCGGGTATGAACTCAACTTGTTCATATTTTTGTAAATATGTTTAACCTAGTATCCATGATTCAGCATATTATGATTGAACATGTTTGCAACGAAAATTAGAGATTATAGTTGATCATGCCATGCTCAAGTAGCTAGGAGTGGATAATGATTTATCTTAGATGCCAACATGCATTAAAATGGTTGTTATGTAGTGTGATGATATGGTATCCTCCTCTAAATGTTTCAAGTGGCTTGACTTGGCACATGTTCACACATGTAGTTGAATCAAAATCAACATAGCCTTCATGATATTTATGTTCATGGTGTCCATATCCTACTCATGATAGCATTCAATGTTTATTATTCGTAATGCATGTTTATGGCCGTATTCGCTCTCTAGCTGGCTGCTTCTCAATCTATTTGATATCCTTCACCTGTACTGAGTGGGAATTCTGCTTGTGCATCAAAATCTTTAAACCAAAGTTATTCGAGATGAGTCCACCATATCTACCTATATGCGGTATTACCCTGCCGTTCCAAGTAAATTTGCATGTGCCACCTCTAAAATTTCAAATGAACATCCGTTTTGTGTGCCTGGACCGCTCATGCAGCGATAGGGGGTGGTCAGTATCTTCCATGTTAAGCGGGTTACTCTCATGATGAGTGTTTATTCACTCGTCCTTGCACGAGAAGGGCGGTAATAGGGATTCCCAGTCCTGAAATCAAAATAAATGCAAATAATTAAACAAAACTCCCCCATGAATGTTGTTGGTTTGGACAGTACCCGTGGATTCGGCTCGCCATGGAGTGTGTTTGTTGGTTGAGGGGGAGTAAACCTTTAATTTTACTGCTTGGGAACCGCCACTAATTTGTTTAATATGGAAGATATTGATAGCTGTTGGTCGTAACGTTGATAGGAAGGGTGCACCTCTCAAAATTATACCCATCTCTTATTTAATCCTTGAGCTCTGGCACCTCTGCAAATCCCTGCTTCCCTCTGTGAAGGGACTGTCTATTTACTTTAATGTTGAGTCTAAAATAAGCGCCAGATCTGAGAGCACTATTGTCATCCTCATGCATTGTTTATAGTGAATGTTGGATGCATCATGACTGGATCTTTTCTACCATGAATTACAATGTTTAGTTGCTTCTTGAACTTTGGAGGTGCTTTGCATTTATGTTTTGCGGTCTCAGAAAGGTCTAGCAAGATACCACTATTGTCATATTATATCATAATTGTTTTGACGAATGTATGCACTTGAGATATCTTATTATTGCTCGCTAGTTCCTTGTGTCATTGATTTGAGTTAATATAATGTTTAAGAGTTATTGTTGACATGGTTAGTCATAATCTTTGCTGAAAACCTACGTGCTACTTAAGCATATGTATGTAAACAAGAATAAAAGAGTTCGGAAAAGTTTTTCTTTCTCACTTTCAGTTTGTCAACTGAATTGCTTGAGGACAAACAAGGGTTTAAGCTTGAGGGAGTTGATACGTCTCCAACGTATCTACTATTCCTAATACTTTTGCTCTTGTTTTGGACTCTAATTTGCATGATTTGAAGGAAACTAACCTGGACTGACGTTGTTTTTAGAAGAATTACCATGGTGTTGTCTTTTATGCAGAAATAGAAGTTCTCGAAATCGAACGAATCTTTTGAGAATTATTTTGGAATATATGAGGAATATTGGAGCCAGGAGCCACCAAAGAGGGGCCTGAGGGTGGCCACCCTCCACCAGGGTGGGCCACACATCCCTGGCACAGCCTAGTGGAGTGTGCCCACCTCGTGGGCCCTCTGACCCTAATTCCAGCACTATAAATTCCTAAATTTCGAGAAAAAAACTAGAGAAAAAGTTTCATCACGTTTCACGATATGCAGCCGTCGCCACCTCCTATTCTTCATCGGGAGGACAGATCTAGAGCCCGTTTGGGGCCCCATAGAGGGGAATCTTTGGTATTTGTCATCATCAACCCTTCTCCATTGCCAATTCCATGATGCACCCCACCGGGAGTGAGTAATTCCTTTGTAGGCTTGCTGGTCGGTGAGGAGTTGGAAGAGATTCATCATGTAATCGAGTTAGTTTTGTTAGGGCTTCGTCCCTAGTATCCACTATGTTCTAAGATTGATGTTGCTATGACTTTGCCATGTTTAATGCTTGTCAATAGGGCCCGAGTGCCATGATTTCAGATATGAACTATTTATGTTATCATCATTATATCTATGTTCTTGATGCAATCTTGCCAAGTCATATGCACCTATTATGTGTTATGATCCGTTAACCCCGGGGTGACAGAAATCGGGATACTTCACAGTGATGACAGTAGTTTGAGGAGTTCATGTATTCACTATGTGCTAATTCTTTGCTCTGGTTCTCTATTAAAAGGAGGCCTTAATATCTCTTAGTTTCCTTATGGACCTCGCTGCCACGGGAGGGTAGGACAAAAGATGCCATGCAAGTTCTTTTCCATAAGCACATATGACTATATACGGAATACATGCCTACATTACATTGACGAACTAGAGCTAGTTTTGTGTCGCCCTAGGTTATAACTATTATACGATGAATATCATCCAATGAATACACCGATACAGTGCCTATGAGCTTTCCACTCATTGTTCTTGCTAAGTTACTACTACTGTTGTTACTACTGCACTTTCTACCAAACTACTACTGCTATTGTTGCCAATATGGTTACTATTACTACTGCTATCAAACTATCATATTATTGTGCTATTGATCACCTTGCTGCAAATATTTATCTCGAGGAGTGGTTGAATTGACAACTCAACTGGTAATACTCTCAAATATTGTTTGGCTCTCCTTGTGTCGAATCTATAAACTTGGGTTGAATACTCTACCCTCGAAAACTGTTGCGATCCCCTATACTTGTGGGTTATCAATGGCTAGTCCATGAAAGACATAGTTTTCAACTTCAACGAGCAAATCAACTTCTTGCAGAGACAAATTTATAATCCCCTAAATGAAGTTTTTGAATATGTTGCTAGATTAAAAGGTATGAGTGTAGCTGCCAGTTGTAGGACTCCAGGGACTCATGCATCAACTTTTGATGGTGAGCCCTTTCCTTGGAAGCCAGAGGACAAACCTACTGTTGCTCCATCACCACCTCCTTCATCATCATCACCACCAAAGGAGACTTGAGTACAGGGGTATGGGCACTCCCCTTGGCTTGAACCAAGCTTGGGGGAGGTGCCCCGACATCATATCACCATCACTTTTTACCTTTGCATTTTATTTTGATCCTTAGCCTTTGTGTGATTTAGTTGAATAAAAGTTTAGTATGATCTATTTTTGAGTGCTAGTTTCGTTATCTATCTATGTAATCGAGTGAGAGTTATATAATAAAGTTTAGTTTGAGCTTTTGCCTCTTTACTTTCTTGTTGCAATCATAATAAAAGAAAATAAACGAGAAAAGATCATATGTGAATCTTATGGTGAGTAATGACATCACATAAACAAAAGTATAAGTGGTAAAATTTATTGGAGATTGACAAACATAGCATTAGTCAATGATGCAATTCTTGGAAGAATTAATTAGGGAAGAGAAGATTCACATGCAAATATACTATCATGGACATCTTTTATGATTGTGAGGCCCATTAAATATTTTATGCCAAAATTGTTGACATTGGACAAGGAAGACATCATAATGATTTATGTTTGTTAATATTCACATAGAAGTTATATTGTCATAGATCCTTTAACATGTGGTGATGTCTTAATATCTTTGCTAGCAAAAATTCCGCACTAAGTAGAGATACTACTTGTGCATCCAAAAACCCAAACCCAAACTCATGTTTGAGAGTCCACCATACCTACCTATGGATTGAATAAGATCCTTCAAGTAAGATTTCATCGGTGCACCAAGGCAATAAAAATTGATTCTAAAAGTGTTGGATCAATTAGTTTAAGAGAAAATTGAGTGTTGCATGAACTTGTGATGGGAAAGTAATAAAAGCGATAGACTGCATAATAAAGGTTGCTATTAAAAGCACAATGTTCCCTTGGTGGTTTTGATAATTCATGACAACATACATTGTCTCTTGGACTAGTACTTTCATCTAGTGTATTTCAGATAAAGTCCATAGAGAATGATGGACTGACAAAAAGGAGTGTGGAGAGTATCCCCATGAAGAAGAAGGAGAATAAATAGCATTGGGAAAGCTTCAACCAAAGGACTCTACATTTTACCTTTTGTGAGAAATCACTTTGATCCATAGGAAAGCCAATACTATTAAAAGGGGGTAAGGTTCTGTTGGTGAACAAAATCCTCATACGTGCACAAGTGATAGTCACCACATGCACCCACAAGCTCTTCCACAAAAGTCTGTCCAAATCCAAATACTCAAAATCGGTGCAACCAACACTTTCCTCTCGGTGCCACCGATTCTCAGCCTCGGACAGACTCAGCAAAAACCTAGCTTTTTGGTGCAACTGACTCCACTTCGATGCCACCGAGTTTGGGTTGCCAACTTCCTGTTATGCAAGTTTACAAAATCGGTCCAACCGAATTTTGTGAATCGGCGTCACCGAGATTGGCAATCTGACCATTGGTCACCCTATCGGTGCAACTGATTTTTATGTATCGGTCTCACTGAGATTCAAAAGTTGCTACGTTTGAGGCAACTCGGTACAACCGAGATTAACACATCGGTGTCACCGAGTCTGACCTATTAGGTGTAATGGTTGGATTTTTGGAGATGCCTATGTATAGCCCTCCACCACCACTCACTCGCAAGTGAAGCACTCAGAACAGTTCCCCACTCATACCTACTGATTTTCCGAGAGAGAGCCACCTGCTCATGTGTTGAGATCATGCCATTCCATTCCTACCATATGAATCTTTATCTCTATCCTCCTCAACTTGCTTTCCACCCAATCAACCTCTTCCACCAAGCCAAATCTATGAGAGAGTAATTGTGTGTTGAGGAGTCTATCATCTTGAAGCACAAGAGCAAGGTGTTCATTGACATTATCGAGCCTATTACCTTTTGGAGGGTGGTGCCTCCTAGATTGGTTAGGTGTTGCTTGGGAGCCTCCTACTTCGTGTTGTGGAGTGAACCAAGAAGTTTGTATGGGCAAGGAGATCGCTTGCTTCATGAAGATCTACCCATAGTGAGGCTAGTCCTTCGTGGACGGAAGCCATCATGGTATAGGTAAGGTTGCTTCTTCGTGGATCGCGACCATTACCCTCTGTGGGTTGAAGACTCCATAAACGTGGATGTACGATAGCACCACCTATTGGAACCACGGCAAAAATCATCGTGTCCTTCATGCATTTGATCTCTCTATCTCTACTCCTTCCTTTCATGTGCAATGTCTTTACTTTCCGCTGCTTTACTTGATGACTTGCATGTGTAGGGTGTACTAGACTTGCTATATATATGCTAAAACTACCAACCCTTGCATGACATACACTTCTAGTGATCCCACAACAATCACAAAGGTCAATACAATGTGAAATTCTTTTGCGCTAAGGGATTTGGCATACAAATTGAAAACCACATGACAATCTATGCTTTCCTCTGTGAAGGGCCTATCTTTTACCTTTAAGTATTTACTTTTATGCACAAGTCAAAGTATTCTTCCCTATTCCTTTTTATTTTTCTCCTTTTGCAAGCATCATGTGGTGAGGAAAGATCTAGGCACATGTATCCAATTGTATATGAGTGATCATGATTTATTATTGTTGATTCACCCTTGAGGTGAATACGTTGGGAGGCGAAACTATAAGCCCCTATCTTTCTATGTGTCTAGTTGAAACTTTTAGCTCATGGGTATGCTGTGAGTGTTAGAAATCATAGAAGACTAAATGATGGTTGAGTACATGGACTTGCCAAAAGGATCCTACACGAGACCCTTCCTAAAAATATGATGAATTGTAGTTGCAAATTGACTAAGAACATAGTTTGTCGATTTCCAATAAGGTTTATGCTTTAAACTTACACGTTGTGATGAATTTTTACTTGGTCATAAGAAGTTATATGATATTGTTATGAAATAAAAGATATATGAGTTATATGTTAAAGTTTGTTGTTGTTATGATAATAAGCATGATGCTAATATGTCTGTATTTTGTTTTTATCGACACCTCTCTCTCAAATCATGTGGGCATGTTTTTCAATATCGACTTTTGCTTGAGGACAAGCGAGGTCTAAGCTTGGGGAGTTGATACTTCCATTTTGCATCATTTTTTTACTGTTATTTATAATGTTTTTATGCATAATAATGTTGTGGGGAGTGATTATAATGACCTTTTCTCTCATAATTTGCAAGGTTTACACAAAGAGGGAGAATACCAGCAGCTAGAATTCTGGACCTAAAATGCATGTCATGGATACCTATTTTGTGCATCACCCATGGACCTAAACCTTTACATAGAATTTTTATGGAATAATTGAAAAATACTAGAGCAGAAAACTACCGGAGGGGGGCCACCTGGTGAGGAACATACACGATGGTGCGCCATGCCCCCCAGGCGTGCGTTGGTAGGTAGTACTCACCCTGGCCCACCTCCGGAGCCCATCTTCTGGTATAAATTCTGGCTTAACCTCGAAAAAATAAGGGGAGGACTTTTGAGATGGAACACCGCCGTCTCGAGGCGGAACTTGGGCAGGAGCACTTTTGCCCTCTAGCGGAGCGATTCCGCCAGGGGAACTTCCCTCCGGGAGGGGCAAATTGAAGCCATCGTCATCACCAACAGCCCTCTCATCTTTGGGAGGCCGTTATTCATCAACATCTTCAACAACACCATCTCCTCTCAAACCCTAGTTCATCTCTTGTGTTCAATCTTTGTATCGGAACCTCAGCTTGGCACATGTGGGTGACTAGTAGTGTTGATTACCTTACGTAGTTGATTGCTATATGGTTTATTTGGTGGAAGATTCTATGTTAAGATACATTATGATATTCAATACACATTTCATCTTGAGAATGAGTATTATTTATGAGTACTTACCTTTGTTCTTGAGGTCACGGGAGAAGTCATGTTACAAGTAATCATCTGAATTTGATATGTGTTCGATATTTTGATGATATGTATGTTGTGATTCCCTTAGTGGTGTCATGTTACAGGGAATGCATTGTGGAGTAGTTATTAGATGATGGGTTGCTATAGTGACATGAGCTTAAACCCTAGTTTATATGCTACACCGTAAGGGGCTGATTTGGGTCCACATGTTTAATGCTATGGTTATATTTTGTCTTAATACTTTTCTCGTAGTTGCGGATGCTTGCGAGGGAGTTAATCATAACTAGGTTGTTAGTTCAAGTAAGAACAACACCTTAGCACCGGTACACCCACATATCAAAGTATCAAAGTAGCAAACACAAATCAAACCAACATGATGAAAGTGACTAGCTAAATTCCTGTTTACCCTGAAGAACACTTTGCTTATCATAGTAGATAGTTTTGGCATGTGCTTTGACACAAAAGGATTTTGCTACCTTTCTACACCTTATTTACCGTTACCGTTACTTGCTCATTACAGATTACCTTGCTATCAAACTACTTGCTACTTACAATTTTAGTGCTTGCAGAAATTACCTTGCTGAAAACCGCTTATCATTTCCTTCTGCACCTCGTTGGGTTCGACACTCTTACTTATCGAAAGGACTACGATTGATCCCCTATACTTGCGGGTCATCAAAGACCTAGTGCAATAACAATACACACATGCTTAGATCATGGCTAGCTTACAAATAATCATGCAACGCAGTATATAAAAGAGTTGGGTTGACAACATAGTGGTTGTCTTTGGGACACATGTAACATAAGGGTTCACTAATACGTCCCAAACATATTTACTTTTCCAAACACTTTTGCTCTTCGTTTGGACTCTAATTTGCAAGTTGAATGAAACTAACCCGGACTGACGTTGTTTTCAGCAAAACTACCATTGTATTGTTTTGTCTAGAAATAAAAGTTCTCGGATTGAGATGAAAATTGACAGAGATTTATTTTGCAATATATAAAAATTATTGGCAAAAGAACCAACAGTAGAAGACCTACCAGGTGGCCACGAGCCAGGGGGCGCCTACCCCTCACCCCCCAGCACGCACTAGGGTGGCTCCCACCTAGCAAGCCCCCGATGCCCATCTTCTCATATATGGTGTCTTCTACCCTAGAAAAAATAAGGAAGAAATATTCATCGCGTTTGATTAGACAGAACTGCTGCCAACTATTGTTCTTCCTCTGGAGGGCTGTTCTGGAGTCCGTTTGGGGCTCCGGAGACGGGAATTCATTGCCATCGTCATTACCAACCCTTCTCCATCAACAATTCCATGATGCTAACCATCGGGAGTGGGTAATTCCTTTGTAATCTTGCTGGACAATGATGTGATTGGATGAGATTTGTCCTGTAATTGAGTCAATTTGTTAGGGCTTGATCCCTAGTATCCACTATGTTCTGAAATTGATGTTGTTGTCAGTTTGCTATCCTTAATGCTTGTCACTAGGGACCGAGTGCCTTGATTTCATATCTGAGCCTATTATATTTCTATGAATATGAGATTGTTTTGGATCATATCTTGCAAGTTGTATGCACCTATTATGTGCTCTGATCCGTAGACCCCAAAGTGACAAAAATTGGGACCTTCTCCGGTGATGGTCATAGTATGAGGAGTTCATGTATTCACCATGTGTTAATACTTTGTTCCAATTCTCTATTAAAAGGAGGCATTAATATCCCTTAGTTTCTATTTGGACCCCTCTTCCATGGGAGTGTAGGAGAAAAGATGGCATGAAATTTCTTATTACAAGCATGTATGACTATATATAGAATACATGCCTACATTACATTGATGGATTGGAACTAGTTCTATATTACTCTAGGTTGTGACTGTTACATGATGAATGTCATCCAAACCAAATATCCATCACTGATCCAATGCCTACGATTTTTGCATATTGATCTTCGTAAAGTTACTTTCACTATTGCTACTGTTACAATCACTACAATCTGCTACTTTCCGCTATTCCCATTACTATTGTTACTGTGATATTAAACACTTCACTACCGAAAATATATCTCCAGGTGTGGTTGAATTGACAACTCAACTCCTAAGACTCATAAATATTCTTTTGCTCCCCTTGAGTCAAATCAACAAATTTGGGTGAAGTACTACACCTCGAAGACTGTCGTGGTCCCCTATACTTCTGGGTTATCAAGCCCTTTTTCTGGAGCCATTGCCAGGAAGCATAGCTCTATTTATTGAGTTCACTTGGGATATCCATTTATTACTATGCAGAATCTGGAAGAAGCTAAGACCAAGATCATACCCTCTAGGACGAGGGCAGGTAAGGAATTGCCATCTAGCTCTGCACTTGATTCACCTTCTATTTAGAGTAAGCTTACGCCACCAGCACCTTGTTGGGAAACGTTGCATGGGAAATAAAAAAATCCTGCACACATGCAAGATCTATCCATGGTGATGAGCATCTACAAGAGGGAGAATGGATCTACATACCCTTGTAGATCACTAAGCGGAAGCGTTAAGAAACACAGTTGATGTAGTCGAACGTCTTCGCGATCCAAATCGCAAGCCGTCCCCGGATCCAATCACGATATAGTGCCGAACGGACGGCACCTCCACGTTCAACACACGCACAGCTTGATGACGTCCCCGCCTTCTTGATCCAGCAAGAGGGGAGAAGTAGTAGATGAGTTCTGGCACCACGGCGACATGGTGACGGTGGTGGTGAAGAACAATCTCCGCAGGCCTTCACCAAGTAGAACGGAAACTATGACGGAGGATTGGGTTGCCGACACACGGCTTGGGTAATTCTTGATGTGTTTCGGGTGCTAGCCCTGCCCCTCTATTTATATGTTGAGTCCTGGGGTCAAAACTTGGAGAAAGAGCCTCCTCAAAGTCGGTTTGGCCCGCAAGGCAAGAGTCCTCCTCGGAATCCAGGACCAGATGCTAGGGTCCTCGCTGTTTGGGCCAGACACCAGGGTCCCTGGCATCTGGCGTCTGGCCTCCGCAAAACTCCTTTTGCACCTTCCTTAAAGCCTCGTGGGCTTTACCCCTTGGCCCAAATAAATTGTTCTTGTACCCGAACATTTTAGGAAACATCTAAAACCCCTACCGGTGAATATCGGAACCCTTCCGGAGAGCAAACACTATTATCCCATATATCAATATTTACCTACAGACTATTCTGGAGCACCTTGTCATGTCCGGGATGTCATCCGGAATTCCGAACAACTTTCGGTCACCAACATAGTAACTCAACTATACTTATATCGTCACCAAACGTTAAGTGTGTAGACCCTGCGGGTTCGAGAACTATGTAGACATGAACGAGACACCTCTACGGTCAATAACCAATAGCGGGACCTGGATGCCCATATTGATTCCTACACATTCTATGAAGATCTTTATCGGTTGAACCTCTATGTCAAGGATTCAGTTAATCTCGTATCATGTTCCCTTTGTTTATCGGTATGTTACTTGCCCATGTTTCGATTGTCGGTGTCTCTATACTTACTTCAATCTTGTTACCGGCAAGTATCTTTACTCGTTCTGTAATACAAGATCATGTGTCTAACACTTTAGTCACATTGCTTGCAAGGCTTGTTGGGATGTTGTATTACCGAGTGGGCCCTGAGATACCTCTCCGTCACACAGAGTAACAAAGCCCAGTCTTGATCCATGCCCACTCAATAGACACCCTCGGAGATACCTGTAGAGCATCTTTATAGTCACTTAGTTACATTGCAACGTTTGATATACACAAGGTATTCCTTCAGTGTCAGTGAGTTGCACGATCTCATGGTCAAAGGAACAGATACTTGACATGTAGAAAACTATAGCAATAAATTGACATGATCATATGCTATGTTTATAGTTTGGGTCTTGTCCATCACATCATTCTCCTAATGATTTGATCTTGTTATCAAATGACATCTCATGTCTATGGTTGAGTTTCCAATCAATACAATTATAGCATGGATAATAAATGATTAACATGAACAAGGAAATATAGTAATAACCACTTTATTATTGCCTCTAGGGCATATTTCCAACACACCCGCTATTCAGTCTAATATGTGGCAAGTAATTGATGATGCTACTTCTGTTTTAAATTAAACTCATGCTGATGCTAGTACTTGGCTTGATGAAACTGTGGCACTGGGTGAATTTCTTAATGAACAAATTGCTAAGTCTATAGAACTTGACAATGCTGAAATTGATGAAAACTATGATTCATCTATTATGTCTTAATCTCCTGCTAGAATTGAAATGTCTGATCTACCTCATGGCTATGTTATGGATGGGTAGATAGCTAGAGACTTTCTTGCTTGTAATGATAAAGATGATTTTAAGAAACTATTAAGTAAACATAAAGAAAAATCTATGAGGGCAAAAACGAAATATATACCTACTAACAAAGTGTGAAGCGTTTCTGCCCGTCTGTCATACATTTTATAAAAAGGCCCCAGATTTTTTATTTAAGTAACCCATAGTCCAATATTAAGTGTCGTTGGGCTTCATCCCAACTACATTAGCCGCTATCTCACGCGCCTGGGCGCTACTTAGTATATCACGCAACTACAGTGCAGTAGGACCAGTTCATCTTGTTTTCAGCCCGTTTAGGTCCGGGGAATTTATTATATACAAATAATGTGCTAAAGATGATCATGTTTTAACTTTGCAACCATAACTCAGATTAAAATAATTTATATATGTAATTTATCAGAAAAATATTTAGTTTTCAACCATTATATTATTCGTTCTTGTGGACCACTTTATAATTCTATTTAGGGTGTATGCTTAATTAATCTAATAAACTTCTATGGTGTATTTGGAAAATCTAACACATGATTTAATAGTTATATGTATGATGAATGCTAGGAGGGTCTATATATATGGATCGGAGGGAGTATGAAGTATAAGTTTCAATGGGCATATCGGCATAATAAAGAAAGAAGAAAATAAAGGGCGTGATTTTTTTACTAATCTTCAACCGTATGCAGAGCTGGCCTAAAACACATTTAATAGAATCCTTCTATTGAGTGTTTTCTCATGACTTGGTGCCGATTCCAAACACTACTTCAACTTATAAATAATACCTTGGTATGCGTTTTTTCAAAATTAGGCTAATTATGATCAAATTATTCGTACAAAAACCGTAGCAAAAATACTCTATGCATGCTTATTCATATACTACTACTATGCATTTTTGCTAGACCTGTGTTTGCCCCTCTACCGTGTCCAAGTGATGATCCACAAGTATAGGGGTTCAATCGTAGTCCTTTCGAGAAGTAAGAGTGTCGAACCCAACGAGGAGCATAAGGATATGACAATCGGTTTTCAGCAAGGTAATTTCTGCAAGCACTGAAATTGTAGCTAGCAAGTGTTTTGATAGCAAGGTAATTTGTAACGAGCAAGTAATGGTAACAATAGGTAAGGTGCAGCAAGGTAGCCCAATCCTTTTGTACCAAAGGACAGGCCAAAACTACCTCTTATGATGAGCAAAGTGTTCTCGAGCGTACACAGGTGAGGGAGTCCTGGTTTAAGGGGTCCTTGGGAGGCTGACTTGTTTCTTATAGGTCAGACTGTATGGGCCATTTGCCGAGCATTGGATCGATCGAAGGCCCTGTCGCCAGGAAGGAAGCTTCGGGAATCGTGGTGTGTCCTCCACATTTGGAGTAGTGAATAGGCATGTTTATCCCTTCGACATGTAACCGACCATGTGTAAACCCTAGGTACCCTCGGCGTCCATATAAGCCAGAGGGTTTTAGGTTGTAGACAGAGAACAACTCATCCAGGGTTTAGCTATTCGATCTTGAGGTAGATCAACTCTGTAACCTACATATCATCAATACAATCAAGTAGGACGTAGGGTATTACCTCCATAGGAGGGCCCGAACCTGGGTAAACATCGTCTCATTCGTCTCCTGTTACCATCGATTCTAGTCTCATAGCTCGGGACCCCCTACCCAAGATCCGCCGGTTTTGACACCGACATTGGTGCTTTCATTAAGAGTTCCGCTGTGATCACCAAAGCAATCGATGGCTTGCGTCATCATCAATGAAGAGGTCCGCAACATGGACACCTTTGTCCCAGACAGATCTTCGCCTTCGGAAGCATTGTACTGCATGCTGACCCGACCGGCCGTCTAGGTCGGATCGAAAGCTTCGCCCCTAACCAAGAGGTCAGATTCGGGAACCTAGAGTTCTCCATAGACTCTCAGGGCGATCTTTCTCTAACCAGGCTCACGGTTTCACTTGCCATGCTCGAAGACTTAGTGGATTTTACCTCGGATCCCTCTCTTGGTCATGCCCACGGGATTTACCCCGATAATTACCTGGCTCTTAGTACAGATCCGGCCATAGTGCCAGATGACCGGATACATGTTCTTGCTTAACACTCCCCTAGCACGAACACAACGGAGGCCAACTCCAAAAGCTCTGATCAGGTTGACCCGATTGAGCTCTCGATACTCAACGAGGCCTTAGATCGGATTTCATCGAGGAAGATTACCGACGACCCAACCCCGATCACCACCCACTTGATATACACAATCAAAGATTTAACCGACATGTTGGACTATGCCTCAGAGGAGGCAGAATAGATGGATGAGGGGGATTTTTCTCCCAACCCCGTTAACACCGGACGATGGGCCGCCACCTCCACATACGACGTCTACTTGGTGGACACTCCATCCTCTAATGGCGAGAACACACCTAAAAACGTTGGTGACAAGTCGAGGGAAGCACCATCATGGCGCCGGAAGCTGCATAAACGGTCAAAAGGCAAAAAGGGAAGGAATGCTATCGTCGGCAACATGACTGAGATACCCCGGAAGACCTTCGCGATCCCGATATCCCCGAACACCCGCTAGAGGGTCAGGAGATGCCTGAAGACCAGCGCAACCCTAATGACCTAAACGATTCCAAGGACGACAATTACCTCCCCCTGTTGAGGAGGAGGACATCCCGGAAGCCGATGACTTCGACATCCCAGATAATCCTAAAGATCAGGAATTATTCAGGCAATAGCTTATAGCCACTACCCGTAGCCTGAAAGCCAAAGAACGGCAGGTTAAAGCCGAACAAGACAACCTCGATGATCGATGGACGAGAGTCATCTCAGCTAAGGAAGGATACGGTACCGGTCTGTCGGACCAACCTAAGAGCTATCCATGCAGAAGGCAGCTGCCACAATTGGACGACGAGCTCACTGATACACCGTCTACCAAACATACCCCATACGATAAGCCAAACCGCCCTCCTCGAGGATGTGACAGTATGGCTGACGACACCGGTTATAGGCTGGCGCTACCCTGAAGACGGGGAAAAGAGCCAATAGAGCCCGATGACAGGTTCGACATGCGGCATGACCTGGACTACAAAGCATGTCATGTGAGATCTATCCATGGATCCAGAGGGTACTCACCCGATAGACGGGAAGGGTGCATGCCTTGTCTTGACCGCAACAATAGAGGCCGGGAACGAAACGGGGCTAGAACAGACGCTGATTACCGGCACGACATAGCTCGGGCCAAAGGCGCTGCCTACCCACTGTGCTTCACGGACGAGGTGATGCAGCATCAGTTCCCGGAGGGGTTTAAACCCGTAAACCTAGAGCAGTACGATGGGACAACTGACACAACCGTATGGATTGAGGATTTCCTCCTCCACATTCACATGGCGCAAGGAGGTGATCTCCACGCCATCAAATATCTACCCCTAAAACTTAAGGGGTCCGCTCATCACTGGTTGAACAGCCTCCCTGAAAACTCCATAGGATGCTGGGAAGATCTAGAGGATGCATTCCGATCTAACTTCCAGGGCACCTATGTTCGGACGCCGGACTCCTCCGATTTGAGCAACATCGTCCAGAAGCCAAGAGTGTCCGCGCGGCAATTCTGGAATCGGTTCTTGACCAAGAAAAACCAGATTGTTGACTGCTCGGATGACAAAGCAATAGCCTCCTCCTGGCACAATATTTGGGATGAATGGTTGGCCCGCCAGCTCGGCAAGGATAAACCTCGGACAATTCCCGCCCTTACATCCCTCATGACCCACTTTTGCATGGGCGACGATAACCAGCTCACAAGATGGAGCCACAGCCCCGAAGATCCCGGAGCCTCCGAAGTTTGGGACGGTAATGGGAAACCAAAGTGCAACAAGAATAAGCGTCAACACAACAATAGTGATGCCGATGACACAGCCGTTAACGCCGGCTTCCATAATTCCCGACCCAGGCAGTAGAAGAAGCCTCCTAAAGGCAATCGCAACGGACCCACCTTGCTGGAGAAGATCATGGAAAGGCCTTGTCAAATCCATGGCACTCAAGAAAAGCCCGCCAACCACACCAACCGTAACTGTCGGGTATCCAAACAGGCTGGCAAACTCACATCCGAGGATCAAGGCAAGAGCCTAGGCAGCGAGGCGGACAAAAGAAGTTCCCTCCAGAGGTGAAAACAATAAATATGACATACACCACCCATATACCCAAGAAGGAGAGGAAGCGTGCCTTTCGAGAGGTCTATGCTGTAGAGCCTATAGCCCCGAAGTATAACCCATGGTCAGCGAACCCGATCACCTTTGATCGGCATGACCACCCGACCTGTATCCGTCATGGAGGTTCAGCCGCCCTCGTCCTAGACCCCATTATAGACGGGTATCACCTCACTAAAGTCCTAATGGATGGAGGAAGTAGCCTCAACCTGATTTACTCAAATATGGTGAAAAAGATGGGTATAGATTCGTCAAGGATCAAACCCAGCAACACTACCTTTAAAAGAGTGACCCAGGTGTCGAAACCCAGTGCACATGCTCTGTAAGCCTGGAAGTAGTGTTCGGCTCGCCCGTTAATTTCCGAAGCGAAGACTTGATCTTTGACATCGTACCTTTTTGTAGCAGCTATCACGCCTTGCTCGGTCGTACATCATTGGCTTGCTTTAACGCCGTCCCACACTATGCATACCTCAAGCTCAAGATGCCTGGTACCAAGGGGGCATTACTGTCAACAGGAACATAGAGCACTCCCTCCGAACTGAGGAACATGCATTGGCCCTGGCGGCCAAATTCCATTACAATGATGATCGGCAAACGCCGACACCTGTCATAAAGGCACGCAAGGTTGGGAAGCGAGCTCAGCTTCAGCCTGAACTCTTAGAACCCTCCTCTCCCTATAAATAGGGGGTCGCCCCCATCGCACAGTCCTAGGACCAGCGAAGTATGTGCAAAGGAGGCACAACTTCGCGCTCAAAATTCCATGGGCGGCGGTGGGGAAAAAGGGTAAGTGTTCGGCTAGACCAAACTACTACCATCAAATGTCTTCGGACACACTATAGGTACCATCAAGGGCCTGCTAAAGGCGTAAAGGTCATCCACACTTCGGCGACTTCTCAAGACCTCGGTTGCAAGATCCGTTCGCTGAACTGTACCACACATCGAGGTGCACCACTCCCTAGCAGGCGTAGGAGTAGACAAGCGACATGGCACATCGAGGACGTAAGGTCACCAATCGAACACCCCTAGTACAACCACTCCTGTAAATTTCTTTTTTTCAAATACTTGTAAATAGTTGCTTTGGCAATTCGAGCAATAAGAGTCATTGAGAAAATATCAAATCATTATACATGGTTGTCTCGTTGTCCTTTTTGGCACATATTCTATTTTCTCCCTCTTCTTGCAAAACTGTTCAGTACATTACGACACAACCGGCTAATAGACCGAGGGCTCGAGTTAAAAAAATCGCCTTATGCACAATAGATTATGCATTCTACGTCTTGGAATTCGCTTTATATGTATTGGTTTCGAACTATGTCTTGGGTCAGTAGTTGGGTTGCCCGGATCCTATGCTTGCCCCTTTACGTTCCGCTCATTCGGCTAAAAGGGCAAAGGGAGAACCTTTGTGATTGTGTTTCCAGCTAGCCTGGTCAAACACCTCAGAGGAGAAAGCCGAAAACTGACTGTCATAGTATGCAAGAACCGGTCTGCGAATCTAAGTTTAAGTTTTATACTCAAGACCTTGTCAGAGGTTATTCTGTGTCATACAATGGGTTTGGTGTTCGTACAAACCATGTGATATCGGCTTTAGTTGCGGTTCATCCGAACATCTCAGGTCATCGGGGGATAGTCACCAGCCTCCCGCAGTCCTTTTCATGCCCTTATGGCTAAGTGAAAGCAATAAAGCATTATGGTCTGATTGCCTGGTCCGTCGCACACTACCGCCTTCGGGTACCGATAGCTCAGCTAAGGGTTATAGTGCGTAAGTAGAGACACCCCGCGTAGCATCTACATGGGGGCTGAAGCTGACGACTTGCAGCTTTCAGTTTAAACAGCCACACATGAGTTATAAGGAATGCAAAACATTAAAAACATGATAAACCATGCATAACAATTATATAAGCATTCAAAGGTCTTCGAATATATTACAACGCATTTAATCGTAAATGTTCTCTTTCGAACACTATGACTCTATCGCCCGAGCACCCTCCATTACTCCGGAGAAGTATAGCTCGGGGCACCTATTCTCCTTTCCAGGAGGAGGAGGAGGGGTGGTGGCTATCTTCATCGGATCAAGCCCCGGCTAGTGCAGCTTGGCCTTCGCAAAGGCCATCCGAGCTCCCCCGATACAGGAGGAATGCCTTAGTGCGTCGATCCGGGGCGAGGCATCACTTAGCTTCCGCAACAGGACGAAGTAGCTGCACGGTAGTGGCTTGTTGGGCCATAGCCGGATACAGAGATCCTTCATGGCCGGCTCTGCCATCCGATGTAGCCCCATCAGCTGCTTAAGCTACTCGACAAGAAGAGGAGAGCACTCGGAGGCTTCGAATTGCGCCCAAAACAACCAAGCTTCATCTCCCTCTCCCCATGAAGCATAGAACTGATTCGCATCCGCTGCGCTCTTCTGGAGGTCAGAGAATGCGCTGAGGAACGCCACACCTGGGTAAGAAACTCAAACTTGCTATACCCGAAGACACACTACAATAAATACAGCTTACCATCTGTGATAACCTTCGCTTGGAGGACTTGCTCCTCAAAGAACCGCCTATCCACCCGCTCCTTTTGGACATCGGTTTTTAGCGTGGATAGTTCGACGGCCTGCTGCTTGCCTTTCTACTCGAGGTCCTCGCACTTTTGGCTGGCGTCTTTGAGCTCCTGTTGGATTTCCTCCACCCGAGCCTCATGCTTGTCGCTGGTGGCTCTTATGGCGGAAAGTGCGGTAGCCGCTTGCTCGGTCATCGCCCTCTCGACTGCAGCCTCCTGCTTCGCATTCTGCACCTCATCCTTGAGCTTCTCAATTTCCTTCACCGAGGATGTGTAAGCATCAAAAATATGAATACTGCATCGACAGTATGATAACGACAATTTTCAGATATTGTATCGGGCTAACCTTCCGCCTCGTCGAATCTCTTGTTTAGAGCATCGAGCTTGTCTTCGGAGCTCTTGAGCTTCTGATTCAGCTCATCTAGCTCGGTGGCATTCACAGCCGCTACCGACAACAAAGCCTGTAAAAAACAAATCCCTATCAGGTTACATGGGTTCAAAACTTCTGAACTGTCATAAATATGATCCTATGTCTGGTCTTCTTAAGGGCTGATAGAACGTTCAGAACAAATATCGTCCGGTACATAGTTCGGATAATGATCTATTATTGACCCCCAGATGAGTTTTTTCCAAACTCACCTAGGGATCAGGGGATGCCATGTATATAATGAAAGCATAAAGAAATTAATATTTTGCAAACAAAGCATTACGTGGCTCACCTGAAAGCCCGTCAGGAGACCATTGAACGCCTCCTCCAGTCCGCTGTCGACGGACTAAATGCTCTGCAATATCGCACCCATAAGGGTGCGGTGCTCCTCGGAGAAGGAGGCACTTGATAGAGCCTCTCCCATCACCGGCCACCCATTGGTCGGTGGCGCCGGTGGTGATCGGTTAATTCGATCTCCATCCGGGGATTGAACCAGTGCCTCCTGAGGCATTGTGCGCCCCATAGACGGCCTTGGGGGGGATTGGACTTCCCCTCGTCTGGTATCCTTAGTTTTCGAGAGGGGATCCTCCCCCCGGTCTTCCGTGGCCGAGGCATTAGCCTCGACCATGATGTAGTCACCCCCATCGCTAGTGCTCGACTCCACAGGAGCTTGCTGGGATGACACCTCTGTGGCATCCTTCACGACACCCGGAGGAGTGGGATGCGACATAATCTTGCTCTCCACCAACTTGTCGGGAAGGGTCTCCCCGTACGAAACGCGTGGTGGGCTGCGAATCAATAAGCACTCACATGTTAATAACCTTTAAAACCTATCATTAATAGTTAAGGAAGTCTTCGGATCCTTACCTTCGAGCTGGGGGCTTGACCGTTAGGTTCCTTCATGGAACCTTCTCGAAGTCATCGAACTTAGTGTCCGAGTTTGAACTGTCATCGGATAGAATTACCTGTGTCCGACGCGCTTTCTTCGGGTCAGGAGGAGGAACCTCCTCTGTGGCGTCCGATGATGTCGCCCTCTTTCTTGCAAGGGGGATCGCCTTCCCCCTCGTCATCATGCTCCTCCTCCTAATTGGAGGAGGCATGGGTTTCCCTGGACACAGCGTCCGACTGGTCCCTAATATGAAGGCCTCCTCGGGCTGGTTTCTCCTTCTTCTCCTTCTTCTCTAGGGCCTTGTAAGGCGCCACAATGAGCATCTCGGACAACAGCCTAGACCTGATGTCCTCGGGCTAAGGCATTGGGCAGTTGATTCCAATGGCTTTGCTCAGCCATTTCTCCAGAGGTGACTAGAGTGTGCTTAGATTTTCTTTAGGAAAACAAAGTAGCTCAAACAAAACTATAATGTACCTAGGAAGGAGGGTTGTCGGCGTGTAGACCCCGATCCTCCTCCTCGGCTGGCCAGTTCTCCTGCACCTTGAACAACGCCTTCCACAGCTTCTCCCGAGTAGTTCGGAAGAGTTGCAAATAGTAGGCTCATCTTCAAGCCGGTAAGCCCACATGGGAGAGTCCCGGCGCTAGCAGGGTTGGATGCGCCGCCAGAGCATAATCTGGACCACGTTGGCCAGCTCGATATTGCCTTTGATCATGGAGGTGATGCGCTTCTACAGGTTGTCCACCTCCTTATCCGACACCCAATCGAGGCCCTTTCGGAGCCATGAGGTCAATCTGGTGGGGGACCAGATCTGAATTCGGCTGGAGCAGCTCGTCCTTCCTCCCTTCGCTCGGTGATATAAAACCACTCTTTTTGCCATATTTTGATGGTGTCAATGAAGGTGTCGGATGGCCATCCGACGTGGGGGAGTTTCCTGATGACAACCCCCACTGTTGGAAATATGCCCTAGAGGTAATAATAAAATGGTTATTATTGTATTTCCTTGTTCATGATAATTGTCTATTGTTCATGCTATAAATGTGTTAACCAGAAACCGTAATGCATGTGTGAATACATAGACCACAACATGTCCCTAGTAAGCTCTAGTTTGCTAGCTCGTTGATCAACAGATGGTCAGGGTTTCATGGCCATGGACATTGGATGTCGTTGATAACAAGATCACATCATTAGGAGAATGATGTGATGGACAAGACCCAATCCTAAGCATAGCACAAGATCATGTAGTTCGTCTGCTAAAGTTTTTCAATGTCAAGTATCGTTTCCTTAGACCATGAGATTGTGCAACTCCCAGATACTGTATGAATGCTTTGGGTGTGCCAAACATCACAACGTAATTGGGTGGCTATAAAGGTGCACTACGGGTATCTTCGAAAATGTCTGTTGGGTTGGCACGAATCGAGACTGGGATTTGTCACTCCGTGTGATGGAGAGGTATCTCTGGGGCCACTCGGTAAGACATCATCATAATGAGCTCAATGTGACTAAGGAGTTAGCCACGGGATGATGTATTACGGAACGAGTAAAGAGACTTGCCGGTAACGAGATTGAACAAGGTATAGAGATACCGACGATCGAATCTCGGGCAAGTATCATACCGATAGACAAAGGGAATTGTATACGGGATTGATTGAATCCCCGATATCATGGTTCATCCGATGAGATCATCGTGGAGCATGTGGGAGCCAACATGGGTATCCAGATCCCACAGTTGGTTATTGACCGAAAATGTGTCTCAGTCATGTCTACATGTCTCCCGAACCCATAGGGTCTACACACTTAAGGTTCGATGACGCTAGGGTTATAGGAAATGTTGTACGTGGTTACCGAAGGTTGTTCAGAGTCCCGGATGAGATCCCGGACATCACGAGGAGCTCTGGAATGGTCCGAAGGTAAAGCTTGATATATAGGAAGTCCAGTTTTGGTCACCGGAAAGTTTTCGGGCTCATCGGTAGTGTATCGGGAGTGCTGGGAGGGTGCCGGAGGACCCCCAGGAGGGGTGTGACGACCAAAGGACTTCGTGGGCCCTTAGAAGAGGTGTACTAGCCCTTATTGGTCTGGACAATACCTTCCGGAAGGGCCCATGCGGCTGGAGATAAGGAGATAGGGCAAAGGAGTTTGAAAAGGAGGAGATCCACCTCCCTTGTGGGAGGTGGACTCACCCCCTAGTTCGGCCGAACCTCTCCTCCTTGGAGGAGGGGCCAAGGAAGCCCTCCCTCTCCCTCCTCCTATATATACCCAAGGGTTTGGGATGATTTGAGACACGACTTCCCTCTCTCTTGGTGCAGCCCTACCCTTCCTCTTCCTCGTTCTCCGCAGCGCTTGGCGAAGCCCTGCCGGAGTCCACGTAGCTCCAACGTCACCATGCCGTCGTGTTGCCGGAGCTCTCCCTCATCCTCTCCTTCCTCCTTGCTGGATCAAGGCATAGGAGATGTCATCAGGCTGCACGTGTGTTGAACGCGGAGGCGCCGTTGTTCGGCGCTGAGATCGGAATCCATCGCGATCTGAATCGCTGCGAGTACGACTCCACCAACTGCGTTCTTGTAACGCTTCCACTTAGCGATCTTCAAAGGTATGAAGATGCAATCTCTCCCCTCTCATTGCTGGTCTCTCCATAGATAGATCTTGGTGACACGTAGGAAATTTTTTGATTTACTACTACGTCTCCCAACAGTGGCATCATGAGCTAGGTCTATGCGTAGAATCTATGCACGAGTAGAACACAAGTTGTTGTGGGCGTCGATTTTGTTAATATGCTTACCACTACTAGTATTATCTTGATTCGGCGGTATTGTGGGATGAAGCGGCCTAGACCGAGTTTACACATACGCTTACGTGAGACTAGTTCCACCGGCTGACATGCACTTATTGCATAAGGTGGCTAGCGGGTGTCTGTCTCTCCCACCTTATTCGGATTGGATTCGATGAAAAGGGTCCTTATGAAGGGTAAATAGCAATTAGCATATCACGTTGTGGTTTTGGCATAGGTAAGAAACGTTCTTGCTAGAAACCTATAGTAGCCACGTAAAAAAATTCAACTACAAATTAGAGGACGTCTAACTTGTTTTTGTAGCATATGCCTTGTGATGTGATATGGCCAAAGAATGTGATGTGATGCATTGTGATGTATGAGATTGATCATGTTCTTGTAATAGGATTCACGACTTGCATGTCGATGAGTATGACAACCAGCAGGAGCCATAGGAGTTGTCTTATTTTATTGTATGACCCACGCGTCAATCATAAACGCCACGTAATTTCTTTACTTTATTGCTAAACGTTAGCCATAGTAGTAGAAGTAATAGTTGGCGAGACAACTTCATGAAGACACAATGATGGAGATCATGATGATGGAGATCATGGTGTCGTGCTGGTGACAGTGATGATCATGGTGCCCCGAAGATGGAGATCAAAGGAGCAAGCTGATATTGGCCATATCATGTCACTATATTGATTGCATGTGTTGTTTATCATGTTTACATCTTATTTTCTTAGAATGAAGGTAGTAAATAAAATGATCTCTCAATAAAATTTCAAGAGAAGTGTTCACCCTAACTATGCATCGTTGCTAAGGATCGTTGATCGGAAGCACCACGTGATGATCGGGTGTGATAGGTTCTAACGTTCGCATACAACAGGTGTAAGCCATATTTACACACGCGGAACACTTAGGTTGACTTCACGAGCCTAGCATGTACAGGCATGGCCTCGGAACATGGAAGACCGAAAGTTCGAACATGATTCATATAGAAGATATGATCAACATAAAGATGTTCACCATGGATGAATAGTCTGTCTCACGTGATGATCGGACACGGGCTAGTTGACATGGATCATGTGTCACTTAGATGACTAGAGAAATGTCTATCTAAGTGGGAGTTCATTAAATAATTTGATTATGTGAACTTAATTATCATGAACTTAGTCTAAAATTATCTTTACAATCTATATTGTAGATCCAATGGCCAACGCGAATGTCACCCTCAATTTCAACGCGTTCCTAGAGAAAACCAAGCTGAAAGATGATGGAAGCAACTATGCGGACTAGGTCCATAGCTTGAGGATCATCCTCATAGCTTCCAAGAAATTGTATGTCCTTGATGCACCACTAGGTGACCCACCCCTTCTCCCAGCAGAGCAGGACGTTGCAAACGCTTGGCATTCTCGCTATGATGATTACTCCCTTGTTCAGTGCGGCATGCTTTACAGTTTAGAAACGGGGCTCCAAAAGCGTTTTGAGAAAAACAGAGCATATGAGATGTTCCAAGAGCTGAAACTGGTTTTCCAAGCTCATGTCCGGGTCGAGAGATATGACGTCTCCGACAAGTTCTTCAGCTGTAAGATGGAGGAGAATAGTTCTGTCAGTGAGCACATCATCAAGATGTCTGGGCTACACAACCGCTTGACTCAGCTGGGAGTTAATCTCCCAGATGACTCGGTCATTGACAGAATCCTCCAGTCGCTTCCACCTAGCTACAAGAGCTTTGTGATGAACTACAACATGCAAGGGATGGAGAAGTCCATTCCTGAGTTGTACTCGATGCTGAAATCAGAAGAAGTCGAGATCAAAAAGGAGCATCAAGTGTTGATGGTGAATAAGACCACTAGTTTCAAGAAAGGCAAGGGTAAGAAGAACTTCAAGAAGGACGGCAAAGCTGTTGCTGCGCTCGGTAAGCAAGTTGCCGAGAAGAAGAAGAACAAGAATGGACCCAAGCCTGAGACTGAGTGTTTTTATTGCAAGGGTACCAGTCACTAGAAGTGGAACTGCCCCAAGTACTTAGCAGATAAGAAGGACGACAACGTTAAAGGTATATGTGATATACTTGTTATTGATGTGTACCTAACCAGTGCTCGTAGTAGCTCCTGGGTATTTGATACCGGTGCAGTTGCTCACATTTGTAACTCCAAGCAGGAGCTGCGAAATAAGCGGAGGCTGGCAAAGGACGAGGTGACGATGCACGTCGGGAATGGTTCCAAGGTCGATGTGATTGCCGTCGGCACGCTACCTCTACATCTACCTTCAGGATTAGTGTTAAACCTTAATAATTGTTATTTAGTACCAGCTTTGAGCATGAACATTGTTTCTGGATCTCGCTTGATGCGAGATGGCTACTCATTTAAATATGAGAATAATGGTTGTTCTATTTATATGAGAGAAATGTTTTATGGTCATGCCCCGCTGGTCAATGGTTTATTTTTGATGAATCTCGAACGTGATGTTACACATGTCCATAGTGTGAGTACCAAAAAGTGTAAGGTTGATAACGATAGTCCCACTTACATGTGGCACTGCCGCCTTGGTCATATTGGTGTCAAACGCATGAAGAAGCTCCATATTGATGCACTTTTGGAGTCTCTTGATTTCGAATCATTTCACACATGCGAACCATGCCTCATGGGCAAGATGAACAAGACTCCATTCTCCGGAACAATGGAGCGAGCAACTGACTTGTTGGAAATAATACATACCGATGTATGCGGTCCAATGAGTGTCGAGGCTCGTGGTGGCTACCGTTATGTTCTCACCCTCACTGATGACTTGAGTAGATATGGGTATGTCTACTTAATGAAACATAAGTCTGAAACTTTTGAAAGGTTTAGGGAATTGCAGAGTGAGGTAGAGAATCAACGTGACAAGAAAATAAAGTGCCTATGATCTAATCGTGGCAGAGAATATTTAAGTCACGAGTTTGGCACGCACCTAAGGAAATGTGGAAATGTTTCACAACTCACACTGCCTGGCACACCTCAGCGAAATGGTGTGTCCGAATGTCGTAATCACACTCTATTAGATATGGTACGATCTATGATGTCTCTTACTGACTTACCGCTATCATTTTGGGGATATGCATTAGAGACTGTCGCATTCACTTTAAATAGGGCACCGTCAAAATCCGTTGAGACAACACCGTATGAATTATGGTTTGGAAAGAAACCTAAGCTTTCGTTTCTAAAAGTTTGGGGATGCGATGCTTATGTGAAGAAACTTCAACCTAAGAAGCTCGAACCCAAAGCGGAAAAGTGCGTCTTCATAGGATATCCCAAAGAGACTATTGGGTATACCTTCTACCTACGATCCGAGGGCAAAGTCTTTGTTGCCAAGAATGGATCCTTTCTCAATAAAGAGTTTCTCTCGAAAGAAGTAAGTGGGAGGAAGATAGAACTTGATGAGTTAATTGTACCTCCACTCGAACCGGAGAGTAGCACAGCACATGAAGTTGTTTCTGTGGAGCCTACACCAGCTGGAGAGGAAGTTAATGATGATGATCATGAAACTTCAGATCAAGTTACTATTGAACGTCGAAGGTCCACTAGGACACGTTCTGCACCAGAGTGGTACGGCAACCTTGTCCTGGAGATCATGTTGTTAGGCAACGGTGAACCTTCAAACTATGAAGAAGCGATGGCGGGCCCGGATTCCAACAAATGGCTTGAGGCCATGAAATCCGAGATAGGATCCATGTATGAGAACAAAGTATGGACTTTGGTGGACTTGTCAGATGATAAGCGAGCCATTGAAAATAATTGGATCTTTAAGAAGAAGACTGACGCGGACGGTAATGTGACCGTCTACAAGGCTCGGCTTGTCGCTAAGGGTTATCGACAAGTTCAAGGAGTTGACTACGATGAGACTTTCTCACCCATAGCGATGCTGAAGTCTGTCCGAATCATGTTAGCAATTGCCGCATTTTATGATTATGAGATCTGGCAAATGGACGTCAAAACGGCATTCCTTAATGGTTTCCTTAAGAAAGAACTGTATATGATGCAGCCGGAAGGTTTTGTCGATCCTAAAGATGCTAACAAAGTATGCAAGCTCCAGCGCTCCATCTATGGGTTGGTGCAAGCATCTCGAAGTTGGAACATTCGCTTTAATGAGGTGATTAAAATGTTTGGGTTTATCCAGGTTTATGGAGAACCCTGTATTTACAAGAAAGTGAGTAGGAGCTCTGTAGCATTTCTCATATTATATGTGGATGGCATACTGATAATGGGAAATGATATAGAACTTTGGAAAGTGTAAATGCCTACTTGAATAAGTGTTTTTCAATGAAGGGCCTTAGAGAAGCTGCTTACATATTAGGTATTAAGATCTATAGAGATAGATCGAGACGCCTCATAGGTCTTTCAAAAAGCACATACCTTGAAAAGATATTGAAGAAGTTCAATATGGATCAGTCCAAGAAGGGGTTGTTGCCTGTGTTACAGGGTGTGAGATTGAGTACGACTCAATGCTCGACCACGGCAAAGGATAGAGAAGAGATGAGTGTCATCCCCTATGCTTCAGCCATAGGCTCTATTATGTATGCCATGCTGTGTACCACACCTGATGTGAACTTTGCCATAAGTTTGGTGGGGAGGAACCAAAGTGATCCCGGAGCGGAACACTGGACAACGGTCAAGAATAACTTGAAGTACCTGAAAAGGACAAAGGACATGTTTCTCGTATATGGAGGTGTCGAAGTTCTCGTCGTAAAGGGTTACGTCGATGCTAGCTTCGACACAGATCCAGATGACTCCAAGTCGCAAACCGGATACGTGTATATTTTGAACGGAGGGGCAGTCAGCTGGTGCAGCAGCAAGCAAAGCATCGTGGCGGCATCTACATGTGAAGCGGAGTACATAGCTGCTTCGAAAGCAGCAAAGGAAGGAGTCTGGATGAAGGAGTTCATCACCGACCTAGGAGTAATTCCAAGTGCGTCGGTCCTGATGACTCTATTTTGTGACAACACTGGAGCTATTGCCCTTGCGAAGGAGCCCAGGTTTCGCGAGAAGACAAGACACATCAAGCACCGCTTCAACTCCATCCGTGATTACATTCAGGAGGGAGATATAGATATTTGTAAAGTGCATACGGATCTGAATGTCACAGATCCGTTGACTAAACCTCTATCACGAGCAAAACATGATCAACACCAGAATGCTATGGGTGTTCGATTCATCACAATGTAACTAGATTATTGATTCTAGTGCAAGTGGGAGAATGTTGGAAATATGCCCTAGAGGCAATAATAAAATGGTTATTATTGTATTTCCTTGTTCATGATAATTGTCTATTGTTCATGCTATAATTGTGTTAACCAGAAACCGTAATGCATGTGTGAATACATAGACCACAACATGTCCCTAGTAAGCCTCTAGTTTGCTAGCTCGTTGATCAATAGATGGTCACGGTTTCATGGCCATGGATATTCTATGTCGTTGATAATGGGATCACATCATTAGGAGAATGATGTGATGGACAAGACCCAATCCTAAGCATAGCACAAGATCGTGTAGTTCGTCTGCTAAAGTTTTTCAATGTCAAGTATCGTTTCCTTAGACCCATGAGATTGTGCAACTCCCGGATACCGTAGGAATGCTTTGGGTGTGCCAAACATCACAACGTAACTGGGTGGCTATAAAGGTGCACTACGGGTATGTCCGAAATTGTCTGTTGGGTTGGCAAGAATCGAGACTGGGATTTGTCACTCCGTGTGACAGAGAGGTATCTCTGGGCCCACTCGGTAAGTAATCATCATAATCAGCTCAATGTGACTAAGGAGTTAGCCACGGGATGATGTATTACGTAACGAGTAAAGAGACTTTCCGCTAACGAGATTGAACAAGGTATAGAGATACCGACGATCGAATCTCGGGCAAGTATCATACCAATAGACAAAGGGAATTGTATATGAGATTGATCGAATCCCCGATATCGTGGTTCATCCGATGAGATCATCGTGGAGCATGTGGGAGCCAACATGGGTATCCAGATCCTGTTGTTGGTTATTGACCAGAAAGGTGTCTCGGTCATGTCTACATGTCTCCTGAACCCGTAGGGTCTACACACTTAAGGTTCGATGACGCTAGGGTTATAGCGAAATGTTGTACATGGTTACCGAAGGTTGTTCGGAGTCCCGAATGAGATCCCAAACGTCACGAGGAGCTCTGGAATGGTCTGGAGGTAAAGATTGATATATAGCAAGTCCAGTTTTGGTCAGCGGAAAGTTTTCGGGCTCATCGGTAGTGTACCGGGAGTGCCGGGAGGGTGCCAGAGGACCCCCGGGAGGGGTGTGACGACCAAAGGACTTTGTGGGCCCTTAGAAGAGGTGTACCAGCCCTTATTGGGCTGTCCAATACCTTCCGAAAGGGCCCATGCGGCTGGAGATAAGGAGATAGGGCAAAGGAGTTTGAAAAGGAGGAGATCCACCTCCTTTGTGGGAGGTGGACTCTCCCCCTAGTTCGGCCGAACCTCTCCTCCTTGGAGGAGGGGCCAAGGAAGCCCTCCCTCTCCATCCTCCTATATATACCCAAGGGTTTGGGCTGATTTGAGACACGACTTCCCTCTCTCTCGTGCAGCCCTACCCTTCCTGTTCCTCTTTCTCCGTAGTGCTTGGCGAAGCCCTGCCGAAGTCCACATAGCTCCACCGTCACCATGCCGTCATGCTGCCAGAGCTCTCCCTCAACCTCTCCTTCCACCTTGCTGGATCAAGGTGTAGGAGACATCATCGGGCTTCATGTGTTTTGAACGCGGAGGCGCCCTTGTTCGGCGCTGAGATCGGAATCCACTGCGATCTGAATCGCTACGAGTGCGACTCCACCAACCGCGTTCTTGTAACGCTTCCGCTTAGCAATCTTCAAAGGTATGAATATGCAATCTCTCTCCTCTCGTTGCTGGTTTCTCCATAGATAGATTTTGATGACACGTAGGAAATTTTTCGATTTACTACTACGTCTCCCAACACCCACCGTAGTCTGCGTGTTCACCGACGACACACTTCGGCTTGATATTTAATATCTTGAGCCATAGTCCGAAGTGTGGCTCGACTCGCAAGAAGGCCTCAAAGATGATGATGAAGGCCAATATGTGCATGAAGGAGTTCGGCGGGAGGTCGTGGAAGTCGAGGTCATAGAAGAACATGAGCCCTCTGACGAAGGGGTGGAGCGGGAAGCTCAGTCCCCAGATGAAGTGAGAGTGAAGACCACCCTCTTGCCCAGCTTAGGAGTGGGGATCACCTGCCCTTCTCTAACGCATGGTGGTAGACGTTGGCAGGGAGGTAGCTGGCGTCCTTGAGGTCCCGGATGTCCCGGTTGGTGATCGTGGAAGCCTCCCACTTGCCATTGGAACAAGAACCGCCATGGTCGAGCTTGGAGAAGGAAGGAGTGGAAAAACTAGATCTAGGCTCTGGAAGCTCAAGAGATTGGGGAAGCAGAGGATGCGAATGGAAGGCGTGGCTATGCCTTGGGGTTTTTTCACTTCTTATGGGGTGGGTCGGTTAACCTCCCTCTGCTGCACCTCGTATCGCTTCGCTTCCCAAGATGTGTGTGTTGTTATGCGCACATGATTAAACATAACCCATGCGAAACGAAGCACGATCTGTGTATTGATGGATCATGCTGATGAAAATGGCATTGAACCGCGGTTCGAGTTTTTGCAACTGGTCCAACGGTCATGGTGGGTCGCACCCTTTCATCAAAAAGGTTGTCAGGGAATTCTATTTGTTCCTTGACGCTTGGCCTTCGAAGCTAAGCTATTCACGGTATTCGGACAAGCCTCTAATCCGAAAACTACATGTCATCAGAGGCCGAACTGAATTTGGAGGGAAAAAATCGCCTCGCAAGCCGAAGACTGATTGTACGAAGAAGATGGAGCTAAGACCCTTGGCGTTGGAGGCAAGTTCGGGGGCTACTGAGGGAGTCCTGGTTTAAGGGGTCCTCGGGAGGCCGACCTGTTTCTTATGGGCCTGGCTGTATGGGTTGTTTATCGAGCATTGGGTCGATCGAAGGCCCTGTCTCCAGGAAGGAAGCTTCGGGAATCATGGCGTGTCCTCCACATTTGGAGTAGTGAATAGGCATGTTTATCCCTTCATGTGTAACCGACCATGTGTAAACCATATGTACCCTCGGTGTCTATATAAGACAAAGGGTTTTAGGTTGTATACGGGGAACAACTCATCCAGGGTTTAGCTATTCAATCTCGAGGTAGATCAACTCTATAACCTACATCTCATCAATACAATCAAGAAGGACGTAGGTTATTACCTCCATAGGAGGTCCCAAACCAGGGTAAACATCGTCTCCTTCATCTCCTGTTACCATCGATTCTAGTCTCACAGCTTGGTACCCCCACCCGAGATCCGCCGGTTTTGACACCCACAACGGGAATTTCATCTAGTCACTTTCATCATGTTGGTTTGATTCGTGTTCGCTACTTTGATAATTTGATATGTGGGTGGACCGGTTCTAACGTGATCTTCTTACTTGAACTAACAACCTGCTTATGATTAACCCACTCGCCAGCATCCCCAACTATGAGAAAAGTATTAAGACAAAGTCTAACCATAGCATTAAACATGTGGACCCAAATCAGCCCCTTACTAAGTAGCGCATAAACTAGGGTTTAAGCATCTATATCACTCTAGCAACCATCACCTAATAACTACTCCACAATGCATTCCCTTAGGCCCAAGGATGGTAAAGTGTCATGTAGTCTATGTTCACATGACACCACTAAAGGAATCACAACATACATATCATCAAAATATCAAACACATATCAAATTTACATGGGTACTTACAACATGACTTCTCCCATGACCTCAAGAACAAAGGTAACTACTCAAAAATAAAATGCATGCTCAAGATTAGAGGTGTATTGAATAGCATAATGGATCTGAACATATAATCTTCCACCAAATAAACCATATAGTAATCAACTACACGAGGTAATCAACACTACTAGTCACCCACAGGTACCAATCTGAGGTTCCGGTACAAAGATTGAACACAAGAGATGAACTAAGGTTTGAGTGGAGATGGTTATGCTGATGATGAATGGCCTCCCCAAGATGAGAGGGTTGTTGGTGATGTCGATGACTTCGATTTCCCCCTTCGGGAGGGAAGTATCCCCGACGGAATCGCTCCGTCGGAGGGCAAAAGTGCTCCTGCCCAAGTTCCACCTCGAGGCAGTGATGCTTCGTCCCGAAAGTCCTCCTCTGATTTTTATAGGTTTTTTGGGACTTTATACCAGAAGATGGGCTCCGGAGGTGGGCCTAGGTGCCCACCCTCCACCAGGGCGCGGGTAGGGGGCAGGCGCGCCCTGGTGGAGGGTGGTCACCTGGTGGCCCCCCTCTGATAGTTCTTTGCTCCAAAATTTATCATTTAATGTATAAAATTCTCCGTGAATTTTTAGCTTCATTGGAGTTGTGCAGAATAGGTATCTCTAACGTGCTCTTTCGGGGTGCTGAATTCCAGCTATCAGCATTCTCCCTCTTGATGTAAACCTTGCAAATTGTGAGAGAAAAGGATTAGAATTACTCCCCGAAGCATTATTATGCATAAAAATTATAAATAAAAACAATAAAACATGATGCAGAATGAACGTATCAACTCTCCCAAGCTTAGACCTCGCTTATCCTCAAGCGAAAGCCGAAATCGAAGACCATGCCCACATGGTTTGAGAGAGAGGTGTCAATAAAAACATAATATGGACATAGAAGCATCATGCTTATTATTATAACAACAACAAAACTAACATAAAAGTTTCTCATAAAACTTTTTCTTTATAGCAGCATCATATAACTTCTCATGAGCAAGTAACAATTCATCACAACGTGAAAGTATAAAGCATAAACCTTATTGGAAACCAACAAACTATGTTCTCAGTCAACTTCGCAACTACAATTCATCACATTTTCAGGAAGGGTCCCATGTAGGAGCCTTTTGGCAAGTTGATACGTCTCCAACGTACCTATAATTTTTGATTGTTCCATGCTATTATATTATCGGTTTTGGAAATTTTATATGCATGTATATGATATTTTGTATTATTTTTGGACTAACCTATTAACCTAGAGCCCAGTGCCAGTTTCTATTTTTCCTTGTTTTTGAGCTTCGCAGAAAAGGGTTATCAAACAGAGTCTAAATGGAATAAAAATTTACGAAGAATATTTTTGGAAAATATAAAAAATACTGGAACAAAAATATACCGAAGAGGAGTCCCGAGGCATCCATAAGCCTAGGGGCTTGCCCCCTGGCTCATGGGCCCCTAGGGAGTCCCCTTGACGTGAGACCGACGCCAAAAATTCCTATAAATACCAAAAACCCCGAAAAGAAACCTATATGGGGAGTTCCACAGCCGCAAGCGTTTGTAGCCACGAAAAACCAATCGCGAGCCCCTTTCGGCACCCTGTCAAAGGAGGAAACCATCACCGGAGGCAATCTTCATCATCCCGGTGGTCTCCATGATGAGGAAGGATTAGGTCACCCTCGGTGTCGAGGGTATGTACCAGTAGCTATGTGTTTGATCTCTCTCTCTCGTGTTCTTGAGATGACATGATCTTGATGTATCACGAGCTTTATTAATATAGATGAATCATATGGAGTTGTCCCCTGTAACATCCCAAAATTTCATTTTCGAATGTTATGATATATATAGCTTTGCATCATCATTTTGTTGGAATGTAATGAATTTGTTGAAGTGCTTCTTTTGAAATTCTGAAAGGCCATTTCTATTTTTCAATGTATCTGTTTCATCTATTTGAAAACCTTTGGAAATGTTCAAAGAAAGAGAGGAGTAACAAAAACTTTTGGAAATGTTCAAAGAAAGAGAGGAGTAACATGACACTCCATACCACGGGCATCTTGCTGAAATATTTGAGCAATTAAACCAGGGGGTTATTTGAAAATTTATCTCAAAAGGATTTAAAATCAATTAGGCATTTTCTGAAAATCAATTTTAAAAAAGATATTCAATATGACAGAGGAAAAATGTTCATTAAATAGCATTAATTCTCCTGATCATTTCGATATATATAATTCCTAAGTTTGGAATTGTTTTGAATGCATTAAAAGAGTTTTTACTGCGCTGGAAATAGAAAAGGAAAGTTTTTAAACCGAATCGGGCCGGCCCACAGTCTTTAACTCCCGAATTCATTTCGGATCGGTCAACCGACGCATTAACCTCGCCTTTTCTCTCACTGGCATGTGGGACCCACTGACCGACGGCGTCATTCGCGCGCCCGTCTCCTTCCTCGCGCGCCACCATCGCCGGAGATCCCTCTCTCCGGATCTCCCTCCTCACTCCCTCTCCCGACCCTGCACCTGGCCTATAAAAGCCCCAGCCCTCGCCGCGCTCCATTCCACCCCGAGCCCCCCCTACCTCGCCAGAATGCCACCGTGCCACCTCGTCGGAGTTCGGACTCCAACCAAACCTTCCCAAGCACGAGCTTGTCGTCCCCAGCCCCGTCCGACACCGACAATCGACGCCAGAGCTTTGCCGCCGTCGCCTGAGCACTTCGGACGTCGCCCCCGACCACCGCACCGACGCCTCCGACCACCTCCGACCTCGGGCCGCCATCGACCTCGCGGGAACCTCGACTCCTCCCCTCTGTAAGCCACCGGACCCCCTGGACCGTTAGATTTAGATCCAACGCTCCTGATTATAAGATTTAAACAGTGAAACGTTTTACTCTACGCTTCGGTCCTCCGTTCGTTAGCACCCACGCGCACACGGCCCCGACCAATCGTAGCTTGCCACGTAGCCCCTAACCGATCAATAATAGTTTCCCTTTTTCTGTTTCTGTTTTAGAAAACAGAATGTATACTGTCTTTGTTTTTATCATAGCTTTTAAAATATTTGGTGTTTTTAGTTGATTCTTTTTGCATTAGTTCACAAATTTGTTGTAGTTTATGTCTGTATGCTTAGATTTCATATTTGAACTTTAAATTTTGAATCTAATCAAATTTGTTTAAATTACTAAAATCTGTATAACAAGAGTTTAAAAATATATTTTTGAGTGAATCTTTTTGCCACTGTTTTGTATTAGTTAGACCTATCATTCTACATAGTTTGAGAATTTTTAGAATGAATTTGGTTACTGATTTTAACAAAAAAACAGAATCTGTTTAGTTCTTAATAGATTTTAATTAAATTGATTTTTATTTAATTTGAACCTGAATTAGTTTAACTTTTGTTTTTAGATTTCATTAGGTTCTATTGATTCAACATTAGGTGTATTATTTTCTATTAATAAAATATATATTTTTCAAATTGTTTTGTGGTCTAGTTTGAATAGGTTCATCTTGTTTTCACCATGTATATTGTTTAGAAAAAGGTTTTGTAGTAACTCTTTCTACACAATATTTTTATTATGAAATACTTTATGTTTTCAAATAAAATTTTATATTTACTTTTCTGGTATCTAAATACCTAGTTGTTCAAAAAAAAATTGACTTGTTATGTCTTAGTAGAGTTTTGACACCAAATGTTTTATAATCTTATACTTTAAGTGATTCCTCTTTTGATTGTGCTTTTGTTTGTTGAAGCATTTGTTTACCTTGCTGTTGCATGAATTGTATTGTGTTTATGCTTATGGTGTGCTCTTGTTTGATTCGTTAGATCATTCAGAGTGTGAAGCTTGTTATCTAGAGTCACTTGATTTCGAGGATCGTTAACAAGGCAAGTCACTTTGACCATGTATACCTATGTTTTATCGCATTAGTTCTTCCATCTCCCCAATTGCATGCAAAGTAGGTAATTTGGAAACTTGGTTACTTGTTGTAGTATCATGTGGTAGGTACCCCTCAACCCTTTGACACATTGGCCCCGGGAAACGTTGATTTACATTTTGCTATGCTATTAGTAGACGGGGTTGGTTGTGTGATTCATGAGAGTTGTGAGTTAATAATTTCAAGACCTACATGATGATCAAGTCTTCAAGACTCCGAGTTTTCAACATACCTCTGGGTGGATGATGGTTGAACGGCGCCCTGGAGAAACCAGTGGTTAGCCTAGATGATGCTAGAAAAGTGCCAGTATTCATGCGGAAAGGTCTACCCAGGCACAAAGAGATGGATGGATGCTTCAAGACCCAATGCTTACCTGCACAGTCACAAGCCATTATGGGCTCTGGCTTGGTTGGATATCATGGTGACCCTGGACAGGCGGTGCTACGAGATGTAGAAGAACGGTAGGAAAGGATGGGCACCGACAGAGTCTTGGGGAAACCCTTTAGAAGACCATGTTTTGGTCATCCGTTTCTCAAACACCATGAAGTGCGAGAAATCCAACAGAGGCAATCAAATCTTGTGGGGAACGTGTGCAAAACTCTACAGAGTACCCAAACCTAATCGATTAGCCGTGTCCACGGTCATGGACAGTTTGAGCCAAAGGAACTAAAACTATCTGGAACTCTCAACACAATAAATTACATTGATGTGGGTATTTTTTTTAAATGTCAACTCGGTATGAGAATTGGTTGGTGGAACCATCTCATTAATCAACCAACATTGTAGTAATTATGCTTTTGCCCTCTCTTGTTCTAGGAAAAATTTGGCTTTATGCAAAAACTTACTACCCCACCTGCCATATTTGCATATAGACTAGATGATTACTTTACCCCCTCTCTTGTGACTTTGCCGGCATATTCAATATGCTGACCTATACGGCTGCAACGTATCATGTTGCAGAGTCCTTTTCCGACCAGGAGTGAGGATACGCTCTACGCTCGGTGAGATGCCCTTGGAGTCAGATGGACTCAACTACCTATGGAGCTTCCGCAAGTTTTTGGTTTAGTTGATCTCATGAGTTGGCCTTCAGCCACTTTATTGTAATCCTTATTGTAATAAAGGACTCGATATGAGATTTCGATTAATTAATGTTGTGTGATTTCCCTTTGATATATACATTGATGTACCGTGTGTGTACCAGCATGATCTTGGGATGGTACAGAAACACCGGAGATTCGACCTTTCAGGTCGGGTCGCTACAGAAATGGTATCAGAGCACACGCTGACCATAGGACGTAACCTCTAGGATTGGAAAAGCCTTAGGATTTATTTCTCTTTTTTCTTTAAAATTCTTATACTCTCATCTACTCGTTTCTGACTTCCCTCCGATTTATTTCAAAATTTATAGATGGCCACCTTCATCCCAGTTTTGATCACGGAGTTTTGTCAGCCTGACGCAACGATGCCCTTTGGCAAGGAGCTGATGAGGATCATCAGGGACGTAACGATTGCTTTGCTGAGGATCATCGGGACTCCTATCATGTCTTTTCAACAAGACGGACGCTACATGATCGAGGTGCACATCCCCGGGAAGACCTTTGGAAATCATAAGGAACCCATCAACTTCAAGTTTGTGGCACCCAGCTGGATACTTGGGAGAGACATGGCCATTCATCATGCCCTTGGACGTATTCAGGAGGAATACAGAGGTGGAACCATTTCACCAGGACTCAGCGTGGTTTGTCGCAGGGATGCCAATGGAAATATCATAACCACTCCCACTGAAGACACCACCATTTCCTATATCCAGACTTTGGAGACGCACATTAGGACCTTGGAGCTTCGGGTACGTGTCAACATGAAGACGATCAAGAGGCTAATGAACCATGAGATTGACCTCGAAGCTAACATACGGGAAGCCAAGTACGAGCATGAGTATGAGGTGAAGGATTTCTTAGAGAGGATCGATAAGCTGAACACTCGCATCGCAACTCTGGAGGAACAGATGGACATGGGTGAAAATCTTCATCTAGAAGGAGATATGGCTCCTTTGATCAGCAACGATGATGACTATGAGGAGAGCACCACCGGAGGAGGCCACTTCACCATGTACTTTTGAGGAGAACTTTAGTTATGCCCTCATGTATCTTTATTTTCGTCGTTAAAGCGTAGGTCGATGCTTAGTTTGATTTGAGATTTGTATCTCGATGTTTGAACCTTGAGTTGAATAAATGAATGAGTGTTTGGTCTGATATGTTTGTTGCATTGCATATGGGTAGTGAATTTCCCTTTTAGGTCATTGTTCTATTCTAATTCTCACCCCTCTGAAAATAGCAAGATGCCTCCACGACGTGAGCCCGACTTCACTTTCCCGCCAGAGCTCACACAACTTCTCCAGCAGCAGAATGCCCTGATGCAGCTGTTGATTCAGAATCAGACCAACAACCACAACAACCACCCTCCACCTCAAGGCGACAACCTCACCCGTTTTCTGAGACTGAGTCCCCCAACTTTCTCCAGTAGCACTAAGCCCATTGTGGAAGATGATTGGCTCCGCAAGATGGAGAGGGAACTCACCACTGCAGGATGCACTGAGGCTGAAAAAGTGCGCTTTGCCGCCCATCAACTGGAGGGACCAGTAGCTTCATGGTGGGAGAACTACACCACCACGTACCCCATTACTGGTGTGACTTGGGAGCAGTTCAAGCAAGCTTTCCGCACTGCACATGTCTCAGCTGGAGCCATGAGTCTGAAGAAGCATGAGTTTCGCAACTTACGCCAGGGGAACCATTTCGTGGCCCAGTACGTGGATGACTTCAGCATGTTGGCTCGTTATGCACCAGGAGATGTGGCCGATGATGTAGCCAAGCAGGAGAAGTTCTTGGAAGGACTCAATGATGAGTTGAGCGTGCAGCTGATGGTGGCTACCTTCAGCAACTACCAGGAGCTGGTAGACAAGGCCCTCATCTTGGAGGGGAAGCAGCAGCAAATCGAGAATCGCAAGAGGAAGTATGCACAGGGGAAGTCTACCTCTGGAGCTCATCAGAAGCCCCGCTACTCCCCGTACTTAGGAAATACAGGATCAGGGCCCGGTAAGTATGGATGACACACTCATCCCGTGCACAACCATGGAGGCCATAACCATGGAGGAAATGGTAATAATCGTCCCAACAATGGCAGCTTCAAGAATGGTAATGGAAGTGGGAATGGCAACCAACACCGTCCTGCTCCAGCTCAGAAGGATCTGAACCATATCACCTGTTTCAAGTGTCAGAAGACAGGTTACTATGCCACTGAATGCCCTCAGAACAAGCAAGGAAATGGAAACGGCAACAACAACAGCAACTCCGCAGCTAAGAAGCCAAATCCTTTTCCTCGTGCTTAGGTGAACCACCTTGATGTGGAAGAAGTCTATGATCAGCCCGAGACTGTGGTTGGTAAGTTTTTATTGCATTCACGTCCAGTTATGGTACTTTTTGATTCTGGTGCAACTCATTCATTCATATCAAGGGTAGTTGTGGAAAAGTATGGTTTACCCACCAGAACCCTTAGTCAGCCCATTAAGGTCAATTCCCCAGGAGGTATGATGATGGCAGGGATAGGATGCCACGCCCTGAAACTCCACATAGGAAACCATGTTTTTCCTACCGACCTCATCGTCTTAGAATCCCAGGGATTGGATGTAATCCTAGGCATGGATTGGATGACCAAGTATGAAGGAAACCTTGATTGCCCCAGCAAGTCTATTTCACTCACCACTCCCGAGAACAAGAGGATTAAGTATGTATCCCGACGCACACAGATGAGTGCTCGGTTAAATTCCCTCACGGGAGTTGTTCAGGAGGAAGTGTCGGTTGTACAAGACTTTCCAGATGTATTCCCGTAGGAATTACCAGGCATGCCACCAGATAGGGAGATTTAGTTTCTGATAGAGCTACTACCAGGGACAGCCCCAATTTCCAAGAGACCCTATCGGATGCCCGCAAATGATTTAGTAGAAATCAAGAAGCAGATTAAGGAGCTATTGGATAAGGGATATATTCGCCCAAGTTCTTCACCTTGGGGAGCCCCAGTTCTTTTGGTGGAAAAGAAAGACAAAACCTTGAGGATGGTGGTCGATTATCGTGCATTGAACGAGGTGACTATCAAGAATAAGTACCCTCTGCCGACGATTAATGACCTGTTTGACCAGCTAGTAGGCGCCAAAGTATTCTCCAAGATCGATCTTCGATCAGGGTATCACCAACTAAAGATTCGTGAATAGGATGTACCCAAAACAGCTTTCACCACCAGGTATGGCTTATACGAGTATACAGTCATGTCCTTTGGTTTGACTAATGCTCCTGCCTACTTCATGAATTTGATGAACAAAGTGTTTATGGAATATTTGGACAAGTTTGTCGTGGTGTTCATCGATGACATTTTGATACTCTCCAAGAGCAAGGAAGAACACAAGGAACACTTGTGTTTAGTTCTAGAGAAGCTCAGAGAGCATCAGTTTTCTGCCAAGTTCAGTAAATGTGAATTTTGGCTGACGAAAGTCGGATTCCTTGGACACATTATTTCCTGAGAAGGAATAGCAGTAGACCCCGCTAAGGTTGAAGCAGTCACTGAGTGGAAGTCACCCACCTTAGTTAAGGAGATCCGCAGTTTTCTCGGACTTGCCGGATATTACCAGAGATTCATTGAGAATTTCTCAAAGATTGCCAAACCCATGACAGAGTTGTTGAAGAAAGAGTCTAACTATATCTGGACTGAGGAATGTGAGGCCAGTTTCCAGGAGTTGAAGAAACGTTTGATCACAGCCCCAGTGTTGATACTGCCAAACATTCGAAAAAACTTCCAGGTTTATTGTGACGCATCACGTCAAGGACTTGGAGGAGTACTCATGCAGGAGGGAAAAGTTGTAGCATATGCATACAGACAGCTACGACCCCATGAGTTGAATTATGCCACCCATGATTTGGAGCTAGCAGCCGTAGTGCACGCACTCAAGACCTAGAGACATTTCCTTATCGGAAATAGTTGTGACGTGTACACTGATCATAAGAGCCTGAAGTATATCTTCACGCAGAAGGAGTTGAACCTCAGACAGAGGAGATGGTTAGAGTTAATCAAGGACTATGACATGAGACTACATTACCATCCAGGAAAGGCAAATGTTGTAGCAGATGCTTTGAGTCAGAAGAGTTATGTGAACACACTCAGCCGGAGGATTACCCTAGGAGTTAACCAATGATCTCAGAGAGCTTCGGTTAGAGATAGTTCCACAAGGATATGTTGCCACACTAGAGATACAGCCCACCTTGACCGAAAGAATTCGAGAAGCCCAGAAATCGGACAAGGAGATAGCTGAGATAAAGTAGAGAATGAAGGAAGGAAAGGCTAAAGACTTTCGTGAAGATGAATAGGGTACTCTATGGTTTGAGAACTGAATCTATGTGCCCAATGACCCAGAGCTCAGGAAGTTGATACTTCAGGAAGCCCATGATTCACGTTACTCGATACACCCAGGCAACACCAAGATGTACCTGGATTTGAAGGAAAGTTACTGGTGGACATGTATGAAGAAAGATATTGCCGAACATGTTGCGGTATGTGATGTTTGCCAGCAAATAAAGGCGGAACATCAGAAACCAGCAGGGTTACTCCAACCTTTGCCGATACCCGAGTGGAAATGGGATAAGCTTGGTATGGAGTTCATCACAGGACTACCTAGGACCCATTCAGTATATGATTCCATCTGGGTAGTGGTCGATCGCTTGACCAAGGTGGCTCATTTCATTCCAGTGAAGACCACCTATACCAGTGCTAAGCTAACCAAGATATATATGACCAGGATCGTATGTCTGCATGGAGTTCCGAGGAGTATCGTATCGGATAGAGGAACACAATTTACCTCACAGTTTTGGCATTGGTTACATGAAACTTTGGGTACAAGGCTGGAATTCAGTCTAGCTTTTCATCCGCAGACCGATGGACAGACTAAGAGAGTCAACCAGATTCTGGAGGACATGTTGAGAGCTTGTGCGCTAGACTATGGGTCCAGTTGGGATGACAACTTACCTTACAAAGAGTTCTCGTACAACAACAGTTATCAGACCAGTTTGAAGATGGCCCCTTTTGAAGCTTTATACGGAAGGAGGTGCAGAACACCATTGATGTGGGATGGTGTTGGAGACCGAATACTTTTTGGTCCCAATCTTATCAGAGATTCTGAAGAGAAGGTCAAACTGATTCGAGACCGACTCAAGATAGCTCAATCCGGGTAGAAGAGCTATGTTGATATCAAACGCAAGGAGGTGACATATGAAGTAGGGGATCGAGCATATCTTCGTGTGTCCCCACTTCGAGGAATCAAGAGGTTTGGTGTTACAGGAAAGTTAGCACCCAGATTCATAGGCCCCTACAAAATTCTGGAACATAGAGGCAAAGTTGCATACAAGCTGGAATTGCCAGAAGGACTGTCCGGAGTTCACGATATTTTCCATGTTTCCAAGCTAACGAAATGCCATGCTGAGATGGCTGATATTCCTTTGAGAGACACAGTGCCCCTAGAGGCCATACAACTTGACAGTGACCTGACCTACGAGGAGAAGCCTATCAGAATCCTCGAGACTACCAACAGAGTTACCCGAAGCAAGACCATCAAGTTCTGTAAGGTTCTGTGGAGTCACCACACCGAGTAAGAAGCCACCTGGGAACGCGAAGTAGATCTTCGTAGAGACCACCCGCACCTATTTTTGAGCCAACCCGAATCTCGAGGGCGAGATTCATCTTAAGGTGGGTAGGTTTGTAACATCCCAAAATTTTATTTTGGAATGTTATGATATATATAGCTTTGCATCATCATTTTGTTGGAATGTAATGAATTTGTTGAAGTGCTTCTTTTGAAATTTTGAAAGGCCATTTCTATTTTTCCATGTATCTGTTTCATCTATTTGAAAACCTTTGGAAATGTTCAAAGAAAGAGAGGAGTAACATGACACTCCACACCAGGGGCATCTTGGTGAAATATTTGAGCAATTAAACCAGGGGGTTATTTGAAAATTTATCTCAAAAGGATTTAAAATCAATTAGGCGTTTTCTGAAAATAAATTTTAAAAAAGATATTCAATATGATAGAGAAAAATGTTCATTAAATAGCATTAATTCTCTTGATCATTTTGATATATATAATTCCTAAGTTTGGAATTGTTTTGAATGCATTATCAGAGTTTTTACTGCGCTGGAAATAGAAAAGGAAAGTTTTTAAACCGAATCGGGCCGGCCCACAGTCTTTAACTGCCGAATTCATTTCGGATCGGTCAACCGACGCGCTAACCTCGCCTTTTCTCTCACTGGCACGCGGGACCCACTGACCAACAGCGTCATCCGCGCGCCCGTCTCCTTCCTCGCGCGTGCCACCGTCGCCGGAGATCCCTCTCTTCAGGTCTCCCTCCTCTTTCCCTCTCCTGACCTCGCAACTGGCCTACAAAAGCACAGCCCTCACCATGCTCCATTCCACCCCGAGCCACCCCTCTACCTTGCCAAAACGCCACCGCACCACCTCGCCGGAGTTCGGACTCCAACCGAACCTTCCCAAGCACGAGGTTGTTGCCTCCGTCGTCCCCAGCCCCGTCCGACGCTGCCAATCGACGTTGGAGCTTCGCCGCCATAGCCTGAGCACTTCGGACGTCGCCCCTGACCACTGCACCGTCGCCTCTGACCACCTCCGACCTCCAGCCGCCGTCGACCTCGTCGGAACCTCGACTCCTCCCCTCTGTAAGCCATCGGACCCCCTGGACCGTTAGATTTAGATCCAACGCTCCTGACTATAAGATTTAAACAGCAAAACATTTTCCTCTACGCTTCGGTCGTCCGTTCGTTAGCACCCACGTGCACACGGCCCTGACCAATCAGAGCTTGCCACGTAGCCCCTAACCGATCGATAATAGTTTCCCTTTTTCTGTTTCTGTTTTAGAAAACAGAATGTATTCTGTTTTTGTTTTTATCATAGCTTTTAAAATATTTGGTGTTTTTAGTTGATTATTTTTGCATTAGTTCAAAATTTGTTGTAGTTTATGTCTGTATGCTTAGATTTCATATTTGAACTTTAAATTTTGAATCTAATCAAATTTGTTTAAATTACTAAAATCTGTATAACTAGAGTTTAAAAATATAATTTTGAGTGCATCTTTTTGCCACTGTTTTGTATTAGTTAGACCTATCATTCTACATAGTTTGAGAATTTTTAGAATGAATTTGGTTACTGATTTGAACAAAAAACAAAATCTGTTTAGTTCTTAATAGATTTTAATTAAATTGATTTTTATTTAATTTGAACCTGAATTAGTTTAACTTTTGTTTTTAGATTTCATTAGGTTCTGTTGATTCAACATTAGGTGTATTATTTTCTATTAATAAAATATATTTTTTCAAATTGTTTTGTGCTCTAGTTTGAATAGGTTCATCTTGTTTTCACCATGTATATTGTTTAGAAAAAAGTTTTGTAGTAACTCTTTTTGCACAATATTTTTATTATGAAATATTTTCTGTTTTCAAATAAAATCTTATATTTACTTTTCTGTTATCTAAATACCAAGTTGTTCAAAAAAAATATTTTTGACTTGTTATGTCTTAGTAGAGTTTTGACACCAAAAATTTTATAATCTTATACTTTAAGTGATTCTTATTTTGATTGTGCTTTTGTTTGTTGAAGCATTTGTTTACCTTGCTGTTGAATGAATTGTATTGTGTTTATGCTTATGGTGTGCTCTTGTTTGATTCGTTAGATCATTTGTAGTCTGAAGCTTGTTATCTAGAGTCACTTGATTTCGAGGATCGTCAACAAGGCAAGTCACTTTGACCATGTATACCTATGTTTTATCGCATTAGTTCTTCCATCTCCCCAATTGCATGCAAAGTAGGTAATTTGGAAACTTGGTTACTTGTTGTAGTATCATGTGGTAGGTACCCCTCAACCCTTTGACACATTGGCCTCGGGAAATGTTGATTTACATTTTGCTATGCTATTAGTAGACGGGGTTGGTTGTGTGATTCATGAGAGTTGTGAGTTAATAATTTCAAGACCTACATGATGATCAAGTCTTCAAGACTCCGAGTTTTCAACATACCTCTGGGTGGATGATGGTTGAACGGCGCCCTAGAGAAACCAGTGGTTAGCCTAGATGATGCTGGAGAAGTGCCAGTATTCATGCGGAAAGGTCCACCCAGGCACAAAGAGATGGATGGATGCTTCAAGACCCAAGGCTTACCTGCACAGCCACAAGCCATTATGGGATCTGGCTTGGTTGGATATCGTGGTGACCCTGGACAGGCGGTGCTACGAGATGTAGAAGAACGGTAGGAAAGGATGGGCACCAACAGAGTCTCGGGGAAACCCTTTAGAAGATCATGGTTTGGTCATTCGTTTCTCAAACACCATGAAGTGCGAGAAATCCAATGGAGGCGATCAAATCTTGTGGGGAACGTGTGCAAAACTCTACAGAGTACCCAAACCTAATCAATTAGCCGTGTCCATGGTCATGGACAGTTTGAGCCAAAGGAACTGAAACTATCTGGAACTCTCAACACAATAAATTACATTGATGTGGGTATTTTTTTTTAAATGTCAACTGGGTATGAGAATTGGTTGGTGGAACCATCTCATTAATCAACCAACATTGTAGTAATTATGCTTTTGCCCTCTCTTGTTGTAGGAAAATTTTGGCTTTACGCAAAAACTTACTACCCCACCTGTCATATTTGCATATAGACTAGATGATTATTTTACCCCCTCTCTTGTGACTTTGCCGGCATATTCAATATGCTGACCTATACGGCTGCAACGTATCATGTTGCAGAGTACTTTTCCGACCAGGAGTGAGGATACGCTCTACGCTCGATGAGATGCCCTTGGAGTCAGATGGACTCAACTACCTATGGAGCTTCCGCAAGTTTTTGGTTTAGTTTATCTCATGAGTTGGCCTTCAGCCACTTTATTGTAATCCTTATTGTAATAAAGGACTCGATATGAGATTTCGATTAATTAATGTTGTGTGATTTCCCTTTGATATACACATTGATGTACCGTGTGTGTACCAGCATGATCTTGGGATGGTACAGAAACACCGGAGATTCGACCTTTCAGGTCGGGTCGCTACATCCCCTCTCTATCTTCCTGTGATGAATTGAGTTTTCGCTTTGAAGTTTTCTTATCGGATTGAGTCTTTAAAGGTTTTGAGAACACTTGATATATGTCTTGTGATGGGATATCTATGGTGACAATGGGATGTTCTATTGATCCACTTGATGTATGTTTTGGTCATCAACTTGCAGGTTCCGTGACCTTGGGAATCTATGCATAGGGGTTGGCACAAGTTTTTGTCTTGACTCTCCGGTAGAAACTTTGGGGCACTCTTTGAAGTTCTTTGTGTTGGCTTGAACCTGACGAATCTGAAATTCTGTGATGCATATTGTATAATCAAGACCATTGATACTCGTGGTAACATTGGAGTATCTAGGTGACATTAGGGTTTTCGTTGATGTGTATCTTAAGGTGTTATTTTAGTATGAACTCTAGGGCTGTTCGTGACACTTATAGGGATAGATCATAAGAATGATCAGAAAAAATAACTTTGAGGTGGTTTCGTACCCTACAATAATTTCTTCGTTTGTTCTCCACTATTTGTGACTTTGGAGTGAACTCTTTGTTGCACGTGAGGGATTTACATATGATTCAACTATGTCAGTATTGTTCAGAGAACTTGCACTAGTGAAAGTATGAAACCTAGGCCTTGTTTCTAAGCATTGCAATACCATTTGTGCTCACTTTTATCATTATTTACCTTGCTGTTTTTATAATTTCAGATTACAAAAACCTATATCTACCATCCATATTACACTTGTATCACCATCTCGTTGCCAAACAGGTGCACCTATACAATTTACCATTGTATTGGGTGTGTTGGGGACACAAGAGACTCTTTGTTATTTGGTTGCAGGGTTGTTCAAGAGAGACCATCTTCGTCCTATGCCTCCCATGGATTGATAAACCTTAGGTCATACACTTGAGGGAAATTTGATACTGTCCTACAAAACTTTGTGCTTGGAGGCCCAACATGAGTCTACAAGAAGAAGGTTGCATAGTATACATCAAGCTCTTTTCTGGCGCCGTTGCCGGGGAGGTGAGTGCTTGAAGGTATATCTTTAGATCTTGCAATTGAATCTTTTAGTTTCTTGTTTATTGACTAGCCTTTTATAAAAGAAAACTATAAAAAATGGAATTGAGGTTGCCTCATATACTTCATCTTCATAATGTCTTTCGTGAAAATGATGGTTGGGAAAATTGTCCTCAATTGGTAGAGGAAGAATTTATGAAAATGCTTAATGAAAATTCCTTGAATGATGAGCATGATTGCAATATTGCTAGTATGAATTCTCCGAATATTCATGATGCTAATGATATGCTAAACCACAAGCTTGGGGATGCTATGTTTGATGAAGATGGTATTTTTAGTCCCCCAAGTTTTGATGAGCAAATTTGTTATGATAATGACATGCCTGCTATCTATGGTGATTATGTTAATGACATGTATGATGTAAAGAGTGATAGTAACCATGAAACTTGTCATCATGATTTTAATATTCAATGTGGTTATGTCAATCAAATATCTGATGATAGTTATTTTGTTGAGTTTGCTCCCACTATTATGAATGAAAAGAAAATTGCTTATGTGGAGAGTGACAAAATTTCTATGCTTGTGGACCATGAAGATAATGCTTTATGTGATAGCTATATTGTGCAATTCCTTCATGATGCTACTAAAAATTATTATGAGGGAGGAACATATGCTTGTAGGAATTGCAATAATATCAAGTTTCCTCTCTATGTGTTCAAAGTTTTGAAGTTATGCTTGTTTTGCCTTCCTATGCTAGATGATTCTTGTTCCCATAAATTGTTTGCTCACAAAATCCCTATGCATAGGAAGTGGGTTAGACTTAAATATGCTTGTCATGAGATTCATGATGCTCTCCTACATGTTACAAATACTATTCTTATAATCATTGAAATCATCATGCCTAGCTAAAAGGCATTAAAGAAAAGCACTTGTTGGGATACAACCCAACACTTTTACTTTCCGTTCTTGTGTGAACACATGATTAAGCTAAGGTATTAATCATGTTTTGTGTCGATTTCAATAAATTTCCAATTAAAGAATTGATGCTGAACCAAAACAGAAACTTTTGACTCCAGTATAGGAATTTTCATTTTGACTCGAGCGTAATAATGATCTAAACTTTTTAAACAGTCTTGATATAAAAATTCTTCAGATTGTCCTAATTTTTTAGAATTTTTAGAGACATGGAAGTATGGTTATACTACAGATCTTCACATACTATTCTGTTTTCGATAGATTCCGTTTTGCATGCATAGTTTGCTTGTTTTAGTGTTCCCATAGCTTATATTCAGTGACATAAATTGTGGGAATGATAGAATATAGTAGGTATTATATGAGAACAATTATGAATCTTGTATTGATAGTACCTAAGTGAATGATCTTTATTTATTACACTAACCCTTCTCACGAAGTTCCGTTAAGTTTTGTGTGATTGAAGTTTTCAAGTTTTGGGTGAGATACCGATATGAGTAGAACAAGGAGTGACAAGAACCTAAGCTTGGAGATGCCCAAGGTACCCCCAAGGTAATATCCAAGGAATACACAAGCGCCTAAGCTTGGGTATGCCCCGGAAGGCATCCCCTCTTTCGTCTTCAACATTATCGGTATATCTTACTTAGAGCTATATTTTTATTCATCACATAATATCTGTTTAGCTTGGAGCGTCATTATATTTTGTTATTTTCTGGTAGGTGTTATTTATAATATTTTTTTCAATAAAAATTCCGATAATTGCCTTAGTATGCTTGCATTGCATGTTTGATGTGTGTTGTGTGAAAAACAGAAACTTTTTCTGTAGTGTTTGAATTTTCATATTTTACTAGAACGTGGAAAGTTTCTGAATTTTTTACACAGTATTTTCATACAAATTATTTAGCGTGTCCTAAATTTTCATAATTTCTTGAGTTACATAAGTACACTATTTTCATAAATGGCTTCAGACTATTCTGTTTGGACAGATTGCTGTCATAGTTTTGTTATCTACTTGTCCTATAGTTTCCATAGCCTGTATTAGTAGATATAAATTGCGGAAATGATAGTAAACAGTATATGATGTTTGAAATTATCATGCAACTTGTCTTGTCAGTACATAAAGAGTTGATTTATTATTATGTGCACTAACCTATCTCACGAGTTCTTTTCAAGTTTTGTGTGGATGAAGTTTCTAAGAACAGGTGAAACCATGGTATGAGAATATTGAACGAGATACAAAAGCTCGAACTTGGGGACGCCCAAGTCACCCCAAGTAGATATTTCAAGAAGTCTCAAGCATCTAAGCTTAGGGATGCTACGCATCTCACCTCTCTTCATCAACAATTATCGGTTAGCTTATGTTGAGCCTAAAGTTTAATTCGTCCACATGATATGTGCGATCCTTGGAATGTCATTTTTTGTTGTTGTTTGAATAAAGTACTAGGATCTAAAATTCTTAGATGAGAGAGTCTTCACATAGTTATTTAATTTTTGTCTACTCATTGATCTTCACTTATATCTTTTTGGAGTAGTTTCTCTTTTTCTCTAGTGCTTCACTTATATCTTTTTAGAGCACGACGGCGGTTTTATTTTATAGAAATTGTTGAACTCTCATGCTTCACTTATATTATTTTGAGAGTCTCTAAAAAGCATGGTAATTTAATAAAAAAAATCATATAAACTACATTGAGTACTATGAGAAGTTTGATTCCTTGCCTATAGTTTTGAGATATAAAGAGGGTGATATTAGAGTCATTCTAGTGAGTAATTGTGGATTGGTAGAAATACTTGTGTTAAAAGTTTGTGATTCACGTAGCATGCATGTATGGTGAAACGTTATGTAACGACGTCGGAGCAAGATTTGTTTATTGATTGTCATCCTTTGTGTGAGGGTCGGGAGCGAGTGATGGTTAACTGCTACCAACCTCTTCCATAGGAGAATGCGTCTAATACTTTGCTTCAATAACTAATAGACTTTTGCAATAAGTATGTGAGTTCTTTATGACTAATGTGAGTCCATGGATTACACACACTTTCACCCTTCCACCTTTCCTAGCCTCTCTAGTACCGCGCAACTTTCCCCGGTGCATTAAACCCACCATATGCCATTCCTCAAAACAGCCACCATACCTACCTATTATGGCACTTCCATAGCCATTCCGAGATATATTGCCATGCAACTTCCACTGTTCTGTTTATCATGACATGCACCATCATTGTCATATTGCTTTACATGATCGTAAGACCGCTAGCGTGATGTTTTCATTAGTGTCATTTGCTAGGCTAGATCTTTGCACATCCCGGTACACCGCCGGAGGCATTCATATAGAGTCATGTTTTGTTCTAAGTATCGAGTTGTAATTCTTGAGTTGTAAGTAAATAATAGTGTGATGATCATCACTATTAGAGCATTGTCCCATGTGAGGAAAGGATGGAAGCTATGATTCCCTCACAAGTTGTGATGAGACTGCGAACTTTAAAAAAAAGAGGCCAAAGATGCCCACCCAAAAAAGATAAAAAATGAGAGAAAAGAGAGAAGGGACAATGCTACTATCTTTTTTCCACACTTGTGCTTCAAAGTGGCACCATGATCTTCATGATAGAGAGTCTCCTATTTTGTCACTTTCATATACTAATGGGAATTTTTCATTATATAACTTGGCTTGTATATTCCAATGATGGGCTTCCTCGAATTTCCCTAGGTCTTCGTGAGCAAGCGAGTTGGATGCACACCCACTTAGTTAATATTTGAGCTTTCATACACTTGAGCTCTAGTGCATATGTTGCATGTCAATCCCTACTCACTCACATTGATATCTATTGATGGGCATCTCCACGGCATGTTGATACACCTAGTTGATGTGAAACTATCTTCTCCTTTTCCTCAAAACCTCCACCATATTCTATTCCACCTATAGTGCTATATCCATGGCTCACGCTCATGTATTGCGTGAAAGTTGAAAAAGTTTGAGAACATAAAAAGTGTGAAACAATTGCTTGACTTGTCATCGGGGTTGTGCATGATTTAAATACTTTGTGTGGGGAATATGGAGCATAGCCATACCTTATGATTTTGTAGGTATAACTTTCTTTGGCCATGTTATTTTGAGAAAACATGATTGCTTTATTAGTATGCTTGAAGTATTATTGTTTTTATGTCAACACTAAACTTTTGTTTCGAGTCTTATGGATCTGAACATTCATGCCACAATAAAGAATATTACATGGATAAATATGTTACGTAGCATTCCACATCAAAAATTCTGTTTTTATCATTTACCTACTTGAGGACGAGCAAGAATTAAGCTTGGGGATGCTTGATACGTCTCCAACGTATCTATAATTTTTGATTGTTCCATGCTATTATATTATTGATTTTGGATGTTTTATATGCATGTATATGCTATTTTGTATTATTTTGGGACTAACCTATTAACCTAGAGACCAGTGCCAGTTTCTGTTTTTTCCTTGTTTTTGAGTTTCGTAGAAAAGAAATATCAAATGGAGTCTAAACGGAATAAAAATTTATGGAGAATAGTTTTGGAAAATATAAAAAATACTAGAACACAAAGATGTCGGAGAGGAGTCCCGAGGCAGACACAAGGCTAGGAGCGCCCCCAGGGCGCGCCCCCTGGCTTGTGGCCCCTCGGGAGTCCCCTTGACGTGAGACCGACGCCAAAAATTCCTATAAATACCAAAACCCCCTAAAAGAAACCTAGATGGGGAGTTCTGTCGCCGCAAGCCTCTGTAGCAATGAAAAACCAATCGGGGGCCTGTTCCGGCACCCTGCCGGAGGGGGAAACCATCACCGGAGGCCATCTTCATCATCTCGGCGGTCTCCATGACAAGGAGGGAGTAGTTCACCCTCGGGGCTAAGGGTATGTACCAGTAGCTATGTGTTTGATCTCTCTCTCTCTCATGTTTTTGAGATCACACGATCTTGATGTACCGTGAGCTTTATTAATATAGATAAATCATATGGAGTTTTCCCCTCTCTATCTTCTTGTGATGAATTGAGTTTTCCCTTTGAAGTTTTCTTATCGGATTGAGTCTTTAATTGATTTGAGAACACCTGATGTATGTCTTGCGATGGGATATCCATGGTGACAAAGGGATGTTCTATTGATCCACTTGATGTATGTTTTGGTGATCAACTTGCGGGTTCCATGACCTTGGGAATCTATGCATAGGGTTTGGCACATGTTTTCGTCTTGACTCTCCGATAGAAACTTTGGGGCACTCTTTGAAGTTCTTTGTGTTGGATTGAACCTGATGAATCTGAAATTGTGTGATGCATATCGTAAAATCAAGCCCATGGGTACTCGTGGTGACATTGGAGTATCTAGGTGACATTAGGGTTTTGGTTGATGTGTATCTTAAGGTGTTATTTTAGTACGAACTCTAGGGCTGTTTGTGACACTTATAGGGATAGTTCATAAGATTGGTCGAAAAAGATAACTTTGAGGTGGTTTCGTACCCTACAACAATTTCTTCGTTTGTTCTCTGCTATTTGTGACTGTGGAGTGAACTCTTTGTCGCATGTGAGGGATTTACATATGATTCAACTATGTTAGTATTGTTGAGAGAACTTGCACTAGTGAAAGTATGAACCCTAGGCCTTGTTTCTAAGCATTGCAATACAGTTTGTGCTCACTTTTGTCATTAGTTACCTTGCTGTTTTTATATTTTCAGATTACAAAAACCTATATCTACCATCCATATTACACTTGTATCATGATCTCTTCGCCAAACTAGTGCACCTATACAATTTACCATTGTATTGGGTGTGTTGGGGACACAAGAGACTCTTTGTTATTTGGTTGTAGGGTTGTTTGAGAGAGGCCGTCTTCATCCTACGCCTCTCACGGATTGATAAACCCTAGGTCATCCACTTGAGGGAAATTTGCTACTGTCCTATAAAACTCTGCGCTTGGAGGCCCAACACGAGTCTACAAGAATAAGGTTGCGTAGTAGACATCACAAGTCCACATACTCAACCATCATTTAGCCTTCTATGATTGCTAACGCTCACAGCATACCCATGGATAAAAAGTTCAACCGGACGCATAGAAAGATAGGGGCTTATAGTTTGCCTCCCAACATATTCATCTCAAGGGTGATGTCAACAATAATAACTTATGCTCACTCATATCCAACTGGTCATATGTGCCTAGATCTTTACTCACCACATGATGCTTGCCAAAGGAGAAAAATAAAAAGGAATAGAGAAGAATACTTTGACTTCTGCATGAAAGTAACTACGTAAAAGTAAAAGATTGGCCCTTCATAGAGGGAGGCAGAGGTTGTCATAAGCTTTTTAGTATGTATGCCAAATCCCTTAGTGCAAAATAACGTCACGTTTCAATGCCTTTTGTGATAGCAACCTTTATTATGAAGTCTGTCGCTTTTATTACTTTGCCATCACAAGTTCGTGCAACGCTCAATTTTCTCTTACACTAATTGATCCAACACTTTTTAGAAGCAATTTATATTGCCTTGATGCACCGATGACATCTTACTTGAAGGATCTTGTTCAATCCATAGGTAGGTATGGTGGACTCTCAAACATGAGTTTGGGTCTGGGTTTTTGGATGCACAAGTAGTATCTCTACTTAGCGTAGAGTTTTTGGCTAGCAAAGATATTGGGAAAGAACCACATGTTAAAGGATCTATGACAATATAACTTCTATGTGAATATGAACAAGCGTAAATCATTATGTTGTCTCCCGTGTCCAACGTCAACAATTTTGGCATATAATATTTAATGGGGGCTCACAATCATAAAAGAGGTCCATGATAGTGTATTTGCATGTGAATATTCTCTTCCCTAATTAATTCTTTCATGAGTTGCATCATTGACTAATGCTATGTTTGCTAATCTCCAATAAATTTTACCACTTATACTTTTCTTTATTGTGATGTCATTACACACCATAAGATTTGCATATGATCTTTTATCATTTATTTTCTTTTATCAAGATTTCAACAAGAAAGTAAAATGGACAAAAGCTCAACCTAAACTTTATTATGTAACTCTCACTCGATTACTTAGATGGATCACAAAACTAGCACTCGAAAATAGATAATACTAAACTTTTATTCAACTAGATCATGAAAAGGCTAAGGATAGAAATAAAAAGTAAAAGGTAAAAGTGATGGTGATACGATACCGGAGCACCTCCCCCGAGCTTGGCTCAAGCCAAGGGGAGTGCCCATACCCGTGTACTCTGGTCTCCTTTGATAGTGGTGATGATGAAGGTGGTGGTGAGGCGGCATTATTGTTCTTTGCCAATTTACACTTGAAGATGAAGTTCTCTTCCCTCAAATCATCATTCTCTTGCTCAAGTTTCAATATCCTTTTGCATAGAGCTGCCTTGCTCTCATGCAGAAAACAAGAAGGGATAAAAGGAGTATTGGGTATACTCCTACCATTAGGAAGGCTTGACTTCTTGAACTCCACGTGCATATCTCAAAGTTGAGGTAGTGGAGGTTCATCTTCATCTGAGCCACCATCTAGTCCAGCGTCTTCTACTTCCTCTAGATCAGTGCCATCTTTTTTCTCTAAAGTCCACAAGTAGGGGTAAATTTCCCCAAAGATCTTTGGATCAACAACATAATTGGACACATAGCTCTCTACCTCGAAATCTTGGGACGACATATTTTCAGATCTGGCAGAAAAACAGCATGAAACAAGAACAGAAGAAAATCTCGTGATGCGATGGTCAAAATAGTCGGGGGTACATAAATAATTTTTATTCTTGGAAACCAAGCAAACAAAAGGAAAATGAAGTAGGGAAGGTTCCCAAGGTGGGCATGCTCCACCAGGGCGCACCAGGGATGGCAATTGTGCCCTGGTGCTCCATGCCCTCCTCGCTTACCTTCCGGTTTATTTTTTATTTCCTAAAATTCATAACTATTCCAAAACTGATAACAAATATTTTTGCGGATTTTTCGGAGACTATTTACTCACCGTATCACATACCTCTTTATTTTCACAAGTATAGGGGATCAATCGTAGTCCTTTCCATAATTTAGAGTGTCGAACCCAATGAGGAGCAGAAGGATATGACAAGCAGTTTTCAGCAAGGTAATTTCTGAAAGCAATAAAATTGTAAGTAGCAAGTGTTTTGATAGCAGGGTAATTTGTAACGAGCAAGTAATGGTAACAATAGGTAAGGTGCAACAAGGTAGCCCAATACTTTTGTGGCAAAGGACAGGCCAAAACTATCTCTTATGATGAGCAAAGTGTTCTCGAGGGTACACGGGAATTTCATCTAGTCACTTTCATCATGTTGGTTTGATTCGTGTTCGCTACTTTGGTAATTTGATATGCGGGTGGACCGGTGCTAAGGTGTTTTTCTTACTTGAACTAACAACCTACTTATGATTAACCTCCTCGCAAGCATCTGCAACTACGAGAAAAGTATTAAGACAAAGTCTAAGCATAGCATTAAACATGTCGACCCAAATCAGCCCCTTACGAAGTAGTGCATAAACTATGGTTTAAGCTTCTGTCAGTCTAGAAACACATCATCTAATAACTAATCCACAATGCATTCCTTTAGGCCCAAGGATGGTGAAGTGTCATGTAGTCGACGTTCACATGACACCACTAAGGGAATCACAACATACATATCATCAAAATATCGAACACATGTCAAATTCACATGGGTACTTGCGACATGACTTCTCTCGTGGCCTCAAGAATAAAGGTAACTACTCACAAATAATATGCATGCTCAAGATCACAGGTGTATTGAATAGCATAATGTATTTGAACATATAATCTTCCACCAAATAAACCATATAGTAATCAACTGCACGAGGTAATCAACACTACTAGTCACCCACAGGTACCAATCTTAGGTTCCGATACAAAGATTGAACACAAGAGATGAACTAGAGTTTGAGAGGATATGGTGCTGTTGAAGATGTTGATGGAGAATGGCCTCCCCAAGATGAGACGGTTGTTGGTGATGACGATGGCTTCAATTTCCCCCTTCGGGAGGGAAGTTCCCCCGGCAGAATCGCTCCGCCGGAGGGCAAAAGTGCTCCTGCCCAAGTTCCGCCTCGAGGCGGTGGCGCTTCGACACGAAAGTCCTCCTTTGATTTTTTTTAGGTTTTTTCGACTTTATACCAGAAGATGGGGTCCGAAGGTGGGCCTGGGTGCCCACCCTCCACCAAAGCACGGGTAGGGGCAAGCGCACCCTTGTGGAGGGTGGCCACCTATTGGCCCACCTCCGGTAGTCCTTTGCTCCAAAAATTATTATTTAATGTATAAAAATTCTCCGTGAATTTTCAGCTTCATTGGAGTTGTGCAGAATAGGTATCTCTAACATGCTTTTTCGGGGTGCTAAATTCTAGTTGCCGGTATTCTCCTCTTGATGCAAACCTTGCAAATTGTGAGAGAAAAGGCATTAGAATTACTCCCCAAAGAATTATTATGCATAAAAACATTATAAATAACAGCAGTAAAACATGATGCAGAATGGATGTATCACCAAGCATAATTCAAATGTTTATGGGTCATACTGATGGGAAGTGGACACATCAATTGTATATCCTGTTGCAACGCGTGCGCATATGTGCTAGTATGATCCTAAGTTTGCTACTTATCCTATATGTGTTACCGATAAGGACTATTAATTCTATGTTGATCATGAGTTAATTACTTTGGTAGAATTTGATCCTTTTCATTGTTATGAGTCTGAAACTGTTGTAGCACACCTTACCAAGTTAAATGATATTACCACCCTATTTGCTGAGGAAAAAATCCCTACTACTATATCCTTAACCTTTTTTCCTTTCTCACTAAAGGGTGATGCTAAGAAGTGGTTTCATACTCTTGCTCCTGATTGTATGTGGTGTCCCAGGATATGACATATTATTTCTCTGGAAAAAAATCTTGCTCATAAGAAACAAGCTGCTTTATAGGAAATATTCAACTTTCTGCAAAATGAAGAAGATAATCTACCTCAAGCTTGGGGAAGGCTTCTCCAATTACTTAGAGCTTTGACTGATCATCCTCTTAAGAAAAATGAAATATTTGATATATTTTATAATAGACTAACTGATGCTTATAGGGACTAGCTCGATAGTTGTGATGATTGTGTTTTCAGGGAACAAACTGTTGGGCAAGCTGAAGAACTATTGAATAATATTTTGAGAATGCCAATGATTAGACACTTCTTGAACCACTGCCTGAACCAATTCCAAAGAAGAGATATATACTATTCCTAAGGTGTTCTGAGAGGAAAATATATTCAATTTGAAAGTATATTTAATTTGATTCAGTTTGTAAAAAGAATCAATTAATTTGGATTTACCAATGCATGTTATGTCCTACTCAACTTTCAATTCAATCTATTTGAATTTGGAATTTAAATTATTTCAACATGAAATATTTTTGGATAGAGTCAAAGTAGATTTATAAGGTTCATTTTTCAAAAAGAAACACCCAATTTGGATTTGTAGATAATTAGTTATTAACATTTCAATTACACGGTATTTTTTAGAACTACAAATTTAAGTGATTTTCTCTGCATTAAACTGAACGGACAGGGGATTCGTGGTTGCTTCCTATTAGTTGGCAGGGCGTGCACTGGTGGTGCTACGCATGGACGACCAAACATTAAGGGAAAATGTTCCGTGTTTAAGTGGCTTTTAATCATGGCCGCTGATGTGCAGATGGACGACTGAGGTGCTCATCAGGGGTTTGGTCATCGGAATCTCGCCATAGATGGGGTCAATGGCGGCAACATCGCTTGAGATTTGATGCGGACGATATCTCCGGTGGTAGCCGAAGCATGGTGCGGGAACGACGGGGTCCAGCTTGGCATAGTGATCACAATGGTGCTCATGGTCCCATGCTCGGCTTCAAGCGTCGGTGGCGGACGAACGGAGTAGCGCAGAGCTCGGTCACCTCAAGACCTTGATGGTTTGCTTTATTAGGAGTGTCCCTAGACAAACGAGAAGGTGAGGGATCTAGAGGAGGTCGAGGAGATCCGTTACCGAGCAAAAAGAGGCGGTGGGTCTCACTAGTGACATCGAAATCCGTTGCCGGAGTACAAGCGGGACGGCGACGATGCGAGCTTGGAGGTGAGCAGCCTAGCGGCGGGGCTGCATGGGCGAGTGTGGGAACGGAGAAGGGAGGGAGAGGGTTTTTAAAGATGGGTCAGGGGGTCAGGAGGCGACATGGGGTCGTGGGGAGGTGGCCAACGTTTTCGGGAGCATGGGCACGAGCTTGCGCGAGGTGGGGGACACAGCTGACGTGCGGGTCCCTGCTAACTGTGAGTTGTTTTGGGATTTACCCGGAAGAGGAGATGATATGCAACATGATAGATATAAGCATTTCTCTCAGTGAGAACTAAGTTTATCAAACCAATAGGAGAACCGAGCAAACTCCTTTCAATATCACCTACACACAATCAAACACTTGCACCCAACGTAGGCAAGAGGGTTATCAAGCCCCTTGAAATGGTTACTTGCAAGGATTAAATCTTGATAGAGATAGATGATATAAAAGAAAAATAAATAATAGTAAATAAATGGTGCATAGTTATGACATGTTATTCATGGAAATGATCATCTATATAGGCATCACATCCATAAACAAGTAGACCGAAACGATCCTGCATCTACTACAATTACTCCACCAATTGACCAAAACAATTTTGCATCTATGGTATTAAGTTCATGACAAAGTTTTGGGGATATACCCCGCAGTATGACCCGGCCTGGCGACTCACAGGAGACCCCATAAATACATGACATCTTATTAATGACCCGATAGGCAGGTCGCAGGATGACCAAGCCCAAGACCCGGGGGTGAGCCGGCACCTGGCGGCTCACAAGAGAAGGCCCGAAGAGAGAAGGATTCCCTTAAAGGAAATAAGACTCGGAGTAGGATTTGTGAGAGGCTAGTCCTAATCCTACTCCTAGTAGGACTCTATTTGTAAGCCTACCCTCTCCACCTATATAAGGAGGGGTAGAGCAACCCTAGAGGGGGAAGAAAAACAAGTCCACAAGTTTAGACAACACAAGAGATTAGAGATAGATAGATTAGAGGCTCTCATGATTAGAGTTAGCAATTAGCACCCTTGTAACCAAGAGATCTTCATCATCATCAATATCAGAAAAGCAGGATGTAGGCTTTTACCTCCATCGGAGGGGCCGAGCCTAGGTAAACTCCGAGTCTCTCGATTCCAATCAACCCCTTCAAGCCACCACATAGTTGCGTCTTTGCCCCGAACCTAAGTCCGTTCACCCAGACATCTGCCGTGATAAATCCACGATAGTTGGCGCCCACCGTGGGGCAGAGCACGGTGATGTTGTGTTCTTGAAGGGATCTTCCCAGGGCATCGAGAAGCTCACGTTAGCCAAAAGAAGATTAGTTCGAGACAAGAAAGATTAAGCATCGGTCTAGTTGTTGTCGTCATTACAGTTCCAAATCAAGAAGAGATCTATTTCCGCAACAAAGACATTTAATTACTAGTGGACAACCAGAAGCAAAGATGCAAGATCGAATAAAGTTACAACCGGCTGCAGCCAAGACTTGCACGGGATCATGCCGTAGTATTATGGTTCGCCAAAAGATCAGCTTATGGTCGGAGTCAAAAGGATCAGCTTATGTTCTCACCCTAAAAACCGCAGATCGGGTCGGATACGGAGTTAACACCGTGCTACGAGTTGCCAATATCGCTTCCATACGGCTCGCCCACGCCAACCCGACGACTCTCGACCTCACCCCGGCCGGCTCCTCCTGGCTTCCGCTGCAACGCCGTGGCCTCCAAGACCCCGCCGGAGTCCGAGTGTGAGTTTACTCTGCCTGGCCGGCTCCTCGCCCGCGGGGCGCACCGCTGCGCCTTGCCTCCTGCCGAGCCACCTCCGCCTTGCTCTGCTCCTGCCAACAGCTGCTACCCCTCGCGCAGGTGCCTGACGCTGCCGCCAGCACCCGCCTTCGTTGCATCCTGTCGCGGCCGCCCGCTGTTGGACTCCCATCTATCGTCGTCGCCTCGACCCGGCAAGAGTCATCGCGCGCCTCGCCCCGGCCGTTCCAGCTCACCTCTCGAGCCGTCGGCTCCGCCCCGCCGCCTCGAGGCGCTTCACCTGCGCAAAATCACCGTCGTTCATCTCACCGGCCCTGCCGTGGAGCCGTCCTCCTCGGGCCGCCCCCGTCGTGGTGCCTTCACGCGTCGGCCGCCGGCTCCCATCCGTGTGCGGACCTCGTCTCACCACGGCCTTGGGCCGGCTCTATCGAGCCGCCGACGCGATTTCCGCTTCCGTCGTGAGACACTGCCTCTGCTCTCACCGCCCGTGTTATGGTTGGCCCCGTCTTGCTCGCTGCGCGCCACCATTTCAGATCCACCTTCACTCACCGTGGCTCCTCACCTCGCCCCGTCTTGCTTGCTGTGCGGCGCCACCTCAGCTCCACCTCGACTCATCGTGGTTCACCTCACCCACCTCCCCATGGGCGACTCCGCTCCTGCCTTGCTTTGAGCCGTCACCGTCTTTGTCTGAGACATATCGGACCGCACCACGGTCGACCACATTCCGCCTTTGTGCATCGTTGCTCCATCGAGCCACCAAAGCAAGTGTTGAGTCGCCACCTCTGCCTCTCTGATGCTGATGCAGCCTGCTGCGGCCCCGCCACGTCGGCCTTCCGCCGGCTTCCATCGATACGCCCCTACCACAAGCCGGCCTAATTGCCTCCACGGTGGGCTCACCAAGACCCTCTGAGCCGCCGGCGCTTCTCCGTTGTCGCCTCACTCAGCCATCACCGGGGCAACCCGCCGATGCCGGAGTACCTTTGGCCAGCCGCCTGCCGCATCGTTGTTGCCTTGGCGGATGTGGGTACTCGATGGAGGAGAAAGAAACGATACCATATACCCATATAAAGATGGAAAAAAATCAATGGAGGGTTGACTGCCAAAAAAGGAAGAAACTCGGTCAAAATTAGATGAGCATCTGTTTCATCTAATTACTTCCACTATTATCCAATGCGGGTGTCCATATTCATCCGACAAAAAAATCCAGGTGGTATTTATCATATCTATTTTTTTCATACAAATTGGTCCATCCGAGAACAATTACTCCGTCTTTTGCAATATTTTTATGTAGGATAATTCTTCGTGTGGCATGATACCGCGGAGTTAGAGCATATGCCAGCGTGTTGCATTGCTCGATGGATGCGCGTGAGTTGCCGTCCCTGCAGACGGTCTACATTACCGCGTGCATTCATCCGCCAGTATGAGCTGCCGAATGAGTGTGGGAAGCCGCCATACCCGCTTTATGGTCTTCACCAACAACGTCGTGGCCGTCCCTCGCCATCGCGCCGGCTTACAATGTCGTGGCCATCTCTTGCCATCCGCGTCGATTTACAACGCCGAGGCATCTTGACAACAGCACCGGCTTACAATGCCGCAGGTGTTTGCTATGTCTACATCAACCCAACAGTGGCTGCATACACCGGTGCGAGCCGCCCAATGGACTGTTCTGAAACGCCGCCCACAGTCTGATCTACATCAACATATTAGTGCGGTGCTCATTGATATGAGCCGCCTGACGGACAGGCGCACAAGTCGCCGCCACTATAGTTTGGTTCACTTCAACAAACAGCCGGAACGAATCATCGACCCGATCATTGAAACAATTCATATGGGATCATGTGTAACCCGCCATGGCCAACCTCAAATTTCAGTGGAGATTCTCAAGCCGCCTCTTTGAGTCAACTTAAGATTCCGGGGTTATAGACAGGGCGAGACACATTTGGTCGTTTTTAACAAGAACCCCGGGTCTTTGCAAAAGAAAGTCCTCTGGGGGCTATTACATTACTAACGGAAGATTAAAGTTGCCCAAGAGGACAAACCGCCGTGATGCACCATTCAAACATAGGTGCCCGGATTTATTGGATCATCACTTGGAACTGCTGCCGTTTCTTTATACAAGATGGCGGTTTACAAGATAGCGACTTACAAGAAGAGTTCAAAAATATTCCGGTTGATGTATCAACTGAGATCGATGAACGGTGGCTTCTTACCTTTGGGTACAGCTTCTAACGCCTATTAACCAGGCGTTATGCCACAAAAATCCGGCTCAGGAAAATGGGTCACGGTGAGCGGCGGCTTCTTACCTCCGGGTACAGCTTCTAACGCCTATTAGCCAGCCGTAGAGGAACAAAATTCCGGCTCAGGAAAATGAGTCGCGGCAAGGGCGGCTTCCTACCTTCGAGTATAGCTTCTAACGCCTGTCCGTTAGCTTTATGCCAAAAAATGTTGACAAGTTAACATTACATCATACATTGCATCTTGCATCATACATGGCATCATACATTGCATCATGTAGACAAAGTAGGACAAGCAATATGTTTAGACTCCGTCGTTTTATCCTTAATGGCAGCAATACAAATACATGTCTTGTCCCTTTATGTCACTGGGATATAGAACACCGCAAGATTGAACCATTACAACGCATCACTCCCGTTGAAGATAAATCAACCTAGTTTGCCAAACCAAACCAATAGATTGGAGAGAAATACGAAGGTATAACAATCATGCATAATAGAATTCGGAAAATACTTAATTACTTTCTATGAATAATCTCTATTAGTTTCTCAATTTTAGAGAATTTATGGAGGTGGAATTAGGCCAGACGGAGCCATGAGGGCCCCACAAGGTATCAGGGTGTGCCTACCCCCTAGGCACCTCCTGTTGACTTGTCGTCTCCTTGCTTCATGTCTGCTCCCCCCCCCCCCCGAATCTTTCGAGGCCTCTTTTGTCCAGAAAAAATCTTCAAAAGGTTTCATAGCGTTTGGACTTGTTTGGTACTGACTTCCTCGAAAACCAAAAACACGTAGAAAACAACAACTAGCACTACGCACTCGGTTAATAGGTTAGTTTCGAGAAAAAAATGGTATAAAATAGCATATAATTGCATATAAAGTATCCAATATTGATAATATAATAGCATGTAACAATAAAAAATTATCAACACATTGGAGACGTATCAGCATCCCCAAGCTTAATTTATGCTCGTCCTCGAGTAGGTAAATGGTAAAAATGTAATTTTTGATGCGACATGCTACCCAACATGTAATCTCTTTTAGGTACGATCATTGAGAAAAGATGAAATAATTGATATCAACATAATAATAGCCATAAACATAAAAAACATAATCATTACTTTTGAAAATAAATGATCCTTAAAGAATGTTAATCCCTACTTATTTTATCATATCAAGCATGACATGACTCCGTCTTCACTGCATAAGTATAAATCATGAGCGCCTCGGTGTCAAACCTGGCAACTGGATCGTACTTCTAATGCACTTCAACATTTTTAACTTCACACAATACATGAGTGTGAACCATGGATATAGCATATGGGTGGAATAGAATATGGTGGTAGATATCAAAGAGTCGTAGTGGAAAAGAAAGTCTTGCATTATATAGCCATATCAATGGACTATGGAGATGCCCATCAATAGATATGCACTAGAGTTATAAGTGTATGGAAGCTAAGTGGGTGTGCCTCCAACTTGCTTGTTCATGAAGACCCCTAGCATTTGAGGAAGCTCGTCGTCGGAATATACAAGCATAGTTCTAAAATGAAAAATTCCCACTACCATATGAAAATGACAAGTTAGGAGACTCTCTATATGAAGAACATGCAGCCACTTTGAGCCACAAGTGTGGTATATGGATAGTAGAATTGCCCCTTCTCTCTTTTCTCGCATTTTCTTTCATGGTGGGATTTTATCTTGTTTTTGCCTCCCCCATTTTCTTCCTTTTTCCTTTTTTGTCCGGAGTCTCATCCCGACTTATGGGGGAATCATAGTCTCCATCATCCATTCCTCATTGGGGCAGTGCTCTGATATTGATGATCATCACAACTTTATTTACTTACAATTGATAACCCAAAAGTGTAGGGGGGTCGTTTGTAGCTTTTTTTGATAAATAAGACTGTCGACCCAACGAGGAGCTAAAGGTAGAACAAATATTCCCTCAAGTTCTATCGACCACCGATACAAATCTACTCACACTTTAATGTTTACTTTACCTAGAACAAGTATGAAACTATTTTGTTGGTGATAGGATAGTTTTCACGAATAAAACTAGAAGTACTTTGTGGGAATAAAACTATGAGTAAATTGCAAGATAATAAAAGTTAGTTGTTTCGTAGAAAGCTTTTGTCAAACAAGAAGGTTATTTGTCCCTGGGTAATTGATAACTAGACTGATAATCATTATTGCAATTTTATATGAGGGAGATGCATGACCTAACTTACTTTCCGTGCTTGGATCATTTGCCCTTATGATTGGAACTCTATCAAGCATCCGCAACTACCAAAGATCATTAAGGTAAAACCCAACCGTAGCATTAAGCATCAAGTCTTCTTTACTCACATATGCACCAACTCACCTACTCGGGTTCGTGCTTCTCTCACTCACACCACCCACCATAAGCAAATCATGAACATATTGCAACACCCTACAATGGGGATCCCTCACGTTCGCATGACATGGAGGGAACCATAGGACAGCACCAAAATAAAACATACAACTCATAGCAACCACAATCATCAATTAGCCCATAGGACAAAACAGATCTACTCAAACATCATAGGATAGCCACATATCATTGGGAAATAATATATGGAGTTGAGCACCATGTTTAAGTAGAGATTACAGCGGGGAAGAGAGGTGTTACACCGCTTTATAGAGGGGGAGAGTTGGTGTTGACGGCATCGAAGTTTTTGGTGTAGATCGTCGTCACGATGATTGCCCCGCCGGTGTTCCGGTGCCATCGGGAGAGAGCCCCCCTTCTTCTTATTCTTCCTTGCCATCCCCCTAGATGGGAGGAGAGTTCCCCCTCTAGTCAATGGCCTCCATGGAGGCGTAGGGGAAGGAGCCCCTCCAAGATTTGATCTCCCTCTCTGTTCTCTTCTATTTCGCGTCCCTGTTTTCTCGCGGAAACCCGCTTGTTATTCCCGGAGATCCATAACTCCGATTGCGCTAAGATTTTAACACAGTTATTTTCCAGATATAATATTCCTTGCGCCCGAAGTATAGCTTCAACCGACTTACGAGGTGAGCACAACCCACCACCATGCGCTTGGGCCCTAGGCCGCCCCCTGGTGTCTTGTGGTGGTTGTGGGCCTCCTTTTGCGTTGATTCCAACTCCCAAAAATAACATATATTCCAAAACAATTCTCCATTAATTTTTATCACGTTTGGGCTTCATTTGATATGGATATTCTGCGAAACAAAAAACATGCAAAAAACAGGAATAAGTACTGGGCACTAGATCAATATGTTACTCCAATAAATCATATAAATGTTGCCAAAAATATGTGGAAGTTGTATAATATTGGCATGAAACAATCAAAAATTATAGATATGGCGGAGACGTATCAGCATCCCCAAGATTAATTCCTTCTCGTCCTCGAGTAGGTAAATGATAAAAAAAATTGATGTGGAATGCTACCTAGCATAATCTTGATCATATATCTAATCATGGCATGAATATTAAGACATGAGTGACTCAAAGCAATAGTCTATAATTTTACATAAATACATTAATACTCAGGCATCCCAACAAACAATCATGTCTTTCAAAATATCAAGGCTAAAGAACGCTATCCCTAAAAAATCATATACCCTTGTCATGCTTTGTCTTCTTAACACAAAGTATAAATCATGTACTACCCCGGTGTCAACCAAGCAATTGGTTCATACTTTTTAACACGCTTTTGCATTTTCAACTCTCACGCAATATATGAGTGCAAACCATGGATATAACACTATGGGTGGAATAGAATGTGGTGGTAGACATTAATATAGAGAAGACAAAAAGGAAGATAGTCTCACATCGAAGCGGCTAATCAATAGGCTATGGAGATGCTCATCAATTGATATCAATGTGAGGAGTAGGGATTGCAATGCAACGGATGCACTAAGAGCTGTAAGTGTATGAAAGCTCAATATGAAAACTAAGAGGGTGTGCATATAACTCAATAATGAAAATTTTCCACTAGTATATGAAAGTGACAACATAGGAGACTCTCTATATGAAAAACATGGTGCTAGTTTGAAGCACAAGTGTGGAATTGGCATGCCCCTTCCCTCTTTGTCTCCCATTTTTTCTTTTTTTCTTTTTATCTCTTTTGTATTTTTTTATATTTTTTCGGAGCCTCATCCCGACTTTGGGGGCAATCATAGTTTCCATCATCCTTTCCTCACCGAGACATGCTCTAACAATGAATAATGATGATCATCACACTTCTGTTTACTTACAACTCAATATTACAACTCAATAGTAGAACAAAGTATGACTCTATATGTATGCCTCTGGAACTGTACCAGGATGTGCAATGATCTAGCATACCATATATATCAAAAATCGGACAATCCATGGAAACATCATACTAGATATCTTACGATCATGCAAAGCAATATGACAATGAATGCTCAAGTCATCAAAATGGAAGCGGTGAAAGTTGCATGGCAATATATCTCAGAATGACTATGGAAATGCCATAATAGGTAGGTATGGTGGCTGTTTTGCGGAAGAGATAATAAGGCTTGTGTGTGATTGAGCGTATCATATCACGGGTGTTTGGATGCACCGGCGAAGTTTGCACCGACTCTCGAGGTGAGAAAGGGCAATACATGGTACCGTAGAGGCTAGCAAATTGTGGAAAGGTAAGAGTGTGTATAATCCATGGACTCACATTAGTCATAAAGAACTCACATACTTATTACAAAAGTTTATTAGCCCTCGAAGAAAAGTATTACTATGCATGCTCCTATGGGGGAGGTTGGTAGGAGTTAACAATCGTGCGCCCTCGACCTTCACACAAAGATAAACAATCAAGGATAAATTGTGCTCCGACTTCCTGGCATAATGGGAGACTATATGTGCATGCTTCGGGAATCATAAACCTTAACACCAATATCTTACTAAACAGATCATCCACTAGTACCTCCCACATATTATCATCTCTACATCACAAAACTATTGCAAGGAATCAAGCATATCATATTCAGTGATCCATAAGTTTTATGTAGGATTTTATGACTAACCATGCAAATGACCAATTCTTGTTGACTCTATAAATAGATATAAGTGAAGCAAGAGAGTTTAATTCTTTCTACAAAATACCATGATCTAATAAATATAAGTGAAGCAAAAGAGCATTCTACAAATAACGGTTTTCTATGTGAAGAGAAACAGGCAATCCAAACTTCAAATGATATAAGTGAAGCACATGAAGCATTCTATAAAGCCATACTCAAAGGCTATAAGTGAATTTCAATGAGTATTGTATAAATCAACCATGGACTATCACATACCAGCATGGTGCATAAAATAAAATTTAAAACTAAACACAAAAGATGATCCAAGATTTATACATATCACATGAATGAGATGAAAACGAAAACATACCGATACTTGTTGAAGAAAGATGGGATGCCTTTCAGGGTATCCCCAAGCTTAGATGCTTGATTCTCCTTGGGTATTTGCTCGGGGTTCCTTGGGCATCCCCAAGCTTGAACTCTGGGCTCTCCTCCTTCTCCACATATCGAGACCTCCTCGATCTTTGAACACTTCATCCCCACAAAAGTTAATAGAAAGCTCGTGAGATCCGTTAGTATAATAAAGAAAATTACAACTTTAAGTACTGTTGCAAACTCACTAATATTTTATATTTTCATTATCCCTGCTGTATTATAACTTCTCCAGGGATACTACCACCTATAAAATTTATAGTTTCATCAAAACAAGCAAAACAATGCATCAAAAACAAAATCTGTCTTAAATAGGAAAGTATGTAGTAACCTGAGCTTTGACCATACTTATGTAAATCCATAAATTCTTAAAAATTAGTAATAAATAATGTTTTTTATAGAAATAATATGTATTTGTACAAGGGGATAATTATTTTTGTTGAAAAGTTTCTGTGATTCAAGATTCACAAAGTTTCCATGGGCATGAACAAGTTCAAGGAATTCCCCCACTTTCACAATGTTCGTCTCTCTCACTTTCACTTTTATTTTTGTGAGGTTTTAGGTTCCCCGCTCTATTTTTTGTTTTTAAACTTTATAAAATCACTCAAAATAATAAAAATACTCTCTAAAACTTCCAGGTTGTCTCCCTGATAGCGCTTTTTTTAAAGCCATTAAGCTAGGCATAAAGTGCTCAGGTAATGGATCCACCCGGATCCCAAGGTATATCAAATCCAATTTTAATTAAAAATGATTTGTAATTTATTAGTGAATAAAAAGAAACATATATCATGCAATGACAAAGTCTAACTCTCTTCCTATGCATCGGCATGCCATAAAAGAACAATTCATGTATATCAAGTAAAGGTCAATGCTTAGTATAAACAATTTCTTGCAATTTTATCGTATTGGAAACATAAAGAGGTGGAGATATAGTTCCTCTCTAATAATAATTTCAATTAGGAGAAGCAAGAACATTTATAATATATTTACCAAAATCATCATGTGTAGTACCAAAACTCAACTCATCAGTATAATGCATAATAAGTGCAAACTTCTCTGATATAGTGTAGTTGGGAGAATTCAAAAATACAATATGACTATTATGTGTGGGTGCAATAGCAACAATTTCATGATTAACATAAATAACTATAGCAAGTTCATCTCCATAAGAATCATTCATATTGGCATCATCGCCACAAGCATAGCAAGCATCAATTTCATCAAAAAGGGATATTTCAAAAGAATCCAAGCGATCATGGCAATCATCATAGCATTCATCCTTCGGTATGTGCAAAGGGAAATTGAATAATGTATGAGTTTAATAGTTACTCTCATTAGAAGGTAGGAAAGTGTAGCTAATCCGTTCTTCCTCCTTTTGTTCTTTAGTCTCCTCCTCATCTTTTCATCTAATGAGCTCACAATTTCAGCAACTTCCTCTTCCATAGGTTCCTGCAAAATATTAGTCTCTTCCTAGACAGCAGAGGAGTCCTCAATATATTCTTTAACATAAACATTGGAAGCATAGTTTTCATAGCAGTATTTAAGTATGTCAAATTTTTCAGATTTGTAAAGAGTAGCATCATACTTTTCAATCAAAGAAGCAATTTCATAGGCACCCTTAAAAGCAACACATTCTTCAATTTGTTCAATATCATAGTAATTATAAACACCCTTGGCATAAGAAGATACAATTATATTATCCTTAAAATCACATTTAAAGAAAAGGTGTTTCTTAGGGTCTTCAGAACAACAAGTAAAATCATGTATTTCGCATATATTCAAAGCATAACAATACAAACTATTAATATGATGCCATAAAAGTTTCCCTTTTTGATATAAGCGGTGTTGCACAAAATAAGCATGCTCATTTAATGATTTTCCCTCAACTAAGCTAGTTGGGTTTTCATCACGAGCACAAATGGATCGAAGATGATCCAAATAATATTCTTCGGTAGTATGTAACACTAGTGGTTCCTCAACTTTTGGAGCAGAAAGTACAACTATTTTTTGGTATTTTACGTTTCCTATCCATAACTAAAGATAGAAAAGAAGAGCACAACATAAAAACTACTTAGTGATAAATCAAACAAGCACACACAAGAATATTCACCCCACGTTATTTCTCCCCGGCAACGGTGCCAGAAAAAGGTCTTGATAACCCACAAGTGTAGGGGGTCGTTTGTAGCCTTTTTCGATAAATAAGAGTGTCGAACCCAACAAGGAGCTAAAGGTAGAACAAATATTCCCTCAAGTTATATCGACAACTGATACAACAATACAGACACTTTAACGTTTGCTTTACCTAGAACAAGTATGAAACTATTTTGTAGGTGCTATGATAGTTTACACGAATAAAACTAGAAGTACTTTGCGGGAATAAAACTATGAGTAAATTGCAAGATAATAAAAGTTAGTTGTTTAGTAGAAAGCTTTTGTCAAACAAGAAGGTTATTTGTCCCTGGGCAATTGATAACTAGACCGGTAATCATTGTTGCAAGTTTATATGAGGGTGAGGCATGAGCTAACATACTTTTCGTACTTGGATCATATGCACTTATGATTCGAACGGTAGCAAGCACCCGCAACTACCAAAGATTATTCAGATAAAACCCAACCATAGCATTAAGTATCAAGTCCTCTTTACTCCCATACACAACAACTCACCTACTAGGGTTTGTGCTTCCGTCACTCATGGCACCAACCATAAGCAAATCATGAACATATTGCAACACCCTACAGCGGTGATCCCTCACGTTTGCACGACACGAAGGGCACCATAGGAAAACACCAAAATAAAACATACAACTCATGCCAACCACGATCTTCAATTATCCCATAGGACAAAACGGATCTACTCAAACATCATAGGATAGCCACATATCATTGGGAAATAATATATGGAGTTGAGAACCATGTTTAAGTAGAGATTATAGCAGGGAAGAGAGGAGTTACACCACTACATAGAAGGGAGAGAGTTGGTGTTGACGGCGGCGAAGTTGTTGGTGTAGATCGTCGTCATGATGATTGCCTCGGCGGGGTTCCGACGCCATCGGAAGAGAGGGGAGAGGGCCCACATCCTTCTTCTTATTCCTTGCCCCCTAGATGGGAGGAGAGTTCCCCCATTAGTCCATGGCCTCCATGGCGAAGGAGGGGCAGGAGCCCCTCTGATATTTGATCTTCCTCTCTGTTCTCTTTTGTTTCGTGTTCCTGTTTTCTGGCCGAAAACCATTTCTTATATTCCCGAAGATCCATACCTCCGATTGCGCTGGAGATTTTAACACGCTTTTTTCCGGATATAAGCATCCTTTCGCCCGAAGTAGAGCTCCAACTGACTTACGAGGTGAGCACAACCCACCACCATGCGCTTGGGCCCTGGGGCACGCCCTAGTGTCTCGTGGTGGCTGTGGTGATGGATCACTAGAAGAGAGTCTAGAGGGGGGGTGAATAGACTACTACCAGGAAATTAAAACCTAACCTTTTCCCAAGTTAATTGGTTGGCAGATTTTAACAGTTTTAGTAAGACTAGCAAGTCTATATACCCTACACATGCATGTCAACAAATATGGCAGAGGAAAGCAAAGACATTGCACAAGAAGTAAAGAGTTGAGATATGGAGATCAAACGCAATTGGAGATGCAAGGATTTTTCCCGTGGTTCTGATAGGTGGTGCTATCGTACGTCCATGTTTATGGACTCTTCAACCCACGGAGGTTAACGGTCGTGAGAGTCCATGAAGGGCTCCACCCATAAGGGTCCACGAAGTAGCAACCTTGACTATTCCATAACGGCTTCCGTCCATGAAGGACTAGCCTCACTATGGGTAGATCTTCACGAAGTAGGCGATCTCCTTGCCCGTACAAACTTCTTGATTCAGCTCCACAACACGAAGTAGGAGGCTCTCAAGCGACACCTAACCAATCTAGGAGGCACCACCCTCCAAAAGGTAATAGGCTCGGTAATGATGATGAACTCCTTCCTCTTGTGCTTCAAGATGATAGACTCCTCAACACACAATCACTCTCTCACAGATTTGGCTTGGTGGAAGAGATGAGATTGGTGGAAAGCAACTTGGGGAGGCTAGAAATCAAGATCCATATGGTTAGAGTGGAAGATCTTGACCTCAACACAAGGCTAGGTGGTTCTCTCTCATAAAATTGGATGGGGCAAGTATGGAATAGTTCTGAGTGCTTCACTCTCGAGTAGGTGGTGGTGAAGGGGTATATATAGGCATCCCCAAATATCCAACCGTTGCACCTAAAATGACCAAATCTGTGACACCGATGTGTTAATATCGGTGGTACCGAAGTGACCAAAAGGTGGAAACTTTTGAATCTCGGTGAGACCGATATAGGAAACTCGGTTGCACCGATAAGGTGACCAACGGTCAGATTGTCATTCTCGGTGACGCCGATGCAACAACCTCAGTGGTACCGATATTGTGAATTTGCGTAACAAAAAGTTGGCAACCTAAACTCGGTGGCACCAATATGGAATCGGTTGCACTGAAATGGCTAGGGTTTGGCTGAGTCTGTCTGAGGTTGAGAATCAGTGGCACCGAGATGGAAATGTTGGTTGCACCGATTTTGAATATTTCGCTTTGGACAAACTTTGGTGGGGGAGTTTGTGGGTGTTTTTGGTGACTATCACTTGTGCACGTATGAGCATTTTGTTCATCAACAAAACCTTACCCCCTTTTAATAGTAGTGGCTTTCCTATGGACTCAAAGTGATTTCTCACAAATATGAAATGTAAAGTCCTCTTGCTTGAAGCTTGGCCAACCTATTTCCTTGCATCTTGGGGTATCTCCACAATCCTTTTGCCAACCCAACTCTCCATGGACTATTATCTGAAATACACTAGATAAAAGTATTAGTCCAAGATACAATGTATGTTGTCATGAATTGTCAAAACCACCAAGGGAGCATGTTGTGCTTTCATGTGGGCCTCCTTTTACGTTGATTCCAACTCCCAAAAATCACATCTATTCCAAACTAATTCTTCGTAATTTTTTATTGCATTTGGACTTTGTTTGATATGGATATTCTGCGAAACAAACAAATATGCAAAAAAAATAGGAATTGACACTGGGCACTAGATCAATATGTTATTCCAATAAATCATATAAAATGTTGCCAAAATATGTGAAAGTTGTATAATATTGGCATGAAACAATCAAAAATTATATATACGACGGAGACGTATCAACAACTCAATGAAGAACAATATGACTCTATATGAATGCCTCTGGTAGTGTATCAGGATGTGCAATGATCTAGCATAACATGTAGGTAATATGAATGGTGGCTTTGCCATAAATAGTATGTAAGCTATATTATCATGCAAAGCAATATGATGAACACACAAGTCATGTGATGGAACGGTGCAAGTTGCATGGCAATACATCTTGGAATGACTATCGAGATGCCACAATAGGTAGGTGTGGTGGTTTTTTGAGTAAGATATAAGGAGGCTTATGTGTGATAGAGCGTACCACATCACGGGGTTTGGATGCACCGGCGAAGGTTGCACCAACTCTCGAGGTGAGAATGGACAATGCACGGTACCAAAGAGTCTAGCAAATTATGAAACATATATCCATGGATTCATATTAGTCATAAATAACTCATGTACCTATCGTAAAGCCTTAGCTCTGTCAAAGAAAATTACTACCACATGCCCCTAGGTAGGAGGTTGGTAGGAGTTAACCATCGTGCGCTCCCAATTCAAATAACACGATAGGATTTCATTTCAGACATAAAATGCTCACACATAATCACCATGCCATAGTCAATACTTAGATAAATAACATATAACAAGCTCTAAATACCGATATTTATACTAACCAATGATCATGTACTCATGCCCTTTCACATTACTACATCAATATAATTAACCCATGTTTCTTCTTTAGTGAGGTACATGGAAGTTTTTATCATATCCCCTTAAATACCTATCCTTTTTTGGACTAGTCTTATAACACGTGCCCATTACCGTTCCTATTTCTTACACTCTAAAAAGATTTAAGTGAATAATGAGAGTTCCATTATTTCTATAAAATCTGAACGCCGTTCTACTCTAAAAGATATAAGTGAAGCACTAGATCAACTACCTAACTCAAAAGATATAAGTGAAGCATATAGAGTATTCTAACAAATTATGATGGTCGGTTTTCTCTCAAAAATATGTGTCCAACAAATAATTATTGTGTCGAACTAAAAGAAAAGCAAACAATATTAGACGATGCTCCAAGCAAAGCACATATCATGTGATCAATAAAAATATAGCTCCAAGTGACATACCAATAGAATGGAGACGAAAGAGGGGATGCCCCGGAGATTAGACGCTTGGTTCTTCCCTGAATATTACCTTAGGTTGCCTTGGGAATCCCCGATCTTAGGTTATTTCCACTCCTTATTCCTTCATCCATCATTGTCTCACCCAAAACTTGAAAACTTTAGCACACAAAACTCGACAAAACCTCGTGAGATCCGGTAGTATAATAGACATATCAAATACTTTAGGTACTATTATAAATTGACTCCAATTTTATTATTTCACAATATGTACCGTATTCTATCTTCTTCATGGCATATACCACCCGATACAATCGATAGCATCATCAAAACAAGCAAACTATGCAAGTAACAACAAAATGTGTCTAAAACAGAACATTCTATAATGATCTAGACTAAAACCATACTTTTGTAACTTCCAAAATTCTGAAAAATAATAAAAACTGGGAAATTTGTATAAAAATATTGTGTAGAAAATTCAGATCAAAAATATGTTCCAGTAAAATCAGAGAAATTTTGCACTCGGCATAAAAGTTTTAGTTTTTGCACAACATTAATTCTACTATCTTCCAAATCATCCCAAAAGATTTGCTTGGAACAAACACTAATTTAAACATAAAAATACAGTAACTAATTATAAATAATCGTGTAAACACACAAAAATAGAAATTAAAAAAAATAAAGATAGTATTGGGTTGCCTTCCAACAAACGCTATTGTTTTTTGTCCCTAGCTAGGCATAATGCATTGTTTCAAGTATTGTCATATTTCAAATTGATTACATAGGTGTCCCTCATAATAGATTCATAAGGTGGTTTAATTATGTTTCTAGAAAAGTATTCCATTCCTTTTTTAATTGAAATTCGAATCTTATATTACATTCTTTCATGCCAATAATAGCAACTATAGTGCGTAGGAAAGGCCTACCAAGTATAATAGGACAAGACGGATTGCATTCAATATCAAGCATAATGAAATCCATGGGCACATAATTTCTATTAGTAATAATAAGGAAGTCATTTATTCTACCCAACGCTTTCTTAATAGTGGAATCCACTAAATGCAAATTAAGGGAACATTCATTTATATTGGTGAAACCTAGCACATTACATAAAGATTTTGGTATTATGGAAACGCTAGCACCAAGATCACACAAAGCATTGTATTCATAATCTTTAATATTAAGTTTAATAATAGGTTCCCATTCATCATGCATCTTTCTAGGTATTAAAACCTCTAACTCAAGTTTCTAATTATGAGCCTTTATCATACAATATGTTTAGTGAAAATATTAATTAGTTCATAGGCACTAGATGAGATAATCATAAATTGTAGCAAGTAAATACATTAAAATAAAGAGAAACTTTCATAATTAAAGTCCTTGTAATACAAAGTAGTGGGTGTATCACTATTTGAAGTTTTGACCTCTTCAAACCCACTTTTTCAAAAAAAATCGACAAGACCATCACCCTCCGAACAAACGGGAAGACTTCTAGATAAAGCTGACTCATCTTCAGTACCTTTATCATCAATTTTCGGATTAGTAAACAGAGATTCAATAGGATAAACATGAATCATTTTAACATGTTCCTCATGAGTACGATAAAAATGGGGAGAAATCGCCTTTTCTAGGAATTCTTGCTTAGCTCACCTAGCTATCCTCTCCTTAGTTTCATTAACAGATATTTGGATGGATTTAATAGACTCATTGATATAATGCATGCATGGCAAAGTTTTACTTTTAAGATTTTCCACATCATGAGCAATCATATCCATGTTCCTAGAAATATCATCAACTTTATGTAGTTTTTCTTCTGCCATAGTATTGAAAATCTATTGAGAACTAATAAATTATTTAATGGGGTTCTCAAGATCAGAGTGTATGCTATTATTATTGTTGGAAGAATTAACATAGGAATTACCACAATAATTTCCGCAATTATTAAAGGAATTTCTGGGACACGATCTAGATTGAAACTACCTCTATAAGCATTGTTGTTGAAATTATTTCTAGAGACAAAGTTCGCATCAACAACATCATTATTTTGCTCAATAAAAGTAGATAGTGGCACACCATTGGGATCAACATGATCATTCTTATTTGCAACCATATTCATAAGAGAATCCTACTTAACACTCAAAGTAGCGATTTCTTCAACATAATGTACCTTCTTATAAGTTGGAGCTTGTTCGGTATGCCATTGGGAATAGTTTTTCATGATATTATCTACTAGTTTTTCAGATTATCCCAATGTAATTTCCATAAGGTACCACCTGAAACAGAGTCTACAAGATTTCTCAACACAAAGTTTAGTCCCGCATAGAAATTTTATATCACAATCCATCAACTTAAGCCATGAGTGGGACAATTTCTAATAATTAATATCATTATATCCCATGCTTGTGCAACATTTCTTACTTATGTTGTTTAAAATTCATAATTTGATTTTGGAGAGATATAATTAGCAGGAGGAAAATACTTAGAAATAAAAGCATCCTTACACTTATCCCATGTTCCAATACTATTGCGAGGAAAGGATGAAAACCAAGGTTTAGCTTTATCTCTTAATGAGAAAGGAAATAATTTGAGTTTGACCACATCATTATACACATCCTTTTCTTTTTCATATCACATAATTCAACGAAGGTACTAAGATGTGAAGCAGCGTCCTCATTAGGACTTCCAGCAAATTGTTCTTTCATAACAAGATTCAGCAAAGCGGCATTTATATCCAAAGCTTCCACACTAGTGGTGGGTGATATTGGTGTACTAATAAAATCATTATTGTTAGTATTTGAAAAGTCACACAATTTGGTATTTTCTTGAGACGTTGTGACAAAGCAAGTAACTAGTAGTCAAACAAGTAAACTAGATAACTAGGCAAGCAAGAAAATAGAAATATTTTGTATTATTGTTTTTATACAAAGCAAAATATAACAAAAAATAAAAAGTAGAACAAGTGAAAGATATTTTATGTGAAGGGACTTGACGAGAGTTTGATGATGTCTCCCCAGCAACGGCGCAAGAAATTCTTCCTGCTACTTGTGAGTTGCGTTGGGATTTTCCCCGAAGAGGAGAGGAGATGCAACATAGTAGAGATAGTATTTCCCTCAGTGAGAACCAAGGTTATTGAACCAATAGGAGAACCAAGCAAACTCCTTTCAACAGCACCTACACACATAAAACCAAACACTTGCACCCAACGCAGGCAAGAGGGTTGTCAAGCCCCTTGACTCGTTACTTGCAAGGATTAAATCTTGGTAAGATAGATGATATAAAAGACAAAAAAATAGTAAATAAATTGCAGCGAAGTATTTTTAGGGTTTTAGTATTTATGATTAAGTAGGCCCAGGGGCCATAGCTTTCGCTAGAGGTTCCTCCTTGAACATAGCATACAATGGGTAGACAAATTATTGTTGGGAAATTGATAGAATTGCGCATAGTTATGACATGTTATTCATGACAATGATCATGTATATAGCATCACGTCCATAAACAAGTAGACCGAAACAATCCTTCATATTCTATTATTGCTCCACCAATCGATTGAAACAATTCTGCATCTATTGTATTAAGTTCATGACAAACGATTTTTAGGGTTTTGTATGACAATAGTGTGTATAAAATTTAGATCAAAAAGATGTTCTAGTAAAATTAGAGAACCCACTATTTAAAGTTTTGACCTCTCCAAACCCACTATTTTCATTTTTTTGACAAGATCATCACCCTCCGAACAAATGGCGTGCCTATAGATAAAGTTGACGCATCTACAATACCTTTATCATAAATTTTTATATTAGTAAACAAAGATTCAATAGGAGAAAAAAGAACCATTTTAACATCTTCCTCGTGATAACCATAAAAACTAGAAGGAATCGCCTTTTCTAGGAATTGTCGCTTAGAACTCAACCTAGCGGTCCTATCCTTACTTTCATTAATATATATTTTGATGGATTTAATATACTCATTAATATCTTGCTTGGGTGGAAAAGTTTTACTTTTAAGAGTTTCCACATCATCAGCATCATATCCATGTTCCTAGCCATATCGTCAACTTTATGTAGTTTTTCTTCTACCATAGTATTGAAAATCTTTTGAGAACTAATAAATTCTTTAATGGTGTTCTCAATATCATATGGTATCCTATCATTATTTTTGGAAGAATTGCCATAGGAATTACCATAAGAATTGCCATAATTATTAGATGAATTTCTGAGATACGGTCTAGGATTGAAATTACCTCTATAAGCATTGTTGTTGAAATTATTTCTAGAGACAAAGTTCACATCAATAGCGTCATTATTTTCCTCAATCAAAGTAGATAGTGTCACATCATTGGGATCAACATGTGCATTCTTATTTCCAACCATATTCATAAGAGAAACCAACTTATCACTAAAAGTAGCGATTTCTTAAACATAATTTACCTTCTTACCAATTGGAGCTCGTTCGGTATGTCATTGTGAATAGTTTGTTATGATATTATCTAGTACTTTTGTATCTTCTACAAATGTGATTTCCATAAAAGTGCCACCTGCAACAGAGTTTAGAAGATTTCTTGACACAAAGTTTAGTCTCGCATAGAAGTTTTGTATCATCAACCATAAACTTAAGACATGAGAGGGACAATTTCGAATCATTAATTTCATTCTCTCCTATGTTTTTGCAACATGTTCTTGCTCATTTTGTTTAAAATTCATAATTTGATTTTGGAGAGATATAATCTTAGAAGGAGGAAAATACTTAGCAATAAAAACATCCTTACACTTATCCCATGTTCCAATACTATTGTGAGGCAAGGATGAAAACCTATGTTTAGCTTTATCTCTTAGTGAGAAAGGAAATAATTTCAGTTTGAACACATCATTATCCACATCCTTTTTCTTTTGCATATCACAGAATTCAAAAAGGTATTAAGACGCGAAGCAGTGTCCTCATTAAGACTTCCAGCAAATTGTTCTTTCATAACAAGATTCAGCAAAGCGGAATTTATATCCAAAGCTTCCACACTAGTGGTGGGTGGTATTGGAGTAAAAATAAAATCATTATTATTAGTATTTCATAAGTCACACAATTTGGTATTTTCTTGAGACATAGTGACAAAGCAAGTAACTAGTAGGAAAACAAGCAAACTAGATAACTAGGCAAGTAATCAAATAGAAATATTTTGTGTTATTGATTTTTTATATAAAGCAAAATATAACAGAAAATAAAAAGTAGAACAAGTGAAAGCTAATTTATGTGTAGGGACCTAACAAGAGTTTGATGATGTCTCCCCGGCAATGGCGCTAGAAATTCTTCCTGCTACTTGTGAGTTGTGTTAGGATTTTCCTCGAAGAGGAGTGGAGATGCAGCATAGTAGAGATAAGTATTTCCCTCAGTGAGAACCAAGGTTATCAAACCAATAGAAGAACCAAGCAAACTCCTTTCAACAGCACCTACACACATAAAACCAAACACTTGCACCCAACATGGGCAAGACGGTTGTAAAAGCCCCTTGAACTCGTTACTTGCAAGGATTAAATCTTGATAGAGATAGATGATATAAAAGCCAAATAAAATAATAGTAAATAAATTGCAGAAAATTATTTTTAGAGTTTTAGTATTTATGATTAAGTAGACCTGAGGGGCATAGCTTTCGCTAGAATCTTCTCTCTTGAACATAACATACGGTGGGTAGACAAATTATTGTTGGGCAATTAACAGAATTGCGCATAGTTATGACATGTTATTCATGACAATGATCATGTATATAGGCATCATCTCCATAAACAAGTAGACAGAAACAATCCTGCATCTACTACTATTACTCCACCAATTGACCGAAACGATTCTGGATCTGTGGTATTAAGTTCATCACAAACGGAGTAACGCATTAAGCAAGATGATATGATATAGACAAAGTAAGACAAGCAATATGTTCAGACCCTGTCATTTTATCCTTAATGGCAACAATATAAATATGTGTCTTGTCCCATTCTATCATTGGGATATAGAACACCGCAAGATTGAACCCATTACAACGCACTACTCCAACTCAAGATAACTCAATCTAGTTGGCCAAATCAAATCAATAGATTGGAGAGAAATACGAAGATTTAACAATCATGCATAATAGAATTGGGAAAAGACTCAATTATTTTCAAGGAATAATCTGATCATAAACCCACAATTCATCGGATCCCAACAAACACACTTCAAAAGATGATTACATCGGAAAGATCACCGCGAGGATCGTGGTGAACATGGTATTGAACATCAAAGAGAGAGAGAGAAAGAGAGAGAGAAATTCATCTAGGTACTAGCTATGGACCTGTAGGTCTATGGAGGACTACTCATACATCATCATGGAGGCAGAAAGGTTGATGAAGAAGACCTCTGTGATCGATTCCCCCTCCGACAGAGTAACGGAAAAGGTCTCTAGATGGGCTACCATCGGAATAGAGACTTGCAGAGGAGGAAAAAGTGTTTCGGGTGGATTCTCGATTGGTTTCCCAATCTTAGAGAATTTATGGAGGAGGATTTAGGTCCGACGGAACCACAAGGGACCCACGAGTCATCAGGGCGGGCCTACCCCCCTGTGAGCTCCCTGTTGCCTTGTCATCTCCTTGCTTCGCGTCCAGTCTCCTCCCAAAGCTTCCAGGGTCTCTTTTGTCAAGAATTTTTTTGTCAAAAAGTTTTGTAGAGTTTGGACTTCGTTTGGTACTGATTTCTTGGAAAACCAAAAACAGGCAGAAAACATCAACTAGCACAAGGCACTGGGCCAATAGGTTAGTTCCCAAAAATGATATAAAATAGCATATAGAGTATCCAAGAATGATAATATAATAGCATGGAACAATAATTATTTTTTTAATATGATGGATACCTATCAGTCCCGCATGTGAGTGTCTCGGGCGCGAGGGAAAGAGGGGATGCAGGCACGTGCATGTCCAGCTGGGCTGGCTGGCTTGGCTGGGCCATGGGGTTTTATTTTTTGTCTCTTTTTTGTTTCTATTTTCCTCTTTTTTCTATTTTCTTTCTAAATTCAATTATGTTTTGGATTTGAAAATTCTCTCAATAGAGGTTCATTTTTATTCCCAAAATGCTGAACATTTCTTTTGGGTATATTGGGCATACATCTTCTACACTTATTTTCCATATTTGAATTTGATTTTGGTTTCAAAACCAATATTGTTTCAAATTCATTTTAGAAAATGGCACGGGTCTAGATAGTCATTGTTTGGACTTGTGGACTTCCATTTCCTGCCAAAACAAATTCCAAAGCCATACTTGTTTAATTCCATGTTGATTAAATTTGATTTTCAAACAAAACAAATCAATTACTTTTAGGGAATTTCTTTATTTGGCTTGAATATTCTTGGGACTTATTTGAATGATCTTGCCCAACAATGTTTTGGATGGTTAGGAGTTCCACCTATTGTCTAGCTAGGTCTCCACTATTTCATCTGGTTTTAACCCACCTAATCAAATTTCAACCAACAATCAAGCAACTAGGATTGTGTATGAAAAGTTTTAATTCCACTTGAACTTTTCAACACACCAGATTCAGGAAAAATCTGGGATGTGAAAGATAGCGACAATCGACCTTGTTCATGGACCGAACTCTATTACGAATATTGATGGGGGGTTGGTGATAGTAAGTCAACTCACTAAAGGCCCGATACTGTGGAGACCATGTATTTGAACCCCTACGGGAAAATAGGTAAGAGAAAGTGAACCCACTTTGAGTGCCGCCACCTAAGGGCATCTTCAATAGCTCATGTAAAACACTTGCCATGATTGATATTTATATGATGCATGTATAATTTAGGGGGGGTATAAGATGACTACTTTCCTCGATTCCCATAAACTTCTTACTGTAAAATCCATCCCCTCTATTTTCCATTAAACATGCATAAAATAACATATGCATATGTATAATATCATCATAATAATTCAAACAATGTTATATCAAACACACATAGTTGATAATAATCTCAAATCCACAATATATGAAAATTGGTTCAAAATTCAAATTAAAATATAATAAAGGTCCAAACCCTTGTAAATATAACAACAAAGTTTAGTGACCATGAAGCGTCCACAAGTGCTCAACTAGAACAGCATGGAGTTGTTCAGGACTGGCGTGATCTTCAATCCATCGATGCATTTCGAGAAGTTTTTGTGGTTGTTGTTCATCCCTCGGTGGCTGAAGTGGTGGTATGTAAACTTTATTTCCCTCTTTTTCATAGTGAGAGTTAGACGATTGTTCCCTCTTGTCGTTTATGATCATATTATGCAATATCACGCATGTGGGCATGATGCGCCACAAGTCCTTTTGTTGCCAGAATCGTCCAGAGCCATGAACAATGGCGAAGCGATCTTGGAGAACCTCAAACGCCCACTCAACATCCTTTCTACATATTTCTTTATGTCCTAACAAAGTGAATATTCTTATTACCTTGAGGGTTGGATATTGACTTCGCATGGTTCCCATGTAGGATATATGCCATCACCAAGATAGCAACACATGTTGTGTTGACGCCCATTGATTTCAAAATTCACTAGAGGTACCTCTCCAATAGAAAACCTTGCAAACAAACAAGATCTTTGCAACACATTCATATCATTGTTAGATCCATGCAATCCAAAATACGAATGTCAAATCTACATCTCATCTGATGACATAGCTTCTAGAATTATAGCTGCATATGTACCTTTTCCTTTGAATTGTCCATGCAATGTTGTAGGACATTTTTTCCACTTCATTCGATGCTTCCAAGCATACCAAAAAGCCTTTTGATGCACTCACCTCAAGAAGTCTTGCAATGTCCTCTTCATTTTGGAGAGCTCAGATATATTCTTCGCCAAATATCTCAATGACAGACTTCACAAATTTCTAAAAACTCTTCATACAAATAATCTCTACCATCTCAATCTAATCATCAATAGAATCAACTAGACAACCATATGCAAGCATTCACACGCCGGTGAAATCTTAAACTACTATGACCTTGTTGGCCAACTGCATTTTTTCTTTATGTAAAGTACATGAAGTGAGTTTCCACGATGTGTGCAATGGGAAGGAACAAACACATTGACATTCAGACTCTCACCAAAATAGTCATTTATTAGGTTGTCATGACAGGTTTGCCTGTTTCGACGGAATACAAAATGACCAGACACTGAACCTCTCCACATCAGCTTCCTCTTTGCATCTTCTCTACAGACAAAGCAATCAACATTTTAAATTCCTCGCCCTCGTCAGAAGATGATTCCTCAAAAAAAGATTGAACAAGAGTGTTTATCACAATGCACACGGTGCCAAATAATATGAGCACACACATTGTGAACAAATTTTAGTTTGAACACAAAATATCTGGGTCAAGAAAATTGTCCAATACCTTTGCGACCAAATGGTGCGGAAGCACGTTTGAGCGGAAATGGCAATTCTTGGGAAACTAGACAATGCGGCCACGGGGGTTGGTGGGACTGTGTGGTGGCATGGGATGACTGAAAGGCATGGTAACAATAGCCGGTGGTGATGCACGATGGCTGCGCGACCGCAGCCCGACATGGTGGCGGCACGGGGGAGCAAGGGGTGCGCAAGGGAATCCTCTTGTGAAAGTTCAAGCGGTTTTCAGTCCGCCAAGTTATACAAGAAGGATCATCTTCCCGTAAATATGAGGGAGGTTTTTAAAAATATGCATGATCCGGTAAAAAAACGGGTTTACATGAGCTATTGTTGGGCTACTTTTTGGATCAAGACCCCTTAAACAATAGTTTTTTCTAGATAGAAGAGCAATTAGAGATGCTCTAAGGGGTATATTTACCATACCGAGAATTAGGAATCCATCTGGAATACGCTATAAATAGACCAACTGAAGTCAACTCAGTCAAGACTCCTGCCCCTGAATTCTATACATAAGCATAGAGATTATGCTCATTTTCTGAATCTGTTATATTATGTCGAGTTCTTCTAACTTGTCGGGTACAAACTCATTGTAATTGATCTTTATACTCTTCCATAATATACGATTGAAAAAAAGAAGGCACGAAGCACGCCCCCAACACACCCCGACATGGGTATATTGTGCCTCATTGTACTTGTGGTCTAGATCCCGCTGACATATCGTGATGTTTCCACAATTGCAAATTCACATACGAGGCCCGATATAGCTGTTAGGATCTGACAAAAATCCTTGAATAATGAGAATCCTTAGAAGCCGCCACCTTCGCGAAATCGGCAACAACAACATGGGTTAACCGAATGGGGAGGTAGTGAGTGGTATGAAGACGGTTGGTCTCAGTCAAAAGTTTTTTGCCGTCTAATTACGAAAGCAATTCAAGTGAGTTGTATTTTCTTTTTAACATGAAATTGTCTTATCTATGTATGCATATAGATTTAAAAATATTACAAGACATATGTGTAGAGTATCCTACCTATGAGTTAATGTTAATCTAGGTACACGAAAAAAGCTACATGCGAAACAAAAGAAAAGAACAATCTACATATATAGATGGGATAACTTTTCACATTGATGCAAACAGTGTACGTCTACGGGAGGAGACGACAGCTAGGTGAGCTATTGGAGATGCTCTAAGGGTATAGTTACCTACAAAGAATTCGGAATCCATCTGGGATACGCTCCTGAATTCTATGCATAGGCATAGAGACTATGCTTACTGTCTGAGTCGGGTAGATCACGTCGAGTTCTTCCAACTAGCGGACTACCCCCTCAATGTAACGGACGCTGCTACACAACGTGTGCACTGTGCGAGCGGATGTCGCGGACGGTCAGTTTAGGAAAGTCCCATGTGCGGGCGGATCCCCCTTGTAAAAAAAGTAGGTTCACTATTCCCTCGGGTTGCCACGTCCAGCCAAAAGAAATAAGAAGGGAAAAGAGGCAGCGACCCTCACACATGATCTCCCCCACCCACCACCAGAAAAACCATACGCCTCCTAACGCACATTCACGTGGAACTACTTCTTCCCCCAGCTGCCGCTGCACGCCATGTCCTTAGAAGTGGGGAGCTTCCCTCTAGCAGAAAAACCATGGTTAAAAATGGTGGAAATCAAGCAAAAATCCCGAAGAACGCAATTTTGTTTGCAACTCTTTGTTGCTGATCAGGCAATACTCTGAAGAAACTTGGGAAAAATATTGTCAGAAATGGGCAAATTTCTCCCCACGAAAAAACAAAGGTAAAAGGGCCCCTACAATTTTGTGGCCATTCTTTTAGTTATAGAGCTAGTGGAACTCCCCCTCTATACCTGCCTCGTGTGATATACTGCAAAATTGCCTCCTATACCAAGTGTTGCAACACCTGACATGAATCTTATCCCCAATCTGCCACTTGTTCTTGCTGAAAGGACGTGGATGTCGCCTAGAGGGGGTGAATAGGCGCTTTAAAATAATTACGGTTTAGGCTTGAACAAATGCGGAATAAAACTATCGTTTAATTAGTCAAGCACAAAACTTAAAACAACTAGGCTCACCTATGTGCACCAACAACTTATGCTAAGCAAGATAGACAACTAAGTGATAGAAAGATATATAACAAGAAACAATATGGCTATCACAAAGTAAAGTGCATAAGTAAAGGGGCTCGGGTAAGAGATAACCGAGGCATGTGGAGACGACGATGTATCCCGAAGTTCACACCCTTGCGGATGCTAATCTCCATTCGGAGCGGTGTGGAGGCACAATGCTCCCCAAGAAGCCACTAGGGCCACCGTAATCTCCTCACACCCTCGCACAATGCAAGATGCCGTGACTCCACTAAGGGACCCTTGAGGGTGGTCACCGAACCCATACAAACAAGGTTGGAGCAATATCCACGACTGAATTGGAGGCTCCCAACGACACCAAGAAGCTTCACCACAATGTATTATGGCTCCGAGATGACCTGAAATGCTCGGGGCAATATCCACAACCTAATTGGAGACCCCGAAGCTTTCCCGGAGCTTTGCACCACAATGATTGAGCTCTGAGGCACCACCAACCGTCTAGGCACCAAACCACCCAAGAGGAACAAGATCTAGGGTTCTCAAACACCCAAGAGTAATAAGCTTCTCAACTTCTCACTTCCACGTATCACCGTGGAGAACTCAAACCTATGCACCAAATGCAATAGCAAGGGCACACGGAGTGCCCAAGTCCTTCTCTCCCAAATACCACCAAAGAAACTAACTCTAGGGAGGAAAATTAGAGGAAGAACGAAGAAGAACACGAAGAACTCCAAGATCTAGATCCAAGGGGTTCCCCTCACTTAGAGAAGAAAGTGATTGGTGGAAATCTGGATCTAGATCTCCTCTCTCTTTTCCCTCAAAAAGGAGCAAGAATCATTGTAGGGATTTAGAGATAGCAAGCTCAAAGAAAGTCAACAATGGGGGGCAAACACGAGCTCAAAGGATAAGGTCCATTGGAGAAGAAGACCCCCTTTTATAGGTGGGGAAAAATCCAACTGTTATCCTCACAGCCCGCATAGAGAGGTACTACCGCTCCAAGGAGCGATACTACCGCTAGGGTGGTAGTACCCTTTGAAAAACAACACCGAGTAGGCAAAAGGCCAGTAGAACCGCCGGAGCGGTACTACCGCTCGTCCTCACGGTACTATCGCTATGGATAGCGGTCCTACCGCTATGGGTAGTCGTACTACTGCTTGCGAGCGGTACTAAAAAATTACATCCGTGCCTACCACGGCTGGACTTAATACGAGATTTTGGTCTGGAGCGATAGTACTGCTCTTGGAGCCGCGGTAGTACCGCTCCAGGGCGGTAGTAAAAAATTACATCCGCTCTAGCCACGGTAGTACCGCTGCAGCCTTTTAAGAACACCAAAACTGCCACAACTTTTGCCAACGGACTCCGAATTAAAGGAAACAAAGTTTGTTGGAAAGCTAACGACATGGTCTAACACAATATTGATTGAAATATCAATAAAAGGCAAATGAGAAAAGGCCCATAAGAAAATGGTGAGAACCCTTCCTCGAATAAGACCGGTAAAAATTCCAACATCGAGAATGCAATAGATGAAGCATATGAAATCCGCTTTCGATGAACTAGAGCTTATCACGAAAATAACCACAAGATCAAGAACCCACATAGATAAAAGCAAACCAAGAACCAAGAAATATGATGATGCCAAGAATGCAATGGTTTGAGCTCTCAACGAACGATATGATCAAGCTACTCACTTGAGAGCTCTCCTTGATAGTACGGCAATAGATCCTATAACCCGGTCTCTCAACTACCACCATGAGACCAGTAAAATAGAAAACCCTATCAAGGTCAAACCTTAGCCTTGCGCATAGTCCACTTGAGCTAGATGATGACGATCTTGACTTCCTCAAGATGGACCACCTTTCTTGATTGTGTTGGCTTGATGAAGACTAGATGATTGCTCCCCCATACTCCACTATGGGTGAGACACTCTTCAACACATCTTCACAAGTCCATTGTCACCACAATGAACGGCGAGCCTCAAGCATGATCTCTCCGTGCTGCTTCACTTGATCTTGCACATCGCAACCTTGATGGCGATCTTCACTTGATGTCATCTTCCATGGGATGTATGGGATCTGCCTCTTGATGCAAGCCCATGGAAATATACCTAACCCCACAAAGAACTCTCACATAGACCATGGGTTAGTACACAAAGCATAATGGACAATGCTTACCACACCATGGTATCACTTGATCCCTCTCGGTACATCTTGTACGCTTTGTGTGTTGATCAACTTGATTCACTTTTTGACTTAGTATTGATCAACCTTGTATTTTACCTTTTATCTTCATAAAGATGATGTCTTGAAGGTAAACATGAATGCTTACACAATCTTCTTCTTCAAGACATGCTTGCAATAAGCTCAACTCCCACATGACCAATCTTTGGATAAACCTTGAATACCACCTTGGTCACCATATAAACTCCTTGAAACCCAACAGATGGACTTCAAGAAGTGCCTATGGACAAATCCTTCAAATATAACTCAAGGCAACCATTAGTCCATAGGGGTGTCATCCATTACCAAAACCACACATGGATAAATGTGCTCTTACAATCTCCCCCATTTTGGTAATTGATGACAACCACTTTCAAGAGAGTTTATATAAGAAAATAAGCACAACCAAGCACACACAATGCAATGCATGGATGTGAGATGCAAATGCTTAAACAACAAAAGCAAAACTCTCAAAGCATTCCAAACTAAACTCTCTAAACTTCTCCCCCATTGGCATCGATCGCCAAAATGGACAAAAAGTTTAGAAGTCCAATATAATAGGTGTTCCTCCAAAAAGTTTATATATCTCAAAGACGTGTGCAAAGAAATACACATATCCAATGATAAGTAGTTGGAGGAAAACAAACTATATTGAGAACCCAAAGATTGCACAAAGGATCGTATGGCACAAAGACATACACCGGAGTGAAGCAAGCAATCAAAAGATACTAATTGGAACAATCAATCACATGGACCAACGAGCCACATGGATAAAAGATATTATGATATGGGAAAACAGTGTTTTATAAAGAAACTAGAGGATCTCCCCATGATTTGTGCACAAATAATAATAATTGTATTTGAATACAAGTGCACAAAAAAAGGATCATGACTCCCCAAAAATCAACATAAACACACCACAAGTGCAAGCAAGAAGATAAGACAAAGAGCATAGTACTTGCACTAAACATATGGTTGAGCAACATGTAAAAGAGGCAATCTTAAGAATAGGCTCAACCAAAATGATGTGTGTGAGTCATGGAAAAGCACTTGATAAGACTAGTATAAGGATGAGCATAAAGCATCAACATAGTCTTGATGAAATGAGACACAAATTGCAAACCATATCCTTCCCACACACAAACCACTAGCAAAAGGGTTCACAAGCTTACTAATAGGAAAATTTAAAAACCAAAGCTTGTGACAAACCCTAGTGAGGATAGGAAAATGATAGCCTTGTTAAGAGGAGGTACACCAATCGAAATGGAAAAACCCTCGTGAAGACAAGCATGAGGAAAATAATCTTCACCACCAAAGAGTGCATCAAGATGCTAGGATATAAGATCCGCACTCAAGACAGATTCTTTCACGAAACCACCAAGTAAAGAAAAATGAAATTCAACGGTGGACGTGAAAGAAAAGAGGATATCAACTAGAGATGTAACTTCTCTCATGTGTATAAGATTCTAGGTAGAGGGAAATCATGATGATATATCCACAAAAAAATAGTTACAAGAAGGAACAAACAAGATATCCACAAGGAAGTCATAACTATACCAATAAGATCTTTGCTTGAAAGCATAGCACATAGCCTAATATTTCTTATTGTACATAAATGAACTCCCAATACACGAACATCAAAGACATCACAACTAGCAATATGACATCATCGTTGAGACTCATTGAGAAAGGAAACAAGTACCACAAGAATGACTCAAGAAATTCCTGCCATGATGCAACCTACAAACAGTTGAATGCGAGAAATGTATGCATGAAGTAGATACTTGTTATCGAGATAGCATTGGATTGATGTAGTATACAATGGTTCTTCTATCATCCTAGCAAGGCTCCAATAAGCACATGGTGTCAAAACCTTCCTTGTAAGTGAGCCTAGTGTCCAATGTATCTCCAATTGTTCCTAGAACAGCACCACAAACAAAGTGGTACCCAAACTTATTGGGACCAAACAGTTAGTGTACCAAAAATATATAGGACAAAACTCCACATAATTATGTGCATATAGATATGAAATTGAATTTCTTGCACACTTTAGCCAATTTATGTCATAGTGGAGTTTCCCCTATATATTGGGTCAAGGAAAGAGAACATGACAATGAAAGTACATGTAGTAAATATGCATTCTCAAAGCTTTCAAGAATCAACTCAACACACAGTTGATAAGATGCCAAAAGAAAAGGTATCAAATGAAAATAGGATGCCAAACAAAAAATAATATCACTTGATGGATACCAACTAAAAGATACATCAAGGAACGAGATATCCATTGACACATGCCAAATAGAAGGAAACAAAATACCAATTGAAGGAAAACAAGAGGTATCAAGTTCCAAAAGAGAGCTAGGTTCCAAACAAACCAAACCCTCCACAAATTTTCATGATGGCACAAAGCACCATAGAGAGAAGGCTTGCCTCCCACCAACACACACTTGATGAAGATCAAAAGATTTTATGATGAACACATCAAGAGAGTGTTCTACAGAAAATAGGATAGCTCCCCCAAGAGATGTGCATTATATAGAATTTGCATTTGAATACAAAATGCACACGATGGGATCATCACTTTCCCTATATCTATAGAAACACCAGGCATGCTCAAAAAGATCCACAAGAGGCAAGGAAGACAAACGATAAACAAAATACAATGCAAAGATGATTAGCAAATTCTACCACATAAAAGGATACCAATTGTCAAAGGACAAGAAGTAATTTGAAATATTTACTATTGGTAGATTGCAAAGATATCCAACATCATCTTCACACGTAAATCATAAGAAAATGACACTTGTAGAACTAACATGCCACCTAGGAACAAGATAAATTGTAATATCAAATCCAAGTGGCAATATCTCAAATGTACACATTTCTGGGCTTGTAATATGCACATAGCATATTACTCCCCCATAATGTGGTAACCCAACGTTAGTAACAAGTGGCAAATGAAATCCAACAAGAGATAAATAATGGACCATTTATAATTTGGATTTATCATGAGAAGACATACCAAATAGAAGCTAGATAATCTTGTAATATCAATACTAAGTGGTATTCCTCATGAACACACATTTTTACGGTCGTGGAGTGCATAAAGAACATCACTCCCCCAAAATGGGATAATCCATTAATCTGTCACAAAGAGCCAACTAAGATACAAACATGATGCGAAAAGGCTCTACACAAGACTCACACATACATGATGTGCAATCCATCATACATACTTGATTTCTCAAGATAAACAAATAGGAAGCACAACATATACAAACACATGCAAGGTATAAAACCACAACATTCAAAGGGGCAAGTAACTAACAATGTATTCAATTTAAGTACAAGTTACCACAAGGAGGAACATTGGTATATGATAGACACTTGATGATCCACATGACTTGGCTTGAGACAATATGAATGATGAAGAACCCTCAATTCTTCACAATGTAGCCACGTCACCAATGCCCTCCAACAATACCTATTGATCAAGTTTGAGCTTGTTGGTCCCCAACCAAGTTGAGTCCTAAGAGGTTAGTCACAATAGGCTTGGCTACCCAAATGGTTCTTTTCTTGACACCACATTGAGTACAAACAAACTTGGCAAACACATTGCCAACCTTATCCTTCCCAAGAGAATAGATATCCTCAATAATGATTGGGTTGGATAAGTTACCATTAGTGCATGAAGAAGCAAAGTGACCCTTCTCACGACATAAGTAGCAACATTTACCCTTTAGTTTCTTCTCAATTGATTTCTCAACTTGAGGAGCGTTGACTTGGGTCTTCTTGGCAAGTGGCCTTTCTTCAACTTGACGTTAAGCATGAGATTGAACTTGTGTCCGCTTCCCTTGTTGCTTGTCACTATGGGGCTTCTTCTTCAATGGCCAAGATCTAACATGGTGCCCTTCTATTTTGCACTTGAAGCAAACAATCTTGGCCGAGTTCTTGACTTGTTATTGGCCCTTCTTGTTGTTTCTCTTGGACTTCTTCTTCTTATTGGAGTTGAATCCAAGTCCACCTTTGTCATTTGGGGATTTTTGCCCACACAAGATATTGTTGAGTGTGGACTTCCCTTCATGACTCTTTTCCAAGTCTTTCTTCAAAGAAGTGACTTGGGCCTTAAGCTCTTTGATTTCCTCTACATGGTTAGTATCAATACAAGTACTAGAGGAAGTATATGCTTCATCGTTAGAGCAACAAGGCAAGAAAAGTAATTCATCACAAGATGTACCAACATTATGAGTAGATGAATTACGAGGACTAGCACATGGCAATAAAGCATTTCTACTAGATGTAGTGCTAATTTGCGCATGAGGATCACTTGATGTTACCTTAGTTGTACTAGACTCATGAGCTATCTTTAGCACATTATGAGATACTAGAAGATCGCCATGATAGCTAGAAAGCTTTTCATGACTCTCTTCTAGTTTCCCATAATTACTAGATAGCAACTTAAGTTCATCCCTTAGCTCAACATTCTCCTTTAATATGGATGCTTCACAAGAAATAGAGTTAGTAGCACAAGCATCATCATTAACAACAATAGGAGAAGGCAACTTGGCAAGATCTTTAGAATATGAAACTTTAAGTTAAGCATGAGACTCAGTGAGTTCAATGAGCGAACTCTTAACGACCCTTGAACCATTTTTTAGGTGCTCAAAGTCCTCAAGGAGTTTAGCATGTGCAACTTCAAGCTTATCATTTTTAGTTCTAAAATCATTAGCCACCTCGAGAGCTCTTTCATGGGATTCCTTTAATCTAGATAATTCTAGATCAAAGGTCTCCTCAAGAGATTCCTTGGTGGTTTGTTCATTTTCAAGAGCTTGAGATAGCTCCATGATCTCATTAGCGCAATCACGTTCATGACCTTCCATTTTCTCAATGGTGGCCTCATGCTCCTCGAGATGAGCTTCCAACTCCTCAATATATTTATTGCCCTCAATGGCAATAGACATGATTTCCATGAAGTTGGAACGAGCAATATTATTCTTATGAAGAGCTTTGAAAACCATTTCTCCCTTAAGTTTTAAGGAAGCAATATTATCACTCTATTCATCATTATCATCAACATCATCATCATGAGATATATTGGGATTCAAAGTAGGAGATACCTTTGAAGCCTTAGCCATAAGGCAAAAGTGAGAAACAACAGATGATGATGTAGGATAACTTGAAGCACCATTCAAGACCACATCTTGTTCCATGGAGTGTTGCGTGTCCTCTACATTGTTAGCACAACAACTTGAGGACATAGATACATTTTTATCATGGCAAAAAGATATAGCAAGCATATCATCATGATATTTAGTCAAGCTATTTGTACATGATATGCAAGGACTATCAACACAAGCATGTCAAACATTTAAAGTGCTCGAGGTGTTAAAGTCCAAAGATGAAGCATTGCAATAAGATAGTGAAGAAGGATTATCAACAATAAGCCCACTATCATCATTACAATGATCATCACTACTCACCATATAATTACCTTGTGGCAATCCACATGTAGGTGAAGTAGAATAAGTTGAGAAGACAACACGACATGAGATGGAGGGGTAACAATCATCCCTACAAATCTTGGACACACCATATTTATCTTGAAGCTTTGTCCACAACTCATGAGCATCCCGGAATGACATGAGTTCAAATATAACTACATTGCTCAAAGCATCAAAAAGCACATTATAAGCTTGAGCATTAAGATAAGAGTTTTTATCATCCTCTAAAGATATGTGTTGAGAATCCTTTGGAGGAGAAAAACCCATATCTACAGTTCTCTCTAAATTTGGGTCCATGACCCTAAAGAGATTAAGCATGCGAATTACCCAAACATCAAAATTTGTGCCATCGAAACTAAGAGTGTTAGAGAATCCTAATCCCCAAGTCGACATCCTTACTCTCTAGGTGGTTAAACCTAATAATGAGAGACCTAGATCTGATACCAATTGAAAGGACGTGGATGTCGCCTAAAGGGGGTGAATGGGCACTTTAAAATAATTACGGTTTAGGCTTGAACAAATGCGGAATAAAACTATTGTTTAATTAGTCAAGCACAAAACCTAAAACAACTAGGCTCACATATGTGCACCAAAAACTTATGCTAAGCAAGATAGACAACTAAGTGATAGCAAGATATATAACAAGAAACAATATGGCTATCACAAAGTAAAGTGCATAAGTAAAGGGGCTCGGGTAAGAGATAACCGAGGCACGTGGAGACGACGATGTATCCCGAAGTTCACACCCTTGCGGATGCTAATCTCCGTTTGGAGCGGTGTGGAGGCACAATGCTCCCCAAGAAGCCACTAGGGCCACTGTAATCTCATCACGCCCTCGCACAATGCAAGATGCCATGACTCCACTAAGGGACCCTTGAGGGTGGTCATAGAACCCGTACAAACAAGGTTGGGGAAATCTCCACAACTGAATTGGAGGCTCCCAACGACACCAAGAAGCTTCACCACAATGGATTGTGGCTTCGAGATGGCCTCAAATGCTCGGGGCAATCTCCAGAACCTAATTGGAGACCCCGAAGCTTGACTGGAGCTTCACACCACAATGATTGAGCTCCGAGGCACCACCAACCGTCTAGGGCGCCAAAGCACCCAAGAGGAACAAGCTCTAGGGTGCTCAAACACCCAAGAGTAATAAGCTTCTCAACTTCTCACTTCCACATATCACCGTGGAGAACTCAAACCTATGCACCAAATGCAATGGCAAGGGCACACGGAGTGCCCAAGTCCTTCTCTCCGAAATACCACCAAAGAAACTAATGCTAGGGAAGAAAATGAGAGGAAGAACGAAGAAGAACACGAAGAACTCCAAGATCTAGATCCAAGGGGTTCCCCTCACTTAGAGGAGAAAGTGATTGGTGGAAATGTGGATATAGATCTCCTCTCTCTTTTCCCTCAAAAAGGAGCAAGAATCATTGGAGGGATTGAGAGATAGCATGCTCAAAGAAGGTCAAGAATGGGGGGCAAACATGAGCTCAAAGGATAAGGTCCATTGGAGAAGAAGACCCCCTTTTATAGGTGGGGAAAATCCAACCGTTATCCTCACAGCCCGCATAGAGCCGTACTACCGCTCCAAGGAGCGGTACTACCGCTAGGGCACTAGTACCCCTTTGAAAAACACCACCGAGTAGGCAAAAGGCCAGTGGAACTGCCGGAGCGGTACTACCGCTCGTCCTCACGGTACTACCGCTATGGATAGCGGTACTACCGCTACGGGTAGCGGTACTACTGCTTGCGAGAGGTACTAAAAAATTACATCCGTGCCTACCACGGCTGGACTTAACACGAGATTTTGGTCCGTAGCAGTAGTACCTCTCTTGCAAGTGGTAGTAAAAAATTACATCCGCTCTAGCCGCGGTAGTACCGCTACAGCCTTTTAAGAACACCAAAACTGCCACAACTTTTGCAAACGGACTCCGAATTAAATGAATCAAAGTTTGTTGGAAAGATAATGACATGATCTAACACAATCTTGATTTAAATATCAATAAAAAGCAAATGAGAAAAGTCACATAAGAAAATGGTGAGAACCCTTCCTCGAATAATACCGGTAAAACTTCAAATATCGAAAATGCAATAGACGAAGCATATGAAATCCCCTTTCGATGAACTAGAGCTTGTCACGAAGATAACCACAAGCTCAAGAACCGACATAGAGAAAAGCCAACCAAGAAATATGATGATGCCAAGAATGCAATTGTTTGAGCTCTCAACGAACGATACGATCAAGCTACTCACTTGAGAGCCCCCCCCCCCCTGATAGTACGGCAATAGATCCTATAACCTGGTCTCTCAACTACCACCATGAGACCGGTAAAATAGAAAACCCTATCAAGGTCAAACCTTATCCTTGCGCATAGTCCACTTGAGCTAGATGATGACGATCTTGACTTCCTCAAGATGGACCGCCTTTCTTGATTGCGTTGGCTTGATGAAGACTAGATGATTGCTCCCCCATACTCCACTATGGGTGAGCCACTCTTAGGCACATCTTCACAAGTCCATTGTCACCACAATAAACGGCGGGCCTCAAGCATGATATCTCCGTGATGCTTTACTTGATCTTGCACATCGCAACCTTGATAACGATCTCCACTTGATGTCATCTTCCATGGGATGTATGGGATCTGCCTCTTGATGCAAGCCCATGGAAATATACCTAACCCCACAAAGAACTCTCATGTAGACCATGGGTTAGTACACAAAGCATAATGGACAATGCTTACCACACCATGGGATCACTTGATCCCTCTCGGTACATCTTGTACGCTTTGTGTGTTGATCAACTTGATTCACTTTTTGACTTAGTATTGATCAACCTTGTATCTTACCTTCTCTCTTCATAAAGACGATGTCGTGAAGGTAAACATGAATGCTTACACAACCTTGTTATTCAAGACATGCTTGCAATAAGCTCAACTCCCACATGACCAATCTTTGGATAAACCTTGAATACCACCTTGGTCACCATATAAACTCCTTGAAACCCAATAGATGGACTTCAAGAAGTGCCTATGGACAAATCCTTCGAATATAACTCAAGACAACCATTAGTCCATAGGGGTGTCATCAATTACCCAAAACCACACATGGAGAAATGTGCTCTTACACTTGCCTCCCCCCTCCCCCATGTAAGTTGCTCGCTAGAACTGGATGCTAGATATCTTGACTATTGTCTTGCATCTTGCTTCTACAAAAAAAAGCATAGTTTTTTGGTTGTGTAACACTGTTAATATTCTGGGTATAATAAATCTGGGCAAATGACTAGTGTAGTTGCTTACAATACTAGTTTATTCAGTAGGGGGAAGCAAAAGACTAGTTGCTTACAAAACTAGTTTATCTAGTAAGGGGGAAGCAAAGACTAGTTGCTTAAAAAACAAAAAGAGATGAAGCTAGTTGTATAAAATAGCGATGAAGCAAAGTCTAGCTGCTGACAAAGTCTATCTAGGTGCTTACAAAAACAAAAGGCCAGAAAAGTCTTACCTAGTAGTGAAAAAATATGCCCGTATCCTATAAAAGCCTACCATTACACGGAGTTTGGTGTGTTGGAAGTTGGAAACACACTCGTGATTCTGAAAAACTGCCCCTGCTCATTGAGTTTTCTTACATGATAGAAGAAGAAAATGTTAGTGTCACATTTACATTATGTCGCTTACGTATTAATTACTTCCCTATTTTCTCTTCTAAAATGTGCAGATAGATGTCGATTGGCTGCCGTGATTTGAGTTTGGCAAAAAAAATCTCGCATCCAGCAACCCATGGAAGTTGACGATGCGACGGCCCAAAATCTACCATGGTCACCCTAAGAGGGGGGAGGGGAGGGGGAGGGAGAGAGAGGAGGGGCAAGGATGGTTAAGGCGATAACTCACCTTCTGGCGGATTCTGCTTTAGACGTCCTCGTTGACGTTTGCTGTCTCGCACCATCGACGGCTCCTTCTTGTTCTATCCTCGCGTGTGCGTCTGCACGCCCACTTGCGGGTGCCTCGACTATTGATGCGGTATCCCTCCACGAAGTTCCGCAACCCCGCCCCTCACCCCTTGGCCGACATCGCCCGACCTCCCCGCCGGCAAAGCACGTCGCAAAAATCCGAGGGGATCCCATCCCCTCTGTGTCCGCGAGGATTGAGAAAGGAAAGTGAAACAGGGATGGGGGTAGATCTCGAGAAGAGACAAATTTTACTACCTCTCTATTTACCTCGTTGTGATCTGATTGAAACAGACGGCTCTCCTGCAGCCGCTCGCGAGCGCTTGATCGCGCGCGCTTGTTGTGTTTGGGAAATGTAATTGACCTTTGTACTCTTTCGTAATACAATATATGATAGAAAAAAGAAGGCATGAACCACCCTTCCCCCACTCCTGACCTCTAAACATCAATATATTGTGTCCATTGTACTTTGGCAACGGGACCCACCATCTTGGCAAAGCCGATGACAACAAACAACACGAGTTAGCCGATGGGGTAGGACGGTACACGGTATGAAAGAGGGTTGGTCCTGATCACAACTTTTTCTTGTGTAACTGTGTCAGAAATTCAAATGAGTTGCCTTTTCTTTCTGACTGGAGATTGTCTTTTCTCTACTCCTAAAGAGAGAGTCGGTAGTATCGCCTCACTCCCACCACCCCTAGGCAAACACTATATTATGCCCGCGAATGTCTTATGGGTGACCTTTTGGTCAAGTGCAACCAATTAAGACTGACCCATTTGACGCATGCATTAACTCAATCAAATCGACACTTATCTAAAACAACGTCTTGAATTAACTCATTCAATCAAATCTTCAGGAAATCTCAATTAAATCTAAATTTTCCTTGCCTTCCACTACACATGCCAAATAATTAAATCTTACCAAAAACAACTATAACCAAAGTTGGCCGGCCTATTGTAACTCCCAAGATGCGTGCCTATTCATATATGGGCACAGGGGCCTCGACAGGGATAGAGGCGCATCTAGTCGTTTTGCAAGTTCAGTATCATCACATACATTTATGAAGAGAGGAGTATATGAGTTGGCTTACACTCGCCACATGCTAAATTACAATCCATATAGTTTATTCAAACATCATTCAAAAGACAGGGTCCGTCTACGAACGAAAACAAACGAGAAAAGATGCGATGAAACTGTCTTGCTAGCCTCGAAGATCATGACCAAGGCCACTCTACTCGTCTGAATATGTGACTTACATCCTGCCACGTTCCTCATCATACTCCCATTGGAGCTGCATCACATCATCTGGCACGGTCTCATCTGCACCTGCACCTGTATTTGTTGTAGTAATCTGTGAGCCACATGGAATTAACGATCTCGCAACCGGGTACCAAGACTATTCAAGCTTATTAGGTTGGATGGGGGGGTAAGTGGTGAGTTTGCAGCAGCACTAAGCATTGTATGGTGGCTAACTTACGAGAACATGAATGTAATTATGGTGGACTACGTTAAACAATCGAATTCTATCATGACCTCTAAAAGATCCTGAACACCTACTTACGTCAAACATAACCCCACCATGTTCTCTCTCGGTTCATGTTCACGAGCAGAGACGATCACGGTTACTCACAAAGTTGGTGTATTTTATTGGAGTTTACTTCAAGTTAACTATAACCGGGTGTTAAACAAAATATCCAAGTTGCCACATAACCGCGGGCATGGCTTTCCGAAAGATTTAACCCTGCAGGGGTGCTCCAACTAGTCCATCATAAATTAACCACACTCAACGGGAACAACCTTGACCACAGACCTCGTGATCATCCTAGGCAATTCCAAAGGAAAACCAACACCTCGAGATAAACCAAAGAAGATCAGAGTTCCTCACGCAAGCCATTCGAGAAAGGTAAAACAAGTCCAACAAGACCACCCGACGTGTCGACGAACCCGATAAGAGTCGCCTATCTCGTTCTCAGGACACGATGGATAAGCTACGCGTATGGTGGCCTGATAGAAATCTCCCGAGTTGCCCCAGGTTGGCCCCGCACAGTGCTCTAGTTTGGACCAACACTCATGAGGAGCACTGGCTCGGGTTGTTGATTAATTATCCACGGGGTTGCAAAGCCCTATGCATTTTTTTATTAAGTTGTTTAAGCAAATAGTACCAATGTTGGGTCTTGCTAGACAAGCTTTAATCTCAACCGAATAATCTAGGGGGTCCCCATAACAACCCCGAGCATGTTAGGAGCGCAAAATATGGAAACATAACACCGACAACAAGTATCTATGGTGGTAAAAGTGGAACAAAACACCAAGAAAAAGGCCAAGCCTTCCACCATACCAAGATGTATATGTGCATTAAATTAAATAGCAGTAAATATTGTGATATCTCCATATATCCATCTTATCACATGGAAACAACCTGCACCTACATCTAAGAACACTATAAGAGGGGCTGAGCAGCGGTAACTTAGCTAAACAAGGTTTGCTAGGATGTGGAGGGGTTAGAGGCTATCATGGCAATGTAGGAGGCTTGACATTCAAGTGGTAGGTAATGCATATGTAACTATAAGAGCGAGACATATAGCAAGCAAAAGTAGTGTCGGGATCCGGGTACGATCATCTTGCCTGTTGGTTCTTTAGAGGGACAAAGAGCGGGGTCCTCGTAGTGGTACTCTCCTGGATCCTCGTACTCAGGTTCAAAACTCGCGTCGACCCAAGAGAAACAGCAACAATAAACAACCAACCAAGGTGCAATGCACAAACAAGATGATGCATGATTCATTTGAAGTATTTAGCATGGCAATCCTAAGTTAGTCATGTTTCTCATGCAATAGTTAAGTTATTTACAATTCTGGAAAGAACCTCATGTTAAGTTGTTTGAACATGCATGATCATGGAAAATATGGATGATTCATGCAAAATCGATGCAAATGCATATGTAGAACATAGGAAACGGAGTAACGGATCTCACGCTACGCTCATGGCAACGTACGAAGACAAAATATAAGACATGGAAGACCATGGGCTATTCCTTGGTATTCCAAGGTAGCCACTGGTTAGGAAATGAAAAACCAACCACAATATAACCAAAGATCAAACAAAACAGTGGAGCATAGCTTCCACAAGTCACAAAACACCAACACACACAATCTGTCTCAAAACAGCAACATAGCAACTTCCACACCAATTATCTAGATCTACAGGATGTTTCCAACCTCAAGCAAAGTATGAACAGAAACTACATAACATGCTTATCAAATCATCCAACTACACAAACTAGAAAGGAAGCATGGATCAATAAGCATGAAGCTCTCAAGTTGGCATAATGAAACAGATCCTAGGGACTTAGTGAAAATCCCAGTTTTCTGGAATCTAAGTTAAGTTGTAGCAAGTTGACAGCAATAAATAATGGTGCTAGGGACCACCTCATGGAATGAAAATTAACAGGATGGTAGAGGGCAACATCTACTCCAAAACACTAGCACTGAGCTTGAGCTAAAACACAACATATCACTTGGTAGCATCCACTCATCATGGCATAAAAATAATAACAAATTCTCAAACATCAATATTTAGCATGTTGAAAACAGCAACATTTTAATAGCCACTTTGGAGCATGGTTCCCACTCATATGCAAGACTAACATGTCAAAAGAAAATACCATGACATTCTACTCATGAAATACTACCACTTCCATGTTGACACCAATATCATAGCATGCATGGATTAATTCTAACTAAAATGACAAAATGGCACTTTGGGACAAAATGACATTTTGTCAAACTTTCTCAAATGACCAAACCAATTTCACTAATGGATTCATTGGGAAATTCTACCCCAGTTTCATATATCACACTCCTATATTAGCTTTTGCAAAACTCACAAAACCATGCTCGAAAATTAACATGTCATACCCATAAGTTAAATCTTTCTATAAATTCTCATAGCCAAAAATGGCCTAGTCCAAAAATGGCACTTGTAACGCCCAAGATGTGCACCTATCCTTATTTAGGCACAGGGGCCTTGATAGATAGGGGAAAGGTCTCCTTTTGAGGTACCCCTGTCGACTTAACTATCGAAACTAAAGAACAGATAACACACGCACACATGCGGCATTGCGGGAAGGAACGAGCGACGACGGTGCAGCTCAGGTCATCACCAGCGAAACCAACTGCCTGCGAGGGCCATGGGGAACAAGGGGGATCCATTCCTAAGACCAGGGAGGCACGGCAGCGAGGGGGTGGGCGGCACGAGCTCGGCCGGAGCTCTGCCATGGCGAGCACAGCAGCGAACAGAGTGGCAACGCCAAAGGCTATGCTACGGCACCTACTAGGAGAGATGTAGAGAGGGGAAGGAGGCGCAAACTCACAAAGGCGAGGGAGATGAGGCGAGGCAAGGCTGACGAGGAGGAAGAAGACCGCGCAGGGAGCTCCCTGTCCGAGGCTCCGGCGCGGACATGACCGTCGATGAGGGGGAGTCTGGCTCCTCCTAGCGACAGGAACGAGCTTCGGGGAGGGCACCCGACCTCCACAACATCCTTGACGAGGAGGAAGACCGACGGAGAGGCGCGGATGACGGTGAGGAGGACCGGCGGCTCTTTGAACTTGCCTGCAGGTCTCTGAATCTCTTTGCGGGGGAAGAAGGACGAGGGAGAAGGAGGGAGAGAGGAGTGGCAGCGGCAAGGAGGAACAGGGGGAACCCTAGGGATCCGCACCCTTTTAAAGGGGCCGGCCTTGATGTTCGTGAGCTCCTCTCACGGTGACGGCGACTTCACTCTATGCGTGCTCTCTCCGAACTAACGGAAAGGGGAACGGGAGTAGGTAGCCGCTAGCGCCGGGCTAGGCTGTGGCCGCACGGGCTAGCTGGGCCGCGCGGGGGGGAAATAAGCCCATGCGCCTGCTCCCTCTCTCATAGGAAAACAACAAAGGTTTTCCTTTAAAAAAGCCCAGAACAAAATAAATCACAACAGAAAAAGGAAGGGGTCTTTACCCAAAATAAAAATACTTTTGGGCTCACAAAAATGCAAGCCATTTAATAAAAATGGTTAGGGCATTTTTAGATCAAGAAAATATTTTACCTAATATTTAACTATGCATGGTTTTCAAAATTAAAAGACAGGAATAAAACCCCAACCATGGCATAGGACTACTCTAGAAATCTTAGTGGAATATTTAGAAGATGACCAACATTTTAAACAAGGGAAATAGCCAGCAAATGCTTTAACAAGCAATAATTGAATAAAGAGAGAGAGATGGAATAGTTTGGAATTGGAGGAACTAAAGTGGCACTCCAACACACACATCCATCACCCACATCACAACACTTCACAAGCACCATCAAGCAATAGTAGTTATGCATATGATATAATGAGCATGATGCATGATGCATAAAATGGAAATGGCAATGAAGCAAAATCATAATACATTCAAGCACATGGGAAACATAGAGGTTCACAAGAGGTACATGACCATAAATGGCACGGGTAGCACTTGGGCGGTTACAACTCTCCCACACTACAAGAGGATCTCGACCCGAGATCTAAGAACGAAAGAACTCTGGATATTCGAAACGGAGAAGATCCTCACGTTCTCAAGTAGCTTCTTTGTCGGAATGATGAGACCACTTCACCTTGAGAAACTTGATTGATTTGTTGCGAGTCTTATGCTTAGTTTCTTCGAGAATAGCAATTGGATGCTCATGATAAGATAGGTCTTCTTGGAGATCGATGTCTTGGAGGTCAATGGTACGCTCGGGAGTCTTGAAGCACCTCCGAAGCTGAGAGACATGGAAGACATCCTGCACATTTGCGAAGTTCGGAGGAAGCTCTAGTTGACAGGCAAGTTCACCTCTCTTGCCAACAACTCTGAAAGGTCCCACAAAGCTAGGATCTAGCTTCCCTTTAATTCCAAACCGCTGAGTGCCCTTCATGGGAGAGACTCTGAGATAGACTAGATCATCAATTTGAAAGGAGACATCCCGATGTTTGTTATCGTAATAACTCTTCTGTCGGGATTGAGCTGCTTTGAGGTTCTCACAAATGACACGACACATCTCTTCTGCTTCGGTGATCATGTCATTGCCCAAAATTTGACGCTCGTCGGTTTCAGACCAATTGAGCGGGGTACGACACTTCCTGCCATAGAGAATCTCGAAAGAGGCCTTGCCTGATCTAGCCTGAAAGCTATTGTTGTATGAAAATTCAGCGTATGGAAGGCAGTCTTCCCATTTCATGCCAAACGAAATCACACAGGCTCTGAGCATGTCTTCAAGGATTTGATTGACTCTCTCAACTTGACCACTAGTCTGCGGGTGAAATGCATCTCCACTTGACCACTAAATCCCCTCTTGGACTTAGGAAAACCAGTGATGAAATCCATCTCCACATGATCGAATTTCCACTCTGGAATAGGCAAAGGCTGAAGGAGACCTGCTAGACGTTGATGTTCTGCCTTTACTCTACGACAGACATCACACTTGTTCACGAACTGAGCAATTTCATGTTTCATGCAAGTCCACCAGAAGGTTTGCTTGAGATCCTGATACATCCGTGAATTGCCTGGATGAATGGATAGAAGAGAATTGTGTGCTTCGTCCATGCTAAGCTTCCTGAGATCACCTTTCGGAACCACCAGACAATCCTCAAAGAACAAGGTATATTTGTCATCAACGCGAAAGCACTTATAATTCAGAATGCCCTTGGACACACCTTTCCTCACTTTCTTCACCATAGCATCAAGAAGTTGAGCTTGGTGAACCTGATCTTCCAGAGTCGGAGAGACTTGAAGATTTGCAAGAAATCCCTGCGGAATCATTTGAAGATTGAGCTTGCGGAAATCTTCACAAAGCTCGGGTTGAAGAGGCTTCAAGATAAGACTGTTGCAGTACGCCTTTCAGCTTAGTGCAGCTGCAATGACATTTGCTTTTCCAGGAGTGTACTCAATGCTCGGATTGAAGTCCTCAAGCATTTCCACCCAACGAGACTGTCAAAGATTGACATATGGTTGAGTGAAAGTGTACTTCAAGCTCTTGTGATCGGTGTACACCTCAACTGGTCTACCCAACAACAAATGCCTCCAAGTCATCAGAGCATGCACAGCTCCCGCCAACTCAAGATCGTGAGTGGGTAGTTCTTCTCGGCAGGCTTCAACTTACGCGAGGTATAAGCAATGATCTTCTTATCTTGCATGAGAATGCCACCAAGACCTTGGAGAGAAGCATCATAGAAAACTTGGAAGGCTTTGATTGCTCAAGAGGGACAAGAAGTGGAGCTAAAGCCAGTTTCTGCTTGAGCGTATTGAACGCCACATCACACTCAGGAGACCAAACATACTTGACATTCTTCTGGAGGAGGTTGGACAGAGGCTTAGCAATTTGAGAGAAGTTCTCCATGAATCTTCTATAGTAACTTGTAAGCCCAAGGAAGCTATGAAGCTGCTTCACATTTTGAGGAGGCTCCCACTTCAATATTGCCTCAACTTTCTCAGGGTGCACTTTAATGCCCTTAGCAGAGATCACATGCCCAAGGTACACTACTTCATTGAGCCAAAACTCACACTTGGAAAACTTAGCATAGAATCGATGCTCTCTTAGCTTGTCAAGCACAAGCCGGAGATGTTCTGCATGTTCTTCTTCAGTCTTTGAGAACACGAGGATATCATCCAGATAGAACAAGACGAACTCATTCTTTAACGGAGAGAATATGAAGTTCATCATTCTTGAGAAGGTTGGAGGGGCATTGGCGAGGCCAAACGACATGACGGTGTACTCATAAGAGCCAAAACTCGTCCTAAAAGCAATCTTTGGAATATCTTCTTTGTGAATGCGAATATGATGATAGCCCATGCAAAGATCAAGCTTTGAGAAAACCTTGGCACCTTTCAGTTGTTCAAACAACTCATTGATGTTGGGAAGTGGGTACTTGTTTTTTATTGTCTTTTTATTCAATGGACGGTAATCGACACAAAGTCGGTCCATGCCATCCTTCTTCTTGACAAACAAAACACCACAACCCCATGGAGAAGAACTTAGTCTGATCAGACCCAGACGTTCTTGTTCATCTAGTTGCTTCTTCAAATCTTTCAGCTCTTTGGAGCCAAGCTTATAAGGACGCTTGCAAAACAGTTTGGTTCAGGGTTCGAGATCAATCACAAACTCGACTGGCCGGTGCGGAGGCATTCCTGGCAATTCTTCTGGGAAGACATCTTCATACTCACAAACCACCAGAATTTGAGAAATAGCCGAGATTTCACCATTCTCATTAAGAGCAAAGAGACGGATTGTGTCATCGCGAGCTGCGAAAATAATCACATCTTCTGAAGGATGAGTCAATTTGACTTCTTTGGCTTGACAATCAACATGTGCCTTGTTCATAGCCAGAAATTCCATGCCCAGAATGAGATCAATATCGGAATTACCGAGAACAATTGGAGAGGCCAGAAAAGAATAATTGCCCATCTTCATAGAAACATCCGAGACTACCCAACGAGAACTCATATGCTTGCCCGAAGACACAACTTGCAATGCCGCAGACAACTCTTCATGATGAAAATGATGCTTGGATGCGAACGGATATGACATAAAAGAATGCGAAGCACTAGTATCAAACAACACTTTTGCAGGAATAGAATTAACGGAGAGATTACCCATGATCACTTGAGAAGAATCCTCTACCTCGGCTGCGTTCACCATGTTCACCCTTGCTGACTTGGGATTATGCTTCACCATAGCATTGCCTGGAGGTCTGACTGGAGGAGGAGGCGGAAGACGCCGCTGGTTGCACTTCTTTGAGTAGTGATCCTTCTGACCACACTTGTGACAAGCAACCTCAGAGAGCGGACGGAAGTTGCCTGGAGGAGGAACATTAGCTGACTTGGGTACCTGGGGCCTCTGCTAATAACCTGGGTTGGGTGGGTGGGAAGAACCACAGCCACCGAACTGTCTCTACTGCTAAGGAGGACGAAACGGAGGCGGATTAGGAACCTAATATTTCTGCTGCTTAGGGACCATCTGAGAGCTAGAAGAAGAAGAATAGGAATCCCTGGAACGCTTCCTTGAGTTCTCTAACTTGAGATGAGTTGCCTTGATATTCAAAGCCATGTTGTAGAATTGATCAAACTCACGAGGCTCTTGAAGGACCAGACCCGACAGAGGCTCATCCTTGAGACCACCTCTGAACTGATAAATCATGGACTTGTCATCAGGAACATCTTGTTTAGCATAGCAGGACAGATTCTAGAACTCGACGTTGTACTGGTAGACAAACTTGCTTCCCTGCTTCAGGTGCCTGAACTTCTCACGCATCTCCTCGACAAAGCTTGTCGAAATTTAATGGGCCCTGAAGTCATGGCAGAAATCATCCCAGGTGACAACACGATCGCCCCTGGAGTCCTTGTATTGCTGCCACCAATCTGCTGCCTGACCCTTAAGTTGAAACGATGCGAACCTGACATAGTCCTCTGGTCTGACGTTGCTGCACTCAAAATGCTTACTCATGTCACGGAGCCAATCATATGCATCAAAAGGCTGCTCACAAGAGGTGAAAGACTTGGGCTGGTTGGCAAGGAACTGGCTGAGAGTCGCGAACTGAGGCTGATTCTGGAAATTCCCTTGAAAACCTTGCTGACCCTGATCTCTTTATTGCAACATCCTGAGCAACATCTGAGTATTCGCATTGGTTGCGACCATCATAGCTTGCCAGGCTTCTGGAGGAGGAGGCGATGGTGGGGGTCGTGAAGGATCAGGCTGCTCCTCACCCCGACCCGGATTCCCACGAGTTGGTGGAGCCATCCTGGAGATGGACAAGAACATTAGCACATCATTCACAAAGATGACTGCAATAATTGAATCAAATGCCTTGAAAGAAATTGAACGGAGAAACATTAACAACCTTCCTACTGAAAAATTAGTAAGGACGCCTTCTTCGGTTTGCGATAACATCATCCGATATTATAAGCCACTTGAAATAACACAAAAGTATTGAGCTAATGTTTCTCGGAACAATGTATATGCCCTCATACATCTGAGAAGATGATCCTAGATAACTACATGAATTCCCACCTAAGAACTTCCAAAAACTTTCTGGTTATGCAATCCGGTGTTGGGGATATAAGGAGGAAATATCTCACACAACTAACAAGTCCTACACCCCAACTGTATCCATCCTTCAACACATAACCAGAGGCTTCCGGAACTCCATCTATCTCGGATCCTCGAAAGCACAACGATACTAACCATGGTGGTACCCCGGACGCCTCCCCGGTACTGGGTGACTCCAACCTTATCTCACCGCGACAAGTATTGAAGCAATTCTGAACACCCTCCGTCTTGAGATACTAAGGAAACTGAACGATAACGATGTGCCAAGAATTCCCTGGATCTCAACTCCTCGGAAGAAATTAAGTTAGATAGGAGGCACCAAGACAGAACTCCGTCACATCGATATCATATAGTTTCCAAAATACCCGCGTGATCCTAAAAAAATTGAGCGAGAAGAGGAGTAGAATCAAAATTCCTAAGTCGAATACCTCACCAGAGTATAGAAGAGGAGTAAAAGAAACCTACTCTTCGATATAACTAGAATCAAAATAGTTTTACTAGACTCGACTCGGCCAAATTCGATCAAGCAAAGGGCTCCTATGGTCGTATTGCTCTGAATACCAACTTGTAATGCCCAAGATGCGCGTCTATCCTTATTTAGGCACGGGGGCCTTGACAAATAGGGGAAAGGTCTCCTTTTGAGGTACCCCTGTCGACTTAACTGTCGAAACTAAAGAACAAATAACACACGCACACACACGGCACTGCGGGACAGAATGAGCGACGATGGCACAGCTAAGGTCATCACCGGTGAAGCCAACTTCCCGCGATGGCTGCGGGGAACGCGGGGGCTCCATTCCTAAGACCAGGGAGGCACGGCAGCGAGGGGGTGAGCGGAACGAGCTCTGCCACGGCGAGCGCAGCAGCGAACAGAGCGGCAATGGCGGCTACACTATGGCGCCTACGAGGAGAGATGCAGAGAGGGGAAGGAGGCGCAGGCTCATAGAGGCGATGGAGACGAGGCGAGGCAAGTCTGGCGAGGAGGGAGAAGACCGTGTAGGGGAGCTCCCTGTTCGAGGCTCCGACGCGGATGCGGTCATCGATGAGAGGGAGTTCGGCTCCTCCTAGCGACGGGAATGAGCTGTGGGGAGGGCCCCGACCTCCATGACATCCTTGACGAGGAGGAAGACCGACGGAGAGGCGCGGACGACGGCGAGGAGGACCGGCGGCTCTCTGAACTTACATGCAGGTCTTTGAATCTCTCTGCGGGGGAAGGAGGAGGGAGAAGGAGGGAGAGAGGAGTGGCGGCAGCGAGGAGGAACAGGGGGAACCCTAGGGATCTGCACCCTTTTAAAGGGGCCGGCCTCGACGTCTGTGAGCTCCTCTCACGATGACGGCGACTGCACTCTCTGTGTGCTCTCTCTGAACTGACGGAAAGGGGAACAGGAGCAGGTAGCCGCTAGCGCCGGGCTGGGCTGTGGCTACATGGGCTAGCTGGGCTGCGCGGGGGGGGGGGAGGCCCATGCACCTGCTCCCTCTCTCACTGGGAAAACAACAGAGGTTTTCTTTTTTAAAATAAAGCCAAGAACAAAATAAATCACAACAAAAAAAGGAAGGGGTCTTTACGCAAAATAAAAAATACTTTTGGGCTCACAAAAATGCAAGCCATTTAATAAAAATGGTTAGGAAATTTTTAGATCAAGCAAATATTTTACCTAATATTTAACTATGCATGGTTTTCAAAATTAAAAGACAGGAATAAAACCCCAACCATGGCATTGGACTATTCTAGAAATCTTAGTGGAATATTTAGAAGATGACCAACATTTTAAACAAGGGAAACAGACAGCAAACACTTTAACAAGCAATAATGGAATAAAGAGAGAGATATATGGAATAGTTTGGAATGGGAGGAACTAAAGTGGCACTCCAGCACGCACATCCATCACCCACATCACAACACTTCACAAGCACCAACAAGCAATAGTAGTTATGCATATGAGCATGATGCATGATGTATAAAATGGAAATGGCAATGAAGCAAAATCATAATACATTCAAGCACATGGCAAACATAGAGATTCACAAGAGGTACATGACCATAAATGACAAGGGTAGCACATGGGCTGTTACACCTATTGATGCGTGCGTGCAATTTATTTTTCATTTTCCCCTGTGTTTTGTTTTTTGCTTTTGTTTTCCCGTTTCATTTTTCTAAGACCTATCTATCATTTTGTTCTCGACATTTTTACTACTAAATGGTATATTACTACATCGTTCATTGGTTTGTTTCCCTCCGTCTACTCGGACATCAAGTATAACTAAACTTGGTCGGCCCATTTGACGCTTGTGCGCATTTTTTTTGTTTTTTCTATGTTTTGTTTTTTTCTTTTTCTTTTTTCTATTTCATTTTTTCTATGAAATATCTATCATCTTGTGCTCAACACCTTTAATATTAAAGGTACGTCATTATGTTGTTTGTTGGTTTGCCCGTCCGTCTGCCCATAAGAAAATCATCATTCAATCTATTGTGTTCCCGTAAGAAAGTTTCTCCTAGAAAATGAAGATGTGATCTGATTTTGAATACATTACGCGATACATGCCGCCCCCAAAAGACTTCACGGCGCCTCCCCATGTCTACCGCCAAACCGTGTTGTGCCTTTTTCCATTCTCCAATGAAAGTTGCATCCTTGCAAAGACAATATGCAGGCCACCTCCCGACCATTGGTCCTCCGTCATCGTCTTGGACCCCTCCACGTACCCCGCCAGTGCGACGCCGGCTGCCTTGCTTGCACATGTCAGTATCGATATCCCTTATTCCATTGGAGGCATGGTCATCTTCCACATTGACAACAAGCACAGCCCCTCCTCGGTAACCACCCTTCCTCTCGCACACAGTCGCAACACCATTACGCTAGCACGTCGGCCCACCACTCTCCATCGAACGCAATCGTATCCCCGCCGCCACCTGAGGGTTGCATCTCGGCTGCACACACCACACCGCCTCAACTCGCCAACTCACCTGGACCCGGTAACTGCCGGAGCGCAGGTCCTGTCACCATGGTCAGCGTCATCGGCCGCCTCCCTCGCCTTGCTCCTCACCTTGTTGATCCCGCTGTTGGTTTTTAAACCGTAGACCAAACCACCCGGAGGCTATACGTATGTACGTGCTAACTAGCAACCAAGCAGGCAAGCTGCTGGATGGTTAGCAACACAAGCGCGTAGTGGTAGTTGGCTAGCTTGAGTAGATCGATTGGCTTCGGCGCCGTCGGCGGAACGTTTCTTCGGCGAACGTAGACGGATAAAAACTGATCGGGAGATTTTGTAATAGCAACAGGGGCGTGTCGCTTCTGGACTTGTATTGCTTTTTCTCTTTTTCGTTGTGTTATTGTTACACGGGGGTATACATGTATATATATACTGCTAGACATAGCCTACTGCTAATCCTACTCGGTGTAGTACTACTAATCCTACTCGGTTTGCAATACTAACCAAACTAGGACACACATGATCTACCTAGTAAACTTACCGTAGACTACAACTAGGTTAACTACTACATTCACCTCCTTAACCTGGTTGCTTTGTCTCCATTGCTTGCACTCCAACTTTCTTCCTCATCTCGATGAACTTCTGTCGACCGAGGGACTTGGTGAAAATATCGGCAAGCTGGTCTTTCGTGTTCACGTGCTGAACTTCGATCATCCCTTCCTCAATGCACTCCCGGATGTGGTGGAACCGAGTGTCTATGTGCTTGCTCCTTTCGTGATGAACCGGATTTTTGCACAATGAGATTGCAGCTTGGTTGTCGATCTTCAATGACACCTTCTGCACCTCCCGCTTCGTAAGAATAGCTAGGAGTCTTCTCAGCCACACTGCTTGACAAGCCGCCGTGCTTGCCGCTATGTATTCTGCCTCGCATGAAGACATGCCACCACCTTTTGCTTCTGAGAATTCCAGCTAATCGGATTCGGACCAAGGTAGAATACCATGCCCGTTGTGCTCTTCCGGTCATCCACATCACCTGCCATGTCACTATCTGAATATCCACGAAGGATCAATCCTTCCTTTCCCTTTCTGTACGTGCATCCAAGATTAATAGTGCCTTTCACATAGCGCAAGATTTGATTGACCGCGCCCATGTGTTCGGTTGTCGGATTCTCCATGAAACGACTCACGATCCCGACTGAATAAGCCAAGTCAGGTCGGGTATGCACCAAGTATCTTAGGCTGCCCACAACGCTTCGATACATTGTGGTGTCCACCGGCGGATTTGAGCTACGCTTGCTCAACTTGTGACGTTGGTCCATTGGAACTTGTGTCTCGTAGCAATCTGACATGCCACACTTTTCCAATAACATGACCGCATAAGCCGATTGACAAAGGGAAATCTCTCCGGAGCTTTGCTTCACTTCGATGCCCAAGTAATAGCTGAGTAATCCCAGATCGCTCATGCTAAACTTGTTCTTCATTTGCGCCTTGAAACGTTCAATTTCTTGTACGCTATCCCCGGTGATAATCAGATCGTCGACATAAACCCCCACTAGCAGGTTTGAGCCTTTGGAGTTCTTTGTATAGACTGCGTGCTCGAGGGGACATCTCTTGAATTCGAGCGAGACCAAACTTCGGTCTAACTTTGAGTTCCAAGCTCTTGGTGCTTGCTTCAACCCGTAAAGTGCCTTCTTGAGCTTGTAAACTTTTCCTTCTTCGCCTTTCTTCTCGTAGCCGAGGGGTTGTTCTACGTACACTTCTTCTGTGAGATCACCATTGAGAAAAGCGGATTTAACATCCATATGATGAACCTTCCAATCCTCTTGTGCTGCCAAAGCTAGGAGCACTCTCACAGTCTCGAGTCGAGCAACCGGTGCAAACACCTCATCGTAGTCAACTCCTTGACGTTGTACATAGCCCTTTGCAACGAGTCTTGCTTTGTACTTCACAATAGCACCCTGTGTGTCCTTCTTTAACTTGTAAACCCACTTCAAACCTATGACCTTTTGGTTCGGAGGTCGGGTTACCAAAGTCCACATGCCATTGCTCTCAATCGCCTTCATCTCATCATCCATGGCATGCATCCAGCTAGGACTTTTCCTTGCCTCTACGAAGTTCGACGGCTCCTCAACTCCGAGCAGACATAGTCCGGAGTACTCGAGCGTAACTAGCTTTGTGTACTTGTAGACTTTCTTGAGGGTCTTGTAGCGGCGAGGCCCGGAGGAGTCCGTTGTGGCTTGCGAAGGAGGCGACACAAATTGTGTCGGTGTTGATGCACTTGAGGAAGACGGCTGAGTCTCGGGCGTGTCATCGATATCCGTGTCATCGACGTAGTCGTTGTGACCGTGACCATCATCTTGATTGTCGTTGTCACTATGCGCCTCGTTGTCGATGTCGTCGCCAAGATCTCCTCTTGTGTCGTGCACGTCGTTGTCGCTATCACTTTGCGACCCATGTGCGCCGTCGTCGGTGTCGGCACCATGATGATCACTACCATTGTGGTCACCTTGGTTGGGCGTCTTGCCAACCACCTGGACGTCTTCCTCTGCATCATCATCAGGAAACTCAACTGTGAATATGTTACCGTTTGGAGCATCGTTGGCTGCTGCACTCCAATTCCACGCATTGTTTTCTTCAAACACGACGTCGCGTGAAATCCGTAGACGCTTGGTTTGTGGATCATAGAAGCGGTATGCCTTGGTGCCTGAACTGCTCTCGTATCCAATGAACACCATCTTGGTGCTACGATCGGCAAGCTTTGAGAGATGCGGCTCCGTTGTCTTCACATGCGCCACGCACCCGAACGTCCGTAGATGAGACACATTTGGCTTGCGTCCGTAAATTGCTTCATACGGACTCTTGCCAATCACTGCCTTCGTTGGAGCCCGATTGAGAAGATAGACCGTCGTCGAGACAGCTTCTCCCCAAAAAGTCCCCGACGGTTCGATCGTCATCACTACGTTCTCGATATTCACCTTGCATCCATTCTCGTCAAGCTTCCCGATAGAGATGATGTTGTTGCGAAGCCGTGGGATGTAGTACACTCCGGTGAGTATGCGATGTTCACCTGTGAGACCCTCGAAGAGGACAGATCCTTGCCCGCAAATCTCCACAGCTGAACCATCACCGAACTTGACCGAGCCTTCAACATCATATTCCAGCTCGAGGAATTTCTCCTTGCACCCCGTCATGTGGTTACTGGCACCCGTGTCGAGATACCACGACACGTTCTAATCCCCGGATAGCTTTGGTGTCACTTTCTTCTCATGAAGTAGCACCTTCCGGCTTGGTTTCACAACCACCGTTTCAGCGAGATCACAAACTTCGGCCATCAGAAGACCTGGACCTTCGCCTTCTTGCTTCGCCAAATTTGCCTTGATCTCCCGCTTGTTAGGCTTCGGACAATCCTTTGCAAAGTGACCCATCTCGTTGCAGTTATAGCACTTGACCTCGGATAAATCCAAGTTCTGTGGCTTCCGCCCTTTAGATTGGTCCGCCTTACCACGACCTTGTGGCTTGCCTTTGCCTTTGCCTTTTCCGCTTTGTCCGTCGCGCTTCGCGTTGCTTGAGCTTTCGCCACCGTCACGCCTTCCTTTGCTACTTGGGGCCTCCCAATCCATGCGCGAGTACATGAGTTGGTCACTACCTCCTCCTTTGCCTTTCCGACAGCCACGAGCATTCTCTTCCCACGTTCGCAGGCGTCCGATTGCCTCCGTTATGGTCATGTCGTCGATGTCGTAAAGCTGCTCGAGTGTGCCGATGATGTACGTGAATTTGTTAGTCACTAAACTGAAAAATTTCTCCACAATCTCGGTCTCCTCGAGCTTTGCACCAAGCGCGCGGATCTCTCCCACCAGAGTAGTAAGACGCATGGCATAGTCGTTCACCGATTCAGTTTCCTCCATCTGAAACTTGTGAAATTGGCGCTTCAGCACTTGTGCCCGAGCCTTGGTGACGCGATCTTCTCCGATCCTCATCTCCTTGAGTGCGTTCCACGCCTCCCTTGCCGTCTCAAACTCCGCCAATGTCATCAGCACGGAATCCGGCACGGACTGGGCTATGGCGGCCATGGCACCTTCGTCGCACTCCTCGTCGACGTCGTCGTCCGTGATTGCCTGCCACACTCGAAGAGTTCGGAGAATAATCTTCATCTTCACCGCCCACACGCCATAGTTGGCGTCAGTGAGCATCGGGTACTGGATGGGGATGTTGCGATGCGCCTGGACGTTGGCGCCGCCCGTTCCTCCACCACTGGTCGCTGACTTGCCACTCTTCTTCACCTTGTCGCCGTTCTTGTTCACCTTGGAACCGCCTTTGCCGGACTTGACCGACTCAGCGTCGCTGTCCGTCATCGTAGATCGTAGATCGTCGAGGCTCTAGATACCAATTGTTGGTTTTTAAACCGTAGATCAAACCACCCGGAGGCTATACGTACGTACGTGCTAACTAGCAACCAAGCAGGCAAGCTGCTGGATGGTTAGCAACACAAGCGCGTAGTGGTAGTTGGCTAGCTTGAGTAGATCGATTGGCTTCGACGCCGTCGGCGGAACGTTTCTTCGGCGAACGTAGACGGATAAAAACTGATCGGGAGATTTTGTAATAGCAACAGGGGCGTGTCGCTTCTGGACTTGTATTGCTTTTTCTCTTTTTCGTTGTGTTATTGTTACACAGGGGTATACATGTATATATATACTGCTAGACATAGCCTACTGCTAATCCTACTCGGTGTAATACTACTAATCCTATTCGGTTTGCAATACTAACCAAATTAGGACACACATGATCTACCTAGTAAACTTACCGTAGACTACAACTAGGTTAACTACTACACCCGCTGCCTGGCCACATCCATCTTCTCAAATAAGTCGACAATGTCGGGCTTTAGCTTCGTTGAGTCACCTCGTGTCCAGCCGGCCATAACTTGCCTCATTGGTTGCCATACAACCAAGTAGCCAATGATGACAGCCTTGAATGGCTTTCTCTGCTCGAAAATATCATTCCTAGCATGGAGGCCAGCAACGATGGGGCACAATCGCCGCTTTTCTCTGCGTCGCATTGCTAACAATACAAGTAAGCACTCTTTTCGATTATTGTATGTAGCCTAGGAGTTTCTTGATTGCTTTTTGTTATTAGTACTGGGTTTTGTTGGCCAATAATTATTGGTACTGGTTATCAAGGGATAGGTTGAGAGAGCGAAGGGGAATGGGCACTTCTACTACGTCCTGATACTTCCTTTTGATTTTAGGTGTATGTATGGATGGGTGTCATGGATGCTCTTGGAACATTGATTAGCTTATGGTTTGATACTTCATAAGCCCTAGGTCGCTCCGACGAACAAGAGGGCGATCTCCTCGCCGCCCCAACCCACTCCCTCTCGTCGCCACCGGCACACGGCGCCTGGCGAAGCCTGTCCGGTGCTGGTTTTGGCGGGTCCTCCACTCCCCTTCGCGCGTACCTCCCGGCTGGCATGGAATGGCTTGTACAAGCAGTGACGTCGTGTTTGCGTGGGGGGTGGAAGGCGCTTGGACCGGCGGTGACGACCCATGTTGGCGGCATGATGGCAGCCTAGATATCAGCTGGCGGTGCGACATCTTCGTGAGATCTGGATGTAGTGGTGTGTGCTAGCCTAAATCCGATCTGGACCTTCTGGTTCCGGCTCCTGGCCGAGATCCGATTTGGTAGTGCGGGCGGGCGGCATGGGATGCCCTTCCGGTGAGCTCTCTTGACTGCATGGTGTGGCCATCACACACCCCTCGATAGGCAGACGACCGTCAGTGGCCTTCCATGGATCTGTGTTGAGGCTGCCACCCAACTCCCACCCACCTCTTCCCCCTGCGTCGGAGCCAACACGTGCCACCGGTCATCATGCCCGACCAGCATCGATGGCGGCGGGTCCGCTCTCCCCTTCGCTCATACCTTCTGGCTGCCGTGGGACGACTTGTGCCAGCGACGGCGCCGTGCTTGTGTGAGGATGGCGGCGCGTCGTTGGGCGTTCTGGCCAGCGGCGACGATTTTTGTTGGCGGCGTGGCGGCGGCCTGGACACCAGTTGGCGGCATGGAAGCTTCGTGGTGGTGTGTGATGGCCGAGATCCGATCTGGATCTTCCGGCTTCAATGAGCTCTCTTGACTGCAGGTTGTGGTCAATTTGGTCTCTTCCGTCGATGGGTGGGAAGCCGTCGGTGGCCTCGTGTGGTTCTCTGCTGATGGATGTGGTGGGAGGTGGGAGGTGACAGGGGTGTTTTCGATGTGAAGGTTCGCAGGAGGGATGGGCAGCTCCAACATCGTCGGTCCACCCGTCGTCGACGCAGGGATGCAATGTTCATGGATGCGTCCACTCCTCCTCCTCTCCCTTTTCCCAACCGCATGCTGGACGACGCAGTTCTTGCGATGTACGGGGCAAGGAATTTGTTGGCTGCTCCGTCGGTCGTGCCAAAGACAAGGTCTTTGAATGGTCACCGAGTGGTCTGGATGCAGAACGGCGGCCCTGACGGTGGGAGTGGCGGTGTTCGTGGGCGGAGCACCCGTCGCATGTGTGCGCGGTGGAAGGAGGGATAGTCATGGCCACACGGGTGGCATGGGTATTGATGTTCGACGTAGCATGACGACGAAGGGGTGTGAACACCACAGTACATGACGACAGGGTACATCTGACGTGTGTTGCATGGCAGTGGAGGGTTGTGATACATGATTATCGAGTTTTATGCAACAATACATGTATATACGCGATCACATACAAATTAAAAGGCCCACAGAAACGCATGGGAATTTTACTTGTTCATAAACTCCCTCCGTCTCAAACTTCTTGTCTTAAATTTGTCGAGAGATGGATGTATCTAACTACTAAAATGTAACTAGATACATTCATATCCAGACAAAACTAAGACAATAATTTTAGGACGGAGGGAGTATATATTAAAAAACAGTTTTGTTAATTTTCGGTCGACTGAGATTTTGTTAATGTTCGAATCGATAGTATCTTTGTTTTATCTTGCATGAAGATTCGTACAATTTTTTTTTACATATTAGTTTATCTAGTTAAATCTCAGTCGACTGCAAACCTACTCGCACCCATTATAAAAGATTATAGAAAATATGTGTACTGCATTTCTACCTAAGAGTTAGAATGTTGATCTAGGTACACGAAAAACAAAGATAGTACATGCGAAGAAAAGAAGAGTCTACATATATAGACGGGACAACTTTTCAAAAATGATGCCACCAGTGTGCGTCAGCGGGAGGAGCCGACGGCGCCCACCCTCCGGTGTCAGCACGGCACCGCCGCGTTCCGCCCGCTTTCTCTTCCTCCTCCTGCGCGGTCCCTCCTCCGTCCGCAACCGTGGCGCCCCAGGGCACACGTCGGGCGCCCGCAGCCGGTGGCTCGGCGACGTCGGCGTCAGGTACCCCATCTCCTCGTAACCATTAGCGTCGCCGTTGTCCTCCACATGAGAGGCGTGCACTCCGCAGTCGCCGACCGCCAGAGCCAGGACGGACACTTCCTCCGTCGCCGGCACGCCGCCGTCCAAGGTCATGCCCTGCGCTTCTAGGCAGCGTAGCCGTTCCGCCGATCCATGCACATGATGAGTACGCACGCGAGAGTTGCTCGGTGACCTGAGACCGATCGACGCGTGAGAGCAGGAAGCAACCAGGCGCGGGGGTTCGATCTTTATACAGGACACGTCGTGATCCGGTTTGAGCCGGTTACGGGAAGGAAGCAACGAGGCCCAATCGGATTCGAGCTCCTCGCGTGGCCGGCCCTTGAAGTCGCATGGGCCTCTGCAATACTGGGCCCTCTATAACTCCAAGCCCACCAGAAGGGAGGGAAAGAAAGGTGAGGAGGAGCGCGTTCCTCTCCGGCTCTCTCTCCTCTCTTGCGCTCACGCTCAGTATAGTTTGTTCAGCCGCTAGGGAAAGGGGGGAAGGGAAACAAGGGAGAGCGGAAATAGCCATTAGTCCGTCAATGGAGGGGAGGAGCAGCAGCTCCATTTCCCTTCTGCCGCCGCGCATCCGGAGGAACGAGCGTTTTTCCTCCAACCTGGTATGATGATCTCGCGCTGTTCCCCACTTTATCATATTATTAGTATTGGGATGGTGTTAATCCTTTTCTTTCTTGCCATGTGATGTGATGCATTTCATCTTCAAGTGTCCGTCAATCCTTGAAAATCTTGCAATTTGATGAATTAGGATCCTCTGATTAATCATGCCTAAAGAATCGGGATTGCGTTTCTTTTGATTTGATTGCAGATTTTCACCATCCCCCAAAATTAACTGTTAGATATTTAGGACAAGCCCCCCAAAAGGTCACAGCTGTTAGTAGTATTCGAAACGAGATGCAGTACTTTTTTCCTTCAAGAAACTCGAGAGTCGAGACGGACTATGCTATTTGATTTACTTGGAATACATGATTTTCTAAGGAACTTGGAACACGTCATGATGTGTTCAGTATAAGTTATAGTATTTTCTATCTAATTCTCTCAGAAAGAAACACGTCATGATATATATATATCGCACCGTTGGATCATGTTATATTATAGGTGTGGTGTTTCAGTATTTTTTTCATAATTTTTAGGAACTTCTACACCGTCGAAAACCTTAACTAGTTTTGTGGCAAGCTACGATAGAAAAAGGCTCTATGCGATCGAAAGTGAAATATGGGATACCTCACCATTTTGGATTAGCTGCAGATGTTCAGGATCTAACTTCCTTCTGCATTGATTTCAGCTTTCGCCGGAATAATGGCGGAGGGCAGGCGGTTGGATAGGCGGAGCACAGGCTGCCTCGAGGGCTTGTTCAATTTGCTTGCTCTCAACCAAAAATTGCAAACGCCAAAATTGATTGTCTATCAAAAGCATGGAGAAGGAAATGAGAACACACTCAGTAAGGTTCTACATGCTTCCAACAAGCATTTTGCAGTTTTCTGAAGCCGTAGTGTGTTTACATGATTGTGTCTGTTACTAGTCAAGTTCTTCACATGTTTTTCCTTGTCTTCGATAGGTTTTTGGTATAGATTATGCATTGCTGCTCATTTTTCAAAGTTAGTTGCACAGAGGCTTGACTCCGATAACCACATCTTTCTTGGCTATATAAAGTTGTAATGTGTTTGCTATTTCTTTTTATATATGATGCAGGAGTAAAAGTTCCGAAACCCAAAAACAGCATAGAAAAAGAAGAGACCGTTCAGGTATGTGCTCAAATTCAACATTGCATTTGCTTTAATGGTAATGGCAGGCTTCTGTCTCATAGGTATCTACTGATCATTGATATATTAGCATCAGTGAAAACCAGAAATTCAAAATTGTCATGTTCTGAGTCAGGAGAAAACTAAGAACCTACCTGTCAATTCTCAACTCTTTTTCTGATATTTATCTTAAATTCCCAACTGCAGCCTGTGGCTAAAATGACTCTACACCTTGTATTATTCACCAACTGCTTTTCTAATACTCAGAAGGAGACTAACAGCGTTTTTCCAACGGCGAAGGCCACCATGTTTACATGGAAGACACTCCTGTTCAGGAAGAAAACACACAAGAAAGATCAAAAGAAGATTGAATCGCACTCCAATCCGCGTGCCAGCTCCCCATCATCATCAAGTTTGATGCGCTCCAGCTCAATCCATCATTCAAAATGCTTTGAATATGAGGTTCCTGATGAGTTGGCTTTGGAGTACCAGCGAATGAACGAATCAAGCTCCAATGAGACAGGCTCTAGTCACGGTGCACCGCAGTCATCACATCAGAGCCCTAGAGGTCCCATTTTTCAGGAGTCGCCCAAGGCTTCTGGTAGCATTAGTGGCAAACATAGCTTGATTGCAGAAGCACCCTGTGAGACCAAACCTGAGAACCTTACTACTGAGAATGAGGTCTCCTCTAAGCAAAAGAGCAGCCGTGATGATTCAACGCATCACTCGAAGGAGTTCTTGGATTTCCTTGAATTGTTCAATGCACACAGGGAACTGTTTCTCAAGATTCTTCACGATCCTTCCTTGTTAGTACCACCTGAACAGCAAGAGCAAGAAGCTTCCTCTAGCGATGCAGTACCGCTGAGAAAATTAGAATCGTTCCCAAGACCAGGAGGATCATCAGGGAAGCGTAACCCTATATTTGATCGGAGCGACAGTGAGAAAAGCAGAAGGGCAGAAATCCAAAGGTCACCGTCAAGGTCTAAATCTGACCTTGAAGGCGCGAAAGTCATCAGTACAAGAATGCCTTCTGGTGTCGAGGCACCAACAGTTTCTCTTGCAGAATCAAGAAGCCTAAAGAAAGCTGGAACCACTTCAAGTCGATTTAAAGCTATAAGTAAGAAGATCAAACATGTCGTAAAGGATGGAGTTTTTCATAAAATGCCTTATGGCCAAAAGATGGCTGAGTTAACCAAGAGCAACTCCATGAAGAAATTTGCTCAAGAGGAGAAACAAATACGAAGATCATACTCTATTGCAGAATCGGTAGACAAGTACTCAACTCTCTATGATTCAATATCAAGGGAGTCAAGGATTTCTTTCGAAAGACCAAGTACAGCAACGGAAACTGATGCAAGCTTAAGAGACAAGAACTCGCCGATGCACATCAAAAGAATAACTTCTCTTCCAGAAATGCAATTATATGCTCCTCAAAAAGATGCTCTAACGGAATTTCCTGGTTCTCAGATTGTGCCCAAGACATACAATGTGGAATCTGATCAGTTTTCTTCGCATCAAAATGGTTCCTTCAGTATTGTCACAGAGGGAAATTTGTACCCTGATTATATCACAGAAAAAACAGCAGATATTTACAGTGAACAAAATGATGAAGGTATGAAAGGACAGGAAGATTATCTTAAGGTGAACTTTATATAAAAGAGACTTACTGTTGTTCCCGGTGATTTCTGCAGAAGGTGGTTTCCTTGGTTCCCTGGAAGAAGATTTGCGTAGCATTCTCCGAACTCCCAGTTCGTGTTCTTTTGCTCCGTCTTTCTCCCATCGGCGCATCAACAGTTTGCCTTCTTTTGACCGGACATTTTTTCAAGATCACAGCCGCAGTTTTACTGAGAATTCTGTAGCAGGTGAAGTATAGTGAAACTTGAACCTCTGTAGACATCGGAACAAACAAGCAGCAGAATTTGATTGGTATATTTCCCCATTTAAACACAGAGTAGCTAACTTCTATCGAAACAGATATGAAAATATGAAGCATCAGTTGTTTTCACCTTTTGTATGGAAGTAGTAATTCTTCCTAATTTTACATGCCATGCTAAACTAATAGATTGCACTTGCATGCATTTTACCATGATTATATCTATACGACTGTGAGGCATTATTCTATTTTTTAAGGAAGATTAGTACACTTATGTTCTTGATACATTCAGATTCAGAACCGACATTTGAAGATATGCAACTCGAGGATGATGAGTGGTTGGTCAAGCCATCACAGATTTCTGGGGAATGTGCTGCCAATTTCAAGGACGACCAGTGGCTAATTCGACCACTGCAACCCTCAGGCATCAATGCTACTGATCATGAGGATGACGAGTGGGTTGTCGAGACACCATGGCTGCTAGGTGACAATGCTCTCGAGGATGAAGAGTGGCTGGTCAAGCCGGGGCAGCCCTTGGATGCCAATGATTCGAATTCAGAGTTCCAGTTTATACATGAATTCACCGAACAAAATGATGCAGGTTCCTTGCGCATTTATGTCAATGACAAGAATGAGGCCGATTTCCAGTATGTGAAGGATATACTCAAGAAATCCGGGTTCAGCTGTGGCGAGGCCGATTGGTATGCATCTAACCAGCCAGTCAGCCCAGTGATCTTCGAGGAGGCCGAATGCTCATGTCAGGATCTTGAGATGACCAATGACGAGCCTCACAGCATCGAAAGGCGCATGCTCCTGTTTGATATCATCAACGAGGTCCTGATGCACATCTACGACTCCTCCCTCATCAACGGTCCATGGCATTCACGCTTTGATCCGCGCACCAGGCCGATACCCATGGGGTCCCATGTCCTTGAGGAGGTGTGGGCAAACGTTAGCTGCTACCTGAGCCTTCAGTGGAAGCCCAACAAGACGGTGGACGGCATTGTGGCGTATGATGTTATGAGGAAGGACAGCTGGATGAACCTGCTGTACGACGCGGAGTGTGTCGCGCTGGACCTGGAGGATCTTATGGTGGAGGACCTTCTGGATGATGTTGTTCTTCAGATAGTGTTAATATCTATCGATGAATGACTTCTAAAATCTAATTGTTTCTGAACACGTAGCAATGCGTAGATGTTTCTAGACACAGAAAGCAGAATAGACATGGAAGTAGATAGCAGATGCCTGAATAGAATATTTGAAAGACAGGTCTTGAATTTTAATTACGTGCTTGGTCTATATTTGTACTGTATGCATTCTGATTGTAATCAAACTGCCAGGGAGCTCGTTGTAGTTCATATTGGTTGGTATACGCCAGTGTCTTGAGTTGACTGTCCTAAGTGATATTTTCTACAGTCTAAACATGCGAAATGCTCGTTTTCCGAAAGCGGGAAAGCCTTCTTCCACGGAAAAATAGGAATTTTGCCGATATTTTCAGTTGATCACTGTGGTCTCGAACCGTTGCTTTGGTCCTATAAAAGCTTTGCTGTCCGTGTACAAATACACTAGTTTTGTTTAAATAACAGCCAGCCCGTCTAGCTCAGTTGGTAGAGCGCAAGGCTCTTAACCTTGTGGTCGTGGGTTCGAGCCCCACGGTGGGCGATTTGATGACTTTTTTTACCTCCTGTTTAGTTTCAGTTCTTACTTTTACAATTGTTTGTGTTTATTAACTTTTATTTTGTTTCAGAAATCACGCCTAACTTTGACAGGAACTATCCAAATATACATTCACAGCAATACAATCAAGGCAACGTTTGAATAGAAAGTGACAACATTAGTAAATGGACAAAAATGAATGTATTTAAAACTATAATACATCTAGATTCATTCAGTTTTAGGACAAGTAATTCCAAACGGAAGGAGTATGTTTTTCATCACAATATTAGTCTATGTTTGATTTAGACCGAGATGGAACTGAAGTTCTTCATCACAAGAGTTCAAATCCTAGCTCCTGTTTTCCTTGCTTCTATATGTGTTCTCTGAAAAAATACACCATGGGTTTGGACAAAACATGTCAAAAATTCAGACGATATGTCCGACCTCTTACATAAAACTAGAAAAATACCGATATCTACTTAGCAATGCCCAAATCGGAAGGAACTAAATTTTGCACTCTTCCTAAGCTAGATAACAATAATAAGTCTCTCCCCTATAGATGAATAAAAATCTCATGACCGGAGATCTTAAAATTATTTTTTAAATCAATCATTGGAGGGGCGGGGATGAGGGAGGAATCCCCACCTTATTGATCTCAGTTCAAAACGAAATTGATCTGGTTTATGTTGGATATAAGATTGAAAACCATTTATCTAGTTTATGTGTGAAAGTGGATTGAAAATCTTAATAGCCTAAAGAGCAATACATCTCTCTCTCTCTCACACACACACAAAGGAAACCAATGCAACGCAACGCAATGCAATGTCATGTACATGATAAGACAAGGAAATATAGACGGTGAACTATCAAGAAGAACACATGGGTAATCCACCGTAGGCAACACCGAAGCCGCTAGCGAGGGAGGACCATGAGTTGTCACCATTGGGTACATATACCATTGGCAACCCTGTGCAATCCAACACTCACACGAGAGGAGGGGGTCATTGCCCAGGTCGGAGTGTGAACGAAAACAGGAAGGACTCCAACTCAAAAGCATGCACAAGAGGATACTCAATATCTCCACTGGGAGGATGGTTATTGCCCATGGGATTGGGGAGAAGGAGCGATGATGAATTGGCATGATCAAACAGAGTGCCACTAATGGAATTATCACGATGATGGGTGATTTTTGCCCATAGAAGAGTGTAGATGAAGGGCACTACACAACCACTAGAGGGACACCAACTAGGAAACCAAACGGCGAGAAAGGTGAAGATTGTGGTGGAGCTCAAATGGGATGCATGACTTCACCGGAAGGGGGTGGTGACGTCCTCACCAAGATGGAGATCGACATGAGATCATTGCCGCCATAATGGTTGAACGTTGTCGACAAGAGATTTCTCCCCGCATCTAGGCCAACCGGGGGAGACTGTACAAAGTTACCAGAACAATAAACTTTGCACGAAGGTGTTGTCGTCCGACGAATGCTGGTGTTGTTGGGCAAGTGATACGCTATGCTAGCGCAAAAAAGATCTACCACGCAACCAAGAACATATTGTAGGGGTAGATCAACGAAATCGTAGTTAACTGCACGTGCATTCATGACAACAGAAGTAGAGTTGGAAAAGGCCATCTCTGTCTGCTCCTCGCAGGTCCCTCGAACATTTCGTTTGAGCACCGCAGATGAGACACCTGCAGTGTATCCACATGGGGAGTAGCGTCACTCTTTGGATTGCTAGATCCGAACGAGGATGAGATGGAGATAATTGGTGGAATCGTGGGGAGTGGCGGTTGTGGTAAGATCAACCCTGAATTGTGTGACCTAGTCTCCTTTATACTAGACAGTTGACGCCAGATGTTACCGCACCCTTCCATTTTACAATGGAACTATTAGATTTTTCGTAAATATTTAGGCATGAAACATGAATGTTAAGCTTACGTAAACTACTCAATATTGTTTAGTAATTGATGAGTAGAGTTGTGCAAATGTACAATTTAATTAGAAAATAATAAAAGTGTTAAGCAGGTGATGGAAACATACCAATAATGTTGCTATTGTCGATCAATGATTCTCGCATGGAACACCCCATGGACATCACCATGGACTCTATGCCAACACCCCAAGCGCCAAGTGGACAGATGTCTAGAGTACGTGCACGTGCCATTGGAGAACAAGGTTAACTCACTCCTCTTGAAACTACCCTTCACTTCATATAAGATATGGCTAGTACCTCATCCGGAGACTCTATGCATACTCATATACCAAGGAAGAGACCGCAGAGAATCTAGGGAACAAGGCCAAGCCATGGTAGAAGAGCACCGACGAGAGAAAGAGAAAGAGAAGCGTCAACAAAACACTTGTACTACTGGACACCACCTCGGTACTATCGGCCTCGATGAATCGAGCGTAGCAAACCTTCTGGTAGGCCCAACACTTCATAGGCACTAGACCGGAACTTTCGGCTACCTTCAGGATAACCAGAACTACCGACCCTAGACCCGATACTAACGGACACCCCACCGGAACAACTGGCCTGCCTATGCACATTGAGTAGGGCCACGATCCGTGTACCCATCTCTACCTACTTAGACAATATATTACGTACCCCCTGCATGTTTAAGATTAACATAGTATATTAGACAAAACTAAAGAGGGATTTGCTCATCTACCTCTCCATTGGATACCAAAATGTGCATTGGATAAGAATCCCTAGGGGTTATCAAGACCTCCTATTAGAGAAGATCCATGTTGAATTCAGGCCCCCATCTTCCTAGTTGGTTGGGAAGAACCTACCCTTGTTACGTGGTGTAGTTGACTATTTTCTACATGTCAAGTATCTGTTCCTATGACCATGAGATCGTACAACTCACTAACATCGGAGGAATACCTTGTGTGTATCAAACTTCGCAACGTAACTGGGTGACTATAAAGATGCTCTACAGGTATCTTCGAATGTGTCTGTTGAGTGGGCATGGATCAAGACTGAGATTTGTTACTCCGTGTGACGAGAGGTATCTCAGGGCCCACTCGGTAATACAACATCACAACAAACCTTGCACGCAAAGTGACTAAAGTGTTAGCCATGGGATCTTGTATTACAGAACGAGTAAAGAGACTTGTCAGTAACGAGATTGAACTAGGTATAGGGATACTGAAGATCGAATCTCGGGCAAGTAACATACCGAAGAACAAAGGGAATAACATATGTGATTAACTGAATCCTTGACATCGAGGTTCAACCGATAAAGATCTTTGTAGAATATGTTGGAACCAATATGGGCATCCAGGTCCCGCTATTGGTCATTGACCATAGAGGTGTCTCGGTCATATCTACACAGTTCTCGAACCCGCAGGGTCTGCACACTTAACGTTCGGTGACGTTTCGGTAGTATTGAATTATGTATGGTGGTGACCGAAGGTTGTTTGGAGTCCAGGATGAGATCCCAGACGTCACGAGGAGCTCCGGAATGATCCGAAGCTAAAGATTAATATATAGGAAGTCCCGTTTTGTCCATCGGAAAAGTTTTGGATATTTCTAGTAGTATACCGGGAGTGCCGGAGGGCCATCGGGAGGGGCCACCCACGCCGGGAGGCCACATGGGCCTGAGAGGTGGTGCATCAGCCCTTAGGGGACTGGGAAAGCCAGCCTCAAGAGGCCCATGCAGCTAGGATGTGAGAAAAGGAAAAAAAACCAAGTGGGGAAAGGATTCCAAGTAGGATTCCAATCCTACTTGAAGTAGGATTGGAGGTGGACTCTTCCACCTCCTCCACTTCGACCAAACCCAAGGGGAAACCCTAGGGAGGCTGCCTCTTCCCACCTCCCTCCTATATATACTAGAGGAATAGAGCCCCAAATCACAAGTCCACGTGCTAGTTCTCTATTCCCTAGTTCCTCCACCAAATGGATTCCGACGGTGCTTAGGTGAAGCCCTGCCGGAATAGTTCCACCACCACCTTCACCAAATGGATTCCGACGGTGCTTATGTTAAAGAATGCAATTGGACCGGAGCAGCAAGATTTTCACCCGTTCACCTGCATGAACTTGATTATCAGTAAAAGTTTCTAAAAGCCCCTTGAGGCATCCTTCTAAATAGATAAATGGACTTGGGTCAGGGATAATCCCCTAAAAGTGCAAAGCATCGAACCAAGATCTTTGCCATAATGTCGATGAAAGATTTCAACTTCACAATTGATGAAACAGTCAAAATCAATATGGCACAATAATATAAACTCAACAAATCTGAATAAACAAAACTACGAGGACACAAACCTCTCCGGCTTCATGACACTGTAACGGTGAAGGAAATTATTTATAAAAACATGAGTATAAAAATATTTGATGAAAACACAAAACTCTTAGATGTGAGGCCCACTCACCTCTGAGCGACAAGATGACAACAGAAGGAGAGGGGCCGTGTAAATCTTTAGCGCCCGCCTGACGTCCCTCTCTCAAACAAGTTAAGAATCGTGAGAGGCTGGGATTAGGTGCAATTTTTTTACTGTCCTAAATAAGTTTTTTTTGGCAAACCTATTTTCTTTTTAAGTTCATTTTTTTAGAAGAATTTTCTTTTTAAGTTCATGAAGTGAGTAAGATAGCCGGGCTAAAAACCTTGCTTTAGCCATATTTCGGGCAGAATCTAAAAGAAGGGAACCTGTCATTCGTGAAACCCAAAGGGCCTGGCCCAATATGGACAACGAGCCCAGCACAACGCCTGTTATATCCTCTGATTGATAAAATAAAAGAAAAATGAGGTTTTAGATCTCGCCGTCTCCCCTCTCCCCTCTCCCCTCTCCCCGAACCCTAGCTTCCAGGTCGTGCGGCGGCGGCAACCATGGACAAGAGCATGCTCGGCGACCTCGACAACCTCCCCGACGAGGACAAGATGCGGATGTCCGCCATGATCGAACAGCTCCAGATGCGTGACAGGTACACGCCACGCACCCCTGATAATACGGCCTCTCGATCCCTGTCTTGTCCGTGGTCTGATTTCGATAGCCTTCTGTCGGAGCTTGTATCTTGCGCCACCCGTAAAGCAGGGATTAGGTCGGCACTCGTGTGCGTTCCTCTGGCTATCTAGGCGTTTTTCATGGAGGAGGAATACGTTATTGAAGATGTGTATCTGCGGCACTTGGGCAATGATTTCTTTCAAATATGATCTTGAGGAGATTGTGTGCGAGCTCGATAGAACTAGTGCGCTTAGTTTGCAGGTATCCACAGGATTTTTGTGAGCTTGCAGCCCCTTCAAGTTTCAAATCACGCGGGATTGGTTTAAATTTGAGCTGCCTGTTGTTCTGCTTAGATAGCTGTAACCTGATATTAGTTTCAATGCATTGCAGTTCGTAATCTGCTATCTTCTACTTGGGTTTGAGTAGCTATTGTGGTGGGATTATCTCACCTAGCATTGCATAAAATAGCTTGTTGATTACCCCGCAAGAAAAAGAATAGCTTGTTGATTGTGTAGTTTAGTTTTTTAAGCTATTAGATAGCCATTCAGATGGAGTGTTTTTTTATTTTGGTGTAGATTCTGGTACTAGAAGTGTAAAAATATACGTTATCTGGATTGGTTTTGTTAGTTCTTTCAGAAGTTAACTAAATTGCTGTTTAAGGTTACTCTCTGAATTGTTCCATCAGTTTATGCTGATAAAGAATTTTAATTTCGTTATAGAACATCTAGGTGATTGTGTCTAGGTTGCCACAGGTAACGTAATTAACATTTGTGGTGAAATAGTATTGCGCACTAGAATAACCCTTCATCCTCTTGTCATATAAATACCTTGTGTACATTGTCGGGAGTGGACAGACTGGTCATTCATAAATCTGTCACCCCTACCACAACTTAATACTCCTTATTCTCTTTCAAAAAATTCAACCAACTATCTGATAGTTTTCACATTGTAACATCTGCAACTGAACAATATTACGATTTTGCTTTGTTGTTTCAGTCTACGGATGTACAATGCCCTGGTGGAGACGTGCTTCAAGGACTGTGTTGACACATTCCGGAGGAAGACGCTGGACAAGCAAGAGGAGTCATGTGTCCGCCGCTGCGCCGAGAAGTTTCTGAAGCACTCCATGAGGGTCGGCATGCGATTTGCTGAGCTTAACCAAGGCGTCGCCACACCCGACTAATCAAATGATGTGTTCCTGCCCCTTCCAAGTTTCTAACATTGCTCGTCTGGTCAGGATCAGTTTGTAATCCTTGAAAGTTTTCAGTACTAAATGAACCGACTGCTGGTCATCATCCTAAATAAAATTACTTGAACTATTGTATCGAACCCCTTCCTGCCGTTAAGTGCCACATTGCTACTTGACAGACCGATAAATAGGTCCTTTGATATCTTGTCGAGAAGAGTTGGTATTTCTGAATCTTACCCTGTTCCTGGCTTCATATCTTGGTAAAATCCATGGATCTCAATTTCTTTAGTAGACTTCCTGGTATTGCTGTGTAATGCTGAAACATCATATTGCAAGATCTGTAAAGGCGCCTTTTGCCTTGCCCTTTGTTGAGGCATCTACTTTTGTTTGAGAGCAAAGAATATAGGATGATGCACATGAACTCGCATCATGCCATCAACAGCACCATGCTTGGAGGTTTCCTATGGTCTGGGCATGATCACATTGCCTGTTTTTGGAGCTTGGTGATTGGCGGTTCGGGTGAGCAGGTCGGTCGCCTTCTGCCCACTACCAGCTGTGTGCTCCAGGTTGGTGTGCATTGTTTAACATCCATGTGGGTCATGGTGTGGCATGTCGATGGTGAAGGAAGCCGCTTTGCTTGCTTGCTCTAATGCAATTATCTTTGTGTCAGTACCAAGATTGTGAGTTGTTCTATGCATTCCCTTGTCCTTATGACCTTGTTTCTTGAGCCTTTTTTCTGCACTTGTCAACTGGTTCTCCCTACTGAGGGAGAAAATGATATTGTGACCATTTAATACTACTTGCTGTGTAATAGCCACAAATTAAGTGCCTTCCGTTACAAAATAAGTGTCTTGAACTTAGTATAACTTCATAATAGAGCTAGTACAAAGTTGAGATGGTTATTTTGGGACGGAAGGAATATATTTCTAAAGCATTTGTGGCTATTACGTGTGGTATCCTCAAAAATAAAACAAAACAATTATTCAGTGGCAGTGGAACTGTGGAAGGAGGAATATGGCCACACAGTGAGGAGGGATATCATATAGCTTTGTTTCTGGAGACCTGTGACCTGGAACTAGAATCTCATGGCTGTAAAGTACAGCTCAACTTGAGACAATGATGGAGTTCAGCTCAGCACTTCATCTCAGTATGGATGCTCCCCAACTGAAGCATCAGACTTACACTGTTGAAGATTCACTTATAATATTGCAGAAAGCAGCTTGGCAATCCTCACCAAATTTGCATAAAAACTTGGTGTCACATTCAAGAAGTGAACTCCCTGACGAATTTGTATACTTCACAGCATGAAGAATCAAAGGATGAGACAGCTAAGATCAGCTTCCCATTTCCCAACCTGGAAGATATGCTATTGCAGTTACATTTCCTGAGGCCAATCGCGGATCGACTAATTAACAAGAGAGATTAGGAGTTTCTCTGCATCTCAATCCACAAAACAAGTGCTCAACATACATATTTTGTTTTAGATGTCACATTCAGAAATTAATCACACGCCTGAACGAAAGGAAAAGAAAGAAGAAGAAATCTCTATACACAAAAGCAAATGTAAGTTTGCATCAATGCACGATGCCCACCGGAGCGGCGGCGTCAATGCTCCTCTGACCGGGAAGCGCGAGCATGGCAGTGTGGTCCAAGAAGTCCTTGAGCTTGGCGACGGCCTCGATGACCGCCCTGAGCTCCTCGGCGCGCGCGAAGCCGCGCGCGCGGGCGGTCCGGACGGCGTAGACGTAGAAGGTGACGCAGCCCTTGCGGAACTTGAAGCGGGCCATCTCCGGCGCGCCCGAGGCGGCACGGAGGAGGCGCTTCCCGACGTCCCCGAGCGGCAGGACCTGCGGCCAGGCGGCGTCGGCGGCGGCCTTCATGGCGGCCGACTCGAAGACGAAGACGGCGGCCTTGGAGTTCTTGGTGCCGAGCCCGAGCGTGAGCGTGTGCCACGCGTGGTGCGCCAGGATGGCGAAGTTGGTCGGGATGTACGCGGTCGTCGTCGGCGCGAACGACAGCGGCTGCGCCCCTTTGCCCTTCGTGATCTGCCCGGCGTCAGGGACGACGACCCGGAGCAGGTGCGGCAGCTCGAGCGGCCCGGCGCGGCGCACGGTGAGCGCGCGCGTGACGAGCTGCGCGCCGAAGCGGAGGCCTGCCACGTCGGCGCACGGCTTGAAGTGCGCGTCGAGCGACGGCGCCGGCGCGGCCGTTGCCTCGGCCTTCGCCTTGGTCGCCTTCTTGGACGCCTCGCCGTCCCCCTGGTGGTGGTGTTTCTTGGACTTGGACGACGACTTGCTCTTGGCCGCCTTGGGTTCCGCCATTGTTGACAACGATGATTGCCAGATAGGGAAGGAGAGGTTTATGCCTCAGAGGTGAGTGTGGAGAAGAGGCAAGGATGCAGGAGAGACGGGACTGGAGGTCGTCTGAGTCTCGGTGAGGAGAGGACAGGACATGGCACCATTTCTTCTTTTATTTCATCTCTTTGTGATGGGATTGCCTCAGTTTTCTATCCGATGGTGATCATGTCGTTGTGTGAGCTGTGCGTTACACTTCTTTACGCTTTTCTTTTCCTATTTGTGGGGGAATCGCATTTGAGTGCGCGCAGAAAAAAAGGTCGCTGGAGATTCTGTCTCGACGACAAACATCTTCTTTCTTTTCTCACGAATATAAACATCTTCTTTGTTACAATGATAGAATCTCAAGTCACCAAAGAACATGAATTCTGAAGTTCACTAGTTCAGAACTTGCTTCCTAGTACGCAGTACGCACCAGGCAGATAAGTCTCCGTGCTTCCGTGCCACTGTGCCAGTGCCCTTGGTACAGTTTTATTTAGTTTTGAGTGGAGCTTCGTACTGAATTTCGAACGTTTAGTTCCTTTCAAATGCATTTTTACGGGTTTCCCTAACGAACCGATCAAGTACGAACACATAATCTGGAGACTTCTATATACTATTTTGCGCCTGCAACATCCAGATTTTCCACCTTGCATTTCGCGAAGCTTCAGCCCCTGCATGTCACGGCTAGCACCCAGATCTGGGGGGTATATGCAGATTCGCAGTACTACATGGGGTGTCCGTGGCTGCATTGCATTGCGTTAATCAGTGAGGTTTCATGTGCGTCTTCCCATGTTCCGCTGCTCGATCGCGCGGGGCAGCAGTTGTCATGTGCGCGCCCATGATAGCTTTGCTTGGATACAGGTAAGCGGGGCTGTCTTCAGAAATTCAAGGCCCTAAAGCGAAAATTAAATTAGGGCCCTCATTTAAAAAAAAAAATCATACAATAAGAGAACTTATTTTTCATGAATACGCAGAGTTGCGATTCATTGATAGAAAAAAAAGGATGAGTACAATCATGAATACAACACATGACATGAACGGAACCGGTTCCTCTATAGTGTAATGGGCACGACAGTGATGCTACAGAGCCCTACCTTTGGTCATCTATCAAATATCAGATGCAGTATGAATAACTCAGATCTTTTTGCTACAACAGATAAACAGTACGTGCGCTACAGTATCGAAACAATTTATTTTGCTACAAGACACAAAATAGTGAACACTGCTATAGTGCACCCTACCGTGCCTTCTGATTTGTCACTGCGTGGGGTACTGTAGCATCTCTGTTGTGCCCATTGCACGTTAGAGGAGCCGCGCCCGACATGAACGCAACGAAACATGAGCATGGTTCCCGGAACAGAAATGGGACGGGGTGCTCAACCCGAACACGGTAAAAGACAGAGTTGAATCCACCAAACATAAAACTAGAGGAGCAGGCTGAATCAGCATGACGTTGAACATCTTCAAATCCAACACGTGGGGACACCACAAGCGAGTAAGATGTCGCCTTCAACAAGGGAAACGACGTTGTGATGCCGCCGCCATCTGATCTAGAGAACCGACCTAGAGTTTCCTCTGATGCTCGAAGAGGGGCATGGATAAAGGTCATGACAACGTCTTCAGGAAGGAAAACGACACCTGCGGGTGTCGTCGCTACCAGCATCGCCAAGCCAGTCATGGATATTGCCTGACCTAAGTGTGAGCAATCCTAAAGCCACCAAATCATGATCCGAAGATGCCGGAGACAACCAACTTGTTGACCGCTATCATAGAAGGAGACGGGGTTGCACCTGCCGCGACGAAAAACGCGACCTTTGAAGCCAACATGATGTGCAGGCGAACGAGATTGAAGAGGCAACGAGGTAGAGAGCTGACACAAATGGAAGGAGTGGCCGACGCTGCCGTCAATCCGAAGGCATAAGGGAACGTAGACCCGTGATGTGTAAAGGGGAGCCACCAGAACATCGACGAGCCAAAGATGGTGGAAGGGGTGCACAACCGGTGCATCGGTGCTGAAAACGCATCGGTAGAGGATGTCGGCAGACCAAGGACACTGAGGAACACATGCCATGGACGTCAGGACCGGAGAGGTGTTGACAAAGATCCACGACGAAACGTCTAACAACTTGTTACAGGATCACCATGACCACACACACACACACACAAGTCATCACCGTAACTCGGAGGAGGTGCCGTTGGGGACGTGGGTGTCCTACACCGACGCAGGACCGAGTGATGAAGTCCTGGATTAGGGAGGTGCTCGGCGTGTCGGTTGCCAGTTCCTTAGGCTGGGCGATGAACCCCCTAAGCCCGTCACTGACGGGCCTCATTTGTTTGGTCGAAGAACACCAAGAAGGGATGACTCAAAGGTTTGGCATATACTCCAAGGCGTAGAGTTGGTCTCCAACACATTTTCCCTTAGACACAACCGACGTATGTGTAACCCTAGAAACCCTGGGTATCTATATAAACCGACGTGGCAGGAGCATAGAGGACATATTCATTAACATATGATCTCGTGGTAGATAACGTGTACTTTCTACTCTATCCACAATCAACACAAGAAAAGTAGGGTCTTACCTCTTCGAGAGGGCCTGGACCTAGGTAAAAACATGTGCCCATGTGTCCTTGTTACCATGTAGACAAGACTACTACATCAGGACCCCTACCTGAGATCCACTAAATTTTGCTCGACATTGGTGGCATGTGCAGGTCCCTCTGTATAGTCGAAGCGGCCCGATCGCGATAGAAGCCGATGATCAGATTGGCATCAACGCAACCTCCGTGCCCCACTACGGCGCCCCAATGTAACATCTAAGAAAGACACAAGCATCTAAATTTGGACATGCCTCTGATGATATCCCCTCTTTCATGTTCAAAACTATCGACATATCTTACTTGAAGCTATATTTTAATTCTTCACATGATATGTTTTGTAGAGCGACATTTGATTTTATTTAGTTTTTTATGGTCTTTACTGTTTCCTGATCACACCTCTTTCATCTTCAAAACTATTGGCATATCTTACTTGAAGCTATATTTTAATTCTTCATTTGATATGTTTTGCAGAACGACATTTGATTTTATTTAGTTTTTTACAGTATTTATTGTTTCCTGATCACACCTATTAGGAGACACACACATTCATCTTATATTTATAGAATGCTTATTTGTTCTTCACTTATATCTATTTGAGTTGCAGCATTTGCTCCTGTACCTCTTGTACTTTACTTATATTTCATTGAGCATGGTAATATGTTCTGTAGAAATTATTTGCAGTCTCTTGCTTCACTTAAATCTTCTTATAGATTTGAATAGGAAGCAATAATTTGCACGAATTATATAGTTGGTCCAAAAATAATGGGTATATGACGGTGGTATAATACAAACTTGCATGAAACTTGTTGATCGTTGAAAATGGTAAATTTGATTCCTTGCAATAGTTTTGCGATATGGAGTTGCATGTGTTGATGAATAATTAAAGCTAAGTAGGAATGTTGGTGTTAAGGTTTGTGAGTCCTTATAAAGAAAGTGGTAGCCACTGACATTAGCGAGGAAGTGGGAGTATGAGTTATCTTAGATTGTCATCATTTTGCATTCGGATTGTGGGTTAACGGTGGTATAATACACCCGTCCCTTTTTCTATGCCCCTGCCCCAACTCTGTCCGCACACCTCGCCCCACTCCCCTCTCGTCCCTTCCCGCCTTCGCCGCCATTTATCTCGACCGTGTAGTTGCCGAGCACAACTGCATGCTCGGCCACGTTTTCTCCACACCATGAGTTGTACAACCCCCGCCCTCCTCAGCGCAATCGGCGGTCGGATTTGGAGGGGATCTCGCCGGATTTGAGCACGGGCAGTCCACCGGAGGCCTGACGTGGCTTGAGACTGTGTCGGTAGTTCCCCAAAGAGGAAGGGATGATGCAGCACAATGACGATAAGTATTTCCCTCAGTTATGAAACCAAGGTATCAATCCGTAGAGGAAGACCACCCACTCACGTAAACAACACCTGCACACAAACAACAAATACTTGCAACCCGACGTGAAAGAGAGGTTGTCACGCTCTCTATGGTAATACGGTAGATTAGGTAATGATAGTTTTGGCAAATAGATCTCACAAGAACACAAAGTAAAATAAATAAACAAAAAGTGCAGCAAGGTAATTTTATGGATTAATAGATCTGAAAACAAAAGATGCAAATAGTAGATCAGAAAGCAATATGTTGGAAAATTACACCCGGGGCCCGTAGGTTTCACTACTGGCTTCTCTCATGAGTATAGAGCACGGTGGGTGAACAAATTACCGTTGGGCAGTTGATAGAAGATCAAATAATCATGAGGGTATCCAGGCAATGATCATTATATAGGCATCACGTCCAAGATAAGTAGACCGAAACGATTCTACATCTACTTCTATTACTCCACACATCAACCGCTATCCAAGATACATCTAGTGTATTAAGTTCATGGGAAAAGGGAGTAATGCAATAAGAACGGTGAAATTATGTAGACAAGATCTATTCATGTAGGAATAGACCCCATCTTGTTATCCTTAATGGCAATGATACATGCGTGTCTTGCTGCCCCTTCTGTCACTGGGAAAGAACACCTCAAGATCGAACCCATCACAAAGCACCTCTTCCCATGGCAAGAAAAATCAATCTAGTTGCCTAACTAAACCAAAGATTCGAATAAGAAATACGAGGCTATAAGTAATCATGCAAATAAGAGATCAAAGAAGACTCAAATCATATTCATGGATAGAAACTGATCATGAACTCAAAATTCATCAGATCCCTACAAAGACACTGCAAAAGTCATTACATCAAATAGATCCCCAAGAGACCATTGTATTGATAAATATATAGAGAGGAATCCATCTAGCTACTGCCTAAGGACCCGTAGGTCTATGGTGGACTACTCACGCATCATCGGAGAGGCACCTATGAAGAAGATGAACCCCTCCGTGATGGTGTTAGATTAGATCTCGAGGTTCTGGAACTTATGGCGGCTGGAATTGTGTTTCGTCGACTCCCTTAGGGGTTTAGGATTTTCTTGGAATTTATAGGTTCGACAGTCGGTTGAGGGGGTGCCCGAGGTGCCCACCCTTTACCAGGCCGCGCCAAGGGTCTCTGGCGTGCCCTAGTGGAGGGTGGCCACCCTGGGCCCCCTCTTCTGGTGATCTTTGGTCCATCTTCCTTCTTCTGGTCCATAAAAATCCACAAAAAGCCGCGCAACAGTTGGGCTCCGTTTGGTACTGATTTTCTTGGAAGTAAAAAACAAGCAAAAACAACAAGTGGCACTTTGGCAGTATGTCAATAGGTTAGTCCCAAAAAATAATATAAATTTGCTATAAAATGATTGTAAAACATCCAAGATTGATAATATAACAACATGGAACAAGCAAAAAATTATAGATACGTTGGAGACGTATCAACATCCCCAAGCTCAATTCCTACTCGTCCTCGAGTAGGTAAATGATAAAAACAATTTTTTTGATGTGGAATGCTGCCTATCATGTTCATCACATATTCTTTTATTTATAGCATGGACATTTGGAATTTTCATAGGGTTCAAAGCAATAGTCTAGTATTGACATGAAAACTTTTATACTCAAGCATATCAACAAGCAATCATGTCTTTCAAAATATCAACGCTAAAGCAAGTTATCCCTAGCCCATCATGCTCAATCATTGATCCATTCATAATACACACTCAAATATTAGATACACATAATGCTCAGGTACGATCATAGTGCCCCCTAGTTGGTGCTTTATAAGAGAAGATGGAGACTCGGATTGAAAAATAAAAATTGCATAAAAGTAAATAGATAGGTCCTTCGTAGAGGGAAGTAGGGATTTGTAGAGGTGCTAGAGCTCAAGTGTTTAAATTGATAAAGAGAAATATTTTGAGTGGAATGCCTTTCCCGTCAATGAAAACGACTGAGAGATTTCAATATCTTTCCACACTAGATGCATCATAGGCGGTTCCCAAAAATAAAATAAAGTCTATTCCTTTTTTCACCATACTTTCACTTTCCATGGCTAGCCGAATCCACGGTTGCCTTCCATACCAACACTCTCCAAGGAATTTATTATTTGACAACATAAATTAAATATTTTTCCTTTTTCATTTTGCAACTGGTCATCCCTATTACTGCCATACTCTCGTGCAATGACAAGTGAATAAACACTCATCTTGAGAATAACACATCTAGCATGAAAAAATATCGGTCACCTCTACCGTTTCATGAGCGGTACAAGCACACAAAAAGGAAAGTTTATTTTGAAAGTTTAGAGATGGCACATACAAATTTGCTTAGAACGGCATGGAAATACCGTATATAGATAGGCATGGTGGACTCATATGGAAAAACTTGGTTTAAGGATTTTGGATGCACAAGTAGTATTTCTACTTAGTACAAGTGAAGGCTAGCAAGAGATTGAGGAGCATCCAACCAAGAAACGAAAAATAAGATAAGCGAGCATTAACCATAACTAACACCGAATAATGCACCATAAGTAGGATGTAATTTTGTTGCACAACTGTTGGCTTTCGTGCTTGCATAGGGAATCACAAACCTTAACACCAATATTCTTACTAAGCATAATTACTCATCAACATAACTCACATATCACTATTGTCATGTCTCAAAACTATTACAAAGAATCAAGTTTAATTTATCCAATGATCTTGTTGAAAGTTTTTATCATATCCCTCTTGAATATCTATCACTTTGGGACTAGTTTCATATGTTGCAATTTCTTTTGATAAACTCACATGGATATAAGTGAAGAACATGAGCATACAAGTTTCATCTATCAAAATAATATAAGTGAAGCATGAGAGAATTTCTTAGAAAATTAGTAACTCTCAAATTAATATAAGTGAAGCATGAGAGCATTTCTTCAAACATGTAAAAGCACGCCGTGCTCAAAAAGATATAAGTGAAGCACTAGAGCAATTCCTTTGCTCAAATTGATTTAAGTGAAGCATAAAGAGGAATTCTCACAAATCATAGCATAATTTTGTCCCTCTCAAATAGGTGTGTGCAACAAGGATAAAAGCAAACAAAGCAAAGTTACAAGACGCTCCAAGCAAAAATCATGATATGTGATGAATAAAAATATAGTTCCAAGTAGTATACTGATGGTTGTTAGAATAAAGAGGGGATGCCACTCGGGGCACCCCCAAGATTTGTTGCTTGTTACTCTTTGGATATTACCTTGGGGTTCTGTAGCATCCCCAAGCTTTGGCTCTTCTAACTCTTTATTCCTTCATCCATCGTGATCTCACCCAAAACTTGAAAACTTCAATCACACAAAACTTAACAAAATTCTGGTGAGATCCGTTAGTTACGCACTATCGTTTTACGCCCCTAGATAGGCATAACGTATAGATTCAAGTATTGTCATCTTTAGTTTGCAGTACATAGAAGGCCCTCATGATTGATACATATGATGGCTTAATTCTTCTTCCAAGTAAGTGTTCCATACCCTTTCTAAGGGGAAACTGAAACTTAATATTGCCTTCTTTCATATCAATCACGGCACCTGTAGTGCGTAAAAACGGTCTACCAAGTATGATAGGACAAGCCTGATTGCAATCAATATCAAGAACAATAAAATCAATGGGAACATAATTCCTATTTGCAAGAATAAGAACATCATTAATTCTTCCCAAAGGTTTTTTAATAGTAGAATCCACCAAGTGCAAATTAAGAAAACATTCTTCGATATTGGTAAGACCAAGCACATCACATAGAGATTTTAGAATTGTGGAAACACTAGCACCCAAATCACACAAAGCAAAGCATTCATGATTTTTAATATTGACTTTAATGGTAGGTTCCCACTCATCATGTAATTTTCTAGGAACTGAAATCTCTAATTCCAAATTCTACGATGATAATTTGTACCATCAAAGTATGGACATCTACGGTGATAATCTCCCTCGCTAGGCGCCATACTCTCCTAGGTTGCAAAACCAATGCAATGGAGACCAATCTCTAATACCACTTGTAGGATCGAAAGTATGTCTAGGGGGGGGGGGTGATTAGACTCCTTGACAAAATAAAAATTCTACCTTTTCCCAATTTTAAGTGTTGACAGATTTTAGCAATGATAGCAAGTCAGGCACACCCTACACATGCATGTCTAAGAGTATATCAGCGGAAAGTAAAGACAAGCATATGTAATAGAGGATAGGGAGGAAGATCAAACGCAATTTGGAGATACAATGATTTTTCCCGTGGTTCCAATAGGTGGCGCTATCATACGCCCATGTTTATGGAGACTTCAACCCATGGAGGGTAACGGTCGCGAGAGTCCACAAAGGGCTCTACCTATGGAGGGTTCCACGAAGAAGCAATCTTGTCTATTCCATGATGGCCTACATCCACGGAGGACTAGCCTTACTTGGGGTAGATCTTCACGAAGTAGGTGATCTCCTTGCCCTTACAAACTTCTTGATTCAACTCCACAACACGAAGTAGGAGGCTCCTAAGTGACACCTAACCAATCTAGGAGGCACCACCCTCCAAAAGGTAATACAATTGATAACGATGATTAACTCATTGCTCTTGTGCTTCAAGATGTCAGACTCCTCAACACTCAATCACTCTCTCACAGATTTGGCTTTGGTGGAAGAGATGGATTGGGTGGAAAGCAACTTGGGGAGGATAGAAATCAAGATCCATATGGTTGGAGTGGAATGGCTTGATCTCAACACATGAGTAGGTGGCTCTCTCTTAGAAAATCAGATGGGATAAGTGGGGAACTATTCTGAGTGCTTCTCTTGTGAATGAGTGGTGGTGGAGGGGTATATAGAGGCATCTCCAAAAATCCAACCATTACACCTTTACTTACCAACTCGGTGACACCGAAGTGTAAAACTCGGTGGCACCGAGTTGCTCAAAAGGTAGAGACTTTCAAATCTCGGTGAGACTGATATATATAAGTCTCAACAGTACCGAAAAGGTGACCAATGGTCAGATTGCAAACTCGGTGGCATCGATCCAAAAACTCGGAAATTCCGATTTTTAGAAAAGGGGCAACAAAAGGTTGGTACCTGAACCTCGGTGGCACCGGTGCAGAATCGGTTGTACCGAAGACTTAGGGTTTGGTTGGGATCTGTCTGATGTGAAAATTGGTAGGGGCTAGTGGAAAGATTTGGTGGCACTAGTTTTGCATGATAGGCTTATGACAAACTTTTGTGGAAGAGCTTGTGGGTGTTTTTGGTGACTATCACTTGTGCATGTGGAGCATTTTGTTCACCAACAATACCTCACCCCCCTTTTAATACTATTGGCTTTCCTATAGACTCGGAGTGATTTTCTCACAAAGTAAAATGTAGAGTCTTCTTGCTTGAAGTTTCACCAATCCTATTCTCTGCATCGAGAGGTCTCTCCACAATCCTTTTGCCATTCCACCATTGAACTTTTCCTGAAATATACTTAGTGGAGACATTAGTCCAATGAGATATAAGTTGTTATTTATTACCAAAACCACCAAGGGAGCAAATGTGCTTTCAATCTCCCCCTTTTTGGTAATTGATGACAACATATAGATCAAAGCTTCGACATATGATATAATCAATGAATATAATCATCATTGTGAGAAGTATGTGATAAGAAAGAGCCCCCCTAAATTTGTGCACTATTTTGAATTTGCATTTGAATGCAAATGCACAATCGATTAGGTATATGGGGCACTCTTCCATGTCACATACAACTTGGTATTGTGCAAGAATAATATGTATGAACATCATAGCACAACACAACAAGCAAAAGTGAATGATCATCTCATAGGAATCTCAAGGATAGGAAATAATAGCAACACAGATCAAGGGTATGATCAAACAAGAACAAGGTTTAACACAAACAACAGGGCAAAATATATCAATGTTTTTGAAGAGCGATAAAAAGCAACACTCTCCCTCTCTCGAAGCCCTAATGATCTATACAACTTCTTCCCCTTTGGCAACAAGTTACCAAAAAGTTCAAAGGTATATAACTAAATGCCTCTATGGGCCTGATCTCCATCGGTATCTAATGAAGGATTCGAGAGAACGGCTTCAGCGAACACTTCTGCAGACGTCATGGATGGAGTTGGAGTAGCAACTAGAGGTGTTGATGTAGTTGATGTAGCTGAAGGAGCTGATGGAGCTGCAATAGGTGCTGATGAAGAAGGCCTCAACTTTGGAGCTGGCAATGTAGGAGTCCTGGCTTTGGTCCTGAACTGGGTGTCGGTCCTGAGGTGTGGACTGTCCTCATCATCATCTGTGGTGTGGGAACTGGGCATGCCATCAACTTCTTTCTTGAGCTCGTTTACAATCACTGTGAGCTCATCCACCTTGTTGTTGAGAATGTGAAACTTGATCTCAACAATACTTCCCAGACTCTCCTGGTTCTTGAATATATCTCCAATGTACTTCTGCATGCTGAGCATAGAACTGAGAAGAAGATCCATCTCCTCACTCCGGGTCTTTGGCACCTGAGCACTAGGGTCTGTGGCTGCCTTTGTCTCTGCATGTGCTGTAGCTAAGCTAGGATGTTCTGGATGTATCAACATGACATTGTCTTCTAGCTTTGGTAGGAGTGGCAAGTGTGGTCGATCAAGTGCATACACGTGCTTCTCCTGCTGGGAGTTGATAAGCATCTGAATATATGGTGCATATCCACATGATCTCTTCTGATCTGCAGTAGTCCTCTTCACAATCTCAACTATCAAGTCCATCACCCTAAATCTGGTGTGTTGATCAAGATGAAGCAACATGTTGATAGAATAACCTTTGATCATCTTCTCATCTCCATACTTAGGCATCAATGTATGCCTCAAGATGGTGTTGGTGGTGCGTGGACCAGCATGGAGAAAATAGACGGATCCAAGTTTGTGTGACTGCAAGTTTGCAGCAGGGATCTCATTATACATATTGGCCATGGAGTTGTGGTTTTCCTTGGGCTTGGAGTACACATCCAAGTCACCTTCTTGCACCTGTGGGGCTCCTAGGATGGTAGCCCACTCTTCAACAGTGGATTCATATCTGGTGCCTTCAGTCATCCATAGAATCCTACCATCTCCATAGAAATGTGTAGTGGAGTAGAATTGCATGATCATCTCATCATTCTAGGTAGTGAACTCTCTTCCAACAAACTCATCAGTGCCAATGCAATGGAAATTATCCTGCACACTTGGAAAGTAATCTTGGTTCTCCTTGATGTACTTCCACTCAACATACCTCATATCACTGACTGTAGGGCTCTTGTCAAGCAGAATAGTCTCATAAAAGTCTTGATGTTCCTTGGTGTAGAATCTGTAGTCTACAACTTCATTATCCTCTGGGAATAAGGATCTATGGCTCTCCACTCTCTCATTCCATAATCCTTCCTCTTCTTCATGTCCTCAGCAAGCAGATGGCTGGTATTGTGCTTAGGAAGGTGTGGCCTCAGCTTCATCAAAACTAACAATGCTTCCTCCTTAGGTTCTCTGGGGGTATAACCTTTGTTCTTGGCAGAAACTGGGATGTCTTTGGAAAACCTCTTGGGATTTGGAGCAGTGGATTTCTTGGGTGCAGCTGGCTTGTTCCTGGATGAGGCCTGGCTTGGCGTAGACTTCGAACAACATGTATTGGTAGCTGGCTCTTCCTCTTCCTCAACCTCAGCTAGATCTTCATACATTGAAGTTGGTCTTACAACAACATGTATGATCCTTTTTCTGCCTTTCTTCTTCTCTCCTGCCTTCTTGTGCATAGACTTCCCTAGGGGTCAACAATCAATGTTGCCCTAGCAATCTCATGTGCTTTCATAGCCTCTAAACTGGCATACTACTTCCTTACTACCTTTCTTGTTGAGTTAGCCTCATTAGCAGGCTTCTTGGCAGCCTTGTCTGCTTTGTCCTGCTTTGGCTTGGTAGCAAACTCATTTGGCACAAAATCAGAGTCCTCTTCATCTGAGTTCAGCTTCCTCCTGGCTCTACTTGCTGCCTTGGGAAAATCTGGTGAGCTAGGAACGTCATCATAAGAATATGAGCTACTCTTAGGACTAGTGCCTAGATCTGCATCAATGATAGGCTCTCTGAGATCATTCTGGCTGTCCATTGAGTCTGACATCTCTGACCCTGTGAAAAGAGTATAGAAGAGAAAATAGGTTGAGAATCACAAAACATAGAAGTTTTAAAAGTTTGAGCAAAGTAAACCTTAGTTTTAGCTTTCTGGAGAACAAAATTTAGTAGCACCGAGTCAGAATTTTGGGATTCACCGAGATAGATGGTCTTCTTCACAGAGACTTGGTAGTCACTTCGGTGACAACAAAGGAAACCACTCGGTCTCACCGAGACCGTTCTCAGAAACCCTAGATCCAAAATCGGTGGAACCAATTTTTGCGACTCGGTGACACCAAGAGTTGTTCTGCGGATGGCTAACCCTAACTTTTTCTTCGTTCGCTATTCTACAAGAACTTCTGGTGTGGCAGGAGGATTGTGTAGGATCCCAGTGACCTTGATACAACATTCTTGGTGGAACCAAAAATGTGAATTTGCATAACAGAAAGTTGGCAACCTAAACTCGGTGGCACCGGTATGGAATCGGTTGCAATAAAGTGGCCAGGGTTTGGCAGAGTCTGTCTAGGTACTGGAATCAGTGGCACCGAAGTGGGATAGTTGGTTGCACCTATTTTGAGTGTTGGGTATAGAACAGACTTTGGTGGGAGAGTTTTGTGGATGTTTTTGGCAACTATCATTTGTGCACGTTTGAGCATATTGTTCACCAACAAAACCTTACCCCGTTTTAATAGTATTAGCTTTCCTATGGACTCAAAGTGATTTCTCACAAATATAAAATGTAGAGTCCTCTTTCTTGAAGCTTGGCCAACCTATTTCCTTGCATCTTGGGGTTTCTCCACAATCTCCTTTTTGCCAATCCTCCCATTGAACATTTCCTGAAATATACTTAGTGGATACATTGGTTCAATGACTTATATGTTGTTATTAATTACCAAAACCACCAAGGGAGCAAATGTGCTTTCGATCTCCCCCTTTTTGGTAATTGATTACAACATATAGATCAAAGCTTTGACATATGATAAAATCAATGAGATTAATCGTCGCGTTGAGAGGTATGTGATAAGCTAGAGCTCCCCCTAAATTTGTGCATTATTTTGAACTTGCGTTTGAATGCAAATGCACAATCGATTAGGTATATGGGGTACTTCTTCCATGTCACATACAACTTGGTGGTGTGCGAGAATAATTAGAGTGAATAACATGGCACAACACACATAAGTAAGGGTGAATGATCATCTCATGAGCATTAGGATGATAGGAAATAGTAGCATCACCCATAACATAGTAGCATAACACAAACACAAAAGTATCTCATATCAAATCAAAAGAGCCAAATGTTTTGAAAAGCAAGTAAAAAGACAAATCGCTCTCTCGCTCGAAGCCTATAGATCTATATACACTTCTCCCCCTTTGGCAACAAGTTACCAAAAAGTTCAAAGGCATACATCTAAGCGTTCTCGGGTGCATCTCCTCTGGTTGTTGATGAAGGAGTCGAGATGACAACATCGGCGAAGATCTCTGCAGATGTCGTAGATGGAGCTGGAGTGGTCATTGATGGAGCTGATGTTGATGGAGCTGATGGAGCTGTTGGAGCTGGCACTGTGGTTGATCTGGCCTGAGGAGTGAATTGAGTGCTTGTCCCTAGAGGTGATTCCTCCTCATCATCATCATCATCATCATCATCTGAAGTAAAAGAGACTTGAGGGATTTTCACGGAGTCAACTTCATGCTGAAGTTCTATGACTATCTTCGTCAGCCCGTCCACTTTATCAATAAGGGACTTGATTTTGGTCTCAAAGATCCTGACAAGACTATTTTGGTTATCCAGAATCCCCTTAATGTCCTTTTGCATGCTCTGAACAGATGATATCAGCAAATCCATTTGCTCGCTCCTAGATCGAGGGGCTTGAGCACTAGTGGCTCTCACTGTCTCTGCTACTTCCTGAGATGTAGCAGAAGTGGGATGATCAGCTTCCATCACCACGACGTTGTCCTCTAGATCTGGCTGTAGGGGCAAATGTGGGTGATCCAGGGCAAAGATGTGCTTCTCCAGTCTTGAGTTTATGAGCATCTGGATGTAGGGTGCATAACAGCATGAGCACTTCTGATCAGCAGCAACCCTCTTGATTGTCTCTACAATCAAGTCCATGACTCTGATCCTGGTGTGAGTGTCAAGATGGATCAACAGGTTGATGGAGTGGCCTCAGATCATCTTGTCATATCTGGACTTGGGCATCAGGGTATGCCTCAAAATGGTGTTGATAGTGCGTAGGCCAGCCTAGAGAAAGTAAATGGACCCTAGCTAGTGAGACTTCACTTTGTCAGTAGGGATCTCCTTATACATGTTGGCCATAGCATTGTGACTAGCCTTGGATTCTGAGTAGACATCTAGGTCATCATCCTGTGCTTCAGGAACTCCTAAGATCTTTGCCCATTCCTCAACAGTTGATTCATATCGGGCACCTTCAGTCATCCACACAATTCTACCATCTCCGTAGAAGTGTGCAGTGGAGTAGAACTGCATGATCATCTCGTCATTCCATGCTATGAATTCTCTGCCTATGAATTCATCAAGACCAATGCAATGGAAGTTGTCCTGGACACTTGGAAAGTATTCCTCATTCTCCTTGATGTACTTCGAATCAACGTATCGCATATCGCTAACAGCTGGACTCTTGTCAAAGAGCACAGTCTCATAGAAGTCCTGCTTCTCCTTGGTATAGAACCTGTAGTCCACAACTGTTTTCTTTCTTTGGGCATAAGGATCAATAGCTCTCCATGCCCTCAGTCCTGAGTCCTTCCTCTTCATGTCCTCAGATACTGGATAGCTGGCATTAGGAATAGGGAGGTGTGGTCTAAGCTTCATTAACGTTGTCAGATCATCACCAGCTTCAGCTCTGGAGGCATTCCCTTTGTTCTTCTCAAAGGCTGGAATCTGCCTAGTGGTCCTGTTGGGCTTCTCAGTAGCCTTCTTGGATGTGCTGGTTTTGGGCATAGCATCATACATCAACTTCTTTGCCTTCTTCTTAGGAGGAGCCTTTGCTGGCTCAACCTCCTCTTCCTCAACATCAGCAGCTTCTGGATCCTCAAACATGGAGGTAGCCCTGCCAATCACATGAATGATCCTCTTCCTGGCCTTTTTCTCTCCCGCCTTCTTAGGCATAGCTTTCTTGGGGATCTCAACAGAGACAGTTGCTCTGGCAGTCTCATAAGCCTTGAAGGTTGAAGCTGGTGCATATATTTTGTTGACAACCCTTCAAGAGGAAGTAGCTTCAGTTGCAGCTTTCTTGGTAGCCTTCTCTTGCTTCTTAGCAAGAACCTCCTCAGGGACAAAGTCTGAATCTTCTTCTTATGAGTTCAACCTCTTTCTGGTTCTGGTGGTAGCCTTGGGCAACCCATGTGAGATGGGGGTGCCTGGATCTGAGAATGAACTGGGCTCTGGGCTTGTGCCTGAACTCATGTCTGCTCTCTGCTCTGACCTGTTCTGACTGTCTTCTGAATCTGACATGCTGACCCTATGAATAGAGTGTAGATGAGCAGAAGTAGATGAGTCATCACAAAATGAGGCTATTTTTTGAAATTTGAGCAATGAGTTTTTCAAAAGTTTTGCAATCTTTCACATACATATCGGTACAGCCGAAATGAAATTTTCGGTGGGGCCGAGACAGACCAACTCCTTAACAGGAACTTGGCAGCCTTTTCGGTAGGACCGAAAAGAGCCACTCGGTTCCACCGAGTCAGTTCTCAGAAACATAGAAATGTATATCGGTGAGACCGATATACTCGTTTCGGTTCCACCGAGATGTATCGACCGGACAACAAAACCCTAGAAAATCCATCTAACTTGAGATTTTCCAATTTCTAGTGGATAGATGAATGAACAATAGGTGGCTTATAGAGAAACAAGGTCCAATGCGCAAGAATTAGAATGGGAGTGCACTAGAGATCGAATCCGTACCCTAGCTTGGCACGAATCCTCTATGGCAGCGATGTTTGTGAAGATTACGTCGACAGCGGCGATTCCCAGCGGCGGAGGAGCTCAGGAAGTCAAGGGCGATGACCAAGGGTCTTTGGAACGACAGCTTAGGGTTTTGGAGCGCGACGTATGAAGATGAAATTTCAAAACGTCAGGGTCCAGAGTTATATACCCACCACTGTCCGTGACACCCATTCTAAGTTTTCGCTGTCACCAAGTTCCTCAACTGTCAGCTGACAGGGACGCTCGGTGTAACCGAGAAAATGGAATCGATGATACCGAGATTGAAAAACCAGATCAACCCTAGGCAATCGGTGAGACCGAGATTTTGGTGTTGGTTCCACCTAGTTGCACCTGGGAGGTTTTAATGGTTAGTCCTTGTCGATACGGAACTCCGAGTGCTCCACACACAGAGGGATCGAAAATCACTTGTTCAAATTTTGTGATGCAGCATGAATGGAATATGAGATGAGAAAGCATAGATAGCTAAAGAGTGGTCCTAGGCATTCTTTTCCATCCAATTGGCAAAAGATAAATCAAAAGCCAAATAGCAACAATTGGATATCCTTGAATGAGAAAATAAATGCAGACCAACATGCTCACACAATAAGATGTCAAAAGAAATCATGACGAACATGCAAAAACACACTAGCATCTAACAAGCACTTGGGCGATGACAACGTCATCTATATATGAGTATTTGACTTAGGAGCCAAGTAAGAGTACTTGATCATAGGTCATACTCATCGTTTAAGCACAAGTGGGGTTACCACTTTTTCATAAAGCATTTAATGTTGTCACATGTTAAGTGTAACGACCCGACCTGAAAGGTCAAGTCTCCGGTGTTTCCGTACCATCCCAAGATCATGCTGGTACACACACGGTACATCAATGTATATATCAAAGGGAAATCACACAGCATTATATTAATCGAAATCTCATATCGAGTCCTTTATTACAATAATATTACAATAAAGTGGCTAAAATCCAACTCATGAGAATATCTAAATCTTGCGGAAGCGTCGACGGTAGATGAGTCCATCCGACTCCAAGGGCATCTCACTGAGCATAGAACGTGTCCTCACTCCTGGTCGGACAAGTACTCTGCAACATGATACGTTGCAGCCGTGTAGGTCAGCATATGGAATATGCCGGCAAAGTCACAGTAGAGGTGTGAAAATAATCAGCTAGTCTATATGCATATATGGCAGGTGGGGTGGTAAGTTTTTTTGCGTAAAGCCAAGTTTTTTCCTACATCAAAAGAAGGGTTAAGCAAAATATTACTAAGTTGGTTGATTAATGGGATGGTTCCACCAACCAATTCTCATACCCAAAATTATTAAATACCCATATCATCATATTATTTGTGTTGAGAGTTCCGGAAGTTCCAATTCCTTTGGCTCAAGTCGTCCATGACCGTGGACACGGCTAATCGATTAGGTTTGAAATACTCTGCAGATTTTTGCACACGTTCCCCACAAGATTTGGTCGCCTCCGTTTGATTTCTCGCACTTCAGGGTGTTTGAGAAACGGATGACCAAAACATGGTCTTCCAAAGGGTTTCCCTGCGACTCTGACGATGCCCATCCTTTCCTACCGTTCTTCTACCTCTCGTAGCACCGCCTGTCCAGGGTCACCACGATATCCAACCAAGCCAGAGCCCATAATGACTTGTGGCTGTGCAGGTAAGCCTTGGGTTTTGAAGCACCCATCCATCTCTTTGTGCCTGGGTGGACCTTTCCGCGTGAATACTGGCCATCTCCAGCATCACCTAGGCTAACCACTGGTTTCTCCAGGGTGCCGTTCAACCATCATCCACCCAGAGGTATGTTGAAAACTTGGAGTCTTGAAATCTTGCTCATTATGTAGGTCTTGAAATTATTAACTCTCTCAACTCTCATGAATCACACAACCAACCCCGTCTACTAATAGCATAGCAAAAGGTAAAACAACGTTTCCCGGGGCCAATGTGTCAAAGAGGTTGAGGGGGGTACCTACCACATGATACTATTACAATGTAACCAAATTTCCAACTAACCTATCTTGCATGCAACTGGGGAGATGGTAGAACTAATGCATATAAAACATGGATAAAACATGATCAAAGTGACTTGCCTGATTGATGATCTTCGTACGTGAGTGACTCTAAGTAACAAGCTTCGCACTCCGGATAATCTAACGAAACAAACAAATGCTCTCAAATAAGCATACAACCAAAATAACTACTCATAACATTCAGCAAAGAAGTACTAAACAATCAAGGCAAACAATGCACAAAAGTCTCTAGCAAGCAAAACACACAAAGTTTTGTTTTCCAAAGGGGATGATGAAAACACTTCTACATAATAAAACTATTTTGAAATAACAAGACAATTGTTGACAGCAAGGCAACAATAGAATATTTTACTATTAAAGTAAACAAAGTCAATTTAAGTTTGTTGGGAAAACCCTAGTAAAGTTTATAAAAGTTTTGATAAACACTATATGAATCAACTATAGTTGTACTAACAAAAGAATGAAAACTAAACTTATTTTTTATTTGTGAAACATGTTCTTAACAGGAAATAATTTACAATTAAATCTGTCTTAGAAAACAGAATTAAAATATACAAAACTTTGTTTGAAAACAAAACTATTACTAGTTAGTTGTTTTAATCAAAGTAAACCTATTTGAAAATAAGTTGTGATTCCTATGTTAAATAAAATTAAACTAAGCAAATTTATATTTTTATTAACAGTGAGTGAAAACACTAAATGTTTACTAACAGAACCTAATAAACAAATAAAACCAAATTCTAAATCAAACTAATTAAAATTAGGTATATAAAACTATATTGTAATACTAGGCAGATTCTGTTTTTGGTTAAAACATTAATCAAATATATCCTGAAAATCCTCAAACTAAACATGAAGATAATCCTAACTAATATCAAACAGTAGCAAAAAGATTCACATCAAAATCTATTTTCAAACTCTAGTTATTCAGATTTGAAGATTTTGAGCAAATTTGATTCAATTCAAATTTTATAGTTCAAATTTGAAATTTAAAAGTACAGGGTGAAACTACATGAAAAATGTGAGCTAATGCAAAAAGAATCAACTTAAAACACTAAATAGATTAAAAGATATAGCTAAAACAAAATTAGAATAGGTTCTGTTTTCTAAAAAAAAATCAGAAAAAAGTGAAATTCTACCGGTCGGCCAGGGGGTGACGTGGCGCGATCCTACTGGCTGGCTAGCACGGGCGTTAGATGGTTACGGGCGGACGACCGATGCTAGGAAGATACCGGTTCGGTTTTAAGTGACTTCTAATCGGGGCCGTCGGATTCGAATCGGAGGGAGGGGAGTGACGACGACGACTTACCGGTGGGGGGAGGGGATCTCCGGCGAGTGGTGAAGCCGGTCGGTGGTCGGAGATGCTCGGGGATGCGTCTCTGGTGGTCGTTGGCGACGTCGAAAAAGTCCGGACGGTGGCGGTGGTCCTCCTCCGCCGGTTGGTGGTGTCAGAAAGGGGAGGGGAGGTCGGAGTCATCGGCAATGGCGATGGGGAGATCCGGTGGTGGTGTCAACTCCGGCGAGAGATCTGTGACGGTCTGGCGACTGGGAGGAGGTCTCGGGGTGGGGAATGGATGCGGGGTGCCGGGGCTCTTATATAGCCCGGAGAGAGGGCTCGGGATGGAAGGGGTACGGGAGATCCGGCGAGAGGGAGAAATTGCCGGCGTCGCGGGGAGGAAGGGGATGACCGAGCGAGGGTAACGGTCGGTCGGGGGGTGGGGTCCAGCGTCAGTGAGAGAGAGACGTGTCCGTTGCGCGCGGTCGGCCGGCTCGTAGTTAATGCGCGAATAAAACCTGTGGGCCGGCCCGTTTAATACCGGAAACGGTTACCGTTTCTTTTTAATAATTTTCCAGAGACATTCAAATACATTTAAAGCATTCAAATCGTCTCTAAATATAGGGGTATTATATATCAAAATTAACAGAATAATAAATGCTATTTAATGAACATTTCTATTCTGTCATTTGAATACTTTGAAAAAAATAATATTTTCAGAAATTGCCTAATTGTTTTTAAACCCTTTTTGCAAATATTTTCAAAATAACCCCCTGGTTATTTTTGTTCAAATAAACCACCAATTAGTCCCTGGTGTGGAGTGTCATGTTACTCCTCTCTTATTTTGAACATTTAACCAAAATTTCAAATAGGGGAAGGCAACATAGGGAAAAGTAGAAAGGGCTTTCAGAAAATCAGAAAAGGCATTTCAACTAACACATAAAATCAAGCAGTGGTGATGATAGATGCATAGCTATATTCATAAAATTCCAAAATGGAATTTTGGGATGTTACATTAAGAGATGCTTCGGCTCAAGAATTAGAGTAAAGCTCCCCCTTAATGTGACATCCCCCCATAAGAGGGATAAACTAACCTTGGGTTTTGTTGATGAAGACTTCATGTTGGTGAGGTAGTTGTGGATGCTCAATGTTGACGAAGATCACCAAGAGTTGGGAGCATCCTTATTGTTTCCTTACTCCTCTCACCTACATGGGTTAGTCCCAACATACAAGAGACAAATAAAAGGATATCTATGGACATGGAGTGCAAAGCATGTGTTATGATGTCCATTGATTTGTTGATTACCTTGCCCCTTGCTCACCTTTGAGGGAATGTGTGACTCCTTGAACTATTGCATTGAGTTGATGTTGAGTGCAAAAAGTTCTTGGCAATAATGAATGTGAGTGAATTTCATTGGCCGAGTCACCCCTCAAAAACTTACTAGTTCTTTTTCTTGGGAACCCACATCAAGTTGATGGGGATCCTTGGTGTTGAAGTGGCCTTTGTAGTAGTTGAGCTTTAAGTAGCCTTGGGAACCCACTCCACCAAAGCTAGGGGTTTATCTTCATATGAGTCAATGTCATCTTGAAGCTTGTTCTTGCCCTTGAGCTTGTGGTCTGGTGGTGGAAGGTCATCTTGAGTGTTTGTACCCTTGGGAAGAGTATTTTCATACTTCTCCTTTTGAGGAACAAACTTGGACTTGGTATATTGACTTTCTTCCCACTCAACTCCATTAGCGTTGAAGTAGCCAACACCATGATTCTTCCGGTATCCTCCGTGCTTGCGTACAATTTCCTCAAATTGCTTACATCCGGCAAGACTCTTGTAGATACCTTTTTCTATAATTCCTTTCAATAAAGCATTTTCTTGCTCAAGTGTAACTTGGCTAAGAGAAGCATCATTAGTGGAATCAATAGAACTACTAGAAGCAACATCATTGGATTTATCACTTTTATTGTTGCTACTAGATGAAGAATCTTTCTTGACTTTGTTACTAGATTGCTTAGTTTTAACTTGAGGCATGAAAGTAGACAAGAGTAGTCGTTTGGCTAGATAAGATGAGGTCTTCTTCCGGAGATCGTCATTGGTAGCTTTGAGAAACTCATGCTCTTGCTCCAAGTTGAGCTTCTCGAAGCGTAGCTTCTCATGAGTTCTCACAAGCTCTCTATGATCTTCGAGAGTAGATTCATGAGCTAACTTAAGAGTGTTTAGTTCTTTAGTTAGTTGTTCTATTTTCCTCTTATCATCATCAATTGACTTATCTTGACTAGCATGAGAATTATCAAGTTCATTTTGATCACTATCACTAGTTTTATCACAAAGTAAGTCATCATCACAAAGTAAATCATCTTCATCACTATCAAAATCAAGATATTCGGGTTGTGATACCTTGGGGCCTTTAGCCATGAAGCAACTTCCACTCCCTTCATTTTGTGAATCAAATAGATCATAGGAGTTGGTAGTCACTAGAGCAATTCCAGCAACACCATCATCTTGACTATAGTCGGAGTCGGAGTGATAGCTTCTCTCAGAGTTGTTGTCGGAGTCAGAGTCGGAAACCCATTCACCAACATGAGCTTGATGTTTTCTTCTTGTGTAGCTCTTGGTGTACTTGTCCTTCTTCTCCGAATCTCTACTTCTCCTTGAGTGTCTTCATTCATAACGATCATCTCTACTCCTTCTCTCTCTTTGTGGTTATTCATTCCTTGAGCTTCGTCTTCGAGGTGACTCTTCTCTTCTTTTGTAAGGAGCCATGCACTCATTTGAGTAGTGTCTGGGCTTCCCACAATTGTAGCAATTGCGTTCACGACTTGACGAACGCTTCTCTTCATATCTTGAGTTGGAGTTTCTTTCTTTGCTTCTATTCTTGTAGAGCTTGTTGAATTTCTTGACCATGAGGCTTATTTGTTCATTAGTGACAAGGTTGTTGCTTGAACTTGTGGGAGCATCACTTGTGGCTTTGTAAGCACCGCTAGACTTGTGATGAAGCTCTTCTTTATCTTTGAGTGTCATCTCATGAGCAACAATCCTTCCAATGACTTCCGTAGGCTTGAGATCTTTGTAGTTTGGCATCATTCGGATTAATGTGCACACGGTGTCGTATTTCTCATCCAATGCTCTAAGTATCTTATTGATGATGAATTTGTTGGTCATTTCTTCGCTTCCTAAGCCGGCAATCTCGTTGGTGATGAGAGCTAGCCTAGAGTACACCTATGTGACTCCTTCACCATCCTTCATCTTGAACTTGTCAAGTTGACCTTGAAGAACATCTAACTTGGATTCTCTCACGGACTCGGTTCCTTCATGCATATCAACCAAAGTATCCCAAGTCTCCTTTGCATTCTCAAGACGGCTGATTTTGTTGAATTCTTCGGGCATAAGCAGTTGAAGAGAATGTCACATGCTTGAGCATTGTCCTGCAACATCTTCAATTCGTCCGCGGTTGCTTCACGATCTAGTTCCCGTCCATCCGCAAAGAACTCACCTTGCAAGCCAACAGGAACAACAACCCAAACGGCAGGGTTATGACCAAGAATATGCATTTTCATTTTATGCTTCCAACTAGCAAAATTAGTGCCATCAAAGTACGGACCTCTATGGTGATAACTTCCCTCACTAGACGCCATACTCCTCCTAGGTTGTGAGACCTAAGCAATGGAGACCAATGCTCTCATACCACTTGTAGGATCGAAAGTAGGTCTAGAGGGGGGGAGGGGGTGATTAGACTACTTGACCAATTAAAGGTTTTGCCTATACCAAATTTTATGGTTGACAGTTTTTAGCATTTCATGGAAATTCAACTACACCCTACACATGCAAGTCTAAGAATATATAGCAACACAAAGTAACAACAAGCATGTATAGAAGGGATAGGGTAGGAAGATCAAACGCAATTGTGGCCACGATGATTTTTCCTGTGGTTCTGATAGGTGGCGCTATCGTACATCCATGTTTATGGAGTCTTCAACCCACGGAGGGTAACGGTCGCGAGAGTCCACGGAGGGCTCCACCCAAAAGGGTCCATGAAGTAGCAACCTTGACTATTCCATACGGCTTTCGTCCACGAAGGACTAGCCTCACTATGGGGTAGATCTTCATGAAGTAGGAGATCTCCTTGCCCTTACAAACTTCTTGGTTCACTCCACAACACGAAGTAGGAGGCTCCCAAGCGACACCTAACCAATCTAGGAGGCACCACCCTCCAAAAGGTAATAGGCTCGGTAATGATGATGAACTCCTTGCTCTTGTTCTTCAAGATGATAGACTCCTCAACACACAATCTCTCTCTCATGGGTTTGGCTTGGTAGAAGAGATAGGATTGGTGGAAAGGAACTTGGGGAGGCTAGAAATCAAGATCCATATGATTGGAGTGGAAGATCTTGACCTCAACACAAGGGTAGGTGGTTCTCTCTCAGAAAATCTGATAGGATAGGTATGGAATAGTTCCGAGTGCTTCTCTTTCGAGTGAGTGGTGGTGAAGGGGTATATATAGGCATCCCCAAAAATCCAACCATTACACACAAAATGACCAACTCGGTGACACCGATGTGTTAATCTCGGTGGTACCTAAGTGACCAAAAGGTGGCAACTTTTGAATCTCGGAGGGACCAATATACAATTCTCGGTTGCACCGATAAGGTGACCAATGGTCAGATTTCCAATCTCGGTGACGTCGATACAACATTCTTGGTGGAATCGAAAATGTGAATTTGCGTAACAGAAAGTTGGCAACCTAAACTCGGTGGCACCGGTATGGAATCGGTTGCAACAAAGTGGCCAGGGTTTGGCAGAGTCTGTCTAGGTACTGGAATCAGTGGCACCAAAATGGGATAGTTGGTTGCACCGATTTTGAGTGTTGGGTATAGAACAGACTTTGGTGGGAGAGTTTTGTGGATGTTTTTGGCAACTATCACTTGTGCACGTTTGAGCATATTGTTCACCAACAAAACCTTACCCCCTTTTAATAGTATTGGCTTTCCTATGGACTCAAAGTGATTTCTCACAAATATAAAATGTAGAGTCCTCTTGCTTGAAGCTTGGCCAACCTATTTCCTTGCATCTTGGGGTTTCTCCACAATCTCCTTTTTGCCAATCCTCCCATTGAACATTTCCTGAAATATACGTAGTGGATACATTAGTTCAATGACTTATATGTTGTTATTAATTACCAAAACCAACAAGGGAGCAAATGTGCTTTCAGATTGCAGATGGTGGCTTATCGATGAAAGTATCCCAATGCGCAAGTATCAGACAAAGAGTGAAAGGGCAGATCGGATCATACCCTAACTTGGTGAAGATCCGCTATGACGACGACAGCAGAGTGGATTCCTGTCGACGGTGAGGATCCCAGCGGTGGAGGTGCTCGGGGAAGCAAGGGCGATGACCAGGGGTACAGGTGTGGAAATTTGGGGCATGAGAACACAATTTTTAAAGATTCTATTTCGAAGCGTCGGGTCCACTGAATATATACCCCTCACTGTCAGTGTCACCGCTACTAAAATTTTTGTGCTACCAAGTTCCATTGTTGTCAATTGACATGGAAACTCGGTGCAACCAAGATTATGGTATTAGTGGTACCGAGGTGCAAAATTGGATCAACCCTAGGCCAATAGGTGGAGCCGAGAATTTTGTGTTGGTCACACCCAGTTACATTGTTGGGAGGTTTTGGAATGCAGCCCTTGTCGATATGGAACTCGGAGTGCATCGCACACAGAGGGATCGAGAAGTGCTTGTTCAAGTTCAGTGATGTAGCATGGATAGAACTCGATATGAGAAAGCATAGATAGAAAACGATAAAATAAAACAAAATAGCAACAATTGGATGTCCTCGAATGGATAAAGAAATGCATACCAACATGCTCACACAATAATATATCGAATGACATCATGACAAACATGCACATACATTCTAGCATCTATCAAGCACTTTTGGCGATAAGACATAGTCATCTATATGTGAGTATATTGACTTAGGAGCCAAGTAAGAATACTTGATCATAGGTCATACTCATCATTTCAGTACGAGTGGGGTTACCACTTTTACATAAAGTTCGTTAATGTTGTCACATGCAATGAAATGCTTTGACTCAAGTCTTAGAGTAAATCTCCCCCTTGATGTGACACCCCCTTGAGAGGGATAAACTAACCTTGGGTTTTTTCGATGAAGACTTCATGTAGGTGAAGTAGTGATGGATGCTCAAAGTTGATGAAGATCACCATGAGCTGGGAGCATGCTTGTTTTTCTTACTCTTCTCACCTACATGGGTTAGTCCCAACACAAAAGAGACAAATACAAGGATATCTATGGACATGGAGTGCAAAGCATACATGATGATGTCCATGGATTTGTTAATTACCTTGTCCCTTGCTTAACTTTGAGGGAATGTGTGACTCCTTGAACTATTGCATAGTGTTGATGTTGATTGCAACTAGTCCTTGCCAATAATGAATGTGAGTGAACTTCATTGGCGGAGTCACCCCTCAAGAACTTCTCTAGTTCTTCATCTTGGGGACCCACATCAAGTTGATGGGGATCCTTGGTGCTGATGTGGCACTTGTAGAAGTTGAGATTGAAGTAGCTTTGGGAACCCACTTGACCAAAGCTTGGGGTTCATCTTCATATCAGTCAATGTCCTCTTGAAGCTTGTACTTGCCCTTGAGCTTGTGGTCTTGTGGTGAAAGGTCATATTGAGATTTTGTTCCCCTGGTAAGAGTATGTTCATACTTCTCCCTTTAAGGTACAAACTCTGGCTTGGGGTATTGACCTTCTTCCCATTCAACTCCATTTGCATTGAAGTAGCCAATGCCATGGTTCTTCCGATATCCTCCGTGCTTGCGTACAATTTCCTCAAATTTCTTACACCGGCAAGACTTTTGTAGATACCTTTATCTATAGTCCCTTTCAATAGTTCATTTCTTGCTCAAGTGTAACTTGGCTAAGAGAGTTATTAATGGGATTAATAGAACAACTAGAAGCAATATCATTAGATTTATTATTTTTATTTCTACTAGTTGAAGAACCTTTCTTGCCTTTGTTACTAGTTTGCTTAGCCTTAACTTGTGGAATGAATGTAGACAAGAGAAGTTGTTTGGCTAGATAAGAGTAAGTCTTCTTTTGAAGATCGTCATTGATAGCTTTAAGGAATTCATGCTCTTGCTCCAAATTGAGCTTCTCGACGTGGAGCTTCTCATGTGTCCTTACAAGCTCTTTATGAAATTGTAGAGTAGACTCGTGGGCTAACTTACGAGTGTTTAGTTCTTGAGTTAGTCGCTCTATTTCCAACTTATCATCATCACATGACTTATCTTGACTAGAATGATTAATAACAAGTTCATTTTGACTAATATCACTAGATTTGTCAAAAATAGCAAGTCATCATCTCCTAGCAAGCCATCCTCATCACTATTGAAATCAAGATACTCGGGGTGTGATACCTTGGGGCCTTTATCCATGAAGAAACTTCCACTCCCTTCATTTGGTGAATCAAATATGTCATAGGAGTTGGTATTCACTAGTGCAAGTCTGGCAACACCTTCATATTGACTATAGTTGGAGTTGGAGTGATAGCTTCTTTCGGAGTGGTTGTCGGAATCGGAGCCGGAAACCCATTCACCAATGTGAGCTTGATGTCTTCTTCTTGAGTAGCTCTTGGTGTACTTGTCCTTCTTCTCCGAGTCCCTACTTCTCCTTGAGGGTCTTCATTCATAACAGTCATCTCTACTCCTTCTCTCTCTTCGAGGTGATTCATCTCTTGAGCTTCGTCTTCTAAGTGACTCTTCTTTTTCCTTTGTAGAGGAGCCGTGCACTCATTGGAGTAGTGTCCGGGATTCCCACAATTGTAGCAGTTTCGGTCACGACTTGACAAACGCTTCTCTTCATATATTGAGTTGGAGCTTCGATCTTTGGTTCTATTCTTGTAGAACTTGTTGAATTTCTTGACCATGAGGCTTATCTGTTCATTGGTAACAAGGTTGTCGCTTGAAGTTGCGGGAGCATCACTTGTGGATTTGTAAACACCGTTAGACTTTTTGCAAAGCTCTTCTTTGTGTTTGAGTGTCATCTCATGAGCAACAATCCTTCCAATGACTTCCGTAGGCTTGAGATCTTTGTAGTTGGGCATCATGTGGATCATTGTGGACACGGTGTCGTATCTCTCATCCAAAGCTCTAAGTATCTTCTTGATGATGAATATGTCGATCATTTCACCGCTTCCTAAGCCGTCAATCTCATTGGTGATGAGAGCTATCCTAGAATACATATCCGCGACTCCTTCACCATCCTTCATCTTGAAATTTTCAAGCTGACTTTGAAGAACATCCAACTTGGATTCTCTCACGGATTCAGTACCTTCGTGCATATCAACTAGAGTGTCCCAAATTTCCTTGGCATTCTTAAGACGACTCGTTTTGTTGAATTCTTCGGGGGCATAGACAGTTGAAAAGGATGTCTCATGCTTGTGAATTGTTTTGCAACATCTTTAATTCTTTTGCGGTCCCTTCACGATCCGGTTCCCTTCCATCACCAAAGAATTCACCTTGCAATCCCACACGAACAACAACCCAAACGATGGGGTTATGACCAAGAATATGCATTTTCATTTTGTGCTTCAAACTAACAAAATTTGTACCATCGAAGTATGGACCTATACGATGATAATTTCCCTCGCTAGACGCCATACTCTCCTAGGTTGTGAAACCAATACAATGGAGATCAAAGCTCTGATACCACTTGTAGGATCGAAATTATATCTAGAGGGGGGTGATTAGACTCCTTGACAAAATAAAAATTCTACCTTTTCCCAATTTTAAGTGTTGACAGATTTAAGCAATGATGGAAAGTCAAGCACACCCCACACATGCATGTCTAAGAGCATAGCAGTGGAAAGTAAAGACAAGCATATGTAATAGAGGATAGGGAGGAAGATCAAACGCAATTTTGAGACATAGAGATTTTTCCCGTGGTTCCGATATGTGGTCCTATCGTACGTCCATGTTTATGGAGACTTCAACCCATGGAGGGTAACAATCGCGAGAGTCCATGGAGGGCTCTACCCACGAAGGGTTCCATGAAGAAGCAACCTTATCTATTCCATGATGGCCTACGTCCACGAAGGACTATCCTTACTCGGGGTAGATCTTCACGAAGTAGGCGATATCCTTGCTGTTACAAACTTCTTGGTTCAACTCCACAACACAAAGTAGGAGGCTCCCAAGTGACACCTAACCAATCTAGGAGGCACCACCCTCAAAAAGGTAATAGGCTTGATAATGATGATGAACTCCTTACTCTTGTGCTTCAAGGTGATATACTCCTCAACACTCAATCACTCTCTCTGAGATTGGCTTTGGTGGAAGAGATTGATTGGGTGTAAAGCAACTTGTGGAGGCTAGAAATCAAGATCCATATGCTTGGAGTGGAATGGCTTGATCTCAACACATGAGTAGGTGGTTCTCTCTCAGAAAATCAGATGGGATAAGTGGGGAACTATTTTGAGTGATTCTCTTGCGAGTGAGTGGTGGTGGAGGGGTATATATAGGCATATCCAAAAATCCAACCATTACACCTTCACTTACTAACTCAGTGACACCAAAGTGTAAAACTTGGTTGTACCGAGTTGCTGAAAAGGTAGCAACTTTCGAATCTCGGTGAGACCGATATATAAGTCTCGACAGTACCGAAAAGGTGACCAACAGTCAGATTGCAAACTCGGTGGCATCGAACCAAAAACTCAGAAATTCTGATTTTTAGAAAAGGGGCAACAGAAGGTTGGCAACTGAAACTTGGTGGCACCGACGCAGAATCGGTTGTACCGAAGACTTAGGGTTTGGTTGGGATCCGCCTGAGATGAAAATCGGTAGGGCCGAGTGGAAAGATTTGGTCGCATCGATTTTGCATGATAAGCTTATGACAGACTTTTGTGGAAGAGCTTGTGGGTGTTTTTGGTGACTATCACTTGTGCTCGTGGAGCATTTTGTTCACCAACAATACCTGACCCCCTTTTAATAGTATTGGCTTTCCTATATACTCATAGTGATTTTCTCACAAAGTAAAATGTAGAGTCTTCTTGATTGAAGTTTTGCCAGTCCTATTCCTTGCATCTAGGGGTCTCTCCACAATCCTTTTGCCATCCCACCATTGAAATTTTCCTAAAATATAGTTAGTGGAGACATTAGTCCAATGCGATATATGTTGTTATTAATTACCACAACCACCAAGGGAGCAAATGTGCTTTCAGTCCGCCTCTAGCCGCTTGGATCTACCATCGCCAGTTTAGGGCAAATACACCAAGGCCACCGTCTGGGCTCGGTGCTGGCACGAATGCTCGTCGGCCCACCGATACCGCTCATAAAGCGCGAAGAATGTCCAAGGAAGGTCTTCCGTGGCGTGTCTAACATGCCGGAACATCCCGGATGGGTGTTTGTCAAGTGCAAAAATGATGGGATATGTGCTAGTTGCTTCGGTTGTGCTTCTGGATCCGACTCGTTTTGCTTCGAATCAAATATTTATTGTGTAGGATGGATGCAAATTTTGGTTTTGGGAAGAAGAATACATCAATCTAATAATAACACACAATTTAATAGATGTTCATGCATTTCTTGCTAGAGTAGACGCTAGAGATGAGACTAGATGTGCGGAAGCAACTTCTAATTCTTTAGACTTGAAGAAATACGCATTCAAGATCAAGACTCTGTAGATAAACAATTATGGTAGATGGATATCTTTTAAAATGTCTTCTTGTGTTCTTGTTTTCTTTGGTCTTACTATTCTAGTCAAAATTTGGTGAATGCATTCTAATGTATAAAAAAAATCATTGATGGAAATAACAAAAATGAGGTAAAAAATTTTATGCGGACGAGATGGGGCCGAACATGCGGCCACCCGTTGAGCATCAGACCAATGCAAATGCATATCCAAACAGACACGTCCCCATTCTCATCCCAAACGGGCGGAATTCGGATAAAACGGACATCCATTTGGGATCATGCGTTGGAGTTTCCCTTAAAAATTCATAGTGCTCACCAAGGTCAACTTGAATAGATATTCATGTGTACCACTGCTTACAACAACATGTTTGATTAACTAGGACACGTGAGAAGGGATTGACAGATGTAGCATATCCTAGAAAGGACATAACTGATGCAATCTTGACTAATGCAAATTCAGATGAACAACACGCTACAACCCCATAGTAAAATACAAAGAGCCAAATGCAAGCCATGTTTAAGAAAAGCCAAACAAATTTTTATAGAAAAAATCATACCAGTCCAGACGGAAACAATATGGTTTCTGAGCATTGAAGTCAGACCTACACTCTGTGTTGCTATGGTGGAGTTGTGAAATCTGACATCCAATTTATGATCTGAGAAAAACTGGACTGCAGATTCTTCTCACCTGCTTTTATTTGCAAAATCATTACACGAAAGCCTCAACATAGTAAAATCTTGGTCTTGACATTGTAGGGATAAAATGGTCCATAGAGGGGAAGGGAAGGAGGCGACAGAGGGTTGGAGATGCGTCCCGGCTAAGGGGCTTGTCCGGTGTGTGTGTCCGAGGTCACCGACGCGAGGAGAGACTAGAGTGAGGCACGATGTGCTCAGAGGATAGATAAGTGATAACCCGCAAGTGTAGGGAATCGTTTGTAGAATTTTTCAATAAGTAAAAGATAAGTAAGAGTGTTGAACCCAACGAGGAGCTAAATGTAGAATTAATATTCTCTCAAGTTCTACCGACCACCGGTACAACTCTACACATGCTAATGCTTACTTTACCTAGAACAAGTAATAAACTACTTTACGAGAACAAAACTAGAAGTACTTAGTAGGTGTAATAGATAGTTTTGCAAGATAATAAAGAACACAAAAAATAAAAGTTAGGTGTTGTTTCAGATAAATATTAGTTTAGTTAGTTTTTTAGTAGAAATCTTTTTGTAACACAAGAGAAATATTTGTCCCTAAACAAACGATAAGTAGATTGATAATCATCATTGCAGTTTTATAGTAGGGAGAGGCATACATTAACATACTTTTCGTACTTGGATCATATGCACTTATGATTGAAACTCTAGCAAGCACCCGCAACTACTAAAGATCGTTAAAGTAAAACCGAACCATAGCATTGACACATCAAGTCCTCTTTACTCCTATACGCAACAACCCCCTTACTCGGGTGTAAGATTCTCACTATATGTGAATCATGAATGCATTGCAACACCCTTAAGCGGGAATTCCCCCACGTGTGTGCCACATGGGAGGCACCTTAGGACAACACCAAAATAAAACATACAACTGAAACCAATCACGATCATCAATCAACCCATAGGACAAAAGAAATCTACTCAAACATAATAGGTTAGCAACACATCATTGGATAATAATATATAGCATTAAGCACCATGTTTAACTAGAGATTACAGCTGGGAAGAGAGGTTTTACACTGCTGCATAGAGGGGGAGAGAGTTGGTGGTGATGATGACAAAGTTGTTGGTGTAGATCGTCATCATGGTGTTGCCCCGACAGCGCTGCGATGCCACCGAGAGAGAGAGGGGGAGAGAGTACCCTCCTTCTTATTCTTCCTTGCCCCCCCTAAATGGAGGAGAGTTTTTCCTCTGGTCCATGGCTGCCATGGCTCCTGGAGGTCAGCAGCCCCTTCAAGATTGGATCTCTATCTCTGTTTCTATCCTGTTTTCGCGACAGTTTTCTGATTCCTTCACCGTTTCTTAAATATCCAGAGTTCTATCACTCTGATTGGGCTAAAATTTTGAGGGGATTTTAATCAGGAAAGTATTTTCTTGCAGCGAAAGAAGGGACCCAACCGACTTGAGGGGTGTACAGAAGTCAACAGGGCGTGGCCACCCCCTGGTCGCGCCCTGTTAGCTTTTGGGCACCTCAGGCACCGTCCTGCGTTGATTGTTCTTCCCAAAATTCACATATATTCCAAAATAAACCTCTATAAATTTTTATCGCGTTTGGATTTTGTTTGATATGGATTTTCTATGAAACAAAAAACATACAAAAAACAAGGACTTGCACTGGGCACTGGATAAGTAAGTTAGTCCCAAAAATAATATAAAATGTTGCCAAAAGTATATGAAAGTTCTAGAATATTGACATGAAACAATAAAAAATTATAGATACGACGGAGACATATCAACATCCCTAAGGTTAATTCCTGCTCGTCCTCGAGTAGGTAAATGATAAAAAGACATTTTTTGATGTGGAATGCTAGCTAGCATAATCTTGAACAAATATCTAATCATGGCATGAATATTAAGATACGAGTGATTCAAGGCAATTGTATATCATTTGACATAAAGACATATAGACTCAGGTTTAATAGAAAAAAATCACGTCCTTTCAAAATAACAATGCTAAAGAACGATATCCCTACAATATCATATAACCTCTCATGCTTAGTTTTCCCAGCATAAAGTATAAATCATGAGCACCCCAGTGTCAAACCAAGCAATTGGATCAAACTTCCTCTGCTTTGGTGGAAAGTTAGTATAAAGTTGAGTCATTTATTTTGGGACGAAGGGGGTACTTTTTAACGCGCTTTAGCAATTTATACATCACTCAATTCATGAGTGTGAACCATGGAAATAACATATAGGTGGAATGGAATATGGTGGTAGGTTTGAAAGGGGTAAAAGTGGAGAAGAATAAAATATCACATCAACTAGGCGAATCAACAGGCTATGGAGATGCCCATCAATCGATATCAATGCAAGGAGTATGGATTGCCATGTAATGGATGCACTAGAGCTATAAGTGTATGAAAGATCGATTGAAGCTAAGTGGGTGTGCATCCAACTTGCTTGCTCGTGAAGACATGAGGCATTTGAGGAAGCCCGTCATCGAATATACAAGCGAAGTTCTATAATGAAAAATTCCCACTAGCATATGAAAGTGACGAAACATAAGACTCTCTACATGAAGAGCATGGTGCTACTTTGAAGCACAAGTGTGAAAAAATAGGTAGTAGCACCGTCCCTTCTCTCTTTTCTCTCATTTTTTCTTTTTTCTTTCTTTCTTCTTTTTTTCCTTTTCTCTTTTTCGTCTGGAGTCTCATCCTGACTTGTGGGGGAATCATTGTCTCCATCATCCTGTCGTAACTGAGACAGTGCCCGAGTAATCAAAAGCATCACACTTCTATTTACTTATAACTCGATATGAAAAACTACTAATCAATATGACTCTATATGAATGCATCTGGTAGTGTACAAAGATGTGTAATGATCTAGCGTAGCGAGGATATAAAAAACCGGACAAGCCATGGAAATATCATGCTAGCTATCTTGTGATCATGCAAAGCAATATGACAATGAGTGTACTAGTCATATGATGCAACAGTGGAAGTTGCATGGCAATATATCTCAGAATGGCTATGGAAATTTCATGATAGGTAGGTATGGTGGCTGTTTTGAGGAAGATATAAGGTGGCTTATGTGCAATAGAGCATATCATGTCGCGGGATTTGGATGCACTTGCGATGTTTGCACCAATCCTCAAGGTGAGAAAGGGAAATGCACGGTACCAAAGAGGCTAGAAAATATGAGGTGGTGAGAGTGCGTACATCCATGTATTCACATTAGTCATAAAGAACTCACATACTTATTACAAGGTTTATTAGCTCTCTAGAAGAAAAGTACTACTCGCATGCTCCTAGGGAGGAGGTTGGTAGGAGTTAACCATCGCACACCCCCAATTATAACAACCCAAAGGATTTCAATCAAGGATAAATTATGCTCCAACTTCGTTGCATAACTAGAGACTATACATGCATGCTTCGGGAATCACAAACCTTGACTCCAATATTCCTATTAGACCACAATCATTCACCAGTACCACCACATATTACCATATTAATGTGGCAAAACTATTGTGGGGAATCAAACATATCATATTCAGTGATATACAAGTTTTATGTAGGATTTTATGACTAACTATGTGAATAACCAATTCTTGTTAACTCTCTAAATAGGTACAAGTGAAGCATGAGAGTTTAATTCTTTCTACAAAATACCACGCTCCAATAAATACAAGTGAAGAAAAATAGCATTCTTCAAATAACGGTTTTTATATGTAGCATCCAAGTTCAAACTATATAAGTGAAGCACATGAAGCATTCTATAAAGCCATAATCAAAATATATAAGTGAAGTGTAAAGAGTATTCTATAAATCAACCATGGATTTTCCAATATGAGCATGGTTCATTGTGAAAAGGTAAATAAAAGGCACACAACGCTCCAACAATTTACGCATATCATGTGAACAAAATAAAAACCGAAACACATCGATAATTGTTGAAGAAGAAAGATGGGATGCCTTCCGGGACATCGCCAAGCTTAGACGCTTGAGTATCATTGAATATTTACTTGGGATGCCTTGGGAATCCCCAGTCTCTAACTCTTGTCTCTCCTTATTCTTCTCATATTGATACCTCCTCGATCTTCGAACACTTCATCCACACAAAACTTGATAGAACTTTTATTAGAAAGGTTAGTACATATAACATCAAATCTCATCATGTCCTGCCATAACATTATTGTATAGTTATAATCCAAAATTACCTACTATATGCTATCACAATTCTATGGCTCCCAAGTCAATGGGGCTCAACAAGAACTCAGACATAAGCAGACAAAGCAACTATAACAACAATCTATGAAAAACAAGACAATATGTAAAGACACAGATGGAACGTATACTTCTATAACTCAGAAACTTCTGAAAAATTAGGATGCGATAGAAATTTTCATAGTAGTACCGTGTAAAAATTTCATAATTTTTTCATGCTCCAATAAAGTACGAAAATTCACAGACTAAAGCAAAAGTTTTTGTTTTTACACAACACGTATCAAACAAGCGATTTAAACATCCGAAAGGTAAATCTTGGCACATTATTTTCATAATACAATGGATTTGTACAAGGGGATGATTATTTTTGTTGAAAATTTTCCGTAATCTAGATTCACAAAGTTTCCATGGGCATGTACAAAAGTTCAAGGACGCCCCCACTTCAATGGTGCTCATCTTTCTGACTTTCCCTTATCTTTTTGAATTTTTAGGTTCCCCACTTTATTTTATTTCTAAAATTATTTTAAAAGCACACAATAGAATGAAATTACTCTCTAAAACTTCTGGGTTGTCTCCCTAGCAGTGCTTTCTTTAAAGCCATTAAGCTAGGCATATGGTGGTCAAGTAATTGATCCACCTGGGTCCCAAGGTATATCAAAGCCAATTTTAATTAACAATGATTTGTAATTTAGAAGTGAGAACAAAGCAACATATATCATGTAACAATAAAGTCTAACTCTCTACCTATGCATTAGCATGTCATAAAAGAACAATTCATGAACATCAAGTAAAGGCCGATACATAGCATAAGTAGTTTCTTGCAATTTTATTGTATTGAAAACATATAAAGGTGAAGATTTGGTTCCTCTCTCATAATAATTGCAAGTAGAAGCAGCAAACACATGCGTATTATATTCTTCAAAATCATCATGTGTAATATTAAAACGCAACCCGTCAACATAATCCCTAGTACGTGCAAACTTCTGCGATATAGTGTAGTTGGGAGAATTGAAAAAGATAATAGGACTATCATGTGTGAGTGCAATAGCAACAATTTCATGCTTAACATAAGGAACTATATCAAGTTCATCTCCACAAGCATAATTCATATTGTCATGATGGCCACAAGCATAGCAAGCATCAAGTTCATCAAAAAGGGATATTTCAAACGAATCCAAGGAATCATAGAAATCATCATAGCAATCATCCTTTGATATGTGCGAAGGGAAATTAAACAATGTATGAGTTGAAGTGTTACTCTCGTTAGAAGGTGGGCACATGTAGCTAATCCTCTCTTCCTCCTTTTGTTCTTCACTCTCATACTCATATTTTCATGTAATGAGCTCATAGTTTCAACAATTTGTTCTTCCATAGGTTCCTGCAAAATATTAGTATCTTCCAAGGCAGTAGACATTCTCTCACTAAATTCTTTAATATAAGCATTAGAAGCATAGTTTTCATAGCAGCATTGAAGTATGACAAAAATTTCAGATTTGTAAAAAATAGCATCATACTTTTCAATCAAACAAGCAATTTCATATGCACCCTTAAAAGCAACAAATTCTTCAAAATTTCAATATCATAATAACTGTAGATATCCTTGGCATAAGAAGATAATATTTCATTATCATTAAACTCAAATCGGTAGGGGAGGTGTTTTTCAGTGCCTTCACAACAACAAGTAAAACCATATATTTCAAATAAATTCGAAGTGTAGCAATGCAAACAGTTAATTTGATGCCATAAGAGTTGCCCTTTTTGAGATAAGTGGTGTCACAAAAATTAAGAATGCTCATTCAATGATTTTCCCTCAACTAAGCTAGTTGAGTTTTCAACACGGGCACAAAGGATCAAAGATGATCCAAGTAAAAAAGATTCAGCAGTATGGTAGATCTTGGGTTGTTCCTCAACCACTTGGTTAGCAAGTACAACTATTTTTTTGGTATTTTGCGATTCCTACCCATAACTAAAGATAGAAAACAGCTTAGAATGGAAAATAAATTTACTTAGTGATCAAGAAAATAAGCACACACAAAATATCAACCGCTACATTATTCCTCCCTGACAATGGCACCGGGAAAAGGTCTTGATAACCCACACGTGTAGGGGGTCGCTCATAGCCTTTTTCGATAAGTAAGAGTTTCGAACCCAACAAGGAGATAAAGGTTTGATTAATATTCTCGCAAGTTCTATCGACCATTGATACAACTCTACGCACGTTAATGCTTACTTTACCTAGAACAAGTAATAAACTACTTGGCGGGAAGAAAACTAGAAGTACTTAGTAGATGTAATAGATAGTTTTGCAAGATAATAAAGAACACGAACATAAAAGTTAAGTGTTGTTTTAGATAAATATTAATATAGTTAGATTTTTAGTAGAAAGCTTTTTGTAACACAAGAGAAAGATTTGTCCCTAGACAATCGATAACTAGATCGGTAATCATTATTGCAGTTTTATATGAGGGAGAGGCATACGCTAACATACTTTCCATACTTGGATCATATGCACTTATGATTGGAACTCTAGCAAGCATCCGCAACTACTAAAGACCATTAAGGTAAAACCCAACCATAGCATTAACACATCAAGTCCTCTTTACTCCCATACGCAACAACCCCCTTACTCGGGTTTAAGATTCCGTCACTCTAGCTACCCACTATAGGAGAATCATGAACGTATTGCAACACCCTTCAATAGGAATTTCCCCACATGTGCGTGGCATGAGAGGCACCTTAGGACAACGCCAAAATAAAACATACAACTCAAACCAATCACGATCATCAATCAACCCATAAGACAAAAGAAATCTACTCAAACATCATATGATAGCCACGCATCGTTGGTTAATAATATATAGCAGTAAGCACCATGTTTAAGTAGAGATTACAATGGGAAAGAGAGGTTTTAGGTGAGGTTCCAATTACCATCGTATATTTAAGTTCACCGTCAAATACTCTTATATTTTACGGTACACCATCGGCCATCTCCTGTCGGATATGCTTCGTTGGCCATTACATTAATAACCGATGGTACCATCTATTTTGATTACAATGATAGGCCGACGGTGAGTTGTCAAATATGTTGTTGCCTACACTTGGGATCTAATAGGTCGAATGCACTTATAGCCGACGGTTCACTATCAGGTGTTTATCATCCGACAACTATTGTTTATCGTCGGTTTTCTTAATAGCCAATCGTATATACAACCCCTTGAAGTTACGTATAACTGAGAGGAGAGATAAACCACCAGTTAGTGTGATTACCTATGGTGCATACACCTCTTCGGGATTCATTTAGTTGAGATGTTAGCCTGCACCTTCAATTTAGAAAGCCGCTAATACTCTAAAGCGTATGTATGCATATTTTTGTACCCATGATTTTTGTTGCGCCATAGGCGATAAACCCCTTCACGGATTAATTTCTCGAAGAGATGTTTCATGATAGGGAAGTGTGATATATAACACAATATTTCATAATATTGGCATTTCAAATAAGTCAGATAATTACACAACAACACACGACCAAAATAACATATATTATATTTAGCGTAATGTAAGTTTTACAAACCTATTGAGTTGCATATGAATTAAATTTACCATAAAATCTATCTAGGAAGTGTCCAATTCAAAACAAAATAGTAACAAAGAAGTCCAGACAATTTGCATAAGGTAAATTGCCCACAAACATCTTAATTAACCAGAGATTCGTAACTCCGATTGGGCTGAAATTTTAAGGGGATTTTTATTGGGAAATTACCTTTCTTGCAGCGATGGAAGGGTAAGGGGTGGCCATAAGCCATTACAGTGCGACCAACCCCTGGTCGCGCCCTGTTAGCTTGTGGGCACCTCGGGCACCGTGTTGTGTTGATTCTTCTTCCCAAAATTCACATATATTACAAAATAAATCTCCGTAAATTTTTATCGCGTTTGGACTCCATTTTATATGTATTTTCTATGAAGCAAAAAACACACAAAAAACAGGGATTGGCACTAGGCACTGGATAAGTAAGTTAGTCCCCAAAATAATATAAATTTTTGCCAAAAGTGTATGAAAGTTGTAGAGTATTGGCATGAAACAATCAAAATTATAGATACGAAGGAGACGTATCAATATGTTGTGCAGGGATGGCTTGCAGGCCATCGTACTGACAAGGAGGTGAAGGGATGCCACCAACCTTGTCCTTCCCAAGGCCATCCTATTGGACCCCGCAGAAACTGGGCCCCATTGGGGATGGCCATGTCTATCGTGTTCGGTGCGTCTGATGTCGCCGCTGCAAGGATGAACGGGAGTGGAGGGACAACAAGAGGGAGTAGCTCTAAATGCCGACATGGGTAGGTTTGTGGAAAAACTCTAGCGCAAAGATGAAGAGAGTCATGGAATTGGGGAATAGGCAGGGATGGTAACTGATGAGGTGCCATATCGCTTCGAATTTTTTGACTTTTGTAAAAAAAAGGCCCATGACTGAACAATTTTCTCTAGTGAAAAAAATGAGAAATGGGCTATTGGAAATGTTGACATGGCACAATGGTGATGTGGAGGGTTGCATGTTAAGATAATTAGGTATAGTGAGGACCAACTATTTATCTATACCACTATATAGTGTAAGAGTAACACATCATATGAACCCTTAGATCTCCACCATCCGATGACTCTCATTGATCACTTCAAAATTAAAGAAGTCGTGGCACCACATATGCCATTGGGTCTCTCAATCGTACAGCCAAAAGTTCAGGGATTTGTGGGTGTACCAACAATCTGACCAAAGCTCCAGAACTTTCATACTCACCCAATACTTTTACCAATTTTCCAGAACTTTCGTACGACTAGAGCTAGGCTAGCGTTTTGCTGCCTTTTTAGTTTCATTAGGTCGGTGTGTACGTGAATTGTACTATGATTTTTATGATATAAATGAAACATATATTACCATGAAAAAATAAAATGCACATGCATGTGAGTATGGTAGTACAGTAACATAAATGACAGGGAGATATATTTTTAAATTGCTAGAAATGACTACATCTACATAGAAGTAGGAGCTGCACCACATCACTCAACTGTTGCATGCATGCATCGTACATGCTTTTCCCCCTATTACTTTTGCTTTTAAGTGAGAAAATATCAAGACACAACCATGTAAAGAAACACAATACCAAATTTTAACATTCCATCATAATTACCGCTTAGTGTGATGAGGTACCATCGTGAGCTTGACGTGCAAAGCGCTAAAACATCTTCAATGTATTGGAAATTTATGAAGTATTTATGCCATGTTTACAACAATTTTGTATGGTTTTTATGCACTTTTATATGATTTAAATGGAACTAACCCAGACTGACGTTGTTTTCAGCAGAATTACCATGATGTTGTTTTTGTGCAGTAAATAAAAGTTCTCGGAATCACCCGAAACTTTTTGACGATATTTTCTGGAAGGACTCACGAGGCTTAAGGGGAGTATCAAAAGACCCACAGGGGCCCCACATGGCATCGGGGCATGCCCATGAGGGGTGGTCGCGCCCAGATACCTTGTGGGTCCCCTGTGGCACTTCTGCGCGTGATTCCAACGTGGAAAAATCATATATATTCATAACCCCTTGAAAATTAACATATAACTTCCACTCCACCGCTGCAAGCCACTGTCCCAAAGCAATCTCATCCGACGCCCTTTTCCGGTACCCTGTCGGAGGGGGGAATCATCATTGTAGGCCATCTTTATCATCCCAGTGGTATCAATGATGAGAAGGGAGTTGTTCACCCTTGGGGTTGAGGGTATGTACTAGTAGCTATGTGTTTAACATCTCTCTCTCTCTCTCGTGTTCTTGATATGGCACGATCTTGACGTACCACGAGCTTTATTAATATAGTTGGATCATATGATGTTCTTCCCTCTCTTTCTTGATGTCATGAATTGAGTCTTTTTCTTTTAGATCTCATTATGTTGGATTGAATACTTTGAATTTGAGAACACTTGATATATGTATTGCATGTGGATACCCATGGTGACAATGGGGTGTTCTCTTGAGTCACTTTATGTATGTTTTGGTTATCAACTTGCGGATCCCCTTGGTGACACTGGGGTGATCTAGGCACATACATTGATGCACGTTGTCATCCTACTTTCTTCGATAGAAATCTCGGGGTACTCTTTGAGGTTCTTTGTGCAGATTGAACGTTTTGAATCTGGAATCATTTATTGTTATTTAGCACGAACTCTAAGGTTGTTTGTGACACCTATAGGGATGGCTCAATAGATTGATCGAAATGATAACTTTGATGTGGTTTCGCTAACTACGACAATTTATTCTTATGTTCTTCACTAATAGGAACTTCGGAGTGATTCTTAGTTGCATGTTGAGGGATGTTTATATGATTCAATTATGTTAGCATTGTTGAGAGATTGCACTAGTGAAAGTACGAACCCTAGGCCTTGTTTCCAAGCATTGCAACACTGTTTTTACACACTTTTGCCACTTGTTACCTTGTTGTTTTATTATTTTAGATTACAAAAACATATATCTACCATCCATACTACACCTTTATCACCATCTCTTCACCGAACTAGTGCACCTATACAATTGGCCATTTTATTAGGTGTGTTGGGGACACAAAAGATTTCTTGTATTTGATTGCAGGTTTGTTTGAGAAAGACCATCAACATCCTAGACCTCTCACATATTGATAATACTTTTGTCATCCACTTGAGGGAAAATTCTTACTGTCCTACAAAACTCTATGCTTAGAGTCCCAACACGAGCCTACAAGAATAAAGTTGTGTATTAGACATCAAGCTCTTTTCTGGTGTCGTTGCCGGGGAGGTGAGAGCTTGAAGGTATATATATTTAGATCTTGGAATTGAATATTTTAGTTTCTTGTTTTATCACTAGTTTGGCTTTATAAAAGAGAAGTACAAAAAATGGAACTTAGTTTGCCTCATATGCTTCATCTTTATAATATATTTCTTGAAAATAACGGATCAGAAAATTCTGACGATTTGTTTGAAGAAGAGTTCAACAAAATGTTCGGCATTAAATCCTTGATAGATAAGCATGTTTGCAATGTTATTAGTGTGTCTTATCTGAATATCCATGACGCTAATGATATGCTGACAACCCAGAAGTATAGGTGACCGCAACAGTCTTCATGTGTAGTATTTCACCATAATTTATTGATTCGACACAAGCGGAGCCAAAGAATATTTATCGGCCTTGTTAGTTGAGTTGTCAATTCAACTACTCCTAGGATATCTCTCTATAGCAAAGGTTTAGTAGCATAACAGATAATAGTAGTAGTAACCGTGATAGCAGCAATTTGTAATAATAGTGACAGTGACATTAGCAATAGTAACTTAGCAAGATTCAATACATGTAAAGTGTAGGCCATGGTGTAGAGATGGAAATATATGGATGGCATCAATCATGTAATAGTTACGCACTAGAGCGACACAGAACTAGCTCCAATTCATCAATATAATGTAGGCATGTATTTCGTATATAGTCATAAGTGCTTGCGATAAGAACTTGCATGCCATCATTTGTCCTACCCTCCCGTGGCAGCAGAGCCCTACTTGAAACTAAGGGATATTAAGACCTCCTTTTGATAGAGAACAAAAACAAAGAATTAACACATGGTGAATACATGAACTCCTCAAACTACGAAAACAATGGAAAGGATCCCAATTATTGTCACATTGGGGTATGCGGATCAAGACACGTAATAGCTGCATACAACTTGCAAGATATGATCCAAATCACTCTTATATTCATGAAAACATAATAGGTTAGGATCTAAAATCATGGCACTCGGGACCTAATGAAAAGCATTAAGCATATCAAAGTCATAGCAACATCAATCTCAGAACATAGTGGATACTAGGGATCAAGCCCTATCAAATTAACTCAATTACATGATCAATTCCATCCACACCCATCACCGACCAGCAAGCCTATAGAGGAATTACTCATTCCTGGTTGTGAGTATAATGGAATATTTGATGGATAAGGGTTGTGATGACAACGACGACAAATACCCCTCTTCGGAGCCCCAAACAGACTGCAGATCAACTGTCCCGAGGAAAAACAGGAGGTGGCGACGGTTCCATCTCGTAGATCGCAATGAAAACTTCTCTCTAATTTTCTCTCTCCAAAGATGTGAATTTATAGGACTAGAAATAGGGTCGGGGGAGCCTCGTGGGCCCCACCACATAACACGACACGCCCTGTTGCCTCGTGGGCCACAGGCAACCCCCCTCTGGTGGTTCTTTGCTTCATAATTCATTACATATTCTAGAAAAAATTCACAAAAAGTTTTGTCCATTTCCAATAAATTTTTTGTGTGTACAAAAATAACACCAATGTAGTTCTGCTGAAACAAAGTCAGTCCGGGTTAGTTTTATCCAAATCATGCAAGTGTGAGTTCAAAACAAGAGAAAAAGTGTTTGAAAAAGTAGATACGTTTGAGACGTATCAACTCTCCCAAGCTTAACTCATTGCTTGTCCTCAAGCAATTCAATTGAAAAAACTGAAAGTGATAAACAAAACTTTTACAAACTCTTTTGTTCTCATTGCTATATATATGCTCATCAAGTGTTCATGTTTTATTTATAAATCATAAATAACCATATCGATGATAACAATTAAACATCATATTCACTCATGGCAATAAATAACCAACTAGTAAGCGATAATAAGGTATATCACATGCCAACAATTTGTCAAAACAATCATGATATAATATGATGACATGGTATTTCGCTAGCCCTTTCTGAAACCGCAAAACATAAATGCAGAGCACCTATGAGGTTCAAGCAGTGACTCAACATTATAACTGAGGGTAGAAAATATCTAGTCATGCTCACATCCGACATTAACTATACTCAATGCATAAAAATGACAATAGTTCTCTCCACTCTAGTGATTTTATTAAGAAGATGATGACTCATAAACAACATAAAAGTAAATAGAAAGGCCCTTTGCGTAGGGAAGCATTGATTTGCATATGTGCCAGAGCTCAAGTTTTTCAAACTGAATACAATTTTGGGTGGTGCACATTTCCTGTCAATGTCACAACAAAGGTTTTAGTATCTTCCATGGTAAACTCATTATTGGTGGTCCCCAAACGTAATTGTAAAGTTTACTCCTATCCACCATCCATACACAAACCACGGCTAACCGAATCCACGGGTGCCTACCAACATATCAACTATCCCAAGGAGTTTTGTTTAATTAATTTTTATTTTGCAGGATTGTGCATCCTTTTTACCGACCTCTCTCATGCAATGACTATGAATAAACGACCGTCTTGAGAATAACTCACTTAGCATGGAAGATGCCGTTGCTACATGAGTGGTACGAGTGCACAAAACAGATATTTGATTTAATATTAGAGGTGGAACATGCAAATTTACTTGGAGCGATAGGGTAATACCGCATATAGGAAGTTATGGTGAACTCATGTGGAACAACTTTGGGTTTAAGGATATTGGATGCACAAGCAACAATCCCGCTTAGTACAGGTGAAGGCTAGCAATAGGTTGGGAAGCAACTAGCTAGAGAGCAAAAACGGTCATAAGCATGTATTGTGAATATTTAATATTGGACATTAGCATGAGTAGGATTAAATCACTCTGAATTTAAACATCAAGAAGGCTGCTGGCTTTGAATCAACTACATGTTTGCACATGGGCCAAGTCAAGTCGCTCAAATTACTTAGAGGGAAATACCACACTATCATACCACATCGTAATCATTTTAATGCATGTTGACACATAAGATAAATCATTATCCACTCCTAGATATTTAAGCATGGCATGAGAAACTATAATCTCAAATTGTTATCGTAAACATGCTCACTCATGATATACTGAATCAAGATTGAACAAGCTAAACATATTTACAAAAACAGAATATAAGAAGAGTCAATACCAGCTTCCTTTGCCATGATGACTTCATCAAATATCATCATTATTGCCTTTCACTTGCATGACTAAATGATGTGATGATAATGATAGTGCAAGTGTGTCGTGTACTAAGCTAGAATCTGCGAACATATGTGCACACGAGAAGACAATGTAATATGGGCTCTTGATGAGATCAACATTAATGCATATGAGAGCCACTCAACATTTTCATCATGATCTTCTCCTTTCAATGACTCAAAGGAAAGGAAAAAAATCAGAGAAACACACTGAAACATTTTTGGAGCTTTTTTTCTCTCGAAGAAAGCAAACAAGCAAAGGAAAAAAACTAGAAAAACCATTTACACGGGAAAGCTCCCAACAGGTAACGGAAATCTTTTTGGGTTTTCTTTTAACACTACAACTAATTAAATGGGAAATAAAAACCGCAAAGAAGCGAGAAATATTTGGGTTTTCCAAAGTTATTTAAACACACAAGAACAAAGCAGAAAATAATGCTAACATGGATTTACAATAAAAGAGGATGAACACCGACAATTTATATGAAGTGTGTGAATATGAATGTAATGTCAGTGATAAATACGTACTCCTCCAAGTTTAGGCTTTTAGCCTAGATTGGTGATCTCCAAGGCTGGTTTGGATACTATTTGAAGTGATAGCTCGTGGAGGCATTTTGCATCGCCTCCTGATACTTGTGATCTATGTTGGGTTTTCCGTTAAGAGGAACGGGTTATCTCAGCAAAATGTGGGTAAGTATTTCCATCATTTTGAAAACAAGGGTTATCAAACCAATAGGAATACCAATCCTCAACCGTCTTCAATGGCTACACACAAAAGAACAAGCAACTTGCACCCAACGCATCAAGAGCGTTGTCAATCCCCTTGATCTCGTTATTTGCAAGCAAGTGAGTTGTGTAGATAATTGTAGAGAATAGTAAATTGCAAAATAGAATAAAACCAAATAAATAACAGCAAGGTAGTAGTAATGTCTGTAAATATATAAGTGAATAGACCCGGGGGCCATAGTGTTCTCTAGTGGCCTCTCTCATAGAAATAGCATACGGTGGGTAAACAAATTACTGTTGGGCAATTGATAGAAAAGCAAATAGTTATGCAATTTTCACAACAATTATCATGTGTATATAAGCATCACGTCCATCAGCAAACAGGCCGACTCCTGCCCGCACCTATTACTAGTACTCCACTCATCGACCGCTATCCACCATGCATTTAGAGTATTAAGTAAAACAATGTAATGCTTCGAGAATGCTGACAAGATGTAGACAAAGTAACTCAATCAATATGAATAAACCCCATCATTTTATCCTTAGTAGCAACAACACAAAGACGCATCTTGTCCCCTTCTGTTACTGGGATATAGAAACTTGCCAGGTTGAACCTACTACAACACACCACTCCCACCGAAGAAATATCAATCTAGTTGGCCAAACTATCTCAATAGATCGAAGAGAATTACAAACATATAATGATCATGCAAATAAGAATCTTAGTGTTCAGGTTTGACTCAAATACTTTTCATGAATAATCTGAACAGAAACCCCAATTCATCTGATCCCAACAAACGCACCATACAAAGGGATTACATCGGATAGATCAAGCAAAAGATGCGATGAACATTGTATTGAAGATCGAGGGAGAGAGATAGATAGATAGATAGAGAGATATATATTTCCATATAGGTATTACCTACGGACCCGTAGCTCTATGGTTAACTACTCACACAACATCATGAGGGCAGGAAGGTTGATGAAGAGGCTCTCCGTGATCGATCCTCCCATTGATAGGGTGTCAGAACGGAGATCTAGACGGGCTCTCGTCGAAACAGAGACTTGACACGCGAAAAAGATATTTCGGGAGCTCCCCTAGGGTTTTTGGGATATTAGAGAATTTATAGGCCAGAGAGGAATGTCGGGAGACACCCGAGGGGCCCACCACATATCACGGCGACGCGCCCTAATGTGTGGTGGGGCCCTCGTGTGCCTCCCGGCCACCTCCCAAAGCTTCCAGGTCTTCTTTTGGTCCAGAAAAAATCATCAAAAAGTTTGGTGGCAATTGGACTTCGTTTGGTATTGTAAACCTGAAAAGTGAAAAACATCTGGCAAACAACGGGTGGCATTGGGCACTGGGTAAATAGGTTAGTGCTCAAAAATATTATAAACTTGTAAAGAAATGCCCAAAAAGTATCCTAGAATGATAATATATTAGCATGGAACAATCAAAAATTATAGATATGTTGGAGACGTATCAGCATTCCCAAGTTTAATTCCTGCTCGTCCTCGAGTAGGTTAATGATAAAAACGGATATTTTGATTTGACATGCTACCCATTATGTAATCTTTTGTATGTATGCTCATTGAAAAATTATGAATTAACAAACATCAACATAGCAATATTTATAAGAATAACAAACAAAATCATAGGTTTTTCAAAGTATATGATCCTAAAAGAATGTTTACCCCTATTCATCTTATTATATTAGCAAGGCATGACTCCGTCTTCACCACATCAATACAAATGTTAAGCACCACAGTGTCCAAGTCAGGCAATTGGATAGTACTTTTTCAATATTCATCAACTTTTTATTCTTCATGCAATACATGAGTGTGTACCATTGGACATGGCATATTGTTAGAATAGAATACAATGGTAGATATCAAAGGGGTAAAAAGTTGAGAAGATAGTATCACATTAACTAGGCGTACCGACGAGCTATGGAGATGCTCATTGGTAGATGTCAATGCAAGGAGTAGGGATTGCCATGCAAATGATGCACTAGAGCTATAAGTGTATGAATGCTCAACTGAAGCTAAGTGGGTGTGCATCCAACTTGCTTGCTCATGAAGACCTCGGGCATTTGTGGAATCCCGTGATCGGAATATACAAGCCAAGTTTATAATGAAAAGGTAATTCCCACTAGCATATGGAAGTGACAAAACAGGAGACTCTCTATATGAAGAACATGTTTCTACATTGAGGCACAAGTGTGGTAAAGGATAGTAGCAAAGTCCCTTCTCTCTTTTTCTCTCATTTATTTTTTATTTTTTTCATGGTCGGCTTTTCTTTTTGCCTCCCCCCATTTAGATTTTTTATATGGTAGGCTCATTTGGCCTCCCCCACTTTTATTTTATTTTTCATCAGGAGCCTCATCTCGACTTGTGAGGGAATCATAATCTCCATCGTAGTCTAATAAGGGTGATCATCACACTTTTATTTACTTACAACTCAATATGAAGAACTGATAGGAAGATATCACTCTGTATGATCGCCTTTGGGAGTGTACCAGGATGTGCAAGATCTAGCATGACATGTATCAAAAATATGATGAACGGTGGCTTTGCCACAAATACTATGTGAGCTCTGTATGATCATGCAAAGCAATATGATGATGAATGAACTAGTCATGTGAAGTGACGATGGAATTTGCATGGCAATATATCTTGGAATGGCTATGGAAATGCCATAATAGGTAGGCATGGTGGATGTTTTGAGGAAGATATCATGAGGCTTATGCGCAATAGAGCATATCATGACATGGGGTTTGGATGCTCCGACGAAAGTTGCACCGATCCTCGAGATGAGATTGGGTTATGCACGGTACCGAAGAGGTTAGCAAAGATGAGAAGGCGAAGATGCGTATGTCCATGGTAACACATTAGTCATAAAGAACTCATATACCTATTGCAAAGTTTTATTAGTTTTATCAGAAATCAAAGTAATACTCGCATTCCCCGAGGGAGGAGGTTGGGAAGAGTTAACCATCGCGTGCCTCCGACTCAAAACAACACTAGGATTTCAACGAGGAATAGAAATGCTCACACATCATCACCGTGTCTCTTTAATTTGTAGATTAATAACAAGTTAACACCTCTTAATATAGACACTTCTACGAATCAATATTTATGGACTCACGCCTTTTTCATATTACTACATCAATGTCATGAACCTAAAATTTCTCTATATGTGCTACATGATGGTTTTGATTATCACTCATTGAATACCTATTATTTCTGGACTAGTCTTATGACCCATGAAACTTACTGTCACTATTTATCAGCTCCCAAACAAATATAAGTGAAGAACGAGAGCATATTATTTCTATAAAATCTACACGCCACCGTGCTCGAAAAGATATAAGTGAAGTACTAGAGCAACTGCCAAGCTCAAAAGATATAAGTGAAGCACATAGAGATTCTAACAAATTATGATGATGGTGTGTCTCTCTCAAGTAGGTGTTTCCAGCAAACGATAATTGTGACAAACTTAAATTAGAACCAAACGACACTCCAAGCAAAACGCATGTCATGTGATGAATAGTAATGTAGCTCCAAGTGACATACCGATGGATTGAGACAAAATAGGGGATGCCTTCCGGGGCATCCCCAAGCTTAGATGCTTGAGTCTTCCTTAGAATATTACCTTGGGGTGCCTTGGGAATCCCCAAGCTTAGTCTCTTACTACTCCTTATTCCTTAGTCCATCGTGATTACTCCCAAAACATGAAAACTTCAATCACACAAAACTCAACAAAACTTCATGAGATCCGTTAGTATAAGCAATATATTGAATATTGTAGGTACTTTTATAAATTAATTATTATTTCATTTTGTCATAATAGGAACTGTATTCTAACTTCTCCATGGCTTATACCCCCCGATACAATCCATAGCATAATCAAAGCAAGCCAACTATGCAAGCAAAACGGAATCTGTTTAAAACACAACTGTCTGTAGCAGTCTATAAAGAGCCCAAACTTCTGTAACTCTAAAATTCTGAAAAATTAGGACAACATGGAGAATTTGTATAGAAATAATGTGTAAAAACTTCAGATCATTATCACACTCCTATAAAGTTCAGGTGCTAGAGTCAAAAGTTTCTGTATTGTTTCAACATCATTTCTACTCATCTTGTGAGTTATCCCAAAGGCTTTACTTGGAAAAAACAGTAATTAAAACATAAAAAACATAATAATTATAGAGGCAATAATCATGTTATCAAAAAATAAAAAATTAAAGTAAAAAAATAAAATTTAAGATAAATATTGGGTTGCCGCCCAACAAGCGCTATTGTTTTATGCCCGTAGCTAGGCATAATGCATAGTTTCAAGTGTTGTCATCTTTGACATCAAACTCCTTAATAAAACAACTATGATTAATAGGAACCATGGGAGTCTTGAAAATAGGACTTTTTACCAATTTTACAAAATTGGTGTGAACACTAATCATTTTGAGATCTTCGTTTCTTTTGGAGGGAGGTGTGCTAATGCTCTTAGGAATCTATATGAACTTGAGACTTTTGTCTCGTGAGGTACTAGCATTAGTATTAGATGGTGTGAAATAGGAACCCACTTTGTCAATGACCTCCCCCATTTTATCAATTCTACTCAAACCTTGTTCTACCCTCTTATCAATAATGGTGTCCTTTTCCTTTAAAGTTTTCAAAGTCATTCCTATCCGGGACACAAATTGAGTGATATGATTATGAACTTTTTTATCTAACTCCTCAATTGGTTCACTAGTGATCATTTTATTTTCAATAGCATCAAGACTTTGCATAACATGTTCCAAGGTTAAATTGGTTTCATTAACAATAATGGGTGATGTTCCAACAAGATTTTCAATTGCATTATAAGCATCCAATGTATGACACATTAAGAATTTCCCACTGGTGATGGTGTCTATGACAAACCTATACCAAGTTGCCACACCAACATAAAAATTATGAAGCAAAGTAGTGGTGGATAACTTGTTAGTTACTTTATTTTGAGCATGGCAAACCCTATACCATGCATCTTTCAAACTTTCTCCTCCCCTTTGTTTAAAGTTGACAACATCATTATTGGGAGTAATGCAAACAAAAGAAGAACTAGCCATGACTTCAAACAAGAAAACTAGTAACAAGCAAAGATAAATATCGTTGGATTTTTTATTTATATGAGACAAACTAAACATAACAGAAAATAAAAATAAGAACAAGTGAATGAAAATTTGTGTGGAGTTACTTTATAGTTAGTGATGGTATTCCTCGACAATGGTGTCAGAAATCCTTCCTGATATTTGTGATCTGCGTTGGGTTTTCCGTGAAGAGAAATGGGTTATCACAACACAACGTCGGTAAATATTTTCCTCAGTTATGAAACCAAGGTTTATCAAACCAATAGGAATACCAATCCTCAACCGTCTTCAGCAGCTGCACACAAAAGAACAAACAACTTGCACCCAACACCAACAAGAGGGTTGTCAATCCCCTTGATCTCGTTATTTGCAAGCATGTGAGTTGTGTAGAGAATTGTAAATTGCAATATAGAATAAAAAAACCAAGATAGTAGTAGCGTTTGTAAATATATAAGTGAAGAGTTCCGGGGCGGTAGTGTTCTCTAGTGGCATCTCTCATAGAAATAGCATACGGTGGGTAGACAAATTACTGTTGGGCAATTGATAGAAAAGTGAATAGTTATGGGATTTTCATGAGAATGATCATGTGAAAGGATCGATATGGTTGACCATAGGGGGGTGAATACACAACTACCAATTTTAACTTTTCTTTAACAATTTAGGCTTAGCAACAAATAGGTTGGCTAGATATGCAACTAGGTGAGCAACCTATATGATGCTAAACAGAACAACAAGATAAGAAAGTAAGATAAACAATATGAGTAGATTGCACAAAGTAAAGGTAAGAAGTAACCACAAGAGGAACCAATGGAGATGAGGATGTGTTACCGAAGTTCCTTACCGGTAAATGGAAGTACGTCTCCGTTGGAGCGGTGTGGAGGCACAATGCTCCCAAGAAGCCACTAGGGCCACTGTATTCTCCTCATGCCCTCACACAATGCGAGGTGCCATTATTCCACTAGTGGTGCCCTTAAAGGCGACAACCAGACCTTTACTAACAAGGTTGGGGCAATCTCCACAACTTAATTGGAGGCTCCCAATGACACCAAGAAGCTTCACCACAATGGACTATGGCTTCGAACTGACCTCTTCCGTCTAGGGTGCTCAAACACCCAAGAGTAACAAGATCCGCAAGGGATTGATGGGGCTTATCAAATATCTCTCGGTGGAAGTGTAGATGAAGGCCCTCTCCTCCAAACCCTAGAGCACCAACAAGATTTGATGGCTACACAGGGAGAATGAGCAAGAATAAGCTTAGGAGCAACAATGGAGCTTTTTGTGGGAATAGGTGAGTCTCAATGGGGAAGAAGACTCACTTATATAGGTGGGGGAAAATGTGGCTGTTTTCCTACCTAGACACAAGCATAAGCGGTAGTACCGTCCTAGGGGCAGTTGAAAGCACAATATGCTCCCTTGGTGGTTTTGATAATTCATGATGACATACTTTGTCTCTTGGACTAATACTTTCATCTAGTGTATTTCAGATAAAGTCCATAGAGAGAGATGGGTTGGCAAAAGGTATGTGGAGAGTAACCCCATGAAGAAGAGGAAGAGATAGATTAGCAAAGCTTCAAGCAAGAGGACTCTACATTTTACTTTGTGATAATTCATTTTGAGTCCATAGGAAAGCCAATAATATTAAAACGGGGTAATGTACTCTTGGTGAACAAAATGCTCAAACATGCACAAGTGATAGTCACCACATACACCCACAAGCTCTTCCACAAAAGTCTGTCCAAAGCCAAATATCCAAAATCGGTGCAACCAACACTTCCCAGTCGGTGCCACCGATTCTCAACCTCAGACAGACTCACGCAAACCCTAACCCTTCGATGCAACCGACTCTGATTCGGTGCCACCGAGTTTGGGTTGCCAACATTCTGGTACACAAATTCACAAAATCGGTCCGACCGAGTTTGTTGAATCAGAGTCACCGAGTCTAGCAATCTGATCGTTGGTCACCTTATCGGTGCAACCGAGTTTTATGTATCGGTCTCACCGAGATTCAAAAGTTGCTACCTTTTAGGCAACTCGGTACCATCGAGATTAACACATCGGTGTCACCTAGTTGAACTTATCACGTGTAACGGTTGGATTTTTGGAGATGCCTATATATACCCATCCACCACCACTCACTCATAAGAGAAGCACTCAGAACAGATCCCCACTCATACCAACTGATTTTCTGAGAGAGAGCCACCTACCCATGTGTTGAGATCATGTCATTCCATTCCAACCATACGAATATTGATCTCTAGACTCCCCAAGTTGCTTTGCACCCAATCAATCTCTTCCACCAAAGCCAAATCTGTGAGAGAGTGATTGCATGTTGAGGAGTCTATCATCTTGAAGCACAAGAGCAAGGAGTTTGTCGACATTATCAAGCCTATTACCTTTTGGAGGGTGGTGCCTCCTAGATTGGTTAGGTGTTGTTTGGGAGCCTCCTACTTCGTGTTGTGGAGTGAACCAAGAAGTGTGTAAGGGCAAGGAGATTGCCTACTTCGTGAAGATCTACCCCGAGTTAGGCTAGTCCTCCGTGGACGTAGGCCATAATGGAATAGTCAAGGTTTGTTCTTCGTGGACCCTTATGGGTGGAGCCCTCTGTGGACTCTCGTGACCGTTACCCTCCGCGGGTTGAAGACTCCATAAACGTGGACATACGATAGAACCACCTATTGGAACCATGGGAAAAATCTTCGTGTCCTTCATGCATTTGATCTTCCTATCTCAACTCTTTATTGTCATGTGCAATGTCTTTACATTCCGCTGCTATACTTGATGACTTGCATGTGTAGGGTGTGCTAGACTTGCTATAATTGCTAAAATCTGCCAACACATAACTTTGCACCTTGTGTAGATTTTAAATTCCTGCTAGTAGTCTATTCACCCCCTCTAGCCATACTCTTCTAGTGATCCCACAATTGGTATCAGAGCGTTGGTCTCGATTTCTTCGGTTTCATCACCGTGGAGGAATATGGATGTGTCTAGTGTGGAAAGTTTGAGTTGTAGAGTGTCCATTCATGATGGAGAGTACTATAGTCAATGGAAGAAGGCTATGTTTGATCTACTTGACAAATCCCATTTGAGAAACATATTGAAAACCCCTATGTGCTCCCCATTGATGAATTGCATCCCACACACGAAGAGGAAATTGACATGATTGGTAACCTTAGAACTGTCAATCTTATTGTTAGAGGCTTACCAAGATTCGTGCTTTCTCATTTGAAGAACTTTGCTTGTGCTTATACTTTGTGGAATTATTTGGAGAAACAATATCCAAATCTTACATGAAGTAATCTTGATGAAATTATTCATAAAAATGTTGCTTTTCACAAAATGAAGCCTAGTGATCCAAACTTTTATAAATGCCTATTTGAGCTTCATGATCTTATAAATGTCACAACTATCAACAACATTATTATTGAATCCATTCACATTCATAAACTTGAACATTGTCATTGTTAAAATTCTAGTGAGTCTCTTGGTTTCTATGATGAGGAGATTCCACAAAATGATGATAATGAAGAACCTGGCTGCTATGATGAAGATGAGTTGTTCGACATCGAGCATGAAAAGATCATGAAGAATCTAAGTATAATGGAAAACTTCAAGGATTACATGTCCGGTGGAAAAGAGTGGATTCTCGACAGTGGATGCACGGATCACATGACTGGTGATAAAGACATGTTCTAAGAGATCACGACAAATCAAGGTCCTCGAAGGTACGTGATGTTTGGAGACAACTCTAAGGGTAAGGTTCTTGGCCTTGGTAAGGTGGCCATATATCATGATAGCTCCATTCAAAATGTGATGCTTGTTGAATCATTTGGCTACAATCTTCTTTCCGTATCTAGACTAGCAGACTTCGGTTTCAATGTGCTATTTACTAAAGTAGATTGCCAAGTGCTTTGATTTGATAAGCATAAAATTGTCTTTACCGGTATTCGTAGAGGTGATCTATACATTATCGACTTCACTAAAAAGGCCCAACCTCGTATTGTCTCATTGGAAAATCGTCTAAAGGCTGGCTATGGCATAGAAGGCTAGGAAATGTAGGCATGCACAATCTAAATAAGCTTATCAAGGGCGATATCATTCTGGGTGTTAAAGATGTTATCTTTGACAAAGATAGGCTTTGTAGCGCTTGTCAAGTAGGAAATCAAGTAGGTGGAAGTCATCCGGTCAAGAACATCATGACCACTAAGAGATCGCTCGAGTTACTTCATATGGATCTTTTTGGTCCCAATGCTTACAAGAATCTCGGTGGAAACTCTTATGGTCTAGTTATAGTTGATGGTTTTTCCATATTTACGTGGGTATTCTTTCTTGATGATAAGTCGCAGGTACAAAAGATCTTCAAGAACTTTGCACATAAAGCGCAAATTCAATTTGAAGTGAAGATCAAGAAGGTTCGAAGTGATAATGGATCAGAGTTCAAGAACACCCATGTGGATAACTTTCTTTGAGAAGAGGGTATCTCACATGATTTCTTGGCTACGTACACACCTCAACAAAATGGAGTTGTTGAGAGAAAGAACGAACCCTCATTGAGATGGCAAGAACGGTGCTTGACGAATACAAGACACCAAGAAAATTTTGGGTAGAAGCCATGGAAACAACATCTCATGCCACAAACCGACTCTACCTGGACAAGCTTCTCGGTAAAACGACATACGAGCTTCTCACCGGTAACAAACCCCAAGTTGGATACTTTCGGGTATTCGGCTCAAGTGTTAAATTCTTGATAAGCATCGCTGTGCTAAATTTGCTCCCAAGTCTCATGAAGGTTTCCTACTTGGTTATTTATCGTACTCTCACACCTACCGTGTCTACAACAACTTCACTCAAAAAGTTGAAGATACGGTAGATGTGAAGTTTGATGGGTCTAATGGTTCGCAATTCGAACAATTGCCTAATGATGTAGGTGATAAGTAGAAGCTATCCCAGATTTTCCCATCGGCAAGATTCGTCCCATGGAGGTGAAGGAAAGTACTTCATCAACCCAAGTGGAAGCTCCTACTTCGGATCAAGGCTACCGACAAAACGACATGGAAGCATCCACAAGTGGTACACGACAAGATGAAGGAGAGGAGGAAGTACATCATGAAGATCCACCCCAACCTTGTTCACCACCACCTCAAGGAGATGACCACTTCGACAACAACGGAGATGAAGGAGATGATGAAGAAGAATAAGCTCCTCCAACTAACAAGCCAAAGCTACCCCGAGTTCAAGCACAAGTGACCAATAACCATCCCCTAAACCAAATATTTGGTGATATACAAACAGTGAGTATCACTTGCTCTAAAACTTGCCTAGCTAACTTTTGTGAGCATTATTATTTCATCTCTAGCATTGAACCCTTGAAGGTTGAACAAGCTCCTGAAGACGCGGATTGGGTGAACGCTATGCATGAAGAGCTTCACAACTTCGAGAGGAACGAAGTGTGGACAATCGTGGAGAAGCCCAAGGACGAGCAAAACATCATCGACACGAAATGGGTATTTCGGAACAAGCAAGATGAAGACGGTCAAGTTGCACGCAACAAAGCTCGCCTTGTAGCGCAAGGATATATGCAAGTCGAAGGTATGGACTACGGTGAGACCTACGCCCCCGTTGCTAGACTAGAAGCCATTCGAATTCTTCTTGCTTATGCCAATCACCATGACATCACTCTTTACCAAATGTATATTAAAAGTGCCTTTTTGAATGGAGAAATAGAGGAGGATGTCTATGTTAAACAACCTCCCGGATTAGTAAATCCTAAGAAACCTAACCACATTTACAAACGTCGCAAAGCTTTATATGGTCTTAAGCAAGCTCCTCGTGCTTTGTATAAATGTCTCACGAATTTTCTTATTGAAAAAGGAATTTAAATTGGTAAAATTGACGAAACCTTATTCACAAAGAGAGTTAATTGTGAATTATTTGTGTGCCAAATTTATGTGGATGATATTATCTTTGGATCTACTAACCCACAATTTAGTGAGAAATTTCGAAGGTTGATGTCAGAAAAGTATGAGATGTCTATGATGTGTGAGCTGAAATTCTTCCTTTTCTACAAATCAAGCAAACGAGAGAAGGTACTTTCATATCTCAAACAAAGTACACCAAGGACTTGATCAAGAAGTTCAACATGCAAGAGTGCAAAGGTATGAACACTCCCATGCCCACTAGCGGACACGATGACCTCACTAAGGAGGGTGAACCTGTTGATCAAAAGGTTTATCGATCAATGATTGGTTCATTGCTTTATCTATGTGCCTCCCGTCCCGATATTGTGCTTAGTGTGTGCATGTGTGCCTGATATCAAGCTGCACCCAAAGATGTCATCTTAAGGCTGTGAAACGCATTGTGACATACTTGATACATACACTGAACTTTGGCATTTGGTATCCCAAGGGATCTTCTTTTAATCTCGTTGGGTACTATGACTCAGACTATGCCGGTGACAAGGTTGATAGAAAATCAACCTTGGGTACATGTCAATTTCTTGGTAGATCTCTCGTGTCTTGGTCCTCCAAGAAACAAAACTCGGTATCTCTATCTACTGCCGAAGCGGAATACATTGCCGCTGGATCATGTTGTGCGCAATTATTATGGATGACACAAATGCTTAACGATTATGGAATCTATGTTAAAAATGTGCCATTACTTTGTGACAATGAATGTGCTATTAAGATTGGTCATAATCCCATGTAACATTCTCGAACCAAGCATATTCAAGTTCTATACTCACTCGGATGCTTGCAAGGGTATGAGCTTTATTGTCTATTCCATGCTATTATTATCTTGAATATCATATATCTTGGAATTCTATACTCCCTTGTCTTTCATCTAACCCTTTTGTAGGTACTTGGCAAAACAACACTCCACAAGATTGCCATCAACTCATATCTTAAGTAATCTTGTCATGACCAAGTATCTACAACCTCTCTTTGATGATGAAAGGAAGAAGACAACAAAACATATCCTTGACATACATTTCACAATTGCTAACTCTCAATTGGTATTATGTCATTTGGATATATCATGTTCTTCCTTGCATGACTAACCTATGTAGGTGAAAAGTGAACGAAAACAACAAGGATCGCTCCCAACTCAAGATGATCTTCATCAACCTAGAGCATCCTCATCAAGTTCACCTACAAGCTATGTCAACAACATCACTCAAAGGTATGTACTCATATCCTTGCAAAAGGCTTTACTCCAAGTCATGAGATAAAGCAACTCAAGTGATATGAATACATTAAATTGCTTAATAGAAAAATGGTAACCCCATATTGAGCTTAACAATGAGTATGACCTATGATCAAGTATTCTTGCTTGGCTCCTAAGTCAATATACCCTAATATAGGTGACCTAGTCACCGCCCATCATCTAGATAAGAATCTTGTTTGGTTCATTCTCTATATTGCAAGATTTCTTGGAACCACTGAAATCTTCTCTAGTTGATATCTCTTTGTAAATTCTTTGCATTTCCTTTACAAAATCGTTTTGACACTTCATTACAATTTTTCAAATAAATTCGCAAGTTTCTCAAAATTTGCCCAGTTTCTGTTTTTGCCTCAAAGTCTCCAATACAAAGAACTCAGTTATACCGATTCAACAGATGAGTTGCATAACATCATATCGGTACCACTGACAAATTTGTCTCGGAGCCACCGACTTAATATCTTGTTTTGGTTTGTGTTTGTATCTGTAAATCTTTGTAATCCTTCTATGAAATGCTCAATTCTTCGATGATCCCTTATTATCAAAAAAACTTGGGAAGGGGGAGAAATACATTCAAGGATCCCTAATGCAAAGGAGGAGAAGTTCTACAAATTCTCAGTTTAGCCAAAGGGAGAGAAATTATTTTCAATGATTCCCTCGCTTTTCTAATGATTTTCATACTCTAGGAAGCCTACATTCTATGACCCTTGTTCTCAAGGATCCCTTATTGGACAATGATCCCTGTATATGACCCTATATGTGTCCTTTTTGTAAATTAATGCCAAAGGGGGAGAAATACCGAAGCTTCAAAGCTAAAGAGGGATATACATGCTTACGCAAAGAGGGAGATATAACTTAGGGGGAGAGGAGAATAATAAAGTTTATACTTATATAGACAAGAGGAGAATACCAAGGTAGGGGAGAAAAATATGTTTGGGAGAAACATGTGTTTAATATATTTGATTATTCATGTCAGACTTTTCTCACCCTATCCAATGCCAATATCTACATGCTAAGATTCAGGGGGAGAGGATGATCCACCATTTTCATATCTAAAGGGGAGAAAGTTCTAAATGATCTTGGAAACATATCAATCCTACAGAATACTATCATCATGGTAATGTTGAGTTCTATTGCCCTTGATTGGTAGAATACCCTTGTGTTTCCTAACATTGTTTTCTCAAGTGTATTTCTACTACTAGAATGCTCAAGAACTCAAGGTAAGTATATGCATCATATCCTTGATCAATATGATCACTTGCTTCTTGCACATATTGTTTGCAATAGTGAAGTCTTGAAAAACGATACACCTCATTCATATACATTTGATGCATATGACAAAGATACACATGACTTATTATATCCCTTCTACTATATGTGTGTCCTTGCATTCCAAAGCAACTATCCTTTAAAGGGATTGCACACATTTAGGGGGAGCAAGTCCAAGTCATGTGTCTCTCAAAGTCTTCATTGTATACATGCATATCTTTATTTGAAGCTTTGATTGTATGTTGTAATCAATTACCAAAAAGGGGGAGACTGAAAGCACAATATGCTCCCTTGGTGGTTTTGATAATTCATGACAACGTACATTGTCTCTTGGACTAATACTTTCATCTAGTGTATTTTAGATAAAGTCCATAGAGAGAGATGGGTTGGCAAAAGGAATGTGGAGATTATCCCCATGAAGAAGAAGAATAGATAGATTGGCAAAGCTTCAAGCAAAAGGACTCTACATTTTACTTTGTGAGAATTCACTTTGAGTCCATAGGAAAGCCAATACTATTAAAAGGGGGTAAGGTATTGTTGGTGAACAAAATGCTCAAACATGCAGAAGTGATAGTCACCACATACATCCACAAGCTCTTCCACAAAAGTTTGTCCAAAGCCAAATATCCAAAATCGGTGCAACCAACACTTCCCACTCGGTGCCACCGATTCTTAGCCTCAGACAGACTCAGCCAAACCCTAACCCTTCGGTGCAACCGATTATGATTCGGTGCCACCGAGTTTGGGTTGCCAACATTCTTTTATGCAAATTCACAAAATTGGTCTGACCGAGTTTTTTGAATTGGCGTCACCGAGTTTGGCAATCTGACCATTGGTCACCTTATCGGTGCAACCGAGTTTTATGTATCGGTCTCACCGAGATTCAAAAGTTGCTACCTTTTAGGCAACTCGGTACCACTGAGGTTAACACATCAGTGTCACCGAGTTGAACTTATTAGGTGTAACGGTTGGATTTTTGGAGATGCCTATATATACCCCTCCACCACCACTCACTCGTAAGACAAGCACTCAGAACAGATCCCCACTCATACCAACTGATTTTCTGAGAGAGAGCCACCTACTCATGTGTTGAGATCATGCCATTCCATTCCAACCATATGAATCTTGATGTCTAGCCTCCCCAAGTTGCTTTCCACCCAATCAATCTCTTCCACCATAGCCAAATCTGTGAGAGAGTGATTGTGTGTTGAGGAGTCTATCATCTTGAAGCACAAGAGCAAGGAGTTGATCGACATTATTGAGCCTATTAACTTTTGGAGGGTGGTGCCTCCTAGATTGGTTAGGTGTCGCTTGGGAGCCTCCTACTTCATGTTGTGGAGTGAACTAAGAAGTTTTTAAGGGAAAGGAGATCGCCTAGTTCGTGAAGATCTTCCCCGAGTTAGGCTAGTCCTCCGTCGACGTAGGCCATAATGGAATAGTTAAGGTTTGTTCTTTGTGGACCCTTATGGGTGGATCCCTCCGTGGACTCTCGTGACCATTACCCTCGGTGGGTTGAAAACTCCATAAACGTGGACATACGATAGCACCACCTATCAGAACCATGGGAATAATCTTTGTGTCCTTCATGCGTTTGATCTTCCTATCTCAACTCTTTACTTTCATGTGCAATGTCTTTACATTCCGTTGCTATACTTGATGACTTGCATGTGTAGGGTGTTCTAGACTTGCTATAATTGCTAAAATCTGCCAACACGTAACTTTGCACCTTGTGTTGATTTTAAATTCCTGCTAGTAGTCTATTCACCCCCCCTCTAGACATACTCTTCTTGTGATCCCACAACGGTACTTCCGCTTATACGCGTACTGGAAATACTGAGCGATAGTATCGTTATGAATGGAGTGACACTTCCATGCGGTAGTACCGCTCTCGAGGGAGCGGTGAGGGATTCCTGGATTAGGGGGTCCGTGAAGAGCCGACCTATTTTTATGGGCCGGACTATAAGGGCTGCTTACCGAACACTGAAGGATTTGAAAGCCCAATCTCTTAGATGGAAGCTTCAGGAAACAAGGCTTACGCTCCACGTCTGATGTAATAGTTAGGCAAGTTTATCTCTTTGGCATGTAACCGACCATGTACAAACCCTAGGCATCCCCGACATCTATATAAGCCGAAAGGTTTTAGGGTATAGACAGGACAATTCATCTAGGGTTAGACATACGATCTCGAGGTAGATCAACTCTATAACCCTTACACCATCAATACAATAAAGCAGGACGTAGGGTATTACCTCCATTGGAGGGCCCGAACCTGGGTAAACACGTGTCCCCTTCGTCTCATGTTATCGTTGATCCTAGTCTCACAGTTCGGGACCCCCTACCCAAGATCTGCCGGTTTTGACACCGATATTGGTGCTTTCATTGAGAGTCCCTCTGTGAGTGATATTGAATCAACGCCTTGTCTCTTCATTAACATAGAGGTTTGCAACATGGACGTTTTTGTCCCCGGGCAGATCTTCGCCTCGAGAGCTCCACCGGCCATCTAGGCCGCGTTGAGAGCTCCACCCCTGATCAAGAGGTCAGATTCTAAAACTTAGAGTTCTCCGTCGACTCTCAGGGCGACCTATCACTAATCGGGCTCACAGCTTTGCCTGCAGCCCCCGAGGACATTGAGGCCTTAACCTCGAGCCCCTTCTTCAAACATGCCAATGGGGTCACCCATGGCGGCAATCCAATCTCTCATCTCGGTCTGGCTATCTAGCCATGTGACCGAACATGTGTTCTTTCCGAACACTCCCCATGGGTGGGCCTCATGGGGGTTGACTCCGTGAATTCCGAACAACTGGATCCGATCGGGCCCTCAGCGGTCGACGAGGCCTTGGAGCAATTCTCGTCGATGAGGATCACCGATGATCCAGCCCCAATCTACACCTGGCCCGGTTATAGTTTGGGCAGGGACGGATTTTCCGACCCACACACCACCCATGTGATAGCCACCGTCGACGACTTAACCGACATGCTAGACTATGCCTCCGAGGAGGCAGAATACATGGATGAAGAGGACCGTGCTCCCACCCTCGTTAACACTGGGAATTGGGCCACCACTTCCACATACAACGTTTACATGGTGGACACTCCTGCGACCAACGGTGATAATATGCCTCAGAACAACAGTGAAAAATAGGGTGATGCGCCATGAAGGCACCGGAAATTGCATAAGCAATCCAAAAGCAAAAAGGGAAGAAGAGCTATTATCAGCAACGGGGAAGGTAATGCCCCCGCCGATCATGACAATCCCGATATCCCCGAGCACCCGTTGGAGGGTACGGAGGAGCCTAAGGATCAAAACAACCCCGATACCGTCAACGACCCCGAAGGCGACGATTACCTTCCCCCCGTCGAGGAGGAAGATATACCGGAAGCCGATGACTTGTACATCCCTGATAACCTGGAGGATCAGGAGGAAATCAGGCAACGCCACATACAATGGCTCGCAGCCTAAAGGCCGAAGAACGACAACTCAAAGCCGAACATGCCGATCTCAATGATCAATGGATGAAAGTCCTCTCAACCGAGGAAGTATACGACACTGCCCATCAAACTAGCCCAAAAGCTACCCTCGGAGAAGGTTGCTGCCGCAATTTGACGACAAACTTACTAATACTCCATCTCCAAACCGTACTCCGTATGACAAGCAGGACCGCCCCCTCGTGGTCGAGACAGGACGGCCAACGAAGCTGGTTACATACCGACAGTGCCTAGAAGATGGGGCAAGGAGACATTAGAGCCCGATGACAGGTTCGACATCTGAGATGACCTGGATCACAAAGCAGGCCGCACTAGATCCATTTATGGATACAGAGAGTACGCGCCCGATAGACATGGCGAGTATAGACCATGGTTCGACCAAAACAACAGGGTCTGGGAACACAACTGGCCCCATACAGATGCCGAATACAGGCGTCACATAGCTCGGGTTAGAGGCGCCGCTCACCCTCTGTGCTTCACGGACGAGGTAATGCGGCATCAGTTCCCCGAAGGGTTTAAACCCGTGAATATAGAACAGTACGACAGGACCACTGGCCCAACTGTATGGATCGAGGACTTCCTCCTCCATATCCACATGGCACGAGGAGATGATCTCCATGGCATCAAATACCTACCTCTTAAGCTTAAGGGGCCAACTCGGCACTGGTTAAACAACCTCCCCGAAAACTCCATAGGTTGCTGGGAAGACCGGGAAGACGCGTTCCACTCTAACTTCTAGGGGACCTATGTCCGCCCGCCAGACTCTTCCGATCTCAGCAACGTCGTCCAGAAGCCCGACGAGTCCGCCCGACAGTTTTGGAATCGGTTCTTGACTAAGAAGAACCAAATCATCGACTGTCCGGATGCTGAGGCCATAGCCTCCTTCCGGCACAATATTCGAGACGAATGGCTGGACCGCCAACTAGGCCAGGACAAGCCTCGAACTATGTTCGCCTTTACCTCCCTCATGACCCACTTTTGCGCCGGCGAGGATAACTAGTTGGCTAGACACATCCACAATTCTGAAGATCCAGTAGCACCGGAATCCCAGGACGACAACTCAAAGCCAAAGTGCAACAAGAATAAGCGCCGACACAAAAATAATGATGCGGATGACATGGCTGTTAATGCCGGATTCTGCAACTCCCGACCTGGGAAGCAAAAGAAGCCCCCTAAAGGCAATCATGACGGACCCACTCAGCTCTAGAAGATCATGGAAAGGCCTTGCAAAATCCATGGAACTTCGGAAAAGCCCGCCAACCACAGACACCACAACTGCTGGGTGTTTAAACAGGCTGGCAAGATACAACCCGAAGACCAAGGCAAAAGCTCTCGCAGCGAGGACAAAGATGAGCCTCGGGGTCCAATTGGTAGTGGCCAGAAGAAGTTCCCTCTTGAAGTAAAAACAGTGAACATGATATACGCCACCCACATACCAAAGAAGGAGAGGAAGTGCGCCCTCCGGGAGGTCTACGCGGTGGAACCCATAGCCCGGAAGTACAACCCATGGTCGGCATACCCGATCACCTTTGATCAGCATGATCATCCGACCAGTATCCGTCATGGGGGTTTGGTGGCTCTCGTCCTAGATCCCATTATAGATCGGTATCACCTAACAATGGTCCTAATGGACGGAGGAAGTAGCCTTAACCCGATCTACTCAGATACGGTTAAAAAGATGGGCATTGATCCATCAAGGATCAAACTCAGCAACACTGCCTTCAAAGGAGTGATCCCGGGCGTTGAGGCCTGATACACGGGCTCGGTAACTCTAGAGGTCGTGTTCGGCTCACCCGACAACTTTCATAGTGAAGACTTGATCTTCGACATCGTGCCCTTCCGCAACAGCTATCACGCGCTGCTTGGACTGACAACGTTCGCTCGTTTCAACGCGGTCCCACACTACACATGCCTTATGCTCAAGATGTCGGGCCCCAAGGGGGTCATTACTGTCAATGGCAACACCGAGCGCTCCCTTAGAACTGAGGAATATGCACTGGCCCTAGCGACCAAATTCAGCTATAAAGACGATCAGCAAGTTCCGATATTCACCATAAAGGCACATAAAGCTGGGAAGCAAGTTCGGCTTGAGACCGAAAACTCAGATCCTTCCTCTTCCCCTCTATAAGGACTCGCCCCCCACCGCACAATTTCTGGACCAGCAAAGTATGTGCTGAGGAGGCACAACTTCACACTTAAAATTCCATGGGAAAGAGGTGGGGAAATAAAGGTAGGTGTCCGGCTACCCCAACGTACTACCACCAGTACGTCTTCAGACAAGATGTAGGTGCTCCTAAAAGAGCCTGCCTACGGCGTAAAACTCACCTTTAATGCTGCGGCCTCTCAAGATTTTGTTCGCAAGATCCGCCCGCACTAACACCCATTAAGGTGCATCCAAGAGCAGGTGTCAACTAGTAAGGGGGCATATCGAGGACATCAGGTCACCAATTGAAGACCCCTGGTACAACAACTCCTGTAGGATGTTATTTCTTATTTTATTTCGCATACCTGTAAATAGTTGCTTCAGTTATAAGAGCTGTTGAGAAAATGCAAAATTGCATGGCGCAAGTACACCTCATCTGTCCTGTTTTTGGCACATACTTTTTCTCCTTTCTCCCTCTTCTCGTGAACCAGTTCGGTATGACGCGAGGTAACAGGCCAAATGACCGGGGGCTCGATTTCAAACACAAATCGCCTTAACTATCGTGTGTTCGGTGGCGTTCGCTTTATATGCATCGGTTCCGAACTATGTCTTTGGTCATTAAGTTGGGTTGCCCAGCTCCTGTGCTTGCCCCTTTATGTTCCGCTCGTTTGGCTAAAAGGGCAAAGTAAGCACCCCTGCGATTGTGCTTCCGGATAGTCCGGTCAAGCACCTCAGGGGAGAAAGCCAAAAACAGACTGTCATAGTATGCACGATCCAATCTGTGAACCCCCAAGTTAGAAGTATTATACTTCAATCCTGGTAAGCGATTATTCCATGTTATACGAGGAACTTGCCTTTTGTGCAAACATTATGATGTGGGCTTCGGCCTCGGTTCGTCCGAACATCGCAAACACTCTGGTGTCTAATCGTACGCTTCTCGTAGTCCTTTTTGCGCCCCTTTGGTTAAGTGAAAGAAATAAAACAATATAGTCTGATTGCCTAGTCTTCCGCACTACACCGCCTCTGGGTCCCGATAATATGGCTAAGGGACACAGTGCATTGGCATAGACACCCCAAGTAGTATCTATGTGGGGGCTGAAGCCGACGACTCGCATCTTTCAGTATTAAACGACCACACAGGAGTTATAAAGGAATAACAAACCATATAAGAGTGGATACTAATATCATTAAAAGTTATCACGAGTCTTCGGACACGTTACAAGCTCATTCAAATAATTTTCACCCGAACACTACAACGCTATCACCCGTGCACACTCCATCACTCCATCAAAGTATAGCTCGAGGTGTTGGGGCTCCTTCCCGGGTAGCGGCGGGTCGGTGGCGACCTTCATCGGATTGAGCCCCGGCCAGTGCACTTTGGCCTTGGCAAGGGCCATCCGGACTCCTTCGATGCAGGAGGAGCGCTTGACAGCATCGAGGCGGGGCGTGGCAGCAATCAGTCTCTGCACCAGGCCAAAGTAACTGCCCAGGAGTGGCTCGTCGGGCCATAAGAGGATGCAGAGGTCCTTCATGCTCGGCTCCGCCATCTGGTGCAGCTCCATCAGCTGTTTCAGCTACTCGACCAGCAGAGGAGGATGCTCGGGGGCTCCAAACTATGCCCAGAACGTCCGAGCTTCGTCTTCCTCTCCCCGCGAGGTGAACAACTAATTGGTGTCCGCCACGCTCTTCTGGAGATCCACGGATGCGCCTGAGGATCACGACACCTAGGTCAGCAATTTGAATCTGCTATCCCTAGATACGCACTTTAGGGAGTATGGCTTACCATCAGCTATCTCCTTGGCTTGGCGAACTTGCTCCTCGAAGAACTGTCTGTCCATCCGCTCCTTATGGAGATTGGATTTCATGGTGGATAGTTCGACCGAGCTCACCTTATTATTTTGCTCCAAGGCCTTGCACTTTTTGCTAGCGTCCTTGAGCTCATCCTGTATATATCCGCCACACGAGCCTGGTGCTTATCGCTGGCGGCTCTTAGGGTGGAGAGCGTGGTGGCCACTTCTTTGGCTGCCGCCTTCTCAACGGCCGCTTCGTCTTTGGCACGTTGAAGCTCGGCCTTGAGCTTTTCGATGTCTTTCGGCGAAGCTCAAAAATGATAAAACTTTATATAAAAGGAATCTGCATTGACAATATTCGGGGGAAAGTATTCATATTTAGTTCGGACTTACCCTGTGCCTCATTGAACCTCTTGTTGAGGGCTTCCACCTCATCCTCGGAGCGCTTAAGCTTCTGATGTAGCTCGTCCAGCTCGGCACTGTTTTTGGCCGCCGCTGATGACGAAGCCTATATTACACACACAATGCATACATCACATCGACACCCACTCCCCGAATTATAGATATGACCCCTAGCTGAGCTTGTTCACCTCACCTAGGGCTCGGGGGCTTCCATGTATACAATACGAATAAATAAAAATCTTAGCGAAATATCAAGCGACTTACTTGAAAGCCCAAAGGGAGACCTTTGAAGGCCTCCTTCAGTACGTTGTGAATGGAATGGATGCTTTTTAGTACCGCACCCATAAGGGTGCGGTGATCCTCGAGGATGGAGGCGCTCGATAGAGCCTCCTCCATGGCTGACCGCCTGTTGGTCGTCGGCTCTGGGGATGATCGGATTTCCCGATCACCCACCGAGGATTGGACTGGTGCCTCCGGAGGCATAGTGTGCTCCGGAGATGTCCTCGGAGGGTACTGATTGCCCGTCCGACCGGCCTCCTCGATGTCCGGGCGGGGCGTTGTCCCCTGGTCTTCGGTGGCTGAAGCGTTAGCCTCGGCCACGGTGCTTTCTCCCTCGCCCCCTGTGTCCGCCTCCATTGGAGTAGGCTAGGACGACACCTCCACGACGTCCTTCGTGGTGTCTGGAGTGGTGGAGTGCAAGGCATCCCCGCTCTCCACCAGTTCGGCAGGCAGGGTCTCCCCATCCGATACTACCTCGGTGGGGATAATGCGTGGGGGCTGGTGGACCAATAACCTGCGTGTTCAGCAAACTCTGAATCTACTAGTTATATGTAGAAGGGTCTTCGGATCCTAACCTGGATGGAGGGGGCTTGACCCTTAGGCTCCTTCGTGGAACCACCTCGGGGTCTTCGAATGCGGAGCTCGAGTCTGAGCTATCGTCGGACAGAACCACCCACACCTACCGCGCCCTCTTCGGGGCAGGAGAAGCTACCTGTCCCGGGGCATCCGAAGACGCCGCTCTCTTCTTGGCAAGGGGGAAATTGCCTCCTCCCTCGCTCTCGACCTCCTCCTCCTCTTCTTCCTCCTCTTTGGCCTCCTCCTGATTTGAGGAGGCGATGGTGTCTTCGGATGCAGCATCAGGATGGTCCTTGATGCGAAGGCCGGCCTGACCTAGTTTCTTCTTCTTCTCTTTCTTCGTGGGATCCTCGTAAGGCTTCTCCACGAGCATCCTGACTAACAGCTCGGTCCTCTCGTCTTTGGGTTGTGGAGCTGGACTATTGATGATGGCTTTCTTTTGCCATCTCTACCAGCACAGATCTGATAAGAGGATGAAGGGATTCTGTGTGTAATAGAGCCAACCAAGTTGGGGGAAATCATACCTCGGAGTCCGGCTTGGCGGCGTGTAGACCCTTATCCTCCTCCTCGGATGGCCAGCTCTTCATCGACTTGAAGAGCACCTTCCACAACTTCTCCTTTGTAGTGCGGAAAAGATTCTGGACTTTGGGCTCGGCTTCGAGTTATCGAACCGACATAGGAGTGCCTCGACGCTGGCAGGGGAGGATGCGTCTTCGGAGCATCACCTGGACCACATTGGCTAGCGTGATGCCCCCCTCAACCAGGGAGCGGAGGCACTTCTGCAGGTCGGTCACCTCTTTGCCCGCCCAGACCAGGCCCTTTTCGGACCACAAAGCCATTCTGGTAGGTGGACTGGATCTGAATGCGGCGGCGGGGAGTTGGCCCTCTTCTCGTAGTTCGGTGACATAGAACCACTCCTTTTGCCATCCATTGATGGTGTCGATGAAGGTGCCCGACAACCACCCAAAGCGGGCGAGCTTGCCGATGACTGCCCCGCCGTAGTCCGCGTGCTTGCCGCCGACGCATTTGGGCTTGATATTGAAGATGTGCAACCAGATCCTGAAGTGTGGCTTGACGCACAGGAAGGCCTCTCAGACGAGGATGAACACCGAGATGTTCATGATGGAGTTCAGTGGGAGGTCATGGAAGTCGAGGCCGTAGAAGAACATTACCCCCCCGTTGAAGGGGTGGAGTGGGAAGCTCAACCCCTTGATGAAGTGGGGGATTAACACCACCCTCTCGCGTGGCCTGGGGGTGGGGATCACTTGGCCCTCCTCCACCACGCGGTGAGGAATGTTGGCGGGGAGGTAACCGACCTTCTTGAGGTCGAGCATGTCCTTGTTGGTGATCGTGGAAGCTTCCCACTGGCTGTTGGAACCCGCCATTGCCGAGCTCGAAGGTGGGGGCGGAGAGACCTAGATCTGTGCTCTGGACGCGCAAGGGAATGGGATACGGAGAAGTCGAATGTGAAGCGTAAAAAAGCTTTTGGGGTTTTCCTTCTCTTTTTATGAGGCCCGTCGATGTGCATTCCCCTCGCCACGACGTGAATCCCTCCACTTCTCGAGATGCGCAATCCATTGCATGCGCATGGTTAAGCATATCCCGTATAAAATGGGACACGATCAGTATAATTATAGATCGTGATGATTAAAACAACCTCGAACAGCGAATCGAGTCTATGCAACTGGTCTGGCGGTCGTGGTGGGCCATAACCTTTCGTCAGAAAGGTCGTCAAAGGGCCGTTGTTTATCCCCTGACGTTTGGGCTTCAAATACGATCAATTTACAGTATTCAGACATGCCACTATGCGCGAGACTACTTGTCATCGGTGGCCGAACTACGATTCGGCAGGAAGGAACTCACCTCGCAAGCCGAAGACTCTGTCCGTGAAGCAGTCGAAGCTGAAGACCCTTGGCATTGGAGGCAAGTTCGGGGGCTACTCAGGGAGTCCTGGATTAGGGGATCCTCGGATAGCCGACCTATTGTTATGGGCTGAACTATAATGGCTGCTTACCGAACACTGAAGGATTTGAAGGCCCAATCTCTTAGATGGAGGCTTCGAGAAACAAGGCTTGCGCTCCACGTTTGATGTAATAATTAGGCAAGTTTATCTCTTTGACATGTAACCGACCATGTACAAACCCTAGGCATCCCCGGCATATATATAAGCCGGAAGGTTTTAGGGTATAGATAGGACAACTCATCTAGGGTTAGACATACGATCTCGAGGTAGATCAACTTTGTAACCCCTTACACCATCAATACAATCAAGCAGGACGTAGGGTATTACCTCCATTGGAGGGCCCGAACCTGGGTAAACTCGTGTCCCCTTCGTCTCTTGTTACCATCGATCCTAGTCTCACAGTTTGGGACCCCCTACCCGAGATCTTCCGGTTTTGACACAGACAAGCGGTACTTCCACTCAGAATCCCAGAAGTCCGAAAGAAAAAAAGGATGTGAAAGAGGCCGAGGACCCTTAGGGCGACAGTACCGCTCGGTACTTCCGCTTAAAAAAAGCGACACTTCAGGGCGGTAGTACTGCTCGGAACTTCCGCTTAAAAAAACAAGTGGTAGTTCGAGCGGCTCTTCAGGTCAGTAGTACCGCTCGGAAGAGCGATACTTCCGCTTAAGATAAAATTGGAAGCCAAAGGGACTGAAAAAGCTCTGTTGTGCTGGGAAACAAATGGGGGTGCAAAGTGTACGTGATAATTCCTCCCAACCTTTCCGGATGTGGATGCCCTCTTAATAGTATGGATTTTCCTAAGACTCAGGTCCACCAACCTAACCTCGAAAGGAAGAGACTCCGTCTTCTGATTTACCACTTGAGGGAAAGATAACCATCTCGTGCCACCTGATAATCTCTGAAAGCTTAATGCACATGGTTAGTCTGCAAACGCACTGTCATCAACCACCAAAACTACTAAGGGAAAATTATGCTCTTACACTCTCCCCCTTTTTGGTGGGTTGATGACAACACAGGATTTGCCAATAAGATATACAGTAAGACTATGGCAAGCCCAACATCTACAAAATATAGACAGACTCCCCCTAGATGTGTGCCCTATTTGAATATGCTTTCGGAATTCAAAGAGCACACACTAGGATCAACACTCCCCCTATATTTTATAGATGTGGCCAAATACTTGCATACAAACGGAATGAGTGATAAGCAGGTAAGCAAGTAAAGGAAATATAAACTCACAATAATGTAGACATAACAGATATAAGAGGTAGCATATGTCTTACATCATACATATTACTCATGTGTCTGACACCATAAAGCAAAGCAAACAACCAAAGCAAATAAACGAGTTCCTGAGATAAGAGATGCGCAGATAAAAGGATAAATACTCGTGACTCGGCAAATCCCTCTACACTCTCTCCTCCTTTGGCATCAAGACACCAAAAGGGGCACAAAGGACTAAAGTAAGACCAAGTGATGATAGGCACAGAATAGTCACTCGTCAGGCTCATCATCTTCCTCCTCATCAGTAGTAGCAGGCACATCATCCTCTGACTCAGCAAATGGGCAATTCTTCTTGATCCATTCATCCTCATCAGTAATCCTCTCCTCAGACTCGTTGTCAATCTGAATGTCAAGCTTCCTCATTATCCCCTTGTCACGGTTGCGAGCCTTCTTGGCCTCCACATGGGCCTTGTATTGTCCCTTGATCTGAAAGTAGAGAAGATTCTTCATCTTGGTTTTGAGCTTGACAGCCTAAGCGGGAACAGTCTCAGAGCTAGGAGCATATGTGGCATCAGTATAGTTAGGCTCGGACTCATCATCGGAATCGGTGGGGGCAATTTCTTGCACAGAAGGTGCAACGCCCCAATTCTCCTTCACATGTAGCTTAATAATGCCATGAGATACCATGTGATCAGTGACCAGAGGCTCACCAGGGAACTGCTCAGACCAAGTATCCTTAGTGAGCTTGAAGATATAGGGACCATAGATAGGCACGTTCCTGTCAAGAACTCCTGAGCGAAGCTCCCTCCACATGATGTGGGAAACATCCAAAGTGGAATCTTTGCCTTTTTACTTGGTGCATAGAAGAATCAGATTCACGAGATAAGAGCGAACCTGATCCAAGTTCCCCACTTGAGGAAACAGAGAGTTGCGAAAGATACGGTGCATAATGTCCAAGAATGGGATGAGTTTAGTGCGAGTACCCTTGGCAGTCTTTACGAATCACTGATAGTGCACAAGCTTGGACTTGTGAATAGCTTGTTCTTCAGTGTGCGGTCGGAGACCAATTGGCTCATCTTCCCCTGAGTCTGCATAACCGAAAGAGTTCATAAAGGTCTTCTAGTTGGAACACGTAACCCTGCTACCTGTCATCCATGTCAATCTCCTCGCCTCATCATTGTGAAAGTGAATAGTGGCAAACAACTGTGCCACAAGCTCGGAGTCAAAATCCTTGTTGAACACAATAATGGGACCCAGGCCCCATTGCTGGCAAAGAGCATGAGCTTCAACAAAGTAGTCAGAGTGAGGGTTGCTGGCCATATGCTCCTTGTCGATGGATTTGACATGAGGCACATAGAGGTTTGACTTGCCCTTCAGGACTCCAACAAAAATGAGAGACTAAGCCTTGTTCCAGAAGGGATGACCAACAAACGCGGGGTCCTGAGGACGGCAATAAGGATTAAGCTGACAAAACTCATAGAACTCAGTACCAGTCATATCCTGATGTTCCTTAACAACTTTCTTCTTGTTGGCAACTTTCTTTGTGGACTTCCGCTGGGGTTGAGCACTTGAGCTAGCTTTTGCCTCGTCAGACATGCGGTACCGCTTGGAACCACCACGGCTTGGATTCACGTGACGAGCACCCAAAGCAGAGTCATCATCACCCGAACTCACAAAGCCGGAATGGCAAGAGACACATCAAATGTAAATAACCAGAAAAATCCAAGCAAAAATACTAGAGAGAGAGTAAAGCACAAGGATATGGAGAGATGAAGTGATCAGCGGTAGTACCGCTTGGGCATGAGCAGTACTTCCCCTTAGAGCGGTAGTACCGGTCATGCCCAAGCGGTAGTACCGCCCTAGCGATGGGAAGATCCCGCGGCAGGAAAGTGACCACAGATCCATCACACACCGAGTCCCTAACAATCATATGTATCTCTAGTGATCATTCACATCCTACTCATGCCAAGAAATAGCAAGAAAACGCGAGACACCACAAGCATTGCCCTAGATGCAACATCTAAGAAAAACTAGGTCGAACAAGGAAGAACGAGGGCAATACCAGGGTCCATGGCACGAGGGAGAGAGGGGGATCAATCCCACCAGACGGAAATGCAAAGACTAACGCGAAATGGGAGATCCAGATACGGCCTCCAAGAGAGCTTTGGTCGCCACGGCCAGAGATGAGGCAATGAATGGGTATGGGGAGGAGTTAGAACTCACCCTACTCACTACTTGAATCTAAGTGAGCCCCCGAAGCGGTAGTACCTCTTGGCATGGGCGGTACTTCCGCTGGAGCGGTAGTACCATGCACCCGAGCAGTAGTATCGCTTATGACCAAAAACTACTCCCAGCGAATAAAGCAAATACAACAAATCTGAGGAGATGAAGAGCAGCAAGACATTCAACTAAGATACATAAAAGGAGTTACTCCAAGTCTTTACGAGAAAACCAAACACGAAGAGACAACGAGTTGGATCAACACATTCGAACCAATATGCTCTAGAATAGAAAATACCTCACTAGGAGGACGGGCGGTGGCCGAAGCCACCTATGTTTGAGTTAATTGGCATGGCACCACGAATATTTTAACCTTGGGCCCATGACCAAAACTCGTCTTTGAAGCACAGTAACCGTCAAAAATGGCGGATGTGAAAGACTTTGATTAGTTTATGCATAATAGGAGGAGGGATAGTTCACTGAGAGAACTAGACCCCCCTAAGTCCATGCCTACATATAAGGAAGACATAATGATGAGTGTGGTGGGGTATGCACATGTTCAAACCACATTGCTCGAATCAATGATATTTAGCTCATGCCTTAACTCACGAAATCTTGCTTCATCCAATGGTTTCGTGGAAATATCTGCAAGTTGCTCATTAGTGTTGAGATGGATAAGATTGATATCTCCTTGCTTGATGTGATCCCAGAGAAAGTGATGATGAATATGAATGTGCTTCGTCTTGCAGTGTTGGACCGGGTTGTTGAAGATCATAATGGCACTTTCATTGTCATAGTAAAGAGGCACTTTGTCACAATTGACACCATAATCCATTAAAGTTTGCCTCATCCAAAGAATCTGTGCACAGCAATGGGCAGCGGCTACATAGTCGTCCTCGGTGGACAAGAGAGAAACACAATTTTGTTTCCTTGAAGACCAACTTACTAGAGAGCGACCAAGGAATTGGCAGCCTCCAGAAGTTGACTTCTTCTCCACATGGTCTCCCGTCCAATCCAAGTTCGAGTATCCTATGAGATCAAATGAAGCACCTTTATGGTACCATAAGCCAAAGTTTAGGGCATGAGCCAAATATCGAAAGATTCTTTTGACTGCCACATAGTGGCTGTCCTTAGGTGTAGATTGAAAACATGCACAAATTCCCACAGCCAACATAATATCCGGTCTAGATGCACAAAGGTAAAGCAAGGAGCCAATCATGGAGCGATATACCTTTTGATCCACGACTTTACCATTGGGATCGGTGTCGAGGTTGCATTTGAGAGACATAGGAGTGTTGGCATTGGGCGGATTGAGTTCATTCATGTTGAATCTCTTGAGCATGTATTGAGTGTATTTACCTGGATTGATGAAGGTTCCTTGAATTTGTTGCTTGACTTTGAATCCGAGGAAGAACTACAACTCTCCCATCATAAACATCTCAAACGTATTTGTCATTAGTGTGGCAAACTCTTCACTGAAAGCTTTGTTAGGAGAACCAAATATAATATCATCAACATATAGTTGGCATATGAACAAGTTCCCTTTGACCCTCTTTGTGAAAAGAGTGGGATCAATTTTCCCAATTTCAAACCCATGGTCTTGCAACATCTCGGTAAGGTGCTCATACCATGCACGGGAGCTTGTTTAAGGCCATAGAGAGCCTTATCAAGAACGTATACATGATTTGGGAACTTGGGATCCTCGAACCCTGGGGGTTGCTTAACATATACTAACTCCTTAAGAAGACCATTAAGAAATGCACTTTTAACATCCATTTGATATAATTTAAGTTTATGATGAGAAGCATATGCACGCAACAATTCAAGGTGAGCAACAGGAGCAAAGGTTTCACCATAGTCGATACCCTCGACTTGGGAGTAGCCTTGTGCCACCAATGTTGCCATGTTGCGAATGACAACACCATTCGCCTCTTGCTTGTTTTTGAAGATCCATTTAGTTCCAATGACATTGTGGTTCTCCTTTGGTCTTGGCACTAATCGCCACACTTGGTCGCGCTCAAAGTTGTTGAGTTCATCGTGCATGGCTTCGACCCAGTCCATGTCCTTGAGTGCATCTTGTACCTTGAGGGGATCAATGCAAGAAACAAACGCGTGATGTTCACAAAAGTTTGTTAATTGTCTATGAGTGGTTCCCCTCTGTTTAAGCTGTCATAGACATTTTGTAACAAATGTTGTTGTTTTTCAAGCTTGGCAGGATTCTTGGAAGCTCATCTCTCTAAGTTCTCCTCCCGAGAAGGTTGAGAGTCAACATCTGGAGGGGCATCACCTTGATGATATTGAGTGGAGTCATGAGCTTTCTCTTGATCTTGAATGATATCTTGATCTTGAGCTTGCTCGGGGTCGTGGACTTGATCTTGGGCATCACTTGGCATTACACCATTGTCAGAGGGATTGATCTTGCCCTTGATCTTGTCCATGTGGTTGACGGCCTTCATTTGGTTCTTTAGAAGCGTGTGGGTCTTGTGTCGGTGATGGTTCCACTTGAGTGGAATATTGTCCTTCTCCTTCGGCCACAAGGGGTTCCTCAACGGGTAGGAAGTGTCCCATACCCATTCTTCTTATGGCTTGGGGAGGAATTTCATCACCTACATCACAAAGACCACTTTGCTCCACTTGGGATCCATTATTTTCATCAAACTCTACTTTACACGTCTCCTCAATGATTCCATTGGACTTATTGAGGACACAGTAAGTGCGAGAGCTTGTAGCATAACCAACAAATATGCCCTCTTGAGCTCTAGGTTCAAATTTAGACAAACGAACACCTTTCTTGAGAATGAAACACTTACACCCGAACACCCTGAAGTACTTGAGATTGGTCTTGTTACCGGTAAGAATTTCATAAGGATTCTTGTTAAAGACTTTGCGGAGATAGAGCCGATTGGTTGCATGAATATCCGTGTTGATGGCTTCGGCCCAGAAATTGTACGGAGATTTGAATTCCGCCATCATGGTCCTTGTTGCATCCATCAATGTATGATTCTTTCTCTCGGTAACACCATTTTGTTGAGGGTTATTAGGTGCGGAGTATTGGTGCTTGATCCCCTCATCACAAAGGAACATATTCAAGGTGTAGTTCTTGAACTCGGTGCCATTGTCACTTCTTATCATCAAAATGTTTGCCTCATGTTGTCGTTGAACTTTATTTGCAAAGTCGATGACGGTTTGTTGAGTTTCACTCTTCCTCTTGAAGAAATATACCCAAGTGTATCTTGAGTAGTAATCCACGGTCACCAAACAATACTTCCTTCCCCCAAGGCTATCGAAAGATGGAGGATCAAAGAGATCCATGTGCAGGAGCTCCAAGGGCCTCTTTGTGTAAATGATAGTCATGGGGTGGTGAGCTGTATCGTGTAGCTTTCCTTCAATACAAGCACTACAAGCACGATCTTTGGCAAAACTCACATTTGTTAGTCCAAGAACATGATCCCCTTTGAGAAGACTTTGCAAAATCTCATATTGACATGGGATAGCCAGCGATGCTAGAGCCATCCCACATCAACTTTAGCCATTAGGCAAGTCGCGGTCTTAGTGTGTCGCTCTAAGAAGTTAACCACATAGAGACCATTCTCGACATGCCCAACAAAGGCTACTTTAAGAGTCTTGCTCCACAAAAGGGCCACAGAGTCAACACCAAAGAAGGTAAAAAAATCCATGAGTGCAAGTTGATGAAAAGAAAGTAAATTGTATGCAAGGGTATCAACAAGCATAACATTTTCTATGGAGAGTTCTGAAGAGATTATCACCTTGACAAGACCCAATACCTTAGAAATTGCACCATCACCAAATGAGACTTGAGTGGCCATGAATGGGTCAGGATGAACGTCCACCACCAAGTCCTTGCTTCCGGTCATATGATTTGTCGCTCCGGTATCGAGCAACCATGACACTCCTCCGGAAGCAAACCCCTACAAGAGATCAATGTTTGGTTTTAAGTACCCATTCTTTAATGGGTCCTTTCATATTAGCAACAAGGGTCTTGGGAACCCAAATACACCATTCAATGTACTCATAATAGGAATCAACATATTTGGCATAAACATGCCCATCACTAGCACGACATAAAACATAAGAGGGGTTATAGTCGCTGATTTTGTTGGGGTGGAAGATCTTGCCCTTCTTGGCATTACCAACCACAACCTTGTCTTTCTTCTTCTCATGAGGAACATCTCCTGCTCTTACAAAGGTTTCCTTGAGCGGTGGAACTTGCTTGGTTTTAACCTTCTTCTTCTTGTTCTTTTTGGGTGCAAACTCAACCCCTTCTTTTGCAATAACTTCCTTTTGATTATTCAAATGGTCATTGAGATTATTCTCACCTTGGATACATGTCACCAGGAATTTCTCAAGCTGCTCTTTCAGCTTAGCATTTTCCTCCACAATATGTGCATGCTCACAACACAGGTTAGTAGCAGAGGCATTATCAATTAAAACAAAAGGAGGACATGTGGCAATTTCCATAGTGATTTTTACTTGGAGTTGATCATGCGACTCCTTAAGAGAAGCATGGACACTCTTCAATGCCTTGTGAGCATTTTCAAGTGAGTCAAGCTCATCCTTGAGTCAATCATGGCCAACCCCAAGTGCAAACTTTTTAGATTTGAGCACACAGTTAAGAACGATAGCATGATCATAATCTTTACGTAATTTAGCAAGGTCATCATTTTGTGACTCCTCAAGAGTCATACGGAGTCCTCGCTCTTCCTCAGGAGCAATAGAAAGATCAGCTATCTCGTCGACATAATCACGACTATGGACTCTCAACGCCTCAAGATATTCTTCTTGAGACTCGATAGTGTCATTGGCCTCACCAAGTTGTTCCAAGAGAGCAACGAAGTGCTTCCTGGATTCTCCCTTGAGTTTACACAATAACTTGTCAAACTCATTCTCACCCTATTTCACCTCCTCATGTTCATCCACACAATCTATCAAAGATGGTGTGGAAGAAATAGAAGTATTAATGTTTGAGGTTTTGGCGTTGGAGGTTACTTTGGTGATACCTTTTGCCATGAAGCGCCTAGTGATGTGGTTCTCATTGGGTGCATCAAAGAGTGACACCTTTGTTAGGGTAGAGGAGGAAATTTCCACAGATGCCATCGCCATCCTTCACCACTTGTGTCTTTGTCATCAACATCATCATCTAAGGCATACTCTTCTTGAGCCACCAACACTTTGTGAGGATTCTTCTTGGCGAAGTTGGTCTTGTTGGGGGAAGACTTGGCCTTATCTTTGCAGATGAGCTTGCCACCATTGTCTTCCCTCTTTTCATATGTATAATCCACCACAAAGTGACTCACATTACCACAATTGTAGCAGGTCCTCACATGTTGCTTGCCCTTTGACCCATTTGAGTTGTTCTTGGAGAAGTTAGGCCTTGTGTTTCTCTTGTTGCCCCCAAATTGCCCAGACGCTAGAGCCATATGCTCATGGTAAGCATATTTGGTGTCCTCGGGGCAGCTCTCTTCTTCTATTTCTTCCTCTTGACTGACCTTGTCCTTCAAAGCAAGGTTGGGAGATGATTTCTCAGATTGTTGCACGCGAGCAAGGGCATTGTCTGCGGTCGTGTTCAAGATGTTCATTGCAACAAATACCCAGAGGACAAGGTGTGGAAGTCCGGTCTTTGACGGATGATGGTTGACATGGCCTTGTTGTAGGGCATGATGGCCTTCAGAAACTTACGCTTGACCCAAGTGTCATCCACATCCTTGCTGCCATGATCTTTTAGGGCAACGACAAGAGCAGTCACGCTCCTATAGAGATCACGCAATTCCTCATCTTCTATCATTATAAACTCATCCGACTGATCAAGGATAACCTCATAGTTTGACCGTTGAATGCTTGAGATGCCCTTGTACATGGAGACAATGTGTTCCCAAAACTCTTTAGCAACAGTGAAGGGATGCAGGTGAGGTAGGTCTTCGATAGGAACAACAACTTGGAGTATGAACAAGCAGAGGAATTTAGCTGTTTATCCGCTTCTTCTCTTGGAGTGAGGTTGCGTGGATCACAAGGATAGTATCCTTCTTCAATGAATCACATGAGTTGAATTGAGAAGTGATTCAAATGAGACTTGATACGAAAAATCCAATTAGCAAAATCAATCTTAACAAGTTTAGGAGGAGGACCGAGATTAACTATATGAGGTGGGTGCACCGGTCCTCCATAGACCAAGGGAGGGGGAACCAAGGCAAAGGTCCCTAACACATTAATTCCTTGAGAACGATTATCCTTATCAGCACTAGCCCCCTCCTTACCAGAGTTGACATCCGATGTCGAGTTAGTGGGATTAATCACTTGCACCACATTAGTGAAAAGTTTAAGAGTATCAAGGAATTATTTGAACATGGATTTGACCTCAGTCATCATGGAAGATTTGAAAGATGTTATGGCCTCATTCAAATCCTCACGAGAGACTATGTTTACACCCACAGCCTCGGGTAGTTCACCAGACTGCACCTCTTTGCCAGCCATACTCTTTGGGTGGTAAAACCCTTAATAAAGAGACAAGGCTCTGATACCAATTGAAAGGATCGATATGGTTGACTAGAGGGGGGTGAATAGGCAACTACTAGTTTTCACTTTTCTTTAACAATTTAGGCTTAGCAACAAATAGGTTGGATAGATATGCAAATAGGTGAGCAACCTATATGATCCTAAACACATCAATAAGATAAGCAAGTAAGATAAACTGATATGGACCGAACCTCAAGGGTGAGATCCCATTGGTTGTCGTGGCCCGATCTTTCACGACACTTCACCACCAGCAGTAGCAACCTCTCACCCATGCACGCGATGTAAACGAATTAGAGGGTTTGAACCTTGCGGCTGAACACGATAAAACTAATCTCGACGATGGTACTCACGCGCAAAACAATTTCCACAATGAGAAATCGCAACACAAAGGTTTTCTAAAGATCGCTCCAAAACTTGATATGGGTGTCTACCCAAAAAATACATTGTGTCTATTTCATATAAAAATAATCTAATTATTACAGCAACACAATATGGCTTTATATATTATCCGGAACATCTATCGTGACTTGGAAAGCAAGCTCCCTAACTAATCTCACAAGAAAACATGCAAAGAAAACCTGGACGCTACATTTAAATAATAGCTTATATGCTTTATATTCTAGCAATATAATCCTTACAAAAGATTGACCTGGACTCTGTTGAACCGGTGCATAGACTTCTAATAATTCTGTTGGTGGACCCCATCCGATTTCCTTCAAACATAGCAGACTCCACATGATGTACGTCATGTTTGTTATGTGATACTCTTTGCACGGAAGGAACAACAAAAGAAAACACAGCTTGATCCCTGGACAATATTTTTTAAATATATTTAATATCCTTTTATCGTACCAGCCACCATTATCCTTCACGCCCACATGCACACAAAAACATCCAAAATCTATATGTTTGTTCATGCTCAATGTGTACGTAGGCACAAGTAGTACTCCTGATTCTACCTTGACTTTATCTCGGTCAACATGCATGCATGTATTAGCAACAAAATCTTTCATCTTTTCTTCATGCTCCTTGTGAAACTGTATGTACTTTGGTACATACGTACTACATATCTCTCTCCCTTTCAAAAGTGGTCCACCAACGAGATTGCCAACAACTATTGCTCCACCTTGAACACCATCCATAGCATATTCAGTCATTGGTGTCGATATGGTTATATCATAAACAATATGTGTAGCTTGCACAAAGTAAAGGTAAGAAGTAACCACAAGAGGAACCGATGGGGACGAGGATGTGTTACCGAAGTTCCTTCCCGGTAAATGGAAGTATGTCTCCGTCGGAGCGGTGTGGAGGCACAATGCTCCCAAAGAAGCCACTAGGGCCACCGTATTATCCTCATGCCTTCACACAATGCGAGGTGTCGTGATTCCACTAGTAGTTCCCTTGAAGGCGACAACCGGACCTTTACAAACAAGGTTGGGGCAATCTCCACAACTTAATTGGAGGCTCCCAACGACACCAAGAAGCTTCACCATAGTGGACTATGGCTTTGAAGTGGCCTCTTTCGTCTAGGGTGCTCAAACACCCAAGAGTAACAAGATCCGCAAGGGATTGATGCGGGCATCAAATATCTCTCGGTGGAAGTGTAGATCAAGGCCCTCTCCTCCAAACCCTAGAGCACCAACAAGATTTGATGGCTAGGGAGGGAGAAGGAGCAAGAATAAGCTTAGGAGCAACAATGGAGCTTTTTGTGAGAAGAGGTGAGTCTCAGTGGGGAAGAAGACTCACTTATATAGGTGGGGGAAAATGTGGTTGTTTTTCTGGCAACACATGAGCATAAGCAATAGTACCATCCTAGGGGGCGGTGTTGGAAATATGCCCTAGAGGCAATAATAAATTAGTTATTATCATATTTCCTTGTTCATGATAATCATTTATTATCCATGCTATAATTGTATTGATCAGAGACTTAAATGCATGTGTGGATACATAGACAAAACCATGTCCCTAGTATGCCTCTAATGGACTAGCTCGTTGATCAAAGGATGGTTAAGGTTTCCTAGCCATGGACATGATATGTCATTTGATAACGGGATCATATCATTAGGAGAATGCTGTGATGGATAAGACCCAAACTGCAAACATAGCATATGATCGTGTCAGTTTATTGCTACTGTTTTCTGCATGTCAAGTATATGTTCCTATGACCATGAGATCATGCAACTCACGGATATCGGAGGAGTGCCTTGTGTGTATCAAACGTTGCAACGTAACTGGGTGACTATAAAGGTGCTCTACAGGTATCTCCGATGGTGTCTGTTGAGTTGGCATGGATCGAGACTGGGATTTGTTACTCCGTGTGACGGAGAGGTATCTCAGGGCCCACTCAGTAATACAACATCACAACAAGCCTTGCAAGCAATGTGGCTAAGTGTTAGTCACGGGATCTTGTATTACGGAACGAGTAAAGAGACTTGCCAGTAACGAGGTTGAACTAGGTATGGAGATACCAACGATCGAATCTCAGGCAAGTAACATACCGAAGAACAAAGGGAACGTTATACGGGATTAACTGAATCCTTGACATAGAGGTTTGACCGATAAAGATCTTCGTAGAATATGTAGGAACCAATGTTGACGTCCAGGTCCTGCCATTGGTTATTGACCGTAGAGGTGTCTCGGTCATGTCTACATAGTTCTCGAACCCACAGGGTCTGCACACTTAAGGTTTGGTGACGTTTCGGTAGTGTAGAGTTATGTATGGTGGTGACCGAAGGTTGTTCGGAGTCTTGGATGAGATCCCGGACTTCACAAGGAGCTTCGGAATGGTCCGGAGGTAAAGATTCATATATAGGAAGTCCCAGTTTGGTCGCCGGAAAAGTTTCGGGCTCATCAGTAGTGTACCGGGAGTGCCGGTAGTGTACCGGGGGACCTCTGGGAGGGGTATTTCGACCCCAAGAGGTCCATGGGCTGTGGGAGAATAATAACCAGACCTTAGTGGTCTGGAAAAACAGCTACACCAAGGCCCATGGTGCAGGAGGCAAAAGTCCTAAAGGAAAAGGTGGAAAAAAGGCTAAAAAGGAAGAGTCCTACTCCTACTAGGAGTGGAGGAGGAGTAGAACTCCTCCCCCTCTAGTTTGGCCGACTCCTGTTGGAGTTTTTCCTTGCGCCAGCCCTCCTCTCTCTCCCTCCTTTATATACTGGTGGATTGGGTGCTGTTTGGACACAGTTTACGGCCACGTGCTACCCGTTTCACTGGTGCTCCTCTAGATCGGTTTTCTACAGCGCTTAGGCGAAGCCCTGCCGGAATTGCTCCACCACCATCACCAGAGCGCCGTCATGCTGCCGGTGAACTCTCTCTCCTCTCCACCTCCTCTTGCTGGATCAAGATGGTGGAGATCGTCATCAAGCTGCACGTGTGCTGAACGCGGAGGTGCCGTCCATTCGACGCTAGATCGGAAGGACCGTGGTCGAGATCGCGAGACGGTTCGTGATGTGATCACGGAACGGATCGTGACGAGTTCGCGGGACAAATCGTGATCAAGATTGTGAGACGGATCGTGATGAGTTCGCGGGATGGATCATGATGTGTTCGCGGGATGGATCGTGATTGGATCACGGGACGGATCGTGATGAGATCGCGGGACGCTCGGCGATTTGGATCGCGAAGATGTTCGACTACACCAACCGCGTTTCTTAACGCTTCCCGCTTAGCGATCTACAAGGGTACGTAGATCCACTCTCCCTCTCGTAGATGCTCATCACCATGGATAGGTTTGCGTGTGCGTAGGAATTTTTTTGTTTCCCATGCGACGTTCCCCAACAGGCGGTACTTCCGCTTATACGCGTACTAGAACAACTGAGCGGTAGTACCGTTCTGAATGGAGCGATACTTCCGCTTGGGGCGGTAGTACCGCTCTGGAGAGAGCGGTACTTCTGATCAAAAATCCCAAAAAGTCCAGAAGAAAAAAGGATGCGAAAGAGTCCGCGGACCCTCAGGGTGGTATTACCACTTGGTACTGCTGCTTAAAAAAATAAGCAACACTTCAAGCGGTAGTACCGTCTCGTGCCACCTGATAATCTTTGGAAACTTAATGCACACGGTTAATCCGCAAATGCACTGTCATCAACCACCAAAACTACTTAGGGAAAATTATCCTCTTACACAATGTGTATATAGGCATCACATCCATAAGTAAATAGGCTGGCTCCTCCCTACACCTATTACTATTACTCCACTCATCGACCGCTATCCAGCATGCATCAAGAGTATTAAGTAAAACAGAGTAATACTTGGAGAACGATGACATGATGTAGACAAAGTAGACTCAATCAATATGAATGAACCCCATCGTTCTATCCTTAGTAGCAACAACACAAAGATGCAACTTGTCCCCGTCTGTTAGTGGGATATAGAAACTCGCCAGGTTGAACCTACTACAACGCACCACTCCAACCAAAGAAATATTAATCTAGTCTGCCAAACCATCTCAATAGACCGGAGAGCATTAAAAATCTATAATGATCATGCAAATAAGAATCTTAGTATTCAAGTTTAAATCGAATACTTTTCATGAATAATCTAAACATAAACTCACAATTCATCGGATCCCAACAAACGACCCATACAAAGGGGTTACATCGTATAGATAAATGCAAAGATGCCATCAACATTATATTGAAGGTCAAGAGAGAGAGAGAGAGAGTGAAATTGCCATCTAGGTACTACTTACGGACCCGTAGGTCTGTGGTGAACTACTCACACATCCTCATGAGGGCAGCAAGGCTGATGAATAGTCCCTCCGTGATCGACCCCCCTTAGGCAGGGTGCTGGAACGGCGGTCTACATGCATTTCCGTTGGAACAGAGAGACTTGCGGTGGCGGGAAAATTATTTGGTAGCTCCCCTAGGGTTTTTGGAATATTAGAGAATCTTAGGCTAGAAAGGAATGTCGGGAGACGCCCGAGTGGGCCACCACATATCATGGCGCACCGTGATGTGTGGTGGGGCCCTTGTGTGCCTCCCGGCCTCCTCCTTTAGCTTCCAGGTCTTCTTTTGGTCTAGAGAAAATCATGAAAAAGTTTCATGGAAATTGGACTTTGTTTTGTACTGTAAACCTGAAAAGTGAAAAAATGCAGAAAACATCAACTGGCACTAGGCAATAGGTCAATAGGTTAGCGCTCAAAAATACTATAAATTGGTAAACAAATGCCCAAAAATATCCTAGAATGATAATATATCAACATGGAACAATCAAAATTATAGATACATTGGATATGTATCACCTCCTCAGCCAAGTGAATAGCCTCCACTGCATCGTTGTACTCTTGCACCTCATTCTCAAGAATATAGTATCTCTGCTTGTTCTGAAAATCAAAGAGAGCAGGTGTAGGCAACATAACAGGAATAGGTCTATATTTGTCAAATATTAGGTTGTACTCATAACCCCTAGCACTAGTCAAAAGGAAGTCATGACGATGCATATCTTCAAAATCTAAATATCTGTCAGGCAACATGGGGTCTTTAGGTTGATGCGAGACTCCTAATTTTGTAGCTACCTCGGAGGCATAAATTCCTCCATACTAATCACCACTGCTTGAGTTAGAGTGCGTCCTTCGGGCAACAATTGCACCATGGATATAATGTCTTTCACGAGTCATCGCAGTGTGAATAAGAATCAAATGAGGAGCGCACATTGCACTATAATCTTGTTTACCCAGTACACATTTCCCATTAAACAGTGCAAAGTAACAAATGGAGGGAAAATGGATACTTTTTATTCTAGCCTGTGTCACCCCTCTATCTTCTCCTGCGCAAAGACTCTTGAGGAACATATTATAATCATTTTTTGAAGGCTTTTGAAGTGAACCCCAAAATGGGAGTTTTCATGCGTCACAAAATTCTTCAAGAGATAAACTATAAGACTTAGCATAGAGAACGAACAACACTCTAGATGTATGAGTATGATATCCGAATCCATGCATGAATGAACGAGTAAGGTTATGTCATTGGATACACTTATCTGTGAGGAAGTCGGTGAGGCCGCTATTGTTGATGTAATGATAGAACTCCTCCTTAATGCATCCACCTCTCATGAACTCTTCGCATCGCTAACGACACGACTTAGCGTTAGCTGAGGTGGCTTGAGACTGCATCGGTATTTCCGCAAAGAGGAAGGGATGATGCAGCACAACTATGGTAAGTATTTGCCTCAGTTATGAAACCAAGGTTATCGAAGCAATAGGAGAACCAAGCAACACTATGTAAATGGTACGTGCACACAAAGAACAAATACTTGCAACTTGATGCGTAAGAGAGGTTGTCAATCTCTCCACGGTAAAATATAGATCGTTTTATATGAGACTGGATAAATAGATCGAGCAATAACACAAAATAAAATATGCAAATAAAAAGTACAACAAGGTATGTTTGGGTTTTTGGAATAATAGATATGAAAGAAAATGCGGAAAAATATAGATCAGAAAGCAATATGTTAAAAGGATAGACCCAGGGGCTGTAGGTTTCACTAGTGGCTTCTCTCATGACTATACCACACGGCGGGTAAACAAATTACTGTTGGGAAATTGATAGAAGATCAAATAATCATGACGATATCCAAGTTAATGATCATTATATAGGCATCACGTCCAAGATTAGTAGACCGGAACGATTCTGCATCTACTACTATTACTCCACACATTGACCACTATCCAACATGCATCTAGCGTATTAAGTTCAAGGAGAAACAGAGTAATGCAATGATAACGATGACATGATGTAGACAAGATCTATTCATGTAGGAATAGACCCCATATTGTTATTCTTAATAGCAACGATACATGTGTACCTCGCTGCCCCTTCTGTCTCTGGGAGAGGACACCGCAAGATTGAACCCATCACAAAGCACCTCTTCCCATTGCAAGAAAAATAGATATAGTTTGCCTAACTAAACGAAAGATTAGAAGAAGAAATACGAGGCTATAAGTAATCATGCACATAAGATATCAAAGAAGACTCAAATGATATTCATGGATAGAAACTAATCATGAACTCAAACTTCATCGAATCCCAACAAACTCACCGCAAAAAGTCATTACATCAAATATATCTCCAAGAGACCTTTGTATTAACAATCAAAAGAGAGAGAGGAATCCATCTACCTACTGCCTATGGACCCATAGGTATATGGTGGACTAATTACGCATCATCGGAGAGGCACCCATGAACACGATGCACCCCTCCGTGATGATCTTAGATTGGATCTCGTGGCTATAGAACTTGCACTAGCTGGAATTGTGTTTCATCGACTCCCCTAGGGTTTTTGGAATATTTGGGTATTTATAGAGATGATAGGTGGTGGAGAGGGGTCCCGTAAAGGGAACAACCCACCAGGCCGTGTTAGGGGCCTCTAGCACGCCCTAGTGTTTGGTGGCCTCCATGGGCCTCCTCTCAGGTGCTTCCTTGGCTCCAAAGTTGTCTTCTGGCCCAAAAAATCTCCAAAAAGTTTCATAGTGTTTGGGCTTCGTTTGGTACTGATATTCTATGAAGTAAAAAACAAGCAAAAAATAGCAAGTTGCACTTTGCACTATGTCAATAGGTTAGTCCCCAAAAATGATATAAAGTTGCTATAAAGTGATTTTAAAACATCCAAGGTTGATAATATAACAGCATGGAACAAACAAAAATTATAGATACCTTGGAGACATATCAGCATCCCCAAGCTTAATTCCTGCTTGTCCTCGAGTAGGTAAATGATAAAAACAGAATTTTTGATGTGGAATGCTGCCTAACATGTTCATCACATATACGTTTGTTTTGTAGCATGGAAAATTGGACTTTTAGATGGTTCAAAGCAATAGTCTAGTTTTGAGATGAAGACTTTAATACTCAAGCATACCAACAAGTAACAATGTCTTTCAAAATATCAACACTAAATAAAGTTATCCCTAGCCCGTCATGCTCAATCATTGGTCCATTCATGAAACACACTCAAATATTACCTACATCCAATGCTCAAGTACGATCATAGTGCCCCCTAGTTGGTGCTTTATAAGAGGATATGGAGACTCAAATAAAAGTAAAAATTGCATAAAGTAAATAGATAGGCCCTTCGTAGAGGGAAGTAGGGATTTGTAGAGGTGCGAGAGCTCAAAGTTCAAATTGTGAGAGAAAAATGTTTTGGATGGCATGCCTTTCCTGTCAATTAAAACGACCGAGAGCATTCAGTACCTTTCCATGCTAGATATATCATAAGCGGTTCCCAAACAGAAAATAAAGTTTATTCCTTTTCCACCATTCATTAATAGTCCATGGCTAGCCGAATCACGGTTGCATTCCATACAAATAATTTCCAAGGAATTTATTATTTCACAACATAAAGTAAATTTCTTTTTCATTTCGGGACTAGGCATCCCTATTACTATCGTACTCTAGTGCAATGACAAGTGAATAAACACTCATCTTGAGAATAACACATCTAGCATGTAAAAATATCGGTCACCCACTTCCATTTCATGAGCGATACGAGCACACAAAAAGGAAATTCATTTTGAAAATAGATATGGCACCTACAAATTTGCTTGGAACGAGATGGAAATACCACATATAGGTAGGTATGGTGGACTTATATGGAAAAAATGGGTTTAAGGACTTTGGATGAACAAGTAGTTTTTCTACTTAGTACAAGTTAATGCTAGCAAATAGATTGAGAAGCAACCAACCAAGAAACAAAAATTCACATAAACGAGCATTAAGCATAACTAACTCCGAATGATGTACCATAAGTAGGATGTAATTTCATTGCATAACTATTGACTTTCGTGCTTGCATAGGGAATCACAAACCTTAACACCAATATTCTTACTAAAGCATAATTACTCACCAACATAACTCACATATTACTATAATCATGTCTCAAAACTATTACAAGGAATCAAGTTTAATTTTTCCAATGATCTTCATGATTTTTTTATTATATCCTTCTTGAATATCTATCACTTTGGGACTAGTTTCATACATTATCATTGCTTTTGACAAGCTCAAATGAATTTAAGTGAAGAACATGAGCATAAAAATTTCATCTCTCAAAATAATATAAGTGAGCATGAGAGAATTTCTTCGAAATTCATTAACTCTTAAATTAATCTAAGTGAAGCTTGAGAGTATTTCTTTCAAAAATTTAAAGCACATCGTGCTCAAAAAGATATAAGTGAACTACTAGAGAAATTCCATAGCTCAAAAGATTTAAATGAAGCATATAGCGCAATTCTAACAAATCATAGACTAATTTTGGATCTCCCAAATAGGTGTGTCCAGAAAGGATACTTGTGACAAAATAAAAATCAAATCAAGCAAAGACTCATATAATACAAGTCGCTCCAAGCAAAACTCATGATATGTGAAGAATAAAAATATAGCTCCAAGTAAAATACCGATGGTCATTAGAAGATAGAGGGCATCCCCAAGCTTAGTTGCTTGTTTCTCCTTGTATATTATCTTGGGGGTGCCATAACATCCCTAAGCTTAAGCTCTTTTCTCTCCTTATTCCTTCATCCATTGTGATCTCACTCAAAACTTGAAAACTTCAATCACACAAAACTTAACAAAATCTTCGTGAGATCCATTAGTATAATAAAGAAAATCACCACTCTAATTACGGTTGCAAACCCATTAATATTTTATTATTGCATTTACCCTTCAATAAAATCTATAGATTCACCAAAATAAGCATACAATGCAACGAAATAGAATCTGTCAAAAACAGAACAGTCTGTAGTAATCTATACTCTAACCATAATTCTATAAATAAAAAAATTCCAAACAGTTAGGAAAATGTCATAAATTTTTATATAAATCTTGGGTAAAAAATTCACAGTTTTTCGTCGCTTCTGCGATTTTTAAGAATTCTTTTACTGGACACAAATTTTTCTGTTTTTCAACAAGATCAAGTCAACTATCACCCAACGTGATCCTAAAGGCTTTACTTGGCACAAACACAAATTAAAACATAAAAAACACAATCAAAAAATTAGCATAATTGTTTAAAAACTCAAGAACAAAAATAAAAAGGTAAAAATAAACTGTATTCGTTGGGTTGCCCCCAACAAGCGCTATCGTTTTACGCCCCTAGCTAGGCATAACGCATAGATTCAAGTATTGTCATCTTTAGTTTTTGATCCATAGGAGGCCCTCATGATTGATTCATATGGTGGCTTAATTCTTGTTCTATAGAAGTGTTCCATACCCTTTCATAGTGGAAATTGAAATTTAATATTGCCTTCTTTCATATCAATAACAGCGCCTATAGTCCGTAGAAACGGTCTACCAAGTATGTTGGGACAAGTCGGATTGCAATCGAATCAAGAATAATAGAATCTATGCGCACATAGTTCCTATTTACAAGAATAAGAACATCATTAATTATTCCCAAAGGGTTTTAAATATTAGAATCTGCCAAGTGCAAATTAAGAGAACATTCTTCAATATTGGTAAGACCAAGCACATCACATAGAGATTTCAGAATTGTGGAAAAACTAGCACCCAAATCACATAAAGCAAAGCACTCACAATTTTTAATCTTGACTTTAATGGTAGGTTCCCACTCATCATGTAATTTTCTAGGAATCGAAATCTCTAATTCCAACTTTTCTCCTAAGGTTTTCATCATGGCATCGACAATATGTTTAGTAAAAGCTTTATTTTGTTCGTAAGCATGGGGTGAATTTATCATGGATTACAACAAAGAAATGTATTCAATCAAACAGGAACTATCATAATTAAAGTCTTTGTAATCCCAAATAGTGGGCACATCACTAATTAAAGTTTTGACCTCTCCAAACCCACTTTGATCAATTTTATCATCAAGATTTTCGCCCTCCAAATCATTGGGACGCCTTATAGCTAAAGTTGAATCTTATTTAGTCCCTTTATCATCAATTTTAATATTACTAAACAAGGAATGGATAGAAGAAGGGCCAATCATTTTAAGATCTTCATCATATTTATCCTCTAGAGAATATGGTTTAGCGGCCATTTGATTCACTAAAGTAGCTTGTGCGTCAGATATTTTACCTAGCAGATTTTCAGCATGAGCATACTTAGTTTGGAGATTAGAAACTTCTCTACTAATATCATCAAGTTGTTTTGTTATAGCATCTATAAGCTCATTGGTAAAACACTTATTATGCTCAAATTGTGTAGTCATATATTCCTCAGTACTTTTCTCAATCTCAAGCAAAATATTGGGGTAAAGAACATCATAATACTTTAGTTGAGGCAACATGACTACGCAAACAAGATTGCAAGCAAACAAGTGATCTGACGAGAAAAAGGAAAACGAAAAATAGGGCGAATAAAATGGCAAATTTTGTGAAGTGGGGGAGAGGAAAATGAGAGGGAAATGGAAAATAATGTAAATTGCAAGGAGATGAGATTTTTGAGTCACAAACTGATAGATGTTGATGATGTCTCCCTGGCAACGGCACCAGAAATTCCTTTGACGTGGCTTGAGACTGCATCGGTAATTCCCCAAAGAGGAAGGGATGATGCAGCACATCTACGGTAAGTATTTACCTCAGTTATGAAACCAAGGTTATCAAACCAGTAGGAGAACCAAGCAACACTATGTAAACGGTACCTACACACAAAAAACAAATACTTGCAACCCGACGCGTAAGAGAGGTTGTCAATCTCTCCATGGTAAAAGACATATCGGTTTATATGAGATTGGATAAATAGATCGAGCAAGAACACAAAAAAATATGCAAATAAAAAGTGTAGAAAGATATTTTTGGGTTTTTGTAATAATAGATCTGAAAGAAAATGCGGAAAAAGATAGATTAGAAGGCAATATGTTAAAAGGATAGACCCGAGGGCCATAGGTTTCACTAGTGGCTTCTCTCATGAGTATAACACACGGTGGGTAAACAAATTACTGTTGGGCAATTGATAGAAGATCAAATAATCATGACGATATCCAATGCAATGATCATTATATAGGCATCACGTCCAAGATTAGTAGACCAAAACAATTCTGCATCTACTACTATTACTCCACACATCTACTACTATCACTATTCTGCGTTAGGGGCCTCTAGTGTGCCCTGGTGTCTTGTGGCATCCACGGGCCTCCTCTCAAGTGCTTCCTTGGCTCCCAAGTTGTCTTTTGTTCCAAAAAAATCTCCCAAAAGTTTCCCTGTGTTTGGGCTTCGTTTGGTACTGATATTCTGCGAAGTGAAAAACAAGCAAAAAACAACAATTGGCACTTGGCACTATGTCAATAGGTTAGTCCCAAAAAATGATTTAAAGTTGTTATAAAATCATTGTAAAACATCCAAGATTGGTAATATACAACATGGAACAATAAAAAATTATAGATACATTGGAGACATACCATCAGCCATGACTATCAAGCTTGTTCGAGGTTCGGTATAAGCTTCCCACACTGACCCTTGCTCGATGATTCTCCCGAAGAGCACCTTCTTCAAGAACTCTTCCTATAGAAACTCATCTTCCTAAACAAATTTCTGAAATTTTTGTACCACATAATTATGTCAATAAAACTTTTCAAGATTCATAGCAACGACTCATATGGATGCCTACAGGACATATCAACCATTCCCACTACTTGGAACTCAAAGAAATACACATCGAGGCTTATTTTCAGTAGCACGAAGTGCAGGAAAATATACAAAATATAAACCACTAAAGCAAAAAAGTAATTTGAGGAATGGGTGAGTCACATACCAAGGAGCAATTCTGCAAAACAGTTTCGGGAACTGAGTTCCGAGCAATGAGATCAAAAAATCCAGTTTCAGCAGGAAGAACACGAGAGAGAGAGAGAGAGAGAGAGCTAGGGAATTTTTGAAGGAGGTAAGGGATGACATGGGCTAAAGAGATAAGGCATGGGCCCATGTCGTCCCCACTACACAACAGGGTGTGCCCTAGGGGGTGGTCACGCCCTGTTGCCTCGTGGCCCATAGGTGCCCCTTCCTGATGTGTTTTCAGCACCAAAAATTCTTAAAATTTCCAGAAAAAATGATGCTAAAATTTTGTGGCATTCTGAAACTTTTTATTTTTGGGTCATTTTTATTGCATGGAAAACTCATAAAACACGGTAATCATGGATTTTATTTTTGTCAACTAAAAATAACAGAGAGCAAACTAATAATACATAGAGTTGTGCCTACTAATTCACCGACCATGTTGTCACATCCCTAGCTAGATGTCATAGGACAGCATGTGAGTGCATCATATTTCATTTTGCATCAACATGAAGTGGGGATTAAAAGAAACCCCAAACCCTCAGTTGAATCAAACCAATTCAAAGCATGTGAAAAACCAACTAATTCAAAATGGTCATCTAACATGTTCCCTATGTCTGATAATTATGGACATGAATATACCACGGGCCATCTTAAATGTTTGAACATTTATAAAAATTTAAAAATAAATAACAAAGCTGCTGAAAATGCGAAATAAAACAATATTAATATTTCAGATTTCAAAATACCCTGAAACTTTTTATAGGAGTTTGAAATATTCAAACTTAATCCTATAAAATATTTGGGGATATTCTATAATAGAATTTGGCCCAAACATAAGTCAAACAAATGTGAGAAATTATTATAAAGAAGAAAATGAAACAGAAAGCAAAAGGAGGCAGAACCTGGGTCGGCCCAGCAGGCCCAGCATCATCGTCGTCCTCCTGGCGGCCAGGAGGACGAGCGTGTGCTCGCTGCGCGCACACCGGAGCTTCCATGCAGCTCTCTACGTGCGTGCGTCCCCCTGTCGCGTTGGCGAGAGGATGAGGATGTTGTTGCCATCCCCATCCCTCTATTCTTCTCGCATTCGCCCCCTGCCCTCTTCCCTCCTCTGCTCCGCCATGGCCGACGGCGTTGCTAGCTCGCCGCCGTAGATCTAGCCGTCCCCGCGCCCCCTGAGACCACCAAAGGCTCCGCTACGTCGTCCCCGTCCTGTGCACCGAGCCACGCATCGCCAGGAGCCCCAAAGCGCCATCCCCGAGCTCGTCTTCCTCCTCGGACCCGAACCTCGCCACCATTGATTCGTCATCTCCGAGCCCTCCCCAAGCAAGCTTTCGACGACTTCGAACCTCCAGTGAGCTCCCGGCTCATTCCCCTCTCTTCGCCAGCCTTTTTCCCCTCTATGGGCCCGATTGTGTCGGCTCCCGAATGACCCGCCGCACGAGCTCGTCACCGGCGATGCTCCGGTGACCAGTTGGTCCATTAGAGGCCACAATCAGACTCGTGGGGATGCGTAGTGCTTGTAGGTGCCAAGTTCCGGCTGTGTCGTGCCCTAGTTCGTCGAGATCATGCTCGCCCGAACTCTGGCAGCCGCCGAGCTCGTTGCTGGCGTCGATCCCGGCCATCTCAGCCCCTGAGAGATGTTGGGATGGACGCGCACGTGAGCGTAGGTCTGTCTGGTGCCCTTCGCCGTCCTTTTTGGTCGCCGAAGGAGGGATCCCGGCCCCTCCGCCATCTCTAGAGCCACCGGTGGCTCAATGTCAGTGGGTCTTGCCGGAGTTGACCACAGGGGTTTGACCCGAGGTCAACTGGCAAGTGGGGCCGGGCCCTGTTAATTAAACCTTGATTAATTACTTAATTAATTAATTTAATTAAGGTAATGACCCATTGAACAGTGGGCCCCTACCCTAATCTAATTAGTAATTAGTTAACTAATTAACTTGTTAGTGATTGGGTCACTAACCAGTGGGCCCCACTGGTTAAGTTTGACATGTCAACGTTTTGTTGACTAGCTGACGTAAAGTGATGTCATGCTGATGCAGTAATGACTTTTCTGAATTAAAATAATTCCAGAAAATGCTTAAAACTTCAAAAATTCATATAAATTAATCTGTTAATCAGATGAAATTATTTATATATGAAAATTTATTAGAAAAATCCAATGAATCCAATGGTGCTATTATCATGCATGTTAGAGCAATCTATGTAGATGAACATTGACATTTAGTAATACGTTAATATATGAAATATGAAATGGAGAATGATTTTGATCCTATATTCAAACTTCCTTCATTTAACATGGACAATAGTTGCATTACCTCATCCATACATGCTGCCATGTCATGATCATGCATCATATTGTTGCACTTGCCTGTATTGATTGTTAATTTTTCTGCATTGCGGTAGGCCTTGCTTCTGAGGATACTTCCAAGTATTCCAACGAAGGAGAGAACTTCCCCGCTTCCCAGCAAGGCAAGTAACCCTTTTGATCATTCCGATAACATCCTACTCTCTCGCTCCTGCTCTTGTTTATTGCATTAGGACAAACGTTCACTTGTCTGTCATACATGGTAGATGAACCTATTCTTTTGCATGACCTATCATTGTCACAGTAAATAGCTAAACCTTGCAACCTAGCATACCTGGTAGATGCTTGTGCCATGATGTGCTTAGCTTACTTTGCCTGCTATGCTTGCTATGCTTAGAGTTGTGTCAGTTCTGATTCATCTGGGTAATGAACTGGACTGGAATAATGATGTTCTAATGTGATAAGCTTATGATGAACCCGAGTTAGTAAAGGCAGCGATGAGAGGCTACGTAGGAGTACATAGCGGGTTGTCTCATTGGGACCATTCGCAAGAACTGAGTTCCGTGTTTGTGATCCAGGACTAGTTACTACCACACGTTGCGATACTTAATTGACCCTCTCGACTTATCAGTCGCTTAGTCCTTAGTCTAGGAGTTGCAAGTAGTTTCCGGTGTTTATAGCATGCTGGAGGCCGTGCATAGCGTTAACCCTAGGGGTGGGTTACGACGCGGTAGGCAGTGGCACGGTGTACCAAGGGTCACCCGAAAAGTGGGCTTGGGAACCCTACGCACATCGTTTGGAGCCATAGCGGAAACTTTGGCGGGACTTCCGTGCTGGTTCAGTCTCAAATATGAGATAGCATGGACTAGAGGTCTTATGTGATTGACGGTCATGGTCGACTCCCTCGCTGGGCTTCCGCTTGAAGGTTGCCGAGGTGCATGGTTTTATGAGCACACCGGGATAAGTGGCGAGAGCGTGTGTGAAGAAGTACACCCCTGCAGGGTATGAAACTATTAGAATAGTTGCGTCCTCGGATATGGACTACTTGGAAAGCTTATGCTGTTCATAGATAATCAAATGTATACTCATAAAAATAGCAAGACAAGTGTGAGTACCGTGGATGGCACTCTTCCGGGCGAGGGAAGTGAATCCATGGTGGTGTATTTTTATGGAGTTAGTGGACTCGTGTGCGATATCTAAAGTCTAAACAAAGAGTTAAAATTGTGTAGTGTAGGTTAGCCATGAGTCCAAGCTGGCATTGCTGCATAAACTCGACCCCCCTTGTTGATACATGAGCATGAATAGTCTAGGTCTGCTTTAAAGACTTGCTGAGTACGTTTGTACTCACATTTGCTTAATAAATGTTGCAGATGGGACCCAGGACCCATCAGGTGGGTTCTTTCTAGATGTCAACGATGCCGAATAGCTGGTGTCCCAGCTACAATCTTATGCCCTGTGGCGGGCTGTAGATAGTCAGGTCATGTGTTTTTTTACCCTTTCATCTGTCTGTACCCAGACAGCTTTATGCTTCCGCTTGGTTTGTATGAACTTGTGTGTATGACTTGAGTGTCGGGTCATGTGACCCCTATCTGTAAGAATATATTATGAAGGGCTCTTCTGAGCCTCTTAGTAGTATCTATGCATATCGGGCATGTCGTGCGTACGTGTGACGTACAATGGTATGTATGGAATCCGACACCTAGTCATGTGCCTTTAGTAGTACTCTTTACGAGAAACTGCCTCCTTGTGCTTCCACCGAGCCCTGGTAGCTTGCTACTTCTCCGGACACATTGATTGACCGGCATGTATCCTTCTTTGCTGTTGTGTCTGTCCCTTCAGGGAAATGTCTCGCAGTGTAATGGAGTCCTTGTAGCCTGCTACGACTCATCTACGTGCAGTGATGGCATTCATGTCTCATAGCGTAATGGAGTCCTTGTAGCTAGCTATGACTCGTCTACACACGCTTGAGGATGACACCAGCATTGCTGGGTTACGTATGCATGTTTCCGTACAGATGTGCCACTTGGGTTCTATGACTAGTCATGTCGGCCCAGGTTCTCTGTCGTTTGATTGCCAGCAACATGTTCACATACGTGAGCCAAAAGACACAAACGGTCTTGGCTAAGGTAAGGCTGCAACCGTGGAGCTTACCGTGCGTGAGGCCGCAAAGTGATGTGATATGTCACAGTCTGGATTCATATGACTTAGGATCGGGGTCCCGACAGCGTTGGTATCAGAGCCTGACTGACTGTAGGACTAACAAGCCAAACCGGTCGAAATTGAGTCTAGAAACACTATAGAAAAGTAGGGGAATTGATTGTGGAAGGGAACGCAAGGCTCTTTTTACTCCTCTTCCCAAGTTATTCTATTCTGAGTCATTCTCATCTTCTCTACGGGGATAAGAGCTAGGCTTCTCATCTATTGCTTAGGATGACGAGTTACTACCTATGGACTATTAGCTACCTTGTTTACAAGGGAATGTCGGTATTTGAGTGTTGTTGGTGTGGCAAACAGTTGGAGAAGAGATTTGAGTCTAGAAAGTCGAGTGGTTATGCTTTTCCAATCTTTTTGCAGTTGCCTCAAAATCCTTTTTGAGCAATTACAGCCGTTATGCTGTCCAATTTCTGCTAGGGTCTCTAATGTCTTTGCATCATTGTCTGTTTTAGATGCCCCCTCGTCCTTCTCGTCAGGTGGTTCGTCTGACCAGGTGCATCGATGTACCGGGTCACACGGCCATGTTCGTTAGAGTTATGATGAAGGTTGGTTACCGTTGGTACCCAGAGTACACAGTGGAGGAACAGTATCAAGATTTCAGCTAGAGCAAGTATCTGTGTATTGTGAAGATATATCCTTCATATCCTGGAGTTGTAGAGCCGCTTCACTGGACTTATGGATTAGGTGTCACCATAGACATGGCAGTTCAGGAGGTCGCCTACACCATGCTGACTATCATGAGGTTTCACCATGGTCTGCTTTAGAACACAGAGTTTTGTTATGTTCCTGCTTCTATGGGAGGAGAGGATAGCTATCTTAGCGCATCCTACTATGATCATTCTCATGAGGACCCTAGGCTGCAGGTGACCGCTCAGATGTTGGAGAACGGGGATCGTGATGCACGTTCTCTTCGCATGGAGCTCTATGCTACCCATGCACGTCTTTGGACAGCCCTGACACAGTTGGCACCTGACGTGCAAACAGGCTATGGAGATTTGGAGATGCTGACCCCATCGCGGACTCATCTGGCAGCACGCGTAGACTGGCCTGATGTTGGAGGCATCACCCCTCTTTGAGGACTGCTATTTCCGCCAACAAGGGGACCAAGGCCACATCCGTGTCCTTACGGTTTCCAGGAATCACAAGCTAGGGTGTTTCCAGATCCTCAGGTTCAGCTCCCGGGTCACGGGGGTAACCTATATGAGGCATTCTACAGCGGTGCTTGCATACGTGGATGTTAGTACTAGTATGGTAGTAGTTGTATTGCCACAATCCTGCATGTCTTCTGGGATATGACTGAGGTTGAGAGTTGAGTTTCGGAGGTGTAGATAGATAATGTATAGGAAGCTTGTAATGCCTCCGATGAGTTGTGTCATCTCTCTGTAGTAAGTATTTCAGCTTGGGATTGTACTGAACTATGTCATGGTGTGTATGAATTATAGTGTTCATGTGGCAGTTGTGTTTACCATGTTAATCGGTGTTTCCCCTGCATGCCATGTTGTGCAGTACATTCCTTATCCCATGTCTTAGAATTGATGTCCTCTATGTCTAAGCTGTGGGTTTGTTTTCCTAGGATGGTGGTAACTAGGAATAACCCCGTGCCTGCTCTCGAGCAGGGCGAAGGAAGCTAGCCAAGGCAAGAGAACCTGTCACACGCGCCCTCTTTGGCAGAAGTAATGCTTGAAGCCGAATGGAACAAAAGGGAGACCAACAGGCTGTTGGAACAAATTGAGCAGAACACAGCGCATGCTCCCCGCAATGATCATAATGGTTGCGTGTATCTCGGTGATTTCGTCAAGTTGTGCCCACCTAAGTATCATCATTCGGTCGACCCACTCGACGCGGATGACTGGCTGACCGGCATGTCTGGCAAGATTCGAGTTGCCAATGTATCCGAGGCCAATAAGGTGACCTTTGCTACTTACTTTCTGGAAGGACCTGCCAATCTGTGGTGGGAAAATTATGAAGCCATGTGTCCTACAGGCCCCGCACCAATTTGGGCGGAATTCAGCATGGCATTCCGTACCCATCACATCCTGAAAGGACTGATGGATCGCAAGAGAGAGGAGTTCTGTGCCTTCACCCAGAGCAGACTGTCGGTGGATGCCTATAGCCGTGAGTTCGGCAATCTTGCTCGCTATGAGTCTGAAGGAAGTTTCAACTGATGCCAAAAAGCAGGCTAGGTTCCGCAAGGGACTTAGCCCCGAGCTCCGTAGAGATCTGCGCTTGCATGAGTGCACAACCTTCCAAGCTCTCGTCAATAAGGCTATCAATGTCGAGACTGGGCAGACTAACTAGGAGGCAACCAGGAAGCACAACCATGACTTCAGCCCTGCATCTGGCTTGGGCCCCAACAAACGCCGGGTGTGGGTGCCCAACGCAGCTCTACCACCAAGGTACACCGCGAGGCCATTCTTCTAGGCGCCTGGCCCAACTCAGCCCAACCCTCCAGCCATGCCATTTTGGGGTCCTCCTGCCAATGTTGCTCCCCGTGCCACCGTGGTCTGCTACAAATGTGGGGAACTAGGACACTACTCCCGTGAGTGTCATCAGAACAATGCTAAGCCGGCTGGACGTGGGAAGCCAGGAAAAGCTTTCTATGTGAAGCCAGCTCCTGCTCGCGAATGAGTGAACTATGTTTCTACCGAGGAAGCTCTTGAGGATCCTGATGTTATCCTAGGTAGGCTCCTTGTCAATAGTCATCCAGCATCTGTTCTATTTGATACTGGGGCATCTCATTCTTTCATCTCAGAAAGTTATGCATAGTTGCATAACATGTCTTTTTGTGATATGCCTACTCCTTTAGTAGTTCAGACTCCTGGTTCAAAATGGCAAACCTCTAGGGTGAGCCATGACAATGAGATTCTTGTGGATAGGCTAGTCTTCCTAGCATCTTTGATAGCCCTCAAGTCTTCGAACATCAATATCATCTTAGGCATGGACTGGATGAAAGCCCACTATGCTAAGATCGATAATCATACTAGGAATGTTTAACTTACACATCCATCGGGTGAGATAGTTAATATCTCCACTCGAGCAGCCAAGCGCCAACTCTATTCCCTCAATGCTAGCCCTCTTCCAGAATTAGAAGACATTCCGGTAGTCCGTGACTTTCCAGATGTCTTTCCAGAAGAACTGCCAGGAATTTCACCTGTGAGAGATGTTTAGTTTGTGATAGAGCTCATCCCAGGGACAGTCCCAATAGCCAGAAGACCCTATAAGATGGCACCCTTAGAGCTAGACGAACTTAAAATTCAACTCGATGAGGCTTTTAAGAAAGGTTTCATCTATCCTAGTTCTTCTCCTTGGGCTTGTCCCGTCCTTTTCGTCAAGAAGAAGGATGGATTGGATCGGATGGTTGTGGATTATCGGCTAGTGAATCTGGTCACTATAAAGAACAAGTATCCCCTCCCCTGGATCAACGATTTGTATTCCCAACTCGCTGGATCCTCTATCTTTTCCAAAATGGATTTGAGGTTGGGATACCATCAAATCAGAATTAGAAACGGGGACATTCCAAAAACGGCTTTTGTTACTCATTATGGCCAATACGAGTACACCGTCATGTCCTTCGGTTTAACCAATGCCCCAGCCACCTTCTCTCGCTTGATGAATTCGATCTTCATGCAGTATTTGGATAAATTCGTCGTGGTTTACCTCGACAACATACTAATCTACTCGAAGAACGAACAGGAACATGCCGAGCATCTAAGGCTGGTGTTGATGAAACTTCGAGAGCATCGTCTGTATGCCAAATTCTCCAAGTGTGAATTTTGGTTGCTAGAAGTGACCTATCTGGGCCACGTGATCTATGGTAAAGGTATTGCCGTCAATACCGAGAGAGTTCAAGCCGTCCTTGATTGGACTCAACTTGAATCGGTTAAGGAAGTTCAGAGATTCCTTGGCTTTGTCGAGAACTTCTTCAAGGTTGCAAAACCTCTGACTGAACTCCTCAAGAAAGATAAAAAGGTCGAGTGGACTCCACAATGCGAGCACAGTTTTCAGGAGTTGAAAAGACGACTGACCTTTGCTCCCATTCTGGTGCCACCAGATTTCTCTAAGGACTTTGTTATCTATTGCGACGACTCGCGACAAGGATTAGGTTGCATTCTCATGCAAGATCGTCATGTGATTGTATACGCATCTCAACAGTTGCGTCCACATGAGGATAATTATCCAACACATGATCTTGAGCTTGCAGCTGTGGTTCATGCATTGAAAACCTGTCGACATTACCTTCTGGGTAATCATTGTGAAATTTACACTGATCACCAAAGTCTAAAATATATTTTCACCCAGCCAGATTTGAATCTCAGGCAAAGACGGTGGGTTGAGTTGATTATAGATTGCGACTTAGGGATAACTTACACCCCGGGGAAAGCCAATGTAATGGCTGATGCACTAAGTCGTAAGTCTTATTGTAACAACCTGATGTTACGACAAGGTCAACCACTTCTCCATGAGGAATTTCGGAAGTTGAGCCTCCACATTGTTCCTCAAGGATTCCTTTCCAACCTGGTGGCGAAACCTACTCTTAAGGATCAAATAGTAGATGTTCAGAGGTATGCTAAGGGTATATCTTGGATCAAGGAGAATATTGCTAGCGGAAATGCTAAAGATTTCTCCAAGGACGATGAGGGTGTTGTGTTCTTCCAGAACCGGTTGGTGGTTCCCAATAGCACACGCTTAAGACAGCTGATCCTTAAGGAGGCTCATGATTCCCCTCTTACAATTCATCTTGGTAGTACCAAGATGTATCAGGACCTACGCCAGAGGTTCTAGTATACTAGGATGAAGAGACAAATTGCTCAGTTCATTGCTAACTGCGACTTTTATTGTCGCGTGAAAGCAGAACATCAAAGGCCTGCTGGCACCCTTCAACCTTTAGCTATTCCTGAATGGAAATGGGATAAGGTCGGTATGGATTTCATTACCGGATTTCCAAGGACTAAGAGAGGGAATAATGCTATCTTTGTGGTCATCGACCGCCTTTCCAAAGTGGCTCATTTTCTTCCTATTCGGGAGACAACTGGTAGCCAGCTGGTGGAGTTATATGTTTCTCAAATAGTTTCTCTTCATGGTGTTCCATTGGAGATTAACTCGGACGGCGGAAGTATATTTACTTCCCGATTTTGGGAAAGTTTCCAAACCGCCATGGGGACTCATCTATCCTTTAGCACTGCTTTCCACCCGCAATCAAGTGGTCAAGTTGAGCGAGTCAATCAAATCCTTGAAGACATGCTCCGAGCTTGTGTTATATCCTTTAGTATGAATTGGGAAAAATGTCTTCCATTTGCCGAATTTGTTGATAACAATAGTTATCAATCAAGCTTGGCCAAAGCCCCTTCTGAAGTTCTCTATGGACAAAGGTGTCGAACACCTCTTAATTGGTTAGAAACTGGAGAGAGGCAACTCTTTGGCCCGGATATGATCTAGGATGCAGAGGAGCAAGTTCGCATTATTCGGGAAAAGTTGAAAACAGCCCAATCTCGTCAAAAGAGCCAATGTGATCGCCATCATAAGGCTGTGACCTATGAAGTTGATGAGAAGGCTTAGCTTCGGGTTACACCTCTGAAGGGTACCCATCGATTCGGTCTCAAGGGCAAGTTGGCTCCTCGTTACATTGGACCTTTTGGCATTCTTGCTAAACGAGGAGAGGTTGCCTACCAATTGGAACTTCCGCTGCATCTTTCCAAGCTTCATGATGTCTTCCACATCTCGCAACTCATACATTGCTTCTCGGACCCTGTCCGTGAAGTAGACCACGAAGCTCTTGATCTCCAAGCTAACCTTACATATCGAGAATACCCTGTTCGTATTCTTGATCAAGAAGAGTGTACCACTCGGCGTCGGAACATCAAGTTTCTCAAGGTTTAGTGGTCGCACCATTCTGAAAAGGAGACCACATGGGAAACAGAAGATCGTCTTCAACTAGAGTACCCCGCGCTCTTCCCGACGACTTCAAAATCTCGGGACGAAATTCTTTTGAGTGGGGGTGAGCTGTCACATCCCTAGCTAGATGTCATAAGATAGCATGTGAGTGCATCATATTTCATTTTGCATCAACATGAAGTGGGGATTAAAAGAAACCCCAAACCCTCATTTGAATCAAACCAATTCAAAGCATGTGAAAAACCGACTAATTCAAAATGGTCATCTAAAATGTTCCCTATGTCTGATAATTATGGACATGAATATATTAGAGGCCATCTTAAATGTTTGAACATTTATTAAAATTTAAAAATAAATAACAAAGCTGCAGAAAATGCCAAATAAAACAATATTAATATTTCAGATTTCAAAATACCCTAAAACTTTTTATAGGAGTTTGAAATATTCAAACTTAGTCCTATGAAATATTTGGGGATATTCTATAATAGCATTTGGCCCAAACATAAATAAAACAAATGTCAGAAATTAGTATAAATAAGAAAATGAAACAAAAAGGAAAAGGAGGCAGAACCTGGGCCGGCCTAGCTGGCCCAGCACCGTCGTCGTCCTCCTGGCGGCTAGGAGGACGAGCATGTGCTCGCTGCACGCGCACGCCGGAGCTGCCACGTAGCTCTCTACGTGCGTGCGTCCCCCTGCCACGCTGGCGAGAGGATGAGGACACCATTGCCGTCCCCATCCCTCTCTTGCTCTCGCATTCGCCCCCTGCCCTCTTCCCTCCTCTGCTCTGCCATGGCCGAAGGTGCCGCTAGCTCGCCGCCATAGATCCAGCCGTCCCCGCGCCCCCCTGAGACCACCAAAGGCTCTGCTATGTCGTCCCCGTCCTCTGCATCGAGCCACGCATCGCCAGGAGCCCCGAAGCGCCGTCCCCGAGCTTGTCTTCCTCCTCAGGCCCGAACCTCGCCGTCGTTGATTCATCGTCTTCGAGCCCTCCCCTAGCAAGCTTTCGACGGCTTCGAACCTATAGTGAGATCCCGGCTCATTCCCCTCTCTTCCCCGGCGTTTCCCCCTCTATTGGCACCAATTGCGTCAACTCCCGAATGACCCGCCGCACGAGCTCATCGTCGGCGATGCTTTGGTGACCAGTTGGTCCATTAGAGGCCACCATCAAACTCGTGGGGCCGTGTAGTGCTTGTAGGTGCCAAGTTCCGGCCGTGTCGCGCCCTAGTTCGTCGAGCTCATTCTCGCCCGAACTCTGGCAGCCGCCGAGCTCGTCGCCGGCATCGATCCCGGCCATCTCAGCCCCTAAGAGGTGTCGGGATGGACACGCGCATGAGCATAGGTCCGTCTGGTGCCCTCCGCCGTCCCTTTTGTTTGTCGGAGGAGGGATCCCGACCCCTCCGCCGTCTCTGGAGCGACCGGCGGCTCAACGCTGGTGGGTCTTGCCGGAGTTGACCATTGGGGTTTGACCCCAGGTCAATTGGCAAGTGGGGTCGGGCCTTGTTAATTAAACCCTAATTAATTATTTAATTAATTAATTTAATTAAGCTAATGACCCACTGACCAGTGGGCCCCTACCCTAATCTAATTAGTAATTAGTTAACTAATTAACTTGTTAGTGACTGGGTCACTGACTAGTGGGCCCCACTAGTCAGGTTGGACCTGTCAACGTTCTGTTGACTAGCTGATGTCATGCTGATGCCGTAATGACTTTTTTGAATTAAAATAATTCCAGAAAATGCTTAAAACTTAAAAAATTCATATAAATTAATTTGTTGGTTAGATGAAAATAATTTATATATGAAAATTTATCAGAAAAATCCAATGAATCCAATGGTGCTATTATCATGCATGTTATAGCAATCTATGTAGATGAACATTGCAATTTACTAATAGGTTAATATATGAAATATGAAATGGAGAATGATTTTGAACCTATATTCAAACTTCCTTCATTTAACATGGACAATAGTTGCATTAGCTCATCCATACATGCTGCCATGTCGTGATCATGCATCATATTGTTGCACTTGTGTGTATTGATTGTTAATTTTTTTGCATTGCGGTAGGCCCTGCTTCTAAGGATTCCTCCGAGTATTCCAACGAAGGAGAAAACTTCCCCGCTTCCCAGCAAGGCAAGCAACCCTTTTGATCATTCCGATAACATCCCACTCTCTCGCTCCTGCTCTTGTTTATTGCATTAGGACAAATGTTCACTTGTTTGTCATACACGGTAGATGAACCTATTGTTTTGCATGACCTGTCATTGTCACAGTAAATAGCTAAACCTTGCAACCTAGCATACCTCGTAGATGCTTGTGCCATGATGTGCTTAGATTACTTTGCCTGCTATGCTTAGAGTTGTGTTAGGTCTGATTCATCTAGGTGATGAGCTGGAGTGGAATAATGATGTTCTGATGTGATAAGCTTGTGATGAGCCCGAGTTGGTAAAGGTAGCGATGAGAGGCTATGTAGGAGTACATAGCGGGTTGTCTCATTGGGACCGTTCGTAGGAACTGAGTTCCGTGTTTGTGATCCAAGACTAGTTACTACCACACGTTGGGATACTTAATTGACCGTCTCGACTTATCAGTCGCTTAGTCCTTAGTCCAGGAGTTGCAAGTAGTTTCTAGTGTTTATAGCATGCTGGAGGCCATGCATAGCATTGACCCTAGGGGTGGGTTAGGAAGCGGTAGGCAGTGGCATGGTGTACCAAGGGTCTCCCGAATGGTGGGCTTGGGAACCCTGCGCACATCGTTTGGAGCCATAGCAGAAACTTTGGCCAGACTTCCGTGCGGGTTCAGTCTCAAATAGGCGATAGCCTGGACTAGAGGTCTTATGTGATTGACGGTCATGGCCGACTCCCTCGCTGGGCTTCCGCTTGAAGGTTGCCGAGGTGCATGGTTTTATGAGCACACAACGATAAGTGGCGAGAGCGTGTGTGAAGAAGTACACCCCTGCAGAGTATGAAACTATTCGAATAGCCGCATCCTCGGATATGGCCTACTTGGAAAGCTTATGCTGTTCATAGATAATAAAATGGATACTCATAAAAATATCAAGACAATTGTGAGTACCGTGGATGGCACTCTTCCCGGAGAGGGAAGTGAATCCATGGTGGTGTATTGTTATGGAGTTAGTGGACTCGTGTGCGATATCTAAAGTCTAAACAAAGAGTTAAAATTGTGTAGTGTAGGTTAGCCATGAGTCAAAGTTGGCATTGCTGCATAAAATCCACCACTCCCCTTGTTGATACATGTGCATGAATAGTCTAGGTCTGCTTTAAAGACTTGCTGACTATGTTTGTACTCACGTTTGCTTAATAAATGTTGTAGATGAGACCCAGGACCCATCGGTGGGTTCTTTCTAGATGTCGATGATGCCGAATAGCTGGTGTCCCAGCTACGATCTTATGCCCTGTGGCGGGCTGTAGATAGTCAGGCCATGTGTTTTTTTACCCTTTCATCTGTCTGTACCCAGACAGCTTTATGCTTCCGCTTGGTTTGTATGAACTTGTGTGTATGACTTGAGTGTCGGGTCATGTGACCCCTATCTGTAAGAATATATTATGCAAGGCTCTTCTGAGCCTCTTAGCTAAAAGTTGTGTTGTTGGATGGTTATGTTGTGATGCCATAGTTGTATCTGTGCATATCGGGCATGTCGTGCGTGCGTGTGATGTGCAACGGTATGTATGGGATCCGACACCTAGTCGTGTGACTTTAGTAGTACTCTTTACGGGAAATTGCCTCCTTGTGCTTCCGCCGAGCCCTCGTAGCTTGCTACTGCTTCGGACAGATTGATTGACCGGCATGTATCCTTCTTTGCTGTTGTGTCTGTCCCTTCAGGGAAATGTCTTGCAGTGTAATGGAGTCCCTGTAGCCTGCTACGACTCGTCTATGTGCAGTGATGGCATTCATGTCTCACGGCGTAATGGAGTCCTTGTAGCTAGCTATGACTCATCTACACACGCTTGAGGCCGACACCAGCATTGCTGGGTTACGTATGCATGTTTCCGTATGGATGTGCCACTTGGGTTCTATGACTAGTCATGTCGGCCCGGGTTCTCTGTCGTTTGATTGCCAGCAACATGTTCACATACGTGAGCCAAAAGACGCAAACGGTCCCGACTAAGGTAAGGCTGCAGCCATGGAGCTTACCATGCGTGAGGCCACAAAGTGATGTGATATGTTACAGTCTAGATTTATATGACTTAGGATCGGAGTCCCGACACATGTGTCTTTCAAAAAGGATCCGTTGATAGGGTTGATCAAGTCTTATTAATTAACTGTTTCCAATTGACGTGAAGCTGGAGAATTTTCGTATGACACTAAGTTACCTCTATGGGGATTTGCATTTCCCCAACAATAAGATTATAGTAATTCTTCATGGCAGAAGGTAGAGGAATTTTGAATCCTCTAATAATGGCCATGGCACTAGGCTTAGTGATAATAATATTATTAACCAAGATTTGCCTCTTCGGAAAATGAATGGTATGTTGTTTGCCATTGACAAGAAAAGTGACCTTGCTTTTTTTGCAATCAATAACAACCCTTGTGGTATTTAAAAAGGGCCTACCAAGGATGATCGACATGTTGCCATCCTCGGGCGTTTCAAGAATAACAAAGTTTGTCAAGATAGTAACATTTGCAACCACAATAGGAACATCTTCACAAATTCCAATAGCTATAACAGTGGATTTGTCAGCCATTTGCAAAGATATCTTGGTAGGTGTAAGCTTATTCAATTAAAGTCTCTTATAAAGAGAGAAAGGCATACCACTAACACTAGCACCTAAATCACATAAAGCAATTTTAACATAGTTTGGTTTAATGGAGCAAGGTATTGTGGGTATACTACGATATCCCAACTTCTTAGGCACTCCACCATCAAAAGAATAATTAGCAAGCATAGTAGCAATTTCAGTTTCAGGTATTTTTTTGTTGGTAATAATATCCTTCATATACTTAGCATACAAAGGCATTTTTGAAATATTAGTCAATCGAGTGCGCAAAAACACAAGCCTAATCATTTCAGCAAAGCGCTCAAAATCTTCCTCGTCCTTACTCTTAGAAGGCTTATGAGGGAATGGCATGGGTTTTTCAACCCATGGCTCTCTTTATTTTCCATGTTTTCTAGCAACAAAGTCTCTTTAATCATATCATTTATTTTTAGGAGGTGGGCTATCAAGAACTTCAGCAGGTTCTATCTCCACATCATTATCTGGTTCTTTATTACTATCTAGTGGAACATCTACATGAACATCATCATTCTCATCATTATTTTCGTTATCAATAGGTACGTGTTCACTACCAGATTGTGTCTCCGCATCAGAAATAGAAACATCAATATGTTTTTCAACAAGTGTTTCTATAATAGGTTAACTATAAGCACACAAAGTCCTATCCTTCTTCCTTTCCTTTTTCTTATTAGATGGACTAGGTGCGTCATCATTAATACTCTGAGAATCCTATTCTATTTTTTTAGGATGACCTTCAGGATAAAGAGGGTTCTGAGTCGTTCGACCTCTTCTAGACATTACTCTAACATCATTGCCATTCATATTGTCATTTATCTCAGCAAGCAAATCATTTTGTGACTTAGCAACTTCGTCTAGTTGGGTGTGAACCATAGAAGCATGTTTACCTAGACCCTTAACATCATTACTAATTCTAAACATCAACTCACTCAAGTGATCTATCATCATAGCATTATGCCTTAATTGATATTTAACATAATTAATAAAATGCTCTTGATTAATAATATAATTATCGAATTCATCCATGCATTGACTAGGAGTCTTAGTGTAAGGTATATCACTTTCATTAAAGGTAAGGAGAGAATTTACCTCTACCACCTGTGTCGGTGTGTCAAGTCCATGTAGTTCTTCGATAGGTGGTAATCTCTTGACATCTTCAGTTTTAATATGTAACATCCCAAAATTTAATTTTGGAATGTTATGAATATAGCTATGCATCTATCATCATCATTTCTTGAATGTATGAAATAATTGAAATGCTTCTTCTGACTTTCTGAAAGCCCTTTCTATTTTTCCCTAACTTGCTTTCACCTATTTGAAATTTTGGTTAAATGTTCAAAATAAGAGGGGAGTAACATGACACTCCACACCAGGGTCATCTTGGTGATATATTTGAACAATAAATAACCAGGGGTTATTTTGAAAATATTTGCAAAAAGGATTTAAAAACAATTAGGCAATTTCTGAAAATATTATTTTTTCAAAGTGTTCAAATGACAGAATAAAAATGTTCATTAAATAGAATTTATTATTCTGTTAATTTTGATATATAATACCCCTATATTTATAAAAGGTTTGAATGTTTTAAAAGATTTTGAAACGCTTTGGAAAAACATTAAAAAGAAACGGTAACGGTTACTGTATTAAACGGGCTGGCCCACGGGCAGTTATTCGCGTATGGATTAAAAGCCGGCCGACCGACATGCATTAACCTCCTCCTCTCTCACTGACACCGGGCACCACCCAACAAACCATTTCGCCCGAGCGGTCGCCTCCCTCCTCTCGCGTGCGCCGTCGCCGACCGTTTCTCCTCTCACCGGATCTCTCTCCCCTCTCCTCCCCCGCACTCCCCAGCGCCCCTATAAGTACCAGACACTCCCCGCATCCATTTCCCCCCCCCCCGAGCCCCCTCTCTCCCTCGTCGAGACGCTGCCAATTCCTCGCCGGAGTTGCACCACCACCGGAACTCCCATCGTCCGTAGCCAACGCCTCGGTCATCCTCGCCCCTCTCCGACCCATCCGTTCGATGCAGGACCCCGCCTGCCATCGTCTGAACCCCTCCACTGCCTCCCTCGACCACCGGGGACCCCTCCGGCGACGTCCTCAACCACCGGCCGCCGCCTCCATCGCCGGAATTCCCACACCCCCTCCGGTAAGACGCCGGACACTCCCCCTCCCTCCGATCCAAAACCAACGACCCAGATTAGAAGCCACTTATCCCCGAACCGTTTTCCTTTTCTGATCGGTCGCTCGCTCGAAACCACCTACCGCACGCGCTCGCTAGCCAATAGGATCGTGCCACGTAGCCCCCTGGCCGTCCGGTAGATTTTTTCCTTTTTTAGTTTTTGTTTTAGTTAACAGAGTGTATTCAAATTTTGTTTTGCTTATATCTTTTAACCAGTTTAATGTTTTGAGTTGATTCTTTTTGCATTAGCTCAAATTTTTCATGTAGTTTCACCCTGTAATTTTAAATTTCAAATTTGAACTATAAATTTGAATTGAATCAAATTTTCTCAAAATCTTCAAATCTGAATAACTAGAGTTTGAAAATAGATTTTGATATGAATCTTTTTGCTACTGTTTGGTATTGGTTAGGACTATCACCATGTTTAGCTTGAGGATTTTTAGGATGATTTTTAATAGTGTTTTAGCTATAAACAGAATCTGCCTAGTATTATAATATAGTTTTATTTACTTAGTTTTAGTTAGTTCAATTTAGATTTAGTTTTAATTTGTTTAGTAGGTTCTGTTGTTTAAACATTTATAGTTTTACTTGTTGTTAATAAAAATATAAATTGTTTAGTTATTTCTTTGTTAATATAGGAATCACAACTTCTTTTCAACTAGGTTTATTTTTGATTAAAACAACTAGTTAGTAATAGTTTTGCTTTCAAACAAAGTTTTATATAATTTAATTTTGTTTTCTAAAACAAGTTTATTTGTGAATTCTTCCCTGTTAAGAACATGTTTTGTTAATAAATAATAAGTTTTGTTTTGCTCTTTTGTTAGTAAAACTATAGTTGTTTCATATAGTGTTTATCAAAACTTTCAAAAACTTTACAAAAGTTTTCCCAACAAACTTAAATTGATTTTCTTCTGTTTATTAATAAAAATATTTTATTGTTTTCTTGCTGTCAACTATTGTTTTGGTTAATACCAATAGTTTCATTATGTTAGTAGTGTTTTATCAATCATCTTTTAGAAAACAAAACTTTGTGTGTTTTCTTGCTTGTGATTTTTGTGCATTGTTTTGTCTTGATTGTTTACTAGTTTTGGTTGATGGTTGTGAGTTACAATATTTTGTTGTATGCTTATTTGACTGCTCTTGTTTGCTTCGTTAGATTATCCGGAGTGCGAAGCTTGTTACTTAGAGTCACTCGTGTACGAAGATCATCAACCAGGCAAGTCACTTTGATCATGTTTACCCATGTTTTATATGCATTAGTTCTACCATCTTCCCCAATTGCATGCAATATAGGTTAGTTGGAAACTTGGTTACATTGTAGTAGTATCATGTGGTAGGTACCCCCCTCAAACTCTTTGACACATTGGCCCCGGGAAACGTTGTTTTACTTTTTGCTATGCTATTAGTAGACGGGGTTGGTTGTGTGATTCATGAGAGTTGAGAGAGTTAATAATTTCAAGACCTACATAATGATCAAGATTTCAAGACTCTGAGTTTTCAACTTACCTCTGGGTGGATGATGGTTGAACGGCACCCTGGAGAAACCAGTGGATTTGCCTAGGTGATGCTAGAGATGGCCAGTATTCACGCGGAAAGGTCCACCCAGGCACAAAGAGACGGATGGATGCTTTAAAACCCAAGGCTTACCTGCACAGCCACAAGTCATTATGGGCTCTGGCTTGGTTGGATATCATGGTGACCCTGGACAGGCGGTGCTACGAGAGGTAGAAGAACGGTAGGAAAGGATGGGCACCGACAGAGTCGCAGGGAAACCCTTTGGAAGACCATGTTTTGGTCATCCGTTTCTCAAACACCCTGAAGTGCGAGAAATCAAACGGAGGCGACCAAATCTTGTGGGGAACGTGTGCAAAACTCTGCAGAGTACTCAAACCTAATCGTTTAGCCGTGTCCACGGTCATGGACGACTTGAGCCAAAGGAACTGAAACTTCCCGAACTCTCAACACAATTAATAATGAGGATGTGGGTATTAATAATTTGGGAATGAGAATTGGTTGGTGGAACCATCTCATTAATCAACCAACTTAGTAATATTTTTGCTTATCCCTCTCTTGATGTAGAAAAAATTGGCTTTACGCAAAAACTTATCCACCCCACCTGCCATATATGCATATAGACTAGATGATTATCTTTTCACCCCTCTCTTGTGACTTTGCCGGCATATTCCATATGCTGACCTACATGGCTGCAATGTATCATGTTGCAAAGTACTTTTCCGACCAGGAGTGAGGACACGTTCTATGCTCAGTGAGATGCCCTTGGAGTCAGATGGACTCATCTACCTTCGACGCTTCCGCAAGATTTGGATATTCTCATGAGTTGGCTTTTAGCCACTTTATTGTAATTTTTATTGTAATAAAGTACTCGAAATGAGATTTCGATTAATATATTTGCTATGTGATTTCCCTTTGATATATACATTGATGTACCGTGTGTGTACCAGCATGATCTTGGGATGGTACGGAAACACTAGAGACTTGACCTTTCAGGTCGGGTCGCTACAGAAATGGTATCAGAGCACACGCTGATCGTAGGACGTAACCTCTAGGACTGGAAAGCCTTAGGATTGTATCTCTTTGTCTTTAAAATTCTTATACTCTCATCTACTCATTTCTGATTTCTCTCCGGTTATTTCAAAATTTATAGATGGCCACCTTCATCCCAGTGTTGATCACGGAGTTTTGCCAGCCTGACGCAACGATGCCCTTTGGTAAGGAGCTGATGAGGATCGTCAAGGACATGAGGATTGCTTTGCCGAGCATCATCGGGACTCCTATCATGTCATTTCCACAAGATGGACGCTACAGGATCGAGGTGCACATCCCAGGGAAAACCTTTGGGAATCGGAAGAAACCCATCGACTTCAAGTTCGTGGCACCCAGTTGGATACTTGGGAGAGACATGGCCATTCATCGTGCCCCTGGACGTATTCAGGAGGAATACAGAGGTGGAACCATTTCACCAGGACTCAGCATGGTTTGCCGCAGAGATACCCATGGCAACATCATCACCAACCCCACCGGAGACTCCACCATTTCCTATATCCAGACCCTGGAGACTCACATTAGGACTCTGGAGCTTCGAGTTCGTGCTGATACGAAGACAATCAAGAATCTGATGAACCGTGAGATTGACCTTGAAGCTGACTTACGGGAAGCCGAGTACGAGCATGAGTATGAGGTGAAGGATTTCTTAGAGAGGATCGACAAGCTAAACACTCGCATCGCCACTCTGGAGGAACAGATGGACATGGGTGAAAATCTTCATCCTGAGGGAGACTTGGCTCCTTTCATCAGCGACGATGATGACTATGAGGAGAGCACCACTGGAGGAGACTCAGTCACCATGTACTTCTGAGGAAAACTATAGTCATGCCCTCCATGTATCTTTTATTTTCGTCGTTAAGAGCGTAGGTCGATGTGTAGTTTGATTGAGACTTGTATTCCCGATGTTTGACATTGATTGAATAAATGAATGAGTGTTTGGTGTGATATGTTTGTTACATTGCATATGGGTAGTGAATTTCTCCTTTTAGGCCCTTGTTCTATTCTAATTCTCACCCCTCTGAAAACAGCAAGATGCCTCCACGACGTGAGACCGACTTCACTTTCCCGCCGGAACTCACGCAACTCCTTCAGCAGCAGAATGCACTAATGCAGCTATTGATCCAGAATCAGACCAACAACCAGAACAACAACAACCACCACCATCCACCCCAGACTGACAATCTCACCCGTTTTCTGAGGTTGAACCCTCCAACTTTCTCCAGCAGTACGGAGCCTATTGTGGCAGATGACTGGCTCCGTAAGATGGAGAGAGAACTCGTCACCGTTGGATGTACTGACGCTGAGAAGGTGCGTTTTGCCGCACATCAACTAGATGGACCAGCAGCTTCATGGTGGGAGAACTACACCACCACATATCCTATTGCTGATGTAACTTGGTAGAAGAACGGTAGGAAAGGATGGGCACCGACAGAGTCGCAGGGAAACCCTTTGGAAGACCATGTTTTGGTCATCCGTTTCTCAAACACCCTGAAGTGCGAGAAATCAAACGGAGGCGACCAAATCTTGTGGGGAACGTGTGCAAAACTCTGCAGAGTACTCAAACCTAATCGTTTAGCCGTGTCCACGGTCATGGACGACTTGAGCCAAAGGAACTGAAACTTCCGGAACTCTCAACACAATTAATAATGAGGATGTGGGTATTAATAATTTGGGAATGAGAATTGGTTGGTGGAACCATCTCATTAATCAACCAACTTAGTAATATTTTTTCTTATCCCTCTCTTGATGTAGGAAAAATTGGCTCTACGCAAAAACTTATCCACCCCACCTGCCATATATGCATATAGACTAGATGATTATCTTTTCACCCCTTTCTTGTGACTTTGCCGACATATTCCACATGCTGACCTACATGGATGCAACGTATCATGTTGCAGAGTACTTTTCTGACCAGGAGTGAGGACACGTTCTATGCTCAGTGAGATGCCCTTGGAGTCAGATGGACTCATCTACCTTCGACGCTTCCGCAAGATTTAGATATTCTCATGAGTTGGCTTTTAGCCACTTTATTGTAATTTTTATTGTAATAAAGTACTCGAAATGAGATTTCGATTAATATATTTGCTGTGTGATTTCCCTTTGATATATACATTGATGTACCGTGTGTGTACCAGCATGATCTTGGGATGGTACAGAAACACCGGAGACTTGACCTTTTAGGTCGGGTCGCTACATAATACCTTCTTCTTTAACAGATATTTTGGCTTCTTGCATATTATGAATAGAATACCTCTCTTATTTTGAATAGGTTCCGGTGGTGGTGTAGTAAGTTGATTCAAAACAGTAGGTGAATCAAAAGCAGAGCTAGATGGCAGTTCCTTACCTCCTCTCATGCGAGCGGGGACGATCATAGTTCAAGTATCTTTCAGATTCTTCATAGTAGCAATTGTATATCCTCAAGTTGACACAATAAATAAAGCTATGCTCCCCGACAATAGTGCTAGAAAAAGGTCTTGATAACCCAAAAGTATAGGGGATCGCGACAGTCTTCACGGGTTGTATTTCACTCTAATTTTATGATTCGACACAAGGGGAGCTAAATAATATTTATTGGACTTAATAGTTTAGTTGTCAATTCAACTGCGCCTAGGATATATCTCTGCAACAAGGATTTAGTAGCACACCAAATAGTAGTAGAAAAAGTAACATCAATAGTGACAGCAGCCATTTTGTAGTAGGTGTGACAATAGTAGTAACTTAGCAAGATTCAGTATATGTAAAGCATAGGCATGTGGATCGCTGATGAATATTGATTTAGATGACATGGATCATGTAACAGTTACACACTAGGGTGACACAAAACTAGCTCCAATTCATCAATATAATGTCGGAATGTATTCCATATAGAGTCATGTGTGCTTGCGATAAGAACTTGCATAACATCTTTTGTCCTACCCTCCCCTCGCAGCGGGGTCTTAATGTAAACTAAAGGATCTTAAGGCCTCCTTTTAATAGAGAACCGAAACAAAGCATTAACACATGGTGAATACATGAACTCCTCAAACTACGGCAATCACCGGAAAGAATCCCAATTATTGTCACCTTGGGGTATGCGGATCATGACACGTAATAGGTGCATACAACTTGCAAGAGAGAATCCAAATTACTCTTATATTCATGAAAACAAAATAGGTTCAGATCTGAAATCATGGCACTCGCGCCCTAGTGACAAGCATTAAGCATAGCAAAGTCATAGAAACATCAATCTCAAAACATAGTGGATAATAGGTATCAAGCCCTATCAAACTTAACTTGATTACATGATCAATCTCATCCAATCCCACCACTATCCAGCAAGCCTACAAAAGAATTACTCACTCCTGATGGTGAGCATCATGGTTGTGTTGATGATGAAGGGTTGGTGATGATGAGGCAACAATTTCCCCTCTCAGGAGCCCCAAACAGGCTCCAAATCAGCCTTTCGGAGGAAGAACAAGAGGTGGTGGCGGCTTCGTCTCATGAAATGCGATGAAAACTTCTCTCTGATTTTTTCTCAGAAGATGTGAATTTACTACACTCGAATTAGGGTTGGAGGAGCCACAAGAGCCCCAAAAGCCATCACAGCGCGGCCTAGGGGGCGCGCGCTGATGTGTGTTGGCCCCTTGGCAACCTCCCTCGAGCAAATCTTTGCTCCATAATTCATTATGAATCCCAGAAATAATTCACAAAAAGTTTTCTCCAATTCCAAGAACTTTTATTTCTACACAAAAATAACACCAGGGTAGTTTTGCTGAAAACAGCGTCACCCTGGGTTAGTTTCATTCAAATCATGCAAATTAGAGGTCAAAACTAGAGCAAAAGTGTTTGGAAAAGTAGATACGTTGGAGACGTATCAACTCCCCCAAGCTGAACTCATTGCTTGTCCTCAAGCAATTTGGTTTATAAACTGAAATTGATAAAGAAAGCTTTTACTAACTCTTTTGTTCTCGTCGTTATACACATGCTTAGCTAGTGCTCAAGTTTTCTACATAAATCATAAATAAGCACATCCATGACAACAACTAAACATTATGTTAACTCATGGCAATACATAACCTACTAGCAAGCAATAATAAAATATCTCACATGCCAACAATTTGCAAAACAATCATAATATAATATGGTGACATGGTATTTCTCTAGCCCTTTGTGAGACCGCAAAACATAAATGCAGAGCACCTCTGAGATTCAAGCAGTGACTCAACATTATAATTCAGGGTAGAAAAGATCCATTCATGCTCATATCCAACATTAAGTAGACTCAATGCATGAAGATAACAACAGTGCTATCCGGATTGGTGCTTCTAATAAGAGTATGATGACTTAGCATAAAAGTAAATAGATAGGCCCTTCGCATAGGGAAGCATTGATTTTGTAGAGGTGCGAGAGCTCAAATATTAAAACAAGAGTGAAGATATAATTTTTAGGTGGTGCACTTTTCTTGTCAATGTTACGACAAAGGTTTCCAATATCTTCCATGTTAAACTCATTATTGGCGGTTCCCAAACAGAACAGTAAAGTTTACTCCTATCCACCATCCATACACAAACCATGGCTGACCAAATCCACGGATGCTTGCCAACATTCAAGTGCCCCAAGGAGTTTTCTTTAATTTATTTTGATTAAGTGGGACTAGGGATCCTTTTTACCAGTCTCTCTCATGCAATGGCGGCGAATAAACATTTGTCTTGAGAATAACTCGCTTAGCATGGAAGATAGCAACCGCCTTGTCGCTCCATGAGCGGGACGAGTGCACAAATCAGATGTTTATTTAAATATTTAGAGGTGGCACATCCAAATTACTTGGAACGGTAGGGTAATACCGCTAATAGGTATCTATGGTGGACTCATGTGGAATAACTTGGTTTAAGGGTTTTGGATGCACAAGAAGCATTCTCTCTTAGTACATGCAAAGGCTATCAATAGATTGAGAAGCGACCAGCTAGAGAGCAACAACGGTCATAAACATGCATTGTGCATAATTAACATTGGGCGTATCATGAGTAGGATATGAACAATCTTAATTTAATCATCATTAAGGATGCATTGGTTTTTAATCAATTACATGTTTTCACATGGGCCAAGTCAGACCGCTCACATTACTCAGAGGGAAATACCATACTACCATACCATATCATAACCATTTTAATGCATGTTGACACACAAGATAAATCATTATCCACTCCTATATATTAAGCATGGCATGAGAAACTATAATCTCTAATTGTCATCATAAACAGGTCTACGAATGATATACTGAATCAAGATCGAACTAGCTAAACATATTTACAAAACGAAAAACAAGAAGAGTTCATACCAGCTTCCTTTGCCATGATCACTTCATCAAATATCATCATTGCCTTTCACTTGCATGACCAAATGATACGATAACAATAACAGTGCAAGAATGTCGTGGACTAAGGTGGAATCTGCAGGGCAGTTTTAGACAAAGGAGAAGACAAGGTAAAATTGGCTCTCTGTTAAATTGACAATAAGGCATATAGGAGCCACTCAACATTTTCACCGTGGTCTTGTCCTTTCAACGACTCACTAAAAGATGAAAAGAAATTCAGAGAAACACACTAAAATATTTTGAGTTTTTGTTTTTCTCAAGTAAGCAAAATAAACCAAGGGAAAACAAGAACAAGAAAAAGTATTTACACGGGAAAGCTCCCAACATGCAAAGGAAATCATTTTGTGTTTTTATTTTTAGTACTTCAACTAATTAAATGAGGGATGGAAAAACTGAAAATAAGCGAGAAGAATTTTTGGATTTTCAAATTTTTTCAAACACACAAGAAGAATGCGGAAAAATAAAGCTAACATGGATATACAATGAAACAGGATGAACACCGACAATTTATATGAAGTGTGTGAACATAAGTGTAATGTCAGTGAGAAATATGTACTCCCCCAAACTTAGGATTTTGCCTAGCTTGGTAATGACCATTGATAATAGGCATCAGGTCCGGGAAAGTGTTCTTGCTGAGGTACCTGAGCATCCCATGTCTGGACCTCGACCTCCGTAGTAGCCAGCTCGTTCCGGTAAGCAATGATGTCCTCTGGCATTACTCTGTATCCGTTCCTGGCATGATAATTAAATGAAGAAGGTGCAGGCAAGGGAATAATATCACAAGTCTTCTCACTAAACTCTAAGTTGTAACTGAGGTGTTGCGGTGGTTGAGGTTCCTCAATGAATTGGTGTTCCCTCATGGACTGGTGATCGAGATAAACACTAGGAAACAAGTAATCAGTAGGGCGTATAACAACATTAAAATGCTTTGCCAAGCGTGTGGCATAAATACCACCATGAACCTTGCCTTTCGTTTGATTAAGATTTAATCGGTGCGCAACAATAGCTCCTAAGTTGTAAGTACCATCACCATAAAGTGCGTGGCGTAGAATAGCTAGGGTAGGGGCACTAAGACCACCACCCTTTTCCATGGCAGTTATGCATTTTAAGAAAAGAAGTGCACAAACGGGAATTGCAAACTAGTGGCTCTAGAAATTGACACGCCCCTAGTTTCTCCCACAGTTAAGGTGAGGAGTGTCGGTGTCAAAACCGGCGGATCTCGGGTAGGGGTCCCGAACTATGAGACTAGGATCAACGATACTAGGAGACGAAGGGGACAAGAGTTTACCCAGGTTCGGTCCCTCGAACGGAGGTAATACCCTACGTCCTACTTGATTGTATTGATGGTGTAAGGGGTTACAGAGTTGATCTACCTCGAGATCGTATGTCTAACCCTAGATGAGTTGTTCTATGCCATACCCTAAAAACCCTCCAGCTTATATAGATGCTGAGGGTGTCCTAGGCTTACACATGGTCGGTTACATGCCGAAGAGATAACATGCCTAACTACAGCTAATAACTTGGAGAATACGTCACGACTCCTCGAAGCTTCCATCTGGCGCAGGCGGTCTTCGATCATCCGATGCCTGCCTTGCGGCCCACACAGTCCGGCCCGTGGACAACAAGTCGGCTATCCGAGGATCCCCTAATCTAGGACTCCCTCAAGGGGGAAGTCCTCAAACTCCCCGGGCTTAGCCTAACACATTCCCCCACCAGAGGGAAGAAAACATATTTCACAAAATTCATGTACATGCATTTCAGAGTTCGTGGCATAAACATAAAATCGTACTATGGGAGCACAGGGAATATTTGTGAAGTAAAAGTTTTGCACAAGGAATTAGTAAGGACATAGTATTGGTCACACTCATTTGCAAGGAAGTTGGTCAGCCCAGTGTTTGCAAAGAATTGCATGAATTCTTCATAGAAACCCTCTTTGTTCATGAAGGGTGTATGTGGCCATTCACAGGGACTAACCTCCATGTCGCAAAAAATGTTGATGTCGCGATCATGAGTTCTCCCTACAACTCCCTTGGGGCTCCGTCTCAAAGAACTCCTTAAGAAATTAATTTCCTAAGAATAAATTTCTGAAATTCTTGAGCTACAAATTTATGTTAACAAAACTTTGCAAGAATAATATCAACTACTCATAAGGGTGCCTAGGGCCTATATCAAACATTCATACTACTTAGAACTCAAAGAATTCAACATGAAAGCTCATTTTCTGTAGCACCAAGTACAACAATTTATGCAAAAAAATAAACCACTAAAGGAAAAACTTATTGTAAGAATGGGAGAGTCGCATAACAAGGAACAATTCCTCAAAACAGTTTCAGAAACGGAGTTCCAAGCAAAGATATCAAAAAATTCAGTTTGAGGTGAATGAACACGAGAGAGAAAGACTGAGAGAGATAGAATTTTTTTGCTGGAGGTAGGAGACGAGGTGAGCTGAATGGATATAACAGGGGGGATGTGGGCCCCATAAGCCATTAGGGCGCGGTCGAGGGAGGGGGCCGTGACTTGTTGGCTTGTGGCCCACATGTGCATCTCCCTGCTGTAATTTGTATGCCAAAAAATCTAATATATTCCAGAAAATTCATGTCAAAATTTTGTGGCAACCTGAGACTTTTTATTTTTGGATCATTTTTCATGCACAAGAAAAATAGAAACAAGAAATTCATGCCATTTAATTTTCTCAAACTAGGAAAAACGGATAATAAACTTATGACACAGAGGGTTCTGAATACTCAATTCATCAATCACATGTCTTTTGAAAAGGATTCATTAATAAGGTTGATCAAGTCTTATTAATAACATTTTCCGAATAAGATGAAACTGAAGAAATTTTATATGCCACTAGGTTACCTCAATGTGGATTTGCATTTCCCCAACAATGAGATAATAATATTTCTTTTTCTTGGTAGTAGGTAGAGGGATTATAAAATCTCGAATAATAATCATGGAAATAGGATCATGACATTATTAGTATAAACCAAAGTTTGCTTCTTCGGAAAGTGCATAGTATGTTGCTTGCCATTAACATGAAAAGTAACTTTGCTTTTATTGCAATCAATAACTGCCCATGCAGTATTTCGAAAGGGTCTACCAAGGATGATCGACATATTGTCGTCCTCGGGCATCACAAGAATATCAAGGTCACTCAAAATAGTAACATTTGCAACCACAATAGGAACGTCCTCGTAAATTCCAATAGGTAAAGCAGTGGATTTATCAGCCATTTGCAAAGATATCTTAGTAGGTGTGAGCTTACTCAAATCAAGTATTCTATAAAGGGAGAAATAGATAAGACTAAGACCAGCCCCTAAATCACATAAAGAAGTTTTAACATAATTTCTTTCAATAGAGCAAGGTATTGTGGGTGAACCCGGATCCCCCAACTTGTTAGGTACTCCACCATCAAAAGAATAGTTAGCAAGCACGGTAGCAATTTCAGTTTCTAGTATTTTTATTTTGTTGGTAATAATATCTTTCGTATACTTAGCAAACGGAGGCATTTTCAATATATCAGTCAAAGAGTGCGCACAAAGACATGTCTAATTATTTTAGCAAATCGCTCAAAGTCTTCATCGTCCCTACTTTTAGAGGGATTACGAGGGAATGGCATGGGTTGTAGAACCCATGGCTCTCTTTCCTTGCATGTTTTCTAACAACAAAGTGAAAGCACATTTGCTCCCTTGGTGGTTTTGGTAATTAGTAACAACATATATGTCATTGAACTAATGTTTCCACTAAGCATGTTTCAGGAAAATTTCAATGATGGGTTGGCAAAAGGATTGTGGAATACCCCAAGATGCAAGGAAATAAATTGGCAAAGCTTCAAGCAAGAGGACTCTACATTTTACTTTGTGAGAAATCACTTTAAGTCCATAGGAAAGCCAATACTATCAAAAGGGGGTAAGGTACTACTGGTGAACAAAATGCTCATACGTGCACAAGTGATAGTCACCACATACACCCATAAGCTCTTCCACAAAAGTTTGTCCAAATACAAATATTCAAAATCGGTGCAACCAACACTCCCCACTCGGTGCCACCGATTCTTGACCTCAAACAGACTCAGCCAAACCCTAGCCCTTCGGTGCAACCAATTCTGATTCGATGCCATCAAGTTTGGGTTGCTAATTTTCTTTTATGCAAATTCACAAAATCGGTCCAACAAAGTTTGTTGAATCAGCGTCACCGAGTCTGGCAATTTGACCGTTGGTCACCTTATCGGTGCAACCGAGTTTTATGTATTGGTCTCACCGAAATTCAAAAGTTGCTACCTTTTAGGCAACTCGGTACCACCAAGATTAACACATCGGTGTCACCGAGTTGGACTTATTAGGTGTAATGGTTGGATTTTTGGAGATACATATATATACCCCTCACCCACCACTCACTCGAAAGAGAAGCACTCAGAATAGATCACCACTCATATCAACTGATTTTCTGAGAGAGAGCCACCTACTCATGTGTTGAGATCATGCCATTCCATTCCAACCATATGAATCTTGATCTCTAGACTCCCCAAGTTGCTTTCCGCCCAATCAATCTCTTCCACCAAAGCCAAATATGTGAGAGAGTGATTGTGTGTTGAGGAGTCTATCATCTTGAAGCACAAGATCAAGGAGTTCATCGACATTATCGAGCCTATTAACTGTTGGAGGGCGGTGCCTCCTAGATTTGTTAGGTGTCACTTGGGAGCCTCCTACTTCATGTTGTGGAGTGAACCAAGAAGTTTGTAAGGGCAAGGAGATTGCCTACTTCGTGAAGATCTACCCCGAGTTAGGCTAGTCCTCCGTGGACGTAGGCCATCATGGTATAGTCGAGGTTGCTTCTTCATGGAACCCTTTGTGGGTAGATCCCTCCGTGGATTCTCGCAACCCCTGTTCAAGAATTCGTCCGATTAACAAGTTAACTGGCCGATTAATCCCTACTCACTAGGTCACCGAGTAGCCGATTAACTGATAAATCATCTGATTAACTGATTAAATGGCTGATTAACTTGTCGATTAGCCTATTAATCCCCTACTCGCCAGCCAACCGAGCAACTACCAGTTAACGATTTCCTCAACAATGCTCGCAACCATTACCCTCCATGGGTTGAAGACTCCATAAACGCGGACGTACGATAGCACCACCTATCGGAACCACGGGAAAAATCATCGTGTCTCCAAATTGCATTTGATCGTCCCCCTTCCTTTACTACTCATGGTTGTCTTTACTTTCCGCTACTATACTCATAGACATGCATGTGTAGGGTGTGCTTGACTTTCTATAAATGCTAAACTCTGCCAACACTTAAAATTGGGAAGAAGTAGATTTTTAATTGGCCAAGTAGTCTAATCACCCCCTCTAGACCTACTTTCGATCCTACAAGTGGCATCAGAGCCTTGGCCTCCATTGCATTGGTTTCACAACCTAGGAGAGTATGGCGTCTAGTGAGGGAAATTATCACCATAGAGGTCCGTACTTTGATGGCATTAATTTTGCAGGTTGGAGGCACAAAATGAAAATGCATCTTCTTGGTCATAACCCTATAGTCTGGGTTGTTGTTCGTGTTGGATTGCAAGGTGAATTCTTTGCGGATGGAAGGGAACCGGATCGCGAAGCGACTGCGGATGAATTGAAGATGTTGCAACGAAATGCTCATGCATGTGACATTATCTTCAATTTCCTATGCCCCGAAGAATTCAACAAAATCAGTCGTCTTAAGAATGCAAAAGAGATTTGGGATACTTTGGTTGATATGCATGAAGGTACCAAATCTGTAAGAGAGTCCAAGTTGGATGTTCTTCAAAATTCGCTTGACAAGTTCAAGATGAAGGATGGTGAAGGAGTCACTGACATGTACTCTAGGCTAGCTCTCATCACCAATGAGATTTTCAGCTTAGGAAGCAAAGAAATGAGCGACAAATTCATCATAAAGAAGATACTTCGAGCTTTGGATAATCGATATGACACTGTATGCACATTGATCCAAATGATGCCCAACTACAAAGATCTCAAGCCAACAAAAGTGATTGGAAGGATTGTTACTCATGAGATGGCACTCAAGGACAAGGAAGAGCTTCACAACAAGTCTAGTGGTGCTTACAAGGCCACAAGTGATGATCTCGCAACCTCAAGCAACAACCTTTTCACAAATGTAGAGATAAGCCTCATGGTCAGGAAATTCAACAAGTTCTACAAGAATAGAGGCAAAGATTGAAGCTCCAACTCAAGATATGAAGAGAAGCGTTTGTCAAGTCGTGACTGAAACTGCTACAATTTTGGGAAGCCCGGACACTACTCTAGTGAGTGCACGGCTCCTTACAAAAGGAAAGAAGAGTCACCAAGAAGACGAAGCTCAAGAGATGAGTCACCTCGAAGAGAGAGAAGGAGTAGGGATGATCATTATGAACAAAGACCCTCAAGGAGAAGTAGGGACTCGGAGAAGAAGGACAAGTACACCAAGAGCTACTCAAGAAGAAGACATCAAGCTCATGTTGGTGCATGGGTTTCTGGCTGCGAATCCGACAACCACTCTAAGAGAAGCTACCACTCCAACTTCGACTATAGTCAAGATGAAGGTGTTCCGGACTTGCACTAGTGACAACTGACTCCTATGACCTATTTTATTCACCAAATGAAGGGAGTGGATGTTGCTTCATGGCTAAAGGCCCCAAGGTATCACACCCCGAGTATCTTGATTTCAATAGTGATGAGGATGACTTGTTAATTGAAGATGACTTGCTATTTGACAAATTTAGTAATGTTAGTCAAGATGAACTTGCTAGTAATCACTCTAGTCTAGATAAGTCGTGTGATGATGATAAGTTGGAAATAGAATGACTAACTCAAGAACTAAAAACTCTTAAGTTATCTCATGAGTCTACTCTACAAGATCATAGAGAGCTTGAAAGGGCACATGAGAAGCTCCGCTTCGAGAAGCTCAATTTAGAGCAAGAGCATTAGTTCCTTAAAGCTATCAATGATGATCTTCAAAAGAAGACTTCCTCTTATCTAGACAAACGACTTCTCTTGTCTACGTTCATGCCACAAGTTAAGACTAAGCAAACAAGTAACAAAGGCAAGCAAGGTTCTTCAACTAGTAGCGATAAAAATGATTAATCCAATGATATTGTTTCTAGTAGTTATATTGATCCCACTAACTATTCTCTTGGCCAAATTACGCTTGAGCAAGAAAATGAACGTTTGAAAGGGATTATAGAGAAAGGTGCAAACAATTTGAGGACATTGTACGCAAGCACGGAGGATACTAGAAGAACCATGGCATTGGCTACTTCAATGCTAATGGAGTTGAATGGGAAGAAGGTCAATACCCCAAGCCCAAGTTTGTTCCTCAAAAGGAGAAGTATGAAAATACTCTCCCCAAGGGAACAAAAGCTCAAGATGACCTTCCACCACAAGACCCCAAGCTCAAGGACAAGAACAAACTTCAAGAGGACATTGACTCATATGAAGATGAATCCCGAGCTATGGTGAAGTGGGTTCCCAAGGCTACTACAAGCTCAACTTATACAAATCCTACTTCAACACCAAGGATCCTCGTCAACTTGATGTGGGTCCCCAAGAAAAAGAACTAGAGAAGTTCTTGAGGGGTGACTCCGCCAATGAGATTCACTCATATTCATTATGGGCAAGAACTAGTTGCAATCAACATCAACATCATGCAATAGTTCAAGGAGTCACACATTCCCTCAAAGGTAAGCAAGGGACAAGGTAATCAACAAAACAATGGACATCATCATGTATGCTTTGCACTCCATGTCCATAGATATCCTTGTATTTGTCTATTGTGTGTTGGGACTAACCCATGTAGGTGAGAAGAGTTATGAAACAACAAGGATGCTCCCAACTCATGGTGATCTTCCTCAACTTTGAGCATCCACCACTACTTCACCTACATGAAGTCTTCATAGACAAAACCCAAGGTTAGTTTATCCCTCCTATGCGGGGATGTCACATCAAGGGGGAGCTTTACTCTAAGACTTGAGTCAAAGCATCTCATAGTATGTGACAACATTAAATGCTTCATGTAAAAGAGGTAACCCCACTTGTGCTTAAACCATGAGTATGACCTACGATCAAGTATTCTTACTTGTCTCCTAAGTCAATATACTCATATATAGATGAATCTGTCATCGCCAAAGTGCTCGTTAGATGCTAGTGTGTTTGTGCATGTCTACCATGTTTTCATTTGACATCTTATTGTGTGAGCATGTTGGTCTGCATTTATTTACTCATTCAAGGACATCCAATTGTTGCTATTTGGATTTTGATATTTCATTTGCCAATTGGACATACAAGAATGCCTAGGACTACTCCTCTAGCTATCTATGCTTTCTCACCTCATGTTCTATTCATACTGCATCACAAAATTTGAAAAAGTACTTTTCGATCTCTCTGTGCGAGGAGCACTCGGAGTTCCGTATCGACAAAGGACTGACCATTAAAACCTCCCAAGTGCATCTTGGTGGAACCAGCTCAAAAATCTCGGTCTCACCGAATGCCTACGGTTGATCTAGTTTTCTATCTCGGTAGTACCAATTCCATATTCTCGGTTACATTGAGTGTCCCTATGAGCTAACAGTTGAGAAACTGAGTGACACCGAAAATTTAGAATCAGTGTCACCGACAGCCGTGCGTATATAAGGAGGCGGACCCGACCTTTGAAATTATTCTTCAACCGTCACCCCTCAAAACCCCATGCTGCCGATTCGAGGCCCCTGGTCATCACCGTTGTCTTCCCGAGCGCCTCTGCCATTGGAAGTCCACGCCGTCGACGGAATCTCCACTCCCGTTGCCGCCGTAGTGAAGTCGTCACTAAGCTAGGGTATGATTTCATCCCCTCATGCACTCCAACCACCAATTCTTGTGCATTAGGGTTTCTCCATCGACTATCCATAGTTTGAGATTGATTCATCCACGAGAAATTCTCATAGTATAGTGAAAGAACGATTTGTTAGGTTTTGTCGTCCGCCACATGAATCTCGGTAGAACCGACGCAAAATAATCGGTAGCGCTGAATTGCTTTTCTGGTTGACTGAGAACAGTCTCAATGAAATCGAGTGCCCATTTTCGGTCTCACCAAAAGTGGTGCCAAGTTTTTGTTAAGGAGACTGCGTGTCTCGGTAGGTCCAAATTTTTTGTTTTGGTTGTATTGATATAAATTTGGCAGAATGCAAAGTTTGAGAAATCTTAGTTCAAACTTTCAAAAACCAGCTGCATTTTGCGATGACTTATCCTATTCTACTCCTCTATACTCTATTCACAGGGTCAGATATGTCAGATCTTGAGGGCAGCCAGAATTTGCAGGAGCAGAATGTTGACATGAGTTCAGGCACTAGCCCTAGTGAGGGAGTCCTAGATTAGGGTGTCCTCGGATAGCCGGCCTATTGTTCATGGTCCGGACTGTGTGGGTCACAAGTCAGGCGTCGGATGACCGAAGACTGCCTGCACTAGATGGAAGCTTCGAGGAGTCGTGACGTATTCTCCAAGTTATTAGTTGTAGTTAGGCATGTTATCTCTTCGGTATGTAACCGACCATGTGTAAGCCTAGGGCACCCTCGACATCTATATAAGCCGGAGGGGTTTTAGGGTATAGCATAGAACAACTCATCTAGGGTTAGACATACGATCTCAAGGTAGATCAACTCTGTAACCCCTTACACCATCAATACAATCAAGCAGGACGTAGGGTATTACCTCCATTGGAGGGCCCGAACCTGGGTAAAATCATGTCCCCTTCGTCTCCTATTACCATTGATCCTAGTCTCACAATTCGGGGCCCCCTACCCGAGATCCGCCGGTATTGACACCGACATTGGTGCTTTCACTGAGAGTTCCTCTATGAGCGCTGAAGGAATCGATGGCTCATCCCGTCGCAAGTAGCGAGATCTGTATCGAGGGAATTCTCGCCCCCGATCAGAGTTTCATCGGCAACGACATCTTGTCGCATGTCGGCCCGATCGGCCGTCAAGGCCAGATCGGAAGGTTTCCCCCCAATCAGAGTACCAAGTTCGGAACCCTAGAGTTTGTGGCTGGTTCACGGGGAACACTCGTTCTAATGGGACCTTCAACCTTCGAACAAGAACTGTAAGTCCGGATGCTTTGACGTCCAGGACATCAGGCCCCACGGTGGAATGGAACATGGATCCGCTTCTGGTTAACTCTGGAGTCGTCACACCGCTTGATGAATCCACTCATATCAGCGACTTGCATCCTGCCAGCGCCTCATTCTTAAACGAGTTGTTCGATCGGATCGAAGCTATGCATATATCGGATGACCAGATTCCGATCTATGACCGGCTCGGTATCATACCCGATGACAAGGAGATTCATGTCCCTCCGATCACCCACCTTGTCACTATCGTCGAGTGTCCGGCCGCGGATTCTGCCCGACAGCAGAATTGAAAACTTTCTATACCCCTGTCCTCGATCTCCAAGACCTCGTTGGTGAATCAGAGGCGGGGAATCGCTCTAAAAGTGGACCATCACCGGTCCAGGATCTGTCGCACGATTTGGGAACGGCAATTCCGAACACTCTTTGTGACAAGGAACCAAATTTTTTCCCACCCACCACCCAAGATGATCATCCAAGTACCACGCCAAAGCCCATGTCTTCGGACTTTAGGGATATCAAGCAAATACAAGGAGAATCAGTCCACCACTTTTGGGCAAGACTCCTACTCACTAGGAGCAGAGTAAAAGGTCTTAGTCACAAAGATATAATGGAAATCTTCATTCACAATTGCCATGATGAAGGGATTCTCAATGCCCTAGCCCGCCACGCATAAGGGACTTTTCGAAGTTATCTGAATTGGTACAAAAGTACTATGCCATGGAGAGTGCCTGGCAATCCGAACGATTGTTCTCGGAACCAATCTTTGCCGAAAAACCTAGAGGAGCTCAGAAAAATACGAAACCTTCAAAGCGGCCGGCAGGTATGAACCCGTTGAAAAAAGAAACAAGTCCCTTTCTAGGGCTGGCACCGTCCTCGACGGACTCTTGGATAAACCCTACCCCATTTATTCCGTGTTGTTGAACACAAACCCTACTCATAGCCTTTGAGCTTGCTGGATCGTTAGGCAAGTCGCAGAAAGTGGCGAGGCCATCCTCAACACACCATCGTCGAATATGCGCTCTCCTTCGACAACCGGATTTAATGACGAAGTCCTGACGGTCTATGAGATCTTCCCCTCGAGGAGCAGACATAAAAGATCTCTTAGGGAGAACGAGCTAGTCTACCATGTGGCAGCTACTAGCCCATGGGAAGATGTACCGATTACTTTCGGCGACACTAACCAGCCGCCCATCCTTCCCGGTCATTCACCGGCCGCTCTAGTCTTGAATCCCATCATTGATGGATACAGGCTCCATAAGGTGCTAATGGACAGCGGCAATGGTCTTAACCTCATATACGAGGCTACTCTAGAAAAAATGCAGTTCGACCGATCCCGCATCGAACATAGCAACACAACCTTTCGGGGAATTATCCCAAGGAAAGAGGCACGTTGTTCCGAATGTATCATCCTGGATGTTTTGTTCGGTACGCCTGAAAACTACTGATCCGAAGAACTTCTCTTCCATATCGTCCCCTTCCCAAGTGGCTATCACGCCCTATTGGGACGTGATGCCTTTACAAAGTTCAGTATATACCCCATTATGGGTACATGAAACTCAAAATGTCAGGACCAAATAGAGTGATCACGATCGCTAGTGATCTGAATATAGCCCTTCGGGCCGAAAACAAACAGCAACACTCGCCCTCGAGGCATTAGCAGAAACTTTTGTCGCCGAAGAGTTGACCGCTTTAAGGTCGACAGTCAATAGGGACAATGTGATCCTTAGCAAAAGGCCCAAGTCCACATCCTTTAAACCCACATAGGAAATCGTCAAATTTAAGGTGCATCCAATATACCCCAATAAAACATCGTCCATCGGAGCCTAGCTCGATCCCCTTGTGGATGAATCATTGCAGAATTTCCTCCGAGACAATTGGGACATTTTTGCTTGGCATCCTTCTGATATGCTTGGAATCTGACGGTGGCTCGCCGAACATAGCTTAAACTTTATTCTGGGCCTTAAGCCCGTGCAACAGACCCTGCATCGCTTCTCCGAGCCTAAACGGCAAGCCAGGGGTGAAGAATTAGCCAAATTGCTCGAGGCCGGATTTATTCGGGATATTAAACACCCCGAATGGCTAGCAAACCTGGTGATGGTTGATACATCTCCAATGTATCTATAATTTATGAAGTATTTATGCCATGTTTACAGTAATTCTTTATGATTTTGGTATGATTTTATAAGAACTAACCTAGGCTGACGCTGTTTTCAGCAGAACTACCGTGGTGTTGTTTTGTGCAGAAATAAAAGTTCTCGGAATGAGCTGAAAATTTACGGAGAATATTTTTGGAAAATATAAAAAATACTGGAGCGAAGAGTCACCAAAGAGGAAGGCCGAGGAAGCCACAAGCCACATGGGCGCCCGCCCCTAGGGCGCGTCCTCCTGGCTTGTGACTTCCCCGAGAACCTTCTGGACATGGGCCCGGCGCCAAGAATTCCCATAAATACCAAAAACCACAAAAACAAACCTAGATTGGGAGTTCCGCCGCCGCACACCTCCAAAGCCACGAAAAATACATCTTGGCCCTCTTCGACACCCTGCCGGAGGGGGTCGCCATCACCGGAGGCCATCTTCATCGTCCCGGAGGGGGTCACCATTATCGAAGACCATCTTCATCCTCGTGAAGGGGCCATCAATACCATGGAGGCCAAGAACCAGAGGGATAACCTCTCCCCACAGAGGGGGGAGTCCATGGAGGAGGAAGCACAAGGGGGAGAACCTCTCCCCCTCTCTCCTGGTGGTGCCGGAGTGCCATCGGGGGAACCATCGCCGTGGTGATCATCGTCATTAACATCACCTTCTTCATCACCATCTTCGTCTCCTTTTAGTGGTCCACCCTCCCACACCCTTCTGTAATCACCTACTTCAACATGGTGCTTTATGCTACATATTATGATCCAATGATGTGTTGCCATCCTATGATGTTTTGAGTAGATTACTTTTGTTCCTTTGGGTTGATTGATGATCTAGATTGGTTTGAGTTGTATGTTTATTTTGGTGATGTCCTATGGTGCCTTCCATGCTGTGCACACGTGAAGGATTCCCGCTGTAGGGCGTTGCAATACATTCATTATTCGCTTATAGTGGGTTGCTTGAGTGACAAAAGCATAAACCCGAGTGAGGGGGTTGTTGCGTATGGGATAAAACTTGATGCTTTAATGCTATGGTTGGGTTTTACCTTAATGATCTTTAGTAGTTGCGGATGCTTGCTAGAGTTCCAATCATAAGTGCATATGATCCAGGTTGAGAAAGTATGTTAGCTTATGCCTCTCCCTCATATAAAATTGCAGTAATGATTTCCGATCTTGTTAACAATTGCCTAGGATAATTCCGCACACCAACCCATCATTATTCCACACTCGCTATTTGTAATATATCGTAATATTATGTTAACAACACCTATTTTAATATTTTAGTTCTCCGATATCATGGAAGGTTATCCTCTTCATACCCACAACGTAGTTTTATTTCTCGCTTCTAGATGGAAGCAAACGTTCGGTGTACGTAGAGTCGTATCGGTGGTAGATAGGACTTGAGAGAACATTGATCTTACCTTTATCTCCTTGTGGGTTCGACACTCCATACTTATCACTTCTACCTTTGGAAATTTCTACGATGATTCCTTGCACTTGGGGATTATCAAGCTCTTTTCTGGCGCCGTTGCCGGGGAGCAATAGCATGGGGTTGATATTCTCGTGTGTGCTTGTTTGATTTCTTCATTATATAGATTTTGTTTTCTCTTTTTGCTTTCTTTAGTTGTGGGTGAAACAAAAAAAAATTAAAAAATAAAATACAAAAAGAGTTACTTGCCCCTTTTTGCCTAAGAAGTTTTTCAAAAAGAGAAGTGGTTGGAAAGTTGTGCATTGGAGAAGTGAGGGTCGACCTTGAACACTTGTGTTCATGCTCATGGAAACAATGTAGAATTTTTCATGGAAGATTCTATAAAATAATTATAACCTTGTATATATCCATTGTATTATAAAAATAATTTGCCAAAATTTACTTTTAGGATGATTAGATTGCTTGTTTGGTGTGTGCAGTGCAAAAAAAGAAACTTTGGCTGTAGTGCATGAATTTATGTTTTTTACTGAAACGTGAAAAATTTCTTAAAAAATTACACAGTACTGCTATGAAATGTTTTTATTTGCAGAATTTTTTATTTACATAATTATACGAAGTTTCCAGATTACTACAGACTGTCCTATTTTTGACAGATTCTATTTTCTATGCATTGTTCTCTTATTTTGATGAATCTATGGCTTGTATCAGGGGGTATGAACCATGGTGAAGTTGGAATAAAGTATATATAATTCTAATATGATTTGGGAATGAGTTCACAACAGTACTTAAAGTAGTAATTTGCTTTATTATACTAACGGATCTCACGAGGGTTTTGTTAAGTTTTGTGTGAATGAAGTGTTCGAAGATCGAGGAGGTATCGATATAAGAAGAATACGGAGAGACAAGAATTCAAGATTGTGGATGCCCAAGGCACCCCAAGTAAATATTTCAAGGATACTCGAGCACCTAAGCTTGGGAATGCCCCGAAAGGCATCCCATTTTATTCTTCAACAATTATCGATATACCTCGGGTTTTGTTTTGTTCACATGATATGTGTCTTTAATGTTTGTCTTTTCCTTTATGCTCCCTTCTAGTATGAGATAGTCCTTGATGGATTTATAGAATGCTCTTTGTTCTTCACTTAAATCTTTTGACTAGGGATTTGTAGAATGCTCTTTGTGCTTCACTTAAATATTTTGAGTATGGCTTTATAGAATGCTCTTTGTGCTTCACTTAAATCCTTTGAGTATGGCCTTATAGAATGCTTCATATGCTTCACTTAAATATTTTGAGCTTGGATATTGGTTAATCTATACTCATTAATAATGCTCTATGAACTTCACTTATATCTTTTAGAGTATGGATATAATGATCATCGAAATTTGGCTTGGAAGAGTATCATTGAAATATCATGCCTAGCTAAAAAGGCATTAAAGAAAAGCACTTGTTGGGAGAGAACCCAATACTTTTACTTTCTGTTTTGATGTGTTAACATGATTAATCTACTATAGTAATCATGTTTTGTTCCTTTTATTTCAACAAAGTGCCAAGTAAAGCCTTTGGGATAGTGTGGATACTTGCTTGTTTGATTCTGTGCAAAAACAGAATGTTTTGCATCCAGTATATGAATTGTCTGATTTTACTCGAGATTCAAAAAATTCTGAAATTTTACACAACATTTATATGAAAATTGTGAGATATTTACTATTTTTCACAATTTTTAGAGTGAGGGAAGTATGGTGATCATTTAGATCTTTACAGACTGTTCTGTTTTTGACAGATTTTGTTTTGCATCCATAGTTTGCTTTTTTCAAGTGTTCCTATAGCTTATATTGAGTAATATAAATTATGGGAATGATATAATACAGTAGGTATCATGGGGGAGCAATTATAAATCTTGTCTTGACAGTACCTAAGTGAATGATTTGTTTTTATTACACTAACCCTTCTCACGAAGTTCCGTTAGGTTTTGTGTGATTGAAGTTTTCAAGTTTTGGGTGAGATACCGATATGAGAGGAATAAGGAGTGACAAGAAACCAAGCTTGGGGATGCCCAAGGCACCCCCAAGGTAATATTAATGGAACACTCAAGCATCTAAGCTTGGGGATGCCCCGGAAGGCATCCCCTCTTTCGTCCTCAACATTATCGGTATATCTTACTTGGAGCTATATTTTTATTCGTCACATAATATGAGTTTTGCCTGGATCATAATTTTATTTTATTTTTCAATGATAGGTGTTATTTAAAATCTTGTTTTTCAATAAAAAGCTCAAAGAATTGCATTAGGATGCTTGCATCGCATGTTTTTATGTGTGCTGTGTAAAAACATAAACTTTTCCTATAGTGTTTGAATTTAATATTTTACTAGAATGTGTAAAGTTTCTGAAAATTTTACACAGTGTTGTAATATAAATTCCTTAGCATGTCCTAAATTTTCAGAATTTTTTGAGTTACATAGGTACACTGTTATAATAAATTGCTACAGACTGTTCTGTTTGGACAGATTGCTGTCGTAGTTTTGTTATCTACTCATCCTATAGTTTCCATAGCCTATATTGGTATATATAAATTGTGGAAATGATAGTATACAGTAACTAATGTTATAAAATTATTGTTTAACTTGTCTTGGCAGTACATGAAGTGTTGATTTGTTCTTAGGTGTACTATCCTATCTCACGAGTTCTTTTTGAGTTTTGTGTGGATGAAGTTTTTGAGAATAGGTGAAACCGGGATATGAGAGGATTGAACAAGATACAAAAGCTAAAGCTTGGCTATGCCAAAGGCACCCCAAGAAAATATTTCAAGAACTCTCAAGTATCAAAGCTTGGGGATGCTACGGATCCTACCGCTCTTCATCAACAATTATCGGTTAGCCTATGTTGAGCCTAAATTTTTATTCGTTCACATGATGCATGCTATTCTTGGAGTGCTATATTTATTTTGTTTGTTGTTTCAATAAAATCATTGGATCTGAAATTTTGAATAAGAGAGAGTCCTCACGTGGCTATTTAACTAATTGACTATGCATTGATCTTCACTTTTATCTTTTTGGAGTAGTTTGTCATTCACTCTCGTGCTTGACTTATATCCTATTGGTAAATGGTTGAATGAACTGAATATCATAAATCTGAAATTTAAAATGCTTCATATAATTATCCCATGGGGAGTAGTGACTTCACAAATAATAGGTATAGGTGGTGAAATTTATTAAAAGTTAGCAAACACCGCATTGGTCACTTGAAATATTCATGAAAGAATATTGAAGGAAGAGATATTTCACATATAAATATACTATCTTGGACATCTTCTATGATTGTGAATACCCATTAATTATTTTCAAACTTGAGAAAATTAGTTGAAGTTGGACAAGGAAGACAACACAATGAGTTATGCTTGGCTATATTTGTATAGAAGTTATGTTGGGGATATAACCCCGCGGTGAGACCCGCCCCGGAGGCTCCGGGTCACACCTGGCGGCTCATACACCAGCCTAAGGATGGACCTTGAAGATTCAAGCCCAATACGTTGGCCAGCTTGCCAAGATGGGCCAAGACGTGGCCCGGACGGAGAAGATACGAAGACCCAAGCGGGTGAGCCACCCGGAGACAACTTGCTCAGGAAGGCAAGATAATGCAAAGATAGACTCGGACACATTGTGAGAGTCAGTTACGACTTGTATGACCCGTGTTCTTGACCTCCTATATAAGGGCGAGACCCGGGGTGCCTTAGACAGGAACCAACAGATCGAGAACTAGGTCTAGAAATCTGCTCCCGTGTAATCGATACACCAAGCAATACAAACACAAGCAGGACGTAGGCTGTTACCTCTACTTGAGGAGCCGAACCTGGGTAAACCCGTCTCCTTTGTCCCGATCAACCCCTTTGAGTCCATCACCTTAGCGATGGCCTCAAATCCAAGTCCGTTCACCCAGACATCTGCCTCGACAAAACCACGGCAGTTCGCGCCCACCGTGGGGCTAGCGCTCGATGGTGTTGAGTTCTCAAAGGGCTCTCTCCCAGGGTTCGAGGGATACGTGGTCAGAAGGATGAGCAATAGTCACCTGCAGCCGGCTCTACATCAACGACGCCGGCTGGGGTCCCGAGGCCGACTCTGTTGAATATGGATTCCGGGTTCCCTTCGGCGGAATCCATGTCTTCATTGGCAAAGTTGACGGATCTACATCCGGGACGGAAGTCTGCACCAACATCGTCGAGCCGGCTCGGCGCGGACAATCCACCCAATACGTGCGACCCGCCCAGGCTAACCCGGGCCGGAAACATGTCTTTGTGGGCTTCACTCAATGGATGGATCTTGAGGGCTCTATGTCGCAGGAGACTCTCGTCTATTCAGAGGACGTGTCTTCGAGCCGAGAGGCGGAGTCAATCTACCCGCTTCACAACAGTGGGATCGGGGGCTACGACGAGCATTGCCCTGAGTCGGAGTGCTCTGAGCCGAATGATCATGGGCCGCCGGTTCATGCGGCCGTGTTCATAGCGGGATCAGTGCCAGGCACGAGCAGCGCAGCCGCCGTAGCAGCAGACACGGGGGCTGACCCGCTGCTGCCGGCTCAAGTTCTTCCGGATCTGATGAACGAGCTCGTGACCCTGATGACCACCGAAGTTACACGAGATAATCAAGCCGCTCGGAACTTGGAGATCGCAAGACTTAAGCACAAAATGGCAGAAGTGCAGCAGAGGATCGCCGAGTTAAAAGCTCAGATGCAGGCGAAGGCAGAACGCCTTAAGACAGATGCTTTCCGCCTTGAGCTAGAGCAGCAATCAGCAGTTGCGGTGCAGCGGATGAGGCATCAATCCCGCTTACCAGAATAGTATGAGGCTAGGAATCTCTTTAATACGCCAGGAACGGGACGAGCAGTGGATGCACCTGGAAGTCGGTCGGCGGCTCGACAACAGCTTAACCCACCTCGACGAAACCAGGCCTCAGCAGTGGCTTTTCCAACGTTGGCGGGTCGTTATTCCAACCCGGTAGAGAACATGGTGGCCGCAGCAACCCGGCTTGAAACAATCCCTATTCCAGATGAGGCGCCCTTTGAAGAAGAGGTGCGGAACACCATTGGGTACCTTCAGACGGCGATGGCCCAGCAGGAAAAATATACTTACAGCATGAGCCGCATTCGCTCAACCCCCCTCCCCAGCCGCAGCTTTAGCAGGCACTATGAGTCATCGGCGGTTTCTAGCAGCGATCGGCACTGGGGCCCTCCAGGGGATGATCAGGCGGCTCTAGATGCGCAGGCGCTTGTAGACTGGGCAAGAAACCAGAGGCGGCGGCTTTGGCAGCGGTTTACCAGGAGCCCGCACCCTCCATCTCAGTAGGAGTGGAAGTGACCACCAGGGTCGTGGGAGTGTCGTGTTTGGTACTGGTTCTGTGGAACGAGCGGCTGCCAAAGGATTTTAAAGGACCTTGCAAAGTCCTGAATTACACTGCCGACTTACCTCCGGAGGCTTGGATCGAAAGCAATGAGCTAGCTATGGAGATGTTGGATGTCAATGATGTGGTGTGTGCCAAGTATTTCATCATGATGCTTGAAGGGCCGGCTCGCACGTGGTTGAAGGGTTTTCCACCCAATACCATCAACTCATGGGCTGAGCTGAAAGCAAAGTTCATCCAAAAATTTCAAGGGACTTGCAAACAGCCTATGACGATTGTGGATCTGGATCACTGTGTTCAACAGGAGAATGAGTTGGCTCATCATTGGGTCCGGCGGGTGTCGACTATCATCCACTCGTTTGAACAGATCACGACAGCTCAAGCAGTGCTGATCCTGGAGAAGAACTGTCACTTCGTCCCTCTAAAGCAGAAGCTCGGCCGGCTCAAGCGTACGTGTCGGGACATGGGAGAACTCATGGTGGCTCTCACAAAGTATGACGACTTTGATAACACGAAGGATCCAGGCTCTGATGAGGAGAAAACTGGTCAGGGTAAAAGAATAACCATGGCAAGGGTGCGGCAGGCAACAGTAACCAAAGCAAGAGGAAGAACCCGGATGGCGGGTCAGAATTGGTGGTGAACGCCAACACCGGCCACAATCATCCTAAGGGCAATGGGAAGTTTAGACCACCTTTTAACAAGGGTAAAAAATCCTTTCAACTTAGAGGAGATGCTCAACAAGCCTTGTCCGGAGCACAGCCGGCCTGACAGACCGGTGGGTCACACATGGGGCAATTGCCACATCATGTAGAAGTTCAAGAACTATAACATGCAATAGCATAACAATGATGGTGGTGGCCCGCCCGGCGGCTCAGGACCAGGCGGGTCAGGAGCTGGGTTTGGGTCCGACGGCTCAGGTTCCGATCATCATGACCAGGGCAATCAAGGAGGACATCATCAACACTCTGGTGGCCATCATCAGCAGCAGAATAATCAGTCTGGATATCAAAGTAATCCAAAGCAACTCAGTTCGGGCCAGTATCATGTTTTTACAAGTAGCCTTGACAAGCGGGATCAGAAGGTGCGCAAACGGGCGGTTAATGCAGTCGCGCCGGCTCTACCGAGATACTTGAAGTGGTCTGAGTATGACATCACGTGGAGCCCGGAGGATCACCCGCCATGTGTTGATGACCTAGGGCGGCTAGCCCTAGTGGTCGCCCCCAAAGTGGGAGGATATATGTTGAATAAGGTACTTATAGATGGTGGCAGTAGCATCAATATCCTATACTATGACACCTTTCGGCGGATGAAGCTGCTTGATAAAGACCTTAAGCCCTCCTCGACAGTCTTTCATGGTGTGGTGCCTGGCAAGTCAGCTTACCCCGTGGGTAGGATCTCCTTAGAAGTTGCCTTTGGTGACGAGTACAACTACAGGGTGGAATCCTTGTGGTTTGAAGTAGTGTAGGACTGAAAGTAGGTCTAGAGGGGGTGATTAGACTACTTGACCAATTAAAAGTTTTGCCTATGCCAAGTTTTAGGGTTGACAATTTTTAGTGTTTCATGGCAAGTCACGTACACCCTACACATGCAAGTCTAAGAGTATATAGCAGCGGAAAGTAACAACAAGCATGTATAGAAGGGATAGGGTAGGAAGATCAAACACAGTTGTAGACATGATCATTTTTCCCATGGTTCCGATAGGTGGCGCTATCGTACATCCACGTTTATGGAGTCTTCAACCCACGAAGGGTAACGGTCAAGAGAGTCCACAGAGGGCTCCACCCAAAAGGGTCCACAAAGTAACAACCTTGACTATTCCATAACAGCTTCCGTCCACGAAGGACTAGCCTCACTATGGGTAGATCTTCATGATGTAGGCGATCTCCTTGCCCTTACAAACTTCTTGGTTCACTCCACAACACAAAGTTGGAGGCTCCCAAGCAACACCTAACCAATCTAGGAGGCACCACCCTCCAAAAGGTAATAGGCTCGGTAATGACGATGAACTCCTTGCTCTTGTGCTTCAAGATGATAGACTCCTCAACACACAATCTCTCTCTCACAGGTTTGGCTTGGTAGAACAGATGGGATTGGTGGAAAGCAACTTGCGGAGGCTATAAATCAAGATCCATATGAATGGAGTGGATGATCTTGACCTCAACACAAGGGTAGGTGGTTCTCTCTCAGAAAATGTGATAGGATAGGTATGGAATAGTCCTGAGTGCTTCTCTGTCGAGCAAGTGGTGGGGAAGTGGTATATATAGGCATCCCCAAAAATCCAACCGTTACACACAAAGTGACCAACTCGGTGACACCGATGTGTTAATCTCGATGGTACTGAAGTGACCAAAAGGTGGCAACTTTCGACTCTCGGAGGGACCGATATACAATACTCGGTTGCACCGATCAGGTGAACAACGGTCAGATTTCCAATCTCGGTGACACCGATCCAACATTCTCGATGGGACCGAAAATGTGAATTTGCATAACAGAAAGTTGGCAACCTAAACTCGGTGGCACTGGTATGGAATCGGTTGCACCGAAGTGGCTATGGTTTGGCAGAGTCTGTCTAGGTTCTGGAATCGGTGGCACCGAAGTGGGAAAGTTGGTTGCACCGATTTTGAGTGTTGGGTATAGAAAAGACTTTGGTGTGAGAGTATGTGGATGTTTTTGGTGACTATCATTTGTGCACGTTTGAGCATATTGTTCACCAACAAAACCTTACCCCCTTTTAATAGTATTGGCTTTCCTATGACTCAAAGTGATTTCTCACAAATATAAAATGTAGAGTCCTCTTGCTTGAAGTTTGGCCAACCTATTTCCTTGCATCTTGGGGTTTGTCCACAATCTCCTTTTGTCAATCCTCTCATTGAACATTTCCTGAAATATACTTGGTGGAAACATTAGTTCAATGACTTATATGTTGTTATTAATTACCAAAACCACCAAGGGAGCAAATGTGCTTTCAAGTAGTCAAAATCTAGAGCCCCTATCATGCCTTGTTTGGGCGACCAGCTTACGCCAAGTTCATTGCTAGGCCCTGCTACGTTTATTTACAGCTCAAGATGCCCGGATTAAAGGGGACGATTACTGTTCATGGTGATCGGAATACGGGTATTGAGTGCGAAGAGGGGGACACGGCTTACGCGGAATCCAGTTGTGCCGAGGCAAAGCTCAAGTTCTATAAGTAAAATGTTGACCCGGAGGACATGACTTCGCTGAAGAAGCCTACTATAGAGGTTGAGCCACCCCTCAAATTTTCGGCGGATGATACCAAGGCGGTGGCTTTACTTCGGGCGACTCATCTAAATAGTTCACTATTGGGGCCAATATGGATCCCAAATAGGAAAGCGCGCTCATCGAATTCATCCGTGAGAATCGGGACATCTTCGCATGGAAGCCCTCTGACATGCCGGGTGTACCGAGAGATTTCACTGAGCACAACCTTAATATGGATCCTAAGTTTAAACATGTCAAGAAATTTCTACGGCGGTTCAACAAGGAGAGACGCAAGGCCATCGGGTAAGAGGTCGCCTAGCTCTTGGCGACGGGTTTCATCGTCGAGGTCTTTCACCCAGAGTGGCTTGCTAACCTAGTGCTTGTGCTCAAGAAGAATGGCACGTGGCGTATGTATGTGGACTATACGGATCTTAACAAGGCTTGTCCAGCTGATCCTTTTGCTCTCCCTCGTATTGATCAAATCATTGATGCTATGATGGGTTGTGAAAGTTTATGCTTCCTGGATGCTTATTCGGGATATCATCAGATCAAGATGGCGGTTAAGGACCAAGAGAAGACGGCTTTCATCACACCTTTTGGGTCCTTCTGCTATGTGTCTATGCCTTTTGGGCTCAAGAGTCCCAGGCGACTTATCAGCGATGTGTGCAGAATTGTCTTCACAACCAAATTGGGCGCAACGTTCATGCTTATGTGGATGATATTGCGATCAAGTCAAGGAAGAAGGAGACTTTGCTTGACGACTTGAAGGAAACCTTTGACAATCTGCGAATCTATAAGATGATGCTTAACCCGACAAAGTGTGTCTTCGGTGTTCCGACTGGCAAGCTCTTGGGATTTCTATTCTCTGAGTGTGGCATTGAAGCTAACCGAATAAGATCAAGGCTATCACCTCATTGGCTGAGCCGGCATGCATCAATGATGTTCAACGCCTGGCAGGGCGTATCGACGCGTTGAGCTGGTTTATAAGCCACCTTGGTGAGAAAGCCATCCCTTTATATCAGATGATGAAAAAGACAGACAATTTTGTCTGGAGTATGGTAGCGGGTGAAGCGTTTGAGGTTCTCAAGAAGCAGCTCACTTAGCCGCCGGTTTTAGCCACTCCGGCTGAGAAAGAACCCTTGTTCTTATACGTGGCGGCTAACAACAGGGTTGTCAGCGCTGCAATTATGGTCGAGCGCAAGGAGGCAGGGAAAGAATATCCGGTTCAAAGGCCGGTTTATTATATCAGTGAGGTCCTGACAGAGTCCAAGCAGAGGTATCCACATTGGCAGAAGCTAGTATACGGGGTGTTCATGGCCGACTGCATGCTAAAGCACTACTTCTTAGGGCACCAGATCACCGTGGTCAGCTCTGCCCCATTGGGAGATATAATTCAAAACAGAGAAGCCACTGGCAGGATTGCTTAGTGGGCATTGGAGCTAGGACCTCTCAATCTGAAATGCATACCTCGTACGACTGTCAAGTCTCAAGCCCTTGTGGATTTCATAAATGACTGGACAGAGTGTCAGCACCTGAAGAAAAGCCGGATAACACATACTGGACAATACACTTTGATGGGTCCAGGCAGCTGGAAGGATCAGGGGCAGGAGTTGTCTTAACCTCCCCCAAAGGTGACAAGTTCTGTTATGTGCTTCGATTGATGTTCCCTTGCACTAATAATGCAGCTGAGTACGAAGCCCTACTTCATGTGCTCGGGGTGGCTAAGTAGATGAAATTAAGTTGGGTAAGGTGCTTCGTCGACTCAGATCTTGTGGCCCAAAAAGTTTCAGGCACTTGGGATTCCAAGGATCCGCGGATGGCGGCTTATCGTCAGGCTATGGATATCATTGCTGGTCACTTCAAGGGTTATCAGGTGGATCATATTGATCATCGCCGGAACGAGGCGGCTAACACCCTGTCAAGATTAGGCTCTCAACGAAAGCCAGTGCCACCTAATGTGTTTTTGGATGTCTTACATCACCCGTTAGTTAAGTTGCCTTCAGAGGAAGACTTAGCCATTCCTGACCCGGAGGGACAACTAGTGCTGGCTCTGCATGCCATTCCGGATTGGACTGTACCTTACTTGGCGTACTTGACTTGGGGCGAGTTACCTGATGATGAAAATCTGGCCAGAAAGATCACCAGATGGTCTAAGTCCATGACGATAGTGAATGGTGAGATACATAAGTGCAGCGTCACCAGCGTGTTTCAACGTTGTGTCTCACCAGAGGAGGGTAAGGAAATCTTGAATACAATTCATGATGGTGATTGTGGACATCACGCCGGCTCAAAATCTCTGGTGTCCAAGCCTTTTAGGCATGGTTTCTTCTGGTTGACCGCTCACAAGGATGCAGATGATCTGGTCCGTAGGTGCGACGGTTGTCAAAAGTTTGGCCGGCGTGCTCATGTTTCGGATCAAGAATTGCGCATGATTCCAATTACTTGGCCATTTGCAGTCTGGGGGCTCGATATGGTCAGGCCTTTCAAGAGATCCAAGGACAAAAAGACACACCTCTTGGTGGCGGTTGACAAGTTTACCAAATGGATAGAGGTTGAGCCGGTTAGCAAGTGTGACGCGGCTACGGTGGTTCAGTTTATTAAAAGGATGATCTACCATTTTGGTTACCCTCAAAGTATCATCACAGACAATGGCACGAACCTATCCAAGGGGGCGATGAAAACGTTCTGCGACATTAAGCACATCCGGCTTGCTGTTTATGCGGTTGCTCATCCACAGTCCAACAGTCAGGCAGAGCGTGCTAACCAAGAAATCCTGAGAGGTATCAAGCCCCGGCTCATGGTTCGTTTACAGCGAACGCCGGGTTGTTGGTTGGAGGAGTTGTTATCCGTCTTATGGAGCATCAGGACTACCCCCAACAGATCAGCGGGTTATACACCTTTCTTCATGGTTTATGGTGCAGAGGCCGTATTACCAAATGACATCAGTCATGACTCGCCACGAGTGGCTACTTACGTCGAGACGGACAATGAGACGGTGCGTCAAGGCGCGTTGGATGCCTTGGAGGCGGAACGTGATCTGGCGGCGGCTCGTTCGGCGATTTATCAACAAGACCTGCACCGCTATCATAGCCGCAGAGTCAAGACCCGGATGTTTCAAGAAGGCGACTTAGTATTGCGGCTGATCCAAGACCAGACAAATATGCAAATGTTGTCTCCTCCATGGGAAGGACCTTTCGTGGTCAGCAGAAATCTCAACAATGGGTCATATTACCTCATTGACATCCGAGACGGTTCAGATACCTCGGGGCAGGAGACCTGTCGGCCGTGGAACATAGCGGATCTGCGGCCTTACTATACCTAAGTCATTGAGACTCGGCATTGTACACTATCATTGTACATATCATATTTATATATGAATAAAAGTTGGCATCCCTGCAAGTCGGGGCCTCTGCCATTTCGCATATCTCAATCTATGCAAACACATGATCGTCCAGGGGGCTTTCAACCCTCCGGGTGTAGCTTATCAAACCCTATCAGTCGGCTCTCAAGCCAAAAAGTTGACTCCGTCAACATGATCGTCCAGGGGGTTTCCCACCCTCCGAGTGTAGCTTATCAAACCCTATCGGTGGGCTCTCAAGCCAAAAAGTTGACTCCATCAACATGATCGTCCACGGGGCTTCCCACCCTCCGGGTGTAGCTTATCACACCCTGTCGGTCGGCTCTTAAGCCAAACAGTTGATTTCGTCAACAAAGGTCAGTTGGGGGCTTCCACCCACCGGGTGTATCTTACACACCCTCTTGATTGGCTCTTAAGCCAAACAGGGTTAAACCTGCCTGTAAGCTGATGCTACTCTGTCGGACTCTTACCAGTTAATCTCGTCTAGAGACCCTGAGCCGGTTCAAAGCAATTGATGGCTAATCTCCATAGAGACCCTATACTGGTCAAGGTTAAAACGACGTCTCTTGTCACATGAGGGCCGGCTTACGGAAAGCTAGGGTAAACTCTCCCACTTACTGCTGACTCTCCGCTATGTGGCCCACTCGTAATCTTAGACAGTTAATCCATGAGGACCTTGTACTGTTTAAGGTTAAAACGACGGATTTATGTCACGTGAGAGGCAGTTTTTGGGCTATCAGGGTCATGCCCTGTCGTTTCTCTTCTGGGACGTCACACTTCCTTTTAGTTAATCTCGCTTAGAGACCCTAAGCCGATTCAAAATCCTAACGACCAATCTCCACAGAGACCTTGTACTATTAAGGAGTTTTAAGTGGCGAGTCAGCCTAGTAGAACCGGCACATGAGCTGTTTTTGAAAAACATATTAGGAAGATACAACATCTTTTGGGTTATGCTATTTTAAGCTGCCCTCCTAACAATGTCAAGATACATCTATTCTTGCAGGTCAATCAAACCACCAAGAGTCGGCAAAGCACCCAATGTGAAGTGCAAGGAAGATGTTATGTATTAACCCGGACTATTTAACATGTGCATGATGGCACAGTTCAGGCAAAGGCAAAGTTACTACAAGCCTATTACATATGCTCTTTGTAGAGCCCAAAAATATTTCAAAGTATTTTACACCGCTCCTGGCGGGTCACAAGAGATGGCTTATCAACGGCGTTCACAACTCCATTAGCTGGCTGGTGGGTCACCCTGCTCCGGATCTTCGACCTCCTTGATTTGAAGATTGTCCAGGTCCCAATTGTAGTGGGTTAAAGCTGCAAATTTTCCCTCTTCAAAGAGGGGGGACGGGTCAAGTTCAGAAGCAAAAAGATGCTTACTACGGGCGGGTGTCAGATCCTTGGCTTCAAAGAAGGGGCCGCAAATTCTCTTCTCATCAACATCATAAGCCGCTTGATAAGTTGATAAGTTCACCTCTTCAGCTAACACAAAGGCAAGAACCTTGGAAGCCTTCACATAGTTGGCATAATCAGCATCAGTGAATTCTGAGCCGTCATCTTTTTTGGATAGAAATCCATCCATCATGTCTTCAGGGGTTAACTCGGGAGCAAACGCCAATGCCTGGCTTATAGCTGCAATAGCTCCCTCGGGGTGGCTGATTTTTTAAGCTCTACAATCTGTTTTGGCAGGGTGGAGAATAGTTCTATGAACCCTTTCATAGTTGAAGTAGTGGTATCCTTGTAGAGCACAGACTTGATCGTGCAGACAGCTCCACAATAAAGTTGTTCCGTCAGAGTGTAAATAGCTTTCAGGGGCAGCAAGCTGTCGGAAGCGAGTTGGCGGCTCTTTGGACGTGCATAAGACGGACTCTTTGTCATAAGTTGCCAGTACAAGTACACAAACAAAATTTGGGTTAAGCTGTTAAATACTTACCAAATATGGCGGCTGACATCTTTCTGATATGGCAATTCAAAGATTGCAACTCATCTGACACAATTACTAGCCGCTGGTCAGCATCATCCGCTTGTTGAGTCAGGGCGGCTTGTTCAGTTTTAGCAGATTCTTTGAAAGCGGCAAAGTCGGCTTTGATCTTAGTCAGTTCTTCGGAAAGGAGCCGACACTTTTCATCAGTCTCGCTTCGAGTGGCTTGTTGCATGGCTAAATTATTTTTTAAGCCGGACACTTCTGACCCGGCTTCGTTTAAAGGTTCTTGTGACAATCAAAATACGGAATGAGTCGACAGGACGGAATTTTTCAGACAATGAAGATTAAGCAAGTCTCAAGCAAATTGCAAGCAATATGTTTGACACTTGGGGGCTAATGTCTATTTGATCTCCAAGATTACAATGCAGTTCCAGATCATCTTTCTCAACTTAACCCGAAACTTGGGGGCTACAGGCTGGCTTTTCAAGTTGTTTACAATGAAGGCTCTGACTCAACTTTAACAAGATTGAGCCGGACCTTGGGGGCTACAATTGGCTCTACAATCAGCAAGGGACTTAAGTAGATATGGGTATATTTACTTAATGAAACACAAGTCTGAAACGTTTGAAAAGTTCAAGCAATTTCAGAGTGAAGTTGAAAATCATCGTAACAAGAAGATTAAGTTCCTGCAATCTGATCGAGGAGGTGAATATATGAGTTATGAGTTTGGCAGTCACTTAAGATAGTGTGGAATTATTTCACAGTTGACACCGCCCGGAACACCACAGCGTAATGGTGTGTCCGAACGTCGTAGTCGAACCTTATTAGATATGGTGCGTTCTATGATGTCTCTTGCTGATTTGCCACTATCGTTTTGGGGTTATGCATTAGAGATAGCTGCATTCACTTTGAATAGGGCACCATCAAAGTCCGTTGAGATGACGCCATATGAACTATGGTTTGGCAAGAAGCCAAAGTTGTCATTTCTTAAAGTTTGGGGATGTGATGCTTATGTCAAAAAGCTTCGGCCTGAAAAGCTGGAACTCAAAGCGGAGAAATGCATCTTCATAGGATACCCAAAAGAGACAGTCGGGTATACCTTCTATCTCAGATCCGAAGGCAAAGTGTTTGTCGCTAAAAACGGAACATTTCTTGAGAAAGAGTTTCTCTCGAAAGAATTGAGTGGGAGGAAAATAGAGCTTGATGAGGTTATTGAACCTTTACTTCAACCAGAAAGTAGCACAGCACAGAAAGATGTTTTTGTGGAACCTACGACGGTAGAAGAGGAAGTTAATGATGATGATCATGAAGCTTCGGATCAAGCAGCTATTGAACCTTGTAGGTCGACAAGGCCGCGTACTACACCTGAGTGGTACGACAACCCTGTCTTGGAGGTCATGTTATTGGACAACAATGAACCTACGAGCTATGTAGGAGCAGTGATGGGCCCGGATTCCGAGAAATGGTTAGAGGCCATGAAATCCGAGATAGGATCCATGTAAGAAAACAAAGTATGGACTTTGGAAGTATTACCTGAAGAGCAAAAGGCCATTCAGAACAAATGGATCTTTAAGAAGAAGACAGACGCGGACGTTAATGTCACCGTCTATAAAGCTTGACTTGTGGCAAAGGGTTTTTCACAAGTTCAAGGAGTTGACTATGATGAGACTTCCTCACCCGTAGCGATGCTTAAGTCTGTCAGAATCATGTTAGCAATAGCTGCATATTTCAACTATGAAATTTGGCAGATGGATGTAAGAACAACGTTCCTCAACGGTTTCCTTGAGGAAGAGTTGTATATGATGCAACCCGAAGCTTTTGTCGATCCAGAGAATGCTGACAAAGTTTGCAAACTCCAGCGATCCATTTATGGACTGGTGCAAGCATCTCGGAGCTAGAATAAGTGCTTTGATGAGGTGATCAAAGCATTTGAGTTTATACAAGTTTACGGAGAAGCTTGTATTTACAAGAAAGTGAGTGGGAGCTCTATAGCGTTTCTAGTATTATATGTGGATGACATATTGCTGATTGGAAACAATATAGAAATGCTAGAAAGCGTGAAGGAATATTTGAACAAGAGTTTTTCAATGAAGGACCTAGCAGAAGATGCTTTCATATTAGGCATTAAGATCTATAGAGATAGATCGAGACGCTTAATAGCACTTTCACAGAGCACATACCTTGATAAAGTTTTGAAGAAGTTCAAAATGGAACAGTCCAAGAAGGGGTTCTTGCCTATATTACAAGGTGTGAAGTTGAGTAAGACTCAATGCCCAGTAACTGCAGAAGATAGAGAAAAGATGAGTGTCATCCCCTATGCTTCAGCCATAGGCTCTATCATGTATGCAATGCTGTGCACAAGACCCGATGTCAGCCTTGCCATAAGTATGGCCGGAAGGTTTCAAAGTGATCCTAGAATGGAGCACTGGCAAGCGGTCAAGAATATCCTTAAGTACCTGAAAAGGACTAAGGAAATGTTTCTCGTTTATGGAGGTGATGAAGAGCTCGTCGTAAAGGGTTACGTCGATGCAAGCTTTGACACTGATCCGGACGACTCTAAGTCACAAACCGGATACGTATTTATTCTTAACGGGGGAGCGGTAAGCTGGTGCAGTTCCAAGCAAAGCGTGGTAGCTGATTCTACGTGCGAAGCAGAATACATCGCAGCCTCGGAGGCGGCAAAGGAAGGTGTCTAGATGAAGCAGTTCATGACAGATCTTGGAGCAGTGCTCAGTGCACTGAATCCAATGAACCTGTTCTGTGACAACACAGGTGCCATTGCTCTGGCCAAGGAACCAAGGTTTCACAAGAGGACCAGACACATAAAGCGACGCTTCAACTCCATCCGCGATTACATCTTGGAGAAAGACATAAATATTTGCAAAGTGCACACGGATCTGAATGTTGCAGACCCGTTTACTAAACCTCTTCCAAGGGCTAAACATGATCAACACCAGAACTACATGGGTGTTTGATTCATTACAATGTAAATCACATAGTGATGTGAACTAGATTATTGACTCTAGTGCAAGTGGGAGACTGTTGGAAATATTCCCTAGAAGCAATAAATAAAGTGTTTATTATTGTATTTCCTTGTTTATGATAATCGTTTATTATCCATGCTATGATTGTATTAATTGGAAACATGGATACATGTGTGGATACATAGACAAACACAATGTCCCTAGTATGCCTCTAGTGAACTAGCTCGTTGATTGAAAGATGGTTAAGGTTTCCTAGCCATGGGCATGAGATGTCATTTGATAACGGGATCACATCATTAGCAGAATGATGTGATGGACAAGACCCAAACTGCAAACGTAGCTTATGATCGTGTCAGTTTATTGCTACTGTTTTTTGCATGTCAAGCATATGTTCCTATGACCATGAGATCATGCAACTCACATATATCGGAGAAGTACCTTGTGTGTATCAAACATCGCAATGTAACTGGGTGACTATAAAGGTGCTCTACAGGTGTCTTCGAGGGTGTCTGTTGAGTTGGCATGGATCGAGACTGGGATTTGTTACTCCGTGTGACGGAGAGGTATCTCAGGGCCGACTCGGTAATAAAACATCTCAATTAGCCTTGCAAGCAATGTGACTAATTGTTAGTTGCGGGATCTTGTATTACGGAACGAGTAAAGAGACTTGCCGGTAACGAGATTGAACTAGGTATGGAGATACTGACAATCGAATCTCGGGCAAGTAACATACCGAAGAACAAAGGGAACATCATAAGGGATTAATTGAATCCTTGACATAGAGGTTCGACCGATAAAGATCTTCGTAGAATATGAAGGAACCAATGTGGACATCCAGGTCCTGCCATTGGTTATTGACCGTAGAGGTGTCTCGGTCATGTCTACATAGTTCTCGAACCCGCAGGGTCTGCACACTTAAGGTTTGGTGACGTTTCCGTAGTATAGAGTTATTTATGGTGGTGACCGAAGTTTTTTCGGAGTCCCGGATGAAATACTGGACGTCACGAGGAGCTCTGGAATGGTCCGGAGGTAAAGATTCATATATAGGAAGTCCTGTTTTGGTCGCCGAAAAAGTTTCGGGCTCATCGGTAGAGTACCGGGAGTCCCGGTAGTGTTCCGGGAGACCTCCGGGAGGGGTATTTCGACCCAAGAGGCTTCATGGGCTGTGGGAGAGTATTAAGCAGCCCTTAGTGGGCTGGTGGAATAGCCACAACAGGCCCATGCGGCTGGGGGAAGAGTCCCAAAGGAAAAAGAGTGGAAAAAGGCAAAAAGGGAGAGTCCTATCCTACTAGGAGTGGAGGAGGAGTAGGATTCCTCCCCCTTGGCTTCGGCCGACTCCAAGAGGGGCTCAGCCATGCGCCAGCCCACCTCCTCCTCTCCTCCTATATATACAGGTGGAATAGAAGGGTTTTGCATAGAATTTACGGCCTTGTGCTACCCGTTCCACCGGTGCTCCTCTAGATCGGTTTTCCGCAGTGCTTAGGCAAAGCCCTGCCGGAATCACTCCACCACCATCGCTGGAGCGCCGTCACGCTGCTGGTGAACTCCTCCTCCTCTCCACCTCCTCTTGCTGGATCAAGACGGTGGAGATCGTCATCAAGCTGCACGTGTGCTGAACGCGGAGGTGCCGTCCGTTCGGTACTAGATCGGAAGGATCGTGATCAAGGCCATGGGACGTTCGTGATTGGATCGCGGGACGGATCGTGACGAGATCGCGGGACTGTTCGTGATTAGATCGCGGGACGCTCGGCGATATGGATCACGAAGACGTTCGACTACACCAACCGCGTTTCTTAACGCTTCCTGCTTAGCGATCTACAAGGGTACGTAGATCCACTCTCCCTCTCATAGATGCTCATCACCATGGATAGGTTTGCGTGTGCGTAGGAAAACTTTTGTTTCCCATGCGACATTCCCCAACAAGAGGACTCTTAGGAATTTTATCATTGGCCTCCGGCTCTGTAGAGGGACAAGCCTCTTAAGGCGCCTCTTTGGAAGCCGTCGAGGGATCAACATCCGGCATGGGAACATCCGGCTTGGCGGGCTGAGGTTCTTGAGCATTAAGGCCAGGGGAGGACTTGTTGGTTTTCCTTCGCTTGGCTTGAGCCTTGAAGATCACAAAGGTTAGAGCCCAAAGTTTACAACCACCAAAGACTCGGATGTAATGCCTAAAAAACACATACAACGGGTTAATCTTTGGAGGCAGGAGAGCAGTTGTCGTAGAGTCACCAGACGAAGGAGGTGATTCCTGAAAAGCAGTTCAAGAAATATAAGGCAATTTTGAATTACAAAGGAAAGATTGGTAAAATAAAGCAAAGAGGGAATAGATACCTCAACCAGACGCTTCTTCTGAGCCGGAGAGTTAGATAACCCGGCCATGAGAACGGTAGAGCCGACGCTCCGGGTCTGGCGTCGGGAGGTTTGCTATTGCTTTTTGAAAAGAAATTGGGGGTCTAAGTAAGCAAGAGGATGAGAAAGTGGGACTTTTCGAATGACCCGCCGTATCTTCTGGGGTACAAAATAGTCTGAGTCGAGCGAAACATAAGTTACCTCAGGAGCGTTGGCGTGGCTTGTCTCTGTCTCGTCCTATGAATAATGGTCGTCAATAAGGTGAATAAAGAGGCAGCAAAGAGAGTCAAATTATACCTCTGAGTCGCCTGATTCCGGTTGTTCTTCTGGCTCTTCTTGAGGAGTGGTTTTCTTCCTCTAGCCCGTGGTTTTCTTCTTTGACTTCTTCGGAGGAGGAACGTATTTCTTCTTCTGGAAATCGGAATTGGCCTAAAAATATAAGCCGGCAAAAGATGAAGAGATTGCCAAAATATAGCTAATACAGTGAAGAGAATACTAAGAGCCGCCCTTACGTCTGGAGCCGGGTTCATGGCATAGAAAGGTGCTAACCCGATGGCACCGCAAGCTTCTAAAGACTCATGGACAAGGCTCTTGATGACAGCCATGATAGTATCCTCTGATAACGTTGCCGAGTTAAAGCAGAGAGGGTCGTTAGGTTGACCTGTGTATTCATGCATGAGATGGCTTCACCGACTCAGAGGCATGACCCTCTAAGAAATCCAGCAACGAGTTAAGTCCAGGCCTATCAGTCCGTCAGCCATAAGAGCTTTGATCTTCGCGTGAGCTGGAGCGTACTTTTCGCGCTTGGAATCTGACAGCCGGCCAGGGAGCTCAGATGTTGTTTTGAGTCGGGATGGACGATAACCCGACAGGGGATGCTCTCCTTCGAGGGAGGTATCTTTACAGTAAAACCAAGTTTTGTTCCAATCTTTAGGATGGCTTGGCAATTGATGAGCCGGGAAGGTTATGTCCCGCCGCCTCTGAATGGAAATTCCACCAAGCTCTAAGCTTGGGCCAGCCTTCACCTCTGTCTAACGACTTGCATAAAAGAACTCGCGGAATAAATCCATGGACGGATCCTCTTGCAAATAGACCTCACTGAGTATTTGGAAGTTGCATGTGTTGGAGACACAATTGGGGGCAAGGTCTTGAGGGTGCAATTTGAAAAAGTGAAGGACATCCCAGAAGAATTTTGAGTCAGGTGGGTTAAACCCGCGCACGAGGTGATCTATAAATATGACTACCTCACCCTCCTAAGGACGGGGCTTCAATTCATTGCCCGGAACCCGCCAATGAATAACACTTTTGGCTGGAAGGGTCCCCGCATTTACAAGGTCTGTCAAATACTCTTCCGTAATAGCAGAGCCGACCTAGTTGCACGAGTTGGATGCACGAAACATGGTGGCGGTTCAAAACTACGCAAGGTAACAATGTGCGGCAGATCAGAAGATGCCAGGCGGCTAAGGGCGGATAAATATCTAAGATTCTACAAAGTTAAGCCACCAAGAGACGACGCAAGAGCCAGAATTTCCCGACGGGTCAAATTTATAAGAAGATGAAGCAAAATCTGGTTAAGTATGTAAAACAGGTTTCACAACATATCTATGTGGTTGAGGATCTACAAAACAGAGAAAAATGGTTTTATTTTAAACCTAGCGACAAACTGTCGAACCAGCGGAAGTTTAAGATGGCAAGCAGGGCGATTATAGATCTGCACGGTGCTGCTATTAGTTTCGTACAGTATACTGCAATGGAGAAAAGGATATCATCGAATTTTATGGGCTATGCATAGCTGACATTGGGGAGAAGCTCGTGTTCTAAGCGGTGGAGGAACTCCATGAAAACCCTACCGAAAACTACGGGTCTAGGCAAGGGGAAAAACTTACCGGAGATGGCGCAGCAGACGCGGGTAGAACTCAGGAGCGAACAGGTTGATGCAGCGGCCTGAACGACGATGGCGTGAACCTGTCACCGGAGAGAGGTGCACTAGAGCAGCGTCATTGGAAGGAGGAAGAAGACGAGCGAAGTCGGGAGGAAACAAATGCCACCCTTTGCAGTCCTATTTAATAGGCCAGGATGGAAATGGGCGCGAGAATCTAGGCGACGGATGTTGATTGACCGAGGTGGACGCCTCGATTCTCGGGCCGTCCGTTTAATAAGGGAAAGATTCGTTGTGGTTGTTAGAGGATCTTTATGACATATTTGAGACGACGTCATGGCGGGTCATTTCGTCTTACTTTCAGGTGACATAAGCGAGACTCGCCACCAGTTAAGAAGGAGGCTGAAATGAGCAAGCTCAAATCAACCTGGGGCCTAATGTTGGGGATATAACCCCGTGGTGAGACCTGTCCTGGAGGCTGCGGGGAACACCTGGTAGCTCATACACCAGCCTTAGGATGGGCCTTGAAGACTCAAGCCCAAGACGTTGACCGGCTTGCCAGGATGGACCAAGACGTGGCCCAGACAGAGAAGATACGAAGACCCAAGCAGGTGAGCCGCCCGGAGACAACTTGCTCAGGAAGGCAAGACATTGTAGAGATAGACTCGGACACATTATGAGAGTCGGTTACGACTTGTATGACCCGTGGTCTTGACCTCCTATATAAGGGCGAGACCCGGGGCGACTTAGACAGGAACCAACAGATCGAGAACTAGGTCAAGCAATCTGCTCCCTTGTAATTGATACACCAAGCAATACAAACACAAGTAGGATGTAGGCTGTTACCTCTACTTGAGGGGCCGAACCTGGGTAAACCCGTCTCCTTTGTCCCGATCAACCCCTTTGAGTCCATCACCTTAGCGATGGCCTCGAATCCAAGTCCGTTCACCCGGACATCTGTCTCGACAAAACCACAACAAGTTATATTGTTTTGGATCCTCCAACATGTGGTGCTTGCTTCCACCTCATACTAGCCAAAACTTCCGCATCGAGTAGAAATAATACTTGTGCATCCAAACACCCTTAAACCAGTTTTGCCATGAGAGTCCACTATACCTACCTATGGATTGAATAAGATCCTTCAAGTAAGTTGTCATCGGTGCAAAAAGCAATAAAAATCGCTGCTAAATATGTAAGATCTTTTATTGTAAGGGAAAATAATCATTGTACGAATTTGTGATGACAAAGAAATAAAAGCGACGGACTGCATAATAAAGGTTGCTATCACAAAGGGCAATATAACGTGATGTTCCTTTGCATTAAGAGTTTGCACATCCAAAAACAAAAGGCGCATGACAACCTCTGCTTCCCTCTGCGAAGGGCCTATCTTTTACTTTATAGTACTTACCTTTATGCAAGAGTCCTGGTGATCTTCACCACTTCCTATATTTTTCTTTTTTATCTTGGCAATCGTCATGTGGTGGGGAAAGATCCAAGCATATATGGCCATCTAAATATATTTGATCATGAATTATTATTGTTGACAATTATCTATATGATAAATAAGTTGGGAGGCGAAACTCTAAGCCCCTATCTTCATTTGTGTTTGATGGATGCCATTTGCTCTAAAAATATGCTTTGAGAGTTAGCAATCATGGAAGACTATATGATAGTTGAGTATGTGGAATTTGCTAACAAAGCTCTTACATAGACCCTTCCTGAAAATTAGATGAATTGCAATTGTTCGATGACTAGGAATATGGTTTGCTGGTTTTCAAGAAACTTTCTGGTCTATTATTTAAACATGTGAATAGCTTGTTACTTGATCATGAGAAGTTTTATGAGATGAGCTACTTTTTATGGTTTATAATTATGCTAGAAAAAGTGTTTGGAATTATCATTGATCAAATTTATGCACTATGCTAGCATTCACACTTCATAAATTGTTTCTTTTTTATCATTTACCTACTCAAGGACAAGAAGGAATTAAGCATGGGGATGCTGATATGTCTCCAATGTATCTATAATTTATGAAGTATTCATGCCATGTTTACAATAATTCTTTATGATTTTGGTATGATTTTATTAGAACTAACTCGGACTGACGCTATTTTCAAGAGAACTACCGTGGTGGTGTTTTTGTGCAGAAATAAAGTTCCTGGAATGAGCTACAAATTGATGGAGAAATTTTTTTTAAAATATAAAAAATACTAGAGCGAAGAGTCATCGGAGAGGAAGGCCGAGGATGCCACAAGCCACAAGGGCGCTCCCCCTAGGGCGTGTCCTCTTGGCTTGTGACTTCCTCGGGAACCTTCTGGACGTGGGACCAACGCCAAAAATTCTTATAAATACCAAAAACCCCAGAAAGAAACCTAGATCAGGATTTCCGCCGCCGCACACCTCCAAAGCCACGAAAAACCAATCTTGGTCCTCTCCGGTACCCTGTCGAAGGGGGTCACCATCACCGGAGGCCATCTTCATCGTCCTGGAGGGGGTCACCATCACCGGAGGCCATCTTCATTGTCCCGGAGGGGCCATCAACACCATGGAGGCCAAGGACCAGAGGGAGAACCTCTCCCCACAGAGGGGGGAGGCCATGGAGGAGAAAGCACTAGGGGGAGAACCCCTCCCCCTCTCTCCCGGTGGTGCCGAAGTGCCATCGGGGAAACATCGCCGTGGTGATCATCTTCATCAACATCACCTTCTTCATCACCATCCTCGTCTCCTTTTAGTGGTCCACTCTCCCGCACCCTGCTGTAATCACCTACTTGAACATGGTGCTTTATGCTACATATTATGATCCAATGATGTATTGCCATGCTATGATGTTTTGAGTAGATTACTTTTGTCCTTTGGGTTGATTGATGATCTAGATTGGTTTGAGTTGTATGTTTATTTTGGTGCTGTCCTATGGTGCCTTCTGTGCCGCGCACACATGAAGGATTGCCGCTGTAGGGTGTTGCAATACCTTCATGATTCGCTTATAGTGGGTTGCTTGAGTGATAGAAGCATAAACCCGAGTAAGGGGGTTGTTGCGTATGGGATAAAGGGTGCTTTAATGTTATGGTTGAGTTTTACCTTAATGATCTTTAGTAGTTGCGGTTGCTTGTTAGGGTTCTAATCATAAGTGCATATGATCCAAGTAGAGAAAGTATCTTAGTGTTGGAAATATGCCCTAGAGGCAATAATAAATTAGTTATTATCATATTTCCTTGTTCATGATAATTGTTTTTTATCCATGCTATGATTGTATTGATCGGAGACTTAGATGCATGTGTGGATACATAGACAACACCATGTCCCTAGTAAGCCCCTAATAGACTAGCTCGTTGATCAAAGATGGTTAAGGTTTCCTAGCCATTGACATGAGATGTCATTTGATAACGGGATCACATCATTAGGAGAATGGTGGGATGGACAAGACCCAAACTACAAACGTAGCATATGATCACGTCAGTTTAATGCTACTGTTTTCTGCATGTCAAGTATCTGTTCCTATGACCATGAGATCATGCAACTCACTGACACCGGAGGAGTGCCTTGTGTGTATCAATTGTCGCAACGTAACTGAGTGACTATAAAGGTACTCTACAGGTATCTCCGAGGGTGTCTGTTGGGTTGGCACGGATCAAGACTGGGATTTGTTACTCCGTGTGACGAAGAGGTATCTCAGGGCCCACTCGGAATACTACATCACAACAAGCCTTGCAAGAAATGTGACTAAGTGTTAGTCATGGGATCTTTTATTACGGAACAAGTAAAGTGACTTGCCGGTAACGAGGTTGAACTAGGTATGGAGATACCGACGATCGAATCTTGGGCAAGTAAACATACCGAAGAACAAAGGGAACATCATACGGGATTAACTGAATCCTTGACATAGAGGTTCGACCAATAAAGATCGTCGTGGAATATGTAGGAACCAATATGGGAATCCAGGTCCCGCTATTGGTTATTGATCGTAGAGGTGTCTCGGTCATGTCTACATAGTTCTTGAACCTGCAGGGTCTGCACACTTAAGGTTCGGTGACGTTTTCGTAGTATGGATTTATGTATGGTGGTGACCGAAGGTTATTCGACCCAAGAGGATTCATGGGCTGTGGGAGAGTAAATAGCAGCCTTTTTTGGGCTGGTGGAAGTCCCACACAAGGCCCATGCGTCTGGGAGAAAAAGCCCAAAGGGAAAAAGGTGGAAAAAGGCCAAAAAAAGGAGGAATCCTAGTCCTGCTAGGATTGGAGGAGGAGTCCTCCTCTCCTCCCCATTTTGGCCGACCCAAGGGCTGCCTTTTTGGCATCCAAACCTCATCCTCCTCTCCTCCTATATATACTAGAGGATTTTAGGGTTTTGGCACAGATTTTTCAGCCATGTGCTACCCGTTCCTCTAGTGCATAGTTTCTCCTCTAGATCGGTTTTCTGCAGTGCTTAGGCGAAGCCCTACTGGAATAGCTCCACCACCATTGCCGCAGCACCATCACGCTGCCAGAGAACTCTTCTACCTCTCCGCTCCCTCTTGCTGGATCAAGAAGGCGGAGATCATCATCATCCGTACGTGTGCTGAACGCGGAGTTGCCGTCCGTTCGTGGCTAGATCGGAAGGACCATGATCAAGATTACGAGACGGATCGTGACGAGATCGTGGGACAGATCGTGATGAGATCACGGGACGGATCGTGAGGAGTTCGCGGGAAGGATCGTGATTGGATCGCGGGGCGGATCATGATTGGATTGCAGGACAGATCGTGATGAGATCGCGGGACGCTCGGCGATTTGGATCGCGAAGACGTTCGACTACACCAACCGCGTTTCTTAACGCTTCCCGCTTAGATATCTACAAGGGAATGTATATCCACTCTCCCTCTCGTAGATGCTCATCACCATGGATAGATCTTGCGTGTGCGTAGGAAATTTTTTTGTTTCCCATGCAACGTTCCCCAACAGTGGCATCATGAGCTAGGTCTATGTGTAGATGAGATCTCGAGTAGAACACAAAGAGTTTGTGGGCGTTGATGCTTAGATTGCTTCCTCCCTTGGTCGTGTTTTGGTTCAGCGGTATTGTGAGATGAAGCGGCCTGGACCAACATTACTCGTACGCTTACGAGAGACCAGTTCCCTCAAATGCAACTTGTTGCATAGATGGCTTGCGGGTGCCAGTTTCTCTCACTTTAGTTGGATCGGATTCGACAAAGGCGGTTCTTGAGAAGGTTGAAAAGAAACTAGTGTATCACCATTGTGGTTTATGCGTAGGTGAGAATTGTCTTGCTAGATACCCGTAGCAGCCACGTAAAACATGCAACAACAATTAGAGGACGTCTAACTTGTTTTTTGCAGGGTATGTTGTGATGTGATATGGCCAATTACATGATGTGATATATGTGATGTATGAGATGATCATGTGTTGTATAGAATATCACGACTGGCATGTCGATGAGTACGGCAACCGACAGGAGCCATAGGGTTGTCTTTAATTATTGTATGACCTACGTGTCAATCATTAAGCGCAATGTAATGATTTACTTTATCGCTAAACGGTAGCAATAGTAGTAGAAGCATGGTGGGCGTGACAAACCCGATGGCGACACGTTGATGGAGATCAAGATGATGGAGATCATGGTGTCATGCCGGTGACAATGGAGATCATGCTGGTGCTTTCATGATGGAGATCAAAAGCACAAGTTCATGGCCATATCATGTCACTTATGATTTGCATGTGATGTTAATCATTTTATGCACCTTGTTTTGCTTAGGACGACGGTAGCATTATAAGGTGAACCCTCACTTAATTTCAAGATAAATTGTGTTCTCCGCGAGTGTGCACTGTTGCGAAAGTTCTTCGTGTCGAGACACCACATGATGATCGGGTGTGATAGACTCTACGTTCACATACAACGGGTGGAAGCTAGTGTTGCACATGCAGAACACTCGGGTTAAACTTGACGAGCCTAGCATGTACAGACATGGCCTCGGGACACAAGAGACTGAAAGGTCGAACATGAGTCATATAGTAGATATGATCAACATGATGATGTTCACCATTGAAACCACCTCAACTCACGTGATGATCGGACTTGAGTTGGTGAATTTGGATCATGTATCACTCGAATGACTGGAGGGATGTCAATTTGACTGGGAGTTCTTAAGTAATATGATTAATTGAACTCATTATCATGAACATAGTCAATAGTGTCTGTGCAAATTATGTTGTAGATCACTTGCCCGCGTTGTAGCTCCCTTGATATTTTATATGTTCCTAGAGAAATAGAGTTGAAAGGTGTTGGTAGCAGTATTGCGGACTGGGTCCATGATCTAAGGATTGTCCTCTTTTCTGTTTGAATGCTTATGTCCTTAATGCACTGCTCGGTGCGCCAACCCCTCTTGCGTGGTTTGTAGATGTTGTGAACATCTGACAGGCACATTCTGATGACTACTTGATAGATTAGTGTGTCATGCATTATGGCTTAGAATTGAGGCTCCAAAACGTTTTGAACGTTACAGAACATATGAGATGTTCTAAGAGCTGAAATTAGGATCTCAGGCTCGTGCCCATGTTGCGAGATATGAGATCTCCAACAAGATTCTTTGCCTGCAATATGAAGGAGAATAGCTCAATCGTTGAGCATGTGCTCAGATTGTCTAGGTGCTACAATCGCTTGAATCGAGTGGGAGTTGATCTTCCAGATAAGATAGCGATTGATATAGTTCTCCAAGTATCTATCACTAAGCTACTAGAACTTGGTGATGAACTATAAAACGCCAGGGATAGAAATAATGATCCCTGAGCTGTTCGCGATGTTTGACACCGCGAAGGTAGAAATCAAGAAGGAGCGTCAAGTGTTGATGGTTAGTCAAACCACTAGTTTCGGGAAGGGCAGGAGCAAGGAGGGAAAACTTCATGGATAGCAAGTCAGTTGCTGCTCCAATGAAGCAACCCAAAGTTGAACCCAAACCCGAGACTAAGTGCTTCGATTATGAGGTGAGTTGTCGCTGAAGCGGAACAACCCTAGATGTTTGGTAGATAAGAAGGCTGGCAACGTCGACATAAGTATATTTGATATACGTGTTATTTATGTGTACCTTGCTAGTACTCTTAGTAGCACCTGGGTATTGGATAATGGTTCGGTTGCTAAATGTTAGTAACTTGAAATAAAAGCTATGGAATAAATGGAGCACTAGCTAAGGGTGAGGTGACGATGTGTGTCGGAAATGTTTCCAAGGTTGATGTGATCAACATCGCACGCTCTCTCTACCTTCGGGATTAGTGACAAACCTAAATAAATGTTATTTGGTGTTTTGCGTTGAGCATGAACATGATTAGATCGTGTTTATTGCAACACGGTTATTCATTTGAGTTAGAGAATAATGGTCATTCTGTTTACATGAATAATACCTTGAATGGTCATGCACCCAGTGAGAATGGTTTGTTGAATCTTGATCGTAGTAATACACATGTTCATAACATTGATTCCAAAAGATACAAAGTTAATAATGATATTACAACATACTTGTGGCAGTGCCGCTCAATGTCATATTGATATAAAGCGCATGAAGAAACTCCATGCTGATGGATCTTTGGACTCATTCAATTTTGAATCGGTTGAGACATGCGAACCATGCCTCTTGGGCAAGATGACTAAGGACCCCGTTTCCAGATGGATGGAGCGGGCAAGTGATTTATTGGAAATGATACATGTTGATGTATGCAAACCAATGAGTCTTGTAGCGTGCGGTGGATATTGTTATTTTCTTACCTTCACTGATGATTTGAGTAGGTATAGTGTATATTTACTTAATGAAACACAAGTCTGAATTGTTTGAAAGGTTCAATCAAATTCAGAGTGAAGTTTAAGATCATCATGACAAGAAGATAAAAATGTCTACGATATGACCGTGGATGTGAATATCTGAGTTACGAGTTTGGCATACAACTTTAGACAATGTGAACATTGTTTCGCAACTCACGCCACCTAGAACACCATAGTATGATGGTGTGTCCGAATGTCATAGTCATACTCTATTGGATATGGTGCATGTTATGATGTCTCTTATCGCTACTATAATTTTGGGGTTATGCATTAGAGACAACTACATTCACTTTAAAATAGGGCACCATCTAAATCCGTTGAGATGACACCGTGTGAATTATGGTTTGATACAAACCCAAGCTGTCATTTCTTAATGTTTGGGGCTGCGACGCTTGTGTGGAAAAATGTTTTCACCTAATGAGCTCGAACCCAAAGCGGACGAATGCATCTTCATAGAATACCCTAAAGATAGTTGGGTAAACCTTCTATCTCAGATCCAAGCATAGAGTGTTTGTTGCTAAAATTGGGTCCTTTCTCGAGAAAGAGTTTCTCACGAAAGAATTGAGTGGGAGGAAGATAGAACTTGATGAGGTTGTTGAACCTTTGTTCAACCATAGAGTAGCACAGCGCAGGAAGATGTTTCTATGAAGCCTATGTTAGTTGAAGAGGAAGTTAATGATGATGATCATGAAGCTTCGGATCAAGTTACTATCAAACCTCGTAGGTTGACAAGGACATGTACTGCTCCTGAGCGGTACGACAACCCTGTCTTGGAGGTCATGTTGTTGGACAACGATGAACCTACGAGCTATGAAGAAGCGATGATGGGCCCGGATTCCGACAAATGGTTAGAGGCCATGAAATCCGAGAAAGGATCCATATATGAAAACAAAGTATAGACTTTGGTAGACTTGCTCGTTGGACGGTAGGTTGTTGAGTACAAATGGATCTTTAAAATGAAGACAGACGCTGATGGTGAATGTCACCATTTATAAAGCTCGACTTGTCGCAAAAGAAGTTTCCGGTAAGTTCAAGGAGTTGACTGCGATGGGACTTTGTCTCGTAGCGATGCTAAAGTCTGTTAGAATTATGTTAGCAGTTGCTGCATTTTTCAATTATGAAATCTGGCAGATGGATGCCAAAACATCGTCTCCTTTCTTGAGGAAAGGTTGTGTGTGATACAACCAGAAGGTCTTGTCAGTCCTAAGGATGCTAAAAGGTGTGCAAGCTTCAGTGATCCTTCTATGAACTGAAGCAAGCATCTCGGAGTTGGAATATACACTTTGATGAGGTGATTAAAGTTTTTTGAGTCTATACAAAGTTTACGAGAAACTTATATTTACAATAAAGTGAGTGGGAGCACTATGGAGTTTCTGATAAGCATATGTGGTTGACATATTGTTGATCGGAAATGATATAGAATTTCTGGAAAGCATAAAGGGTTGTTTGAAAAGAGTTTTTCAAAGGAAGACCTGGATAAAGCTACCCAATTGTTGAGCATCAAGATCTATAGAGATAGATCAAGATAATTAATGAGACTTTTAATGAGTACATACCCTGACAAGATTTTGAAAGAGTTCAAAATGGATCAGTCAGAGAAAGAGTTCTCGCCTGATTTGTAAGGTATAAAGTTGAGTAAGACTCAATGCCCAGTGACTGCAGAAGATAGAGAAAAGATGAGTGTCATCCCCTATGCTTCATCCATAGGCTCTATCATGTATGCAATGTTGTGCACAAGACCCGATGTCAGCCTTCCCATAAGTATGGACAGAAGGTTTCAAAGTGATCCTGGAATGGAGCACTGGATAGCAGTCAAGATTATCCTTAGTAACTAAAAGACTAAGGAGATGTTTCTTGATTATGGAGGTGATAAAGAGTTCATCATACAGAGTCACGTCGATGCAAGCTTTAACACCAATCCGGATGACTCGTAGTAGCAATCTGGATACGTATAGTGGAGGAGCCATTTGGAATAGTACCAAGTGGAGTGTGGTAGCAGTGTTTACGGTTTGACATAGAAATTTGCAAAGTACACACGGATGTGAATGTCGCAGACCCGTTGACTATAAGACCTCTCTCACATGCAAAGCATGATCGAGCCCCAGAACTCATTGGGTGTTAGATTCATAACAATGCAAATGACATGGTGATGTGAACTAGATTATTGACTCTAGTGCAAGAAGGAGACTGTTGGAAATATGCCCTAGAGGCAATAATAAATTAGTTATTATCATATTTCCTTGTTCATGATAATCATTTATTATCCATGCTATAATTGTATTGATCGGAGACTTAGATGCATGTGTGGGTACATAGACAAAACCATGTCCCTAGTATGCCTCTAATAGACTAGCTTGTTGATCAGAGATGGTTAAGGTTTCCTAGCCATTAACATGAGATGTCATTTGATAACGGGATCACATCATTAGGAGAATGGTGGGATGGACAAGACCCAAACTACAAACGTAGCATATGATCGTGTTAGTTTAGTGCTACTATTTTCTGCATGTCAAGTATCTGTTCCTATGACCATGAGATCATGCAACTCACTGACACCGGAGGAGTGCCTTGTGTGTATCAAACGTCGCAACGTAACTGAGTGACTATAAAGGTACTCTACAGGTATCTCCGAGGGTGTCTATTGGGTTGGCATGGATCAAGACTGGGATTTGTTACTCCGTGTGACGGAGAGGTATCTCAGGGCCCACTTGGTAATACAACATCACAACAAGCCTTGCAAGCAATGTGACTAAGTGTTAGTCATGGGATATTTTATGATGGAACGATTAAAGAGACTTGCCAGTAACGAGGTTGAACTAGGTATGGAGATACCGACGATCGAATCTTGGGCAAGTAAACATACCGAAGAACAAAGGGAACATCATACGGGATTAACTGAATCCTTGACATAGAGGTTCGATCGATAAAGATCTTCGTAGAATATGTAGGAACCAATATGGGCATTCAATTCCCGCTATTGTTTATTGACCATAGCGGTGTCTCGGTCATGTCTCCATAGTTCTTGAACCCGTAGGGTCTGCACACTTACGGTTCGGTGACGTTTCAGTAGTATAGAGTTATGTATGGTGGTGAACGAAGGTTGTTCTGAGTCCCGAATGAGATCCCGGACGTCACGAGGAGCTCCGGAATGGTCCGTAGGTAAATATTGATATATAGGAAGTCCCATTTTGGTCGCCGGAAAAGTTTTGGGCTAATCGGTAGTGTACCAGGAGACCACCGGGAGGGGTATTTCGACCCAAGAGGCTTCATGGGCTGTGGGAGAGTAAATAGCAGACTTTTGTGGGCTGGTGGAAGTCCCACACAAGGCCCATGCGGCTGGGAGAAAAAGCCCTAAGGGAAAAAGGTGGGAAAAGGCCAAAAAAAAGGAGGAATCCTAGTCCTACTAGGATTGGAGGAGGAGTCCTCCTCTCCTCCCCACTTTGGCCGACCCAAGGGCTGGCTTTTTGGCAGCCAAGCCTCTTCCTCCTCTACTCCTATATATACTAGAGGATTTTAGGGTTTAGGCACAGAATTTTCAGCCACGTGCTACCCGTTCCTCTAGTGCATAGTTTCTCCTTTAGATCGGTTTTCTGCAGTGCTTAGGAGAAGCCCTGCCGGAATAGCTCCACCACCATCACCGCAGCACCGTCATACTGCCAGGGAACTCTTCTAACTCTCTGCTCCCTCTTGCTAGATCAAGAAGACGGAGATCGTCATCAAGCTGTACGTGTGCTAAACGCGGAGGTGTCGTCCGTTCGGCGCTAGATCGGAAGGATCGTGACGAGATCGCGAGACGGATCGTGACGAGATCGCGGGACGGATCGTGATGAGATCGCGGAACGAATTGTGATGAGTTCGCGGGACGGATCATGATTGGATCGCGAGACAGATTGTGATTGGATCGCGGGACGGATCATGATGAGATCGCGGGATGCTCGGCCATTTGGATCGCGAAGACGTTCGACTACACCAACCGCGTTTCTTAACGTTTCACGCTTAGCGATCTACAAGGGTATGTAGATCCACTCTCCCTCTCGTAGATGCTCATCACCATGGATAGATCTTGTGTGTGCGTAGGAAAATTTTTGTTTCCCATGCAACGTTCCCCAACAGTTAGCTTATGCCCCTCCCTCATATAAAATTGCAATAATGATTTACGATCTTGTTAACAATTGCCTAGGATAATTCCGCACACCAACCCATCATTATTCCACACTCGCTATTTGTAATATATTGTAATATTATGTTAACAACACCTATTTTAATATTTTAGTTCTCCCGTATCATTCAAAGTTATCCTCTTCATACCCACAACGTAGTTTTATTTCTCGTTTCTAGATGGAAGCAAACGTTCGGTGTATGTAGAGTCGTATCGGTGGTAGATAGGACTTGAGAGAATATTGATCTTACCTTTATCTCCTTGTGGGTTCGACACTCCATACTTATCACTTCCACCTTTGGAAATTGCTATGATGATTCCTTGCACTTGGGGATTATCAATGGTACCCAAGAAAGACAACTCATGGCGGTTGTGTGTCAATTTCAAAGACCTCAACAAGGCATGCCCCACGGACCCTTTCCCCTTACCAGACATAGACCAGATCATTGATGCCACAGCCGGACACAATTTATTGTGTTTCCTCGATGCTTACTCCTGATACCATCAAATTAAAATGAAGGAATCCGATCAAGCGGCTACTGCATTCATCACCCCCTACAGGCCATTTTGCTTCAACGCGATGCCCTTCGGGCTAAAAAATGTTGGGGCCACATACCAGCGCATGATCCAATCCTGCCTTGCTACACAGGTCGGAAAGACTGCTGAGGCATACGTGGATGATGTGGTAATCAAAACCATCGACCAGTTGATCGACGACTTACGTCAAACTTTCGCTAATTTACACGAATATGATATATGGCTCAATCCGGAAAAATGTGTATTCAAAGTTCCCTCTGGTAAGCTTCTTGGATTCATCGTCTCCCATAGAGGAATAGAGGCAAATCCAGCTAAAATCTATGCTCTATCAGAACTTGCAATCCTCACAGAGCTGAAGCATGTCTAGAGGCTAGCCGGGTGCGTAGCGGCATTAAGCCGCTTTATCTCCCACCTCGGAGAAAAAGCTTTGCCACTCTATAAGCTGTTAAAACAGACCAACAATATCGAATGGACCGATGAAGCAATGGCTGCATTGGAAGAAATCAAAGCAATACTGGCAACCAACCCCATACTCACGACACCAGGCGCCGGTGAGCCCATGTTGTTATACATATTCGCCACCAACAAAGTCATCACTGCGGTGCTCGTCGTTGAACAAGATGAGCAGGGACATAAATTTCGGACTCAGAAGCCGGTATATTATGTGTCAGAGGTGCTAACGCAGTGCAAGTACTGATACCCACATTATCAAAAAGTAGCCTATACAGTATTCATGGCACCGAGGAAACTCCGACATTACTTCCAGGAGTGCGCGGTAATGGTGTCATCGGAAGTCCCCTTGAATGATATAATCAACAATAGGGACGCCACCGGTCGCATAGACAAATGGGCCATTGAGCTCCTTCCCTTCGAAATAACCTACAAGCCACGCCGCGCCATTAAATCTCGGGTACTAGCGGACTTCTTGGCTGAATGGACAGAGGCCGAGCTTCCCAAGGAGTATAGCGCATACTCCCATTGGACGATGTATTTTGATGGATCCAAGACCTTGGCCGGTCTTGGGGCTAGAGTTATCCTCACATCCCCAAAGGCGACAACATACGATACGTGTTGCAAATCATGTATGCCGATTCCAACAATGCCGTCGAATACGAAGCTCTTCTTCATGGTCTTCGAGTGGCGGCGTCGATGGGCATACAATGACTAGAGGTACGGGGAGACTCAAATCTGGCAATATCCCAAATTAACGGCGAGTTCGACGCCAAAAATCCGAAGATGGCGGCATATAGAAATGTCGTCCTCAAGATATCTACTCGGTTCGAGGGGTTGGAATTCCACCATGTTGTTCGAGACAACAACCAAGACGTCAACGTACTGGCCCGTATAGGAGCCAAGCGTGATCCCGTCCCGAGAAACACCTTCCTGGAGCAGCTTTTCAAGCCCTCCGTAGTGTGGAAAGACGACGATAATGGTGTCGTTCCAAATGCGGCAGACAAAGTTTTTACCCCCATAAATGAGCCAGATGATGGCATTATCGGTGGCTCAACGATGAATGAGACGCCCTCGGCCCATGAAGTAATGGCAGTAATTGCGTCATGGACAGAGCCCTTCCTTGCTTAACTTCTTTGCAAGGAACTCCCCGACGATCAAATTGAGGCACGGCACATAGTTCGGTGATCCAAGGCCTACAAAGTACACGAGGGTGAGTTATACAAGAAAAGCACCACTGGAGTATTATAGAGGTGCATATCCGAGGAAGAAGGATAGGAGCTCCTCGCCGAAATCCATGTAGGCATGGGCGGGCATCATGCCGTCATAAATCACTTGTCGGCAAGGCCTTCCGAGCGGTTTCTTTTGGCCTACAGCTTGGACAGACGCCTGGTCACTTGTTCAACATTATGTTGGGTGTCAACTCTTCTCAAATCAAAGTCACATGCCCCCCCACAGCTCTTTGCACTATTCTGATCACTTGGCCTTTTGTGATCTGGGGGCTAGACATGGTTGGACCCCTTAAAGGGGGAACCAAGAAAATTAAATACCTACTTGTCATGGTTGACAAGTTCACCAAATGGATAGAAGCAAAGCCTGCTAAATCGGCTAAATCCGGACTAGTATATCTAGTGTAGTACACCGTTACGATGTCCTGCATAGTATAATAAAGGATAATGGATCCAACTTCATGGCCCAAGAGGTCAAGGACTAGTGCACAAAAATGGTCATAAAGCTTGATTACGCACCGGTCTATCATCGGCAGACCAATGGACAGGTTGAGCGAGCAAACGATCTCATTATGAGCGGCATCAAGCCATGTTTGGTCCGATCTCTTCACGAGTCCGACTGTCATTGGGTGGAGGAACTCGACTCCATTCTAAGGGGCCTGTGTACCACCCCGAACAGATCAACGGGTTACGCACCATTTTTTATGGTCTATGGGGCAGAGGCTGCGACATTATCCACGATGCACCAAGAGTGCGCATGTACGAGGAAAAGGAGGCCGAGTTGGATCGGCAGGATGACTTAGATGCATTGGAGGGGGAGCAGGACATAGCTCTGGCTCGATCCACTCTTTATCAATAGCAAGCTCGGTGGTACCAAAGTAGGGAGGTCAGGGCAAAAGCATACAACGTAGGAGAACTCGTCCTACGGCTCCCAAAAAAATAGAAGCACAAACTCAACCCCAAACGGGAGGGTCCTTCCATCATCGACGAAGTGCTCGTGGGAGGGGCCTATTGTTTGCGGAGTCCATCCGATAACCGCCTTGAACCAAACCCATGGAATGCAGCTCGTCTTCGACGCTTCTATGGATAAACCGGTGTCATCTATACTCCCCTACATTTTTCCTTTTTGTTATTTTTTGCCTTTTTTGCCTTTTCCCTTCCCACTTTGTTGTTCGATAGGGGCAATTCCTTTTCTTACCCTATGCTCGGTTGAACCAATCTTGTACTACAGATAATCGACATACACCATAAAGTGTTAAATCCGAACATGGCACGTGGGGGCTTATTTCAATAGCCAAAATTTTATTTCATCATACTTACCGGGCACATGTTTATTTTGTCATGTTCTAGCCATCATATGCATCAATTCAAACTAAGACTTTGCCAAGCTGGGTTGCCTTGCTCCTGTAATTACTCTCTATGTTCCCGATTGTTCGGCTAGAGAGTAAAGGGAGAACCTCTGCGATTGTTATGACTGGGTCATCCGGACATGTACCTCAGACGGCTGAAGCTAAAAGCTAGCTATCTTACGTAGACAATTGGTCGGCTATGACGGAAACACCTTGTACGGCTCTGGCTGCTATTACCATGGTTTGGGTCTTTTCTTCCCAAAGAACAATTAGCCGCATATTGCGAGAATGCAGATTTCTATCTATGCTCTTCGTAGAACCCCGATGAAAGGTATCGATAGAGGTACTATTTTCATCGAAAGATGTTTCTTACGCTACGTCGTAATATAACATATCTTTCTGTGTGCTTTCTGTCTGTTCGCACCACATGGCCGTATTGCCTTGTTCCCCGAATGCATTTCGCTCTTTTGCGAGGGAATAATAAGGAGGAACACTTCCGAGCTCTTCACACAGAAGTGAGAATCCGATGGCCGATTAAGACATGGTTTAGAACACAGATTGTTTATACACATGTACATATAAATTACATGTGCGGCTGCTGGTCGAGATCATCGATTATTGTGTTGAGGGGGCAGTCCGCTTGCGAAAGATGGGCGGCTGGCATCACCTGATCATATACCAAGTGGAGTGGCACTTCTTTTCCATCCAATCCCACGGGACCAACCCGCGCCATATGCTTAGAGTTAAGTCCGGTGAAACGGGTCTTGACCATCGCCCATGCCTCACATGCTCCTTCGCGGTAGGCCAACGTCTTCCACAGTTCGAGCCTATCTAGATCCCCCTAAATTGATCCACAAGTGTGGGTATCCCTTCAGGTGGCTGTTCGGTGGGCCATAGTGCCTTCACCATCCCTTTCATCGCTTTTTGCACACGCTTATGGAGAGAGGTCAGGTCCTTTAGCAGGTCCCCTTGGTATGATTCGATCTCCTCTTCCGGATGTCCGGACACGAGACCTGCACATAAGATAACAAGCGCGATTACTATCATTCCCTACATCGAAAATACTTACTAATAAGCGGAATTATACTTACCGAATACGCCCCTCTGAAGCTTTCGATTCTCTTCTTGAGCTTGGGCCAATTGAGTCTTTAAACTCTTTATTTCCTCAGCATGTTTTTGTATAACAAGGCAACCAGCCGGATGCTGGGATTCCGCATAACTTTGAGAATCCCGGGCTTCTTCCAGTTGCCTTTCCTTATGTCCTATTGATTCGGCTGCTACGCGGAATTGATATGTCAGGCATGATGATGTAAAAAGATTAGTAGTAAATGCATACTCACCATGGGCCTCTCGCGTGAATCTCTTCACTTGTGCTAGTTTGGCCTTCACGGATTGCACTTCCGTGCGACTCTCCTCGAGGGCCTTGGCCATTTGCTCGGAATGTTGCTTTAAGGCCTGCGTCAGCAGTCAAACAGTGCAGAGATCCTTAATTCGTTTGTTCTAAAACAAATTAAGGCTCGGGGGCTACTAGGCTTACACAAGTATGCGGATTGTATAAAATCCAATTACTTACCTAAATGTTGGTTGTTATCAGCTTCATACCTTCGCCGAATCCATCTCGGGTGGCCCCGAGGTGTGCATCCGCCGAGCATAGGGTGCCGAACTCCTGGTCGGAGAAAATTGGGTGTCGCATGGCCTCCCATCAGTGCGGATGATGCATGGCACTCTCTACCTCCGATTTGGTGACGGATACTCCATCACCAAATTTGGTGGGCGCCGAATTGGCCATGGGAGCTTCCGTAGCGGAAGCTGCATGGGTCGTAGCCCGGGAGCTTCGGGTGTCTCCTGACAACCGGGCAGCCCCCTCGGTAGGAGAGGATTGGGTGTTTCACCTAGGTATAAAACGAGCGGCTATGAGATTCTGTTGACTACAATGATAAAGCAGATATACGAACAATGTACCTTCGGGATGAGCGGACGGGTGGATTCGTCCCCATGTCTGACTCCTTCGCGGGGTCCCGGTTGGCCTCTGATTCGCCCACAACTTTGGCTGTTGGCGCATAGCGCGCAGATCGGTGGCGCTTGGGTGTTGGGACCGACACGTCTGGGGCGCTCTTGGTAGCAGACCTCTGGCGGGAGGAAGTTTTCTTCTTGCCCACGAATGGAATGGAGAATGACTCGGGGTAATCAATTATGATAGCCACCGTGGTATGGACAATGTTGTTCGGGAAATAGACTCTGTTTTCGAAGTGAAGGAGAAGATTCGGGTCCTCTTTGAAGCCCGGATCGTTGTCGCGTGAATGGTTCTCGGGCCGAGGAGCCGGACAATTGACTGTCTCGACAAAGCTCCTCCATTCTTGTTCACGCCAAGACCTCGGTCAAATAGAGTGCGGAATGAAACTCCGAACTATTTCATGATTGAGAAACAAAGGCTTACCTATTCAACGGGATTGTGGGCCGAATACCCTTCCTTGGTTGACCGTCGAATGAAGTCTTCTTGCTCTCCTTTGTACAGGTCGGCAAGTGCGGCGGCCAACGTTGTTGGATTGGCGGGACCTAGTTTTCGGGAGCATGTGGTGTCGTTTGTCCCATTGTACTAACATAAGGGGTGTACCCTCTGTTGGAGGGGCTGCACACATCGGGAGATAGCGGCGGCCATGACATCAATCATGGTTAGTCGGTGGTGGGCAAGCATCCGCACCTATGCGGTCAGGCGTTGCACCTCGGCAATTTCCTCCTAAGATGAGCTCTTGGGTCACCAGTTGTACCTCTTCTTCGGGAGGAGGTCGGAGTATTCGGGCAGACCTGTCCGAGTTGGCTCAAACAGGGGGACATCTTCAATATAGAACCACTCTGAGGTCCATTCTTCGGATTTCCTCGGTGTGCCAGCTGGATACCCCGTTCCTGCTATGCGGCATACTTCAGCCCCGCCGACCTTTAAGATTGTCTTATCCTAAGTTCGAGGGATGAGGTAGAAGTATTTCCTCCACAAATCGAAATGAGCTTCACACCCTAAGAACATCTCGCAGATGGCGTCAAAGCCCGAGATGTGTAGAATTGACTCTGGGGTGAGATGGTGGAGTTGGATCCTGTAGAACTCTAGTAACCCCCTCAGGAATGGATGGATTGGAAACCCAAGGCCCCGGAGGAGGAAGGGGACAAAGCAAACATGCTCCCCCTTGTTTGGATTAGGGAAGCGCTCATCGAAAGCCTCGTCACCATAAGAGAGCATACCTGGGCGGGTTGCCGCCAGATCTGATGATGGAAGATATCCTTGGGTCTCCAGATTACGAAGCCGCAAGAGTGTGACGGAGCAGCTAGTCTAGTCCCCTGGGCATAGGTCGTAAGGGTGTGCTGAGGAGCTGGGAGCATTAGCCATGTTTTGTGTGGAGCTTCCTCTAGGAGTTTTCGATGAGAGGGAAGAAGAAGATGTGGCCTGAACCACATTTTTTTTTGGTTAAATGGATTCATGCCTCCATTGCAGAGGGGTAAGATTGTAAAAATCGCAGGTCGTTCGCCTCCCCACGATGCGCGAAAGTCGGGGAACTCGTGCAGTTATTATAATAACCCTGCTCCCGCGACGCCTGGGATCTTACCGAAGACTGGTCGGTTGCCGAATGAAGAAGGATGAGGGAAGCTTCGAGGAGTCGTGGTGTATTCTCCAAGTTATTGGCTGTAGTTAGGCATGTTATCTCTTTGGCATGTAACCGACCATGTGTAATCCTAGGGCACCCTCGACATCTATATAAGCCGGATGGTTTTTAGGGTATAGCATAGAACAACTCATCTAGGATTAGACATATGATCTCGAGGTAAATCAACTCTGTAATCCCTTACACCATCAATACAATCAAGCAGGACGTAGGGTATTACCTCCATTGGAGGGACCGAACCTAGGTAAACTTGTGTCCCCTTCGCCTCCTGTTACCATTGATCCTAGTCTCATAGTTCGGGACCCCCTACCCAAGATCCGCTAATTTTGACGCTGACACCTGGGTCCAGTTCCTTCTCAGATCTAGGAACCCCTAGTTCTCATAGGTTTCCCAAGGTTGCTACTAGGACCAGGAGGAAGCTGAATTCAGATGAGAAGGATTCAGATTTTATGCCTGAGGGGTTTCTTGCTAAGAATCAAGACAAGGCTGCCAGGAAGTCACAAATGAAGCCACCTCTTCCAGGACGGTGGTCAGCAAGACATATGCCCCTCCAGAGTCTATGAGAGCACCTGAGAGTGCTAGGGCTACCATGACCATTGAGCCCCCAAGGAGGTCATTGCCTAATAAGGAAGGTGAGAAGAAAGCCAGGAAGAGGACTATCCGTGTTGTTAGCAGGCCTACCTCAATGTATAATGAACCTGAGGAGGCTGCTGGTGCTGCTATTGAGGAGGAGGAGGAAGAGCAAGTTTTCAAGGCCCCTCCCAAGAAGAAGTAGAAGAAGCTTTTGGTAGATGCTATGCCAAAGCAAGGTCCCTCCAAGAGCACCAAATCTGCCTACAAGAAGAGTATTGCTGAAAAGTCCAAGAGGACATCCAGGCAGATTCCAGCTTCTGAGAAGAACAAGGAATCTACCTTCAGAGAAGTTGATGAGGATGTTATGTCTGCATTGATGAAGCTCAGACCTCATCTTCTAGTGCACAATGCCAGTCATCCTTTAGTTGTAGATATGAAGAAGAAGAAGGATGCAGGTGGTTTGAGAGAATGGAGAGCCATTGATCCTTACTCTCAGAGGAACAAGACAGTTGTGGACTACAGGTTCTACACCAAGGAGCAACAAGATTTTTATGAGACTGTGATGCTTAACAAGAGTCCAGCTGTGAGTGACATGAGATATGTCGACTGGAAGTACATCAAGGCGAATGAAGACTATTTCCCCAATGTTCAAGACAACTTCCATTATGTTGGCATAGATCAGTTTGTTGGCAGAGAGTTCACTGCATGGAACGATGAGATCATCATGCAATTCTTGTTGGGGAACGTCGCATGGGAAACAGAAAATTTCCTACGCACACGCAAACCTATCCATGGTGATGAGCATCTATGAGAGGGAGAGTGGATCTATGTACCCTTGTAGATCGCTAAGCGGGAAGCGTTAAGAAACGTGGTTGGTGTAGTCGAACTTCTTCGCGATCCAAATCGCCGAGCGTCCCGCGATCCAATCACGAACCGTCCCGCGAACACATCATGATCCGTCCCACGAACTCATCACGATCTGTCTCACGATCTTGATCACGATCTGTCCCGTGAACTCATCACGATCCGTTCCGTGATCACATCACGAACCGTCTCGCGATCTCGATCGGGGTCCTTCCGATCTAGCGCCGAACGGATGGCACCTCCGCGTTCAGCACACGTGCAGCTTGATGACGATCTCCACCGTCTCGATCCAGCGAGAGGAGGTGGAGAGGAGAGAGAGTTCACCAGCAGCGTGACGGCACTCCGGTGATGGTGGTGGAGCAATTCCGACAGGGCTTCGCCTAAGCGCTGCAGAAAACCGATCTAGAGGAGAAACTATGCACCGGTGTAACGGGTAGCACGTGGCCGGAAATTCTGTCCAAAAACCACCCAATCCACTAGTATATGTAGGAGGATAGGAGAGGAGAGGAAGCCAAGGCCTTTGGGTCGGCCGAAATAGGAGGTGGGAAGCAATCCTACTTCACCTCCAATCCTAGTTGGAGTAGGATTGCCTCCTATTGGCTGATTTTCCACTTTTTGCTTTAGGACTTTCTCTCCTGCGCCATGGGCCTTTGTGGCTGTTTTACCAGCCCACTAAGGGCTGGTTATTATTCTCCCACAGACCATGGACCTCTTGGGGTCGAAATACCCCTCCCGGAGGCCTCCCGATACACTACCGGCACTCCCGGTACACTACCGATGAGCCCGAAACTTTTCCGGAAACCAAACTAGGACTTCCTATATATGAATCTTTACCTCCGGAACATTCCGGAGCTCCTGTGACGTCTGGGATCTCATCCGGGACTCCAAACAAACTTCGGTCACCACCAGACATAACTCTACACTACCGAAACGTCACCGAACCTTAAGTGTGCAGACCCTGCGGGTTCGAGAACTATGTAGACATGACCGAGACACCTCTACGGTCAACAACCAATGGCGGGACCTGGACGTCCACATTGGTTCCTACATATTCTACGAAGATCTTTATCGGTCGAACCTCTATGTCAAGGATTCAGTTAATCCCGTATAATGTTCCCTTTGTTCTTCGGTATGTTACTTGCCCGAGATTCGATCGTCGGTATCTCCATACCTAGTTCAACCTCGTTACCGGCAAGTCTCTTTACTCGTTCCGTAATACAAGATCACGCAACTAAAAATTAGTCATATTGCTTGCAAGGCTTATTGTGATGTTGCATTACCGAGTGGGCCCCGAGATACCTCTCCGTCACACGGAGTAACAAATCCCAGTCTCGATCCATGCCAACTCAACAGACACCATCGGAGATACCTGTAGAGCACCTTTATAGTCACCCAGTTACGTTGCGACGTTTGATACACACAAGGCACTCCTCCGATATATGTGAGTTGCATGATCTCATGGTCATAGGAACACATACTTGACATGCGGAAAACAGTAGCAATAAACTGACACGATCATATCCTACGTTTGCAGTTTGGGTCTTGTCCATCACATCATTCTCCTAATGAGGTGACCCCGTTATCAAATGACATCTCATGTCCATGGCTAGGAAACCTTAACCATCTTTTGATCAACGAGCTAGTCTATTAGAGGCATACTAGGGACATGGTTTTGTCTATGTATCCACACATGCATCTAAGTCTCCGATCAATACAATTATAGCATGGATAATAAACGATTATCATGAACAAGGAAATATGATAATAACTAATTTATTATTGCCTCTAGGGCATATTTCCAACAATTCTACTGCACTAGTCACTTCTATGGAGATGGTAGGATTGTGTGGATGACAGAAGGAGCAAGATATGAGTCAACTGTTCATGAATGGGCTGCCATCTTAGGAGTCCCAACGGCACAGGATGGAGATATCTGCGAGTACTCAGAGTCCAAGGCCAACCGCAATGCCATGAAGGACGTGTACAATGCCATTCCCGCTGCACAGCTTCAGTCCCACAAGCTAGGATCTATCTATCACCTCCAGGCAGGTCTCCGCACCATCAACACTATTTTGAAGCATACTTTGATGCCCAAGTTAGGTGATGAGAAGATGATCCGAGGCTACTCCATCAACCTGTTGATTCATATTAACCAACACTAGAGATTCAGAGTGATGGATCTGATAGTGGAGACTGTGAAGAGGGTTGTTGCTGATCACAAGCGCTCATGCTGCTATGCACCCTACATTCAGATGCTTATCAACTCCAAGCTATACAAGCACATCTTTGCTCTAGATACAACCCACTTGCCCCTACAGCCAGACTTCGAGAAAATGTTGTGGTGATGGGCCCAGACCATCCCACATCAGTTGCAGCTCAGGCACAAGCAGAGGCAGAGGCAGCTAGAGCCACTAGTGCTCCCGTCCCTAGGTCCAGGAATGAGCAGATGGATCTCTTGATCTCAACAGTTCAGGTCATGCAGAAGGACATCAAGGACATACTGGAGAACCAGAACAGTCTTGTGAGGATCTTTGAGGATAGAGTGAAGACCCTCAATGACAAGGTGGATGGGATGACCAAGACCGTAAACAAGCTCAAAAAGGAAGTTGAGTATGTGCCTCTTCCTCATTCCTCAGATGATGATGATGATGATGTTGATGAGGATGTCTCTCCTTTCAGGCCAGCTACTTGCTTCACTACCCAGGTCAAATCAGCTATAGTGCCAGCTCTTGAGTCGAGGCCTTCTTCATCAGCACCTGCTACTGTCACCTCAGCTCCATCGGCTCCTCCAGTACCTCCAGTTGCTACTCCAACTCCATCCAGGACATCTGCAGAGGTCTTCGCCGACGCACTTCTCTCGACTCCGACATCGACCACCGGAGGAGATCAGCCCCAGAAGGACAATCAACTATATCTCTTTGAACTTTTTGGTAACTTGTTGCCAAAGGGGGAGAAGTTGTATATAGATCTTTAGGATTCAAGTGCGAGAGCGTTTGGTTTTTATTTATGTTTTAAAAACATTTGGTCTTTTGGTTGCTTGTGTTATACTTTTGTTCATGTTTGATCATACGCTTTAATGTGTGTTGCTATGATTTCGTATCCTTTTGATGGTTATGAAATGATCATTCACTTTGATTGATGTGTTGTGTTATGACATTAACTCTTATTACTCTCGCACACCACCAAGTTGTATGTGACATGGAACAACTGCCCCATGTAACTAATCGATTGTGCATTTGAATTCAAACGCAAATTTAAAAGTAATGCACAAATTTAGGGGGAGCTCTTGCTTATAACAATACTTCTCAAAGCGATGATTATATGCATTGATTATATCATATGTCGAAGCTTTGATCTATATTTTTTCATCAATTACAAAAAAGGGGGAGATTGAAAGCACATTTGCTCCCTTGGTGGTTTTGGTAATTAATAACAACATATATGTCATTGAACTAATGTTTCCACTAAGCATGTTTCAAGAAAAGTTCAATGATGGGTTGGCAAAAGGATTGTGGAATAACCCAAGATGCAAGGAAATATATTGGCAAAGCTTCAAGCAAGAGGACTCTACATTTTACTTTGTGAGAAATCACTTTGAGTCCAGAGGAAAGCCAATACTATCAAAAGCGGGGTGACGTACTGTTGGTGAACAAAATGCTCATACGTGCACAAGTGATAGTCACCACATACACCCATTAGCTCTTCCACAAAAGTGTGAACAAAGCAAAATATCCAAAATCGGTGCAACCAACACTCCCCACTCGGTGCCACCGATTCTCGACCTCAAACAAACTCAGCCAAACCCTAGCCCTTTGGTGCAACCGATTTTGATTCAATGATACCGAGTTTGGGTTGCCGAATTTATGTTACGCAAATTCACAAAATCGGTCCGACCGAGTTTGTTGAATCGGCGTCATCGAGTCTGGCAATCTGACCATTGGTCACCTTATCGATGCAACCGAGTTTTATGTATCGGTCTTATCGAGATTCAAATTTTGCTACCTTTTAGGCAACTCGGTACCACCGAGATTAACACATCAGAAACAAAAACTTCATTATGTGCCTCAACAGATGTATGTTCACTAGCAGATTGTGTCTCAGCATCAAAAACAAAAACTTCATTATGTTTCTCAACACGTTTTTCTATAACAGGTTCACTAGAAGCATGCAAGCTCCTACCATCTTTATTTTTCTTTTTCTTCATAGATGAACGAGGTCCATCTTCATTAATTTTCTGAGAATCTTGTTCAATTCTTTTAGGTTGACCTTGAGGATGAAGAGGTTCTTGATTCATTCTACCTCATGTAGTCACTACTCTAACAACATGATCATTCATATTATTATTTATTTCAGCAAGCAAATCATTTTGTGACTTAGCAACTTGATCTACTGGGTGTGAACTATAGAAGGATGTTTAGCTAGACCTTTCACATCATTTGCAATTCTAAACATTAAATCACGTAACTGGTCTATCATCATGGCATTATGTTACAATTGATTCTTAACATGGTTATTGAAGTGTTCTTGCTTAACAATGTAATTTATCAAATTCATGCATGCATTGATCAGGAGTCTTAGTATAAGGTATATTATTTTCATTAAAGGAATGGAGAGAATTTACCTCTACTACCTATGTTGGGGTGTCAACTCCATGTATTTCTTCAATAGGAAGTAATTTCTTGACATCCTCGGTTTTAATACCTTTCTCTTTCATAGATATTTTTTCTTGCATGTCTTTAGCATTGAGGAATAGAATACCTCTCTTATTTTGAATAGGTTTCGGGGGTGGTTCGCGAAGTGTCCAATCATCGACATTTTGCAATATGTTATTCAATAATTCTTCCGCTTGTCCAATAGTTCTTTCCTTGAAAACACAACCAACACAACTATCTAGGAAATCCCTAGAAGCATCGGCTAGTCCATTATTAAAGATCTCAAGAATTTCATTCTTCTTAAGGGGGCAATCAGGCAAAGCTCTTAGTAACTAGAGAAGCCTCCCCCAAGCTTGAGGGGGATTCTCTTCTTCAATTTGAGCAAAGTTAAATATTTCTTGTAAGGCAGCTTGTTTCTTATGAGCAGGAAAAATATTTTTTAGAAAACTAATAAAGAATATCTTGGGGACTACGCATACAACCAGGAGCAATAGAACAAAACCATTCCTTGGACTCGCCTCTTAGCGAGAAAGGAAAAGGCTTAAGGATATAATACTCCCTCCGTCCCAAAATAAGTGTCTCAAGCTTAGTACAAATTTATACTAGAGCTAGTACAAAGTTAAGATAGTTATTTTGGGACAGAGGGAGTAGTAGCGAATCTTTTCATAATTTGTAAATAGAGCAGCAAAATCATTCAGTTTCATAAGGTGTTCGACAACAGTTTCATTTTCATAACCATGGGAATGATCTGACTCTACTTTAGGAATTAATGCAGGGTCTATAGAGAACTCATAATCCTTATCAGTAACAAATATAGGAGAAGTAGCAAATTTAGGGTCACGATTCATTTTCTCCATCATATATTTTTCTTTTAGTTTGCATAGTAGTTTCTTCAAGTCGTCTCTATTTTTACAAGCAAGAAAGTCTCTAGTTACCTCACCATCCATACCATAACCTTCCTATACATAAGGCAATTCATATCTATTAGGTGAGCATGGTGTAACGGGTGATTCAAAGTCTTCCTCGATTTCAACATCCTCAAGGTAGCTAGCACTAGCAATATGAGCATCAAGTAATTCACTCATTGGCACAGTTTTGGTTTCAACATGTGTAGCAAGAAAAAGGTCTTGATAACCCACAAGTATAGGGGATCACGACAGTCTTTATGGGTAGTATTTCACCCTAATTTATTGATTCGACACAAGGGGAGCCATAGAATATTAATTGTCCTTGACATTTGAGTTTTCAATTCAACCGCACCTGTGATATCCCTCTGCAACAAGGATTTAGTAGCACAACAAATAGTAGTAGCAAAAGTAACAGCAATAGTGACAGCAGCAATTTTGTAGCAGGTGTGACAGTAGCAGCAACAGTAGTAACTTAGCAAGATTCAGTATATGTAAAGCGTAGGCATGTGGATCGGTGATAGATAATGATTTAGATGGCATGGAACATGTAACCGTTACACACTAGGGCGACACAGATCTATCTCCAATTCATCAATATAATGTAGGCATGTATTCCATATATAGTCATGTGTGCTTGCGATAAGAACTTGCATAACATCTTTTGTCCTACCCTCCCGTGGCAGCGGGGTCCTATTGGAAACTAAGGGATATTAATGCCTCTTTTTAATAGATAACCGGGACAAATCATTAACACATGGTGAATACATGAACTCCTCAAACTACGACAATCACTGAAAAGAATCACAATTATTGTCACCTTGGGGAATGCGGATCATGACACGTAATAGGTGCATACAACTTGCAAGATAGGATCCAAATCACTTTTATATCCATGAAAACATAATAGGTTCAGATCTGAAATCATGGCACTTGGGCCCTAGTTACAAGCATTAAGCATAGCAAAGTCATAGCAACATCAATCTCATAACATAGTGGATACTAGGGATCAAGCCCTATCAAACTTATTAACTCGATTACATGATCAATCTCATCCAATCCCACCATCGTACAGAAAGCCTACAAAATAATTACTCACTCCCGGTGGTGAGCATCATGGCGATGTTGATGAAGAAGGGTTGGTGATGACGATGGCAATGATTTTCCCTCTCCGGAGCCCAAAACAGGCTCCAAATCAGCCCTCCAGAGGAAGAACAGGAGGTGGCAGCGGCTCCGTCTCGTGAAACGCAATGAAAACTTCTCTCTGCTTTTTCTCTCCAAAGATGTGAATTTATAGGACTGGAATTAGGGTTGGAGGAGCCATGAGGGCCCCGCAAGCCAATAGGGCGCCCCCTAGGGGGCGCACCCTGATGTGTGCTTCCCCCCTGGCAACCTCCCTCCGACAGTTCTTTGCTTCATAAATCATTATAAATCCCAGAAATAGTTCACAAAAAGTTTCGTCCAATTCTGAGAACTTTTATTTCTACACAAAAATAACACCAAGGTAGTTCTACTGAAAACAACGTCAGTCTAGGTTAGTTTCATTAAAATCATGCAAATTAGAGGTCAAAACAAGAGCAAAAGTGTTTGGAAAAGTAGATACGTTGGAGACATATCAATAGTCATACATGCTTGTGATAAGAACTTGCATGACATCTTTTGTCCTACCCTGCCATGGTAGCGGGGTCCTATTGGAAACTAAGGGATATTAAGGCCTCCTTTTAATAGAGAACTAAAACAAAGCATTAGCACATGGTGAATACAGGAAATCCTCAAACTATGGCAATCACCGGAAAGAATCCCAATTATTTTCACCTTGGGGTATGCAGATCAAGACACATAATAGGTGCATACAACTTTCAAGATAGGATCCAAATCTCTTTATATTCATGAAAACATAATAGGTTCAGATCTGAATTCATGGCATTTGGGCCCTAGTGACAAGCATTAAGCATAGCAACATCAATCTCAGAACATAGTGGATACTAGGGATGAAGGCCTATCTAATTAACTCGATTACATGATCAATTACATCCACACCCATCACCGACAGCAAGCCTACAGAGAAATTACTCACTCCCGGTGGTCAGCATCATGGAATATTGATGGACAAGGGTTGGTGATGACGACGGCGACGAATCCCCTCTCCGGAGCCCCAAACGGACTCCAGATCAGCTCTCCCGGAGAAGAACAGGAGGTGGCGGCTGCTCCATCTCGTAGATAATGATGAAAACTTCTCTCCGAAGATGTGAATTTATAGGACTCGAAATAGGGTCGCGAGAGCCTTGTGGGCCCCACCACACAACAACGCATGCCCTAGGGGGTGGGTGCGCCCCGTTGCCTCGTGGGCAACAGACAACCACCCTAGGGTGGTTCTTCACTTCATAATTCATTATATATTCCATAACAAATTCATAAAAAGTTTCGGCCAATTCCAAGAACTTTTATTTCTGCACAAAAGTAACACCAAGGTAGTTCTGCTGAAAACATCGTCAGTCCAGGTTAGTTTCATTCAAATCATGCAAGTTGGACTTCAAAACAAGAGTAAAAGTGTTTGGAAAAGTAGATACATTTGAGATGTATCATATGCATAGTCATAATCTTGTGGATGCTATGTTTGATGAAAATGGTATTTTTAGACCCCCTACTTGTGATGATAATATTTACTATGATGATATTTTTGCCTCCTGTTTATGATGATTACAATGATGAAAGTGGGGTTGGAAGAGTGTAAACTCTAGGTACTAATGATCCCTCTATTTTGGAGGGTGTTGAATCTTATGACAATAATTATTAAAGTGGATTTGGAGAGGTCAATACTTTATTTAATGATGATTATTCCACTATTTTGGAAGAGGTGTCAATTGATTATGACAACAAAATTGCTATCTATGATGATTAGGTGATAACATGTATGCTATAAAGAGTATTGATAACCATGAAACTTTTCATCATGATTTTAATGTTCAAATCAATCAAGTATCTCATGACAGTTATTTTGTTGAGTTTGTTCCCACTACTATGAATGAGAAGAAATTTGCCTATGCGGAGAGTAATAAATTTTCTATGCTTATGGATCATCAAAAGACTGATTTGTGTGATAGTTATATTTTTGAATTCCTTCATGATCCTACTGAAATTATTATGAGGAGGAACATATGCTTTAGGTATTGCAATAATATCAAGTTTCCTCTCTATGTGTTGAAAATCTTGAAATTATAGTTGTTTTGCCTTCGTATGCTAGTTGATTCTTGCTCCCATAAATTATTTGCTTAGAAAATACCCATTCATAGGAAGCGGGTTAGGCCTAAATGTGCTTGTCATATGCTTCATGTTGTTCCCTTCATGTTTCAATTATTTACTTTTATGTGAGCATCATTGAAATCATCATGCCTAGCTAAAAGGCTTACAAAAAGCGCTTGTCGAGAGAAAACCGAATATTTATCCTTACTATTTTTGTGGGTTCACATGATTAATCTACTATGTTAATCATGTTTTGTGCCTTTTATTTCAGTAATGTGCCAAGTAAAGCCTTTGGGATAGTGTGGACACTTGTTGATTTGATCCTGTGCAAAAACAGAAACTTCCGCATCTAGTATATGAATTGTGTGATTTTACTGAAGTGACAAAATATTCTGAAATTTTTAGAAAGAAATTATATGCAAATTCTCTACTTTTTCCTAATTTTTCAGAATTTTCAGAGATAGGCAAGGTTTTAATTCAGACCTTTACAAATTGTTTTTTTTTGAAAAATTCTGTTTTGCATGCATAGGTTTTCTTATTTTAACATTTCCATGGCCTATATTGAGTAATATAAATTATGGCAATGATAGAATAAAGTGGGAATTATATGAAAAAAATTATGAATCTTGTCTTGACAGTACCTAAGTGAATGATAAATTTTCATTATACTAACCCATTATATGATTTGTGTTATGTTTTGTGTGATTGAAGTTTTGAAGTTTTGGGTGAGATACCGATATTACGAGAATAAGGAGTAGCAAGACCCTAAGCTTGGGGATGCCCAAGGCACTGATACTTGTGATCTGCGTTGGGTTTTCCGTGAAGAGAAATGAGTTGTTGCAGCATAATGTGAGTAAGTATTTCCCTCAGTTGTGAAACCAAGGTCTATCGAACCAATAGGAATACCAATCCTCAACCTTCTTCAGCGGCTGCAGACAAAAGAACAAACAACTTGCACCCAACACCGGCAAGAGGGTTGTTAATCCCCTTGATCTCGTTATTTGCAAGGAAGTGGGTTGTGTAGATAATTGTAAAGTGCAACCTAAAATAAAAGCAAATAAATAACAGCAAGGTAGTAGTATCTTTTGTGAATTTATAAGTGAATACACCTAGGGGCCGTAGAGTTCTTCGGTGGCATCTCTCATATAAATAGCATACAGTGGGCAAACAAATTACTGTTGGGAAAATGATAGAAAAGTGAATAGTTATGCGATTTTCATGGCATTGATCATGTGTATATAGGCATCACGTCCATAAGCAAATAGACAGACTCCTCCCTGCACCTATTACTATTACTCCACCCATCGACTGCTATCGAGCATGCATCTAGAGTATTAAGTAAAACAGAGTAATGCTTGGAGAACGATGACATTATATGGACAAAGTAAACTCAATGATATGAATAAACCCCATCATTTTATCCTTAGTATCAGCAAGACAAAGACACAACTTGTCCCCTTTTGTCACTAGGATAGAGAAACTCGCCAGGTTGAACCTACTACAATGCACCACTCCCATTGAAGAAATATCAAGCTAGTTGGCCAAACTTTCTCAATAGATCGGAGAGCATTACGAAGCTATAATGATCATGCAAATAAGAATCTTAGTATTCAGGTTTGACTCAAATAATGTTCATAAATAATCTGAACATAAACTCACAATTCATCGGATCCCAACAAACGCACCATACAAAGGGATTACATCGGATAGATCAAGGCAAATACGCGATAAACATTGTATTGAAGATCAAGAGAGAGAGAGAGAGAGAGAGAGAGAGAGAGAGAGAGATTTCCATCTAGGTACTACCTACGTACCCGTAGGTCTGTGGTGAACTACTCACACATCATCATGAGGACAGCAAGGTCGATGAAGAGGCCCTCCATGATTGATCCCCCTCCTGCAAGGTGCCGGAATGGAGCTGTAGATGGGCTCCCATCGGAACAGAGACTTGAGGTGGCGAAAAAGTGTTTTGGGAGATCCCTTAGTGTTTTGGGGATATTAGAGAATTTATAGGCCAGAGAGGAACATCGGGGGACGCCCGAGGGGGCCACCACATATCAGGGCACCACCACCACCCCAGGGCGCCCCCTAGTGTGTGATGGGGCCCTCATGTGCCTCCCGGCCCCCTCTTGAAGCTTTCAGGCCTTCTTTTAGTCCGGAAAAAATCATCAAAAAGTTTCGTGGAAATTAGACTTTGTTTGGTACTATAAACCAGAAAAGTCAAAAACATGTAGAAAACAGCAACTGGCACTAGGCACTGGGTTAATAGTTTAGTGCTCAAAAATATTAGAAATTGGTAAACAAATGCCCAAAAAGTATCCTAAAATGATAATATATCAGCATGGAATAATAAAAAACTATAGATACGTTGGAGACGTATCAGAATCCCCAAGCTTAATTCTTGCTCCTCCTTGAGTAGGTAAATGATAAAAAAATGATTTGACATGCTACCCATTAGGTAATCTTTTGTATGTTTGCTCATTGAGAAATGATGAATTAGCAAACATTATTATAGAAATATGTATAAGTATAAGAAACAAAGTCATTGATTTTCAAAATATACAATCCTAAAATAATGTTTACCCCCATTCATCTTATTATATTAGCAAGTCATAACTCTGTCTTCACCATATCAATACAAATGTTTAGCACCACGGTGTTCAAGTCAGGCAATTGGATCGTACTTTCTCAATATGCATCAAATTTTTATTCTACACACAATACCTGAGCGTGAACCATTGGACATAGCATATAGGTGGAATAAAATATGATGGTAGATATCAAAGGGGTAAAAAGTGTAGAAGATAGTCTAACTTCAACTAGGCGTACCAATGAGCTATGGAGATGATCATCGATAGATGTCAATTCAAGGAGTAGGGATTGCCATGCAAATGATGCACTAGAGCTATAAGTGTATGAAAGCTCAAGTGAAGCTAAGTGGGTGTGCATACAACTTGCTTGTTCATGAAGACCTCGAGCATTTGAGGAAGCCCGTCATTGGAATATACAAGCTAGGTTTATAATATGAAAAGGTAATTACCACTAGCATATGTAAGGGACAAAACAGGAGACTCTCTATATGAAGAACATGGTGCCACTTTGAGGCACAAGTGTGGTAAAGGATAGTAGCAAAGTCCCTTCTCTATTTTTCTCTCATTTCTTTTTTTATTTTTTTATTTTCATGGTGGGATTTTTTTGCCTCCCCCATTCATATTATTTTTTATATGGTGGGCTCATTTGGTCTCCCCCATTTTTATTTTTATTTTCATCCGGAGTCTCATCCTGACTTGTGGGGGAATCATAGTCTTCATCATCCTTTCCTCACTAGGACAATGCTCTAATAAGGATGATGATCACACTTTTATTTACCTACAGCTCAATATGAAGAAAATTTGTAGGATGATATGACTCTATATGAATGCCTCTGGCAATGTACTAGGATGTGCAAGATCTAGCATGACATGTATCGAAAATATGATGAACGGTGGCTTTACCACAAATACTATGTTAGCTCTATATGATCATGCAAAGCAATATGATGATGAACGAACTAGTCATGTGATGTGACGATGGAATTTGCATGGCAATATATCTTAGAATGGCTATGGAAATGACATAATAGGTAGGTATGGTGGCTGTTTTGAGGAAGATATAATGAGGCTTATGTGCAACGGAGTGTATCATGTCACGGGGTTTGGATGCACCGGCGAAAGTTGCACCGATCCTCGAGGTGAGAATGGGCTATGCACGGTACCAAAGAGGCTGGCAAATATGAGAAGGTGAAGATGTGTATGTCCATGGTGTCACATTAGTCATAAAGAACTCATATACTCATTGCAAAGTTTTATTAGTTTTATCACAAATCAAAGTACTACTCGCATGCTCTGAGGGAGGAGGTTGGTAGGAGTTAACCATCGCGTGCCCCCGACTCGAAACAACACTAGGATTTCAAGGAGGAATAGAAATGCTCACACATCATCACCATGCCTCTTAAATTTTAGATGAATAATGAGTTAACACGTTTTAATATTGGACACTTCTATGAATCAATAATTATGAACTCACACCTTTTTCATATTACCAGATTAATGTCATTAACACATCATCACTCATTGAATGCCTATTATGTTTGGACTAGTATTATGACCCATGCAAATTACCGTCATGATTTATCAGCTATCAAACAAATATAATTGAAGAACGAGATCATATTATTTCTATAAAATCTACACATCATCGTGCTCAAAAAGATATAAATGAAGTACTAGAGCAACGCTCAAAAGATATAAGTAATGAAGGTGTGTCTCTCTCAAATAGGTGTGTCCACAGAAAGATGATTGTGACAAACTGAAAGTAAAAGCAAACAAAAGCAAATGACGCTCCAAGCAAAACACATACCATGTGATGAATAAAAATATAGCTCCAAGTGACATACCAATGGATTGATACGAAAGAGGGGATGCCTTTTCGGGCATCCCCAATCTTAGATGCTTTAGTCTTCCTTATAATATTACCTTGGGGTGCCTTGGGCATCCCCAAGCTTAGTATCTTGCTACTCCTTATTCTGTGGTCCATCGTGATCACACCCAAAACTTGAAAACTTCAATCACACAAAACTCAGCAAAACTTTGTCACATTTGTTAGTATAAGTGCTACCTCTTGAGCATGTGTTGGTTTTCCCTTCAACAGGAGAGGGTGATGTAGGGAATTAGATAATTATTTTGCTCAGTTGTTGAGAACCAAGGTATCAATCCATTAGGAGGAACAAGCAAGTCACCAATGGTTGCACCTACACAAACAATCAAACTCTTGCACCCAACGCTATAAAGGGGTTGTCAATCCCTTCACGATTATTTGCAAGGATTAGATCCCATAGATGTAGATGTAAACAAGAACGGAAAATAAAAGGTAAATAAATTGCAGCAAAGTATTTTTGGTATTTTTGGTTTATAGATATGAAAGTATATTATGGAAAGTAGACCCGGGGGCCATAGACTTCACTAGAGGCTTCTCTCTTGAAGGCGAATATCATGGTGGGTAAAGAAATTACTGTCAAGCAATCGATAGAAAAGCGAATAATCATGTAGTTATCCAAGGCAATTATCATGCATATAGGCATTACATTCGTGTCAAGTAGACCGAAACAATTCTGCATCTACTACTATTACTCCACACATCGACCGACTCCTGCCTGCATCTAGAGTATTAAGTTCATGAAGAACAGAGTAACACATTAAGAAAGATGACATGATGTAGAGGGATAAACTCAAGCAATATGATGAAAACCCCATCTTGTTACCCTTGATGGCAACAATACAATATGTGCCTTGCTACCCCTACTGTGTCACTGGGTGAGGACACCGTGAGATTGAACCCAAAACCAAATACTTCTCCATTTGCAAGAATTACCAATCTAGTTGGCCAAACCAAACCAATAACTCGAAGAGACTTGCAAGGATATGAAATCATGCAAATAAGAATTCAGAGGAGATTCAAATAAGATTCATGGATAATCTGAAGATAAACTCACAATTCATCAGATCTTGACAAACACACCACAAAAGAGGATTACATCGGATAGATCTCCATAATGATCATGAACATGGTATTGAAGATCAAAGAGAGTGAATAAGCCATCTAACTACTAGCCATGGACCCGTAGGTCTGTGGTGGAATACTCACGCATCATCAGAGGGGCAATGGAGTTGATGTAGATGCCCTCCGTGATCGAAACCCCCTTTGACAGATTACCGGAAAAGGCTCCAAGATTGGATCTCCCGGGAACGGATGCTTACGGCGGCAGAAAAGTATTTGCACGGCTTTTTCTGGTGTTGGGGGAATATTTGGGAATGTATAGGCCAAGAATTAGGGTTAGGAGACCTGCCAGGAGGCGACAAGCCTGCTAGGCATGGCCAGGGGGCCCGCGCCTAGAAGGCTTGTGGCTCCCTGGCACCTCCCCTGCCATGCACTCCAAGCTTGATCGATTTGTTTCCTTCCAAAAAAATTCCTTCCAAAGGTTTAATTCCGTTTGGACTCCGTTTAATATTCCATATCTACAAAACTCAAAAACAAGGAAAAAACAGAAACTGGCACTAGGCTCTAGATTAATAGGTTAGTCGCAAAAATAATATAAAATAGCATATTAATGCATATAAAACATCCAAAACAGAGAATATAATAGCATGCCGTCATCCAAAAATATAGATACGTTGGAGACGTATCAATAAGCAACATATTGAATACTTTAGGTACTGTTATAAATTGATTCTTATTTCATTTTTGCTTAATAGGTACTTTATTATAACTACTACATGGCTTATACCCCCCGATACAATCCATAGCATAATCGAAACAGGCAAACAATGCAAGCAAAACAGAATATGTTTAAACAGAACAGTCTGTAGAAACCTGTAAAGAGCGCGTACTTTTGTAACTCTTAAAATTCTTGAAAAAGTAGGACAACATGGAGAATTTTTACAACAATACTGTGTAAAAATTTCAGATCATTCTCACGCTCTAGTAAAAAATTAAATTCTTGTACTGGAGTCAAAGTTTCTGTTTTGTTTTGGCATCGATTCTACTCATCTTGTGAGTTATCCCAAAGTATTTACTTGGCACAAAAACTAATTAAAACATAAAAACATAATCATTACAGAGGAAATAATCGTGTTATCACAGAATAACAGAAAGTAAAAAACAAAATAAAGATAACTATTGGGTTGCCTCCCAACAAGCAATATTGTTTTATGCCCCTAGCTAGGCATAATGATTTCAAGGATGCTCACATACAAATATAGAATTGAATGAGAGTGGGAGCATCATGAAGTATATGGAAAGCACATTTAATCCTAACCCACTTCCTATACATAGTAATTTTGGGAGCAACAATTTATGGGAGCAAGAATCAACTACCATAGGAAGGCAAAACAAGCATAACTTCGAAACTATGAACACATAGGGAGGAAACTTGATATTAATGAAATTCCTACACGCATATGTTACCCCCCGTCATAATATTTTTCAGTATCATCTGAATGAATTCCACAATATAACTATCACATAAAGCATTCTTTTCATGATCCGTGAGCACAAAAAATTTATTACACTTCACATAAACAAATTCCTTTTCATTCATGGTAGTGGGAGCATACTCAACAAAATAACTATCATGTGACACTTGATTGTCATAACCAAATTGAAAATTTAAATCGTGATGACAAGTTTCATGGTTATCATTATGAATTATAGCATATGTGTCATCACTAGAATCATCATAATAAATTTGCTCATCAATACTTGGGGGACAAAAAATAACATCTTCATCAAACATAGCATCCCCAAGATTGTGGTTTCGCATATCGTTAGCATCATGTATATTTAGATAATTCATATTAACAATATTTATATCATGCTCATCATTAAAGGAACTCACATTAAGCATTTTTATAAATTCTTCCTCTAACAATTGAGCACAATTTTCTGAATCCTTATTTTCACGAAAGACATTATAAAGACGAAGCATATGAGGCAACCTAAGCTCCATTTTTTGTATTTTAAATTTTATGAGACAAACTAAATAAAAAACAAATAATAATAAGAACAAGTGAATTAAAAATTTTGTGAAGTTACTTAATAGTCGGTGATGGTATTCCCGACAACGGCACCAGAAATCCTTCCTGATACTTGTGATCTGCGTTGGGTTTTCCGTGAAGAGGAACGGGTTATCACAGCACAATGTGGGTAAGTATTTACCTCGGTAATGAAACCAAGGTTTATCAAACCAATAGGAGTACCTATCCTCAACCATCTTCGGCGGCTGCACACAAAAGATCAAACAACTTCCACCCAACACCGGCAAGAGGGTTGTCAATCCCCTTGATCTCGTTATTTGCAAGCAAGTGAGTTGTGTAGATAATTGTAGATAATTGGAAATTGCAAATAAAATAAAATAAAATAAATAACAGCAATGTATTAGTAGCATTTGTGAATATATAAGAGAATAGACCCGGGGGCGTAGAGTTCTCTAGTGGCATCTCTCATAGAAATAGCATATGGTGGGTAAACAAATTACTGATGGGCAATTGATAGAAAAGTGAATATTATGGGATTTTAATGGCAATGATCATGTGTATATAGGCATCATGTACATAAGAAAATAGGTCGACTCCTCCATGCACCTATTACTATTACTCCACTCATCGACCTCTATCCAGCATGCATCTAGAGTATTAAGTAAAACAGAGTAATGCTTGGAGAATGATGACATGATGTAGACAAAGTAAATTCAATCAATATGAACAAACCCCATCATTTTATCCTTAGTTCCTTACTAGCCAAAACAGAAATATGCAACTTGTCCCCTTCTGCCATAGGGATATAAAAACTCACCAGGTTGAACCTACTACAATGCACCACTCCCATCGAAGAAATATCAAGCTAGTTAGCCAAACTATCACAATAGATTGGAGAGCATTACAAAGCTATAATGATCATGCAAATAAGAATTTTAGTATTCGGGTTTGACTCAAATACTTTTCATGAATAATCTGAACATAAACTCACAATTCATCGGATCCCAACAAACACATCATACAAAGGGATTACATTGGATAGATCAAGGCAAAGATGTGATGAACATTGTATTGATGATCAATTGAGAAAGAGAGATATTGCCATCTATACTGCCTATAGACCTGTAGGTCTGTGGTGAACTACTCAGATATCATCATGAGGGTAGCAAGGTTGATGAAGAGGCCCTCCGTGATCGATCCCCCCTCCGGCAGGGTGCCAGAACAAAGCTGTAGATGGGCTCCCATCGGAACAAAGACTTGCGGTGGTGGAAAAAGTGTTTTGGGAGCTCCCTTAGGGTTTTGGAGATATTAGAGAATTTATAGGCCAGAGAGGAACGTCAGGGGATGCCAGAGGGGTCCAACACATATCAAGGGGGCCAGGGCACGCCTTGATGTGTGACAGGGCCCTCGTGCGCCTCTCGTCCTCCTCCCGAAGTTTCAAGGTCTTCTTTTTGTCTAGAAAAAATCATCAAAAGGTTCCGTGTCAATTGGACTTTGTTTGGTACTATAAACCTAAAATATAAAAAACATGTAGAAAACAGCAACTCGCACTAGGCACTGGGTCAACAGGTTAGTGCTCAAAAATATTATAAATTGGTAAACAAATGCGGTAATATATTAGCATGGAACAATCAAAAATTATAGATACGTTGGAGACATATCATGCACCCTCAAGGTAACATTCAAGGAAGACTCAAGTGTCTAAGCTTGGGGATGCCCCGGAAGGCATCCCCTCTTTCGTCTTCAACACTATCGGTATATCTTACTTGGAGCTATATTTTTATTTGTCACATAATATGTGTTTTGGTTGGAGCATCATTTTATTTTGTTTGTATTTGCTTGTTGTTATTTACAATCACTTTTTCAGTAAAAGGTTCAAAGAATTGCCTTAAGATGCCTGAATTGCATGTTTGATGTGTGTTGTGTAAAAACCGAAACTTTTGCTGTATTAAATTTTGATATTTTACTAGAACATGGAAAGTTTCTGAAAATTTTACAAAGCATCGACATACAAGTTTTTTTATTATGTCCAAAAATTTTAGATTTGTTTAGTTACAAACGTGTGCCTTTGGAATTGATTACTACCACTGGTGCAATGACGTGCTATACAAACGGTTTTTAACCCCTTTCCGCGACGTACTTTGAAACCGTCGCCTTGCATGTGTGGGCGATAGGGGGGTCCATCCCACACGACACAGAATAATCGTCGGCGATGGTGTCCAACAAATGCAAACGTTTGGCAAAACTAAGTGTATGGGATGCCCACATCTATCACAAATGAGAGTCACCGGTCAACCATTTGAGATATGGTGGACTTCCCATATGACCCATCCTTGCAACTCGTGTGAGATCACATTGACATCGCACGCGTTATTCTATGGCTCACTATTTACAATGTGCACCAAATCACAAAAAGTTCACTATTATGAAGCATGTATGATAAGGGGTATATCACAAACACTTGTATTGGACAAACCGTTGGCGATATTTAACTAAGACTATAATTTAACTGTCGTACAAGTATAGGATAAGTTTAAGAAATGTCGTACTCGTGTTCGACAGGATAAGTATCGCACTCGCTATTCTGTGGTCCAACTCTTGTGATGCATACTACATTACAAACAGTTCATCATTTTAAACGTGTGCGACAGTGATCGTATCGCCAATGTTGCATTCGATTGCACCATTTGTTATATTATCTAAAATCACACACGGTTAGCAAACGACAAATGTGTGCATGATCACACACGTTTTACATCTTTGAAACATGTTGGATCTTGACGTATATCAAAAACGTTGAGACATACAAACCGTGTGCGGCGTAATAACTATAGAGCATTTTTTATTATTTTAATCGCTACAATTTAACATTGTACAGAATTTGAATTTGTAAGTAGGGAATAGCTTTTTACATATACATAGATAGGTTCATCAACCAATGCATTATTCCATTCACAGGTACATACGCTTAAGAATTACGTCAACAAAAGAATTACATAAGCACCAAATAAAGAATGATGAATGACAGTTGAATACTTGTATTGAAGACGACAAAGAAAGAGGAAAAATATATTCTGATTGCTGTAAAAGGTGAAGTGGAATGCCCGTAGTGTTCCCTCCTCCATGTCGTATGCACACACGACTCTATCCCAATCCCTTGTGATGGTCGACCGCCCATTCTTCAATATCTTCATGACTTCCAGATAGTCATTCTAGTCTGGTAGAAATACATGTACATTTGCATGTCCAACAAGCATGTAGTTTGAGAGGTCATCTTGGGTAGACTACGTTTGGAACCACTGCAAGGGAAAAGATACAAATATTTTCCTCTAACAACTCATTATGTGCAGTAAAAAGGGTACATAGTTCTGAGTTAATATACTTCATATCACTGTTGTCTTGGACAAACTGTAAATAAATAGTTTAGTTGCCACATTTTGACCCATTGTACTAGCAATCTTTCTTAGTTACCTCACATGATGCTCTCTCTGTCCCACTATATAAGATCTAATTACATCCAATGCACAAACATATTGGATATATTAGCGTCTTATATTATAGGGCCGAGGGAGTATGACATGGGAAACAAATATAGCCATGTGAACCCAAAAAATATTAAAATAGGCATATGCTCACTACATCAGGCTAAACAACAACCAAATAAAGTCATTCATAATGGTATTGTTGAATTTTCATAGAACAAAGCTTGTACTTAAACATCAAATTGTATAACTGAACATCACAGGGTGAACAAAACAGGCGGTGTATATCTAAATAAACAAGGCATACTACAGGAACCAAATAGTCATTCATATCGGTCTTGTTGAAATTGCATAGAACATATCATGTGATTAAACACCAAATTCTATGATTGAACATCACATTGTTATCAAACTGGAATAAACAGGGGGATGTTAACTACACCAACTTTAATAGGAACCAATTATATGATTGAACAACCAAATCTAGCAATTGAAGCTCACTACAGATAACCAAACATAGGCGTTTGTGAAATTGAACTGAAAAATTCATACTCGAGCGTAGGGTGCACTTGTTGATGACAAGTTGTCGTCGTCAATGAGACCTGACTTGGTAGTTGACGATGCCAAAACATCGCCATAGAACGCGACTTCCATAAATGCCAAAAGGGTCCCGTTGGCGATGAAGGAAAGTTCTTGACTACAAAGCAGAGTAGATCTGATGCGTACTACAAACAACCAAATATAGGTATATGCTAACTAAAGGCAACCAAACATAGGCAGTGAAATTGAACTGAACAATTCATACTCCAGCATATCAAATTGCACTTTTGAACATTACAATTCATACTCCAGCATAACACATTCCTAACAACAAAGCAGAGTAGATCAGAGGTATACTACAAACAACCAAATATAGCAATTGAACCTGGACAAATCATAACCACAAACCACCAAAAAAACTTTAAAGGAAGCATCTGTTCACTACAACATACTTAATAGCAACCAAACAACCATTCATATCAATATTGTTGCAATTACATAGAAGATAGAATGCACCATATGCTTAAACATCAAATTGTATGATTCAACATCACATTGTGAGAAAACTGAAATAAACAGGGGCGTGCTAAATACACTAGATTTAACGAGAACCAATTGTATGATTGAACAACCAAATCTAGTAATGAAACTGGACATATGTTCACTACAAATAACCACATATCACGCTAAACAAGGTATATGCTCACTACAGACAACCAAACACATCAACATTGAAATTGTACTGAACAATTCATACTCCAGCATATCAAATTGCACTTTTGAACAATTCATACCCCTTGGAAGACACTAGAGTGTGGGTGTGCACCGTGCGCTCCCTGTTGTGGCAGCTTATCTCCTTGCCTTTGGAAGAGAACGTCTGCAGGGTAACGTCCTAATGTCATGGATGGGCTATTTACCCTTGGAAGAGACGGATAGGGGGCCTTGTCGTCGTCGTCAATGAGGTCTGACCTGGCAGATGACGATGTCGAGCCATCGCCATATATATGGAACGTGAACTTTAGTAATGACAAAAGGGTCTCGATGGCAATGAAGGCAAAATCCTAACAGCAAAGCAGAGTAGATCAACATGCGGAGGGGGCATGGAGGACATCCAAGGAGGTTGAACCCGAAGGGGCGGGGGTGATATACTTAACCTGCGTCATAGCCCGCGTCAAGCTATCATTGTCGATGAGCTCGATGTCGTAGTCGGCTGCCATGACATACAGACATGCGCAAGCCCTCTTATTAGAAGCCCCGGGTCAGTCATCGTATTGAGCTTCCCCTGGGGGGCTCGGTAACCACCTTGTCGTCATCCAATGGATGGGCCTCGATATACCTCTTTTTGGCCATTTGCTCCTCCAGCTCCTTGGGAAGCATAGCCGGGATGAGGCAGTGACGCTTTGGAGTGTGGGTGAGGATGGGGATGGGGATCTGCAGGGAAGAGGGTGCTTCGCAGGCCGACACTATGGGGTGGACCAGAGTTGTGCATGCATTATTCTACATGGAGGAGCACTACTATTGATTGCACGGATGACTCTAGTCGAACCCCCTTGTGATGGATCTTCATGAGGACTTCAAGATAGTCATGGGAAGGCCTCAAGATGATGACGGTGGAGTTGGGGTGGTGGCGGTGGCGGGCTAGCTATCATTCGAGCAAGGGAGAGGAGTTGTCCAAATGGGAGAGGAGCTTTTTCTCTCTTTTTTATGTTATATGAGCAGAGGTTTTGTGGTGGGGAGGAGGTAGGTGCTGTTTGAGGAAATGCCATGCGGCTACTGAAATTTTTACTAGGAGGGAATGTCGGGGCTACTAAAAATTCAGATTATGGGATTGAAGCGGCACGACCATGGCGGGAGCAACAAACATTGCACACAGCACAAACATAATAAGTGTGTGTTATCAAATAGGAAGAACCCGCGAAACCACCATTTTTCAAATGGCTCAAGGTGGTAGATATTTTTACGAGGGAAGTCTCGTGAAACCCAATCATGTTCGGCGCCCACCAGTGGACCGTGCTGATGTGCCAACGGCGGATGGAATGGTTTCTATTGAGTGTACAGTCGCAAACAGTTGTTACATTCGAATCTTTTGCTATTTAATCCTAGAATAATAATATAAAGGAGCATTTAGTCAAAAAATGCAGGAAAGGGGTCAGAACACATACACGCCTACATGTGGAAAAAATATGTATGCACAGGGTGGTTTGATCCTTCAAAATACCCAATGCCCAACTTTGATGTGGCACATGTCTCCTCCGTCGCCACTTCGCGTCGGTGGAGGGGAAATCCTAGACACGAATACATGCCCCCAAAAAGGTCTTGCGTATCACTCATGTCGTAACACAAAAACAAAACATATACATGAATCCAGCATGGTTGAACCACCGCATCTCTTTTCCGGTCAAAGGTGGACCTTTTCCCATGCACCTCGAAACACAGACATCCCAACCAAAGAATCAACACTTTTGGTCAAACCTCTCCTGTGGTCGGTCGAAAGGATGGCCGTCCACCGAGGCCCATGAATGGGCATGACGCCGATAATTAACCACGCGGTGGAGTGTCGAAGACAACCATCACCTATTGGTGGTGCAAACATGTGTACGGAAATGTTGTGTTGCGTTTGAATTCATTAATATATATCGCATGTGCAACTTTCATGTGTCACATGCTTCCGAACGGGAAAGCCCCCCCCCCCCCCCCCGAGCGAGTCTTCATGACGCGTACAACTAGTATGTCGAGCGTCGATGGGAATGATTCACGCATTCGTAGGCGTGTGCTCAGACTTGGCTAAGGAAACTTAAATGACCTATATAATGTATACCATAACACAAAACAATTGAATATTCCACCATGGTAACCTCTCTCGTTGTCAGTCAATGTGATGGACATCCATGCAGGCCCAGGAATGGACTTTCCAATGACAACCACACGAAGGAGTATCCAAAGATAATCACCATCTAAGTGGACCAAACATATGCATGGAAGTGTTGTGTGATGTTTACATACCCAGCACACAAACTTTAGTTTGGCACACCTTCCTCGGGAATCTTACAGTCCGCAAGGAAAGCAAGGTTCATGATGCGTAGTATATCTATACCCCCATTCGAGCTGATGGGAGAGACATTCATGCGTACACTACACGCACTCAAATTATACCATGTAATCTCACACCCATGGCCTACCACAAACATCGACCAAAAAATCCACAATAATTAACCTCTCTCGTTGCGGTACAAAAGTACGTTAGGCCATAGATGGGAGTGACACTAATAATTGTGCGAGGGGGCGGTGTCCCAGGACAACCACCGCCTCCATGTTGCACTAACATATGTACGAAGGTGTTGTGTGATGTTTTGGATACCCAATGCACACCTTTCATGTGGCACCTTCGCAAATCAGAAAAAACGAAGGGTCACAACTTGTACAATGAGCACGCACATGCACACATGCGCCCAAACTTTCGTCCGTAATCTCACCATGATAATCGCCAACACACGGACTAAGATGAATCCACCTTTGATCAAACCCCTCTCGCGTGCGCCATCCAAGGTGATAGACCATGCGGGGGCAATGAATGGGTGTGTCTATACTAACCGCATGAGTGAGTGTACGAGGACCACCTCCGCATGCATGAGACACAAACATATGCATGAAAAGGTCATGATCAAGATGCTTTAAATATATACCCCAATGCACGACTTTTGATGTGACACGTGTGCCTCACCTGAAGCTATCAATGGTTAAAATGGTTATCCGCATCCCCATGGGTGTTTACTATATTAGGGCACGAAGAAGTGTCATCTTGAATTCCCATGGGGAAGATGGTGCGTCAAATACCTTACCTAGCGTGCAGGATGGGGATGGGGATGGGATATACATAGCATTACCCGCCTTAACCATGAAGTACTTACATGTGGTATCTAAAATTAGTAGACCCCACATAATTTGCGACCTCGGTCACCTAAATTTTCATTGATCCCACCCATTTGGCCCAAATATCCCTAAGAAATCCCAAACTTAGTCACAACATATTGTTTATTTGCGTTGGAGTACTATTTTTTACTAAAATACTATTGAATGTTGTTTTTAAATGCATGTTGGATTTTCCCATAGGGATAAAGAAGTGTCAAAGGGGATGGGAAACTTTTTATCCCCGCGCACGGGTACGGAGACAGTGACGGGAATGGGAGGGAGGTGATTGGGACGGGGATGGGAAACATTTTATGCCCACACACGGGTACGGACTTGGTGATGGTAATGGGAGTGTGGTGATGGGGACAGGGATGGGACTCCAATATATCCACCTAAGTAATCCTCGTTGTCGGCTTGATGCCTAACTAACCGGACAACCCCACGTGATGGTGCACATACGACGCGTATTGTGTGTTGGACCCCACACCCCCACTCGTCCCACCACACCACCGTCACTTGGAGGCATGCATGTCAAACTTTTATATGTAGTTCACGTGTGACAATAGGAGTGTAGTGTTAAAATTCGATTTTTTAAAGAAGATTAAGACATTATATACATCAAATTGATTCCTTAAGTATTTAATTTGTAAAATTCAAATTTGAACTATATGCACACGCGGTTGTGCACCGAAATGGATTAGAAATTCATATTTTTTGTTGGGTGCATGTTTAGTCCCTATGGAAGGAAAAACAATAAATTTCGAACATCTCGGGGCCACAAACAATGACTCTTGGCTATCAATTTGCAACAAACGCCCAGCTAAGCTAGAATTCAAGAAATTGACATGATTTCATGATATAGAACTTATAGGTCATGGTAAATAAATCGTCCAATTTGAGAGAAGTTTTCATCTAAGCTTATTACAACGGGGGCTTATTAATAAATGCAACACAGAACCGTCACATTTACATCACAAATGGTTTATTAATCCAAACTATTTTATTTACTCCGCGTATTAGCATTGGATAAAGTCAAGCTTTGTAAACTTTGACCAAATTTAGAAAAAAATTAACGTTTACAATTAAAATTATTACCATTAGATTCTTTATTGAATGTACTTTCACATCATATATATTTGTCATGGTAATTATTTCTTTTTCTTTCTTTAAAGTTTGTCAAACTGTATCAAGCACGATCCTTGCACGCAGATATGATTTGACAGGACGCATGCTAGTAGCAGGTTGCCTCGCAGGCTGACCAGGATGCGCCTGAGAAGGTGTGTGAATTGATGGGAGGTGTGTTTGCTAAGCAGTTTCGTAGGGAGATGTGCCGTCAGACGTGTGAATTGACGGTGTGCATGCCAGTAGTCTGGCATGCACGTGCCTCACCAGGAGGCGAGTCGTCCCTTTAAACCACCGTCCGCCTCCCTCTCATGTCCCAGCTCCTCTTTATTAACCGCGCTAGAGCCATTGGTTTTAACATTCTCGCTACACACAATGCTCTCTACCCACCCCCCACTCCGCATCCTTGCCACCATTCTCAATCATCATTAGCGGCCTCCCTACACCATGGGAGGGAGTAACCATGTATATGCCCACGAAGCACCCGAGCACAGCATGAAGGTGGGCACAAAGATTCCCGTCGTCAGAGATGATGTATCGCGCGAACAGTAGCGCGGCCTTGACGTTGGCGCCACTGCCGTGCTTCCCCAGCCGGAGCCGGTGGTTCCTTGCGACTCCGACAAACACTCCAACGACGACAACGACTCGGACGGAAAACTGGTTGGTCATATATACCCATTTTTGGTAAATACATATGATAGGATGATTGGTTTGCTACCAAAACATGGCATGCCAACTGTTGGCATCAAATCAATTAGCTTTGATTTAGGGTTCACGTTGTCGCATGATATAGTATGTTTAATAAACTTTGCCTTGCGAATTTGCATTATAAAATATACGGATGTCGCATTTTTTACTATGTATAGGTGCTATCTGACGATGTGGACAGCAAGGATGAAGATGTCCAGGAGAGGTTCAAGAGGCAAAGGCTTAGAGAGCTTAGGAAGAATGGGGGCTATGGATGCCTGTTCTGCAACCATAAGATTAACAACACATACTCTACTGTTCTAGCGCATGCAAGAGGACGAGTTGTTGACTCCTTCAAGCCGAAGTATTCTCGCAGGATAGCGCACGCCGCATACGCCCAATTCCTAGAGAATCTTAACCATTAAGCATGAAGATGAGATGGTGGATTGACTGTTTCAAAGAAAAAAATGTTGGATTGAATCTATCTAGTTTGTGTGTATTATATCTATGCTTGTGTATTATATTTTTTCCTGAGATTAAATATGTGCGACGAATTTCATTATGCGGTATCTCCATCACACCGGAGTGCTAGTTTACTTGAGAGTAATATTTATATAGGATTTGTCACACATGGTTGATTCTAATAAATCGTTTCCTCCGAACCACATTATTCTAGGACAGAAACCCTCAGCACCACTTGAAAAAAAACTCATCACCCACATGTCACAAAACCCTCGCATGCTCCCCTCCCCTCCAACTCCCACTCCCCATCCCAGTAGCACCTACACTAACACTAGTACTCCGGGACTCTCCATGCATGTCACCTCCTATCCCTGCGGCAACCCCTTAGCTCAACGCCTATCGCCGCCACCGGCTGACGCAAAACGCCACCGCATATCTCCACTGCCGATTGTCGTAGCCTATCGACACTGACTTTCTTGACGCTGCTCGTTGTCAACCCAGCTCGCCCGATTGGGGAATCTTTGGTACTGGGTTTTTCCCCATGAAGAACAAGGTGACTAATCTACTGAAATATTTCTGCTCATCTCTTATCCCAGTCCGTCGGCCCCTTTTAATCACCCGTTTGAAATCGTCATGGATTCATGTTTCTTCTAGCTGATTTGAGGGTTTTCATTCATAGAGTGTATAGTGCAAGGACACATCGGGGCTTTACGGAGTCGGCCAAAAAACCGAGGAGTTCCATCTCATCGTACCAGACAACTTCATGGAGCGCACGGTATATTCAATCTCATGTAGCTGGGTTGACATGCATGGCCTATTCTTTTTCTGAACCTATACTATAGAATGCTACATTTGGATAAAAGGTGCCACATGCAACATTTACGTCAAATGTGATTTCTTCTTATTATTATTCTTATCCTTCTATATTAGGCAAATTAATACTGTATTGTTCTTTCGGTTACTCTCATATATATTTGCACAACATCATGGTTATATTATCTATTTACTTGTAATTTTTTGTCCCTTCAAATCAACTGATGTGCATGTTGTTCTTTTAACTACTACTCTCATACTATCACGTTACCCTATTCTATAACAATCTTATCATTTCCTATAGTACATTCCTTGTGTTGCAACGACAACTGTAGCGCTAATTCTTGGCCTTTACATAACTAAAGACTCCAAGGATGTCATATTGAGCACAAACCATGGATATACAATTGTTGTTTCTATAAAAATTGATGAAGATTGTCACTTCTATTTTGAAGAAGGCCTTTGGGGAGACATTTCTAAGTTTTATGTACTGAAAGCTAGCACTAGAATTATGCTGCACCTAAAAGGGCCTTACCATATGATAAATGCTAACTTCCCCGACTACATTCTCCATACATGCTATGTTGGAAGTAAGTGTTCTTTGTAGTATCTGCATATTGACTTGCGCAGCAATATTAATGTAACTATGTAGTATTTCAGCAACCAATTGAGATTTCATTTTCTTAATATGTTAAAATTGTTTGTACCTAGTAAGTAGTAACTTGTAATTACCAATGCACTATTCTTCTACCCTGATCTAGCTACATAATCACCATCCTCCCACTGCTCCACTCTTGACAGAAAGATACGTCGGCGGCCATTCTCCTGACGTCGATGTCGAGGTTACCAACAAGTGGAGGAAGGATGAGCCAGAAATACAAGCGCCCCCGATAGGCGTAGCCTTCATCAACAGCCTCCCTTATGATGTGTTGAGAGTCATCATCTTCCTCCTCCCTATCGAAGATGGCCTGCGCATAACCGTCCTCTCTCAATGATGGCGCCCCTATGGCGTTGCGCCCCTCTCGGCATCATCGGCGAACACATGCTTTGCATTGGCTATCGCAATTGCTTGGATGCGTTATCCCAGATCCTTGGCACGCACTATGGCCCAATCAAAGGCCTTACCATGGGCAAGTTCCGTTCCAATGGCAAGGACCGAGCCAAGCTTGACAAGTGTTTCTTATCGCCAACCCTAGATCATCTCGAGGAGCTCCATTTTAATGATGGACATACGTGCCCACTGTCACCCTCCGTGTTGCGCCTCGCGTCAACGTTGTGCTTTGCAAGGTTCTTGAACTACCATTTCCCCCGGATTAACGCAAATCCCGCACTTTTGCTACCTCGAATAAAGCACCTTGAGCTCGTAGCCATATGCATCCCCAACGACGACATGCAGCGCCTGCTCTATGGTTGTATTGTGCTCAAGTACCTTCATATTCAAGCAATCAACGGGTTTAGTAGCCTCCACATCACCTCCATGAGTCTCCGGGAAATTTGTGTGTATTGCTGGTGTTGCAATAGGAGATCTCACAAGGTGAATCACCAAATGGTCATTGTGGACGTGCCTTTACTTGAGAGATTACTTGTTGTTGATCAACAAGGTCCAACAAGAATTGGGGTCATTCATGTGCCGAAATTGACAGTGTTTGGCTACTTGACCGTCAACTTATCTGAACTTGTTTTTGGATCCATAACCATCCAGGTAAAACAATCGGCCTATTTTCATTCTTGAATTAACATTTTTTATCTCTATTAAATATGTATGTTCGTCTGTCATCCGGAAAATCATATCGACAAGCTTGACCCCATATCTACGCAGAGTGAAGGTCTTAGCAGTTGAATCTATCGGCCCCGACCTGGACCAAGTTGTCGGATTGCTGAGATGCTTCCCATGCCTAGAAAGCTATACGTCGAGATGATGCTCTTTCATGTTAAATTTTAACCACAAGGGAGTTCAAATTTTGAAACCCTGCAAATTGTAAGAGGTCCGTTGTGTGTCCAAGCACTAATACATTCTCTTCTTTCGTAGTTATGGTTAGGCCCAGTAGTGGATAATGTGATACAATATAACAATCTCATTGAATGCCTTGATCTCCATCTCTCAAAAATTACTTTGAACTCCTACGGAGGGACCTTACCAGAGATTATATTTGGTAGCTTGTTTGTTGTGAGAGAAAGTGTGCTAAAGATAATGAGATTTTCCCTAGATTTATTGCAAAAAAGAATGGTTTGATTATCAGCTCGGTCGACTAGGACAGAATGGAAAATTCTCTACAGAAGCTCAATTTAGTTTTGTAACTTCATTTGACAGACTATTCGGAAGTCCTAATGCCAAGCCCATAAATGACATGTCAGTGGCGGATCCCTTTGTAGAAATATTGATGTTGTGGAACTCGTGGTAATATCAGTATGAACCTATCATATATGTTCAAGTTCAGCTGATCAGCACGGGCATGAAGAGCTGTATGACAAAGTTTCTGCATAAGCTGAATTTCATTTCTATTATCGGTTTGAACCTTGTAATATTTGAATTTGAGCCTTGTAATGCTGGAATTTGAACCTTTGTACTATTTCTATCATTTGTGATACAACCATGCAAATGACATCTTATGAGGGAAACTCTTATTTTGGTAGTACTATCTTTTCCTTAGTGTGAAATGACCGATTAATATCAAGACATCAATATGCAACTGACGATTAATATCCGGACCTTAAGAAGTAGAACCACGACCGAGGGTATCCTACGAGGCTCCAATGGCGCTCCCAGTGGCTACCGACGATGAGCGCTAGTTCACCATGCATGTCGTAGTGCACACGCCCTGTTGGTTCATGGTGTACACCAAACATCTGATCTGGATGGAGAACTCCAACATCATGGACCTTTTACTTCACGAGGACAAGTTTAGAGTGGTCTGGTTTGACCTCGCGTCCCACTGCATGCTCTGCCCTCGCGTCCATGCGTGTGCTCTGCTCTCGCGCGCCCTCCATGCACGCTCTGCAAGCGGTTGGGGCCGGCCCATGATCATGTTCGGGGATCCATATGCATGCGGTTGCGCCACGCCCGTCACCCCATGCAGTTACGTGCTCCACGATTGAATCACACGGTGCAAAAACTGCCATCCAGACGTGGAGGTTTCCAGGACGTCCGACCCCCGTTTATACCCATAGCCATTAACAATAGTCTCTTCACGCTTTCGATCATACCCCACAACACAATAAGCACACCCTAGACGACGCATACAGAGAGGATGTCGAGCAGCGCTCCAATGGAGTTCGGCGTACATCATGTGGAGACCCACATGAGGAAGGCGGATCTCACGGTGGTGTACACCAACAAGCCGGGCATGGTGGAGGACTCCATCAACACCATGGAGTGGCTTCTTAATGCGTATGACAAGTACAAAGTGGTCGGCTTCGACCTCGCTTACACCGACAGTCGTGTCGGGCATGATCAAAATGTTGTTGTTGCCTAGTTGTGCATGGGCCATAACATCCTCCTCTACCACTACTGCCTAGCCACAGTGCCCTGCGATTGTTTCACCAGGTTTGTCAATAGCCCCGACTACAGGTTCGCTACAGTGGACAGCACCAATGATCCAAAGGTGATCAATACTTCGGGCTTGGCCTGCCAGAAGATTGTCGACATCCGTGGCCACTACAGTGTCTAGGGCAGCAATAAGAACATGGACTCCCATGTTGACCTGGCCGAGGCCATCATCAGCCCCTACTACACTGACATGAAGGCTGAGTGTAACAAGAACAAGCCAGTCTGGCACAGGGCCCGAGTGAAGAAATTGGATGAATATCACCTCCAGACCGCGGCCAAGGAAGCGTACACATGCTATGAGATGTGCAGGCCAGTCGTTGACATGAGGAAGTGCCTCCTACCTGGAGACAATGAGGGATCGAGCCACAAGCAGAGCGCTGGCAGCAAGCATCACAAGAAGTAGATGATTTGATGGTCATTTTCAATTCTCATACTCCCTCTATGCAGAAATATTCGTAGTTTTAGAGGGATAAGTTTATTATGCATGTAATAGTTTATTAAGGTATGTGCCAATGTTATGTGTGTATTGGATGCTTAATTTGGTTATGCAATCATGTTCTTCTAAACAAAGCATAGATGTTTGTGGGCAGATTGAGCAAATCAAATTCATATGGAATAAACAACCAAATTCATCGGTGATGATTTCATCAGTCCCTCACAGTTCTTTTTCCGGAACCGTTTGCCCACAACACATCTGAGTGACCTATGTACATCACACACATCTTGATTTGAGAAACCATTTGTGTTATTTTTGCTTATCGCACACAGTTCATCCCAATGGCATGTATGTTGCTTATCACACATATCTTGATCTATGTAAATGTTTATGTTATTTTACCTCATCACAAACAGTTCATCTGAGTGACCTATATGCCGTCTATCGCACACGTGATCATCTCGACAATCGTATGTGTTCTGCGTGATCAGCGCAAATAGTTTATCGGGGTGAACAGTATGTCATACATCACACACACTTGTATTTTTATAAGCGTTTGCATTATGTTATCCAATCGCAAACAGTTTATCTAGGCAACCTGTTTGCCAAACATCGCATACGAAACTATTTTTTAGATCGTATTTGATGGATACGCCATTGCACACAGTTTATGTCATTAGCGACAAAGCTATAACTATACCATTTGCGATTTGGTCATCACACATAGTTTTGTCGAAGGGTCTCTGATTGATGTGTCGTCTTTGGACCATTCTGTAGTAGTGTACATACTGTCCTGTTTAGACAGATTGATGTCATAGTTTTGTTATCAACTTGTCCTAGTGTTTTCATGGCTTATATTGGTAGGTATAAATTGTGGAAATGATATTATACAATAGCTACTGTTTGAAAACTATTATTCAACTTGTCTTGGCAGTACATACAGTGTTGATTTATTCTTATGTGCACTAACCTATCTCGCGAGTTCTTGTCAAATTTTGTGTGAATCTTTTAAGATTTAGGAAACCGTGATATGAGAAAAATTAAAGAGACACCAGATCTAAAGCTTGGGGGTGCCCAAGGCTCCCCGATTAAATATTACAAGAAGTCTTAAGCATCTAAACTTGGGGGTGCCACGTTAGGCATCCCACCTCTCTTCGTCAACAAATATCGGTTAGTCTGTGTTAAGCCTAAGTTTTTATTCGTTCGCATGATATGTGCTATTCTTGGAGTTCCCTTTTTGTTTTGTTTTATGTTTTAAATAAATATTAGGTCTAAAAGTCTTTATTGAGAGAGAGTACTCACATAGCTACTTGATTGTTTGACTAGTCATTGATCTTCACTTATATCTATTGAGAGTAGTTTGATGTTTACTCTTGTGCTTCACTTATATGCTAAGACTAAATTGTGAATGAATGAAATAACATAAATATGGAATTATCCATGTGCTTTATGTATATGTTTTGAGAGTATCTTGATGTTTATTCTTGTGTTTCACTTATATCCTAAGAGTAAATTGTGAATGAATGAAATAACATAAATCTGAAATCACCCATGTGCATTATGCATAGTAGTAGTTTCACATTTGGTTTGGAAAGTAAAATCTATTGAAGTTTGATAATCATAGTATTGGTCATACAAGCAATTTATGAATGATTAGTATAAGGAAGAGAACTTTCACATACAAATACATTATCTTGGACATCTTTTATGATTGTGAATTCCCATTAATTATTTTCAACCTTGATCAAATTAGTTGAAGTTGGACAAGGAAGACAATATAATGAGTTATGTTTGGGTATATTTGCATAGAAGTTATATTGTTATGGATCCTCCAACATGTGGTTCTTGTTTAGAACCTTTTGCTAGCCAAAACTGTGTACTAAGTAGAGATACTACTTGTGCATCCAAAATCCTTGAGCCAAATTTCTTCGATGAGAGACCGGCATACCTACCTATATATGGTATTTTGCTGCCATTCCAACTAAATTTGTATATTCCACCTCCTAAACATTCAAATAAAGTTATGGTTTGTGTGCATGTACCACTCATGGAGCGATCGGGGTGGTCGGTGTCTTCCATGCTAAGTGGGTTATTCCCATAATGAGTGTTTATTCACTTGTCATTGCATGAGATAGGCTGGTAAAAAGCATGCCTAGTCCTGCATAATACAAAAATAAATAAACAAGAACTCCCCCTAAAAATTTTATTGTTTGGAGGGCACCCATGTATACGGCTAGCCATGGAATGTGTTTGAATGGTTGAGGGGAGTAAAAATTTCAATTCCGTTTGAGAACCGTTGATAATATGTTTATCATGGAAGATATTGAAATCCTTTGTCGTAACGTTGAAAGGAAAGGCACACCACCCGAAATATATTCATCTCTGTTTTAATCAATGAGATCCGACACCTTTGCAAATCCCTGCTTCCCTTTGCGAAGGGACATTCTATTTACTTTTATGTTATTTACTTTCATGTTATTTTACTTTTCATGTTGAGTTGCCTTCTTATTCCAACCTTAATATCTAGTTGTCAACATCATGTGGCAGGGAAAGATCCAAACACATATACCCAGTCAAATATATTTGATCATGAGTTATTATTGTTGAAAATCATGTTTATGGTAAGTGTGTTGGGAGGCAAAACATTAAGCCCCTATCTTTCTTTGTGCTTGATGAATGTTGTTTGTTCTAAAAATATGCTTTGAGCATTAGCAATCATAGAAGACTATATGATAACTGTGTATGTGAATCTCTTACTTAGAAATAATATGAACTATAATTGTTTGATGACTAAGAACATAGGTTGTTAAGTTTCAAGAAAATACATAGTTTGAACCATAACATGTGAATTGGTTGGTACTTTATCATGATGAGTTTTGTGAGAAAGAGTTGATGTTCATAATGCTAGTAAAAGTGACTGAAATTTTCATTGCTCAAACTTATCCACCATACTAGCATTCAAACTTCATAAATTATTTCTTTTATCATTCAGCTACTCGAGGACGAGTAGGAATTAAGCTTGGGGATGCTAATACGTATCCAATGTATCGATGATTTATGAAGTATCCATGCCATGTTTACAACAATTTTGTATGTTTTCATGCACTTTTATATGATTTAAATGGAACTAACATGGACTAACGTTGTTTTAGTAGAATTATCATGGTTTTGTTTTTGTGCAGAAAAAAGTTCTCGGAATCACTTGAAACTTTTTAACGATTTTTTCTCCAAGGAAAGGGACCCAGGAGACTTTGGGGTGTAGCAAAAGACCTACAGGGGGCCCATAAGGTATTTGGGCGTGCCCAGGGGTGGCCGCGCCCAGATACCTTGTGGGTCCCATGTGTCATTCTTTGCATGATTCCAACACTGAAAATTCATATATATTCAGAAACCCTCGAAAGTTAACCTAGAACTTTTGCTCCTCTGCTATAAGACTCTGTTCCGGAGCGATCTCATCTGAAGACCTTTTCCGGTACCTTGTCAGAGGGGGGAATCATCACCATAGGCCATCTTCATCATCCCGGTGGTCTCCATGAAGAGGAGGGAGTAGTTCACCCTCGGGGATGAGTGTATGTACCAGTAGTTATGTGTTTAATATCTCTCTCTCATGTTCTTGATATGGAACGATATTGATGTACCACGAGCTTTGTTAATATAGTTAGATCATATGGTGTTCTTACCTTTCTATCTTGATGTGATGAATTGAGTCTTTCCTATGTTGGATTGAATACTTTGGATTTGAGAACACTTGATATATGTCTTGCATGTGGATACCTATGGTGACAATGGAGTGTTCTATTGAGTCACTTGATATACGTTTCGTTTATGAACTTGCGGATCCACGTGGTGACATTAGGGTGATGTAGGCACATAGGTTTATGCGTGTTACCATCCTACTTTCTTTGATAGAAATCTCGGGGTACTCTTTGAGGTTCTTTGTGTGGATTGAACATTATGAATCTGAAATCGTTTGTTGTTATTTACTATAGACTCTAGGGTTGTTTGTGACACCTATAGGGATGGATCAATAGATTGATCGGAATGCTAACTTTGAGGTACTAAAATTTCTTCTTATGTTGTCCGCTAATATGAACTTTGGAGTGATCCTTTGTTGCATGTTGAGGGGTGGTTATATTGCATTGTTGAGAGATTACACTAGCGTAAGTACGAACCCCAAGCCTTGTTTCCAAGCATTGCAATAACATTTTTACACACTTTTGTCACTTGATACCTTGATGTTTTTATTATTTCAGATTGCAAAAACCAATATCTACTAACCATACTACACTTGTATAACCACATGTTCGCCGAACTCACAAGAAGCTAGGGAAATTTTTGATCATTTTGGTAAGTGTCATGAAAAAATGGTAATAGATGAAATCCTTTATGAAAGTGATTATATGTTGAGACATTTTCTTCGGAATAATTAAATTACTGATGAAAATCTTAGTAAGGAAGTTCCCGTTTTAGATGTGATCCAACAAAATTTTAATGATGTTAATCAACAATACTCTTGGCAATAATCAAAGGGGATATAAACATGGACAACTTGATAATCCCAAATTTTCACTGGATAATGTGTTAAAAGTTGTATTCACAAAACCCTTTGATGAAAATTCATCTATGAGGAAAAAGAAGAAGGATGACAATACTTGAATCTATGTGTTATGCCTAGCTAGGGGCATAAAACGACAATGCTTGTTGGGAGGCAACCCAATGAATAAAATATATTTTTTTTATTTCTGTTTTTGAGTGTTTTGCACAACTATGATTCTTTTATGCTTGTGTTTTTATGTTTTATTTAGTGTTTGTGCCAACTAATGCCTTTAGGATGATCCATAAGATGAATAGAAACAATGCTGAATCTGAAACAGAAACTTTGTTCCCGGTGCACGAATTTTCATTTTTTTTCTGGAACGTGATATTGAGCTGAGATTTTAACAAAGTATTTCTATACGAATTCGTTACGTTTTCCTAATTTTCAGAAGTTTTAGAGTTCCATAAGTATGGGTAGAGTACAAATTACTACAGACTATTCTGTCTAAAATAGATTCTGTTTTCGTTGCATTGTATGCTTGTTTTGATGAATCTATGGCTTGTATCGGGGGGTATAAGTCATGGTAAAGTTAGAATACAGTAGGTATAATGCAATAATAAAATATTAATGGGTTCACAACAGTACCTAAAGTGGTAATTTGCTTTATTATACTAATGCATCTCGCGAGAATTTTGTTAAGTTTTGTGTGATTGAAGTTTTCAAGTTTTGGGTGAGATCACGATGGATGAAGAAATAAGGAGTAAGAAGAGCCTAAGCTTGGGGATGCTACAGCACCCCAAGGTAATATCCAAAGATTACAAGGAGCTAAGCTTGGGGATGCCCCGAGTGGCATCCCCTCTTTCTTCTAACAACCATCGGTATATTACTTGGAACTATATTTTTATTCATCGCATATCATTAGTTTTGCTTGGAGCATCTTGTATATCTGTTTTACTTGATTTTATCCTTGATGCACACACCTATTTGAGAGAGCCAAAAGTATGCCATTATTAGCTAGAATTTATATTTATGCTTCAGTTAAATCTATTAAGCAAAGGAATTGCTCTTATGCTTCACTTATATCTTTTTGAGCACGAGGTGCTTTTACATGTTTGAAGAAATTCTCTCATGCTTCACTTAAATTAATTCGAGAGTTATTAATTTTGAAAAAAATCTCTCATGCTTCACTTATATTATTTTGAGATATGACACTTTTATGCTCATGTTCTTCACTTATATCCATGTGAGCTTGTCAAAAGCAATTGCAATAAATGAAACTAGTCTCAAAGTGATAGATATTCAAGAGGGATATAATAAAAACTTTCATGAAGATCATTGGACAAATTAAACTTGATTCTTTGTAATAGTTTTGAGACATGACAATAGTTATATGTGAGTTATGTTAGTGACTAATTATGCTTAGTAAGAATATTTGTGTTAAGGTTTGTGATTCCCTATGCAAGCACGAAAGTCAATAGTTGTGCTAGGAAATTACATCCTACTTATGGTGCATTATTCAGTGTTAGTTATGCTTAATGCTCGCTTATGTGATTTTCTATTTCTTGGTTGGATGCTTCTCAATCCCTTGCTAGCCTTCACTTGTACTAAGTACAAATACTACTTGTGCATCCAAAATCCTTAAACCAGTTTTGCCATATGAGTCCACCATACCTACCTATATACGGTATTTCCATGTCGTTCCAAGCAAATTTGTATGTGACATCTCTAAACTTTCAAAATAAACTTTCCTTTTTGTGTGCTCGTGCTGCTCATGAAATGGTAGGGGGTGACCGATATTTTTTGCATGCTAGATGTGTTATTCTCAAGATGACTGTTTATTCACTTGTCATTGCATGAGAGTATGGCGGTAATAGGGATGTATGGTCGCAAAATGAAAAACAAAAAATATTTACTTTATGTTGTCAAAGAATAAATTCCTAGGAAAGTGTTGGTATGGAAGGCAGCCGTGGATTCGGCTAGCCATGGAAAGTGAAAGTATGGTGGAAAAAGGAATAGACTTTATTTTCTGTTTGGGAACCGCCCATGATGTATCTAGCATGGAAAGATATTGAAATCTCTTAGTCATTTTTGTCGACAGGAAAGGCATGCCGCCCAAAATATTTTTTCTCTACCAATTTAAACACTTGAGCTTTGGCACCTCTACAAATCCCTACTTCCCTGTGCGAAGGACCTATCTATTTACTTTATGCAATTTTTATTTTTCAATTTGATTCTCCATGTTCCCTTATAAAGCACCAACTAGGAGCCACTATGATCGTACTTGAGCATTAGGTGTAGCTAATGTTTGAGTGTGTATTGTGAATGGACCAATGATTGAGAATGTTGGGCTAGGGATAACTTGCTTTAGCGTTGATATTTTGAAAGACATGGTTGCTTGTTGATATGCTTGAGCATTAAAGTTTTCATGTTAAAACTAGACTATTGCTTTGAACCATTTAAAAGTCCAAATGTCCATGCTACAAATAAAAGAATATATGATGAACATGTTAGGCAGCATTTGACATCAAAAAAATTGTTTTTATCATTTACCTACTCGAGGATGAGTAGGAATGAAGCTTGGAGGTGATGATACGTCCCCAATGTATCTATAATTTTTGCTTGTTCCATGTTTTTATATTACCAATCTTGGATCTTTTACAATCATTTTATAGCAACTTTATATCATTTTTTGGGAATAACCTATTTGCATAGTGCCAAAGTGCCAGTTGTTGTTTTTGGTTGCTTTTTATTTCTCAGAAAATCAGTACCAAACGGAGCCCAAAAGCTGCGGGGATTTTTGGAGAATTTTTATGGACCAGAAGAGCCAAGATGGGCCAAAGATCACCAGGAGAGGGGGCCCAAGGCGGCCACCCTCCACCAGGGCGTGCTAGAGGCCCCTTGCGCGACCTTGTAGAGGGTGGGCACCTCGGTGTTGGAAATATGCCCTAGAGGCAATAATAAATTAGTTATTATCATATTTCCTTGTTCATGATAATCGTTTATTATCCATGCTATAATTGTATTGATTGGAGGCTTAGATGCATGTGTGGATACATAGACAAAACCATGTCCCTAGTATGCCTCTAATAGACTAGCTCGTTGATCAAAGATGGTTAAGGTTTCCTAGCCATTGACATGAGATGTCATTTGATAACGGGATCACATCATTAGGAGAATGATGGGATTGACAAGACTCAAACTACAAACGTAGCATATGATCGTGTCAGTTTAATGCTACTGTTTTCTGCATGTCAAGTATCTGTTCCTATGACCATGAGATCATGCAACTCACTGACACTGGAGGAGTGCCTTGTGTGTATCAAACGTCGCAACGTAACTGGGTGACTATAAAGGTACTCTACAGGTATCTCCGAGGGTGTCTGTTGGGTTGGCATGGATCAAGACTGGGATTTGTTACTCCGTGTGACGGAGAGGTATCTCAGGGCCCACTTGGTAATACAACATCACAACAAGCCTTGCAAGCAATGTGACTAAGTTTTAGTCGCGGGATATTGTATTACGAAATGAGTAAAGAGACTTGCCGGTAACAAGGTTGAACTAGGTATGGAGATACCGACGATCAAATCTCGGGCAAGTAACATACCGAAGAACAAAGGGAGCATCATACGGGATTAACTGAATCCTTGATATAGAGGTTCGACCAATAAAGATCTTCGTAGAATATGTAGGAACCAATATGAGCATCCAGGTCCCTCTATTGGTTATTGAACGTAGAGGTGTCTCGGTCATGTCTACATAGTTCTTGAACCCGCAGGGTCTGCACACTTAAGGTTCGGTGACGTTTTCGTAGTATAGATTTATGTATGGTGGTGACCGAAGGTTATTCGGAGTCCCGGATGAGATCCCGGACATCACGAGGAGCTCCGGAATGGTCTGGACATAAATATTGATATATAGGAAGTCCCATTTTGGTCGCCGGAAAAGTTTCGGGCTAATCGGTAATGTACGGGGAGTGCCGGTAGTGTACCAGGAGACCACCAGGAGGGGTATTTCGACCCAAGAGGCTTCATGGGCTGTGGGAGATTAAATACCAGCCTTTTGTGGGCTGGTGGAAGTCCCACACAAGGCCCATGCGGCTGGGAGAAAAAGCCCAAACGGAAAAAGGTGGAAAAAGGCCAAAAAAGGAGGAATCCTAGTCCTACTAGGATTGGAGGAGGAGTCCTCCTATCCTCCCCACTTTGGCCGACTGAAGGGCTGGTTTTTTGGCAGTCAAGCCTCCTCCTCCTCTCCTCCTATATATACTAGAGGATTTTAGGGTTTTGGCATAGAATTTTCAACCACGTGCTACCCGTTCCTCTAGTGCATAGTTTTTCCTCTAGATCGGTTTTCTGCAGTGCTTAGGCGAACCCTGCCGGAATAGCTCCACCACCATCACCGCAGCGCCTTCACGCTGCCGGAGAACTCTTCTACCTCTCCGCTCCCTCTTGCTGGATCAAGAAGGCGGAGATCTTCATCAAGCTATACATGTGCTGAACGCGGAGGTGTCGTCCGTTCGGCACTAGATCGGAAGGACCGTGATCAAGATTGCGAGACGGATCGTGATGAGATCGCAGGACGGATCGTGATGAGTTTGCGGGACGAATCGGGACAAGATCGCGGGACGGTCGTGATGAGATCGCGGGACGGATCGTGATGAGTTCGCGGGACGGATCGTGATGAGATCGCGGGACGGGTCGTGATGAGTTCGCGGGATGGATCGTGATTGGATCACGGGATGCTCGGCGATTTGGATCGCGAAGACGTTCGACTACACCAACCGCATTTCTTAACGCTTCCCGCTTAGCGATCTACAAGGGTAAGTAGATCCACTCTCCCTCTCGTAGATGCTCATCACCATGGATAGATCTTGCGTGTGCATAGGAAAAAATTTCTTTCCCATGCAACGTTCCTGTAGCGACCCGACCTGAAAGGTCGAATCTCCGGTGTTTCTGTACCATCCCAAGATCATGCTGGTACACACACGGTACATCAATGTATATATCAAAGTGAAATCACACAGCTTTAATAATCGAAAAAATCTCATATCGAGTCCTTTATTACAATAAGAATTACAATAAAGTGGCTGAAGGCCAACTCATGAGATAAACTAATCTTGCGGAAGCTTCAAAGGTAGTTGAGTCCATCTGACTCCAAGTGCATCTCACCGAGCGTAGAGCGTATCCTCACTCCTGGTCGGAAAAGTACTCTGCAACATGATACATTGCAGCCGTATAGGTTAGCATATTGAATATGCCGGCAATGTCACAAGAGAGGGGTAAAGTAATCATCTACTCTATATGCATATATGGCAGGTGGGGTTAGTAAGTTTTGGCATAAAGCCAAATTTTTCCTACAACAAGAGAGGGCAAAAGCATAATTACTACAATGATGGTTGATTAATGAGATGGTTCCACCAACCAATTCGCATACCCAAGTTGACATTAAAATACCCACATCAATGTAATTTATTGTGTTGAGAGTTCCAGATAGTTTCACTTCCTTTGGCTCAAACTGTCCATGACCATGGACACGGCTAATCGATTTGGTTTGGGTACTCTGTAGAGTTTTGCACACGTTCCCCACAAGATTTGGTCGCCTCCGTTGGATTTCTTGCACTTCCGGGTGTTTGAGAAATGGATGACCAAAACATGGTCTTCTAAAGGGTTTCCCCGAGACTCTGTCGGTGCCCATCCTTTCCTACCATTCTTCTACATCTCGTAGCACCGCCTGTCCAGGGTCACCATGATATCCAACCAAGCCAGAGCCCATAATGGCTTGTGGCTGTGCACGTAAGCCTTGGGTCTTGAAGCATCCATCCATCTCTTTGTGCCTGGGTGGACCTTTCCGCATGAATACTGGCACTTCTCCAGCATCATCTAGGCTAACCACTGGTTTCTCCAGGGCGTCGTTCAACCATCATCCACCTAGAGGTATGTCGAAAACTCGAAGTCTTGAAGACTTGATCATCATGTAGGTCTTGAAATTATTAACTCACAACTCTCATGAATCACACAACCAACCCCGTCTACTAATAGCATAGCAAAATGTAAATCAACGTTTCCCGGGGCCAATGTGTCAAAGGGTTGAGGGGTACCTACCACATGATACTACAACAAGTAACCAAGTTTCCAATTTACCTACTTTGCATGCAATTGGGGAGATGGAAGAACTAATGCAATAAAACATAGGTATACATGGTCAAAGTGACTTGCCTTGCTGACGGTCCTCGTAATCAAGTGACTCTATATAACAAGCTTCGCACTCCGAATGAACTAACGAATCAAACAAGAGCACACCATAAGCATAAACACAATACAATTCATTCAACAGCAAGGTAAACAAATGCTTCAACAAACAAAAGCACAATCAAAAGAAGAATCACTTAAAGTATAAGACTAAATATTTTGGTGTCAAAATCTCTACTAGGACATAACAAGTCAAAAAAATTGTTTTGAACAACTAGACATTTTAGATAACACAGAAGTAAATACAAAATTTTATTTGAAAACAGAAAGTATTTCATAAAAAAAATATTGTGCAAAAAGAGTTACTACAAAACTTTTTTTCTAAACAATATAAATCGTGAAAACAAGATGTACCTATTCAAACTAGAGCACAAATCAATTTGAAAAAAAACATATTTTATTAACAGAAATAATACACCTAATGTTGAATCAACAGAACCTACTGAAATCTAAAAAAAAAAGTTAAACTAATTCAGGTTCAAATTAAATAAAAGTCAACTTAATTGAAATCTATTAAGAACTAAACAGATTCTGTTTTTGTTAAAAAGATTAACCAAATTCATCCTAAAAATTCTCAAACTATGTAGAATGATAGGTCTAACCAATACCAAACAGTGGCAAAAAGATTCACTCAAAAATATATTTTTAAACTCTAGTTATACAGATTTTAGTAATTTAAACAAATTTGATTAGATTGAAAATTTAAGGTTCAAATTTGAAATCTAAGCATACAGACATAAACTACAATAAATTTGTGAACTAATGCAAAAATAATCAACTAAAAACACCAAATATTTAAAAAGATATGATTAAAACAAAAACAGAATACATTCTATTTTCTAAAACAGAAAAGAAAAAGAAAAACTTCCTATCGATCGGACAGGGTCTACGTGGCATGCTGTGATTGGCCGCGGGGGCGTGCACATGAGAGCTAATGAATGGACGACCGACAACTAACGCATACCAGTTCGCTTATTAAATAGATCTAATCTCGCGCGTTGACTACGGATCCGACGGCTACGGGTGGAGGTGGAAGCTTACAGAGAGGGGGTCGGGGTCTCCGGCGAGGTCGACAGCGGCCGGTGGTCGGAGATGCTCGGGGACGACGGGGCGGTGGTCGGGGATGGCGTCCGAAGGCTTCAAACGGTGACGGCAAGGCTCCGGCGTCGATTGGTGGCGTCGGAGGGGGCTGGGGTGAGTGTGGCGACGGGCACGAGCTCGGGGACGTTCGGTTGGGTGCCGAACTCTGGCGAGGTCTGGGGCAGTGCTCCGGCGAGGGAAAAGGAGGTTTTGGGTGTGGAACAAAGAGAGGAGTGGGTTGGGGTTTATATAGGGGCGGTGTGGTGGTCAGGGAGGGCACGAGGGGCGAGATCCACGGAGAGGGATCTCCGGCGACGGTGGTCGGGCACGGGGAAGGGGATGAGCGCGCTGACGCCGTGGTCGGACGGTGGGTCCTGTGCATCAGTGAGAGTGGGAGGCGTGGTTAGCGCGTCGGTGGCCGACCCGGAGTAGTTTCGGGAATTAAAGACTGTGGGCCGGGCCGGTTCGGTTTAAATACTTTCGTTTTCTATTTCCAGAGCAGTAAAAACTCTTTTAATGCAATCAAAACATTACCAAACATAGGAAATATATATATCAAAATGGTCAGGAGAATTAATGCCATTTAATGAACATTTTTCCTCTGTCATATTGAATATCTTTTTAAAATTTATTTTCAAAAAAATGCCTAATTGATTTTAAATCCTTTTGAGATAAACTTTCAAATAACTCCCTGGTTTTATTGTTCAAATATTTCACCAAGATGCCCCTGGTGTGGAGTGTCATGTTACTCCCCTCTTTGTTTGAACATTTCCAAAGGTTTTCAAATAGGTGAAACAAATACATGGGAAAATAGAAATGGCCTTTCAGAAAATCAAAAGAAGCACTTCAACAAATTCATTACATTCCAACAAAATGATGATGATGCAAAGCTATATTTCATAACATTCCAAAATGAAATTTTGGGATGTTACAAACCTACCCACCTTAAGATGAATCTCGCCCTCGAGATTCGGGTTGGCTAGAAAAATAGGTGCGGGTGGTCTCTACGAAGATCTTCTTCGCGTTCCCAGGTGGCTTCTTCCTCGGTGTGGTGACTCCACAGAACCTTACAGAACTTGATGGTCTTCCTTCGGGTAACTCTGTTGGTAGTCTCGAGGATTCTGACAGGCTTCTCCTCGTAGGTCAGGTCACTGTCAAGTTGTATGGCCTCTAGGGGCACTGTGTCTCTCAAAGGAATATCAGCCACTCAGCATGGCATTTCTTCAGCTGGGAAACATGGAAAACATCATGAACTCTGGACAGTCCTTCCGGCAATTCCAGCTTGTATGCAACTTCGCCTCTACATTCCAGAATTTTGTAGGGGCCTATGAATCTAGGTGCTAACTTTCCTTTAACACCAAACCTCTTGATTCCTCAAAGTGGGGACACACGAAGATATGCTCGATCTCCCACTTCATATGTCACCTCCTTGCGTTTGTTATTAGCATAGCTCTTTTGCCGGGATTGAGCTATCTTGAGTCGGTCTCGAATCAGTTTGACCTTCTCTTCAGAATCTCTGATAAGATCGGGACCAAAAAGTTTTCGGTCACCAACACCATCCCACATCAATGGTGTTCGGCACCTCCTTCCGTATAAAGCTTCAAAAGGGGCCATCTTCAGACTGGTCTGATAACTATTGTTGTACGAGAACTCTACGTAAGGTAAGTTGTCATCCCAACTGGACCCATAGTCTAGCGCACAAGCTCTGAACATGTCCTCCAGAATCTGGTTGACTCTCTCAGTCTGCCCATCGGTCTGCGGATGAAAAGTTGTACTGAAATCCAGCCTTGTACCCAAGGTTTCATGTAGCTGATGCCAAAACTGTGAGGTAAATTGTGTTCCTCTATCTGACATGATACTCCTCGGAACTCCATGCAGACATACGATTCTGGTCATATATATCTTGGCTAACTTAGCACTAGTATAGGTGGTCTTCACTGGAATGAAATGAGCCACCTTGGTCAAGCGATCGACCACTACCCAAATGGAATCATATCCTGAACGGTTCCTAGGTAGTCCTGTGATGAAGTCCATACCAAGCTTATCCCATTTCCACTCGGGTATCGGCAAAGGTTGGAGTAACCCTGCTGGTTTCTGATGTTCCACCTTTACTCGCTGACAAACATCCCATACCGCAACATGTTCGGCAATATCTTTCTTCATTCCTGTCCACCAGTAACTTTCCTTCAAATTCAGGGATATCTTGGTGTTGCCTGGGTGTATCGAGTATGGTGAATCGTGGGTTCTTGAAGTATCAACTTCCTGAGCTTTGGGTCATTGGGCACATAGATTCGGTTCTCAAACCATAGAGTACCTTGTTCATCTTCACGAAAGTCTTTAGCCTTTCCTTCCTTCATTCTCTGCTTTATCTCAGCTATCTCCTTGTCCGATTTCTGGGCTTCACGAATTCTTTCGGTCAAGGTGGACTGAATCTCTAGTGTGGCAACATATCCTTGTGGAACTATCTCTAACCGAAGTTCTCTGAGATCATTGGTTAACTCCTGGGATAATCCTCCGGCTATGAGTGTGTTCACATAACTCTTCTGACTCAAAGCATCTGCCACAACATTTGCCTTGCCTAGATGGTAATGTAATCTCATGTCATAGTCCTTGATTAACTCTAACCATCTCCTCTGTCTGAGGTTCAACTCCTTCTGCATGAAGATATACTTCAGGCTCTTATGATCAGTGTACACATCGCAACTATTTCCGATAAGGAAATGTCTCCAGGTCTTCAGTGCGTGCACTACGGCTGCTAGTTCCAAATCATGGGTGGCATAATTCAACTCATGGGGTCGTAGCTGTCTGGATGCATAAGCTACAACCTTTCCCTCCTGCATGAGTACTCCTCCAAGTCCTTGACGTGATGCGTCACAATAAACCTGGAAGTCTTTCTGAATGTTTGGCAGTACCAACACTGGGGCTGTGACCAAGCGTTTCTTCAACTCCTGGAAACTGGCCTCACATTCCTCAGTCCAGATATACTTAGACTCTTTCTTCAATAGCTCTGTCATGGGCTTGGCAATCTTTGAGAAATTCTCAATGAATCTCCGGTAATATCCGGCAAGTCCGAGAAAACTGTGGATCTCCTTAACTGAGGTGGGTGACTTCCACTCAGTGACTGCTTCAACCTTAGCGGGGTCTACTGCTATTCCTTCTCCGGAAATAATGTGTCCAAGGAATCCGACTTCTGTCAGCCAAAATTCACATTTACTGAACTTGGCATATAACTGATGCTCTCTAAGCTTCTCCGGAACTAAACGCAAGTGTTCCTTGTGTTCTTCCTCGCTCTTGGAGAATATCAAAATGTCATCGATGAACACCACGACAAACTTGTCCAAATACTCCATAAACACTTTGTTCATCATATTCATGAAGTAGGTAGGAGCATTAGTCAAACCAAAGGACATGACTGTATACTCATATAAGCAATACCTTGTGGTGAAGGCTGTTTTGGGTATATCATGTTCACGAATCTTCACTTGGTAATACCCTGATCGAAGATCGAACTTGGAGAATATTTTGGCGCCTACTAGCTGGTTAAACAGGTCATTAATCATCGGCAGAGGGTACTTATTCTTGATAGTCACCTCGTTCAATGCACGATAATCGACCACCATCCTCAAGGTTTTATCTTTCTTCTCCACCAAAAGAACTAGGGCTCCCCAAGGTGATGAACTTGGGCGAATATATCCCTTATCCAATAGCTCCTTAATCTGCTTCTTGATTTCTACTAAATCATTTGCAGGCATCCGATAGGGTCTCTTGGAAATTGGGGTTGTTCCTGGTAGTAGCTCTATCAGAAACTCAATCTCCCTATCTGGTGGCATGCCTGGTAATTCCTCTGGGAATACATCTAGAAAGTCTTGTACAACCGGCACCTCCTCCTGAACAACTCCTTTAAGGAGTTTAACCGAGCACTCATCCGTGTGCATCGGGATACATACTTAATCCTCTTGTTCTCCGGAGTGGTGAGTGAAATAGACTTGCTGGGGCAATCCAGGTTTCCTTAATACTTGGTCATCCAATCCATGCCTAGGATTACATCCAATCCCTGGGATTCTAATACGATGAGGTCGGTAGGAAAAACATGGTTTCCTATGTGGAGTTTCAAGGCGTGGCATCCTATCCCTGCCATCATCATACCTCCTGGGGAATTGACCTTAATGGGCTGACTAAGGGTTCTGGTGGGTAAACCATACTTTTCCACAACTACCCTTGATATGAATGAATGAGTTGCACCAGAATCAAAAAGTACCATAACTAGACGTGAATGCAATAAAAACTTACCAGCCACAGTCTCCGGCTGATCATAGACTTCTTCCAAATCAAGGTGGTTCACCTGAGCACGAGGAAAAGGATTTGGCTTCTTAGCTGCGGAGTTGCCGTTGTTGTTGCCGTTTCCATTTCCTTGCTTGTTCTGAGGGCATTCAGTGGCATAGTGCCCTGTCTTCTGACACTTGAAATAGGTGATATGGTCCAGATCCTTCTGGGCTGGAGCGGGACGGTGTTGATTGCCATTCCCACTTCCATTACCATTCTTGAAGCTGCCATTGTTGGGACGATTATTCCCATTTCCTCCATGGTTGTGCATGGCATGAGTGTGTCCTCCATACTTACCGATCCCTGATCCGGTATTTCCTAAGTACGGGGAGTAGCGGGGTTTCTATGAGCTCTAGAGTTAGACTTCCCCTGTGCATACTTCCTCTTGCGATTCTCGATTTGCTGTTGCTTCCCCTCCAAGATGAGGGCCTTGTCTACCAGCTCCTGGTAGTTGCTGAAAGTAGCCACCATCAGCTGCATGCTCAACTCATCGTTGAGTCCTTCCAAGAACTTCTCTTGTTTGGCTGCATCATCGGCCACATCTCTTGGTGCATAACGAGCCAACGTGCTGAAGTCATCCACGTACTGGGCCACGGAACGGTTCCCCTGGCATAAGTTGCGAAACTCACGTTTCTTCAGACTCATGGCTCCAGCTAAGACATGAGCAGTGTGGAAAGCTTGCTTGAACTGCTCCCAAGTCACACCAGCAATGGGGTACGTGGTGGTGTAGTTCTCCCACCATGAAGCTGCTGGTCCCTCCAGTTGATGGGCGGCAAAGCACACTTTTTCACCTTTAGTGCATCCCATGGTGGTGAGTTCCCTCTCCATCTTGCGGAGCCAATCATCTGCCACAATGGACTCAGTGCTGCTGGAGAAAGTTGGTGGATTCAGTCTCAGAAAACGGGTGAGGTTGTCGCCTTGAGGTGGAGGGTGGTTGTTGTGGTTGTTGGTCTGATTCTGGATCAACAGTTGCATCAGGGCGTTCTGCTGTTGGAGAAGTTGTGTGAGTTCCGGCGGGAAATTGAAGTCGGGCTCACGTCGCGGAGGCATCTTGCTATTTTCAGAGGGGTGAGAATTAGAATAGAACAATGACCTAAAAGGAAAATCCACTACCCATATGCAATGCAGCAAACATATCACACCAAACACTCATTCATTTATTCAACTCAAGTTTCAAACATCGAGATACAAATCTCCAAATCAAACTAAGCATCGACCTATGCTTTAACGACGAAAATAAAGATACATGGGGGCATAACTAAATTTCTCCTCAAAAGTACATGGTGAAGTGGCCTCCTCCGGTGGTGCTCTCCTCATAGTCATCATCGTTGCTGATCAAGGGAGCCATGTCTCCTTTTGGATGAAGATTTTCACCCATGTCCATCTGTTCCTCCAAAGTTGCAATGCGAGTGTTCAGCTTATCGATCCTCTCTAAGAGATCCTTCACTTCATACTCATGCTCATACTTGGCTTCTCGTAGGTCAGCTTCGAGGTCAATCTCGCGGTTCATCGGCCTCTTGATCGTCTTCGTGTCGGCACGTACCCAAAGCTCCAAGGTCTTGATGTGCGTCTCCAAAGTCTAGATATAAGAAATGGTGGTGTCTTCAGTGGGAGTGGTTATGATATTTCCATTGGCATCCCTGCGACAAACCAAGCTGAGTCCTGGTGAAATGGTTCCACCTCTATATTCCTCCTGAATACGTCCAAGAGCACGATCAATTCCCATGTCTCTCCCAAGTATCCAGCTGGGTGCCACAAACTTGAAGTCGATGGGTTCCTTACGATTTCCAAAGGTCTTCCTGGGGATGTGCACCTCGATCCTGTAGCATTCGTCTTGTGGGAAAGACATGATAGGAGTCCCGGTGATGCTCAGCAAGGCAATCCTTACGTCCCTGACAATCCTCGTCAGCTCCTTGCCAAAGGGCATCATTGCGTCAGGCTGACAAAACTCTGTGATCAAAACTGGGATGAAGGTGGCCATCTATAAATTTTGAAATAAATTAGAGGGAAGTCAGAAATGAGTAGATGAGAGTACAAGAATTTTAAAGACAAAAGAGAAATAAATTCTAAGGCTTTTCCAATCCTAAAGGTTACGTCCTACGGTCAGCTCGTGCTCTGATACCATTTCTATAGCGACCCGACCTGAAAGGTCGAATCTCCGGTGTTTCTGTACCATCCCAAGATCATGCTGGTACACACACGGTACATCAATGTATATATCAAAGTGAAATCACACAGCTTTAATAATCGAAAAAATCTCATATCGAGTCCATTATTACAATAAGAATTACAATAAAGTGGCTGAAGGCCAACTCATGAGATAAACTAATCTTGCGGAAGCTTCAAAGTTAGTTGAGTCCATCTGACTCCAAGGGCATCTCACCGAGCGTAGAGCGTATCCTCACTCCTACTCGGAAAAGTACTCTGCAACATGATACGTTGCAGCCGTATAGGTCAGCATATCGAATATGCCGGCAATGTCACAAGAGAGGGGTAAAGTAATCATCTATTCTATATGCATCTATGGCAGGTGGGGGTAGTAAGTTTTTGCATAAAGCCAAATTTTTCCTACAACAAGAGAGGGCAAAAGCATAATTACTACAATGATGGTTGATTAATGAGATGGTTCCACCAACCAATTCGCATACCCAAGTTGACATTAAAATACCCACATCAATGTAATTTATTGTGTTGAGAGTTCTAGATAGTTTCAGTTCCTTTGGCTCAAACTGTCCATGACTGTGGACACGGCTAATCGATTAGGTTTGGGTACTCTGTAGAGTTTTGCACATGTTCCCCACAAGATTTGATCGCCTCCGTTGGATTTCTCGCACTTCTGGGTGTTTGAGAAACGGATGACCAAAACATGGTCTTCTAAAGGGTTTCCCCGAGACTCTGTCGGTGCCCATCCTTTCCTACCGTTCTTCTACATCTCATAGCACCGCCTGTCCAAGGTCACCACGATATCCAACCAAGCCAGAGCCCATAATGGCTTGTGGCTGTGCAGGTAAGCCTTGGGTCTTGAAGCATCCATCCATCTCTTTGTGCCTGGGTGGACCTTTCCGCATGAATACTGGCACTTCTCCAGCATCATCTAGGCTAACCACTGGTTTCTCTAGGGCGTCGTTCAACCATCATCCACCTAGAGGTATGTCGAAAACTCGGAGTCTTGAAGACTTGATCATCATGTAGGTCTTGAAATTATTAACTCACAACTCTCATGAATCACACAACCAACCCCGTCTACTAATAGCATAGAAAAATGTAAATCAACGTTTCTCGGGGCCAATGTGTCAAAGGATTGAGGGGTACCTACCACATGATACTACAACAAGTAACCAAGTTTCCAATTTACCTACTTTGCATGCAATTGGGGAGATAAAAGAACTAATGCAATAAAACATAGGTATACATGGTCAAAGTGACTTGCCTTGCTGACGGTCCTCGTAATCAAGTGACTCTATATAACAAGCTTCGCACTCCGAATGATCTAACGAATCAAACAAGAGCACACCATAAGCATAAACACAATACAATTCATTCAACAGCAAGGTAAACAAATGCTTCAACAAACAAAAGCACAATCAAAAGAAGAATCACTTAAAGTATAAGACTAAATATTTTGGTGTCAAAATCTCTACTAGGACATAACAAGTCAAAAAAATTGTTTTGAACAACTAGACATTTTAGATAACACAGAAGTAAATACAAAATTTTATTTGAAAACAGAAAGTATTTCATAAAAAAAATATTGTGCAAAAAGAGTTACTACAAAACTTTTTTTCTAAACAATATAAATCGTGAAAACAAGATGTACCTATTCAAACTAGAGCACAAATCAATTTGAAAAAAACATATTTTATTAACAGAAATAATACACCTAATGTTGAATCAACAGAACCTACTGAAATCTAAAAACAAAAGTTAAACTAATTCAGGTTCAAATTAAATAAACGTCAATTTAATTGAAATCTATTAATAACTAAACAGATTCTGTTTTTGTTAAAAAGATTAACCAAATTCATCCTAAAATTCTAAAACTATGTAGAATGATAGGTCTAACTAATAACAAACAGTGGCAAAAAGATTCACTCGAAAATATATTTTTAAACTCTAGTTATACAGATTTTAGTAATTTAAACAAATTTGATTTGATTCAAAATTTAAGGTTCAAATTTGAAATCTAAGCATACAGACATAAACTAAAACAAATTTGTGAACTAATGCAAAAAGAATCAACTAAAAACACCAAATATTTTAAAAGATATGATAAAAACAAAAACATAATACATTCTATTTTCTAAAACAGAAAAGAAAAAGAAAAACTTCCTATCGATCGGACAGGGTCTACTGGCATGCTGTGATTGGCCGCGGGGGCGTGCGTGTGAGAGCTAACGATCGGACGACCGACAACTAACGCGTACCGGTTCGCTTATTAAATAGATCTAATCTCGCGCGTTGACTACGGATCCGATGGCTACGGGTGGAGGTGGAAGCTTACAGAGAGGGGGTCGGGGTCTCCGGCGAGGTCGACGGCGGCCGATGGTCGGAGATGCTCAGGGACGACGGGGCGGTGGTCGGGGGTGGCGTTCGAAGACTTCAAACGGCGGCGGCGAGCCTCCGGCGTCGATTGGTGGCGTAGGAGGGGGATGGGGGTGAGTGTGGCGACGGGCACGAGCTCGGGGACGTCCGGTTGGGTGCCGAACTCCGGCGAGGTCTGGGGCAGCGCTCCGGCGAGGGAAAAGGGGGTTTCAGGTGTGGAACTAAGAGAGGACAGTGTTGGGGTTTATATAGGGGAAGTGCGGTGGTCGGGGAGGGCACGAGGGGCGAGATCCACGGAGAGGGATCTCCGGCGACGGTGGTCGGGCGCGGGGAAGGGGAAGAACGCGCTGACGCCACGGTCGGACGGTGGGTCCCGCGCGTTAGTGAGAGTGGGAGGCGTGGTTAGCACGTCGGTGGCCGACCCGGAGTAGTTTCGGGAATTAAAGACTGTGGGCTGGCCCGGTTCAGTTTAAATACTTTCCTTTTCTATTTCCAAAGCAGTAAAAACTCTTTTAATGCAATCAAAACATTTCCAAACATAGGAAATATATATCAAAATGGAGTGTCATGTTACTCCCCTCTTTCTTTGAACATTTCCAAAGGTTTTCAAATAGGTGAAACAAATACATAGGAAAATAGAAATGGCCTTTCAGAAAATCAAAAGAAGCACTTCAACAAATTCATTACATTCCAACAAAATGATGATGATGCAAAGCTATATTTCATAACATTCCAAAATGAAATTTTGGGATGTTACAGTTCCCCAACAGTGGCATCATGAGCTAGGTCAATGTGTAGATGAGATCTTGAGTAGAACACAAAGAGTTTGTGGGAGTCGTTGCTTAGATTGCTTCCTCCCTTGTTCGGATTTTGGTTCAGCGGTATTGTGAGATGAAGCGGCCCGGACCAACATTACTCGTACGCTTACGAGAGACCGGTTCCCTTGACGGCAACTTGCTGCATAGATGGCTTGCGGGTGCCAGTTTCTCTCACTTTAGTTGGATCGGATTCGACAAAGGCGGTCCTTGAGAAGGTTGAAAAGCAACTAGTGTATCACCGTTGTGGTTTTTGCGTAGATGAGAATTGTTCTTGCTAGATACCCGTAGCAGCCATGTAAAACATGCAACAACAATTAGAGGACGTCTAACTTGTTTTTACAGGGTATGTTGTGATATGATATGGCCAATAACATGATGTTATATATGTGATGTATAAGATGATCATGTGATGCATAGATTATCACGACTTGCATGTCGATGAGTACGGCAACCGGCAGGAGCCATAGGGTTGTCTTTAATTATTGTATGACATGCGTGTCAATCATTAAGCGCTATGTAATGCTTTACTTTATCGCTAAACAGTAGCAATAGTAGTAGAAGCATGTTGGGTACGACAACCCCGATGGCGACACGTTGATGGAGATCATGGTGTCATGCCGGTGATGATGGAGATCATGCCGGTGCTTTCATGATGGAGATCAAAAGCACAAGTTCATGGCCATATCATGTCACTTATGATTTGCCTGTGATGTTAATCCTTTTATGCACCTTGTTTTCCTTAGGATGACGGTAGCATTATAAGGTGATCCCTCACTTAATTTCAAGATAAATTGTGTTCTCCCCGAGTGTGCACCATTGCGAAAGTTCTTCATGTCGAGACACCACGTGATGATCGGGTGTGATAGACTCTACGTTCACATATAACGGGTGCAAGCCAGTGTTGCACATGCAGAACTCAGGTTAAACTTGACGAGCCTAGCATGTACAGACATGGCCTCGGAACACAAGAGACCGAAAGGTCGAACATGAGTCATATAGTAGATATGATCAACATGATGATGTTCACCATTGAAACCACCTCAACTCAGGTGATGATCGGACTTGAGTTGATGAATTTGGATCATGTATCACTCGAATGACTGGAGGGATGTCAATTTGAGTGGGAGTTCTTAAGTAATATGATTAATTGAACTCATTATCATGAACATAGTCAATAGTGTTTGTGCAAATTATGTTGAAGATTACTTGCTCGCGCTGTACCTCCCTTGAATTTTTATATGTTCCTAGAGAAATAGAGTTGAAAGATGTTGTTAGCAATATTGCGGACTGGGTCCATGATCTGAGGATTGTCCTCATTGCTGCACAGAAGGCTTATGTCCTTAATGCACCGCTCGATGCGCCAACCCCTCTAGCGTCATTTGTAGATGTTGTGAACATCAGACAGGCACGTTCTGATGACTACTTGATAGTTTAGTGCGTCATGCATTACGGCTTAGAATTGAGGCTCTGAAATGTTTTGAACGTCACAGAACATATGAGATGTTCTAAGAGCTGAAATTAGGATCTCAGGCTCCTGCCCATGTTGCGAGATATGAGATCTCCAACAAGATTCTTTGCCTGCAAGATGAAGGAGAATAACTCAATCATTGAGCATGTGCTCAGATTGTCTGGGTGCTACAATCGCTTGAATCGAGTGGGAGTTGATATTCCAGATAAGATAGTGATTGATATAGTTCTCCAAGTCACTGTCACTAAGCTACTAGAACTTGGTGATGAACTATAAAACGCTAGGGATAGAAATAATGATCCCTGAGCTGTTCGCGATGTTTGACACCACGAAGGTACAAATCAAGAAGGAGCGTCAAGTGTTGATGGTTAGTAAAACCACTAGTTTCGAGAAGAGCAAGGAGGGAAACTTCACGGATGGCAAGTCAGTTGCTGCTCTAGTGAAGCAACCCAAAGTTGAACTCAAACCCGAGACTAAGTGCTTCGATTGTGAGGAGAGTGGTTGCTGAAGCGGAACAACCCTAGATACTTGGTAGATAAGAAGGCTGGCAACGTCAACAGAAGTATATTTGATATACGTGTTATTGATGTGTACCTTGCTAGTACTCCTAGTAGCACCTGGGTATTGGATACCGGTTCGGTTGCTAAATGTTAGTAACTCGAAATAAAAGCTACGGAATAAATGGAGAACTAGCTAAGGGTGAGGTGACGATGTGTGTTGGAAGTGTTTCCAAGGTTGATGTGATCTACATCGCACGCTCTCTCTACCTTCAGGATTAGTAACAAACCTAAATAAGTGTTATTTGGTGTTTTGCGTTGAGCATGAACGTGATTAGATCATGTTTATTGCAACACGGTTATTCATTTAAGTTAGAGAATAATGGTTATTCTGTTTACATGAATAATACCTTCAATGGTCATGCACCCAGTGAGAATGGTTTGTTGAATCTTGATCATAGTAATACACATGTTCATAACATTGATGCCAAAAGATGCAAAGTTAATAATGATAGTACCACATACTTGTGGCACTGCCGCTAAATGTCATATTGGTATAAAACACATGAAGAAACTCCATGTTGATGGATCTTTGGACTCTTTCGATTTTGAATCGGTTTGAGACATGCGAACCATGCCTCTTGGTCAAAGATGACTAAGGACCCCGTTTTCTGGTTTGACGGAGCGGGCAAGTGGTTTATTGGAAATGATACATGTTGATGTATGCAATCCAATGAGTCTTGTAGCGTGCGGTGGATATCGTTATTTTCTTACCTTCACTGATGATTTGGGTAGATATAGTGTATGTTTACTTAATGAAACACAAGTCTGAATCGTTTGAAAAGTTCAAGCAAATTCAGAGTGAAGTTTAAGATCATCGTGACAAGAAGATAAAAATATCTACGATATGATCGTGGAGGTGAATATCTGAGTTACGAGTTTGGCATACAACTTTAGACAATGTGAAATTTGTTTCACAACACATGCCACCTAGAACACCATAGTGTGATGGTATGTCCGAACGTCATAGTCGTGCTCTATTGGATCTGGTGCATGTTATGATGTCTCTTATCGTTTTGCTACTATAATTGTGGGGTTGTGCATTAGAGACAACTACATTCACTTTAAATAGGGCACCATCTAAATCCGTTGAGATGACATCGTGTGAATTATGGTTTGATAGAAACTAAGCTGTCATTTCTTGATGTTTGGTGCTGCGACGCTTGTGTAGAAAATGTTTTCACTTAATGAGCTCAAACCCAAAGCGGAAAAATGCATCTTCGTAGAATACCCTAAGAACAGTTGGGTGAACCTTCTATCTCAGATCCAAGCATAAAGTGTTTGTTGCTAAAACGGGTCCTTTCCCGAGAAAAAGTTTCTCTCGAAAGAATTGAGTGGGAGGAAGATAGAACTTGATGAGGTTGTTGAACCTTTGTTTCAACCAGAGAGTAGCGCAGCGCAGAAAGATGTTTTTGTGGAACCTACGTCAGTTGAAGAGGAAGTAAATGATGATGATCATGAAGCTTCAGATCAAGTTACTATCGAACCTCGTAGGTCGACAAGGATGTGTACTGCTCCTGAGCGGTACGACAACCCTGTCTTGGAGGTCATGTTGTTGGACAACAATGAACCTACGAGTTGTGGAGAAGCGATGATGGGCCCGGATTTCGACAAATGGTTAGAGGCCATGAAATCCGAGAAAGGATCCATATATGAAAACCAAGTATAGACTTTGATAGACTTGCTCGTTGGATGGCAGGTCGTTGAGTACAAATGGATCTTTAAAATGAAGACAGACGCTAATGGTGAATGTCACCATTTATAAAGCTCAACTTGTCGCAAAGAAGTTTCCGGCAAGTTCAAGGAGTTGACTGCGATGAGACTTTCTCTCGTAGCGACGCTAAAGTCTATTAGAATTATGTTAGCAGTTGCTGCATTTTTCAATTATGAAATCTGGCAGATGGATGCCAAAACATCGTTTCCTTTCTTGAGGAAAGGTTGTATGTGATACAACCAGAAGGTTTTGTCAGTCCTAAGGATGCTAAAAGGTGTGAAAGCTTCAGTGATCCTTCTATGAACTGAAGCAAGCATCTCGGAGTTGGAATATACACTTTGATGAGGTGATTAAAGTTTTTGAGTCTATACAAAGTTTACGAGAAACTTATATTTACAATAAAGTGAGTGGGAGCACTTTAGAGTTTTTGATAAGCATATGTGGTTGACATATTGTTGATCGGAAATGATATAGAATTTCTGGAAAGCATAAAGGGTTGTTTGAAAAGAGTTTTTCAAAAGAAGACCTGGATAAATCTACCTAATTGTTGAGCATAAAGATCTATAGAGATAGATCAAGATACTTGATGAGACTTTCAATGAGTACATACCTTGACAAGATTTTGAAAGAGTTCAAAATGGATTAGTCAGAGAAAGAGTTCTCGCCTGATTTGTAAGGTATAAAGTTGAGTAACACTCAATGCCCAGTGACTGCAGAAGATAGAGAAAAGATGAGTGTCATCCCCTATGCTTCAGCCATAGGCTCTATCATGTATGCAATGCTGTGCACAAGACCCGATGTCAGCCTTGCCATAAGTATGGCCGAAAGGTTTCAAAGTGATCCTGGAATGGAGCACTGGACAGCGGTCAAGATTATCCTTAGTAACTAAAAGACTAAGGAGATGTTTCTCGATTATGGAGGTGATAAAGAGTTTGTCATAAAGAGTCACGTCGATGCAAGCTTTAACACCAATCTGGATGACTCATAGTAGCAATCTGGATACGTATAGTGGAGCAGACATTTGGAATAGTACCAAGTGGAGTGTGGTAGCAATGTTTACGGTTTGACATAGAAATTTGCAAAGTACACACGGATCTGAATGTCGCAGACCCGTTGACTATAAGACCTCTCTCACATGCAAAGCATGATCGAGCCCCAGAACTCATTGGGTGTTAGATTCATGACAATGCAAATCAAATGGTGATGTGAACTAGATTATTGACTCTAACGCAAGTGGGAAACTATTGGAAATATGCCCTAGAGGCAATAATAAATTAGTTATTATCATATTTCCTTGTTCATGATAATCGTTTATTATCCATGCTATAATTGTATTGATCGGAGACTTAGATGCATGTGTGGATACATAGACAAAACCATGTCCCTAGTATGCCTCTAATAGACTAGCTCGTTGATCAAAGATGGTTAAGGTTTCCTAGCAATTGACATGAGATGTCATTTGATAACGGGATCACATCATTAGGAGAATGATGGGATGGACAAGACCCAAACTACAAACGTAGCATATGATCGTGTCAGTTTAATGCTACTGTTTTCTCCATGTCAAGTATCTGTTCCTATGACCATGAGATCATGCAACTCACTTACACCGGAGGAGTTCCTTGTGTGTATCAAACGTCACAACGTAACTCTGTGACTATAAAGGTACTCTACAAGTATCTCCGAGGGTGTCTGTTGGGTTGGCATGGATCAAGACTAGGATTTGTTACTCCGTGTGACGGAGAGGTATCTCAGGGCCCACTCGGTAATACAACATCACAACAAGCCCAGCAAGCAATGTGACTAAGTGTTAGTCACGGGATCTTGTATTACGGAACGAGTAAAGAGACTTGCCGGTAACGAGGTTAAACTAGGTATGGAGATACCGACGATCGAATCTCGGGCAAGTAACATACCGAAGAACAAAGGGAACATCATACGGGATTAACTCAATCCTTGACATAGAGGTTCGACCGATAAAGATCTTCGTAGAATATGTAGGAACCAATGTGGACATCCAGGTCCCTCTATTGGTTATTGATCATAGACGTGTCTTGGTCATGTCTACATAGTTCTTGAACCCATAGGGTCTGCACACTTAAGGTTTGGTGACGTTTCGGTAGTATACATTTATGTATGGTGGTGACCGAAGGTTGTTCGGAGTCCCTAATGAGATCCCGGACATCACGAGGAGCTCTGGAATGGTCCGTAGGTAAATATTGATATATAGGAAGTCCCATTTTGGTCGCCGGAAAAGTTTCGGTAATGTACCGGGAGTGCCGGTTGTGTACCGGGAGACCACTGGGAGGGGTATTTCGACCCAAGAGGCTGTCTGTGAGAGAGTAAATAGCAGCCTTTTGTGGGCTGGTGGAAGTCCCACACAAGGCCCATGCGGCTAGGAGAAAAAGTCCAAAGGGGAAAAGGTGGAAAAAGGCCAAAAAAAGGAGGAATCCTAGTCCTACTAGGATTGGAGGAGGAGTCCTCCTCTCCTCCCCACTTTGGCCGACCCAAGGGCTGTCTTTTTGGCAGACAAGCCTCCTCCTCCTCTCCTCCTATATATACTAGAGGATTTTAGGGTTTTGGCACAGAATTTTCAGCCACGTGCTACCCGTTCCTCTAGTGCATAGTTTCTCCTCTAGATCGGTTTTCTGCAGTGCTTAGGCGAAGCCCTGCCAGAATAGCTCCACCACCATCGCTGCAGCGCCATCACGCTGCCGAAGAACTCTTCTACCTCTCCACTCCCTCTTGCTGGATCAAGAAGGCAGAGATCGTCATCAAGATGTACGTGTGCTGAACGCGGAGGTGTCGTCCGCTCGGCGCTAGATCGGAAGGACCGTGATCAAGATTGCGAGACGGATCGTGACGAGATCGCGGGACGGATCGTGATGAGATCGCAGGACGGATCGTGATGAGTTCGCAGGACGGATCGTGATGAGATCGCGGGACGGATCATGATGAGATCGCGGGACGGATCGTGATGAGTTCGCGGGACGGATCGTGCTGAGATTGCGGGACGGATCGTGATGAGTTCGCGGGACGGATCGTGATGAGTTCGCGGGACGGATCGTGATTGGATCGCGGGATGCTCGGCAATTTGGATCGCAAAGACGTTCGACTACACCAACCGCGTTTCTTAACGCTTCCCGCTTAGCAATCTACAAGGGTATGTATATCCACTCTCCCTCTCGTAGATGCTCATCACCATGGATAGATCTTGCGTGTGTGTAGGAAAATTTTTGTTTCCCATGCAACGTTCCCCAACACTCGGGACTCCCCCAACATATAGATCAAAGCTTCGATAAAAGATATAATCAATGAATAGCATCATCGCTTTGAGAGGTATGTGATAAACAAGAGCTCCCCCTAAATTTATGCATTATTTTAAATTTGCGTTTGAATGCAAATGCACAAACGATTAGGATCATGGGTCACTTTTCCATGTCATTTACAACTTCGTGGTGTGCAAAAATTAATATGAGTGAATTACATAAGCACATCACACCAAACATGAAGTGAATGATCATCATATATGCATCACAACGATAACATAGTGGTAGCATCACACAAATGTATATGATCAAACACCAACAGAGGTTTTCAACCAAATGTTTTTAAAATGTAGAGAGGGATAAAAATGCAACACTCTCTCTCTCTCTCGAAGCCCTGTGATCTATAAACTCTCCCCCTTTGGCAACAAGTGACCAAAAATTTCAAAGTTCTAGAGCTAATCTACGCTCTGGGAATGGTCTCCTCCATGAGATGATCAAGTTGTTCCTCTGGCTGTCGCGGGAGTTGAGAGAAGAGCATTTGTGAAAGCTTCAACGTAAGTCCTTTGAGGTGGTGGAGTAGACACTGGAGGTGCAGACGGAACTGATGGAGCTGCGGTAGGTGCTGATGAAGAAGGCCTCGTCTCTGGAGCTGGCACTATAGGAGTTCTGGCCTGAGTCTTGAACTGGGTGCTGGTCCTGAGAGATGGACTTTCATCATCATCAGAATCTAAAGTATGAGGAATGGGAACTGCATCCACTTCCTTGTTGAGCTCATCCATAGTCTTTGCCAGCCCATCCACTTTGTTGTTCAATGTGGTAAACCTGTCCTCCACAATTCTCACAAGACTCCCCTAATTAAGTAGGATGGTCTTGATGTCCTTCTACATGCCCTGAATGGTGCTAAGTAGAAGATCCATTTGCTCACTCTTGGTCCTTGGCACCTGAGCACTAGTGGCTCCGGCTGCCTTAGCCTCTGCCTGTGCAGTAGATAGAGTGGGATGACTGGGATCCATCACCACAACATTGTCCTTGAAATCTGGCTGGAGTGGCATATGCGGACGATTAAGTGCATACACATTCTTCTCAAGCTTAGAGTTAATGAGCATCTGAATGTATGGTGCATATTCACATGATCTCTTACTCAACATCTCTAGAAGTAGAAGTCTTATTCTTTGCTGCAAGAGGTATGTGTCTGGTGGTCTTCTTGGATTTGGGAGCAACTGGCTTCTTCGGTGTAGACTGCTTGCTCTTGGATGGAGTTTTCTTGGGTATAGCATCTCCAAGAAGCTTCTTCTTCTTGGAAGGAAGAGCTTGGGCAGCTAGCTCTACTTCCACTTCCTCCTCCTTAGCATCAGTTGGGTCCTCATACATGGAAGTGGGTGATATGTCTCCAACGTATCTATAATTTTTGCTTGTTCCGTGCTGTTATATTATCAATCTTGGATGTTTTACAATCATTTTATAACAACTTTATATCATTTTTTTGGGACTAACCACTTGACATAGTGCCAAAGTGCCAGTTGTTGTTTTTTCTTGTTTTTTACTTTCCAGAAAATCAGTACCAAATGGAGCCCAAACACTGTGGGGATATTTGGAGAATTTTTATGGACCAGAAGAGCCAAGATGGTCAAAATATCACCAGAAGAGGGGGCCCAGGGTGGCCATCCTCCACTAGGGCGCACCAGAGGCCCCTGGCATAGCCTCGTAGAGTGTGGGCACCTCGGGACTTCCCCCAACAAACTATCGAGCCTATAAATTCCTAGAATATCAGAAAATCCTAGGGAAGTCGACTAAACACAATTCCAGCCGCCGCAAGTTCCAGAACCTCGAGATCCAATCTAAAACCATCACAAAGGGGTTCATCTTCTTCATAGGTGCCTCTCCGATGATGCGTGAGTAGTCTACCATATACCTATGGGTCCATAGGTAGTAGCTAGATGGATTCCTCTCTCTCTATGATTCTCAATACAATGGTCTATTGGGTATCTATTTGATGTAATGACTTTTGCAGTGTGTTTGTTGGGATCCAATGAATTTTGAGTTCATGATTAGTTTCTATCCATGAATATGATTTGAGTCTTCTTGGATCTCTTATCTGCATGATTACTTATAGCCTTGTATTTCTTCTTCGAATCTTTGGTTTAGTTAGGCCAACTAGATCGATTTTTCTTGCCATGGGAAGAGGTGCGTTGTGATGTGTTTGATCTTGCGGTGTTCTTTCCCACTGACAGAAGGGGCAGCAGGACACGCATGTATCGTTACCATTAAGGATAACAAGATGGGGTCTATTCCTACATGAATAGATCTTGCCTACATCATGTCACTGTTCTTATTGCATTACTCTATTTTCCCATGAACTTAATACACTAGATGCATGCTGCGTAGCGGTAGATGTGTGGAGTAATAGAAGTAGATGCAGAATTGTTTCGGTCTACTTATCTTGGACATGATGCCTATATAATGATCATTGCCTGGATATCGTCATGATTATTTGATCTTTTATCAATTGTCAAACAGTAATTTGTTCACCCACCATGCGCTATACTCATGAGAGAAGCCACTAGTGAAACCTACGGCCCCTGGGTCTACGTTTCCAACATATTGCTTTCCAATCTACTATTTGCATATTTTGTTTTCATATCTATTAATCCAAAAAAATCAAAAATACCTTGTTGCACTTTTTATTTATTTATTTTAGTTTGCATTCTTGCGAGATCTGTTTGCCAAAACTATCATTACCTAATCTATCTTATTACCGTAGAGAGCTTGACAACCTCTCTTTAGCGTCAGGCTGCAAGTATTTGTTATTTGTGTGCAGGTGTTGTTTACGTGGGTGCATGATTGATAACCCATAAGTATAGGGGATCACAAAAAAAATTGAGGTAGAGTATTCAGCCCAAATTTATTGATTCGACACAAGGGGAGCCAAAGAATGTTCTCAAGTATTAGCAGCAGAGTTGTCAATTCAACCACACCTGAAAGGCGTAATATCTGTAGCAAAATATTTAGTAGCAAAGTAGTATGAAGTAACGGTAATGATGGATAAAGTGATAGTAGCAGTTTTGTAGTGATTGTAACAGTGATAGATAATTATGTCGGATGGCATTCATCATGCAACAATTATAACCTAGGGTGACACAGAACTAGCTCCAATTCATCAATGTAATGTAGGCATGTATTTCGTATATAGTCATACGTGCTTATGGAAAAGAACTTGCATGACATCTTTTGTCCTACCCTCCCGTGGCAACGGGGTCCTAATGGAAACTAAGGGATATTAAGGCCTCCTTTTAATAGAGAACCAGACCAAAGCATTAGCTAGAGAATACATGAACTCCTCAAACTACGGGAATCACCGGAAAGAATCCCAATTATTGTCACCTTGGGGTATGCGGATCATAACACATAATAGGTGTCTACAACTTGCAAGATAGGATCAAGAACACATATATATCCATGGAAACATAACAAGTTCAGATCTGAAATCATGGCACTCGGGCCCTAGTGACAAGCATTAAGCATAGCAAAGTCATAGCAACATCAATCTCAGAACATAGTGGATAATAGGGATCAAACCCTAACAAAACTAACTCGATTACATGGTAAATCTCATCCAACCCATCACCGTCCAGCAAGTATAAGATGGAATTACTCATGCATGGCGGTGAGCATCATGAAATTGGTGATGGAGGATGGTTGGTGATGACGACAACATCAATTTCCCCTCTCCAGAGCCTAGAACGAACTCCAGATCTGTCCTCTCGAGGAAGAACAGGAGGTGGCGGCGGCTTCGTATCGTGAAACGCGGTGACCTCTTCTCTTCTATTTTTTTCTCCACGAATGTGAATATATAGATTTAGAATTAGGCTCGAAGGAGGTCTATGGGATAACCTCCTCATCCGGCACAAAATATGAATCCTCCTCATCTGAGTTCAGCTTCTTCCTTGCCCTGGTGGTAGCCTTGGGCAACCCATGGGAGCTAGGGGTGCCTCGATCGTGTAAAGAAGATGAGCTAGCATTTGGGCTAGTGCTTGAGCTCATGTCCACATCTCTATCTCTGTAATCATTCAGGTTGTCCTCAGATCCTGACATGCTGACCCTGTGAATAAAATATAGAAGAGCAAAGGGGTTGAGCATCACAAAACACAAACTGATTTCTCAAATTTGAACTTAGAATCTTAAGTTTAAACTTCAGCATAGGGGATTTCGGTTCCATTGAGTCCAGATTTTTTGAGCCACCGAGACAGACAACTTGCCTTAACAGAGACTTGGCAGTCTTCTCGGTTTCACCGAAAAGAACCACTCGGTCTCACTGAAGCTGTTCTTGGTAACCCAAATACTAAAATCGGTATGACCGATTTTTATGACTCGGTGACACCGAGATTCAATCTGCGGACGGTTAAACCTAAAAATCCGTAGTTCTCTAATCTAATGGAGTTTCTTGAGGATGGAGGTTTGTGCATACGGTGGGAAGATAATGGAATGAATTCTATTGCACATGAATTAGACGAGGAGTGCAAAGAATTTTGAGGTAGTTACCCTAACCTGGCGATGACCTCTCTACGGCGGCGGCAACGGGGATGATTTCCGTCAACGGCGAAGACTTCCCATGGTGCGGACACACGGCAGCAAGGGGAGAAGTCCGTAGACGTGAATGACAACTAGGGTTTGCGGGGACCATGATTATGATGAAGTGAATTTCAAAAACCTGTTCCATAGAGTATAAGTACCCGTAGTTGTTGGTGACACCGGTTCTAAAATATTGGTGCCACCAAGTTCTCTACTCGGTTGACAGGGAAACTCGATGAAGCCGAGATTATGGAATCGGTGCTACTGACATGAAAAATCCAAATCAACCCTAGGCTTCGGTGGAACCAAGATTTTGAGGTTGGTTACACCGAGATGCACTCGGGAGGTTTTGGAAGTTAGCTCTTAACGAAATGGAACTCCGAGTGCTCCTCACATAGAGTGTTTGAGAAGTGCTTGCTCATATTTTGTGATGTGGCATGAAAAGAATTTGAGACGAGAAAGCATAGATAGCTAGAGAGGGGTCCTAGGCATTCTTGTATATCCAATTGGCCAAATAAAATATAAGATCCAAATAACAACAATTGGATATCCTTTAATGGTAAACGATATGCATACCAACATGTTCACACAATAAGATGTCAAGTGAAATATGGCAAACATGCAAAACCACTCTAGTATCTACCAAGCACTTTGGCGATGACCGAGTCATCTATATATGAGTATATTGACTTAGGAACCAAGTAAGAATACTTGATCATAGGTCATACTCATTGTTAAGCATAAGTAGGTTACCACTTTTACATAAAGCATTTAATGTGTTCGCATCTTTAAGAGATGCTTTAACTCAAGTCTTAGAGTAAAGCTCCCCCTTGATGTGACATCCCCCCTAAGAGGGATAAACTAACCTTGGGTGTAGAAGACTTCATGTGGGTGATGTAATGGTGGATGCTCATAGTTGATGAAGATCATCTTGAGTTGGGAGCAATCCTCGTTGTTTCCTACTCTTCTCACCTACATGGGTTAGTCTCATACAAGAGACGAATACAAGGATATATATGGACATGGAGTGCAAAGCATACATGATGATGTCCATGGATTCATTAGTTACCTTGTCCCTTGATTACCTTTTAGGGAATGTGTGACTCCTTGAATTATTGCATAAAGTTGATGTTGATTGCAAATAGTCCTTCACAAAAATGAATGTGAGTGAATTTTGTTGGCGGAGTCACCCCTTAAGAACCTCTCTAGTTCTTCTTCTTCTAATCCACATCAACTTGATGTGAATCCTAGGAGTTGAAGTAGCACTTATAGAAGTTGAGCTTGTATTAGCCTTGGGAACCCACTTGACCATGGCTTGGGATTCATCTTCATATAAGTCAATCTCCTCTTGAAGCTTGTCCTTGCCCTTGAGCTTGGGGTCTTGTGGTGGAAGGTCATCTTGAGCTTTTGTTCCCTTAGGAAGAGTATGTTCTTACTTCTCCTTCTGGGGAACAAACATTGTCTTGGGGTATTGACCTTATTCCCATTCAACTCCATTAGCGTTGAAGTAGCCAATGCCATGGTTCTTCTAGTATCCTCCATGCTTGCGTACAATTTCCTCAAATTGCTTACATCTGGCAACACTTTTTGTCGGGGCACTGATGCGCTCGATCACCTATGGGGTCGTAAGCCCCTTAGTGGTTCGGCAGGGGCGAGGTAACATGCACAAAGAGCGGAGATGGTGAGACATCACAACAATCGGGACGCCGGTGTTTTACCCAGGTTTGATCCTTTGTAAAGCGTAAAAACCTACTCCTGCTTTGGTGGATTGATCAGAGGAACACGAAGAACACACAGCGCTCAAAGCCGGCAAGGCTTGCCTTCGGGGGAGCTGCTATGTGAGTACAAGTGTCCAAATGTCTGAATCTTTAGCTAGGTCGCCTCGGGCCTCCTTTTATATCTCAAGGGGCAATCTCGATGGCAAAATAGACATTGTCTGATGATTAGATAATTAATCATGCTATCATACCTAACTTTGGCAGTTAGGGAAAAATGCCATAAATGCAGTCTAGGTGGCGTCCGGGGATGCATCCCTGGCAGGCTTCTACCATCGCTCTAGCTAACTATCGCACCACATCTTGACACACGTCTGTGTTGGGGAACATTGCATGGGAAACAAAAAATTCCCTACGCACACGCAAGATCTATCCATAGTGATGAGCATCTACGAGAGGGGGAGTGGATCTACATACCCTTGTAGATCGCTAAGCGGGAAGCGTTAGGAAATGCGGTTGATGTAGTCAAACGTCTTCGCAATCCAAATCGCTGAGCGTCCCACGATCACATCATGATCCTTCATGTTATCCAATCACGACCCGTCCCGCGATCTCATCATGATCCGTCCCGCGATCTCATCACAACCGTCTCGCGATCTTGATCACGGTCCTTCCGATCTAGCGCCGAACGGACGGCACCTCCGTGTTCAGCACATGCACAACTCGATGACGATCTCCACCTTCTTGATCCAGCAAGAGGGAGCATAGAGGTAGACGAGTTCTCCGGCAGCGCTACGGTGTTGCAGCGATGGTCGTGGAGTAATTCCAGCAGTGCTTCGCCTAAGCACCGTTGAAACCGATCTAGAAGAGGAACTACGAACTAGAGGAGAGGCAGCACGTGGCTTAGGGTTTCTTGATGTGTTCCAAGTGCTAGCCCCGTCCCTTTATTTATATGCTGAGCCGTGGGGTCAAAACTTGGAGAAAAATCCTCCTCAAGGTCGGTTTGCCCGCAAGGCAAGAGTCCTCCTTGGACTCCAGGACCAGACACCAAGGTCCTCGGCATCTGGCCCCAGACGCCAGGGTCCCTGGCGTCTGGCCCCTGGCCTCCGCAAAACACCTTTTGCACCTTCCTAAAGCCTCATGGGCTTTGCCCCTTGGTCCAAATAAAGTGTCCTTGTACCCCGAACATTTCGGGAAACATCCGAAACTATTTCCGGTGAATTCCGGAACCCTTCCGGAGACCAAACACTATTATCCCATATATCAATCTTTACCTCCGGACAATTATGGAGCTCCTCGTGACGTCCGGGATCTCATCCGGGACTCCGAACATCCTTTGGTCACCACCATACATAACTCTATACTACCGAAACGTCACTGAACCTTAAGTGTGCGAACCCTGCGGGTTCGAGAACTATGTAGAGATGACCGAGACACCTCTACGTCAATAACCAATAGCGGGACCTGGATGCCCATATTCGTTCCTACATATTCTATGAAGATCTTTATCGGTCGAACCTCTATGTCAAGGATTTAGTTAATCCTGTATGTTGTTCCCTTTGTTCTTCGGTATGTTACTTAGTTGAGATTCAATCGTCGGTATCTGTATATATCTAGTTCAACCTCGTTACCGGCAAGTCTCTTTACTCGTTCCGTAATACAAGATCCCATGGCTAACACTTAGTCACATTGCTTGCAAGGCTTATTGTGATGTTGTATTACCGAGTGGGCCCTAAGATACCTCTCCGTCACACGGAGTAACAAATCCCAGTCTTGATCCATGCCAACCCAATAGACACCCTCGGAGATACATGTAGAGCACCTTTATAGTCACCCAGTTATGTTGCGACGTTTGATACACACAAGGTACTCCTCCGGTGTCAGTGGGTTGTATGATCTCATGGTCATAGGAACATATACTTGACATGCAGAAAACAGTAGTAATAAACTGACACGATCATATGCTACGTTTGTAGTTTGGGTCTTGTCCATCACATCATTCTCCTAATGATGTGACCCTGTTATCAAATGACATCTCATGTCCATGGCTAGGAAACCTTAACCATCTTTGGTCAACGAGCTAGTCCATCAGAGGCATACTAGGGACATGGTGTTGTTTATGTATCCACACATGTATCTGAGTTTCCGATCAATACAATTATAGCATGGATAATAAAGGATTATCATGAACAAGGAAATGTGATAATAACCAATTTATTATTGCCTCTAGGGCATATTTCCAATAGTCTCCCACTTGCACTAGAGTTAATAATCTAGTTCACATCACCATGTGATTCGCATTGTTATGAATCTAACACCCAATGAGTTCTGGGGATCGATCATGCTTTGCATGTGAGAGAGGTCTTTTAGTCAACGGGTTTGCGACATTCAGATCCGTGTGTACTTTGCAAATATCTATGTCATATTGTAGACACTGCTACCACACTCCACTTGGAGCTATTCCAAATGGCTACTCCATTATATGTATATAGATTGCTACTAAGAGTCATCCAGATTGGTACTAACTATTTACGATGAACTCTTTATCACCTCCATAATCGAGAAACATTTCCTTAGTCTTTTAGTCACTAAGGATAATCTTGACCGCTATCCAATGATGTCACGCCCAAGATACGGTCCTATCCTTATTTGGGCACGAGGGCCTCGATAGGGATAGAAGCGCATCTCAATGCGTTCACAAGAATGGATATCATTACAAGTACATGTACAGAAGAGATGAGTATATGGAATTGGCTTACACTCGCCACAAGCTACATCAGAGTCACATCAATGCAATACATCTCAAACATCATACATAAGAGTAGGGTCCGACTACGGACGAAATCAAACAATAAAATGACATCCATCCTTGCTATCCCAGGCTGCCACCTGGAACCCATCCAAGATTGATGAAGAAGAAGAAGAAGAACTCCAAATCAAATCAAGCAACACGCTCACGTCAAATCATCGCATTACCTGTACCTGCAACTGTTGTTGTAGTAATTTGTGAGCCACAGGGACTCAGCAATCTCATTCCAAGGGTATCAAGACTATTAAAGCTTAATAGGTGAGTCATGGTTAACTGGTGAGGGTGCAGCAAGCGACTAAGCATTTATTTGAGTGGCTAACTTACGAGTACAGAAAGTAAAGTATGGTGGTCTACGCATAACGGACGAGAACTAGGAATGATCACTAACTGATCCTGAACACCTACTTACATCAAACATAACCCCACCGTGTTCTCTTTCGGATAAGGACTCACGAGAAGAGACAGTCACGGTTACGCACACAGTTGGTGTATTTTATTAGAGTTTACTTCAAGTTTGCTATGACCGGGTGTTAAACAAAATATCCAAGTTTGCCACATAACCGCGGGCACGGCTTCTCGAAAAGATTTAACCCTGCAGGGGTGCTCCAACTCATCCGTCATAAATTAACCACACACAGCGAGAATAACCTCAACCACGGATCTCGTGATCTTCCTAGGCAATTCCAAAGGAAATCCAGCACCTCGAGATAGCCCAAAGAATAATCGGAATTCCTCACTCAAGACGTTCGAGAAAGGTAAAACAAATCCAGCAAGGCCGCCCGACGTGTCGACGAACCCGATAGGAGTCGTGTATCTCATTCTCAGGACACGACATATGGGACTAGCTACAGGTAAAACCAATCCTCAAGTTGCCTCGAGGCGGCCCCATAGGTAGCCCAGTTTGGACCAACACTCATGAGGAGCACTGGCCGTTTGGACCAACACTCATGAGGAGCTCTGGCCCGGGTTGTTAATTAATTATCCACGGGGTCCAGAAAATCCCCTATGCAAGTTCATTAATTATTAGGCAAATGTAGTACCAATGTTGGGCCTTGCTAGACAAGCTTTATTCTCACCCGAAAATCAAGGGGGTCCCCATAACAACCCCGAGCATGTTAGGAGCGCTCAATTATGGAACATAACACCAGTTCGCAAGTAACTAGGGGCAGCAAGAGTGGAAAAAAACACCGAGCAAAAGGCCAAGCCTTCCACCTTTACCAAGTATATATGTGCATTAAATTAAATTGCAGCAATATTGTGATATAACAAAAGAATGTCCATGTTGGCACATGGAAGCAATTGCACCTACAACTAGAAACGCTATAAGAAGGGCTGAGCAAGCGGTAACATAGCCAAACAAAGGTTTGCTGGGATGTGGACGGGTTAGAGGCTTTTCATGGCAATGTTGGGAGGCTTGTCAAACAGGTGGTAGGTAGCGCGACATAGCGATATAAAGACGAGATAACTAGCATGGAAATGATAGTAATGGTATCCAAGGAAATGAGTCATCTTGCCTGAGATCCCGCTCGGAAGAAGAACGAGTCCATGAAGAAGACGAACCAACGAAGTCGAACGAATCCTCACACTCCGAACGCTTTCGGAACTCTATCGAGAAGGAACAATCCAAAAACAACAATCAACACAAGATACACCACAACATATGCAAAACACGATGCACAAATAAATATGATGCATGTCTGGTTTAATATGCAATGCATGACAATTTACAACAATCAAATACTACACATTAAGTGAAGCTCAATATGCAACGAGTTGCATATTGACCAAAACTCCACGTTCGAATTATTTAGTTCACTCCCGTTAGGTACACGACAATATTAAATGTTGTTAGGCATGGCAAGAGGTGAAGCATAAGTAACTATCTATCTAGGCATCTTAAATGAGGCCGGAAACAACTTATAGCATTTCCGAAATGACCTCACATGATAATTTCGATTGGTCCAGATCTGAACTAATCATATTTTTATATTTTTTAAACAGCAGAATAAAGCATACCATGTTATTCTACACGTCATTCTAGTCGATTTACATATATAGAACATTTCAAACGGAGCTACGGTCTAAAAGATATGAGCAACACAAGATGCACATGTCATGAATGCAAATGCATGACAAACACAATCACAAACATTTCAAATCATAAATGCAGCAAGTTATTATGAAATTACATGAGATTCTAAGCAAGTTTCATATATGGAATGTCCAAGACGGAGCTACGTTCCAACCACAATCATCAAAACAAGTTTTAGTTGAAATCTGCCAAAACAGCAACATAGCATTTTGCACGCATGAAAACATCAAGCTACAAGCTTCTAAAATGAACAAACTAAGCATGGGGCAGTAGTATGCAACATCCACTTCATTTCATCTTCACATAACATAAACAAAACATGCATGGATCACATGGTAGAAAGCTCACAAGAAGGCTACTTGAAAACAGTTTCAGACTTAGTGACTAACAGTTTTTGACAGTGCAGTTTTTATCACGAAGGCATATTGACAGCAGCGAAACTATATGCTACAGGGCATATTATGGAACGAAACTTAACAACATACTAAAGGACAATATCAACTACAAATAACTCCATTACACCTACCACAAAAGAGTTCTAGATCACTAGGAAATCACATGGCAAGACAGCAACAAAATATAACAGATTCCAGACTTAGAACATTTTTGGACCCTCAAAACAACAGAATTATAGCAAATTGACAACAAGAAAACAACACCTAAACATGCATTTCTATGACAAGTAAAATGTCCATGGGCTAGGACACATATCAAAGAGCATTTCTCATGTTAAAATTAATTCATATCATGCACGGATTAAATCACACGAAAATGACAAAAGGGCATCACGGTATAAATGACATGCACACAAAATGCTCAAATGGCAAAACTAAATGCACAGATAATTCCTATGGATTTTTCTACCCCGAAAACATATATAATATGTATAGGTTCATGTGGAAAATTAATCACAATTAATTATGCGAGTATTAGGCCTAATCACGTTATAGCAATTTGTTAAAGCAAATAATATGAAAACATCATGCCAACATTTATCTCATGCATGAAAATGCGATGACAAAGGGATGAACATTTTTAATATGTGATTTTATTAATTTCGAAGCACGGTTAATTAATGATGATAATGCAATTAAATGCAATTCTGCAAAATGACAAGTTAAATACTTTAGACATGGGTGCAAATCACATATTATTAATCTACGTTTAGTTCTAAGCAAATTTCATGTTTAAATTATTTAAATCCGATGCACGGTTTAGTTTCTATAACGTTTTTAAATATGCGAAATCAATAAGAAAACAAAAGGGGGGGTTGTTGGCTCACCAGAGTGGCCCATGGGCCGGCTCGGTGGGAGGCTGGCGCTGGGAGGCTGCTGGGCCGAGGACGCGGCCCACGAGGGCGCAGCCAGCGGTCAATGGGCGCGGGCGAGCTCGATCCCGAGCGGATCCATGGCGGCGGCGCGGGATCTCCGGCGAGGGCGGCGAGGCCAGGCGGCGGAGGTGGCCGAGATCAGCGGATCCGGCCGCGGGGAGCCCGTTCCCGGCGGCGAGAGGCCCTGGCGGGGAGGGGCAGGGTGGCGGCAGATGCGGCCGGCAGATGCGGCCGGCAGCGGCGACCTGCGGGATGAGCGGCAGCAAGGGTGAGGCGCACGGGGATAGGAAGGAGAAGGAGGAAAGGAGAGGAGAGGGCCGGCGACGACCAGCGGCGGCTCCGGCGAGCACGCTCCGGCGAGGCCGGTGGAGCTGCGGGACGTCATGGGAGAGCTCGAGGAGCTCGGGAATAGCGGGATCCGGTCCCGGATGGGCTCGAACGGGCCCAGATGGGCTCGGGCGGGCTAGCGGCTGGAGGAGGGAGAAGGGGCTGCAGTTTGGCACGCGGAACAAGGTGGAGCTAGGGTTAGGGGTCCTATATATAGGTTTAGGGGCTAGGGTTAGCTGACGTTGTCCGTTTTCGGACCGTCGGGTGTCGACTCGACGGACCAGAAGCGGAGAGGGGCTACGGTGGCTGTGCAGATGGTCTAGGTGGGGAAGAGAGAGAATGGTGACCCACGGCACAAAGGTTTAAAAACACCGACACGTCTGATAATAAAACGATAACCTCATTGCTACGACTGTCCGACGGGGTATGTAACGAACTCGGAACGCAACAAAATTCGACGGGCGGTCTACCTATAATATAACAAGACCGCACGTCAAGTTTCAACTCAAACCGAAAATATTTTTGCGCGCACTTAAAAACGGTTTTATTTAAATGGTGTCGCGGGCGCGTGCGTGTGTGGTTGGACTCGAAACGGGCAACGGCAAGAACGAAGAGAACCGACGACTATGAACGGATGCGAGTTTTCGACAACGGGTGACGATGCTATGCAGATGATGCGAATGATGCGATGATGAATGCGACAACCAGACGAACACATGACGAGAACGGAAATAAAAGGGGAATCTTCTGGAAACTTCTGGAGCGTCGGTTCCGGGCTGTCACAACTCTCCTCCACTACACGAGGATCTCGTCCCGAGATCTAGAATGAAAAAGGGGAAGAGAAAGAGCAAGAGGTAAAACTTAGTTGCTTCTCTGACAAACGAGTGAAACCAATGATCATGAAAGATGCAAGGGGATGAAGAATGAGGAACAGCAAGAATTCACAAGAAATTTCGGCAGCACTTCGGTAGGAAAGAGAGGAAAATTTAGATATGATGGAAAGAAATTGAAAGAGACACCAAACTTTGGTTGGATTAGAATCAAAACTTCATAAGATGGAAGGATCAAGAAAAGATTTGACAGCACCCCAGTTAAATGAATAAGCAAGAAAGAACCTGATCCTGAAGAGGCGAGATGAACAAGACGATGGATTGAAGAGAGCAACAGCACTTTGCCTCCGGAACAAAAGAATAGAATTTAGATCTTGAAGAGAAGAGAACTGAGAACAAATGGCAACTTCTAGCACCAATGAATTGAAAAGCTTGGTTGAACGGAGTTGATAGGGAATCAACAATGAAAGAATTAGCTTGTTATGGTCTTACGGAAAACAACTCAAAATTATGAGGTGACAACCTGCCACAACCGAAACAATTGATTGCTTGAGAGAAACAAGATATGCAAAACTTCTTTCGCCAAGAAGAGTAGGAGGAAACTTGGATCATTTATGACACCACGATAGCAACAATCCTCAGTAATTGCTTTAGGTGAAATCCAACCCAAGATAACTCCGAGAAAACAAGATGGGTTTACTTATCTTATTCTTGACAGTTTTACCTGCGAGACTCCTCATAATCAAGAACTTAATAACACCATCTCAAAATACAATGGATAAGGAATTGAACTTAGAAGACCAAGATAAAGAACACTTGAGCACCTCCAACAAGAATCTTGAAGAACACTTGAAAAAGAAAGAAATATTGATCAACCACCATGAAGAACCTCCGGAAGAACTCTGAAACGAAAGGATGATAGAAAAGTATTGAAGGTTCACAAAGAACAAGATTGAGGCCTTGCTATGAATTAGATGAAGCTTAGCGACAAGATACTTGAGAAAAAACTAGGAACTCCAGAAAAGAAAGATGACCACTTGGGATCAAGAATTAGATAACATGACAACTCCGGAAGAAGGATTGAATCATTTGGATGAAACAAGAACAAGAATTATGATATGACTATCCTTCATCAAGTTAAATTGATGACAAACAATGGATTTCACACATCACTTATTCTTCTTGAAAAGAATGGAGAGAGAGATAGCTCACAACTTGAACAAGTCTTGCATGAGAACACCGGAAATAATTCACAATGAAAAGGATACTACAAATGAATGATATAACATGAGAACGAAAAGAGCATGATCCGCCTAATAGAAAACTTAAACGAGGCACCGGAAAGAATTAGAAACTAAAGAGGACACATGAGAATGAAAAGATCCAGATTTGCCTAATAGAAACTAAAAAAGGCACCGGAATAATTGAGATACGAACGAAGGGACAACAATTAAGAAGAATTTGAGAACGAAAGTTGAAAGCTGAGAACTAAGAAATCTTCTGAAATGATGGCCTACGGAGGATCGAGAAATGAAAACATTTCTGAATGCACCAGATAGATATGGGAGAAATAACTCATGATCAAAACAATGAGATGATAACAACAGCCTGAAACCAAGAATCTTTAAGAGAATGAGCAAAGATTAAGAGAAACACTCCTTCGGTCTTCAATGTAGAGAATGATGACGAGAAACAACACCATGAATTACTGAGAAACTCCGGAATAATGAATAAAGAAAAGGTTGGGCCAACAATGAAAATGATTTAGAAGCGATCTTCAAGAAGGCATATGACTGATGAAATTCATTCTTACGTCATATTAAAAGAACTTGAGAACATCTCCGGAAAGAATAGAAGAGTCAGGTAGGATCCTGGGAAAAACACATGTGGGTTATGGGCCCACTCAAAAGAAACCACAGTTGAAACAATTGATTAAAAGAGAGATTGCACTGGTACAAATTAAGAACTTGATGATAAGAGACCCTTGAATAATTTAAAGGACACGAATGAAAATGAATGTCTTCTCAAATATTTTCAACACTCCGGATAGAATAGAGAGGGATGAATAAACAAGAGAGGCTTGATAAAGAATTTCCAACATGGGAGAGGAAATGGAGAATGAAAATGATATGATGAACACCAAGAAGTTGAATTGAATCCACCGAAAAAGAAAACAAAGATGAATACCAATAAATGATAACTTGAGCACTGAGCATCTTCATAAAGAATCACCGGAGAAGAATAACAATGAGAACAAGGAATATGATGATAGATCTTGAAATGAAACTCTTGAGAATCTTCACAAAGAATCACTGGAAACAGGATAGAAGAAAAGATAGCGGAAGCATCACATGAACAGAAAAGGCACTTGGATGAGAATACAATCACTGAAGAAAAGGGCGGGAGGGTGGGGAAAAACAAGAAAACTTGGAACAGATGAGACAACTCCGGAACGAAATGAGGATTGATCTTGCAAATACTGGATATAATAGAATTATCTTGAAGAGAAGCACACCGGTAGGAAAAGAATTGATATGATAACTAGATTAAGCAAAGAATTAGCAATCCCGCAGAAATATGAGAACACTACTTAGCAAGATATGAATTCACCACTTGACATCGAAGCAACTCGAATTACCATATTCAAAACAAAACAAAGGATAAGGCTTATGAAACAAGCCAGAACAAATGCATACCCGCTATGTACTTGTTGGAAAGATAATCCTAGGTACCTACTTGAATTCCGACCTAAGAACTTCTGAAAACTTTCTTGTTTATGCGATTCGGGTTGCGGACCCAGGAACCTACCCTACGCAATCAGCTGCAACTGCATCCGCAACCTTCCACACCATAATTCAAGAAATTTCGCAATCTCGTCTAAACTCGAATCCTCGAACTCACAACGATACTAAACCATGGTGGTACCCCGGACGCCTCCCCAGTACTGGGTGACTCCGACCTTATCTCACCACGATAAGTATTGAAGCAATTTCGAACATCCTCCGTCCTGAGGTACTAAGAAAACGGAATGATAACAATGTGTCAAGAATCCCTCGGAGCTCGACTCCCCGGAAGAAATCAAGTCAGACAGGAGGCACCAAGAGAGAACTCCGTCACATCGGCATCATATAGTTTCCAAAATACCCGCGTCATCCTAAAAAAAATTTGAGCGAGAAGAGGAGTAGAATCAAAATTCCTAAGTCGAAATTCCTCACCAGAGCATAGAAGAGGAGTAAAAAGAATCCTACTCTCTGATATAACTAGACGCAAAACAGTTTTTCACTAGACTCGACTCGGCCAAGTTCGATCAATCACGGGGGCTCCTAGGTCGGTACACGCTCTGATACCAACTTGTCACGCCCAATATGCGGTCCTATCCTTATCTGGGCACGAGGGCCTCGACAGGGATAGAAGCGCATCTCGATGCGTTCGCAAGAATGGATGTCATTACAAGTACATGTACAGAAGAGATGAGTATATGGAATTGGCTTACACTCGCCAGAAGCTACATCAGAGTCACATCAATGCAATACATCTCAAACATCATACATAAGAGCAGGGTCCGACTACGGATGAAATCAAACGATAAAATGACATCCATCCTTGTTATCCCAGGCTGCCGCCTGGAACCCATCCAAGATTGATGAAGAAGAAGAAGAACTCCAAATCAAATCAAGCAACGCGCTCACGTCAAATCATCGCATTACCTGTACCTGCAACTATTGTTGTAGTAATATGTGAGCCACAGGGACTCAGCAATCTCATTCCAAGGGTATCAAGACTATTAAAGCTTAATAGGTGAGTCATGGTTAAGTGGTGAGACTGCAGCAAGCGACTAAGAATTTATTTGAGTGGCTAACTTATGAGTACAGAAAGTAAAGTATGGTGGTCTAGCATAACGGACGAGAACTAGAAATGATCACTAACTGATCCTGAACACCTACTTACGTCAAACATAACCCCACCATGTTCTCTTTCGGATAAGGACTCACGAGAAGAGACAGTCACGGTTACGCACACAGTTGGTGTATTTTATTAGAGTTTACTTCAAGTTTGCTATGACCGGGTGTTAAACAAAATATCCAAGTTTGCCACATAACCGCGGGCACGGCTTCTCGAAAAGATTTAACCCTGCAGGGGTGCTCCAACTCATCCATCATAAAATAACCACACACAGCGGGAATAACCTCAACCACGGATCTCGTGATCTTCCTAGGCAATTCCAAAGTAAATCCAACACCTCGAGATAGCCCAAAGAATAATCGGAATTCCTCACTCAAGACGTTCGAGAAAGGTAAAACAAATCCAGCAAGGCCGCCCGACGTGTCAACGAACCCGATAGGAGTCGCGCATCTCGTTCTCAGGACACGATAGATGGGACTAGCTACAGGAAAAACCAATCCTCAAGTTGCCTCGAGGCGGCCCCGCAGGTAGCCCAGTTTGAACCAACACTCATGAGGAGCACTGGCTCGGGTTGTTAATTAATTGTCCATGGGGTCCGAAAAATCCCCTATGCAAGTTCATTAATTATTAGGCAAATGTAGTACCAATGTCGAGCCTTGCCAGAAAAGCTTTATTCTCACCCGAAAATCAAGGGGGTCCCCATAACAACCCCGAGCATGTTAGGAGCGCTCAATTATGGAACATAACACCGGTTCACAAGTAACTAGGGGTGTCAAGAGTGGAACAAAACACCGAGCAATAGGCCAAGACTTCCACCTTTACCAAGTATATATGTGCATTAAATTAAATTGCAGCAATATTGTGATATAACAAAAGAATGTCCATGTTGGCACATGGAAGCAATTGCACCTGCAACTCGAAACGCTATTAGAAGGGCTGAGCAAGCGGTAACATAGCCAAACAAAGGTTTGCTGGGATGTGGAGGGGTTAGAGGCTTTTCATGGCAATGTTGGGAGGCTTGTCAAACAGGTGGTAGGCAGCGCGACATAGCGATATAAAGACGAGATAACTAGCATGGCAATGATAGTAATGGTATCCAAGGAAATGAGTCATCTTGCCTGAGATCCCGCTCGGAAGAAGAACGAGTCCATGAAGAAGATGAACCAACGAAGTCGAACGAATCATCACACTCCGAACGCTTTCGAAACTCTATCGAGAAGGAACAATCCAAAAACAACAATCAACACAAGATACACCACAACATATGCAAAACACGATGCACAAATAAATATGATGCATGTCCGGTTTAATATGCAATGCATGACAATTCACAACAATCAAATACTACACATTAAGTGAAGCTCAATATGCAACAAGTTGCATATTGACGAAACTCCATGTTTGAATTATTTAGTTCACTCCCGTTAGGTACACGACAATAGTAAATGTTGTTAGGCATGGCAAGAGGTCAAGCATAAGTAACTTTCTATCTGGGCATCTTAAATGAGGCCGGAAACAACTTATAGCATTTCCGGAATGACCTCACATGATAATTTCGAAATTGGTCCAGATCTGAACTAATCATCTTTTATATTTTTTAAATAGCAGAATAAAGCATACCATGTTATTCTACACGTCATTCTAGTCGATTTACATATATAGAACATCTCAAACGGAGCTACGGTCTAAAAGATATGAGCAACACAAGATGCACATGTCATGAATGCAAATGCATGACAAACACAATCACAAACATTTAAAATCATAAATGCAGCAAGTTATTATGAAATTACATGAGATTCTAAGAAAATTTCATATGTGGAATGTCCAAGATGGAGCTACCTTCCAACCACAATCATCAAAACAAGTTTTAGTTGAAATCTGCCAAAACAGCAACATAGCATTTTGCATGCATGAAAACATCGAGCTACAAGATTCTAAAATGCACAAACTAAGCATGGGGCAGTAGTATGCAACATCCACTTCATTTCATCTTCACATAACATAAACAAAACATGCATGGATCACATGGTAGAAAGCTCACAAGAAGGCTACTTGAAAACAGTTTCAGACTTGGTGACAATAACAGTTTTTGACAGTGCAGTTTTTATCATAAAGGTATATTGACAACAGTGAAACTATATGCTACAGGGCATATTATGGCATGAAACTTAAAAGCATACTAAAGGACAATATCAACTACAAATAACTCCATTACACCTACCACAAAAGAGTTCTAGATCACTATCAAATCACATGGCAAGATAGCAACAAAATATAACAGATTCCAGACTTGGAACATTTTTGGACTCTCAAAACAACAGAATTTTATAGCAAATTGACAACAAGAAAACAACACCTAAACATGCATTTCTATGACAAGTAAAATGTCCATGGGCTAGGACACATGTCAAAGAGCATTTCTCATGTTGAAAATTAATTCATATCATGCACGGATTAAATCACACGAAAATGACAAAAAGGCATCACGGTATAAATGACATGCACACAAAATGCTCAAATGGCAAAACTAAATGCACAGATAATTCCTATGGTTTTTCTACCCCGAAAACATATATAATATGTATAGGTTCATGTGGAAAATTAATCACAATTAATTATGCGAGTATTAGGCCTAATCACGTTATAGCAATTCGTTAAAGCAAATAATATGCAAACATCATGCCAACATTTATCTCATGCATGAAAATGTGATGACAAAGGGATGAACATTTTTAATATGTGATTTTATTAATTTCGAAGCACGGTTAATTAATGATGATAATGCAATTAAATCCAATTATGAAAAATGACAAGGTAAATACTTTAGACATGGGTGCAAATCACATATTCTTAATCTATGTTTAATTCTAAGCAAATTTCATGTTTAAATTATTCAAATCCGACGCACGGTTTAGTTTCTATAACGTTTTTAAATACGCGAAATCAATAAGAAAACAAAAAGGGGGGCTGCTGGCTCACCAGAGTGGCCCGTGGGCCGGCTCGGTGGGAGGCTGGTGCTGGGAGGCTGCTGGGCCGAGGATGCGGCCCACGTGGGCGCAGCCAGCGGTCAACGGGCGCGGGTGAGCTCGATCCCGAGCGGATCCATGGCGGCGGCACGGGATCTCCAGCGAGGGCGGCGAGGGCGGGCGGCGGGGTGGCCGGGATCGGTGGATCCGGCCGCAGGGAGCCCGTTCCCGGCAGCGAGAGACCCTGGCAGGGAGGGGCAGGGCGGCAGCAGATGCGGCCGGCAGCGGCGACCTGCGGGACGAGCAGCAGCGGGGGTGAGGCGCATGGGGAGAGGAAGGAGAAGGAGGAAAGCGGAGGAGGAGAAAGGAGAGGAGAGGGCCGGCGACGACCGGCGGCGGCTCCGGCGAGCACGCTCCGACGAGGCCGGTGGAGCTGCGGGACGTCATGGGAGAGCTCGGGGAGCTCGGGAACGGCGGGATCTGGGCCCGGATGGGCTCGAACGGGCCCAGATGGGCTCGGGAGGGCTGGCGGCTGGAGGAGGGAGAAGGGGCTGCAGTTTGGCACGCGGAACGAGGTGGAGCTAGGGTTAGGGGTCCTATATATAGGTTTAGGGGCTAGGGTTTGCTGACGCTGTCCGTTTTCGGACCATCGGGTGTCGACTCAACGGACCGGAAGCGGAGAGGGGCTGCGGTGGCTGTGCAGATGGTCTAGGTGGGGAAGAGAGAGAGAATGGTGACCCGTGGCACACAGGTTTAAAAACACCGACACGTCCAATAATAAAACGATGACCTCACTGCTACGACTGTCCGACGGGGTATCTAATGAACTCGGAACGCGACGAAATTCGACGGGCGGTCTACCTACAATATAACAAGACCGCATTTCAAGTTTCAACTCAAACCGAAAATATTTTTGCGTGCACTTAAAAACGGTTTTATTTAAATGGTGTCACGGGCGTGTGCATGTGTGGTTGGACTCGAAACGGGCAACGGCAAGAACGAAGAGAACCGGTGACTATGAACGGATGCGAGTTTTCGACAATGGGTGACGACGCTATGCAGATGATGCGAATGATGCGATGATGAATGCGACAACTAGACGAACACATGACGAGAACGGAAATAAAAGGGGAATCTTCTGGAAACTTCTGGAGCGTCGGTTCCGGGCTGTCACAAGTGATCCACTCTTGGATCACTCTTGTACCCTTTGATGAACTCATGGCAAGGCACGCACAGGTGCGGTACACGGCATGGCATACTATATAGAGCCTATGGCTAAAGCATAGCGGACGACCTTCGTCCTTTCTCTTTCTTCTGACGTGGTCGAGCTTTGAGTCTTACTCAACTTCACACCTTACAAATCAGGCAAGAACTCTTTCTCTGACTGGTCCATTTTGAACTCTTTCAAAATCTTGTCAAGGTATGTACTCATTGAAAGTCTCATCAAGCATCTTGATCTATCTATATAGATCTTGATGCTCAACAACTAGGTAGCTTTATCCAGGTCTTCCTTTGAAAAACTCTTTTCAAACAACTGTTTATGCTTTCTAGAAATTCTACATCATTTCTGATCAACAATATGTCATCCACATATGCTTATCAGAAACTCTATAGTGCTCCCACTCACTTTATTGTAAATACAAGTTTCTCATAAACTTTGTATAGACTCAAAAACTTTGATCACCTCATCAAAGTGTATATTCCAACTCCGAGATGTTTGCTCCATCCCGTAGAAGGATTGCTGGAGCTCGCACACCTTTTAGCATCCTTAGGACTAACAAAACCTTCTGGTTGTATCACTTACAACCTTTTCTCAAGTAAACTGTTAAGGAAATGATGTTTTGACATCCATCTGCCAGATTTCGTAATTGAAAAATGCAGCAACTGCTAACATAATTCCAAGAGACTTTAGCATCGCTACGTGTGAGAAAGTCTCATCGTAGTCAACTCCTTGAACTTGTTGGAAACTTCTTTGCGACAAGTTGAGCTTTATAAATGGTGACATTTACCATCAGCATCTGTCTTCATCTTAAAGGTCCATTCATACTCAACGACCTGCCGTCCAACAAGCAAGTCTACCAAAGTCTATACTTGGTTTTCATTCATGGATCCTTTCTCGGATTTCATGGCCTCTAACCATTTGTCAGAATCCGGGCCCATCATCGCTTCTCCATAGCTCATAGGCTCATCATTGTCCAACAACATGACCTCTAAGACAGGGTTGTCGTACCACTCATGAGCAGTACGTGTCCTTGTCAACCTACGAGGTTTGATAGAAACTTGATCTAAAGCTTCATGATCATCATCATTAACTTCCTCTTTAACTAACGTAGGATCCACAGAAACAATTTTCTACACTCTGCTACTCTCTGGTTGAAACAAAGGTTCAACAACCTCATCAAGTTCTATCTTCCTCCCACTCAATTCTTTCGAGAGAAACTCCTTCTCGAGAAAGGACCCATTTTTAGCAACAAACACTTTGCACTTGGATCTGAGATAGAAGGTATACCCAACTGTTCTTAGGGTATTCTCTGAAGATGCATTTGTCCGCTTTGGGTTCGAGCTCATTAGGTGAAAACCCTTTTCACATAAGCGTCGCAACCCCAAACATTAAGAAATGACAGCTTAGGTTTCTGCCAAACCATATGGTGTCATCTCAACGGATTTATATGATGCCCTATTAAAGTGAATGTTGTTGTCCCTAATGTATAACCCAAAACGATAGTGGTAAAACGATAAGATACATCATAATTCACACCATATCCAATAGAGCACGACTATGACGTTCGGACACACCATCACACTATGGTGTTCCAAGTGGCGTGAGTTGTCAAACAACTTTCACATTGTCTTAAGTTGTATATCAAACTTGTAACTCGGATATTCACCTCCACGATCATATTGCAGACATCTTATCTTCTCGTCATGATGATCTCAAACTTCACTCTGATTCTGCTTGAACTTTTCAAACAATTCAGACTTGTGTTTCATTAGGTAAATATACACTATATCTACTCAAATCATCAGTGAAGGTAAGAAAACAACGATATCCACCGCACGCTACAACACTCATTGGATTGCATACATCAACATGTATCATTTCCAATAAGTCACTTGCCCGCTCCATCAAACCGGAAAATGGGGTCCTTAGTCATCTTGCCCAAGAGGCATGGTTCGCATGTCTCAACCGATTTGAAATCGAATGAGTCCAAAGATCCATCAGCATGGAGTTTCTTCATGCGATTTATACCAATATGAAATTTAGCAATAGTGCCACAAGTATGTGGTACTATCATTATTAACTCTGCATCTTTTGGCATCAATGTTATGAACATGTGTATTACTACGATCAAGATCAACAAACCATTCTCATTGGGTGCATGACCATTGAAGGTATTATTCATGTAAACAGAATAACCATTATTCTCTAACTTAAATGAATAACCGTATTGCAATAAACACGATCTAATCATGTTCATTCTCAATGCAAACACCAAATAACATTTATTTAGGTTCGTCACTAATCCCGAAGCTAGAGAGAGCATGCGATGTTGATCACATTAAACTTGGAAACATTTCCAACACACATCATCACCTCACATTTAGCCAGTTTCTGTTTATTCCATAGCTTTTACTTCGAGTTACTATAATTTAGCAACCGAACCGGTATCCAATACCAAGGTTCTACTAGGAATACTAGCAAGGTACACATCAATAACACGTATATCAAATATACTTCTATCGATGTTGCCAGCCTTCTTATCTACCAAGTATCTAGGGTTGTTCCGCTTCAGCGACCACTCTCCTCATAATAGAAGCACTTAGTCTCGGGTTTGGGTTCAACTTTGGGTTGCTTCACTACAACAGAAACTGACTTGCCATCCATAAAGTTTCCCTCCTTGCCCTTGCCCTTCTCGAAACTAGTGGTTTTACTAACCATCAACACTTGATGATCCTTCTTGATTTCTACCTTCACGGTGTCAAACATCGCGAATAGCTCAGAGATCATCATTTCCATCCCTGGCATAATTATAGTTCATCACGAAGTTCTAGTAGCTTAGTGATGGTGACTCAGAGAACCGTACCAATCACTATCTTATCTGGAAGATCAACTCCCACTAGATTCAAGCGATTGTAGCACCCAGACAATCTGAGCACATGCTCAACGATTGAGCTATTCTCCTTCATCTTGCAGGCAAAGAATCTTGTTGGAGACCTCATATCTCACAACACGGGCACGAGCCTGAGATCCCAATTTCAGCTCTTAGAACATCTCATATGTTCCATGACGTTCAAAACGTTTTGAGCCTGAATTCTAAGCCGTAATGCATGAGGTGCTGAACTATCAAGTAGTCATCGGAACGTGCTTGTCAGATGTTCACAACACAAACAGACGATGGTAGAGGGGTTGGCACACTGAGTGGTGCATTAAGGACATAGGCCTTCTATGCAGCAATGAGGACAATCCTTAGATCATGGACCGAGTCCGCAATATTGCTACCATCATCTTTCAACTTTATTTCTCTAGGAACATATAAAATTCAAGGGAGCTACATCGTGAGCTAGTAATCTACAACATAATTTGCAAAGACACTACTGACTATGTTCATGATAATAAGTTCAATTAATCATATTACTTAAGAACTCCCACTCAAATTGACATCCTTCCGATCATTCGAGGGATACATGATCCAAATTCACCAACTCAAGTCCGATCATCACGTGAGTTGAGGTGGTTTCAATGGTGAACATCGTCATGTTGATCATATCTACTATATGACTCATGTTCAACCTTTAGGTCTCTTGTGTTTCGAGGCCATGTCTATACATCCTAGGCTCGTCAAGTTTAACCTGAGTGTTCTGCATGCGTGACACTGGCTTGCACCCGTTGTATGTGAACGTAGAGTCTATCACACCTGATCATCACGTGGTGTCTCGACACGACGAACTTTCGCAATGGTGCACACCCGGGGAGAACACAATTTATCTTGAAATTAAGTGAGGGATCACCTTATAATGCTACCGTCGTCCTAAGCAAAACAAGGTGCATAAATGGATTAACATCACATGCAAATCACAAGTGACATGATATGGCCATGAACTTGTGCTTTTGATTTCCATCTTGAAAGCACCGGCATGATCTCCATCATTACCGGCATGACACCATGATCTCCATCATCTTGATCTCCATCAACGTGACACCATCGGGGTTGTCGCGCCCACCATGCTTCTACTACCATTGCTACCGTTTAGCGACAAAGTTAAGCATTACATAGCGCTTAATGATTGACAGGCAAGTCATACAATAATTAAAGACAACCCTATGGCTCCTGTCAGTTGCCGTACTCGTTGACATCTAAGTCGTGATATTCTATACAAAACATGATCATCTCATACATCACATATATCTCATCATGTAATTGGTCATATCACATCACAACATACCATGCAAAAACAATTTAGACGTCCTCTAATTGTTGTTGCAAGTTTTACGTGGCTGCTACGGGTATCTAGCAAGAACAATTCTCACCTACACAAAAACCACAACGGTGATACATAAGTTGCTTTTCAACCTTCTCAAGGACCGCCTTTGTCGCATCTGATCCAACTAAAGTAGGAGAAACAGACACCCGCCAGCCATCTTTGTGCAACAAAGTTACATGTCAGTGGATGGAACCGGTCTCTCGTAAGCGTACGAGTAAGGTAGGTCCGGGCCGCTTCATCCCACAATACCGCTGAACCAAAACACGACCAAGGGAGGAAGCAATCTAAGCAACAACACCCACAAACTCTTTGTGTTCTACTCGAGATCTCATCTACACATAAACCTGGTTCTGATACCACTGTTCAGGAATGTTGCATGGGAAACAAAAAAATTCCTATGCACATGCAAGATCTATCCATGGTGATGAGCATCTACGAGAGGGAGACTGGATCTACATATCCTTGTAGATCGCTAAGCGGGAAGCGTTAAGAAATGCGGTTGATGTAGTCGAATATCTTCGCGATCCAAATCGCCGAGTGTCCCGCAATCCCATCACGATCCGTCCCGCGATCCAATCATGATCCGTCCCGCGATCTCATCACAATCCGTCCCGCGATCTCATCAAGATCCATCTCGCGATCTTGATCACGGTCCTTCCGATCTAGCGCCGAACAGACGGCACCTCCGCGTTCAGCACACGTACAGCTCGATGACGATATCCGCCTTCTTGATCCAGCAAGAGGGAGCGGAGAGGTAGACGAGTTCTCCGGCAGTGCGATGGCATTGCGGCGATGGTGGTGGAGTAATTCCAGCAGGGCTTCGCCTAAGCACCACTGAAACCGATCTATAAGAGAAACTACGAACTAGAGGGCGAGGCAGCACGTGGCTTAGGGTTTCTTGATGTGTTCCAAGTGCTAGCCCCACCCCTTATTTATATGCTGAGCCCTGGGGTCGAAACTTGGATAAAAAGCCTCCTCAAGGTCGGTTTGCCCGCAAGGCCAAAGTCCTCCTTGGACTCCAAGACCAGACGCCAATGTCCTCGGCGTCTGGCACCAGACGCCAGGGTCCCTAGCGTCTGACCCCTGGCCTCCACAAAACACCTTTTGCACCTTCCTAAAGCCTCATGGGATTTACCCCTTGGCCCAAATAAAGTGTCCTTGTACCCTGAACATTTCGGGAAACATCCGAAACTATTTCCGGTGAATTCCAGAACCCTTCTGGAGACCAAACACTATTATCCCGTATATCATCTTTACCTCCGGACCATTTCGGAGCTCCTCGTGACGTCCGGGATCTCATCCGGGACTCCTAACAACCTTTGTTCACCACCATACATAACTCTATACTACCGAAACGTCACTGAACCTTAAGCATGCAGACCCTGTGGGTTCAAGAACTATGTAGACATGACCGAGACACCTCTACGGTTAATAACCAATAGCGGGACCTGGATGCCCATATTGGTTCCTACATATTCTACAAAGATCTTTATCGGTCGAACCTCTATGTCAAGGATTCAGTTAATCCCGTATGTTGTTCCTTTGTTCTTCGGTATGTTACTTGCCCGAGATTCGATCGTCGATATCTATATACCTAGTTCAACCTTGTTATCGGCAAGTCTCTTTACTCGTTTTGTAATACAAGATCCCGTGGCTAACACTTAGTCACATTGCTTGCAAGGCTTATTGTGATGTTGTATTACCGAGTGGGCCCTGAGATACCTCTCCGTCACACGGAGTAACAAATCCCAGTCTTGATCCATGCCAACCCAACAGACACCCTCGGAGATACGTGTAGAGCACCTTTATAGTCACCCAGTTACGTTGTGATATTTGATACACACAAGGCACTCCTATGGTGTTAGTGGGTTGCATGATCTCATGGTCATAGGAACATATACTTGACATGCAGAAAACAGTAGCAATAAACTGACACGATCATATGCTACGTTTGTAGTTTGGGTCTTGTCCGTCACATCATTCTCCTAATGATGTGACCCTGTTATCAAATGACATCTCATGTCCATGGCTAGGAAACCTTAACCATCTTTGATCAACGAGCTAGTCCATCAGAGGCATACTAGGGACATGGTGTTGTCTATGTATCCACACATGTATCTAAGTTTCCGATCAATACAATTATAGCATGGATAATAAACGATTATCATGAACAACGAAATATGATAATAACCAATTTATTATTGCCTCTAGGTCATATTTCCAACAATCTGGACAGGTGTCAAGGGGGCATAATCTGTCTTCTAGCGTGTTGCCACGTGCTTAGCGAGAGCCACTTAGCCACCTGGGTGTCGACAGCGCATCGACAAGTGACTGGTGTTGCGATGCGGTGGAGCGGTGGCCAATCAGCTCACGCTTGATGGGGGATGGCTTGCCGGGTATTCATGAAGGTGTACGTTCCTCGGTCCCCGACACGCATCGGGGATGTGCTTGGCGCACTTCGGGCCCATCTTGGGTTGTTGCATTGAGCTTGTCGGTGTTGCTTGGCTTGTGTAGGTTGCTTCTGCCAGAGTCTTGGTCTTGGATGCTTGTTTGGTTTGCACTTGTGGAAGTAGGTTTCCTCGGCAGGCCTAGGCCATTGGATCGAAGGCTTATCGCCTGTGAACATGTCAGGGGAAATAGACACCCTTGTTGTATACCCCAACAAAAGCCCCTAGGCCTGAGCCATACGTGTCGCTGGGCATGTTGGGTTAGGTCCCAAATAGTGCACGGACACACTTTGAAGAAATGTTGCCCTCACGTCCCATGTCTACTCCGCGTAATTACCGCAGGTCATGGGAGTGTGGAACAATAGATGTTGGAGAGTAAAACCGCCAATAAAAGAAATGGCAATTTTCCAAAAGGATAGCGAAGAGCCAGGCGCCGCACAGGTCCCCCAAATAAAAGGGTAACGCACAGGGGCGCTGCTCATTCGCATCCATTTATCCGTCCTTCATCTTCCTCCTCAAGCCAAGAAAACCGCTTCCGCCGCCGCCTCCTGCCCACTAAGCGCCTCACTACACAAATTGCACGCATGAACATGAAGAGTTGCGCCTTCTCCATTGGCAAGCATGAAGTCCCAAGCGTCAAGCTGACACTCTTCTTCGAAGGCTTGATCGAGGGAATGAAGGTGTATGAGGACGACAGGGCCATCTGCTTCGCCAATGACTCCCGGAAGTTGGCTCGTGACGCTCTCTTCATGGTCCTGAGCAACCTTGCCTTCTTCCACCCAGAGCTCGACCTCTCTGATGGTTTCAAGAAGCTCCCGCCAGGCGCCGATGCCTCCATTGCCAGAAAGAAAGCCTCCCCCTTTGCTGACAGGGTCCTCTCAGTCCCAAGGACCCAGGGAAGTTGACAGAGTTAGCCTTGAGTCACCTCTGCTGCCATGTTGTCCTATACTTAAGACACAATATGTATTCAGTATTAGACCATGCACTATATTTGCTTTGATGTTTGCTGAAATGATGTCTTTATGTAAATGTATGCTATCCCCCTTTGCTTTCCTTCTGGTATTCGTATAGTTACTTTCTTTACGCACTTTGGTTACCCGCCAACAACATGCTGTCGCGGTTGCTTTGAGGAACATGTCCTTAGCATTCTGCTGGCAAGGACACGCTGTCGATGAGTTTTTCCTTGATGGTCTTTGATGCTGCCGCATGTTTTGTTGAGCAGGATCGAAACAAAACAAGGGCACGAACAAAGAGACGGTAAGGTTCCATTCTGCACAAGAATCGCCATACAAATCCTTGGTTGCTAGGGGAAATATACGAATGTAAGTTCTAATGAAAGTTGATAATCATGTCAACTTAGCTTTCGTCATGGCTCCTCCTTCCGCCCTGGCGTGTGTTTATTCACGCACATTGTCCCTACTACCATTCAAGACCACCTCTCCTCTTCGCATTTCTCGGTAAATACATACATGTGTATCCACCTTTACCCTGAGAGGAAGGAAAACGGAGAGGGGCAAATGGAGAAACCAAGGGACCCGTTAGTTATGAATACAATCCTCGACACGAGCCTGTCGGGTTAGTGTAAACATTCACAACTATCAAACAATGGTGGAGTAACATAAATGGCCAAACCCTGTCTCTCTCTATGTGTGTGTCTCCTTTCCTTCGCACCCAACGGTACCGTAGCAACCAACATGATGAAGGCATTGGTGGACGGGACCTTGTCGTGCTTCACCTGCCCGGGGCGCCTACCGATGGCTTGCTCGATGACTGTGATGGGGTGGCGTCGCCACTCATCTCGCCTCCTCCTCAGCCATGGTCTACACCGTGGTTGGGCTACCCGTGTCGGACGCATCAGCCGCTGCATTGACGTTCCTCATCTTTGTCACCGCCATCGTTGCAGTGGCATCACACGGCGGGATCCACAGAGGAAGAAACTTAGGAAGCAACATTGCTCTTCACCGTCGATGATCTCGGTGGAGGGGATGATGATGACAATGTGATCCAGGATGCAGAGGAGCAAGTTCGCATTATTCGTGAAAAGATGAAAACATCCCAATCTCGTCAAAAGAGCCAATATGATCACCATCATAAGGCTGTGACCTATGAAGTTGACGAGAAGGCTTATCTTCGGGTTACACCTCTGAAGGGTACCCATTGATTCGGTATCAAGGGCAAGTTGGCTCCTCGTTACATTGGACATTTTCGCATTCTTGCTAAACGAGGAGAGGTTGCCTACCAATTAGAACTTCCACCGCATCTTTCCAAGGTTCATGATGTCTTCCATGTCTCGCAACTTAGTTGTTGCTTCTCGGACCCTGTCCATGAAGTAGACCACGAAGCGCTTGATCTCCAAGATAACCTTACATATCGAGAATACCCTGTTCGTATTCTTGATCAAGATGAGTGTACCACTCGGTGTTGGAACATCAAGTTTCTCAAGGTTCAGTGGTCACACCATTCTGAGAAGGAGGCCATATGGGAAACAGAGGATCGTCTACGACTAGAGTACCCCCGCGCTCTTCCCGGTGACTTCCACATCTCGGGACGAGATTCTTTTGAGTGGGGGTGAGTTGTCACACCCCTAGCTAGCTTTCTTAGGACAGCATGTGCGTGCATCATGTTTCACTTTTTGCATCAATTTGAAATGGGGATTAACATAAACCCCAAACCCTCATTTGAATCAAACCAATTTAAAGATTGTGAAAAAACAACAAATCCAAAAATGCCCATCTAAAATGTTCCCTACGTTTGATAAATGTAGACATGATTATACAAGGGGTCATTTTAAATATTTGAACATTTATAGTAATTTAAAAATAAATAAAGCTACTTAAAATGCCAGATAAAGCATTATCATTATTTCAGATTTCAAAATATTCTAAAACTTTTATAGAAGTTTGAAATATTCAAACTTAGTCCTATAAAATATTTGGGATATTTTATACTTAGCAATTGTGCCTAAAAATAAATAAAACAAATGTCAGAGAAATAAAACAGAATCTGGAAAGTTAAAAAAGAAGAAAGGAGGGAGCACCTGGGCCGGCCCATCTGGCCTAGGACCGTCGTCGTCCTTCTGGTGGACAGGAGGACGAGTGCGTGCCCGCGCACGCCGAAGCTGCCACGCAGCTCCCTGCGCACGTGCATCCCCCGCCGCGCTCGCGAGCAGATGAGGACGCACTGCCATCCCCATCTCGCTCTCTCACTCATTCTTCCCCCTGCTTCTTCCTCTCCTCTGCTCCGCCATGGCCGACGGCCCCGCAAGCTCGCCGCCGTAGTTGCAGTCGCTCCTGCGCCTCCCTGAGCCCGCCAGAGGCTCTGCCTCGTCGCCCCCGTCCTCTGCGCCGAGCCACGCATCGCCAGGAGCCCTAGAGCGTCGCCCTCGAGCTCATCTTCCTCCTCGGACCCGAGCATCGCCGTCGTCGATTCGTCGCCTCAGAGCCCTCCCCGAGACAGCTCTCGTCGGCTCCGAGCCCGCTGTGAGCTCCAGGCCCTTTCCCCTCTCTTCCCCGGCCATTTCCCCCTCTGTAGGCCCCGTTTGCATCGGCTCTTGAATGCCCCGCCGCACGATCTTGTTGCCGGTGCTGCTCCGGTGACCAGCTAGTCCATCTGAGGCCACCGTCGAGCTCATGGGGTCGCGTAGGGCCCATAGGTGCCAAGCCCCAGCCGTGTTGCGCCTTGGTTCGTCGAGCTCGTGCTCGCCCGAGCTCCGGCAGCCGCCGAGCTCGTAGATGGCGTCCATCCCGGCCGTCTCAGCCTTTGAGAGGTGTCGGGATGGACACGCACATGAGCATAGGCCCGTCTGGTGCCCTCCATCGTCCTTTTGGTCACCATAGGAGGGAACCCGACCCCTCCGCCATCTCTGGAGCCACCGACGGCTCAACGCCGGTGGGTCTTGCCGGCGTTGACCATGGGGGTTTGACCCCTGGGTCATTGGCAAGTGGGGTCGGGCCCTGCTAATTAAAACTTGATTAATTATTTAATTAACTAATTTAATTAAGTTAATGGCCCACTGACTAGTGGGCCCTACCCTAAACTAATTAGTAATTAGTTAGTTAGTTAGCTCTGTTAGTGGTTGGGTCACTGACCAGTGGACCCCACTCATCAGGTTTGACCTGTCAACGGTCTGTTGACCAGCTGACGTCATGATGATGTCATGCTGGTGCAATAATGAATTTTATGAATTAAATTAATTCCAGAAAATACTAAAAACTTAGAAAATTCATATAAATTAATCTATAAATCAGATGTAAATAATTTATATATGAAAAATTATCAAAAAAATCAATGAATCCAATGGTGCTATTATAATGCATGTTAGAGCAACCTAAGTAGATGAACATTGACATTTACTAATAGGTTAACATATGAAATGTGTAAACGAGAATGATTTTGAACCTGTATTCAAAATCACTTCATTTAACTTGGACAGTAGTTGCATTAGCTCATCCATACATGATGCCATGTCATGATCATGCATCATATTGTTGCACTTGTCATGTATTGATTGCTATTTATCTGCATTGCGGTAGGCCCTGCTTCTGAGGATACCTCCGAGTATTCCAACGAAGGAGAAAACCTTCCCGCTTCCCAGCAAGGCAAGCAACCCCTTTGATCATTCCGATAACATCCCACTCTCTCGCTCCTGCTCTTGTTTATTGCATTAGGACAAATGTTCACTTGTCTGTCATACACGGTAGATGAACCCATTCCTTTGCATGACCTATCATTGTCACAGTAAATAGCTAAACCTTGCAACCTAGCATACCTGGTAGATGCTTGTGCCATGATGTGATTTGCTTACCTGCTATGCTTGCTATGCTTAGAGTTGTGTCAGGTCTGATTCATTTGAGTGATTAACTCGAGTGAAACAATGTTGTTCTGATGTGATAAGCTTATGATGAACCCGATTTTGTAAAGGTAGCGATGAGAGGCTATGTAGGAGTACATAGCGGGTTGCCTCATTGGGACCATTCTTAGGAACTGAGTTCCGTGTTTGTGATCCAAGACTAGTTACTACCACACATTGGGTTCCGGTAACTCGACCCCTCTCGACTTATCAATCGCTTAGTCCTTGGTCTAGGCGTTGCAAGTAGTTTCTGGTGTTTGTAGCATGCTGGATGCCGTGCATAACGCTGACCCTAGAGGTGGGTTACGACACGGTAGGCAGTGGCACGGTGTACCAAGGGTCACCCGAATGGTGGGCTTGGGAACCCTGCGCACATCGTTTGGGGCCGTAGCGGAAACTTCGGCCGAACTTCCGTGCGGGTTCAGTCTCAAATAGGCGATAGCCTGAACTAGAGGTCTTGTGTGATTGACGGTTATGGCCGACTCCCTTGCTGGGCTTCCGCTTGAAGGTTGCCGAGGTGCATGGTTTTATCAGCACACATCGATAAGTGGCAAGAGCGTGTGTGAAGAAGTACATGTTGGGAGACGTAGTAGTAAATCAAAAAAATTCCTACGTGTTCACCAAGATCTATCTATGGAGAAACCAGAAAGGTGTAAGGGGAGAGTTCATCTTCATACCTATGAAGATCGCTAAGCGGAAGCGTTACAAGAATGCGGTTGGTGAAGTCGTACTCATAGCGATTCAGATCATGGTGGACTCCGATCTTAGCACCGAACAACGGCGCCTCCGTGTTCAACACAGGTGCAGCCCGGTGACATCTCCTACACCTTGATCTAGCAAGGAGGGAGGAGAGGTTGAGGGAGAGCTCCGGTAGCACGACGGTGTGGTGGCGGTGGAGCTGTGTGGTCTCTGGCACGGCTTCACCAAGCACTACGGAGAACGAGGAGAGGGAGGAGTAGGTTTGCACTGTTGGAGAGAGAAATGCGTCTCTCAACCAGCCCCAAGGGCACCACTATATATAGGAGGAGGAGGAGGGAGGGCTGCGCCCTAGGGTTCCCACCCTAGGGTCCGGCGGCAGCCCTAGATGGGACTTGGGCGGCGGCCAAGGGAGGGAGAGGTGGTGCGGCAGCCCAAGGGTGGGCCTAGGGTTTGCCCCCCTCTCTCCTTGTTGCGCCTTGGTCCAGGTGGGAGGGGCACACCAGCCCACCTAGGGGCTGGTTCCCTCCACCTTCGTGTTGGGGAACGTCGCATGGGAAACAAAAAAATTCTACGCACACGCAAACCTATCCATGGTGATGAGCATCTACGAGAAGAGAGTGGATCTACATACCCTTGTAGATCGCTAAGCGGGAAGCATTAAGAAACGCGGTTGGTGTAGTTGAACATCTTCACGATCCAAATCGCCGAGCGTCCCGCGATCTCATCACGATCCAATCACGATCCGTCCCGTGAACTCATCACGATCCGTCCCGTGATATCATCACGATCCATCTCACGATCTTGATCACGGTTTGTCCCGCGAACTCATCACGATCTGTTCCGCGATCTCATCACGAACTGTCTCGCGATCTCGATCACGGTCCTTCCGATATAGCATCGAATGGACGGCACCTCCGCGTTCAGCACACGTGCAGCTTGATGATGATCTCCACCTCTTGATCCAGAAAGACGAGGTGGAGAGGAGAGAGAGTTCACCGGCAGCGTGACGGCGCTCCGGTGATGGTGATGGAGTGATTCCGACAGGGCTTCGCCTAAGCGCTGCGGAAAACCGATCTAGAGGAGAAACTATGCACCGGTGAAACGGGTAGCACGTGGCCGGAAATTCTGTCCAAAAACCACCCAATCCACTAGTATATATAGGAGGAGAGGAGAGGAGAGGCAGCCAAGGCCTTTGGGTTGGCCGAAATAGGAGGTGGGAAGCAATCCTACTTCACCTCCAATCCTAGTTGGAGTAGGATTGCCTCCTATTGGCTGATTTTCCACTTTTTGCTTTAGGACTTTCTCTCCTGCGCCATGGGCCTTTTTGGCTGTTTTCCCAGCCCACTAAGGGCTGGTTATTATTCTCCCACAGCCCATGGACCTCTTGGGGTCGAAATACCCCTCCCGGAGGTCTCCCGGTACACTACCGGCACTCCCGGTACACTACCGATGAGCCCGAAACTTTTCCGGAAACCAAACTGGGACTTCCTATATATGAATCTTTACCTACGGACCATTCCGGAGCTCCTCGTGACGTCCAGGATCTCATCTAGGACTCCGAACAAACTTCGGTCACCACCATACATAACTCTACACTACCGAAACGTCACCGAACCTTAAGTGTGCAGACCCTGCGGGTTCGAGAACTATGTAGACATGACCGAGACACCTCTACGGTCAATAACCAATGGCGGGACCTGGACGTCCACATTGGTTCCTACATATTCTACGAAGATCTTTATCGGTCGAACCTCTATGTCAAGGATTCAGTTAATCCCGTATAACGTTCCCTTTGTTCTTCGGTATGTTACTTGCCCGAGATTCGATCGTCGGTATCTCCATACCTAGTTCAACCTCGTTACCGGCAAGTCCCTTTACTCGTTCCGTAATACAAGATCCCGCAACTAACAATTAGTCACATTGCTTGCAAGGCTTATTGTGATGTTGCATTACCAAGTGGGCCCCGAGATACCTCTCCGTTACACGGAGTAACAAATCCCAGTCACGATCCATGCCAACTCAACAGACACCATCGGAGATACCTGTAGAGCACCTTTATAGTCACCCAATTACATTGCGACATTTGATACACACAAGGCACTCCTCCGATATCTGTGAGTTGCATGATCTCATGGTCATAGGAACACATACTTGACATGCGGAAAACAGTAGCAATAAACTGACACGATCATATGCTACGTTTGTAGTTTGGGTCTTGTCCATCACATCATTCTCCTAATGATGTGACCCCGTTATCAAATGACATCTCATGTCCATGGCTAGGAAACCTTAACCATCTTTTGATCAGCGAGCTAGTCTATTAGAGGCATACTAGGGATATGGTTTTGTCTATGTATCCACACATGCATCTAAGTCTCCGATCAATACAATTATAGCATGGATAATAAACGATTATCATGAACAAGGAAATATGATAATAACTAATTTATTATTGCCTCTAGGGCATATTTCCAACAGTCTCCCACTTGCACTAGAGTCAATAATCTAGTTCACATCACCATGTGATTCGCATTGTTATGAATCTAACACCTAATGAGTTCTGGGGCTCGATCATGCTTTGCATGTGAGAGAGGTCTTATAGTCAACGGGTCTGTGATATTCAGATCCGTGTGTACTTTGCAAATCTCTATGTCAAACCATAAACACTGCTACCACACTCCACTTGGTACTATTTCCAAATGGCTGCTCCACTATACGTATCCAGATTGCTACTACTAGTCATCCGGATAGGTGTTAAAGCTTGCATCGACGTAACTCTTTACGACGAACTCTTTATCACCTCCATAATCAAGAAACATTTCCTTAGTCCTCTGGTTACTAAGGATAATTCCGACCGCTGTCCAGTGATCCACTCCTGGACCACACTTGTACCCCTTGACAGACTCATGGCAAGGCACACACAGGTGCGGTACACAGCATGGCATACTATACAGAGCCTATGGCTAAGGCATAGGGGACGACGTTCGTCCTTTCTCTTCCTTCTGCCATGGTCGAGCTTTGAGTCTCACTCAACTTCACACCTTACAAATCAGGCGAGAACTCTTTCTCTGACTGATCCATTTTGAACTCTTTCAAAATCTTTGTCAAGGTATGTACTCATTGAAAGTCTCATCAAGTCATCTTGATCTATCTCTATAGATCTTGATGCTCAACAATTTGGTAGCTTTATCCAGGTCTTCCTTTGAAAATCACTTTCCAAACAACCATTTATGCTTTCCAGAAATCTTACATTATTTCCGATCAACAATATGTCATCCACATATACTTATCAGAAATTCTATAGTGCTCCCACTCACTTTGTTGCAAATACAAGTTTCTCGTAAACTTTGTATAAACTCAAAAACTTTGATCAACTCATCAAAGCGTATATTCCAACTCCGAGATGCTTGCTTCAGTCCATGGAAGGATCACCGAAGCTTGCACACCTTTTAGCATCCTTAGGACTGACAAAACCTTATGGTTGTATCACATACAACCTTTCCTCAAGTAAACCGTTAAGGAAACAATGTTTTGACATCCATCTACCAGATTTCATAATTGAAAACGCAGCAACTGCTAACATAATTCCAACAGACTCTAGCATCGCTACGAGTGAGAAAGTCTCATCGCTGTCAACCCCTTGAACTTGTCACAAACATCTTTGCAACAAGTCGAGCTTTACAAATGGTGACAATTACCATCAGCGTTTGTCTTCATTTTAAAGATCCATTTGTACTCAATGACCTGCTGTCCAACGAGCAAGTCTACCAAAGTCTATACTTGGTTTTCATACATGGATCCTATCTCGGATTTCATGGCCTCCAACCATTTGTCGGAATTCGGGCCCATCATCGCTTCTCCATAGCTCGTAGGTTCATCGCTGTCCAACAACATGACCTCCAAGACAGAGTTGTCGTACCGCTTAGGAGCAGTACACATCCTTGTCGACCTACGAAGTTCGATAGTAACTTGATCCTGAAGTTTCATGATCATCATCATTAACTTCCTCTTCAACTAATGTAGGCTTCACAGAAACATCTTTCTGTGCTGCGTTATTCTCTGGTTGAACAAAGGTTTAACAACCTCATCAAGTTCTATCTTCCTCCCACTCAATTCTTTCGAGAGAAACTTTTTCTCAAGAAAGGACCCAGTTCTAGCAACAAACACCTTGCACTCGGATCTGAGATAGAAGGCATACCCATCTGTTCTTAGGGTATTCTATGAAGATACATTTGTCCGCTTTGGGTTCTAGCTTATTATGTGAAAACATTTTCCACACAAGCATTGCAGCCCCAAACATTAAGAAATGACAGCTTAGGTTTCTGTCAAACCATAATTCACACGGTGTCATCTCAACGGATTTAGATGGTGCCCTATTTAAAGTGAATGTAGTTGTCTCTAATGCATAACCCCAAAATTATAGTAGTAAAACGATAAGAGACATCATAGCGCGCACCATATCCAATAGAGCATGACTATGATGTTCGGACACACCATCACACTATGGTGTTCCAGGTGGCGTTAGTTGTGAAACAAATTTCACATTGTCTTAAGTTGTATGCCAAACTCGTAACTCAGATATTCACCTCCACGATCATATCGCGGTCATTTTTATCTTCTTGTCACGATGATCTTAAACTTCACTCTGAATTTGCTTGAACCTTTCAAATGATTCAGACTTGTGTTTCATTAAGTAAATATACACTATATCTACTCAAATCATCAGTGAAGGTAAGAAAATAACGATATCCACTACACGTTACAAGACTCACTGGATTGCATACATCAACATGTATCATTTCCAATGAATAACTTGCCCGCTCCATCCAATGGGATCCTTTAGTCATCTTGCCCAAGAGGCATGGTTCGCATGTCTCAACCGATTCGAAATCGAATGAGTCCAAAGATCCATCAGCATGGAGTTTCTTCATGCGCTTTATACCAATATGACATTCTGTGGTAGTGCCACAAATATGTGGTACTATCATTATTAACTTTGTATCTTTTGACATCAATGTTATGAACATGTGTATTACTACGATCAAGATTTCAACAAACCATTCTCACTGGGTGCATGACCATTGAAGGTATTATTCATGTAAATAGAATAACCATTATTCTCTAGCTTTAAATGAATAACCGTATTGCAACAAGCATGATCTAATCATGTCCATGCTCAACGCAAAACACCAAGTAACATTTATTGAGGTTCGTCACTAATCCTGAAGGTAAAGAGAGCGTGCGATGTTGATCACATCAACCTTGGAAACATTTCCAACACATATCGTCACCTCACCCTTAGCAAGTTCTCTGTTTATCCCGTAGCTTTTATTTTGAGTTACTAACATTTAGCAACCGAACCGGTATCCAATACCCAGGTGCTACTAGGAGTACTAGCAAGGTACACATCAATAACACGTATATCAAATATATTTCTATCGATGTTGCCAGCCTTCTTATCTACCAAGCATCTAGGGTTGTTCCGCTTCAGCGACTGCTCACCTCATAATAGAAGCACTTAGTCTCGGGTTTAAGTTCAAATTTGGGTTGCTTCACTGGAGCAGCAACTGACTTGCTATCCATGAAGTTTCCCTCCTTGCTCTTGCCCTTCTCGAAACTAGTGGTTTGATTAACCATCAACACTTGACGCTCCTTTTTGATTTCTACCTTCGCAGTGTCAAACATCGCGAACAGCTCAGGAATCATTATTTCTATCCCTGGCAATTTATAGTTCATCACCAAGTTCTAGTAGCTTAGTGACAGTGACTTGGAGAACTATGCCAATCACTATCTTATCTGGAAGATCAACTCCCACTTGATTCAAGCGATTGTAGCACCCAGACAATCTGAGTACATGCTCAATGCTTGAGCTATTCTCTTTCATCTTGCAGGCAAAAAATCTTGTTGGAGATCTCATATCTCGCAACACGGGCACGAGCCTGAGATCCTAATTTCAGCTCTTAGAAACATCTCATATGTTCCGTGACGTTCAAAACGTTTTGGAGCCTAAATTCTAAGCCGTAATGCATGACGCACTAAAATATTAAGTAGTCATCAGAACGCGCCTGTCAGATGTTCACAACATCTACATACGACGCTAGAGGGGTCGGCGCACCGACCAGTGCATTAAGGACATAAGACTTCTGTGCAGCAATGAGGACAATCCTCAGATCACGGACCCAGTCCGCAATATTGCTACCATCATCTTTCAATTCTATTTCTCTAGGAACATATGAAAATATAAGGGAGCTACAGTGTGAGCTAGTAATATACAACATAATTTGCAAAGACACTTTGACTACGTTCATGATAATGAGCTCAATTAATCATATTACTTAAGAACTCCCACTCAAATTGACATCCCTCCGATCATTCGAGTGATACTTGATCCAAATTCACCAACTCAAGTCCGATCATCACGTGAGTTGAGGTGGCTGCAATGGTGAACATCATTATGTTGATCATATCTACTATATGACTCATGTTCGACCTTTCAGTCTCTCGTGTTCTGAGGCCATGTCTGTACATGCTAGGCTCGTCAAGTTTAACCCGAGTGTTCTGCGTGTGCAACACTGGCTTGCACCCGTTGTATGTGAACGTAGAGTCTATCACACCCGATCATCACATGGTGTCTCAACACGACGAACTTTTGCAACGGTGCACACTCGGGGAGAACACAATTTATCTTGAAATTAAGTGAGGGATCACCTTAGAATGCTACCGTCATCCTAAGCAAAACAAGGTGCATAAAAGGATTAACATCACATGCAAACCATAAGTGACATGATATGGCCATGATCTTGTGCTTTTGATCTCCATCATGAAAGCACCGGCATGATCTCCATCGTCACCGGCATGACACCATGATCTCCATCAACGTGTCTCCATCGGGGTTGTCACGCCCTGCATGCTTCTACTACTATTGCTACCGTAGCGATAAAGTAAAGCATTACATAGCGCTTAATGATTGACACGCAGGTCATACAATAATTAAAGACAACCCTATGGCTCCTGCCGGTTGCCGTATTCATCGACATGCAAGTCGTGATAATCTATACATCACATGATCATCTCATACATCACATATATCACATCATGTAATTGGCCATATCATATCACAACATACCCTGCAAAAACAAGTTAGACGTCCTCTAATTGTTGTTGCATGTTTTACGTGGCTGCTACGGGTATCTAGCAAGAACAATTCTCACCTACGCATAAACCACAACGGTGATATACTAGTTTGCTTTTCAACCTTCTCAAGGACCGCCTTTGTCGAATCCGATCCAACTAAAGTGAGAGAAACTGTCACCCGCAAGCCATCTAGGCAACAAGTTGCGTCAAGGGAACCGGTCTCTCGTAAGCGTACGAGTAATGTTGGTCCGAGCCGCTTCATCTCACAATCCCGCTGAACCAAAATACGAACAAGGGAGGAAGAAATCTAAGCATCAATGCCCACAAACCTTTTGTGTTCTACTCGAGATCTCATCGAACCATCAACCTGGCTCTGATACCACTGTTGGGGAACGTCGCATGGGAAACAAAAATTTTCCTACGCACACGCAAACCTATCCATGGTGATGAGCATCTACGAGAGGGAGAGTGGATCTACATACCATTGTAGATTGCTAAGCGGTAAGCGTTAAGAAACGCGGTTGGTGTAGTCGAACATCTTCGCGATTTCGCGATCCAAATCGCCGAGCGTCCCGCGATCTCATCACGATCCGTCCCGCGATCCAATCACGATCCGTCCCGTGAATTCATCACGATCCGTCCCGCGATATCATCACGATCCATCTCACGATCTTGATCACGGTCTGTCCTGCGAACTCATCATGATCCATTCCGCGATCTCATCACGAACTGTCTCGCGATCTCGATCACGGTCCTTCTGATCTAGCGCCGAACGGACGGCACATGTGCAGCTTGATGACGATCTCCACCATCTTGATCCAGCAAGAGGAGGTGGAGAGGAGAGATAGTTCATCGTCAGCACATGTGCACCTTTTTGGCTGTTTTCCCAGCCCACTAAGGGCTGGTTATTATTCTCCCACAGCCCATGGACCCCTTGGGGTCGAAATACCCCTCCCGGAGGTCTCCCGGTACACTACCGGCACTCCCGGTACACTACCGGCACTCCCGGTACACTACCGGCACTCCCGGTACACTACCGATGAGCCCGAAACTTTTCCGGAAACCAAACTGGGACTTCCTATATATGAATCTTTACCTACGGACCATTCTGGAGCTCCTCGTGACATCTGGGATCTCATCCGGGACTCCGAACAAACTTCGGTCACCACCATACATAACTCTACACTACCGAAACGTCACCGAACCTTAAGTGTGCAGACCCTGCGGGTTCGAGAACTATGTAGACATGACCGAGGAACCTCTACGGTCAATAACCAATGGCGGGACCTGGACGTCCACATTGGTTCCTACATATTCTACGAGTCTTTATCGGTCGAACCTCTATGTCAAGGATTCAGTTAATCCCGTATAACGTTCCCTTTGTTCTTCGGTATGTTACTTGCCCGAGATTCGATCGTCGGTATCTCCATACCTAGTTCAACCTCGTTACCGGTAAGTCTCTTTACTCGTTCCGTAATACAAGATCCCGCAACTAACAATTAGTCACATTGCTTGCAAGGCTTATTGTGATGTTGCATTACCAAGTGGGCCCCGAGATACCTCTCCGTTACACGGAGTAACAAATCCCAGTCTCGATCCATGCCAACTCAACAGACACCATCGGAGATACCTGTAGAGCACCTTTATAGTCACCCAGTTACGTTGCGACGTTTGATACACACAAGGCACTCCTTCGATATCTGTGAGTTGCATGATCTCATGGTCATAGGAACACATACTTGACATGCGGAAAACAGTAGCAATAAACTGACACGATCATATGCTACGTTTGCAGTTTGGGTCTTGTCCATCACATCATTCTCCTAATGATGTGACCCCGTTATCAAATGATATCTCATGTCCATGGCTAGGAAACCTTAACCATCTTTTGATCAGCGAGCTAGTCTATTAGAGGCATACTAGGGACATGGTTTTGTCTATGTATCCACACATGCATCTAAGTCTCCGATCAATACAATTATAGCATGGATAATAAACGATTATCATGAACAAGGAAATATGATAAGAACTAATTTATTATTGCCTCTAGGGCATATTTCCAACACTTCGGCCCATGCAGCCCTCCGAGGCACGTGGCCCCTCCCGGTAGACCCCTGGAACCCTTCCGGTGGTCCCAATACGTTATCGGTGACGCGCAAAACATTTCCAGTAACCAAAACCTCACTTCCTATATATCAATCTTTGTCTCTAGACCATTCCGTAACTCCTCTTGATGTTCGGTATCTCATCCGGGACTCCGAACAACCTTCGGTAACCACGTCCACTATTTCCCTATAACCCTAGCTTCATCGAACCTTAAGTGTGTAGATCCTACGGGTTCGGGAGACACGTAGACATGACCGAGACACCTCTCCGGTAAATAACCAACAGCGGGATATGGATACCCATGTTGGCTCCCACATGCTCCACGATGATCTCATCGAATGAACAATGATGTCGGGGATTCAATCAATCCCGTATACAATTCCCTTTGTCTACCGGTATGATACTTGCCCGAGATTCGATTGTCGGTATCCCTATACCTTGTTCAATCTCGTTACCGGCAAGTCTCTTTACTCGTTCCGCAACACATCATCCCATGGCTAACTCTTTAGCACATTGAGCTCATTATGATGATGTCTTACCGAGTGGGCCCAGAGATACCTCTCCGACATACGGAGTGACAAATCCCAGTCTCGATTCGTGCCAACCCAACAGACACTTTCGGAGATACCCGTAGTGCACCTTTATAGCCACCCAGTTACGTTGTGACGTTTGGCACACCCAAAGCATTCCTACGGTATTCGGGAATTGCACAATCTCATGGTCTAAGGAAATGATACTTGACATTGGAAAAGCTTTAGCAGACGAAATACATGATCTTGTGCTATGCTTAGGATTGGGTCTTGTCCATCACATCATTCTCCTAATGATGTGATCCCGTTATCAATGACATCCAATGTCCATGGTCATGAAACCATGACCATCTATTGATCAACGAGCTAGCCAACTAGAGGGTCACTAGGGACACAATGTGGTCTATGTATTCACACATGCATTATGGTTTCCAGTTAACACAATTATAGCATGAACAATAGACAATTATCATGAACAAGGAAATACAATAAAAACCATTTTATTATTGCCTCTAGGGCATATTTCCAATAGTCTCCCACTTGCACTAGAGTCAATAATCTAGTTACATTGTGATGAATCGAACACCCATAGCATTCTGGTGTTGATCATGTTTTGCTCGTGAGAGAGGTTTGGTCAACGGATCTGCGACATTCAAATCCGTATGCACTTTACAAATATCTATATCTCCCTCCTGAATGTAATCAGGGATGGAGTTGAAGCGGCGCTTGATGTGTCTTGTCTTCTTGTGAAATCTGGGCTCCTTCGCAAGGGCAATAGCTCCAGTGTTGTCACAGAATAGAGTCATCGGGCCCGACGCATTTGGAATCACTCCTAGGTCGGTGATGAACTCCTTCATCCAGACTCCTTCCTTTGCTGCTTCCGAAGCAGCTATGTACTCCACTTCACATGTAGATGCCGCCACAACACTTTGCTTGTTGCTGCACCAGCTGACTGCCCCTCCGTTCAAAATATACACATATCCGGTTTGCGACTTGGAGTCGTCTGGAACTGTGTCGAAGCTAGCATTGACATAACCCTTTACGATGAGCTCTTCGGCACCTCCATATATGAGAAACATGTCCTTTGTCCTTTGCAGGTACTTCAGAATATTCTTGACCGCTGTCCAGTGTTTCGCTCCAGGATCACTTTGATACCTCCCTACCAAACTTATGGCAAGGTTCACATCAGGTCTGGTACACAGCATGGCATACATAATAGAGCCTATGGCTGAAGCATAGGGGATGACACTCATCTCTTCTCTATCCTTTGTCGTGGTCGGGCATTGAGTCGTACTCAATCTCACACCCTGTAACACAGGCAAGAACCCCTTCTTGGACTGATCCATATTGAACTTCTTCAATATCTTTTCAAGGTATGTGCTTTGTGAAAGACCTATGACGCGTCTCGATCTATCTCTATAGATCTTGATGCCTAATATGTAAGCAGCTTCTCCAAGGTCCTTCATTGAAAAACATTTATTCAAGTAGGCCTTTACACTTTCCAAAAGTTCTATATCATTTCCCATTATCAGTATGTCATCCACATATAATATGAGAAATGCTACAGAGCTCCCACTCACTTTCTTGTAAATACAGGGTTCTCCATAAACCTGTACAAACCCAAACGCTTTAATCACTTCATTAAAGCAAATGTTCCAACTCCGAGATGCTTGCACCAGCCCATAGATGGAGCGCTGGAGCTTGCATACTTTGTTAGCATCTTTAGGATCAACAAAACCTTCCGGCTGCATCATATACAGTTCTTCCTTAAGGAAGCCATTAAGGAATGTCGTTTTGACGTCCATTTGCCAGATCTCATAATCATAAAATGCGGCAATTGCTAACATGATTCGGACAGACTTCAGCATCGCTACGGGTGAGAACGTCTCATCGTAGTCAACTCCTTGAACTTTTCGATAACCCTTAGCGACAAGCCGAGCCTTATAGACGGTCACATTACCATCCGTGTCAGTCTTCTTCTTAAAGATCCATTTATTTTCAATGGCTCGCTTATCATCAGGCAAGTCCACCAAAGTCCACACTTTGTTCTGATACATGGATCCTATCTCGGATTTCATGGCTTCAAGCCATTTGTTGGAATCCGGGCCCACCATCGCTTCTTCATAGTTCGAAGGTTCACCGTTGTCCAACAACATGATCTCCAGGACAGGGTTTGCCGTACCACTCTGGTGCGGAACGTGTCCTAGTGGAGTTTCATGATCGTCATCATTAACTTCCTCTCCAGTCGGTGTAGGCTCCATAGAAACAACTTCCTATGCTACGCTACTCTCCGGTTCGAGTGGAGGTACAATTACCTCATCAAGTTCTATTTTCCTCCCACTTACTTCTTTCGAGAGAAACTCTTTCTCGAGAAAGGATCCATTCTTGGCAACAAAGACTTTGCCTTCGTATCTGAGGTAGAAGGTATACCCAATAGTCTCTTTGGGATATCCTACAAAGACGCATTTTTCCGCTTTGGGTTTGAGCTTCTTAGGTTGAAGTTTCTTCACATAAGCATCGCATCCCCAAACTTTTAGAAATGACATCTTGGGTTTCTTTCCAAACCATAGTTCATACGGTGTCGTCTTAACGAACTTTGACGGTGCCCTATTTAAAGTGAATGCGACAGTGTCTAATGCATATCCCCAAAATGATAGCGGCAAGTCGGTAAGAGACATCATAGATCGCACCATATCCAATAGAGTGCGATTACGACGTTTAGACACACCATTTCGCTGAGGTGTGCCAGGCGGCGTGAGTTGTGAAACAATTCCACATTTCCTTAGGTGCGTGCCAAACTCGTGACTTAAATATTCTCTGCCACGATCAGATCATGGGCACTTTATTTTCATGTCATGTTGATTCTCTACCTCACTCTGAATTTCCTTGAACCTTTCAAAGGTTTCAGACTTGTGTTTCATTAAGTAGACAATACCCATATCTGCTCAAGTCATTAGTGAGGGTGAGAACATAATGATAGCCACTGCGAGCCTCGACGCTCATTGGACTGCATACATCGGTATGTATTATCTCCAACAAGTCAGTTGCTCGCTCCGTTGTTCCAGAGAACGGAGTCTTGGTCATCTTGCCCATGAGGCATGGTTCACATGTGTCAAATGATTCGAAATCAAGAGACTCCAAAAGTCCATCAGCATGGAGCTTCTCCATGCGTTTGACACCAATATGACCAAGGCGGCAGTGCCACATGTAAGTGGGACTATCGTTATCAACCTTACACTTTTTGGTACTCACACTATGGACATGTGTAACATCATGTTCGAGATTTATCAAAAATAAACCATTGACCAGCGGGGCATGACCATAAAACATTTCTCTCATATAAATAGAACAACCATTATTCTGAGATTTAAATGAGTAGCCATCTCGCATCAAGCGAGATCCAGGTACAATGTTCATGCTCAAAGCTAGTACTAAATAACAATTATTGAGGTTTAAAACTAATCCCGAAGGTAGATGTAGAGGTAGCGTTCCGACGGCGATCACATCGACCTTGGAACCATTCCCGACGCGCATCGTCCCCTCGTCCTTTGCCAGCCTCCGCTTATTCCACAGCTCCTGCTTGGAGTTACAAATGTGAGCAACTGCACCGGTATCAAATACCCATGAGCTACTACGAGCGCTGGTTAGGTACACATCAATAACAAGTATATCACATATACCTTTAACGTTGTCGGCCTTCTTATCTGCTAAGTACTTGGGGCAGTTCCGCTTCCAGTGACCGGTACCCTTGCAATAAAAGCACTCAGTCTCAGGCTTGGGTCCATTCTTGTTCTTCTTCCCGGCAACTTGCTTACCGGGCGTGGCAACAGCTTTGCCGTCCTTCTTGAAGTTCTTCTTACCCTTGCCTTTCTTGAAACTAGTGGTCTTATTGACCATCAACACTTGATGCTCCTTTTTGATCTCGACCTCATCTGATTTCAGCATCGAGTACAACTCAGGAATGGACTTCCCCATCCCCTGCATGTTGTAGTTCATCACAAAGCTCTTGTAGCTAGGTGGAAGTGACTGGAGGATTCTGTCAATGACCGAGTCATCTGGGAGATTAACTCCCAACTAAGTCAAGCGGATGTGCAACCTAGACATTTTGAGTATGTGCTCACTGACAGAACTATTCTCCTCCATCTTATAGCTGAAGAACTTGTCGGAGACGTCATATCTCTCGACCCGGGCATGAGCTTGGAAAACTAGTTTCAGCTCTTGCAACATCTCATATGCTCCGTGTTGCTCAAAATGCTTTTGGAGCTCCGGTTCTAAACTGTAAAGCATGCCGCACTGAACAAGGGAGTAATCATCGCAGCGTGACTACCAAGCGTTCGTAACGTCTTGGTCCGCTAGGAAAATGCGTGGATCACCTAGCAATGCATCAAGGACATACAATATCTTGGAAGCTATGAGGATAATCCTCAAGCTACGGACCCAGTCCGCATAGTTGCTTCCATCATCTTTCAGCTTGGTTTTCTCTAGGAATGCGTTGAAGTTGAGGGTGACATTAGCGTTGGCCATTGGATCTACAATATAGATTGTAAAGACAATTTTAGACTAAGTTCATGACAATTAAGTTCACATAATCAAATTATTTAATGAACTCCCACTTATATAGACATCTCTATGGTCATCCAAGTGACACATGATCCATGTCAACTAGCCCGTGTCCGATCATCACGTGAGACGGACTAGTCATTCATGGTGAACATCTCCATGTTGATCGTATCTTCTATACGACTCATGTTAGACCTGTCGGTCTTCTGTGTTCCGAAGCCATGTCTGTACATGCTAGGCTCGTCAAGTCAACCTAAGTGTTTCGTGTGTGTAAATATGGCTTACACCCGTTGTATGCGAACGTTAGAACCTATCACACCCGATCATCACGAGGTGCTTCAGAACAATGATCCTTAGCAATGGTGCATAGTTTGGGTGAACACCTTTCTTGAAATTTTATTGAGAGATCATCTTATTCACTACCGTCGTTCTAAGCAAATAAGATGTAAACATGATAAACATCACATGCAATCAATATAGTGACATTATATGGCCAATATCATCTTGCTCCTTTGATCTCCATCTTTGGGGCACCATGATCATCACTATCACCGACATGACACCATGATCTCCATCATCATGACCTCCATCATTGTGTCTTCATGAAGTTGTCTCGCCAACTATTACTTCTACTACTATGGCTAACATTTAGCAATAAAGTAAAGTAATTACATGGCATTTATGATTGACACGCAGGTCATACAATAAAATAAGACAACTCCTATGGCTCCTACCGGTTGTCATACTCATCGACAGACAAGTCGTGAATCCTATTACAAGAACATGATCAATCTCATACATCACAATGCATCACATCACATCCTTTGGCCATATCACATCACAAGGCATATGCTGCAAAAACAAGTTAGACATCCTCAAATTTGTAGTTGCAAGTTTTTACGTGGCTGCTATAGGTTTCTAGCAAGAACGTTTCTTACCTACGCCAAAACCACAACGTGATATGCCAATTGCTATTTACCCTTCATAAGGACCCTTTTCATAGAATCCAACCCGACTAAGGTGGGAGAGACAGACACCCGCTAGCCACCTTATGCAACAAGTGCATGTCAGGCGGTGGAACCGGTCTCTCGTAAGTGTACGTGTAAAGTTGGTCAGGGCCGCTTCATCCCACAATACCGCCAAATCAAGATAAGACTAGCAGTGGTAAGCAAATTAACAATATCGACGCCCACAACAACTTTGTGTTTTACTCGTGCATAGATTCTACGCATAGACCTAGCTCATGATGCCACTGTTGGGAGACGTAGTAGTAAATCAAGAAAATTCCTACGTGTTCACCTAGATCTATCTATGGAGAAACCGGCAATGAGTAAGGGGAGACTGCATCTTCATACCTTTGAAGATCGCTAAGCGGAAGCGTTACAAGAACGTGGTTGGTGGAGTCGTACTCATAGCGATTCAGATCGCGGTGAACTCCGATCTTAGCGTCGAACAAGGGCGCCTCCGCGTTCAACACACGTGTAGCCTAGTGACGTCTCCTACGCCTTGATCCAGCAAGGAGGGAGGAGAGGTTGAGGGAGAGCTCTGGCAGCACAACGGCGTGGTGACGGTGGAGCTGCGTGGTCTCCGGCAGGGCTTCGCCAAGCACTACGGAGAACGAGAAGAGGGAGGAGTAGGGTTGCGCCGTGGGAGAGAGAGATGTGTGTCTCAATAACAGCCCCAAGGGCACCACTATATATAGGAGGAGGGAGAGAGGGTTGCGCCCTAGGGTTCCCACCCTAGGGGTCGGTGGTAGCCCTAGATAGGACTTGGGCGGCGGCCAAGGGAGGGAGAGGTGGTGCGGCAGCCCTAGCAGTCCTAGGGTGGGCCTAGGGCCCATCTCGGCCTAGGGTTTGCCCCCCCTCTCTCCTTGTTGCACCTTGGGCCAGGTGGGAGGGGCGCGCCAGCCCACCTAGGGGCTGGTTCCCTCCACCTTCGGCCCATGCAGCCCTCCAGGGCCCATGGCCCCTCCCGGTAGACCCCTGGAACCCTTCCGGTGGTCCCAGTACGTTATCCGTGACGCGCAAAACATTTCCGGTAACCAAAACCTCACTTCCTATATATCAATCTTTGTCTCTGGACCATTCCGGAACTCCTCGTGACGTTCGGGATCTCATCCGGGACTCCAAACAACCTTCGGTAACCACGTCCACTATTTCCCTATAACCCTAGCTTCATCGAACCTTAAGTGTGTAGACCCTACGGGTTCGGGAGACACGTAGACATGACCGAGACACCTCTCCGGTCAATAACCAACAGCGGGATCTGGATACCCATGTTGGCTCCCACATGCTCCACGATGATCTCATCGAATGAACAACGATGTCGAGGATTCAATCAATCCCGTATACAATTCCCTTTGTCTACCGGTATGATACTTGCCCGAGATTCGATTGTCGGTATCCCTATACCTTGTTCAATCTCGTTACCGGCAAGTCTCTTTACTTATTCCGCAACACATCATCCCATGGCTAACTCTTTAGTCACATTGAGCTCATTATGATGATGTCTTACCGAGTGGGCCCAGAGATACCTCTCCGTCATACGGAGTGACAAATCCCAGTCTCAATTCGTGCCAACCCAACAGACACTTTTGGAGATACCCGTAGTGCACCTTTATAGCCACCCAGTTACGTTGTGACGTTTGGCACACCCAAAGCATTCCTATGGTATCCGGGAGTTGCAAATCTCATGGTCTAAGGAAACGATACTTGACATTGGAAAAGCTTTAGGAGACGAACTACATGATCTTGTGCTATGCTTAGGATTGGGTCTTGTCCATCACATCATTCTCCTAATGATGTGATCTCGTTATCAATGACATCCAATGTCCATGGTCATGAAACCGTGACCATCTATTGATCAACGAGCTACCAACTAGAGGCTCACTAGGGACACAATGTGGTCCATGTATTCACACATGCATTATGGTTTCCGGTTAACACAATTATAGCATGAACAATAGACAATTATCATGAACAAGGAAATACAATAATAACCATTTTATTATTGCCTCTAGGGCACATTTCCAATAGTACACCCCTACAGGGTATAAACTATTCGAATAGCCGCATCCTTGGATATGGACTACTTGGAAAACTTATGTTGTTCATAGATAATTTAATGGATACTCATAAAAATATCAAGACAAGTGTGAGTATCGTGGATGGCACTCTCGTAGGATACGCAAGTGAATCCATGGTGGTGTATTGTTGTGGAGTTAGTGGACTCGTGTGCGATATCTAAAATTTAAACAAAAGGTTAAAATTGCGTAGTATAGGTTAGCCATGAGTCAAAGCTGGCATTGCTACATAAACTCCACCACTCCCCTTGTTGATACTTGAGCATGAATAGTCTAGGTCCGTTTTAAAGACTTGGTGAGTACGTTTGTACTCATGTTTGCTTAATAAATGTTGCAGATGAGACTCAAGACCCATCAGGTGGGTTCTATCTAGATGTCGATGATGCCGATAGCTGGTGTCCCAGCTACGACCTTATGCCCTGTGGCGGGCTGTAGATAGTCAGGCCATGTGCCTTTTTACCCTTTCAACTGTTTGTACTCAGACAACTTTATGCTTCCGCTTGATTTGTATGAACTTGCTTGTATGACTTGGGTGTCGGGTCATGTGACCCCTACCTGTAAGAACATATTATGCAAGGCTCTTCTGAGCCTCTTAAATAAAAGTTCTGTTGATGTATGGTTATGTTGTGATGCCATGGTTGTATCTATGCATATCTTGCATGTCGTGCGTACGTGTGACGTGCAACGGTATGTATGGGATCCGACACCTAGTCATGTGCCTTTAGTAGTACTCTTTACGGGAAACTGCCTCTCTATGCTTCCCCCGAGCCTTGGTAGCTTGCTACTGCTCCGGACACATTGATTGACCGGCATGTATCCTTTTTTGCTGATGTGTCTGTCCCTTCGGGGAAAGGTCTCGCAGTGTAATGGAGCCCTGTAGCCTGCTACGACTCGTCTACGTGCAGTGATGACATTTATGTCCCACGGCGTAATGGAGTCCTTGTAGCTTGCTATGACTCGTCCACACACGCTTGAGGCCGACACCTGCATTGTTGGGTTACGTATGCCTGTTTTCGTACAGATGTGCCGCTTGGGTTCTATGACTAGTTATGTCGGCCCGGATTCTCTGTCGTTTGATTGCCAGCGACATGTTCACATACGTGAGCCAAAAGACGCAAACGGTCCCGGCTAAGGTAGGGCTACAATCGTGGAGCTTACCGTGCGTGAGTCCGCAAAGTGATGTGATATGTTACAGTCTGGATTCATATGACTTAGGATCGGGGTCCCGACAGCGTTGGTATCAGAGACTGACTGACTGTAGGACTACCAAGCCAAATCGGTCAAAGTTGAGTCTAGAAACACTATAGAAAAGTAGGGGAATTGATTGTGAAAGGGAACGTAAGGCTCTTTTTACTCCTCTTCTCAAGTTATTCTATTCTGAGTCATTCTCATCTTTTCTACGGGGTTAAGAACTAGGCTTCTCATCTATTGCTTAGGATGACGAGTTACTAACCATGGACTATTAGCTAGCTTGTTTGCAAGTGAACTTTGTACTTGAGAATTGTTGGTGTGACAAACAGTTGGAGAAGAGATTTGAGTCTAGATAGTCGAGTGGTTATGCTTTTCCAATCTTTTGCAGTTGTCTCAAAATCCTTTTTGAGCAATTACAACCATTATGCTGTCCAATTTCTGCTAGAGTCTCTAATGTCTTTGCATCATTCTCTGTTTCAGATGCCCCCTCGTCCCTCCCGTCAGGTGGTCCGTCTGACCAGGTGCATCGATGTACCGGGTCACATGGCCATGTTGGTTAGAGTTATGATGAAGGCTGGTTACCATTGGTACCCAGAGTACACAGTGGAGGAGTAGTATCGAGATTTCAACCAAAGGTAGTATCTGTGTACTGTTAAGATATATCCATCATATCCTGGAGTTGCAGAGCCGCTTCATTGGACTTATGGGTTAGGTGTCACCATAGACATGGCAGTTTAGGAGGCCGCCTACACCATGCTGACTATCATGAGGTTTCACAATGGTCTGCTTCAGAACACAGAGTTATGTTATGTTCCTGCTTCTCTGGGAGGAGAGGATAGCTATCTTAGCACAGCCTACTATGATCATTCTCATGAGGACCCTAGGCTGTAGGTGACCGCTCAGATGTTGGAGAACAGGGATCGTGATGCACGTGCCCTTCGCATGGAGCTATATGCTACCCGTGCACGTCTTTGGACAGCCCTGACGCAGCTAGCACATGTCGTGTAGACAGGCTATGGAGATGTTGAACCCATCGCAGACACATCTGCAAGCATGCATAGACTGGCCCGATGTTGGAGGCATCACCCTTCTTCGAGGACCGCTGTTGCCACCAACAAGGGGACCGAGGCCACATCCGTGTCCTTATGGTTTCCAGGGATCGCAGGCTAGAGTGTTTCTAGATCCTTAGGTTCAGCTCTCGGGCCACGGGGGTAACCTATATGAGGCATTCTATGGTGATGCTTGAGTACGTGGATGTTAGTAGTCGTATTGCCACAGTCATGCGTGTCTTGTGGGATATGACTGAGGTTGAGAGCTGAGTTCCGGAGGTGTAGATAGATAATGTATAGGAAGCTTGTAATGCCTCCGATGTGTTGTGTCATCTCTCTGTAGTTTGTATTTCAGCTTGGGCTTGTACTGAACTATGTCATGGTGTGTATGAATCATGGTGTTCATATGACAGTTGTTATTACCATGTTGATCGGGTGTTTACCCTGCATGCCATGTTGTCTAGTACATTTTTTATCTCATTCCTTAGAGTTGGTGTCTTCCGTGTCTAAGTTGTGGGTTTTGTTTTCCTAGGATGGTGGCAACTAGTTATAACCCCGTGCCTGCTCCCGAGCAGGGCGGGGGAAGCCAGCCAAGGCAAGAGAACCTGCCACAGGCGCCCTCTTTGGCAGAAGTGATGCTTGAAGCTGAACGGAACAAAAGGGAGACCAACAGGCCATTGGAACGTATTGAGCAGAACACAACGCGTGCTCCCCGCAATGATCGCAATGATAGTGTGTGTCTCAACGACTTCGTCAAGCTGTGCACACCCAAGTTTCATCATTCAGTCGACCCGCTCGATGCGGATGACTGGCTGACCAGCATGTCCCGCAAAATCCGGGCTGCCAATGTATCTGAGGCCAACAAGGTGACCTTTGCTGCTTACTTTCTAGAGGGACCCGCCAATCTATGGTGGGAAAATTATGAAGCTATGCGTCCCGCAGGCCCCGCACCAACTTGGGCAGATTTCAATGCAGCATTCTGTACCCATCACATCCCAAAAGGGCTGATGGATCGCAAGAGAGAGGAGTTCTGTGCTTTCACCCAGGGTAGATTGACAGCTGATGCCTATAGCCATGAGTTCGACAATCTTGCTTGCTATGCTCCGGAGGAAGTGTCAATCGATGCCAGGAAACAGGCTAGGTTCCGCAAGGGACTTAGTCCTGAGCTCCGTTGAGATCTGCGTCTGCATGAGTGCACAACCTTCCAGACTCTCGCCAACAAGGGTATCAATGCCGAGACTGGACAGACTAACTACGAGGCAACTAGGAAGCACACCCGTGACTTCAGTCCTGCATCTAGCTCGGGCTCCAACAAACGCCGGGTGTGGGTACCCAACACAGCACTGCCGCCAAGGTACACTACGAGGCCATCCTTCCAGGCGCCTCGCCCAACTCAGCCCAACCCTCCAGCCAGGACATTCGGAGGTCCTCCTACCAATGCTCCTCCCCGTGCCACCGTTGTCTGCTACAAATGTGGAGAACCAGGACATTACTCCCGTGTGTGTCCCCAGAACAATGCTAAGCCGGCTGGACGTGGGAAGAAGCCAGCTCTTGCTCGTGGTCGAGTGAACTATGTTTCTGCTGAAGAAGCCCTTGAGGATCCTGATGTTATCCTAGGTACACTCCTTGTCAATAGTCATCTAGCATCTGTTCTATTTGATACTGGGGCATCTCATTCATTCGTCTCATAAAGTTATGCACAGTTACATAACATGTCATTTTGTGATATGCCTACTCCTTTAGTAGTTCAGACTCCTGGTTCAAAATGGCAAACTTCTAGAGTAAGCCATGACAATGAGATTCTTGTGGATAGGCTAGTCTTCCTAGCATCTTTGATAGCCCTCAAGTCTTCGGACATCAATATCATCTTAGGCATGGACTAGATGAAACCTCACTATGCTAAGATTGATACTCATACTAGGAATGTTCAACTTACACATCCCTCGGGTGAGATAGTTAATGTCTCCACTCGAGCAGCCAAGCGCCAACTCTATTCTCTCAATGCTAGCCCTCTTCCAAAATTAGAAGATATTCCGGTAGTCCGTGACTTTCCGGATGTCTTTCCAGAAGAACTGCCAGGAATTCCACCTGTCAGAGATGTTGAGTTTGTGATAGAGCTCATCCCAGGGACTGTCCCAATAGCGAGAAGACCCGATAAGATGGCACCCTTAGAACTAGCCGAACTTAAGATTCAACTCGACGAGGCTTTGAAGAAAGGTTTCATCCATCCTAGTTCTTCTCCTTGGGCTTGCCCCGTCCTCTTTGTCAAGAAGAAGGATGGATCGAATCGGATGGTTGTGGATTATCGGCCAGTGAATCTGGTCACCATAAAGAACAAGTATCCACTTCCCAGGATCAATGACTTGTATGATCAACTTATTGGATCCTCTATCTTTTCCAAAATGTATTTGAGGTTGGGTTACCATCAAATCAGAATTAGAAACGGGGACATTCCAAAAACGGCTTTTGTTACTCGTTATGGCCAATACGAGTACACCATCATGTCCTTCGGTTTAACCAATGCCCCAGCCACCTTATCTTGCTTGATGAATTCGATCTTCATGGAATATTTGGATAAATTCGTCGTGGTTTACCTCGACGATATACTCACCTACTCGAAGAACAAACAGGAACATGTCGAGCATCTAAGGCTGGTATTGATGAAACTTCGAGAGCAACGTCTGTATGCCAAATTCTCCAATTGTGAATTTTGGTTGCCAGAAGTGACCTACCTAGGCCATGTAATCTCTAGTAAAGGTATTGCTGTCAATCCCGAGAGAGTTCAGGCCGTCCTTGATTGGACTCAACCTGAATCAGTTAAGCAAGTTCGGAGTTTCCTTGGCTTAGCAAGCTATTGTCGCTGCTTTGACGAGAACTTCTCCAAGGTTACAAAACCTCTGACTGAACTCCTCAAGAAAGATAAAAAGTTCGAGTGGACTCCACAATGCGAGCACAGTTTTCAGGAGTTTAAAAGACGACTGGCCTCTGCTCCCGTTCTGGTGCCACCAGACTTCTCTAAGGACTTTGTTATCTATTGCGACGCCTCGCGACAAGGATTAGGTTGCATTCTCATGCAAGATCGTCATGTGATTGCATATGCATCTCGACAGTTGCATCCACATGAGGATAATTATCCAACACATGATCTTGAGCTTGCAGCTGTGGTCCATGCACTGAAAACTTGGCGAAATTACCTTTTGGGTAATCATTGCAAAATTTACACTGATCACCAAAGTCTGAAATATATTTTCACCCAACCGGATTTGAATCTCAGGCAAAGACTATGGGTTGAGTTGAATACAGATTATGACTTAGGGATAACTTACACCCTGGGGAAAGTGAATGTCATGGCTGATGCACTAAGTCGTAAATCTTATTGTAACAACCTGATGTTACAACAAGGTCAACCACTTCTCTATGAGGAATTTCGGAAGTTGAACCTCCAAATTGTTCCTCAAGGATTCCTTTCCTACCTGGTGGCGAAACCTACTCTTACGGATCAAATCATAGAAGACCAGAAGCATGATGTCGGGATATCTCGGATCAAGAAAAACATTAAGAAGGGTAATCTTAGATGCTTCTTGAAAGATGATTGGGGTGTTGTCTTCTTTGAGAACCGCTTGGTGATCCCGAAGAAGCTGTTGGGGAACATTGCATGGGAAACAAAAAAATTCCACGCACACGCAAGATCTATCCATGGTGATGAACATCTATGAGAGGGAGAGTGGATCTACATACCCTTGTAGATCGCTAAGCGGGAAGCGTTAAGAAACGCGGTTGGTGTAGTCGAACGTCATCGCGATCCAAATCGCCGAGTGTCCCACGATCTCATCACGATCCGTCCCACGATCTAATCATGATATGTCCCACGAACTCATCACGATCCATCCCGCGATCTCATCATGATCCGTCCCGCGATCTCAATCACAATCCTTCCGATCTAGCGCCGAACGGACGGCACCTCCGCGTTCAGCACACGTACAGCTCGATGATGATCTCTGCTTTCTTGATCCAGCAAGAGGGAGTGGAGAGGTAGAAGAGTTCTCCGGCAGCGTGATGGCGCTGCGGCGATGGTGATGGAGCAATTCCGGCAGGGCTTCGCCTAAGCACTGCAGAAAACCGATCTAGAGGAGAAACTATGCACTAGAGGAGCGGGTAGCACATGGCTGAAAATCTAGTGCCAAAACCCCTAAAACCTCTAGTATTTATAGGAGGAAGAGAGGAGGAGGCTTGGCTCCCAAGGAGCCAGCCCTTGGGTCGGTCGAACCAAGGAGGAGAGGAGGAATCCTCCTCCAATCCTAGCAGGACTAGGACTCCTCCTTATTTTGGTCTTTTTGCCTTTTTCCACCTTTTTCTCTTTGGGATTTCTCTCCCAGATGCATGGGCCTTGTGTGGGACTTCCACCAGCCCACTAAGGGCTGGTATTCACTCTCCCACATACCATGTAGCCTCTTGGGTCGAAATACACCTCCCGATGGTCTCACGGTACACTACCGGCACTCCCGGTACACTACCGATGAGCCCGAAACTTTTCCGGCGACCAAAATAGGACTTCCTATATATCAATATTTACCTCCGGACCATTCCAGAGCTCCTCGTGATGTCCGGGATCTCATCCGGGACTCTGAACAACCTTCGGTCACCACCATACATAACTCTATACTACCAAAACGTCACCGAACCTTAAGTGTGCAGACCCTGCGGGTTCGAGAACTATGTAGACATGACCGAGACACCTCTATGGTCAATAACCAATAGCGGGACCTGGATGCCCATATTGGTTCCTACATATTCTACGAAGATCTTTATCGGTCGAACCTCTATGTCAAGGATTCAGTTAATCTCGTACGATGTTCCCTTTGTTCTTTGGTATGTTACTTGCCCGAGATTCGATTGTCGGTATCTCCATACCTAGTTCAACCTCGTTACCGGCAAGTCTCTTTACTCATTCCGTAATACAAGATCCCATGACTAACACTTAGTCACATTGCTTGCAAGGCTTTATTGTGATGTTGTATTACCGAGTGGGCCTTGAGATACCCCTCCGTCACACGGAGTAACAAATCTCAGTCTTGATCCATGCCAACCCAACAGACACCCTCAGAGATACCTGTAGAGCACCTTTATAGTCACCGAGTTATGTTGCGACATTTGATACACACAAGGTACTCCTCCGGTGTCAATGAGTTGCATGATCTCATGGTCATAGGAACATAAACTTGACATGCAGAAAATAGTAGCAATAAACTGACACGATCATATGCTACGTTTGTAGTTTGGGTTTTGTCCATCACATCATTCTCCTAATGATGTGATCCCGTTACCAAATGATATCTCATGTCCATGACTAGGAAACCATAGCCATCTTTGATCAACGAGCTAGTCTATTAGAGGCATACTAGGGACATGGTGTTGTCTATGTATCCACGATTGTATCTGAGTTTCCGATCAACACAATTTATAGCATGGATAATAAACGATTATCATGAACAAGGAAATATGATAATAAATAATTTATTATTGCCTCTAGGGCATATTTCCAACAGTCTCCCACTTGCACTAGAGTCAATAATCTAGTTCACATCACCATGTGATTCACATTGTTATGAATCTAACACCCACTGAGTTTTGGGGCTCGATCATGCTTTGCATGTGAGAGAGGTCTTATAGTCAACGGGTCTGCGACATTCAAATCCGTATGTATTTTGCAAATCTCTATGTCAAACTATAAACACTGCTACCACACTTCACTTGGTACTATTCCAAATGGCTGTGCCACTATACGTATCCGGATTGCTACTAAGAGTCATCCGGATTAGTGTTAAAGCTTGCATCAATGTAACTCTTTACGACGAACCCTTTATCACCTCCATAATTGAGAAATGTTTCCTTAGTCTTTTAGTCAGTAAGGATAATATTGACCGTTGTCCAGTGATCCACTCCTGGATCACTCTTGTACCCCTTGACGGACTCATGGCAAGGCAGACACAGGTGCGGTACACAGCATGGCATACTATACAGAGCCTATGGCTAAGGCATAGGGGACAACATTCGTCCTTTCTCTTTCTTCTACAGTTGTCGAGCTTTGAGTCTCACTCAACTTCACACCTCGCAAATTAGGCGAGAACTCTTTCTCTGACTGATCCATTTTGAACTCTTTCAAAATCTTTTCAAGGTATGTACTCATTGAAAGTCTCATCAAGCATCTTGATCTATCTCTATAGATCTTGATGCTCAACAATTAGGTAGCTTTATCTAGGTCTTCCTTTAAAAAACTCTTTTCAACCAACCGTTTATGCTTTCCAGAAATTCTACATCATTTCCGATCAAAAATTTGTCATCCACATATACTTATCAGAAATTCTATAGTGCTCCCACTCACTTTATTGTAAATACAAGTTTCTTGTAAACTTTGTATAGACTCAAAAAACTTTGATCACCTCAACAAAGTGTATATTCCAACTCCGAGATGCTTGCTTCAGTTCATAGAAGAATCACTGAAGCTTGCACGCCTTTTAGCATCCTTAGGACTGACAAAACCTTCTAGTTGTATCATATACAACCTTTCCTCAAGTAAACCGTTAAGGAAATGATGTTTTGATATCCATCTGCCAGATTTCATAATTGAAAATGCAGCAAATGCTAACATAATTCCAACAGACTTTAGCATCGCTACGAGTGAGAAAGTCTCATCGTAGTCAACTCCTTGAACTTGTCGTAAACTTCTTTGCAACAAGTCGAGCTTTACAAATGGTGACATTTACCATGAGCGCCTATCTTCATTTTAAACATCCATTTGTACTCAACGACCTGCCGTCCAACGAGCAAGTCTACCAAAGTCTATACTTGGTTTTCATACATGGATCCTTTCTCGGATTTCATGGCCTCTAACCATTTGTCGGAATCCGGGCCCATCATTGCTTCTCCATAGCTCATAGGTTCATCATTGTCCAACAACATGACCTCCAAGACAGGGTTGTCATACTGCTCAGGAGCAGTACACATCCTTGTCGACCTACGAGGTTCGAGAGTAACTTGATCCGAAGCTTCATGATCATCATCATTAACTTCCTCTTCAACTAACGTAGGCTTCACAGAAACAAATTCCTGCGATGCGCTACTCTCTGGTTGAACAAAGGTTCAACAACCTCATCAAGTTCTATCTTCCTCCCACTCAATTCTTCCGAGAGAAACTCTTTCTCGAGAAAGAACCCAGTTTTAGCAACAAACACTTTATGCTTGGATCTGAGATAGAAGGTTTACCCAGCTGTCTTTAGGGTATTCTATGAAGATGCATTTGTCCGCTTTGGGTTCGATCTCATTAGGTGAAAACCTTTTTCACATAAGTGTTGCAGCCCCAAACATTAAGAAATGACAGCTTAGGTTTCTATCAAACCATAATTCACATGGTGTCATCTCAATGGATTTAGATGGTGCCCTATCTAAACTGAATGTAGTTGTCTCTAATGCATAACCCCAAAATTATAGTAGCAAAACGATAAGAGACATCATAGCAAGCACCATTTTCAATAGAGCACGACTATGACGTTCAAACACACCATCACACTATGGTGTTCCAGGTGGCGTGAATTGTGAAACAACTTTCACATTGTCTAAAGTTGTATGCCAAACTCGTAACTCAGATATTTACCTCCACGATCATATCGCAGACATTTTTATCTTCTTGTCATGATGATCTTAAACTTCACTCTGAATTTGCTTGAACCTTTCAAATGATTTAGACTTGTGTTTCATTAAGTAAATATACACTATATCTACTCAAATCATCAGTGAAGGTAAGAAAATAACGATATCCACCGCACGCTACAAGACTCATTGGATTGCATACATCAACATGTATCATTTCCAATAAATCACTTGCTCGCTCCATCCATCTGGAAACGGGGTCCTAGGTCATCTTGCCCAAGAGGCATGGTTCGCATGTCTCAACCGATTCAAAATCGAATGAGTCCAAAGATCCATCAGCATGGAGTTTCTTCATGCGCTTTATACCAATATGACATTTAGTGGCAGTGCCACAAGTATGTGGTACTATCATTATTAACTTTGTATCTTTTGGCATCAATGTTATGAACATGTGTATTACTATGATCAAGATTCAACAAACCATTCTCACTGGGTGCATGACCATTGAAGGTATTATTCATGTAAACAGAATAACCATTATTCTCTAACTTAAATGTATAACCGTGTTGCAATAAACATGATCTAATCACGTTCAATGCTCAATGCAAAACACCAAATAACATTTATTTAGGTTTGTCACTAATCCCGAAGGTAGAGAGAGCGTGCGATGTTGATCACATCAACCTTGGAAACATTTCCAACACACATCGTCACCTCACCCTTAGCTAGTTCTTCGTTTATTCCATAGCTTTTATTTCGAGTTACTAACATTTAGCAACCAAACCGGTATCCAATACCCAGGTGCTACTAGGAGTACTCGCAAGGTACACATCATTAACACGTATATCAAATATACTTCTGTCGATGTTGCCAGCCTTCTTATCTACCAAGTATCTAGGGTTGTTCTGCTTCAGCGACCGCTCTCCTCATAATCGAAGCACTTAGTCTCGGGTTTGGGTTCAACTTTGGGTTGCTTCACTGGAGCAGCACCTGACTTGCTATCCATCAAGTTTCCCTCCTTGCTCTTGCCCTTCTCGAAACTAGTGGTTTGACTAACCATCAACACTTGACGCTCCTTCTTGATTTCTACCTTCGCGGTGTCATACATCGCGAATAACTCAGGGATCATTATTTCTATCCCTGACATTTTATAGTTCATCACCAAGTTCTAGTAGCTTTAGTGACAGTGACTTGGAGAACTATATCAATCACTATCTTATCCGGAAGATCAACTCCCACTCGATTCAAGCGATTGTAGCACCCAGACAATCTGAGCACATGCTCAACGATTGAGCTATTCTCTTTCATCTTGCAGGCAAAGAATCTTGTTGGAGATCTCATATCTCGCAACACAGGCATGAGCCTGAGATCCCAATTTCAGCTCTTAGAACATATCATATGTTCCGTGACGTTCAAAACATTTTGGAGCCTCAATTCTAAGCCGTAATGCATGACGCACTAAATTATCAAGTAGTCATCAGAACGTGCCTGTCAGATGTTCACAACATCTATAGACGACGCTAGAGGGGTTGGCGCACCGAGCGGTGCATTAAGGACATAAGCCTTATATGCAGCAACGAGGACAATCCTCAGATCACGGTGCCAGTCAACAATATTGCTACCATCATCATTCAACTCTATTTCTCAAGGAACATATAAAAATTCAAGGGAGCTACAACGTGAGTTGGTAATCTACAACACAGTTTGCAAAGACACTACTGACTATGTTCATGATAATGAGTTCAATTAATCATATTACTTAAGAACTCCCACTCAAATTGACATCCCTCCGGTCATTCGAGTGATACATGATCTAAATTCACCAACTCAAGTCCGATCATCACGTGAGTTGAGGTGGTTTCAATGGTGAACATCATCATGTTGATCATATCTGCTATATGACTCATGTTCGACCTTTCGGTCTCTTGTATTCTGAGGCCATGTCTGTACATGCTAGGCTCATCAAGTTTAACCCGAGTGTTCTGCATGTGCAACACTGGCTTGCACCCGTTGTACGTGAACGTAGAGTCTATCACACCCGATCATCACGTGGTGTCTCAACACGACAAACTTTCGCAACGGTGCACACTCGGGGAGAACACAATTCATCTTGAAATTTAAGTGAGGGATCACCTTATAATGCTACCGTCGTCCTAAGAAAAACAAGGTGCATAAAAGGATTAACATCACATGCAAATCATAAGTGACATGATATGGCCATGAACTTATGCTTTTGATCTCCATCTTGAAAGCACCGGCATGATCTCCATCATCACCGGCACAACACCATGATCTCCATCAACATGTCGCCATCGGGATTGTCGCATCCATCATGCTTGTACTACTATTGCTACCATTTAGCGATAAAGTAAAGCATTACATAGCGCTTAATGATTGACACGTAGGTCATACAATAATTAAAGACAACCCTATGGCTCATGTCGGTTGCCGTACTCATCGACATGCAAGTCGTGATATTCTATACAACACATGATCATCTCATACATCACATAAATCACATCATGTAATTGGCCATATCACATCACAACATACCCTGCAAAAACAAGTTAGACGTCCTCTAATTGTTGTTGCATGTTTTACGTGGCTGCTACGGGTATCTAGCAAGAACAATTCTCATCTACGCAAAAACCACAACGGTGATACACTTGTTGCTTTTCAACCTTCTCAAGGACCGCCTTTGTCGAATCCGATCCAACTAAAGTGAGAGAAACTGGCACCCGCAAGCCATCTATGCAACAAGTTGCGGTTGAGGGAAACGGTCTCTCGTAAGCGTACGAGTAATGTTGATCCGGGCCGCTTCATCTCACAATATCGCTGAACCAAAACACGACCAAGGGGGGAAGCAATCTAAGCATCAATGCTCACAAACTCTTTGTGTTCTACTCAAGATCTCATCTACACATAGACCTAGCTCTGATACCACTGTTGGGAAACGTTGCATGGGAAAAAAAATTCCTACGCACACACAATATCTATCCATGGTGATGAGCATCTACGAGAGGGAGAGTGGATCTACATACCTTTGTAGATCGCTAAGCGGGAAGCGTTAAGAAACGCGGTTGGTATAGTCGAACGTCTTCGCGATCCAAATCGCCGAGTGTCCCGCGATCTCATCACGATCCGTCCCGCGATCCAATCATGATCCGTCCCGCGAACTCATCATGATCTGTCCCGCGATCTCATCACGATCCGTCCCGCGATCGCAATCACGGCCCTTCCGATCTAGCGCCGAACGAACGGCACCTCCGCGTTCAGCACACGTACAGCTCGATGACGATCTCTGCCTTCTTGATCCAGCAAGACGGAGCGGAGAGGTAGAAGAGTTATCCGGCAGCGTGATGGCTCTGCGGCGATGGTGGTGGAGCAATTCCGGCAGGGCTTCGCCTAAGCACTACAGAAAACCGATCTAGAGGAGAAACTATGCACTAGAGGAGCGAGTAGCACGTGGCTGAAAATCTAGTGCCAAAAACCCAAAAACCTCTAGTATATATAGGAGGAAGAGAGGAGGAGGCTTGGCTCCCAAGGATCCAGCCCTTGGGTTGGCCGAACCAAGGAGGAGAGGAGGAATCCTCCTCCAATCCTAGTAGGACTAGGACTCCTCCTTATTTTGGTGTTTTTGCCTTTTTCCACCTTTTTCTCTTTGGGATTTCTCTCCCAGCCACATGGGCCTTGTGTGGGACTTCCACCAGCCCACTAAGGGCTGGTATTCACTCTCCCACAGCCCATGTAGCCTCTTGGGTCGAAATACACCTCCCGATGGTCTCCCGGTACACTACCGGCACTCCCGGTACACTATCGATGAGCCCGAAACTTTTCCAGCGACCAAAATAGGACTTCCTATATATCAATCTTTACCTCCGGACCATTCCGGAGCTCCTCGTGATGTCCGGGATCTCATCCTAGACTCCTAAAAACCTTCAGTCACCACCATACATAACTCTATACTGCCGAAACGTCATCGAACCTTAAGTGTGCAGACCCTGCGGGTTCGAGAACTATGTAGACATGACCGCTCTATGGTCAATAACCAATATCGGGACCTAGATGCCCATATTGGTTCCTACATATTCTACGAAGATCTTTATCGGTCGAACCTCTATGTCAAGGATTCAGTTAATCCCGTACGATGTTCCCTATGTTCTTCGGTATGTTACTTGCCCGAGATTCGATCGTCGGTATCTCCATACCTAGTTCAACCTCGTTACCGGCAAGTATCTTTACTCGTTCCGTAATACAAGATCCTGTGACTAACACTTAGTCACATTGCTTTCAAGGATTTATTGTGATGTTGTATTACCGAGTGGGCCCTGAGATACCTCTCCGTCACACGGAGTAACAAATCCCAGTCTTGATCCATGCCAACCCAATAGACACCCTCGGAGATACCTGTAGAGCACCTTTATAGTCATCCAGTTACGTTGCGACGTTTGATACACACAAGGTACTCCTCCGGTGTTAGTGAGTTGCATGATCTCATGGTCATAGGAACATATACTTGACATGCATAAAAGAGTAGCAATAAACTGACACGACCATATGCTACGTTTGTAGTTTGGGTCTTGTCCATCACATAATTCTCCTAATGATGTGATCCCGTTACCAAATGACATCTCATGTCCATGACTAGGAAACCATAGCCATCTTTGATCAACGAGCTAGTCTATTAGAGGCATATTAGGGACATGGTGTTGTCTATGTATCCACAATTGTATTTGAGTTTCCGATCAACACAATTTATAGCATGGATAATAAACAATTATCATGAACAAGGAAATATGATAATAACTAATTTTTTATTGCCTCTAGGGCATATTTCCAATACAAGCAACATCTACGACAGTTGATCCTTAAGGAGGCTCATGATTCTCCTCTCACGATTCATCCTAGTAGTATCAAGATGTATCAGGACCTACGCCAGAGGTTCTGGTGGACTAGGATGAAGAGAGAAATTGCTCAGTTCGTTGCTAACTACGACGTTTGTCGTCACGTTAAGGCAGAACATCAAAGGCCTACTGGCATCCTTCAACCTTTAGCTATTCCTGAATGGAAATGGGATAAGGTCGGTATGGATTTCATTACCGGATTTCCCAAGACTAAGAGAGGGAATAATGCTATCTTTGTGGTCATCGACCATCTTTCCAAAGTGGCTCATTTTCTTCTTGTTCGGGAGAGTATAACTGCTAGCCAGCTAGCGGAGTTATATGTTTCTCAAATAGTTTCTCTTCATGGTGTTCCATTGGAGATTAACTAGGACTGTGGAAGTATCTTTACTTCCTGATTTTGGGAAAGTTTCCAAACCGCTATGGGGACTCATCTATCCTTTAGCACTGCTTTCCACCCGCACTCAAGTGGTCAAGTTGAGCGAGTCAATCAAATCCTCAAAGACATGCTCCGAGCTTATGTTATATCTGTTGGGGATCGTTGCATGGGAAACAAAAAATTTCCTACGCACATGCATATCTATCCATGGTGATGAGCATCTACGAGAGGGAGAGTGGATCTACGTACCCTTGTAGATCGCTAAGCGGGAAGCGTTAAGAAAAATGGTTGGTGTAGTCGAACGTCTTCGCGATCCAAATCGCCGAGCGTCCCGCGATCCAATCATGATCCGTCCCGTGAACTTGATCACGGTCCTTCCGATCTAGCGCCGAACGGACAACACCTCCGCGTTCAGCACACGTACGGCTTGATGACGATCCCCGTCGTCTTGATCCAACAAGAGGGAGCGGAGAGGAAGAAGAGTTCTCCAGCAGCGTGACGGTGCTCTGGCGATGGTGGTGGAGCTATTCCGGCAAGGCTTCGCCTAAGCACTACAGAAATCCGATCTAGAGGAGAAACTATGCACTGGAGGAACGGGCAGCACGTGACTAAAAATTATGTACAAAAACCCTAAAACCACCAGTATATATAGGAGGAAGAGAGGAGGAGGCTTGGACCAAGGGCCAAGCCTCCAAGGAGGAGGCCGAACCAGGTGGGAGAGGTGGAATCCACCTCCAATCCTAGTAGGACTAGGATTCATCCTATTTTTGCCTTTTTCCACTTTTTCTCTTTGGGACTTCTTTCCCTAGCTGCATGGGCTTCGTGTGGGACATCCACCAGCCCAAAAAAGTCTGGTAATTATTCTCCCACAGCCCATGAAGCCTCTTGGGTCGAAATACCCCTCCCGGTGGTCTCCCAGTACACACCGGCACTCCCGGTACATTACCGATTAGCCCGAAACTTTTCCGGCGACCAAAACAGGACTTCCTATATATCAATCTTTACCTTTGAACCATTCCAGAGCTCCTCGTGACATCTGGGATCTCATCCAGGACTCCGAACAACCTTCGGTAACCACCATACATAACTCTATACTACCGAAACGTCACCGAACCTTAAGTGTGCAGACCCTGCGGGTTTGAGAACTATGTAGACATGACCGAGACACCTCTACGGTCAATAACCAATAGCGGGACCTGGATGCCCATATTGGTTCCTACATATTCTATGAAGATCTTTATCGGTCGAACCTCTATGTCAAGGATTCAGTTAATCCCGTATGATGTTCCCTTTGTTCTTCGGTATGTTACTTGCCCGAGATTCGATCGTCGGTATCTCCATACCTAGTTCAACCTCGTTACCGGCAAGTCTCTTTACTCGTTCCATAATACAAGATACCATGACTAACACTTAGTCACATTGCTTGCACGGCTTATTATGATGTTGTATTACCGAGTGGGCCCTGAGATACCTCTCCGTCACACGGAGTAACAAATCCCAGTCTTGATCCATGCCAACTCAACAGACACCCTCAGAGATACCTGTAGAGCACCTTTATAGTCACCCAGTTACGTTGTGATGTTTGACACACACAAGGCACTCCTCCGGTATCCGTGAGTTGCATGATCTCATGGTCATAGGAACATATACTTGACATGTAGAAAACAGTAGCAATAAACTGACACGATCATATGCTACGTTTGTAGTTTGGGTCTTGTCCATCACATCATTCTCCTAATTATGTGATCCCGTTATCAAATGACATCACATGTCAATGGCTAGGAAACCTTGACCATCTTTGATCAACGAGCTAGTTCACTAGAGGCATACTAGGGACATAGTGTTTTCCATTTACCCATACATGTAATGTGTTTCCAATTGATACAATTATAGCATGGATAATAAACAATTATCATGAACAAGGAAATATAATAATAAACACTTTATTTATTGCCTCTAGGGCATATTTCCAACAGTCTCCCACTTGCACTAGAGTCAATAATCTAGTTCACATCACTATGTGATTTACATTGTAATGAATCGAACACCCATGCAGTTCTGGTGTTGGTCACGTTTAGCCCTTGGAAGAGGTTTAGTCAACGGGTCTCCAATATTCAGATCTGTGTGCACTTTGCAAATATTTATGTCCTTCTCCTCGATGTAATCGCGGATGGAGTTGAAGCGTCGCTTTATGTGTCTGGTCCTCTTGTAAAACCTTGGTTCCTTGGCCAGAGCAATGGCACCAATGTTGTCACAGAACAGGTTCATTGGATTCAGTGCACTAGGCACTACTCCAAGATCTGTCATGAATTACTTCATCCAGACACCTTCCTTCGCCGCCTCCGAGGCTGCGATGTACTCCGCTTCACATGTAGAATCGGCTACTACACTTTACTTGGAACTGCACCAGCTTACTGCTCCCCCGTTGAGAATAAATATGTATCCGGTTTGCGACTTAGAGTCATCCGGATCAGTGTCAAAGCTTGCGTCGACGTAACCCTTTACGACGAGCTCTTCATCACCTCCATAAACGAGAAACATCTCCTTAGTCCTTTTCAGGTACTTAAGGATATTCTTGACCGCTGCCTAGTGTTCCATTCCAGGATCACTTTGAAACCTTCCGGCCATACTTATGGCAAGGCTGACATCCGGTCTTGTGCACAACATTGCATACATGATAGAGCCTATGGCTGAAGCATAGGGGATGACACTCATCTTTTCTCTATCTTCTGCAGTCACTGGGCATTGAGTCTTACTCAACTTCACACCTTGTAACACAGGCAAGAACCCCTTTTGGACTGATCCATTTTGAACTTCTTCAAAACTTTATCAAGGTATGTGCTCTGTGAAAGTGCTATTAAGCGTCTCGATCTATCTCTATAGATCTTAATGCCTAATATGAAAGCAACTTCTCCTAGGTCCTTCATTGAAAAACTCTTGTTCAAATATTCCTTCACGCTTTCCAGCATTTCTATATTGTTTCCAATTAGCAATATGTCATCCACATATAATATTAGAAACGCTATAGAGCTCCCACTCACTTTCTTGTAAATACAAGCTTCTCCATAAACTCGTATAAACTCAAACGCTTTGATCACCTCATCAAAGCGCTTATTCCAACTCCGAGATGCTTGCACCAGCCCATAAATGGATCGATGGAGTTTGCAAACTTTGTCAGCATTCTATGGATCGACAAAACCTTTTGGTTGCATCATATACAACTCTTCCTCAAGGAAACCGTTGAGGAACGTGTTTTGACATCCATCTGCCAAATTTCATAGTCGAAATATGCAGCTATTGCTAACATGATTCTGACGGACTTAAGCATCACTACGGGTGAGAAGGTCTCATCGTAGTCAACTCCTTGAACTTGTGAAAAACCCTTTGCCACAAGTCGAGCTTTATAGACGGTGACATTACCGTCTGCGTCTGTCTTCTTCTTAAAGATCCATTTGTTCTGAATGGCCTTTCGCCCTTCAGGTAATACTTCCAAAGTCCATACTTTGTTTTCATACATGGATCCCATCTCGGATTTCATGGCCTCTAACCATTTCTCGGAAGCCGGGCTCATCACTGCTCCTTCATAGCTCGTAGGTTCATTGTTGTCCAACAACATGACTTCCAAGACAGGGTTGCCGTACCACTCAGGAGTAGTACGCGCCCTTGTCGACCTACGAGGTTCAATAATAGCTTGATCCGAAGCTTCATGATCATCATCATTAACTTCCTCTTCTACCGTCGTAGGTTCCACAGAAACATCTTTCTACGCTGCGCTCCTTTCTGGTTGAAGTAAAGGTTCAATAACTTCATCAAGCTCTATTTTCCTCCCACTCAATTCCTTCAAGAGAAACTCTTTCTCAAGAAATGTTCCATTCTTAGTGACAAACACTTTGCCTTCGGATCTGAGATAGAAGGTATACCCGACTGTCTCTTTCGGGTATCCTATGAAGACACGTTTCTCCGCTTCGGGTTCCAGCTTTTCATGCTGAAGCTTTTTGACATAAGCATCACATCCCTAAACTTTAAGAAACGACAACTTTGGCCTCTAGCCAAACCACAGTTCATATGGCGTCGTCTCAACGGATTTCGATGGTGCCCTATTTAAAGTGAATGCAGTTGTCTCTAATGCATAACCCCAAAACGATAGTGGCAAATCAGCAAGAGACATCATAGAACGCACCATATCTAATAAGGTTCGATTACAACGTTCAGACACACCATTATGCTGTGGTGTTCCGGGCACTATCAACTGTGAAACAATTCCACGCTGTCTTAAGTGACTGCCAAACTCATAACTCAGATATTCACCTCCTCGATCAGATCGCAAGAATTTAATCTTCTTGTTATGATGATTCTCAACTTCACTCTGAAATTGCTTGAACTTTTCAAACGTTTCAGACTTGTGTTTCATTGAGTAAATATACCCATATCTAATTAAGTCATCATTGAAGGTGAGAAAATAACGATATCCACCATGCGCTGTAACATTCATTGGACCGCACACATCATTATGTATGATTTCCAATAAGTCATTCGCCCGTTCCATTGTTCCAGAGAACGGCATTTTAGTCATCTTGCCCATGAGGCATGGTTCACATGTGTCAAGTGATTCAAAATCAAGTGACTCCAAAAGTCCATCAGCATGGAGCTTCCTCATGTGTTTTACACCAATATGACCTAAACGGCAGTGCCACAAGAAAGTGGTACTATCATTATCAACTCTACATCTTTTGGCATCAATGTTATGAACATGTGTGTCATCACTATCAAGATTCAATATGAATAAACCCCTCACATTGGGTGCATGACCATAAAAGATATTGATCATATAAATAGAACAACCTGTATTCTCTGATTTAAATGAGTAACCGTCTCGCAATAAACAAGATCCAGATATAATGTTCATGCTTAACACAGGCACTAAATAACAATTATTCAGGTTCATCACTAATCCCGATGGTAATCGAAGAGAGAGCGTGCCGACGGCAATCACATCAACTTTGGAACCATTTCCCATGCGCATCATCACTTCATCCTTTGCCAGCCTTCGTCTATTCCGTAGTTCCTGTTTTGAGTTGCAAATGTGAGCAACCAAACCGGTATCAAATACCCAGGCACTACTACGAGAGCTAGTAAGGTACATATCAATAACATGTATATCATATATACCTTGTTTGTCGTTGGCTGCCTTCTTGTCAGCCAGGTACTTGGGGCAGTTCCGCTTCCAGTGACCAGTTCCCTTGCAATGAAAGCACTCAGTTTCTGGCTTGGGTCCATGCTTGGGCTTCTTTACAGGAGTAGCAACTGCTTTGCCATCCTTCTTGGTTTTACCCTTCTTGCCCTTGCCCTTGACCTTGCCATTTTTCTTGAAACTAGTGGTTTTATTGACCATCAACACTTGATGTTCTTTCTGGATTTCAGACTCAGCGACTTTTAGCATCGCAAACAGCTCAGCGACTGACTTGTTCATCCCGTGCATGTTATAGTTCATCACAAAGCTCTTGTAACTAGGTGGCAGTGATTGAAGAACTCTCTCAGTGATCGCCTCTAGCGGAAGGCCAATTCCCAACTCCGCTAGACAAGTTGAATACCCAGACATTCTGAGTATATGTTCACTGATCGACCCGTTCTCCTCCATCTTGCAAGCATAGAACTTATCAGAGGTTTCATACCTCTCAATCCGGGCATTCTTCTGAAAGATAAACTTCAACTCCTAGAACATCGCATATGCTCCATGACGTTCAAAACGTCTTTGAAGTCCCGGTTCTAAGCCATACAATATTGCACACTGAACTATTGAGTAATCTCGAGTACGTGCCTCCCAAGCGTTCTTAACGTCTTCGGAGGTCATGTCTTCTGGTTGGTCACCAAGCGGTGCATCAAGGACATATGATTTCTGGGAAGCCATGAGGATAATCCTCAGATTACGGGCCCAGTCAACAAAGTTACTTCCATCATCTTTCAACTTAGCTTTCTCTAGGAACGCATTAAAATTTAGGGGTGCTACTATGCGAGCCATTGATCTACAACATAAATATGCAAAGGTTTACTTAGACTATTGTTCAAGATAATGAGTTTAGTTAATCAAATTACTAAAGCTCCCACTCAAATTGACATCCATCAGGTCATCTGAGTGTCACATGATCCAAATTCACCAACTCAAGTCCGATCATCACGTGAGTTGAGGTGGCTTCAATGGTGAACATCACCATGTTGATCATATCTACTATATGACTCATGTTCAACCTTTCGGTCTCTTGTGTTCCGAGGCCATGTCTGTACATGCTAGGCTCGTCAAGTTTAACCTGAGTGTTCTGCACGTGCAACAAGGGCTTGCACCCTTTGTATGTGAACGTAGAGTCTATCACACCCGATCATCACGTGGTGTCTCGACATGACGAACTTTCGCAACGGTGCACACTCGGGGACAACACAATTCATCTTGAAATTTAAGTGAGGGATCACCTTATAATGCTACCGTCGTCCTAAGCAAAACAAGGTGCATAAAAGGATTAACATCACATGCAAATCATAAGTGACATGATATGGCCATGAACTTGTGCTTTTGATCTCCATCTAGAAAGCACTGGCATGATCTCCATCGTCACCAGCAAGACACCATGATATCCATCAACGTGTTGCCATCGGGGTTGTCACGCCCAACATGCTTCTACTACTATTGCTACCGTTTAGCGATAAAGTAAAGCATTACATAGCGCTTAATGATTGACACGCAGGTCATACAATAATTAAAGACAACCCTATGGCTCCTGTCGGTTGCTGTACTCATCGACACGCAAGTCGTGATAATCTATACATCACATGATCATCTCATACATAACATATATCACATCATGTAATTGGCCATATCACATCATAACATACCCTACAAAAACAAGTTAGACGTCCTCTAATTGTTGTTGCATGTTTTACGTGGCTGCTACGGGTATCTAGCAAGAACAATTCTCATCTACGCAAAAACCACAACGGTGATACACTAGTTGCTTTTCAACCTTCTCAAGGACCGGCTTTGTCGAATCCGGTCCAACTAAAGTGAGAGAAACTGGCACCCGCAAGCCATCTATGCAACAAGTTGTAGTTGAGGGAACCAGTCTCTCGGAAGCGTACGAGTAATGTTGGTCCGGGCCGCTTCATCTCACAATACCACTGAACCAAAACACGACCAAGGGAGGAAGCAATCTAAGCATCAACGCTCACAAACTCTTTGTGTTCTACTCGAGATCTCATCTACACATAGACCTAGCTCATGATGCCACTGTTGGGGAAGGTTGCATGGGAAACAAAAAATTTCCTACGCACACGCAGATCTATCCATAGTGATGAGCATCTACGAGAGGGAGAGTGGATCTACGTACCCTTGTAGATCGCTAAGCGGGAAGTGTTAAGAAACTCGGTTGGTGTAGTCGAACGTCTTCATGATCCAAATCGCCGAGCATCCCGCGATCCAATCACGATCTGTCCTGTGATCCAATCACGATCCGTCGTGTGAACTTGATCACGATCTGTCCCGCAAACTTGATCACGGTCCTTCCGATCTAGCGCCGAACGGACGACACCTCCGCGTTCAGCACACGTACGGCTTGATGACGATCTCCACCGTCTTGATCTAGCAAGAGGGAGCAGAGAGGAAGAAGAGTTCTCTGGCAGTGTGACGGCGCTCCAGCGATGGTGGTGGAGCTATTCCGGCAGGGCTTCGCCTAAGCACTGCAGAAATCCGATGTAGAGGAGAAACTATGCACTGGAGGAACGGGCAGCACGTGGCTAAAAATTCTGTGCAAAAACCCTAAAACCACTAGTATATATAGGAGGAAGAGAGGAGGAGGCTTGTCCAAGGGCCAAGCCTCCAAGGAGTCGGGCGAACCAGGTGGGAGAGGTGGAATCCGCCTCCAATCCTAGTAGGACTAGGATTCATCCTATTTTTGCCTTTTTCCACTTTTTCTCTTTGGGCTTTCTTTCCCTAGCCGCATGGGCTTTGTGTGGGACATCCACCAGCCCACAAAAGGCTGGTAATTATTCTCCCACAGCCCATGAAGCCTCTTGGGTCGAAGTACCCCTCCCGGTGGTCTCCCGGTACACTACCGGCACTCCCGGTACATTACCGATTAGCCCAAAACTTTTCCGGCGACCAAAACAGGACTTCCTATATATCAATCTTTACCTTCGGACCATTTCGGATCTCCTCGTGACGTCCGAGATCTCATCCGGGACTCCGAACAACCTTCGATCACCACCATACATAACTCTATACTACCGAAACGGTACCGAACCTTAAGTGTGCAGACCCTGCGGGTTCGAGAACTATGTAGACATGACCGAGACACCTCTATGGTTAATAACCAGTAGCGGGACCTGGATGCCCATATTGGTTCCTACATATTCTACTAAGATCTTTATCGGTCGAACCTCTATGTCAAGGATTCAGTTAATCCCGTATGATGTTCCCTTTCTTCTTCGGTATGTTACTTGCCCGAGATTCGATCATCGGTATCACCATACCTAGTTCAACCTCGTTATCAGAAAGTTTCTTTAATTGTTCCATAATACAAGATCCCGTGACTAACACTTAGTCACATTGCTTGCAAGGCTTATTGTGATGTTGTTTTACCGAGTGGGCCCTGAGATACCTTTCCGTCACACGGAGTAACAAATCCCAGTCTTGATCCATGCCAACTCAACAAACACCCTCGGAGATACCTGTAGAGCACCTTTATAGTCACCTAGTTACGTTGCAAAGTTTGATACACACAAGGCACTCCTCTGGTATCCGTGAGTTGCATGATCTCATGGTCATAGGAACATATACTTGACATGCAGAAAACAGTAGCAATAAACTGACACGATCATATGCTACGTTTGTAGTTTGGGTCTTGTCCATCACATTATTCTCCTAATGATGTGATCCCGTTATCAAATGACATCACATGTCAATGGCTAGGAAACCTTGACCATCTTTGATCAACGAGCTAGTTCACCAGAGGCATACTAGGGACATAGTGTTGTCCATTTACCCACACATGTAATGTGTTTCCAATTAATACAATTATAGCATGGATAATAAACGATTATTATGAACAAGGAAAGATAATAATAAACACTTTATTTATTGCCTCTACGACATATTTCCAACAATATCCTTCGGTATGAATTGGGAGAAATGCCTTCCATTTGCCAAATTTGCTTATAACAATAGTTATCAATCAAGCTGGGGCAAAGCCCCTTTTGAAATTCTCTATGGACGAAGGTGTCGAACACCTCTTAACTGATTAGAAACCGGAGAGAGGAAACTCTTTGGCCCGGATATGATCCAGGATGCAGAGGAGCAAGTTCGCATTATTCGTGAAAAGTTGAAAACAGCCCAATCTCATCAAAAGAGCCAATATGATCGCCATCATAAGGATGTGACCTATGAAGTTGACGAGAAGGCTTATCTTCGGGTTACACCTCTGAAGGGTACCCACCGATTCGGTATCAAGGACAAGTTGGCTCCTCGTTACATTAGACATTTTTACATTCTTTCTAAATGAGGAGAGGTTGCCTACCAATTAGAACTTCCACCGCATCTTTCCAAGGTTCATGATGTCTTCCACGTCTCGCAACTCAGGTGTTGCTTCTTGGACCCTATTCGTGAAGTAGACCACGAAGCGCTTGATCTCCAAGATAACCTTACATATCGAGAATACCTTGTTCGTATTCTTGATCAAGCTGAGCGTACCACTCGGCGTCGGAACATCAAGTTTCTCAAGGTTCAGTGGTCACACCATTCTGAGAAGGAGGCCACATGGGAAAGAGAGGATCGTCTTCGACTAGAGTACCCCGCGCTCTTCCCGATGACTTCCAAATCTCGGGACGAGATTCTTTTGAGTGGGGGTGAGTTGTCACACCCCTAGCTAGCTTTCTTAGGATAACATGTGTGTGCATCATGTTTCACTTTTTGCATCAATTTGAAATGGGGATTAACAGAAACCCCAAACCCTCATTTGAATCAAACCAATTTAAAGATTGTGAAAAACCAACAAATCCAAAATGCCCATCTAAAATGTTCCCTATGTCTAATAAATGTAGACATGATTATACAAGGGGTCATTTTAAATATTTGAACATTTATAGTAATTTAAAAATAAATATTAAAGCTGCTGAAAATGCCAAATAAAGCATTATCATTATTTCAGATTTCAAAATATTCTGAAACTTTTTATAGAAGTTTGAAATATTCAAACTTAGTCCTATAAAATATTTGGGATATTTTATACTTAACAATTGTGCCTGAAAATAAATAAAACAAGTGTCAGAGAAATAAAACAGAATCTGGAAAGTTAAAAAAAGAAGAAAGGAGGGAGCACCTGGGCCGGCCCATCTGGCCCAAGACCATCGTCGTCCTCCTGGCGGCCAACAGGACAAGCGCGTGCCCGCCACACACGCGTGTCGGAGCTGCCACGCATCTCCCTACATGCCTGCATCCCTGCCGTGCTGGCGAGTGGATGAGGGTGCACTGTGGTCCCCATCTCGCTCTCTCTCGCTCATTCTTCCCCCTGCTTCTTCCTCTCCTCTGCTCCTCCATGGCCGATGGCCCCGCAAGCTCGCCGCCATAGTTGAAGCCGCTCTCGTGCCTCCCTGAGCCTGCCAAAGGCTCTGCCTCATTGCCCCGTCCTCTGCATCGAGCCACGCATCGCCAGGAGCCCTGGAGCGTCGCCCTCAAGCTCATCTTCCTCCTCGGACCCTAGCGTCGCCGCCGTTGATTCGTCGCCTCCGAGCCCTCCCCGAGCCAGCTCTTGTCGGCTCCGAGCCCGCTGTGAGCTCCAGGCCCTTTCCCCTCTCTTCCTCGGCCATTTCCCCCTTTATAGGCCCCGTTTGCGTCCACTCCCGAATGCCCCGCGGCACGAGCTCGTCGCCGGCGCTGCTCCGATGACCAGTTGGTCCATCTGAGGCCACCGTCGAGCTTGTGGGGTCGCGTAGGGCCCGTAGGTGCTAAGCCCCGACCGTGTTGCGCCCTGGTTCGTCGAGCTCGTGCTCGCCCGAGCTCCGGCAGCCGCCGAGCTCGTCACCGGCGTCGATCCCGCCCGTCTCAGCCTCTGAGAGGTGTCGAGATGGACGTGCGCGTGAGCATAGGCCCGTCTGGTGCCCTCCGTCGTCCTTTTGGTCGTCGGAGGAGGGAACCCGACCCCTCCGCCGTCTCTAGAGCCACCGGCGGCTCAACGCCGTTGGGTCTTGCCGGTGTTGACCATGGGGGTTTGACCCCCTGGGTCACTAGCAAGTTGGGCCGGGCCCTGCTAATTAAAACTTGATTAATTATTTAATTAACTAATTTAATTATGTTAATGGCCCACTGACCAGTGGGCCCTACCCTAAACTAATTAGTAATTAGTTAGTTAGTTAGCTCTGTTAGTGGCTGGGTCACTGACCAGTGGACCCCACTGGTCAGGTTTGACCTGTCAACGGTTTGTTGACCAGCTGACATCATGATGATGTCATGCTGATGCAATAATGAATTTTCTGAATTAAATTAATTCCAGAAAATACTAAAAACTTAGAAAATTCATATAAATCAATTTGTACATCAGATGAAAATAATTTATATATGAAAATTTATCAAAAAATTCAGTGAATCCAATGGTGCTATTATCATGCATGTTAGAGCAACCTAAGTATATGAACATTGACATTTACTAATAAGTTAACATATGAAATGTGTAAAGGAGAATGATTTTGAACCTGTATTCAAAATCACTTCATTTAACTTGGACAGTAGTTGCATTAGCTCATCCATACATGCTGTCATGTCATGATCATGCATCATATTGTTGCACTTTCCATGTATTGATTGCTATTTATCTGCATTGCGGTAGGCCCTGCTTCTGAGGATACCTCCGAGTATTCCAACGAAGGAGAAAACCTTCCTGCTTCCCAGCAAGGCAAGCAACCCCTTTGATCATTCCGATAACATCTCACTCTCTCGCTCCTGCTCTTGTTTATTGCATTAGGACAAACGTTCACTTGTCTGTCATACAGGGTAGATGAACCCGTTCCTTTGCATGACCAATCATTGTCATAGTAAATAGCTAAACCTTGCAACCTAGCATCCCTGGTAGATGCTTGTGCCATGATGTGCTTTGCTTACTTTGCCTGCTATGCTTGCTCTGCTTAGAGTTGTGTTAGGTCTGATTCATCTGGGTGATGAACTGGAGTGAAACAATTTGTTCTGATGTGATAAGCTTATGATGAACCCGATTTGGTAAAGGTAGCGACGAGAGGCTATGTAGGAGTACATAGCGGGTTGTCTCATTGGGACCATTCTTAGGAACTGAGTTTCGTGTTTGTGATCCAAGACTAGTTACTACGGAACATTGTGTTTCGGTAACTCGACCCCTCTCGACTTATCAATCGCTTAGTCCTTGGTCCAGGCATTGCAAGTAGTTTCTGGTGTTTATAGCATGATGGAGGCCGTGCGTAACGCTGACCCTAGGGGTGGGTTACGACGCGGTAGGCAGTGGCACGGTGTACCAAGGGTCACCCGAATGGTGGGCTTGGGAACCCTGCGCACATCATTTGGGGCCGTAGCGGAAACTTCGGCCAGACTTCCATGCGGGTTCAGTCTCAAATAGGCGATAGCCTGGACTAGAGGTCTTGTGTGATTGATGGTCATGGCCGACTCCCTCGCTGGGCTTCCGCTTGAAGGTTGCTGAGGTGCATGGTTTTATGAGCACACAACAATAAGTGGCGAGAGCGTGTGTGAAGAAGTACACCCCTGCAGAGTATAAAACTATTCGAATATCCGTGTCCTCAGATATGGACTACTTTGAAAACTTATGTTGTTCATAGATAATTTAATGGATACTCATAAAAATATCAAGACAAGTGTGAGTACCGTGGATGGCACTCTCGTAGGAGACGGAAGTGAATCCATGGTGGTGTATTGTTGTGGAGTTAGTGGACTCGTGTGAGATATCTAAAATTTAAACAAAGGGTTAAAATTGCATAGTATAGGTTAGCCATGAGTCAAAGCTCGCATTGCTGCATAAACTCCACCACTCCCCTTGTTGATACTTGAGCATGAATAGTCTAGGTCCGTTTTAAAGACTTGCTAAGTACGTTTGTACTCACGTTTGATTAATAAATGTTGCAGATGAGACTCATGACCCATCAGGTGGGTTCTATCTAGATGTCGACGATGCCGAATAGCTGGTGTCCCAGCTACGACCTTATGCCCTGTGGCAGGCTGTAGATAGTCAGGCCATGTGCCTTTTTACCCTTTCAACTGTTTGTACTCAGACAGCTTTATGCTTCCGCTTGGTTTGTATGAACTTGCTTGTATGACTTGAGTGTCGGGTCATGTGACCCCTACCTATAAGAACATATTATGCAAGGCTCTTCTAAGCCTCTTAAATAAAAGTTGTGTTGATGTATGGTTATGTTGTGATGCCATGGTTGTATCTATGCATATCGGGCATGTCGTGCGTATGTGTGACGTGCAACGGTATGTATGGGATCTGACACCTAGTCATGTGTCTTTAGTAGTACTCTTTACGGGAAACTGCCTCTCTGTGCTTCCCCCGAGCCTTGGTAGCTTGCTACTGCTTCAGACACATTGATTGACCGGCATGTATCCTTCTTTGCTGTTGTGTCTGTCCCTTCGGGGAAATGTCTCACGGTGTAATGGAGTCCCTATAGCCTTCTACGACTCGTCTACGTGCAGTGATGACATTTATGTCCCACGGCATAATGGAGTCCTTGTAGCTTGATATGACTCGTCTACACACGCTTGAGGCCGACACCTACATTGATGGGTTACGTATGCCTGTTTTCGTATGGATGTGCCACTTGGGTTCTATGACTAGTCATGTCGGCCCGGGTTCTCTGTCGTTTGATTGCCAGCGACTGTTCACATACGTGAGTCAAAAGACACAAACGGTCCCGGCTAAGGTAAGGCTGCAGCCGTGGAGCTTACCGTGCGTGAGGCCGCAAAGTGATGTGATATGTTACAGTCTGGATTCATATGACTTAGGGTCGGGGTCCCGACAGACAATCAACGCACTGCTTGCGATCCTAGGTTCGCGCAAATGACACCCCCTACCTGGCGCGCCAAAGATGTTGGGGCACTGATGTGCTCGACCACATATGGGACCGTAAGACCCTTAGTGGTTCGGTAGAGACGAGGTCACATGAACAAAGAGTGGAGATGGTGAGACAGCACGGCGATCGGGACGCTGGTGTTTTACCCAGGTTCGGGCCGCTATGAAGCGTAAAACCCTACTCCTGCTTTGGTGGATTGATCAGAGGAACACGAAGAACACACATTGCTCAAACCCGGCAAGGCTTGCCTTCGGGGGAGCTCCTATGTGAGTACAAGTGTCCAAAGGTCAGAATCTTTAGCTAGGTCACCTTGGGCCTCCTTTTATATCTCAAGGGGCAACCACAATGGCAAATCAAACATTGTGTGATGATTAGATAGCTAACAGTGCTATCATACCTAACTCTGGCACTTAGGACAAAATGCATAAATGTTGTCTAGGTGGCGTGCGGGGATGCATCCCCGGCAGGCTTCTACCACCACTCTAGATAACTATCGCACCACATCTTGACACGCATTTGGACGGGTGTCAAGGGGACATAATCTGTCTTCCAGTGTGTCACCTCATGCTTAGCGAGAGCCACTTAGCCACCTGGGAGCTCGACACCGCATCAACAATTGTCTGGTGCTGCGATGCGGTGGAGCGATGGCCGATCGGCTCGCGCTTGCCGGTGGATGGCTTGCCGGGTCTTCCTAAAGGTGTACATGCCTCGGTCCCCGGCAGGCATCGGGGATGTGCTTGGCATGCTCCGGGCCCGTCCTGGGTTGTTGTGTTGGAAATATGCCCTAGAGGCAATAATAAATTAGTTATTATCATATTTCCTTGTTCATGATAATCGTTTATTATCCATGCTATAATTGTATTGATCGGAGACTTAAATGCATGTGTTGATACATAGACAAAACCATGTCCCTAGTATGCCTCTAATGGACTAGCTCATTGATCAAAGGATGGTTAAGGTTTCCTAGCCATGGACATGAGATGTCATTTGATAACGGGATCACATCATTAGGAGAATGATGTGATGGATAAGACCCAAACTACAAACATAGCATATGATCGTGTCAGTTTATTGCTACTGTTTTCTGCATGTCAAGTATATGTTCCTATGACCATGAGATCATGCAACTCACGGATATCGGAGGAATGCCTTGTGTGTATCAAACGTCGCAACGTAACTGGGTGACTATAAAGGTGCTCTACAGGTATCTCCGATGGTGTCTGTTGAGTTAGCATGGATCGAGACTGGGATTTGTTACTCCGTGTGACGGAGAGGTATCTCAGGGCCCACTCGGTAATACAACATCACAACAAGCCTTGCAAGCAATGTGGCTAAGTGTTAGTCATGGGATCTTGTATTACGGAACGAGTAAAGAGACTTGCCAGTAACGAGGTTGAACTAGGTATGGAGATACCGACGATCGAATCTCGAGCAAGTAACATACCAAAGAACAAAGGGAACGTTATACGGGATTAACTGAATCCTTGACATAAAGGTTCGACCGATAAAGATCTTCATAGAATATGTAGGAACCAATGTGGACGTCCAGGTCCCGCCATTGGTTATTGACCGTAGAGGTGTCTCGGTCATGTCTACATAGTTCTCGAACCCGCAGGGTCTGCACACTTAAGGTTTGGTGACGTTTCGGTAGTGTAGAGTTATGTATGGTGGTGACCGAAGGTTGTTCGGAGTCCCGGATGAGATCCCGGACATCACTAGGAGCTCCGGAATGGTCCGTAGGTAAAGATTCATATATAGGAAGTCCCAGTTTGGTCGCCGGAAAAGTTTCGGGCTCATCGGTAGTGTACCGGGAGTGCCGGTACTGTACCGGGGGACCTCCGGGAGGGGTATTTCGACCCCAAGAGGTCCATGGTCTGTGGGAGAATAATAACCAGCCCTTAGTGGGCTTGAAAAACAGCCACACCAAGGCCCATGGCGCAGGAGGCAAAAGTCCTAAAGGAAAAGGTGGAAAAAAGGCTAAAAAGGAAGAGTCCTACTCCTACTAGGAGTGGAGGAGGAGTAGGACTCCTCCCCCTCTAGTTTGGCCGACTCCTATTGGATTTTTTCCTTGCGCCAGCCCTCATCTCTCTCCCTCCTTTATATACTGGTGGATTGGGTGCTGTTTGGACACAGTTTACGGCCACGTGCTACCCGTTTCACCGGTGCTCCTCTAGATCGGTTTTCTGCAGAGCTTAGGCGAAGCCCTGCCGGAATTGCTCCACCACCATCACCGGAGCATCGTCACGCTGCCGGTGAACTCTCTCTCCTCTCCACCTCCTCTTGCTGGATCAATATGGTGGAGATCGTCATCAAGCTGCACGTGTGCTGAACGCGGAGGTGCCGTCCGTTCGGCGCTAGATCGGAAGGACCGTGATCGAGATCGCGAGACGGTTCATGATGTGATCACGGAACGGATCGTGATGAGTTCGCGAGACAGATCGTGATCAAGATCGTGAGACAGATCGTGATGAGTTCGCGGGACGGATCATGATGTGTTCGCGGGACGGATCGTGATTGGATCATGGGACGGATCGTGATGAGATCGCGGGACGCTCGGCGATTTGGATCGCGAAGATGTTCGACTACACCAACCGCGTTTCTTAACGCTTCCCGCTTAGCGATCTACAAGGGTACGTAGATCCACTCTCCCTCTCGTAGATGCTCATCACCATGGATAGGTTTGCGTGTGCGTAGGAAAATTTTTGTTTCCCATGCGACGTTCCCCAACATGTTGCATTGAGCTTGTCAACGTTGCTTGGATTGTGTAGGTTGCTTTTGCCGGAGTCTTGGTCTTGGATGCTTGTTTGGTTTGCACTTGTGGAAGTAGCTTTCCCAGGTAGGCCCAGGCCATTGGGTCGGAGGCTTAACGTTCATGCACAAGTCAAGGGGAAACAAACACCCCTGTTTGTATACCCCGATGCTTTTGTAGACACCTTTTTCTATAATCCCTTTCAACAGATCATTTTCTTGCTCAAGTGTAACTTGGCTAAGAGAATCATTACTGGAATCAATAGAACTACTAGAAGCAATATCATTAGATTTATCATTTTTATTGCTACTAGTTGAAGAACCTTTATTTCCGTTGTTACTAGTTTGTTTAGCCTTAACTTGTGGAATGAATGTAGACAAGAGTAGTCATTTGGCTAGATAAGAGGAAGTCTTCTTTCGAAAATCGTCATTGATAGCTTTAAGGAATTCATGCTCTTGCTCCAAATTGAGCTTCTCGAAGCGGAGCTTCTCATGAGTTCTTACAAGCTCTCTATGATCTTCTAGAGTAGATTCATGGGCTAACTGAAGAGTGTTTAATTCTTTAGTTAGTCACTCTATTTCCATCTTATCATCATCACACGACTTATCTTGACTAATGTGATTACTATCAAGTTCACTTTGACTAATATCACTAGATTTGTCAAATAGCAAGTCGTCATCTCCAAGTAAGTCATCCTCATCACTATTAAAGTCAATGTATTCGGGGTGTGATACCTTGGGGACTTTAGACACGAAGCAACTTCCACTCCCTTCATTTGGTGAATCAAAAATGTCAAAGGAGTTGGAGGAAATGAGTGCAAGTACGCCAACCTTCATCTTGACTATAGTCGGAGTCGGGTGATAGCTTCTCTCGGAGTGGTTGTCGGATTCAGAGCCGGAAACCTATTCACCAACATGAGCTTGATGTCTTCTTGTGTAGCTCTTGGTGTACTTGTCCTTCTTCTCCGAGTCTTTGCTTCTCCGGGAGGGTCTTTGTTCATAACGATCATCTCTACACCTTCTCTCTCTTCGAGGTGACTCATCTCTTGAGCTTTTTATTCTAGGTGAATCTTCCCTTCTTTTGTGGGGGGTCGTCCACTCATTGGAGTAGTGTCTGGGCCTTCCACAATTGTAACAATTCTGGTCACGACTAGATGAACGCTTCTCTTCATATCTTGAGTTGGAGTTTCCCTCTTTGTCTCTGTTCTTGTAGAACTTGTTGAATTTCTTGACCATGAGGCTTATCTCTTCATTGGTAACAAGGTTATCACTTGATGTATTGGGAGTGTCACTTAAAGCTTTGTAAGCACCGCTAGACTTGTTGTGAAGTTCTTCCTTGTCTTTGAGTGACATCTCATGAGCAACAATCCTTCCGATGACTTATGTGGGCTTGAGATCTTTGTAGTTTGGCATAATTTGGATTAATGTGCACATGGTGTCGTACTTCCCATCCAAGGCTCTAAGTATCTTCTTGATGATGAATTTGGCGGTCATCTCTTCGCTTCCTAAGCCGGCAATATCATTTGTATGAGAGCAAGCCTAGAGTATATTTCGGCAACTCCTTCACCATCCTTCATCTTGAATTTGTCAAGTTTACTTTGAAGCACATCCAACTTAGATTCCCTGATAGAGTCGGTACCTTCGTGCATATGAACCAATGTATCCTAAATTTCCTTTGCATTCTCAAGACGGCTGATTTTTTTGATTTTTTCGGGACATAGGTAATTGAATAGAATGTCACATGCTTGAGCATTGTATTGCAACATCTTCAATTCTTCCGTGGTTGCTTCACGATCCGGTTCCTTTGATGGGGAATGTTGCATGGGAAACAAAAAAATTCCTACACTTCACCAAGATCAATCTAGGAGATGATCCTCTATGATAGGAGAGATCGGATCCACATACCTTTGTATATCGCTAAGCGGGAAGTGTTAAGGAATGCGGTTGATGTAGTCGAACGTCTTCACGATCCAAATCGCAAGCCGTCCCGCGATCCAATCACGATCTAGCGCCGGACGGACAACACCTCCGCGTTCAACACACGTACAACTCGATGACGATCTCCGCCTTCTTGATCCAGCAAGCGAGGATGGAGAGGTAGATGAGTTCTCCGGCAGCACGATGACGTGGTGGTGGTGGTTGTGGAACTGATCCGACAGGGCTTCGCCGTGCACTACCGAATCTATCTAGAGGAGAGACGATCTACGAGGGAGGGAGAGTCTGCGTCGTGGCTTAAGGTGTTGCAGCCCTCCCTCCCCTCACATATATATAGGAGGAAGGGGGTAGGTGGGGCATCCTAGGGTTTCCCCTAGGGGCTTGGCCGGCGCAAGGGGGAGGAGTCCATCTCCCACAAGGGAGGTGGAGTCTTGGTAGGACTCCTTCCCCACTTGGCCACCTCCACCCCTTGCGCAAGGGCCCCTTAAGGGTTGGCTGCCCAGCCCACCAAGGGCTAGTGCGCCACCTCCTAGGCCCATGCGGCCCTGGGGGTGGGTGGGCCACTCCCAATGGCCCCCCGGAACCCTTCAAACACCATCGTCACAAAACTGGCAGGTCACAGAACTTTTTTGGAACTCGAATACCAACTTCCTATATATCAATCTTTACCTCCAGGCCATTCCGGAGCTCCTCGTGATGTCCAAGATCTCATCCAGGACTCCGAACAACCTTCGTACGCCAACATACATAACTCAATAATACCGAAACGCCACCGAATGTTAAGTGTGCAGACCCTACGGGTTCGAGAACTATGTAGACATGATAGAGACACCTCTACGGCCAATAACTAATAGCGGGACCTGGATGCCCATATTGGTTCCCACATATTCTACAAAGATCTTTATCGGTTGAACCTCTATGTCAAGGATTCGGTTAATCCCATATGTAGTTCCCTTTGTTCTTCGGTATGTTACTTGCCCGAGATTGGATCGTTGGTATATGTATACCTAGTTCAATCTCGTTACCAGCAAGTCTCTTTACTCGTTCAGTAATACAAGATCCCTTGACTAACACTTTAGTCACTTTGCTTGCAAGCTCATTATGATGTTGTATTACCGAGTGGACCCAGAGATATCTCTCCATCACACGGAGTAAAAAATCCCAGTCTTGATCCATGCCAACTCCATAGACACCCTCGGAGATCCCTGTAGAGCACCTTTATAGTCACTCAGTTACGTTGCGACATTTGATACACACAAGGTACTCGTTCGGTGTTAGTGATGCATGATCTCATGGTCATAGGAACAGATACTTGACATGTAGAAAACTATAACAATAAACTGACACGATAATATGCTACGTTCATAGTTTTGGGTATTGTTCATCACATCATTCTCCTAATGATGTGATCCCGTTATCAAATGACATCTCATGTCTATGGCTAGGAAACCTAGACCATCTTTGATCAACGAGCTAGTCTATTAGAGGCATATTAGGGACACTGTGTTGTCTATGTACCCACACATGTATTTGAGTTTCCAATCAATACAATTATAGCATGGATAATAAACGATTATCATGAACAAGAAAATATAATAATAACCATTTTACTATTGCCTCTAGGGCATATTTCAACATCCTTTCCATAACCAAAGAATTCACCTTGCAAGCCAACACGAACAACATCCCATACGGCGGGGTTATGACCAAGAATATGCATTTTCATTTTATGATTCCAACTAGCAAAGTTTGTACCATCAAAATATGGTCTCGTATGATGATAATTTCTCTCACTAGATGCCATAATCTCCTAGGTTGTGAGACCAAAGCAATGGAGACCAAAGCTCTCATACCACTTGTAGGGATCGAAAGTAGGTCTAGACGGGGGGGGGGATTAGACTACTTGACCAAATAAAAACCTAACATTTTCCCAAGTTAATTGGTTGGCAGATTTTAGCAATTCTAGAAAATCAAGTTCACCCTACACATGCATGTCTACGAGTATTGCAGCAAAAAGTAAAGACAAGCATATGTAAGAAGATACGGATAAGAAGATCAAACACAATTTGGAGACACGAAGATTTTTCCTGTGGTTCCGATAGGTGGCGCTATCGTACATCCACATTTATGGAGACTTCAACCCATGGAGGGTAATGGCCACGAGAGTCCACGGAGGGCTTCACCCACGAAGGGTCCACGAAGTAGCAACCTTGTCTATTCCATGATGGCCTACGTCCACGGAGGACTAGCCTTACTTGGGCTAGATCTTCATGAAGTAAGTGACATCCTTTCCCTTACAAACTTCTTGGTTCAACTGCACAATCACGAAGAAGGAGGCTCCCAAGCAACACCTAACCAATCTAGGAGGCACCACCCTCCAAAAGGCAATATATGTGATAGTATGATGAACTCCTTGCTCTTTTGCTTCAAAAGTTAGTCTCCTCAACACTCAATCACTTTCTCACAGATTTGACATGGGTAGAAGAGATTGATTGGATGGAAAGCAACTTGGGGAGGCTAGAAATCAAGATCCATATGGTTGGAGTGGATGATGTTGACCTCAACAGAAGGGTAGGTGGTTCTCTGTCAAAAAATTGGATATAGCAAGTGGGTGTGTGTTGTGAGTGCTTCTCTTGCGAGTGGGATGTGGTGGAGGGGTATATATATGCATCTCCAAAAATCCAACAGTTACAACATTATTGCCCAACTCGGTGAAACCGAAGTGAAAACTCGGTTGCACGGACTAGTACAAAATGTGGCAACTTTGGCCTTTCGATGAGCCTGTTATATAAATCTCGGTGGCACCGATATGGGTGACCTAGGCAGTTTCCAAATCTCAGTTTCACCGATTCCTCAAACTCGATGGGACCAACTTTAAGAAATTGGTTAACATAAAGTTGGTCACTGATTCTCAGTTGCACCATGTTGAAACTTGGTAGTACCGAGATGCTAGGGTTTGGATGGGTGTTTGTCTAGGGTAAAACTCAGTCGATCTGAATGGGAATTGTTGGTGTCACTGGATTTTGACTTTTAGCTTTGGACAGAGGGTTTTTGTGGGGAAGTGGGTGAGTAATTTTGGTGGCTAATCTCTAAGCACTTGAGCAACCAGATCATCATAAATACCTCATCCCTTTTAATAATATTGGCTTTCTAATGGACTCGAAAGTGATTTCTCACAAAATATAGAATGTAGAGTCCTCAATCTTCAAGCATGGCCAATCCCATTCCTTCCATTCCTTGGGGAGGTTATCCACATAGATCTTTAGCCAACCCATCATTGAACTTTTTCTAGAGATACACTTAGTGGAAACATTAGTCCAATGAAATATATGTTGTTATTAATTACCAAAACCACTTAGGGAGATTTTGCTTTCAGAGAGACATGACACATGAAGGAAAAGCTGTGATGGTAAATAATGAGGATCTATAGGTAGAAGTGCATTTCTCACACGTGTGTATGTTGCATAGGTTAGCAGATGTGGTATCCTGTATTGTTCAAGTATTCTGTAAAATTGGATTTCGGCACATCTCAAGACCACACCGAATGACTCATGTAACAAGAACATTCGAGCTCAAGAGCCAAATCACTGCCCATAGTTGTCTCACCTAAATCCCACAAAATAGGAGAGTTGTCTCATCTACTGATAATCTTAAGTTGTTAACCATAGCCGAACTGTAAAAGAAAATTCACATGCTAGGATTTTTTATTTCCAGGATCAACATAAGAAAAGACACCTAAAAGGCATCCACAAGCTATTTTTGTTAAGGAAGGCTAAGCTAAGCTTTTAATTGCAATATAGTATTGACGTTCTAATTTATTTTTAGGGGCTTACGATCTTTTTTTAGGCAAAGGGTCTTGACGATCTAAACTTGGGAGCCCTTATATGGCGCGTGAGGTGCCCCCCACTCGCGGTAGCACGCCCCCTCCAGCCCCCACCCCGCGCCCTATTGGTCCGGCCCATGTGTGGGGCGCGGTGCTCCCTGTTTTTTCGTTTTTTGTTTTTCTATGTTAAAATAATTCGGGACAACAACAAGTTCAAAATTTTCAAAAATTCACGAACTGTTAAAAACAATTCTTGAGTTCAAAAAATGTGCACCATTTAGAGAGAATGAACATTTTTTATTTTGATGAACATTTTTATGAGCATTTTTAATACTGATGATTTTTTTGTATCTGATGAACAAATTTTCAATTTTACAAAAATTAGTCGGATTTGATGAACACAATTTGTATTCAGGAACATTTTTTAGGAATAGTCATATTTTTTTATATAATTCAATGAACATTTTTTTGAAAACTATGAACGATAATAGATCTGATGAACATTGTTTTAGTTCGATTAACATATTTTTCATTTTGATGAACATTTTCTAAATCTAATGATTAAAAAGTTGAGTTCAAAGAACAGTTTTTGAATTGGTGAACATTTTTTACATGGTTAGACTTTTTTTTTCTGAATTTGATAAAAAAAAGTTCATGAACTTGAAAATAAAATTCATTTTTTTAATAAAAACGTAATAAATAGGGATAAAAGGAAATAAAAAAGGAAAAATAAAATAAAAAAGAAAAGAAAAGAAATAAAAAGGGAAAAAGTAAAATAAAAAGAGAAAAATAATAAAGTCAAAAATAAAAACCGGTAGAGAAAATATAAAAAACAAGAAAACTAGTTTTGGGAAGGTTCGCGGAAGGTTCTAGAACCTTACTAAGGGTCAGTTCTTTTGGGAAGCTTAATAAATAAGGTGCCTCTCCAACTTAAAAAATAAGTCGCTTTCTAAATTAGCTGAGACTTCTAAATTAGTTATCCTATAACATTTACTTAAAAAATGTTGTCCCATAACTAGTCCACAAGCTACCCCACAAAAAAGATAAAACTAGTTGAGAAGCTCCAACTAATAAAGGAGATACTGGTAAAAAAAAAGCTAATAAAGGAGATGGCTTATGAGGAAAGCTGGGGATGAGACGACGTCAAAAGAACTGACCCTAAAACTGATGGGGAATAAACCACAAATATGCCGGCCCATACGCTGGAGCTCAGGGTGTGTGGGCGCTACGTCCCTACCGCCGCAACCTACGTGCTCTATAGGAAGTGCCTCTAAATTGGCAATCCCTATTTGCCGCCCGCGGACGGCAAATCGACTAGGAAATGCTCGCACTGTCCGCGGGTGGGCCGGCCCAGTTCATAGCAGCGCGTGCTGCACGTTCCTGCTTCAGCTTTTTTGTTCGTTGTTTCTTTTTCTGTTTTTTGTTTTTTATCTTGTCCTTGTTTTTCTTTTCTCTTTCTGTTTATATTTCTTTTATTTTTATTTTTTTCCTTTTTATGAATTCCTTTTCTTCTTTTTGCTGTTTCCTTTTTTCTACATTATACAAAGCTCATTGCGTGTTACTAAAATGTTCACTGTACATTTAGTAAATGTTCACCATATTTTAAAAAAATTCATCATGCATTATAATATGTTCATCATATATTGGAATTTTTTAAATGAATATGAAATATTCTATATGTTTTTAAATCTGCTTAGTGGTATATTACACAAATGTTCAATGTGTATTTGAAAATTGTTCAACGTAAATTACAAACGTTCAATGCATATTCGAAAATTGTTCAACACATATATTAATATATTTGTTGAAAATGTTCATCGTGTATAATTTAGAATGTTCATTGTACATTAAGGAAATGTTCAACAAATTTTACAATGCCTATTTTTCGAAAAATTTCAGCATATTTGCTACTTAAAGCTTTGCACACTTGAACTCACTATTTCGGTTGGCTAGTACCACAAGCTAACGAGGACAATGTTGCGAGTTCGAGTCTCTCGCGCAACACTTTTCACTTTTTTTTTCGGCGCCTGCAGTTCAATAGCTCGAAATGGCGGGCCCATCAGTGCCTATCTTCAGCGAAGGCTCAACAATTTGCCGCCCACGGGCGGCAAATAGGAGCTCTCCTCTAAATTGGTAGCAGTGGCACAGTAAACAAATGTAGTGAACGACAACAGCCCAAATTCTAAAAGGCCCATATAACCCGGTCAGCCATCTATCTCTATCGCGCCTTCCCCACCGGCATCGACCTCTCTGCCCTCATTTCGGTTTCCCCCATTTCCCTTCGCACCCGCCGCGGCGGCGGAACCTTCCCGGGCGCTCACCGGACACGCACGGTAGCTCTCTCCCCTCCCCCCCTCTCCCTACACCACCTTCCCGTCTCAGCGTGCTTGCTAGCGTATTCGCATGTGCATGTTTGCTCGGCCGCCTGCGGTGTCTTTCCTCCGCAAACCCTAGAAGTCTTCGGTGTGCTTGTAGATCCGCGTGGGCTTCGCAAATGTTTGCCTAGCACTTGAATGTTTCTCTGCAGCCACGTCACCGTGCCAATCTTGAGCTTCCTCTGACCCGAGATGGGGGGTCGAAATCTGGCGTGCTACGGCGCCTTGGTGCTCTTGGCGTCAAAGTTGCTGTCTTTGGCATGCCAATCTTGTGATTGTAGACACCCATGCTTTATGCCAATCCATGAATCGTTTTGTCCAATGGCATAGTTCTATCTTCAGATAGATTGTCGCGAGAATGGTGATATGCGTATGCTGTAATTGGTATTCTTGACAAATTGCATGGTCCTATGTTTGTTGAGTAGCATTTTGATGTCGTATATGTGCACTTTTGGTGGGATCTTTGTATACTTGCAGTTTTATCCGACGAACTGTGTAGAATTTGTCAAGATGGATTCAGTGTTGGATATGGTTGTGCTTTCGTTGTGCTTGCATTAACCCAATGATATGTTCATTGGACATTTTCTCTTGTGGGTGGTAAGGTTTAGGAAATCCAAAATAGCAGATTTTACAGGTTTTTCTTATCCAAAATTTCTGTTGCCAGTAAACACTATTGTTTTGATAAACCATACTTGCTGATAAATCCACTAGTTTTTTTATTTGGTTCCATATGTCTGCATGTCCTGGACATTTCCTTTACTTGTATATAATATTGAATTATTGACTACAGATAATACCATGAGGAGGTACAGCCCCCCACACCGTAGTCCCCCGAGGAGGGGTTATGGTGGTAGCCCTGCACATCGTAGTCCCCCAAGGAGGGGATATGGTGGCAGCCCCCCGCACCGCAGCCCCCCGAGGAGGGGATATGGTGGCAGAGGAAGAAGTCCCCCTAGGAGGGGTGGATATGGAGGACGAAAGGAGCAGGGTTCTGGAAGTCTCTTGGTCCGCAATATTCCACTAAGCGCCAGGTGCATAGGCTTTGCCATGGATGCCCCTTGTCTGTTTTTTTTCCTCACTTAACAAACAGCACTTCATTTTACAATTTCTTGACTTTTTAACGCGGTTCTCTCAACTCTGGCAGAGCGGAGGATCTCCGTGTTCCTTTTGAAAGGTTTGGTCCTGTTAGGGATGTTTACCTTCCGAAGGATTATTACAGCGGGTAAGTTTTAGTAAGTCAAATTGGTTAGCAGTTGCCAAACTATTTTGACTGTTTTGCTGTTAACTATGGGAAATGCACCAATTTCGAACACACTCAGCATAAACTTTGAAACTTTTCTAAAGTTATTAATTACACCATATGCATAAGACTTGTTTCATCAAGTTAACTTTCAAACGTTTTCCAGCTCAAGAGAGGTGTCCTCTGCAACCACCATCTTGCATTTAAGCTCCATAAAATGGTCTAATCATTTTTAGTCTGCTGATGTACATCACTGGTTTATTCCTGTCACTAGAATACTTGATGTAATAAGTTGGAAATGTTTAGTGTACTTTCTCCTACTCATTCATCCTTGCCATGCATGATTTTTTTCTGAAATGATTCCCAGGGTTGTATTGGTTTGAAGTAAATACAAGCCCTTGATTTCTTGAAGAATGCTTTTTTAATATTCCTGCAATTCATTTGCCTGGCAAGATAGAGTCTTGTCCGAATCAAGACATTCTTCTACGAAGACAAAGATTTGATTGATTGAGAAAATTAATTTCACGGAGAGAAGATAAAAGACTTGTACTGTGTGTGGTCCATGAGAAGATAAAATTCGGCGAAGTTGATTTCAAGTACTATCACTACTTTTCATATGGGGGAAGTGAAGCAAATGCTTCTATGAAGATGTTCTTACGAGAACCGCCGTACGTAGTTGTTATACAAGAAACTTGGATGCTAGAGCCTGGACATGTTGCTGCTTTTTGCAGCACTTGCTTCCCTTTTGACGGAAATGTTAGTAAGTTGTTGACTGTGCTTCGCCAAGAGTGGACACATAATTTTTTAACCGCCATGGTAACATAACAGGCACACACTATATATGAGTACTTCATATACTCAACACTTTTTTATTTGATGTTTCATCCATTTTCTTTGCCCTACTTTGTGTAATGAAATTGACATGTACAGGGAGCCACGAGGGTTTGCGTTTGTGGAGTTCGTTGACCCTTATGACGCCTCTGAGGCCCAATATCACATGAATCGCCAGGTATTTTTTGGCCGCGAGATAACTGTTGTGCTTGCTGCTGAGTCACGGAAAAGGCCAGAGGATATGCGCACTAGAACTAGAGTCAGGTATGTATTCCCATTTTTGTGTGAAGATTTGCTTTGTCTTCCCTCGTGCTCAATTGAAATGGCTGTTGCAGGGGGTATTCTGGAGGTCATGAAGGGCGCCGTTCCTCTCATTATGGTAATATCCGTTCTCTCTCAAATTTGCAAATATAAAACTGTGGAATCTGGTACATGCTTTTTGACAGCATAAGTGCTGAGAATTGCTGATCGTTTAGGTTTAAGTTGACCTCAGTTTTGATTTTTTAGTAGATTGAAGTAGAACCATTACAACCAAATACCTATTTTTTATCCAAGTGCTCACTATGGCTAATTCCCCTCTTGCTGCAAAAAATACATTAGCTGTTCTAATGTAGCTGATATTGGATACTAGTTGATTCTCTTACTCTCCTTTCTTTGTGTATAACTAATGAACATGGCATGGGATTCCTTATCTATTTGCATCTTTCAAGTCTGGTAAACTAGCACAGTTGTGGAATACCAATATTGAGTGCCTTCTGAAGAGATATCAGTTACATACAGGCTTACTCTGAATCAGCGGAGCACCTATATGGTATGCCCTCTGTAAACAAATATAAGGCATTTTAGATCACTACTTTAGTGATCTACAACGTCTTATATTTGTTTACAGAGGGAGTAATTAATTAACAGATGTGCCCACCCTCCCACTCACTAAGAGACATCAGTTGTGGAATACCAATATTGAGTTCCTTCTGAAGAGACGTCAGTTACATAGAGGCTTAATCTGAATCGGCAGAGTGACTATATAATTTACATAAGAGGCACATCCTCCCACTCATGAACTTTTGGATCGACCACTGCCCCTGTGCTGTTAATGTCTGAAGTGAAGATTGTATAGGACCCCATCACATATAACTTTTTATATTTCAGATTTTTGAAGGTGCGAAACATGCAGTAGTCCTGAACTTTTTATGTTGTAGCATTCCAATATCATTGCAATTTTTGCTTGTCACAGTACCAATTTAGTAATAGCTTCTCATATTTGGTACAGGGAGGTCTCGTTCCCGTTCACGCTCCGCCTCCCCCCGCCCTCGTGGCGGTGGCCGTGCTCGGTCAAGGTAGGGCAATGATGATTTTTCAGCAGTTCTGCTTGGCATCCAACATTTGTAAAGTTTTGATTTTTGATTCTTGAATCTTATTGTTCAATGTTGTGCTTGGGCAAAAAAAGGTCATACTCTCCTGCTCCAAGACGGCGGGATGACTACTCTGCTTCCCCACGGGGAAGGGAGTCTCATCGCACGAAATCTCCTGTGCGTCATCCGAAAGAACATGAAGAGGACAAAAGGAGATCCTACTCTCCCCCTGGTAGAGATGGTGACCAGCGTGATGCTGATAATGGTTATGAGAAGTAAGTTGTGTTTGATTGATAACTACACACCTCTGCCTTCATTGCATTTGCATTAAAGAATTGTATAGAGCTAAGCACCGGCATCAATTTCTTGCTGCTTGTTCGTACATTGAAAATGTTAGCTTGCCATTGTAAATGTTATTGGATGAATTGGATTAAAAATAACCATTATACCTTTTGTAGAGCTGTTGTTTTTGCAATCCAATTTGTTTTGTTAACATGCTCGTATGCACTGAAAGCTAATTCTGTCGTTGTTCTAGTGAAGAAAAACAAGAAACGAATGGTTGCAATTCCTAGTGCATTTGTTGTCCTCGTTAATCCAGACTCTTCTTTGCTGCATACCACAATATATGTATTTCGACAGTACTTCTGGGATATGCATATACTTGTCATAAAATTCCCTGTATATTAATCAATGGTCCATGTCTACAGGAGGTCGCCACCAGCCGACAGTGATGGATCCCCTTCACGCCAGAGGGTGGCGAGGCCATCCTCAGGATCGCCCCCTGGATCCCGCTCCAGGTCCCCCGACGCTTCTCCCGCCCGCAGCGACTAACAAAGTGGTTACATCCTTCTGCAGTCGCCGCATCTCCATCTAGCTACTTCCATTCCATTGGTTCGAGTAAAACCCTTCGAGGTTGTGTTGTATTGCTTGTTAGCGGTCACAGACGTTCTGTTCCTGCTTGTTGCTGTTGAACCTTAAGGCCTGTGTCTGTCATATCTATGTACCATGTGTGTGGAGTGTCAGGGACCCATTTCCCATCGACTTTGTTTGGAGAAAAGCTTGTGAGTTGATCCAGCACTGATGAGTGAAGATATTGGGCCAGTGGATGAACGAGCAGCTGCGACGCACCCTCCCTTTAATCATGGAGGCCATTGCTTGAGTTGCAGTTGCCACCAGTTTACTCTTGAGGTGGCGATGCTAGGCAAGGAGACGTGGTGTGGCAGCAAGTGCATGCATTCCATCTACGGATCGATTCGGGTGTGGGTGAAACCTGAAAAGGTTGGCACAAATGCAGCTGCTTGTGTTGCCCAGCTTTTATCTAGGACTTTAGACAAACTAAAAAACTATCGGCTGGGCAGGAGAAATGCAATAGTGACCATCAATCCGTCGACCCATCCATCATGAATGTTCTAGGCTTCTAGCCTATCTTACATGACTGGAACCTCCCTGTTACGTAGGTGTTGCACGTTTGTAGTGCATCATATGCTTGCCTGACCTGCAGTTGTAAACTCTACATCTACGTTCCTGCTGTCCGCCGTGCTTTTGCTCTTAGTTCCATGGCTTGGCACTAAAAAGTTTGTTAGCTCAGATTCGGTTTGACGGTGCTGAACTACAAGTGCAAAATTGTTGTGAATCTTTTGGTGAATTTATTGTTGCCGGATTCTAGCACAATACGTGCAAAGAGACTGTATAATGTCCAGTAAATTCTCGTGAATTTTTAACCGTGTGCTAGCTAAACTAGAAGATTCTGTCTTGTTTTGCTTTGACATCTCTTTTTTTCGTCTTGGCAATCCAAGGACAGACAGACAGACAGACCCACGCAAAGCAAGTATGCGTAACAAAAAAAGAGTGGCGGCTATCGAAGAAGAGGAGGAGAAAAGCCGCGGCTCTTTGGCCGGATCAGCCGGCCCCGGCCGGCCGCGCGGCGACTTTTCCCGCCCGGCGGCCCCGGCCTGCGTGTCACGCGACGGTGGCCCTCAGGCCCTCGCTTCCTCGTGGTGGCAGCACGGCGCGGCGCCCACGCGGCGCGGCATTAAAAGGAGACGGGACGCGTCCATCCAAACGCAGCAGCAGCAGCAGCAGCAGCAGCGCGAGGCCACCACCCACCACCTCCGCAGTCCGCAGGCCGCAGCTGCAACTCCCCTGCCGCGCCATCTGATTTCGCATCAGGGGGGGCGCCAGTGGCACGACACGGGAGGAAGAAGGGGATGGGCAACGAGACAACGGAGCCAGCCAGCCAGCCCAGCCAGTGCGCGATCGATCGGGACGCCGCTACAGTGGCAGTCAGGGTAACCCAGTACGCGCACTAGTGCTGCTGTACCGTAGAGCACTATGTCATTGCCCGTTGCCGCCGCTGCCGCATGCCACCGCGCTACGCAGGCCAGGACCGGGACCAGCCTAAATACACATAGCTTCCTAATTGGATCCGTTTATTTTCTCTTGTGAAAAGGGAGAGAGGGAGGTCGTCGTCCATCTTTTGCAATTTGGTGGACGGGGACAGAGACGGGGACGGATACTTGTTCCTTCGCACCTCCCTACCTCAGGAGACCGGAGCCCCCCTATAGATAGGGGTGGCCCTCGTCCTCTCCGGCTCTTTCCCCCTCTTGCTACCCCTAATTCAGGGTGGCTGCATCTGCTTTGGTCCCCATGCAACTACCACTAGTTCAAACACAAGAACAGCAACTTCATCAAGATGGAAACATTTTTCTTCCATCTTGTTATTACTGCTCAAGCTCATGCTCGAGTTTTTTTTTTTGAGATAGCTTACCAGGCTTGCTAACTTGTAAGCTCAAGCCCGAGTTGTCAACCGAACAAATCCATAGTCTTGTTACGTTGCTCTTGTAAAGTATTAGTTACAGAAACAACTCTCACTTTATATGCAACGTTAAGCATGGTCCGTAGGCCGTTCCTTCCGTCCACTGTATATGCCATTCTTACGTTTACGGTGCATGCACGTGAGGAATGCAAAGAGCGTATCCTGCAGGAAGATTTTTTTTCTTTTTTCTTTGGGAATCCTGCAGGAAGATTGGTTGGTACGTACGTACGTGCGCGCGCGGGTCACGTTGCAATCATGCGTGCGCGTAACAAGCGCACGTGTGGACCACCCGGGGTCCCCGATCGATCCAACGGCCCAAAACGAAGGGCCACCCACAGCCCATCAGGAAAGCGAGATCGGTCGAGAAAGCCGAAGGGTCGACGGTCGACCAGGACCATACATGCCTGCATCTAGATGATCGACTGGCATGCACGCGCACCTACACAGAAAATCGGGCAATTTTGCCAGCCTAGTTTTTCCAGACTACCCACAATGCGACGTGCGCCCCCTGGTGACGGCATGCACGCACGTACTGCATACGTGTACGTACGTGTTTAATTTGTAACCGTCGTCCGTCGGCGTCGGCGTCGGCGTCGCTGTCCGAGAGGTTGAGACAGTAGCACCACCGTATACGACGCATCTCTATCGACGGATCGATCGATTCGACGTGTGGTCGAGGAAGCCGTGAGAGGAAAGAAAGAACGGGTATACTCCCTCCATTTCATAATATAATCCTCGGTTTTTAAGCCTTAACTTTAACCATAAATTTAACCAACGAGAACGATTGCGGCCGGAATAAAAATTATACCATCGAAAACTTTATTTAAATACGAATTCAATGATATAATTTTTACTTTCGCCGTAATCGGTCTCATTGGTTAAAACACAGACACACTACATTGTGGAACGGAGAAAGTATCATTTTTATTGCGAGCTGAAAGAACATGTATATCGACTGTGTGTGCTGGCGTCTTTGTATACTCTTGTTTATATACTAATACACGTCTAGATACAGGATACTGCAGATAATCAAGACAACAAGATGGAATCAGTTAAATGGTACTAGTCCATGAAAAAAAGTTAAATGGTACTAGTACTTACTGTATACCTGCAGTTATACAATCATTTTCGGTAAATATTGTGCTCCTCCCAAAGAAGGATGGGGCGAAGGAGATTCTAGACTTTCGCCCTGTCAGTCTAATCCATGCCATCACGAAGATTATTGTCAAGATGTTGGCACGAGGCTTGGGACCCATATGGATGCCCTCATATCTAATGCGTAAAGCATTTTCATCAAGACTAGGAGCATACATGACAATTTCATGTTTGTTTGTGATTATGCACGTTGGTTGCACAAACGAAGAAAACCATCCATTCTTCTCAAGCTTGACATAAAGAAGGCCTTCGACTTGGTGCGATGGGAGTACATCTTAGACCTACTCTAGCAGTCGTGGGTTCCCTTCACGCTTCCATAACTGGATTCTCGCGCTCCTTCCAACTTCATCATAGCGAGTCCTTCTCAATGGCGTCCCCAGTGACCCAATTCGACACGGATGCGGGATGCGGCAAGGAGATCCGCTGTCCCCGCTGCTCTTCGTCATCGCGATTGACCCCCTCGTGCGTCTCTTGCAGCTAGCCGTCGAGCGGGGGAAGTTGCACCCCTTGGGGGGGGGGGGAGCTCTACCGATCATCCCTCTATGCGGATGACGCCGCCATTTTCATGGCTCCTATCAAGGAGGACATCCACGTGCTTGCTACCATCCTCAACAATTTTGGCAAGGTCACCGGCTAAGGAAAAAATTTCGCAAGCCCCCTTTTGCGCCTATACGATGCGATGAAATCGACCTCGAGGATATCATGCAAAGCGTTCCAGCGACCAAGGCATCCTTCCCCATGCGCTACCTGAGGCTGGCTTTGTCGGTTAAGCGCCACAAGAGGGTTCACTTCCAACATTTGGAGGATAAGGTGGCGGATAAACTCCCCCCATGGCAAGGGAAATACTTCACCACCATTGCTCGCGGTACTTTGGTGAAGGCGGTGCTCACGATCGTGGTGATCTATCAGATCACATTTCGGTTGAGGTGTTGCAATTCATTGATAAGCTCCGGAGGGCCTTCGTTTGGGTGGTACGGACAAGGTCTACGGCGGAAAATGTAAAATAAAATGGGAGGTGGTTTGCAGGCCTACTTCCCTTAGGGGCCTTGGGATGCTTCACTTGACGAAGTTCGCGCGTGCTTTGCTCCTTCGATGGTCTTGGCTTGAGTGGGTCGCGCGGGAGAGAACTTGGGTGGGTACCGGCAACCCATGTGACGACTTGGACATGTATATTTTCCACACGCTTACTATCGTCACGACCGATGATAGGGCCAAGGCAAGCTTCTGGAACTCGCCTCGGGTCAATGGTTTGCGGCCGCGGCAAATCGCACCCTATGACATCTCAAAAAGAAAACACCACAGCGTACAAGAGGCCCTTGATGGTGATTCTTGGGTGCAACATATTGACTTCTCTGACGGGCTTACTGCTCAACACATTCATGAATTTATCCAGCTTTGGTCCTACACCTCCCATGTGTAACTCGTCGAAGACAGGTTGGACTCTATTTCTGTTCTCGTCTGTGATTTGTTTTATTGTCGCATTCATCATCGCATCATTCGCATCATCGGCATAGCATCGTCACTTGTTTTAAAAAACTTGCATCCTTTGGTAGTTGTCGGTTCTCTCCGTTCGTGTCGTCGGCCGTTTCGAGACCAACCACACACGCACGCGCCCGCGGCATTAAAAAATATTGTTTTTAAAAGTGCCTTTAAAATATTCTTGGATTGGGTTGAAAGTTGGCATGCGGTCTTATTATAATGTAGGTGGACCGCCCGCCAAATTTTGTCGCATTCCGAGTTTGTTTGATACCCCATCGGTCAACCGTAGGAGTGCGGTCATCGGTTATTCGTTGGACGTTTTTTGATGTTTAAAACTTTGTCTCGGGCCACAATTCATCCTCCAGTCCCCTCCTAGCCCAACTACACGTCCACTAGCCCAACTAGATCCTCTCTTCGTTCGTGGTCATCGGATCGTAATCGGACTGACAAGGCCCAACCCCCAACCCTAGTGCCATTCCCTATTTAACCCCCCCCTCGAGAGAGCCCCTCACTCTCTAGGGTTTCCCCCATGTAAAAAATGCAGCCACCCCCCAGGAAAACTCCACCTGCTAGCCCAAACCCTCCAAATCCTGAAATCCCACCTTCATAGCCAAATTTCAGCCCCTAGATCTCAGATCTGGGGCAGAAAATCGTCCAAAACCCACCTACCGAACAAGTCCGATGGCCAACCCGGACAATGTCCGACGACCATAGAGCACAGCCAGCCCGAGCTGTTGGGGAACATCGCATGGGAAACAAAAATTTTCCTATGTTCACACAAGACCTATCCATGGTGATGAGCATCTATGAGAGGGAGAGTGGATCTACATACCCTTGTAGATCGCTAAGCGGGAAGCGTTAAGAAACGCGGTTGGTGTAGTCGAACGTCTTTGCGATCCAAATCGCCGAGCGTCCCGCAATCTCATCACGATTCGTCCCGCGATCCAATCACGATCCGTCCCGCGAACTCATCACGATCCGTCCCGCGAACTCATCACGATCCGTCCCGCGAACTCATCACGATCCGTCTCGCGATCTTGATCACGGTCCTTCCGATCTAGTGCCGAACGGACGGCACCTCCGCGTTCAGCACACGTACAGCTCGATGACGATATCCGCCTTCTTGATCCAGCAAGAGGGAGAGGAGAGGTAGATGAGTTCTCCGGCAGCGTGACGGCACTGCGGCGATGGTGGTGGAGCAATTCGGGCAGGGCTTCGCCTAAGCACTGCAGAAAACCGATCTAGAGGAGAAACTATGCACTAGAGAATAGGGTAGCACGTGGCTGAAAATCTAGTGCCAAAAACCCTAAAACCTCTAGTATATATAGGAGGAAGAGAGGAGGAGGCTTGTCTCCCAAGGAGCCAGCCCTTGGGTCGGCCGAACTAAGGAGGAGAGGAGGAATCCTCGTCCAATCCTAGTAGGACTAGGACTCCTCCTTATTTTGCCTTTTTTTTTGCCTTTTTTCACCTTTTTCTCTTTGGGCCTTCTCTCCCAGCCGCATGGGCCTCATGTGGGACTTCCACCAGCCCACTAAGGGCTGGTATTCACTCTCCCACAGCCCATGTAGCCTCTTGGGTCGAAATACACCTCCCGATGGTCTCCCGGTACACTACCGGCACTCCCGGTACACTACCGATGAGCCCGAAACTTTTCCAGCGACCAAAATAGGAATTCCTATATACCAATCTTTACCTCCGGACCATTCCAGAGCTCCTCGTGATGTACGGGATCTCATCCGGGACTCCAACAACCTTCGGTCACCACCATACATAACTCTATACTACCGAAACGTCACCGAACCTTAAGTGTGCAGACCCTGCGGGTTCGAGAACTATGTAGACATGACCGAGACACCTCTACGGTCAGTAACCAATAGCAGGACCTGGATGCCCATATTGGTTCCTACATATTCTATGAAGATCTTTATCGGTCGAACCTCTATGTCAAGGATTCAGTTAATCCCGTATCATGTTCCCTTTGTTCTTCGGTATGTTACTTGCCCGAGATTCGATCGTCGGTATCTCCATACCTAGTTCAACCTTGTTACCGGCAAGTCTCTTTACTCGTTCTGTAATACAAGGTCCCGTGACTAACACTTAGTCACATTGCTTGCAAGGCTTATTGTGATGTTGTATTACCGAGTGGGCCCTGAGATACCTCTCCGTCACACGGAGTAACAAATCCCAGTCTTGATCCATGCCAACCCAACAGACACCCTCGGAGATACCCGTAGAGCACCTTTATAGTCACCCAGTTACGTTGCGATGTTTGATACACACAAGGTACTCCTCCGGTGTCAGTGAGTTGCATGATCTCATGGTCATAGGAACAAATACTTGACATGCAGAAAACAGTAGCAATAAACTGACACGATCATATGCTACGTTTGTAGTTTGGGTCTTGTCCATCACATCATTCTCCTAACGACGTGATCCCGTTATCAAATGACATCTCATGTCCATGACTAGGAAACCATAGCCATCTTTGATCAACGAGCTAGTCTATTAGAGGCATACTAGGGACATGGTGTTGTCTATGTATCCACACATGTATGTGAGTTTCCAATCAACACAATTATAGCATGGATAATAAACGATTATCATGAACAAGGAAATATGATAATAACCAATTTATTATTGCCTCTATGGCATATTTCCAACACGAGCATCCCGCATGTTGTCCGCCGCGCTGAGCTCGCCGCCTCTCCGCAGCCCCCTCGCCGGTCTCCCCGCCGGCCGGACCTCGCTGGAGCCCGCCGGAGCGCGCCCTCCTCGCAGCTCCACCGCCCGCCGCTGCCCGCCTCCTGCCGCCGCTCACCGCGAGCCGAGCCTTGGCCTTCCCTCGCCAAGCTCCACCGCCGACCACCTCGTCCCTCACCGCCGCCGGGAACGGACGGATCCGGGTAGCCCCGGCCCAGATGCGCCTTCGTCGTGCCTCCCCGCCGCCTGGTGTCGGCCGGCGTCACGACAACTGCCGGCCACCGCCATGGCCACGTCCTCGAGCGGACAAGGGAGACGAGCGCCCCAGCCATCGCCCGCTGGCGCCCCGCGTGGGCCTCGCCTCACCCAAGGCCCAGCGCGCCCCCCTTCGGCCCAGCCAGCCGCCTGGCCAGATCTGGCCCAAGGTGAGCTGCCTGCCCTATTCCCCGCCCCGTGTGCCGGTTAACTATCCTGCGCCGAGTGCCCTGTCCAGATTCGGCCCGTGCTGTTTTTTCCTATCCTGCGAATTTTCTAATTAAGCTGTGATTTCAGAATTACAGAAAACCCATGTTTTTAAATTGTTAATAACTTTTTAACCGTGCATCGGATTAAAATACTTTATATATGTAACTTGACTAGAATTGTATGTAGTTTCACAATAACCAACTCTCACATGTGTTTAAAATATTTAAACTTGTTGTTTACATTAATTTGCACATATGCCATGTTAAAATGATTTATTTCATAACTAATTAACAGTAGCTCCGTTGAAAATGTTTTATATATGTAACTTGACTAGAAAATCGTGTAGAATCTCATGGTGACATTTATATTGCTTTTTAACAACTCTAAAATATGGTTAGTACATATCTGGACCAAATTCATATTATGCTTATGGGGATGTTTCGGAAATGCTATATGTTGCTTCCGGCCCCATTTAAAATGCCTAGATGTTGTAGTTTATTATTGCTTCACCTCTTGCCATATCTAACAACATTTAACATTGATGTGTACCTAAACGGGAGTGAACTAAATAATTCGAACGTGGAGTTTCGTCATTATGCAACTCGTTGCATAATGAACTACACTTAATATGTAGTGGTTGTTTGTTGTGCTTGCCATGCCATGCCCTGCATTGCATATTAAACCGGACATGCATCATATTTGTTTGTGCATCGTATCATGCATATGTTGTGGTGTACCTTGTGTTGATTGTTGTTTTCGGATTGCTTCTTCTTGATAGAGTTTCAAAAGCGTTCGGAGTGTGAGGATTCGTTCGACTACGTTGGCCCATCTTCTTCATGGACTCGATCTTCTTCCGAGCGGGATCTCAGGCAAGATGACGCATTTCCCTGGATAGCACTACTATCATTGCTATGCTCATTGTCTCTTTTATCGCTATGTCACGCTACCTACCACTTGTTTGTCAAGCCTCCCAACATTGCCATGATAAGCCTCTAACCCCTTCACATCGCAGCAAACCTTTGTTTGGCTATGTTACCGCTTGCTCAACCCTTCTTATAGCGTTTCTAACTGCAGGTGCAATTGCTTCCATATGACAACATGGACATTCTTTTGTTGTCACAATATTATTGCTATGTAATCTAATGCACTTATACACTTGGTAAAGGGTGGAAGGCTTGGCATTTTGCTCGGTGTTTTGTTCCACTCTTGCCGCCCCTAGTTACTTGTGAACCGGTGTTATGTTCCATAATTGAGCGCTCCTAACATGCTTGGGGTTATTATGGGGACCCCCTTGATCTTAGTTTTAGGATATAGCTTGTCTGGCAAGGCCCAACATTGGTACTATTTGCTTAATAACAACTAAATTTTGCATAGGGCATGATCACCCCATGGATTAATCAACAACTCGGGCCAGTGCTCCTCATGAGTGTTGGTTCAAACTAGAGCACTGTGCGGGGCCACCCCAGGGCAACTTGGGGGATTTCTATCAGGACACTGTACGCATCGCTTATCCGCCGTGTCCTGAGAACGAGATACGCGGCTCCTATCGGGATCGTTGACGTGGTCTTGCTGGAGTTGTTTTACCTTTCTCGAATGTCTTGCATGAGGAACTCTGATCTTCTTCGAGCTATCTCGAGGTGTCGGATTTCCTTTGGAATTTCCTAGGATGATCACGAGATCCATGGTCGAGGTTATTGCCGCGGCATGTGGTTAATTTGTGATGGATGAGTTGGAGCACCCCTGCAAGGTTAAATCTTTCGGAAAGCCATGCCCACGGTTATGTGGCAAACTTGGAAAGTTTGTTTAACACCCGGTCATAGAAAACTTGAAGTAAACTCAAGTAAAATACACCAAACCGTGACTGTCTCTTCTCGTGAGTCCTTATCCGAGAGAGAACATGGTGGGGTGATGTTTGACGTAAGTAGGTGTTCAGGATCAGTTAGTGATCATTACTAGTTCACGTCCCTGGCTCTGATACCAACTTGTAACGCTCCGGACACACCCGCCAGAAGTCGTTACTCCTTGTGGGATCTAGACCGACCTCACCGATCAATACTAGTCTTTTCTACGCACTTTGTCCTCACTCATGCACCCGGAACCAACTTCCCGGTCGGTCACCCATCCTAGAACTACTCCAAGCCAAACACGCTTAACCTGAGAGTTCTGTTTGAATGGGCTCCCGGAAAAGAAGGAATTCCTTATTTATATGAGTAGTCTATCATCCCTAATAAGCCAGGCTATCACACGTCCGTTGTGCATAGACCACCATACTTTACTTTCTGCATTCGTAAGTTAGCCACTCAAATAAATGCTTAGTCGCTTGCTGCAGCCTCACCACTTAACCATACCTAACCATTAAGCTTCAATAGTCTTGATACCCTTGGAAATGAGATTGCTGAGTCCCCGTGGCTCACAGATTATTACAACAACAGTTGCAGGTACAGGTAATGCGATGATTTGACGTGAGCGTGTTGCTTGTTTGATTTGGAGTTCTTCTTCTTCATCATCAATCTAGGATGGGTTCCAGGCGGCAACCTGGGATAGCAAGGATGGATGTCATTTTGTCGTTTGTTTTCGTCCGTAGATGGACCCTGTTCTTCTATATGATGCTTGAACATGTTGTTGTATTGATGTGACTCTGATGTAGCTTGTGACGAGTGTAAGCCAATTCCATATACTCATCTCTTCTGTACATGTACTTATAATGATATCCATTCTTGCAACACAACGAGATGCGCTTCTATCCCTGTCGAGGCCCTCGTGCCGAAATAAGGATACGATCGCATCTTGGGCGTGACAGTGAGGCCGTCAGGATGCTACTCCACGACATCGGCTTACAAGGCCCAATTCTTGGGGGCAAACTGCAACAAGCTTCAACACCATGATTTGGAAGGCATGGTCTCCTCCTAAGTGCAGATTCTTCGCATGGCTAATCATTCAAAACAGGGTGTGGACGGCGGACTGGTTGGCCAAGCGGGGGTGGCCCAACTATGGGCTATGCTCCCTAAGTAGCGCCACCATGGAGCCAGCCGCTCATCTGGTGTTCCAATGTCACTTCTCCCTAAGAGTCTGGGGCTCCATACAGGATTGGCTTTGGCCCCATTGCCTTGATGTTACCTCTTGGGCAGGCATCAATAATGTCTCCGCTTGGTGGGACCACTTCATGGACGGAAAACACTATAACCGTAAGGGCATGGCCTCACTAGCAATGCTAGTCATTTGAGAGTTTGGAATGAGCGCAATGTGAGGGTCTTCAATAACAAATTCTCAACTACAGGATACATCTTCAATCGAATTCGTCAGGAGGCTCGTACTTCGTTTAAGGTGGGCGCTAGACGTTTGAGTAACTTGATACCAGGAGAGTAGGATTTTGTTTCCGGTGGGGTGACCTTAGGGGTTGTAAGAATCGCAAACTCTCTCTTAATTAATTAATGTGACAAAGATTTTGCCCTTTTCAAAAGTAAAAAAAACTAGACGTACATGTAATCATTTTTTTCCAACAAAGCTCTCTTTCCCTAGGAATCGTGAAAGCATGTTTATAAGGTGATTAAAGAGCAGCCCTATACCATACGTATAATGCATGCATGTCAGGTTTTGGTCTGAATCCTCTCATGGATACCTACGGTTTTACTGTTCCCATGCTCCTGATGAAATGTGTGATGTCCATTTCTCATCGGACGACTCTCCTGCAAAGATACCAGTTCATCGGTCCTCCTTCACCGTGGACTGCTGGTCTACGATTAGATGGACATCTAGCTCTAGATAAGATGGAGACGTATCAACTCCCCGAGCTTAAACTCTTGCTTGTCCTCAAGAAATTCAGTTGACCAACTGAAAGTGATAAAGAAAAAACTTTTATGAACTCTTTTGTTCTTGTTTACATACATATGCTTAAGTAGCACCCAGATTTTCAGCAAAGATTATGACTAACTCTTAAAGATTATATTAACTCATATCAATGACATAAGCAACTAGCAAGCAATAATAAAATATCTCACATGCAAACACTTTGTCAAAAAATCATGATATAATATGACAACAGTGGTATCTCGGTAGCCCTTTCCGAGACCACAAAACATAAATACAAAGCACCTCCAAAGTTCAAGTAGCGACTAGACATTGTAATTCATGGTAGAGAAGATCCAGTCATGATGCATCCAACATTCACTATACACAATGCATGAGGATGACAATAGTGCTCTCAAATCTGGCGCTTATTTGAGAAGGTGATGACTCAGCATAAAAGTAAATAGATAATCCCTTCGCAGAGGGAAGCAGGGATTTGCAAAGGTGCGAGAGCTCAAGGCTTAAATCAGAGATAATATAATTTTGGGAGGTGCACCCTTCCTGTCAACGTTACGACCAAGATTTATCAATATCTTTCATGTTAAACACATTAGCGGCGGTTCCCAAGCGGTAAAAGTAAACGTTTACTCCCCATCCACCAACAAACACACCCCATAGCTAGCCGGATCCATGGGTACCGTCCATACCAACAACATTCCTGGAGGAGTTTTGTTTAATTATTTGCATTTCTTCTGATTTCGGGACTGGGAATCCCTATTACCGCCCCTATTGTGCAAGGAAGAGTGAATAAACACTCATCATGAGAATAACACGCTTAACATGGAAGATACCGACCACCCCCTGTCACTCCATGAGCGGTCCATGCACAGAAAACAGATGTTCATTTGAAATTTTAGAGGCGGCACATGCAAATTTACTTGGAACAACAGGGTGATACCGCATATAGGTAGATATAGTGGACTCATGTGGAATAACTTTTGGTTTAAGGATTTTGATGCACAAGCAGTATTCCCGCTTAGTGCAGGCGAAGGCTAGCAAATAGGTTAAGAAGCGTCCAAAGATGGTCATGAACATGCATTATGAATAATAAACAGTAAAATGCAAGCGCGGTCCTAATTCTTTCTCAAAAATGTCGATTGGGTCCTAGTTCTTTCAAAATGCACATCCGGGTCCTAAATCTTTTTAAGTTGTTCACACAAGGTCCTTTTTTCATCTGACCGTTGCTGACCTGCTCGCGTGGTGCTTTGACCGCCGCCTCTTCGACACAAGGGCCCAGGAGGGATAACGACCATCTGTTCATTTTCGCAAAAGAACCCAGCAACCCTAATCTCTTCGCAGTCGCAGACAATTCCTCTTCTCCACTTCTCTCTAGCAACACATGGGTGATCAATGGCGGTGGCGCTGCTTCGGCGAGAAGATCCGATCATCACATGCTTGGTCGGCGGCGACACCGCTAGGATGGCGCCCGTGCCGCGGTGACCCGGAGACCCTCCTCCGTGATGCCGTTAGTGTCGTGGTCGTAACCCTCGATCCTCTTTATTGCAGATTGCAATTTAACTCGCATCAATGTTAGTATCCGAGAGAACCCCTCACTATCTAGGGCCACAAGAGGAGGTTTTCACCTTAGAAATCAACTATATTAGATATTTTTGTTGCCAAAGTTTAGTTCCATTTCATTACCACAGTACCTGATCAAGATCTGGATACATCACACAAGAACTGAACACTAGATACATCATACTAACACATCATTTCTCAAAGCCTACATGGCTAATGCTGGAGGTGGAAGAGGCGCTTGGACAACCTTCTACCCATGGCGCTTCCCGACAAGAGAGTTGGAGATGGCGAACATGGCTTCGACAGCGACGACGACAGAAAGAGGAAGAGAGTGATCAAATGACATAGGGACAGGGGAATGAATGAAATAGAAGATGCATGGGTCACATTGCATAAATGTCCAACCACGAGAGGCCCTTGTGTCGACGTGGCGGGGGTCAAAATGCCACATGAGCAGGTCAGCGATGGCCAGACAAAAAAGGACCTCGCGTGAACAACTTATAAAGATTTATGACCCACATGTGCATTTTGAAAGAATTAGGACCCAATCAACACTTACAGAAAATAATTAGGACCGTGCTTGCATTTTACTCAATAATAAACATTGAATGCTATTTGAGTAGGATATGAACACCATGAACATAAATATCGTGAAGGCTATGATGGTTTTGATTCAACTACATGCGTGAACATGTGCCAAGTCAAGCCAGCTCAAACACTCAGAGGAGGATACCATATCATCAAACTACATCACAATCATTTTCATGCATGTTGACATCCAAGATTAATCATTATGCACTCCTAGATACTTGAGCATGGAATGAGTAACTATAATCTCTAATTATCATTGCAAAATGTTCGATCATAATATGCCAAATCATGGATACTAGGTTAAACATATTTACAAAAACAAAAACAAGTTGAGTTCATACCAGCTTCTCTCTGCCACAGTTAAACCATCAAATATCGTCATTATTGCCTTTCACTTGCACGACCGAATGATATGAAAATAATAATAGTGCAAGAGTGTTGTGGACTAAGCTAGAATCTGTAAGCATTTTATTCAAAAGGAGAAGACAAAGTAATATAGACTCTTGTTAGATCAATAGTGGTGCATATGAGAGCTAGTCAACATTTTCATCGTGATCTTCTCCTTGGTATGACTCAATAAAAGGAAGAGAATTTTAGAGAAACACACTGAAATATTTTTGGAGTTTTTAGTTTTTCTTGAAGAAAGCAAATAAAAGAAGGGAAAACAAAAACGAGAAAAATTATTTACATGGGAGAACTCAAAATAAGCAAAAGAAGAAACAAGAAAACTTTTTGGGTTTTCTTTTAATACTTCAACTAATTAAACTAAGAAGAAAAACCGAAAAGAAGAAGGAAATATTTTTTGTATTTTCCCCAAGTTTTCAAGCACACAAAAAGAAAGCAAGAAAATAAATCTAGCATGGATAATACAATGGAAAAATCTAGACACCGACAACTAGGATGAAATGTGTGAACATGAATATAATGTTGGTGGAAATACGTACTCCCCCCAAGCTTAGGATTTTGGCCTAGCTTGGTAATCACCATCCATATCTTGGATAATAGTCTGAGTGATAGCCCACTGAGGCTCTTGGCGTAGCCTCCTCGGCCCGTCTGGCAGCTTCAACCTCCGCATTGTATGTGCATGCCTCGCTCTCAAGGACGTAGTATCTACCCTTACTGTGATAGACCATTATTGAACCTCAAGTTGTAAGTATAATTAGTGACTGTGCCCTTAAAGAACTTATGGTGTTTCATGGCCTCAAAGTCTAAGTACTGATTAGGTAAGATAGGGTCATTAGGCCAAGGGGACACACCCAACTTCGTACCTAGACGAGAGGCATAAATCCCACCTTAAAAAAGACCATTAGGAGCATTGCGATTCAATCTCCGTGCAACAATTTCCCCTAGATTATAGTTTTAAATTTCCATTCCAGCAGTGTGCATAAGACTCAAATTAGGGGCACACAATGTGCTGCAATCTTGCTTGTCTACAATGGATTTGCCATTAAAGAGTGCAAAGTACTGTATAGATGGGAAATGGATGCTTTTTATTCTACCTTGTGTCACTCCCCTATCTTCACCATAGAAAAGATTACTCCAAAACGACTCATATTCAAATTTTGGTGGTTCATCTAGCGAACCCCAATGTGGAATTTTGCACGCTTCACATAACACTTCTAAAGGCATGGTGAAAGCATTATTATAAAGGCTAAATGAAACTCTAGACTCACGATGAAAATATTTAAATTTCTTAGTAAATGTCTTTGTGAGGTCGAGGTGTTGGGTGCACTTATCTTCGATGAAGGGAACGAGATCGGTGTTGTGAACATACTACTCAAATTATTCCTTGATACCTGAGCCTTTCATGAATGTATTACACAACCAAAGGCACGAGTTGGTTTCGGCGTCCTGCATGGAGCTTGCACTTGGTTCAACATAAGATTGTCGGACAGAGCTTCCACTTGACGATGCCCCCGAGGATCTTCTCCTCGAAGAACTCTAAAAGAACTGCATTTTTATTTGCGAACAATTTCTGAAAAATTTCGTGACACAAAATTTTGTTAACAAAACTTCACAAGATTGATAGCAACTACTCATATGCATGCCTAGAGGCCATATCAAGCATTCAAACTACTTAGAACTCTGAGTGTTCAACATGCAAGCTCATCTACACTAGCACCAAGACTAGCTAATTATTCCGAAAATAAACCACTAAATCAAAAACTAATTGAAGTAATGAGGGAGTCACATACCAAGAAGCAATCCCCAAAAACAGTTTCGGAAATGGAGCTTCGAGCAAAGAAATCGAAATCCATGGGTTTGTGAGCAAGAACATGAGAGAGAGAGAGAGAGAGCTATGGTGGATTTTCTCTGGAGGTAGGTGATGACATGGGCTAAAGAAGTAAGTGAGGGGACCCAAATGGGGTCCACAACCCACGAGGGCGCGCCTCGGGTTGCTGGCGCACCCTGGTGTCTTGTGGGCACCACGTGCACCCCCTCTGATGTTATTTGCACCAGAAATTCAGAAATATTCAGAAAACAATCGTGTTAAATTTTCAGGACATTCTGAGAACTTTTATTTCTGGGTCATTTTTTATTGCACGAAGAAATCAGAAAACAAGATAAACATGGCATTTTATTTTATTTAACTAAGAAAAACAGGAAAAAAGTGGATACATAGAGTTGTGTCTACTAAATTCATCAACTTCATACCTCTCAAAAATGATCCATTAATAAGGTTGATCAAGTCTTATTAACAACCACTTTCGATTAGCATGAAACCAAAGAACTTTTGTAAAACACTAAGTTACCTCAACGGGGATATGTATATCCCCAACCATAAGTATATCATATTTCTTTTTGGCAGTAGGTAGAGGTAGTTGAAAACTTCCAATAGTGAGCGTTGGAGAATTTTCAATAACATTTACACCATACACTTGGAATTGTTTCTTCGGAAAGTGCACCGTATGCTCATTGCCATTGATATGAAAAGTGATTTTGCTTTTATTGTAGTAAATAACATCCCCTCCAGTATTAAAAAATGGTATACCAAGGATAATCCACATATTTTCGTCCTCGGGCATCTCAAGAATAACAAAGTCTGTTAAAATAGTAACAGTTGCAAGAACAATGGGCACATCCTCACAAATATCGATATGTATGGTAGTTGATTTGTCAGCCATTTGCAAAGATATTTCAGTAGGTGTGAGTTTATTCAAATCAAGTCTTTTATATAAAGAGAAAGGCATAACACTAACACCAGCTCCCAAATCACACAAAGCAGTTTTGACATAATTTATTTTAATGGAGCAAGGTATAGTTGGTATTCTAGGATCTCCAAGTTTCGTAGGCACTCCATACCTAAAAGAATAATTAGCAAGCATGGTGGATATTTCAACTTTAGGTATCTTTCTTTTATTAGTGATGCTGTCTTTCATTTATTTAGCATAATGGGGCATCTTTAAGATATCAGTTAAGCGGGTACACAAAAAGACTAGCCTACTCATTCCAGCAAAGCGTTCAAATTCTTCATCATATTTTTTCTTAGATGATTTAGGTGGAAAAGACATGGGTTTCTAAACCCATGGCTCTCTTTCTTTACCATGTTTTCTAGCCACAAAGTCTTTTTTATCATATCATTTATTTTTAGGTTGTGGGTTATCAAGATAACCAACACGTTCTATTTCTACATCATTATCTAGTTCTTATCATTATTTGGTTGGGAGTCCTTATGAACATCACTATCATTTTCATTATCACTGGGTGAATGTTCATTAGCAGATTGAGTTTCAGCATCAGAAATAGAGACATCATTATTATCATGAGGAGTTTTTTCTATCTTAGGTTCACTAGAGGTATGCAAACTCATATGATTTTTCTTTTTCCTTTTCTTCTTAGAAGGATAGGTGCATCAACATTAATTCCTTGAGTGTCTTGTTCAATTCTTTTGGGATGACCTTCAGGATAAATAGGTTCTTGGGTCATTCTACCTCCTTTAGTCACTACTCTAATAGCATGATCATTCATATTATTATTCATTTCATTAAGCAGTTCTCTTTGAGATTTAGCAACTTGTTCTAACTAGGTTTGAACCATAGAGGCATGTTTTCCTACACCTCTAACATCATTACTGATTCTAAATAATAAGTCGCTCAAGCAAGCAATCATATCAGAATTATATTTTAGTTGTTTCAGAACATTTGCATTGAAGTGATCTTATTTCCTAATGTAATTATCAAATTCATATAAGCATTGACTAGGATGTTTATTGTAAGGAATGTCACCTTCATCAAACTTTAATAAAGAATTTACCTCTACCACCTGTGGAGGTGGTGGTGTTTCAAGGCCATGTATTTCTTCAATAGGTTGTAAATTCTTAACATCCTCAGCTTTAATACCTTTTTCCTTTATACATTTGTTTGCCTCTTGCATATCTTCAGGACTGAGAAATACGATACCCCTCTTCTTCGGAGTGGGTTCAAGTGGTGGTTCAGGGAGAGTCCGATCATCATAATTTTTCAATATATTATTCAATAGTTCCTTAGCTTGTTCAATAGTTCGTTCCCTGAAAACACAACTAGCACAACTATCTAGGAAGTCCCTAGAAGCATCAGTTAGTCCATTATAGAAGATATCAAGTATTTCATTTTTCTTAAGAGGATGATCAGGCAAAGCATTAAGCAACTCGATAAGCCTCCCCCAAGCTTGTGGGAGACTCTCTTATTCAATTTGCATGAAGTTAAATATTTCCTATAAGGCAGCATGTTTCTTATGAGCAAGAAAATATTTTTTGGAGAAGTAGTAATTCATATCCTAGGGTCTACGCACACAACCAGGAGAAAGAGTATTATAGCATATCTTAGCATCACCCTTTAATGAGAACGGAAATAATTTGAGAATGTAGTAGTAGTGAATCTTCTCATCATGAGCAAAAAGGTGGCTATATCATTTAACTTAGCAAGATGTGCCACTACAGTTTCAGTTTCATAGCCATGGAAAGGTTCAGATTCAACCAAAGTAATTAAATCTGTGTTGGGGATATAACCCCAAGGCGAGACCCGCCCAGGAGGGGCCGGGTCACGCCTGGCGGCCCATAGTCAAGACCCATAAGGTGGGCCTGAAGATTGAAGGCAAGGCCACATGGCGACTTACCAGATGGGCGAAGATGAAGGCCCAAAGATGGAATATGGCGCGAGACCCGGGCGTGTAAGCCGCTCGGAGACGGCTTGCCCAAGAAGGCAAGGCGTCTTAGAGACAGGGTCAGATACCTTGTGTGAGTCGGTTTGGAATCTTTAACCCCGGGGCCTTGACTTCATATCTAAAGGTGAGTCCTTAGGGCGGCTTAGGACAGAAACCAATTGATCGATAGCTAGATCAAGCGAATCCGCTCCCTTGTAATCGATACTCCATCAATACAACACAAAGTAGGACATAGGCTTTTACCTCTTCTCGAGGGGCCGAACCTGGGTAAACTCGTGTCGCTCGTCCCAATCAACCCCTTGGAGTCCACTGCCTTAGTGATGGCCTCGAATGTCAGTCTTCGGACATCTGCCATGACAAAATCACGACAGTTGGCGCCCACCATGGGGCTAGTGCACGGTGGTGTGGCTCAAAGGGCTCTCTCCATGGGATCAAGGGATACGCTGTCGGCATGATGACTAAGAGTCACCGACAAGCTCTACATCGACGATGCTAGATGGGGACCGGAGGCCGACTCATTGGAGTATGGGCACCGGGTTCCCTTCGGCAAGATTCACGTATTCATCGGTAAGATCGGCGAATCTATGCCCGGGCCGGACATCTTCCCTGACCTCGTAGAGCCGGCCCGGCATGCGCAACCCACCTGGGCAGAGGAGCGTCTTCGTCGGCTTCATGCAAGGCAGGGAAGACTCTGTGTCAGGGGGGGAGCTTTTGTCCTTTCGGACGAAGGATCCTCTAGTGGAGATGCAGAGTCAATCTACGAGATTCACGACGCCGGGTTCGGGGGCTATGCCAATGGTAAAAGTATTCCGGAGCCCTATGACCCGCCGAGCCGAGCCGCCATCTTCATGGCCGGCCCGACGCCGGCTTTCAACAACACGGCGTTCGGAGCAGCGGCAGGAGATACCATGCCAGATGTCGGGCCTCCTAAGCTGCCGGATCAAGTCTTGCTGGAACTAATGGAAGAGTTAACAGCCCTGATGGCCACTGCAGTAACAACCAGAAATCAGGCACAACACAATGTAGAGATTACTAGGATTAAGGGACTGATGGCTCAGGCCCAGGAGGATATCAACGCATTGCAAATTCAGATGAACGCGGAGTCAGAACATCAGAGGGTGGAGGCTCTCCATTTTAGCTTGGACCAGCACGCTTCGGAGGTAATTCTTTGGAGGAGGACCCAAGTCGGCCTCCCTATGCAGCTTCAGCCCCGAAACCTCTTTAACACCCTCGGAGCGGGGACGAGTACACCGTCAGTTATAACCCGTGCCGTTGAGGTGCCGCGGAAGCCAGACCCGCCCTGGAGGGATCGGACCCTATCACGACACCTTGTGACACCGCCTTGCCATTATTCTAACCCGGTGGATAACATGATAGTGGCGGCTGCCAGGCTCAATGCACTCCCCTTCGCCAAAGGGATGCCGTTTGCTGAGGAGGCACGGAACGCCATTAATTTTCTATAGACGATGGTGGCTCAGCAGGTAAAGTACACATACAGCCGAAGTCGTGCACACTCCACGCCCATCCCAAGCCGTAGCTACAGTCGGCGCGTAGAGTCACTGGCGGTTTCCAGCAACGAACAAAGATGCAACCCGCCCAATGGTAACTCGCCTCGGATTAATGCTCAGGAGATCATTGATAGGGGCCTGGCTCAGCGGGGGTCAACATCAGTGACAGATTACCCGGTAATCCTTAAGCTGGCTCCAATAACCCCTTTCACCTCAGTGGGGGCTGGCGCCTCATCCAAGGGGGTTGGTGTGTCTTGCCTGACGGTGGCTCTACGGAATGAGCGTTTGCCCAAGGACTTTAAGGGGCTGCGTAAAGTGCCTAATTATACTATTGGGAGACGTAGTAGTAAATCAAAAAATTCCTACGTGTTCACCAAGATCTATCTATGGAGAAACCAGCAACGAGTGGGAAGAGATTGCATCTTCATACCTTTGAAGATCTCTAAGCGGAAGCGTTACAAGAACGCGGTTGGTGGAGTCGTACTCGTAGCGATTCAGATCGTGGTGGACTCCGATCTTAGCGTCGAACAACGGCGCCTCCGCGTTCAACACACGTGTAGCCCGGTGACGTCTCCTACGCCTTGATCTAGCAAGGAGGGAGGAGAGGTTGAGGGAGAGCTCTGGCAGCACGACGGCGTGGTGACGGTGGAGCTGCGTGGTACTCCGGCAGAGCTTCACTAAGCACTACAGAGGACGAGGAGAGGGAGGAGTAGGTCTGCGCCGTGAGAGAGAGAGATGCGTGTCTCCGGCTGCCCCAAGGGCTCCAATATATATAGGAGGAGGAGGAGGGAGGGCTGCGCCCTAGGGTTTCCACCCTAGGGTGGTGCGGCAGCCACCAGATCCCATCTGGCCGGCGGCCAAGAGGGAGAGGGGTGTGGCTGCCCTAGGGTGGGCCTTAGGGCCCATCTACTTTAGGGTTTGCCCCCCTCCCACTTCAGCTGCGCCTTGGGCCCTTGTGTGGGGCGCACCAGCCCACCTAGGGGCTGGTTCCCTCCCACTTGCGGCCCATGCAGCCCTCTAGGGCTGGTGGCCCCACTTGGTGGACCCCTGGAACCCTTCCGGTGGTCCCGGTACGTTACCGGCAATTCCCAAAACATTTCTGGTGACCAAAACCTCACTTCCTATATATAAATCTTTACCTCCGGACCATTCCAATGCTCCTCTTGTCGTCCTGGATCTCATCTGGGACTCCGAACAACCTTCGGTAACCATGTACACTATTTCCCTATAACCCTAGCGTTATCGAACCTTAAGTGTGTAGACCCTATGGGTTCGGGAGACACGTAGACATGACCGAGACACCTCTCTGGTCAATAACCAACAGCGGGATCTGGATACCCATGTTGGCTCCTGCATGCTCCACGATGATCTCATCGGATGAACCACGATGTCGGGGATTCAATCAATCCCGTATACAATTCCCTTTGTCTACCGATATGATACTTGCCTGAGATTCGATCGTCGGTATCCCTATACCTTGTTCAATCTCTTTACAGGCAAGTCTCTTTACTAGTTCCGTAACACATCAACCCGTGGCTAACTCCTTAGTCACTTTGAGCTCATTATGATGATGTCTTACCGAGTGGGCCCAGAGATACCTCTCCGTCATACGGAGTGACAAATCCCAGTCTCGATTCGTGCCAACCCAACAGCACTTTCGCAGATACCCGTAGTGCACCTTTATAGCCACCCAGTTACGTTGTGACGTTTGGCACACCCAAAGCATTCCTACGGTATCCGGGAGTTGCACAATCTCATGGTCTAAGGAAACGATACTTGACATTGGAAAAGCTTTAGCAGACGAAATACACGATCTTGTGCTATGCTTAGGATTGGGTCTTGTCCATCACATCATTCTCCTAATGATGTGATCCCATTATCAACGACATCCAATGTCCATGGTCATGAAACTGTGACCATCTTTTGATCAACGAGCTAGCCAACTAGAGGCTCACTAGGGACATGTTGTGGTCTATGTGTTCACACATGTATTATGGTTTCTGGTTAACACAATTGTAGCATGAACAATAGACAATTACCATGAACAAGGAAATACAATAATAAACATTTTATTATTGCCTCTAGGACATATTTCGAATAGTCTCCCACTTGCACTAGAGTCAATAATCTAGTTACATTGTGATGAATCGAACACCCATAGCATTCTGGTGTTGATCATGTTTTGCTCGTGAGAGAAGTTTAGTCAATGGATCTGCGACATTCAGATCCGTATGCACTCTAAAAATATCTATATCTCCCTCCTGAATGTAATCACGGATGGAGTTGAAGCGGCGCTTGATGTGTCTTGTCTTCTTGTGAAACCTGGGCTCCTTCGCAAGGGCAATAGCTCCAGTGTTGTCACAGAATAGAGTCATCGGGCCCGACGCACTTGGAATTACTCCTAGGTCGGTGATGAACTCCTTCATCCAGACTCCTTCCTTTGCTACTTCCGAAGCAGCTATGTACTCCACTTCACATGTAGATGCCGCCACGATGCTTTGCTTGCTGCTACACCAGCTGACTGCCCCTCCATTCAAAATATACACGTATCTGGTTTGCGACTTGGAGTCGTCCGGATCTGTGTCGAAGCTAGCGTCGACGTAACCCTTTACGACGAGCTCTTCGGCACCTCCATATGTGAGAAACATGTCCTTTGTCCTTTTCAGGTACTTCAAGATATTCTTGACCACTGTCCAGTGTTCCGCTCTGGGATCACTTTGGTACCTCCCTACCAAACTTATGGCAAGGTTCACATCAGGTCTGGTACATAGCATGGCATACATAATAGAGCCTATGGCTGAAGCATAGGGGATGACACTCATCTCTTCTCTATCCTTTGCCGTGATCGGGCATTGAGTCGTACTCAATCTCACACCCTATAACACAGGCAAGAACCCCTTCTTGGACCGATCCATAGTGAACTTCTTCAATATCTTTTCAAGGTATGTGCTTTGTTAAAGACCTATGAGGCGTCTCGATCTATCTCTATAGATCTTAATACCTAATATGTAAGCAGCTTCTCCAAAGTCCTTCATTGAAAAACATTTATTCAAGTAGGCCTTTACACTTTCCAAAAGTTCTATATCATTTCCCATCAACAATATGTCATCCACATATAATATGAGAAATGCTACAGAGCTCCCGCTCACTTTCTTGTAAATACAGGGTTCTCCATAAACCTGTATAAACCCAAACGCTTTAATCACCTCATTAAAGCGAATGTTCCAACTCTGAGATGCTTGCACCAACCCATAGATGGAGCGCTGGAGCTTGCATACCTTGTTAGCATCTTTAGGATCGACAAAACCTTTCGGCTGTATCATATACAGTTCTTCCTTAAGGAAGCCATTAAGGAATGCCGTTTTGACGTCCATTTGTCAGATCTCATAATCATAATATGCGGCAATTGCTTACATGATTCAGACAGACTTTAGCATCGCTACAGGTGAGAAAGTCTCATTGTAGTCAACTCCTTGAACTTGTCGATAACCCTTAGCGACAAGCCAAGCCTTATAGACGGTCACATCACCATCCGTGTCAGTCTTCTTCTTGAAGATCCATTTATTTTCAATGGCTCGCTTATCATCAGGCAAGTCCACCAAAGTCCACACTTTGTTCTCATACATGGATCCTATCTCGGATTTAATGGCTTCAAGCCATTTGTTGGAATCCGGGCCCGCCATCGCTTCTTCATAGTTCGAAGGTTCACCGTTGTCCAACAACATGATCTCCAAGACAGGGTTGCCGTACCACTCTGGTGCGGAACGTGTCCTAGTGGACCTTCGACATTCAATAGTAACTTGATCTGAAGTTCCATGATCATCATCATTAGCTTCCTCTCTAGCCGGTGCAGGCTCCACAGAAACAACTTCTTGTGCTGCGCTACTCTCCGGTTCGAGTGGAGGTACAATTACCTCATCAAGTTCTATTTTCCTCCCACTTACTTCTTTCGAGAGAAACTCTTTCTCGAGAAAGGATCCATTCTTGGCAACAAAGATTTTGCCTTCGGATCTAAGGTAGAAGGTATACCCAATAGTCTCTTTGGGATATCCTATGAAGATGCACTTTTATGCTTTGGGTTTGAGCTTCTCAGGTTGAAGTTTCTTCACATAAGCATCGCATCCCCAAACTTTTAGAAACGACAGCTTAGGTTTCTTTCCAAAACATAATTCATACGGTGTTGTCTCAATGGACTTTGACGGTGCCCTATTTAAATCGAATGCGGCAGTCTCTAATGCATATCCCCAAAATGATACCGGTAAGTCGGTAAGAGACATCATAGATCGCATCATATCCAATAGAGTGCGATTACGACGTTCAGACACACCATTTCGCTGAGGTGTGCCGGGCGGCGTGAGTTGTGAAACAATTCCACATTTCCTTAGGTGCGTGCCAAACTCGTGACTTAAATATTCTCCACCACGATCAGATCGTAGGCACTTTATTTTCCTATCACGTTGATTCTCTACCTCACTCTGAAATTCCTTGAACCTTTCAAAGGTTTCAGATTTGTGTTTCATTAAGTAGACATACCCATATCTACTCAAGTCATCAATGAGGGTGAGAACATAACGGTAGCCATCGCGAGCCTCGACGCTCATTGGACCGCATACATCGGTATGTATTATTTCCAACAAGTCAGTTGCTCGCTCCATTGTTCCGGAGAACGGAGTCTTGGTCATCTTGCCCATGAGGCATGGTTTGTTGGGAGACGTAGTAGTAAATCAAAATTTTCCTACGTTCACCAAGATCTATCTATGGAGAAACCAGCAACGAGAGGGGAGAGATTGCATCTTCATACCTTTGAAGATCGCTAAGCGGAAGCGTTACAAGAACGCGGTTGATGGAGTCGTACTCGCAGCGATTCAGATCGCGGTAGATCCGATCAAGTGCCGAACGGACGGCACCTCCGCGTTCAACACACGTGCAGCCCGGTGACGTCTCCAACACCTTGATCCAGCAAGGAGGAAGGAGAGGTTGGGGAAGGGCTCCAACAGCAGCACGACGGCGTGGTGGTGGTGGAGTAGCAAGGTATTCCGACAGGGCTTCGCCTAAGCGCTGCGGAGGAGGAAGAAGAGAGGTAGGGCTTCGCCGTGAGAGAGAGAGATCAAATCTTGTCTCAAAACATCCAAAACCTCAAGTATATATAGGAGGAGGGACGTGGAGGGCTGGCTTGGCCTCTACTCCAAAGAGGAGATGGCCGGCCGAATTAAAGGGAGAGTCCACCTCCCACAAGGGAGGTGGATCTCCTCCTTTTAAATCCTTTTTGCCTTATCTCCTTATCTCCAGCCACATGGGCCTTTAGCAAAAGTCTTGCCCAGCCCAATAAGGGCTGGAACACTTTATCTAACAGCCCATGTGGTCCTTTGGTCGTCACACCCCTCCCGGGGGTCCTCCGGCACCCTCCCGGCACTCCCGGTACACTACCGATGAGCCCGAAAACTTTCCGGTGACCAAAACTGGACTTCCTATATATCAATCTTTACCTCCGGACCATTCCGGAGCTCCTCGTGACGTCCGGGATCTCATCCGGGACTCCGAACAACCTTCGGTAATCACGTATACCATTTCCCTATAACCCTAGCGTCATCGAACCTTAAGTGTGTAGACCCTACGGGTTCGGGAGACACGTAGACATGACCGAGACACCTCTCCGGTCAATAACCAACAGCGGGATCTGGATACCCATGTTGGCTCCCACGTACTCCACGATGATCTCATCGGATGAACCACGATGTCAAGGATTCAATCAATCCCGTATACAATTCCCTTTGTCTATCGGTATGATACTTGCCCGAGATTCGATCGTCGGTATCCCCATACCTTGTTCAATCTCGTTACCGGCAAGTCTCTTTACTCGTTCCGTAATACATCATCCCGTGACTAACTCCTTAGTCACATTGAGCTCATAATGATGATGTCTTACCGAGTGGGCCCAGAGATACCTCTCCGTCACACGGAGTGACAAATCCCAGTCTCGATTCATGCCAACCCAACAGATACTTTCGGAGATACCCGTAGTGCACCTTTATAGCCACCCAGTTACGTAGTGACGTTTGGCACACCCAAAGCATTCCTACGGTATCCGGGAGTTGCACAATCTCATGGTCTAAGGAAACGATACTTGACATTGAAAAGCTTTAGCAAACGAACTACACGATCTTGTGCTATGCTTAGAATTGGGTCTTGTCCATCACATCATTCTCCTAATGATGTGATCCCGTTATCAATGACATCCAATGTCCATGGCCATGAAACCGTGACCATCTATTGATCAACGAGCTAGTCAACTAGAGGCTCACTAGGGACATGTTGTGGTCTATGTATTCACACATGTATTATGGTTTCCGGTCAACACAATTATAGCATGAACAATAGACAATTATCATGAACAAGGAAATACAATAATAACCATTTTATTATTGCCTCTAGGGCATATTTCCAACAGTCTCCCACTTGCACTAGAGTCAATAATCTAGTTCACATCACCATGTGATTAACACTTACATCACCATGTGATCATATCATCATGTGATTAACACCCAATAAGTTCTGGGGTTTGTTCATGTCCTGCTCGTGAAAGAGGTTTTAGTCAACGGGTCTGCGACATTCAGATCCGTGTGTACCTTACAAACTTTCCATGTCATATTTGTAGATACTACTCCCATGCTCCACTTGGAGCTATTCCAAATGGCTGCTCCACTATACGTAGCTGGATTTCTACTAAGAGTCATCCGGATTGGTTTTAAAGCTTGCATCATCGTAACACTTTACGATGAACTCTTTATCACCTCCATAATCGAGAAATATTTCCTTAGTTCTCAAGTTACTAAGGCTAACTTTGACCGCTGTCTAGTGATCCACTCTTGGATTACTCTTGTACCCCTTGACAGACTCATGGCAAGGCACACACAGGTGCGGTACACAGCATGGCATACTATATAGAGCCTATGGCTAAAGCATAGGAGATGACACTCATCTCTTCTTTATCTTCTGCCGTGGTCGGGTATTGAGTCTTACTCAATTTCACACCTTACAATACAGTCAAGAACTCCTTCTTTGACCCATCTATTTTGAACTCCTTCAAAAACTTGTCAAGGTATGTCTTCGTCGAAAAAACTTATCAAGCGAATAGATCTATCCCTATAGATCTTGATGCTCAATAAAATAGTAGCTTTATCTGGGTCTTCCTTTGAAAAACAAAACTTTTCAAACAACCCTTCATGCTCTTCCAGAAATTCTACATCATTTCCGATCAATAATATGTCAACTACATATTCTTATAAGAAATTCCATAGTGCTCCCACTCACTTTCTTGCAAATACAAGTTTCTCATAAACTTTGTATAAACTTAAACACTTTGATCACCTCATCAAAGCATATATTCCAACTCCGAGATGCTTGCTCCAGTCCATAGAAGGATCGCTGGAGTTTGCATATTATTAGCATCCTTAGGATTGACAAAACCTTCTGGTTGTATCACATACAACTCTTCCTCACAGAAACCATTACGGAAACCTTGTTTTGTCATCCATCTGCCAGATTTCATAATCGAAAAATGCAGCAACTGCTAACAAAATTTTAATAGACTTTTAGCATCGCTACAGATGAGACAATCTCATTGCAGTCAACTCCTTGAACTTGGCGGAAACTTCTTTGCGACAAGTCGAGCTTTATAAACGGTGACATTTCACCATTAGCGTCTATGTTTATCTCAAAGGTCCATTTGTACTCAATGACCCGCCATTCAACAGGCAAGTCTACCAAAGTCCATACTTGGTTTTCATACATGGATCCTTTCTCGGATTTCATGGCTCCTAGCCATTTGTTGGAATCCGGGCCCACCATCGCTTCTCCATAGTTCGTAGGTTCATCGTTGTCCAACAACATGATTTCCAAGACAGGGTTGTCGTACTACTCAGGAGCAGTACGCGTCCTTGTCGACCTACGAGGTTCGATAGTGACTTGATCCGAAGCTTCATGATCATCATCATTAACTTCCTTTTCAACTAAGTAGGCTCTACAGAAACATCTTTCTGTGTTGCGCTATTCTCTGGTTGAAACAAAGGTTCAACAACCTTATCAAGTTCTATCTTCCTCCCACTCAATTCTTTCGAGAGAAACTCTTTCTCAAAAAGGACCCGTTCTTAGCAACAAACACCTTTTGCGCTTGGATCTGAGATAGAAGGTATACCCAATGTCTCATTAGGGTATTCTATGAAGATGCATTTGTCTGCTTTGAGTTCGAGCTCGCTAGGTGAAAAACCCATTTTCACATAAGCGTCGCAGCCCCAAACATTAAGAAATGACAGCTTAGGCTTCTGTCAAACCATAATTCTCACGGTGTCATCTCAACAGACTTAGATGGTGCCCTGTTAAAGTGAATGGATTTGTCTTTAATGCATAACCCCATAACGATAGTGGTAAAACGATAAGAGACATCATAGTACTCACTATATCCAATAGAGCACGACTACGACGTTCGAACACACCATCACACTATGGTGTTCCAGGAGGCGTGAGCTGTGAAACAATTTCCACATTGTCTAAAATTGCATACCAAACTCGTAACTTAGATATTCACCTCCATGATCATATCATAGACATTTATCTTCTTGTCACGATGATCTTTAACTTCACTCTGAAACTCCTTGAACCTTTCAAACATTTCAGATTCGTGTTTCATTAAGTAAATATCCCCATATTTACTCAAATCATCAGTGAAGGTAAAGAAAAACAACGATATCCACTGTGTGTTTCAACACTCATTGGACCACATACATCAACATGTATTAATTCCAATAAGCCACTTGCCCGCTCCATCATATTGGATGACGGGGTCTCAGTCATCTTGCCCAAGAGGCATGGCTCGCATGTCTCAACCGATTCGAAATCGAGTGAGTCAAAAAACATCCATCATCATGGAGTTTCTTCATGCGATTTATACCAATATGACATTACGTGGCAGTGCCACAAGCATGTGGTACTATCATTATTAACTTTGTATCTTTTGGTACCAATGTTATGAATATGTGTACTACTACGATCATGATTCGATAAACCATTTCGAGTGGGTGCATGACCATTGAAGGCATTATCCATGTAAACAGAATAACCATTATTCTCTAACTTATATGAATAACCGTATCGCACTAATCATGATCTAATCACGTTTATGCTCAACGCAAACACCAAATAACATTTATTTAGGTTTATCACAAATCCTGAAGGTAGAGAGAGCGTGCGATGGTGATCACATCAATCTTGGAAATACTTCCAACACACATCATCACCTTTCACCTAGCTAGTCTCCATTTACTCCGTAGCTTTTATTTCGAGTTGCTAACACTTAGCAACCGAACCGGTATCTAATACCCAGGTGCTACTAGGAGTACCAGCAAGGTACACATCACTAACACGTATATCAAATATACTTCCATTGACATTACCAGCCTTCTTATCTACCAATCATCTAGGGTTTTTCCGCTTCAGCGAACATTCTCCTCATAACAGAAGCACTTAGTCTCGGGTTCGGGCTCAACCTTGGGTTTCTTCACTAGAGCAACAACTGGCTTGCCATTCCTGAAGTTTTTCCCTTCTTGCCCTTGCCCCTTTTGAAACTAGTGGTTTTCACTTAACCATCAACACTTGATGCTCCTTATTGATTTCTACCTTCGTGGTGTCAAACATCACGAACAACTCAGGGATCATCTTATCCATCCCTGGCATGTTATAGTTCATCACGAAGCTCTAGTAGCTTGGTGGCAGTGACTTGGAGAACTGCATTAATCACTATCTCATCTGGAAGATTAACTCCCACTTGATTCAAGTGATTGTAGCACCCAGACAATCTGAGAACACGCTCACCGATTAAGCTATTCTCCTTTATCTTGCAGGCAAAGAATCTTGTTGGAGGTCTCATACCTCTCAACATAGGCACGAGCTTGAGATCACAATCTCAGCTCCTAGAACATCTCATATGTTCTGTGACGTTCAAAACATTTTGAAGCCTCAATTCTAAGCCGTAATGCATGACGCACTGAACTATCACGTAGTCATCAAAAAGTGCCTGTCATATGTTCACAACATCTACAGACAACGCTTGAGGGAGTGATGCAGTTAGCGGTACATCAAAAACATAAGCTTTCTGTGCAGCAATGAGGACAATCCTCAGATCACGGACCCAGTCCGCATTATTGCTACCATCAACTTTCAACTTACTTTTCTCTAGGATTGTATCAATAAAACTGGGGAGCTACAGCGCGAGCTATCTACGACATAATTTGCAAGGACATTTTTAGACTAAGTTCATGATAATTAAGTTCATTTAATCAAATTATTAATGAACTCCCACTTAGATAGACATCTCTCTAGTCTTCCAAGTGATACATGATCCATGTCAACTAGCCCGTGTCCGATCATCACGTGAGACGGACTAGTCATCCATGGTGAACATCTCTATGTTGATCGTATCTTCTATACGACTCATGTTCGACCTGTCGGTCTTCCGTGTTCCAAGGCCATGTCTGTACATGCTAGGCTCGTCAAGTCAACCTAAGTGTTTCGCATGTGTAAATCTGGCTTACACCCGTTGTATGCGAACGTTAGAACCTATCACACCCGATCATCACGTGGTGCTTCGGAACGACGATCCTTAGCAACGGTGCACAGTTAGGGTGAACACCTTTCTTGAAATTTTATTGAGAGATCATCTTATTTACTACCGTCGTTCTATGCAAATAAGATGTAAACATGATAAACATCACATGCAATCAATATAGTGACATGATATGGCCAATATCATTTTGCTCCTATGATCTCCATCTTCGGGGCACCATGATCATCACTGTCACCGGCACGACACCATGATCTCCATCATCATGATCTCCATCATTGTGTCTTCATGAAGTTGTCTCGCCAACTATTACTTCTACTACTATGGCTAACGCTTAGCAATAAAGTAAAGTAATTACATGGCGTTTATGATTGACACGCAGGTCATACAATAAATAAGACAACTCCTATGGCTCCTGCCGGTTGTCATAATCATCGACATGCAAGTCGTGAATCCTATTACAAGAACATGATCAATTCATACATCACAATGCATCACATCACATCCTTTGGCCATATCACATCACAAGGCACATGCTGCAAAAACAAGTTAGACGTCCTCTAATTTGTAGTTGCAAGTTTTTACGTGGCTGCTATAGGTTACTAGCAAGAACGTTTCTTACCTACGTCAACACCACAACGTGATTTGCCAATTGCTATTTACCCTTCATAAGGACCCTTTTCATCGAATCCGATCCGACTAAGGTAGGAGAGACAGACACCCGCTAGCCACCTTATGCATCTAGTGCATGTCAGGCGGTGGAACCGGTCTCACGTAAGCGTACGTGTAAAGTTGGTCCGGGCCGCTTCATCCCACAATACCGCCGAATCAAGATAAGACTAGTAGCGGCAAGCAAATTAACAAACTCGACGCCCACAACTGCTTTGTGTTCTACTCGTGCATAGATTCTACGCATAGACCTAGCTCATGATGCCACTGTTGGGAGACGTAGTAGTAAATCAAAATTTTCCTACGTTCACCAAGATCTATCTATGGAGAAACCAGCAACGAGAGGGGAGAGATTGCATCTTCATACCTTTGAAGATCGCTAAGCGGAAGCGTTACAAGAACGCGGTTGATGGAGTCGTACTCGCAGCGATTCAGATCGCGGTAGATCCGATCAAGTGCCGAACGGACGGCACCTCCGCGTTCAACACACGTGCAGCCCGGTGACGTCTCCAACACCTTGATCCAGCAAGGAGGAAGGAGAGGTTGGGGAAGGGCTCCAACAGCAGCACGACGGCGTGGTGGTGGTGGAGTAGCAAGGTATTCCGACAGGGCTTCGCCTAAGCGCTGCGGAGGAGGAAGAAGAGAGGTAGGGCTTCGCCGTGAGAGAGAGAGATCAAATCTTGTCTCAAAACATCCAAAACCTCAAGTATATATAGGAGGAGGGACGTGGAGGGCTGGCTTGGCCTCTACTCCAAAGAGGAGATGGCCGGCCGAATTAAAGGGAGAGTCCACCTCCCACAAGGGAGGTGGATCTCCTCCTTTTAAATCCTTTTTGCCTTATCTCCTTATCTCCAGCCACATGGGCCTTTAGCAAAAGTCTTGCCCAGCCCAATAAGGGCTGGAACACTTTATCTAACAGCCCATGTGGTCCTTTGGTCGTCACACCCCTCCCGGGGGTCCTCCGGCACCCTCCCGGCACTCCCGGTACACTACCGATGAGCCCGAAAACTTTCCGGTGACCAAAACTGGACTTCCTATATATCAATCTTTACCTCCGGACCATTCCGGAGCTCCTCGTGACGTCCGGGATCTCATCCGGGACTCCGAACAACCTTCGGTAATCACGTATACCATTTCCCTATAACCCTAGCGTCATCGAACCTTAAGTGTGTAGACCCTACGGGTTCGGGAGACACGTAGACATGACCGAGACACCTCTCCGGTCAATAACCAACAGCGGGATCTGGATACCCATGTTGGCTCCCACGTACTCCACGATGATCTCATCGGATGAACCACGATGTCAAGGATTCAATCAATCCCGTATACAATTCCCTTTGTCTATCGGTATGATACTTGCCCGAGATTCGATCGTCGGTATCCCCATACCTTGTTCAATCTCGTTACCGGCAAGTCTCTTTACTCGTTCCGTAATACATCATCCCGTGACTAACTCCTTAGTCACATTGAGCTCATAATGATGATGTCTTACCGAGTGGGCCCAGAGATACCTCTCCGTCACACGGAGTGACAAATCCCAGTCTCGATTCATGCCAACCCAACAGATACTTTCGGAGATACCCGTAGTGCACCTTTATAGCCACCCAGTTACGTAGTGACGTTTGGCACACCCAAAGCATTCCTACGGTATCCGGGAGTTGCACAATCTCATGGTCTAAGGAAACGATACTTGACATTGAAAAGCTTTAGCAAACGAACTACACGATCTTGTGCTATGCTTAGAATTGGGTCTTGTCCATCACATCATTCTCCTAATGATGTGATCCCGTTATCAATGACATCCAATGTCCATGGCCATGAAACCGTGACCATCTATTGATCAACGAGCTAGTCAACTAGAGGCTCACTAGGGACATGTTGTGGTCTATGTATTCACACATGTATTATGGTTTCCGGTCAACACAATTATAGCATGAACAATAGACAATTATCATGAACAAGGAAATACAATAATAACCATTTTATTATTGCCTCTAGGGCATATTTCCAACATGGTTCGCATGTGTCAAATGATTCAAAATCAAGAGACTCCAAAAGTCCATCAGCATGGAGCTTCTTCATGCGTTTGACACCAATATGACCAAGGCGACAGTGCCACATGTAAGTGGGACTATCGTTATCAACCTTACACTTTTTGATACTCACACTATGAATATGTGTAACATCACGTTTGAGATTCATCAAAAATAAACCATTGACCAGTGGAGCATGACCATAAACCATTTCTCTCATATAAATAGAACAACCATTATTCTCAGATTTAAATGAGTAGCCATCTCGCAACATGCGAGATCCAGATACATTGTTCATGCTCAAAGCTGGTACTAAATAACAATTATTGAGGTTTAAAACTAATCCCGAAGGTAGATGTAGAGGTAGCGTGCCGACGACAATCACATCGACCTTGGAACCGTTCCCGACGCGCATCATCACCTCGTCCTTTGCCAGCCTCCGCTTATTCTGAAGCTCCTGCTTGGAGTTACAAATGTGAGCAACTGCACCGGTACAAATACCCAGGAGCTACTACGAGCGCTGGTTAGGTACACATCAATAACAAGTATATCACATATACCTTTAACGTTGCCGGCCTTCTTATCCGCTAAGTACTTGGGGCAGTTCCGCTTCCAGTGACCAGTACCCTTGCAATAAAAACACTCAGTCTTAGGCTTGGGTCCATTCTTGTTCTTGTTCCCGGCAACTTGCTTACCGAGCGCGACAACAGATTTGCCGTCCTTCTTGAAGTTCTTCTCACCCTTGCCCTTCTTGAAACTAGTGGTCTTATCCACCATAACCACTTGATGCTCCTTTTTGATCTCGACCTCCGCTGATTTCAGCATCGAGTACAACTCAGGAATGGACTTCTCCATACCCTGCATGTTGTAGTTCATCACAAGGCTCTTGTAGCTAGGTGGAAGCGACTGGAGAGTTCTGTCAATGACCGAGTCATCCGGGAGATTAACTCCCAGCTGAGTCAAGCGGTTGTGCAACCTAGACATTTTGAGTATGTGCTCACTGACAGAACTATTCTCCTCCATCTTACAGCTGAAGAACTTGTCGAAGATGTCATATCTCTCGACCCGGGCATGAGATTGGAAAACCAGTTTCAGCTCTTGGAACATCTCATATGCTCTGTGTTGCTCAAAACGCTTTTGGAGCCCCGGTTCTAAACTGTAAAGCATGCCGCACTAGACCAGGGAGTAATCATCATAGCGTGACTGCCAAGCGTTCATAACGTCTTGGTCTGCTGGGAAAATGGGTGGGTCACCTAGCGGTGCATCAAGGACATACAATCTCTTGGAAGCTATGAGGATGATCCTGAAGCTATGGACCCAGTGTGCATAGTTTCTTTCATCATCTTTCAGCTTGGTTTCCTCTAGGAACGCATTGAAGTTGAGGGTGAAATTAGTGTTGGCCATTGGATCTACAATATAGATTGTAAAGACAATTTTATACTAAGTTCATGATAATTAAGTTCACATAATCAAATTATTTAATGAACTCCCACTTAGATAGACATCTCTCTAGTCATCCAAGTGACACATGATCCATGTCAACTAGCCCGTGTCCGATCATCACGTGAGACGGACTAGTCATCCATGGTGAACATCTCCATGTTGATCGTATCTTCTATACGACTCATGTTCGACCTTTCGGTCTTCCGTGTTCCAAGGCCATGTCTGTACATGCTAGGCTCGTCAAGTCAACCTAAGTGTTTCGTGTGTGTAAATCTGGCTTACACCTGTTGTATGCGAACGTTAGAACCTATCACACCCGATCATCATGTGGTGCTTCGGAACAACGATCCTTAGCAACGGTGCACAATTAGGGTGAACAACTTTCTTGAAATTTTATTGAGAGATCATATTATTTACTACCGTCGTTCTAAGGAAATAAGATGTAAACATGATAAACATCACATGCAATCAATATAGTGACATGATATGGCCAATATCATCTTGCTCCTTTGATCTCCATCTTTGGGGCACCATGATCATCACTATCACCGGCAGGACACCATGATCTCCATCATCATGATCTCCATCATCGTGTCTTCATGAAGTTGTCTCGCCAACTATTACTTCTACTACTATGGCTAACGTTTAGCAATAAAGTAAAGTAATTACATGGCGTTTATGATTGACACGCAGGTCATACAATAAAATAAGACAACTCCTATGGCTTCTGCCGGTTGTCATACTCATCAACATGCAAGTCGTGAATCCTATTACAAGAACATGATCAATCTCATACATCACAATGCATCACATCACATCCTTTGGCCATATCACATCACAAGGCATATGTCGCAAAAACAAGTTAGACGTCCTCTAATTTGTAGTAGCAAGTTTTTACGTGGCTGCTACAGGTTTCTAGCAAGAAAGTTTTTACCTATGGCAAAACCACAATGTGATATGCCAATTTCTATTTACCCTTCATAAGGACCCTTTTCATCGAATCCAATCCGACTAAGGTGGGAGAGACAGACACCCGCTAGCCACCTTATGCAACAAATGCATGTCAGGCGGTGGAACCGGTCTCACGTAAGCGTACATGTAAAGTTGGTCCGGGCCGCTTCATCACACAATACCGCCGAATCAAGATAAGACTAGTAGTGGTAAGCAAATTAACAAGATCGACGCCCACAACTAATTTGTGTTCTACTCGTGCATAGATTCTACGCATAGACCTAGCTCACGATGCCACTATTGGGAGACGTAGTAGTAAATCAAAAAATTTCCTACGTGTTCACCAAAATCTTTCTATGGAGAAACCAGCAACGAGTGAGAAGAGATTGCATCTTCATACCTTTGAAGATCGCTAAGTGGAAGCATTACAAGAACGCAGTTGGTGGAGTCGTACTCGTAGCGATTCAGATCGCGATGGACTCCGATCTTAGCGCCGAACAATGGTGCCTCCGCGTTCATTACACGTGCATCCCGGTGACGTCTCCTATGCCTTGATCCAGCAAGGAGGGAGGAGAGGTTGAGGGAGATCTCCGGCAGCATGACGGCGTGGTGACGGCGGAGCTGCGTGGTACTCTGGCAGAGCTTCGCTAAGCACTACGGGGGACGAGGAGAGGGAGGAGTAGGTCTGCACCGTGAGAGAGAGATGCGTGTCTCCGACTGCCCCAAGGGCTCCACTATATATAGGAGGAGGAGGAGGGAGGGCTACGCCCTAGGGTTTGCACCCTAGGGTGGTGCTGCAGCCACCAGATCCCATCTGGCCAGCGGCCAAGAGGGAGAGGGGTGCGGCTGCCCTAGGGTGGGCCTTAGGGCCCATCTGATTTAGGGTTTGCCCCCCTCCCACTTCATCTGCGCCTTGGGCCCTTGTGAGGGGCGCACCAGCCCACCTAGGGGCTGGTTCCCTCCCACTTGAGGCCCATGCAGCCCTCTGGGGCTGGTGGCCCCACTTGGTGGACCCCCAGAACCCTTCCGGTGGTCCCGGTACGTTACCGGTAATTCCCGAAACATTTCCGGTGACCAAAACCTCACTTCCTATATATAAATCTTTACCTCCAGACCATTTTAGAGCTCCTCTTGTCATCTGGGATCTCATTTGGGACTCCGAACAACCTTCGTTATCCATGTACGCTATTTCCCTATAACCCTAGCGTCATCGAACCTTAAGTGTGTAGACCCTACGGGTTCGGGAGACACGTAGACATGACCGAGACACCTCTCCGATCAATAACCAACGGATCTGGATACCCATGTTGGCTCCTGCATGCTCCACGATGATCTCATTGGATGAACCACGATGTCGGGGATTCAATCAATCCCGTATACAATTCCCTTTGTCTACCGGTATGATACTTGCCCGAGATTTGATCGTCGGTATCCCTATACCTTGTTCAATCTCGTTACGGGCAAGTCTCTTTATTTTTTCCGTAACACATCATCCCATGGCTAACTCCTTAGTCACTTTGAGCTCATTATGATGATGTCTTACCGAGTGGGCCCAAAGATACCTCTCCGTCATACGGAGTGACAAATCCTAGTCTCGATTTGTGCCAACCCAACAGACACTTTCGCAGATACCCGTAGTGCACCTTTATAGCCACCCAGTTACGTTGTGACGTTTGGCACACCCAAAGCATTCCTACGGTATCCGGGAGTTGCACAATCTCATGGTCTAAGGAAACGATACTTGACATTGGAAAAGCTTTAGCAGACGAACTACACGATCTTGTGCTATGCTTAGGATTGGGTCTTGTCCATCACATCATTCTCCTAATGATGTGATCCCATTATCAACGACATCCAATGTCCATGGTCATGAAACCGTGGCCATCTATTGATCAACGAGCTAGCCATCTAGAGGCTCACTAGGGACATGTTATGGTCTATGTGTTCACACATGTATTACGGTTTCTGGTTAACACAATTATAGCATGAACAATAGACAATCATCATGAATAAGGAAATACAATAATAACCATTTTATTATGGCCTCTAGGGCATATTTCCAACATATACGGCCGATTTGCCCCGTGTGGCTTGGATCGAAAGTTATGAGCTCACCATGGAGATGTTGGACGTCAGTGAGGCGGTTTGTGCAAAGTACTTCATCATGATGTTTGAAGGGTCGGCTCACATGTGGTTGAAGGTTTTGCCTACTAATATCATCGCATCTTGGGCCGAGTTGAAGGCACGCGTCATCAAGAACTTCCTAGGAACATGCAAGCAGCCTATGACGATTGTGATCTTGACCACTGTGTACAGCATGAGGATGAGTCGGCCTATCATTGGGTCTGGCGGGATTCGACGGTTATTCACTCATCCGAGAACATCTAGGCATCTCAGGCGGTCCTGATTTTAGAGAAAAACTGTCACCTCGTACCCCTTAAGCAGAAAATCGGACGGTTGAAGCATTCTTGTCAACACGTGGGTGAGCTCATGATGGCTCTCACGAAGTATGTAGATTCAGATACTACTAAGGATCGGAGTTCTGATGATGAGAGATCAGCTAAGGGTAAGAAGAATAACAATGGCAAGAGCGAAAAGCAGAACGAAGCTGGAAATAGCAACCCGGGAAAGATAAAGAACCTGGACGACGGGTCAGAACTAGTGGCGAATGCCAGCGCCGGGAATAATCGTGCCAAGGGTAATGATAAGCCGCCCTTTAACAATGGTAAAACTCCCTTTAACTTGGAGGAAATGCTCAATAAGCCTTGTTGAGAACACAGTCAACCCGCTAAGCTGGCGGGCCACGCATGGAGGGATTGTAGTATTATGCGGCAGTTCCGGGACTACAACCTTAACCAACATCGTAATAACGGTAATGGGCCATTAGGCGGCTCAAGTTCAGGCGGCTTAGGGACAAGTTTTGGTAGAGGCGGATCGGGTTCAGGTTATCAGGGTCAAGGCAATCAAGGTGGTCACCATCAATAGTCCGGCAACGGTGGTCAGCAGCAAAACAACCACTCAAGGTACCAGAGTAGCCCAAAGCAACTCAATGGAGGCCAATATCATGTTTTCGCTACAAGCTTGGACAAACGATATCAAAAGCTACACAAGAGGGCAATCAACATGGCAACACCGGCTCTCCCACGGTATTTGAAGTGGTATGAATATCCTATCTCATGGAGTAGGGAGGTTCACCCGCCGTGGATCGATAACCCAGGGCACCTAGCGCTTGTGGTAGCACCTTAGGTTGGAGGTTATAAGTTTACAAAGTACTGATGGACGGTGACAGCAACATCAACATGTTGTACTATGACACTTTTTGCCGGATGGAGCTGACTCATAAGGCTCTTAAGCCATCATCAACAGTTTTTCATGGTGTTGTGCCGGGCAAGTCGGCTTACCCGGTAGGGAAGATTGCTCTTGAGGTGGCGTTCGGAGATGACTACAACTACAGGGTGGAGACCTTGTGGTTTGAGGTGGCGAAAATTAGGAGCCCATATCACGCCTTGTTTGGCCGGCCAGCTTTTGCAAAGTTTATGGCCAGGCCCTGATATGTTTACTTGCAGCTCAAGATGCCAGATCTCAAAGGAACGATTACAGTGCATGGTGATCGGCAGGTGGCTCTTGAGTGTGAGGAGGGTAACGCTGCTTATGCAGAATCAAGTTGTGCCGAGGCGGAGCTCAAGTTTTACAAACATAATGTTGACCCGATGGATATGACTCCATTGAAGAATCCCAACATAGAGTCTGAGCCGCCCTTGAAGTTTGCGGTAGATGATACGAAGCTGGTGGATTTTTCTCTGGGCGACTCATCAAAGCAGTTCACCATTGGGGCTAACATGGACCCCGCATAGGAAAGCGCGCTCATCGAATTCATCCGTGAGAATTGATACATCTTTGCATGGAAGCCGTCTGACATGCCGGGTGTACTAAGAGAGTTCGCTGAGCACCACCTTAATGTGGATCCTAAGTTTAAGCTGATTAAACAATTCCTCCGCCATTTCAAGGAAGAGCGGCGTAAAGCAATTGGAGAAGAGGTGGCCCAGCTCTTGGCCACGAGTTCATCGTGGAGGTTTTTCATCCGGAGTGGTTAGCAAACCCCATGCTTGTGCTTAAAAAGAACGACACATGGCGTATGTGTGTAGACTACACGGATCTTAACAAGGCCTATCTAGTTGACCCGTTTGCTCTCCCTCGTATCGATCAAATTATCGATGCAACGATGGGTTGTGAGAGTTTATGCTTCACGGACGCTTATTCGGGTTATCATTAGATCAAGATGGCAATTAAGGACCAAGAGAAGACGTCGTTTATAATACCTTTTGGGGCTTTCTGCTATGTGTCTATGCCTTTCGGGCTTAAGAGCGCGCATGTGGTTAAGTCAAATTGGGCGCAATATTCATGCTTATGTGGACGATATTGTGGTTAAGTCAAGGAAGAAGGAGACTCTGCTTGATGACCTGAAGGAAACATTTGACAACTTACGGGTCTACAAAATGATGCTTAACCCGACCAAGTGCGTCTTTGGGGTTCCTACACGCAAGCTCTTGGGTTTGTTAGTATCAAAGCAAGGCATTGAGGCTAACCCGGATAGGATAAAGGCCATCACGTCATTGTCTAAGGCGACGAGCGTTAATGATGTGCCGCGCTTGGCGGGTCGTATTGCCGCTTTAAGTCGCTTCATCATCCGCCTGGGTGAGAAGGCTATTCCTCTGTATCAGATGATGAAAAAGACAGATGACTTTGTTTGGAGCAAGGCTGCGGATGAGGCGCTTGAGGCACTCAAGAAACAGTTGGTTGAGCCGCCGATCATGGCTGCTCTGGTTGAGAAAGAACCTTTGCTCTTATACGTGGCGGCTAATAATAGGCCAGTCAGCGCTGCGATTGTTGTGGAGCGTAAGAAGGCACGGAAAGAGTATCCAGTCCATAGGCCGGTTGACTACATCAGCGAGGTCTTGATAGAATCCAAGCAAAGATACCCATTCCTTGGACACCAGATTACAGTAGTGAGCTTGGCTCCGTTGGGAGATATCATCCAAAATAGAGAGGCTACTGACAGGATTGCTGAGTGGGCACAAGAGCTTGGGCCCCTTAACTTAAAGTATGTGCCTCGTACGACTGTCAAACCTTAGGCTTTGGTGGATTTCATAAACGATTGGACATAGTGTCAGTCACACGAGGAGAAGCCGGACAACACATATTGGACAATTCACTTTGATGGATCCAGGCAATTGGAAGGATCGGGGGCTGGAGTTGTCTTGACTTCCCCTAGAGGTGACAAGTTTTGTTATGTGTTAAGGTTAATGTTTCCTTGTACTAACAATGCAGTTGAGTATGAAGCCTTGCTTCATGGGCTCCGTGTGTCTTAGGAGATGAATCTGAGCCGGGTTAGATGCCTTGGCGACTCAGACCTCATGGCTCAGGAAGTCTCGGGAACGTGGGATTCCAAAGTCCCACGAATGGTGGCTTATCGTCAGGCGGTGGACATCATTGCTGACCACTTCAAGGGTTATCAGGTGGATCATATTGACCGTCGCAAGAACAAGGCGGCTGATGCATTATCAAGGCCGGGCTCTCAGCATAAGCTGGTGCCGCCTAACATATTCTTGTACGTGTTGCATCACCCCTCTATTAAGTTAACTTCTAAGGAGGATCTTGCTATACCTGACCCTAAGGGACAGCCGGTGGCCGCTCTACATGCTATTCCTGACTGGACGTTGCCTTATCTAGCGTATATGACTCAGGGCGAGTTGCCCAAGGACGAGACCTTGGCGAGACAAATCGCGAGGCGGTCTAAGTCTATGACTATCAACAATGGCGAGTTGCATAAGTGCAGTGTGACCGGCGTCTTTCAGCGGTGCGTTTCCCCTGAAGAGGGTAAAGAGATTCTAAATGAAATACATGCCGGCGACTGTGGTCATCACGCCGGCTCAAAGTCTTCGGTGGAAAAAGCTTTCCGGCATGGTTTCTTCTGGTTGACGGCTCATAAAGACGTCGAGGACTTGCTCACCAAGTGTGATGGATGTTAGAAATTTGGACGATGTGCTCACGTGCCGGCTCAAGAATTATGGATGATTCCAATAACCTGGCCGTTTGCGATCCGGGGGCTTGACATGGTTGGACCTTTCAAGAGATCTAAAGACAAGAAGACCTAACTTTTGGTGGCGGTTGATAAGTTTACCAAGTGGGTTGAGGCAGAGCCGGTCAGGAAGTGTGATGCGGCCATGACGGTTCAGTTTGTCAAGAAGTTGATCTATCATTTTGGTTACCCTCATAGTATCATCACAGACAATAGAACAAATTTGTCCAAGGGGGCTGTGAAAGCATTTCATGAAAGTGAGCACATCCGGCTTGATGTTTCTGCTATCACTCATCCACAGTCCAATGGTGAGCCAGAGCATTCCAATCAGGAGATCTTGAGAGGCATAAAGCCCCGGCTTATGGTTCCTCTATAGAGAACGGCGGGTTGTTGGGTCGAGGAGTTACCATCAGTTCTTTGGAGTCTTAGAACCACCCCCAACAGGTGAACATGCTATATGCCTTTCTTCATGGTTTATGGCGTAGAAGCCGTTTTACCAAGTGATATTCATCATGACTCGCCTAGGGTGGAGGCTTATGTTGAAACTGACAACGAGATGGTGCGTTAGAACGCGTTAGATGCTGATAGAGGCGAGGGTCCTGATCTTTCGATGAGATGATAACTATCGATTTGGTGGAGACGACTTTGACGATCCAACTACAAACGTGCACGACGTTGCACCTTAGCAATCACTAAACCAATCTCCAAGAGGTTATTGACCACGTCAGAGCACGATCAACCTGAGCACGAAGGTCTTTTCCTGCAAGCAATCGAAGAACATGCAAGAATATGATATTACAATCTGAATATTGCAAATATAGATGAAGTATTGATAATGGTGGGGTTCCGAAAGCGGCCTTGGTCTGGTCGTTGGACACAAACGAAGTACATGAAGTTGCAATGTCTAACTTTTAACTAAACAAAACCCAAAGGAAAAGCTACTAGATTGATCTACTTATATAGGAGCAAGGGGTGGCGGCCAAGGAGGTGGGAGGACATCCCAAGACACCCTAAAACCAACCCTAGGTCGTAGAAGGCCCATGGGCCCAAGTAGAGGTGATGCAACACCTTTGGACTTGTAGTTTGACTCGTATTCTGCTGCAACGTCAGATTGTTTCGTCGATATCTCCGTGATCCGGTCGAATTGTAAGGTAGTTCCAACTAGGCTGGAACGCATATGAAATCTACTTTCCATCCAAAAAATAATCACCCAATTCCGAGTCCTTATGAAAAAATTGTTGGTGTTTTGAGTCAGGTGTGTCTATGCAGTCCGAATCTGAGTCCAGAACGTGAGAGACATGGATTCTATCTTCTCTTGGGCTAAAAGTGACGTAAGAGAACTTCTTGAACAACACCTAATTGTTTCCTTTGACATTAGAGGACCTCTTGAATAGCACCCAACCATTTCCTCTTCCTTTGTCATCACACGTGGTTCATACAAGTGTTCGACCATTCTGAATTTATGCATAAAATAAAAATAGGTGAAGTATTTTTGTTCCGGATAACATAAATAAAGTATTGCATAATTCTTATTAAGAAAGAACCTCACAGATATGCATGTATGCAACATGTTTGGTCGTATCCAAGGTAGTCATGTCCTCACCAGCCTCCCCTTCTTGAAAACAAAGCCGTCCTCGGCGTTGCTTAATTTGAAATATGGCTACCAAAAGAGAAAAGGCGTACACATTGTATATGTATATGTCTTCCATTTTTATTGTTCTCAGTTGTGACACATGTGACACATATATATACAAAGGCACTCATCACATGTCATGAAATATAAAACCAAAAGATTATGACAAGAAGTAGAAGACATCACAATATTGCAACTTAGTTTCCACATATAAGTGAAATCCTTATTCATATCAAAAGATTCATAATGTTCATCATTAAGCCATCCCAATATTGGTAAATAAACGTGAATCATTTCAAATTTAGATGTTACAACATGCTTAAATAAGCAAACATGCAACATGTCATTTGACACTGAATTATCACCAAGATTGGAGGTCATATGAAAATGATTAAACACCAGCAGAATTATTTTCAAACATATTTGACCCAAATTTGATTTATTTACTGATTCACATGGTTCTTGATCATCAATAGTTAATTCAATGGGTGCACTCACAATTGTTGATATTGTAGTTATTTGATCACATGACGAAGTAAAATCATGAACATAGTCCTTTAAAATAGATGGTGTGATCAAAGTAATGGGTATCTCATCACAGGGTACATTGGAATTGACAAGGCATTTATCATACTCATGTGGAGGTGGAAGATCAATACCTTTGACATTACCTCTTATGATCAACTCACATGATGTAGGCACTCTCGGTGGTGACGTGTTACATGGTGAAGGTGATGTAGCCCTCACAAGAATTGATGTGGTTGTCACAGTATGCCTAGTAGTTGAAGGAACAACTGTATCAACTCTTGGAATGTGTACCTTGCGCTCTATTTCCTTTTGGGAAACACACTGATTTATTTTCTGTTCAGCTTTGCAAGCAAGACGAAACAAACGATCCATAGAATAACACTTTTCATGAATTAGTATCTCCTGAATATCACGGTTTAATCCTCCCCAAAACCTATCCATAAAATCTTCTTCACTTTCTTCTAACGAGGAATGCAACGAGGTCGTTTGTAAATCATCATAATATTTCATTACAGTGTCACTACCTTGTTTTAAATATTGTAACTTTTTAAGCTTGTCACGAATATAATAAGCAGGAACGAATGTGTGTCTCATTGAAAGTTTCAAATCATCCCAAGTAGTAGGTATAATATCTTGGTGTAACCGACAATATTCGCTCCACCAAACTGAAGCATAACCACTGAAAGAACCAACTTCTACCTTAACTTTCTTATGTGCAGCAAAATTATGGGAAGCAAATATTTCATTTATTTCAAACTCCCATTAAATATATAAAGATCGACCATTAAATGGAGGTATAGAAACATTGACCTGATCATGTGCATTTGGATCTCTTTGCAGCTCTCGTATCGGTTTTTGTGGTGGCACGTCTCCCACGATCGAAGAAGCCCATGAAGTGACAACTCTGGATCCTGTCATGACTAGTATAAACAAGAAACAAAGATCCAAGAATATTGTTCCTATGAACTACTGGGATGTGGTGATAAAACGCTCACAGTAAAGAGAATATCAATGTCTTACAAATTCTTACCATGCAGGAGGTGGCGACCGGCACCGACGGTGTCAATATCTCCGAAGATTTGGTAAAGCGATTACCAAGTGAACGTATGTATACACGGTGTGAAATATGTGGAGCTTGGAAGGCTTAATATATGGTAGCAAAAGATTAGCAATAATCAATTCAGAGATGCAATGTTGAATAAACGCTCAACGACGGTACTGTGCTGGTCCTAGGCTAGACCGTACTAGAGATGTGAGCCTAGAACACTAATGGAGTCATGGCGTACGACAAATAGCGGCAACGGATAATATGAATTAGCTCTCGACATCAATATATAAGTGAAGATCACAATGACAGTAAAGATAATGATGACAAATGATCGGCAAGTAGGATGTACCAAAACTCTCTCTACAACTTTCCTATGTAAGATAATATGTCAAAATTCTGATATTTTTTCTCAAGAATACTACCGACTCAAGTTTTTGTATGCAAAAATAATCACTCAATTCCGAGTTCGCATGAGGAAGATACGCTTGGTTTACTGAACACTGCGCAAAATAGATTTCACTCCGAATTCAGATACGAGATTTGAGTCAAATAGATTCAAAATTTGTTTTCTTTTCTCTATTTTTTTCACCAATTTATCTCACTTTTTTCTTTTTTCTCTGCTTTTTTATTTTTTCTCTGCTTTTTTATTTTTTCTCTCTCACTTTTTTTATCCAACAAATTGGATAAGATGTAGATTGGATCAAGCGTACATGTGAACGACCTCAAGTGTGATAATGACAATGAACAATGGTAGCATGTGGTGAAAATTGATGGATGGTGGTGGGTGACAATGAAAGGGATGACGGTGGCCTGGTGGTGGTATATGGCAGCAGCGATTAAGATGGTGCGACGCCGGCGTGACAAGCTGTGAATAGAACTCGAAACTTTAAAAGGCTAGACGCTAAGACCAACAACTTGACACGATGATGCAACCGATAATTCAACTATGCAAGCAGTGAAAAGAAAATTGCAAAGGCTCAGACTGGCTCGGAGAAAATATGAATAGATTTAACTTTTTTGTGGCTTTTTCTTGGGCAATAGGTAAGGAAAATACATCTAATCTATGAATAACTAGAAATTCTCACCGAGCAACCTGAAAACTGATACCACTTGATAGAGGCGAGGGTCCCGATCTTTCGATGAGATGATAACTATCGATTTGGTGGAGACGACTTTGACGATCCGACTACAAACGTGCACGACGTTGCGCCTTAGCAATCGCTAAACCAATCTCCAAGAGGTTATTGACCATGTCAGAGCACGATCAACCTGACCACGAAGGTCTTTTCCTGCAAGCAATCGAAGAACAAGCAAGAATATGATATTACAATCTGAATATTGCAAATATAGATGAAGTATTGATAATGGTGGGGTTCCAAAAACGGTCTTGGTCTGGTCACTAGACACAAACAAAATACACGAAGTTGCAATGACTAACTTTTAACTAAACAAACCCAAAGGAAAAGCTACTAGATTGATCTACTTATATAGGAGCAAGGGGTGGCGGCCAAGGAGGTGGGATGACGTCCCAAGACACCATAAAACCAACCCTAGGTCGTACAAGGCCCATGGGCCCAAGTGGAGGTGACGCAACACCTTTGGACTTGTAGTTTGACTCGTATTCTGCTGTAACGTCAGATTGTTTCGTCGATATCTCCGCGATCCGAACGAATTGTAAGGTACTTCCAACTGGACTAGAACGCATATGAAATCTAGTTTCCATCCAAAAAGAATCACCCAATTCCGAGTCCTTATGAAAAAGTTGTTGGTGTTTTGAGACAGGTGTGTCTGTGCAGTCCGAATCTGAGTCCAGAACGTGAGAGACTTGGATTCTATCTTCTCTTGGGCTAAAAGTGACGTGAGAGAACTTCTTGAATAACAAGTAATTGTTTCGTTTGAAGTTAGAGGACCTCTTGAATAGCACCCAACCATTTCCTCTTCCTTTGTCATCACACGTGGTTCATACAAGTGTTCGACCATTCTGCATTTATGCATAAAATAAAAATAGGTGAAGTATTTTTATTCCGAATAACATAATTTTTTATTGCATAATTCTTATAAGAAATCACCTCACAAATATGCATGTGTGCAACATGTTTGGTCGTATCCAAGGTAGTCATGCCCTCATCAGATGCTTTGTATGAAGAGCGGGATCTTGGTAAAACACGATCAATGATTTATCAACAAGACCTACGTCACTATCATAGTCGCAGAGTCAAGACCCGGACGTTTCAAGAAGCGACTTGGTGTTACGTTTTATTCAAGATGATAAGGATATATACAAGTTATCTCCCCCTTGGGAAGGACCCTTCGTGGTCCGCAGAAATCTCAATAATGGGTCATATTACCTCATTGATGTGCGGGAAGGCGACAAGTCACGTACCTCTGGGCAGGAGACCAATAGGTCGTGGAGTATTGCTCATCTTTGGCCTTACTACACTTGAGTCATCGACTCTCTTCAATGTACATACATCCATCACTGTATATAACTTTTTCATATAATAAAGTTGGCATCCCTACAAGACGGGTCTTCTGCCGTTTCTTCGTACAAGATTGTGCAAAGGTGGAGGCTTCAACAACGGTCATTTGGGGGCTTCCAACCCACCGGGTTTAGCTTCCACACCCTCTTGACCGGCTCTTCAGCCACTGATTGTGCAAGTGTTGATAATTCAACAAGGTCATTTTGGGGCTTCCAACCCATCAGATTTAGCTTTCACACCCTCTTGACCGGCTCTTCAGCCACCGCAAGGCCGAGTTAAACCCGCCTGTATGCTGCTGCTACTCCCCTAGGTGACCCGCCGAACTCTTACCGGTTAATCTCGACCAAAGATCCTGAGCCGAGCAAAATACTTGTCAGTAACTCTTACCAAGAGATTGTGAGAGCCTGGCTTAATAGGAATGATAGACTACTCATATCAACAAGGAATTCCTTCTTTTTCGGGAGCCCACTCGAAAAGAACTACAAAATTAAGTGTGCTTGGGTTGGAGCGATTCTAGGATGGGTGACCGATCGGGAAGTTGGTCCCGGGTGCACACGAGTGAGGACAAAGTGCGCAGGAGAGACTAGTGTTGGTCTGTGGGGTCAATCTAGATCCCGCTAGGCGTAATGGGGTGTTACAATTGGTATCAGAGCCGACCCTTGCGGTTACACGGGCATGCACGGGTCAGGTGCACGGGCATGTGGCGCATGGAGTGTGTGGCCCGTCATGGCACACAGCATGGCACGTATGTTAGACTGGACGCGCATACGTGTGCCAAAAGGGAACGTTCCTGATGGGCCGACGAGGACGTCGGTTCCTTTGAGTGGGGGTGTATGTGAGATCCTGGCTTAATAGTGCAACATCCCAAATTTTCATTTTGGAATGTTTTGAAATATAGCTATGCATCATCATCATATTGTTTGAATGAATATAATGGTTGAAGTGTTTCTTTTGAATTTTTGAAATGCACTTTCATCTTTCCCCTTTTCTTGTTTCACCTATCTGAAAACTTCTGGAAAAGTTCAAAGAAAAGAGGGGAGTAACATGACACTCCACACCAGGGTCATCTTGGTGACATATTTGAACAATAAGAACCAGGGGGTCTTTTGAGAAATATTTGCAAAAGGTTTTAAAACCAAATAGGCAATTTCTGAAAATAATTATTTTTCCAAAGTATTCAAATGAGAGAGGAAAAATGTTCATTGAATAACATTAATTCTCCTAATCATTTTGATATATATATTTCCTATATTTGGAAAGGTTTTGAATGCTTTTAAATGAGTTTTACTGCTGTAGTTATTAAAAAAGGAAACATTTTAATTCTAAACGGGCCGGCCCACAGCAGTTATTTCCCGAAACTGCTCCGAGCCGATCGACCGACGCGCTGACGCCGCCCTCTCTCTCTTTGATGACTTGGCCCCACCGTCCGATCCCGAAGACGCCACGGACGCCTTCCTCCTCGCGCGCGCGCCGCCATTGCCGGAGATCCCTCTCCCGGATCTCCCTCCTCTTTCCTTCCCCGACCACCGCTCCGGCCCTATAAGTAGCCCTGACCCTCCGCTCCTCATTCCACCCCGAGCCCCCACTCTACCTCGCCAGAACGCTGCCGCACGAGCTCACCGGAGCTCTGCCCACTCCCGAATCTCCCCACGCCACTGCTTGTCGCTCCGCTCCACCCCACGCCTCTCCGACACCAGCAAAGCTCGCCGGAGACCCTCCGCCATCGCTTGAAGCTCTCGGACACCGTCCCCAACCACCGGAGCGCCAGCCCCAACGACCTCGCCGCCTCGGCCTCGCCGGAGAACTCCATCGCCGGTGACCCTTTCTCTGTAAGCCACCGAAACCCACCCTGTCCGTTCGATCGAAGATCAACGCGTCAGATTAGATCATTTTAAAATCTGAACCGGTACGTGCTAAGCTTTGGTCGCCCGCTCGCAAACGCCCGCGCGCACACCCTCTCGGCCAACCACGACCCGCCACGTAGCCCCTGTCCGATGAGTTTTATTTTCTCTTTTTCTGATTCTGTTTTAGAAAACAGAATGTTTTCTGTTTTTGTTTTTGTTATATCTTTTAAAATATTTAGTGTTTTTAGTTGATTCTTTTTGCATTAGCTCACATATTTAATGTAGTTTATATCTGTATGCTTAGATTTCAAATTTGAGCTTTAAATTTCGAATCTAATCAAATTTTTTCAAATTACTAAAATCCATATAACTATAGTTTAATTATATATTTTTGAGTGAATCTTTTTGCCACTGTTTGGTATTAGTTAAAACTATCATTCTACATGATTTGAGTAATTTTTGAATAAATTTAGTTACTGTTTTTAACAAAAACAGAATCTGTTTAGTTCTTATTGTAGTTTAGTTATCTTAATTTTAATTTAGTTTGAACCTGAATTAGTTTAACTTTGTTAATAGTTTTCATTAGTGTCTGTTGTTTCAAACATTTAGGTAACATTACTTGATAATATTTAAAATGATTGTTTAGTTTTATACCATGTTGTTATAGGAATCTTTATATCTTTTTCATTAGGTATAGTTTTATAAAACAATATAGTTTTACTTTCACAAACTAGTTAGATGATTTAGTTAGATTTCTAATAAATAATTTTAGTAAATCTATTCTGTTAAGTAATATGATGATAATAATATTAGTGTTAATAATATTATTGTTTTGGTTTCCTACTCCAAAGTTATAGTAACATTCTAGTTATTTTCATTTTAGTAGTGTTTCTTTACACAAAAGTTTTAGTGAATTTGATTCTGTTTACAAAAAAAATTGATTTTATTTAATAATCCTATTTCTAGTAGCTATTGCTTGGTTGTTTGTCTTAAAGTAGTAGTAGTAGAAGTTTTTGACACAATTGTTTTTTTGTGAGTCAAAATTATTTTATCTCTTTCTCTTGATTGATACTATTGAATGGTTTCAGTATTGTTTGTTTAACCTTGCTGAATTGTGTGAATTGTTTTGTGTTTATGATTATGGTGTGCTCTTGTTTGATTCGTTAGATCATCCGGAGTGCGAAGCTTGTTATCTAGAGTCACTCGAGTACGAGGATCGTCAACAAGGCAAGTCACTTTGACCATGTATACCTATGTTTTATTGCATTAGTTCTTCCATCACCCCAATTGCATGCAAAGTAGGTAATTGGAAATTTGGTTACTTGTTGTAGTATCATGTGGTAGGTACCCCTCAATCCCTTGTCAATTTGGCCCCGGGAAACATTGTTTTACATTTTCGCTATGCTATTAGTAGACGGGGTTGGTTGTGTGATTCATGAGAGTTGTGAGTTAATAATTTCAAGACCTACATGATGATCAAGACTTCAAGACTCCGGGTTTTCAACATACCTCTGGGTGGATGATGGTTGAACAGCGCCCTGGAGAAACCAGTGGTTAGCCTAGATGATGCTGGAGATGTGCCAGTATTCATGCGGAAAGGTCCACCCAGGCACAAAGAGATGGATGGATGCTTCACGACCCAAGGCTTACCTGCACAGCCACAAGTCATTATGGGCTCTGGCTTGGTTGTATATCGTGGTGACCCTGGACAGGCGGTGCTACGAGATGTAGAAGAACGGTAGGAAAGGATGGGCACCGCCAGAGTTGCAGGGAAACCCTTTAGAAGACCATGTTTTGGTCATCCGTTTCTCAAACACCCAGAAGTGCGAGAAATCAAACGGAGGCGACCAAATCTTGTGGGGAATGTGTGCAAAACTCTGCAGAGTACCCAAACCTAATCGATTAGCCGTGTCCACGGTCATGGACAACTTGAGCCAAAGGAACTGAAACTATCTAGAACTCTCAACACAATTAATTATATTGATGTGGGTTATTAATGACAACTTGGGTATGAGAATTGGTTGGTGGAACCATCTCATTAATCAACCAACATTGTAGTAATTATGCCTTTGCCCTCGCTTGTTGTAGGAAAAATTGGCTTTATGCAAAAACTTACTACCCCACCTGCCATATTTGCATATAGACTAGATGATTACTTTACCCCCTCTCTTGTGACTTTGCCGACATATTCAATATGCTGACCTATACGGCTGCAACGTATCATGTTGCAGAGTACTTTTCCGACCAGGAGTGAGGATACGCTCTACGCTTAGTGAGATGCCCTTGGAGTCAGATGGACTCATCTACCTTCGATGCTTCCGCAAGTTTATGGTTTAGTTTATCTCATGAGTTGGCCTTCAGCCACTTTATTGTAATCATTATTGTAATAAAGGACTCGATATGAGATTTCAATTAATTTATGCTGTGTGATTTCCCTTTGATATATACATTGATGTACCGTGTGCGTACCAGCATGATCTTGGGATGGTATAGAAACACCGGAGATTCGACCATTCAGGTCGGGTCGTTACAAATAGGAATGATAGACTACTCATATCAACAAGGAATTCTTTCTTTTCCGAGAGCCCACTCGAAAAGAACTCCAAAGTTAAGCGTGCTTGGCTTTTCCATCCATCTAGGATGGGTGACCGACCGGGAAGTTGGTCCTAGGTGCACACGAGTGAGGATAAAGTGCGCAGGAAAGACTAGTGTTGGTCTGTGGGGTCAATCTAGATCCCGCCAGGTATAACGGGGTGTTACAGAGACCTTGTATTGGTTAAGGTTCAAACGGCGGCTTGTGTCCCGTGAGGGCCGGCTTACGGAAACCTATCTGCTGCGCCTCTCTGCCTTGTGGCCCATTCATACTCTTATTCAATCACTATTTTTAAAGACCCTAAGTTGTCTAAGGTTCAAACGACGGTTTTATGTCACATGATAGCCGGCTTATGGGTCTGGGGGTACTCATGCCCTGCTGCGTCTCTCCATTATATGGCTCGTTGTACTCTTAACATTTACTCTTTTTAAAAACCATGCACTGTTAAGGTTCAAACGACGAATTTGTGCGATGTGAGAGCCGGCATATGAGGTTTTGGCAAACATCCCTGATTTTTTGAAAAAAGAAAAGCAAGGTCATCAAGAGATTTAACATCTTTGGGTTGTGCCTCTAAAGCCGACTTAAAAACATATACAGAATATGCTCTGTCTTGTTTTATTTTTGCAGGTCTTGTCTTCTATCATAAGCCGCCATTAAGTGTGAAGAAAGGTGGTTATAACCAGAAGGAAAGACGGATAAGCACATAAAGCTATTCAAATTCCAAACAGACACGATGGCACGACAAAGGCAATCAAGTTTTTGCTACAGCTATTACAAAGCTCTTCAAGAGTCCAAAAATCTGCGAACTTAAAGTTTTTGGAATCACTTATAACCCGGTGGATCAACCCAGCCGGGTTACTTTCAGCCAGGGGAAATCTGTTCAACTCGCTGCCGGGTCATCTTGTGTCGGGTCTTCGATCTGAAGGTTGTCCACATCCTAGTTGCAGTTTGTTAAAGCCTCAAGCGGAGCTTCATCATCAAATATGGGAGACGGGTCAATGTCAGGAGCAAAGAGTTGCTTACAGCGTGCAGGAATCATGTCTTTGGCTTCAAAAGTCGGGCAGTGCACTTGTTTGTTATCCTCGCGATAAGCCGCCTAATATGAGGTCAAGTCAATCTCAGTGATGAGTGTCGACGCAAGCACTCGGGAGGCCTTCATAGACTGGGCATAGTCTGTTTGTGTAAACTCCGAGTCGTCATCCTTCTTCGACAGGAGGCCATCCATCATCTCCTTAGTGGTAAGTTCAGGAGCAAAAGCCAGCGACCGACTTAACGTGGCCATTGCTCCCTTATGGGCGGCTGATCGTTTTAGCTCTTCGATTGTTTGGGAGGGTAGACAAGACTTCTATCACCCCTTTCATGAACTTGGGGACACCTTTCTTAGTTAGGATCAACTTGATGGTGCAAAGGGTCCCGCAGTACAGCTGTTCCGTTAGAGTATATACTGCTTTTAGCTTCAACAAGCTGCCGGAGGATAGCTGGCGGCTTCTCTGGCTTGCAAAGAAAATCAGAAGTTATAAGCCGCCTAAGGAATTTTTGAACAAGCCAAGGAATTTTTCTAATTGATAAGTACTTACCAAAGATGGTGGCAGTACTTTCTCGAGTTCTACGCAGGAGACTCGTCACTTCTCTTCTGCCTCAGCCCGAGCAACTTGTTGAGAAGCAACATTTTCTCTAAGGCTAGTCAGGTCAGACTCAACCATGTTCAAAGCTTCCTACATGATACAAATAAGCTTCATAAATTCTAAGTCGCCAAGGAGACACACTAATAGTCAGAAGTGATGAAGCAATAATATTACAAGTCTCAAGAAAATTGCAAGCAATATACTTGACACTTGGGGGCTAATGTCTGTCATTTCTTTCAAAGTCTACAACGCTAGAAAGCTCCGGCTCATCATTGGCATAATGACCTGGACTTGGGGGCTACACTTGACGCCTCTAAGCAATAAAGCTCTGGCTCATCATTGGCATAATGACCCAGACTTGGGGGCTACACTTGGATCTTATTTTCAAGGAAGTACTGGCTTATTATCTATACTAACCCGTCACTTGGGGGCTACATGCCAAGCTGCTTGCAACATATCAAAAGTTGGAAGACCCGGTCTACTATTTTCAATACTAAACCAGATCTTGGGGGCTACATAAGGATATAAGGAAAGACAAGATTGGAGGGGTACCTCATGTTTTTTCTTCATTATCCCAACAAGTTTTGACTCCATGTTGCGGCTCATGGAAAGGTGGTTCAGATAACCAGCGTGCAACTCCTCTATAGTCAGCTTCTCCAAGCTAGGGAATGCAGAATCAATCTTCTCCCTTTCTGGTGAGGGCGTCTCATCCTTGTTAGTATGTTTTGCTAACACATGAGCAGGAGAATTGTATCACATCCCAGCAATAACAACTTCTTCTGGAGGAGTTGTATCCTCGGCGGCTGGTGAAGGTCTGGGCGGCTTAGGTTCAGTCTCTGGAGGGTCTTCAGGAACGGCCATGTCAAGATCAGCCGGCTTAGAGGATTGAGGAGCGTCTTTAGGAGCACCTTTTTCGGCGTGAGAGGGCTCAATATGAGCTGTAGGAGAGTCCGGTTTGGGATTCTCCGTCTCTTGAGTAGTAGGAGTGGTGGCTGACCCGCCCACTTTCCTTTGTTTTGCTTGAGCCCTGGCAGCAAAAAGATTGTTATACAAACAGAAGGGCAAGATAGTTAGCATATGTTCAATAAAGGTACATACTCTGGGTTGATTTTAAGTTGAGGCAACTTGGAGGTGGTTGTGTCGCCAGAAGAAGATAGCATTTCCTGAAATGTTAAGATGGTAAGAACAAAGTAATTTACAATGCAAAAATAGTATACATACATTGGAGTCGGTCAGAGGAATACCCCGGTACTCCGTTTCCGAGGAGCCAGAGAATTTGGCAAGCCAGCGAAGAGGTCTTCAGAGCCGGTGCTCCGGGTCTGACACCTAGAGTCATGCTGTTGCTTTTTCAAAAGAAAGTTGGGGTCTAAGTAATCAAGAAGATGTGAAAATGGAACTTTCTCGATGATCCGTCAAGCGTTTCTTCATGCCAAGATTTTTGAGTCGGAGGAAATGTAAGTTACCTCAAGGGCATCAGCGCGGCTTGTCTCCACTTCTTCGGGTGAGTAATTGTTGTCAATGAGTTGCATAAAGATAAGGCCAAGAGAGTCAAGTTCTACCTCGAGTCTTCAAGATCGAGCAATTCCTAAGCAAAAGTTTTCTTCTTATGACCTGGAGCGCGGGTCTTACCCGCCTTAGGTTTCTTCTTGGAGGGGGTAGTATACCTTCTCTTCCAAGAAAGGAGAGTCGGCATGTATACAATCTGCCGACAGGTTAAAAAGAGTAAACACGAAAGGTCAATAGAAAAAAGTAATTGGCTGGAAAGGAATCTTACATCTGGAGACGGGTTGTTAGCACAGAAAGGGTTCAACACGATCTTGTTGCAAGCTTCTTGAGATTCGCCTAGCAACGACTTGACGATCGTATTGAGATCTTGATCTGTCAAGGGTGTGGTGTTGAAGCAAAGAGGGTCGTCTACAGCACCCGAATACTCACACATAAGCTTATCCCACCGGCTCAACAGTAAAATCCTCCAGGTGACCCAACAGCGGGTGAGATCAATGCCATTTAAGCCATTGGCCATTAAAAGGCCCTGATTTTTGCAAAGGCCGGAGCATATTTTACTCCCACTGCGGTAGACATCCGATCCGGGAGCTCGGTGGATGTGCAAAGCCGGGTAGGGCGGTAACCCAACAGTGGTCACTCTTCTTCCGGAGAAGCGTCTTTGCAATAAAACCATGTTTTGTTCCAATCCTTGGGGTGACTTGGCAGGGCGGCTGCTGGAAAGGTCATATCTCTCCGCCTCTGGATAGAGACACCTCCAAGTTCCAAACTCGGTCCAACTGCCACTTCAGTTTGGTGGTTGATGTAAAAGAAATCATGGAAGAGGTCAACACACGGCTGAGTTGGAATTGACACATGTTGGTGACTGAGTTAGGACCTATGTCTTAAGGATGGATCTTGTAGAAATGAAGGACATCCCAGAAAAACTTTGACCCAGGCAGGCTGAAGCCTCGAAGAAGATGGTCAACAAACATGACCACTTCCCCTTCCTAAGGGGTGGGCTTGACTTCTGGCCCTGGGACCCACCAGTGAACGATGTTCTGAGCCAGCAAGACCCCCATTTCTACGAGGTCATTGAGAAAGGATTCAGAAACCCAAGAACTGACCCGATTGCAAGATGCGGGGGCTTTAGACACAATGGCGGGTTAAGATCTGTCAAGGCAAATAAATTTGGTGGGTTAAGAAACCTTGCAATAGAACTGCTACAACTAGCGGTACTGATATTTGGCGGGTCAAAATCGCCATCTACTATGGAGCAGGCAAGTAAAAATTACTACAAGGAAGAGCCGGCAGTATAGTGGCGGGTTAACAGGCAACAGTTGGTGCAAGTTTTACTAAGTATGCACAAATAGATTTCACCGATTATGGAAACCACTACAAGATCTACGAATGAAGAAAAAGGAAACATATTCTAAACCTAAAAATTCTGATGGAAGAACAAGCAGTTCATGTGTGGATTCTGTTCAACAATTTATACATTGAGTAGGGGATACATGTTAAGTGGAGCACCGCATGAGTTGGCTAACGTTTTGGAGCCTAAAGATGTTCTCTTTTCCGATCTATGGTGAATAGTCCGACGAGGTGGTGGCGGACTCGGAAGAACTCCAATGAACTAGTGCAGATCTAGGAGGAAAAGAAGAAGGAACCTGAAGGATGCCCGATAGGCGGTCCAACGCTCGCGAGCTCTTGTCAAATCAAGTTCATGCAGCAGCCTTTGCAGTTGAAGACGAGGAAGGTCCGGTGATGGCGGCGGAGCTTCAGTCGCGATAGCGCTGGAGGAAGAAGAAAAGAGATGGTGGCAGCGGAGAGGAGAAAAGAAATGAGCCCCCCTAACTTGCCTATTTATGGGATGGGACAATAACAGTCCATGCGAGAATCGAGGAGGCGCAATGATGATTCACCGAAGGAGACGCCTTCATTTTTAGGCCGACCGTTTAATGAGGCGATCCGTTGCAACGTCACGGAACCTTTTTGACATATCCAAGATGATGTCATCCATGGCGGGTTCTGAAATTTTCTCTTTCAGGTAAGAAGACGTGAGACTCGCCGCCGATTGAGTTTGAAGATTGACATGAACAGATTCAAATCAATATAGGGCCTATTGTTGGGGATATAACCCCATGGAGAGACCCGCCCACGAGGATCCGGGTCACGCCTGGCGACTCATAGTCAAGACCCTTAAGGTGGGCCTGAAGATTGAAGGCAAGGCCACATGGCAACTTACCAGATGGGCCAAGATGAAGGCCCATAGACGGAAGATGGCGCGAGACCCGGGCATGTAAGCCGCCCGGAGATGGCTTGACCAAGAAGGCAAGGCGGCTTAGAGACATGGTCAGATACCTTGTGTGAGTTGGTTTGGACTCTTGTAACCCCAGGGCATCGACCTCCTATATAAAGGTGAGTCCCTGGGGCGGCTAGGACAGAAACCAATTGATCGATAGCTAGCGCAAGCGAATCCGCTCCCTTGTAATCGATACTCCATCAATACAACACAAAGCAGGACTTAGGCTTTTACCCCTTACCGAGGGGCCGAACCTGGGTAAACTCGAGTCTCTCATCCCGATCAACCCCTTTGAGTCCACCACCTTAGGATGACCTCGAACCTAAGTCTTCAGACATCTATCGTGACAAAATCATGACACTCTGGGTCGACAGAGAATTCATAATACTTATTGGCAACAAAGATAGGTGAAGTAGCAAACTTAGGATCACATTTCATTCTAGCATTCAAAGTCTTTTATTTATACTTGCATAGTAATTTCTTAAGATCATTTCTATCCTTACAAGAAAGAATGTCTCTAGCTACTTGTCCATCCATAACATAACCCTCAGGTATCTTAGACATTTCAAATATAGGAGAGCTGGGACTAATAGGTGTTTCATAATTATCAGTTTCAAAGACTTCATCAATTTCAGTAGTTTCATCAGTTTTAATAATTTCATTCTCTTTAACTCTAGCAATTTGTTCATCACGAAATTCACCAAGTGGCATAGTATCATCAAGCAAGGTACTAGCATCATCATAAGCATCATTCATAGTAAAAGTAGAATCATCATTATCAAGATTAATAGCATGTGGTGGTGTTGCAAGTCTACTCATAACAGAAGGTGAATCAAGTGCAGAGTGTGATGGCAAATCCGTACCTCCCCGCGTCTTAGAGGTAAGGATCTTGGTTCTTGCATCCTTCAGATTCTTCATAGTGATAGATTGATATAAATCCCAAGTGACTCAGCAAATATAGCTATGCTCCCGAGCAACGGCGCTAGAAAAAGGTCTTGATAACCCACAAGTGTAGGTGATCGCAACAATTTTTGAGGGTAGAGTATTCAACCCAAATTTATAGATTCAACACAAAGGGAGCGAAAGAATATTTGAGAGTATTAGCAGTTGATTTGTCGATTCAACCACACCTGGAGATTAAATATCTGTAGCAAAGTGACCAGTAGCACAATAATATGATAGTTTGATAGCAGTGGTAACAGTAACAGTAATAGTTTTGTAGCAATGGAACAATAATAGCAGCAGTAGTAACTTAGCAAGAACAATATGTGAAAAAATCATATGCACTTGATCGGTGTATTCATTGGATGATATTCATCATATAACAATCATAACCTATGGCGACACGGGACTAGCTCCAGTTCATCAATGTAATGTAGGCACGTATTCCGTAAATAGTCATATGTGCTTATGGAAAAGAACTTGCATGACCGATTTTGTCCTACCCTCCCGTGGAAGCGGGGTCCATAAGGAAACTAAGGGATATTAAGGCCACCTTTTAATAGAGAACTACAACAAAGCATTAACGCATAGTGAATACACGAACTCCTCAAACTACGGTCATCACCGGAAAGTATCCCGATTTCTGTCACCCCGAGGTATAAAGATCATACCACGTAATAGGTGCATATGACTAAGCAAGATCGGATCAAGAACATAGATATAATGATGATAACATAAACGGTTTAGATTTGAAATTATGGCACTCGGGGTCTAGTGAGAAGCATTAAGCATGGCAAAGTCATAGCAACATCAATCTTAAAACATAGTGGATACTAGTGTTGGCGTTGTGAGACCAGGGGTACCCAGACCTATCTGCGTGCGGCCCGGTGCGTGGCCCACCTTGACGGCCCAATACGGCCCAGCGAGAAGCCCCTCAAGTGAAGGCCCTCGCAAGAACCCCTTCCTCACGAGGAGAATGACATCAAGACCTCCGGAGAAGTGGCAACCCCCTAGGATGCCTCCTGAGGAGCGGAGATTCCTATGCAGGCGATGTGGGCTCTAAAAGTTGAGCCAGGCGGGTGCGAGCAAGCGGAGAGGGAGGACAATTTCCTCTTCCTTCCCAGTGCAACAGGACTGAGACCACGAGCTCGACATGACAGATTTCATCGCCGAGACCACCACTGCGTCACACCCAGAAGCTTTGCAGGCGAAGACCACCTTTAGTCAGGATAGGATGTACCTCTTGTCCCCTTTCAAATTTGGCCGTTGTGGGATCCCTTGCCGCCTGTGCAATAAGGGAAGAGGATCGTGGCCCCTATAAATAGGGACGAGCTCCCACCGTAGAATGGGGGGGAGATATAGTTCATCACTGCCAAGAGCCCTTGTGAGGCCACCCAACCACTGTACTAGTTCATCCATAGCCTCCTCCTGAGACCAATCCATGACAAAGCAGGAGTAGGGTATTACACCGCGAGGTGGCCCTAACCTGGTTAAATCTCCGAGTCCATCTCCTCCCCGCTCACACTTACTCGACGTAGCTAGGCTGTAGGGTGATAAGCTTGGTACTTCAAACCGGTTGAGATCTTCACACACGCCCTATTGTTCGAACCTTGTTGGGTTTTGTGGAGCCCTGATTCTGACATTTGGCACGCCATGTAGGGGCGTCTCGTAATCTTCCTCCAGTTCCACCCCGTCTCCCCTCTGTCGATCCCATGGTCGACGCCCATCGAGTTTGTGCCAAGCGCCGGGCCGCCCGCGTCGCCCAGAATGCACCCATGGACCACAATGTCTCGTGTCGCTTCATCTCTCCGGCAGCCAGCGCTACTACCGGTCGGGCTGCTCAAGTTAAGCATGACTCGTCGCTGCCACCCTCTGTACAGCATGGCGGCCGCATTGCTCCTCCGACCCCTTCTTTCGCCATGGTGTCGCCCCCCCGTGCTCTCCCGAGCAGGTAAGTGCGCAGGCTGCGTTGCTCAAGGCGCGTAAGGAGCCTTGCGGTCGTCTCATCGCGCGTTTTGCGGCCCCCGGTCCTTGCACGGATGCTTGCATCCTCAGAGGATCGTGGGCACCCACGTCCGGTCGCTATGTCAAGCAGCTCCTCCGCCAGGTGGGCGTAGCTCAGCCATGGCCTGAGGCCCCGTGGGGTTAGATGAGACTAGTGACCGACATCACCTTCAACTCCAGAGACCATCCTAGCAGTACGGTCTCCACTAGTGTGGTCCCCATGCTGTGCACCCACACCATCAGCAATGTCACGGTTACTAAGACACTCATCGACGGCGGCGCTGACCTCACCATCATCTTTGTCGAGACCTTCGACAAGCTTCAGGTGCCCTATGACTAGCTTACGCCTACCAGGCCCTTCTCGGGGGTGGCCAAGGCTCCACTGCCCCTTTAGGGATGGTGCGCCTCCCCGTCACCTTTGACACTTGCAAAAACTACCGCACCGAGATGATCAACTTCGACGTGTCCCACATAGGCCTCCCGTACAACGCCATCCTGGGGTACCCAACCCTTGCCAAGTTCATGGCGGCGACGCACCCAGGCTATAACATCATCAAGATGTCAGGGAGAAGTGGCATCATCTCTGTGGTCGAGGACACCAAGGACGTGGTTCGAGCCCTCATGCTCGCCTACAAGGCAGCGATGGCTACATGCCCAGGCGCCAGGGAGGCCACCCAGGCCCCGGGGGCTACGACAGCCCCGTGCCTCGATGATGAGGGCGACACTTCCGCTCTTGAGGTTGCAACGGCCTTGAGTCCCGGTGCCAAGGGAGCGGTGCAGGCTCTGGAGGCTGTGCCCGTGAAGAAGAAACAATTTTTTTCATAGGACCGAGCTAAGACGAAGCAGGTGTTTGTTAACGGAGGAAGCTCGGGACCGACCTTCACCATCGGCACTGGTCTTCCCCCGGAGCAGGAGAAGGTGCTGGTCGACTTTCTCTGCGTGAACAAGGATGTGTTCGCGTGGGAGCCGTCTGACCTGGTGGGCGTCCCGAGGGATGTGATCCAACACCACTTGATGGTGTGCCCTCATGCATGCCCGGTAAAGCAGAAGGCAAGGCAATAGGCACAAGAAAAGCAAGCTTTCATCGTCCAAGAGGTCCGCAAGCTATCGGAAGCTGGCGTTATTCAGGAAGTGCGGTACCCTGATTGGCTGGCCAACCTTGTGATTGTCCCCAAGAAGGGTGGGAAGGAGCGCATGTGCATCGACTTCACGAGTCTCAACAAGGCTTCTCCACGAGATCCATTCTGCTCCCGTGCATCGACCAGATCGTGGTGTCCATAGCTGAGTGCGATGTGCTGTGCTTCTTGGATGCTTTCTCAGGTTACCACAAAATCAAGATGGCGGTGGAGGACGTTCAGAAGACGACATTCCTATCCCCATACGACGTGTATTGATACACATGCATGCCCTTCGGGTTGCGGAACGCTGGCGCGACCTTCTAGTGGTTGATGCACATCACCCTCAGACAACAGCTTAGGAGGAATGCCGAGGCGTACGTCGATGATATCATGGTCAAGTCATGGGAGGCGAGGACCTTGATCGAGGACCTGGAGGGGACGTTCGCCAGCTTGCATCGGGTGAACCTAAGGCTCAACCTGGAGAAGTGCGTTTTCGGGGTCCCATCCGGCAAGCTTCTCAGTTTCTTGGTATCACACCGAGGGATCGAGGCAAACCCACAGAAGGTCAAGGCAACTGAAAAGATGCACCCGCCTTAGACCCTCAAGGAAATGCAGAAGCTTGCGGGCTGCGTGAGTGCCTTAGGGCATTTCATCTCTAAGCTCGGTGAGTGTGCCCTCCCCTTCTTCAAGCTCATGGAGAGGAAGGGCCCTTTCGACTAGACCCTAGAAGCAGAGGCGGCTTTCCAAGAACTCAAGCAATATCTCATGAACCCTCCCTTCCTGGTGACGCCCTGCATTCGCGAGCCTTTTGTGGTCTACTTGGCAACAACCCCCTACTCGGCCAGCATGGTGCTCGTGGAGATCCGGGAGGAGCGTGCTGGCACAGACGCGAAGAAAGGTGGCTCGCAAGGGGCCGCACAACACTCGTCACCTCAGGACGGCGCTCCTGAGGCCCTCGTCACCTCACGAACTGATGGGTCACCTGAGTCCTTCATGCTCCCTGAGGAGTAAGGCGGTGTTGATGCCTCGCGCCTCGTCGAGCACCCAGTGTACTATGTCAGTACGGTGCTACGGGATGCGTGCGTGCGTTACCCATGCAGAAGAAGCTCCTACTCGCGATCCTCGTTGCCTCAAGGAAGTTGCACCATTATTTCCAAGGCCACCCCATCAAGGTCGTCTCTACGTACCCGCTGGAGAAGGTGCTGGGCAATCCCAACGCTGCTGGAAGGGTTGCAGAGTGGAACATAAGGCTGCAGGCCTTCCATCTAGAGTTCAGCACAACCAGGGTCATCAAAGGCGCGTCCCTTGCTAACTTCGTGGAGGAATGGACGGATGGTCCCGACCGAGGGCTAGACGAGGGCCAGTCCCTTGTGCCCGGCGATGAGGCGCCTCATGGCTGGGTCATGTACTTCGACGGCGCCTTTGCATGATAGGGCGCCGGGGCTGGAGTCGTACTCATATTACCGACCCACGACAAGCTCTACTGTGCCGTGCAACTCTGCTTGCAGCATGGCGAGAAGGTCTCCAACAACATCACAGAGTACGAGGGCTTGATCGCGGGCCTTAAGGCCGTTGTGGCCCTGGGGGTCAAGAACCTCACCGTTAGGGGCGACTCCTAGCTCCTCGTCAACTTATCCAACAAGGAGTACAAGTCGAAGGACGAGCACAAGGAGGCGTACTTCGAAGAGTTACGTAAAATTGAAAAGCGCTTCCAGGGCTTGGAATTGCAGCACGCCCTGCGCAACACGAACAAGGAGACGGATGACATCGCCAAGAGGGCATCACGCCACCAGCCTCAGGAGCCTGGTGTCTTCAAGGAGAGGCTCTTCAAATCATCGGCGGCACCCCTGGACGCAGGCCCGACGGCACCTCGGGAGGAACTGCCACTGGCCCCACTCTCACACGCCCTAGCCTACGGACCAGCCACAGGAGCACGCTTGCTCCTGGCGCTGGGATCCTAGGCCCGCGACTAGACCGGGGAGTTCAAGGCGTAACTGCTCAACGGCGCCCTGCAAGAGAAGGGGGAGGACGCAGAACGCATGGTTTGCTAGGCCACTGCCTACTGCCTGAAGGACGGCGAGCTGTACCGCAGGCGCCCAAACAACGTCTCTCTGCGGTGCATATCTAAGGAGAAGGGGCGCGAGCTGCTGGCCGATATCCACGGTGGCGACCGCAGGCACCATTCCTCCTCTCACACCCTCGTGGGAAAGGTGTTCCGCAACGGTTTCTTCTCGCTCGCGGCGCTCAACGATGCCACCGAGATGGTCTGATCCTGCGAGGCCTGTCAGTTCCACGACAAGAAGATTCATCAACCCGCGCAAGGTCTCCAGACCATCCCGCTCTCCTGGCCCTTCACGGTCTGGGGGCTAGACATACTAGGTCCTTTCCCTCGGCGGTCGGAGGCTACCTCTACCTCTACGTCGCCATGGACAAGTTCACCAAGTGGGCAGAGGTAGAGCCCGTGCGCACCATCCCCACCGGCTCAACAGTCAAGTTCATCTGGGGCCTCATGAGCCTCTTCAGTGTTCCCAACTATATCATTACTGACAATGGCTCACAGTTCACAAGCAACCTCATTAGGGAATATTGTGCAAACCTTGGGATGTAGATATGTTACGCTTCCATGGCACACCTACGAAGCAACAACCAGGCCGACCGTGCCAACGCGGAGGTCCTAAGGGGCCGCAAGGCGAGGAGCTTCAAGAAGAAACTTGAGGCCTACGGCAGGGGTTGGCTCGGTGAGCTTCAGTTTGTGTTGTGGTCCATCTGCACCACTGCGACTAAGCCACCAGCAAGACCCCATTCTTCCTCGTATAGGGAGCTGAGGCGGTCCTGCCGCACGAGGTCAAGCATCACTCCTGTGAGTCTTGGCATTCGACGAGGAGCATTAGGATGCCATGCGGGGGACAAATCTCGTGCTTGGGGAGGAGGCCCGCTGCCAAGCCTTGCTCAGTGCAGTGAGGTACCAGCAGGAATTGCGATGAGACCTTGTCGTGAGGCAGGTCCTCTCTAGGGAGCGCTTGCACAAGCTCTCGCCTATGTGGGAGGGCCCGTTCAGGGTCGCCCACATCTCTAGGCCTCGCATCATGCGCCTGGAGACTCAGGATGGGTACCCATCCAGAATGCCTGGAACATCCAGCATCTCCGCATGTTCTACCCATGACACTCTCACGTAATAATGACTGGGTTGTATACGCTTGGAGCCTCTCGAGGACGCGGAGGGGTTCCCACCCACGCCCAAGTGGAAGCTCCATGCTCCGTGTTGGCGGACGACACTATCATTTAACGACTATGCCCACGTCGAGTGGATACCCCATGCTTCGCGTTGGGGGAAGACTAGTCTAGGCGCCTGACACGGCTGTTATTTGCTCTCTTTTGTAACCAAATTTGCCACCTTTTGGAATGAAGTTTGAAGTTTTTGCGTCTTAGTCGAACAATGGGGTGGGGACCTTCTCCTAGTAGCATTTCCTTGTTTTGAGTGCTCTCTCTCGCGTGCCCCGCGAGTGGGGGCTGGGCACGGTACATAATGCAGGCTCCAGGCCGTGCACATACCTCGCCAAAACTTTGGCATCCTAATCCTCGCGCGACACTCTCGAGGCGAGCTAGCACACAATATCACCTCCGGCCCCCCGGCCTCAAGAGCGCTCATCTCCTAGCCTCGTCGGGCATCATGACCCGGCACACCAGCGGCGATCGACCCTCGCAAGAGGGCTCGGGGGCTCTACGGCTAAGGAAAGTAGCTCAGGAAGGATGCGCCCCGACGACGTAGGATCCTACCACAGGCGCGCCAAGCTAAGTTATCCTAATCAAAAGTTACCCTAATCGTGACGAGCAGGAACATTTCAATTTGTAGCGACATAAAAACTGAGGGGCGAAAAGAGAAATGCTAACATAAAGGCGCAAGCGCCGCAGTTCATTACACGCCCCCGCGGGGCCCTCCATGATTTTAGGTGCAGGAAACAAAATGACGGGGTTATTACCCCTAGGTAGGCCAAAGTAACGGGGTTCTCCCCCCTCCTCCTCGAAGGAAAACTACGCGACTAGCTGCCCATGCCCGGCTGGAGGATGGACAGCTCGAGCTACCACTGGCTGGCGACACGGACGGCTGGTCGTGCAACCGGTTCGACCCCCAGCCGGCTAGGCGCGGCCGGGGTGCCTACCGGGCCGCCTCCTCCGTTAACCCCAGGGTGGACTTGCGACGTCCCATCCCTCTACACGCAGGTACGACAACACGACATGACCACCGCGATGGGCGGTCCTGTGGCCACAGTGGCCGCTGACACACGGTAGCGCATGCCTACAGTCCGACCGTCCAGGCCGCTCACCTTGGCGAGCGCGACCGGGCGGGGAAACAGTGCTGACACGCCCTCGCCCACTCGATTACCTGCCCCGACGTGGCTACAGTGCAGTCGGCCGTGCCGGAGACTTCGGTTGACTGGCGCTAGACGACACCTCCCGAGCGACCCGTGCCGCAGCAGGTGGGCAAGGCCCAATTGCAGAACTGGCTGCCGGGCCCTAGCGGGAGACGGGACCGCTCAGCCAGTGGACCCCACAGACAACGAGATGGCACGAAGGGCGGGACCCCCTGGCCTGCCGGAGAGACTGCCAGCCGGGTCCCCCACTCCTGTACTTTAGAACATATTATAGAGCCGGGGGGTTGACCTATAAAACCCCCCGAGCCCCCCATGCAACGGGGACGGACGATCATTCGCACACACCCAGATAGAGCTTTCCTCTCATATACTCTCTAGCACCGGAGGAAGATGAGACGGCTGCTCCCTCTTCCTCCTCTAGACACAGCTGTAGGAGCATCCTTGTAAACACCACTATCCATCCAACTAGACCAAGAAGGACTGGGGGTATTACCTCCCACGGAGGGCCCTGAACCTGGGTACATTGTCTGTGACCACCGCTTGTGCCCAATCCCGCTCTTGGAGCCCGTCGGCATCCTCCGGCCCCAACCACCTATGATAAGCCTACCCATGGCATCTGTCGTAAGAAAACAACGACAGTTGGCGCCCACCGTGGGGCCGTACGCTGCGTCGGCTGGATTCATGCTCCGGGCAGGACCCCTCGCCATTCCCCGCTGCTGCCGCACGTCCGGGCGAAACCACGGGCTCGTGGGGCTTACTCTGGCACGCCCTGTGGGCGACCCCATCGGTCTCACGGCCGACATCGACATGCTCGCCGAGCGCTTCAGCAGGCTTAGCCTCGCCGAGGCTCCGGCCGTCGATGAGTGCCCGGATAGGTGCTCGTTTGTGCTGATCCGCCCATGGCCATGGGCACACTTGCTGCGACCCAATCCAGTAGCTCCCACGAATGCGTGGGGGCAATGGCCACCATCTCCTCCACCTCCTCCGGACGTGCGCAGGCACCTCCGACCTGCTCGGTGCGGCCCTCCGTGGCTTGAGCACCCCTATTGCCCGACGGTGAACTCAATGTCGCCATGGCTGACCTTGAGGCCGATCGCCGCATCCCGTTCGAGGACGCCATCGCCCTCGCAGCTACGCGGCGCCGCATGGAGGCTGCCTAGTGGCAATACGCTTCCGCCTATGGTCTCACCCTGGCTGGCACCGAGCCCAGCCGGCGTGGGGCTATGTGCGACCGCGGCCGTATGGTCGCCGAAATCCTAGGCGGCAAGATGCCCGTCTATGACACCACCGCAGCCAACCTGCGGGCCCTCAAGATAGCCTACGAGGACTTGGTTACCTTGGAGGGAGAAGAACGTGCCACCTACGAGCATCACATCAAGGAGCTCATTGACGCCGCTGACGCGTAGCAGCATCTGCTTGCGTTAGGCGGCACCGCCTCCAGAAGCCCCCGGCTTGAGCACGAGGGCACAGGGACTGCGGGCCGTCAGCCGTCCTAGCACTCCTCTTCCCCTCGTGTCTTCGGCCACCGGGCCAAAACAAACAACCCCCGGCCCTCTCAGTTGTCGGGGAGCGAGCAGCCGGCTGTTTACAGCCGGCGCACCAACAACCCGCCTCGCAGCAGCCGCCACCACGAAGTGCTGGCGGCCGGCAGCCGGCGCAGCCGCAGGTACACTCCACCCCCGCGGCGCGAGCCGAAATGGTCGGTTCCGCCCTTCATCCGCCCCGAGCTCTCGGCCCAGATCGGGCCGTGTGTCCCCCGCAGTGAGAACGATGACCGCAACCGCATCGACCACCTCATGCAGTCGTCCCTTTTCGAAGAGGAGGGCTCGATTGGCCCGGCCAGTTTTGGCACTCGGATCCACAACGAGTCGTTCCCAACCGGCTTCACTCTCCCCCAAGACACCCCTAAGTTTAACGGGGCCGCCAAGCCCAAGGACTGGTTGATCGACTACACCACCGCGGTCGGCATCGCCAGGGGGAACAAGCGTGTAGCCGTTTGCTATGCCCCCTCATGTTGATCGGTTCGGCCTGCACCTGGCTCAACAGCCTCGTGGCCAGCAGCATCAACACCTGGATGGACTTCGAGGAGGCCTTCGTCTGCAACTTCACCGGCACCTACAAGCGGCCCGGCCTCCCCCGTGAACTCGCCTTGTGCATTCAAGGGCCGGATGAATCCCTCCGCGACTACCTCATGCGGTGGACCGAGCTACGCAACTCCTGCGAGGGGTGCACGAGGTGCAAGCCATGCAGTACTTCATCGAAGGCCGTTGAGACGGCACCCCCTCAAGCACAAGCTTCTGTGCTCTGAGCCGGCCATGCTTGCCAAACTCATGACCAAGGCGGACAAGTACGCCACGGTTGATTCAGCCATCCGGGTCAAGATAACCCCGCCCGCCAAGGCAACGACAACACCGGCCACGTCCCGGCCGGCTGCCGACATCCAGAAGCCGTAGAACAACAAACGCAAGAATGACCAACCGGATTCCCGCTACGGGAGCTGGTAGGTCAACACCGTTAAGGAGCAGGAGCCGGTTGCCCAGCCTTCCAGTCAGTGCCAGCGCACTTGCAAGGCTGCCTCGCAACCAAATCTCACCTTCAAGCAAATGCTCGACCTCCCCTGCAAGAACCACTCAGGGGCCAAACCCTCTACGCGCACGCTCTAGCAGTGCAACTTCTCATAGCGATTGGCCCGGGGGACGGCCTTCCGGATTCTCCCGCGCCGCCTGCCCACGCGCCGGCCCTGGCCCATGCTGCCGCCCCGGCGTTGGCTCCGGCTCTGGCCCAGAATGACGGTCGTTTGATCGACCAGTTCCCCAACCGAGACAGATGTTATGTCGTCTTCACCAGTGAAGAGACGAGCAAACACGCTCAACACTGGCTCCACCGTGAGGTGAACGCCACCATGCCGGCAACTCCCCAGATCATGCACTGGTCGGAGAAGCCGGTCACCTGGAGCCAAGCGGATCATCCCGTCGTAATGCGAAGTCTTGGCAGCTACGCCCTGGTCCTCGACCCCACCATCGCCACCGAGAAGCGCACCTGCTTCTTCTCACGGGTGCTGGTCGATGGTGACAGTAGCATCAACATACTGTACCTTGACACGATGCACAAGCTGGGGCTGAAGATAGAAGACCTACAGGCGAGCCAGACGGTCTTCCATGGCATCGTGCCTGGAAAGTCCTGCTCCCCTGTCAGCAAGATCACGCTCGACGTCCTCTTCGATGGACCCAGACACTTCCGCCGTGAGCCAGTGCTATTCGAGGTCAGAACCTCACGAGCCCCTAGCACGCGCTGCTGGGTCGGCCAGCCCTTGTCAAATTCATGGCGGTCCCTCATTACGCCTACCTCAAGCTCAAGATGCCGGGCCCCAAGGGAATCATCACCATCACGGGCGACAACAAGATGTCAATCGAGTGCGCTTGAGACGATAGCCGGCTGGCCGAGGCCCTAGAAATCGCCAAGGAGAAGCGGTAGCTCACCGGCTCGTGGCCCTTGCCGCCAGCCAGCCGGCCGTGCTGGCTCCCCCTCATAGTCTACCGGCGAGGCCTCCTTCCAGCCGTCCAAGGACACCAAGCAAATCCTGCTCGACCTGGCCAACCCGGCTCAGTGCGTCACAATCGGCTCCCACCTCGACAGCAAATAGGAAGGCGAGCTCGTCGACTTCCTCCATGAGAATTGGGACATCTTCGCATGGTGCCCCAAGGACATGCCTGGTGTTCCAAGGAAGTTCGCCGAGCACAAACTACACGTCCGACCGGACGCCAAGCCGGTCAAGCAACCCCTGCGCCATTTCTCCAATGAGAAGCGGCATACCATAGGCGAAGAGATCGCCCGACTGCTCACAGCCGGGTTCATCATGGAATTGTTCCACCCGGACTGGCTGGCCAACCCAGTCCTGGTGCTAAAGAATAACAAGACCTGGCGCATGTGCATCGACTACACTAGCCTGAACAAGGCGTGTCCCAAGGACCCATTCGCCCTGCATGGATCGATCAAGTCATCGACTCCACGAACGGCTGCGACTTGTTGTCTTTCCTGGACGCCTACTCTGGCTACCACCAGATCAAACTGGACCCAGAAGACCGGCTCAAGACCTCCTTCAGCACGCCCTTTGGGGCCTACTGCTACATCACCATGTCCTTCGGCCTGAAGAATGCAGGCGCCACCTTCCAGCGGTGCATGCAGAAGTGCCTCCTACCTCAGATAGGAAGGAACGTCCACGTCTACGTCGACGACATCATTGTCAAAACCAAGAAGCATTTCAGCCTCCTCGACGATCTCCGGGAGACCTTCGTGAACCTGCGTGAGTACAAGATCAAGCTCAACCCAGAGAAGTGTGTCTTCGGCGTCCGAGCCGACCAACTCCTGGGTTTCTTCGTGTCCGCTCATGGCATTCAAGCTAACCCCGAGAAGATCAGCGCGATCGAGCGCATGCCCAAGCCGACCCGGCTCCGTGACGTCTAGAAGTTCACCGGCTGTCTTGCCTCACTCAGCCGGTTCATCAGCCGACTGGAGGAAAAGGCCCTGCCCCTCTACGGGCTCCTTCGCAAGACGGCTCTGGTCGAGCCAGGTCACACCAACAAATCTGGCGTGTACGATTGGCCCGATGAGGTAGACGAGGCCTTCCGCGGTCTCAAGAAGGTTCTTACCTGCGCGCCCATCCTGGCCGCGCCGGCTGAGAAGGAACCACTACTCGCCTACATCATGATGACCAGCCACGTCATCAACATCGTCCTAGTGGTCGAGCGGACGGAGGAGGGCAAGTCCCTAACGGTCCAGCGGCCCGTCTACTACCTCAGCGAGGTCCTCTCCGCGTCCAAGCAGAACTACCTGCACTATCAAAAGATGTGCTACGGCATATATTTCACCGCCAAGAAGGTCAAGCAATACTTCCAGGAGCATACAATTACCATGGTGACCACAGCCCTGCTCGGCAAAATCATGAGCGGCCGGGATTCAACCGGCCAGATCGCCAAATGGGTCATCGCCCTCGCCAATCATGAGATCTAATACAAGCCAAGAACCGCCATCAAGTCACAGGCGTTGGCTGCCTTCCTCGTCGACTGGGCGGAGACGGAGTTCGGGCCGCCTCCCCTAGACTTCACGCATTGGCGCATACATTTTGACGGCTCGAAAATGAGGACCGGCCTGGGTGTCGGCATAGTCCTCTCCTTCCCGAAAGGTTACCAGCTCAAGTACGTCCTCTAGATCCACTTCGCCACCTCCAACAACGTGGCCGAGTACGAGGCCATCGTCCATGGCCTCCGGCTTGCCAAGGAGATCGGCATCAGGCGCATCCTGTGCTTCGGCGACTCCGACCTCGTGGTGTAGCAAGTCTCTGGCGGATGGGACGTCAGGGACGCCAAGATGGGCAACTACCGCTTCCTCGTACAACAGCTCACCGGATCCTTCGAGGGCCGTGAGTTTCATCATGTCCCACGGGCGGACAACGAGGCGGCCGACGCGCTGGCAAAAATCAGCTCCACTCGGTAGGCCATCCAAGCCGGTGTCTCCTTCGAGTGGCTCCTCAAGCCATCGATCAAGCCTTCCACAGAATCAGAGTCAACCTTCATGCCGACAGATGCTGTCGGCCCATCGACGGCTCTGGCTATACCTTCGGCATCTTCATCGCCGGCTCCCGCAACCTTGGCCGCCCTGCCGGCACCAGTTGAGCCGTTCGCGTCCGAGGCGGCCGGCTCCAACGATGCGGCCGTGATGATGACAATAGACCAGCCGGCCTCGGGGGCTGGCGAGCCGGTCTCGGGGGCTGATCATCCAGTCCCGGGGGATCCTGAGCCGCCCCCATCTCGGCCCCCTCATGGGTCCAACCTATCCTGGCGTTCCTTCTACAAGGCGAGCTCCCCCTGGACTAGGCCTTGGCAAGGCAAATCCAACGTCGGGCCCTGGCGTACAACATCATCAACAACGAGCTCGTGCATCGCAGCACCACCGGCGTCTTCCAGCGATGCGTCGAGCCAGAAAAAAAGGGCCTAGAGATCCTCGTCGACATCCACCAGGGTGAGTGCGGGCATCATGCCGCCTCTAGGACCCTGGTGGCCAAGGCCTTCCGCCATAGTTTCTTTTGGCCCACTGCTCTCGAGACGGCCAAGAAGTTGGTCGACGAGTGCGAGGGCTACCAACGCTTCAGCATGCAAAGCCACTGCCAGCTTCAGCCCTCCAAACCATCTCCCTCTCGTGGCCTTTTGCTGTCTGGGGGCTGGACATGGTGGGCCCCTTCAAGACCGCACGAGGCGGCATGACGCACTTGTTGGAGGCTATCGACAAATTCACCAAGTGGATCGAGGCACGATAGATCAAGAAGCTGGATGGCCCCATGGCCGTCCGGTTCATCGATGACATCACGGTTCGCTACGGCATCCCCCACAGGATCATCACCGACAACGACACTAACTTCGCCAAGGGCGCACTCGCGCATTTCTGCTCCAAGCAAGGAATTCGGCTCGACCTGGCCTCTGTCGCTCATCCACAGTCAAACGGCCAGGTCGAGAGGGCAAACAGCTTCATCCTATCCGGCATCAAGCCCCAGCTCGTGACGCCGCTGGCAAGGTTGGTCGGCTGCTGGATCGATGAGCTGTCAGCCGTCCTTTGGAGTCTCAGGACCACCCCCAACCGATCAACCGGCTACACTCCCTTCTTCCTTCTGTATGGGTCCGAGGCGATCATCCCCACCGACATTGAGTTCGACTCGTCTCGGGTCACCCTATACACGGAGAGGGACGCAAAGGAGGCAAGAGAAGATGGCGTCGACCTACTCGAGGAAGCTCGCGAACTGGCCTTGTGCTGGATGGTAATCTACCAGCAGAAGCTCCGTCACTACCACAACAAGCGGATCCGGCCACTCTCCTTTCGCGAAGGGAACCTGGTCCTCACGCGTATCCAGCGGACAGCCGGACAACACAAGCTGTCCTCCCCATAGGAGGGCCCGTTCATCATCAGCAAGGTGCTGCACAACAATGTGTACTACCTAATAGACACCCAGAAGCCGCAGAAGCGCAAAAGAGATGCCTCCGGCGAGGAGACGGAGCACCCAAGGAACGCGGTGCTCCTCCGTCCGTTTTACTGCTGAAAAGACCAATGTATGTATGTATGTATCCCTACCCTTTTGGGCTTATGAATGCAATGGGTGCCCCAGGCCGGCTCTTGGGGCACACCCTATTTCGCTTCCCTCAAAGGTTTCCTCGCTCACCGGCTCTCGGGCCCGGGGGCTCGCGGGCTGGTCCTAGGTCACTTCTCAAAAATTGGCTAAGTAGTGTGAGCCGGGCAAACCCTCCCACCCCTCCCAGCTACAGATCCGGCTCCCGGCTGTCCTACTGACGGGGCCCCGAGGCGGCAAAGCTTAGCTCACGCGAAAGATCAATCGAACGGAGACACCGGCTAGGCCTAGCCGGACCACCGCCTCGCCTCTGGCAATCTACTTATCCCGAAAGGCTCTCGCGGTTTCTAAGTTCCGAACCGGCTCCCTCGAGGCGGACACCCCGAGCCAGCTACAGACCGGCTCCCGGCTGTCGAGTTGGCGGGGCCGAAACCAAAGGGGAAAGGGGGGATTCAAAAGAACCAAGAGAGCGAAAAAGGATAAGGACAAGCTGACACAAGCATTAAGGCAAACACACTAAGTATTCACAGTACAAATATTAAGACAAAGGTGGCCCACATCCAGCACGGTTCATTACACAACACCCCCAGTGGGTGGACTCAAGCATAACTTGCAGGAAAGAAAAAGAAAGATAAAGATGCCCGGGGGCTCAGGCCACCGGCACGTCGCCAGCGGGCGTGCCTCCAGCCGGCGCATCGCTGGGCGGCTCGACTCTCGCCTTAGAGGTGGTTGCAGCCTTCGGGTTGGCCTCCTTGGCCTTCAAAGCGGCCTCCACGGTTCCGGTCGTTTTGCCGCTCGAGTCGGTGCTTTCGTCGCCAACCTCCTCGTCTGCTGGGCCTTGGGGGATGCCAAAGGAGTCTTCAGGCACCGGCTCGCCGTCCCCGCCAAGGGCCGGCAGGAACTCGTCCGCGTCGACGTACAACGCGAGTTCGTTGGCCCAGTGGACAAGGGCCGGCTCATGGGCCTCCTTCTCCTCGGCCGGCTCGTCCCGCATGGTGGCCAGCCGGCCCAAGTCCACTCCGCGATACCACGCCGTGACAAACCGGAGCGCCATCTGCGCGTCGGCCCGGGCTGCTGACGCCTTTCAGGCCTCAAGCCGGGCCACGACCTGCTCTAGCCACAAGGCCACGCGGTTCGCCGGAGCTCCCCCACGGCCCGTCCACAGAGCGGCGATGATCTCTTTTCCGGCTGTCTTCAGCCGCTCCACCCTCCGCTCGAGGTGGATCATCCGGTTTTCAATGGCGAGCCCAAGCTCGTCCACATCCCACGCGACATCCTCCTCGATGGAGCGCCTGCACTCCCGAAGGTACTCCTGGTGCTCCTCGATGGCGCGCTCAGCGCGGCGCTGAGTTTTCAAGAAGTGCTCTGAGAGAAAGGGAGAAGAAGAGGAAAGAAGGGCAAATCAAACACAAGAACTAGCAAAGGAAAAAGCAACCGACTGGAGAAGGGAAAACTGGGCACTTACCTTCAATGGCGTCGTCCACCCCGATGGCAAAGTTGAGCGACGCTTTCCGCTCCGATGCCAGCGCCGCCTTCGATGCGGCGAGGCAACCCTTGACCTTCTCGAGCGACCTCTCGAGGCGGGTCACCTCGTCTTGGAGGGCGGTGGTCCTCCGAGCGGCGTCAGCAGCCTCGTTGACGGTCGTCTCCTTGGCCGCCACCTCCTTTGCCACGACAGCTTTGAAGCGGTCCTGGGATTCCTCCCCGTCAGCCAGCAGCGCGGCTAGCCAATCTTTCTCCCGCGTGGCCGCCTGGACGTCTTGCGCCAGTCGGTCCCGCTCGGAGACGAGCCGGGTCTTCTCGTCCCGGAGGGCGGTCAGATCACCTGCAATACAAGGCAGCCGTCAGCCGGCTCTCGGGGGCTACATACCCCTCCCACAAACTCAACTTAACCTGCACACGCGCCAGCTCCTCCTCCAGGCGGTAGAAGCCGTGTTTGCCGTAGTCGTGGATGGCGACCGCCTCCTCGAACAGCCTCTGCCGCAAGGAGTTCCCCTCCTATCACGCAGAGCCAAAAATCAAGACATGATCAAAGAGATCCGGCCCGGCTGCCCGTCAGCCGGTCAGCCAGCCCGCATCTCGGGGGCTACACCCAGTGGGTGCGCTTGCACGCCCCCACTATAAATTCTAAGACAAAGGCAACCATGCTTACCTCCGCACGCTGCAGGGTGGCATCTGCCACCTTTGCGAATCGAGCCAGCTCGTGCCGCACCGGTCCAACACGCTCCCTAGCTCCCCGAAGGAGGGGACCGGGCCGCCCGCCGGGGGAGCCGGTAGGGCCGGCACGCGCGCCAACGCCTCCTAGTCTCAGAGCACCTCCTGCATGGTCTGCAGGGTCCTCCAGGCCCGGTCGCCATTGCCGCCCGGGCTTGCCACGGTACCGGCCGTCGAGGGTGAGTCACCTCCCACCGGCCCTTCACGCGACGCCATCGCCGCCTCCACCTCCTGCCGCTCCGGTGCGACAATCGCGACGGATGGCGCCTCCACCTCCATGGCCGCCACCTGTGGCGTCGCGTCTAATGCTGCCTCCAGGGCCTCCGGCACGTCAACCCGGGCCGGCTCGGCCGCGGGCGGGGTCACGTCCGGCACCTCCGGCCGGGTCGCCTCGGGGGCCGGCTCCGCTGCTGCCGCCCTCGCTTGGGTCGCCTCCTCCGCGGATGGAGGCACAGGCGGCTCCATGGCTGCGCCCCGCAGCTCGCTCGATAGGCGGGTCAATTCCGCCGCTGATTACGAAGCCCGCGCGGGATCCGTGGACCTCCTTCGTCGCCCGCCTCTCGAAGTCCCGAAATGCGAGGCCTCGCCTCGCGTTTCGGACTTTGAGGCTCACAGCTCCGCGAGCCTCCTCTTCTCCTCCTGTTGGGTGGCCGCGTGCTCGCGGGCCAGCCGGCTGGCGTCATCCGCCAGGTCCCCCGTCGGCTCCCCCTCTTGAAGCTCGATGGGGTCCCTGCAGCGCCCAAAGGCCGATCACTCACTGTCTTGCGACCCGGAAGAAAACACACGCAAGACACAAAAAAGAGACTTACCCGATGACGAGGGGCAAGACCCGCTTGGCGCGCGCCGGTGGCTTCCATGCATCCACCTTCACCCGCTTTAGGACTGGTGGCGGGGCCGCCGGCCCCTCCTGAGCCGGCCTCTTCGCCCGGCCGGCAGCTCTGGCCGCCGGGGTTTGAGCCAGCCGTTCCTTGCTCCTGTAGGACCGAAAGTATGTCTAGAGGGGGGGTGATTAGACTACTTGACAAAATAAAAGTTTTGCCTATACCATTTTTTAGGGCTAACAGTTTTTAGCATTTCATGGCAAGTCAAGTACACCCTATACATGCAAGTCTAAGAGTATATAGCAACGGAAAGTAACAACAAGCATGTACAGAAGGGATAGGGTAGGAAGATCAAACACAGTTGTAGCCACGATGATTTTTCCCGTGGTTCTGATTGGTGGCGCTATCGTACATCCATGTTTATGGAGTCTTTAACCCACGAAGGGTAACGGTCACGAGAGTCTATGGAGGGCTCCACCCAAAAGGGTCCACGAAGTAGCAACCTTGACTATTCCATAACGGCTTCCGTCCACGAAGGACTAGCCTCACTATGGGTAGATCTTCACGAAGTAGGCAATCTCCTTGCCCTTACAAACTTCTTGGTTCACTCCACAACACGAAGTAGGAGGCTCCCAAGCGACACCTAACCAATCTAGGAGGCACCACCCTCCAAAAGGTAATAGGCTCGGTAATGACGATGAACTCCTTGATCTTGTGCTTCAAGATGATAGACTCCTCAGCACCCAATCACTCTCTCACAGATTTGGCATGGTGGAAGAGATGGGATTGGTGGAAAGCTACTTGGGGAGGCTAGAGATCAAGATCCATATGATTGGAGTGGAAGATCTTGACCTCAACACAAGGGTAGGTGGTTCTCTCTTAGAAAATCTGATAGGATAGGTATGGAATAGTTCTGAGTGCTTCTCTTTCGAGTATGTGGTGGTGAAGGGGTATACATAGGCATCCCCAAAAATCCAACCGTTACACACAAAATGACCAACTTGGTGACACTGATGTGTTAAACTCGGTGGTACCGAAGTGACCAAAAGGTGGAAACTTTTGAATCTGGGTGAGACCGATATAGGAAACTCGGTTGCACCGATAAGGTGACCAACGGTCAGATTTCCAATCTCGGTGACGCTGATCCAACATTCTCGGTGGGACCGAAAATGTGAATTTGTGTAACAGAAAGTTGGCAACCTAAACTCGATGGCAACGGTATGGAATCGGTTGCACCAAAGTGGCTAGGGTTTGGCTGAGTCTGTCTAGGTTCTGTAATTGGTGGCACCGGTATTGGAAAGTTGGTTGCACCAATTTTGATTGTTAGGTATAGAACAATACTTTGGTGGGAGAGTATGTGGATATTTTTGGCGACTATCACTTGTGCATGTTTGAGCATATTGTTCACCAACAAAACATTACCCCCTTTTAATAGTATTGGATTTCCTATAGACTCAAAGTGATTTCTCACAAATATAAAATGTAGAGTCCTCTTGCTTGAAGCTTGGCCAATCTATTTACTTGCATCTTGGGGTATGTCCACAATCTCCTTTTCCCAATCCCATCATTGAACATTTCCTGAAATATACTTGGTGGAAACATTAGTTCAATGACTTATATGTTTTTATTAATTACCAAAACCACCAAGGGAGCAAATATGCTTTCAGCTCCGCCGACCCTGACGCGCGGAGGGAGGAGGCTTGTTCAAAATCATTAAGTCATCATCATCGTCATCATCATCATCGTCATCCGTCCAGTCCCTGATCGTGGGGGCAACAGGGAACTCACCCGCTCCACTAGGCTCCCCGACTACGCTAGATCCTCCGGCTCCGTTGGGGTCGCCGGCTCGCGGGTCTACCGGGTCGTCGACTCCTCCCGAGGAGTCCACCCCCTCCTCAGGCGGGCCTCCACGCTCGTAGTCTTCGGAGTCAGAGTTTTCGCGCTCCGCCTCGAAGATATGGGGGTGCAGGCCGTCCGACGTGTTCTGTCGCACCAACAGCTGTGGTTAGCATGGCAAAGTGAGGTTCACAGCTGGCTGTCGTCTGGAAAGAATCAAATGAAGAAAAGTCGTCTCGTCAAAAGACTTACCAGGGGGCGGTTGATGCGGTCGTACGGCTCCATGCCGAACGACCACGACTCGGGCTTCAGCTTGAACGTCATGAGGGTGTTCACCCGCTTCGCCACCTGAGCTGGCGCCAGGTCGACGGTGGACAGCCAGCAGGGGTCGCCGCGGCTGGACATGTCGCAGATCCGGTGTGGCCTTGGCTGGAGAGGCAGCACCTGACGCGAGATGAAAGCCGCCACCAGATCGGTAGCGACCAACCCCTCGGAGCTCTTCAGCTGCACGAGCCAGCCGAGCTCCGCCAGGGCTACGCCGCGCGGGGCGGCCCCCAGCCAGTTCACCTGGGTGGACTACGGATCGACGAACGGCGGTAGCCAGATGAAGTCCAATTTCCGATCGGCGTTCTTCACGTAGAAGAACGTTCGGTGCCACCCCTTGATGGAATCAATGAGACAAATATGTAGGAAGCATGCAGTGCCGTGGCAACACACCACCGTGCCCCCACAGGCACTGCTCTCTAGTGGCTTGAGATAGAAGAGGGTGTTGAAGAAGTCGAGGAAAGGAAGGATCCCGAGATATCCCTCGCAAGCGTCACGAAGCCAGCGATGCGGCTGGAGGTCGAAGGTGTCGAGGAGCAGGCGGAAGAAGTGGCTCACCGGGAGCCCGAAGCCACGGGAGAAGGGCCAGAGGAACACGACATGTTCCCTCGGCTACGGCACCGACGCCACCTCGTCGCCCGGCGCGCATGCGAACACCCGCTCCGCCGGCGGCAGCATACGTGCGCGGCGAAGCTCCGCAATGTCTGCTTCGACGATGGAGCCAGCCTAGCTCCCTCCGCGCCCGTCGGCCATTACGGCGGCTGGGCGGCGTGCAGGCATGGTTGCGGGTTCGAGGGCGGTGTTGCGTGAGGGAAGCGAGCAGGACGAAGAAGGCAAGAAGGCGAGGCAGTAGGGGGCGAGCGGGATGCGGGTATCTCCGCCCCTGCCCTTCCTTCCCTTTTATAGGGGAGACCACAACTGGGGGACGTGGGATTAATTGCGCTCACTCCCCCAGAAACTGCGCACGCGTGCGGGTGGCCCTCGACCGTAACGGCCACTTTGGGGCGCAGAGGATCCCGGTCTGCGCCCCGAGGCCTACTGGGCTATGCGTGGGGCCTAGCATGCTAGGCCCAAGCCGATGCCCCGTCTCCCTGCGTGCGCGGGGCCCACCACATCATTACTCGTCGTGTGGCGCGCGGCGGGCCGGCTCGGGTCCCGGGCGATGCGCCGGTACCCGAGGCGTCGGGTCCAACGGCCGACCCGGCTGCCCCTTGAGCTTCACATCGGAGACGGGTACCACTGGGGGGAAGCCACCGGCTCCCTCCGTCTGTCGGACGTGGACCCCCGCCGGCTTCGGGGACTACTGACGGGGTTATTACCCCTAGGTAGGCCAAAGCAACATGGTTCTCCCCCTTCCGCTTTGAAGGAAAACTACGCGGCCGGCTGCCCATGGCTGGCTGGAGGACGGCCGGCTCGAGATACCATTGGCTGGCGACACGGACGGCTGGTCGTGCAGCCGGTTCGACCCCCGGCCGGCTACGCGTGGCCGGGGTGCCTTCCGGGCCGCCTCCTCCGTTGACCCCAGGGCGGACGTGCGACGTCCCATCCCTCTGCGCGTAGGTACGACAACACGACATGACCGCCGCGACGGGCGGTCCTGTGGCCATAGTGGCCGCTGACGCACGGTAGCGCATGGCTACAGTCCTGCCGTCCAGGCCGGTGACCTTGGCGAGCGCGACTAGGTGGGGAAACAATGCCGGCACACCCTCGCCCACTCGATTACCTGCCCCGGCGTGGCTATAGTGCAGCCGGCCATACCAGAGACTTCGGCCGGCTGGTGCTAGACTATGCCTCCCGGGCGACCCGTGCCGCGACAGGTGGGCGAGTGCCAATCGCAGAACCGGCTGGCGGGCCCTAGCGGGAGACGGGACCGCTCACCCGGTGGACCCCACAAATGACGAGACGACACGAAGGGCGGGACACCCTGGTCAGCCGGAGAGACTGCCAGCCGGGTCCCCCCACTCCTGTACTTTAGAACATATTATAGAGTCGAGGGGTTGACATATGAAAACCCCCGAGCCCCCCATGCAACGGGAACGGACGATCATTCGCACACACCCACATAGAGCTTTCCTCTCATATCCTCTCTAGCACCGGAGGAAGACGAGCCGGCTGCTCCTTCTTCCTCCTCTAGACACAACTCTAGGAGCATCCTTCTAAACACCACTATCCATCCAACTAGAGCAAGTAGGACTAGGGGTATTACCTCCCACGGAGGGCCCTGAACCTGGGTACATCGTGTGTCACCACCGCTTGTGCCCAATCCCGCTCGCGTAGCCGATCGGCGTCCTCCAGCCCCAACCACATAAGCCTACCCATGACATCTATCGTCAGAAAAAGACGACACAAAATCAAACGATAACCTCCCGAGGACCATCACTCCCGAGGACTAGCTCTGGCGCCGCCTGCGCTCAGTCAGAGTCCTCCTCCGCCTTGACATAGGTGCAGCAGTGGGGCAGCTTGGTGTCATCCTGGTTAGGATATGACACTGTGGCGGCTCCTCACCCTCCCTGGTCTGGGCGCGGCGGCGTGGCGGCTTGTCATAGTCATCATTGCTCGATCTTCCCTTGGAGGAGGTGTCATCGCTGCAACCGTCGCCAAGGGCAAGTTTACCACCAAGGGTGGTGCCGTCACATCGCCCGTCTCCGTCGGGAAGGCGGTTGATACGTCTCCAATGTATCTATAATTTTTGCTTGTTCCATGCTGTTATATTATCAATCTGGGATGTTTTACAATAAATTTATACTAAATTTATCATTTTTTGGACTAACCTATTGAGATAGTTCGAAAGTGTCAGTTGTTGTTTTTGCTTGCTTTTTACTTCATAGAAAATCAGTACCAAAAGGAGCCCAAATGCTGCAGGGATTTTTGTGGATTTTTATGGACCAGAAGGAAGCAGATGGGCCAAACCACACCAGAAGAGGGGGCCCAGGGTGGCCACCCTCCACCAGGGCACGCCAGAGGCCCCTGGTACGGCCTGGTAGAGGGTGGGCACCCCCTCAACCAACTATCGATCCTATAAATTCGTAGAAAATCCAAAAACCCTAGGGGAGTTGACGAAACACAATTCCAGCCGCCTCAAGTTCCAGAACCTCGAGATCCAATCTAACACCATCATGGAGGGGTTCATCTTCCTCATAGGTGCCTCTCAGATGACGCGTCAGTAGTCCACCATAGACCTACGGGTCCGTAGGAACTAGCTAGATGGCTTCCTCTCTCTCTCTATGTTTCTCAATAGAATTGTCTCTTGGAGATCTACTTGTTGTAATGACTTTTGTGGTGTGTTTGTTCAGATCTGTTGAATTTTGAGTTCATGATCGGTTTCTATCCAAGAATATGATTCGAGTCTTCTTTGATCTCTTATTTGCATGACTACTTATAGACTCGTATTTCTTCTTCAAATATTTGGTTTAGTTAGGCCAACTAGATCGATTTTGCTTGCCATGGGAAGAGGTGCTTTGTGATGGGTTCGATCTTGTGGTGTTCTTTCCCACTGACAAAAGGGGTAGCAAGACACACACGTATCGTTGCCATTAAGGATAACAACATGGGGTCTATTCCTACATGAATAGATCTTGTCTACATCATGTCACCGTTCTTATTGCATTACTCCATTTTTCCATGAACAATACACTAGATGCATGCTGGATAGCGGTCGATGTGTGGAATAATAGAACTAGATGTAGAATCGTTTCGGTCTACTTATCTTGGACGTGATGCCTATATAATGATCATTTCCTGGATATCGTCATGATTATTTGATCTTTTATCAATTGCCCAACAGTAATTTGTTCACCCACCATGTGCTATACTCATGAGAGAAGCCACTAGTGAAACCTACGACCCCCGGGTCTACTTTTCCAATATATTGCTTTCCGATCTACTATTTGCATCTTTTTTAGATCTATTAATCCAAAAAACCCAAAAAATACCTTGCTGCACTTTTATTGATTTATTTTACTTTGTGTTCTTGCGAGATCTATTTGCCAAAACTATCATTACCTAATCTATCTTATTACCGTAGAGAGTGTGACAACCTCTCTTTCGTGTCGGATTGCAAGTATTTGTTGTTTGTGTGCAGGTCTATTTATGTGGGTGCATGATCTTCCTCTATGGATTTATACCTTGGTTTCATAATTAAGGGAAATACTTACCTCGATGTGCTGCATCATCCCTTCCTCTTTGGGGAACTACCGACGTAGTCTCAAGCCACGTGAAAGGAATTCCTCGCGTCGTTGACGGGTACGAAGCAATCTCATCTACCAAGTTCTTAATCACAAATCTCATCTCCTTGCAATTTAAATTATTTTCCATTTGTCTCTCATTTTCCTCTCCCCCACTTCATAAATTTTCCATTTTATTCGCCCTCTCTTTTTCGTTTGCCTTTTTCTCGTTAGGTCTCTTGTTTGCGTAGTTACGATGACTCAAGAGAACACCAAGTTGTGTGATATTTCCAATACCAATAATAATGATTTTATTAATGCCACTTTGTTGAATCTTGTCACTAGTGCGGAGTCTTGTGATATTAATGCCACTTTGTTGAATCTTGTCATGAAAGATCAATTTTCCGGTACTACTAATGAGGATGCCACGTCCCATCTAAACACTTTCGTGGAATTATGTGATATGCAAAAGAAAAAAAGATGTGGAAAATGATATTGTTAAGTCAAAATCGTTTCCTTTCTCTTTACGAAATTGTGAAAAAAATTGGTTTTCTTCTTTTCCTCGCAATAGTATTGATTCTTGGGATAAGTGCAAAGACGCTTTTATTACTAAGTATTTTCCGCCCGCGAAAATTATTTCCCTTAGAACTCAAATCATGAATTTTCAGTAACTTGAGCATGAACATGTTGCACAATCTTGGAAAATAATGAAGTTTATGCTAGTTGCTCCTTGGTTTATTGTACTTATCTTTTGCAATATATGATAAATTCACCCCATGCTTATGAACAAAACAAAGCTTTTACTAAACATATCGTTGATGCCATGATGAAATCCTTAGAAGAAAAGTTGGAATTAGAGATTTCAATTCCTAGAAAATTGCATGATGAGTGGGAACCCACCATTAAAGTAAAGATTAAAAATTAAATTATTTGCTTTTTGTTATTAAGGTGCTAGTGTTTCCAAAATTCGGAAATCTTTATGTGATGTGCTTGGTCTTACCAATATTAAAGAATGTTCTCTTAATTTGCACTTGGCGGATTCCACTATTAAAAAGCCTTTGGGAAGAATTAATAATGTTATTATTCCTGCAAATATGAATTATGTTCCAATTTATTTTTTCGTTCTTGATATTGATTGCAATCCATCTTGCCCTATCATACTTGGTAGACCGTTTTTACGCAATATAGGTGTCGTGATTGATATGAAAGAAAGCAATATTAACTTTCAACTCCCCCTTAGAAAGTTCATGGAACACTTACCTAGAATAAGAATTAATCCACCATATGAATCAATCATGGGGGCCTTCTATGGAGTGCAAACTAAGGATGACAACAATTGAATCTATGCGTTATGCCAAGCTAGGGGCGTAAAACGATAGCGCTTGTTGGGAGGCGACCCAATGAATACATTATTATTATCTTCTGCTTTCAGTTTTTGAGTGTTTTGCACAATTATGATTCTGTTATGATTGTTTTTATGTTTTATCTAGTGTTTGTGCCAAGTCATGCCTTTAGGATGATCAATGAGATGAGTAGAAACAATGCTGAATCTGAAACAGAAACTTTGTTCCCAGTGCACAAATTTTTGTTTTTTACTGGAATGTGATATTGAGCTGAAATTTTAACATAGTATTTCTATGTGAATTATTTACGCTCTCCTCAGTGCTTTGAATTTTTAGAGTTCTATAATTATGGGTAGAGTACAGATTACTTCAGACTGTCCTGTCTGAAAGAGATTCCGTTTTTGTTGCATTGTGTGCTTGTTTTGATGAATCTATGGCTTGTATCGGGGGGTATAAGTCATGGTAAAGTTTTAATACAGTAGGTATAATGCAATATTAAAATATTAATGGGTTTACAACAGTACCTAAAGTGGTAATTTGCTTTATTATACTAACGGATCTAACGAGAATTTTGTCAAGTTTTGTGTGATTGAAGATTTCAAGTTTAGGGTGAGATCATGATGGATGAAGGAATAAGGAGTTAGAAGAGTCAAAGATTGGGGATGATACATCACCCCAAGGTAATTTCCAAAGAGTATCAAGCAACTAAGCTTGGCAATGCTCCGAGTGGCATCCCCTCTTTCTCCTAACAACCATCGGCATACTACTTGGAACTATATTTTTATTCGTCACATATCATGAGTTTTGCTTCGAGCGTCTTGTACCTTTGATTTGTTAGCTTTTATCCTTGCTGAACACACCTATTTTAGATAGCCAAAATTCTTCTTTTATTTTTAGAATTACTCTTTATGCTTCACTTAAAACTATTAAGCAAAGGAATTGCTCTAGTGCTTCACTTATATCTTTTTGAGCACGACGTGCTTTATATGTTTGAAGAAATGATCTCATGCTTCACTTATATTAATTTTAGAGTTATTAATTTTGAGGAAATCCTCTCATGCTTCACTTATACTATTTTTAGATATGAAACTTGTATGCTCATGTTCTTCACTCATATCCATGTGAGCTTATCAAAAGCAATTGCAACACATGAAACTAGTCCCAAAGTGATAGATATTAAAGAGGGGTATAATAAAAAATTCATGAAGATCATTGGATAAATTAAAATCGATTCTCTATAATAGTTTTGAGACATGACAATAGTGATATGTGAGTCATGTTATTAAGTAATGATGCTTAGTAAGAATATTGGTGTTAAGGTTTGTGGTTCCCTATGCAAGCACGAAAGTCAATAGTTATGCTACGAAAATACATCCTACTTATGGTGCATTTTCGGTTTTAGTTACACTTAATGCTCGCTTATGTGATTTTTCGTTTCTTGTTTGTATGCTTCTCAATATCTTGCTGGCCTTAATTTGTACTAAGTAAAAATACTGTTTGTGCATCCAAAATCCTTAAACCAAGTTTTGCCATATGAGTCCACCATACCTACCTATATACGGTATTTCCATATTGTTCCAAGAAAATTTCATGTGCCATCTCTAAAACTTTCAAAAAAAACTTTCCTTTTTGTGTGCTCATACCACTCACGAAATGGTAGGGGGTTATCGATATTTTTTCATGCTAGATGTGTTATTCTCAAGATGAGTATTTATTCACTTGTCATTGCACGAGAGTATGGAGGTAATAGGGATGCCGAGTCCCATATTGAAAGGAAAAAATATTTACTTTAAGTTGTCAAATAATAAATTCCTTGGAAAGTATTGGTATGGAAGGCAACCGTAGATTCGGCTAGCCATGGAAAGTGTAAGTATTGTGGAAAAAGAAATAAACTTTATTTTATGTTTGGGAACCGCCTATGATGCATCTAGTGTGGAAAGATATTGAAATCTCTCAGTCGTTTTCATTGACAGGAAAGGCATGCCATTCAAAATATTTTTCTCTATCAATGTAAACACTTGAGCTCTGGCACCTCTACAAATCCCTACTTCCCTTTATGAGGGCCTATCCATTTACTTTATGCAATTTTTATTTTTCAATTTAAGTCTCCATCTTCTCTTATAAAGCACCAACTAGGGGGCACTATGATCGTACTTGAGCATTAGGTATAGATAATATTGGAGTGTGTATTATAAATGGATCAATGATTGAGCATTATGGGCTAGGGATAACTTGCTTTAGCGTTGATATTTTGAAAGACATGGGTGCTTGTTGATATGCTTGAGTGTTAAAGTTTTCATGTCAATACTAGACTATTGCTTTGAACCATATGAAAAGTCCAAATGTCCATGATATAATGAAAAGAAACGTGACGAACATGATAGGAAGCATTCCACATCAAAAATTCTGTTTTTATCATTTACCTACTCGAGGACGAGTAGGAATATGTGACGAAGATGATAGGCAGCATTCCAATGTATCTATAATTTTTGCTTGTTCCATGTTGTTATATTATCAATCTTGGATGTTTTGCAATCATTTTATAGCAACTTTATATCATTTTTTGGGACTAACCTATTGACATAGTGCCAAAGTGCCAGTTGCTGTTTTTGCTTGTTTTTTACTTCGCAGAAAGTCAGTACCAAACGGAGCCCAAATATTGCGGTCTTTATGGCCCAGAAGGAAGCAGATGGGCCAAACAACACCAGAAGATGGGCCAAACAACACCAGAAGATGGGCCCCAGGGTGTCCACCCTCCACCAGGGCGTGGCCTGGTAGAGGGTGGGCACCTTGGGCACCTCCTCAACTGACTATCGAGCCTATAAAGTCCCAGAAAATCCAAAAAACCCTAGGAGAGTCAACGAAACACAATTCCAGTCCTTGCAAGTTCCAGAACCTCGAGATCCAATCTAACACCATCACGGAGGGGTTCATCTTCCTCATAGGTGCCTTTCCGATGATGCGTGAGTAGTTCACCATTGACCTACAGGTCCGTAGGCAGTAGCTCGATGGCTTCCTCTCTCTCTCTCTCTATGTTTCTCAATAGAATGGTCTCTTGGAGATCTACTTGATGTAATGACTTTTGTGGTGTGTTTGTTCAGATCTGTTGAATTTTGAGTTCATGATCGGTTTCTATCCAAGAATATGATTCGAGTCTTCTTTGATCTCTTATTTGCATGACTACTTATAGCCTCGCATTTCTTCTTCGAATCTTTGGTTTAGTTAGCCCAAGTAGTTCGATTTTTCTTGCCATGGGAAGAGGTGTTTTGTGATTGGTTCGATCTTGCAGTGTTCTTTCCCAGTGACAGAAGGGGCAGCAAGACACGCATGTATCATTGCCATTAAGGATAACAAGATGGGTCTATTCCTACATGAATAGATCTTGTCTGCATCATGTCACCATTCTTATTGCATTACTCTGTTTTCCCATGAACTTAACACACTAGATTCATGATGGATAGCGGTTGATGTGTGGAGTAAAAGAAGTAGATACAGAATCGTTTCGGTCTACTTATCTTGGACGTGATGCCTATATAATGATCATTTCCTAGATATCGTCATGACTAATTTATCTTCTATCAATTGCCAAACAGTAATTTGTTCACCCACTATGTGCTATACTCATGAGAGAAGCCACTAGTGAAACTTACGGCCCATGGGTCTACTTTTCCAATATATTGATTTCCGATCTACTATTTGGATCTTTTGTTTTCAGATCTATTAATCAAAAAAATCAAAAATACCTTGCATTACTTTTTGTTTACTTATTTTACTTTGTATTCTTGCGAGATATATTTGCCAAAACTGTCAGTACCTAATCTATCTTATTATCGTAGAGAGCGTGACAACCTCTCTTTCGTGTCGGGTTGCAAGTATTTGTTGTTTGTGTGCAGGTGTTGTTTGCATGGGTGTGTGATCTTCGTCTATAGATTGATGCCTAGTTTCATAACTGAAGGAAATACTTACCGTTGCTATACTACATCATCCCTTCCTCTTTGGGGAACTACTGACTCAGTCTCAGGCCATGTAAGCGGTCAATGTCGCCGTCTTCGCCCTGTGGGCAACACCCCAAGTGCGTGTCATCTTCCTCGAAGATCTTGACAAAGGGCGTTGCTGCCCCGTCATGCTTGAAGTGGAGAGTGCACCTCCCCTCCAGGCCGCGGGCATGGGCAAACACCTGCCACCCACGGGTCAGGAACATGTAGCCCGCGGGGGTGTCCTCGACTTCCACCAACGAAGCCATGCTGCAACAACCGTCGACCTGTAGCCATAGGCTAGCAGGTCCCCCGGCTAGCAGCGCCTCTGCAAATAAGCGCGGGAGTGACAACCAGGTGATCACCGGACTCTCCGTCCACATCACGAACTCCTAGACTGCGTCGGCCGAATGGAGTCGCGGGCGAGGCAGCTGTAGGATCGAAAGTAGTGCTAGAGAGGGGGGTGATTAGACTACTTGACCATATAAAAATCTATTTTTTCCCAATTTTAAGTCTTGGGAGATATTAGCATTCATAGTAAGTCAAGTACACCCTACACATGCATGTCTACGAGTATTGCAGCGGAAAGTAAAGATAAGCATGTAAGTAAAGGAAGGGTAGGAAGATCAAACGCAATTTGAAGACACGATGATTTTTTATCATGGTTCCGATAGGTGGTGCTATCGTACGTCCACATTTATGGAGTATTCAACCCATGGAGGGTAATAGTGGCAAGAGTCCATGGAGGGCTCTACCCACAGAGGGTTCCACGAAGAAGCAAACTTGACTACACCACGATGGCCTACATCCATGGAGGACTAGCCTAACTCGGGGTAGATCTTCATGAAGTAGGTGATCTCCTTGCCCGTACAAACTTCTTGGTTTACTCCACAACACAAACTAGGAGGATCCCAAGCGACACCAAACCAATCGAGGAGGCACCACCTCCAAAAGGTAATAGGATCGATAATGTCGATGAACTCCTTGCTCATGTGCTTCAAGATGATAGATTCAGCATCACACAATCACTCTCTCATAGATTTCTCTATGGTGTAAGAGATTGATTGGGTGGAAAGCAAGTTGGGGAGGCTAGAGATCAAGATTCATATGGTTGGAATGGAGTGGCTTGATCTCAACACATGAGTAGGTGGCTTTCTCTTCGAAAATCTGATAGGATAGGTAGGGATCTGTTTTGGGTGCTTCTGTTGTGAGTAGGTGGTGGTGGAGGGGTATATATAGGCTTCTCCAAAAATCCAACCGTTACACCTAATAAGTCAGACTCGGTCACACTGATGTGTTAATCTCGGTGGTACCGAGTTGCCTCAAAGGTAGCAACTTTTGAATCTCGGTGAGACTGATACATAAAACTCGCTGCACCGATAAGGTGACCAACGGTTAGATTGCCAAACTCGGTGACGCCGATTCAACAAACTTGGTGGGACCAATTTTGTGAATTTGCGTAACACAAAGTTGGCAACCCAAACTCAGTGGCACCAAAATGGAACCGGTTGCACCGAATGGCTAGGGTTTGGTTGAGTATGTCTGAGGCTGAGAATCGGTGGCACCGAGTGGAAAGTGTTGGTTCCACCGATTTTGGATATTTGGCTTTGGACAGACTTTTGTGGAAGAGCTTGTGGGTGTATGTGGTGACTATCACTTGTGAACGTATGAGCATCTTGTTCACCAACGGTACCTTACCCCCTTTTAATAGTTTGGCTTTCCTATGGACTCAAATTGATTTCTCACAAAGTAAAATGTAGAGTCCTCTTGGTGAAGTTTTGCCAAACTATTTCCTTGCATCTTGGTGTATTCCACAATCCTTTTGCCAACCCATCATTGAACTTTTCCTGAAACATGCTTAGTGGAAACATTAGTTCAATGACATATATGTTGTTATTATAATTACCAAAACCACAAAGGGAGCAAATGTGCTTTCAATCTCCCCCTTTTTGGTAATTGATGACAAAATATAGATCAAAGCTTCGACATATGATATAATCGATGAATATAATCGTCGCTTTGAGAGGTATGTGGTAAGAAAGAGCTCCCCCTAAAACTGTGCATTATTTTTAAATTTGCGTTTGAATGCAAATGCACAATTGATTAGGTACATGGGGAACTCCTTCCATGTCACATACAACTTGGTGGTGTGCGAGAGTAATAAGAGTTAACATCATAACACAACACATCAGGCAAAGTGAATGATCATCTCATAACCATCAAAAGGATAGGAAATAGTAGCAACACACATTAAGCGTATGATCAAACACGAGCAAAGGTATAACACATACAAACCAAAAGACCAAATGTTTTTTCAAAACAGCAATAAAAGCCAAACGCCCAAACGTTGTCTCACTCGAAGCCTAAAGATCTATATACAACTTCTCCCCCTTTGGCAACAAGTTACCAAAAAGTTCAAACAGATATAGCTAATCGTCCTTCTGAGGCTGATCTCCTCCGGTGGTCGATGTTGGAGTCGAGAGAACTACGTCGACGAAGACCTATGCTGATGTCCTATACGGAGTCGGTGTAGCAACTGGTGGCACTGGAGGAGCTGATGGAGCTGAAGTTACTGAAGCTAGAACAGAAGATGAAGGTCCCATCTCCGGAGCTGGCACTGTAGGTGTCCTGGCCTGAGTCCTAAACTGGGTAGTCGTCCTGACAAGTGCATAATCCTCATCATCAGAAGAAGAATCACATTCTGAAGAGGTGCGATGGATAGGAGCTTCATCTACTTCCTTCTTGAGCTTGCTAACGGTCTTGGTCAGCCCATCCGCCTTGTCATTTAGAGTCTTCACAAGGCTATCATGTCTATCCAGTATGCTTTTGATGTTCTTCTTCATGTCCATGACTGTAGAGATCAAGAGATCCATCTGCTCGTTCCTAGATCTAGAGACTTGAGTACTAGTGGCTCTAGCTGCCTCTGCCTCTGCCTGAGCTGCAGCTGATGTGGGATGGTCTGAGTCCATCACCACAACGTTGTCCTTGAAGTCTAGCTGTAGGGGCAAGTGGGGTCTGACCAAAGCAATGATGTGTTTCTCAAGGTTGGAGTTGATGAGCATCTGAATGTAGGGTGCATAGCAGCATGAGCGCTTCTGATCAGCAGCAACCCTCTTCACAGTCTCCACTATAAGGTGCATCACTCAGAATCTCTAGTTCCGGTCAATATGAATCAGCAAGTTGATGGAGTAGCCTCGGATCATCTTCCCGTCACCTGACTTGGGCATCAAGGTATGCCTCAATATAGTGTTAATGGTGCGGAGACCTGCCTGGAAGTCATAGATGAATCCTAGCTTGTGAGACTGAAGCTGAGTAACAGGGATGGCGTTGCACATGTCCTTCATGGCATTGTGGCTTGCCTTGGACTCTGAGTATACGCATATATATCCATCCTGTGCCTCGAGGACTCCTAAGATAGCAGCTCATTCATCAACTGTAGACTCATATCTTTCTCCTTCTCTCATCCACACAATCCTACCATCTCCATAGAGGAGACGGTGGAGTAGAATTGCATGATCATCTCGTCATTCCATGCAGTGAATTCTCTGCCAACAAACTGATCAATGCCAATGAAGTGGAAGTTGGCTTGCACACATGGGAAATAGTTTTAATTTTCCTTGATGTACTTCCAATCGACATATCTCATATCGCTCACATCTGGACTCTTATCAATCAAGATTGTCTCATAGAAATCTTGTTGCCCCTTGGTGTAGAATTTGTAGTCCACAGTTGTCTTCCTCCTCTGAGAGTAAGGATCAATAGCTCGCCATTCTCTCAATCCTACATCCTTCTTCTTCTTCATGTCAACAACAATAGGATGGCTGCCATTGTGTTCTGGAAGATGAGGTCTGAGTTTCATGAAAGAAGACATAACATCATCATCACGTTCTCTGAAGGTGGATCCTTTGTTCTTCTCCACAGCTGGAATGTCTCTCGTAGTCCTCTTGGACTTCTCTGCAGCAACTTTATTAGGTGCAGACTTGGTGCTCTTGGAGGGACCTGGCTTTGGCATACATCTGCCAACAACTTCTTCTGCTTCTTCTTGGGAGGGGCCTTGACAACTTGCTCTTCCTCCTCCTCCTCCTTAGCAGTAACACTAGCAGCCTCCTTAGGGTCCTCATACATTGCGATAGGCCGGTCAACAACACGAATGGTCCTCTTCCTGGCCTTCTTCTCTCCTGCTTTCTTAGGCAATGACTTCCTTGGGGGTTCAATGGTTATGGTAGCCCTAGCAGTCTCAGGTGCTCTCATAGTCTCTGGAGGTGCAAATGTCTTGCTGACCACCCTCCTGGAAGAGGTGGCCTCATTGGATGACTTCTTGGCAGTCTTCTCTTGCTTCTTAGGAAGAACATCCTTTGGCACAAAATTTGAATCCTCCTCATCTGAATTCATTCTCTTCCTAGTCCTTGTAGCAGCTTTGGGCAACCCTTGAGAACTAGGGGTGCCTGGAGCTGAAAATGACCTGGACCTAGGGCTAGTGCCTAAACTCATGTCAATTTTCTGCTCCTGCAAGTTCTGGCTGTCCTCAGCATCTGACATATTGACCCTGTGAATAGAGTATAGAAGAGTGTAATTTTGAGCCTTCTCTTGCTTCTTAGGAAGAACATCCTTTGGCACAAAATTTGAATCCTCCTCATCTGAATTCAGTCTCTTCCTGGTCCTTGTAGCAACTTTGGGCAACCCTTGAGAACTAGGGGTGCCTGGATCTGAAAATGAGCTGGACCTAGGGCTAGTGCCTAAACTCATGTCAATTTTCTGCTCCTGCAAGTTCTGGCTGTCCTCAGCATCTGACATATCGACCCTGTGAATAGAGTATAGAAGAGTGTAATAGGATAAGTCATCACAAAATGCAGAGTTTTTGAAAGTTTGAACAAAAGGTTCTCAAGGCTTGCATTCTATCACATGAAAATCGGTACGACCGAAGCAAAACTTTAGGTGCTACCGAGACTGACTTTCTCTTTAACCGAATATGGCACTCCTTTTGGTGAGACCGAAAAGGAGTACTCGGTTTCACCAAGATAGTTCTCAGCACCACAAAGGGCAAATCGGTGACACCGATTTTTTTGCTTCGATTCGATCGAGTTTCATCGGGCGGACGACAAACCCAAGAAAATCAATTGTTCGCTATCTAATGGAAGTTTCTTGTGGACATATCAATCTCAAAAGGTGGCTAGACGATGGAAAAGCCCTAATCCGCAAGAATCAAAGGTTGGAGCACAGAAGGGGGCTGAATCCATACCCTAACTTGACGATGGATCTGCTACGGTGGTGACGATGGAGATGATTTCGTCGACGACGACAATTTCTAGTGGCGGAGGCGCCCGGGGAGGCAAGGCGATGACCAGCGGTCTTCGAAATGGCAACTTAGGATTTTGGGGCGTGATGACCAGGGGGCCTTCCATTTCTCAGCAGCGTAGAACCTGCTCGTCTGCGCCATAGCTGTGAAGGTGGCAGCTTGAAGGAAGGATGCAAGAATATGAAGATGGGTTGGGGGCTTCGCCTCCTTCGCCCATTTATGACCAATCAGAGGCCAGCCGGCGTCCCTCCACATCCTGGGCAATGATGGCCTCGTGGCGCGCGCCAGCCCATGTTGGTCAGGGCAGTTATCGAGGTAACATGGGGAAGTGGAGGCGTCTGCGCCTCATCGTGCGCCACGCGTCGATCCTGACCTACAGGCGGTCAGGGCCCATGGCGCCTGAGTCTCATCCTTGGATTCGCCTCGAAGCCAGCCCGAACACGCCTTGGGCTGGGGGCTTCTACCAGCATTCTGGGACCGAGGGTACCCACACCTGCCTGCGTGCGGCCCTGTGCATGACCCACCTTGAAGACCCGGTATGGCCCAGCAAGAAGCCCGTCAAGTGAAGGCCCTTGTAAGAACCCCTGCCTTGCAAGGAGAACGACATCAAGACCTCTAGAGAAGTGGCATCCCCCAAGGCTGCCTCTTGAGGAGCAAAGATTCCTATGCAGGCACCCGGCCTCCCAAGGCCGAGGTGGCGTTGGCTCTGACATATGAGCGAGGCGGGCGCTAGCAGGTGCAGAGGGAGGACAGTTTCCTCTTCCGTGCGAAGGAGGCAAGGACGTACATAGATTCCCAAGGAGTCCCCAAAGGTTTCCTTCCCAGTGTAACAGGACCGAGGCCACGAGCTTGGCAGGACAAATGTCATCGCCGAGCCCATCACTGCATCACACCCGGAAGCTTTACAGGCGAAGACCACTTTTAGTCAGGATAAGATGTACCTCTTGTCCCCTTTCAAATTTGGCTGTTGTGGGACCCCCTTCCCGCCTGTGCGATAAGGGAAGAGGACTGTTGGCCCCTATAAATAGGGACGAGCTACCACCGTAGAATGGGGGTTGAGATCTAATTCATCACTACCAAGAGACCTCGTGAGGCCACCCAATCATTGTACTAGTTCATCCTTAGCCTCCTTGTGAGGCTAATCCACCACAAAGCAGGAGTAGGGTATTAAACCGCGAGGTGGCCCGAACCTGGGTAAATCACCGGGTCCATCTCCTTCCTCACTCACCCTTACTCGACGCAGCTAGGTCGGAGGGTGACAAGCTTGGGACTTCGAACCGGTTGAGATCTTCGCACATGCCCCGGTGTTCGAACCGGTTGGGTTTTGCAGAGCCCAAATTCCGGAAACTTGGGAACAAGCCCTAACAAAACTAACTCGATTACTTGATGAATATCAACCAACTCCTCACCGACCAGCAAGCCTACGAAGGAATTACTCACTCCCGGTGGGGAACGTCATGGAATTGGCGATGAAGGAGGGTCAGCGGGGCCCTAGACGGACATCAGATCTGGCCTCCCAATGAAGAACGGGAGGTGGCGACGGCTCCGTCTCATGAAACGCGAGAAAACTTTCTCCTTTATTTTTCTCCGCAAATAGGATTTTATAGTGCCGGAATTAGGGTCAGCGAGGCCACGAGGTGGGCACAACCCACCAGGGCGCGTGGGGGGCTGGCGCGCCCCGGTGTCTTGTGCCCAGCCAGGCCCCTCCTCCGATGGTTTTGGCTCCAATATATTTTATTTATTGTAAAATAAATATCCAAAGAGTTTCGTTCGATTCTGTGAACTTTTATTTCTGCATAAAAACAACACCATGGTAGTTCTCCTGAAAAAAGCGTTAGTCGGGGTTAGTTTCATTCAAATCATGGAAATTAGAGTCCAAAACAAGAGCAAAAGTCTTACGAAAAGTAGATACGATGGAGACGTATCACCCGCTGATGAGGACGATGGCTCCAGAGTTCAGGGACGACGTCCATGTGTCCCTTTATGTTGAGATGCTGCCATTTTTGTTTCCCAAATAAAAAATGGCATTCAGTTTTTGACTTCAACTCTTGCCTCTTTCAACGATGTTATTGGATTGGACACCAATTGTACCAAAAGTGTTGTTCTGCCCATCCGCAGCGGTAACATTGATCTTCATGACGTCCTTGATAACCCACAAGTGTATGGGGGCATTTGTAGCCTTTTTTGATAAGAGTGTCAAACCCAATGAGGAGCTAAAGGTAGAACAAATATTCCCTCAAGTTCTATCGACCACCGATACAACTCCATGCACGCTAATGCTTGCTTTACCTAGAACAAGTATGAAACTACTTTGACGGAATAAAACTAGAAGTACTTTGCAAGATAATAAAGAATGTGGAAATAAATGTTAGGTGTTGTTTTAATAAAAGAACAAGAAAATTAAATAGCTTAGTAGAAAGCTTTTTGTGTAATGCAAGAGAAAGAATGTCCCTAGGCAATCGAATATAATATGATAGATACTTGTTATATACAATGAGGGAGAGGCATATGCTAACACACTTTCTGTACTTGTATCATATGCACTTATGATTGGAACTCTAGCAAGCATCCACATCTACCAAAGTTCATTAAGGTAAACCCCAACCATAGCATTAAGTATCAAGTCCCCTTTACTCCCATGCGCAACAACCCACCTACTCGGGTACGTGCTTCTGTACCTCACGCCACCCACCATAGTCAAATCATGAACATATTGCAACACCCTATATCTAGGATACCTCATGTTTGCGAGACATAGAGGGCACCATAGGACAACACCATATCAACATACAACTCATATCAATAACATCATACCACAATTAACCCATAGGACAAAAGAGATCTACTCAAACATCATAGGATAGCAAAATATCATTGGGAAATTATATATGGAGTTGAGCACAATAGAGATTACAGCAAGGAAAAGAGGTGTTACACCACCGTGAAGAGGGGGGAGAGTTGGTGTTCATGGAGCTGACGTTGTTGGCGTAGATCGTCGTCATGATGATTGCCCCGGCGATGTTCGTGCACCACCGAGAGAGAGGGGGAGAGAGCCCCCCTCCTTCTTCTTCTTCTTCCTTGCCCCCGTAGACGGGGGAGAGTTCCCCCACTGGTCCATGGCCTCCATGGCGGCGGAGGGGCGAGAGCCCCTCCGAGATTGGATCTCCCTCTCTGTTCTTTGTTGTTTCGCGTTCCTGTTTTCTGGCCAAAAATTGTTTCTTATATTCCTGGAGATCCGTAACTCCGATTGCTCTAAGATTTTGAGGGGATTTTATCTGAAAATGAGCTTTCTTGTGGCTGAAGGTGAGCTCCAACAGACTTATGAGGTGGGCACTGTGTTGGCTCTCCGACACCACTCTTCTCCTACATGGTGTGTTTTACCCTAGAAAAAATCATAAGCAACCTTTAGGGACGAAGCGCCTCCGTCTCGAGGCGGAAACCTGGGCAGAGGCCCTTTTGCACTTGGGCAGTCAGATTCTGTCGAGGGGGTCCCTCTCCGGGAGGGGAGATCAAGGCCATCGTCGTCACAAATGCTTCCTCCTTCGTGGGAGGACCAATCTTCATCAACACCTTCACCAGCACCATCTCATCTCCAACCCTAGTTCATCTCTTGTATTCAATCATTATTCCAAAACCTCAAATTGCTACATGCGGGTTACTAGTTGTGTTGACTACATCTCGTAGTTGATGCTTGTTGGATTACTTGGTGGAAGAGATTATGTTCAGATCCTTAATTATCATTATTATAACTCTAATCTTGAACATGTTGATGATGTGTGGGAAGTTATTATTATTCCTGAGGACATGTGAGAAGTCTTGTTATAAGTAATCTTGTGAAGTTGGTATGCGTTCATTATTTTGATGATATGCATGTTGTTACTTCTCTTAGTGGTGTCGTGTGAACGTCGACTACATCACACTTCACCATGCTATGGGACTCAGGGAAGTCATTGTGGAGTAACAAGTACATGATAGGTTGCGAGAGTGACAAAAGATTAAACCCCAGTTTGTGTGTTGCTTTATAAGGGGCTGATTTGGATCCACATGTTTCATGCTATGGTTAGATTTATCTTAGTTCTTCTTTCATAGTTGCGGAAGCTTGCGAGAGGGGGTAATCATAAGTGGGTGGTTAGTTCAAGTAAGAACAACAACTTAGCACCGGTCCACCCACATATCAAATTATCAAAGTAGCGAACGTGAATCAACTCAACATGATGAACATGACTAGACAGGAATTCCCATGTGTCCTCAGGAGCACTTGCTTAATACTCCCTTAGTCCCAAAATAAGTGTCATTGCTTTAGTACAAAATTTGTACTAACTTAGTATTAAATTTGCGTCACTTATTTTGGGACAGAGGGAGTATAAGAGTACTTTCAGGCTTGTCCTTTGCTACAAAAAGGAATTGGGATTTTTCGGATTTCGGGCTCCACAAAACCCTTAAAGTTCAAACACAAGGCCGTCTGCGAAGGTTTCCTTCGGCCTCACCCAACCTAGCTCGCTACTCGATGGTTTCTACGGCGAACTCGTTCAATGACGAGGAAGAAGATGAACACAACAGTTTACCTAGGTTCGGGCCGCTGTGAAGCATAATACCCTACTTCTGCTTTGGTGTATTGCCTTTCGTGGAGGTTTGGGTGGATGAACTAGTACCGTGTGCTTGAGCCACACGAGGGTGCTCAAGATGTGTTCTTGGATGGCTTTCCTATGGTGGTGTGTTGAGTGGCTAAGTGTTGGATCGGGGATCCCCTCTATGATGTGGCCTAGCCTTTACCTATAGCGGTGGCCCGGATCCTCTCCCATTATCAAAATGGTGGGAAGGGATCCCACAACGGCCAATTTCGAAGGGGGACAGGAGTACATCCGTGCCCTGTCCAAAGGTGGTCTTCGCTTGCAAAGTAGTTGTTGGTGATGCAGTGGTGGGCTTGGCAATGACATCCGTCCTGCGGGGCTCGTGGTCGTGGTCTTGTTGCACTGAAAAGGAAACCTTTGGGTGGCACTTTGGGAAACCGCATGTGTCCTTTCTCCCTTTGCACCAAAGAGGAAACTGCGCCGCCTGGCGCACTGGCGCCTGCCTGTCCTTCCTTGCGTCACCTTTGACTCCTGAGGCCGGGATTTACATAGAGATCTCCGCCGCTCAGGAGGGGGCCTAAGGAGGCCCATCCTTGCTGGTCTTGATGATGTTCTTCCTCGCGAGCCCAAGATCCTCGCGAGGGCCTTGTCTTGAGCAATCCCGCGCCAGGTCTTGCCTCGCTGACGAAGTAGGCCACATCCTCGGTGCAGGCAAGCAGGACTGGGTACCCCATTCTGAGAATGCCGACAGTAGCCCATGGGCCCAGGGCGTGCCTGGGCTGGCTTCGGAGCGAGGCTTCAAGAGCGGCCCGAAGCGTCGCGGGTACCAAACGCTTGCGGGCCAGGCTTTACATGCGTCGGACGCCTTCGTGGAGATGCTCCTGCTCCCCGAAGGCACCAGGAATCGTCATAAGTCGAACCGATGCGACACCTGTGCAGCGATGCTCCCACTCCCCGACCATCATTACCTTCCCTTGAATGTTGCTGCCGCCAAGACGTTCCTTCCTCGGGCCTTGCAGATGTGACCCTTTAGAGGTCGCATGCCTCCCGGGATGCGAGGGGGCGTCGATTGGCCCCCGGCTGTATATAAGCCAGTGTGGGGGAGAAAACATTCACAACACCTTCGTCTTCTTCGCCTTCCAATCTCCAAGCCACCGCTCTCCCAATCATGGCTCCAATGAGGAAGTATTCCGCCACCAAGAAGGGGAAGGCCCCCGAGGAGATCCCCTCTCCACCGCCACCCAAGAGGGGCCATGGCTGTCAACGGAAGTATGCCGCAACGACGGTGCTGGCTTCCCGATGGCACGGTCGTGCCCTAGCATGGGTTGGGGTTGTCATCGGCAGCCATGGCGCGGGCCCGACTGGTGCGGGCGCCAGTGGTAGTCGAAGTAGCGGTGCCCGTGGTGGGAGGGCGGCCACGGCAGCCCTGCCAACACGTCCGTGGCTCCATACAACCGACACGGTCCGTGAGTTTGTGGTGTGGGAGAAAAGGCCGAAGGCTGCCTGGCTCCAACTATCGAACTCCTTTGAGGGGGTGCTGCCGGTCAGGGGAGCCGATGGCCTATGGCTGCAGGCCGACGGCTACTACAGTGCAACGTCATGGGTGGAGGTTGAGGTCACCCCGAGGGGCTACGTGTACCTAGCTCGTGGGTAGCAAACGTTTGCCCGCGCCCGCGGCCTGGCGGGGAGGCGCACCCTCCACTTCAAGTTCGACGAAGAGGCAACACTCTTCGTCAAGGTCTTCTATGGCGAGGGTGAACGCTTGGGGTGTTGCCCATAAGAAGCCTGTCGCGGCAATCTTGGAGATGAGCTTGCCCTTTGCGATGAGCGCCACTCCTACAGCAACAGCGACACCCCCTCCAAGGGGAGCCCGAGCGACAGACGATAGCAGCTATGACGAGCCACCACATCATCGCGCTCGAACCTCGGTGGGTTGCTAGCCAACGCAGCGTCGCTCCGGAAGCCTCCGCGCCGGCGCGCCTTCATGGGCCCATGAAGGAGGAGGAGGACTCCGGCTGAGCACCGATGCGCGGGCCTCGGAGTCCCTAAAGCGGAAGCCCCGTGAAGGGATTTTCCTTCCTTTCCCCGCCCTTGCAACTAAAGACCAAGAAAGACCCTACGGGCATGTAATGAACTTGGGTGCAAGCCCCCTTTTGTCAATGCTTTTGTTATGTGTCCTATTTTTCATGTTTTCATTACTCGAGGCGGCCTTTCGATTATGATTAGGGTACTTAGCTTGGCGTGTCCATCGTAGGATCCAGGGAAGGTGTAGTCCTGGCGCTTGGCGAATCCACGCATCTTGTGGTCTTCTCCTTCCTGTAGGTGATGTAAGTTGGGAGCCCTTTCGGGACTCTACGTCTACAGGCCCCAGTCCCGCACATTTCCCCACCGCCGCAGTTATGTATGGCCAAGGACATAGCTGCAGGGCGAGGCCTCAACACCCTCGATGTTGTCCGGATCACTAAGGACGGCATCGAGGCTGCTAGTGGATTTATGATCGGTAAGGCTCCTGAGGCGCGCTGCTCAGGAGCCCCCTTTGACACTCAACTAGCTCTATGTCGTCGAGTCCCAGTCCCGCACATTTCCCTACCGTCGTGGTATACGATCGGATTACCAAGGACACAAACCATGAGGCGAGGCCCCAACACCCTCGATTCCGGTCGGATCACCAAGGAGGGCATCAAGGCTGCTAAGTGGCTATATGACTGGTAAGGCTCCTGAGGCGTGCTGCTCAGGGGCCCCCTTTGACGCTCGAGCAACTCCCCAAAGAAATTTTTTGTTCCAACCCCGAGAGGGGTCGGCCTCCCGAGGCTCCGAGGTAGCGCGTCAGGCCATGAGTGGAGCCCTCGAGTGAGTATGAAGCATCATGCGCCTGCTAACTCATCCAGGAGTACCACGCAAGGATCCAGGCGCCAAGTCCTTGGTGAGTCGCGAGCACCATGCCCCCAGCCCCCGCTCGTGAGGTGCGACGAGGAAGGGAGTAGGCGAGTGCACGTCCTGAAGAGAGAAAACCCAAGATGGGTGATGGCGATGAACACGAATCCCTGACCCGTTTCTTGAAAACATGATTTGAAAAAGCCCGGGTTTTGTTCCAAGAAGTTGGCAAATTCAAATGCGAGAAGAGAAAATAACAGTTGTGTACGACACCTAGACTAGCCTTCGTCTTCCCCCAGCACTGAGCGTAGGGCATCCACGTTGCATGGGCATAGCCATTGATGGGCAGTGTTGACTTCTCCATCAGCGCGCAGCTGTGGCTGCCACATTGCATGGGAGGAACCCCTTCGCGTCCTTGGGGGGCTCCAGGCGTATACAGCCTACTCATTATTACGTGAGACTGTCACTGGTAGAATCTTCGGACGTGCTGGATGTTCTAGGCGTTCTGGATGGGGACTATGTCCTAAGTCTCCAAGAGCACTACACCTGGCCTGCAGACGTGAACGACATTGAACACGCCCTCCCACATGGGCGAGAGCTTGTGCAAGCCCTTCTTGGAGAGAACCCGCCTCAGGATGAGGTCACCGACTTCAAGGGTCCTGGAGAGGATGTTGCGGTAGTGGTAGCACCGCAATGCTTGTTGATACCTTGCAGCTCGGAGCGAGGCTTGCAACGAGATTCCTACCTAATTAAGAGGTTCGTCTCCCACACGGTACCCTGACGCTCCTTGTCGAATGACATTATCCGGGAGAGCGGTGCTTGACCTCATGAGGGAGGATGGCTTCGGCTCCACAGACAAGGAAGAACGGGGTTTCGCCGGTGGAATTAGTCAAGGTGGTGCGGATGGACCACATCACGGACTCGAGCTCATCGACCCAGCCCCTGCCACAAGCCTCCAGCTTCTTCTTGAAGCTCCTTGTCTTGAGGCCTTGCAGAACCTCCGCGCTGGCGCGCTCCGCTTGGCCGTTGCTCCTGGGGTGGGCTACTAAGGTGTAGCAAATCTGCGTTCCAAGGTTAGTGCAATAATACTTGAAGAGGCTGCATGTAAACTGCGAACAATTGTCAGTGATGATTCGGTTGGGGATGCCGAAGCGTCTCACGACGCCCTTGACGAATTTGATGGACGATCCAGCCGAGATGGTGCGCACCGGCTCCACCTTGGGCCATTTGCTGAATTTGTTGATCGCGACATAGAGGTAGCGGTACCCGCCCGCTGCCCGCTAGAAGGGCCCTAGTATGTCCAGCCCCATACCGCAAAAAGCCAGGAGAGCAGGATGGTCTGGAGGTCTTGGGCGGGCTGGTGGATCTTCTTGGCGTGGCATTGGCAGGCCTCGCAAGACTAGACCAGCTCGATGGCGTCGTTAAGCACCGAGGGCCAATAAAAGCCCGATTGGAACGCCTTCCCTGCAAGGGTGCACGACGAGGAGTGGTGCCCGTAGTCCCCTTCGTGGATGTCTGCTAGTATCTCACACCCCTGCTCCTTGGAGATGCACCACAGCGAGACATCGTTCGGGTGCCTGCGGTACAACTCGCCATCTCGCAAGCAGTAAGCCATGGCCTGTCGTGCTACACGCTCCACGTGTTCCTCCTTTTCCGACAGCGTGTCGTGAAGCATGTACACCTTGAGCTCCTGCATCTAGTCATCGTCCTAAGGCTCCAGTGCTAGGAGCAGTCGGGCTCTTGAGGTTGGGCCGCAGTCTGGAGCCCCAAGGGGTGGTGCCAGGGGGAGCTCCCCACTTCATGGTGCCGGGTCCTCAGAGGGCGGCGCTGCAGAGGGCTTGAAGAGCCATTTCTCGAAGACGCACGGCTCCTGGGCGCACACCGTGACGCCCTCTTGGCGATGCCATCGGCTTCCTTGCTTGCGCCGCGTGGGATGTGCTGTAATTCCAAGCCCTGATAACGTTTTTTTAATCTGATGTACCTCTTCCAAGTATGCCTCCATATGCTTGTCCTTGGATGTATACTCTTTGTTGGAGAAGTTGACGAGGAGCTAAGAGTCGCCCATGACGGGGAGGCACCGGACCGCCAAGACCGCCAGACGAAGAAGTTCTAGAAACAATTCTCCCCGACAAAGAAGTACCTAAGGATTGGATCATTTACTTTGACGGTGCTTGATAACCCACAAGTGTAGGGGACGTTTGTAGCCTTTTTTGATAAGTAAGAGTGTCGAATCCCAACGAGGAGCTAAAGGTAGAACAAATATTCCCTCAAGTTCTATCGACAACCGATACAACTCTATGCACACTTAATGTTTTCTTTATCTAGAACAAGAATGAATCTACTTTGCGGGAATAAAACTACGAGTACTTTGCAAGAAAATAAACTTAGTAGTGCAGTAGTAAGCTTTTTGTAACACAAGAGAAAGATTGTCCCTAGGCAATTGAATATGATATGATAGATACTTGTTCTATGCAATGAGGGAGAGGCATGAGCTAACATACTTCCTCTACTTGGATCATATGCACCTATGATTGGAACTCTAGCAAGCATCCGCAACTACTAAAGATCATTAAGGTAAAACCCAACCATAGCCTTAAGTGTCAACTCCTCTTTACTCCCATACGCAATAACCCACCTACTCAGGTTTGTGCTTTTGTCACTCACGCAACCCACCATCGGCAAATCATGAACTTATTGCAACACCCTGCAGCGGGGATCCCTCATGTTTGCACGACACGGAGGGCACCATAGGACAGCACCATATCAACATACAACTCACACACATAACATCATACCACAATTAACCCATAGGACAAAAGAGATATACTCAAACATCATAGGATAGCCAAATATCATTGTGACAAAATATATGGAGTTGAGCACCATGTTTAAGTAGACATTACAGCGGGGAAGAGAGGTGTTACACCGCTGCAAGAGGGGGAGACAGTTGGTGCTGACGGTAGCAAGATTGTTGATGTAGATCGTCATCACGATGCTTGCCCCGACGACGTTCCTGCGCCACCAGGAGAGAGTGGGAGAGAGCCCCCCTCCTAGTTATTATTCCTTGGCCTCCACCCTAGATGGGAGGAGAGTTACCCCTTGGTTCCATAGCCTCCATGGTGGCGGAGGGTCAGGAGCCCCTCCGAGATTGGATCTCCCTCTCCGTTCTCTTCTTTTTCGCGTTCTTGTTCTCTGGCCGAAAACCATTTCTTTATTCCCGGAGATCTGTAACTACGATCGGGCTGAAATTTTGAGGGGATTTTTATCCAAAAATTATCTTTCTTGCTCCAGAACAAGAGCTGCAACCAACATACGAGGTGGGCACAGTCCACCAGGACGCGTTTGGGACCTGGCCCGTTCCCTGGTAGAGGGTGGAGGCTATGGGACTCCGTTTGCGTTGATTCCATTTCTCAAAATTCATGAATATTCCCAAAAAAATCTTCGTAAATTTTTATCGTGTTTGTAACTTTTTTGCTATGGAATTTCTGTGAGACAAAAAACACACAAAAAACAGGAACTGGCACTAGGCACTAAATCAATAGGTTAGTCCAATAAATTATATAAATTGTTTCCAAAATTATGTAAAAGCCGTATAATATTGGCATGATAAAATCAAAAATTATCGATACGACGGAGACGTATCAACATCCCCAAGCTTAATTCCTGCTCGCCCTCGAGTAGGTAAATGATAAAAAAGATATTTTTTGATGTGGAATGCTACCTAGCATAATCTTGATCATATATCTAATCATGGCATGAATATTAAGACATGAGTGATTCAAAACAATAGTCTAGTTTTAACATGAAGACTTTAATACTCAGGCATCCGAACAAACAATTATGTCTTTCAAAATATCGAGGCTAAACAACGCTATCCCTACAAAATCATATAGCCTTGTCATGCTTGGTCTTCTTAACACAAAGTATAAATCATGTACTACTCCTATGTCAACCAAGCAATTGGTTTCATACTTTTTAACGCGCTTCAGCATTTTCAATTCTCACGCAATACATGAGCGCAAGCCATGGATATAACACTATGAGTGGAATAGAATATGGTGGTAGGTTTAAGGGGTAAAAGTGGAGAAGAAAGTCTCGCATCAACTAAGCATATCAACGGGTTATGGAGATGCCCATCAATAGATATCAATGCGAGGAGTAGGGATTGCCATGCAACGGATGCACTAAGAGCTATAAGTATATGCAAGCGGGTGTGCATCTAACTCTATAACGAAACATACCCACCAGTATATGAAAGTGACAACATAGGAGACTCTATATGAAAACATGGTGCTACTTTGAAGCACAAGTGTGGAATTAGCATGCCCCTTCTCTCCTTGTCTCTCATCTTTTTTTCTTTGTCCTGTTTTTCTTTCTTTTCTTCTTTCTTTTCTTTTTGTTTTTTTAAATTTTATTATTTTTATTTTTCCTTTTTTTCTTCTTTATCCGGAGCCTCATCCCGACTTGTGGGGGAATCATAGTTTCCATCATCCTTTCCTCACCGGGACATGCTCTAATAATGATGATCATCACACTTCTATTTACTTATAACTCAAGATTAAAACTTGGTACTTAGAACAAAATATGACTCTATATGAATACAATGATCTAGCGTAGCAAAGATATAAAAAACAAAACAAGCCATGGAAACATCATGCTAGCTATCTTACTATATTGTAAAGCAATATGACAATGAATGCTCAAGTCATCAAAATGGAAGCAGTGGAAGTTGCATGGCAATATATCTCGGAATGGCTATGGAAATGCCATAATAGGTAGGTATGGTGGCTGTTTTGCGGAAGATATAATATGGCTTATGTGTGATAGGGCTTATCATATCATAGGGTTTGGATGGACCGGCAAAGTTTGCACCGGCTCTCGAGGTGAGATTGGGCAATGCACAGTACCATAGAGGCTAGCAAATCGCGGAAAGGTAAGAGTGTGTAGAATCCATGGACTCACATTAGTCATAAAGAACTGATATACTTATTGCAAAATTTTATTAGACCTCAAAGCAAAGTATTACTACGCATGCCCCTAGGGGGGAGGTTGGTAGGAGTTAGCCATCGCGCGCCCCCGGCCTTCACACAAAGATAGACAATCAATGATAAATTGTGCTCCAACTTCCTAGCATAACGAGAGACTATACGTGCATGCTTTGGGAATCAAAAACCTTAATACCAGTATATTACTAAACATGATCATCCACTAGTACCTCCCACATATTATCATCTCTATATCGCAAAACTATTGCAAGGAATCAAACATATCATATTCACTGATCCATAAGTTTTATGTAGGATTTTATGACTAACCGTGCAGATGACCAATTCATGTTGACTCTCTGAATAGATATAAGTGAAGCAAGAGTTTTAATTATTTCTATAAAATACCATGCTCTAATAAATATAAGTGAATCAAAAGAGCATTCTTCAATTAACGGTTTTCTATGTGAAGAGAAACGGACAATCCAAACTTCAAATGATATAAGTGAAGCACATGAACCATTCTATAAAGCCATACTCAAAAGACATAAGTGAAGTGCAATGATCATTATATAAATAAACCATGGACTATCTCATACCGGCATGGTTCATAAACTAAACGCAAAAGACCCTCCAAGATTTGCACATATCACATAAATGAAACGAATCCGAAAACATACTGATACTTGTTGAAGAAAGATGGGACGCCTTCCGGGGAATCCCCAAGCTTAGACGCTTGAGTCTCCTAGGATATTTACTTGGGGTGCCTTGGACATCCCCAATCTGAACTCTTGCCTCTCCTGCTTCTCCTCATATCGAGACCTCCTCGATCTTCAAACACTTCATTCACACAAAACTTAACAGAAGACTAGTAAGACCCGTAAGTATAATAAAGAAAAATAGTACTTTAAGTAATATTGAAAACCAATTCATATTTTATATTTGCATTATCCCTGCTTTATTATAACTTTTCTATTGCTTACACCACCGATAAAATCGATAGTTTCATCAAAACAAGCAAAACTGCATCAAAAACAGAATATGTCTTAAACAGGACAGTCTGTAGTAATCTGAACTTTGACCATACTTATGTAACTACACAAATTCTGAAAATTTAGGAAGAAATATTTTTTTATAGAAATAATGTTTAAAATTTTCAGAAACTTCTAACCTTCGTGTAAAAAACGAAAATTCAGGCACTATAGCCAAAGTTTCTGTTTTCACATCACACATACCAACAAGCAATATAATCATCCTAAAGGCAAATATTGGCACATTATTTTTATAATACAATGGATTTGTACAAGGGTATAATTATATTTTTTGAAAAAGTTTCCGTGACTCAAGATTCACGAAGTTTCCATGGGCATGAACAAAAGTTCAAGGACGTCCGCCACTTCAACGATGCTCATCATCTCTATCACTTTCACCTTTATTTGTGTGATGCTTGAGGTTACCCTCTATATTTTTTGTTTTTAAACTTTATAAAAGCACACAATGTAAATGAAAAACTCTCCAAAACATCCGGGTTGTGTCCCTGGCAGCGCTTTCTTTAAAGCCATCAAGCTAGGCATAAAGTGCTCAATTAATTGATCCACCCAGATCCCAAGGTATGTCAAAGCCAATTTTAATTAACAATGATTTGTAGTTTAGTAGTGAGCATGAAGTGATATATATCATGCAATGACGATTTCTAACTCTTTTCCTATGCATTGGCATGTCATATAAGAACAATTCATGCACATTAAGTAAAGGCCAATGCATAGTATAAACAATTTCTTGCAATTTTATCGTATTGGAAACATGGAGAGGTGAAGATTTGGTTCCTCTCTCATAATAATTGCAAGTAGAAGCAGCAAGCACATGCATATTATATTCATCAAAATCAACAAGTCCAATAGGAAAATGCAACCCATCATTATAATCCTTAATAAGTGCAAACTTCCCCGATATAGTATAGTTGGGACAATTCAAAAAGATAATAGGACTATCATGTGTGGGTGCAATAGAAACAATTTCATGCTTAACATAAGGAAATATAGCAAGTTCATATGCATAAGTATAATTTATATTGCATGATGGCCACAAGCATAGGAAGCATCAAGTTCATCAAAAAGGGATATTTCAAACGAATCCAAGGGATCATAGCAATCATCATAGCATTCATCCTTCGGTATGTGCGAAGGGTAATTAAACAATGTATGAGTTGAAGAGTTACTCTTATTCGAAGGTGGGCACAGGTGATCAATCTGCTTTTCCTCCTTTTGTTCTTCGCTCTCCTCCTCATCTTTTTCATCTAATGAGCTCACAATTTCAGCAACCTCTTCCATAGGTCCCTGCAAAATATTAGCCTCTTCCAAGGCAGCGAGCATTCTCTCAATAAATTCAATAATATCAGCATTGCATTCATAATTATCATAACAATATTTAAGTATGGCAAGAATTTCAGATTCGTAAGAAACATCATCATCATACTTTCAATCAAAGAAGCAATTTCATAAGCACCTTTAAAAGTAACAAATTCTTTGATTGTTCCACATCATAGTAATCATAAATACCTTTAGCATAAGAAGCCAAGGTTTCATTGTCATTAAGCTTACATTGAAAGGTAAGGTGCGGAGCCTCTATCTTGAAGCAACAAGTATAATCACATTTGAAGCATGCATCCCAAGCAAACCATTCCAGTATTCTAATTTGATCCCGTAAGTGTTCCCCTTTTTGAAATAAGTGGTAATCCCTAAAGTGCTCACGTTGATCCAATGTGTATCCCATTATAAAGTTCCTTGTTTATCTGGATTATCGAAGGAGTAATTAACGTGTTTCACATAACTAGCATCGAGGATTTTAGGAGGTTCCCCATCTCCATGAGTAGCAAGTACCACTACTTTTTTGGTGTTTCGTGTTCCATATCCATAACTAAAGATGTAAAACAACTAAAAATAGAAAATAAAAACTACTTAGTGATAAAGCAAACAAGCACTCACGAGAATATTCACCCCACGCTATTGCTCCCCGGCAACGGCGCCACAAAAGGTCTTGATAACCCACAAGTGTAGGGGATCGTTTGCAGCCTTTTTCGATAAGTAAGAATGTCGAATCCCAACGAGGAGCTAAAGGTAGAACAAATATTCCCTCAAGTTCTATCAACCACCAATGCAACTCTACGCACACTTAACGTTTGCTTTATCTAGAACAAGAATGAAACTACTTTGCGGGAATAATACTACGAGTACTTTGCAAGAAAATAAACTTAGTAGTGCAGTAGCAAGCTTTTTGTAACATAGGAGGAAGATTGTCCCTAGGCAATTGAATATGATACGATAGATACTTGTTATATGCAATGAGGGAGAGGCATGAGCTAACTTACTTTATCTACTTGGATCATATGCACATATTATTGGAACTCTAGCAAGCATTTGCAACTACTAACATCATTAAGGTAAAATCCAACAATAGCATTAAGTATCAAGTCCTCTTTACTCCCATACGCAACAACCCACCTACTCGGGATTGTGCTTCTGTCAGTCACACAACCCACCATAGGAAAATCATGAACATATTGCAACACCCTACAGCGGGGATCCCTCATGTTTGCGCGACATGGACGGCACAATAGGACAACACCATATCAACATACAGCTCACCCATAGGACAAAAGAGATCTACTCAAACATCATAGGATAGCAAAATATCATTGTGAAATAATATATGGAGTTGAGCACAATGTTTAAGTAGAGATTACAATGGGGAAGAGAGGTGTTACACCGCTGCAAGATGGGGAGAGAGTTGGTGTTGACGGCGCCAAGATTATTGATGTCGATGGTCATCACGATGCTTGCCCCGGCGGTGTTCCGACGCCACCGCGAGATAGGGGGAGAGAGCCCCCTCCTTATTCTTCCTTGGCCTCCCCCTAGATGGGAGGAGAGTTCCCCCTCTGGTCCATGGCCTCCATGGCGGCGGAGGGGTGGGAGCCCCTCCGAGATTGGATCTCCCTCTCTGTTCACTTCTGTTTCGTCTTCCTATTTTCTGGCCAAAACGTTTCTTATATTCCCGAAGATCCGTAGCTCTGATCGGGCTGAAATTTTGAGGGGATTTTATCCTAAAATTAGCTTTCTTGTGCCGTAAGGAGAGCTCCAACCTACATATGAGGTAGGCACGGTCCACCAAGCCATGTTTGGTCCCTGGCCTTCGCCCTGGTGGAGAGTGGAGGTTGTGGGACTCCGTTTGCGTTGATTCTACTTCTCAAATTAATAAATATTACAAAAAATCTCCGTAAATTTTTATCGCGTTTGGACTTCGATTGATCTGGAATTTCTATGAAACAAAAACATACAAAAAACATGAACCAGCACCGGGCACTGGATCAATAGGCTAGTCCAATAAATCATATAAATTGTTCCCAAAAGTATATAAAAGTTGTATAATATTGGCATGAAATAACCAAAAATTATAGATACGGCGGAGACGTATCGGTGCTTTCACGCTCCAGGGCGTTGGAGCAGGCGTGCTCCTCGTTGCCCCCACCAGAGAGCACCTCAAGTATGCGGTTCAAATGCACTTTGCCCGGGAGGAAGCCACCAACAACACCGCTGAGTATGAGAGACTCCTTGCCGGACTCAGAATCGTGGTGCAGTTGGGAATCAAGAAATTGATCAATTTGTGGCGAAGCAAGTCAACAAAGATTACTAGAGCCCGTTGATGGAAGCATACCTGGAAGAGGTGAGGAAGTTGGAGGAGCACTTTGATGGACTGTAAGCAGAGCATGTGCCACGAGCAGAAAATAGCATCGCTGATCATCTATTGAAGTGCGCCGCATAGAAGCTTCTTGTGGAACCAGGAACTATTGTCCTCCACCTCACTCAGCCATCAATATCCTCATGAGGGATAGCCAGGAAAAGGAGAAAACTAAACTCCAGCAAGAATTTCTGGGCAGAGCTCCCTAAAGCCAAGAACTTCCCGAAGAGCAAGAAGAAGCCGAAAAAGTGGCATGTCGGTCAATTATGTACCAGTTTGTCGATGACACCTTGTAAAGAAGATGACTGAACGGTGTAAAATTAAGGTGCATTTGCCGGGAAGATGGACTGAAGCTGTTGACAGAGATTTACGTAGGCGTATGTGGGTCTCACATTGGATCAAGGGCCCTTGTCGGAAAAGCCTTCCGGCAGAGTTTCTATTGCCCACTGCCCTCCAAGATGCGACTGAGTTGGTCACCAAATGTGAAGCCTGCCAGTTTCATTCCAAGAATATCCATCAACCAGTGCAAGCTCTCCATATGATCCCTTTATCCTGGCCATTCTCGGTCTGGGGGCTCCGCGCTGTCGGGGGCTTTGAGTTTTTGTTCGTAGCAATCAACAAGTTCACAAAGTGGCCTGAGGTGGAACCAGTGAGAAAGGTGATCGCGCAGTGCTATCAAGTTCATGAAAGGACTGGTGTGCTGATTTGGAGTGCCTGACAGAGTGAACACCGACAATGGCACCCAGTTCACGAGCCGCGCCTTCATGCAATACATCCAAAGCCTTGGAAGCAAGATCTCCTTCGCCTCTGTTTCCCATCCAAGAAGAAACAGGCAAGTCGAGAGGATGAATGTTGAAGTACTGCGAGGACTCAAGACAAGAACTTTCGATAGACTGTGAAGAAGCGACAATTGCTGGATAGATGAGCTGCCGATGGTTCTTTGGTCCCTCAGAACGACACCGAATCGACCACCGACCAGACGCCCTTCTCCCTAGTGTATGGGGAGGAAGCAGTTCTCGCCATGGAACTCATATACAGGTCACCTCGAGTACTTGCCTATGATGAAGTGGAGCAAGAGCATCTACGGCATGACGATGCCATGCTCCTCGAGGAAGATTGTCTCCGGACCGTTGTGCGTGCTTCACGCTACTAGCAAGCCCTGCGCCACCATCATAGTCGGATGATCCACGCCCGGAGCCTTGAGGAAGGCGACCTTGTCCTTAGGTGCGTTTAGTCTGCCACGGGTACCAACAAGTTAACACCAAAACGGGAAGGCCCTACCGGGTAGCATGAGTCACCAGACCTAGCGGAGTCCGTCTGGAGACCGAAGATGGCACCAAAGTGCTTAACTCATGGAATATTGAGGATCTTCGTAAGTTCTACCCGTAAGGTGCGGCTGCCGGGCCTAGTCCCCATCAGCCACCTTTTGTACAAGCCTTGCTGCAGTTGCATGTAACCCTTTGTACAAAGCCAGGCGCAGACCCTGTGCAAGCAATAATAAAGCTAGGCATCATAAGGCCATTGCATTGCATGTTTACTATGCATTTTTATGATTGCGATGTTATCACTTTTAAGTTCTAGATATTTGCTATAGTACTTGATGATCCTATAATCCTTGTTGCCGCATTCTATCTCCGGAGGACAGAGGCCTCTTGCCCTACATGTTTGACCATCAGGAAAACAAAGAAGGAGGGCGAAGAAACAAGGACGGTGGCCCGTCATACTCCAAAAAGGGATATTGCTTGATAAGATAAGTCTAACCGCATATCTTAAGCTCAGTGTTGTTTGCTCCCTTAAGGAAATCCTTGTTATCCTTTTGACTATATGCAATGGAGTCCTTCACGTGGTGGAAACCCTTGTCGAGATGAGCCGCCCCCAGTACCTAACGCTCATCCGCTCTAGGGGGGCGCATCGATACCGACGAGGAGTCTTGCCGGGGAACAATACCAGCCTGTTGTAGGGGGCTTGCTCCCCCTTTGGCGCTCGCGGTTAAGACAGACCTAGCAAACAGTTCCTGGCGTCAAGGACAAACATGCTAACGCGGTATAAATGAAGGGAGAAAGGAATATTACTTAAGGAAGAGAAATAGCACTCTTTCATTCATTTTCAGTACAAAATGGATAAAGATTACATTAGAGTACACCTCTTTAATAACCCTTTATTTGACTCTCTCCCCTAGAAACAAACTATTAAAGGGAAAAGGGACAAAAGGAGGGCCTTAGCAGAAGCCCAGCCTGACCCTGTCGGGAGCAGCAGGGCGCGGATCGGCAGGACCACCGCAAGGGAAGACGAAGCCGAAGTCCACGAGCCTGCCAGGATCTAGCTAGGGGAGAAGGGGGCGCCCATGTCAAAAAACCCCGGCAAATCGCTCTGTTGGGGGAGTCTAGCTAATGGTGATGGTGCGACCGACGGTCAGCTGGAGCCTAAGTCATCGTACTCTGACTTGACGGCTGGGGGCTCGCTGTCGTCGTCTTCATTGACACTTTCCTCCTCGTTACTGTTGCTCAAGGAGGAGCTTTCAACGTCGCCCGAGCTCTGTTTGCAACAGTCAAGATGAGCGCCCGAGTGCCCATAGATCTTGACAGGGAGCATGTCGGCCTCCACCAACTTGAAGCGGAGGACATGCCCACCCGTGAAGCTATGGGCACGCGCGAAGGTTTTCCACCCATGCCTGAGGAACATGATGCAACACGCCGGATACTCAACATAGCCCGCACAGTGCCATTACAGCAGTCGTACATCCGCAGCCACATCACATGCGGCGTGCCAACCTCCATCACCCTGGTGAAAGGGTGAGGGAGACACAAGCGACTGCGGGGACGGCCGCGCAGCCTGACGACGAACTCCAGCGCTATACCTTTGTTATGTCCCGCCACTAGAGGAGGATCCGTCGACGGAGGAGGGTCGGGTGCAGCACTACGCCTCCCCTCCTCGCGAGCCCCGCACTGGCCTCGGCCTCTTCCAGCGCTCCCACCGCACGCGCTGGAACTACACTCCACCATCATGGCTGAATCGGTGCATGATCCCGACGGGAGGCTCTCGCCGCCATGGCGGAAGCTAGGGGTCATCCTCGCCCCCTTGTCATGGTGGTGGCTGGTGCGAACGAAGACAAGAGGAGAACGGAATGGATGAGCATCACCTGTAGTGCCTTCCCAATATATAGAGGAGGGAACGGGGGCTGGCTCTCCTCCGCTCCAAGGAGGCTGCCCATCTCCACCAATCCCACTACCCATGTTCACGGGCGAACAGGTAACCGCCCATTGCTCCAATCTCAGGTGTTGTAGTTCCTACCACTCCCACGCCTTTAAACCATGCGCACCCATCGCAAACTCCCTGCAATGCATGTGGCACGCGTGGCAGAAATGGCCTGAGGTAGTGGGTAAGTGCTGACTTGAAAGTTGGCAGTTACTCCCTCACATTGCGCGCCTGTGCATAAATTTTGGGCCTAACCCAATGGCGTTGGGCGAGCGCGTGTGGGCCAGACTCGGGGGCTCCTGTTGGTGAACTAGGATAGGGGTGCTTGGTGCCCGTGACTTATGCACGGGTAGTAGTAGAAGGACCCATCAACACAAGTGCAAACCAAACCAGCATCCAAGACCAATACTCGGGTAGAGGCAACCTACGCAGGCTAAGCAACGCTGGCTAGGTCAATGCAACAGCTCAGGATGGGCCCATACTACGCCAAGCACGTCCCCGGTGCCTGCCAGGGACTGAGGCGCACACATATTCAAGAAGACCCGACAAGCCATCCCCCGACAAGCACGAGATGATCGACCATTGCTCCATCGTATCGCACCGCCAGTCACTTGTCGATGCGGTGTTGAGCCCCCAGGTGGCTAAGTGGCTCTCGCTACGCACGTGGCGACGCGCTGGAAGACAAATTATGCCCCAATGACCCCGTCCAGAGGCATGTCGAGATGCGGTTCAGTAGTTAGCTAAAGCGGTGGTAGAACCCTGCCGGGAATGCATCCCTGCACACCACCTAGACTAGCATTTATGGCATTTTTTCCTAAGATCGAGAGTTAGTATGATAGAACTCTTAGCTATATAATCATCAAACAATGTCTGTTTTGCCATTGTGGTTGCCCCTTGAGCTATAAAAGGAGGCACAAGGCAACCTAGCTAAAGATTCGGACCTTTGGACACTTGTACTCACGTAGGAGCTCCCGCGAAGGCAACCCTTGCCGGGTTTGAGCGCTTTGTGTGCTTCGTGCTCCTCTGATAAATCCACCAACGCAGGAGTAGGATTTTACGCTTCACAGCTGCCCGAACCTGGATAAAACACCAGCGTCTCATCGTTGTGATGTCTCACTACCTCCGCTCTTTGTGCATGTGACCTCGCCCCTACCGAACACAAAGGGGCCCAGGGCCCGATAGGTGATCGAGTGCATCGTGCCCCGACAAGAAGATACATCATGTTATTATTAGTGCTAACCTTCTAGAGCATGAAGAAATTAGATTACTTAAAACTCTCAGGAAGCACGGGGCTGCTATTGGATATACTCTCGGCGATTTAAAGGGCATAAGCCCTACTCTATGACAACACAAGATTAATATGGAACCAGATGCTAAGCCTGTTGTCTATCACCAACGCCGCTTAAATCCCAAAATTAAAGAAGTGGTAAGAACTAAAATACTAAAGCTTGTGGAGTCATGTATAATCTATCCAATTGCTGATAGTAGGCGGGTAAGTCCTGTTTATGGCATTCCTAAGAAAGGTGGTATTACTGTTGTCCATAATGATAAAAATGAGCTTATTACACAAATGATCATAACTGGTTATAGGATGGTAGTTGATTTCAGGAAATTAAATAAAGCTAATAAGAAAGATCAATACCCCTTGCCTTTTATTGATCAAATGTTAGAAATATTATCTAAGCACACACAATTTTGCTTTCTTGATGGATATTCTGGATTTTCTCAAATACCTATGTCAAAATAAGATCAAGAGAAAACTACCTTTACATGTCCTTTTGGAACTTATGCTTATGGGCGTATGCCTTTTGGTTTATGCAACGCACCTGTTACATTTCAAAGATGTATGACTGTTATGCTCTCTGATTTTTGTGAAAAGATTCTAGAGGGACTTCTATTGTCAAAAGTTGATTGCATAAACCTCTGGAATATTTTGAAATGTAGAGGTTTATGCAATGCACCTGTTATGGGACTTCCTTTGATGTATTTCGCCGTTTATGGTACTTCTTTTGATGATTGCTTGAGCAATCTTGATCGAGTTTTGTAGAGATGTGAAGAAACCAGTCTTGTCTTGAACTGGGAGAAGTGCCACTTTATGGTAAACAAAGGTATAGTGCTTGGGCATAAAATTTCTGAATGAGGCATTGAGGTGGACAAGGCTAAAGTTGATGCAATAGAGAAAATGCCATGCCCGAAAGATATCAAAGGTATAAGAAGTTTCCTTGGTCATGCTGGTTTTAATACGCGTTTCATTAAAGATTATTCAAAGATTTCTAGGCCGATAACTAATCTTCTTCAGAAGGATGTTCCTTTTGTTTTGGATGATGATTATGTAGAAGCTTTTGAAACACTTAAGAAGGCTTTAATTTCTGCACCTATTGTTCAACCACCTGATTGGAACCTACCATTTGAAATTATGTGTGATGCTAGTGATTATTCTATTGGCGTTGTTCTAGGTCAAAGAGTGGACAAAAAATCAAATGTTTTTCATTATGCCAGTAAAAGTCTAGACTTTGCCCAAAGGAATTATGCTCCCACTGAAAAGGTATTTTTAGGAGTTTGTTTTGCTTGTGGTAAGTTTAGACCTTACATTGTTGATTCCAAAGTAACTATTCACACCGATCATGCTTCTATTAAATACCTTATGGAAAAGAAAGATGCTAAACCTACACTCACTAGGGAAGGTACTTTTACTTCAAGAGTTTGATTTGCATATCATTGATAGGAAAGGAGCTAAAAACGTAGCAGATAACTGATAACCCAGAAGTATAGGGGATCGCAACAGTTTTTGAGGGTAGAGTATTCAACCCAAATCTATTGATTCGACACAAGGGGAGCCAAAGAATATTATCGAGTATTAGCAACTGAGTTGACAATTCAACCACACCTGAAAGACTTAATATCTGCACCAAAGTATTTAGTAGAAAAGTAGTATGGAAATAACAGTAGCGATAGCAAAAATAACGGTAGCAGTTTTGTAGTGATTGTAACAGTAGCAGCGGAATAGTAGCTTAGCAAGGATCAATATGTGGAAAGCTCGTAGGTAATGGATCGGCGATGGATAATTATGTTGGATGGCATTCATCATGCAACAGTTATAACATAGGGTGACACCGATCTATCTCCAATTCATCAATGTAATGTAGGCATGTATTCCATATATAGTCATACGTGTTTATGGAAAAGAACTTGCATGGCATCTTTTTTCCTACCCTCCCGTGGCAGCGGGGTCCTAATGGAAACTAAGGGATATTAAGGCCTCCTTTTAATAGAGAACCGGACCAAAGCATTAGCACTTAGTGAATAGATGAACTCCTCAAATTACGGTAATCACCAGAAAGAATCCCTGTTATTGTCACCCTGGGGGATGCAGATCATAACTCGTAATAGGTGTCTACAACTTGAAAGATAGGATCAATGTCACACCGTGTGTCTGTAGCACATTTATATGTTTGGGTTTATAAAATTTGGAGCCAACTAAACCTTTTTCATAGTGATTGTGCTTGCTTGCTATGTTGTTTGCTTGCTTGTTGATTGTGTTGTATGGCACTACTAGGTTCTATTTCACTTCATATTCATCTTACATATCCCAACCCCTTGCCCAATGATCATCCATGTGAATAGTCCCCAAAATTATTTTTTATCAAATAATGTTTTAACCAAAAATGATATATTCAAATTAGGTTTTCAAAACCCCCTAAAATGAGGTTTGCACTTCAAGTCCTCAAATTAGGTGCACCCTTCCTTCCCAAAAGCTTTATTTCAAACCAAATATATATAAGACTTCCCACAACCACAAAATATTATTTTTAAAGATTATATTTACATTTTATTTAAAGGCTTTTTCTTAAGGCCAAAAATGGTTTTTCATAGGGAAAAATTATTTAAATACTTTGAAAATATTTGAGAAAATTTAGAGAAACTCAGTGGACATATATTTTCCATATATATGAATTCCAAAACAAGGGTATGATCAAATCATGGGCAAAACCCCTCAATACCCTTTTTGTTCACATCAAACTTTTGAAATATTTCTCTAAGAAACAATCTCAATAAATTCCAGGAAAATTCCAGCAAGTCAACACTATCATAGGTGATGATGTTGCAAAGTTTCTACTCAATCCAAGTTGTTTTGGTTCATCAAACCATCCCAAAACCATTCCTGTCTAGAATCAAATTTGAGCAACTTTACACGGTGAAGTATCTCCCCTTGGCCTCAAACTTTGTGGGCATGCTATAATGGCCAAATAGTGATGATACACTAAGTGGTGCATCAAGGGTAAAAGCCTAGCATCAATGGATCTACTAAATCTGATTCTGCCAATTTCTAGGGTTCATCAAATCTCCATTGTCAACTTTTTCCTCTTGAGCTCAAACTTGGTAAATACCCTCATTTCTACCTAGCCTTTGACCCTGGTAAAATCTCAGTAAGGTGGATACATCTTCTTGTCCAAAACTCCATCAAACACCTTATGGTGATTTTGTAAAACCAGCTTTTTCACCCCTTTCTCTTTTACCCTTGCCCTCAAAACTTTACCACACCTTCAAGCAATGCCCAAGCACCCCCTGTAAAAATCCCAAGTCATCAGACCATTGTAAGGTGGGGTAAAACCCCCATTCTTCACCCTGACAGCATCTTTTTCTATCCTCCCCTGCCCATTTCTTTTCTCCCTAGCTCTCCTTGGCCTCTAAGGATCCCAAAGAGCATCTCCAGGCCCCCTAGGAGCTAGTGGACAAGGTGGGCACCCCAGAGCGCGCATGCAGCAGCAATGCTGGCCATACGCATGCTTTGGACCATGCTACACTGCACTCCCGCACTATAGCCACCGCCCAAAGGCCAGTCCCGACCACCTTGGGCCTCCCCCGTGTGTCCCCCAAGACGCCCTTGGCTTCCGTGACACGGCAAGCTATCGTCCCCTCCTCTCTCCTCTTCCTCCCTCCTCCCGCAAGTGCCGAGCGCCGCTCGGCTCGGCCAACCCGCGACCTCGCACGCGCTCCATCCTCTCTCTCTCTCCCATTGCTCCCGCTCGGTGTAGACCAGCCCCAGGAACGTCCCCGAGCAGTCCCGCGAGCCTCCCACTCCCTCTGGCCTCGGCCAAGTCCTCTCCGGCGCATGGCTCGTCGATGGACTCACGCCCCCGCTATAAAAAGGCCTCCCGGGCCCCTCACTCCCCTTTGGCCCCCTCTTCTCTCCCCAGAAACCTCCTTGAGCCCCCCTGGGAGCCACCAACGTCTCTGTGATCGGGATCGACCCGAGGGCTGCCGCGGCCATCTCCCCGTCGATCTCTGGGTACGACGCCTCTCCGGCCCTCATTTATTTCCCATTGGTCCTCCCTTGCCCCTCTAATGCGATCCCCCTCCTTCCCGTCCTCTTTGCAGGCTGAATCGGCCCTGGTGACCACCCCCGAAGCCACCTCTGCCGTGGGTGCTCGCCGTCGGTGACTCCGGCCACCTCCGGACTCCGTTCCACCTCCAGGAGACCGGCGACTCGACCCCAATCCCGTTCCCCCATCGCGTGCCGTCTCCGTGCCCCGTGCCACCGCTGGTGAGAATCTTCCCTTTCTGTCTCAAGGTGGGAGAAGGACCCAATAGGTGGGGCCCACCTGTCGGCCTCTCTTCCTCCCTCCCGCGTGCTCTCTCTTCCCCCTCGTCCCACTGGCGACTAGGCCCCGCGCGTCAGGTTTGAACCTGACCGCACGCGAGGCCGGCTGGCTGGCCAGCTGGGTCGGCCCAGCCTCTAGCCGCCTTTGCCCCGATCTAGTGGCCATTTCCTCTCCTTTTTCTTTTTCCTTTTCTGCGGGATTTTGCAAAAATCTCACAGGGCCCAAATTAAATCTTATTCCAATTATTTTTGCACCTAAATTCCTAGAATAATCCCTAGAACTTAATAGTGCCATTTGTAAAAATGTTTGAAAATATTTTTAGTACTATTTTATTTTAAAAACCTATCATTGGGCACCTTTTTGCCTCTGTTAATTTATTTCCAAAATATTTTCAATAACCAAACCCTAGGGTAATATTTTTAGTATGACATTTAGTATTTATCAGAGTAGGTTAACATTTTTGCTAGTAGTTTGTGTGCTCTGTTTTGCTGTGTTGCTTATTTTTGTCGCTTTATTTCGCGACGATAGATTGCACGGTTGACGAACAAGTTGGACCCGAAGACTTCGAAGACCCCGGAGACTTTGTTGAGCCAGGCAAGCAGCCCTTTGACCATGATGAGAAACCATTTTTGTTGCATGTCATATAGCACTTTACTTTCATCATATTTGAGCATGTGATGTGGTGTTCCCCTTTCGGTGGGATGCCTCCGGTACTTCTCCATTGACACTTGCATCGTGCATGACCCTACCCCTTATGAGGGTTATGCGGGTGGGTGTAGTTAGGATGCTAGTAGATGCTACGCAAGTGGGGATGGGACTTATGCATGGTGATGGAAAGAAAAGAAATGATTTCAAAGACTCTTTCGAAAACCCTGTCGGGTGCCACTAATGCCCGAGGGACATGATGATTTGAAGGGTGACCACTTGAGAAAGAAGTGGTGTGCAAGAGCAAGTTGAGTATGTGTTTTCGAAATCAGATTAGATTTAAGGTCTGCTGACCGTCCCAACCTTACATGCGCAATCACGATACCCCTTATGGGACGGGGCTTTGTTGATTAGTATGGTTGGTGCTATCAAGGAGCCCGCATTACTAGTGGCAAGAGTGAAGTGGTCACTCTTGAGACAGGGTCGTCCCTGAGAGGAAGGTCATGCCGTGTCTTTATAGGCACCGGGCACACCGTTGCATGCCCTCATGGATGATACAAGTGATGTATATCATGAGGGATGGCACCAACGAGTGGACTCTTTGTTTAGTATCACCATGGGAAAGGCATTGTTCGGGTGCTTACCTCGGGTATGTTAAATACCGCGAGCCGTGGATGACACGGAAGTTCCTCGAGTCTTGTGGGTAAAGTGTGCTACCTCTGTAGAGGGTAAAACTATTCGAATAGCCGTGTCCGCGGTCATGGACAGTTGGAGGTCCGTCTTAAACTACGTCTGGATATGTTCATAAAACTTGGTGTGAGTTGGATAAGATGGTGACAAAGAGGTCACATGAACTATTCGATGACTTAGCATGAAGACTGAACTAAGTCCGATGACTTAGTATGATGACTGAATATGAGGTGTTCAACCCCTACTTATGTTGATAATTGTATCTTGTTCGTATGGCTATCTGCGTATTGTTGATGCATGCTTACAGGATACTTGACCATGTCATTGCATTTAAAATCAGCTTTCTGCAAACTTACCTATTAGTGCTATATCATGCATCATTATTACCTTGTTCCACAACTTGGGTTGCTTGCGAGTACATTCAGAGTACTCATTGGCTTGCCACTGGTTATTTAATTGGCCAGGCATGGAAGAACAGGAGTATGTTGAAGAGTTCGTTGGAGACGAACATGCGAACTAGGACGCTTCCCGGTCATAATGCCTGTACGTTAAGGCAGATGGCATGGGTTCACGCTTTCGACCAAGATTTCCACTGCTTGTTCTAGTTTAAGTGTTTGGCCCTTGAGGACGTGTCTATGTAAGACTTGACCATCATGGTCATTATTTGTGTAAGACGTTAAATGTGGATGTAAGACTCTTGTTATCCAGCTTCTGTGTGTTCAGTGAGCATTGATCTCTAGGATCACTGTACACGTGCATTCGGTGACCACGACTTATGAGTAGGGGTCCCCACAGAGCTGGTATCAGAGCCTTCCTGGCTGTAGGAAGCCCTTAGTTAGCATGGACATTAGACAAGATAAAAGTCGTTTTCAAAACTACATCTAGCATTGGAACTTAGGAATTCTGCACTATTTACCTCTCCTATGCTTCACACAACACTTTGCTGGCTCTCCTCCTTTCAAAACCTTTGTAGATGGCCATCGTACCCGAAGCCTTCCTGACATCTGGCTTTCCCTTACTCCTTGGAGATAGCTTGGAGAAGTGCCAGTTTCGCCAACCACCCATTTTCCTCTACCACGAGCACTGGGTCAATGCCGTCACAAAGGAGTACCACGTAGATGTGGTCATGAAGGCAAACGACTCCCCGACCAGTTGGTTCTTTGATGGACCATGGATGGAGACCATGATGTTTGTCGTCGAGACATCTGCACGCAAGGCACTCCTGCACCTTCGAGACATCATTCCAGAGATGGCTGACGAGCCAGATATTCGCTACCTTCCCTTCAGGAAGGATGACTTTGGCGAGAGTTGGACACTGATTCCGACCAAGGAAGATGGCACACCACTCAGGTTCCATACCTATTTCAGCCTCTCCACCGATAGTCTGGTTCATAACCTGATGAAGGAGTCTGTGAAGCTCCGCGAGGAACTTCACCACACCCAAGAGGTACTTCGACAAGCCAAGACGAAGCCAGACGATATCAAGAAGGATGGAGCCCCTGATGGACGACCGGCTATCGCTTATTGAGGAGGAGTACCCCCAGCTAGTGATGCACCCACACATCGTCATCGCATGAGTGCGAAGGAGTACCGTGAACTCTTCACCGACACGCCAGCAAAGCATTGTCGGGATGGACGTCCTCGTTCCCCGACCCCTTCGACCGGGAACGATGCCCATTCAGATGATGAAAAGGAGGAAGACCGAGAGGAGCGTGACTACGAGACCGAGCACTCCACCACCTGAGTCCAAGAACCCCTAGGGTAGGATCAGTCATGTATCCCTCATGCGAAGTCGAGTCCGTGTAATGGTTCATATGAAACCATGTGTGCTTGTTGTTTGTTTTGTTGTTTGTGTTCCGATGCAATTCGTGCTTTTGCCTTAGGCAACATGTAAGCGACTCCATCGTCTATCTTAATATATGTTGGTCTTTTGACCTTTGTTTCAACACACTTGCACTTGACCGACCCCCTTAGGTGCGCTTTTCCATTATTGCTTATCCTCTTGTCAATCCCAGTTGGTTGACTTGGCTGCTCCAAACAGGATGGTGACTACTACCCACAACAGCTCCTTCACCAACCCTGAAGCCGGCAACTCGAGCCAGCAACAGGGAGCTGGTGGGGCTGCTCACGCTGGAGGACACCAGGAGTAGCCACAAGGCGACATTCCCCCGCCACCACCTCCACCGGAGAACATGACCATAGCTCAGTTTCTCCAAGTTCTCTGGGAGGAGCGCCAAGCCAACAATCCTGCTATCCAGCAGATGGCTCAGGCCCTCATGAACAACGAGCAGCAAGGCAGGAACGGCAATGGCCGCTCCATGCTGTCTAAGTTCATGAGGAACTCGCCCCCAACCTTCACCAAGACTGTTGAACCATTGGATGCTGATGACTAGATCCGCACCATCGAGGACCTCCTTGCATTGGTCAACTGCAATGAAGACCGTGAGAAGGTGCTTTATGCCTCTCACTGCCTCGGAGGTACCATCCGAGCTTGGTGGGATGGATTCAAGGTCATGCAAGGAGAACGTGTGATCACGTGGAATGACTTCAAGGAAGGATTCCACATTGCCCGTATTCCTTCTGGGATCATGGCTATCAAGAAGACAGAATTCTGAGCGCTGAAGCAAGGAAGTGGATCTGTCAAGGAGTACCTACAGAAGTTCAACCTGCTGTCAAGGTATGCACCTGAAGACGTCAGCACAGAGGCTGCCAAGAAGGAACGCTTCATGGAAAGACTTCAACAGGTCCTGCAGTATCAGCTCATCGTTTGCGACTGTCGAACCTTCTTCGACTTGGTGAACAAGGCCCTGATGCTGGAAGACAAGCGTCGTGCCATAGACAACACTCGCAAGCGCAAGATGATCAGCAAGGGTATCCACAGCAACCAAAAGCCTCGCCCCTGGCAGCCGGCCCCAGCAAAGCCGACCTATTAGCCGCAGCAGGCTAGACCTCCTGCACCTCGTCCGAGCTACCATCCTCAGCAATATGCCAATCCCAAGCCAGCCTACAACAAAAACCCCAATAACAACAACGGTGGCAGAAACTTCAGCAACAACCCTGGGCAAGTCACTTACTTTGGATGTGGTCAGTCTGGACACATCTCTAAGCTTTGTCCCAACAGGAAGCCAGATGCATCGCGCCCCAATGCGCCAAACCAAGGTCAAGCCCGTGGAGCACCACCAAGGAACCCAGTTCCTCACAACCAGTCCAACAATGGCAAGGGTCGTGTGAATCACGCCACCACAGAGGAAGCCCAGGAAGACCCGGGCGTCATACTGGGTACGTTCCTCGTCAACTCAACCCCAGCAACAGTATTGTTTGATTGTGGAGCTTCGCATTCTTTTGTCACCCAAAAGTTTGCACTAGAGAGTGGCATGAAGCCTACACCCCTGGGTAGCCGTATGTTGATACAAACCTCGGGATCAGTTATGAAGTCCGGGATAGGTTGTAAGGGAGTGAAGATTGACATCGACGGGGTAGACTTCCTAGCAGACCTTATAGTTCTGGATTCACCCGGCTTGGACGTAATCCTTGGCATGAATTGGTTGACCAAGCACCAAGGCATGCTAGACTATGCCAAGAGGATTGTCACCATGACCAATAGCCAAGGAGTGGAAGTCAAGTTTGTTCCCAACCTTACCTCCACTCAAGCCCCTCAGGCTAACTGCCTATCGGGAGTTGAGTTGGATCAAGTGCCAGTGGTATGTGAGTACCTGGGTGTGTTTCCTAATGAGCTGGATGGAATGCCTCCTGACCGCAACATTGAGTTCATCATTGAGCTTATGCTCAGATCAAGGCCCATCTATAAGAAGGCCTATAGGATGGGTTTTGAAGAGTTGGCTGAGTTGAAGAAGCAACTAGCAGAGCAGCTCAAAAAAGGATTTATTCACCCTAGTGCCTCTCCTTGGGGATCGCCTGTTCTGTTTGTGTCAAAGAGGGACAAGACTATCAGACTTTGTGTCGATTACTGTTCTCTCAATGAAGTCACAATAAAGAACAAGTACCCACTCCCCAAGATTGAAGACCTGTTTGGTCAGTTGAACGGAGCTAAGGTGTTCTCCAAGATCGACCTCAGGTGTGGGTACTACCAGCTGAAGATCAGACCCCAAGATATCCCGAAGACGACATTCGTAACCCGGTATGGCCTGTATGAATACACGGTCATGTCGTTCGGGTTAACTAATGCCCCTGCCTACTTCATGTACCTCATGAATAAATTCTTCATGGAGTACTTGGACAAGTTCGTTGTTGTCTTCATTGATGACATACTCGTCTTCTCCAAGTCTGAAGAACAACATGAGGAACACTTGAGATTGGTCCTAGAGAAGCTTCGAGAGCACCAGCTTTATGCCAAGTTCAGCAAGTGTGAATTTTGGCTGCATGAAGTTGGATTCTTGGGTCATGTGTTGACTGCAGAAGGATTGTCAGTGGATCCTGCCAAGATTGAAGTCGTGACTGAATGGCAAACCCCCAACCACCATGAAGGAAGCCAGGAGCTTCCTCGGACTCGCGGGTTATTACCGCAAGTTCATGGAAGGGTTCTCAAGCATTGCCCGACCCATGACCCAGCTTTTGAAGAAGGACAAGAAGTTCGAGTGGATAGCTAAGTGCGAGGAAAGCTTCCAGAAGCTCAAGAAGAGATTGACCACAGCCCCAGTTTTGGCCACCCCTGATATTCACAAGGAGTTTGTGATATATTGTGATGCCTCAAGAACCGGACTTGGAGGTGTTCTGATGCAAGAAGGCAGAGTTGTAGCATATCTATCAAGGCAGCTACACTCGCATGAAGAGAACTACGCAACTCATGATCTCGAGTTGGCAGCCATGGTTCATGCCTTGAAGACATTACCTTCTTGGGAAGCGATGTGAGATATTCACAGACCACAAGAGTTTGAAGTATATCATCACTCAAAGGGAGTTGAACATGAGGCAACGAAGATGGTTGGAATTGATCAAGGATTACGACCTCAGTGTTCAATACCACCCCAGAAAGGCCAATGTGGTAGCAGACGCCTTGAGCAAAAAGGCTTGTTCCTTGAATGCTATGATTAAGGAAAGGCTACCTGCCCTGTATGAAGAACTTGAGAGCTTCGGCTTGGAACTGGTTGCACTAGGATTCCTCGCCAACCTCGAAGCAAAGCCTACCTTGATCGATGATATCAAGGAAGCACAGAAGGGACACGAGAGCATTGAAGGCATGAAGAGGAAGATCAAGGCACGCAAGGCCCCAGGATTCTCGGTGGATGAACAAGGAGTTGTTTGGTTCGGGAATCGCATATGCGTACCCAACAAAGAGGAGCTCAAGAACCTGATCTTGCAAGAAGCTCATGACACTCCCTACTCCATCCATCCTGGAGGAACCAAGATGTATCAAAACCTCAAGGCAAGATTCTGGTGGCATGGCATGAAACGGGAGATAGGCATGTTGTGGCTCAGTGTGGCATATGCCAGAGGGTCAAGGCTGAGCATCAGCGACCCGTTGGATTACTGCAGCCCCTCAAAGTGCCTGAATGGAAGTGGGATAAAATCGGGATGGATTTCATCACCGGTTTACCAAGGTCAAGCAAGGGACATGATTCCATTTGGGTCATTGTCGACCACGTGACCAAGGTAGCCAATTTCATTCCTGTCAAGACCACCTACGACGGTAATAAGTTAGCCAGCCTCTACATCGAGCGTATCGTGAGCCTCCGCAGAGTTCCAAAGGAGATCGTGTCGGATCGAGGCACCCAGTTCACCTCAAGATTCTGGAAGATGTTTCAAGAATCCATGGGAACCAAGCTCTCCTTCAGCACTACTTTTCACCCCCAGGCCGGTGGGCAAACGGAACGAGTAAATCAGATACTCGAAGATATGCTCCGTGCTTGTGTTTTGGCATACGGAGCCAAGTGGGAGAATTGCCTGCCCTTCGCCGAGTTCTCATAGAACAACAGCTATCACTCGAGTCTTCAGATGGCACCATTTGAAGTGTTGTATGGACGCAAGTGCAGCACTCCCCTCAACTGGTCAGAGACCGAAGAAGGATTAACTTTTGGACCAGACATCCTCCATGAAGCCGAAGAGCAAGTTCAACTTGTCCGAGAGCGCCTTGAGACCGCCAAGTCAAGACAGAAGAGCCACGCCGACTCTCACCGCCGAGAACTAAACCTCAATGTCGGACATTATGTCTACCTCTGTGTCACACCTCTCAAGGGAACCAAGCGTTTCCATGTCAAAGGAAAGCTCGCACCCAGATACATCGGCCCCTTCAAGATCACCACAAGACGAGGAGAAGTTGCATATCAGCTAGAGTTACCTTCCGAGCTGTCAGATGTGCACAACGTCTTTCAAGTGTCACAACGCCGGAAGTGTCTGCAAGTTCCCAACCGCCCCGACCTCTACAAGGACATCGACCATCAAGCCATCGATCTTCAGCCAGACCTCACTTATCGTGAGAGGCCAGTTTTCATTTGGATGAAGCGGAGCGCTGCACCCGAAGCCGCGCCATCAAGTACTTCAAGGTCCAGTAGAGCAACCACACTAAAGCAGAAGCAACCTGGGAGCGTGAAGATTATCTTAGATCTGAGTTTCCTTATCTTTTTAGCACTTAGCCTAGGAATCTCGGGGACGAGCTTCTTGTAAGGAGGGAAGGTCTGTCACACCGTGTGTTTGTAGCACATTGTTATGTTTGGGTTTATAAAATTTGGAGCCAACTAAAACTTTTTCATAGTGCTTGTGCTTGCTTGCTATGTTGTTTTCTTGCTTGTTGATTGTGTTTTATGGCACTACTAGGTTCTATTTCACTTCATATTCATCTTACATATCCCAAACCCCTTGCCCAATGATCATGCCATGTGAATAGTGCCCAAAACTATTTTTATCAAATAATGTTTTAACCAAAAATGATATATTCAAATTAGGTTTTCAAAACCCCCTGAAATGAGGTTTGCACTGCAAGTCCTCAAATTATGTGCAACCTTCCTTCCCAAAAGCTTTATTTCAAACCCACTATATATAGGACTTCCCAAAACCACAAAATATTATTATTAAAGATTATCTTTACATTTTATTTAAAGCCTTTTTCTCAAGGCCAGAAATGGGTTTTCATGGGGAAAAAATATTTAAATACTTTGAAAATATTTGAGAAAATTTAGAGAAACTCAATGGACATATATGTTCCATATATATGAATTCCAACAAAAGGGCATGATCAAATCATGGGCAAAACCCCTCAAAACCCTTTATGTTCAGATCAAACTTTTGAAATATTTCTATAAGAAATATTCTCAATCAGTTCCAGGAAAATTCCAGCAAGTCAAAACTATCATAGGTGATGATCTTGCAAAGTTTCATCTCAATCCAAGTTGGTTTGGTTCATCAAACCATCCCAAAACCATTCCTGTCCAGAATCAAGTTTGAGCAACTTTACATTGTGAAGTGTCTCCCCTTGGCCTCAAACTTTGTGGGCATGCTCTAATGGCAAAATAGTGATGATACACTAAGTGGTGCATCAAGGGTAAAAGCCTAGCATCAATGGATTTACAGAAATCTGATTCTGCCAATTTCTAGGGTTCATCCAATCTCCATTGTCAACTTTTTCCTCTTGAGCTCAAACTTGGTAAATCCCCTCATTTCTACCTAGCCTTTGACCTTGGTAAATATCTCAGTAAGGTGGAGACATCTTCTTGTCCAAAACTCCATCAAACACCTTCTGGTGATTTTGTAAAACTAGCTTTTTCACCCTTTCTCTTTTACCCTTGCCCTCAAAACTTTACCACACCTTCAAGCAATGCCTAAGCACCCCCTGTAAAAATCCCAAGTCATCAGACCACTGTAAGGTGGGGTAAAAACCCCATTCTTCACCCTAACAGCATCTTGTTCTATCCTCCCCTGCCCATTTCTTTTCTACCCAAGCTCTCCTTAGCCTCTAAGGCATCCAAAGAGCATCTCCAGGCCCCCCAGGAGCTAGTGGACAAGGTGGGCACCCCAGAGCATGCAGGCAGCAGCAATGCCGGCCATACGCATGCTCTGGAGCATGCTACAATGCGCCCTCGCACTGTAGCCGCCGCCCAATGGCCAGCCCCGACCAGCTTGGGCCTTCTCGCATGTCCCTCGAGACGCCCTCGACGTCCGTGACACGGCAAGTTGTTGGCCCCCTCCTCTCTCCTCCTCCTCCTCCCTCCTCCCGCGCATGCCGAGCGCCGCCTGGCTTGGCCAATCCGTGACCTCGCACGCGCACCCTCCTCTCTCTCTCTCTCCCATTGCTCTCGCTCGGCGTAGACCAGCCCCAGGAACGCCCCCGAGCAGTCCCGCGAGCCTTCCTCTTCCTCTGGCCTCGGCCACCTCCTCCCCTGCGCACGGTTCGTCGGTGGACTCGCGCCCCCGCTATAAAAAGGCCTCCTGGGCCCCTCTCTCTCCTCTGGACCCCCTCTTCTCTCCCCAGAAACCTCCCTGAGCCTCCTTGAGAGCCCCTGATGTCTTTGTGCTCAGGATCGACCCGAGGGCTGTCGCGGCCATCTCCCCGTCGATCTCCGGTTACGACGCCTCTCTGGCCCTCATTTATCTCCCGTTGGTCCTCCCTTGCCCCTCTGATGTGATCCCCCTCCTTCCCGTCTTCTTTGTAGGCTGAATCGGCCCCGGTGACCACCCCTCGAAGCCACCTCCGCCGTGGGTGCTCGCCGTCGGTGACTCCGGCCACCTCAGGCCTCCGTTCCACCTCCAGGAGACCGGAGACTCGACCCCAAGCCCGTTCCCCCCATCGCCTGCCGTCTCCGTGCCCCATGCCACCACCGGTGAGCATCTCCCCTTCCTGTCCCGAGGTGGGAGAAGGACCCGACAGGTGGGGCCCACCTGTCGGCCTCTCTTCCTCCCTCCCGCCTGCTCTCTCTTCCCCCTCGTCTCACTGGTGATCGGGCCCCGCGCGTCAGGTTTGAACCTGACCGCGCGCGAGGCCGGTTGGCTGGCCAGCTGGGCCGACCCAGCCTCTAGCCGCCTCTGGCCCCGGTCCAGTGGCCATTTCCTCTCCTTTTTCTTTTTCCTTTTCTGTGGGATTTTGCAAAAATCCCATAAGGCCCAAATTAAATCTTATTCCAATTATTTTTGAACCTAAATTCCTAGAATAATCCCTAGAATTTAATAGTGTCATTTGTAAAAATGTTTGAAAATATTTTTAGTACTGTTTTACTTTAAAAACTATAGTTGGGCACCTTTTATTTTAAAACGATAGATTGCGCGGTTGACGAACAAGTTGGACCCGAAGACTTCGAAGACCCGAGAGACTTTGTTGAGCCAGGCAAGCAGCCCTTTGACCATGATGAGAAACCATTTTTATTGCATGTCATATAGCACTTTACTTTCATCATATTTGATCATGTGATGTGGTGTTCCCCTTTCGGTGGGATGCCTCCGGTACTTCTCCATTGACACTTGTATCGTGCATGACCCTACGCCTTATGAGGGTTATGCTGGTGGGTGTAGTTAGGATGCTAGTAGATGCTACGCAAGTGGGGATGGGACTTATGCATGGTGATGGAAAGAAAAGAAATGATTTCAAAGACTTTCGAAAACCCCGTCGGGTGCCACTAATGCCTGAGGGAGATGATGATGAGAAGGGTGACCACTTGAGAAAGAAGTGGTGTGCCAGAGCAAGTTGAGTATGTGTTTTTGAAAACGGATTAGATTTAAGGTTTGCTGATCGTCCCAACCTTACATGCGCAACCACGATACCCCTTATGGGACGGGGATTTGTTGATTACTATGGTTGGTGCTAGCAAGGAGCCCGCATTACTAGTGGCAAGAGTGAAGTGGTCACTCTTGAGACGAGGTCATCCCTGACAGGAAGGTCATGCGCTGTCTTTATAGGCACCGGGCACAACATTGCGTGCCCTCATGGATGATACAAGTGATGTATATCATGAGGGATGGCACCAACGAGTGGACTCTTTGTTTAGTATCACCATGGGAAAGGCATTGTTTGGGTGCTTACCTCGGGTATGTTAAATACCGCAAGCCGTGGATGACACGGAAGTTCCTCGAGTCTTGAGGGTAAAGTGTGCTACCTCTGCAGAGTGTAAAACTATTCGAATAGCCGTGTCCACGGTCATGGACAGTTGGAGGTCCGTCTTAAACTACGTCCGGATATGTTCATAAAACTTGGTGTGAGTTGGATAAGATGGTGACAAAGAGGTCACATGAACTAAGTCCGATGACTTAGCATGAACACTGAACTAAGTCTGATGACTTAGTATGATGACTGAATATGAGGTGTTCAACCCCTACTTATGTTGATAAGTGTATCTTGTTCGTATGGCTATCTGCCTGTTGTTGATGCATGCTTACAGGATACTTGACCATGTCATTGCATTTAAAATCAGCTTTCCACAAACTTGCCTATTAGTGATATATCATGCATCATTATTACCTTGTTCCACAACTTGGGTTGCTTGCGGGTACATTCAAAGTACTCATTGGCTTGCCAATGGTTATTTAATTGGCCAGTCATGGAAGAACAGGAGTATGTTGAAGAGTTCGTTGGAGACGAACATGCGAACTAGGACGCTTCCCGGTCACAATGCCTGTAGGTTAAGGCAGATGGCATGGGTTCACGCTTTTGAGCAAGATTTCCGCTGCTTGTTCTAGTTTAAGTGTTTGGCCCTTGAGTCCCTATCTATGTAAGACTTGACCATCATGGTAATTATTTGTGTAAGACGTTAAATGTGAATGTAAGACTCTTGTTATCAAGCTTTTGTGTGTTCAGTGAGCATTGATCTTTGGGATCACTGTACATGTGCATTCGATGAACACGACTTATGAGTCGGGGTCCCCACAATCAAGAACACATATATATTCATGAAAACATAATAGGTTCAGATCTTAAATCATGGCACTCGGTCCCTAGTGACAAAGCATTAAGCATACCAAAGTCATAGCAACATCAATCTGAGAATATAGTGGATACTAGGGATCAAACCCTAACAAAACTAACTCGATTACATCATAAATATCATCCAACCCATCACCGTCCAATAGGCCTAGAATGGGATTACTCACGAACAGTGGAGAGCATCATGGAATTGTTAATGAAGGATGGCTGGTGATGACGATGGCATCGATTTCCCCTCTTCGGAGCCCAAAACAGACTTCAGATCTGGTCTCCCGGGGAAGAACAGGAGGTGGCGGTGGCTCCGTGTCGTGAAACGCGATGAACTATTCTCTTTGGGTTTTTTCTCCTTTAATAGGGTTATATGGAGCCGGAGATGAGGTTGGGGGAGCCACTGGGGACCCACAAGCCTGCTAGGCACGGCCAGGGGGTGGCCGCGCCTAGCAGGCTTGTGGCGTGTAGGTGGCCCCCCTCTGGTTGATTCTTATGCCAGTATTTTTAATTAAATCCAAAAATATTCTCCATAAATTTTCATGACGATCCAAGAACTTTTATTTCTGCACAAAAATAACACCATGGCAATTCTGCTGAAAACAACGTCAGTCCGGGTTAGTTATATTCAACTCATGCAAACTAGAGTCCAAAACAAGGGCAAATGAGTTTGGAAAAGTGGATACGATGGAGACGTATCAAATCCCCCAAGCTTAACCCATTGCTTGTCCTCAAGCAATTCTGTTGATAAACTGAAAGTGATAAAGAAAAACTTTTACAAACTCTGTTTGATCTTGTTGTTGTAAATACATCTAACTGATGTTCAAATTTTCAACAAAGATCATGGACTAACCATGTTCACAATAACATTTAGGTCTCACATTTACTCATATCAATGACAGAATCAACTAGCGAGCAATAATAATAACTCTCAAATGACAACACTTTTTCAAAACAATCATGATACAATATGACAAAAGGTATTTCGCTAACCCTTTTTGAGATCGCAAAACATAAATGCAGAGCACCTCTAAAGAATAAGGACTGAATAGACATTGTAATTCACGATGAAAGAGATTCAGTCATGCTCATACTCAATATCAATTAACAGCAAAGCATCCAAATGATGGTGGTGTTCTCTAACTCGTGCCTTTTACAAGAAGATGATGACTCAACAATAAAGTAAATAGAAAGGCCCTTCGCAGAGGGAAGCATTGATTTGCAAAGGTGCCAGAGCTTGATTTTTTTTAAACATAGATGAATAATAATTTTTAAGCGGTATGCTTTCATTGCTCACATAATGACCAAGAGGTTTTCAACATCTTCCATGCTAGATACATTATAGGCGGTTCCCAAACATAAAGATAAAGTTTTTACTCCCCCTCCACCAATCAATCACACTCCATAGCGGGCCGAATCCACGGGTACCGTCCATACATGGGGGAGTTTTGTTTAATTATATTTTGCTTTTATTTCGAGCGCGGGACTAGGCATCCCGATTACCAGCCACTTTCTCGTGAATGATAGTGAATCAACACATATCGTGACAATAACCCACCTAGCATGGAAGATACTGATAGCCCCCAGTCGCCGCATGAGCGATTTGGGCATACAAAAAAGAATGTTTATTTGAAGGTTTAGAGTTTGGCACATGCAAATTTACTTCGAACGGCAGGTAAATACCGCATATAGGTAGGTATGGTGAACTCATATGGAACAACTTTGGGGTTGAGGAATTGGATGCACAAGCAGTATTACCGCTTAGTACAAGTGGAGGCTAGCAAAAAGACTGGGGAGCGACCAATTAGAGAGCAACACAGTCATCAACATGATTTGAGATTAACCAACATTGAATGCAAGCATGAGCAGGATATAAATCACTATGAACATAAATATCGTAGAGGCTATGTTGAGTTTGTTTTAGCTACATGCATGAACATGTTCCAAGTCGAGCCACTTGAATCGTTCAGAGGAGGATACCATCCCATCATACTACATCACAACCATTTTAATATGCATGTTAGCACCAGAAACAAACAATTATCCACTCTTAGCTAATCATGGCATGAGTAATTATAATCTCTACTTGTCATTGCAAATATGTTTCACCCATAATGAACTGAATTCGGAACGATGAGCTAATCATATTTACAAAAGAAAGATAGGTCGAGTTCATACCAGCTTTTCTCCATCTCAATATTTTTATCAAATATTGTCATTATTGCCTTTCACTTGCATGATCGAACGGTGTGGATAATAAATAGAGTGCACGTGCATTGGACTAAGCTGGAATCTGCAAACAATTACTCAAAGGAGAATACAAGGTAACGTGGGCTCTCTAATAGGTAAACAATAAAGCATATGAGAGCCACTCGCCATTTTCATTGTGGTCTTCTCCTTACGAGCCAAAGCAAGAAAAATCAAAACAAGAACGAGAAAAACTATTTACACGAGAAATCTCCCAACAAACAAAAGAAGAACGAAAATCTTTTGGGGTTTTATTTTTAGTGCTACAACTAAGCAACTAGAAAATAAAGCTAGAAGTAATAAAAAAATTGTATTTTTCTCAAAGTTAAATAAACACAAAGAAGAAAGTGAAACAAGGAAATAAACTACCATGTATAGTACAATGAAAAAGTATGAACACCGACTACTAAGATCAGTGTGTGAACATGAATGTAAAGTCGATGAGAAATACGTACTCCCCCAAGCTTAGGCTTTTGTCCTAAGTTGGTCTAGGGCCATGGCTGGAAAGATCTCTCTCACGGATACTCAGGAGCAGGCTCAGAGTTCCATTGGTTGGCGAACTCATGTGGCTCCCACTGAAAAACTGGCTCCAGGTACGGATCAAGGGCTGGCGCCGGTTCTGGAGCTGGGGGTTGCGTCAGACCCCAATATCTGTAAATGTCACCGGGCATAATGGTGTACCTGCCTGAACGAATATCGAACAAAGAAGAAGCAGACAGGGTAATAATTTCACAAGTACCTTGGCTAAAAACTAAGTTGTAAAGCAGCCTCCTATCATCGTTCTTTTTAATAAAATCATGTGCTACCATACGGTCATAGTCTATAAATTTTGAAGGTAGCAACATTTGTTTTTCCTCGTTAAGCCTAAAGGGTATCTCAAAGTGTATGGCTAAACGATATGCATAAATGCCCCCAAATATTGTCCCCTTTGAATGGTTGGTGTCCAACCGTTGGGCCACCATAGCGCCCAGACTAAAGGTTCTATCAACAAGTAAAGCATGCCGCAAAATGGCGAGGTCGGAAGCACTAAGACTTCCACTCTCCCAATGACCAACTAAACATCTGCCTGCAAATAATGAATAATAGCGTAACACAGGAAAATGTAAACTAGCCGCTCTTGCCTTTGACACCCCTCTCTCTTCCCTCACAGTGACTCACGCAATAAAATCTTCCATGTCTCTAGGACGTGGCTCCCTGATGTTGCCCTCATAGGGAATTTTGCAAACATTGCAAAATCATAACGGTTCATTTTCTTAGGCACATCATATAAGTGAAATTCTACCGTAAGAGGATTTTCCCTAGAATGAAAGTGAAAGTTTTGCACAAAGGTATTCATGACTGAGAGGTACTGATCACACTTATCGTTGAGGAAGTCGGTGATGCCTACATTCTCAGCCAAATAACAGAAATCTTCATAAATTCCGGCAGCCCTCAAGAATGTGTTGCTTGGCCATTCACATGGTCAAACTTCTGCAACACGGGGAAGATTATACTTGGGCTTCTCCTTCATTTCATTTTCATCTTCTTTTGAACTCTGGCTTGAAGAGCCTCTTAGCAATCTCCTCAACATTTCCTTTCTAAAAAATTCTGAAATTTTTAGCAACTCAAAATAAAAGTGAACCAAACTCAACAAAACTCATGGAAGCTACTCCCACAAGTGTCTGGAAGCTATATCATGCATCAAAACTACTTGGGACCATACAAATTTGACATGCAAGCTCAAGAACAAGGTCACCTTGGCAACAAAAATGTGCAATATATAAAGCACTAGAACAAAAACTAATTGGACCATCGTAGGAGTGACATACCGAGGAACAATCTCCCAAAACAGTTTTGCTATTGAAGTTTTGCACAAGGAGATCCAAAATGGTAGCAAAATGAGCTAGAACACGGGTTTGAGCAATGGTGGGATTTTTCTGGAGGAAGATGAAGTGAATGGGTGCTGGAATAAGTGAAGGGGAGCCACGTGGGACCCACAAGACTACTAGGTGCGTCCAGGGGGTGACTGCACCTTGTGGGCTTGTGGCTCACTGCTGCATCCCCCTGCAGTGTGCTCAGTGCGAGAAATTTCTAAATATTCTAGAAAAAATCATACTCCATTTTCAGCGCATTTGAAGAACTTTTATTTCCAGGTCACTTATTTATTGCACTGAAAACTCAGAAAACAGGAAAATAACAACATTCTTACTTAATTTCATCTAACTAACAGAAAATAAAAGTTGGGTACAGAAAGTTGTGCTTTCTAAATTCATCCATCTCATGCTCATCAAAAGGAATCCATCAATAAGGTTGATCAAGTTTTATTAATAAACTTCTTTCGAATAACATGAAACCGAAGAAGTTTCAGATAACACTAAGTTACCTCAATGGGGATATGCATGTCCCAATAAGTATATCATATTTCTTCTTGACAGTAGGAAGAGGGAACTCAAAGTCTCCAATAATGATCGTTGGAATTTTTTTTCAATAAAGTTGATACTGTGAACTTGAGGTTGTTTCTTCAGAAAGTCTATCGTATGCTTATTACCATTAATGTGAAAAGTGACATTGCCCTTGTTGCAATCAATAACAGCCCCTGCAATATTCAAAAAGGGTCTACCAAGGATGATCGACATACTTTCGTCCTCGGGAATATCAAGAATAACAAAGTCCGTTAAGATAGTAGCATTTACAACTACGACACGTACATCCTCACAAATACCGATAGGTAGAGAAGTTGATTTATTATCCATTTGTAAAGATATTTTAGTAGGTGTCAACTTATTCAAATCAAGTCTACGATATAAAGAGAAAGGCATAACACTAACACCAGCTCCCAAATCACACAAAGCAGTTTTTAACATAATTCCCTTTAATACAGCATGGTATAGTTGGTATTCCTGGATCTCCTAATTTATTTGGTACTCCACCCTTAAAAGTATAATTAGCAAGCATGCTGGAAATTTCAGCATTCGGTGTCTTCCTTTTATTAGTCACAATATCTTTCATATACTTAGCATAAGGAGACATTTTCAGAATATCAGTCAAGCGCATACGCAAAAAGATAGATCTAAGCATCTCAACAAAGCTCTCAAAATCCTCATCATCCTTTTTATTGGATGGTTTAGGAGGAAAGAGCATGGGTTTCTGAACCCATGGTTCTCTTTCTTTACCATGCTTCCTTGCAATACAATCTCTTTTGTCATATCTTTTATTCTTAGGTTGTGGGTTATCAAGATCATCAGCAGGTTCAACCTCCACATCATTATCATTACTAGGTTGAGCATCAACATGAACATCATCATTAATATTATCTCTAGGCTCATGTTCATCACCAGATTGTGTCTCAGCATGAGAAACAGAAATATCATTTGGGTTTTCACGTGTATCAATAACAGGTTCACTAGCAGCATGCAAAGTTCTATCATCGTCCTTATTCCTCTTATTACTGGAACGACTAGGTGCATCAGTACTACTCCTTTGAGAATCTTGCTCAATTCTCTTAGGATGGCCCTAAAGATACAAAGGTTCCTGTGTCATTCTACCACCTCTTGTCACAACTCTAACAAAATGACCATTGTTCTTACTATTCATCTCATTAAGCAAATCGTTTTGTGCCTTAAGTACTTGTTCTACTTGAATGGTTACCATGGAAGCATGTTTACTAATAAGATTAAGATCATTGAAAGTTCTACTCATATAATTACCTAAGTGATCAAGCATGAAAGCATTATGTTTCAATTGTCTACTAACATAAGCATTAAAATTTTCTAGTTTAACAACAAAATTATCAAACTCATCCAAGCGTTGGCTAGCACACTTATTATAAGGAATATTGCTTTCATCAAATCTCCGAAGAGAATTTACCTCTACTACCTGTGTCGGGTTATCAAGACCATGTATTTCTTCAATAGGTGGTAGATTCTTAACATCTTCAGCTTTAATACCTTTTCTTTCATAGATTTCTTTGCCTCTTGCATATATTCAGGACTGAGAAATAGAATGCCTCTTTTCTTCGGAGTTGGCTTCGGAGGTGGTTCGGGAATAGTCAAATCATTATCATTGCTCAATATATATATTATTCAATAGTATTTCAGCTTGTTCAACAGTTCATTCCCTGAAAACACAACCAGCACAACTATCTAGGTGGTCCCTAGAAGCATCGGTTAGTCCATTATAAAAGATATCAAGTATTTCATTTTTCTTGAGAGGATGATCAGGCAAAGCATTTAGTAGTTTGAGAAGCTTGCCCCAAACTTGTGGGAGACTCTCTTCTTCAATTTGATCAAATTTAAATATTTCCTGCAAGGCAGCTTGTTTCTTATGGGCAGGATTTTTTTCCAGAGAAGTGATAAATCATATCCTGGGGGCTACGCAGATAACCAGGAGCAAGAGAGTTGAACCATATCTTAGCATCACCCTTTAATGAGAAAGGAAACAACTTAATGATATAGTAATAGCGAATTTTTTCCTCACGAGTAAATAGGGTGGCTATATCATTCAATTTAGTGAGATGTGCCACAACAGTTTCAGATTCATAACCATGGAAAGGATCATATTCAACCAAAGTAATTAATTCAGGAACAACAGAGAATTCATAATCCTTATCAGTAATAAACATAGGTGAAGTAGCAAACTTAGGATCATATTTCATTCTAGCATTCAAAGATTTTTCTTTCCACTTGCGTAGTAATTTCTTAAGATCATCTCTGCCATTACAAGCAAGAAAGTCCCTAGCTACCTCTCCTTCCATAACATAACCCTCAGGAATATCAAGCAACTCATATCTAGGAGAGCTAGCTCTAGCAAGTGTCTCAAAGTTTTCAATTTCAATAATTTCATCAGTTTCTAATTTTCAACGTTGGCTCTAGCAATTTGTTCATCAAGAAATTCAACTAGTGGCATAGTATTATCAAGCAAAGCATCATAATAAGCATCATGCATAGCAGAAGTGGCATCATCAATTACTTGCGACATATCAGAATTACTAGCAGGTGGTGGTGTCGCAAACTTGCTCATAACATAAGGTGAATCAAGTGTAGAGCTAGATGGCAGTTCCTTACCTCCCCTCATAGTAGAGGGATAGATCTTGGTTTTTGGATCTTTCAGATTCTTCATAGTGATCAACAGATATAAATCCCAAGTAACTCAGATAATAGAGCTATGCTCCCCGGCAATAGCACCATAAAAAGGTCTTTATAACCCACAAGTATAGGGGATCACAACAGTTTTCGAGGGTAGAGTATTCAACCCAAATTTATTGATTCGACACAAGGGGAGCCAAAGAATATTCTCGAGTGTTAGCAGTTGAGTTCTCAATTCAACCACACCTGAAAGACTTAATATCTGCAGCAAAGTATTTAGTAGCAAAGTAGTATGGAAGTAACGGTAGCGATAGCAAAAGTAAAGGTAGCAGTTTTGTGGTGATTGTAACAGTAGCAACGAAGAAGTAACTTAGCAAGGATCAATATGTGCAAAGCTCGTAGGCAATGGATTGGTGATGGGTAATTATGTTGGATGCCATTCATCATGCAACAGTTATAACATAGGGCAATACAGAACTAGCTCCAATTCATCAATGTAATGTAGGCATGTATTCCATATATAGTCATACGTGCTTATGGAAAAGAACTTGCATGGCATCTTTTTTCCTACCCTCCCGTGGCAGCGGGGTCCTAATGGAAACTAAGGGATATTAAGGCCTCATTTTAATATAGAACCAAACCAAAGCATTAGCACTTAGTTAATAGATGAACTCCTCAAACTACGGTAATCATCGGAAAGAATCCCAGTTATTGTCACCTTGGGGGATGCGGATCATAACTCGTAATAGGTGTCTACAACTTGCAATATAGGATCAAGAACACATATATATTCATGAAAACATAATTGGTTCAGATCTGAAATCATGGCACTCGGGCCTTAGTGACAAGCATTAAGCATAGCAAAGTCATAACAACATCAATCTCAGAACATAGTGGATACTAGGGATCAAACCCTAACAAAACTAACTCGATTACATGATAAATCTCATCCAACCGATCACTGTCCAGCAAGCATAGGCTGGGGTTACTCATGAACTTCGGTGAGCATCGTGGAATTGGTGATGAAGCATGGTTGGTGATGACGATGGCGTCGATGTCCCCTCTCCGGAGCCCAAAACGGACTCCAGATCTGGTCTCCCGGGGAAGGACAGGAGATGGCGGCTCCGTGCTGTGAAATGCGATTAACTCTTATCTATGATTTTTTTTTCTCCACAAATAAGGTTATATGGAGCTGGAGATGAGGTCGGGGGAGCCATAAGGGCCCCACAAGCCTGTTAGGCATGGCCAGGGGGTGGCCACGCCTAGCAGGCTTGTGGCCTGCAGGTGGCCCCCCTCTAGTTGATTCTTGCACCAATATATTTTTTAAATACAAAAATATTTCCATAAATTTTCAGGATGATCCGAGGACTTTAATTTCTGCACAAAAATAACACCAAGCCAATTCTGCTGAAAACAGCATCAGTCCGGATTAGTTCCATTCAAATCATGCAAATTAGAGTCCAAAACAAGGGCAAAAGAGTTTGGAAAAGTGGATACTATGGAGACGTATCAATAACTTGTCTAGGATGGAAAAATGTTCTTGATAACCCACTTCCTATCGATGACAGTTTTCCTGATGAGCAACTTCCTTCTATAAATACTTCACGTAGTGCTCCTTGGTATGCTGATTATGCCAATTATATTGTTGCTAAGTACATTCCACCTTGCTTCACCTATCAACAAAAGAAAAAATCTTCTCTGATTTACGACATTACTTTTGGGATGGCCCGCATATTTACAAATGAGTAGAAGGTATTATTAGACGATGTATACCTGAGCATGAACATGAACTAATTCTTCGAAAGTGCCATTCTGAATCTTACGGAGGACACCATGCCGGTGACAGAACTGCACACAAGGTATTACAATCTAGTTTTAATTGGCCTACTCTTTTCAAAGATGCTCGTTAGTATGTCCTTTCATGCAATGAATGCCACAAAGTTGGTAGCATTAGTAAGCATGAGGAAATGCCTATGAATTCTTCACTTTCCATTGAACCATTCGATGTTTGGGGTTTTGAATTTATTGTACCTTTTCTACCCTCGAATGGGTATACTCACATTTTAGTCGCTGTTGATTACGTTACTAAGTGGTTAGAGGCTATTCCAACTGGTAGTGTTGATCATAACACCTCTATTAAAATGCTTAAAGATATCATTTTCCCGAGGTTTGGAGTTCCTAGGTACTTAATGACTGATGGTGGTTCATATTTTATTGATGGTGCTTTCTGTAAACTTCTAGCTAAATATGATGTTAACTATAGGATTGTATCTCCTTATCATCCTCAGTCTAGTGGTCACTTTGAGTTGAGTAATTGGGAAATAAAATTAATCTTGCAAAAGACTGTTAATACATCTAGGAAGAATTGGTCTAAGAAATTAGATGATGCACTATGGGCTTATAGAATCACTTATAAGAATCCTATGGGTATGTCTTCATAAAAAATGGTCTACGAGAAGGCTTGTCATTTACCTCTCAAGATAGAACATAAAGCTTACTGGGCAATTAAAGAACTTAACTATGATTTTAAACTTGTCGGTGAGAAGAGGTTATTTGACATTAGATCGCTTGATGAATGGAGATGCAAACTTATGAAAATGCTAAGTTGTTTAAAGCAAAATTTAAAAGATGGCATGACAAGAGGATTCAAAACAAGAATTCAATGTAGGAGACTTAGTACTTTTGTACAACTCTCGTTTTAGATTTTTTGCAGGAAAACTCTTCACCAAATGGGAAGGCCCATACGTTGTTGAGGAGGTTTATCGATCTGTTTAAGTGCATCTAGTGCCCCTTAGTGATTTTGGTGTATTGAAGACTTATAGGTTAAGAGACTAATGCATTTGTAAGTATACACAGGCACTATAAGTTGCTGATGAGTTTCATATATTCAGAGGTTATCGACCATTAATGAATGTCTTCAACTGAAGACTTTGGTGAAGACTTTGTTATTCCCTGAAGACTTTGAAAATGAAGAAGTTGGTGTGACCTTGAAGATATGAACGAGGACTACGAAGCGTGAAGAATTTTGTTTTCGTAGTTTCATTTCCTTCTTTGAGTCATAGGAAACACCGTACTATTAAAGGGGGTCGAGGTAATACTAAGGAAAATTTCCAACTGATGCTCAACTCAAAAGCCTCAACATATCCAATCCTTCGAGTGAAGCCTTTGGAAATCTCTTACGATTCAGGCAAGTTCTTCAGTGACAAAGACGATGTTCTTCTGGTCTCTAAGGAAATTGGTATGACTGAGAAGTTAGGATTTCGCCAGTGTGAATTGCCTACAAGTGAGGAATATGATAAGCCTTGAGGAATTTGACAGTTCAAATTCTGACCGTTGTTGTGCTTAGCGCCAGCTTTCCCAAATCATCTTATCCACATAATGGTCATATCATTGGGGGCATTTATGTCTTATCATGTCAGGTTGCACCCTGGCTATAAATAGCCACCCCCCACAACCACTAGTTGGTTGTCTGCTCCGAGAGAGAACTAACACTTGTCATTTGAGAGCAACTCATCTTCCAAGGACTTTGAGAGAAAATAATCAGTGAGGAAAAACCCAAATTCAAACTACCAAACCCAAAGTGATTGAGCAAGGTTGGTCCGGGTCACTTCATCCCACAATACGGCTGAATCAAAACACGACCAAGGGAGGAATCAATCTAAGCATCAATGCCCACAAACTCTTTTGTGTTCTACTCGTTATCTCATCTACACATAGACCCAGCTCATGATGCTACTGTTGGGGAACGTTGCATGGGAAACAAAAAAATTCCTACACTTCACCTAGATCAATCTAGGAGATGAGAATCTATGAGAGGAGAGATTGGATCCATGTACCCTTGTAGATTGCTAAGCGGAAGCGTTAAAGAAAGCGGTTGATGTATTCGTACGTCTCCCCGATCCAAATCGCAAGCCGTCCCACAAACTCCCGATCAAGTGCCGAACGGACGGCACCTCCGCGTTCAGCACACGTGCAGCTCGATGACGATCTCCTCCTTCTTGATCCAGCAAGAGGGAGAGGATAGGTAGATAGGCTCTCCAGCAGCACGACGGTGTGGCGGCGGTGGTGGTGGAGCTGATCCGGCACAGCTTCGCTAAGCGGCGCCGAATCAATCTACTACAGGAGAAGTAATCCGGGAGGGAGGAAGGACTGCACCGTGACTTGTGTGTGTGCGGCCCTCCCTCCCCTCACATATATATGGGGAGAGGAGAGGGCTAGCCGCCCTAGGGTTTCCCCTAGGGTTTGGTGCGGTGGCCAAGGAGGTGGGGCGGCGGCCAGGGTGGCTTGGCCACCAAGTTTGGTGGCTAGCCATCCTTTTGGCCCAACCCTAGCCTCTAGCCACATGAGCCTTGAGGTGGGAGGTGCGGCCAACCCACCACGGGATGGTTCGCACCCTCTCACATCCCATCGGGCCCTTAGGAGTAGATGGGCCCACCTGGTGGACCCCCTAGAACACTTTCAGCACTCTGTCACACTACTCGCAGGTCACGGAACTTTTACGGAACTCAAACACCAACTTCCTATATATCAATCTTCACCTCTGGACCATTCCGGAGCTCCTCGACATCTGGGATCTCATCCGGGACTCCGAACAACCTTCGGTCACCAACACACATAACTCATCTATACCGAAACGTCACTGAACCTTAAGTGTGTAGACCCTGCGGGTTCGAGAACCATGTAGACATGACCGAAACACCTCTATGGTCAATAACCAATAGCGGTAAATGGATGCCCATAATGGTTCCTACATGTTCTACAAAGATATTTTATCGGTCGAACCCCTATGTCAAGGATTCAGACAATCCCGTATGTTGTTCCCTTTGTTCTTCGGTATATTACTTGCCCGAGACTCGATCGTCGGTATCTTCATACCTAGTTCAGTCTTGTTACCGATAAGTCTCTTTTACTCATTCCGTAATACAAGATCCCGTGGCTAACACTTAGTCACATTGCTTCTAAGGCTCATTGTGATGTTGTATTACCGAGTGGGCCCTGAGATACCTCTCCGTCACACGAAGCAACAAATCCGAGTGTTGATCCATGCCAACCCAAGAGACACCCTCAGAGATACGTGTACATCATCTTTATAGTCACCCAGTTACGTTGCAACGTTTCATACACACAAGGTACTCCTCCGGTGTCAGTGAGTTGCATGATCTCATGGTCATAGGAACAGATACTTGACATGCAGAAAACTGTAGCAATAAACTGACACGATCATATGCTACGTTTATAGTTTGGGTCTTGTCCATCACATCATTCTCCCAATGATTTTATCCAGTTATCAAATGACATCTCATGTCCATGACTAGGAAAACTTAACCATCTTTGATCAACGAGCTAGTCTGCTAGAGGCATACTAGGGACACAGTGTCGTCTATATGCCCGCACCTGTATTTAGTTTCCAATCAACACAATTATAGCATGGACGATAAATGTTATCATGAATAAGGAAATATAATAATAAACACTTTATTTATTGCCTCTAGGGCATATTTCCAACAGTCTCCCACTTGCACTAGACAAATAATCTAGCTCGCATCACTATGTGATTTACATGGTAATGAATCGAACACCCATATAGTTTTGGTGTTGATCATGTTTAGCCCTTGGAAAAGGTTTAGTCAACGGGTCTGCAACATTCAGATCCATGTGCAATTTATAAATATTTATTTCCTCCTCCTTGATGTGATCGCGGATGGAATTGAAGCGTCGCATTATGTGTCTGGTCCTCTTGTGAAGCCTTGGTTCATTGGCCAGAGCAATGGCACCAGTGTTGTCACAGAACAGAGCCATTGGATTCAATGCACTGGGAACTACTCCAAGATCTATCATCCATACACCTTCCTTCACTACCTCCAAGGTTGCGATGTACTCCACTTCGCATGTAGAATTGGCTACCACGCTTTGCTTGGAACTGCACCAGTTTACCACTCCCCCATTGAGAATAAATACGTATCATGTTTGTGACTTAGAGTCATCCGGATCAGTGTCAAAGCTTCCATCGATGTAACCCTTTATGATAAGCTCTTGATCACCTACACAAACGAGAAACATTTCCTTAGTCCTTTTCAAGTACTTAAGGATATTCTTGACGGTCGTCTAGTGCTCCGTTCCTAGATCACTTTGAAACCTTTTGGCCATACTTATGGCAAGGTTGACGTCAGGTCTTGTGCACAGCATTGCATACATGATAGAGCCTATGGCTGAAGCATAGGGGACACCACTTATCTTTTCTCTATCTTCTGCAGTCACTGGGCATTGAGTCTTACTCAACTTCGCACCTTGTAACACAGGCAAGAACCCCTTGTTGGACTGGTCCATTTTGAACTTCTTCAAAACTTTATCAAGGTATGTGCTTCGTGAAACTCCGATTAAGCGTCTCGATCTATCTCTATAGATCTTAATGCCTAATATGAAAGCAGCTTCTCTTGGGTCCTTCATTGAAAAACTCTTGTTCAAATATTACTTCACGCTTTCTAGCATTTTTATATTGTCTGCAATCAGCAATATGTCATCCACATATAATATTAGAAACGCTACAGAGCTAACACTCACTTTCTTGTAAATACAAGCTTCTCCGGAAACTTGTATAAACCCGAACGCTTTGATCACCTCATCAATGCGCAGATTCCAACTCCGAGATGCTTGCACCAGTCCATATATGGATTGCTGGAGTTTGCAAACTTTGTTAGCATTTTCTAGATCAACAAAACCTTACAGTTGTATCATATACAACTCTTCCTTAAGGAAACCATTAAGGAACACTGTTTTGACATCCATCTACCAAATTTCATAGTCAAAATATGTAGCTATTGCTAACATGATTCTGACGGACTTAAGCATCGCTACGGGTGAGAAGGTCTCATCATAGTCAACTCCTTGAACTTGTGAAAAAACCTTTGCCACAAATCGAGCTTTATAGACGGTGGCATTACCGTCTGCATCCGTCTTCCTCTTAAAGATCCATTTGTTCTGAATGGCCTTGCGCCCTTCAGGTAATAGTTCCACAGTCCACACTTTATTTTCATACATGGATGCCATCTCGGATTTCATGGCCTCTAACCATTTCTCGGAATCCAGGCCCATCATCACTTCTCCATAGCTCGTAGGTTCATCGTTGTCTAACAACATGACCTCTCAGACAGGGTTGTCGTACCACTCAGGAGAAGTACGTGCCCTTGTTGACCTACGAGGTTTAATGGCAACTTGATCCGAAGCTTCATGATCATCATCATTAACTTCCTCTTCAACTGTCGTAGGCTCCACAGAAACATATTTTTGCGCTGCGCTACTCTTTGGTTGAATCAAAGGTTCAACAACCTCATCAAGTTCTATCTTCCTCCCACTCAATTCCTTCGAGAGAAACTCTTTCGCAAGAAACGTTCAGTTTTTAGCGACAAACACTTTGCCTTCAGATCTGAGATATAAGGTATACCCAATTGTCTCTTTTGGGTATCCTATGAAGACGCATTTTTCCACTTTGGGTTCCAGCTTTTCAGGCTGAAGCTTTTTGACATAAGCATCACATCCCCAAACATTCAGAAATGACAACTTTGGTTTCTTGCCAAACCACAGTTCATATGGTGTCGTCTCAACGGATTTCGATGGTGCCCTATTTAAAGTGAATGCGGTTGTCTCTAATGCATAACCCCAAAACGATAGTGGCAAATCGGCAAGAGACATCATAGATGCACCATATCTAATACGGTTCGATTAAGATGTTCGGACACACCATTACATTGTGGTGTTCCAGGCGGTGTCAATTGTGAAACAATTCCACATAGCCTTAAGTGACTGCCAAACTCATAACTCAGATGTTCTCCTCCTCGATCAGATCATAGGAATTTAATCTTCTTGTTACGATGATTCTCAACTTCACTCTAAAATTGCTGGAGCTTTTCAATCGTTTCATACTTGTGCTTCATTAAGTAAATATACCCATATCTACTTAAGTCATCGGTAAAGGTGAGAAAATAACGATATCCACCGTGCGCCTCAATGCTCATCGGACCGCACACATCAGTATGTATAATTTCCAACAATTCACTTGCCCGTTTCATTGTTCCAGAGAACGGGTTTTTTGTCATCTTGCCCAAGAGGCATGGTTCACATGTGTCAAGTGATTCAAAATCAAGTGACTCCAAAAGTCCATCAGCATGGAGCTTCTTCATGCATTCAAAACTAGTGGTGAAACCTCTTTGCCACCCTTATTTCCCTTGCCATTCTTCTTGAAACTAGTGGTTTTATTGACCATCAACACTTGATGTTCTTTGTAGATTTCAGACTCAGCGACTTTCAGCATCGCAAACAGCTCGACGACTGAGTTTTGCATCCCGTGCATGCTATAGTTCACCACGAAGCTCTTGTAGATAGGTGGCAATGATTGAAGAACTTTGTCAATGATCGCCCCACACCTGCACGCGCGGATCTTCTGCGATTTGGGCCGTCGGTTAGGATGCCTGAGGGCAATAACTTCCATCCTGCACGCGTCGGGGATCATGGGGCACATGCGCAATGAATCCGCCCCCACAATCGTCCGCGTGGGGTTTAAATGGAGAGGGGAAGGGGGATGAAACGACACATTAATTCCCCTTGCCCCCGTTGCTTCGCACTCATCGCCCTCCTCCTCCCGCCCTGAAAGAACGAGAAAAGGAAAGCGAAGCCCGCGCCTTTCGCCGTGCCCCCGCCATCGCCGCCAGAGTTCATCCCGTAGCCGAGCTCCCGTGCCCGCCTTCGCATCCGCAAGCCCCTTGTTGATGAGAAATTCATCGAGCATGTCCGCCACCGCCACAACCTGTCGGCGGAGGAGCTTGTGGAGGAGCGCACTGCCGGGCCGGAGAATTCCCCAGCCCTGCGGGACGGCAAGGCAGTCGTCTTCGCCAAGAACTTCCTCCGTGGGCTTGGGCTTCCGGCGAGCACGTTCTTCCGACGGTTCTTGACGCGGTTTGTCCTACAGCCGCACCACCTCGCCCCCAACACCATTCTGCAGCTGGCGGCCTACATCACCCTCTGCGAGGGGTACCTCGGGGTGGAGCCGAGGCTTGACCTCTAGTTCCCCCTCTTCTTCCTTAAGCAGAAACAGTGAAGGATCCGGTGAAGAAGGAGGCGGTCATGACCGCCTACGGGGGTGCTTTGATCCATATCCGCCAGGGAGCCGGCTTCCCGAAGCTCCCGCTGCAGGAGTCGGTGAAGAATTGGCAGCGGTTGTTCTTCTACATGAAGAATGTGAAGCCGGAGGAAGACCACACCAACGTCCCCGACTTCTTCAACGTGCCGCCGGTGGCGATGCTAAACTGGCGGACGGCTCCGCCTCAGGCCCAGGACCGGCTCTACGAGCGTGTGCTGCTCATGACCGGGTCGGAAGGCCTTAAGGCGTCCGATCTGCTAGCAGCGATGGTGGCACGCCAGGTGCAGCCGCTGCAGAGCCGGTTGCACCTCATCTCTCAGATGGGAGGCCGACATGACCCTTGCTGGCTCTCCACCAAGGAGTTGAAGACGGTTCATGTGGCGTGGAGGGTGAACACCATCTCCTCGGCGAAGCTAAAGGAGGGAAGTTGGCAATGGGGGAAAACCCCATATAGCCGGAGCCACCCAGCGCCGTCGGTAAGTGATTTGGCCGGCTCGTCCTCCTTCTCCCCCTCAGAAGTGTCGCCTTGATTTCATAGCGCAAAGAATCTTCTCGCCTGCAGGTTTTCCCCTCGTTGCAGAAGTATGGGAAGACGGGCGCTAATGTGGCTGACTCAGACCCTGAGGAGGTGGAGGATGTCGACGATGTGGAGCCGGTAGACTCAGATCGAGCTGGCGAGTCTGAAGCCGAGGGGTGGAGACGGAGACGGAGGCAACCGAGTCGACGGGTGAGTCCCCTCACCGTCCAAATTTGCGAGATTGGACCGACGACGATGCTGAGTCGGAGGAGTCGCTCGATGCAGAGGCTCCAGAGGATGTTGAGGCTTCGGAGGACGAAGCCATGGTGCCGTCGAGGAGGCGCCTTCGCTGCATCAGCGACATGCCCGGCCGGGATGATGTGGCGGCCGGTGGCAAGGGGAAGCAGGTGGCCATCTCCGGGACGGCACCTAAGCGAGCCGCCACTGAGCAGCCGGGCAGCAGCCGCGGAGGCGGCGGGAAGAGGAGGCGGGTCATCCCGACGGGCCCTGTGAGGAGGGCAGTCCCCGTCGTCATCGGGTAAACCGTGATCACCCTATTCACGTTCCCCCGGTTCGTTCGTCTCCCCTCCCCCTCTTATTCCGTTTGCACAGGGAGGCACGTGCCTTGGGGAGGACCCCGGCGGGCGGCGCCATGGGAACGGAGCCACCGAGCACCGCCAAGGAGAGGGAGAGCGAGGCCTGGCGCGACCTGGAGGCGGCCCATCAGGAGCTGCGCATCGAGGGGCGCCGCCCGTTGGAGGAGGCAGCAAAGAAAAGGACGCCAATTGGCGAAGCTGGCGGGGAGGCGGCTGGCCAGTCGTGGGAGCCATTCCCCGAGGGCCGGGAGAAGCGATCCAAGGACCGCCACGCCCCCCGCATGGCAGGCGAGGCGGACGCAAAGGCCACGGAGGATGCTCGCGTGGCGACGGTTGCTGGGGCAGACCGCGCCGATGGTGAGGAGGAGGTGGTGGATCGCGACGTGGACCTCCTAGGGGCAGACGACGTGCCGCCGGGGGCAGATCATGGCGCAGATCCCTCAGGGGCGAACGACGTGCCGCCGGGGGCAGATCATGGCGCAGATCCCTCAGGGGCAAACGACGTGCCGCCGGGGGCGGGGGTCCCCCGGATGTGGAAACGGTGGCCGCGGGGGCGCCTGCTCCGGACATGCCGGCTCCAAAGGTGCCGCCTCTGGAGGCTCTGTCTCCAGAGGCACCGGCTCGGGATGAGCCAGCTACGGGAAAGCCGGCTCTCGGGCCGAACCGGGTGGGAGAGGCCGGAAGCGGAGGACCGAGGCGGGAAGCCGAGGCGCCCGAGGGGTCGAGCGGCGCGGGCTCCTCGTTCGGGGCCGCTGGCATGATGGTGCCGGGAGGAGCCGTCCCCCTAGTGACCTCAGGCAACGGAGGGCCGGCAGATGGGGGCCGGCCGCAGCAGAGTTGGGCTACGGTCAGCCGCCCGGTTGCCGTGGATCCGTCGAGTGCTCTCGGAGCGGCGGTGTCTGCCACGGTCGAGGCGTTCGCCGCCTGCCATGCCCACACGATGCAAGATGCCTGAGCAGCCAACGACCGGCTGGTGCAGCTGGAGCTGACCGTCGCGGTAATCTTCCCTCCTTTCTTTCTTTTCCTTGTTCACGGTGTTTTCTCCACTAGGTGCGTGCTAGTGCACCCACTGGGTGTAGCCCCAACACTCGAGCCGATTGTGCCGTAGGCGGGTTGAGTCTAACGATGCATCATGTTTTTTTGTCTGCAGGCAGCGCATGACCGTCGGGTGACTACATACAATTCCTTGCTGAGCTTGTACTGAGAGAACAAGGGTCGACTGGCCATCCTGTCCTAGGACTTGCGAGGTAAAGCCCTCACAATTTCCGAGGCAGCGGCGTAGTCCCCAGGATTCGAGCCGATCGTCGCGGAGGCGGGCCGAATTCCCTTCTTCTTCTTCTCTTGTCTTCTGACTGAGGTTTTTCTATCCCAGGCAGACACCAACGCCGAGACAGTCAACCTCTAATGCCAGGTCATGGAACTCGGCGATTAGCAAAACTCCGTGACCGTGGAGTGCGAGCGGCTCCGCCAGGAGGTGTCTCGGTCACAGGCGGAGGCGGCCAAGCACGAGGCGGCCCACCGCCAGGAGCTGACGGACCGCAAGACGGCCCACCGCCAAGAGCTATCAGACTATACGGCGTCCCTTTGCCAGTAGGCGGAGGAGCAGGAGCGCGCCCATCGCCAGGAGCTAGAGGCCAAGGACTCCGCGGTGGCAAAGGCGGCTGACGAGGTACAGACGGCTCAGAGCGAGCACGAGCACTGGCTCCAGGAGTGGTCCGCTAGGGAGTTGGAGCTGCGGGAGCAGGGGCATGGGATAGACCGCATGCTGCACGGTAAGTCCCTGTCATCTCGTCCTTTCCGCATGCTTGTTTCTCATTTTGGTTGGTCTTTTCGTTCATCCTTCTTTTTTCTTCTTCTCTCAGGGCTCTTCCCAAGTACGCAGGAGGTCGCTAAGGAGGCCGTGGTAGCCCATCACGAGGACCAGCGGGAGCAGGGGGTCGTCGTTGGGCCGCACGCCCCCTGGACCCTGGCCGAGGTGGGGATCGCCGCCAGGGCGAGACTGAAGGAGGTGGTTCGTGCCTTTAAGCGGTTTGAGGCGGCCGGCGAGGCGCTGATCCGCACCCTTTGGCCGGGGGCGGCGGAGTCAGGCTCCATGAGCCGGCTATCGAGATGGCTGGAATTCGGGACTACGCGGGTGAACGCCTGGAGGGCCTCCACGACGCGCGCCGGTGCACGCATGGCCCTTCGCATCGCGAGGTCATGGTACCCCGAGCTGGACATGAGCCTGCTCACGGCCCAGCGTGCCGGCACTAACACGGATCTGGAGGCGATGGCCGACGCGCTGGCCGTGCGAGCCAGCGACCTCGCGTCCTTCGCCATATGGGAGGAATACGTCCCCGAGCGCCAGGCAGACGGCATGGTGATCCCGGAGGATCGGTACGCACTCGCACTGGACGACCCAGAGGGAAGTGGCACGGATACGAACGGTGAGGATGCCGGCTCCAGTACCGGTGACTACACCGACTCTGAGCCGGCTCGGGACCAAGAGGCGGGAGCCGCCATGGGCGGCGATGGGGAGGACAGGGCGGTCGCCACCTAGAGCTCTTTCTCTTTATCCCTGCGCTTTTGTTAGAACTTCAAATCCACCCACTAGGGGTGTAAATGTAATGAACTCGTGGCTGTGGGCCTTTTTAAGTTTTATGCAGTTTCTGGTTGTTGCAATGCTTGTTTTTATACGTGTCGGCTTGCCCTTCCCTTTGCTTGCCCCTTTAGTTTTGTCTGCTCAAATTCTTTTGCCCTTCGATTTCGGCCTTGCCAGCCCGACAGCCGGGAGCCATTCTGTAGCTGGGTCGGGGCGTCCGCCTTGAGGGAGCCGGCTTTGAGTTTAGGGATTGTGAGGGCTTTTCCGGTAAGGCAAGTGACAGAGGCGAGAAAGTGATCCGGCTAGACCTACCCGGTGACCCCCTAGCGATCGGTTTTTCATGTGTGCCAAGCTTCGCCGCCCCTGGACCCTGTTAGCCGGACAGCCGCGAGCCAGTCTGTAGCTAGGAGGGGTGGGAGGACTTACTCGGCCCACACAACTTGATCTACTTCAAGGGAGGACGTTAGGACTAGCCAGTGAGCCCCCGGGACCGGGAGCTGGCGGATTGAGTCAATTTTTTTTGAAATGAACTGAGAAGGGGCATGTCCCAAGAGCTGGCTTGGGGCACCCATTGCATTCATAAGCCCAAAAAGGGAAGGATACATACATACACTGGTCCTTAGCAGTAAAACGGGCGGAGGAGCGCCGCATTCCATGGGCGCTCCGTCTCCTCGCCGGAGGCGTCTCTCTTGAGCTTCTGCGGCTTCTGGGCGTCTATTAGGTAGTACGTGTTGTTGTGCAGCGCCTTGCTGATGATGAACGGGCCCTCCCATGGGGAGGACAGCTTGTGCTGGCCGGCTGTTCGCTGGATCCGCCTAAGCACCAAGTCTCCCTCGCGGAAGGAGAGTGGCCGAATCCGCTTTCTGTCGTGGTGTCGGAGCTTCTGCTGGTAGATGGCCGTCCGTCTCAAGGCCAGTTCGCGTGCTTCTTCGAGTAGGTCGACTCCGTCTTCTCTTGCCTCTTTGCGTCCTTCTACGTGTACAAGGCAACCCAAGGCGAGTCGAACTTGATGTTGGTGGGGATGATCGCCTCGGACCCGTACACGAGAAAGAAAGGAGTGTAGCCAGTTAATCGGTTAGGCGTGGTCCAGAGGCTCCAAAGGGTAGCCGACAACTCGTTGACCCAGCAGCCGGCTGACCTCACCAGCAGCGTTACGAGCCGAGGCTTGATGCCGGCCAGTATTAGGCCGTTTGCCCTCTCGACCTGGTCGTTTGACTGTGGATGCGCAACGGACGCCAAGTCGAGCCGGATGCCTTGCTTGGTGCAGAAACGCGCCAGCGCGCCCTTGGCAAAATTAGTGTCGTTGTCGGTGATGATGCTGTGGGGGACGCCGTAGCGGACCGTGATGTCTTCGATGAACCGGATGGTCGTGGGGCCGTCCAACTTCTTGATTGGCCTGGCCTCGATCCACTTGGTGAACTTGTCGACGGTTACCAGCAGATGTGTCATGCCGCCCCATGCGGTCTTTAAGGGTCCCACCATGTCCAGCCCCCAGACGGCAAAGGGCCATGAGAGGGGATGGTCTGGAGGGCCGTAGCTGGCAGATGGCTCTATGTGTTGAAGTACTGGCAGACCTCGAACTCGTCGACCAGCTTCTTGGCCTCCTCCAAGGCGGTCGGCCAGTAGAAACCGTGGCGGAAGTCCTTGGCCACCAGGGTCCTGGAGGTGGCATGGTGCCCACACTTGCCCTGGTGGATGTCGAGGAGGATCTCTTGACCCTTTTCCGGCTCGACGCATCGTTGAAAGACGCTGGTGGTGCTGCGATCAACGAGCTCGCGGTTGATGATGCTGTAGGCCGGGGCTCGGCGATGGATTCGCCTCGTTGTGGCCTTGTCAGGAGGGAGCTCGCCGCGTAGGAGGAAAGACAGGATGGGCTGGGCCCATGAGGGAGCCGAGATGGGGGCCGGCTCGGGAGTCCCCGGGCCTGGGCGTTCAGCCCTCGAGACTGGCTCGCCAGTCCCCGGAACGGAGACGGCGTAGGGGCGTCGATCATCATCATAACCGCCATGGCGTCGGAGCCGGCTGCTTCGGATGCAGCCGGCTGGACCGGTAGAGCTGGTGCCGGCAAGGCAGGCGGAGTTGATGGAGCTGGTGGCGAAGATGCCGGTGGGGCAACTAGATTTTCCAACGAGCCGGTGGCGTCAACCGGCATGAAAATGGACTCCGATTCGAGGGGGGGCTTGATCGATGGCTTGAGCAGCCGTTCGAGGGAGACGCCGGCTGGGATGGCCTGTCGGGTGGAGTCGGTCTTTACCAGCGTATCGGCCGCCTCGTTGTCTGCCCGCGGGATGTGATGAAACTCACGACCCTCGAATGAGCCGGTGAGCTGCTGGATGAGGAAGTGATAGCTGGCTATGTTGGCGTCTCTGGCATCCCATTCACCAGAGACCTGCTGCACCACGAGGTCGGAGTTGTCGAAGCACAGGATGCGCCTGATGCCCATATCCTTGGCGAGCTGGAGGCCATAGAGGAGCGCCTCATACTCGGCCACGTTGTTGGAGGCGGCGAAATGAATCTGGAGTGCGTACTTGAGTTGGTCACCTTTCGGAGAGGATAGGACAATGCCGGCACCCAGGCCAGTCCTCATCTTCGAGCCGTCGAAATGCATGCGCCAATGCGTGGAGTCTGGAGGAGGCGGCACGAACTCGGTCTCTGCCCAGTCGACGAGGAAGTCGGCCATCGCCTGCGACTTGATGGCGGTATGCGGCTCGTACCGGATTTCATGGTCGGCGAGGGTGATGACCCATTTGGCGATCTGGCTGGTGGAGTCTCGGCCGCTCATGATCTCGCCGAGCGGGGTCGTGCTTACCACGGTAATGGTGTGCTCCTGGAAGTATTTCTTGACCTTCTTGGCGGCAAACTAGATGCCTTAGCACATCTCCTGGTAGTGGGGGTAGTTCTTCTTGGAGACGGAGAGGACCTTGCTGAGGTAGTAGACAGGGCGCTGGACTGGCAGGGGCTTGCCCTCCTCCGGCTGCTCGACCACTAGGACGATGCTGATGACGCGTGTGGTCGCCACGATGTAGGCGAGCAAGGGCTCCTTCTCAGCCGGCGCGGCCAGGATGGGCGCGTTGGTTAGGGCCCGCTTGAGGCCGTGGAAGGCCTCGTTCGCCTCGTTGGGCCAGTCGAATATGCCCGGCTTCTTCATGTGGCCCGGCCCAACCAGAGCCGTCTTGCGAAGGATCCCGTAGAGGGGCAAGGCTTTTCCCCCAGCCGGCTGACGAACCGGCTGAGGAAGGCGAGGCAGCCGGTGAACTTCTAGACGTTGCGGAGTCGGGTCGGCTAGGGCATGCGCTCGATCGCGCTGATCTTCTCCGTGTTGGCTTCAATGCCGCGAGCGGACACGAAGAAACCCAAGAGTTTGCCGGCTAGGACACCGAAGACACACTTCTCTAGGTTGAGCTTCATCTTGTACTCATGCAGGTTCGCGAATGTCTCCCGGAGATCATCGAGGAGGTCGAAGTGCTTCTTGGTCTTGATGACGATGTCGTCGACGTAGACGTGGACGTTCCTACCTATCTGAGCCAGGAGGCACTTCTGCATGCATCGCTGGAAGGTAGTGCCTGCATTCTTCAGGCCGAATGACATGATGATGTAGCGGTAGGCCCCGAAGGGCGTGATGAAGGAGGTCTTGAGCCGGTCCTTCGGGTCCAGCTTGATCTGATGTTAGCCAAAGTAGGCGTCCAATAAGGACAACAGGTTGCAGCCGGCCGTGGAGTCGATGACTTGATCGATCTGCGGCAGGGCGAATGGGTCCTTGGGGCACGCCTTGTTTAGGCGGTGTAGTCGATGCACATGCGCGAGGACTTGTTCTTCTTCAGCACCAGGACTGGGTTGGCCAGCCAGTCCAGGTGGAAAACTTCCATGATGAAGTCGGCTGCAAGCAGTCAGGCGATCTCTTCCCCAATAGTGCGCCGCTTCTCCTCGGAGAAACGGCGTAGGGGTTGCTTGACCGGTTTAGCGTCCGGCTGGACGTGAAGCTTGTGCTCGACGAACTTTCTTGGGACACCCGACATGCCCTTGGGGGACCACGCAAAGATGTCCTGATTCTCACGGAGGAAGTCGACGAGCTCGCCTTCTTATTTGGTGTCGAGGCGGGAGCCGATGGTGACGCATTGCACGGGGTTGGTCGGGTCGAGCGGGACCTACCTGGTGTCCTTGGACGGCTGGAAGGAGGCCTCGTCGACTAACTGCGAGGGAGGAGCCGGCCGCGGGAGCCGATGATGACGCACTGCGTGGGGTTGGTCAGGTCGAGCGGGACCTTCCTGGTGTCCTTGCACGGCTGGAAGGAGGCCTCGTCGACCAACTGCGAGGGAGGAGCCGGCACGGCCGGCTAGCTGGCAGCAAGGGCCACCAGCGGGTGAGCCGCCGCTTCTCTTCGGCTATCTCTAGGTGCCAATCCCCCCGGTGTCGGGGGCTGCCAGCAGGGCACAAGCCAATAGCCCCCCTAGGGGCGCGCCCTGATGGCTTGTGGGCCCCCTGTTGGCTCTCCAACGCCCCTCTTCTCCTATATGGTGTGTTTAACCCTAGAAAAAAATCATAAGCAACCTTTCGGGACGAAGCGCCTCCATCTCGAGGCGAAAACCTGGGCAGAGGCCTTTTGCACTCCGACAGTCAAATTATGTCGAGGATATCCCTCTCCGGGAGGGAGAGATCGCCATCATCGTCACCAACGCTTCCTCCTTCGTGGGAGGACCAATCTTCATCAACATTTTCACCAGCACCATCTCGTCTCCAACCCTAGTTCATCTCTTGTATTCAATCTTTGTTCCAAAACCTGAGATTGGTACATGTGGGTTACTAGTTGTGTTGACCACATCTCGTAGTTGATGCTTGTTAGATTACTTGGTAAAAAAGATTATGTTTAGATCCTTAATTATCATTATTATACCTCTGATCTTGAACATGTTGATGGTGTGTGAGTAGTTACTGTTGTTCCTGAGGACATGGGAGAAGTCTTGTTATAAGTAATCTTGTGAAGTTGGTATGCGTTCGATATTTTGATGATATGTATGTTGTTACTTCTCTTAGTGGTGTCGTGTGAACATCGACTACATAACACTTCACCATGCTATGGTCCTAAGAGAAGTCATTGTGGAGTAACAAGTAGATGATGGGTTGCGAGAGTGACAGAAGATTAAACTCCATTTTGTGTGTTGCTTCATAAGGGACTGATTTGGATCCACATGTTTCATGCTATGATTAGATTTATCTTAATTCTTCTTTCGTAGTTGTGGATGCTTGCGAGAGGGGGTAATCATAAGTGGGTGGTTAATTCAAGTAAGAACGACACCTTAGCATCGGTCCATCCACATATCAAATTATCAAAGTAACGAACCTGAATCAACTTAACATGATGAACATGACTAGACAGGAATTCCCATGTGTCCTTGGGAGCACTTGCTTAATATAAGAGTACTTTCAGGCTTGTCCTTGGCTAAAAAATGATTTGACTACCTTGCTGCACCTTTGTTACTATTGTTACTTGTTACTTGTTACAAATTATCTTGCTACAAAAACTATCTACTATTGTTACGCACAGTACTTGCAGAGAATACCTTGCTGAAAACTGCTTATCATTTCCTTTGGCTCCTCGTTGGGTTCGACACTCTTACGTATCGAAAGGACTACGATTAATCCCCTATACTTGTGGGTCATCAACCGCCTCCTTGTTCATGCTTATGTCTTGAGAGATTTGAAATGAGCGTAACGCAAGGGTCGTTCGCAACACTACAGCTACAACGATGATGGTCGTCGCGAAGATCAAAGAGGAAGCCCATCTTTGGGCTATGGCAGGTGCCACCATTTGAGTATTGTAATGAGGCAAGAGTAGTTCTTTGTTCCCCTTTGCGGCCATTTGTTTAAAGGGTGTGGTTAGGTCTCAACCGACTAAGATTTAACCAAGTTTCGGTCAAATGAATTAGTATATAAAAACAAAATGAAAAGATTGAAGAAGAAAAAATGTATGAATCACAATGCAAGAGCAAAGATATATAGCATCGACCGAGACATAACGAAGTCTAAGTCAACCGAGACTTACCAAAACTATTGTCTAAAACTTCTTCCTTAATATGACAAATATTTTTTCTTGTTTCAAAAAAAAAAATTCTAGCTTATCGATCTTGAGGACAAAATCTGTCTCACTGGGGGGTATTGTCAGATTCCAGTCTGAATCTTCACAAGAACATCTACAGACTACAGTTTTACCGTTCCCGCGCTCTTGATAATGTTTGTGAAGTTCATTCCTCATTGGATGGCTCTCCTGCAAAGATACCGGTTCGTCAGTCCTCCTTCGTTGTGAACGGTTGGTCTATGATTGGACGGACGGTCATAACAAACACAATGCATGGACATAAGAAAAGAGCAAAAACACTCCGGAAGGAAAGGAAAGAAAATGGCGCCGCGTTGCATGATTGTGGTCAACTGTGCACCCAGCGAGCACGTAGTACGTACGTACGTCCGATCGAAGCGGGGGAAGCAGAAGATGGCCGGCCGGGCGAGAAGAGACAAGCGCTCCATTCCGGCACGCATGCATGCACGGCGCCGCGTGGGTCACCGTGTGTCAGGGGGAGCGACGTTACCCGTCTCTGCGTGGGCGCGCCCTCTCTCTCTCTCTCTGACACGGCGCATGCAGGCCGAGCTACAGTGCGCGCGCGCGCTTGGGCTGGCAAGCGTGCTGGCCGGTGCCGCTGCCGGTGCCGCTGATCGATCAGCTTCGTACATGTCCGGCCGCGCGCGGGGGTGGGAGGATCTGCTTTGGTTGGGGCTGGGGTTGGGCTCCCGTGGCGCACGTACAGAAGCAGCCAGCAGAGGCCGCAGAGATGACCACCCATCCTGCCACATCGTGCCGCGAAACACGGACTACTACCACAACCCACACACTCTCTCTCCCCACCTCTCTAAACCGTGCCATGATCCCATGCAGATGCAGGCTGTGAGCGCATGCAGGCGCGGCAGCCCCGTACAATTATCTCGCTCTCCCTCTCTCTCGCTCTTAAAATTCATCCACATCCTCACACATGCACAGCCATTCCGGTCCCGTCAATGCGGGTGCGGGGCCCGCCTGCAGGCAGGCCGCAGCAGTGGTACGTGCCACAGCCACCATCGTCCATCCCCCGTTCCCACGGGCTATCTGGGGCCGCCGTCCGGTGGATTGGGCAGAGGACGAGGCTAATCTAATCTGCGGCTGAGAGCTAGCCTGACACGCTACGCCCATCCCTCGCAGACGCACTAGTAGTACCTAGCTGTAGCGCTCCTCGGTTCACTCGACGGCCGGGGACGCGGGAGGGCATGCAATGCATGCATGCTCTGCTGCCCGGTGGTGGTGGTGGTGATGGTGATGGTGATGGTGGTGCTAGCTCTCGCTAACATTGATGGGCCGCTTCAAAAAGACCTTTGCATGCATGATGCATGTGGACGTACGTACGTACGTACACCAGAGAGGGAAATTAGGGTGCACCGACGACCTACCAGCTACCCAAACCTAGCTTAGCTTTAGCCTTTAGCATTAACCAAAGTACCCCGCCTTAACTCCTCGACCACGTATATCTCTCTCTGCTATGCCGCGATACACTTCTCCGATCCAAGACACTCCTCATGTATGGCGGAGAGACCATACTTCATCTTTTCCGAAGGAAGGATCTAAGGTACAGTACCACGCTGCACATGTATGTATAGCTTAATTTTCGTTGCAAACATTAGGAGATCGACATGGCATGAGAGAATCAATTTAGTAGTACCGATCTAATTCCGCAGTTTTACTGCTGAGCCGAGCAAAAAAAAATGAAAAGTCAACTGACGAGCAGAAACGGCCAACGTCCAACGAACGGGCATGGGCACGTCAAATCACGTCAAAACCTACTCTACGTAGAGGAGTACGTGCTGGCACGAGCCAGTAGCATAAATAGCTAGGCTTTGTCCCAGCCTATCTCTTCCTGCCATCTCGTTCCTATCTACTCCTAGCTCCCTCCCTACCAATCCATGCCATGGTGGAGCAGGGCCAGGGTATCCCATCCGCACTTGGGCTCGTGCTCGTAAACAAAAGTGCGCGGTAAAAAGGTCACCGACGGCCCGGCGTGCTCTTGTGTCTGTACTGGGCACCGTCCCGTCCTTTTCCTCTCCGACGACATAGGCACGTAGCACGTAGGCCGGGCCGCCGGGGTGAAACGAAATTCCGACGGGCTGGGTGGTGCGGAAAGCCAACCTCCCGGCGGTGGTAGGGAGTGTGGGGCGGGACGGACCACGACCGGATCGTCGTACCTTGCTCCCGATCGGGTCAACTTACCTTTCGTTTTGAATCGAGCACGCACGCACACAAGGGATTAGATCATATCCATGAATGCCCGAGGCATTTAAGCGCGTACTACACGTACACGTATACCGGTGTACAGAGATGAGAGATCCACGGATTGGACTTGAGGACCGAGGAGGGTGGCAGCCATTTGATGGGTCACTGGCGTGTTTCTCTCGGCACCCGGCCCCGCATGCACGCTCTGTCCACAGTGTGTCCACTGCGTATAGACCATATAATGCACTACGTACGTACAGTAGCAGTAAATACCCTGCACCGATGGACAGCACGCCATGGCCGGCCCAATAGTAGAAACTCGCCTTCCTAGTCTTACCTTCCATTTGAAGCTAACCCAACACACAAATTACGAGTACTGTACTATACAAGATTGAAGCTGAAAAAATACATGTAAGATTGAAAAGTAAAGTGTGTACAACAGAGCAATAGAGGGAGTATGCTAGCAGCTCGCAGGCGTCATATCAAGTCACTCACAGTTGTGTGCACATATGGACAAATAGTACTCCTACAACTCACGTACTATACAGCGCCCAGCCAAGCTTGGCCCGATCTTCATCTGCTATACACTACACAGATGCACTGTACCGTATACGTACGCGCACCACGCCCACACGCCCACACGCCCGCATACATACGGTACGTATTAGTGTAGCCCAGCCAGTGCATGCGGGGGGCCTAGCAGCAGAGCAGTGGCCCTTGGCCCTAGCTGTGGAGCCTGCCTCGCGCTCTGGTGCCTGGTGCCTGGCCTGGCCTGGCTTGCGTGTTCCATGGCGTCTTCCTTGGATCTTGGCGTGGCTCTTTCCGCCCCGACGTCTGCCCCGCCTGTGGGCGCCTTGTGACGCCCGGCCCTAAATGCTGCCATGTTTAGCAAAGACCTCTGTTCTCGTATGCGTCCCATGTAGGGTTTGGCGCGCTCTGATCGAGGCGCTTCGAGGCGTTACGCCGGTGGCCCGGCTGCGCGCGGGGGATCGGGATCTCGGTGGGGGGAGGATCTTCTTCCAGCGGGCGCAGATATGCTGCCGGAACCGCAAGCGCCTCTGCGGTTCCTCGACCGGCCCTGCGGCTAGCCTTGCCATTACGGTCATGGCTCCTAGCCTGCGGAGCTGTGCGTGTCCAGCTCTCCCCGCCCAGAAATGGCTACGCGCCATCAATTTCGGGCCATTTGCTACGTGTGTGCCTGAGTACGTGCATGGCACGTAGATCAGTGGAGTCTAGTGCTTTGTTCACTGGACTGATGGCGGTCATGGCGGTCAATACATCGGCGGAGAAATGTTGGAGTGAACATTACAGTAAACATGGTTTATCTAGAAGAAGTACAGCCATGGCTAGAAGATTGACCCCTAATCACACTGGCAAGACAAGACGCATGATTTGCAGTACTAGACCAGTACAAAGACACGGCGAAGGCTCGAAAGCAGTATACACATAGCATGGCAAGTACCCGACGCTGCGTTTCCATTCATCTTCCGGCCGGCCGGTGACCACACAGACACAGTACAGCATCTCCCAGGCTCGCCCTACCTGTAAACATGAGTACATGCGGCTTATTTGGAACTTGCTAAGTAGGAGAGGTATAGCAAGCATTTCGTACGCCCGCTACAGTGGAAGGAGGGAGGGAGGGAGGGAGAGAGAGGACCAAGGTCAGGGGCGAGGTCCCATCAATAATACATACAGGAGGCCCTATACATGCTTGCAACAGCGCTGTCTAGAGCTAGAGATCCCATCATTGTTTTTTCACCGCGCAATGGGACCAACGCTTGCGCATATACGCATGCATGGCCAACCTAGCTAGATGACTCGGCGGATCCAAGTTTCCCCCTTCCTCAATCATGCATGTAGTAAGGGCGTCTTCAAATCTCACTCTCAAATTTTCTTCCGCATCCGGTTAAGATCAGGTTCAGGATCAGTACACGAATACGCATGCGGTAGCCGCCAATTCAATGCTACATACATACTTTTTAAATCGCAGTTCCACTAAACCAAGAAGATTCATCGGATTTCATTAAAATACACATAATTTACATAAAACGTTTGATATTTCGACCGTTTAACTAAAACAAAAATATATATTCTAAACCCTATACTGGATGACCACCTCTTACGTGTGGCCGCCTTGCCCTGTCGCAACGCCGTCGCCGTTTGTGCCATGTTGTCGTGGATGTTGTGCCTCCAACGTCGGAAGGGCGTCGGAGGGCTGCAATAGCCTTGTCTGGCGGTTGCCTCGCATTCGCGAAGGATTCACTTGGCCTCCTCCAGCGTTGTGCGGAGGGCCACAATGACCAGAGCAAACGACGCCGGCTGAGCTCTGACGACGACATTGTAGCGGGGACGCCCAGACGGTCGTGTTCGTCTGGTCACATCGCGCGACACCAATGTTGGCCGCTGCATACTCTAGGTCGACATGCATACGAAACGACAAGCAACGTAGGCGTTCGATGAAAAACGCAAAAGAGACGGGTGGGATTTTTGTGTGGGTTACGATCCTCAGTAACGGGCTTGATAGTGGCACATAAGCCCATAACCCTCCCCCTCGGTTTGTAGCAGGGCAATGAACTTGTCCCTTAGATTGCAATCTTTATTTTTTTTGCCATGACTTATTTGCTTCGTCGGGGCACTTGGAACACATGAGCTTTGTACATTTTGTGTACAAAAATTGTTATTATAATACATCACTAGACATGAAATCAGAGTCGTTTGTGGTGAAACCATGCCTCCGGGTCGCACGTGCGTGCATCTCCGGGGCGACCATGCCTCCACGAAAAAAAACCTAACCACGGGCATCTCTGGCCGCCGCCGACGACGGCAATGGTGGTGGCGGCACCCTCGCCGTCGAAGGCGGTGAGGGCGAGGATGGCGCACCCCTGTTCTTCTTCTTCGTGCAGAGAGGAGGAGCTGATGGGTCGCGCACAGTTTGGCGCGGCGCCCGATCGGGCGAGGCAGCGGGTTCTTACGATGGTGGAGCGGCAGATCAGGGCAATGGCGCGGCTGGCGGTGGTTTGGGTCCGGCTAGGCCGAAAGGGCCGCGGCAGCAGCGCCTGTGCGACCGACTCTTGCTCTTCTCCGCCAAAGTGTGGCTCGTCGCGACGCTTGCGGGCATGGCGGCCAGGCTCGCCTTCGTCCTGTTGGCCTTTCCGGTGGGACGGGTGGCCGGTGATGGCCGGTAGCGTGGGGGTTGTTGGCCAAGTTGCGATTATAGGGGATCGGGCCTTGCGGAGATTTGGCACGGCTTCATGTCGACCTCCTCGATCTGGCCACTGACGAGTTCCGATCTTCTTTTTGGTGATCTCTGCGATCTGGCACATGATGCTACTCGAGATCTAGAGAAGAATCGATGCGATCGTGCGCACCCTTCCGGGGCGCGGTGTGAACCTTTGTCTTCCGTTCGGTGATATGGGACATGTCTTCGTATAGATTTCCTTGGATCTGACAGAGTTGGAGAAAGTCATGGTGGCTACGATCGGAGGTTGGTTGGTTGTGTTGAAGACAACGCGGCACATGTTCTCCCTGTGTGTTAGGTGCGCGGCGACTCGCGGGAGCAGCCTGGGCAAGCAGGGGTGGCAACGTAGGTGGACTGGATATTTGGTGGTGCTCGTCGAGTACTGAGCCTTGATTTCCATGGTGGAAACCCAAGGTTTGGTTTTCATTGGTTGTACTTGGCAATGTCCTTGTTGAAGGCATTGTTTTGGAAACTCGGACTTTCTCCGGGGTGAAAACCTAAGATCTTCATCGGGCGACGACAACGTTTGTGCATTGTTTCCTTCTTGAAGGCGTTGCTTTTGAAGAGCCTAGGTTGTATTACGGGTGTTGTATTCGGTGGTGGTTACAATGCTTTTCTTGCGAGGTGTTGTACACCGCGACGAGGTCCTTACTTGTATTTTCTCTCCTGTTTATTTTATTCTTCGCTGTGTGTATCCCTGATGTCTTTAAACATCTTGCTGGTGCAGAGGCCAAGCCTAATTAGTATCTTCATGATATTAATAAATTTCCTTTGTCTAAAAATCTCATCCGAAAGATTTAGTTCAAGTAACGGTAGGCTCACGAAGAAACCCAATAATGCGTAAACCGGACAACTGACGTGTATCTTTAGGAATGGAAATAGGCTAGAGGGAAGGGCCCACTCTCATGAAATTCAGGGATGGAGAGAAGATTAATTAGAAAGAAGCCCCTAAATATCTGTAAAGGCTCATTTGGTTTGTAGAAAATTTATAGGTAAGATATGATTTTCATGGAGCGCTTTGATTTGTTGGAACGGATTCATATTCTTACATAGAATAGAAACCAGTCCTTCATATTGCGAAAGAAAAAAGAATCATATTGCGAAAGAAAAAAGAAAATAGCCTGGACTCACAGAAAATTTACGATCCTATATATATATTTTACTATACAGATTGAGATACATGGAACCCCACTTTCTATGAACTCCTTTTCTACTTCTCAGATTGAGGTACATGCAACCTCACTTTCTATGAACTCTTTTTTCTATTTCTCTGATGTTCTTATCTTATGAAAAAACAACCTAATTGTTCTAGGATGTAGGATTGTTGATTCAGTCGCCCTGAATTCCGACTCTCACCCTTTTCTCTCTTTAATAACGACTGCTCGATCCATGCGATCCCTATGCATGCAACCAACAGTATTTGCTTCTTTTCAGTTGAAAAAGTTGGTCACCTTCATCAAAAGTATACCACCAGCATTTAAACAGCGAAAAGAGGGCCTCCCGCTTTTGGTCAGGTGATCTTGATTCGTGCTCCACGGATCCATTTTAACAATGCTACCAGGCAGTGATCCTGAAACTTGCCTCAAAAGCGCGTTACAAAGGTCACGCAGAGATTGATCGAGCACGCTAGCTGCTCCACGGGAACCCTTTTCTCATCCCCTTCTTTCTTTTCCTCCACAGCGTTTACTGCTGCGTACGCAACGAGCACGTCGCTGCCATGACACGACGCGACGGGTGCATGCAACGCCCGCGTCTCCGGAACCGCACATACCTGCATTTTGACTTTGTTCTTCAAGCAACTAGTTTAAATCTGCACGAATGTGCATGCAAGTAGCTTTTTTATTTACATATTTGAGTACCAGTGTAAAGATATGCCATGTAAGATACAAATCCGGCCCTCGAAACGCACACAAACATGTCCGGACACGTCCGCGGACACTGACCGGTCAAATCTCAAATAAAACTCGTTGCATTCGGACATTTCATATTTCTTTGTTAAATCCATATAAAATCATGTAACTAAATAAACTTACGTACTAAGTGAAGAGCTATGCACTTTTTCGTCAGAGATGTTGACGATCTCCGTTCCCTCCGGCGGATAGATGTGCGGCAACCATGGGTTCGTCCCTTCCGGCGCCCGCACTACGGCCCCCTCCGTTGCGGCTTTCTCGGCTTCGATCTTGGCCTCCAGCTCGTTGAAGAGGGCGCCGGCCTCCGCCTGCCTCTGCTGGATGAGTAGGCGGTTGGCCTCCACCTCGACCTCATCCCGGATGGAATCCAGGATGGCATGTTGTTCCGCCATCTCGTCGGATTGGGCGACGACGAACTCAGCGTTTGCCTCCGTCATGGTCAAGCCGGGAGCCTCCTGCTCCGGCTCATCCTCCTCCGTTGCATCTGACTCCTCCTCCTCCGACAACTCGTCCTCCTCCACCTCCTCCTCCGTCTTCGACGAGTCCAAAAGGAGACCCGCAGCAATGCGCGTGATGCGGCGAGCGTGGTACTCGTCCTCGATTTGTGGGCATCATTCCGACGTCAGCTGCACGTAGGTGGTGATGAGCCGGCGGACCATCCTGCTCGGATAGGGAAGTGCGAGAGGAGGCAGAAGGGCCCGACTGTCGGTGAAGAGAGGGATGAGGCAGATGTGTTTAGGGCTGGGCGGCGCCGACCGACTTAAATAGCCGGGCCCAACCGCGGAGCGGCACCACGCGACATTTACACCGCGGCAACTGTCAAGGCGCCTGTCGGAACTTCGGGTTTCCTAACGAGTCCGCGTGGGGCCACGATGCCAGTCGGATGTGGCGGACGTGCCTGGGCTCCCTTATACATGTCACGTATTTGGACCAAAAACGAGGGGTGTCGGTCAGCCCGAGCGTTTGATGCCAGTTTGAAAGACCCGTCTAGATTGAATTTTTGTGATCGGGCGTAACCGAACGGTCTGTCCGGGCGTGTGAGGACGGTATAAGGGGTCTTAGAGCATCTACAGCCGGACGCCTCAAATGACCTCTCATACGTTCGCAGACGCGCCCGGTCAGTGATCGGACAGGATGGAGAAGGAAAAAAGTGACCCAAGCGAACCCCTCATATCATCCCTGTACGCCCGGCCTCTCCGCGAACCCTCGTATCCATCTTAAATATGAGGAGGATATGAGGGCTCATGGACGCGCTCGGGCGAGCCCGGTCAGTCCGCCACATAGGACGCGGCCCCATACAGGCCACCTTTTCTTTTCTTTATTCATTCTTTTTTCTCTTTCTTTTTCTCCACCTATCATGTGCAAGTGACTGGACATAGAAGAAAGAAAATAAAAAATGTGACCGCGCGGATGGACAAATAGGGAACGCGCCGACCGGGCGCGTCCGCGGGGGTTTTAGGATCATATTTGCAACCGGCTGTAGATACTCTAATTGACTCAAAGGTTTTATACGAAATTCTGTTTTTTTCTTTCTCAGCATGCGTGTTCTGTGCGGCAGCATGCATGTGTATGAAGCACAGTGAAGGAGGATCCAGTTTTGGGGACATGGCACAGCCATTTCCCCCAAGGAAATTCCTAGTAACACAGTGCGCGGCAGTAAATTTCATGGCGGGCGAACAAAGGTGAGAGGAAAAGAGGAGGCAGGAGGCGCGCGTCCGCAAGGAAATGGCCACCGCTACAGCCCGCAGACGCGCGAGCAAAATTATTTGATTTGAGCCCCGGCCGGAGAGGCTCCATCTGCTGCTGCTGCTGCTGCTGCCATTGTTCCATCTCCTCTCCAACAGTGAAGTGCCTGGCCGGCCGGCCCCTCTCCCCCTCCTCCCCCCTGCTCCACAGCCACTGTGAAGTCAGCTCGACCAAGCTAGAGAGAGAGAGGAGGGAGGATACACGCACGCACGTCCCCATCTCTCCATGGCTCCATGTGAGCAGCGCATCATCCATCACCCATGTGTGGCCGTGCCTGCCTGCCTGCATGCATGCATGCATGGTGATGGACTGATGGTGCTCGCATCGCATCGCAACTGTGGCTGGCCATGCCATGCTCGCGCTCGCGCTTTTCCTGTGTTTGCTTCCGTGTCTATAAATACGGACGCCTCCCCTTTCCACCCGTCCCTTTTCCTCCCCCGTCTTTTCCCCCCTCCCCCCTGCCCGCGCCTGCCTCGCGTGCCCTAATTTCTCGCTGCCTCCTGTCTCCTCTCCTCCCCTCCTCTCCTTTCCACCCCCACTTCCATATATACGCATACACGCTCTGAACCACCAACAGGCAACCGCACAGCACCCCCCCCCCCCGTAGTCACTCCGAGCTGAGCTGGGCTGGGTGGAAGAGAAGAGAAAGAATCTTTCGGTTGAGATCTCCTCCTACCCCCCCCCCCCCCCCCGGCAATAATTTTGGGCTCTCTCCCTCCCTCTCTCTCTCTCCTGCAAGTGTTCTTGATTCAGAGACTCCAAGAACAGCGCAAGAACAGCATGGTGTAGTGGTGCCTCTGTAAGTCTTCTTCTTCTCCCTCTTGTTCTTCTTTGAGCAAGTTCATCCTGTTCTTCAAGCTATAGTGGCTCCTTTCTCTGTTCATCTTTCCTGGCTAGCTGCTTCTGAAACAATCCTTTTATTTGTCTCCTGCTACCTTTGTTTGTGTTGGGAAGGTTGTAGTCGTGGATGCTGCTTTGCCGACAAGGATTAAGATGTATACATATTTAGAGTAGAATGGATGGCTAGGAAGTATGGAGTGGGGACTGATGTGCTCTGACCGTTTTAATTTTCTGCTTGTGTTCCTGGTTCTACTACAAACTTTCTGGATCTTTACTACTATCATGAATGCATTGCTTGCTTGAGTCTTGATTCTTTATTACCGTGTCCCTTTTTTGGTTCTCTATTCATTCATGACATCCTAATTGAAGCATACTAACTATTTAGAGTGCTTCCGAGGGTACGAACTGCTTGAAGAAGCATCGCTACTTAGAGTGCTTCTGAGAGTGGTAAAGGAAAGAGAACCATCCAGCTTCTTTCCTAGGGATTTTTTTCCAAAATTTCCTCCATCATTTCCTCTTGATTGCTTCATGATTATAGTTCCTTGTTTCTCCGTCCACACCCTTTGGAATATTCACGTAGATTCAAGAGTGATAATTAACTAAGAACTTGCTTCATGTTTTTTTTTGTAATCTGAACGACACTAATAGTACACCATGTTCCATATATCTAAGTTTCATCATATACTACTACCTGCAGTTTATATGAACCCCCACACTGCCATCAGTTTTTCAGTAATAACATGTGAAAGGATGATACACCTCACTGATTTATTTAGCTTGAATGTGTGATTTTGTTTCTTTTCATGGTTGAATTAGAAGATGAACTCGATAAGACCAACCAACCCTGAGAGCTAGCTCCCACTAAGATATTTTGAGAAGTAGGCTACTCTTTGCTCTTACCTTCTCCATGTTTATAGTTATCAATAACACGCTACCTCCAAAGATCCACCAACTGGGTTTGCCTGAAACTCTTTCATGTTTTTACTGTATTTTTTTCATCTCGTGTTGATTTTTCACTAATCTGTGAACGCCCAAAAAATCTTAGGTAACTCCACGTCGTTGTATGATTAGCCCTGACCTGAAGCCTTTTAGCGCGTACTTAGCAATCATCATGTGGGGTTGCAGAAATGGTCCCGGTATCATCACATTGATTTGAATTTGGATTTGCTTGTGTCCCTTGCACATTCTCTCGTTTTGTTGTTTTCCTGGGGGGGTGTGATGTAGTAGGCATTTCGCCGGATTATTTAGAGTGTCCTTGATTGATATCATCACCCAAGTTAATGCTAGATTGCGACATAAGTCTGGATACAAGACAAGCCTTGCGGTTGCTCATCACTCAGCTGTACTTAAGGTTTAATTCTTTGTCAATTCCTCTCCATCACTGTGCTGTGGTAAAAAAAATGACTAGAAATTTCCCCATATCTTCAAGAAAGGTGTGCTGAGATGCAGGTTATGCTGCCACTAGCAATCCTGAACAAAATTTCGGTGCCAGGTTGAAATGTGTAGTTGCACTTGGCATGTATTGGCTGCCTCGTTCTAGTCCTAGTAGTAGTAGTAGTAGGCTAGTACATAGGTGTGGCGCAGATGAGAGTAATGCATCCCTCAACTGAAACCTTATTAATGCCGCAATGAATAAAGCAGCTAAACCACCAGCCATCTCTCTCTCGTTACTTTTCATTTTCCTCTGTCTGAACTCTGAAGATTATCACTGCCGTGCTCCTTGTACTTTTTGAAGACTGCTACTAGTATCTTTGACTTGCAAGGAGCTAATTTGATTTCATTTTTATTTTTCCCTTCATGGATGGATGGATGATGGATGGACGGTCGGATGGATGGATGCAGAGTGCATTATGAGGAGTGAGGAGGTGGGATGGGCGATGGCCTGTGGTGCAGGTGCAGATGGAGATGAAGGAGAGACAGCGGTGGCGGCCTGAGGAAGACGCCATCCTCCGCTCCTACGTCCGGCAGTATGGCCCCCGTGAGTGGAACCTGGTGGCGCAGCGGATGAACGTGCCCCTCGACCGCGACGCCAAGTCCTGCCTCGAGCGCTGGAAGAACTACCTCCGCCCCGGCATCAAGAAGGGCTCCCTCACCGACGACGAGCAGCGCCTCGTCATCCGCCTCCAGGCCAAGCACGGCAACAAGTGGAAGAAGATCGCCGCCGAGGTGCCCGGCCGCACGGCGAAGCGGCTCGGCAAGTGGTGGGAGGTGTTCAAGGAGAAGCAGCAGCGGGAGATCAGGGACAGCCGGAGGCCGCCGCCTGAGCCCAGCCCCGACGAGAGGGGACGGTACGAGTGGCTGCTCGAGAACTTCGCCGAGAAGCTCGTCAAGGAGAGGCAGCAGGTGGGAGTGGGCGCGGCGCCGCTGCACCACCACCTCATGGCAGCTCCCATGCTCCCGCCCTGGATGTCGTCCACCGCCACCAACGGCGCGTCCGTCTCTCCGGCGCCACCGTCGCCGTCCGTGACGCTCAGCCTTGCCTCCGCCGTCGCCGCGCCACCGGCCGCCGCGCCGTGGATGCAGCAGCAGCAGCAGATGGCGGAGGACGGCGCCGCGTTCGGGTTCGCCAGGCCGCCACAGCCGCCGGGCATGGTGGCGGATGCTCCTCAGGCAGCGCTGGCGGAGCTGGCCGAGTGCTGCCGGGAGCTGGACGAGGGGCACCGCGCGTGGGCCGCGCACCGGAAAGAGGCATCGTGGAGGCTGAAGCGCGTGGAGCTGCAGCTGGAGTCGGAGCGCGCGTGCCGGCGGCGCGAGGCCGCGGAGGTTTTCGAGGCCAAGATGCGAGCGCTGTGGGAGGAGCAGGCGGCCGCCGTGGAGCGCCTCGAGGCGGAGTACCGGGAGAAGGTGGCCGGGCTCCGGCGCGATGCCGAGCTCAAGGAGCAGAAGATGGCGGAGCAGTGGGCCGCCAAGCACGCCCGCCTCACCAAGTTCCTCGAGCAGGTCGGCTCGTCGTGCCGCCGCTGGCCACCCGGCGATATGAACGGCCGCTGACCGCGCGCCGGCTGCTTTCTTGCACGCGCAGCATCCCAAACCTCAGAGAAGACGATGGCATCGCATGCCTGTTCTTTGCAACTTCTTTAGTTTTCTTCTCTTTTACAACCGTTGGAAGCTTCACTTCTCACTCTCTAGTCTAGCTGATCAGAAAATGTAAGCCGCTGCTGTTGCTACTGCCTTAATTTCACTTCTTTTCGGCCACTCATTGATCATGCCAATCATGGTTTCTTAGCAATAAAGAAACATTTGGAAATCAAGACAAGTTCAACAAGAAATTATTTGATCATGGGCATCAAAATGCAACTTCCATGAAAAAGATCCATTCGATGTGACCAGGCGGCATGGTAAGCTATCAAGTACACTACTGTACAACGATGATTTCAGGTGATGTAGTGACCAATGCAGCAGGGTGCATTGCTATGAGAAATTTGGAACCCCATACTTTGGCATCAGCATTCAATCTACGCGTACATTTTTCCCAAGAATACAGAGGTTAATTTAACATGAAAGGCTACTAACATGATCTGCAGTCACGACGCTTGGCTATCCTCGTCAGTTTAACAGAGGGAAAATGAGTCGAGCTTCTTCTCTTCTTTTACTGGTCCTCCACCAAGCTCGGAAGAAGATGGAACTAGGGTGGAGGGGCCTAGGGTGTGGGGCCACCCAATCTAGCTTCGATAGGGCTCCATTGAGCTGTTTTCATTTTTTCGAAAAGGTTGAGCTGTTTTCATGGTTGACGAGTCTGAATGGGCGAAGGCATCTCCTTCATTGTGATGATTAGAGGTTAGTGATGTCCATTTTTTTTATGATGCATATGTTGTTTATACGAAGAAAAGAGGTGAATCGTATGCCTCTTGGACAAGTGCGTGTTAAATAGATGAAGAAGATACAAGTTGTTGGGCAGGTTGTTGACATGATAAGGATCTAGAGAGTCTATCTAACAATCTCAACCTGCCCAAGATTACAACCCGCACGCACACATACATCGTGACACACTTGTCACATTACACACAACTTCTAGCCTATCATTTAACATCCTCTCTTAATCTCAACATGTCAAGGTTTAGATTGTTTTCAAAGGCTTGAAGTTGTCGAACTTGTAGAGGTTTTGTGAAACCATCAGCCACCTGATCTCCTGTTCGGATAAATCTGATCTTCAGTAATTTCCTGACAACTCCTTCCTTAACAAAATAAAAGTCAATCTTTATGTGTTCTCTTCTTGCATGAAACACATGATTGGCAGAAAGATATGTTGTTCCAAGGTTATCACACCATAGAAAAGAGACATGTGGCCTCTCAACTCCTAGCTCATCTAACAAGGTTTCCATCCACATTAACTCAGCTGTGGCATTTGCAAGAGATTTATACTCTGCTTCAGTGCTAGAACGAGAGACGGTTGCTTGTTTCTTTGCATTCCATGATATGAGATTAGAACTAAAGAAAACACCAAACCCACCACTGGATCTCCTGTCATCAGGACACCCTGCCCAATCTGCATCTGAAAAGGCACCTACTATTGTTGAGGATGACTTACATATTCTGAGTCTAGTTCCAACACCCCCTTGAATATATCTCAATATCCTCTTTACAGTTGTCCAATGTAGAGAGGTGAGAGCATGTAGAAACAAATGTCAGGTCTTGTCAAGGTTAGATATTGAAGTGCTCCAACGACACTTCTGTATTTGGTTCCTTCCTTTGGACTCGACCATTCTCCTTCATGTAATGACATTTTTTCTATTGTAGATAAAGGTGTACTGGAGTGTTTACAATCCTTCATACCTACACGCTTGAGTATGTCTTTAGCATATTTTTCTTGAGTTAGCAAAATACCATCATGTACCTTTTTTACTTTGATGCCTAGAAAGTAATGTAATTCTCCCAAGTCCTTGAGAGAAAATTCACTCTTCAGATTTTTAAGCAGAGCTGAGGTGGCCTCTTGTGAAGAGATAGCAACAATTATGTTATCTACATAAATGAGCATAAAAATGACCACCTTTCCTTTCTTGAAGAAGAACAAAGAGGTGTCTCCCCTTGAGGGTCGAAAGCCAAGTTGCTCCAGTTTTGTGCTCAATCTTGAGTACCAAGCCCTAGGTGCCTGTTTTAGGCCATACAGAGCTTTGTCCAACTTAGAGCATCTCCAGCCGCACCCCCCAACAGGCCCCAAGGCACATTTTTTACCGCCGGCGCCAAAAAAATCATCCCAGTTGCCCCCAGGACGCCGAATTCCGACAGTTGGGCCCATTTTTTGGGCCGGCGATCATAGGCCGAACCGAGCGCACCGTGGGGAACTTGGGGGCTCTGGCGGAAGGAAAAACGGCGCATGGGACACCACTGTGAGGCGAGAAACTCCTTTTCCCCGCCTAGATTCAATCCGCGCGCCCTTCCCCGATCGCCGCCATGCCAATCCCGACGCCACTCACCTGCCCACAGTCCCTGCCCCGCCGCTAGAAAAGGCCATTTTCCTGTCAAAAAGAGAGGCTTCGCGACAGTGTCCACCCCTCTCCTGGGCGAGCTTTCCAGGGCTCCAACGGACGCAGGCGGGATACCGACAACTGCCCACGCACCATGCCCGCCAGGTGTTCGACGATTTGCCTGTTCGACAATGGACTCACATGAAGAGGAGGCGTTCGTGGCTCTGATGGAGGAGGAAGCCGAGGCCGACACCGCCAACGAAGAGCACCTCATGATCCTAGTTCGATGTGTTTTAATTTGTGTTGGAATTATGAGCATGCTTCATTGAACTATTTGATTTGTATTGATTTCTATGATGAACTTTGTCATAAAAATTTAGTTTATGTTGATTTTGTGCCAAAGTGTGCCGAATTTGGGCCGAATTTGGGCTTGCATGCTTCTAGTGAACTTGTTATAGAAAAACATGTTGAGAAAAATAATGAAGTTTCTGTTTCTGATGCTGAGACACAGTCTGGTAAAGAGCATACACCTAGCGACAATGAAAATGATAATAATGATGATGCTCGTGTAGATGCTCAACCATATGACAATAAAGAAAATGATAATGATGTGAAAATTGAACCTCGTGAGGATCTTGATAACACACCTTCTAAAAATAAACGTTATGATAAGAGAGACTTTGTAGCTAGGAAACATGGAAGGAAAAGAGAGCCATGGGTTCAAAAACCTATGGCATTCCCTCGCAAGCCCACTAAAAGTAAGGACGATGAAGATTTTGAGCACTTTTCTAAAATGATTAGATATGTCCGTTTGCGCACTTGTTTGAATGATATATTGAAAATGCTTCCTTATGCTAAGTATATGAAAGATATTATTACTAACAAAATGAAGATACCTAAAACTGAAATTGCTACCATGCTTGCTAATTATTATTTTGATGGTGGAATACCTTAAAAGTTAGGAGATCCGGGTATACCCACAATACCTTGCTCTATTAAAAGAAACTATGTGAAAACTCCTTTATGTGTTTTAGGAGCTGGTGTTAGTGTTATGCCTTTCTCCCTTTATAAAAGACTTGAATTGAGTAAACTCACACCTATTGAGATATCTTTGCAAATGGCTGATAAATCCACTACTTTACCTATTGGAATTAGCAAGGATGTTCCCATTGTGGTTGCAAATGTTACTATCTTAATAGACTTTGATATCCTTGATATGCGTGAGGACGACAATATGGCAATCATCCTTGGTAGACCGTTTCTAAATATTGCAGGGGCTGTTATTGATTGCAACAAAAACAAGGTCACCTTTCAAGTCAATGTCAAGCAACATACCGTGCATTTTCCGAAGAAGTAAACTTTGGTTAATAGTATTAATGTCATTGATCCTATTCCCGTGGTTACCATTGGAGACTTTATTATCCCTCTACCTACTATCAAGAAGAAGAAATATTATAATCTTATTGTTGGGGAGATACAAATCCCAATTGAGGTAACCTAGCGACATAAGGAAATTCTTTGATTTCATGTTAATGGAAAACGTTTATTAATAAGACTTGATCACTGAATTCCTGTCGAAAGACATGTGATTGATGAATTTAGTATTCACAACTCTCTGTATCAAAAGTTTATATTATGTTTTCTTAGTTAAATAAAAATAGAATTTCATGAAATTCATGTTTCGTGTCTTTTCCCATACATGAAAAATACCTCAAAAATAAAATTCTCGGATTACCGCGAAATTTGAACATGAACTTTTCTAGAATAAATAAAAAAATGGTGTAAAGATTACTGCAGGGGTGTGTGTGTGAGTGGTCCACCACACAACAGGGCGCCCCCTAGTGGCGCGCCCTCTTGGCTTATGGGGCCCACAGCCCCTACCTTATCTCTTCCTCCCACTCCTTCTCCTACCTCCAGAAAAGAATTCCTAGCCATCTCTCTCTCTCTCTCTCTCTCTCGTGTTCTTCACTCAGGAACCGATATTTTTGATCTCTTTGCTCGGAACCCCATTTCCGAAACTGTTTTGAGGAATCACTCCTTGGTATGTGACTCTCCCATTCCTCCAATTAGTTTTTGTTTTAGTGGTTTATATTTTGCATAAGTTGCTGCACTTGGTGCTATAGAAAATGAGCTTGCATGTTGAATACCTTGAGTTCTAAGTACCATGAATGCTTGATATGGCCTCTAGCCATCCTTATGAGTAGTTTCTACAATTCTTACAAAGTTTTATTGTCATGAATTTGTGGCGCAAAAATTTCAGAAATTTTTGCTTAGGAGAATGAATCTTCTAAGGAGAGGTTCTTCGAGCCGGAGCCCTAAGGGAGTTGTTAGGAGAAATCAAGATAGTGACATCAACCTCCCTCGCAATGCGGAAGTTAGGCCATGTGAATGGCCACATACACCCTTCATGAACGAAGCGGTTTTCTACGAAGTATTCATGCAATTCATTACAAACGCCGGGTTAACCAACTTCCTCATAGATGAGTGTGACCAATACCATATCCTCACTCATTCCTTCGTGCGAAACTACTTCATAAAGACTCATGGTGCTCCCATGGTGCGCTTTGCTCTTTATGCCACAAACTATGAGTTACCTCTACATGAATTCTGTGAAATACGTTTGCTTCCCTCTAACGGGGGAGTGCGTGAACCTAAGCCTGAGGAGTTCGAGGACTTCCTACACATCTTAACTGTGGGAGAAACCAGCGGCATATCATACGCCAGAGCCACTAGTCCACATTTTTCGCATGTGCACTATTTTTCTCCATTCATAGGAAAATGTATAACTGCTATGGAGCAAGGTGGTGGCCTCAGTGCCCCCACCCTTGCCATTTACACCGCACACTTTATGGTGATAAGACTTACAATTTAGGAGCTATTGTCGCGCGCCGATTACATCTTAACCGAACTAAAGGCACGATTCATGGTGGTATTTATACCACACGCTTGGCCAAGCGCTTTGAGGTGGCTACATGCCCTACTGACTACTTATTGTCCAAGGTGTATCTAAATCACCAATCTATGGAGGAACACGAGTTTCTTTGGAAACCCGAACCACTACAACCCCTTCGTTACAGCCTAGTTTTTAGCGAGAGGACTTGCAATATTATTCCTTTGCCTGCACCTTCTTTGTTTAATTATCATGCCAGGAATGGATTCAGAATAAGGCCATAGGACATCATTGCTTATCGGAACGAGCTTGCTGCTGCGGAGGCCCATGCCCAGGCATAGGATGCTCGGGTACCTCAACAGAAGTACTTCCCCGGACCTGATGGCTACTATTAGTGGTGATTACCAAGCTAGGCAAAAGCCAAAGCTTGGGGGAGTACGTATTTCTCACCGACATTACATTCATAATCTCACACTTCATATAAATTGTCGGTGTTCATCCTATTTCATTGTACATCCATGTTAGCTTTATTTTTCTTGATTTCTTCTTGTGTGTTTGAAAAACTTTGAAAATCCAAAATTATTTCTCGTTTCTTTACGTTTTTTCATTTCCTCATTTTTCTAGCTGTAGAACTAAAACGAAAACTCAAAAATATGTCCTTTGCTTGTTGGGAGTTTTCCCGTGTAAATAGTTTTTCTCATTCTTGTTTTCCCCTTAGTTCATTTGCTTTCTTAAGAAAAACAAAAACTCTAAAATGTTGGAAATATGCCCTAGAGGCAATAAATAAAGTGTTTATTATTATATTTCCTTGTTCATGATAATTGTTTATTGTCCATGCTATAATTGTATTGATTGGAAACACATTACACGTGTGGATAAATAGACAACACTTGTTCCTAGTATGCCTCTAGTGAACTAGCTCGTTGATCAAAGATGGTCAAGGTTTCCTAGCCATTGACATGTGATGTCATTTGATAACGCGATCACATCATTAGGAGAATGATGTGATGGAGAAGACCCAAACTACAAACGTAGCATATGATCATGTCAGTTTATTGCTACTGTTTTCTGCATGTCAATTATATGCTCCTATGACCATGAGATCATGCAACTCACGGACACCAGAGGAGTGCCTTGTGTGTATCAAACGTCGCAACATAACTGGGTGACTATAAAGGTGCTCTACAGGTATCTTCGAGGGTGTCTGTTGGGTTGGCATGGATCAAGACTAGGATTTGTTACTCCGTGTGATGGAGAGGTATCTCAGGGCCCACTCAGTAATACAACATCACAATAAGCCTTGCAAGCAATGTGACTAAGTGTTAGTCACGGTATCTTGTATTACGGAACGAGTAAAGAGACTTGCCAGTAATGAGGTTGAACTAGGTATGGAGATACCGACGATCGAATCTCGGGCAAGTAACATACCGAAGAACAAAGGGAACATCATACGTGATTAACTTAATCCTTGACACAGAGGTTCAACCGATAAAGATCTTCGTAGAATATGTAGGAACCAATATGGGCATCCAGGTCCCGCTATTAGTTATTGACCGTAGAGGTGTCTCGGTCATGTCTACATAGTTCCCGAACCCGCGGGGTCTGCACACTTAAGGTTTGGTGATGTTTTGGTAGTATAGAGTTATGCATGGTGGTGACCGAAGGTTGTTCGGAGTCCCGGATGAGATCCCGGACGTCAGAGGAGCTCCAGAATGGTCCAGAGGTAAAGATTGATATATAGGAAGTCCTATTTTGTTCACCGGAAAAGTTTTGGGCTCATCGGTAGTGTACCGGGAGTGCCGGTAGTGTACCGGGAGACCATCGGGAGGGGTATTTCGCCCCAAGAGGCTACATGGGCTGTGGGAGAGAGAATACCAGCCCTTAGTGGGCTGTTGGAAGTCCCACATAAGGCCCATGCGGCTGGGAAGAAAAGCCCAAAGAGAAAAAGGTGGAAAAAGGCAAAAGGACCAAAATAAGGAGTCCTAGTCCTACTAGGATTGGAGGAGGATTCCTCCTCTCCTCCCACTTCGGACGAAGCCTAGAGGGCTTGGCCCTTGCGCCAAGCCTCCTCCTCTCTTCCTATTATATATACTAGAGGTTTTAGGGTTTTTGCACTAGTTTTTCAGCCACGTGCTACCCTCTCCTCTAGTGCATAGTTCCTCCTCTAGATCGGTTTTCTACAGTGCTTAGGCGAAGCCCTGCCGGAATTGCTCCACCACCATCGCCGCGGCGCCGTCACGCTGCCGGAGAACCTGTCTACCTCTCTGCTCCCTCTTGCTGGATCAAGAAGGCGGAGATCGTCATCAAGCTGTACGTGTGCTGAACGCGGAGGTGTCGTCCGTTCGGTGCTTGATCGGGACGGATCGTGATTGGATCGCGGGACGCTCGGTGATTTGGATCGCGAAGACATTCTACTACACCACCCGCGTTTCTTAACGCTTCCCGCTTAGCGATCTACAAGGGTACGTAGATCCACTCTCCCTCTCGTAGATGCTCATCACCATGGATAGATCTTGCGTGTGCGTAGGAATTTTTTTTGTTTCCCATGCAATGTTCCCCAACAGTGGCATCATGAGCTAGGTCTATGTGTAGATGAGATCTCGAGTAGAACACAAAGATTTTGTGGGTGTTGATGCTTAGATTGCTTCCTCCCTTGGTCGTGTTTTAGTTCAGTGGTATTGTGGGATGAAGCGGCCCAGACCAACCTTACTCGTACACTTATGAGAGACCGGTTCCATCAACTAACGTGTAACCTCGTTGCACAAAGATGGCTGGCGGGTGCTTGTTTCTCCTATTTTAGTTGGATCGGATTCGACAAAGGCGGTCCTTGAGAAGGTTGAAAAGCAACTTATGTATCACTGTTGTGGTTAATGCGTAGGTGAGAATTGTTCTTGCTAGATACCCGTAGCAGCCACGTAAAACATGCAACAACAATTAGAGGACGTCTAACTTGTTTTTGCAGGGTATGTTGTGATGTGGTATGGCCAATTAAATGATATGATATATGTGATGTATGAAATGATCATGTGTTGTATAGAATATCACGACTTGCATGTCGATGAGTACGGCAACCGGCAGGAGCCATAGGGTTGTCTTTAATTATTGTATGACCTGCGTGTGAATCATTAAGCGCTATGTAATGCTTTACTTTATCGCTAAACGATAGCAATAGTAGTAGAATCATGATGGGCACGACAACCCCGATGGCGACACGTTGATGGAGATCAAGATGATGGAGATCATGGTGTCGTGCCGGTGACGATGGAGATCATGCCGGTGCTTTCAAGATGAAGATCAAAAGTACAAGTTCATGGCCATATCATGTCACTTATGATTTGCATGTAATGTTAATCCTTTTATGCACCTTGTTTTGCTTAGGACGACAGTAGCATTATAAGGTGATCCCTCACTTAAATTTCAAGATGAATTGTGTTCTTCCCGAGTGTGCACCGTTGCGAAAGTTCATCGTGTCGAGACACCACATGATGATCGGGTGTGATAGACTCTACGTTCACATACAACGGGTGCAAGCCAGTGTTGCACATGCAGAACACTCAGGTTAAACTTGACGAGCCTAGCATGTACATACATGGCCTCGGAACACAAGAGACCGAAAGGTCAAACATGAGTCATATAGTAGATATGATTAACGTGATGGTGTTCACAATTGAAACCACCTCAACTCACGTGATGATCGGACTTGAGTTGGTGAATTTGGATCACGTGACACTCAGATGACCCGTGGGATGTTAATTTGAGTGGGAGGTTTAGTAATTTGATTAACTAAACTCATTATCTTGAACAATAGTCTAAGTAACCTTTGCATATTTATGTTGTAGATCAATGGCTCGCGCAGTAGCACCCCTGAATTTTAATGCGTTCCTAGAGAAAGCTAAGTTGAAAGATGATGGAAGTAACTTTGTTGACTGGGCCCGTAATCTGAGGATTATCCTCATGGCTTCCCAAAAATCATATGTCCTTGATGCACCGCTTGGTGACCAACCAGAAGACATGTCATCCGAAGACGTTAAGAACGCTTGGGAGGCACGTTCCGGAGATTACTCAATAGTTTAGTGTGCAATATATTATGGCTTAGAACCGGGCCTTCAAAGACGTTTTGAAAGTCATGGAGCATATGAGATGTTCCAGGAGTTGAAGTTTATCTTTCAGAAGAATGCTCGGATCGAGAGGTATGAGACCTCCGATAAGTTCTATGCTTGCAAAATGGAGGTGAACGGGTCTATCGGTGAGCATATACTCAGAATGTCTGGGTATTCGAATCGTCTAGCGGAGTTGGGAATTGCACTACCGCAAGAAGCGACCACTGTCAGAGTTCTTCAATCACTGCCACCTAGTTACAAGAGCTTTGTGATGAACTATAACATGCACGGGATGAACAAGTCAGTTGCCGAGCTGTTTGCGATGCTAAAAGTCGCCGAGTCTGAAATCCAGAAAGAACATCAAGTGTTGATGGTCAATAAAACCACTAGTTTCAAGAAGAATGGCAAAGGCAAGGGCAAGAAGGGTAAACCAAGAAGGATGGAAAAGTAGTTGCTACTCCTGTAAAGAAGCCCAAGCATGGACCTAAGCCATAAACTGAGTGCTTCATTGCAAGGGAACTGGTCACTGGAAGCGGAACTGCCCCAAGTACCTGGCTGACAAGAAGGCGGCCAACGACAAACAAGGTATATATGATATACATCTTATTGATGTGTACCTTACTAGCTCTTGCTGTAGTACCTGGGTATTTGATACCGGTTCGGTTGCTCACATTTGCAACTCAAAATAGGAACTACGAAATAGAGAAGGCTAGCAAAGGATGAAGTGACGATGCGCGTGGGAAATGGTTCCAAGGTTGATGTGATCGCCGTCGACACGCTCTCTCTTCGATTACCATCGGGATTAGTGATGAACCTGAATAATTGTTATTTAGTGCCTGCGTTAAGCATGAACATTATATATGGATATTGTTTATTGCGAGACAGTTACTCATTTAAATCAGAGAATAATTGTTGTTCTATTTATATGAGTAATATCTTTTATGGTCATGCACCCAATGTGAGGGGTTTATTCATATTGAATCTTGATAGTGATGACACACATGTTCATAACATTGATGCCAAAAGATGTAGAGTTGATAATGATAGTACCACTTTCTTGTGGCACTGCCGTTTAGGTCATATTGGTGTAAAACGCATGAGGAAGCTCCATGCTGATGGACTTTTGGAGTCACTTGATTTCGAATCACTTGACACATGTGAACCCTGCCTCATGGGCAAGATGACTAAAACACCGTTCTCTGGAACAATGGAACGGGCAAGTGACTTATTGGAAATCATACATACGTATGTGTGCGGTCCAATGCATGTTATAGCGCGTGGTGGATATCGTTATTTTCTCACCTTCACTGATGACTTAAGTAGATATGGGTATATTTACTTAATGAAACACAAGTCTGAAACGTTTGACAAGTTCAAGCAATTTCAGAGTGAAGTTGAGAATCATCGTAACAAGAAGATTAAATTCCTACGATCTGATCGAGGAGGTGAATATCTGGGTTATGAGTTTGGCAGTCACTTAAGACAGTGTGGAATTGTTTCATAGTTGACACCGCCCAGAACACCACAGCGTAATGGTGTGTCCGAATGTCATAATCGAACCTTATTAGATATGGTGCGTTCTATGATGTCTCTTGCTGATTTGCCACTATCCTTTTGGGATTATGCATTAGAGAGAGCTGCATTCACTTTAAATAGGGCACCATCAAAATCCGTTGAGACGACGCCATATGAACTATGGTTTGTCAAGAGGCCGAAGTTGTCGTTTCTTAAAGTTTGGGGATGTGATGCTTATGTCAAAAAGCTTCAGCCTAAAAAGCTGGAACCCAAAGCAGAGAAATGCGTCTTCATAGGATACCCGAAAGAAACAGTCGGGTATACCTTCTATCTAAGATCTGAAGGCAAAGTGTTTTTTGCTAAGAATGAAACATTTCTTGAGAAAGAGTTTCTCTCGAAAGAATTGAGTGGGAGGAAAATAGAGCTTGATGAGGTTATTGAACCTTTACTTCAACCAAAGAGTAGCGTAGCGCAGAAAGATGTTTCTGTGGAGCCTACGATAGTTGAAGAAGTTAATGATGATGATCATGAAGCTTCGGATCAAGTTACTATTGAACCTTGTAGGTTGACAAGGGCGTGTACTGCTCCTGAGTGGTACAGCAACCCTGTCTTGGAGGTCATGTTGTTGGACAACAATGAACCTACGAGCTATGAAGGAGCGGTGATGGGCCCGGATTCCGAGAAATGGTTAGAGGCCATGAAATCCGAGATGGGATCGATGTATGAAAACAAAGCATGGACTTTGGAAGTATTACCTGAAGGGCAAAAGGCCATTCAGAACAAATGGATCTTTAAGAAGAAGACGGACGCGGACGGTAATGTCACCGTCTATAATGCTCGACTTGTGGCAAAGGGTTTTTCACAAATTCAAGGAGTTGACTACGATGAGACCTTCTCACTCGTAGCGATGCTTAAGTTTGTCAGAATCATGTTGGCAATAGCTGCTTATTTCGACTATGAAATTTGGCAGATGGATGTCAAAACAGTGTTCCTTAATGGTTTCCTTAAGGAAGAGTTGTATATGATACAACTGTAAGGTTTTGTTGATCTAGAGAATGCTGACAAAGTTTGCAAACTCCAGCGATCCATTTATGGGCTGGTGTAAGCATCTCGGAGTTGGAATAAGCGCTTTGATGAGGTGATCAAAGCGTTTGGGTTTATACAAGTTTATGGAGAAGCTTGTATTTACAAGAAAGTGAGTGGGAGCTCTATAGCGTTTCTAATATTATATGTGGATGACATATTGCTGATTGGAAATAATATAGAAATGCTAGAAAGCGTGAAGGAATATTTGAACAAGAGTTTTTCAATGAAGGACCTAGGAGAAGCTGCTTTCACATTAGGCATTAAGATCTATAGAGATAGATCGAGACACTTAATAGCACTTTCAAAGAGCACATACCTTGATAAAGTTTTGAAGAAGTTCAAAATGGATCAGTCCAAGAAGGGGTTCTTGCCTGTGTTACAAGGCGTGAAGTTGAGTAAGACTCAATGCCCAGTGACTGCAGAAGATAGAGAAAAGATGAGTGTCATCCCCTATGCTTCAGCCATAAGCTCTATCATGTATGCGATGATGTGCACAAGACCCGATGTCAGCCTTGCCATAAGTATGGCTAGAAGGTTTCAAAGTGATCCTGGAATGGAGCACTGTGCGGCGGTCAAGAATATCCTTAAGTACCTGAAAAGGACTAAGCAAATGTTTCTCGTTTATGGAGGTGATGAAGAGCTCGTCGTAAAGGGTTATGTTGATGCAAGCTTTGACACTTATTCGGATGTCTCTAAGTCACAAACCAGATACGTATTTATTCTTAACGAGTGAGCGGTAAGCTGGTGCAGTTCCAAGCAAAGCGTGGTAGCCGATTCTACATGCCAAGCGGAGTACATCACAGCCTCAGAGGTGGCGAAGGAAGGTGTATGGATGAAGCAGTTCATGACAGATCTTGGAGTAGTGTCCAGTGCACTGAATCCAATGACTCTGTTCTGTGACCACACTGGTGCCATTGCTCTGGCCAAGGAACCAAGGTTTCACAAGAGGACCACACACATAAAGCGATGCTTCAACTCCATCTGCGATTACATCGAGGAGAATGACATAAATATTTGCAAAGTGCACACGGATCTGAATGTTGTAGACCCATTGACTAAACCTCTTCCAAGGGCTAAACATGATCAATGCCAAAACTGCATGGGTGTTTGATTCATTACAATGTAAACCACATAGTGATGTGAACTGGATTATTGACTCTAGTGCAAGTGGGAGACTATTAGAAATATGCCCTAGAGGCAATAAATAAAGTGTTTATTATTATATTTCCTTGTTCATGATAATTTTTTGTTGTCCATGCTATAATTGTATTGATTGGAAACACATTACATGTGTGGATAAATTTACAACACTTTGTCCCTAGTATGCCTCTAGTGAACTAGCTCGTTGATCAAATATGGTCAAAGTTTCCTAGCCATTGACATGTGATGTCATTTGATAATGGGATCACATCATTAGGAGAATGATGTGATGGACAAGACCAAAACTACAAACGTAGCATATGATCGTGTCAGTTTATTGCAACTGTTTTCTGCATGTCAAGTATATGCTCATATGACCATGAGATCATGCAACTCATGGACACCGGAGGAGTGCCTTGTGTGTGTCAAATGTTGCCACGTAACTGGGTGACTATAAAGGTGCTCTACAGGTATCTTCGAGGGTGTCTGTTGGGTTGGCATGGATCAAGACTGGGATTTGTTACTCCGTGTGACGGAGAGGTATCTCAGCGCCCACTCAGTAATACAACATCACAATAAGCCTTGCAAGCAATGTGACTAAGTGTTAGTCACGGGATCTTGTATTATGGAACGAGTAAAGAGACTTGATGGTAACGAGATTGAACTAGGTATGGAGATACCGACGATCGAATCTCGGGCAAGTAACATACCGAAGAACAAAGGGAACATCATACGGGATTAACTGAATCCTTGACACAGAGGTTCGATCAATAAAGGTCTTCATAGAATATGTAGGAACCAATATGTGCATCCAGGTACCGCTATTGGTTATTGACCGTAGAGGTGTCTCGGTCATGTCTACATAGTTCTCGAACCCGCAGGGTCTGCACACTTAAAGTTTGGTGACGTTTCGGTAGTATAGAGTTATGCATGGTGGTGACCAAAGGTTGTTTGGAGTCCCGAATGAGATCCCGGACATCACGAGGAGCTCTGGAATGGTCCGGAGGTAAAGATATATATTTAGGAAGTCCTATTTTGGTCGTCGGAAAAGTTTCGGGCTCATCGGTAGTGTACCGAGAGTGCCGGTAGTGTACCGGGAGACCATCGGGAGGGGTATTTCGACCTAAGAGGTTACATGGGCTGTGGGAGAAAGAATACCAGCCTTAGTGGGCTGGTGGAAGTCCCACATAAGGCCCATGCGGCTGGGAAGAAAAGCCCAAAGAGAAAAAGGTGGAAAAAGGCAAAAAGACCAAAATAAGGAGGAGTCCTAGTCCTACTAGGGTTGGAGGAGGATTCCTCCTATCCTCCCACTTCAGCCGAAGCCTAGAGGGCTTGGCCCTTGCGCCAAGCCTCCTCCTATCTTCCTCTTATATATACTAGACGGTTTAGGGTTTTTGCACTAGTTTTTCAGCCACGTGTTACTAGTGCATAGTTTCTCCTCTAGATCAGTTTTCTGCAGTGCTTAGGTGAAGCCCTACCGGAATTGCTCTACCACCAACGCCACGGTGCCGTCACGCTATCGGAGAACTCGTCTACCTCTCCGCTCCCTCTTGCTGGATCAAGAAGGCGGAGATCGTCATCAAGCTGTACATGTGCTGAACGCGAAGGTGCCGTCCGTTCGGTGCTTGATTGGGGCGGATCGTGACTGGATCGCGGGACGCTCGGCGATTTGGATCGCAAAGACGTTTGACTACACCAACTGCATTTCTTAATGCTTCCCACTTAGCGATCTACAAGGGTACGTAGATCCACTCTACCTCTCGTAGATGCTCATCACCATAGATAGATCTTGCGTGTGCGTAGGAAATTTTTTGTTTCCCATGCAACGTTCCCCAACACAAAAATATTTTAGTGTGTTTTTGTGAATTTATTTTATTTTGTTGAGTTGTCGAAAGGATAAGACCACGATGAAAATGTTGAGTGGCTCTTATATGCTTTATTGATGATCTAACAAAGAGCCAATTTTACCTTGTCTTCTCCTTTGTCTTAAACTGCCATGCGGATTCCAGCTTTGTCCAGGATATTCTTGCACTATTATTATTATCATATCATTCGGTCGTGCAATTGAAAGGTGATGACCCACAAGTATAGGGGATCAATTGTAGTCCTTTCAATAAGTAAGAGTGTCAAACCCAACAAGGAGCAGAAGGAAATGGTAAGCAGTTTTCAGCAAGGTGTTCTCTGCAAGTGCTATTGGTAACAGTGATAGATAGTTTTGTAACAAGATAATTCGTAACAAGTAACAAGTGATAATAGTAGCAAAGGTGCAACAAGGTAGCCCAATCATTTTTGTAGCAAAGAACATGCCAAAAAGTACTCTTATAATAAGCAAGCGTTCCTGAGGGTACACTGGAGTTTCATCTAGTCACTTTCATCATGTTGGTTTGATTTGCCTTCGCTACTTTGATAATTTGATATGTGGGTGGACCGGTGCTTGAGTTCTATTATTACTTGAAGAATCCTCCCACTTATGATTAACCCCCTCGCAAGCATCCGCAACTACAGGAATAGTATTAAGATAAAATCTAACCATAACATTAAACATTTGGATCCAAATCAGCCCCTTACGAAATAGCGCATAAACTAGGGTTTAAGCTTCTGTCACTCTACCAACCCATCATATAATAACTACTCCCCAATGCATTCCCTTAGGCCCAAATATGGTGAAGCGCCATGTAGTCGATGTTCACATGACGCCACTAAGGGAATCACAACATTCATATCATCAAAATATCGAACACATATCATGACTTCTCCCGTGACCTCAAGAGCAAAGGTAATTACTCACAAATGATATTCATGATCAAGATAAGAGGGGTATTAAATATCATAATGGATCTGAACATATAATCTTGCACCAAATAAACCATATAGTAATCAACTACGGGATGTAATCAACAATACTAGTCACCCACAGGTACCAATCTGAGGGTCCGGTACAAAGTTTGAACACAAGAGATGAACTAGGGTTTCAGAGAAGATGGTGTTGATGAAGATGTTGATGAATATTGGCCTCCCAAAGATGAGAGGATTGTTGGTGATGACAGTGACTTCGATTTCCCCCTCAGGGACGAAAGTTCCCCCCAGCGGAATCGCTCCGCCGGAGGGCAAAAGTGCTCCTGCCCAAGTTCTGCCTCGAGACGGTGACATTCCATCCCGAAAGTCCCCCCTTGATTTTTTCTAGGTAAAAAGGCCTTAAGTATCAGAAGATGGGCACCAGAGGTGGGCTGGGCTGGCCACAACCCACCAGGGTGCGCCTGGGGGCCTAGAGCCCTGGTGTCTTGTGGTCACCAGGTGGCCCCCCTCCGATAGATATTTGCTCCAGTATTTTTTTATATATTCCAAAATAATTCTCCGTGAAGTTTCAACTTATTTGGAGATGTGCAGAATAGGTGTCTCTGATATGCTTTTTTAGCTCCCGAATTCCAGCTGTCGGCATTCTCCCTCTTTGTGTAAACCTTGCATATTATGAGAGAAAAGGCATTAGAATTACTACATAAAGCATTATTATGCATGAAAACATTATAAATAACAGTAGGTAATCATGATGAAAAATGGACGTATCAACTCCCCCAAGCTTAGACCTCACTTGTCCTCAAGCAAAAGTCGATATCGAAAAACATGTCCACATGGTTTGAGAGAGAGGTGTCGATAAAAACATAAGAAGGATATAGTAGCATCACGCTCTTTATCATAGCAGCAACAAACTTTGTCATAGGACTTGTTCATATAACTTTTATTATATAACTTCATCATATAACTTCTCATGAACAAGTAATAATTCATCACAACATACAAGTATAAAGCATAAACCTTATAAAAGACCAACAAACTATGTTCTCAGTCAACTTTGCAACTACAATTCATCATATTTTTAGGAAGGGTCTCGTGTCGAAGCCTTTTGGCGTCCACATACTCAACGAACATTTAATCTTCTATGATTGTTAACACTCACAGCATACCCATGAGGAAAAAGTTTCAACCAAACACATAGAAAGATAGGGGCTTATAGTTTCGCTTCCCAACGTATTCACCTCAAGGGTGATGTCAACAATAATAACTCATGCTCACTCATATCCAACTGGATATATGTGCCTAGATCTTTGCTCACCACATGATGCTTGCAAAAAGTAAAAAAGGAATAGGGAAGAATACTTTACTCTTGCATAAAAGTAAATACGTAAAAGTAAAAGATAGGCCCTTCGCAGAGGGAAGCAGAGGTTGTCATGCGCCTTTTGGTTTGTATGCCAAATCCCTTAATGCAAAATAACGCCACGTTATATTTCCCCTTATCATATCAACCTTTATTATGAAGTCCGTGGCTTTTATTACTTTGCCCTCATAAGTTCGTACAACGCTCAATTTTCTCTTACACTAATTGATCAAAAACATTTAGAAGCAATTTTTATTGCCTTAGTGCACTGATGACAACTTACTTGAAGGATCTTACTCAATCCATAGGTAGGTATGGTTGACTCTCAAAACATGAGTTTGGGTTTAGGGTTTTGGTATGCACAGGTAGTATCTCTACTTAGTGTAGCATTTTTGGCTAGCAAATATATCGAGCAAGCACCACATGTTGAAGTGTCTATGACAACATAACTTCTTGGTGAATATGAACAAACATAAATCATTACATTGTCTTCATTTTCCAACATCAACAATTTTGGCATATAATATTTAATGGGGGCTCATAATCATAAAATATGTCCAAGATAGTGTATTTTCATGTGAATCTTCTCTTCCCTAATTAATTCTTTCATGAATTTCATCACTGATCAATGCTATGTTTGTCAATCTCCAATAAATTTACCACTTATACTTTTACTTATGTGATGTCATTACTTACCGTAAGATTAGCATATGATCCTTTCCATTTTTTTTATTTTGATAGCAACATGAAAGTAAAGAAGCAAAAGCTCAAACTAAAATTTATTATATGACTCTCACTTGATTACATAGATAGATAGATCATGAAACTAGCACTCAAAAATAGATCATACTAAACTTTTATTCAACTAAATCACGAAATAGCTAAGGATTGAAATAAAATAAGAAAATGTAAATATAACTGATGGTGATACGATACCGAGGCATCTCCCCCAAGATTAGCTCAAGCCAAGGGGAGTGCCCATACCCATGTACCGAAGTCTCCTTTGGTGGTGAAGATGATGAAGGTGGTGATGAAGAAGTGTCACACTTTATACTCAATAGGTACTCCAATTTACGGATGCCGCTCCGAAGGGTAATGATGTGCTCCTCTAGCAATATATTTTCACAAGTGAGAAATTTATTCTGAACAGAAACCACTTCAAAACCCCTAAAAGCTTCAATTTCAAGGGGGTGAGATGATTGTAATAAGGTCGAATGATATCTCTTCCTCCTCCTCTTCTGTTGGCCTGGATGACCCTCCTTATTGAGCTTGATCCCTCATTGCTTCCTTGCCCTTGTATTCATTGTTGGCTTCTTTTGGATCCTCTCTATTCAGCTCCATCTTCATCAACCAAGCATCTAATTCTAAGTTATTCGAGGACGGAGAAGACATGATGCCTGGCTTGATAGGTATAATAGGAAAATAGCACACAAAAATAACAGGGGATTTTTCTATGATGCGATGGTTAAATCGTCCAGGGGTATATATATAGAGAGATTTTCTTTATCTTGGAAAACAAGCATATGGAAGGAAAACGGAGTCGGGAAGGTGCCCGAGGGGGGCACAACCCACTAGGGCGCTCCACGGAGGGCAGGCGCGCCCTGGTGTATCGTGCTCACCTAGGTTGCTTTCCTGTTTATTTCTTATTTTCCTAATTTTTTAATATTCGAAAACTTACAGAAAATATATTTTTCAGATTTTTCGGAGTCCGTTTACATACCGTATCACGTACCTCCTCCTTTTCAAGATTTTGGAGTGTTTTGAAAGGTTTCTTGTATGTGTTCCTCCAGTGTCATGGTTTGCATAATATTTCTTCAAAATTAATAGGCATACCTTGAGATATAGTGTTTAATTCTTTGTCCATTGACCACCTTCGGGCTAGCACCTTTGGCATTATTAATCTAGATAGCTCCACAGCGATAAACCTCTTCGATAACATATGGTCCTTCCTATTTGGAAAGAAGTTTTCCTACAAAAATATAAAACGAGAGTTGTACATAATAACATATTATCCAGCTTTGAATTCCCGCTTTTGGATTCTTTTGTCATCCTATCTTTTAACTTTTTCTTTGAATAGTTTGGCATTTTCATAAGCTCGGGTTCTCCATTCATCTAGTGAGCTAATATGAAATAACCTCTTTTCACCAGCAAGTTTGGAATCATAATTGAGTTCTTTAATGCCCAAAATGCTTTATGACCCAACTCTAGAGGCAAATGACAAGCTTTTCCATATACCATTTTGTAGGGAGACATAGCCATTGGATTTTATAAGCTGTTCTACAGGCCCAAAGTGCATCATCTAGTTTCTTAGACCAATTCTTCCAGGACCTATTGGCATGGCTTGAGTCTGCGTCGGTATTTCCCCAAAGAGGAAGGAATGATGCAACACAACAAATAAAAAGTGCAGCAAGATATTTTTTTTGGAATAATAGATCTAAAAACAAAAGTGGTGAAAAGATAGATCGGAAAGCAACATGTTGGAAAATAGAGCCGGGGACCATAGGTTTCACTAGTGGCTTCTCTCATGAGTATAGCACATGGTGGGTAAAAAAATTACCATTGGGAAATTGATAGAAGATCAAATAATCATGACGATATCCAAGGTGATGACCATTATATAGGTATCACGTCCAAGATAAGTAGACCAAAATGATTCTGCGTCTACTACCATTACTCCACACATCGACTGCTATCCAGCATGCATCTAGTGTATTAAGTTCCTGGAGAAACAGAGTAATGCAATAATAACAGTGACATGATGTAGACGAGATGTATTCATGTAGGAATAGACCCCATCTTGTTATCATTAATAGAAACAATACATGCATGCCTTGTTTCCCCTTCTGTCACTGGGAGAGGATACCGCAAGATCGAACCCATCACAAAGCACCTCTTCCCATGGCAAGAAAAATCAATCTAGTTGTCCCAACTAAACCAAATATTCAAAAAAGAAATACGAGGCTATAAGTAATCATGCATATAATAGATCAAAGAAGACTCAAATAATATTCATGGATATAAACTGATCATGAACTCAAAATTCCTCGGATCCCAACAAACACATCGCAAAAAGTCATTAATCAAATAGATCTCCAAGAGACCATTGTATTGAGAATTAAAAGAGAGAGAGGAATCCATCTAGCTACTACCTACGGACCCGTAGGTCTATCGTGGACTACTCACAAATCATCGAAGAGGCACCCATGAAGACGATGCACCCCTCCGTGATATTGTTAGATTGGATCTCATGGTTTTGGATTTGCGACAGCTAGAATTCTGTTTCATTGACTCCCCTAGGGTTTTCTAAATATTTGGGTATTTGTAGAACTGATAGGCGGTGGAGGGGGTTCCGAAGGACGGCACAACCCATCAGGCCGTGCCAGGGGCCTCTGGCGAGTCGTGGTGGGTTGTGGCTGTGGTGGAACATTGCATGGGAAACAAAAAATTCCTACGCACATGCAAGATCTATCCATGGTGATGGCATCTATGAGAGGGAGAGTGGATCTACATACTCTTGTAGATCGCTAAGCAGGAAGCATTAGGAAACGCGGTTGATGTAGTCGATCGTCTTTGCGATCCAAATCGCTAGCCATCCCGCGATCCAATCACGATCTAGCACCGAACGGACGACACCTCCTCGTTCAGCACACGTACACCTCGATGACGATCTCTGCCTTCTTGATCCAGCAAGAGGGAGAGGAGAGGTAGATGAGTTCTCTGGCAGCACGACGGCGCGACGGCGGCGGTGGTGGGGCTTTGCCTAAGCACCGTCGAAACTAGACGATTTGATCTACTGGGGAGAGAGGGATGCACCGTGGCTAGGGTTTCTGGTGCGCCTGCCCTCTCTGGCCTCTAGTATGTATAGGTGGGAGGGGAGGGGCTGGCCGACCTAGGGCTCATCCAAGGAGTTGGCCGGAAGGAGGTGGAGGTGGAGAAGTCCACCTCCAATCCTACTCCAAGTAGGATTCCTTCCCGTTCCCACTTGGGCTTTCCTTTTCCCACAAGTCCAGCCGCATAGGCCCTCTTAGGCTGGCCGCCCAGCCCAACAGGGGATGGTGCGCCACCCTAAGGACCATGTGGCCCTCTTGGGGTGTGGTGGCCCTAGTTGGTGGACCCTCGGAACCCATTTGTCACTCCCGATACACTCCTGGAAATGCCCGAAACTTTTCTGGAGTTCAAACACCACTTTCCTATATATCAATCCTTACCTCCGAACCATTTCCAAGGTCCTTGTGATGTCTTGGATCTCATCCAGGTCTGTGAACAACCTTTGATCACCAAGATACATAACTCAATACTACCAAAACGTCACCGAACGTTAAGTGTGCAGACCCTGCGGGTTCGAGAACTATGTAGACATGACTGAGACACCTCTACGATCAATAACCAATAGAGGTACCTAGATACCCATATTGGTTCCTACATATTCTATGAAGATCTTTATCAGTTGAACCTCTGTGTCAAGGATTCCGTTAATCCCGTATGTTCTTCCCTTTGTCCTTCGGTATGTTACTTGCCCGAGATTCGAATGTCGGTATCTCTATACCTAGTTCAGTCTCATTACCGCAAGTCTCTTTACTCATTTCGTAATACAAGATCCCATGTCTAACAATTTAGTCACATTGCTTGCGAGGCTTGTTGTGATGTTGTATTATCGAGTGGGACCTGAGATACCTCTCCGTCACACGGAGTAACAAATCCCAGTCTTGATCCATGCCTACTCAACAGACACCCCCGGAGATACCTATAGAGCATCTTTATAGTCACCCAGTTACGTAGCGATGTTTGATACACACAAGGTATTCCTCCGGTGTTAGTGAGTTGCATGATCTCATGGTCATAGGAACAGATACTTTACATGTAGAAAACTATAGCAATAAATTGACACGATCATATGATACATTCATAGTTTGGGTCTTGTCCATCACATCATTCTTCTAATGATGTGATCCCATTATCAAATTACATCTCATGTCTATGGCTAGGAAACATTGACCATCTTTGATCAACGAGCTAGTCTAGTAGAGGCATACTAGGGACACAATGTTGTCTATGTATCCACACATGCATTTGAGTTTCCAATCAACACAATTATAGCATGGATAATAGACGATTATCATGAACAAGGAAATATAATTATAACCATTTTATTATTGTCTCTAGGGCATATTTCCAACAGTCTGCCACTTGCACTAGAGTCAATAATCTAGTTCACATCACTATGTGATTTACATTGTAATGAATCTAACACCCATACAGTTGTGGTGTTGATCATGTTTAGCCCTTGGAAGATGTTTAGTAAATGGGTCTGTGACATTCAGATCCGTGTGCACTTTGCAGATATTTATGTCCTCCTCCTTGTTGTAATCGCGGATGGAATTGAAGGGTCTCTTTATGTGTCTGGTCGTCTTGTTAAACCTTGGTTCCTTGGCCAGAGCAATGGCACCAGTGTTGTTATAGAATAGAGTCATTGGATTTGGTGCACTGGGCACTACTCCAAGATCTTTAATGAATTCTTTCATCTAGACACTTTCCTTCGCCGCCTCCGAGGCAACGATATACTCCGCTTCGCATGTGGAATCAGCTACCACACTCTGCTTGAAATTGCACCAGCTTACCGACCCCCCATTAAGAATACATACGTATCCGATTTGAGACTTCGAGTCATCCGGATTAGTGTCAAAACTTGCATCCACGTAACCCTTTACGACGAGCTCTTGATCACCTCCATAAATGAGAAACATTTCCTTAGTTCTTTTCAGGTACTTAAAGATATTCTTGACCGTCGTCCAGTGTTCCACTCCTGGATCAATTTGAAACCTTCTGGCGAAACTTATGGCAAGGCTAACATCTGGTCTTGTGCACAACATTGCATACATGATAGAGCCTATGGCCGAAGCATAAAGGATGGAACTCATCTTTTCTCTATCTTCTGCAGTCACTGGGCATTGAGTCTGACTCAACTTCAAACCTTGCAATACAGGCAAGAACCCCTTCTTGGAATGATCCATTTTGAACTTCTTCAAAACTTTGTCAAGTTATGTGCTCTGTGAAAGTCCTATTAAGCGTCTCAATCTATCTCTATAGATCTTGATGCCTAATATGAAAGCATCTTCTCCTAGGTCCTTCATTGAAAACTCTTGTTCAAATATTCCTTCACGCTTTCTAGCATTTCTATATTGTTTCGAGTCAGCAATATGTCATCCACATATAACACTAGAAACGCTATAGAGCTCCCACTCACTTTCTTGTAAATACAAGCTTCTTCGTAAACTTGTATAAACCCAAACACTTTGATCAGCTCATCAAAGCGAAGATTCTAGCTTCGAGATGATTGCACTAGTCCATAAATGGATCGTTGGAGTTTGCAAACTTTGTTAGCATTCTTTGGATCGACGAAACCTTCTGGTTGCATCATATACAACTCTTCCGTAAGGAAACTGGTAAGGAACACTATTTTGACATCCATCTGCCAAATTTCATAATCGAAAAATGCAATTTTTGCTAATATGATTCTGACGGACTTAATCATCACTACGAGTGAGAAAGTCTCATCATAGTCAACTCCTTGAACATGTGAAAAACCCTTTGCGACAAGTCGAGCTTTATAGACGGTGACATTACTGTCCGCGTCCGTCTTCTTCTTAAAAATCCATTTGTTCTGAATGGCCTTACACCCTTCAGGTAATACTTCCAAAGTCCACACTTTGTTTTCATACATGGATCCCATCTCAGATTTCATGGCCTCTGACCATTTCTCGGAATCCGGGCCCATCATCGCTTCTTCATAGCCGAGAGGTTCATCGTTGTCCAATAACATGACCTCTAAGACAGGGTTGCCGTACCACTTAGGAGCAGTACGTGCCCTTGTTGACCTACGAGGTCCGATAGTAACTTGATCTGAAGCTTCATGATCATCATCATTAATTTCCGGGGAACCCTTCCTATCTATAGTCTGGTAGATGTCTAGCGTCAGTCCAGTCCAACGCCATCGATTCAAATAAAATCTGACGCCTCATAAATTATGCTCTTATGTAAGGAGAAAAAACATCGGCAGGGAATTAACTACCCACAGCCCCGCGCGTAAACCTCTCCCTAATCTCTCCCGATTTTACTCGCAGTCGCATCGGCTCGATCTCCTCCACCCCGACCTCTCCACCCCGTCCAGATCCCTTCCCCCTTCCTCTCACACAGCTTCGTCCTACTCGCCTCGTCGTTGAGAAGTACAAACACCCCACCCACTAATCAATCCACCATCCTCATATATGATTTGTGCCCTTTTCAGGTCAAATCAGGTGCGCTAGCGACTGAATCAGCTACCGGAGTAGCACCGGCTGGCCGGCCAACCTACCGTGGATTGTAAAATCCGTCTCCACCACCCCAACTACAATCGGCTTTATATTGAAATCAAAGGTATTGCAGTCCACGTACCGCCCCAGATTTGACTACCAACACTCCAACAAGCGAATACTCATTCGTTTCCTAGTATAGTTTTGGTGATGTGTTAGGCCATTTCTCATCAAACTTTTTGTAGGTCGAGCTTTGTACATAATTTGATAACCCATATCTATGTATGCAGGCAAGCTTTGCTATTCCTTACTTTCAATATTCAGTGCCGCAAATTATGGTGAGATATGTTCAGAAAACATTGTTTCATTGCTTCTTGTAGAAAGAGCTTTTAGACATATGCATACATAGTTGGCGCCAATTTTTTTGCTCACTTTTTTCAAGATTCCATGCATCCATCCAAAACTAATAATGCACCATTTGCATTATTTCCTCACTTCATTTTTCCGGGGGTTGTTTTTTAGATTACTGTTAAAAGGCTTGTTTGTTAGTATGCTTCCGTGCAAAATAGTCCAACCAGTTCTGTTAGATGTGAGCTTCCAAATATATGCATCTACACATGGCAGCAAAAAAATTATGCTTCCATAATACTTTATTATTGCTTATTAATACCAGATTTTCTGCTTCATACATGCACATACCTTTGCTTCTTCTATGCTTCTAACCAAACTTGTTATTACCTTCAAACAGGAATCGTGTTTTTGCTTCAATGCATTCTCTCTTGAGTTAGTTGCTGTTTTCGTGAGCTTATGTGTGCAATTGATTTTTTTGCTGGTGCAGATACTGATTGGTTGTTGTATTTCCAATGGAGGCTATGTTTGGTGGTATGCGGCAGTTGAAGCGCAGTTTACAGCGGCATCCGCCGGACATTGTTAGAGCTTACAATAGGGGAGAGGGTGAAGACAGCCAAAAAGAAGCCGGTGGGAGATGTTGTTGCTTCAACTGGTCCAGGCAAACACACTGGAAAATTGTAATTTCCAGTTTCTTGGAAATATATGTAATCAAATAGAAAAGTAGCATTTTTATGTTTGCCGTAAACAAATTTATGTTCTATTGGATTCCAGTGTATGCGAGCGAAACTCTGGGAAACTTTGAATCATTACTAAAAAGAAGCTTAACACTGGATACAACCTTTTGTTTGATAGAAACAAATACCATTTGCAATGGAAGCAAAATTTATTTTTGACTCGAACACATTGGAAGCAAAATATTCTTTGTACGAAGCAAGATTAGAAGCTGTACTGGAAATGTTGTTCACAACTGGAAATCTTTTCTTCATATGGAAGTCGTATTGAACTATGGAAACGAATTTTGGATCTTTAAGGAATAAAATTGCGTGGATTGAAATACCATTTTGCTATGTTACTTAAAACCAAAATTAGTTGCCGCAAAATCTAGAAAGGTAGTATCAGCGAGTAGATAGTAGCAAATCTCACGTAATTAGCGTTGATTGGTTTCAGTTTTGGAAACTACCCCCACAGCATGCGGCCACCAAATCTAACGGCTCTCCATGCTTCCATCCTATGGTCAGGTAGTGTCTGATAAGATGCAAGGGATCAGTATTCTGATCCCTAGCGCCCCCCTTAATTTCCTCTTCAACTGACATAGGCTCCATAGAAACATCTTTCTGCACTGCGCTACTCTCCGTTTGAAACAAAGGTTCAACAACCTCATCAAGTTCTATCTTCCTCCCACTCAATTCTTTCAAGAGAAACTCTTTATCAAGAAATGTTCTGTTTATAGCGACAAACACTTTGCCTTCGGATCTGAGATAGAAGGTATACCCAACTGGCTCTTTTGGGTATCCTATGAAGACACATTTTTCCGCTTTGGGTTCCAGCTTTTGAGGCTGGAGCTTTTTGACACAAGCATCACATCCCTAAACTTTAAGAAATGACAACTTTGGATTCTTGCCAAACCACAGTTGATATGGCGTCGTCTCAACGGATTTCGATGGTGCCCTATTTAAAGTGAATGCAGCTGTCTCTAATGTATAATCCCAAAACGATAGTGGCAAATCGGCAAGAGACATCATAGATCACATCATATCCAACAAGGTTCTATTACGACGTTCAGACACACCATTACGATGTGGTGTTCTAGGTGGAGTCAATTGTGAAACAACTCCACATCGTCTTAAGTTACTGCCAAACTCGTAACTCGGATATTTCCTCCTTGATCAGATCGTAGAAATTTAATCTTGTTGTTACGATGATTCTCAACTTCAGTCTGAAATTGCTTGAACTTTTCAAACATTTTAGACTTGTGCTTCATTAAGTAAATATACCCATATCTACTTAAGTCATCAGTCAAGGTGAGAAAATAATGATATCCACCGCGCGCCTCCATGCTCATTGGACCGCACACATCAGTATGTATGATTTCCAGCAAGTCACTTGCCCGTTCCATTGTTCCAGAGAAGGGGGTCTTAGTCATCTTGCCCATGAGGCATGGTTCACATGGATCAAGTGATTCGAAATCAAGTGAATCCAAAATTCCATCAGCATGGAGCTTCTTCATGCGTTTTACACCAATATGACCTAAGCGGCAGTGCCACAAGAAAGTGGTACTATCATTATGAACTCTACATCTTTTGGCATCAATGTTATGAACATGTGTATCATCACTATCAAGATTCAATATGAATAAACCCCTCACATTGGGTGCATGACCATAAAATATATTACTCATATAAATAGAACAACCATTATTCTCAGATTTAAATGAATAACCGTCTAGTAATAAACAAGATCCAGATATATTGTTCATGCTTAACGCAGGCACTAAATAACAATTATTCAGGTTCATCACTAATCCCGATGGTAGTCGAAGAACGAGCGTGCCGATGGCGATCACATCAACCTTGGAACCATTTCCCATGTGCATCGTCACTTTGTCCTTAGCCAGCCTCCATCTATTCCGTAGGCCCTGCTTTGATTTGCAAATTTGAGCAACCAAAAAGGTATCAAATACCCAGGCACTACAATGAGAGCTGGTAAGGTACACATCAATAACATGCATATCATAGATACCTTGTTTGGTGTTGACCGCCTTCTTGTCGGCCAGATACTTGGGGCAGTTCCCCTTCCAGTGACCAGTTCCCTTGCATTGAAAGCACACAGTTTCTGGCTTGGGTCCAGTCTTGTGTTTCTTCACGGGAGGAGCAACTGCTTTGCCACTCTTCTTGGAGTTACCCTTATTGCCCTTGGCATTCTTTTTGAAAGTATTGGTTTTATTGACCATCAACACTTGATGCTCCTTCTGGATTTCAGACTCAACGACTTTCAGCATCGCAAACAGCTCGGCGACTGACTTGTTCATCCCTTGCATGTTATAGTTCATCACGAAGATCTTGTAGCTAGGCGACAATGATTGAAGAACTCTGCCAGTGATCGCCTCCGGCAGAAGGGGCATCCCTAACTCAGCTAGACGGTTCGAATACCCAGACATTCTGAGTATATGTTCACTGACACACCCGTTCTCCTCCATCTTGCAAGCATAGAACTTATCAGAGGTCTCATACCTCTCGATCCGGGCATTCTTTTCAAATATAAACTTCAACTCTTGGAACATCTCATATGCTCCATGACTTTCAAAACGTCTTTGAAGTCCAGGTTCTAAGTCATACAACATTGCACATCGAACTATTAAGTAATCTCCATAACGTGCCTCCCAAATGTTATTAACGTCTTCGGACGACACGGGAGCGGGTGGATCACCAAGCAGTGCATCAAGGACATAAGCCTTCTCGGAAGTTGTGAGGATAATCCTCAGATTATGGGCCTATTCTACAAATTTACTTCCATCATCTTTCAACTTGGCTTTCTCTAGGAAAGCATTAAAATTTAGGGGAACTACTGCGGGAGCCATTGATCTACAACATAAATATGCAAAGGTTACTAAGACTATTGTTCAAGATAATGAGTTTAGTTAATCAAATTACTTGAAAACTCCCACTCAAATTTACATCCCTTCAGTCATCTGAATGATACATGATTCAAATCCACCAACTCAAGTCCGATCATTACGTGAGTTGAGGTGGTTTCAATGCTGAACATCATCATGTTGATCATATCTACTATATGACTCATGTTCGACCATTCGGTCTCTTGTGTTCCGAGGCCATGCATGTACATGCTAGGCTTGTCAAGTTTAACCCGAGTGTTCTACACTTGCAACACTGGCTTGCACCCATTGTATGTGAACGTAGAATCTATCACACGCGATCATCACGTGGTGTCTCAACACAACAAACTTTCACAATGGTGCACACTCGGGGAGAACACAATTCATCTTGAAATTTAAGTGAGGGATCACCTTATAATTCTACCGTCGTCCAAAGCAAAACAAGGTGCATAAAAGGATTAACATCACATGCAAATCATAAGTGACATGATATGGCCATGAACTTTTGCTTTTGATCTCCATCTCTAAAGCACCAGCATGATCTCCATCGTCACCGGCACAACACCATGATCTCCATCATCTTGGTCTCCATTAACGTGTCGCCATGACGTTGTCGCTCCAAATGTTGCTTCTACGACTATTGCTATCTCATAGCGATGAAGTAAAGCAAAAACGGCGAAAATAATTAAAGACAACCCTATGGCTCCTGCCGGTTGTCGTACTCATCGACATGCAAGTCGTCGTATTCTATACAAACATGATCATCTCATACATCACATATATCTCATCATGTAATTGGCCATATCATATCACAACATACCCTGCAAAAACAAGTTAGATGTCCTCTAATTATTGTTGCATGTTTTATGTGGCTGCTACGTGTATTTAGCAAGAACAATTCTCACCTACGCAAAAACCACAACGGTGATACACAAATTCCTATTCAACCTTCTCAAGGACCGCCTTTGTCGAATCCGATCCAACTAGATTAGGAGAGACAGACACCCGCCAACCACTTTATGCAACAAAGTCATATGTCAGTCAATGGAACCGGTCTCTCGTAAGCGTATGAGTAAGGTTGGTCTGGGCCATTTCATCCCACAATGTTGCCGAATGAAGAAAAGACCAAGGGAGGAAGCAATCTGAGCATCAACGCCCACAAACTCCTTTGTGTTCTACTCATGATCTAATCATGTTCATGCTCAACACAAACACCAAATAAAATTTATTTAGCTTCATCACTAATCCCGAGGGTAGAGAGAGCATGCGATGGTGATCACATCAACCTTGGAAAACACTTCCAACGCACATCATCACCTCACCCTTAGCTAGCCTCCGTTTATTCCGTAGTTTTAATTTCGAGTTACTAACCTTTAGCAACCGAACCGGTATCCAATACGCACGTGCTACTAGGAGTACTAGAAAGGTACATATCAATAACACGTATATCAAATATACTTATGTCGACGTTGCCAGCCTTCTTATCTACCAACTATCTAGGGTTGTTCCACTTCAGCGACCATTCTCCTCATAATAGAAGCACTTAGTCTCGGGTTTGAGTTTCTTCACTGGAGCAGCAACTGGCTTGCCATCCATTAAGTTTCCCTCCTAGCCCTTGCCTTTCTCGAAACTAGTGGTTTCGTTAACCATCAACACTTGATGCCCCTTCTTGATTTCTACCTTCGCGGTATCAAACATCGCCAATAGCTCACGGATCATTATTTCCATCCCTGGCATTTTATAGTTCATCACGAAGCTCTAGTAGCTTAGTGACAGTGACTTGGAGAGATATATCAATCACTATCTTATCTGGAAGATCAACTCCCACTCGATTCAAGCGATTGTAGTACCTAGATAATCTGAGCACATGCTCATCGATTGAGCTATTCTCCTTCATCTTGCAGGCAAAGAATCTTGTTGGAGGTCTCATACCTCTCAACATGGGCACGAGCCTGAGATCCCAATTTCAGCCCTTAGAACATCTCATATGTTCCGTGACGTTCAAAACGTTTTGGAGCCTCGATTCTAAGCCATAATGCAAGACACACTGAACTATCAAGTAGTCATCAGAACATGACTGTCAGATGTTCACAACATCCACATTCGCCGTTTGAGGGGGTGGCGCACCGAGTGGTGCATTAAGGACACAAGCCTTGTGTGCAGCAATGAGGACAATCCTCCGATCACGGACCCAGTCCGCATTATTGCTACCATCATCTTTCAACTCTATTCCTCTAGGAACATATAAAAAAATCAAGGGAGCTACTACGCGAGCTAGTAATCTACAACATAATTTGAAAATACATTTTGACTATATTCATGATAATGAGTTTAGTTATCAGATTACTAAAGCTCCCACTCAAATTGACATCCCTCAGGTCATCTGAGTGATATATGATCCAAACTCACCAATTCAAGTCCAATCATCACGTGAGTTGAGGTGGTTTAAATGGTGAACATCATTATGTTGATCATATCTACTATATGACTCATGTTCGACCTTTCGGTCTCTTATGTTCCGAGGCCATGTCTGTACATGCTAGGCTCGTCAAGTTTAACCCGAGTGTTCCGCACGTGCCACACTGGCTTGCACCCGTTGTATGTGAACGTAGAGTCTATCACACTCGATCATCACATGGTGTCTCGACACGATGAACTTTCACAATGGTGCACACTCAGGGAGAACACAATTCATCTTGAAATTTAAGTGAGGGATCACCTTATAATTCTACCGTCGTCCAAAGCAAAACAAGGTGCATAAAAGGATTAACATCACATGCAAATCATAAGTGACATGATATGGCCATGAACTTGTGCTTTTGATCTTCATCTTCAAAGCACCGTCATGATCTCCATCATCACCGGAAGACACCATGATCTCCATCATCTTGATCTCCATCAACGTGTCGCCATCGGGCTTGTCGCACCGACTGTTGCTTCCACGACTATTGCTAACTCATAGCAATGAAGTGAAGCAAAACGACAAAAATAATTAAAGACAACCCTATGGCTCCTCCCAGTTGTCGTACCCATCGACATGCAAGTCGTGATACTCTATACAACACATGATCATCTAATACATCACATATATCTCATGATTAATTGGCCATATCACATCACAACATACCCTACAAAAACAAGTTAGGCGTCCTCTAATTGTTGTTGCAAGTTTTACGTGGCTTCTATGGGTATCTAGCAAGAACAATTCTCACCTACGCAAAAACCACAACGGTGATACACAAATTGCTATTCAACCTTCTCAAGGACCACCTTTGTCGAATCCGATCCAACTAGAGTAGGAGAGACAGACACCCATCAGGCATCTTTGTGCAACAAAGTTACATGTCAGTCGATGGAACCGGTCTCTCGTAAGCGTACGCGTAAGGTTGTTCCGGGCCGCTTCATCCGACAATACCACTAAATCAAAACACGACCAAGGGAGGAAGCAATCTAAGCATCAACACCCACAAACTCCTTTGTGTTCTACTCGTGATCTCATCTACACATAGACCTAGCTCATGATGCCACCGTTGGGGAACGTTGCATGGGAAACATAAAAATTCCTATGCACACGCAAGATCTATCCATGGTGATGAGCATGTACGAGAGGGAGAGTGGATCTACATACCCTTGTAGATCACTAAGCGGGACGTTAAGAAACACGGTTGATGTAGTCGAACGTCTTCGCGATCAAAATCGCCGAGCGTCCTGCGATCTTATCACGATCCATCTCGTGATCCAATCACGATCCATCCCGCGATCCAATCATGATCCTCCCCACGATCAAATCACGAACCGTCTCGCGATCCTGATCACGGTCCTTCCGATCTAGCACCGAACGGACGACACCTCCGTGTTCAGCACATGTACGGCTCGATGATGATCTGTGCCTTCTTGATCCAAAAAGAGGGAGCGGAGAGGTAGATGAGTTCTCCGAAAGCACAACGACATGGTGGCGGTGGTGTGAACTAATTCGACAGGGCTTCGACTAAGCACCGTAAAACTAATCTAGAGGAGAAACTGATCTAGGGAAGAAGAGGACAACACATGGCAATTAGGGTTGACTTTCCCCTCTAAATCCTCTAGTATATATAGGAGGGAGGGTGTGGAGGAGGCAGACTCAAACCCTCAAGAGTTGGCTAAAATTGGAGATGGAGGAGTCCTACTCCAATCCTATTAGGAGTAGGATTCCTCCTTTCCACTTGGAAACTCTTTCCACCTCTCCACCTTTGGGGTTTTCCCACCCCTAGCCGCATGGGCCTTAGTGGGGGGTTCGGCCAGCCCACTGACGGCTGGCTTGACTCCTACCACAACCCAGGAGGCCCTTTGGGTCGAGACACCCCTCCCGATGGTCCCCGGTACCCCTTCCGGCACTCCCGATACACTACCGATGAGCCCGAAACTTTTCCGGTGGCCAAAACAGGACTTCCTATATATCAATCATTACCTCCGGACCATTCCAGATCTCCCCCTAACTACAGGATCTCATCCGGGACTCCGAACAACCTTCGTTCACCACCATACATAACTCAATACTATCGAAACATCACCGAACCTTAAGTGTGCAGACCCAACTGGTTCGAGAACTATGTAGACATGAACGAGACGCCTCCACTGTCAATAACCAATAGTGGGACCTGGATGCCCATATTGGTTCCTACATATTCTACGAAGATCTTTATCGATTGAACCTCTATGTCAAGGATTCAGTTAATCATGTATGTTGTTCCCTTTGTTCTTCGGTATGTTACTTGCCCGAGCTTCGATTGTCGGTATCTCCATACCTAGTTCAATCTCATTACCGGCAAGTCTCTTTACTCGTTCTGTAATACAAGATCTCATGGTTAACAATTTAGTCACATTGCTTGCAAGGCTTGTTGTGATGTTGTATTACCGAGTGGGCCCTGAGATACATATCCGTCACACAGAGTAACAAATCCCAGTCTTGATCCATGCCAACCCAACAGACACCCTCGAATATACCTTTAGAGCACCTTTATAGTCACCCAGTTACGTTGCAACATTTGATACACACAAGGCACTCCTCCGGTGTTAGTGAGTTGCATGATCTGATGGTCATAGAAACAGATACTTGACATGTAGAAAACTATAGCAATAAACTAACACGATCATATGCTACATTAATAGTTTAGGTCTTGTCCATCACATCATTCTCCTAATGATGTGATCCCGTTATTAAATGACATCTCATGTCCATGTCTAGGAAACCTTAACCATCTTTGATCAACGAGCTAGTCTATTAGAGGCATACTAGGGACATGGTGTTGCCTATGTATCCACAGATGTATGTGAGTTTTTGATCAATAAAATTCTAGCATGGATAATAAATGATTATCATGAACAAGAAAATATGATAATAACTAATTTATTATTGCCTCTAGGGCATATTTTCAACAGTCTCCCACTTGCACTAGAGTCAATAATCTAGCTCACATCACTATGTGATTTGTTATGAATCTCACACCCAATGAGTTCCGGGGTTCGATCATGTTTTGCATGTGAAAGAGGTCTTTAGTCAACGGGTCTGTGACATTTAGATCCGTGTGTACTTTGCAAATCTCTATGTCATACTATAAACACTACTACCACACTCCACTTGGAGATATTCCAAATGGCTTCTCCACTGTATGTATCTGGATTGCTACTCAGAGTCATATGGATTGGTGTTAAAGCTTGCATCGTCGTAACCCTTTACGACGAACTCTTTATCACCTCCATAATTGAGAAATACTTCCTTAGTCCTCTAGTTAATAAGGATAATCTTGACCGATGTCCGGTGATTCACTCCTAGATCACTCTTGTACCCCTTGACAGACTCATGGCAAGGCACACACAGGTGCGGTACACAGCATGTCATACTATACAGAGCCTATGGATAAGGCATAGGGGACGACCTTCGTCCTTTGTCTTTCTTCTTCCATGGTCGAGCTTTGAGTCTCACTCAACTCCTAACCTCACAAATCAAGCAAGAACTCCTTCTTTGACTGATCCATTTTTAACTCTTTCAAAATCTTGTCTAGGTATGTACTCATTAAAAGTCTCATCAGGCATCTTGATCTATCTCTATAGATCTTGATGCCCAACAATTAGATAGCTTTATCCAGAACTTCCTTTGAAAAACTCTTTTCAAACAACCGTTTATGCTTTCCAGAAATTCTACATCATTTTCGATCAATAATATGTCAACCACATATACTTATCAGAAATTATATAGTGCTCCCACTCACTTTCTTGTAGATACAAGTTTCTCGTAAACTTTGTATAAACCCAAAAACTTTGTTCACCTCATCAAAGCGTATATTCCAACTCCGATATGCTTGCTCCAGCCCATAGAAGGATTGCTGGAGCTTGCACACCTTTTAACATCCTTAGGACTGACAAAACCTTCTGGTTGTATCACATACAAACTTTCCTCAAGTAAATCGTTAAGGAAACGATGTTTTGACATCCATCTGCCAGATTTCATAATTGAAAAATGCAGCAACTGCTAACATGATTCCAACAGACTTAAGCATCGCTACGGGTGACAAAGTCTCATCGCAGTCAACTCCTTGAACTTACGACAAACTTCTTTGCGACAAGTCGAGCTTTATAAATGGTGACATTCACCATCAGTGTCTGTCTTCATCTTACAGATCCATTTGTACTCAACGGCCTGCTATTTAACGGGCAAGTCTACCAAAGTCCATACTTGGTTTTCACACATGGATCCTTTCTCGGATTTCATGGCTCCGAGCCATTTGTCGGAATTCGGGCCCATCATCGCTTCTCCATAGCTCATAGGCTCATCGTTGTCCAACAACATGACCTCTAAGACATGGTTACCGTACCACTCAGGAGCAATACATGCCCTTGTCGACCTATGAGGTTTGATAGCAACTTGATCTGAAGCTTCATGATCATCATCAACAACTTACTCTTCAACTGATGTAGGCTCCATGGAAACATCTTTCTGCGCTGCGCTACTCTCTGGTTGAAACAAAGGTTCAATCAACCTCATCAAGTTCTATCTTCCTCCCACTCAATTCTTTTGAGAAAAACTCTTTCTCAAGAAATGACCCGTTTTTAGCGACAAACAGTTTGCCCTCGATCTGAGATAGAAGGTATACCCAACTGTTCTTATGGTATCCTATGAAGATGCACCTTTCCGCTTTTGGTTCGAGCTCATCAGACATAAGCGTCGCATTCCCAAACTTTGAGAAATGACAGCTTGGGTTTCTACCAAACCATATGGTGTCATCTCAATGGATTTAGATGGTGCCCTATTTAAAGTGAATGTAGTTGTCTCTAATGCATAACCCCAAAACGATTTTGGCAAAACGATAAGAGACATCATAGTACGCACCATATCCAGTAGAGCACGACTATGACAGTCGGACACACCATCACACTATGGTGTTCCAGGTGACGTGAGTTGTGAAACAACTTTCACATTGTCTTAAGTTGTATACCAAACTTGTAACTCAGATATTTACCTACACGATCATATTGTAGACATTTTTATCTTCTCGTTACGACGATCTTAAACTTCACCCTGAATTTGTTTGAACTTTTCAAACGTTTCAGACTTGTGTTTCATTAAGTAAATACACTCATATATACTCAAATCGTCGGTGAAGGTAAGAAAATAATGATATCCACTGCACGCTACAACACTCATTGGACCGCATACATCAACATGTATTTTTTCCAACAAGTTACCAGCCCACTCCATCATACTGAAAACGGGGTCTTTAGTCATCTTGCTCATGAGGCATGGTCCGCATGTCTCAACTGATTTGAAATGGAATGAGTCCAAAGATCCATCAACATGGAGTTTCTTCATGCAATGAGTCCAAATATGACATTTAGTGGCAGTGCCACAAGTATGTGGTACTATCATTATTGACTTTGTATCTTTTGTCATCAATGTTATGAACATGTGTATTACTATGATTAAGATTTAATAAACCATTCTCATTGGGTGCATGACCATTGAAGGTATTATTCATGTAAATAGAATAACCATTATTCTCTAACTTAAATGAATAACCATATTGCAATAAACACGATCAAATCATGTTCATGCTCAACGCAAACACCAAATAACATTTACTTAGGTTCATCACTAATCCCGAGGGTAGAAAGAGCGTGCGATGGTGATCACATCAACCTTGGAAAACACTTCCAACCTACATAGTCACCTCACCCTTAGCTAGCCTCTGTTTATTCCGTAGGTTTTATTTTGAGTTACTAACCTTTAGCAACTGAACCAGTATCCAATACCCACATGCTACTAGGAGTACTAGCAAGGTACACATCAATAACACTTATATCCAATATACTTATGTCAACGTTGCCAGCCTTCTTATCTACCAAGTATCTAGGGTTGTTCCGCTTTAGCGACCTCCCTCCTCATAATTGAAGCACTTAGTCTCGGGTTTGAGTTTCTTCACCGGAGCAGCAATTGGATTGCCATCCATGAAGTTTCCCTCCTAGCCCTTGCCCTTCTCGAAACTAGTGGTTTCACTAACCATCAACACTTGATGCTCCTTCTTGATTTCTACCTTCGCGGTGTCAAACATCGCCAATAGCTCAGGGATCGTTATTTCCATCCCTGGCATTTTGCAGTTCATCACGAAGCTCTAGTAGCTCAGTGACAGTGACTTGGAGAACTACATCAATCACTATCTTATTTGGAAGATCAACAACCACTCGATTCAAGCGATTGTAGTACCCACATAAGCTGAGCACATGCTCACCGATTGAGCTATTCTCATTCATCTTGCAAGCAAAGAATATTGTTGGAGGTCTCATACCTCTCAACATGGGCACAAGCCCGAGATCCCAATTTCAGCTCTTAGAACATCTCATATGTTACGTGACGTTCAAAACGTTTTGGAGCCTCAATTCTAAGCCGTAATGAAAGATGCACTGAACTATCAAGTAGTCATCAAAACGTGACTATCAGATGTTCACAACATCCACAGTCGTCGTTTGAGGGGGTGGCACACCGAGCGGTGCATTAAGGACATAAGCCTTCTATAAGAGCACATTTATCCATATGTGGTTTTGGTAATTGATGACACCCCTATGGACTAATGGTTGCCTTGAGTTATATTCTAAGGATTTGTCCGTAGGTACTTCTTGGAGTCCATCTGTTGGTTTCAAGGAGTTTATACGCTGATCAAGGTGGTATTCAAGGTTTATCCAAAGATTGGTCATGTGGGAGTTGAGCTTATTGCAAGCATGTCTTGAAGAAGAATAAGATTGTCTAAGCATTCATGTTTACCTTCAAGACATCATCTTTATGAAGAGAGAAGCTAAGATACAAGGTTGATCAATACTAAGTCAAAAAGTGAATCAAGTTGATCAACACACAAAGCGTACAAGATGTAACGAGAGGGATCAAGTGATCCCATGGTGTGGTAAGCATCGTCCATTACGCTTTGTGTACTAACCCATGGTCTACGTGAGAGTTCTTTGTGGGGTTAGGTATATTTCCGTGGGCTTGCATCAAGAGGCAGATCCCATACATCCCATGGAAGATGGCATCAAGTGGAGATCGTCATCAAGGTTGCGATGTGCAAGATCAAGTGAAGCATCATGGAGAGATCATGCTTGAGGCTCGCCGTTATTGTGGTGACAATGGACTTGTGAAGATGTGCTAAAGAGTGGCTGACCCATAGTGGAGTATGGGGGAGCAATTATCTAGTCTTCATCAAGCCAATGCAATCAAGAAAGGTGGTCCATCTTGAGGAAGTCAAGATCGTCATCATCTAGCTCAAGTGGATTATGCACAAGGCTAATGTTTGACCTTGATAGGGTTTTCTATTTTACCGGTCTCATGGTGGTAGTTGAGAGACCGGGTTATAGGATCGATTGTCGTACTATCAAAGGGGCTCTCAAGTGAGTAGCTTGATCGTATCGTTCGTTGAGAGCTCAACATTGCATTCTTGGCATCATAATATTTCTTTGTTCTTGGTTGGATTTTCTCTATGTGGGTTCTTGAGCTTGTGGTTATCTTCATGACAAGCTCTAGTACATCAAAAATGGATTTCATATGCTTCGTCTATTGCGTTTTCGGTGTTGGAAGTTTTACCATTCTTATTCGAGGAAGGGTTCTCACCATTTTCCTATGGGCCATATCTCATTTTATTATTATTGATATTTCAATCAATATTGTGTTATCCCATGTCGTTATCTTTGCCACAAACTTTGTTTCATTGAATTCGGAGTCCGTTTGCAAAAGTTGTGGCAATTTTGGTGCTCTTAAAAGGCTGCAGCGGTACTACCGCGGCTAGAGCTGATGTAATTTTTTACTACCGCTCTGGAGCAGTACTACCGCGGCTCCAAGAGCGGTACTACTGCTTCGAACCAAAATCTTGTGTTAAGTCTAGCCATGGTAGGCACGGATGTAATTTTTTAGTACTGCTCGCAAGCAGTAGTACCGCTACCCGTAGTGGTAGTACCACTATCCATAGCGGTAGTACTGTGAGGACGAGCGGTATTACCACTCCATCGGTTCTACTGGCCTTTTGCCTCCTTGGTGTTGTTTTTCAAAGGGGTACTACCACCCCAGCGGTATTACCGCTCCTTGGAGCGGTAGTACCGCTCTGTGCGGGCTGTGAGGATAATGGTTAGATTTTTCCCCACCTATAAAAGGGGGTCTTCTTCTCCAATGGACCTCATCTTTCGAGCTCATGTTCTTCCCCGATTGTTGACCTTCTTCGAGCTTGCTAACTCTCAATACGTCCAATGATTCTTGCTAGTTCTTGAGGGAAAAGAGAGAGGAGATCTAGATCCACATTTCCACCAATCACTTTCTCCTCTAAGTGAGGGGAACCCCTTGGATCTAGATCTTGGAGTTCTTCGTGTTCTTCTTTGTTCTTCCTCTCATTTCCCTCCCCAGCATTAGTTATTTTGGTGGGATTTGGGAGAGAAGGACTTGGGCACTCCGTGTGCCCTTGCCATTGCAATTGGTTCATAGATTTGAGTTCTCCACGGTGATACGTGGAAGTGAGAAGTTGAGAAGCTATTACTCTTGGGTGTTTGAGCACCTTAGAGCTTGTTCCTCTTGGGTGCTTTGGCGCCCTAGACGGTTGGTGGTGCCTCGGAGCTCAGTCATTGTGGTGCAAAGCTCCGGGCAAGCTTAGGGGTCTCCAATTAGCTTGTGGAGATTGCCCCGAGCATTTGTGGTCACCTCGGAGCCACAATCCATTGTGGTGAAGCTTCGTAGTGTTGTTGGGAGCCTCCACTAAAGCTGTGGAGATTGCCCCAACCTTGTTTATACCGGTTCGGTGACCACCCTCAAGGGTCCCTTAGTGGAATCACATCATCTTGCGTTGTGCGAGGGCGTGAGGATATTACAGTGGCCCTAGTGGCTTCTTGGGGAGCATTGTGCCTCCACACAACTCCGAACGAAGATTAGCATCTGCAAGGGTGTGAACTTCAGGATACATCGTTGTCTCCACGTGACTCGATTATCTCTTACCCGAGCCCCTTTACTTATGCACTTTACTTTGTGATAGCCATATTGTTTCTTGTTATATATCTTGCTATCACCTATTTGTATATCTTGCTTAGCATAAGTTATTGGTGCACATAGCTGAGCCTAGTTGTTTTAGGTTTTGTGGTTGACTAACTAAATGATAGTTTTATTCCGCATTTGTTCAAGCCCAAACCATAATTATTTTAAAGCGCCTATTCACCCCCCTCTAGGCGACATCCACGTCCTTTCAATTGGTATCGGAGCTAGGTCTCTCATTATTAGGTTTAACAACCCAGAGAGTAAGGATGTCGACTAGGGGATTAGGATTCTCTAACACTCTTTGTTTCAATGGCACAAATTTTGATGTCTGGGTAATTCACATGCTTAATCTCTGTAGGTTCATGGACCCGTCTTTAGAGAGAATTGTAAAAATGGTTTTTCCTCCTCCAGAGGATTCTCAACACTTATCTTTGAAGGATGATAAAAACTCTTATCTCAATGCTCAAGCTTATAATGTGCTTTTTGATGCTTTGAGCAATGTAGTTACATTTGAACTCATGCCGTTCCGGGATGCTCATGAGTTGTGGACAAAGCTTCAAGATAAATTGGGTGAGTCCAAGATTTTTAGGGATGATTGTTCTCCCTCCACCTCCGGTCGTGTTGTCTTCTCAACTTCATCTACTTCACCTACATGTGGATTGCCACAAGGTAATTATATGGTGAGTAGTGATGATCATTGTAATGATGATAGTGGGCTTATTGTTGATAATTCTTCTTCACTATCTTATTGCAATGCTTCATCTTTGGACTTTAACACCTAGAGCACTTTAAATGTTTCACATGCTTGTGTTGATAGTCCTTGCATATCATGTACAAATTGCTTGACTAAATCTCATGATGATATGCTTGCTATATCTTGTTGCCATGATAAAAATGTATCTATGTCCTCGAGCTGTTGTGCTAACAATGTAGAGGATACCCAACACTCCATGGAACAAGATGTGGTCTTGAATGGTGCTTCAAGGGATCCTACATCATCATCTATAGTTTCTCACTTCTGCCTTATGGCGAAGGCTTCAAAGGTATCTCCTACTTTGAATCCCAATATATCTCACAATGATGATGTTGATGATAATGATGAAGAGAGTGATAATATTGCTTCCTTAAAACTTAAGGGAGAAATGGTTTTTAAAGCTCTTCATAAGAATAATATTGCTCGTTCCAACTTCATGGAAATCATGTCTATTGCCACGAGGGCAAGAAATATAGTGAGGAATTGGAAGCTCATGTCGAGGAGCATGAGGCCACCATTGATAAAATGGAAGGTCATGAACGTGATTACGCTAATGAGATCGTGGAGCTATCTCAAGCTCTTGAAAATGAACAAATCACCAAGGAATCTCTTGAGGAGACCTTTGCTCTAGAATTATCTAGATTAAAGGAATCCCATAAAAGAGCTCTCAAGGTGGCTAATGATTTTAGAACTAAAAATGATAAGCTTGAAGTTGCACATGCTAAACTCCTTGAGGACTTTGAGCACCTCAAAAATGGCTCAAGGGTCTTTAAGAGTTTGCTCGTTGAACTCACCGAGTCTCATGCTCAACTTAAAGTTTCATATGCTAAAGAGCTTGCCAAGTTGCCTTCTCCTCTTGTTGTTAATGATGATGCTTTTGCTACTAACTCTATTTCTTGTGAAGCATCCATATTAAAGGAGAATGTTGAGCTAAGGGCTCAACTTGAGTTGCTATCTAGCAATTATGGGAAATTGGAAGAAAGTCATGAAAAGCTTTCTAGCTCTCATGGCGATCTTCTAGGATCGCATAATGTGCTAAAGATAGATCATGAGGCTAGTACTACTAAGGTAACATCTAGTGAGCCTCATGTGGACATTAGCACTACATCTAGTAGAAATTCTTTGTCGTCTTGTGCTAGTCCTCGTAGTTCATCTACTCATAATGTTGGTACATCTTGTGATGAATTACTATCATTGCCTTGTTGCTCTAATGATGAAGCTTATACTTCCTCTAGTACTTGTATTGATACTAACCATGTAGAGGAAATCAAAGAGCTCAAGGCCCAAGTCACTTCTTTGAATAAAGACTTGGAAAAGAGTCATGAAGGGAATTCCACACTCAACAATATCTTGTGTGGGCAAAAATCCCCAAATGACAAAGGTGGACTTGGATTCAACTCCAATAAGAAGAAGAATTCCAAGAGAAACAAGAAGAAGGGCCAAGAACAAGTCAAGAGTTCGGCCAAGATTATTTGCTTCAAGTGAAAAATTGAAGGGCACCATGTTAGTTCTTGCCCGTTAAAGTAGAAGCCCCAAAGTAACAAGCAACAAGGGAAGCGGCCACAAGTTCAATCTCATGCTCAACCACAAGTTGAAGAAAGGCCTCTTCCCAAGAAGACCCAAGTCACCACTCTTCAAGTTCAGAAATCAATGGAGAATAAAGCAAAGGGTAAATGTTGCTACTTATGTCATGAGAAGGGTCACTTCGCTTCTTCTTGCACATAAGGTAACTTGTCCAACCCAATCATTATTGATGATATCTATTCTCTTTGGAAGGATAAGCTTGGCAGTGTGTTTGCCAAATGTGTTGGTACTCAAAGTGGTGTCAAGAAAAGAACCATTTGGGTAGCCAAGCCTATTGTGACTAACCTCTTAGGACCCAACTTTGTTGGGGACCAACAAGCTCAAACTTGATCAATAGGTATTGATGGAGGGCATTGGTGACTTGGCTACATCATGAAGAATTAAGGGATCTTCAACATTCATATTATCTTAAGCCAAGTCATGTGGATTATCAAGTTTCTCATTTATATCCAATGTTCCTCCTTGCGGTAACATGCACTTAAATTGAATACAATGTTAGTTACTTGCCCCTTTGCATGTTGTGGTTTTGTACCTTGCATGCGTTTGTATATGTTGTGCTTCCTATTTGTTTATCTTGAGAAATCAAGTATGTATGATGTGTTGCACATCATGTACGTGTGAGTCTTGTGTTGAGCCTTTTTGCATCTTGTCTTATCTTAGTTGGCTTTCTTGAGAGATTAATGGATTATCCCATTTTGGGGGAGTGATGTGCCTTGTGCACTTCACAATCCTAAAAATGTGTGTACATGAGGAATACCACTTCGTATTGATATTACAAGATTATCTATATTCTATGTGGTATGTCGTCTCATGAGAAATTCAAATTCTAAAAGGTCCATTAATCACCTATTGTGGTACTTCATTTGCCACTTGTTATTATCGTTGGGTTACCACATTATGTGGGACTAATATGCTATGTGCATATTACAAGCCCAGAGAATGTGTACATTTGAGATATTGCCACTTAGATTTGATATTATAAATTATCTTGTTCCTAGGTGGCATGTTAGCTCTACAAGTGTCATTTGCTTATGATTTACGTGTAAAGATGATGTTGGATTTCTTTGCAATCTACCAATAGGAAATATTTTGAATTACTTCTTGTCCTTTGACATTTGGTATCCTTTTATGTGGTAGAAATTTCTAATCATCTTTACACTGTACTTTTTTAGTGTTTGTCTTCCTTGTATCTTGTGGATTTTATTGAGCATGTCTAGTGTTTCTATAGATATAGGGAAGGTGATGACCCCATCAAATGCATGTCGTATCCAAATGCAAATTCCATATAATGCACATCTCTTGGGGGAGCCCTCCTATTTTCTTTAGAACACTCTCTTGATGTGTTTATCATAAAATCTTTTGATCCTCATCAAGTGTGTGTTTGTGGGAGGCAAGCCTTTTATCTATGGTACATTGTGCCAACATGAAAATTTGTGGAGGGTGTGGTTTGTGGAACCTAGCTCTCTCTTGGGAACTTGATACCTCTTATTTTCCTTCAACTGGTATCTTGTTTCCTTCTATTTGGCATGTGTCAATGGATATCTCATTCCTTGATGTATCTTTTAGTTGGTATCCGTCAAGTGATAATTTCTCGTTTGGTATCTTATTTTCACTTGATACCTTTTCTTTCAGTATCTTATCAACTGTGTGTTGAGTTGATTCTTGAAAGCTTTGAGCATGCATATTTACTACATGTACTTTTGTTGGCATGTTCTCTTTCCTTGACCCAATATATAGGGGAAACTCCACTATGACATAACTTGGTTAAAGTGTGCATGAAATTCAATTTCATATATATATATATGCACATATTTATGTGGAGGTTGTCCTATATATTGTTGGTCCACTAACTTTTTGGTCCCTATAAGTTTGGGTACTAGTTTGTTTGTGGTGTTGTTCTAGGAACAATTGGAGATACATTGGACACTCGGCGCATGTAAAAGGAAGCTGTTGACACCATGTGCTTATTGGAGCCATGCTAGGATGATCTAAGAACCATTGTCTACTACATCAATCCAATGTTATCTCGGTAACAAGTATCTTCTTCATGCATACATTTCTCGCATTCAACCTTGTATAGGTTGCATCATGGCATGAATTTCTTGATTCATTCTTGTGGTACTTATTTCCTTTCGCAAAGCGTCTCAACGATGATGTCATATTGCTAGTTCTGATGTCTTTGATGTTCGTGTATTGGGAGTTCATCTATGTACAATAAGAGAATATTAGGCAGTGTGTTATGCTTTCAAGCAAAGATCTTATTGGTATATTTATGACTTCCTTTTGGATATCTTGTTTGTTCCTTCTTGTAACTATTTCGTGTGTATATTATTCTTTGTGGATATATCATCATGATTGCCCTCTACCTAGAATCTTATACACATGAGAGAAGTTACATCTCTAGTTGGTATCCTCTTTTCTTTCACATCTACTATTGCATTTCCTTTTTATTTACTTGGTGGTTTCATGACAGAATCTTTCTTGAGGGCAGATCTTATATCCTTGCATTTTGATGCACTCCTTGGCGGTGAAGATTATTTTCCTCATGCTTGTCCTCACAAGGGTTTTGCCATCTCGATTGGTATCCCTCCCCTTGACAAGGATATTATTTCCTATCTTCACCAAGGGTTGTCCCAAGCTTTGGTTTTTAATTTTGCTATTAGTAAGCTTGTGAACCCAGTTGCTGGTAGTTTGTGTGTGGGAAGGATATGGTTTGCACTTTGTGTCTCATTTCATCAAGACTATGTTGATGCTTAATGCTCATCCTTATACTAAGTCTTCTCAAGTGCTTTGCCATGACTCACACACATCATTTTGGTTGAGCGTATTCTTAAGATTGCCTCTTCTACATGTTACTCAACCATATGTTTAGTGCAAGTACTATGCTCATTGTCTTATCTACTTGCTTGCACTTGTTGTGTGTTTATATTGATTTTGGGGGAGTCATGATCCTATTTTGTGCACTTGTCTTCAAAGAAATCTTATTTGTGCACAAATCATGGGGAGCTCCTCTAGTTTCTTTATAAACACTCTTTTGCCCATATCATAATATCTTTTATTCATGTGGCTCCTAGATCCATGTGATTGATTGTTCCAATTAGTATCTTTTTATTGCTTGCTTCACTCCGGTGTATGTCTTTGTGCCATATGATTCTTTGTGCAATCTTTGGGTTCTCAATATAGTTTGTCTTCCTCCAACTACTTATCATTAGATATGTGCATTTCTTTGCACACGTATTTTGAGATATACAAACTTTTTGGAGGAACACCTATTATATTGTCTTTCTAAACTTTTCGTTCATTTTGGCAATCAATGCCAATGGGGGAGAAGTTTAGAGAGTTTAGTTTGAAATGCTTTGAGATTTTTTCTTTTGTTGCTTAAGCATTTGCATTTCACATCCATGCATTGCGTTTTTGTGTGCTTGGTTGTGCTTATTTCCTTATATAAACTCTCTTGAAAGTGGTTGTCATCAATTACCAAAATGGGGGAGATTGTAAGAGCACATTTCTCCATGTGTGGTTTTGGTAAGTGATGACACCCCTATGGACTAATGGTTGCCTTGAGTTATATTCTAAGGATTTGTCCGTAGGTACTTCTTGGAGTCCATCTATTGGTTTCAAGGAGTTTATATGGTGATCAAGGTGGTATTCAAGGTTTATCCAAAGATTGGTCATGTGGGAGTTGAGCTTATTGCAAGCATGTCTCGAAGAAGAAGATTGTGTAAGCATTCATGTTTACCTTCAAGACATTATCTTTATGAAGAGAGAAGCCAAGATACAAGGTTGATCAATACTAAGTCAAAAAGTGAATAAAGTTCATCAACACACAAAGCGTACAAGATGTACCGAGAGGGATCAAGTGATCCCATGGTGTGGTAAGCATTGTCCATTACGCTTTGTGTACTAACCCATGGTCTATGTGAGAGTTCTTTGTGGGTTTAGGTATATTACCATGGGCTTGCATCAAGAGGCGGATCCCATACATCCCATGGAAGATGACATCAAGTGGAGATCGTCATCAAGCTTGCGATGTGCAAGATCAAGTGAAGCATCACGGAGAGATCATGCTTGAGGCTCGCCGTTCATTGTCGTGACAATGTACTTGTGAAGATGTGCCTAAGAGTGTCTCACCCATAGTGGAGTATGGGGGAGCAATCATCTAGTCTTCATTAAGCCAACGCCATCAAGAAAGGTGGTCCATTTTGAGGAAGTCAAGATCGCCATCATCTAGCTCAAGTGTACTATGCGCAAGGCTAAGGTTTGACCTTAATAGGGTTTTCTATTTTACCGGTCTCATGGTGGTAGTTGAGAGACTGGGTTATAGGATCGATAGTCGTATTATCAAGGGGGGCTCTCAAGTGAGTAGCTTGATCGTATCGTTCGTTGAGAGCTCAAACCATTGCATTCTTGGCATCATCATATTTCTTGGTTCTTGGTTGTATTTTCTCTATGTGGGTTCTTGAGCTTGTGGTTATCTTTGTGACAAGCTCTATTACATCGAAAATGGATTTCATATGTTTCGTCTATTGCGTTTTCGGTGTTGGAAGTTTTACCGGTCTTATTCGAGGAAGGGTTCTCACCATTTTCTTATGGGCCTTTTATCATTTGCTTCTTATTGATATTTCAATAAAGATTGTGTTAGCCCATGTCGTTAGCTTTCCAACAAACTTTGTTTCATTGAATTCGGAGTCCGTTTGCAAAAGTTGCGGTAGTTTTGGTGTTCTTAAAAGGCTGTAGCGGTACTACCGTGGCTAGAGCGGATGTAATTTTTTACTACCGCTCTAGAGCGGTACTTGCCGGGGAATGTAGTAGTAAATAAAAAAATTCCTACGTCACTAAGATCAATCTATGGAGAAACCAGCAATGAGCAAAGGGATAGAGCATCTTCATACCTTTGAAGATCGCTAAGCGGAAATGTTACAAGAACGCGATTGGTGGAGTCGTATTCGCAGCGATTCAGATCGCGGTGGAATCTGATCTAAGCGCCGAACAATGGCGCCTCCACGTTTAACACACATGCAGCCCGGTGACGTCTCCTATGCCTTGATCCAGCAAGGAGGAAGGAGAGATTGAGGGAGAGCTCCAGCAACACGACGGCGTGGTGACGGTGGAGCTGCATGGTACTCCGGCACGGCTTCGCCAAGCACTACGAAGGACGAGGAGGAGAAGGGGTAGGGCTGCGCCGAGAGGGAGAGAAACTTGTATGTTGCAGCCCCCAAAAGCCCTCACTATATATATGAGGAGGAGGAGGAGGGGCGCACCCCCTAGGGTTCCCACCCTAGGGCGGCGGGCGGCCCTAGATGGCCTTTGGGCACGGCGGCCAAGGGAGGGGAGAGGGGTGCGGCAGCCCTAGCAGCCCTAGGGTGGGCCTAGGGCCCATCTATGCCTAGGTTTTGCCCCCTCTCTCCTTTGCAGCGCCTTGGGCCAGGTGGGAGGCGCACCAGCCCACCTAGGGGCTTGTTCACATCCACCTTCGGCCCATGCAACCCTTTGGTGCCGGTGGGCCCACACGATGCACCCCCGGAATCCTTCCGGTGGTCCCGGTACGTTACCGGTGATGCCCGAAACACTTTCGGTGACCGAACCTCACTTCCTATATATGAATCTTTACCTCCGGAACTCCTCGTGATGTCCGAGGTCTCATCCGGGACTCCGAACAACCTTCAATAACCACATACACAATTTCCCTATAACCCTAGCGTCATCGAACCTTAAGTGTGTAGACCCTACGGGTTCGGGAGGCACGTAGACATGACCGAGACACCTCTCCAGTCAATAACCAACAGCGGGATCTAGATACCCATATTGGCTCCCACATGCTCCATGATGATCTCATCGGATGAACCACGATGTCGGGGATTCAATCAATCCCGTATACAATTCCCTTTGTCTACCGGTATGACACTTGCCCGAAATTTGATCGTCGGTATCCCTATACCTTGTTCAATCTCGTTACTGGCAAGTCTCTTTACTCGTTCCGTAACACATCATACCATGGCTAACTCCTTAGTCACATTGAGCTCATTATGATGATGTCTTACCGAGTGGGCCTAGAGATACCTCTCTGTCACACGGACTGACAAATCCTAGTCTCAATTCATGCCAACCCAATAGATACTTTCGGGGATACCCGTAGTGTACCTTTATAGCCACCCAGTTACGTTGTGATGTTTGGCACACCCAAAGTATTCGTACGGTATCCGGGAGTTGCACAATCTCATGGTCTAAGGAAACGATACTTGAAATTAGAAAAGTTTTAGCAGACGAACTACGTGATCTTGTGCTATGCTTAGGATTGGGTCTTGTCCATCACATCATTCTCCTAATGATGTGATCCCATTATCAACGACATCCAATGTCCATGGTCATGAAACTGTGACCATCTATTGATCAACGAGCTAGCCAACTAGAGGCTCACTAGGGACATGTTGTGGTCTATGTATTCACACATGTATTACGGTTTCAGGTTAATAAAATTATAGCATGAACACTAGACAATTAAAACGAACAAGGAAATATAATAATAACCATTTTATTATTGCCTCTAGGGCATATTTCCAAAAGTTTCCCACTTGCACTAGAGTCAATAATCTAGTTACATTGTGATGTATCGAACACCCATAGAGTTTTGGTGTTGATCATGTTTTGCTCGTGAGAGAGGTTTAGTCAACGGATCTGCGTCATTCAGATCCGTATGTACTTTACAAATATCTATATCTCCTTCCTGAATGTAATCATGAATGGAGTTGGAGCGGCGCTTGATGTGTCTTGTCTTCTTGTGAAACCTGGTCTCCTTGGCAAGGGCAATAGCTCTAGTGTTGTCACAGAATAGAGTCATCAGGCTCGACGCATTGGGAATCACTCCTAGGTCGGTGATGAACTCCTTCATCCAGACTCCTTCCTTTGCTACTTCTGAAGTAGCTATGTACTATGCTTCACATGTAGATGCCGCCACGATGCTTTGCTTGCTGCTGCACCAGCTGACTGCCCCTCTGTTAAAATATACACGTATTTGGTTTGTGCCTTCGAGTCATCCGGATCTCTGTCGAATCTAGCATCGACGTAACCCTTTACTATGAGCTCTTCGGCACCTCCATATACAAGAAACATGTCCTTGGTCCTTTTTAGGTACTTCAAGATATTCTTGACCGCTGTCCAGTGTTCCGCTCCGGGATCACTTTGGTACCTCCCCACCAAACTTATGGCAAGGTTCATATCAGGTCTGGTACACATCATGGCGTACATAATAGAGCCTATGGCTGAAGCATAGGGGATGACACTCATCTTTTCTCTATCCTCTGCCGTGGTCGGGCATTGAGTCGTACTCAATCTCACACCCTATAACACAGGCAAGAACCCCTTCTTGGACTGATCCATATTGAACTTCTTCAATATCTTGTCATGGTATGTGCTTTGTGAAAGACCTATGAGGCGTTTTGATCTATCTCTATAGATCTTGATGCCTAATATGTAAGCAGCTTCTCCAAGGTCCTTCATTGAAAAACACTTATTCAAGTAGGCCTTTATGCTTTCCAAAAGTTCTATATCATTTCCCATCAACAATATGCCATGCATATATAATATGAGAAATGCTACAGAGCTCCCACTCACTTTCTTGTAAATACAGGCTTCTCCATAAACCTGTATAAACCCAAACGCTTTAATCACCTCATTAAAGTGAATGTTCCAACTTCGAGATGCTTGCACCAGCCCATAGATGGAGCGCTGAAGCTTGCATACTTTGTTAGCATCTTTAGGATCGACAAAACCTTCCGCCTGCATCATATACAGTTCTTCCTTAAGGAAACCATTAAGGAATGTCGTTTTGACGTCCATTTACAAGATCTCATAATCGTAAAATGCGGCAATTGCTAACATGATTCGGACGGACTTCAACATTGCTACAGGTGAGAAAGTCTCATCGTAGTCAACTGCTTGAACTTGTCGATAACCCTTAGTGACAAGCTGAGCCTTATAGACGGTCACATTACCATTCGCATCAGTCTTCTTCTTAAAGATCCATTTATTTTCTATGGCTCGCTTATCATCAGGCAAGTCCACCAAAGTCCATACTTTGTTCTCATACATGGATCCTATCTCGGATTTCATGGCTTCAAGCCATTTGTTGGAATCTGGGCCCGCCATCGCTTCTTCACAGTTCGAAGGTTCATCGTTGTCCAACAACATGATCTCCAGGAGAGGGTTGTCATACCACTCTGGTGCGAAACGTGTCCTAGTGGACCTTCGAATAGCAACTTGATTTGAAGTTTCATGATCATCATCATTAACTTCCTCTCCAGCCGGTGCAGGCTCCATAGAAACAACTTCCTGTATTGCGCTACCCTCCGGTTCGAGTGGAGGTACAATTACCTCATCAAGTTCTATTTTCCTCCCACTTACTTCTTTCGAGAGAAACTCTTTTTCTAGAAAGGATCCATTCTTGGTAACAAAGACTTTGCCTTTGGATCTGAGGTAAAAGGTATACCCAACTGTTTCTTTGGGGTATCTTTTCTGCTTTGGGTTCGAGCTTCTCAGGTTGAAGTTTCTTCACATAAGCATCGCATCCCCAAACTTTCAGAAACGACAGCTTAGGTTTCTTTCCAAACCATAATTCATACGGTGTCATCTCAACGGATTTAGACAGAGCCCTATTTAAAGTGAATGCGGTAGTCTCTAATGCATATCCCCAAAATGATAGCGGTAAGTCGGTAAGAGACGTCATAGATCGCACCATATCCAATAGAGTGCGATTACGACGTTCAAACACACCATTTCGCCGAGGTGTGCCAGGCGGCGTAAGTTGTGAAACAATTCCACATTTCCTTAGGTGCGTGCCAAACTCGTGACTCAAATATTCTCTGCCACGATCAGATCGTAGGCAGTTTATTTTCCTGTCGCGTTGATTCTCTACCTCACTCTGAAATTCCTTGAACTTTTCAAAGGTTTCAGACTTGTGTTTCATTAAGTAGACATACCCATATCTTCTTAAGTCATCAGTGAGGGTGAGAACATAACGGTAGCCACTGCGAGCCTCAACGCTCATTGGACCGCATACATGGGTATGTATTATCTCCAACAAGTCAGTTGCTCGCTCCATTGTTCCGGAGAATGGAGTCTTGGTCATCTTGCCCATGAGGCATGGTTCGCACGTGTTAAATGATTCAAAATCAAGAGACTCCAAAAGTCCATCAGCATGGAGTTTCTTCATGCATTTGACACCAATATGACCAAGGTGGCAGTGCCACATGTAAGTGGGACTATCGTTATCAATCTTACATCTTTTGGTACTCACACTATCAACATGTGTAACATCACATCCGAGATTCATCAAAAATAAACAATTAACCAGCGGGGCATGACCATAAAACATTTCTCTCATACAAATAGAACAACCATTATTCTCAGATTTAAATGAGTAGTCGTCTAGCATCAAACGAGATCTAGATACAATGTTCATGCTCAAAGCTGGTACTAAATAACAATTATTAAGGTTTAAAACTAATTCCAAAGGTAGATGTAGAGGCAGCGTGCCGATGGCGATCACATCGACCTTGGAACCATTCCCGACGTGCATCGTCACCTAGTCCTTCGCCAGTCTCCGCTTATTCCGTAGCTCCTGCCTGGAGTTACAAATATGAGCAACTGCACTGGTATCAAATACCCAGGAGCTACTATGAGCGCTGGTAAGGTACACATCAATAACAAGTACATCACATATACCATTAACATTGCCAACCTTCTTATCCGCTAAATACTTGGGACAGTTCCGCTTCTAGTGACCTGTACCCTTGCAATAAAAGCACTCAGTCTCGGGCTTGGATCCATTCTTGTTCTTATTCCCGGCAACTTGCTTACCGGGCGCGGCAACTGCTTTGCCGTCCTTCTTGAAGTTTTGCTTACCCTTGCCTTTCTTGAAACTAGTGGTCTTATTCACCATCAACACTTGATGCTCCTTTTTGATCTCGACCTTCGCTGATTTCAGCATCGAATACAACTTAGGAATGGACTTCTCCATACCCTGCATGTTTTAGTTCATCATAAAGCTCTTGTATCTAGGTGGGAGCGATTGGAGGATTCTGTCAATAACCGAGTCATCTGGAAGATTAACTCCTAGCTGAGACAAGCGGTTGTGCAACCCAAACATTTTGATTATGTGCTCACTGATAGAACTATTTTCCTCCATCTTACAACTGAAGAACTTGTCAGAGACATCATATCTCTCGACCCGGGCATGAGCTTGGAAAACAAATTTCAGCTCTTAGAACATCTCATATGCTCCGTGTTGCTCAAAACGCTTTTGGAGCCCCGATTCTAAGCTGTAAAGCATGCCGCATTGAACCAAGGAGTAATCATCACAGCGTGACTGCCAGGCGTTCATAACGTCTTGATCCGCTGGGAAAATGGGTGCGTCACCTAGAGGTGCCTCGAGGACATATAATCTTTTGGAATCTATGAGGATGATCCTCAAGCTACGGACCCAGTCCGCATAGTTGCTTCCATCATCTTTCAGCTTGGTTTTCTCTAGGAATGGTTGAAGTTGAGGGCAACATTAGCATTTGCCATTGGATCTACAATATAGATTGTAAAGACAATTTTAGACTAAGTTCATGATAATTAAGTTCACATAATCAAATTATTTAATGAACTCACACTTAGATAGACATCTCTCTAGTCATCCAAGTGACACATGATCCACGTCAACTAGCCCGTGTCCAATCATCAAGTGAGACGGACTAGTCATCAATGGTGAACATCTCCATGTTGATCGTATCTTCTATACGACTCATGTTCGACCTTTTGGTCTTCCATGTTCCGAGGCCATGTCTGTACATGCTAGGCTCGTCAACTCAACCTAAGTGTATTGCGTGTGTAAATCTGGCTTACACCCGTTGTATGCGAACGTTAGAACCTATCACACCCGATCATCACGTGGTGCTTCGAAACAACGAACCTTAGCAACGGTACACAGTTGGGGTGAACACATTTCTTGAATTTTTAGTGAGAGATCATCTTATTAAGCTACCATCGTTCTAAGCAAATAAGATGTAAACATGATAAACATCACATGCAATCAATATAGTGACATGATATGGCCAATATCATCTTGCTCCTTTGATCTCCATCTTCGGGGCACCATGATCATCATTGTCACCAACACGACACCATGATCTCCATCATCATGATCTCCATCATCGTGTCTTCATGAAGTTGTCTCACCAACTATTACTTCTACTACTATGGCTAACGATTAGCAATAAAGTAAAGTAATTACATGGCATTTATGATTGACACGCAGGTCATACAATAAATTAAACAACTCCTATGGCTCCTGCCAGTTGTCATACTCATCGACATGCAAGTCGTGAATCCTATTACAAGAACATGATCAATCTCATACATCACATGCATCACATCACATCCTTTGGCCATATCACATCACATGGCATATGCTGCAAAAACAAGTTAGACATCTTCTAATTTGTTGTTGCAAGTTTTTACATGGCTGCTATAGGTTTCTAGCAAGAACGTTTCTTACCTACGCCAAAACCACAACGTGATATGCCAATTTCTATTTACCCTTCATAAGGACCGTTTTCATCGAATCCGATCCGACTGGAGTGGGAGAGACAGACACCCGCTAGTCACCTTATGCAACAAGTGCATGTCAGGCGGTGGAACCAGTCTCATGTAAGCGTACATCTAAGGTCGGTCCTAGCTGCTTCATCCCACAATACTGCCGAATCAAGATAACACTAGTAACGGCAAGACAATTGAAAAAATCGACGCCCGCAACACCTTGTGTTCTACTCGAGCATAGATTCTACGCATAGACCTAGCTCATGATGCCACTATTCGGGAACGTAGTAGTAAATGAAAAAAATTCCTACGTCACCAAGATCAATCTATGAAGAAACCAGCAACAAGCAAAGGGGTAGAGCGTCTTCATACCTTTGAAGATCGCTAAGCGGAAGCGTTACAAGAATGCGGTTGGTGGAGTCGTACTCGCAACAATTCAGACCGCGGTGGAATCTGATCTAAGCGTCGAACAACGGCGCCTCCGCGTTCAACACACATGCAGGTGACGTCTCCTACGCCTTGATCCAGCAAGGAGGAAGGAGAGGTTGAGGGAGAACTCCGACAGCACGACGGCATGGTGACGGTGGAGCTGCGTGGTACTCCGGAAGGGCTTCGCCAAGCACTACGGAGGACGAGGAGGAGAAGGGGTAGGGCTATGCCGAGAGGGAGAGAAACTTGTATGTTGCAGCCCCCAAAAGCCCTCATTATATATAGGAGGAGGAGGAGGGGCGCACCCCCTAGGGTTCCCACCCTAGGGCGGTGGCCGGCCCTAGATGGCCTTTGGGCGCGACGGCCAAGGGAGGGGAGAGGGGTGCGACAGCCCTAGCCGCCCTAGGGTGGGCCTAGGGCCCATCTGATCCTAGGGTTTGCCCCCCTCTCTCCTTTGCTGCGCCTTGGGCCAGGTGGGAGGCGCACCAGCCCACATAGGGGCTGGTTCCCCCCCACCTTCAGCTCACGCAACCCTTTGGTGCCGGTGGCCCCACACGATGGACCCCCGGAACTCTTCCGCTGGTCCCGGTATGTTACCGGTGATGGCCAAAACACTTCCGGTGACCAAAACCTCACTTCCATAACACATCATCCGGTCAATAACCAATGGTTCGGGAGGCACATAGACATGACCGAGACACCTGTCTGGTCAATAACCAACAACGGGATCTGGATACCCATGTTGGCTCCCACATGCTCCACGATGATCTCATCTAATGAACCATGATGTCGGGGATTCAATCAATCCCGTATACAATTCCCTTTGTCTATAGGTATGACACTTGCCTGAGATTCGATCATCGGTATCCCTCTACGTTGTTCATCTCGTTACCGGCAAGTCTCTTTACTCGTTCCATAACACATCATCCCGTGGCTAACTCCTAGTCACATTGAGGTCATTATGATGATGTCTTACTGAGTGGGCCCAGCGATACCTCTACATCACACGGAGTGACCAATCCCAATCTCGATTCGTGCCAACCCAACAGATACTTTCGGGGATACCCGTAGTGTACCTTTATAGCCACCCAGTTACGTTGTGACATTTGGCACACCCAAAGTATTCCTACGGTATCCGGGAGCTGCACAATCTCATGGTCTAAGGAAACGATACTTGACATTAGAAAAGCTTTAGTAGACGAACTACACGATCTTGTGCTATGCTTAGGATTGGGTCTTGTCCATCACATCATTCTCCTAATGATGTGATCCCGTTATCAACGACATCCAATGTCCATGGTCATGAAACAGTGACCATCTGTTGATCTACGAGCTAGCCAACTAGAGGCTCAATAGGGACATGTGTTGGAAATATGCCCTAGAGGCAATAATAAATTAGTTATTATCATATTTCCTTGTTCATGATAATATTTTATTATCCATGCTATAATTGTATTGATCGGAGACTTAGATGCATGTGTGGATACATAGACAAAACCATGTCCCTAGTATGCCTCTAATAGACTAGCTCATTGATCAAAGATGGTCAAGGTTTCCTAGCCATTGACATGTGATGTCATTTGATAACGGGATCACATCATTACGAGAATGATGTGATGGACAAGACCCAAACTACAAACATAGCATATGATCGTGTCAGTTTGTTGCTACTGTTTTCTACATGTCAAAGTATGTGTTCCTATGACCATGAGATCATGTAACTCACTGACATCGGAGGAGTACCTTGTGTGTATCAAGCGTCGCAACGTAACTGGGTGACTATAAAGGTGCTCTACAGGTATCTCCAAGGGTGTCTGTTGAGTTGGCATGGATTAAGACTGGGATTTGTTACTCTGTGTGACGGAGAGGTATCTCAGGGCCCACTCGGTAATACAACATCACAATAAGCCTTGCAAGCAATGTGACTAAGTGTTAGTCACGAGATCTTGTATTACGGAATGAGTAAAGAGACTTGCCGGTAACGATGTTGAACTAGGTATGGAGATACCAACGATCGAATCTCGGGCAAGTAACATACCGAAGAACAAAGGGAACATCATACGGGATTAACTGAATCCTTGACATAGAGGTTCGACCGATAAATATCTTCATAGAATATGTAGGAACCAATGTGTACATCCAGGTCCTGCCATTGGTTATTGACCGTAGAGGTGTCTCGGTCATGTCTACATAGTTCTCGAACCCGCAAGGTCTGCACACTTAAGGTTTGGTGACGTTTCAGTAGTATAGAGTTATGTATGGTGGTGACCGAAGGTTGTTCGGAGTCCCGGATGAGATCCCGGACGTCACGAGGAGCTCTGGAATGGTTCGGAGCTAAAGATTCATATATAGGAAGTCCTATTTTGGTTGCCAGAAAAGTTTCGGGCTCATCGGTAGTGTACCGGGAGTGTCGGTAGTGTACCGGGGGACCATCGGGAGAGGTATTTTGACCCAATAGGCTACATGGGCTGTGGGAGGGTGGAAACCATCCCTTAGTGGGCTGGTGGAAGTCCTCTAAGAGGCCCATGCGGCTGGACTTGAGAAAGAAAGAAAAAACCGCAAAAGGTGGGAATAGACTCCAAGTAGGAAAGGAGCAATCCTAGTCCTACTAGGATTGGAGGAGGACTCCTCCAATCCTCCTTGCGCAAGAGGCAAGGCAGGGCTGCCTTGTGCGCCAGCCCTCCTCCTCCCTCCCTCTTATATATACTGGAGGTATTGGGTGTTTTTCACTTGATTTTACGGCCACGTGCTACCCGTTCCGCCGGTGCTCCTCTAGATCGGATTTCCGCAGTGCTTAGGCGAAGCCCTGCCGGAATTGCTCCACCACCATCACCGGAGCGCCGTCACACTGCCGGTGAACTCTTATCCCTCTCCACTTCCTCTTGCTGGATCAAGACGGTGGGGATTGTCATCAAGCTGCACGTGTGCTGAATGCGGAGGTGCCGTCCATTCGGCGCTAGATCGGAAGGACCGTGAACAAGATCGCGAGACGGTTTGTGATGAGTTCACTGGACGGATCGTGATGAGATTGCGGGACGGATCATGATGAGATCGTGGGACGGATCGTGATGAGTTCACGGGACGGATCGTGATTGGATCGCGGGACGGATCGTGATGTGATCGCGGGACGCTCGGCGATTTGGATCGCAAAGATGTTCGACTACACCAACCGCGTTTCTTAACGCTTCCCGCTTAGCGATCTACAAGGGTACGTAGATCCACTCTCCCTCTCGTAGATGCTCATCACCATGGATAGATCTGCGTGTGCGTAGGAAAATTTGTGTTTCCCATGCGACGTTCCCCAACAGTGGCATCATGAGCTAGGTCTATGTGTTGATGAGATCTCGAGTAGAACACAAAAAGTTTGTGGGCGTTGATGCTTAGATTGCTTCCTCCCTTGGTCGGATTTTGGTTCAGCAGTATTGTGAGATGAAGCGGCCCGAACCAACGTTACTCGTACGCTTACGAGAGACCGGTTCCCTCGACCGCAACTTGTTGCATAGTGGGCTTGCGGGTGCCAGTTTCTCTCACTTTAGTTGGATCGGATTCGACAAAGGCGGTCCTTTAGAAGGTTGAAAAGCAACTAGTGTATCACCATTGTGGTTTTTGCGTAGATGAGAATTGTTCTTGCTAGATACCCATAGCAGCCACATAAAACATGCAACAACAATTAGAGGACGTCTAACTTGTTTTTGCAGGGTATGTTGTGATATGATATGGCCAATTACATGATGTGATATATGTGATGTATGAGATGATCATGTGATGTATAGGTTATCACGACTTGCATGTCTATGAGTATGGCAACCGACAGGAGCCATAGGGTTGTCTTTAATTATTGTATGACCTGCGTGTCAATCATTAAGCGCTATGTAATGCTTTACTTTATCGCTAAACGGTAGCAATAGTAGTAGAAGCATGGTGGGCGTGACAACCCCGATGGCGACACGTTGATGGAGATCAAGATGATGGAGATCATGGTGTCAAGCCGGTGACGATGGAGATCATGTCGGTGCTTTTAAGATGGAGATCTAAAGCACAAGTTCATGGCCATATCATGTCACTTATGAATTGCATGTGATGTTAATCCTTTTATGCACCTTTTTTTTTGCTTAGTACGATGGTAGCATTATAAGGTGATCCCTCACTTAAATTTGAAGGTAAATTGTGTTCTCCCCGAGTGTGCACTGTTGCGAAAGTTCGTCGTGTTGAGACACCACATGATGATTGGGTGTGATAGACTCTATGTTCACATACAACGGGTGCAAGCCAGTGTTGCACGCGCAGAACACTCGGGTTAAACTTGATGAGCCTAGCATGTATAGACATGGCCTCGGAACACAAGATACCGAAAGGTCGAACATGAGTCATATAGTAGATATGATCAACATGATGATGTTCACCATTGTAACCACCTCAACTCACGTGATGATCGGACTTGAGTTGGTGAATTTGGATCATGTATCACTCGAATGACCGGAGGGATGTCAATTTGAGTGGGAGTTCTTAAGTAATATGATTAATTGAACTCATTATCATGAACATAGTCAGTAGTGTCTTTGCAAATTATGTTGTAGATTACTTTCTCGCGCTGTAGCTCCCTTGAATTTTTCAATGTTCCTAGAGAAATAGAGTTGAAAGATGATGGTAGCAATATTGCAGATTAGCTCCGTGATCTGAGGATTGTCCTTGTTGCTGCACAGAAGGCTTATGTCCTTAATGCACCGCTCGGTGCACCAACCCCTCTAGCGTCGTCTGTAGATGTTGTGAACATCTGACAGGTATGTGCTGATGACTACTTGATAGTTTAGTGCATCATGCATTACGGCTTAGAATTGAGGCTTCGAAATGTTTTGAACGTCACGGAACATATGAGATGTTCTAAGAGCTGAAATTAGTATCTCAGGCTCATGCCCGTGTTGCGAGATATGAGATCTCCAACAAGATTCTTTGCCTGCAAGATGAACGAGAATAGCTCAATCGTTGAGCTTGTGCTCAGATTGTCTGGGTGCTACAATCGCTTGAATCGAGTGGGAGTTCATCTTCCAGATAAGATAGTGATTGATATAGTTCTCCAAGTCACTTTCACTAAGCTACTAGAACTTGGTGATGAACTATAAAATGCCAAGGATAGAATTAATGATCCCTAAGCTGTTCGCGATGTTTGACACTGTGAAGGTAGAAATCAAGAAGGAGCATCAAGTGTTGATGATTAGTATAACCGCTAGTTTCGAGAAGGGCAAGGGCAAGGAGGGAAACTTCATGGATGGCAAGTCAGTTGCTGCTCCAGTGAAGCAACCCAGAGTTGAACCGAAACCCGAGACTAAGTGCTTCAATTATGAGGAGGGAGGTCGCTGAAGCGGAACAACCCTAGATACTTGGTAGATAAGAAGGCTGGCAACGTCGACAGAAGTATATTTGATATACGTGTTATTGATGTGTACCTTGCTTGTACTCCTAGTAGCACCTGGGTATTGGATACTGGTTCGATTGCTAAATATTAGTAACTCGAAATAAAAGCTACGGAATAAACGGAGAACTAGCTAAGTGTGAGGTGACGATGTGTGTTGGAAATGTTTCCAAGGTTGATGTGATCAACATCGCACGCTCTCTCTACCTTCGAGATTGGTGACGAATCTAAATAAATGTTATTTGGTGTTTTTGCTTTGAGCATGAACGTGATTAGATCATGTTCATTGCAACACGGTTATTCATTTAAATTAGAGAACAATGGTTATTCTATTTACATGAATAATACCTTCAACGGTCATACACCCAGTAAGAATGGTTTGTTGAAACTTGATCGTAGTAATACACATGTTCATAACATTAATGCCAAAAAGATACAAAGTTAATAATGATAGTACCACATGCTTGTGGCACTGCCGCTAAATGTCATATTGGTATAAAGCGCATGAAGAAACTCCATGCTGATGGATCTTTGGACTCATTCAATTTCGAATCGGTTGAGACATGCGAACCATGCCTCTTGGTGAAGATGACTAAAGGACCCCGTTTTCTGTTTTGATGAAGCGGGCAAGTGATTTATTGGAAATGATACATGTTGATGTATGCAATCCAATGAGTCTTGTAGCGTGTGGTGAATATCGTTATTTTCTTACCTTCACTGATGATTTGAGTAGATATAGTGTATATTTACTTAATGAAACACAAGTCTGAATCATTTGAAAGGTTCAAGCAAATTCAGAGTGAAGTTTTAAGATCATCGTGACAAGAAGATAAAAATGTTTGCAATATGATCGTGGAGGTGAATATCTAAGTGACGAGTTTGGCATACAACTTTAGACAATGTGAGAATTGTTTTCACAACTCACGCCACCTGGAACACCATAGTGTGATGATGTGTCCGAACGTCATAGTCGTGCTCTATTGGATATGGTGCATGCTATGATGTCTCTTATCGTTTTGTTACTATAATTTTGGGGTTGTGCATTAGAGACAACTACATTCACTTTAAATAGGGAACCATCTAAATCCATTGAGATGACACCATGTGAATTATGGTTTGATAGAAACCTAAGCTGTCATTTCTTAATGCTTGGGGCTACGACGCTTGTGCGGAAAATGTTTTCACCTAATGAGCTCGAGCCCAAAGCGGACAAATGCATCTTCATAGAATACCCTAAGAACAGTTGGGTGAACCTTCTATCTTAGATCCAAGCATAAAATGTTTATTGCTAAAACTGGGTCCTTTCTCGAGAAAAGGTTTCTCTTGAAAGAATTGAGTGGGAGGAGGATAGAACTTGATGAGGTTATTGAACCTCTGCTTCAACCAGAAAGTAGCGCAGCGCAGAAAGATGTTTCTGTGAAGCCTACGTCAGTTGAAGAGAAAGTTAATGACGATGATCATGAGGCTTCGGATCAAGTTACTATCGACCTACAAGGAAAATAGAACTTGATGAGTTTATTGTACCTTCACTTCAACCAGGAAGTGGCGCCATGCAGAAAGATGTTTCTGTGAAGCCTACGTCAGTTGAAGAGGAAGTTAATGATGATGATCATGAAGCTTCGGATCAAGTTACTATTGAACTTAGTAGGTCGACAAGGACGTGTACTGCTACTGAGTGGTATGACAACCCTGTCTTGGAGGTCATGTTGTTGGACAATGATGAACCTACGAACTATGGAGAAGCGATGATGGGCCCGGAAACCAACAAATGGTTAGAGGCCATGAAATCCGAGAAAGGATCCATGTATGAAAACCAAGTATAGACTTTGGTGGACTTGCTCTTTGGACGATAGGTCGTTAAAGTAAAAATGGATTTTTAAAATGAAGACAAACGCTGATGGTAAATGTTACCATTTGTAAAGCTCGACTTGTTGCAAAGTAGTTTACGACAAGTTCAAAGAGTTGACTGCGATGAGACTTTCTCACTCGTAGCGATGCTAAAGTTTGTTGGAATTATGTTAGCATTTGCTGCATTTTTCAATGATGAAATCTGGCAGATGGATGCCAAAACATCGTTTCCTTCCTTAAGGAAAGGTTGTATGAGATACAACCAGGAGGTTTTGTCACTCCTAAGGATGCTAAAAGGTGTGCGAGCTTCACTGATTCTTCTGTGAACCAAAGCAAGCATCTCGGAGTTGGAATATACACTTTGATGAGGTGATCAAAGTTTTTGAGTCTATACAAAGTTTACGAGAAACATGTATTTGCAATAAAGTGAGTGGGAGCACTATAGAGTTTCCGATAAGTATATGTGGATGACATATTGCTATTCGGAAATGATGTAGAATTTCTGGAGAGCATAAACGGTTGTTTGAAAAGAGTTTTTCAAAGGAAGACCTGGATAAAGCTACCTAATTGTTGAGCATCAAGATCTATAAAGATAGATCAAGATGTTTGATAAGACTTTCAACGAGTACATACCTTGACAAGATTTTGAAAGAGTTCAAAATGGATTAGTCAGAGAGAAGTGTTCTCGCCTGCTTTGTAAGGTGTGAAGTTGAGTGAGACTCAAAGCTCGACCATGGCAGAAGAAAGAGAAAGGACGAATGTCGTCCCCTATGCCTTAGCCATAGGCTCTGTATAGTATGCCATGCTGTGTACCGCACCTGTGTGTGCCTTGCCATGAGTCCGTCAAGGGGTACAAGAGTGATCCAGGAGTGGATCACTGGACATCGGTCAAGATTATCCTTAGTAACTAAAAAGACTAAGGAGATGTTTCTCGATTATGGAGGTGATAAAGAGTTCGTCGTAAAGAGTCACGTCGATGCAAGCTTTAACACCAATCCAGATGACCCGTAGTAGCAATCTGGATACATATAATGGAGCAGCCATTTGGAATAGTACCAAGTGAAGTGTGGTAGTAGTGTTTACAGTTTGACATAGAGATTTGCAAAAGTACACACAGATCTGAATGTCGCAGATCCGTTGACTATAATACCTCTCTCACATGCAAAGAATGATCGAGCCCCAGAACTCATTAGGAGTTAGATTCATAACAATGCGAATCACATGATGATGTGAACTAGATTATTGACTCTAGTGCAAGTGGCAGACTGTTGGAAATATGCCCTAGAGGCAATAATAAATTAGTTATTATCTTATTTCCTTGTTAATGATAATTGTTTATTATCCATGCTATAATTGTATTGATCGGAGACTTAGATGCATGTGTGGATACATAGACAAAACCATGTCCCTAGTATGCCTCTAATAGACTAGCTTGTTGATCAAAGATGGTCAAGGTTTCCTAGCCATTGACATGTGATGTCATTTGATAACGGGATCACATCATTAGGAGAATGATGTGATGGACAAGACCCAAACTACAAACATAGCATATGATCGTGTCAGTTTGTTGCTACTGTTTTCTACATGTCAAAGTATGTGTTCCTATGACCATGAGATCATGCAACTCACTGACATCAGAGGAGTACCTTGTGTGTATTAAGCGTCGTAACGTAACTGGGTGACTATAAAGGTGCTCTACAGGTATCTCCGAGGGTGTCTGTTGAGTTGGCATGGATCAAGACTAGGATTTGTTACTCCGTGTGACGGAGAGGTATCTCAGGGCCCACTCGGTAATACAACATCACAATAAGCCTTGCAAGCAATGTGACTAAGTGTTAGTCACGGGATCTTGTATTACGGAACGATTAAAGAGACTTGCCGGTAACGAGGTTGAACTAGGTATGGAGATACCGACGATCGAATCTCGGGCAAGTAAACATACCGAAGAACAAAGGGAACATCATACGGGATTAACTGAATCCTTGACATAGAGGTTCGACCGATAAAGATCTTCGTAGAATATGTAGGAACCAATGTGGACATCCAGGTCCCGCCATTGGTTATTTACCGTAGAGGTGTCTCGGTCATGTCTACATAGTTCTCGAACCCGTAGGGTCTGCACACTTAAGGTTTGGTGACGTTTCGGTAGTATAGAGTTATGTATGGTGGTGACCGAAGGTTTTTTGGAGTCCCGGATGAGATCCCTGATGTCACGAGGAGCTCCTAAATGGTCCGGAGGTAAAGATTCATATATAGGAAGTCCTATTTTGGTCGCCGGAAAAGTTTCGGCCTCATCGGTAGTGTACCGGGAGTATCGGTAGTGTACCGGGGGACAATCGGGAGAGGTATTTCGACCCAAGAGGCTACATGGACTGTGGGAGGTTGGAAACCAGCCCTTAGTGGGCTGGTGGAAGTCCTCTAAGAGGCCCTTGCAGTTGGACTTGAGAAATAAAGAAAAAACCGCAAAATGGTGGGAATAGACTCCAAGTAGGAAAGGAGCAATCCTAGTCCTACTAGGATTGGAGGAGGACTCCTCCAATCCTCCTAGCGCAAGAGGCAAGGCAGGGCTGCCTTGTGCGCCAGCCCTCCTCCTCCCTCCCTCTTATATATACTGGAGGTATTGGGTGTTTTGCACTTGATTTTATGGCCACGTGCTACCCGTTCCACCGGTGCTCCTCTAGATCGGATTTCCGCAATGCTTAGGCAAAGCCCTGCCGGAATTGCTCCACCACCATCACCGAAGCGCCGTCATGCTGCCGATGAACTCTTCTCCCTCTCCACTTCCTCTTGCTGGATCAAGACGGTGGATATCGTCATCAAGCTGCACGTGTGCTGAACGCGGAGGTGCCGTCCGTTCAGCGCTAGATCGGAAGGACCGTGAACAAGATCGCGAGACGGTTTGTGATGAGTTCACTGGACGGATCATGATGAGATCGTGGGACGGATCATGATGAGATCGCGGGACGGATTGTGATGAGTTCGCGGGACGAATCGTGATTGGATCGCGGGACGGATCGTGATGTGATCGCGGGACGCTCGGCGATTTGGATCGCGAAGATGTTCGACTACACCAACCGCGTTTCCTAACGCTTCCCGCTTAGATCTACAAGGGTACGTAGATCCACTCTCCCTCTCGTAGATGCTCATCATCATGGATAGATCTACGTGTGCGTAGGAAATTTTTTGTTTCCCATGCGACGTTCCCCAACAACATGTTGTGGTCTATGTATTCACACATGTATTACGGTTTCCGGTTAATACAATTATAGCATGAACACTAGACAATTATCATGAACAAGGAAATATAATAATAACCATTTTATTATTGCCTCTAGGGCATATTTCCTATAGTACTACCGCCGCTCCAAGAGTTGTACTACCGCTCTGGACCAAAATCTCGTGTTAAGTCTAGCCGTGGTAGGCACATATGTAATTTTTTAGTACCGCTCGCAAGCAGTAGTACCGCTACGCGTAGCGGTAGTACCGCTATCCATAGCGGTAGTATAGTGAGGACGAGCGGTAGTACACTCTAGGGGTTCTACTGGCCTTTTGCCTCCTCGGTGTTGTTTTTCAAAGGGGTACTACCGCCCTAGCGGTAGTACCGCTCTGTGTGGGCTATGAGGATAACGGTTGGATTTTTCCCCAACTATAAAAGGGGGTCTTCTTCTCCAATGGACCTCATCTCTTGACCTCGTGTTCTTCCCCCATTGTTGACCTTCTTCGAGCTTGCTAACTATCAATCCGTCCAATGATTCTTGCTAGTTCTTGAGGGAAAAGAGAGAGGATATCTAGATCCAAATTTCCACCAATCACTTTCTCCTCCAAGTGAGGGGAACCCCTTGGATCTAGATCTTGGAGTTCTCCGTGTTCTTCTTAGTTATTTCTCTCATTTCCCTCCCTAGCATTAGTTTTTTTGGTGGGATTTGGGAGAGAAGGAGTTGGGCACTCTGTGTGCCCTTGCCATTGCATTTGGTGCATAGATTTGAGTTCTCCACGGTGATATGTGGAAGTGAGAAGTTGAGAAGCTATTACTCTTGGGTACTTGAGCACCTGAGAGCTTGTTCCTCTTGGGTGCTTTGGCGCCCTAGAGGTTGGTGGTGCCTCGGAGCTCAATCATTGTGGTGCAAAGCTCTGGACAAGCTTTGGGGTCTCCAATTAGGTTGTGGAGACTGCCCTGACCATTTGAGGTCACCTCGGAGCCACAATCCATTGTGGTGAAGCTTCGTGGTGTTGTTGGGAGCCTCCAATCAAGTTGTGGAGATTTCCCTAACCTTATTTGTATGGGTTTGGTGACCACCCTCAAGGGTCCCTTAGTGGAATCACGTCATCTTGCATTGTGCAAGGACGTGAGGAGATTACGATGGCCCTAGTGGCTTCTTGGGGAGCATTGAGCCTCCACACCGCTCCGAACGGAGATTAGCATCTACAAGGGTGTGAACTTCGGGATACATCATCGTCTCCGCGTGCCTCAATTATCTCTTACCCGAGCCCCTTTACTTATGCACTTTACTTTGTGATAGCCATATTGTTTCTTGTTTAATATATCTTGCTATCAACTAGTTGTATATCTTGCTTAGCATAAGTTGTTGGTGCACATAGATGAGCCGAGTTGTTTTAGGTTTTGTGCTTGACTAATTAAATGATAGTTTTATTTCGCATTTGTTCAAGCCTAAACCATAATTATTTTAAAGCGCCTATTCACCCCCCTCTAGGCGACATCCATGTCTTTTCACCTTCTGTGCAGCAATGAGGACAATCCTCAAATCACGAACCTAGTCCGCATTATTTCTACCATCATCTTTCAACTCTATTTCTCTAGGAACATATAAAAATTTCAAGGCAGCTACTTCGCGAGCTAGTAATCTACAACATAATTCGCAAAGACATTTTGACTATGTTCATGATAATGAGTTTAGTTAATCATATTACTAAAGCTCCCACTCAAATTGACATACCTCAGGTCATCTGAGTGATACATGATCCAGATTCACCAATTCATGTCCGATCATCACATGAGTTGAGGTGGTTTAAATGGTGAACATCATCATGTTGATCATATCTACTATATGACTCATGTTCGACCTTTCGGTATCTTGTGTTCCGAGGCCATGTTTGTACATGCTAGGCTCGTCAAGTTTAACCCGAGTGTTCCGCACATGCAACATTGGCTTGCACCCGTTGTATGTGAACGTAGAGTCTATCACACCCGATCATCACGTGGTGTCTCAACACGACAAACCTTCGCAACGGTGAACTCTCGGGGAGAACCCAATTCATCTTGAAATTTAAGTGAGGGATCACCTTATAATTCTACCGTCGTCCAAAGCAAAACAAGGTGCATAAAAGTATTAACATCACATGCAAATCATAAGTGACATGATATGGCCATGAACTTGTGCTTTTGACCTTCATATTCAAAGCACCGACATGATCTCCATAGTCATCGGCATGATACCATGATCTCCATCATCTTGATCTCCATCAACGCGTCGCCATCGGGGTTGCCGCGCCGACTGTTGCTTCCACGACTATTGCAAACTCATAGCAATTAAGTAAAGCAAAACGGTGAAAATAATTAAAGACAACCCTGTGGCTCCTGCCGGTTGCGTAATCATCGACATGCAAGTCGTGATATTCTCTACAATACATGATCATCTCATACATCACATATATCTCATCATGTAATTGGCCATATCATATCACAACATACCCTGCAAAAACAAGTTAGACGTCCTCTAATTATTGTTGCAAGTTTTACGTGGCTGCTATGGGTATCTAGCAAGAACAATTCTCACCTACGCAAAAACCACAATGGTGATACACAAATTGCTATTCAACCTTCTCAAGGACCGCCTTTGTCGAATCCGATCCAACTAGAGTGGGAGAGACTGACACTGACCAGCCATCTTTGTGCAACAAAGTTACACGTCAGTCGAGGGAACCGGTCTCTCATAAGCGTACGGGTAAGGTTGGTTTGGGCCGCTTCATCTCACAATACCGCTGAATCAAAACACGACCAATGGAGGAAGCAATGTAAGCATCAATGCCCACAAACTCCTTTGTGTTCTACTCATGATCTCATCTACACATAGACCTAGCTCATGATGCCACTGTTGGGGAACGTTGCATCAGAAACAAAAAAATTCCTATGCACACGCAAGATCTATCCATGGTGATGAGCATCTATGAGAGGGAGAGTGGACCATATACCCTTGTAGATCGCTAAGCGGGAAGCGTTGAGAAATGCGGTTGATCTAGTCGAACGTCTTTGCGATCCAAATCGCCGAGCGTCCCACGATCTCATCACGATCCATCTCGCGATCCAATCATGATTCCTCCCGCAATCCCACCATGATCCGTCCTGTGATCAAATCACGAATCATCTCGCGATCCTGATCACGGTCCTTCCGATCTAGCGCTGAACGGACGACACCTCCGCGTTCAGCACATGTACGGCTCGATGACAATCTCCGCCTTCTTGATCTAGCAAGAGGGGGCGGAGAGGTAGATGAGTTCTTCGACAGCACAATGACGTGGTGGCGGTGGTGGTGAACTAATCCGGTAGGGCTTCGCCTAAGCACCGCAAAACTAATCTAGAGGAGAAACTGATCTAGGGAAGAAGAGGGCAACACGTGGCAATTAGGGCTGGCTTTCACCTCTAAATCCTCTAGTGTATATAGGAATGAGGGAGGGGAGGGGCAGCCTCAAACCCTAAAGAGTTGGCAAAAATTGGAGGAGTCCTACTCCAATCCTATTAGGAGTAGGATTCCTCCTTTCCACTTGGAAACTCTTTCCACCTCTCCACCTTTGGGTTTTACCCACCCCTAGCTGCATGGGCCTTAGTGGGGGGCTCGGCCAGCCCATTGATGGCTGGCTTGACTTCTCCCGCAACCATGAGGCCCTTTGGGTCGAGACACCTGTCCCGATGGTCCCCGGCACCCCTCCCTACACTCCCAGTACACTACCGATGAGCCCAAAACTTTTACGGTGACCAAAACAGAACTTCCTATATATCAATCTTTACCTCCGGACCATTTCGGAGCTCCTCGTGACATCTGGGATCTCATACGGGACTCCAAAAAACCTTCGGTCACCACCATGCATAACTCAATACTATCGAAATGTCACTAAACCTTAAGTGTGCAGATCCCGCGGGTTCGAGAATTATGTAGACATGACCGAGACAACTCCACAATCAACAACCAATAGCGGAACCTGGATGCCCACATTGGTTCCTATATATTCTACGAAGATCTTTATCGGTTGAACCTCTATGTCAAGGATTCAGTTAATCTTGTATGTTGTTCCCTTTGTTCTTCGGTATGTTACTTGCCCGAGATTCGATCGTCGGTATCTCCATACCTATTTCAATCTCGTTACCGGCAAGTCCCTTTACTCATTCTGTAATACAAGATCTCGTGGCTAACACTTTAGTCACATTGCTTGCAAGGCTTGTTGTGATGTTGTATTACCGAGTGGGCCCTGAGATACATCTCCGTCACACGGAGTAAAAAATCCCAGCCTTGATCCATGCCAACCCAACAGACACCCTCGTAGATACCTGTAGAGCACCTTTATAGTCACCCAGTTACGTTTCGACGTTTCATACACACAAGGCACTCCTCCGGTGTTAGTGAGTTGCATTATCTCATGGTCATAGGAATAGATACTTGACATGCAAAAAACTATAGCAATAAACTCATACAATCATATGCTACATTTATAGTTTGTGTCTTGTCCATAATGTTGTGATCCCGTTATCAAATGACATCCCATGTCCATGTCTAGGAAATCTTAACCATCTTTGATCAACGAGCTAGTCTATTAGAGGCATACTAGGGACCTGGTGTTGTCTATGTATCCACGCATGTATCTGAGTTTTCGATCAATACAATTCTAGCTTGGATAATAAATGATTATCATGAACAAGGAAATGTGATAATAACTAATTTATTATTGCCTCTAGGGCATATTTCCAACACAAACACCACTTTCCTATATATCAATCTTTACCTCCGGACCATTATGTATCTCCTCACGATGTACTAGATCTCATCCGGGACTCTGAACAACCTTCGGTCACAAACATACATAACTCAATACTACCGAAACATCATCGAACATTAAGTGTGGAGACCCTGTGGGTGCAAGAACTATGTAGACATGACCGAGACACCTCTACGGTCAATAACCAATAGCGGGACCTGGATGCCCATATTGTTTCCTATATATTCTATGAAGATCTTTATTGGTTGAACCTCTATGTCAAGGATTAAGTTAATCCCGTATGTTGTTCCCTTTGTTCTTTGGTATGTTACTTGCCCGAGATTCGATCGCCTGTATCTCTATACTAGTTCAATCTCGTTACCGGCAAGTCTCTTTACTCATTCCATAATACAAAATCCCGTGTCTAACACTTTAGTCACATTGCTTGCAAGGCTTGTTGTGATGTTGTATTACCGAGTGGGCCCTGAGATACCACTCCGTCACGGAGGAACAAACCCCAGTCTTGATCCATGCCCACTCAACAGACACCCTCGGAGATACCTGTAAAGCATCTTTCTAGTCACCCAGTTACGTTGCGCCATTTGATACACACAAGGTATTCTTCTGGTGTTAGTGAGTTGCATGATCTCATGGTCATAGGAACAAATACTTGACATGCAGAAAACTATTGCAATAAACTGACACGATCATATGCAACGTTCATAGTTTGGGTCTTGTCCATCACATCATTCTCCCAATGATGTGATATCGTTATCAAATGACATCTCATGTCTATGGATAGGAAACCTTGACCATCTTTGTTCAACGAGCTAGTATATTAGAGGCATACTAGGGACACAATGTTGTCTATGTATCCACACATGCATTTGAGTTTCCAATCAACACAATTATAGCATGGATAATAAACGATTATCATGAGCACGGAAATATAATAATAACCATTTTAGTATTGCCTCTAGGGCATATTTCCATCAGTGGCCTCCTCGACCCTCCCCTCTAGAACTTCTTTGGTCCTCCAGGTGTCTTCAGTCCCAAAAAAAATTTCCAAAAGGTTTCACGGTGTTTGGGCTTCGTTTGGTACTGATATTTTGCGAAGTAAAAAATCAAGCAAAAAACGACAACTGGCACTTGACACTATGTCAATAGGTTAGTCCCAAAAATGATATATAGTTGATATAAAATGATTGTAAAACATCCAAGATTGATAATATAACAGCATGCAACGATCAAAAATTACACATACATTGGAGACATATTAGCATCCCCAAGCTTAATTCCTACTCGTCCTCGAGAAAGTAAATGATAAAAACAGAATTTTTGATGTGGAATGTTGCCTAACATGTTCATCACATATTCTTTTCTTTTGTAGCATGGACATTTGGACTTTTAGATTGTTCAAAGCAATATTCTAGTTTTGACATACTCAAGCATACCAACAAGCAACCATGTCTGTCAAAATATCTACACTACAGAAAGTTATCCCTAGCCCATCATGCTCAATCATTGATCCATTCATGAAACACACTCAAATATTAGCTACACCTAATGCTCAAGTACGATCAAAATGCCCCCTAGTTGGTGCTTTATAAAAGAAGATGGAGACTCACAAATAAAACTAAATATTGCATAAGGTAAATAGATAGGCCCTTTGTAGAGGGAAGTAGGGATTTGTAGAGGTGCCAAATCTCAAGGTTTAAATTGATAGAGAAAAATATTTTGGGTGGCATGCATTTCCTGTCAACGAAAATGACCTAGAGCTTTCAATACATTTCCATGCTAGATATATCATAAACGGTTCCCAAACAAAAAATAAAGTTCATTCCATTTTCCACCATTCTTTCACAATCCATGGCTAGCTGAATCCACGGTTGCCTTCCATACCAACACTTTCCAAGGAATTTATTATTTCACAACATAAAGTAAATTTATTTTTCATTTCGGGAATGGGCATCCCTATTACCGTCGTACTCTCGTGCAATGACAAGTGGATAAACACTCATCTTGTGAATAACACATCTAGCATGGAAACATATCGATCACCCACTTCCGCTTCATGAGCGGTACGAGCACATAAAAAGAAATTCATTTTGAAAATTAGAGATGAAACATACAAATTTGCTTGGAACGGCATGGAAATACCGCATATAGGTTGGTATAGTGGACTCATATGGCAAAACTGGATTTAAGGATTTTGGATGCACAAGTAGTATTTCTACTTAGTACAGGTGAAGGCTAGCAAATAGATTGAGAAGCAACCAACCAAGAAACAAAAATTCACAGAAGCGAGCATTAAGCATAACTAACACTGAATAATGCACCATAGGTAGGATGTAATTTCAATTGCATAACTATTGACTTTCGTGCTTGCATAGGGAATCACAAACCTTAACATCAATATTCTTACTAAAGCATAATTACTCTCTAACATGACTCACATATTACTATCATCATGTCTCAAAACTATTAAAAGGAATCAAGTTTAATTTGTCCAATGATCTTGACGAAAGTTTTTATTATATCCTTCTTTATTATTTATCACTTTGGGACTAGTTTAATATATTGCCATTGCTTTTGACAAGCTCAAATAGATTTAAGTGAAGAACATGAGCAAACAAATTTCATCTCTTAAAATAGTATAAGTGAAGCATGAGAGGATTTCTTCAAAAACTTTACTAAGTCTCAAATTATTCTAAGTGAATCATGATAGTATTTCTTCAAAAATGTAAAGCATTCCATGCTCAAAAATATATAATTGAAGCACTAGAGCAATTCCATAGCTCAAAAAATTTAAGTGAAGCATATAGAGCAATTCTAAGAAATCATAGCATACTTTTGGCTCTCTGAAATAGGTGTGTCTAGCAAGGATACTTGCAACAAAATAAAAACAAAATCAAGCAAATACTCATATCGCACAAGGCGCTCGAAGCAAAACTCATGATATGTGACGAATAAAAATATAGCTCCAAGTTAAATACCGATGGTCGTCAGAAGAAAGAGGGGATGCCACTCGGGGCATCCCCAAGCTTAGTTGCTTGTTTCTCTTTGGATATTATCTTGGGAGCCATGGTAATCCCCAAGCTTAGGCTCTTCTTACTCCTTATTCCTTCATCCATTGTGATCTCACCCAAAACTTGGAAACTTTAATCACACAAAACTCAACAAAATCTTCGTGAGATCCGTTAGTATAATAAAGCAAATCACCACTCTAAGTACCGTTGAAAACCCATTCATATTTTATTATTGCATTATATATAATGTATTCCAACTTTACCATTTTTATACCCCCCCCAATACAAACCATAGATTCATCAAAACAAGTACACAATGCAACGAAAACAGAATCTGTCAAAAACAGAACAATCTGTAGTAATCTGTACTCTAACCATACTTATGAAACTAAAAAATAAAAAAATTAGTAAATCGTCAGAAATTTGTATATCAATCTTTTTTAGAAAATTCAGATCTTTTTGTCACTTATGTGATTTTTAAAAAATAGTTTCCTAGACACAAACGTTTCTATTTTTCAACAAGATCAAATCAACTATCACCGAACATGATCCTAAAGGCTTTACTTGGCACAAACACCAATTAAACCATAAAAACACAATCATAATAGTAGCATAATTGTGTAATTGTTGAAAAACATAAAGGAAAATAAAATATAACTATTGGGTTGGCTCCCGACAAGCTCTTTCTTTATAGCCATTAAGATAGGCTTGAGATTTTATTGATGCTCACATGAAAGATAGTAATTGAAACACAAAGAGAGTAGCATGTAGCATAATACAAACATATTTAAGTCTAACATACTTCCTATGCATATGCATTTTATAAGCAAACAAATTATCAAGTCAAGCAAAAACTAGCATATGGAAGGAAGAAGAAAGAGACAACAGCAATCTCAACATGAAGAGAGGTAATTTAGTATCAATAAAATTTTACAACCATAATTTCCTCTCTCATAATAATTACATGTAGGATCATAATCAAATTCAACAATATATCTATCACAAACAATACTCTATTTATGATCAACATGCATAAAGTTTTTATCATCTTCCAAAATAGTGGGATTATCATCAACTAAAGTTATGACCTCTCCAAACCCACTTTTATCAAAAAAATCATAAGACCGGACACTCTCCAAATATGTGGGATCCTTTTTTCCTAAAGTTGACACTCTCCCAAACCCACTTTTGATACTATTGCAAATATTATTATCAATAACATATTCAACATGAGTCTTAAATAAATTTTAAAGATCACAAGAAGCATTATCACCCCAATCATGAACATTGTAATAAGAAGTGGACATGACAAAATTATCATCCCTAAGCTTGTAGTTTTGCATATCATTAACATAATTGACATTAATTGAGTTTATAGTAACATCATTGCAATCATGATTTTCAATCAAGGAGCTATCACGAATCACTTTATACATTTCATCTTTCAACACTTCATCAAAATTTCATATTCATGATTTTCAAACAAAACTTCATAGAGATAATCAAGTGCACTCAAGTCACTAGCAATTGGTTCATCATAATTTGGTATTTTCAAAATATTAGCAAGTGGATGAGGATCCATATCAACATATTTTTAGCAAGCAAATATGCAAGCAAATAGAATGCACATGGCAACACAAGCAAAGATAAGAAACAAGCAAGAAGGCAAACGAAAAAGAGGGCGAATAAAATGGCAAATTTTGTGAAGTGGGGGAGACGAAAATGAGAGGAAAATGCCAAAAAATGTAAATTGCAAGGAGATGAGATTTGTGATTAGGAACCTGATAGATGTTGATGATGTCTCCCCGGTGCCAGAGATTGGCACGTTGAGGAGAGACTACTTTCGCATCTCCTCCCCGGCAACGACGCTAGAAATTCCTTTGACGTGGCTTGAGACCGCGTCGGTATTTCCTCAAAGAGGAAGGGATGATGCAGCACAATGACGGTAAGTATTTCTCTTAGTTATGAAACCAAAGTATCGATCTAGAGAGGAGGACCACACAACACTATGTAAACAACGCCTGCACACAAAGAACAAATACCTGCAACCCCACGCGTAAGAGAGGTTGTCAATCTCTCATAAGTAAAAAGATAGATTAGATTGTAATAGATTTGATAAATAGATATCACAAGAACACAAAATAAAAGAAGCAAATAAAAAGTGCAGCAAGTTTTTTTGGTTTTTTGGAATAATAGATCTGAAAACAAAAGCGGCAAAAAGACAGATTGGAAAGCAATATGTTGGATAATAGACCTGGGGGCCTTAGGTTTCACTAGTGGATTCTTTCATGAGTATAACACACGGTGATTAAACAAATTACTATTGGGTGATTGATAGAATATCAAATAATCATGACGATATCCAAGGCAATGACCATTATATAGGCATCACGTCCAAGATAAGTAGACCGAAACGATTCTGCATCTACTACTATTACTCCCCACATCGACCGCTATACAACATGCATCTAGTGTATTAAGTTCATGGAAAAACAAAGTAATGCCATAAGAATGGAGACATGATGTAGGCGAGCTCTATTCATGTATGAATAGACTCCCATCTTGTTATCCTAAATAGCAACGATACATGTGTGCCTTGCTGCCCCTTCTGTCACTGGGAGAGGACACCGCAAGATCGAACCCATCACAAAGCACCTCTTCCCATGGCAAGAAAAATCGATCTAGTTGGCCTAACTAAACCAAAGATTTGAAGAAGAAATACGAGGCTATAAGTAATCATGCATATAAGAGATCAAAGAAGACTCAAATAAAATTCATGGATAGAAAGTGATCATGAACTCATAATTCATCGGATCCCAACAAACACACCGCAAAAATTCATTACATCAAATAGATCTCCAAGAGACGATTGTATTTAGAATCAAAAGAAAGAGAGGAAGCCATCTAGCTACTGCCTACAGACCCATAGGTCTATGGTGGACTACTCACGCATCATCGGAGAGGCACCCATGAAGACGATGCACCCCTCTATGATGGTGTTAGATTGGATCTCGCGGTTCTGGAACTTATGGCGGTTGGAATTGTGTTTCGTTGACTCCCCTAGGATTTCCTGAATATTTGGGTATTTATAGAGCTGATAGGCAGTGGAGGGGGTTCTCGAGGAGGGCGCAACCCATCAGGCCGTGCGAGGGGCCTGTGGTGCGCCCTGGTGGGCTGTGGCCTCCTCGGTCCTCCCCTCTGGGATTTCTTTGGTCCTCCAGGTGTCTTCTGGCCCAAAAAAATCTCCAAAAAGTTTCAAGGTGTTTGGGCTTCGTTTGGTACTGATATTCTGTGAAGTAAAAAAAACAAGCAAAAAACAAGAACTGGTACTTGGCACTATGTCAATAGATTAGTCCCAAAAATGATATAAAGTTGCTATAAAATGATTGTAAAACATCCAAGATTGATAATATAATGGCATGGAACGATAAAAAATTATAGATACATTGGAGACGTATCACCTATTGAGAGTTTTTTGTAATATTACTTTTATTTCTCTATTGCTAAGTTCAACTTGACCACTAGATTGAGTATGATAGGGTGATGCTATTCTGTGGTTAACATCATATTTAGCGAGCATTTTACGGAAAGCACCATGAATGAAGTGTGAACCACCATCAATCATTAAATATCTAGGGACTCCAAACCTCGGGAAAATAACTTATTTAAGCATTTTAATGGAGGTGTTATGATCAGCACTACTAGTTGGAATAGCTTCTACCCACTTAGTAACATAATCAACATCAAGAAAAATATGAGTATACCCATTATAGGAAGGAAAATGTCCCATATAGTGCAAACCCCAAACATCAAAAAGATCAACAACAAGTGGAGAATTCATTGGCATTGCCTGACACTTACCGATATTACCAATTCTTTGACATTCATCACAAGACAAGACAAACTTACGAGCATCCTTGAAGAGAGTAGGCCAATAAAAATGATATTGCAATACCTTGTGAGCGGTTCTATCTCCCGCATGATGTACTCCATAGGCTTTGGAATGACATTTCCATAGGATTTGTTCCTGTTCATGCCCAGGTACACAACGTCTAATAATACCATCTACCCCTTCTTTATAAAGATGTGGGTCATCCCAAAAGTAATGTCTTAAATCATAGAAGAATTTTTCTTTTCTTTTGTTGGTATGTGAAACTAGGTGGTATATATTTAGCAACAATAGATTTAACATAAATAGCATACCAAGGATATTTTTGAGAAACATTTATTGCAGCTAACTGTTCACCAGAAAAACTATCATCAATAGGTAGTGGGTCCTCAAAAATATTTTCTAACCTAGACAAGTTATCGGCTATGGGGTTCTCGGCTCATTTCCTTTCAGTGATATGTAAATCAAATTCTTGTAGCAAGAGAACCCACCTAATGGGTCTAGGTTTAGCATCTTTATTTTCCATAAGTTATTTTATAGCACCATGATCAGTGTGAAAAATAAATTTGCAATCAACAATGTAAGATCTAAATTTATCACAAGCAGACACAACTACTAAAAATTCTTTTTCAGTAGTAGCATAATATCTTTGGGCACTATCTAGAGTTTTGCTATCATAATGGATAACATTTAATTTCTTATCAACTATTTGTCCTAGAACAGCAACAACAGCATAATCACTAGCATCACACATAACTTCAAAAGGCAAGTTCCAATCAGGTGGTTGAACAATAGGTGCAGAAGTTAAGGCTTTCTTAAGTGTTTCAAAGACTTCTCCACAATCATCATAAAAAACAAATGGAATATCCTTTTGTAAAATATTAGTAAGAGGCCTAGAAATTTTAGATAAATATTTAATAAACCCCCTATAAAAACCAGCATGACCAAGGAAACTCTGAATACCTTTAATATCTTTAGGACATGGCATTTTCTCAGTTGCATCAACTTTAGCTTTATCCACCTCAATACCTCGTTTGGATATTTTATGCCCCAAGAAAATACCTTCACAACCATAAAGTGGCACTTCTCCCAATTCAAGATGATATTAGTTTGTTCACATCTCCGCAAAACCCGATCAAGGTCGCTTAAGAAATCATCAAAAGAAGTTCCGTAAACGGAAAAATCATCCATGAAAACCTTCACAATATTTTCACAAAAATCAGAGAATATAGCAATCAGACATCTTTGAAAGGTAGCAGGTGCATTGCATAAACCTAAAGGCATACGTCTATAAGCATAGGTTCCAAAAGTACAAGTAAAGGTGGTTTTCTCTTGATCAGGTTGTGATACATGTATTTGAGACAAACCAGAATATCCATATGGAAAAAAGGTGTGTGTGCTTAGATAATATTTGTAACATTTGATCAATGAAAGGCAGCGATTAATAATCTTTTCTAGTAGCTTTATTTAATTTTCTAAAATAAATTTCCATTCTATAGCCAGTGACAATTTTCCATGGGATAAGTTCATTTTTATCATTAGGAACAATAGTAATACATCCCTTCTTAGGGACACAATGAACTGGACTTACCCATCTAGTATCATCTATGGGATAAATTATACATGCTTCCATAGGCTTTAATATTTCAGTTCTTACCATTTCTTTCATCTTAGAATTAAATCTTCATTGGTGATCAACAACGGGTTTAGCATCAGGTTCCATATTAATCTTGTGCTAACATAGAGTGTGACGAATGCCCTTAAGATCATCAAGACTATATCCAATAGCAGCCGATGCTTCCTCAGAATTTTTAACAATCTTTCTTCTTCAAGTTCTGAAAGGTTAGCACTAATAATAACATGATATATCTTTTTCTCATCAAGATAAGCATACTTCAAAGTGTCAGGCAATTGTTTTATTTCAAACACAGGATCACCATTAGGTGGAGGAGGGCCTCCTAGAATTTCAATAGGCAAATTGAGTTTTAGGAGAGGTTGTTGTTCAATTTTTTTATCTATTTCATCTCTTTCATGCAAGCGCATATCATTTTCATGGTTTGGCAAATATTTTTCTAGTTGATCAATAGGAGGAACGGAAATAGAAGCAAGACCAATTATTTCATCCTTACTAGATAATTCTTTATTACGGGGTTGTCTACTAAACTTTGAAAAGTTAAACTCATGAGACACATCACCAAAATTAACACTGCCAATCTCTCTCTTGCAATCTATCTTAGCATTAACAGTGTTCAAGAAAGGTCTACCAAAGATAATGGGACAAAAGTCATCTTGTAGGGAACCAAGAACTAGAAAATCAATAGGATATTTTATTTTCTCCCACAAGACTTCAACATCTCTAACAATCCCAAGTGGTGTGATGGTGTCTCTGTTAGCAAGTTTAATAGTAACATCAATGTCTTCTATTTAAGTAGGTGTTATGTCATTCATAAGTTCCTGGTATAAAGTAAAAGGAACATCACTCACGCTAGGACCCACATCACATAAACCATGATAGCAATGATCTCCTATTTTAACTAAGACAACACGCATGCCAACTATGGGTCTATGTTTATCATTTTGATCGGTCTGGCAATTCTAGCAACTTCATCACAAAAGTAAATAACATGACCATTAATATTTTCTACCAAGAGATCTTTAACCATAGCAACACTAGGTTCTACTTTAATTTGTTCAGAGGGCTTAGGTGCTTTAATATTACTTTTGCGAGCCATAGTTGATATCGTAGCATGTTCCTTTGTCCATCAGGGAAATGTGGTTTTTCAATATAAGCAGTAGGCACAACTAGATCAACATTGTAAATGATGGTTTCCTCTTTAGCTTTTACCGATTTTTTAGTTTCTTCTTTCATGGGAGTGATATTTAAACCACATACCCTTAGGGAGGTCAACATGAGTGGCAAATGATTCACAGAAGGAGCCTACTATCTCAAAGTCAAGTCCATATTTAGTGCTAAATTTGTGAAAAGCATTGGTATTCATAAAAGATTTAACACAATCAAACTTAAGCTTAATACCTCACTCAATACCTTTGTCGAGTTCCCAACCTTGAGAGTGGCATTTAGAGATCCCACTTGAATTCAATAGTCTTCTTCATAAAAGAATCAGTACAAGAAGTATCGAGCATGGTTCAATCATTATGAGAAAGCCAAGCATAAAAATTCCGAATAATAATTTCTCTCGAGAGCTCATGATTAGGGCATGAACAAAACATTGAATTAAGCCTCCCCCAAGCTAGAGCGATGCTTTCTCCTTCATGAGGCGAAAAATTATATATATAATACCGATCACAATGAACTGGATGCATAGGATAAAACTTTCGGTGGAATTATAATTTCAATCAATTCCAGTTCCATGATCCAATATCATCACATAGCCTATACCATGTAAATGCTTTTCACTTCAGAGATAAAGGGAAAACCTTCTTATTAACTTCATCTCCGGGTAAACCTGTAAGCTTAAATAATCCACAAATTTCATCCACATGTCTTAGATGGATATCACGATGTTCAGTTCCGTCTCCTGCATAAGGCTTAGCTAGTAGTTGTTCTATCATACCCGAAGGAATTTCATAACCAATATTTTCAGTAGGTGCAGTAGGTTGAGGGGAAACTAATTGTGGTTCCGTTCGAGGTGAAGATACCCCAAACAAACCCCTCAAAGGATTGTTTTCCATAGTAGCAAGTGACAATAAATTTAAGCATGTTGTATAATTTTTCCTTACCAATTTCCACTTACCAAGAGCGCTTCACTCCCCGGAAACAGCACAACAAAATAGTCTTGATGACCCACAAGTATAGGAGGTCAATCGTAGTCCTTTCAATAAGTAATAGTGTTGAACCCAACGAAGAGAAGAAGGAAATGATAACCAGTTTTCAGAAAGGTATTCTTTGCAAGTGATGTTAGTAATAGTGTTAGATAGTTTTGTAATAGGATAATTCATAACAAGCAACAAGTGACAATAGTAGCAAAGGTGGAGCAAGGTAGCCCAATATTTTTTGTACCAAAGGATAGGCCGGAAAGTACTCTTATAATAAGCAAGCGTTCTTGAGGGTACAAGGGAATTTTCATCTAGCCACTTCCATCATGTTGGTTTCATTTGCATTCGCTACTTTGATATTTTCATATGTGGGTGGACCGGTGCTTGGGTGTTGTTCTTACTAGAACAAACCTCTCGCTTATTATTAACCCCCTCACAAGCATCCACAACTATGACAAAAGTACTAAGATAAAATCTAACTATAGCATTAAACATTTGCATCCAAATCATCCCCTTATGAGATAGCGCATAAACTAGGTTTAAGCTTCTGTCACTATAGCAACCCATCATCTAATAACTAGTCCACAGTGCATTCCCTTAGGCCTAAATATGGTTAAGTGCCATGTAGTCGACGTTCACATGACACCACTAAGGGAATCACATCATTCATATCATCAAAATATCAAACACATATCAACTTCACATGATTGCTTGCTACATGACTTCTCCCATGACCTCAAGAACAAAGGTAACTTGTCACAAATGATATTCATGCTCAAGATCAGAGGGTTATTACATAATGGATCTGAACATATAATCTTCCACCAAATAAACCATATAGGAATCAACTACAAGATGTAATCAACACTACTAGTCACCCACAGCTACCAATCTTAGGTTCTGGTACAAATATTGAACACAAGAGATGAACTAGGGTTTGAGAGGAGATGGTGTTGTTGAAGATGTTGATGAAGATTGGCCTCCCAAAGATGAGAGGGTTTTTGGTGATGATGATGGCTTCGATTTCCCCCTCCAGGTGGGAAGTTCCCCCAGCACAATCGCTCCGCAGGAGGGCAGAAGTGCTCCTGCCCAAGTTCCGTCTCGAGGCGGTGACGTTCCGTCTCGAAAGTCCATCCTTGATTTTTTTTCTAGGTCAAAAGACCTTAAGTACCAGAAGTTGGGCACCGGAGGTGGGCTGGGCTGGCCACAACCCACCAGGGTGTGCCTGGGGGGCCTGGCGCGCCTTGGTGTCTTGTGGTCACCAGGTGGCCCCCCTCCAGTAGTTATTTGCTCTAGTATTTTTTATATATTCAAAAATAGTTCTTCGTTAAGTTTCAACTTATTTGGAAATGTGCAGAATAGGTGTCTCTAATAAGCTTTTTCAGGTCCAGAATTCCAGCTCCGGCATTCTCCCTCTTTGTGTAAACCTTGGATATTATGAGAGAAAAGGCATTAGAATTACTCCATAAAGCATTATTATGATTGAAAACATTTAAATACAGTAAGAAATCATGATGCAAAATGGACGTTTCAAAAGGCAATAATGACGATATTTGATGAAGTGATTATGGCAAAGGAAGCTGGTATGAACTCTTCTTGTTTTCCGTTTCTGTAAATATGTTCAGCCAGTTCGATCTTGATTCAGTATATCATGAGCAAACATGTAGTTGAATCAAAACCAATGCAGCCTTCATGATGTTTAAATTCAGAATGTTCATATCCTACTCATGCTACGTTCAATGTTAATTATTCACAATCCTCTTTTATGACCGTTGTTTCTCTCTAGCTGGTCGCTTCTCAATCTATTGCTAGCATTCACTTGTACTAAGCGAGAATGCTGCTTGTGCATCTAAAATCTTTAAACCAAGTTATTCCACATGAGTCCACCATACCTATCTATATGCGGTATTACCCTGCCGTTCCAAGTAAATTTGCATGTCTCATCTCTAAATATTCAAATAAACATCCATTTTGTGCACTCATCTTGCTCATGGAGCGACAAGGCGGTCAATATTTTCCATGCTAAGCGAGATATTCTCATGATGGTCATTGCATGAGAGAGGCTGGTATTTGGGATGCCCAGTCCTACATAATCGAAATAAATTAAACAAACTCCTTGGGACAGTTGTATGCTGGCAGGCATCCGTGAATTCGGTCAGCCAAGGTTTGTGTATGGATGATGGATTGGAGTAAACTTTACTATTCTGTCTGGGAACCGCCAACAATGAGTTTAGCATTGGAAATGTTGAAAACCTTTGTCATAACATTGACAAGAAAAGTGCACAACCCAAAATTATATTCTCACTCTTGTTTTAAGCTTCAAGCCCTCGCACCGCTCCAAATTAATGCTTCCCTCTGCGAAGGCCCTATCTATTTACTTTTATGTTGAGTCATCATCCTCTTACTAAAGCACTAGACCCAAGAGCACTATTGTCATCCTTATGCATTGAGTCTAGTTAATGTTGGATATGAGCATGACTGGATCTTTTCTATTCTGAATTATAATGTTTAGTCATTGCTTGGATATCAGAGGTGCTCTGCATTTATATTTTGTAGACTCACAAAGGGAGATATTATGAATGTTTTGACAAATTGTTGGCATGGGAGATATTTTGTTATTAATTGCTTGCTAGTTGGTTATGTATTGCCATGAGTTAACACAATATCTAGTTGTTGTCATGGATGTGCTTATTTATGATTTATGCTGAAATCTTGAACACTAGCTAAGCACGTGTATAACAACGAGAACAAAAGATTTTGTAAAAGTTTTATTTATCACTTTCAGTTTGTCATCTGAATTTCTTGAGGATAGACAATGAGTTAAGCTTGGGGGAGTTGATATGTCTCAAACCTATCTACTTCTCCAAACACTTTTGCTCTGGTTTTGACCTCTAATTTGCATGATTTGAATGAAACTAACCCAGACTGACATTGTTTTTAGCAGAACTACCTTGGTGTTATTTTTGTGCAGAAATAAAAGTTCTCGGAATTGGAGGAAACTTTTTGTGGATTTTTTCTTGAATATATAATGAATTATGGAGCGAAGACCTGCCAAAGAGGGTGTGCCAGGGGGCCACCACACAACAGGGCGCCCCTATAGTGGCGTGCCATGTTGGCTTGTGGAGCCACCGTGGCTCCTCTGGCCCTAATTCCAGTCCTATAAATTCACATCCGTGGAGAAAAAATCATAGAGAAGATTTCATGACATTTCACGAGACGGAGCTGCCGCCACCTTTCGTTCTTCCTTTGGAGGGCCGGTCTGGAGCCTGTTTTGGGCTCCGGAGAGGGGAAACCGTCATCGTCGTCATCACCAACCCTTCTCCATCAACATCACCATGATGCTCACCACCGGGATTGAGTATTTTCTTTGTAGACTTGCTGGACGGTGGTGGGATTGGATGAGATTGATCATGTAATTGGGTTAAGTTTGATAGGGCTTGATCCCTAGTATCCACTTTGTTCTGAGATTGATGTTATTATGACTTTGCTATGCTTAATGCTTGTCACTTGGGCCCGAGTGCCATGATTTCAGATCTGAACCTATTATGTTTTCATGAATATAAGAGTGATTTGGATCCTATCTTGCAAGTTATATGTACCTATCATGTGCCATGATTCGCATACCCCAAGGTAACAATAATTGAGATTCTTTCCGGTGATTTCCGTAGTTTGAGGAGTTCATGTATTCACCATGTGTTAATGCTTTGTTCCGGTTCTCTATGAAAATGAGGCATTAATATCCCTTAGTCTCCAATAGGACCCTGCTGCCACGGGAGGGTAGGACAAAAGATGTCATGCAAGTTCTTATCGCAAGCACGTATGACTATATACGAAATACATGCCTACATTACATTGATGAATTGGAGCTAGTTATATGTATCCCTAGTGTGTAATTGTTATATGATTAATATCATCTAAATCATTATCCATCACCGATCCACGTGCCTATGATTTACATATACTGAATCTTGCTAAGTTACTATTGCTATTGCTACTGTCACACCTGTTACAAAACTGCTATTGTCACTACTACTGTTACTTTTGCTACTACTATTTGTTGTGTTACTAAATCTTTATTGTAGAGAGATATCTGAGGTGCGGTTGAATTGACAACTCAACTGTCAAGGCCAATAAATATTCTTTGGATCCCCTTGTGTCGAACAAATAAATTAGGGTGAAATACTACCCGTGAAGACTATCGTGATCCCCTACACTTGTGGGTTATCACGCACAAAAGGAAAATATAAGCTAGTGGCCCTAGCCTTCGACACGCCCCTAGTTTCTCCCATGGTCAAGGTGAGGAGGAATTCCTCGAACTCCTCAGTTCTAGGCTCATGAGTTCCCCCGTTAGAAGGAAACATGCATATTTCACAAAATTCATAGAGTGGTATTTCATGATGTTTAGCATATAAATCAAAACGAACCATGGGAACATCGGGTGCATTGTTGAAGTAAAAAAATTGCACCAAGGAATTTGCAAGGATATAGTATTGGTCACACTCATATGCGAGGAAGTTGATCAACCCGGCATTTACAATAAATTGCATGAACTCTGGATGAAAACCCGCCTCACTCATGAAGGGTGTATGTGGCCATTCACACGACCTAACCTCCGTGTTGTGAGGAATGTTGATACACTGGTCCGGGGTCCTCGCAACAACTCCTTTGGAGCTCCAGCTTGAACAACCTATCCTAAAGAATTTCATTTTCCTATGAACAAATTTCTAAAAATATTGGACCACGAAATTATGTCGATAAAACTTTGTAAGATTGATAGAAACTACTCGTATGGATGCCTAGAGGACGCATCAAACATTCCCACTACTTGGAACTCAAAGAATTAGACATGCAAGCTCATTTTCAGTAGCACCAAGTGTAGAAAAATATACGAAATATAAACCCCTAAAGGAAAATCTAATTGGAGGAATGGTAGAGTCACATACCAAGGAGCAATTCCTCAAAACAGTTTCAGAAACAGAGCTCCGAACAAAGAGATCGGAAATTTCAGTTTCAAGAGGAAGAACACGAGAGAGAGAGAGAGATAGGGAATTTTTGCTGGAACTAAGGGATGACATGGGATGAAGAGATAAGGTAGGGGGATGTGGGCCCCACCACACAACAAGGCGCGCCCTATGCCATGCCATGTTGCCTCATGGCCCACAGGTGCCCCTCCCTGATGTGTTTTCAGTACCAAAAGTTATTAAATATTCCAAAAAAATCATGTTAAAATGTTGTGGCATTGTGAGACTTTTTATTTTTGGGTCATTTTTTATTGCACGGAAAACTTAGAAAATAGGATAATCATGGTATTTTATTTTATCCAACTAGAAATAATGAGAGAGTAAACTAAAAAGAGAGAGAGAGTTGTGCCTACTAAGTTCATCGACCACATGTCTTTGAAAAAGGATCCATTTATAAGGTTGATCAAGTCTTATTAATAACTGTTTCCGATTGTCATGAAGCTCGAGAAATTTCGTATGACGCTTAGTTACCTTAATGGGGATGTGCACTTCCCAAACAATAAGATTATAGTACTTCTTCTTGGCAGTTGATAGAGGAATTTTGAATTCTTCAATGATGACCATGGCACTAGGCCCAATGATATTAATATTATTAACCAAGATTTGCCTCGTCGAAAAATGAATGGTATGTTGTTTGCCATGGACATGAAAAGTGATCTCGCTTTTGTTGCAATCAATAACAACCCCTGCAGTATTTAAAAAGCGTCTACCAAGGATGATCGACATGTTGTCTTCCTTGGGTGTTTGAAGAATAACAAAGTCTGTCAAGATAGTAACATTTGCAACCGGAGCAGGAACATCTTCACAAATTCCAATAGGTATACCGGTGGATTTGTCAGCTGTTTGCAAAGATACTTCAGTAGGTGTAAATGTATTCAATTCAAGTCTCTTATAAAGAGAGAAAGGCATAACACTAACACCAACAGTTCGAACATAGTTTTGTTTAATGGTGCAAGGTATTGTGGGTATACCCAGATCACCCAACTTCTTAGGCACTCCACCATCAAAATAATAATTAGCAAGCATAGTAGCAATTTCAGTTTCAGGTGTTTTTCTTATGTTGGTAATAATATCCTTCATGTACTTAGCATACGGAGGCATTTTCAAAATATCAGTCAAGCGAGCGCAAAAATACATGCCTAATCATTTCAGAAAAGCGGTCAAAATCTTCCTCGGCCTTAATCTTAGAAGGCTTACTAGGTAATGGCATGGATTTTTGAACCCACGGCTCTCTTTCTTTTCCATGCTTTCTAGCAACAAAATCTTTCTTCTCACAACGTTTATTTTTAGGAGGTGGGTTATCAAGATTCTTAGCAGGTTCTATTTCCACATCATTATCACGTTCTTTATTACTATCTAGTAAAGCATCTACATGAACATTATTACTCTCATCATCACTAGGTGAATGTTCATTACCAGATTGTGTCTCGGCATCGAAAATAGAAACATCATGATGATTTTGAGTATGTTTTTCTATAATAGGTTCACTAGAAGCATGCAAAGTCCTATCATTTTTCTTCTTTTTATTATTATTAGATGGACTAGGTACATCATCATTAATTCTCTCAGGATCCTGTTCTATTCTTTTAGAGGTTCTTGAGTCATTCCACCTCCTCTAGTAATTACTCTAACAACAGGGTAATTCATACTATCGTTTATCTTAGCAAGCAAATCATTTTGTGACTTACCAACTTGGTCTAGTTGGGTATAAACCATAGAATCATGTTTACATAGACCCCTAACATCATTAGCAATTCTAAACATCAAGTCACTCAAACGATCTATCACCATAGCATCACGTCTTAATTGATCTTTGACATAATTACTAAAATTTATCTTGCTTAACTATATAATTATCGAATCCATACATGCATTGACTAGGAGTCTTAGTCTAAGGTATATCAATTTCATTAAAGGTACAAAGATAATTTACCTCTACTAACCGTGTCGGGGTGTCAAGTCCATGTATTTATTCAATATGTGGTAATTTCTTGACATCTTCACCTTTAGTACTCTTTTCTTTAATACATATTTTGGCCTCTTGCATATCTTCAGGGCCGAGAAATGGAATACCTTGCTACTTTTGAATAGGTTCCGGCGATGGTTCGGGAAGTGTCCAATCATCGGCATTTTGCAATATGTTATTTAATAATTCTTCAGCTTGTCCAACAGTTCTTTCCCTAAAAACACAACGAACACAACTATCTAGGAAATCCCTAGAAGACTTGGTTAGTCTGTTATAAAAGATGTCAAGTATTTCATTTTAAGAGGATGATCACGCAAGGCTCTAAGTAACTAGAGAAGCCTCCCCCAAGCTTCAGGGAGATTCTCTTCTCCAATTTGCACAAAGTTAAATATCTCCTGTAAGGCAGCTTGTTTCTTATGAGCGGGAAAATATTTTTCAGAGAAGTAATAAAACATATCCTGGGGACTATGTACACAACTAGGAGCAAGAGAAAGGAACCATTTTGTAGCCTCGCCTTTTAGCGAGAAAGAAAAAAAGCTTAAGGATGTAATAGTAACATATCTTTTCCTCATTAGTAAACAACGCAACAATATCATTAAATTTAGTGAGATGTCCGATGACAGTTTTAGTTTCATAACCATGGAAAAGATCAGATTCTACTATAGGAATCAACTCGGGGTCTATAGAGAACTCATTATCCTTATCAGTAACAAATATAGGAGAAGTAGAAAATTTAGGATAACGTTTCATTTTCTCCATCATAGATTTTTCCTTCACTTTGGATAGTAGTTTCTTAAAGTCATCTCTATTTTTAGAAGCAAGAAAGTCCATAGATACTTCTCCATCCATAACATAACCTTCAGGTACATAAGGCAATTCATATTTATTGGGAGAGCGAGGTGTGGTAGGTGATTAAAAATCCTCATCAGTTTCAGCATTTTCAAGTTCTCCAGCTTTAGCAACACGAGCATCAAGTAATTCATTCAGTGGCACAACTTTAGTTTCATCAAGTGTAGCAGTAGTATCATCATTAATTTCAGAAGTAGCATTATCAAGTTCAAGCGATATATCAGAACAAGCAACAGGCGGTGGTGAAATAAGCCGATTCAAAACAGTAGGTGAAGCAAAAGTGGAGCTATATGGAAGTTCCTTACCTCCTCTCGTGCGAGAGGGGACGATCTTAGTTCGAGTATATTTCAGAATCTTCATCGTAGCAATTGGATATCCTCAAGTTCACACAATAAATATAGCTATGCTCCCCTACAACGGCGCTAGAAAAAGATCTTTATAACCCACAACTATAGGGAATCGTGGCGGTCTTCACGGGTAGTATTTCATCCTAATTTATGGAGTCGACACAAGGGGAGCCAAAGAATATTTATCGGCCTTGATAGTTGAGTTGTCAATTCAACTACACCTGGTATATCTTTGTGCAACAAAGGTTTAGTAGCATGGCAAATAATAGTAGTAGCAGTAACAATGATAGTGAAAGTAGCAATAGTAACTTATCATGATTCGGTATATGTAAAGTGTTGCCATGGTGCAGTGATGGAAAGATATGGATGACATCAAGCATGTAACAGTTACACACTAGAGCGACGCAAAACTAGCTTCAATTCATCAATATAATGTAGGCATGTATTCCATATTTAGTCATAATTGCTTGCGATAAGAACTTGCATGACATCTTTTGTCCTACCCTCCCATGGCAGTGGGGTCCTATTGGAAAGTAAGGGATATTAAGGCCTCCTGTTAATAGAGAACCAGAACAAAGCATTAACACATGGTGAATACATGAACTCCTCAAAGTACGACAATCACCGGAAAGAATCCCAATTATTGTCACCTTGGGGTATGCGGATCAAGACACGTAATAATGCATACAACGTGCAAGATAGGATCCAAATCACTCTTATGTTCATGAAAAAATAATAGGCTCACATCTGAAACCATGGCACTCGGGCCCTAGTCACAGGCATTAAGCATAGCAAAGTCATAGCAACATCAATCTCAGAACATAGTGGATAATAAGGATCAAGCCCTATCAAATTAACTCGATTACATGATCAATTCCATCCACACCCATCACCGACCAGCAAGCCTACACAGGAATTACTCACTCACGGTGGTGAGCATCATGGAATAGTTGATGGAGAAGGGTTGGTGATGACGACGACGAATCCCCCTCTTTGAAGCCCCAAACAGACTCTAGATCAGCCCTCCCAATGAAGAACGGGAGGTGGCGACGGCTCCGTCTCGTAGATCACGATGAAAAGTTTCATCTGATTTTTCTCTCCGAATACGTGAATTTATAGGACTAGAAATAGGGTCGGGGGGAGCCTCGTGGGCCCAACACACAATAGGGCGTGACCTGGGGGTGGTTGCGGCTTGTAGCCTCGTGGTCCACAAGGAACCCCCTCTGGTGGATCTTTGCATCATAATTCATTATAATTCCTAGAAAAAATCATAAAAAGTTTCATCCAATTCCGAGAACTTTGATTTCTGCATAAAAGTAACACCAAGGTAGTTTTGCTAAAAACAACGTCAGTCCGGGTTAGTTCTATTCAAATCATGCAAATTAGAGTCCAAAACAAGACCAAAAGTGCTTGGAAAAGTAGATACGTTGGGGATGTATCACATCTGTGCCCCTCTGATGGCCGAGAGCATGGTGGCCCGCCATAATGCTTCATTCCCTCTCGTAAGCTTCTTGGTTGTGATCTATGCAAAAGGAGATAAGGGGAAGGAATTTATAGAGGAGGCGCTCGCCATGGATGAACCGAAGGTAGGCTCTGAATACCATGAAAGAAAAAAGGTGAATCGTGTGCCTCTTGGCAAGGACTAGTGCGTGTTAAATAGATGAAGAAGATACAAGGTGTTGGGCAGGTTGTTGGCATGTTGACCCCTATTCCAAGACTATACAAGATAAGGATCTAGAGAGTCTATCTAACAACCTCAACCTGTCCAAGATTACATACCCGCACACACACACATACATCGTGACACAATTATCACATTACACACAATTTCTAGCCTATCATTTAATAGTTTCAACACGTTATGGACAACATGTCAGTATGTTGCGTATCCATTGAAACATTGCTGTAAGCTGGGTACACATTAGCACCATGTATCAATGATTCTGTACACATGCCAAGAAGAATTGAATTTTATGTTGTGAATACACTTCTTCCTTACTATATGTTGCTTGTGTTATGTTTTTATGTTGCAAGTTCTGCAACCTAATTGTAAAACTTTTTTTGCAATTGATGGAGACTTCTTGCATATGAGCGGGCACATTTTCGAATGTTGAGATGATATGGAAAGACGTCCTTTCTACGAGGATGAGTTGTTTCATGCAAAAACTTGGAATGCCAAAAGTTGGCAAAAGCCAAATATTGACTAGTGTTTGGTTGGTTACATGCTTTTCTTGCCCAACTCACAAAAAATACCCTTGTTAGCAACTTTTGATTTGCCAAATACTGACCATGCCAAATGTTGGTATCGAACCTATCAATCTTTATCAACTAACATCGCCAAGTGCCACTCTTTAAAAAGATATATTTGTAGAAAGGTAATAAAATCTCTAGCACATACCTAAAATATCTTAACTCCCAAAAAACTACGAGTCTCGGAAGCTAGAGAATTGAATACCTTGGTTCTCCTCACTACTCCTATAAGGATGTTGAGTACCCGTCTTGGGAGCCTCGCGGGCGAAGAGAACCTTCGAGCGAACCATCCCGCAATGGCTTGCCGCGAGGGGCTCTCGAGGCAGCTGTGGGCCGTCCAATCTCCCTGGACGTCTCGGACTCAGACGACGGGGTCGGGCAGTCCATGAGAGGTGGTTGGACCGGGCGCGCGCGCTCGGGGACACCATCTTTGGGCGGTGGCCATCGCACTCTCGAACGACCTTTCTCGTGTTGCCCAACGTGGAAAGAGCCTCTGAGGCGTCTGTCCTGTGATAGCGTGCCGCAGGGGCCTCTCAGGGCTCGTACGGCTCGGATCTGAGTGCCCCGACTGGGTTGTCCATGATGGGTGGACCACGGGGGAGCTCCCGGGGCCACTGTCTCGGGGTGCTCCATGTCACGCACTGCCTTGCTGGTGATGGTGTGGCCGAACCTACCCATTGAATCCTTCGGTGTCGGGCGGCCTCCTCCGGTTGCCCCCGGTTGCGCCATCTCTATAGGATTTTAAGTAGGTCTAGCAAGGATGATTAGATTACTTGACCAAATAAAAACTTAGCATTTATCCAATTTTAGTTCTTGCCAAATTTTAGCAATTTAAAGACGTCAAGCAACACCCTACACATGCAAGTCTAGATAGTAGGCAATGGAAAGTAAAGACTTTGCATATGAACGTAAAAGAGGGATCGTAGAAATCAAACACAATGAAAACATGATGATTTTTGGCGTGGTTCTGATAAGTGGTGCAATCGTACGTTCACGTTGCTGAAAATATTAATTAATTTTGAATTCTTTAATATCTTTAGAACAGTTTTTAGAATTTTTCATATTTTATCGTTTTTAGTTTATGAACATTAAATTTAAAAATTTATAGTTCGATGTACATCTTTATGTTTTATGAATATTTAAAAATTGATTTTTTTTATTTCATGAACATTATTGTCTATTTATGAATATTTTCTAATCTACAAACATTATTTTTAGCTAGGACATGAGTCGGCTCGCTCAAAAATCGTAGTGCACAAATAAAGGACTGACTCGAATGAGTTAATTATTTATGATATGAGTCGGGTCTGGGTCGAATGTATGGTTACTCCGGTCTAACAAAGAGTTCGCCATCGGCTTTGTGTTACTTGTTTTTTCTTTTCATACTTCCTGTATCCATGTGAATTTAATCGATTGGCGGCAAAAGGTTTTATAAGGCTGGTTTAGTTTCCATCTGGTTTCGAGTGAGTAAGTTGAGACTAGCAAACATGCCCAAGACAAACAAAAAAGAAACAAATAAATAAACAAAAGGGGCCCCAAACAGTGTTGATATCATACTTAGACGTGAGGTGTTATCTCACTAAATAAAATATAGTCAAACTCAATAAACTTTTGGGGAAGCGTCTAGCACATGAAACGTGGAGTCAGCTAAGAGCGCGTCAAGTGGCCAACTATTAGCCCATTAAAAGTGACCATTCATCCTCTAAGGGCTTAGTTGGGGCGCTCCTACTTGTCGGATAGATCGCCCGCAAACCACATTATACGTACCTCATGCGGCGGTAGATCGAGTATTTGGAGCGGCCCAATATAGTGTTGTATTTTCATTTATTTTCCTTTTGTGTTTGTTTTTAATTTTCCTTTTATATTTTCTTTACTTTTTTTGCGAACATCTTTCAAGTTTGAGCACATCTTCTGAATTCATGAACTTTTTTTCTAAGTTAGTGAATATCTTTTGTAACCGTGCCATATTTCAAATTCATGAACATTGTTTTGCAAACATTTCTTTGTTCATTGAATCCAAAAATTCTTTATCAATTTAATAAATTGTTCATAAATTTGAAAAATATTCATCTAATTTATATTTTGTTCGCCGGGATTTTAAAAATATTCATCAAATTCAAAATTTATTCATCGACTTTTTCCAGAGAATTTGAAATTTATTTAACGTTTTCAAAAAAATGGTCATCAAATTCGAAATTATTTTATCAATCTCTAAAAATATTCATCAAGTTCAAATTTTCTTCATCTGATAACCGATGTTCATGAATATTCAAGAAACGTTCATCAAAAATTCAAATCCTACTAATGAAGTAAGAAAAAACATCAAAACCAAAAAAATGTGAATGCTTTTCAAATTCACAAACAATTTTTGACATCACGTAATGCTTTTTGGAACGCCTGAACATTTTTTTGAAACGAAGAACTTTTCTTAAATTTTTTGGAACAAACTTTTTGTATCAGGAAATTTTTAGGTTTTGGCAATCATTTTTTGAGTTTGAATAGTTTTTTAATCAGCGAACATTTGTTTTTATTTTTGTTACCATTGTTTTGGAATCACAAACATTTTTCCAAATTCATGAACAAATCAAGGATATTTTTGGGTCCATGAACTTTTCCAGAATTCACAGTTTATTTAAATTTGTTGTAAAAAAATAAACTTGAAAAATAAAATAAAATAAGAAAGAAAAGAAAATGTTCGTATTTTTTACACTCGAACATTTTAGGAATTTGTGAAGAATTTTCTAAAACCTGGAAATATTTTCAATTTCTGAACAAATTTGTAAGCCTAGAACATTATTTCAAACCCCAAACATTTTTTAAATTGGTGAACAAAAATAAAGTGCGAACATTTTTTTTTGAATGTCAAAACGTATTTTCAGAGCATGACCAATTTTTAAATTCGTAAACAAAATTACAAAATTATGAACATTTTCTGAAGTTTCCAAACATTTTAAAAATATGCAACAACATTTTCAAAACAAGAACAGTTTTAAAATTTGTGAACAAACATTCGAAAATGGGAACATTTTTAAATTCCTAAAATTGTCAGAATTTGTGAACGAAAAATTATGACGTAAACATTTTTAACATTTTTGGAAATTTGTTGAGCAGAAATAAAAGGAGAAATAGAAAACCTAATCGTTGGACGACGCACGCGTGCGATTGAGCCAGCTTGAGCGGCCGCTCGCAGGCCGTCCATCTCCACGTGAGATTGCGCCACGTGCCGACCACACCCGAGACAGAAGCGGTGGTGTTTGTCGTTTCCAAATATTGGGGAAACGCGCCACTTAGTCCCGGCCTCTCCCTTCCCCTTCTCACCTCCTCATCCTCCCACGCGAGCGGAGGGAAATCCCCTAGGTCGCCGGTGACTGTGGCCGGCCAGAATCGACGAGCGCGGCGAATCAGGGCGACGGAAGCGTATCAGGCGACGAGATCGACAACACCGACCGCCCCCACCCATCGCGGAGGGTCGAGGCGCTCGTACGGACGGAGAAGAGGGAGGAGGTGGAGGGGGCACGGACCGTCGGAGACTCGAAGGACAACGGGGTAAGGGAGGCGAAGAGCACGTCTCCTGAGAAGGAAGAGAACGTAAGCCATAGTCGCGCATTCTTTTTTCCTCACACTCGCGACGGGCATGGGGCAAGTTTCGTCGGCGGCGGCGTGATCTATGTCGGCGTGTAGGTTAGGGAAGGTGTAGACGGCGCGAGTATGTGTGCTTGTAGGAGACGAGAGATGCATGCGCGTCCCAAATCAAACCCCTATCTATGCAGCAGCAAACAGAGAGCAGAGAGATCCCCTCTATGTTCTCCTAAAACCTTTCATATGCAGCAGCAAACACAGAGCAGAGTGATCCCCTTTCTGTTCTCTCAAAACCTTACATATGCAACAGCAAACAGAGAGGAGAGAGATCCCCTCTCTGTGTCTCTCAAAACCTTACATATGCAGGTGTTCATTTCTATAGAGGAGAGGTAGTTTTTTCAGGCGCAATTTCTGCATCAGATAGGCAAGTACACAGTAGTGGGGGTCCATGTTTGGTTGTGTAGGCTACCAAACCAGAAAACCAACACACATGTAGGCAAAAATTGCCTTGGGGTAGGCATTTTCAGACAACAGAACATCGCCGTGTGTTTTATATCGTGCCCGCGGGCAATACCGTTTGTTTTTTTTAGGCAAATTGGACATATTTGATATCGTGTCCGCGGGAAATACCGTTTGTTTTTGTAGGCAAATCATACATGTTTGATATTGTTTTTGTAGGCAAATCATACATGTTTGATATCGTGTCCGCAGGGGCGATACCGTTTTGTTTTTGTAGGCAAATCATACATGTTTGATATCATGTCCGCAGGGCAATACCATTTCGTTTTTGTAGGCAAATCATACATGTTTGATATCGTGTCCGTGGGGCAATACCGTTTGTTTTTGTAGGCAAATCGGAGACGGATATAGCAGGCAAATTAGTGCACAAAACAGATTTTGCAGAGCAGGCAAAATAGTGCACAAGTGTTGAATTAGGCAATCCAGTGTGTTTTCATAGGCAATCAGAGAGAGTTACATAAGGCATAACAATGCATGTTTAATGCACAAACATGCGTAGTGACAAAAACAATGCATAAGATGTGTTCATAGGCAAACAACTTGTGTTCATCATCTGACAACACATTTTCAGTACAAAAATACAAGCATGTGTGCAGTAGAAAAATACAAATCACCATGGTTTTTTGTGCTTTTTAGGCAGTACTGCAAGCTATGTGATAAACTACATATAGTTTGGGGATGGCATGGCGTTTTTGGAAGGACTGGTTTGTGGTTCTATATAGAGCACAGGGAAATAGCATTCAGGTCATGTTTGTGTAAAAATAGCACAGAATAAACCACTTCTTAAAATGTACTTGAGTTTTACAGTAACTATTATTTTTTTCTAAATGCATCTCTTTCTGCAAATGCAGGAAAATCAACTAAAGGGGTAGTGCATCTTTCTTCCACTATCCCTGGGACTCGCAGGTTTAAGATGGAGGACTACCCAGATCAACAAAATGTCGAGGTACAGTCCACACGCCGCTCTCCCCTTTTATTATGGCATCCCACAACATCTTCAATGGCTCATGCAGAGAATCAGAGGAAATAATATTATTAATTTTGCTATTTTTCCTGTTCTTTTTTTGTTTATCAGGATGAGGGTTTACAAGTGCAAAGGGGACCAAGGAAGAAAAAGGTCTAGGAAGGAAGGAATAGAGCATCGCCGGCAAGGCTTGTGAAGTTGAATAGCAGTTTGGTGAAAGACCAAAGGGATCTCATTGAATCGTACTTCCTGGGAGGGATACTGAAGACTGAGGCAACATCAATGCCCGCGGACCTGAGTAGGTGGGTGATGTAGAGCTACAACCCGGACAGCGAGTGTATTGTTGTACAAGGCAGGGGTGCAATCCCCGCAACAGCCGAAAGCGTGCACCGGACATTGGGTCTGTTCAACTCGTGGGAAGACGTGTTCTATGTATGGAATGGAGATTTTATTCAGTTCATAAACAACAGATATGGGTTCGAAAATGGAAGCGCCCCCGAGATAACAACAGTCTGTAAGATGATTGAAGAGATGGGGGGAGAGCAGCCGATGATTTCATGCGGGCCTGGCTGATCGTTGTAGTTAGCCCTTTCATGTGCCCCACAATGAGCCTTCACGTCAACCCTTGACGCTATCCAATTGTTGCTAACCTTGAGAGAGTAAAGAGGCTGAACTTTTGCGCATTCATAGCAAATCAGATTAAAGCTTCATTAAGGGTCATGGGAAGCAAAAGGAAGGTCGTGAATTGTTGCGTACACCACATGGTGGTAAGTACCCCCCCCCCTCTTCTTCTATTTGGTGGTTCATTTTGTAGTTTTTAACGGTACAACAAAAAAATATTTTAAACCTTTTTTTGCTTACATGTATCAGGTCTTGTACGTAGACTATCTGGTTGTCGACTTCCCGGTACCAGATTGCCCAATCCGGATAGAGGCTTGCGACAAAAAACTCATAGGGAAAGTCGCAAAAGCGGATAAGAAACCAGACGGTGGATACGGCAAGCTACGTGTGAGTTTGTTTCTCCCTGTTCATTTCAAATGTTCTTCAACATGCAGACCACATCTTATCATACCAACATAAATTTTGTCTTATTTTCTTCTGCGTGCTTTTTTTGTTTGTTTGTTTTTTTGTATGGGTTTTTCAATCCACCAACAACATACCAGATGAAGCCGATATATACGAGGAACGGGGAAATGGCCTTTTTGTTGGTTATGAGGAGGCTGAAAAGTTCGTCGCCTCAAAGTTGCCACCCACATACAACAAAAGTGTACGTTCTAACACTCGCCACGCTTTTCCGTTTTTCCGTTACTACATCCTTTTTTGTTTTTCCCCGCAGCTGTTCTTGATTCATATCTCTCTAATGTAATGCAGAAGAAGAGGAAAATCTCAGACAAAGTGGGCAGTTTTATAGAAGGTATTGGCAATCTGGGCAGGAAGGATACTAGGGATAGAATGAGTAATTCGCAAAGGAAGAAATGCCGTAGAGATCTAGGCGGCCAAGGCGCAAACCACGAAGAGTTTGAGCATGACGGGGACGTGCCAGAGGATGACTTGCAGTACTTGCCAAGTTCAGATTCATGGGAAGATTCATCAAGCAGCAAAGAAAGCTCAGATGCACTCGTTGCCCCGAGGCCCACAATTCAAAAGCAAAGCAATTTCAAAGGAAGTTAAGTCGTTTCGAGGAACAACAGGAGTGCAACAATTTATCAGGGCAAAACAAGAGAGGCAGCACCGGCAAGAGGCTGCACGAAGATAGGGAAGCAATCAGAGGGTGTGCACACAAATACCGCAGGCAAGGAAAATCATGGAGGGCACATACCAACAACTGAAAGTGGAATGCAAGGGCTTTCAACGGTGAACACGGACTCGACAGAACAAGTTGGGAACAAGACACCTATACTCGGGCACATCACACCTTTAGACGAGAACATTGTCACATTACTTGATGTCACCCCAATCTCATCAGTCCCACCTCTCAACCACTTTGCGCCATAGAAAGCAAATGTGGACACACGAGGGCTAGGCAGTTCTGTCCCATGCATGGGGACCTCCCAGACCAACGCCACCACATTGTATTGCCCACGACCTAGCATCCAGAAGAAAAGGGGAACAACAACACCAATGTAGTCTAGGAAAGGACAAGCAATAAAGTCAGGAATTCATGCGCTACGGCAAAAGTTGTGTTTGAGGCCACTTGCACAACAGCAAGCACTACAGAGTGTGCAAGGAGGATCATCGAAATCAGGGCCCACACCAATGTACTACAACAACCAACAAGTGGCAGCAGACTGTCCATCTTTTGACCTGAACATGAACTTCCATGAAGACAAGGGGACTAATAGAGGGAACTCAACAGATCTGAAGCCGTGCAATTTAGAGACTTCCATGTCAGAGAGTGGAGTTGATTGGGGTTTGGACCCAGAAGAGCTGCAGAATGTGTGTTACGCAGCAGAAAAGGCATTTGAACTGAAGAAAGAGAAAGAAAGGTTAGAGATGGAGAAGCTCAAAGACCAAGCAAAACCCATTGATCTTGATACAACAACACCAATGGGGGCAGCAATAACAGTATTAGAGGCTGATAGCTTATCAAAGACCCCAGGTGCTCACGCACATGAGCGAAGAGTTGTGAGGGCACTAGCACAACTCAGGTCGCCATTCATCGACCCCGAGAACACCGATCCTTTCCATTGTTCAAAGGAAGTCGTTGACATCTATGAGGTTGTTTGTCAGTACAGTGCATCAACAACTAGGACGAGGACTACTCATCAGGACCTAAGGCAAGGAAATCCTTTCTAATTCAGAGCCTTATTCACCATTTGTTTGTTTTCAATGAAGAGCTAACTTCCCCACCTCTTCTACTTTGTATGACATCTTTTTCGAACACAACAAACCAATTATAAACTACAATGAGTTCTTCATCAGCTACAAAGAACTTGCAAACTCCATGGCCCCGGGACAGAAGATGGACAGTGTAGTTGCTGAAATTGCCATTATCGCACTGAGGGAACAAGGATTGAGGCCAAAGAAGAGAATAATGTTGCTGCGAACTGTAAGTTTCCTTTTCAAAAATTTCATTATGTTCATTCTTTTTCACTTTTTCCTTTTTATATTTTTACACTAGTTCAAACTATGTTGCTTTCTTATTACACCAACCACAGGAAACTAACTTTTTGCCACTTCTTTTTTCTACATGTGGGACAAGACATACTTCTAGAACAAAAGTTTCATAAGGAGTGACGTAGACAAACATTTCGAAAACAAGACTATGAGGCTAAGCCATTGTGAATCAGTAAGTTCAAAAGCTCCATAGAATACACTTTTTGTGTTTTTTCAAGCTTTCTATACCTTTTTCTTTGTGGTTTCTTTGCGTCACAAAACTTGTGTCTGTACCCCCCCCCCCACTAGCTCCCTCTGCACAACTAGATTGCCTTCCCCACACTCGAGATACTGGACAAGGCGCATCCAAAGGAGACAGGCCACTATTGGGCAATGGTACTCAACATCGGGGACAAGCGATTCGAGGTTCTAGATTCGCATAGGACACTAAAGAATAAGGCATTTCTAGCAACAGCTAACAAAATTATGGAGGGCATCAATACAAATTAGGATAAATACTATAGCAACTCAAGCATGCAGATCAGAGACAGGGAACTACATGAAATCCAGTGCCCACAACAGGATAACAGGCAAGCCCCGAACATCACATTTTTTCATTTTTCAAATGCCCAGAGTAGGGATGTAGCTTTTGTGTTTCATTCGGACTGCGAAGTCTGTGAAACCTGTCGTCGTCCGACAGACTAGGTCGCCCCATCAGGGCACGTCAACCAATCAAAACACACAACAAGTTGCCTCCCCATGCCCCCTCTCTCCCTTGCCCCACACACACCCGTCAGAATACGGGTCGGGGTCGCCCAAGCCGGCACAAACTCGCCTTATGCGGTGCCCTAGGTCACCGCCATACACATGACAATTCTGTTGGAAATATGCCCTAGAGGCAATAATAAAAGGGTTATTATTGTATTTCCTAGTTCATGATAATTGTCTATTGTTCATGCTATAATCGTGTTAACCGGAAACCATAATACATGTGTGAATACATAGACCACAACATGTCCCTAGTGAGCCTCTAGTTGACTAGCTCGTTGATCAATAGATGGTCACGGTTTCATGACCATGGACATTGGATGTCGTTGATAACGGGATCACATCATTAGGAGAATGATGTGATGGACAAGATCCAATCCTAAGCATAGCACAAGATCGTGTAGTTCGTTTGCTAAAGCTTTTCAATGTCAAGTATCGTTTCCTTAGACCATGAGATTGTGCAACTCCCGAATACCGTAGGAATGCTTTGGGTGTGCCAAATGTCACAACGTCACTGGGTGGCTATAAAGGTGCACTACGGGTATCTCTGAAAGTGTCTGTTGGGTTGGCACGAATCGAGACTGGGATTTGTCACTCCGTGTGACGGAGAGGTATCTCTGGGCCCACTTGGTAAGACATCATCATAATGAGATCAATGTAACTAAGGAGTTAGTCATGGGATGATGTATTACAGAACGAGTAAAGAGACTTGCCGGTAACGAGATTGAACAAGGTATAGAGATACCGACGATCGAATCTCGGGCAAGTATCATACCGATAGACAAAGGGAATTGTATACGGGATTGATTGAATCCCCATCGTGGTTCATCCGATGAAATCATTGTGGAGCATGTGGGAGCCAACATGGGTATCCAGATCCCGCTGTTGGTTATTGACCGGAGAGGTGTCTCGGTCATGTCTACATGTCTCCCAAACCCGTAGGGTCTACACACTTAAGGTTCGATGACGCTAGGGTTATAGGGAAATGGTATACGTGATTACCGAAGGTTGTTCGGAGTCCCAGATGAGATCCCAGACGTCACGAGGAGCTCCGGAATGGTCCAGAGGTAAAGATTGATATATAGGAAGTCCAGTTTTGGTCACCGGAAAGTTTTCGGGCTCATCGGTAGTGTACCAGGAGTGCCGGGAGGGTGCCGGAGGACCCTCGGGAGGGGTGTGACAACCATAGGACTTTGTGGGCCCTTATAGGAGGTGTGCCAGCCCTTATTGGGCTGGTCAAGACCTTCTAGAAAGGCCCATGCGTCTGGGATCAAGAGATAAAGGGCAAAAGGGTTTTAAAAGAGGAGATCCACCTCCCTTGTGGGAGGTGGACTCTCCCCCTAGTTCGGCCGAAGCTCTCCTCCTTGGAGGAGGGGCCAAGGCAGCCCTCCCTCTCCCTCCTCGTATATATATGCAAGGGTTTGGGCTGATTTGAGATACGACTTCTCTCTCTCTCTCTCGGCGCAGCCCTACCCTTCATCTTCCTCGTTCTCTGTAGCGCTTGGCGAAGCCCTGTCGGAGTTCACGTAGCTCCACCGTCACCACGCCGTCGTGCTTCCGGAGATCTCCCTCAACCTCTCCTTCCCCCTTGCTGGATCAAGGCGTAGGAGACGTCATCGGGCTGCACGTGTGTTGAATGTGGAGGCGCCGTTGTTCGGCGCTGAGATCGGAATCCACCGCGAGCTGAATCGCTGCGAGTACGACTCCACCAACCGCGTTCTTGTAACGCTTCCGCTTAGCGATCTTCAAAGGTATGAAGATGCAATCTCTCCCCTCTCATTTCTGGTTTCTCCATGGATAGATCTTGATGATCGTAGGAAAAAAATTGATTTACTACTACGTCTCCCAACAGTGGCATCATGAGCTAGGTCTATGCGTAGAATCTATGCACGAGTAACACAAGTTGTTGTGGGCATCAATTTTGTTAATATTCTTACCACTACTAGTCTTATCTTGATTCGCGGTATTGTGGGATGAAGCGGCCCAGACCGACTTTACACGCATGCTTACGTGAGACTGGTTCCACCGCCTAACATGCACTTGTTGCATAAGGTGGCTAGCGGGTGTCTGTCTCTCCCACCTTAGTCGGATTGGATTCGATGAAAAGGGTCCTTATGAAGGGTAAATAGCAATTGGCATATCACGTTGTGGTTTTGGCGTAGGTAAGAAACGTTCTTGCTAGAAACCTATAGCAGCCACGTAAAAACTTGCAAGTACAAATTAGAGGACGTCTAACTTGTTTTTGCAGCATATGCCTTGTGATGTGATATGGCCAAAGAATGTGATGTGATTCATTGTGATGTATGAGATTGATCATGTTCTTGTAATAGGATTCACGACTTGCATGTCGATGAGTATGACAACCGGCAGGAGCCATAGGAGTTGTCTTATTTTATTGTATGACCTGCGTGTCAATCATAAACGACATGTAATTACTTTACTTTATTGCTAAACGTTAGCCATAGTAGTAGAAGTAATAGTTGGCGAGACAACTTCATGAAGACACGATGATGGAGATCATGATGATGGAGATCATGGTGTTGTGCCGGTGACAGTGATGATCATGGTGCCCCGAAGATGGAGATCAAAGGAGCAAGATGATATTGGCCATATCATGTCACTATATTGATTGCATGTGATGTTTATCATGTTTACATATTATTTGCTTAGGACGACGGTAGTAAATAAGATGATCTCTCAATAAAATTTCAAGAGAAGTGTTCACCCTAACTGTGCACCGTTGCTAAGGATCGTCGTTCCGAAGCACCACGTGATGATCGGGTGTGATAGGTTCTAACGTTCGCATACAACGGGTGTAAGCCAGATTTACACACGCGAAACACTTAGGTTGACTTGACGAGCCTAGCATGTATAGACATGGCCTCGGAACACGGAAGACCGAAAGGTCGAACATGAGTCGTATAGAAGATACGATCAACATGGAGATGTTCACCATGGATGACTAGTCTGTCTCACGTGATGATCGGACACGGGATAGTTGACATGGATCATGTGTCACTTGGATGACTAGAGAGATGTCTATCTAAGTGGGAGTTCATTAAATAATTTGATTATGTGAACTTAATTATCATGAACTTAGTCTAAAATTGTCTTTACAATCTATATTGTAGATCCAATGGCCAACGCGAATGTCACCCTAAACTTCAAGGCGTTCCTAGAGAAAACCAAGTTGAAAGATGATGGAAGCAACTATGCGGACCGAGTCCGTAGCTTGAGGATCATCCTCATAGCTTCCAAGAAATTGTATGTCCTTGATGCACCACTAGGTGACCCACCCCTTCTCCCAGCAGAGCAAGACGTTGCGAACGCTTGGCATTCTCGCTGCGATGATTACTCCCTTGTTCAGTGCGGCATGCTTTACAGTTTAGAACCGGGGCTCCAAAAGCGTTTTGAGCAACACGGAGCATATGAGATGTTCCAAGAGCTGAAACTAGTTTTCCAAGCTCATGCCTGGGTCGAGAGATATGACGTCTCCGACAAGTTCTTTAGCTGTAAGATGGAGGAGAATAGTTCTGTCAGTGAGCACATCCTCAAGATGTCTGGGCTACACAACCGCTTGACTCAGCTGGGAGTTAATCTCCCGGATGACTCGGTCATTGACAGAATCCTCCAGTCGCTTCCACCTAGCTACAAGAGCTTTATGATGAACTACAACATGCAAGGGATGGAGAAGTCCATTCCTGAGTTGTACTCAATGCTGAAATCAGCAGAGGTCGAGATCAAAAAGGAGCATCAAGTGTTGATGGTGAATAAGACCACTAGTTTCAAGAAAGGCAAGGGTAAGAAGAACTTCAAGAAGGACGGCAAAGTTGTTGCCGCGCCCGGTAAGCAAGTTGTCGGGAAGAAGAAGAACAAGCATGGACCCAAGCCTGAGACTGAGTGTTTTTATTGCAAGGGTACCGGTCACTGGAAGCGGAACTGCCCCAAGTACTTAGCGGATAAGAAGGACGGCAACATTAAAGGTATATGTGATATACTTGTTATTTATGTGTACCTAACCAGCGCTCGTAGTAGCTCCTGGGTATTTGATACCGGTGCAGTTGCTCACATTTGTAACTCCAAGCAGGAGCTACGGAATAAGCAGAGGCTGGCAAAGGACGAGGTGACGATGCGAGTCGGGAATGGTTCCAAGGTCGATGTAATCTCCATCGGCACGCTACCTCTACATCTACCTTTGGGATTAATGTTAAACCTTAATAATTTTTATTTAGTACCAGCTTTGAGCATGAACATTGTATCTGGATCTCGCTTGATGCGAGATGGCTACTCATTTAAATCTGAGAATAATGGTTGTTCTATTTATATGAGAGAAATGTTTTATGGTCATGCCCCGCTGGTCATTGGTTTATTTTTGATGAATCTCGAACGTGATGTTACACATGTCCATAGTGTGAGTACCAAAAAGTGTAAGGTTGATAACGATAGTCCCACTTACATGTGGCACTGCCGCCTTGGTCATATTGGTGTCAAATGCATGAAGAAGCTCCATACTAATGGACTTTTGGAGTCTCTTGATTTTGAATCATTTGACACGTGCGAACCATGCCTCATGGGCAAGATGACCAAGACTCCATTCTCCGGAACAATGGAGCGAGCAACTGACTTGTTGGAAATAATACATACCGATGTATGCGGTCCAATGAGTGTTGAGGCTCATGGTGGCTATCGTTATGTTCTCACCCTCACTGATGACTTGAGTAGATATGGGTATGCCTACTTAATGAAACATAAGTCTGAAAATTTTGAAAGGTTCAAGGAATTTCAGAGTGAGGTAGAGAATCAACGTGACAGGAAAATAAAGTGCCTACGATCTGATCGTGGCGGAGAATATTTAAGTCACGAGTTTGGCACGCATCTAAGGAAATGTGGAATTGTTTCACAACTCACGCCGCCTGGCACACCTTAGCGAAATGGTGTGTCTGAATGTCGTAATCGCACTCTATTAGATATGGTACGATCTATGATGTCTCTTACCAACTTACCGCTATCATTTTGGAGATATGCATTAGAGACTGCCGCATTCACTTTAAATAGGGCGTCATCAAAATCCGTTGAGACAACACCATATGAATTATGGTTTGGAAAGAAACCTAAGCTGTCGTTTCTAAAAGTTTGGGGATGCAATGCTTATGTGAAGAAACTTCAACCTGAGAAGCTCGAACCCAAAGCGGAAAACTGCGTCTTCATAGGATATCCCAAAGAGACTATTGGGTATACCTTCTACCTACGATCCGAGGGCAAAGTCTTTGTTGCCAAGAATGGATCCTTTCTCGAGAAAGAGTTTCTCTCGAAAGAATTAAGTGGGAGGAAAATAGAACTTGATGAGGTAATTGTACCTCCACTCGAACCGAAGAGTAGCGCAGCACAGGAAGTTGTTTCTGTGGAGCCTGCACCGGCTGGAGAGGAAGTTAATGATGATGATCATGAAACTTCAGATCAAGTTACTGTTGAATGTCGAAGGTCCACTAGGACACGTTTCGCACCAGAGTGGTACGACAACCCTGTCCTGGAGATCATGTTGTTAGACAACGGTGAACCTTCAAACTATGAAGAAGCGATAGCAGGCCCGGATTCCAACAAATGGCTTGAGGCCATGAAATCCGAGATAGGATCCATGTATGAGAACAAAGTATGGACTTTGGTGGACTTTCCTGATGATAAGCGAGCCATTGAAAATAAATGGATCTTTAAGAAGAAGACTGACGCGGATGGTAATGTGACCGTCTATAAGGCTCGGCTTGTCGCTAAGGGTTATCGACAAGTTCAAGGAGTTGACTATGATGAGACTTTCTCACCCATAGCAATGCTGAAGTCTGTCTGAATCATGTTAGAAATTGCCGCATTTTATGATTATGAGATCTGGCAAATGGACGTCAAAATGGCATTCCTTAATGGCTTCCTCAAGGAAGAACTGTATATGATGCAGCCAGAAGGTTTTGTCAATCCTAAAGATGCTAACAAGGTATGCAAGCTCCAATGCTCCATCTATGGGTTGGTGCAAGCATCTCAGAGTTGGAACATTCGCTTTAATGAAGTGATTAAAGCGTTTGGGTTTGTACAGGTTTATGGAGAATCTTGTATTTACAAGAAAGTGAGTAGGAGCTCTGTAGCATTTCTCATATTATATGTGGATGACATACTGATAATGGGAAATGATATAGAACTCTTGGAAAGTGTAAAGGCCTACTTGAATAAGTTTTTTTCAATGAAGGACCTTGGAGAAGTTGCTTACATATTAGGCATCAAGATCTATAGAGATAGATCGAGACGCCTCATAGGTATTTCACAAAGCACATACCTTGACAAGATATTGAAGAAGTTCAATATGGATCAGTCCAAGAAGGGGTTCTTGCCTGTGTTACAAGGTGTGAGATTGAGTACGACTCAATGCCCGACCACGGCAAAGGATAGAGAAGATATGAGTGTCATCCCCTATGCTTCAGCCATAGACTCTATTATGTATGCCATGCTGTGTACCAGACCTGATGTGAACCTTGCCATAAGTTTGGTGGGGAGGTACCAAAGTGATCCCGGAGCGGAACACTAGACAGCGGTCAAGAATATCCTGAAGTACCTGAAAAGGACAAAGGACATGTTTCTCATATATGGAGGTGTCGAAGAGCTCGTCGTAAAGGGTTACGTTGATGCTAGCTTCGACACAGATCCGGACGACTCCAAGTCGCAAACCGGATACGTGTATGTTTTGAACGGAGGGGCAGTCAGCTGGTGCAGTAGCAAGCAAAGCATCGTGGCAGCATCTACATGTGAAGCGGAGTACATAGTTGCTTCGGAAGCAGCAAAGGAAGGAGTCTGGATGAAGGAGTTCATCACCAACCTAGGAGTAATTCCAAGTGCGTCGGGCCCAATGACTCTATTTTGTGACAACACTGGAGCTATTGCCCTTGCGAAGGAGCCCAGGTTTCACAAGAAGACAAGACACATCAAGCGCCGCTTCAACTCCATCCGTGAGTACATTCAGGAGGGAGATATAGATATTTGTAAAGTGCATACGGATCTGAATGTCGCAGATCCGTTGACTAAACCTCTCTCACGAGCAAAACATGATCAACACCAGAATGCTATGGGTGTTCGATTCATCACATTGTAACTAGATTATTGACTCTAGTGCAAGTGGGAGACTATTGGAAATATGCCCTAGCGGCAATAATAAAATGGTTATTATTGTATTTCCTAGTTCATGATAATTGTCTATTGTTCATGCTATAATTGTGTTAACCGGAAACCGTAATACATGTGTGAATACATAGAACACAACATGTCCCTAGTGAGCCTCTAGTTGTCTAGCTCGTTGATCAATAGATGGTCACGGTTTCATGACCATGGACATTGGATGTCATTGATAACGGGATCACATCATTAGGAGAATGATGTCATGGACAAGACCCAATCCTAAGCATAGCATAAGATCGTGTAGTTCGTTTTCTAAAGCTTTTCAATGTCAAGTATCGTTTCCTTATACCATGAGATTGTGCAACTCTCGGATACCGTAGGAATGCTTTGGGTGTGCCAAACATAACAACGTAACTGGGTGGCTATAAAGGTGCACTACGGATATCTTCGAAAGTGTCTGTTGGGTTGGCACAAATCGAGACTGGGATTTGTCACTCCGTGTGACGAAGAGGTATCTCTGGGCCCACTCGGTAAGATATCATCATAATGAGCTCAATGTGACTAGGAGTTAGTCACGGGATGATGTATTACGGAACGAGTAAAGAGACTTGCCGGTAATGAGATTGAAAAAGGTATAGAGATACCGACGATCGAATATCGGGCAAGTATCATACCGATAGACAAAGGGAATTGTATACGGGATTGATTGAATCCCCGACATCGTGGTTCATCCGATGAAATCATCGTGGAGCATGTGGGAGCCAACATGGGTATCTAGATCCCGCTGTTGGTTATTAACTGGAGAGGTGTCTCGGTCATGTCTACATGTCTCCCAAACCCATAGGGTCTACACACTTAAGGTTCGATGACGCTAGGGTTATAGGGAAATGGTATACGTGATTACCGAAGGTTGTTCGGAGTCCCGGATGAGATCCCGGATGTCACGAGGAGCTCCGGAATGGTCCGGAGGTAAAGATTGATATATAGGAAGTCCAGTTTTGGTCATCGGAAAGTTTTTGGGCTCATCGGTAGTGTACCGGGAGTGCGAGGAGGGTGCCGGAGGACCCCCCGGGAGGGGTGTGACGACCATAGGACTTTGTGAGCCCTTAGAGGAGGTGTGCCAGCCCTTATTGGACTGGCCAAGACCTTCTAGAAAGGCCCATGCAGCTGGGATCAAGAGATAAAGGGCAAAAGGGTTTTAAAAGAGGAGATCCACCTCCCTTGTGGGAGGTGGACTCTCCCCCTAGTTCAGCCGAAGCTCTCCTCCTTGGAGGAGGGGACAAGGCAGCCCTCCCTCTCCCTCCTCCTATATATATGCAAGGGTTTGGGCTGATTTGATATACGACTTCTCTCTCTCTCGACGCAGCCCTACCCTTCCTCTTCCTCGTTCTCCGTAGCGCTTGGCGAAGCCCTGCCAGAGTTCACGTAGCTCCACCGTCACCACGCCGTCATGCTACAGGAGCTCTCCCTCAAACTCTCCTTCCTCCTTGCTGGATCAAGGCATAGGAGACGTCATCGGGCTGCACATGTGTTGAACGCGGAGGCGCCGTTGTTTGGCGCTGAGATCGGAATCCACCACGATCTGAATCGCTGCGAGTACGACTCCACCAACCGCGTTCTTGTAACGCTTTCGCTTAGCGATCTTCAAAGGTATGAAGATGCAGTCTCTCCCCTCGCATTGCTGGTTTCTCCATGGATAGATCTTGGTGATCGTAGGAAAAAAATTGATTTACTACTGCGTCTCCCAACAAAGTCTCCCACACACGGGGCCCCGCCTCCCCAAGCCACCTCTCCAATAGGGGACGGGTTTTGCCCAGGACGGCACAAACTCGCCTCACACGGTGCCCTAGGTCGCCACCATACACACAACAAGTCACCCACACATGGGGCCCCGCCTCCCGACGCCACCTCTCCAATGGGGGACGGGTTTTGCCCAGGACGGCACAAACTCGCCTCACGAGGTGCCCTAGGTCACCGCCATACACATGACAAGTGGCCCACACAAGGGGCCCCGCCTCCCACGCCACCTCTGCAATGGGGGACAAGTTTTGCCCAGGACGGCACAAACTTGCCTCACGAGGTGCCCTAGGTCGCCGCCATACACAATACAAGTCGCCCACACACGGGTCCCCACCTCCCCATGCCACCTCTCCAATGGGGGATGGGTTTTGCCTAGGACGGCACAAACTCGCCTCACAAGGTGCCCTAGGTCGCCGCCATACACACGACAAGTCGCCCACACACGGGGCCCTGCCTCCCCCGCCACCTCTCCAATGAGGGACAGTTTTGCCCGGGATGGCACAAACTCGCCTCACGATGTGCCCTAGGTCGCCGCCATACACACGACAAGTCGCCCACACATGGGGCCCCTCCTCCCCACGCCACCTCTCCAATGGGGGACGGGTTTTGCCCAGGACGACACAAACTCGCCTCACGAGGTGTCCTAGGTCGCCGCCATACACACGACAAGTCGCCCACACATGGGGCCCCGCCTCCCCACGCCACCTCTCCAATGGGGGATGGGTTTTGCCTAGGACGGCGCAAACTTGCCTCACGAGTTGCCCTAGGTTGCCGCCATACACACGACAAGTCGCCCACACACAAGGCCCCGCCTCCCCACGCCACCTCTCCTATGGGGGACGTGTTTTGCCCAGGACAGCACAAACTCGCCTCACGAGGTGCCCTAGGTCGTCGCCATACACATGACAAGTCGCCCAACACCTGAGTTGTAGAAATCACTTGTATCATTTCCGTGTTTTATGTGCACACTAGCAAAAACAACAACTTTATTTCCTTTTTTTGTTGCGCCAAAATAGGTATGACTATAGCATATATATGCTACACAATGTTGACCAGTGGAACGGTACCAGAGTCCTCGAGTATGGACCAAAAGACATAACCAAAATGAGGATGATACTAACAGCAAAAATGGTCAAGAGTGACCATAACGACGTGAATTGGGCAAAGATGCTGAACATCAAAAAGGTAAAAAAATTGTTTTTAGCTAATATTTAGAGAAGATAAGTTACAATGTCATTCTCAATTCATAAAAATATCTCCAACACTTAGAGAACATAAATTACATTCATCACAGAATTTTTATTCTTGTTGCTGCATCCAGTCAAGCACTTTGGTTAAGACCAGGCATGCAAGTGGCACAATTGTGGCATGGCCCCTTGCAGTAACCATATTTTGTCTTCCTCTTAGGGTGCAACTCAATGTCAGAGTAGTACTTTTTATCTCTCTTGCGTCCCTTGGTAGATGATTTTGGTGGGTTGTGCAAAGCATCAACTTTAGGCTGTCCGGTAGAAGATTCAGTAGGGGCAGACTGGGTTGTTGGCTGGGTTGGCATCGCTGGCTTCTTCTTCTTTTTCCTTGACTTATAAAGTTGATTCAGTTCCGTCTCCAATGCACGCCCATAGGACTTGCACAAAGTTGTTCCTGCATCAGACATACTTGCGAATTTAGAGATCTTGCCAAACATAGTATTAAGGGAAACATGCCTTATTTGCTGCAACGACTCTTGAGGCACGGCATTACGGACTTGTGTGTCGGGGGGCAAATCAGTTAGAACTGCATTCTGTGTCCATCTTGTCAGTATGTACCGTTCAGGGATCTCATCAACACCAAGGTGGGTAAACACTTTCAATATGTGGACACAGAGGAGCCCATCCCTGTAGAACTTGCAACATTCACACCCATACTCCTGCTGTTCAACCAATGTTGACACCATGTACTTCCTACGACCATATATCCCAACATAAATTCTGTTAGGTTCAAGCAGGAACATGTTGCCTCCTTGAGGCCTGACATTATACATGTCAATCATCGAAACCTCATGCTGAAACCTGTAGTATATATCCCTTGTGTAAACTCACAATGCTTGCTTCTCAATTGGGAACAGAGACCAAAGCCTTGGCTCAAGCTCATTTGTTCGGTAGTCATTACCTCCTTATTTCACCAAGATCTTGTCACTAATTATTTCATATTGCTTCACAAAGTTGAGCACAGAATTCTGTGGGTTCATGTACCTTTTTAGGATAGCATTGAAGCCTTCACTCTGCTGAGTCGACTGAAGGAATGGAAATAAATGGTTCCTGAAGTAGAAAGGTACCCAAAGATGCTTGATCGCATACAGATCATCGAAACGTTTGTCACCAGCAATACCATGCTTTTCAACCATAGCAGCCCACCTTGCCTCAAACTCATCAGGAGTCATGCTCAAGTCTATAACCTCATTGAATTCTTTAGCTAGTTCAGGATGCCTAGCCAAGAAAGCACCCAACTTTTCTTGGGCTTTCTTAATGATATGTCAACGACAACTACGGTGAACCGCATGCGGAAACATGTTTTCTATTGAATTCTTCATCACCTGGTCCTGGTCAGTTATGATGTTGAGTGGGGCAATACCATGCATCGCTTCAAGAAAGGCCCCATACAACCAATCAAAACTAGTTTCAAGCTCCTACCGCAAGAAGCCACACCCCAGCATAAAGGATTGCCCATGCCTGTTCATCCTGATAAATGGAGCAAACGGCATGATGTACATATTCGTCAAGTAGGTTGTGTCAAAAGAGATACAATCATTGTAAGCTTTTATGTAGGCCTATCGAGCCCTCCCATCCACCCAAAACAAGTTCTCAGCTCTGCCTATCCCATCTTTCTTGATTTTGAAAAAGAAACCGGGGTCTTCTTCCTGCTTTTGCTTGAAGTAGGCAATTGTTTCAGCCAAATCGCCCTCATTTGCTTTAGCACTGCGAAGAAGAGTTCTCATGTTGCTTATTGATTTTGTCGTGTACGGCACAATATTGGCTTGCCCATAAAATTCAAACATAACATCATCATTCGACTTGTTTCCATGTTACAGCTATGCAATATTTTCAAGAACTCAACCTCCTCCGGTGGGATTCCTTTGTGGCAGTGGAGGTACTTAGTGAGAGATGTCTTGTCAATCAGTTTGTGATTGTGGTCAGCAACAACACCTATGACCATCCACTTGTTATTAATTAGCTTGACAGTCATCTTAGCTGCACAGTTGGTCTGTATGATAAACTCTCTCCTCCTTTTCTTAACAAGCCCATCTGGAGACTTATAAGAGCTGCAACCTGCTTTCTTCTTACTGCCATCATCTCGCCCATCAGCATAGTCCTCAAAATTTGAACTTAGTTTTTCAAACACACATTCATAGGCATCATCATTGATTTTAGGCTTCCCCAACTTGTTGCAACAGAAAGTCTGTTTTTCAAGTACATTGGTATATGAAGACCTTCTGGACGTGTTGGCTTTCATCGAGAAGCCAATTTTCAGAGAGTAGGCTTTGTAGTGCTCCTTAGCACCTTCAAGCGTATCAAACTCCATGCCAACAAAAGGTTCCTGTGGGCTTGACCGCACCTCGTTCTCATCAAAACAAAACAACACATCGCCACCGCCACCTATACGACCTTGCCCACCATCACTAGGCAGAGTCGCACCCGGACTGAACATGGCAGCGATAGACGCAATAGGTCCAGTAGTTGCCGTCGCACCAAACGCAACAACAGCAGCAGCCGCCGCAACATGAAACTCCACACCAGGGACATCCTGGACAGGAGCAGAACACAAATCTGGCGACTCACCCACCCCTTCGATAGAAATGGGGACTTTTTTAGGTTGGGCTTGCGTGTAAAACAGGGGGCCACCATCAGAATCAATAAAGTCATTGCGGAGCTCATTTAGATCAAGGTCGGCCATCTGCACATTTTTTTCAAGGCACAATGTTAATGAACAAAACAACGGCATTTTTTCAAATTTCAGCAGTACAACAGCCAAACTCAATTATCTGCATTTCTTATAGGGTTATAAGTACTACTAGTTTTCCAAGCCTTTTTAATTCCTTGGATAACATAACATACCTTCCAGCAACTAAACTACACTGCTAGTTTTTTTTTGTAAGCAACTAAGTACCATCTTTTCAACAGTTTTCTTTACTATATACATATACTAACCCAAAGTTTTTCTTGCAGAAGCAGGGTCTAAGATACTAGGTAACATACAAGTCAAGAGACAAGCATTTCAAGTTGTACAAGTGCACAGGGGTGAGGGCAAGAACAGGGAACAAGATCGAAGGCATGTTTGTGAATCAAGGCAAAATTAGGGTCAAAGAACCCAAGTCCATAAGCATAGAGTAGGCAATTTGTCCTGCTGATAGGTACAGAGATGGAAAAACACTAGTTTCTAGGTCAAAGTTCATGGACAAAAGAATGGATCTAAATGTTTATCTTTTCTTACTATTATCACATGAGAAATTTGCCCAGCCTTGGCAAAATCTTGCCTAGAATCTACAGTTTTTTTGCGTCAAACAGCAAGAAAGAGTTGCAGACACTGTTTTGTTGTGGTTCCCAGATTTCCCTTGGGTTTTTTCGCGATTTCCCTGCTGTGGGAGAGGAGCGTCCCACAGCTAGGCCATGGCGTCCGACGGCGGCTGGGAATGAGGAGAAGAAGTGAACGGTAGGGTTTGTATGTCGTCATAGGCTGGGAGAGGGCCGTGGGGGGTTGGGAAGTCGAGAGAAAGGATGAAAAGTGCCTTTTCTGAAAGCACGTGGGCCGGGCCGACATGCATTTTCCTAAAACGGCCGGTCGAGACATACACCCTCACAGCATGCGCGTTATGTAGTAGCGTCCTAACAAAAAGCAGAAAAAAACAAATGAAAACGGAATAAACAGAAAAGAAACAGCACATGAAAAAACCCAAGCGCAGAAAAATAAAAATGAAAATGAAAAACGGAATAAACAGAAAAAGAAACAGCACATGAAAAAACCCAAGCGCACTGTGCAAAGCTGGAAGTAGGCCGGGCCATGTCGCGTTGCTTGCATCCTTACCCCTGTGGAATCCTAGACAAATTCGCCGCAGCAATAGAATTTTCCAATAGGAGCTTCCGCTTAGTTGCTTGGCCGGTAGCTTTGTGGAGCAGCGGCCCAAGAGACGTATCTTCATCACAGCTAGAAAGCACCCCCCCCCCCCCCCCCCCCCCAAAGCCCTAAAAAAAAGAAAAAACAATCAACGCGCAGCGACCTCAAATCTCAGCTCTGTGATGCTGGTTGTAGGTCGCCCCGTTTTACTGTTTCTCAATTGGTACCCTGTTGGCTGTTGGCCTGTTGCCCTACTTCCGAAAGAAGAAAAGAGAATCAGATGCTTAACCCGACCGCCTAGAATCCGCTTCGATTATTGCTCGCCCAATAATAAAGGCATAAAGCACAAACGGAGCCATGTAGTGCACCGAACACAGAGTACCTCAACCGCACCGCACTTGACACACGCCCGAGCCCGAACAAGACAGAAGAAGAGAAGAAAACGGAAGGATGTGCCTGGTGGTCGCGTGCGACGAGCCGGAGCGCGTGGTGGCGACGTACCAGGCGGCAGGGCGTTGCCCCTACTGCGGCGGCGGCGTGGTGGCGACCGACGTGGAGAGCGCGCCCAGGATCTGCTACGTCCCGCTCTGCTTCCGCGTCCGCCGGCGCTTCCACTGCTCCCTCTGCTCCCGACGGCTCGCCTCCATCGCCTGATGCATCTCTCTTCTTCCACTCTCGTCTCTAGCCCACTACTTGCATATCTAGATCTCGTCTCCATGGATACGTGCGTCAAATAGACGATAGCTGCGTCTCGTACCGGTTGTATCACGCGATATACTATACCTTTTTTTTCAATAAAAATCAAAGATTCTCTTTGCTCTTCGTGCAACCGGCTTACAGATGAGATGAGATGATCCATCTGAGACGCATTCAGGTGGAACAATCGAGTCCTTTGTTCTTTGATAACAAAGTAAGTTGACCAAACTCACCGCAGATATCCCATCAACAGATGGCAACGTAAGGGTGTTCTGCAACTCGCAACAAGGGAAATAAACTGTCGAGCGTTTTATTAGTACTACGGTACAAGCAAGCGGGCACGGACTAGCAAAGCTACTCGAGGCTGGAGTCCACCCGGTCGACGGAGCGCGCGAAGGCCAGGATGTCCGACGAGCCGTCCGCGGCGGCCTCCCGGCCGTCCGCCGGCTTGGAGGCGACGGACTCCCGGACCAGCCTCGCCACCGTGGGGCTCAGCGAAGAAACCTCCTCGTCGGGCGACTGCTGCTGATTCGGCTGCTCGCCGTGATGCGGCGCGCTCGCCGGCATTTTGTCCGCGTGACGCTGCTCCATGGGATGGGAGATCGGGCGTTGGCTGTCGCGATGGGTGGTGCGCTGGACGCCGTCGCGAGGTGAAAGCGGGGTGAATTCAGGATTTTGTCGGACACGCTATGGTTAAGTAGTACGCGCGACTGGCTCGTCTAGATTGTTCTGCGTCACACGTGTGCATCTTTCGAACTGCCGCGGTGACGCGTGTGAACCTTAGCCCATAGGCCTTTTTTTCTATTATTATTTTTAAGATGAGGTGGGGTATCGAAGGGAAACGGAGCTGGGTATACTTCGAGTGGTACTTGATAAGTATCTGGGTCTCCATCTGGGCATCTAACAGCTGACGCGCTCAGAATGATAATTCATGGTAGACGGGATGCTCATAATCCTTTCGGGATGGCATAGAGGTCTAGTTATTCGACCGGAAAGGTTGATCCTGATGAATCAAGTGATGAGGGCTCGACCTACGCATCATTTAATTGTGGCAGAGGCACCAAAGTGGACAATGGAGAAAGTGGATCAAGGATGTAGGGCTTTTTCTGGGCCGGATCGAATGCTGTTAGTGATGGATTAGTGTGTTGTGTCTTGGTAGAGAGTGTGTCGCCCAAAGCAGTTGGGTGGTCTTGGCATTATGGATCTCAGTAAGCATGGTCTTGTTCTCCGGCTTAGATGGGAGTGACTTCGTAGATTGGATGACTGCCGGCCTTGGCAAGGACTGAACCTGGCGCCGGACAAGCGGGTCCAGTGCGCGTCCAACAGCCTGGTGACGTGGGAGATCGCCGATGGCAAGAGGATTCTGTTCTGGAAAGGACAAATTGGTGCATGGAAACACGATTGCTGAGATTGCTCCTCGACTGGTAGCTAAGGTGAAGACTAGGACGATCAACACAAGGCTGGACAATGAGGGGTTGTATCAGCACGAATGGACCAATGACATTCCTAGGAATCTATTGACGGATGAGCTAGGGCAGTTTATCCACCTTTGGGAGGTCCTTATGCAGTTCGATATTACCCCAGGAAGTGGAGACAAGGCCATTTGGGCTTGGCATGCCTCGGGTGTTTATACCGCCGCCTTTGCCTACCGGATGTTTTGTATTGAAGGAATCAGATTTCCACCGGCAACTGCCATTTGGAAGAACGGTGCCCCTCTAGCCTGCAAGATCTTTATGTGGTTGGTTGTCCAATATCGCCTTTGGACATCTGATAGGAGACTCGGACATGGATTGCAAGAGACGGACTCTCCTTATTATTTCTATGAGCAGGAGGAGGACACGGTTGATCACCTCATGATCCCGTGTGTGTCCGCGAGACAAGTTTGGTTCTGATGCTTCTCCAAAGTTGGCATCAATCCGAACCTGATTCCTCTGCAGCAGAAAGGCTGCAGCAGTGGTGGATGAGCAGGCGCAAGCAGATCAGCAGAGCGGACAAGAAGGACTTCGATTCTTTCATCATGTTGATTTGTTGGACGTTATGGAAGCAAAGGAATGCTAGGGTATTCCAGTTAGGTGTGATTTTGCGATGGGTATGATACGGTTGATCATATTTTTCAGGAGTTTCACCTATGGGTGTTAGCTGGAGTGGCAGGAGTCCAACGTTTTTGCGAGTAGTCCGCTTAGAGTAGTGGAGTGGTAGGGTGGGATCATCAGGTTGTGGTGATCTACCATGTAAACTCTTGTACATATTTTTCTCTCTTCTATAAAGCTAAGGTACGTCATTGACGTACTCTTGAAGAAAAAAAGACTTCTATATGATTATTATTTTGAAAAAAGAACTTCTATATGATTCCCTAAAAAAAGGACTTCTATATGATAGCATGACATCATTTTTAAGATGCGGATTTGTAAATTACTATAACTCTATAGGTTTTCTTTCTGTTTTTCCACAAGACATGCATCTACAATCATGAAAAAACTTGAACTCAAATTCGAAATGCACATAGAGAAAAAACACAAAAAAAGTCAAGTCCAACATAAAATAGTGTCAATAGACCTCGTCACTTTGGACGCCCTTGGGAGTGGCCAAGGACCTCTAGATCTGTATCGTCCTGGTGTTCTGGTGTCTTGGCACCATAGTAATGGGGTGGTTTTTGGCGACGTGTCTGTTTCCACTCGGTCGGTCCTTAGGATGATTGGGCAGGAGTTTGTGTTTTGGTGATATGCGAGCTAATTAGGAAAGATCCGTTTCCATAGGGGTTGTTGGTAGAGAGCCGCGAGTAGTTGCCTTAGACATAGGGCCGACGTGCTTCTAAGTGGGTTGACGTGGTTAGCCTTTATGGCATTGTAACGGTCACGGCCGCTTGACCTCTTCCTCTATATACTGATGAAACTCTCAGGACGCATCCTTGGAAAAAGAAGATAAAAGAAAAGAAAAAATATTTAAATCTCTAGTTTGTTTTTTCTCTGTGTGTGGAATTTGGGTTTGACAGGTCATAGACGCATGTTTAGATAACATTCACAGAAGAAAGTTATTTTTTTATTTGAAGATTAATTCGTGACATCACATTATGGTATTTGTGAAGTGTGGTATCATCAGATCTCCATGTTAAAAGCGTGAGTTGAATTCTCAAACTTGATTTTGAGAAGATTTATGACTGTGTGTGATGGTCTTTCCTTCGTGATGTCCTTTTTTGAAAGGATTTGATCCTGAATATGTGCACTATGTTATGTAATTGGTCTGTGATGGTCACACACCATCTATTTCAGTGGATTTCAAATGGCTGAGTATCCTGAATTTTGGCATGTGCATCCTGGTTTTCAAATGGTTGAATACTTTTGTGGTACCAAGACTTCTACTTCCTTCGTATCAAAATATAAGACATTTTTGACACTGTCTTGATACCGAGGAAGTATATGATACCATGGGCTCTCTAGAAGGAAGACTCCGAAAGTCTTGTCATTTAAGACAATGAAGCTGGATCCATCGAGGACTCTCCTCCAGCGACGTAGCCAACTAGGTTGTGTAACCCTAGGGGCCCTGATATCTTATATAAGTCAGGGGTGAGCTAGTCGAAAGAACACATTAGAATCTCTCGGTTTCCTTGTACTTTGTACACCCCAATTGCAGTATACGTTAGCAGGTGTAGGGTTTTACCTTGTATTGGAGGATTTGGACATACCGGGTGTAGGGTAACGCAGGAAAAAACAAAAAAAATCTTTACTGTCTTTCAGTCCATAACCACTATGAAGATGCATAAAATGTTTGATCTGCTCCTTGCCAACTCGTAGCACAGTGGAAGAAGAATTGGTGAAGATCATTAGGGCAGATTCCCACAGCTAGGATTTACAACCTCCCAACCGCAAGAATTTTCTCCCTTGAACAATTCCTCAGGCAATGCGTCACATGCCTCAACACAACTTGACACTTGTCATGATGTGTGGCAAGACAATAGGAAGTAGGCACGATCTTGTTGAAACGATAGGACACGGCTTCGATCCCATACTTGTCGTGGCAGGACACATGCCCCCGCATTTAATGTGGTGGGTGTAGCTCTGTATTGTAGCTTTGATATCCCCGATGCCGTCCTAAGCATTGTGGTACACCTTAATATACGAAAGAAGGGCCAAGCTACGGCATTGAGGACAGGGGAAAAAATCAACAAGAGAGAAACCCTAAGGTAAATTAGGATAGGCATAAGGAAGAATTCTTAGCTCCCTTCCCGAAACTTGCAACACCACCCATTTTATACTCATCCACCATTCAATCTACCAAAAAGGCAAGAATAGGGTATTACGAAGGATACAACCCGAGAGAATCGTAGCAGCATCCGTGTTACCCATGCTGCCCTACCGAACCAAAAAAGGGGCCATCTCTTGGCCCCCTTGTTTATCATTTAATAATGTAGTTGTGTTCATTCTTGATGTCTCGATTTATTCTTGACTTTGTTGTTGTAGAAACTATTTAATTGATTTCCACATGTCCCCCTTTATCGAAAAAACAATGACATAGGTTCGATTATTCGGTTGGATGCATCGAAATATACATATTTTTCTTCTTCAATACAGATACACCTTTTTCTATAAAAAAATGACTAGCACTCTTTTTTTTTAAAAAGAACGATGAAATCTGCACACACACACCGGGGAGCACAATGGAATACATATATGCACATACACACCTACGTGGTCTGCACACACAAAAATAGACGATGAGGTTACTTGCCACTGGATTATTATTTTTCCACAGCAAAGAAAATGCGCAACTTTGTACGAAAATGTGGACACATTTTACTTCAAACATTGAGCCATTCATAGAAATGTCTTGCACGTTAAATATTGAACTTCTTCAGAGCTCACACTAAACTAGATACCGCTAAGTCTACCAGAATACTGAAACATTGTTCTGATGTGCTGAATAAAAGAGTTGCGCGCAAAAGCTACCATAGGTTATAAATGGCACCAAACAGATACATAACACATGACTCCTAACATTGTTCTGCGATACGATTCAATGACAATTCCCGTCTTCAGTTCTTCACCATGAGTTAGTTAATCCTTCGACAGGTCCTACCTAGCCACTGCACAATGTAAAGTAACAAAGATACTGTGAAGATTGAGTAGACAAGACAAAATCTATTAGAAGTATATTGCACTTATATATGCACTGCTTCAACCAATAAAACACTTATAACTGAACCGTGCAGTTATTCTTTTTTTCCTAGAAGAGTATTTTAATCTCAGCCTTCCATTGATCAAAGGCTTTCTTGCTGCTATACTATGTGTTGCGATGAAAAAAATATTACTCTCTCTATTCCTAAATATAAGCCCTTTTAGAGATTTCAATGTGGACTACATACGGAAGAAAATGAGTAAATCTACACACTAAAATAAGTCTGTATACTTCCGTGTGTAGTTTGTATTGAAATCTCTAAAAAGACTTGTATTTAGAAAAGGAGGAAGTACAATTTTAATTCCACATTTCCAATTTATAGACGATGTCCATGTTGACTACCATACATACAATACATTTCTCATACCAAGAAAGACGACTTCTTCTTATGGAACAATTTATATGATTGCCGGTAGACATTGAAACTAAATATTTCTTCAAAAAGTTTTGCATAACCTCCTCGTTATGTTCAAAACTAAACTCACTCCTCCAAACAATAAATATATATATTACCCATATCACTATAAATAAGGTCAAGTCTACAGATTATGATTAATACGAAATGTAGAGCATATCAAATGATATGTTGTATAAAGATGGTTTATTGGAATTTTGGTGACTAATACTCCCTCTGTCCCAAAATAAGTGGAATCACTTATTTTGAGACGGAGGGAGTACTATTTGCATATAACTAAAAATATGGTCATTTATTATAATTTTATTATTAAGCATGCCATGATAATCATTTGGCGCAACTTTATTCTTCAACTTATTCTATAACATTGATATGCACACACATTATTAATGGCACATGTATATATTTGTCCCAGCAAAGAAAGAAAAATTCCATGCATCAATTAGTATTATGATAATTTTTCCCTTAACTAATGATGTGCTTTAATAGTACAAAATTTATTAGGTACAAACTCTACATTAACCTTATATGGTCATTCATAGCTTGCATCGTTTTAATGCCCAGGCTACAGGTAGCTCTATCATGAGCATGTAGTCACTTAGCTAGCCAAGGCGTAAAATGGATGAAAACTAAGAAAACCATATTAATAAATCTAATTGATGTTTGCTAAGAAACTACTGCATGGTATCATGTGATAAACTGGGTTCATTCAGAAGTTATGGCATCTTCACGTCAATTAAATAGCCAAAACAGCTGCCCAGAAGACCGAAATCACACAATGTAGTAAACAAAATTGGAAGGTGCAGGTCATAAAGATTAGCCCAACAACCCCAGCCCATCAGTGAGCTGCTCCAACCCAGCTCCTGGCGATTTGTGCTATACAGGCCTGGAATACATATTGGGCTAGATCATTGAGGCGCAGTAGTGAACAAGATTCCGACCTACCTGTCGCTCAGGACTTGAATCGCTTTCTCATTCATAGCCTCTTACAACAAGAGCTAACAGCTAATACAATACATATTAGTTTGGTATTACATAAAATATATGGTTCACATTAGTTTGGGAGCACCTGAATGTTTCTCCAAAATGCAATTCATATTAATTTCAAATGTACATATAAATGTCAGTTGAGTTTCTCTTTTTCTATCTCAAGGTCTAGGAACTCATAATAGTTTCATAATAGTACAGTCAATTACCTGTGGGTCATCATCCTGTTGCACCACCACACCCCGTTCCCTACAAGGTCACCTTGCGCTGCATAGATCAGAAAAAGTTTTTTTTTAGTCTAATCATGTCTTCCGATGCAACTATTATGCATTTAAGAAGGCTAATGAAATGCATTGCACCAGCTGACTAAAGATTTATAGGAGCAGAGCTATTAGTTCTATTGTAGTCTGCTGAAAACATGACTCCAATCACAGTGAACAATCTTTAAAAGGCAGAAGAACTTTTGACATGTTAAACTCATGCGGTCATACCTGCGGGGGGTTCTGGATTTCGTGACACTCAGACGCTTCACTTGACCGAACAAGTACTCGATGCTCTCACTGTGAGTGGCCTTTCTCTTGCACTTGTAATTCCAGACCTCGGATACAATGTTTCTATCTCCCAGCCTGCCACTTTCTTGAATTTCTACCAAACAACTCACCACAGCCTTGTGCACCCCTTCTCCCCATTCAGCACATAGCCCTTGCAGCTTGTCATCATCAACATCAACAATCTCCTAATCACATAATCAAGTAGCAGTGTAAGTTCAGAATCTATCATTCGAATCAACTGATAGACCGCAAGTTATGACTGTGGAAGAACTTAGATATTCAGACAAGATGGTTTAACTGCTACCTTAGGGATACCTTCAACTGTGACAGTCTTGAAGGGATTCCACTCTGGGTTCTGTATATGCCCCTGCCAAACACGGTATACTTCTTTAGCTTTTTCCTGTGCTTCTTCGGCAGGCAGCTTCTTACGGCATGCCACCAGGAATGGCCTGTCATCCAATTGCCCTATGTTTTTTATGGCGATATTCCTTCCTCCAGTACTACTAATATCAATGAACCCCTGGAATACAAACTTCTTGTATCAAATATATATATATATATATATATATATATCATTTCACATAGTGTGATGGGAATGTTTGCTGTATCTGATATCAACAGAGAACAACCGAACCTCAATCAGCTTAGAGTGTATATCAGAAATTTCCTTTCTAGTACACTCAAGCTCAGTGCTTAAACCTTGATCAGGATTATCAATAACGGAAAGATCTTCCATAAGCTCATGTTCATCAGCATCTTCATCTCCAGATTGCCGTTTCCTTTTCAGCATTGATCTTGTGTGTGCCTGCTTTCACATGAATTTTTTAAGTAAGCAGGTAACACACAAAATAAATAAATAAAAGATAGAAAAGACTTTGTTTACAAAAAATGCAGAACTGGGTTAGAAATTTGGGTGCATAGAGATTCATCCCGGCATTACATGATACTGAAAATACAGACACCAAAAATGTGGGAAATTTTGAACTCTGTAAGTCGCTAAGATAATACACTGGTTCCATGTCACTATACTAGTTTAGTAGTGCATGACCCGATGAATACAAATGTTCTAGAGACACTACTGCACAAAAAAATCTCCCAAGATCATTTGAGCTAATGAAATGAAGAACAGAAGACTCCCATTAGGAGAATATTAAACTGCCCACCACAATCTGAACAATCTTGGCTTTGCAGACAAGTAAACATTAAGGTGATTACGTAAGCAGAACTATTTTCCATAGGCTCCAGCATCCATGCTCTATGGAATACCACTTACCATTCCAGACTGGCTCTGCTGAAAACCACTTCCCTGAAATGGATTGCTCGATTCCCTTGCTTGGAGCTGTTCCTTCAGAGATTCAATCTCTGCTGCCAGCTCTTCATTCTTTTTAGTGAGGCTGTCCTTTTCAGCAACCAGTTCGTCAATCGCTGGTCACAACACCAAAAAGGATAGAGCGTAAAGCTTAGTTTGTCAGGTCCATTATGTATACTTGACTGACCAGAAAAAGTGTGTGAAGTATCTGTAGTATGTCGAGAAAGTGAACTCTTGCTTTTCAGATTATCCTATTTTGTTATACCACCAAATCTATCTCTTACGACATGATCTTCTTAGGAAGTAGAATATCAAATGATGTCCTTGTCCTGATGAAGTAACAATACCAACGACAACAGATTTCTGATCTAAACGACCACTATTCGGTGTAAAACATGTGAGGATCTTAAGAAGAACACAACAGCACTTACCATTCTGTCTTTGCTGGAGCTTTTCCCTTTCATCGATGACACAGTGAAGCGCATTTTTTATGCCAACACAGTCCATGAAGGCATACCTGTGGAACTCCGTCCTGGAGTGAAGATCTGAAGCCAGCACATCAAGGGACGTTGGCAAGCGACTTGCATCTCCCGTCTCAGCCATATAGTCTGTGGAAAAAGAATCAGGATATAGATCCATTTGGGTCATATCCACCAAGATGGCCAAAATCAGCATCAGGGCTTGGAACTGGGAAGTCAGTATACAATTTTTACTCTTAAGTTGCATTATTCCACTGAAGAAATTTAATGAGTATATATCACTTCAATTATACTCCCTCCGTCCCAAAATAAGTGTCGTTGATCTAGTATAAAATTTGTACTAACTTAGTACTACCTCTGTTTATAAATATAAGATGTTTTGGCAGTTCAATTTAAACTGCCAAAACGTCTTATATTTATAAACAGAGGGAGTACTAAATCTATGGCACTTATTTTGGGACGGAGGGAGTATTATACTGTATATGCTCTTCTATTCTTCATCCACACAAAATTTCTTCGTTACGAGTTTATGTTGCGCAACAATAAGACCCGGAGTACTAGTTACGATGGATGATGATATTGAAAGAAAAGGTCACCTGAAGGATAAAACATTCTTATGTGTCCCCATATTAAAGGTCATTTGGGTCCCACCTAAGGTGCATTCACTTATTTATTCACAAAAACAAAATAGTTTCCTCAACCCATTCCTTTTGTATTTTTGAAAGGTAAAAGAAAAATTAAATATTACTTAGCTAATCCAAATCATGTGTGAAGTCAATGTACTCTCTAAATTTTTCAATGTGCAAGCTGTCTATAGCATAAGATATGCACTACACTGATCTGCAATAAAAAGAGAACAGTATGTTAGGAGCACCCATATGCGTCCTATATTTTCAAATGGTGAGAGTACCAGCTTATGCAAATTCAACAAAAAGTGGTGAGGCGCTATTTTCCTAACCGGACAAGAATTGCAGAAAAAATAGGAATACCATTTGACAATCTAAAAGGAGGCACTATATCTAAAAGGAATACTACCTAGAACTTACATATTTACCTAGTAGTGGAACAGGGATAAGGATAACAGTGTGTGCTTCTTTATTTTACCTCTTCTAGAAATAGAAGAATGCTGACAATAATTACTAAGTATCAACATCTATCAGAAAAATTGCAAGAGGAAATAACCCAAACATAAACACCAGATATATAAGTTATTCGGGTTACAAGCATGTGATTCTTGAAACGCAAATCCTAGAGACCGATCATTTTCCATGGCCGTCAATTGTGAGCAAGACAACCACAAAACAATCAGCATCAGAGCAATCACACACACACACACACACACACACACACACACACACACACACACACACAAAGAGAAGAACCACCTGAGGAAATGGAGAACCAGCACCAATTTGTTGGCTACACGCCTACACCAGTGGCTCCCGAGCTGATCTGTAAAGGGAGAACACAGCAGGTCAGTGAAGGCTGAAGGGGAATGGCAGGCAGGTATAGCAGCATACAAGCTGAATTGTAGTTAAAAAGAGATTCACGAGTTCGATTGAGGGCACTCTAACTCCATCCCCAGAAGAATAAAATAAAATAAATAAAGGCGGAAAATAAACCATCTTTTTGCAATGGAAAAGGAGCAAAAGGCAAAAAAAATAAAGAAATAACAGATTATTGTTCGGTAAAAACGACCTCTTTTTGAAATGGAAAAGGGGCAAGAACCCTAAATGTACGTGTGCACCTAAGATCCGCGGCATTTTTTTTGAGAACCGTCTCAAAATCGAAACTCTATGAGCAAGAATTTCTGTCTAACGACCAAAGAAACCTTCAAAACCCTAAAAATAACTTCAGAAGCAAAACGAATCACATATTGGACGCAGAGGTTCAGAGGCATACAAGAACCCTAGCTGCGGGGATTCTGAGGTTCATCCTTTTTTAAAAGAGACCAGACAGATTCAAGCATCTCGGGCAGGAAAATATGAATCGATTGCACACGCGAAAGAACAGAAACTAAAACTTTAGGATTTCTTATTGGATTTTCGTAGAGACAAGAAAAACAGGGGTGGGGGGAGCGGGAGCGGGGTGGGGGGTGGGGGGCGTACCAGTGTAGTGTAGGCTGGGAGGACAACGTGCCCGGGGCTTCTACTGTGCCTAAAATGGGAGGGTGTTGCCTGTTCATTACGGTTTCGCGTCTCCGCCTAAGCGAAGCGGGTTTTCTTCTTTCTTTTGACCGTTGAGAGGTGAGTGTTTTCAAAAGAAAGATGCTCCCTTTTGGGGAGGGGTGATAGGGTACAAATCCGCTTACATGGGGAAAAACACATGCACCTACGCCCTACCGAGTCCTCCGCCCCTGCTCGCAACGTCGTATAGGTGTATCATGCGCATGTTACTTTTTGTCGTCGTCGTCTTCGTTCTATCAACGTGTGGCTATTTGGCGCAATCTATCCGCGTTCTTCAGCATCATCGATGTTCGACGAAGCAGGTATAAACTCGTCATCTCTTGCTGTCCTCCATTTCCCTCTTTAGATCCACTCTTTGTTCTCCTTTCACTCAAACCATCCACAGGCCATGGTGTCCGTTGTTGCATTTAGGTGTTGTGTTTAGGTACGTACGCACAATCGCAACCCCTCTGTTTTGCATAATTATGGTTTACTGTTCCGGCTTTTCCTGATGGGTGGATTCGTGTGTTAGAACTTGATTGGGTTGGTAGGCCACCAGGATGCACATATTGGTTACTACTTACACGTGGATATACTGTATTGCTCTCTTTCCTAAGAATTTTGTAGTTTATCAAAATATTGTATTTCGGGAGGCATTTGAACTAAACAAACCCCAAGTTATAAAGCTTGGTGGTAAGCAAAAGTTTAATCCATAGATGGTATGATCATATTAGTTAGGATATCTCAACAATAATCTGAATGCATGTTAGTGTCATTTTATAATCATGCAAGAATGCTTCCTCGAAGTTTGATGACCAAAGCAAAACTCTACCCTTTACTTCCTCTTTATAAGTTATGTTAACTAGCCTTTTCTTAATGTTCTTGACGAACTATCATGTGGGATATCTAAGTTGTCCACAAGCTTCTAATTTTGGAGTTATTTTCTTCACATATTTGTTTGGTTGATTTTCCAAATATTTCATGTTTTACTGGGAAGAGTATTTTTAACATCTAATTTTTGGATGCACCTCTTCCTCACTAACCTTTGGCTTCTATAATGATCGTGGTGCTGCTTTGGAGATACCTATTGATTCAACAAGGTACATGTGTTTCCTTTGAGCCTTTTAGGATTATAGGATTCTATAGTTATTAAGTTCTTGGAAATTGCTTTTGGAGGCCGAGCTTCATCGAGGCCTCCAAATGCAAACTGCAAATTTCATGAAAAATCATATTTTAACATTCAAAAAAATTTCTGAAAAAAATACATAGATAGATGAAGGTATAAACAAGTCTGTAAATTTTTAGAACAAAATACGTTGAAATGAGGGCTATGCAAAAAAGACAAATCTGAAGTTTTTTTAACACATGACACTATTCATCTTTCTAGGCCACGAATTTATCTTTTTTGTACAAGTCGCGTTTCAAAGTATTCCGACCTGAAATTTTACATACACGCGGATCACACACTTGTTTAGTTGTATAATTGTTTTCTAGATTTTTTGAAATCAATTTTTTTGAATTTTGAATTTTTCAAAAATTTCGGCCTCCATGAATCCCGGGTGCCAAAACGCCATTCTCTTAAGTTCTACGTTACCTAAGAGAATCATATTATAATTAAGCTATATTTTTTATTTAATACATTAAGCCTTTCATGCAATTATATGCTTCCTTTTTCATGAATAAAAATCCCATGCAGAACGTGACTAGTCAATAATGATGGTATCAAAAGGAAAAATAACTACAGAAAAAGGAAGCAAACCTTAACAAACACGAAAGAGTATGAGCCTTCTGCTTGAAATTGTAAGTGTAGCATTGTTATCTTATATGCCAGTTGAGTCATTGCTTTCTGGGACATTGCATGAATAAAATCATGACATCGTGGATTCAAAATTCGTCATAATGCATTAAGTGGCCAACTTCCCCTATGATTATGTGGAAATATTTCATGCAAATTCTTACTCCACCCGGCATACCATATTCTCTAAGCAGGCCATTTACCGACCAGAAAAATTATCCAACTTCAAGAGACAACTCATATAGGATGGTAATAGTTCCTTTCTGAACTAATGGCTTGCTCTGTGCTATAAAAAATCATGCATGTTTATCTTTAGTGTGGTTTGCGTATTATCGAGGAACCATATTTCTCCTCCTGTTCTAAATAAGCCTTTTCTTAGTAGTTGAAAGAGCATGGTACCCCCATGTTTGGTTTTGGTAATTTATCACAGTCCCTATGGAGTATCGACTAATGGTTGCCTCGAGTTATATTTGAAGGGTTTGTCCATAGGTATTGCTTGAACACTATTTGTTGGTTTCAAGGTTATAAGAAGGGGATTATGTATTGACCATGGTGTTATTCAATGAGATTCTCTAAAGGTTGGTGATGTGAGAGTTGAGTCTATTTGCAAGCATGTCTTGAAGAACATCAAGAAGAAGAAGATTGTGTGAAAATTCATGTTTACCTTCAAGACATCATCTTTACGAAAAAGAGATGATGAGATGCAAGGTCGATCAAGACTAAGTACAAAGAGTGGATTCAAATTGGTCAACACACAAAGTATAAAAGATGTACCGAGTGGGATCAAATGATCCCATGGTATGGTAAGCATTGTCCATTATGCTTTGTGTACTAACCTGTGATCTATACAAGGTTTCTTTGTGGGGTTAGGTATGTTCCATGGGCATGCATCAAAATGAACATCGCATATGACCCATGGAGGATGGCATCAAGTGGTGATTGTCATCAAGGTTACGTTGTGCAAGTTCAAGTGGAGCATCACGAAGAGATTACATGGTTGAAGCTTGCCATCCATTCTGGTGTTTCAGATTCAACAATAGGTATTTCTTCATGGTCATTTTCAATGGGTGGATGGAGTTTAAACCACTTCTCTTTAGGGGGGTCAACATGAGTAGCAAAGATTCACAGAAAGTGGCTACTATTTTAGAGTCAAGTCCATATTTTGCACTAAACTTATGAAAAACATTTGTTTCTATAAAAGAATTAACACAATCGAACTCAAGATTTATACCCAACTCATTACCTTTGTTGACTTCCCAATCTTCAGAGTTGAGTTTAATTCTTTCAATGAGATCACATTGTAATTCAATATTGTTCTTCATGAAGAAACCAGCAAAAGAAGAATAAGGCACTGACTTGTTGTCATCAGAAATCCGAGCATAAAAGTTTTGAAGAATCAATCCTCTCGGAAGCTCATGATTGGGGCATGTATGCAAGATGTATTTAAGCCTCCCCCAAGCTTGGGCGATGCTTTCTCCTTCATGAGGCCAAAAATTATATGTATAATTCCGATCACGATGAACCAGGTGCATAGGATAAATCTTCTGGTGAAATTCTAGTTTCATGTTCCAGATTCATCCAGTAGCCTATACCATGCCAATGCTCCCCCCAAGATAAAGGGAATACCTTCTTCTTAACTTCATCTTCGGATAAAACTGCAAGCTTAAACAATTCACATAGTTCATATATATATATCAAGTGCATATCATGATGTATTGTTGAAAGTGCAATAATGCCCTTAATCATATTTTGATATTGTTGACAGCATACATATAGGGAGCTAATCTGTTTCATCAAGTGCATCTCAGGTTTAGTTCCCAAGATATTATGGTGCGGACCATGGTTGACATATTGAGGATGCTTGAACTACGGAGAAACAAGATAAAATGGTCTATCTATTTTGGTTTACTCTTGAGTATAGGGATCCCACACTATTAAGAGGTGATTAGTGGCTCTCGCGATAGACTTGCTCAAAATCTAGAGAAAAACCTGTGGGTGAGTTTCTAGCCTTGATTCTGTTCTTCTTCGGACGTCCGACGACCTCCGGTCGTCCGGCCTTTGGACGTCCGACACCCTCCAGAAATCCGGAATGAAGCTAGTAGTTTATCAGCATGTTTTCCTCAGATTTCCGGTCCTTCCGGTCATCCGGGCTCTAGACGTCCGTGGGTGGTCAAAAATCCGATGACACCCCTCCAGAACCAAAACTACCGGATGTCCGGTCCCTTTCGGACGTCTGTGTCCTTCTGCGCAGCTGACCTACTCTCTCTAAAGCTGTCAGACAACCAAATCATGTCGGATGTCCGGTGGCTCCACTTGGCCCGGACGACCGATGCCTGTCGGACATCCGGTGCTTCCTCTTGGTCCAGACGACCGACACCTATCGGACATCCGGCTCCTGTGCAGCTTAAGTGGCTTCCAACGGCCATTTTCCTCCTCCACTATATATAGTCTTCTTCCACCTCGGGTGGGAGTTGTCCATCACAATCAAAAGACCCCAAGAACATCTTTCTTTCTCTCTCTCACTACTCGTCACCAAATCCTAGATCCCAAGAGCATTTGTGAGGATTCTTGAGTGTTGTTCCAACCAAAATATAGATCGTCTCTGTCTCCTCCTCTCAACCAAAGCAATTTGTAATTCGAGCAAGTTTTGAGCGGTTCCCTTGATCTTGTTACTCTTGGAGGTTGGAGACTCCTAGGAGGTAGGAGTTCTTCAGAGAGGAATCAAACCATTGTGATTACCCCTGGAAAGTTTGTGAAGATTTGGAGGCCACATCAAGGCCTACCACTAGTGGTTGAGAAACGCCTTCGTGGTGTTGTCTCGAGGAGAGAATAGGGTGAGCCTTCGTGGCGTTGGTGTGCCTTCATGGTAACATCCACCTCTCTAAACGATGACGTAGATTCCCTCCAAGGAAGTGAACACCGGGATACATCCTCGTCTCTCGGAGTTGCGGTTATTCCTAGCCCTAGCTTCTTACTTGTGGTTACTTGTTTCCTTACGTGTTTCACTTACTTCATATTGTTGGTGTGTTTATCGATCTAGTTGCTAAACTTGTATACCTCACTGGTCATCATATCACCCTTGAAATTATTAGGCTACATTTCATATTCTGCTTTATTGCCTAAAATTGCTAAGTAACAATTAAAATTTGGAATTGTACCTATTCACCCCCCTCTAGGTCCATCTCGATCCTTTTAATTGGTATCAGAGCCTCGTGCTCTAATATTGTGGCTTAACCGCCCTAGAGCGAGATGGATACGGATGGGAACCCCCTTGTTGCACTTCCTCTTGAGAAGGGGACATCTTCCACGGAAGTGCATAGATACTATACCTCTGAGGATCTTGAAAGGGCCCTCGCTAAGAAAAAGGAGGAGCATGATGCTTCTGTTGAGGCCTTGGTCAAAATTAGGTTGGATGCATTGGGTGTACGAACTCCACCACTAGAGAACCCAGTAAGTGTGGTAAAGCCACAGGATGCATCTCTTCCTAATTCAGGCCAACAACCTCAAGTTGGTGATCACACCGGTGTTCCATGGTTATATGCAAAACCCAGAGTTGAGAAACCTAAGTATAATGCAGGGGGCAATCCCCCATTACTTGATGACACTGCCGATTTTTCTTTGTGGAGAGTTGGTATGCAGGATCATCTTAGGTTCGCCAACGATGATATGTTGGAGATCTTGGAGAAAGGCTACAACCCTATGAATCCCAAGGATCTCACACCGGGTGAAGTATATGACAAGCACCTCAATGACACCGCAATCATGCTCATAAGAAAGGGTATGTATGACAAGCAGAAGAGGCCCTACATTCACCTCTCAAATGCAAAAGAGCTATGGGATAGCATTGTGATGACCAAGACGGGAACGTCCTCACTTCGTCTGGCACAGTATGAGATTGCAAAAGGGCATTACAATGTTTTTGCATGGAGAAAGGTGAAGACCCTAAGCATCTTCATGAGCGGTTGATGACACTAGCCGCCAACATTGAGTCATATGATTGTGACAAGAGCCAAGATGAATTCAACTTGACTAAACGGTTTCTTGTGGACAAATTGCTAACTGCTCTTGCTCTATATCACCATCAAATGGTGTGGGACATAAGAAGAGAACATGGATTCAAGGACATGTCTCCTGATGATGTCATTTCAACCTTTCAACTATTTGAAGAATTCAAGACCAATGCTAAAAGACACCTTGCCATGCATGGTTCCTCATCACCTAAGACAAACCTTGCTTTGAAGGCCAAGCATGTAAAGGATGATGATGCTAGTGAAGAAGAAGAAGATAATGATGATGAAGGTTATGAAGTTGACTCGGATGAGGGGCCCTCATATGAAGACATGGCTCTCTTTGTGAAGAAGTTCAGTGTAGAAAAATTTAAGGGAAGATTCCAAAATAAGAAAGTAAGGACTTGCTACAATTGTGAAGAAACCAATCATTTCTCAAATGAGTGCCCCTATGAAAAGAGAGAAGATAAACCAGGATTTTTGAAGATGTTTGTGAAGAAGTTGCCAAACCCATTGAACTCCAAGTTCAAGAATAGAGATGAGAAGGCTATGGTTGCTCAAGATGAGTCCAACCCCAATGATGTTAGAGGTGTTGCAGGTGTAGCCCAAGACACTCAAACCACGCTGAGACTCGTAAACAAGACCGACGATGTCGTCACATACAACTACATGAAAGACTACTAGGGCAACACACACAAGTGTATCATGGCAAAGACCATGGTAGATGATGATGATGAGGGTCAAGCGTCTTCTGACAAGGTGAAGGTAACTCCACATCCAAAACCCCTCTATTTACTCCTACCGCATCTAGTGATGAATATCTTGATGCGGAGGATCATGATCATGAAAATGAAATAAGTGATGATATGCTTGCTAAAATGGAGAAAGTCATGTGCTCTCTCAAAGGAAAGAAGTTCATTATGTTTCGTATGCTTATGGAGATGGTGAGTAAGCACACCGCCTCCATTAAGGAACTCGAAACCCTCGTCACTTAGGAAAAGGAAAAATGTGAAATCCTTGAGCGAAAAGTCCTATATGAGGAAGCACGTAATGATAAATTGTGCTTAAAGATAGGTGCCAACATTTATACGCACACTAAAGAACCTGCCTCCTTGAAAAAGGCTAAAAGTTCTTATAATGTGTTAACAAATGACAATAGTAAGCTTGAAGAGTCTCACGCTACTCTTTCTAAGGATTGTGAGCTCTTACATTTGTCTCTCAAGACAAAGGAATAAGAGCTCAACATCCTTACAAAGAAGTTTGATGAACTCAAGCTTACTTATCTCAACACACTTGGCAAAGCTTATTCCACTCCTATTATAAATATTGATGCTTATGCTACTAACCCCGGTGGTGACCTAGCTAGCTTACTTGAGGAGAACTGGTTGCTAAAGGCTCAAATTGAAAAAGGGCTCATGTCATGTGCCCAAGGACAAAAGAACCTCAATGAAGTGTTGAGTCAACACAAGGAGGTAGTGGCCAAGGAAGGGCTTGGATTTGATCCAAGCACGAGCAAGAAGAAAGTGGCGACACATGAATCTACAAATCCCCTCAAGGAGATATTTGTGCAAGAAGGGCACAAGGAGAAAGGAAAGGGTAAGGATGATAAGATTGTGAGTAGGAAGGCCACTAGGGGCAAGCCTACCCACAACAAGCCAAAAGAATTTATGCCTCCATCTTATGTACTTTTGATAACCCACGAGTATAGGGGATCGCAATAGTTTTCGAGGGTAAAGTATTCAACCCAGATTTATTGATTCGACACAAGGGGAGCCAAATAATATTCTCGAGTATTAGCAGTTGAGTTGTCAATTCAACCACACCTGAAAGACTTAATATCTGCAACAAAGTGTTCAGTAGCAAATTATATGGAAGTAACGGTAATGGTGGCAAGTGATAGTAGCAGTTTCTAGTGATTGTAATAGTAGCAACAGAAAAGTAACTTAGCGAAGATCAATATATGAAAAGCTCGTAGGCAATGGATCAGTGATGGATAATTATGTCGGATGGCATTCATCATGCAACAGTTATAACATAGGGTGACACAGAACTAGCTCCAATTCATCAATGTAATGTAGGCATGTATTCCATATATAGTCATACGTGCTTATGGAAAAGAACTTGCATGACATCTTTTGTCCTACCCTCCCATGGCAGCGGGGTCCTATTGGAAACTAAGGGATATTAAGGCCTCCTTTTAATAGAGAACTGGACCAAAGCATTAGCACTTGGTGAATACATGAACTCCTTAAACTACGGTAATCACTGGAAAGAATCCCAGTTATTGTCACCCTGGGGAATGCGGGTCATAACTCGTAATAGGTGTTTACAACTTGCAAGATAGGATCAAGAACACACATATATTCATGAAAACATAATAGGTTCAGATTTGAAATCATGGCACTCGGCCGTAGTGACAATCATTAAGCATAGCAAACTCATAGCAAACTCAATCTCAGAACATAGTGGATACTAGGGATCAAACCCTAACAAAACTATCTCGATTACATGATAAATCTCATCCAACCCATCACCGTCCAGTAAGCCTACGATGAGATTACTCATGAATGGTGGAGAGCATCATGGAATTGGTGATGAAGGATGGTTGGTGATGACGAAGGCGTCGATTTCCCCTCCCGGAGCCCAAAACGGTCTCCAGATCTGGTCTTGCGAGGAAGAACAGGCGATGACGGCTCCGTATCGTGAAACACGATGAACTCTTCTCTCTGTTTTTTCTCTCTCGACAAATAGGGTTATATGGAGCTGGAGAGGAGGTCGGAGGAGCCACGAGGGCCCCACAAGCCTCCTAGGCGCGGACAGGGGGTGCCTGTGATAGCCCGGCATATTAAGGATGATAGACATATCAATAAGGAATTCCTTCTTTTCCGGGAGCCCATTTGAACAGAACTCCCAGGTTAAGCGTGCTTGGCTTGGAGTAGTTCTAGGATGTGTGACCGACCGGGAAGTTGGTCCCGGGTGCGCATGAGTGAGGAAAAAGTGCGCAGAAAAGACTAGTATTGATCTCCGAGGCCAGTCTAGATTGGTATCAGAGCCGACCCTCGTGGTTACACGGATATTTGCTGACATGTGCGTGGTCATGTTGTGCATGAAGTTGGTGATCCGTCATGGCACACGGAATGACACATGTATCGGACTGGAAGCACAAGCGTTTGTGCCATGAGGGAACGTTCCTGTGGCCCGACGAGGACGTCAGTTCCTCTGAGTGGCAATAAGGAATTCCTTCTTTTCAGGGAGCCCATTTAAACAGAACTCCCAGGTTAAGCGTGCTTGGCTTGGAGTAGTTCTAGGATGGGTGACCAACCGGGAAGTTGGTCTCAGGTGCGCATGAGTAAGGACAAAGTGCGTAGAAAAGACTAATATTGATCTGTGAGGCTAGTCTAGATTGGTATCAGAGCCGACCCTCGTGGTTACACGGATGTTTGCCGACAGGTGTGCGGTCATGTTGTTCACGAAGTTGGTGACCCGTCGTGGCACACGGAATGACACATGTATCGGACTGGAAGCACAAACGTTTGTGCCAAGAGGGAACGTTCCTATGGCCCGACAAGGACGTCGGTTCCTCTGAGTGGTGGTGTATGTGATAGCCTGGCATATTAGGGATGATAGACTACTCATATGAATAAGGAATTCCTTCTTTTCCGGGAGCCCATTTGAATAGAACTCCCAGTTTAAGCATGCTTGGCTTGGAGTAGTTCTATGATGGGTGACCATCCGGGAAGTTGGTCCCGAGTGCGCATGAGTGAGGACAAAGTGCGCAAAAAAGACTAGTATTGATCTGTGAGGCCGGTCTAGATCCTGCCAGGAGTAACGACTACCGGCGGGTGTGTCCGGGGCGTTACATGGCCGCGCCTAGCAGGCTTGTGGCCTGCAGGTGGCCCTCGTCTGGTTACTTCTTGCGCCAGTATTTTTTATTAATTCCAAAATTATTCTCCGTAAATTTTCAGGACAATCCGAGAACTTTTATTTCTGTACAAAAATAACACCAAGGCAATTCTGCTGAAAACAACGTCAGTCCGGGTTAGTTCCATTCAAATCATGCAAATTAGAGTCCAAAACAAGGGCAAAAGAGTTTGGAAGAGTAGATACGTTGGAGACGTATCAACTCCTCCAAGCTTAAACATTTTCTTGTCCTCAAGCAATTCAGTTGATAAATTGAAAGTGATAAAGAAAAACTTTTACAAACTCTGTTTGATCTTGCTGTTGTAAATATGTCTAACTTATGTTTAGATTTTTAGCAAGGATTATAGACTAACCACATTCACAATAACATTTAGGTCTCACATTTACTCATAGCAATGACATAATCAACTAGCAAGCAATAATAACAAGTCTCGGATGATAACAATTTTATCAAAACAATCATGATACAATATGACATAATGGTATCTCGCTAGACCTTTCTGAGACCACAAAACATATATGCAGAGCACCTATGGAGAACAAGGACTCACTAAACATTGTAATTCACGGTGAGAGAGATCCAGTCATGCTCATACTCAATATCAATTAATAGCAAGGCATACAAATGACAATGGTGCTCTCTAACTGATGCATTTTATAAGATGATGATGACTCAACAATAAAGTAAATGGAAAGACCCTTCGCAGAGGGAAGCATTGATTTGCAGAGGTGCCAGAGCTCAAGCTTTTAAAACAGAGATAGGTAATGTTTTTTGGAGCGGTATGCTTTCATTGCTCACATAATGACCAAGAGGTTTTCAATAACTTCCATGCTAAATACATTATAGGCGGTTCCCAAACAGAATGATAAAGTTTTTACTCCCCCTCCACCAATCAGTCACACTCCACGGCGGGCCGAATTCATGGGTACCGTCCATACAAACAGAGTTCTGGGGGAGTTTTGTTTAATTATATTTTGCCTTTTATTTCGAGCATGGGCATCCGATTACCAACCACTTTCTCGTGAATGATAGTGAATCAACACATATCGTGAGAATAACCCACTTAGCATGGAAGATACTGATAGCCCCTAGTCGCCACATGAGCGATTTGGGCATACAAAATAGAATATTTATTTGAAGGTTTAAAGTTTAGCACATGCCCGGCGAGCCGCTACCAGGTAGCTACTTCGGCCTAGTGCAGAGACTATGGCTGCCCTGCCCCGCCTCGACACTATCAAGCACTCCTCCTGCATCGAAGGAGTCTGGATGGCCCTTGCCAAGGACAAAGTGCACTGGCCGGGGCTAAATCTGATGAAGGTTGCCACCGACCCGCCGCCACCCGGGAAGGAGCACCAACGCCCTGAGCTATACTTTGATGGAGTGATGGAGAGTGCTCGAGTGATAGCGTCGCAGTGTTTAGGTGAAAAATATATTTGAATGAGCTTGTAACGTGTCCGAAGACTTGCGATAACTTTTAATGATATCAGTATTTGCTCTTATATGGTTTTGTATTCCTTTATAACTCCTATGTGGTTGTTTAATACTGAAATATGCGAGTCGTCGGCTTCAGCCCCCATGTAGATACTACATGGGGTGTCTATGCCAATGCATTGTGTACCTTAGCCATATTATCGGAATCCGAAGGCGGTGTAGTGTGGCAGACTAGGCAATCAGTATATAGTGCTTTATTTCTTTCACTTAACCAAAGGGGTATGAAAAGGACTACAGGAAGCGTATGATTAGCCACCAGAGTGTTTGTGATGTTCGGACGAACCATGGCCGAAGCCAACATCATAATGTTTGCACAAAGGGCAAGTTCCTCGTATAACACGGAATAACTACTTATGAGGATTGAAGGATAATACTTCTAGCTCGGGGTTCACAGATTGGATCGCGCATACTATGACAGTCCGTTTTTGGCTTTCTCCCTTGAGGTGCCTGACTAGATTATTCGGAAACACAATCGTAGGGGTGCTCCCTTTGCCCTTTTAGCTGAACGAGCGGAACGTAAAGGGGCAAGTACAGGAGCTAGGCAACCCAACTTAATGACCAAAGACATAGTTCGGAACCGATGCATATAAAGCAAACGCCAAGATGCCAAACACACGATAGTTAAGGCGGTTTGTGTTTGAAATTGAGCCCCGAGTCTATTAGCCGGTTACCTCGCGTCATACCGAATAGGTTCACGAGAAGAGGGAGAAAGGAGAAAAAGTATGCGCCAAAAACAGGAGGATGAGGCGTACTTGCGCCACGCAATTTTGCATTTCCTCAACAACTCTTATAACTCGGATTGCCGAAGAAACTATTTATAGGTATGCGAAAGAAAATAAGAAATAAAATCATACAGGAGTCATTGTACCAGGGGTCTTCAATTGGTGACATGACGTCCTCGATATGCCCCCTTGCTAGTTGACTCCTGCTCTTGGATGCACCTTGATGGGTGTTAGTGTTCAGCGAGCGGATTTTGCTACCAAAATCTTGAGAGGCCGCCGAATTGTAGGTGAGCTTTATGCCGTAGGCAGGCTCTTTTAGGAGCACCTACATCTTGTCCGAAGACGTATTGGTGGTAGTAGGTTGGGCCAGCCGAACACCCACCTTTATTTCCCCATCCCTTTCTATGGAATCTTAAGTGTGAAGTTGTGCCTCCTCGGCACATACTTTGCTGGTCCTGAAATTGTGCGGTGGGGGCGAGTCCCTATAGAGGGGAAGAGGCAGGATCTGAGTTTTTGGTCTGAAGCCGAACTCGCTTCCCAACCTTATGTGCCTTTATGGCGGATGTCGGAACTTGTCGATCTTCTTTATAACTGAATTCAGTCGCTAGGGCCAGTGCATGTTCCTCAGTTCTAAAGGAGCACTCAGTGTTGCCGTTGACAGTAATGACCCCCTTGGGGCCCGACATCTTGAGCTTGAGGTATGCATAGGTGGGACCGCGTTGAAACGAGCAAAAGCTATCCGACCAAGCAGCCCGTGATAGCCGTTGCGGAAGGGCACGATGTCGAAGATCAAGTATGTGCTGCGAAAGTTATTGGGTGAGCCAAACACAACCTCTAGAGTTACCGAGCCCGTGCATCGGGCCTCAACGCCTGGGATCACTCCTTTGAAAATAGTGTTGTTGGGTTTGATCTTTGACGGATCAATGCCCATCTTCTTCACCGTATTTGACTAAATCAGGTTAAGGCTACTCCCTCCGTCCATTAGGACCTTTGTGAGGTGATACCCGTCTATAATGGGGTCTAGGACGAGGGCCGCTGAACCCCCATGACGGATACTAGTCGGATGATCACGCGGATCAAAGGTGAACGGGGATGCCGACCATGGGTTGTACTTCGGGGCTACGGGTTCCACCACATAGACTTCTCGGAGGGCGCGCTTCCTCTCCTTCTTTGTTATGTGGGTGGTGTATATCATGTTCACCGTTTTTACTTCGGGAGGGAATTTTTCTGTTTGCCACCAATTGGACCCCGACGCTCATCTTCGTCCTCATTGCGACAGCTTTTGCCTTGGTCTTCGGGTGGTATCTTTCCGACCTGTTTAAACACCCAGCAGTTGCGGTGTGTGTGTGGTTGGTGGGCTTTTCCGAAGTCCCATGGATTTGGTAGGGCCTTTCCATGATCTTCTCGAGCTGAGTGGGTCCATCACGATTGCCTTTAGGGGGCTTCTTCCGTTTCCCAAGTCAGGAGTTGCGGAATCCGACATTAATAGTCATGTCATCGGCATCACTATTATTGTGCCGACGCTTATTCTTGTTGCGCTTTGGCATTGAGTTGCCATCTCGGGCTTCAGGTGCCACGGGATCTTCAGAATTGTGGTTGCGTCTTGCTAGCCAATTATCTTTACCCGCGCAAAAGCGGGTCATGAGGGACCAAAGGGCGGACATAGTCCGAGGCTTGTCCTGGCCTAGCTGGCGGGCCAGCCATTCGTCCCGAATATTGTGCTGGAAGGAGGCTATGGCCTCAACATCCGGACAGTCGACGATTTGTTTCTTCTTAGTCAAGAACCGATTCCAAAACTGCCGAGCAGACTCGCCGGGCTTCTGGACGACGTTGCTGAGATCGGAAGAGTCCGGCAGGCGGACATAGGTCCCCTAGAAGTTAGAGCGGAACGCATCTTCCAGGTCTTCCCAACATTCAATGAAGTTTTCTGGGAGGCTATTTAACCAGTACCGATCTGGCCACTTAAGCTTAAGAGGGATGTATTTGATGGCATGGAGATCGCCTCCTCGCGCCATGTGGATATGAAGGAGGAAGTCCTCCATCCATATAGTTGGGTTAGTGGTCCCGTCGTACTGTTCTATATTCACGGGTTTAAACCCTTCAGGGAACTGATGCTGCATTACCTCATTTGTGAAGCAAAGTGGGTGAGCGGCGCCTCTAACCCGAGCTATGTCCTGCCTGTATTCGGCGTCTATGTGGGGCTGGTGGCGTTCCTGGACTTTGTTGTTTTGGTCGAACCATGGTCTATATCTGCCGAATCTTTCGGGCGAGTACTCTCTGGTGTTGGGTTCTACCGTAGGTGCATCGCATGCAAATTAAAATTTCCTATGCGCAGAACAACCAAGAACATGCTACGGAGATGGATCATAGATTGTTACCACTAGACGTGCAGTGCCATGCAGCGAAAGTAGAGTTGGGGCAGCGCGTTCGTGTGGTCCATCTCCTCCTCGTCCGATCTCCCTTGAACAGCCGTTCCGATCTCCCTCGAACAGCCGGTCGCCGGATCCCACGTACAGGTTCGCTAGAGCGGCGCAAGTGCATCGCCTCTAATGGTATCAGCGCGTGTAGAAGGAACACCCGTGTGGCGGACTGCTAGGTCCGATCACACGGTCGACAGCGGCGAGTGGAGGTGGCTAGTTGAAACTCATGCAAAGCCCTAATGATGGCACCAAAGCGATCAACCGAATGGGTGTGCCGCACCTCCACTATATATAGGCATCCGGCGCGGGCTCAACTCTTGGGCCTTGCATGGATCCTAAAGCCCACGTGTTCCTTCCCTTAAGCGCACGACCCTTTAGGTTCTCGTCCACTTGGTTGCGAGTCTGATGACATCCGACTCGACCGGTCAGTAGCGGCATCTAGCAAGACGTGTCAACTCCAAGTGTCCGATGAAGATGGTTAGGTGAACCTATACTTTACACTTCTGTTCCCTTTGCCACATGATATATGTTGTCGTGCAAAAGGCAACATGGTCATCCTTGTTGCAGCACGACCTCTTTCTTGTTCCGGTGAATCCAACCAACACTTTGGATTATCTCATAATCCTCATCGCATGGCCATGCTTATCCAGGTCGGATCACCCGAGGGGGCCCAAAGTATATCTCTCCTGGTAGGAGGGGCAAATCCCATCATGCTCGACCATGTCTCGCAACATGGGTCTGGACAAGCCCGAAACCTACCTTTGTAACTACCCAATCACTGAGTAGCATTTGGTTGGCCCAAAGCAAGTTTGTCACCATCCCGAGTACATGTGCCGGCTCAGGTCTTAGGACATAGAATGTATGTTGTACTAGAGACTCACAGATGACCTATCGTTGCGTCTCATAGTTGGGTCTGTCCAACTCCGACCTTATCTCGACTCGAATCCGAATATGTCGAATCCGACTAGACCTTTCCGAGTCCATATTATCCGGCTAGCATCCAATGCTACATGGTCAATGAGACCAAACCATCCATCGTGTCATATGCTAGTCTGATAAGTTGCGCGTCCAAATAACCCTTTTGACTAGGGACCATTTAGGACAGTTATCATACAATGCATAGTCTCACAAACAAGTCACGTACTTATTAATACACATCACTGATAATGTCCAAGGACTATCTTTATTCATAAACACATATAAATATCATCATACATGATTGCCGCTAGGGCATATCTCCAACAGTCTCCCACTTGCACTAGAGTCAATCAAATAGACACCATATGCCCATAGCTCTAACATGCCCCTCATGATTGGGTTGTGGAAGTGGCTTAGTCAACGGATCTGCAACATTTGCATCCATATGAATCTTGCACAAATTGGTATCACCTTTCTATACGAGCTTTCGTATCAAGTGATATTTTCGGTCTATGTGCTTGGTCTTGTGGTGTTGTCTCGGCTCCTTGGCCTGTGCGATGGCACCTGAATTATCGCAATAAAGGTCTAACGGTTTTGACCATCCCGGTAACACACCAACATCTTCCAGGAACTTCTGAATCCAAACACCTTCCTTTGCGGCTTCACAAGCCGCAACGTATTCAGCCTCTGTTGTGGAGCCGACCACCGTATCTTGCTTGGAACTCGTCCAACTCACTGCTCCTCCATTCATGACATACACAAATACAGTTTGCGATCGACAATCATCCTTGTCAGTTTCGAAACTAGCATCAGCGTAAACCTTTACACAGAGCTCCTCCTCACGTCCATAAACTAGGAACATCTCTTTAGTCCTTTTCAGGTACTTCAAGATAGTTTTCACTGCTGCCCAGTGACTCTCACCTGGGTCGGCCTGGTATCTGCTTGTTAAGCTTATTACATAAGCAACATCAGGCCGTGTACATAGCATGGCATACATGATGGATCCAATTGCCGAGGCATATGGAATCCTACTCATCCGGTTTCGCTCATCAGAAGTCGTAGGACTCAGAGTCTTGCTTAGCCTTATACCATGTGAGACGAGCAAGAACCCTTTCTTGGCCTCCTTCATGTTGAACCTCTTCAACACTTTGTCTATGTATGTGCTCTGGCTTAAGCCGAGCAGCCACCTCGATCTATCTCTATAGATCTTGATGTCTAAAATGTACACTGCCTCTCCAAGGTCTTTCATCAGAAACTTGCCATTCAATGATTCCTTGACTGAGTTCAGCATCGAAACATCATTTCCGATTAGCAGTATGTCATCCACATACAAGGTCAAAAATACTACCGAGCTCCCACTAGACTTCTTGTATGAACAATAGTCCTCTTCGTTCTTGATGAAACCAAGGTCAACGATGACTTCATCAAAACGAATGTTCCAACTCCGAGCTGCTTGCCTCAATCCTTAAATGGATCTCTTGAGCTTGCATATTTTACTAGCGTTAGTTGGATCAACAAAACCTTCTGGTTGTATCATGTAAACATCCTCTTTTAAATTTCCATGAAGGAAAGCCGTTTTGACATCCATCTACCATATCTCATAATCGAAATATGCAGCTATAGCTAGTATGATCCTCACCGACTTTAGCATCGCTACCGGCGAGTAGGTCTCGTCCTAGTCAATTCCTTGAACTTGTCCATAACCTTTAGCAACAAGCCGAGCTTTGTGGTTCTGAACATTTCCATCCACATTGGTTTTCTTCTTAAAGACCCATTTGCAACCAATGGGAACTACGCTAGGTGGCGGATCAACCAAGTCCCAGACTTGATTCTCATCCATGGACTTTAACTTGGATCTCATGGCCTCTAGTCGTGCCTCAGAATCTGGGCTCACCATCGCTTCCGCATACGTGGCCAGCTCATCGGTTTCTAGCAACAAAACGTCACGCACTCTGCGCAATCTTTCCGACCTTCATGGCTCCGGTGCCGATTCCACTATAGGTTCTTTGACCGACTCCGGTGTGATCTCATCACCAACCGAGTTTTCCCCGAGTGGCTCTCAAATTTCTTCGAGTCGCACTGTTCTCCCACTGGCCTCGTGACTGAGCAACTCTTTCTCTAGGAAACCGCCATTCCGAGCAACAAACACTTTGTTCTCTTCTCGGTTGTAGAAGTTATATCCCAAGGTTTCCCTTGGATATCCCATGAATATGCATTTATCCGACTTGGGTGTAAGCTTGTCTGACATGAGTCGCTTGACAAATGCTTCACAACCCCAAATCTTTAGAAAAGACAAACCAGGACTTTTTCCAGTCCACATCTCATGTGGTGTCTTGTCTACGGATTTAGATGGTACTCTATTAAGTGTGAAAGTTGTAGTTTCTAGAGCGCATCCCTAGAATGACAAGGGTAAATCCTATTTGCTCATCATCAACCGGACCATGTCCAACAAGGTTCGATTTCTCCGTTCTGACACACCTTTTCTCTATGGCGTTCCAGGAGGTGTGAGTTGAGGTACTATACCTCGGCTTTTCAGATGATTATCAAACTCCTAGCTCATGTACTCGCCTCCACGATCTGACCATAGAAGTTTTATCGTCTTGCCGAGCTGATTTTCAACCTCGTTCTGAAACTCTATGAACTTCTCAAAAGTTTCTGACTTGTGCCTCATCAAATAGATATATCCATATCTACTCAAGTCATCGGTAAAAGTCACGAAGTACTGATAGCCACCTCTGGCCATTGTGCTCATTGGACCACACACATCACTGTGTATAAGCTCCAACAGCTCAGAAGCTCTCTCACAACTCTTTGCAAAAGGAGACTTAGTCATCTTGCCTAGCAAGCATGATTCGCATGTCTCGAACGACCCGAAGTCGGACGAAGTTAGGATTCCATCATCATGGAGCTTCTTCATGCGTTTCAGACTAATGTGTCCAAGCCGGCAATGCCAGAAGTGTGTTTGATTTATCTCATTAGGCTTATGCCTCTTGACATTCACGTTATAGACTGGTTCCGTTTCTAGATTTAAAATAAATAGCCCATCTACTATGGGTGCATAACCATGGAACATTCCATTCAAATAAAATGAACAACCATTGTCCTTTATATTGAATTCATAACCTTGACTCATCAAGCATGAGGCAGAAATAATGTTCCGACTAAGTGCGGGAATGTAATAACAATTATTCTATTTCAAAATAAATCCAGAAGGAAGCTTGAGCTGCATCGTGCTGACCTCCAATGCAACAACTCTTGCTTTGTTGCCGACCCTGATGTCAATCTCCCCTTGTGCCACATGCCTAGTTCTTACCAGCCCCTACATCGAGTTGCAAATATGAATAGCCGATGCGGTATCAAATACCCAAGAGCTACTAGGTATGTCAGCAAGGTAAATGTCTATAACATATGTAACAATTGTACCTTTGCATGAAGAAGCATCTCCGGCCTTCTTGCCGTGCTCAGCAAGCCACATGCTACAATTCCTCTTCCAGTGACCAACTTCCTTGTAGTGAAAGCAAATGGTCTTTGAGTTTGATCCGGACTTTGGCTCAGCGGTAGAGACTGCCTTTTGTGTGCCCTTTGCCTTACCCTTTTTCTTGGACCAACTCTTCTTGAATTTAGCCGAGTTCTGCACCATCAACACTTGATGCATGCCTTTCTTAATATCTTGCTCTACCACCTTGAGCATCCCATGCAATTCAGTCAGCTTCTTATCCATACCGTGCATACGATAGTTTGAGACGAACGTCCCATAGCTAGGTGGAAGAGAACCCAAAATTGCATCTGTGGATAGCTCGTCCCCAAGTGGGAAGCCTAACCGATCCAAAGTTTGCATGTACCCGATCATCTTGATCACATGCGGGCTCAGTGGATCACCCTCCTTCAGCTTACAATCCGTCAAGGACTGCAAGACGTTGAACCTTTTGGTCCTAGCCTGCACCTGAAACATGCTCTTCAAACTCTCAATCATATCGAAAGCCTGAATTTTTTCGAAATGCTGTTGCAAATCAGGCTCCATACATGCCAACATGAGGCGGCTAATCTCGTTTGATTCATCAACGAGTTTCTGGTGGGCATTCTTGGTTGTGGCGTTAGCATTCTCGCCAGGTTCCTCTCGAAGTGGATCCTCTAGAACATGTTCCTTTTTATCGTGCTTGAGAACAATTCTCAAATTTCTATACCAGGTGGTAAAGTTTGTTCCATTCAGTTTATCCTTTTCCAGAATTGATTCCAATGCAAAGTTGGGTTGAGCAGGTGGTGCCATTGATGTACAATAGAAAAATATGCAATCACTAAGGAATGTGTTTACGTAGAGTAATTCAAGCCTTAAACAGAACTACTCCCACTGAAGTCAGCATCCCTGCACAAACTCTCAGTGATTCAGGACCCGTCTAGCGTGAGCGACTAGTGAGCTTTAGCATCACTGCTAGCCAACTTGCCTATTCGGTAAGCAACATCTTGCTAATCGTATCTCTATACGACTCCTGTCGGTTGGGTAGGTATCTCATGCCCTGACTCCCAACCTTCTTTTCCACAAGGCCCAAAACCGTTTGGATAGCCTTGTCAAGTTAACCCGATGCAGTGCATGTCCGTGTCCAATACGAACCCTCTAGTTCAAGGACACCTAGTAGCACCTCAATTTTATGAGCCCACTACTAGACGTACTTGACGTGCGAAGGTGCAACATCCGGAATGGCAATATACTTGATATTAATGATGGATCTTTCTACCATTATAACATGCATAGAAACAAGAAGCAATATCAATCTCATATAAACTTAAATATGTGAAATAGTATGGCTCCTTCATGGGCGTCCTTCCATGGACAACTCCTACTCCGATGACCAAGGCGGAAAGCCATCTTGTCCGTCATGCCAGGACGCCAAAACCTCGAACTTGATCTCTGTCCTCCAACTACTACAACTAGTAATGAATTTACAGAGAATCACAAGTCAACACACAGGTCGTTATACAATATAGTGACAGCACTTTGGCTCCTGCCGGCTGACAATCATGACACACGGGTCATGTTAAATTACACACATGCATCACATACATCTGAGCCATCCTATTCACATCAAACCAACAAAACAAACTTATGCGTAGAATCGCATTCTACCGGTTTGTGTGATCGTGTACGAAATACAAGGCGCTACGCACACGACGGTCCCGCTAGCTGGTTAGCGGGCAGGGTTCGAAGGGGCAGCACCCCTCGCCTGTGCGGGCGGCACCCGACGTTTTCGGAAATCACAGATCACATCAGCACTCCGATCACGCCGAATTTCTGATATGACCGATCTCATCGATCATCGCGAACACAATTCGGATTTACGTTTCACGGTTAACCTCGACGGCGGATACCGACTGGTAGGGGTAGGTTGTGTCACAACCTCATCGATTCCGATTGACAGAAAACATAGCCTCAACGATCCCGATATGCAGTTGATCTCATCAACCGTGCACATAGCCGATCTCAAGAACGACGATAGATCACATCCGCTTCCGCCACATATCACATATGCTACTGATCTGAAACCAAAACCTATAGAAGAGGCTCTGATATCATTGTTGGGTTCGATCGTAGGTGCATCGCATGCGAATTAAAATTTCCTACGTGCAGAACAACCAAGAACATGATACGGAGATGGATCACAGATTGTTACCACTAGACGCGCAGTGCCGTGTAGAGGAAGTAGAGTTGGGGCAGCGCGTTCATGTGGTCCGTCTCCTCCTCATCCGATCTCCCTTGAACAGCCATTCGGATCTCCCTCGAACAGCCGGGTGCCGGATCCCACGTACAAGTTTACCGGAGTGACGCAAGTGTGCCGCCTCTAATGGTATCCGTGCATGCAGGAGGAACACCCGTGCGGCGGACTGCTAGGTCCGATCACACGGTTAGCGGCAGCGAGTGGAGGTGGATCGTTGAAACTCATGCAAAGCCCTAATGACGGCACCGAAGCGATCAACCGGATGGGTGTGCCGCACCTCCACTATACATAGGCATCTGGCGCGGGCTCAACTATTGGGCCTCGCACGGATCCTAAAGCCCACATGTTCCTTCCCTTCCGCGCGCGACCCTTTAGGTTCTCGTCCACTTGGTCGCGAGTCACATGACATCCGACTTGACTGGTCGGTAGCGGCCTCTAGCAAGACGTGCCGACTCCAAGTGTCCGATGAAGCTGGTTAGGTGTCGTGGGAATGAGCCTGACAGTAGAAGGTAGGGGTACGAAAGGAGAGGGCAAAGTCCTAGCTATGACGAGGATGTACACACAGATGTATGAGTTCAGGCCCCTCTCGTCGAGGTAATAGCCCTACGTCTCAGTGCTTTGGAGCTTTGTTGTGTGGAAGGTAAAGATTACAATGGTTGCGAACCCTTGTGCCAGAAGGGAGGGGCGGCTTATATAGAGTTTGCTTCTCCTCATAATTGCCCGGCATCCAAGGGTCCGATCGTGGGTATAAAGACTAGCGTTACTCGTAACGTACATCATAAATGCTACTAATGGCGACTCGCCTAACGCCTATCTGTTGGACTCCCGGGGGTGGCTTCTGGTCTTTTGGTGTCGACTGTAACTGAAGTCTTCCGAGTGGCGAGCAACTGTCGAGTGGAGGAAGATGCCTCCGAGTGGATTCCTTGTCGAGTGACTCGAGCACCGTAAAGAATCCAGTCGAAATCTTTCCTGTGATCTTTAAGTCCTCTGATGCGGTGTCCTTAGGTAGGGTATGTAGGTCAGGCCTAGGACCCTACCCTAGGTACATATCCTCGTCATTAGCCCCCAAATGGATCAGGGTTCGAGTGGTGAAAGTGTGTAGGATCGAAAGTAGGTCTAGAGGGGGGTGATTAGACTACTTGACTAATTAAAGGTTTTGCCTATACCAAATTTTATGGTTGACAGTTTTTAGCATTTCATGGCAAGTCAAGTACACCCTACACATGCAAGTCTAAGAGTATATAGCAGCGGAAAGTAACAACAAGCATGTATAGAAGGGATAGGGTAGGAAGATCAAACGCAATTGTGGACATGATGATTTTTCCCGTGGTTCCGATACGTGGCGCTATCGTACATCCACATTTATGGAGTCTTCAACCCATGGAGGGTAACAGTCGTGAGAGTCCACAGAGGGCTCCACCCAAAAGGGTCCACGAAGTAGCAACCTTGACTATTCCATACGGCTTCCATCCACGAAGGACTAACCTCACTATGGGGTAGATCTTCACAAAGTAGGCGATCTCCTTGCCTTACAAACTTCTTGGTTCACTCCACAACACGAAGTAGGAGGCTCCCAAGCGACACCTAACCAATCTAGGAGGCACCACCCTCCAAAAGGTAATAGGCTCGGTAATGATGATGAACTCCTTGCTCTTGTGCTTCAAGATGATAGACTCCTCAACACACAATCTCTCTCTCACAGGTTTGGCTTGGTAGAAGATATAGGATTGGTGGACAGCAACTTGGGGAGGCTAGAAATCAAGATCCATATGATTGGAGTGGAAGATCTTGACCTCAACACAAGGGTAGGTGGTTCTCTCTCAGAAAATCTAATAGGATAGTTATGGAATAGTTTTGAGTGCTTCTCTTTCGAGTGAGTGGTGGTGAAGGGGTATATATAGGCATCCCCAAAAATCCAAGCGTTACACACAAAATGACCAACTCCGTGACATCGATGTGTTAATCTCGGTGGTACCAAAGTGACCAAAAGGTGGCAAATTTTGAATCTCGGAGGGACCGATATACAATTCTCGGTTGCATCGATAAGGTGACCAACGGTCAGATTTCCAATCTCGGTGACGCCGATACAACATTCTCGGTGGAACCGAAAATGTGAATTTGCATAACGGAAAGTTGGCAACCTAAACTCGGTGGCACCGGTATGGAATCGGTTGCACCGAAGTGGCTAGGGTTTGGCAGAGTCTGTCTAGGTACTAGAATCGGTGGCACCGAAGTGGGATAGTTGGTTGCACCGATTTTGATTGTTGGGTATAGAACAGACTTTGGTGGGAGAGTTTTGTGATTTTTTTTGGCGACTATCACTTGTGCACGTTTGAGCATATTGTTCACCAACAAAACTTTACCCCCTTTTAATAGTATTGGCTTTCCTATGGACTCAAAGTGATTTCTCACAAATGTAAAATGTAGAGTCCTCTTGCTTGAAGCTTGGCCAACCTATTTCCTTGCATCTTGGGGTTTCTCCACAATCTCCTTTTTGCCAATCCTCTCATTGAACATTTCCTGAAATATACTTAGTGGAAACATTAGTTCAGTGACTTATATATTGTTATTAATTACCAAAACCACCAAGGGAGTAAATGTGCTTTCAATCTCCCCCCTTTTGGTAATTGATGACAACATATAGATCAAAGCTTCGACATATGATAAAATCAATGAGATTAATCGTCGCTTTGAGAGGTAAGTGATAAGCAAGATCTCCCCCTAAATTTGTGCATTATTTTGAACTTGCGTTTGAATGCAAATGCACAATCGATTAGGTATATGGGGTACTTCTTCCATGTCACATACAACTTGGTGGTGTGCGAGAATAATTAGAGTGAATAACATGGCACAACACACATAAGTAAGGGTGAATGATCATCTCATGAGCATTAAGATGATAGGAAATAGTAGCATCACCCATAACATAGTAGCATAACACAAACACAAAAGTATCTCACATCAAATCAAAAGAACCAAATGTTTTTGAAAAGCAAGTAAAAAGACAAATCTCTCTCTCGCTCGAAGCCTATAGATCTATATACACTTCTCCCCATTTGGCAACAAGTTACCAAAAAGTTCAAAGGCATACATCTAAGCGTTCTTGGGCGCATCTCCTCCGGTTGTTGATGAAGGAGTCGAGATGACGACATCGGCGAAGATCTCTGCAGATGTCATAGATGGAGCTGGAGTGATCACTGATGGAGCTGATGTTGATGGAGCTGATGGAGCTGTCGGAGCTGGCACTATGGCTGATCTGGCCAGAGTAGTGAACTGAGTGTCTGGCCCTAGAGGTGAATCATCCTCATCCTCATCCTCATCCTCATCTGAAGTAGAAGAGACCCGTGGGATCTACACGGATTCACCTTCATGCTGAAGTTCTGTGACTATCTTCGTCAGCCCGTCCACCTTATCAGTAAGGGACTTGATTCTGGTCTCAAAGATCCTGACAAGATTGTTTTGGTTATCCAGAATCCCCTTAATGTCCTTTTGCATGCTCTGAACAGATGATATCAGCAAATCCTTTTGCTCGCTCCTGGATTGAGGGGCTTGAGCACTAGTGGCTCTCACTGTCTCTGCTGCTTCCTGAGCTGGAGCAGAAGTGGGATGATCAACTTCCATCACCACGATGTTGTCCTCTAGATCTGGCTGTAGGGGCGAATGTGGGTGATCCAGGGCAAAGATATGCTTCTCCAGTCTTCAGTTTATAAGCATCTAGATGTAGGGTGCATAACAGCATGAGCGCTTCTAATCATCAGCAACCCTCTTGATTGTCTCTACAATCAAGTCCATGACTTTGATCCTGGTGTGAGTGTAAAGATGGATCAACAGGTTGATGGAGTGGCCTCGGATCATCTTGTCATCTCTGGACTTGGGCATCAAGGTATGCCTCAGAATGGTGTTGATAGTGCGTAGGCTAGCTTGGAGAAAGTAAATGGACCCTAGCTTGTGAGACTTCACTTTGTCAGCAGGGATCTCCTTATACGTGTTGGCCATAACATTGTGACTAGCCTTGGATTCTGAGTAGACATCTAGGTCACCATCCTGTGCTTCAGGAACTCCTAAGATCTCTGCCCATTCCTCAATAGTTGATTCATATCGGGAACCTTCAGTCATCCACACAATTCTACCATCTCCTTAGAAGTGTGTAGTGGAGTAGAACTGCATGATCATCTCGTCATTCCATGCTGTGAATTCTCTGCCTATGAATTCATCAAGACCAATGCAATGGAAGTTGTCCTGGACACTTGGAAAGTAGTCCTCATTCTCCTTGATGTACTTCCAATCAACGTATCACATATCGCTAACAGCTGGACTCTTGTTAAAGAGCACAGTCTCATAGAAGTCCTGCTGCTCCTTGGTATAGAACCTGTAGTCCACAGATATTTTCTTTCTTTGGGCATAAGGATCAATAGCTCTCCATGACCTCAATCCTTAGTCCTTCCTCTTCTACATGTCCTTAGCTACTAGATAGCTGGCATTATGAACAGGGAGGTGTGGTCTAAGCTTCATTAACGTTGTCAGATCATCAAATCAGCTTCAGCTCTAGAGGCATTCCCTTTGTTCTTCCGAGAGGCTGGAATCTTCCTAGTGGTCCTCTTGGGCTTCTCAACAGCCTTCTTGGATGTGCTGGTTTTGGGCATAGCATCAGACATCAACTTATTTGCCTTCTTCTTGGGAGGAGCCTTTGCTGGCTCAACCTCCTCTTCCTCAGCATCAGCAGCTTCTGGATCCTCAAACATGAAGGTAGGCCTGCCAGTCACATGAATGATCCTCTTCCTAGCCTTTTTCTCTCCTGCCTTCTTAGGCATAGATTTCTTGGGGATCTCAACAGAAACAGTTTCTCTGGCAGTCTCATAAGCCTTGAAGGTTGAAGCTGGTGCATATATTTTGCTGACAACCCTTCTAGAGAAAGTAACTTCAGTTGCAACTTTCTTGGTAGCCTTCTCTTGCTTCTTAGCAAGAACCTCCTCAAGGACAAAGTCTGAATCTTCTTCTTCTGAGTTCAACCTCTTTCTGGTTCTTGTGGCAGCCTTGGGCAACCCATGTGAGATGGGGGTGCCTGGATCTGAGAATGAATTGGGCTCTAGGCTTGTGCCTGAACTCATGTCTGCTCTCTGCTCTAACCTGTTCTGACTGTCTTCTGAACCTGACATGCTGACCCTGTGAATAGAGTGTAGATGAGCATAAGTAGACGAGTCATCACAAAATGAGACTATTTTTGAAATTTGAGCAATGAGTTTTTCAAAAGTTTTGCAATCTGTCACATACATATTGGTACAGCCGAAATGAAATTTTCGGTGGGGCCGAGAGAGACCAACTCCTTAACAGGAACTTGGCAGCCTTTTCGGTAGGACTGAAAAGAGCCACTCGGTTCCATCGAGTCAGTTCTCAGCAACACAGAAAAGTATATCGGTGAGACCGATATTTTAGTTTTGGTTCCACCGAGATGTATCGGGCAGACAACAAAACCCTAGAAAATCCATCTAACTCGAGATTTTGCAATTTCTAGTGGATAGATGAATGAGCAATAGGTGGCTGATAGAGAAAAAAAGGTCCAATGCGCAAGAATCAGAATGGGAGCGCACTAGAGATCGAATCCGTACCCTAGCTTGGCGCGGATCTTCTACGGCGGCGATGTTTGTGAAGATTACGTTGATGGCGGCGAGTCCCAGCGACGGAGGAGCTCGGGAAGTCAAGGGCGATGACCATGGGTCTTAGGAACGGCATCTTAGGGTTTTGGAGCGCGACGTATGAAGATGAAATTTCAAAACGTCGGGGGTCCAGAGTTATATACCCACCACTGTTGGTGACACCGATTCTAAGTTTTCGGTGTCATCGAGTGCCTCAACTGTCAGCTGACAGGGACACTCGGTGTAACCGAGAAAATGGAATCGGTGATACCGAGATTGAAAAACCAGAACAACCCTAGGCAATCGGCAAGACCGAGATTTTGGTGTTGGTTTCATCGAGTTGCACCTGGGAGGTTTTAATGGTCAGTCCTTGTCGATACGAAACTCCGAGTGCTCCACACACAGAGGGATCGAAAAGCACTTCTTCAAATTTTGTGATGGAGCATGAACGGAATATGAGATGAGAAAGCATAGATAGCTAAAGAGTGGTCCTAGGCATTCTTGTCCATCCAATTGGCAAAAGATAAATCAAAAGCCAAATAGCAACAATTGTATATCCTCAAATGAGAAAATAAATGCAGACCAACATGCTCACACAATAAGATGTCAAAAGAAATCATGACGAACATGCACAAACACACTAGCATCTAACAAGCACTTGGGCGATGACAAAGTCATCTATATATGAGTATTTGACTTAGGAGCCAAGTAAGAGTACTTGATCATAGGTCATACTCATCGTTTAAGCACAAGCGGGGTTACCACTTTTTCATAAAGCATTTAATGTTGTCACATGTTAAGAGATGCTTCGACTCAAGAATTAGAGTAAAGCCCCCCCTTAATGTGACATCCCCCCATAAGAGGGATAAACTAACCTTGGGTTTTGTCGATGAACACTTCATGTTGGTGAGGTAGTTGTGGATGCTCAATGTTGATGAAGATCACCAAGAGTTGGGAGCATCCTTGTTGTTTCCTTACTCCTCTCACCTACATGGGTTAGTCCCAACATACAAGAGACAAATACAAGGATATATATGGACATGGAGTGCAAAACATGTGTTAAGATGTCCATTGATTTGTTGATTACCTTGTCCCTTGCTCACCTTTGAGGGAATGTGTGACTCCTTGAACTATTGCACTGAGTTGATGTTGAGTGCAGAAAGTTCTTGCCAATAATGAATGTGAGTGAATTTCATTGGCGGAGTCACCCCTCAAGAACTTACTAGTTCTTTTCCTTGGGAATCCACTCCACCAAAGCTATGGGTTTATCTTCATATGAGTCAATGTCATCTTGAAGCTTGTTCTTGCCCTTGAGATTGTGGTCTTGTGGTGGAAGGTCATCTTGAGTGTTTGTCCCCTTGGGAAAAGTATTTTCATACTTCTCCTTTTGAGGAACAAACTTGTACTTGGGATATTGACCTTCTTCCCACTCAACTCCATTAGCGTTGAAGTAGCCAACACCATGATTCTTCCGGTATCCTCCGTGCTTGCGTACAATTTCCTCAAATTGCTTATATCCGGCAAGACTCTTGTAGATACTTTTTTCCATAATTCCTTTCAATAAAGCATTTTATTGCTCAAGTGTAACTTTTCTAAGAGAAGCATCATTAGTGGAATCAATAGAACTACTAGAAGCAACATCATTGGATTTATCACTTTTATTGTTGCTACTAGATGAAGAATCTTTCTTGCCTTTGTTACTAGATTGCTTAGTTTTAACTTGAGGCATTAAAGTAGACAAGAGTATTCGTTTGGCTAGATAAGATGAGGTCTTGTTTCGTAGATCATCATTGATAGCTTTGAGAAACTCATGCTCTTGCTCCAAGTTGAGCTTCTCGAAGCGTAGCTTCTCATGAGTTCTCACAAGCTCTCTGTGATCTTCGAGAGTAGATTCATGAGCTAACATAAGAGTGTTTAGTTCTTTAGTTAGTTGTTCTATTTTCATCTTATCATCATCAATTGACTTATCTTGACTAGCATGAGAATTATCAAGTTCATTTTGATCACTATCACTAGTTTTATCACAAAGTAAGTCATCATCACAAAGTGATCATCTTCAGCACTATCAAAATCAAGATACTCGGGGTGTGATACTGTTGGAAATATGCCCCAGAGGCAATAAATAAAGTGTTTATTATTGTATTTCTTTGTTCATGATAATCATTTATTATCCATGCTATAATTGTATTAATTGGAAACATGGATACATGTGTGGATACATAGACAAACACAATGTCCCTAGTATGCCTCTAGTGAACTAGCTCGTTGATTGAAAGATGGTTAAGGTTTCCTAGCCATGGACATGAGATGTCATTTGATAACGGGATCACATCATTAGGAGAATGATGTGATGGACAAGACCCAAACTACAAGCGTAGCTTATGATCGTGTCAGTTTATTGCTACTATTTTCTGCATGTCAAGTATATGTTCCTATGACCATGAGATCATGCAACTCACAGATATCGGAGGAGTACCTTGTGTCTATCAAACGTCGCAACGTAACTGGGTGACTATAAAGGTGCTCTATAGGTGTCTTCGAGGGTGTCTGTTGAGTTGGCATGGATCAAGACTGAGATTTGTTACTCCGTGTGACGGAGAGGTATCTCAGGGCCCACTCGGTAATACAACATCACAATAAGCCTTGCAAGCAATGTGACTAAGTGTTGGTCACGGGATCTTGTATTACGGAATGAGTAAAGAGACTTGCCAGTAACGAGGTTGAACTAGGTATGGAGATACCAACGGTCGAATCTCGGGCAAGAAACATACCGAAGAACAAAGGGAACATCATACGGGATTAACTAAATCCTTGACACAGAGGTTCGACCGATAAAGATCTTCGTAGAATATGTAGGAACCAATGTGGACATCCAGGTCCCGCCATTGGTTATTGATCGTAGAGGTGTCTCAGTCATGTCTACATAGTTCTCGAACTCACAGGGTCTGCACACTTAAGGTTTGGTGACGTTTCGGTAGTATAGAGTTATGTATGGTGGTAACCGAAGTTTGTTCAGAGTCTCGGATGAGATCCTGGACATCACGAGGAGCTCCGGAATGGTCCAGAGGTAAAGATTCATATATAGGAAGTCCTGTTTTGGTCGTCGAAAAAGCTCCGGGCTTATCAGTAGTGTACCGGGAGTGCCGGTAGTGTACCGGGAGACCTCCGGGAGGGGTATTTCGACCCAAGAGGCTTCATGGGCTGTGGGAGAGTGAATATCAGTCCTTAGTGGGCTGGTGGAAACTCCCACACAAGGCCCATGTGGCTGGAGAAGAAAACCCAAAAGGAAAAAGGTGGAAAAAGGCAAAAAGGAAAAAAAAGGATGAATCCTAATCCTAGTAGGAGTGGAGGAGGTGGACTCCTCCTCTCCTAGTTCGGCCGAAGCCTAGGAGGCTTGGAGGCCAAGCTTCCTCCTCTCCTCCTCTCCTCCTATATATACTTGTGGTATTGAGGGGTTTTGCACTAGATTTTCAGCCACGTGCTACCCGTTCCTCCAGTGCATAGTTTCTCCTGTAGATCGGTTTTCTGCAGTGCTTAGGCGAAGCCCTGCCGAAATTGCTCCACCACCATCGCCGGAGTGCCGTCAGGCTGCCGGAGAACTCTTCTTCCTCTCCACTCCTTCTTGTTGGATCAATACGGTGGAGATCGTCATCAAGCTGTACGTGTGCTGAACGCGGATGTGCCGTCCGTTCGGTGCTAGATCGGAAGGACCGTGATCAAGTTCGTGAGACGGATCATGATCAAGTTCATGGGACGGATCGTGATCGGATCGCGGGACGGATCATGATTGGATCGTGGGAGAGATCGTGATTGGATCATGGGACGCATGGCGATTTGGATCGCGAAGACGTTCAACTACACCAACCGCATTTCTTAACGCTTCCCGCTTAGCGATCTACAAGGGTATGTAGATCCACTCTCCCTCTCGTAGATGCTCATCACCATGGATAGATCTTCGTGTGCGTAGGAATTTTTTTATTTCCCTTGCAACGTTCCCCAACAGTGGCATCATGAGCTAGGTCTATGTGTAGATGAGATCTCGAGTAGAACACAAAAGGTTTGTGGGCGTTGATGCTTAGATTGCTTCCTCCCTTGGTCGGATTTTGGTTCAGCGGCATTGTGAGATGAAGCGGCCCGGACCAACATTACTCGTACGCTTATGAGAGGCCGGTTCCCTCGACGCAACTTGTTGCCTAGATGGCTTGCGGGTGGTAGTTTCTCTCACTTTATTTGGATCGGATTCAACAAAGGCGGTCCTTGAGAAGGTTGAAAAGCAAATTATGTATCACCATTGTGGTTTATGCGTAGGTGAGAATCGTTTTTTCTAGAAACCCGTAGCAGCCACGTAAAACATGCAACAACAATTAGAGGATGTCTAACTTGTTTTTGCAGGGTATGTTGTGATGTGATATGGCCAATTACATGATGTGATATATGTGATGTATGAGATGATCATGTGATGTATAGAATTTCACGACTTGCATGTCAATGAGTACGGCAACCGGCAGGAGCCATAGGGTTGTCTTTAATTATTGTATGACCTGCGTGTCAATCATTAAGCGCTATGTAATGCTTTACTTTATCGCTAAACGGTAGCAATAGTAGTAGAAGCATGCAGGGTGGGACAACCTCGATGGCGACACGTTGATGGAGATCAAGATGATGGAGATCATGGTGTCGTGCCGGTGACGATGAAGATCGTGCCGGTGCTTTCAAGATGGAGATCTAAAGCACAAGTTCATGGCCATATCATGTCACTTATGAATTGCATGTGATGTTAATCCTTTTATGCACCTTGTTATGCTTAGTACGATGGTAGCATTATAAGGTGATCCCTCACTTAAGTTTCAAGATAAAATTGTGTTCTCCCCGAGTGTGCACCGTTGCGAAAGTTCGTCGTGTTGAGACACCACGTGATGATCGGGTATGATAGACTCTACGTTCACATACAACGGGTGCAAGCCAGTGTTGCATGCGCAGAATACTCGGGTTAAACTTGACGAGCCTAGCATGTACAGACATGGCCTCAGAACACAAGAGATCGAAAGGTCGAACATGAGTCATATAGTAGATATGATCAACATAATGATGTTCACCATTGAAGCCACCTCAACTCACGTGATGATCGGACTTGAGTTGGTGGATTTGGATCATGTGAGACTCAGATGACATGAGGGATGTCAATTTGAGTAGGAGCTTTAGTAATTTGATTAACTAAACTCATTATCTTGAACAATAGTCTAAGTGAACTCTGCATATTTATGTTGTAGATCAATGGCTCGCGTAGTAGCACCCCTGAATTTTAATGCATTCCTAGAGAAAGCTAAACTGAAAGATGATGGAAGTAACTTTGTTGACTGGGCCCGTAATCTGAGGATTATCCTCACGGCTTCCCAGAAATCATATTTCCTTGATGCACCGCTTGGTGACCAACCAGAAGACATGACCTCCGAAGACGTTAAGAACGCTTGGGAGGCACTTACTGGAGATTACTCAATCGTTCAGTGTGCAATATTGTATGGCTTAGAACCGGGACTTCAAAGACGTTTTGAACGTCATGGAGCATATGAGATGTTCCAGGAGTTGAAGTTTATCTTTCAGAAGAACGCCCGGATCGAGAGGTATGAAACCTCCGATAAGTTCTATGCTTGCAAGATGGAGGAGAATGGGTCTATCAGTGAACATATACTCAGAGTGTCTGGGTATTCAACTCGTCTAGCGGAGTTGGGAATTGCCCTTCCACCAGAGGCGATCACTGACAGAGTTCTTCAATCACTGCCACCTAGTTACAAGAGCTTTGTGATGAACTATAACATGCACGGGATGAACAAGTCAGTCGGCGAGCTGTTTGCGATGCTAAAAGTCGCTGAGTCTGAAATCCAGAAAGAACATCAAGTGTTGATGGTCAATAAAACCACTAGTTTCAAGAAAAATGGCAAAGTCAAGGGCAAGGGCAAGAAGGGTAAAACCATGAAGGATGGCAAAACAGTTGCTACTCCTGCAAAGAAGCCCAAGCATGGACCCAAGCCAGAAACTGAGTGCTTTCATTGCAAAGGAACTGGTCACTAGAAGCGGAACTGCCCCAAGTACCTGGCTGACAAGAAGGCGGCCAACGACAAACAAGGTATATATGATATACATGTTATTGATCTGTACCTTACTAGCTCTCGCAGTAGTGCCTGGGTATTTGATACCGGTTCGGTTTCTCACATTTGCAACTCAAAGCAGGAACTACGAAATAAACGAAGGCTGGCAAAGGACGAAGTGACGATGTGCGTGGGAAATGGTTCCAAGGTTGATGTGATCGTCGTCAGCATGCTCTCTCTTCGATTACCATCGGGATTAGTGATGAACCTGAATAATTGTTATTTAGTGCCTACGTTAAGCATGAACATTATATCTGGATCTTGTTTATTGCGAGAAGGTTACTCATTTAAATCAGAGAATAAAGGTTGTTCTGTTTATATGAGTAATATCTTTTATGGTCATGCACCCAATGTTAGGGGTTTATTCATATTGAATCTTGATAGTGATGACACACATGTTCATAACATTGATGCCAAAAGATGTAGAATTGATAATGATAGTACCACTTTCTTGTGGCACTGCCATTTAGGTCATATTGGTGTAAAACGCATGAGGAAGCTCCATGCTGATGGACTTTTGGAGTCACTTGATTTTGAATCACTTGACACATGTGAACCATGCCTCATGGGCAAGATGACTAAAACGCCTTTCTCTGGAACAATGGAACGGGCGAGTGACTTATTGGAAATCATACACACTGATGTGTGCGGTCCAATGAATGTTACAACGCGTGGTGGATATCGTTATTTTCTCCCCTTCACTGATGACTTAAGTAGACATGGGTATATTTACTTAATGAAACACAAGTCTGAAATGTTTGAAAAGTTCAAGCAATTTCAGAGTGAAGTTGAGAATCATCGTAACAAGAAGATTAAGTTCCTGCGATCTGATCGAGGAGGTGAATATCTGAGTTATGAGTTTGGCAGTCACTTAAGACAGTGTGGAATTGTTTCACAGTTGACACCGCCCGGAACACCACAGCGTAATGGTGTGTCCGAACATCGTAATCGAACCTTATTAGATATGGTGCATTCTATGATGTCTCTTGCTGATTTGCCACTGTCGTTTTGGGGTTATGCATTAGAGACAGCTGCATTCACTTTAAATAGGGCACCATCAAAATCTGTTGAGACGACGCCATATGAACTGTGGTTTGGCAAGAAGCCAAAGTTTTCGTTTCTTAAAGTTTGGGGATGTGATGCTTATGTCAAAAAGCTTCAGCCTGAAAAGCTGGAACCCAAAGCGGAGAAATGCGTCTTCATAGGATACCCGAAAGAGACAGTCGGGTATACCTTCTATCTCAGAACCGAAGGCAAAGTGTTTGTCGCTAAAAATGGAACATTTCTTGAGAAAGAGTTTCTCACAAAAAAATTGAGTGGAAGGAAAATATAGCTTGATGAGGTTATTGAACCTTTACTTCAACCAGAAAGTAGCGCAACACAGAAAGATGTTTCTGTGGAACCTACGACGATAGAAGAGGAAGTTAATGATGATGATCATGAAGCTTCAGATCAAGTAGCTATTGAACCTCGTAGGTCGACAAGGCCGCGTACTACCCATGAGTGGTACGGCAACCCTGTCTTGGAGGTCATGTTGTTGGACAACAATGAACCTACGAGCTACGGAGGAGCAGTGATGGGCCCGGATTCCGAGAAATGGTTAGAGGCCATGAAATCCGAGATGGATCCATGTATGAAAACAAAGTATGGACTTTGGAAGTATTACCTGAAGGGCGAAAGGCCATTCAGAACAAATGGATCTTTAAGAAGAAGACAGACGCGGACGGTAATGTCACCATCTATAAAGCTCGACTTGTGGCAAAGGGTTTTTCACAAGTTCAAGGAGTTGACTACGATGAGACTTTCTCACCCGTAGCGATGCTTAAGTCTGTCAGAATCATGTTAGCAATAGCTGCCTATTTCGACTATGAAATTTGGCAGATGGATGTAAAAACAGAGTTCCTCAACGGTTTCCTTGAGGAAGAGTTGTATATGATGCAACCCGAAGGTTTTGTCGATCCAGAGAATGCTGACAAAGTTTGCAAAGTCCAGCGATCCATTTATGGACTGGTGTAAGCATCTCGGAGTTGGAATAAGCACTTTGATGAGGTGATCAAAGCGTTTGAGTTTATACAAGTTTACAAAGAAGCTTGTATTTACAAGAAAGTGAGTGGGAGCTCTATAGCATTTCTAGTATTATATGTGGATGACATATTGCTGATTGGAAACAATATAGAAATGCTAGAAAGCGTGAAGGAATATTTGAACAAGAGTTCTTCAATGAAGGACCTAGGAGAAGCTGCTTTCATATTAGGTATTAAGATCTATAGAGATAGATCGAGATGCTTAATAGCACTTTCACAGAGCACATACCTTGATAAATTTTTGAAGAAGTTCAAAATGGAACAGTCCAAGAAGGGGTTCTTGCCTGTATTACAAGGTGTGAAGTTGAGTAAGACTCAATGCCCAGTAACTGCAGAAGATAGAGAAAAGATGATTGTCATCCCCTATGCTTCAGCCATAGGCTCTATCATGTATGCAATGTTGTGCACAAGACCCGATATCAACCTTGCCATAAGTATGGCCGGAAGGTTTCAAAGTGATCCTGGAATGGAGCACTGGCAAGCGGTCAAGAATATCCTTAAGTACCTGAAAAGGACTAAGGAAATGTTTCTCGTTTATGGAGGTGATGAAGAGCTCGTCATAAAGGGTTACGTCGATGCAAGCTTTGACACTGATCTGGACGACTCTAAGTCGCAAACCGGATACGTATTTATTCTTAACGGGGGAGCGGTAAGCTGGTGCAGTTCCAAGCAAAGCGTGGTAGCTGATTCTACGTGCGAAGCGGAATACATCGCAGCCTCAGAGGTGGCGAAGGAAGGTGTCTGGATGAAGTAGTTCATGACAGATCTTGGAGTAGTGCCTAGTGCACTGAATCCACTGAACCTGTTCTGTGACAACACTGGTGCCATTGCTCTGGCCAAGGAACCAAGGTTTCACAAGAGGACCAGACACATAAAGCTACTCTTCAACTCCATCCGCAATTACATCTTGGAGAAAGACATAAATATTTACAAAGTGCACACGGATCTGAATGTTGCAGACCCGTTGACTAAACCTCTTCCAAGGGCTAAACATGATCAACACCAGAACTACATGGGTGTTCGATTCATTACAATGTAAATCACATAGTGATGTGAACTAGATTATTGACTCTAGTGCAAGTGAGATACTGTTGGAAATATGCCCTAGAGGCAATAAATAAAGTGTTTATTATTGTATTTCTTTGTTCATGATAATCGTTTATTATCCATGCTATAATTGTATTAATTGGAAACATGGATACATAGACAAACACAATGTCCCTAGTATGCCTCTAGTGAACTAGCTCGTTGATTGAAAGATGGTTAAGGTTTCCTAGCCATGGACATGAGATGTCATTTGATAACGGGATCACATCATTAGGAGAATGATGTGATGGACAAGACCCAAACTACAAACGTAGCTTATGATCGTGTCAGTTTATTGCTACTATTTTCTGCATGTCAAGTATATGTTCCTATGACCATGAGATCATGCAACTCACAGATATCGGAGGAGTACCTTGTGTCTATCAAACGTCGCAACGTAACTGGGTGACTATAAAGGTGCTCTATAGGTGTCTTCGTGGGTGTCTGTTGAGTTGGCATGGATCAAGACTGAGATTTGTTACTCCGTGTGACGGAGAGGTATCTCAGGGCCCACTCGGTAATACAACATCACAATAAGCCTTGCAAGCAATGTGACTAAGTGTTGGTCACGGGATCTTGTATTACGGAATGAGTAAAGAGACTTGCCAGTAACGAGGTTGAACTAGGTATGGAGATACCGACGATCGAATCTCGGGCAAGAAACATACCGAAGAACAAAGGGAACATCATACAGGATTAACTAAATCCTTGACATAGAGGTTCGACCGATAAAGATCTTCGTAGAATATGTAGGAACCAATGTGGACATCCAGGTCCCGCCATTGGTTATTGATCGTAGAGGTGTCTCAGTCATGTCTACATAGTTCTCGAACTCACAGGGTCTGCACACTTAAGGTTTGGTGACGTTTCGGTAGTATAGAGTTATGTATGGTGGTAACCGAAGTTTGTTCAGAGTCTCGGATGAGATCCTGGACATCACGAGGAGCTCCGGAATGGTCCGGAGGTAAAGATTCATATATAGGAAGTCCTGTTTTGGTCGTCGAAAAAGCTCCGGGCTTATCAGTAGTGTACCGGGAGTGCCGGTAGTGTACCGGGAGACCTCCGGGAGGGGTATTTCGACCCAAGAGGCTTCATGGGCTGTGGGAGAGTGAATATCAGCCCTTAGTGGGCTGGTGGAAACTCCCACACAAGGCCCATGTGGCTGGAGAAGAAAACCCAAAAGGAAAAGGGTGGAAAAAGGCAAAAAGGAAAAAAAAGGATGAATCCTAATCCTAGTAGGAGTGGAGGAGGTGGACTCCTCCTCTCCTAGTTTGGCCGAAGCCTAGGAGGCTTGGAGGCCAAGCTTCCTCCTCTCCTCCTATATATACTGGTGGTATTGAGGGTTTTTGCACTAGATTTTCAGCCACGTGCTACCCGTTCCTCCAGTGCATAGTTTCTCCTATAGATCGGTTTTTCTGCAGTGCTTAGGCGAAGCCCTGCTGGAATTGCTCCACCACCATCGCCGGAGCGCCGTCAGGCTGCCAGAGAACTCTTCTTCCTCTCCACTCCTTCTTGCTGGATCAGGACGGTGGAGATCGTCATCAAGCTGTACGTGTGCTGAACGCGGAGGTGTCGTCTGTTCGGTGCTAGATCGGAAGGACCGTGATCAAGTTCGTGGGACGGATCGTGATAGGATCGCGGGATGGATCGTGATTGGATCGGGGGACGGATCGTGATTGGATCGCGGGACGCACGACGATTTGGATCATGAAGACGTTCGACTACACCAACCGCGTTTCTTAACGCTTCCCGCTTAGCGATCTACAAGGGTATGTAGATCCACTCTCCCTCTCGTAGATGCTCATCACCATGGATAGATCTTCGTGTGTGTAGGAATTTTTTTGTTTCCCATGCAACGTTCCCCAACAGATACCTTGGGGCCTTTAGCCATGAAGAAACTTCCACTCCTTTCCTTTGGTGAATCAAATAGATCGTAGGAGTTGGTAGTCACTTGAGCAATTCCGGCAACACCATCATCTTGACTATAGTCGGAGTCGGAGTGATAGCTTCTCTGATAGTTGTTGTCGGAGTCAGAGCCAGAAATCCATTCACCAGCATGAGCTTGATGTTTTCTTCTTGTGTAGCTCTTGGTGTACTTGTCCTTCTTCTCCGAATCTCTACTTCTCCTTGAGTGTCTTCGTTCATAATGATCATCTCTACTCCTTCTCTCTCTTTGTTGTGATTCATTCCATGAGCTTCGTCTTTGAGGTGACTCTTCTCTTCTTTTGTAAGGAGCCGTGCACTCATTTGAGTAGTGTCCGGGCTTCCCACAATTGTAGCAATTGCGGTCACGACTTGACGAACGCTTCTCTTCATATTTTGAGTTGGAGTTTCTTTATTTGCTTCTATTCTTGTAGAAGTTGTTGAATTTCTTGACCATGATGCTTATTTCTTGATTGGTGACAAGGTTGTTGCTTGAAGTTGTGGGAGCATCACTTGTGGCTTTGTAAGCACCGCTAGACTTGTGATGAAGCTCTTCTTTATCTTTGAGTGTCATCTCATGAGAAACAATCCTTCAAATGAATTCCGTAGGATTGATCTTTGTAGTTTGGCATCATTTGGATTAATGTGCACACGGTGTCGTATTTCTCATCCAAAGCTCTAAGTTTCTTCTTGATTATGAATATGTCGGTCATTTCTTCGCTTCCTAAGCCAGCAATCTCATTGGTGATGAGAGCTAGCCTAGATTTCATCTCTGCGACTCCTTCACCATCCTTTATCTTGAATTTGTCAAGTTGACCTTGAAGAACATCTAGCTTGGATTCTCTCACGGACTTGGTTCCTTCGTGCATATCAACCGAAGTATCCCAAATCTCCTTTGCATTCTCAATACGGCTGATTTTGTTGAATTCTTTGGGGCATAAGCAGTTGAAGAGAATGTCACATGCTTGAGCATTGTATTGCAACATCTTCAATTCATCTACGGTCGCTTCACGATCCGGTTCCCGTCCATCCGCAAAGAACTCACCTTGCAAGCCAACACAAACAACAACCTAAACGGCGGGGTTATGACCAAGAATATGCATTTTCATTTTATGCTTCCAACTAGCAAAATTAGTACCATCAAAGTACGGACCTCTACGGTGATAACTTCCCTCACTAGATGCCATACTTCTCCTAGGTTGTGAGACCTAAGCAATGGAGACCAAAGCTCTGATACCACTTGTAGGATTCGAAAGTAGGTCTAGAGGGGGGTGATTAGACTAATTGACCAATTAAAGGTTTTGCCTATACCAAATTTTATGGTTGACAATTTTTAGCATTTCATGGCAAGTCAAGTACACCCTACACATGCAAGTCTAAGAGTATATAGCAACGGAAAGTAACAACAAGCATGTATAGAAGGGATAGGGTAGGAAGATCAAATGCAATTGTGGACACAATGATTTTTCCCGTGGTTCCGATACGTGGCGCTATCGTGCATCCACGTTTATGGAGTCTTCAACCCATGGAGGGTAACAGTCATGAGAGTCCATGGAGGGCTCCACCCGAAAGGGTCCACGAAGTAGGAACCTTGACTATTCCATACGGCTTCCGTCCACGAAGGACTAGCCTCACTATGGGGTAGATCTTAACGAAGTGGGTGATCTCCTTGCCCTTACAAACTTCTTGGTTCACTCCACAACACGAAGTAGGAGGCTCCCAAGCGACACCTAATCAATCTAGGAGGCACCACCCTCCAAAAGGTAATAGGCTCTATAAAGATGATGAACTCCTTGCTCTTGTGCTTCAAGATGATAGACTCCTCAACACACAATCTCTCTCTCACGGGTTTGGCTTGGTAGAAGAGATAGGATTGGTGGAAAGCAACTTGGGGAGGCTAGAAATCAAGATCCATATGATTGGAGTGGAAGATCTTGACCTCAACACAAGGGTAGGTGGTTCTCTCTCAGAAAATCTGATAGGATAGGTATGGAATAGTTCTGAGTGCTTCTCTTTCGAGTGAGTGGTGGTGAAGGGGTATATATAGGCATCCCCAAAAATCCAAGCGTTACACACAAAATGACCAACTCAGTGACACCGATGTGTTAATCTCGGTGGTACCGAAGTGACCAAAAGGTGGCAACTTTTGAATCTTGGAGGGATCGATATACAATTCTCGGTTGCACCGATAAGGTGACCAATAGACAGATTTCCAATATCGGTGACGCCAATACAACATTCTCGGTCGAACCGAAAATGTGAATTTGCGTAACAGAAAGTTGGCAACCTAAACTCGGTGGCACCAGTATGGAATCGGTTGCACCGAAGTGGCTAGGGTTTGGCAGAGACTGTCTAGGTACTAGAATCGCTGGCACCGAAGTGGGATAGTTGGTTGCACCTATTTTGAGTGTTGGGTATAGAACAGACTTTGGTGGGAGAGTTTTGTGGATGTTTTTTCAACTATCACTTGTGCACGTTTGAGCATATTGTTCACCAACAAAACTTTACCCCCTTTTAATAGTATTGGCTTTCCTATGGACTCAAAGTGATTTCTCACAAATATAAAATGTAGAGTCCTCTTGCTTGAAGCTTGGCCAACCTATTTCCTTGCATCTTGGGGTTTCTCCACAATATCCTTTGTGCCAATCCTCCCATTGAACATTTCCTGAAATATACTTAGTGGAAACATTAGTTCAATGACTTATATGTTGTTATTCATTACCAAAACCACCAAGGGAGCAAATGTGCTTTCAAAGTGGATATCGATGCCAGTTCAGAACAAGACACCAAATCTTCCAAATGATATTCGGGGCTTCAACAAAACTTGCGTCGACTGAACTCTTCGTCATTCACCCAGATTGATTCAGCCTTGAAAGTGCCTGAGTGAATGTTCAACGTTGATATTGTTCCAAGTGAATTGAAGGAATCTTTGGAAGTGACGGTTTGGTTTGTCAGGCCCGGATCTTGCGGGATACAAAAATTTGGGAAGCACGCGTACCTGCGACAATGACGCCACGATCGGAGCAAGTGGGGGCATGATGCCTCCATTCTCGTGCCGGTCATTTTGCCACGTACAGGGAGTCATCTACGGTTGGGATGCACGGGGATCTTGCGGGCCCACCCGTCAGTGAGGCATTCGGCAGGGTATAAATCCCGAAGCACCGCGGATTGCACAATACTCTTCCCCCAATTTCCTCTCCTCCTCCGTCCCCTCTGTCTCCAGCGCCACAATCTGCTCCACTCCGGTGAGCCCAGCCACCGTGATGATGAAAGGGTTCACAGAGAAGTTAGAGCGCGCCAAGAAGGGGGCGACAAAGAGCAAAGGCAAGAAGCCCTCGACCGCTCGGTTCATCGCACCGCCGGGATGGATCCAGGGGGATTTTCTCCCCTTGGTGGTCACCCGCGCGGACATTGAGAACTTGGTCGTCGACAGGCTTGTGGCGGATGGCCCTAGAGGTTGCCGGAGGGGGAGCTCGAGCCGGAGCCACCCGAAGGAGAACGAGTTCTCCTCCTCTCCCACATTGAAAGAGGTTTTTCTATGCCTCCCCATCCATTCATTAGAGGGTTTCTGAACTTCTTTGGAGCTCAGCTCCACCACTTTCCGCCGAATGCCATCTCCTATTTGTCTGATTTCATTAGCTTGTGCGGGTGCTTCATGGGCTATCCTCCTCACTGGGGGCTGTTCAAACACATTTTCATGGTTAGATCTCAGACTGTAAAGAAGGCTCTCCCTGAGGATGGAAAAACTCATGTAGTGCAGCTGTGTGGAGGCCTAGGAATTCAAAAGAGAGCCCGTAGTTCTTTTGCTTCCATGACCTTTCCTGAATCTGTTAGAGGTTGGCAGTCGACATGGTTTTACTTCAAAGACATAGCTTCTCCCAAGATGTCGACTGGTCTATCCCCATTCACGTCTGATCGTCTAGCCGTCCCCAAGTCTCTAAAGGTGTCTGAAGGAGAAAAAGTCCAAGTGGAAATCTTGGTGGACGCTGTAGTGAAACTTGTTCGGGGCAAAGTGACCGGCATGGATCTTCTGGAGACCTTTCTCAGTCGACATATCCAGCCACTCCAAGACAGGGACCACACCATGTGGCACTATTCAGGCCCGAGGACTCGACCGGGACGCATCCAGAAGAGGTTTCGCAGGCAACTGTCGAGCAGTGGCTTCGCAACATCACTGGAGCCTGCGACAATCCATTGGGAGCCAAGAGAATCCATCCTTACTCGGACGAGAATCTGCCGAAGAATGTGGTAAATAACATCTTGTCGACTAAAGTGCTTTACTATCGAGTGATTGATTTATTGGCCGACTTCATTGTTTGAACCATGCAGGAGTGGACACATATGTACTCGCATGTGCCCAATGGGAACCAGCCTGAAGATGGAGGGGAGAGCGAGGGCGGCAGTGTGGACGTCGTCGGCTCCTATGAGTCTGAAGACGAATATGAAGACTCGGGTGAGAACGAGGAGGAAGTCGAGTCTCCTCCTCGCGTCGAACGCTGTTCTAAGTCTCATCAAGACCCTGCGACTGCCGTGGAGAAGGCCCCAGTATCGAGTGAGAAGAACCCGAAACGGAGCCGACCCTCGACCATCGAGTCGAGTGAGCGATTGGCGAAGCAACCCAAGCCGAATGTAACGAAACCTTGCAAAGCTCTGTCTCGCATGAGGATGGTTGTGCATGTCGTCTCCACGTAAGTGTTTACTTTTGAATTCTCGTTGTCGATTGTGAATTTGAACTCTTGTTGACCAAATGTCGTTTGATCTATCAGAGCTGCTACTTTAGTGACGTCGCCTTCACATGATGGAGGGGAAGCAATGGACGTAGACACTGCTGATGCAGCCACTTCCCACAGAGGTAACCGAATCTTCAATTCTGCTTCTCGAATACAGTTTGTCAATTGCAAAAGTTAAAGTTGCCGATTGATAACTGTAGAAATCATCCAGCTGGAAGATGATGAGGAACACCCTGGGGGCACGGGAGGCGGAGGTGAGACCTTAGGCACCCCACTCATACGCACTCGAAGAACTTCGTCCACACAGACGCCTCATCGGTTGACCGCCGGATCTTCCCAGGGGATAAGCGACTCGACACGAGTCAGAGCTGACCCTGCAGTGCCTCTATCGAGTGCCCCACCAGCTGTTTCAACTATTGTGACATCAACTCCAACCGAACTTGCTCAGACTACCTCGACTGCCCCAGCTATTATGCTGATCCCGCCGGTGATGGCTTTTCCTCTGCACCGCGTTCCGTAAGATCAGACCGGAGCCGTAAAGGAGTCCATGATCCAGGCAGAGCAGATGATGCTGCGCACCAAGGAGGCGTATGAGGCCAGCAAGTTGGCTTACGACGCTAGCACAGCGCTTCGCACCAATGTTCGAGTAAGTTTGATTGTAAGTACATTTCCAATTGAATTCCTGTCTCTTTGATTGTACACCCACTAGGTGTTTGTTTTCCGCCTGTAGAATGTTTGAAGGTTCTGTGCTCGAGTAGATCGGGTCTTTAATCAAGTAGGTTTTGGGCCAGTGGGGGCACTCTGAGTGCACCCACTAGGTGTAGTCCCCAAGACCGCTGTCGAGTGCTTGCACCGATAGAGGTCTTAGAGTTTGTTGTATGCGGGATACGTTTGCCGTTGATCGCACCACTCTGAAGCTACCTTGTAGGTTTCATGGATATCAATGATGAACCATGATATGACACTATTCCAAGGGTGTGAAGTGGTGCGGCAAGTCACTTGACAGATCGAGTGATGGATGTTCTAGTGATGGATATTCTTATGCTTGCGCATGTTTTTTTCTTCTGCCACTCGACATGTTGAGAGCTAGCAGATCCAGTGGGGGCACGCTAAGTGCACCCACTAGGTGTAGTCCCCGAGACCGCCGCCGAGTGCTTGCACTAGCGGTGGTCTGATAGAGACCGTCGAATGTTGATAGGGCAGACCTTGCCGAATGATTTAGTAACCAGTGAGGGCACGCTGAGTGCACCCACTGGGTGTAGTCCCCAAGGCTACTGTTGATCGCAGGCGATGAGCAGTAGTCTTGAAAACTTGAAATCATAATTTTTGTCGTATGCGGAGTATGGTCGTCACTCGACATGTCAAGTGCATTTTATTTTTCTTAGCCATCCCACACCAAAGCTACCTTGTAGGTTTCATGGACATCATTTGATCAACCATGATATGACGCTGCTTCAAAGGTGCGGAGTGGGGTCGACGGATCACTCGAGAGATCGAGTGTTAACCGTTCCAGTGGGGGCACTCTGAGTGCACCCACTGGGTGTAGTCTCCGAGACCGCCGTCGAGTGCTTGCATTGGCGGGGGTCTGATAGAGACCGTCTTGAAGTTGTTTATAGCACGCGGAGTACACGAGCCACTCGACACGTCGGGTGGACTTTTGCTTGAATCCTTCCTCTCCCGAACGCTGGTTTCATGGATATCATTCAATCAACTCTACCTCAAGGTAGTGGGGTGGGGAGGTGCGCGCCGCCCAGTTGACCTTTTGCACTCCAGAGTGTCGGTATTTTTGTCAATTGAATTTTTTTCTTTGTTGGTTTCAGAGAGCTTGTGAGCTTGGTGCACAGTACAAGGATCTTGAGGATGAAAGGAATTAGCTACAAGTGGACTTGGAGGTTTCCAACAACAATTTGGAACGAGTGAAGACAGAACTGAAAACTCTTGGAGGTAATTTCCGTCGACCCGATGCATTCTCATTCTCACTTTCCATGCTTTGAACCGGGTGCTTTCACTCGAACAGACGTACGCGATGAAAATCATCGACTCCGAGCGCGACTCAACATTGCTATTTCTTTAGATACCATGAAGAAGGCTCTGGAGGACAAGGACAAAGCACTTGCTGACGCCCAATGGGTAGCGAAGGAGAAGACTGAAGTTGCCAATCAGAAGTTGGCTACTGCCAAGAAGATGGAGGTGGAGAACTCAAAGCTGAAGCAGGAGCGTGTGGACCTCATCAAGAAAACTGAGCAATTAACCAAGAGGAGCAATGGCTTGGAGAAGCACTTGGGAGAGTTCACGAGAAAGATGTACATCATGCTTGATGGTGAGTATCTCTGTCGACCGTCTTCACAAAATCCTTGACGACTATATCTCAGTAATCCTCTTCCAATTCCTTCTTCCCAACAGAATTCTGCCAGGACTTTGAAAAAGAAACTGAAGAGATTGAGCCCAATTTGGATCCCACCAAGTCACCTGTTGGTGATGCGGTGGCCATGAACATGTTCCGACACAATGTCAGGCTCCAAGGGGTCCAGGCATATGTCCTCCGACTGAAAACTGCGATGGAGAGGATCGACAAGGAATTGTGGCCAGAAGACACTCTTCAACTTGACCTCACGTCCATGATGGCGCGCCTTAATGACCTTCCTAGTTGAGTGCAAGCCTGGAAGAAATCTGCTGCCTGATGCGGAGCTAACGTGGCACTCTCTCTTGTTAGGGTCCATTGCAAGGAGGCAAGGGAGGAAAAACTAAAAGAGCTCCGAGTGGTGAACACGAAGAAACTCCAGTTTGAAGATTCCATGGAGACCTTCATCGATGCAGCCACTAGGATCGCTGATGGAATCGACTTGGACACCTTCGTCGAGTCGGCCAGCCCGCCGGGTGCTTGAGAAACTTAATCTTTGTGGAAAACTTTATTTGCCTCGATATGCCGAGTGGAATTGTACCAGCTTTAAAACTTCATTCGGGCCTTAAGCCTAAGCACGCTTGTTTGCATGCGAAACATTTATCCATGGTAGAACCTTTGAATTTATCTGCATTGGGATTTCAATCGTCTGCCCGACTGAATTCGTTTTTTGACTTAGCCGAAAACTGGTTCGCAACTAAGTTTCCGAGTGGGGAGGTTACTCAACACTCGGAATATTTCGGAACCTAGGCGAAGACTGATTTGCAGTTAGGTCGTCGGATGGATGGGCTACCATCCATTCGGTAGGGCTTTTAACTTAGGCGAAAGCATGTTCGTAGCTAAGCTTCCGAGTGTGAGGATTGCTCAACACTCGGTGTAGTTTTTGTACTTAGGCGAAGATTGATTCACAACTTAGTTTCTGAGTGAATGGGCTGCTATCCACTCGGAAGTGTTTTTAACTTAGGCAAAAACATGTTCGTAGCTAAGCCCCCGAGAGTGATGTTTGCTCAACACTCGGTGTAATTTTGTACTTAGGCGAAGACTGATTCACAACTAAGTTTCCGAGTGAATGGACTGCTATCCACTCGGAAGGGTTTTTAACTTAGGCAAAAGCATGTTCGCAGCTAAGCTTTCGAGAGTAATGATTGCTCAACACTCGAAGTAATTTTGTACTTAGGCGAAGACTGATTCGTAGCTAAGTTTCCGAGCAAATGGACTGCTATCCACTCGGAAGGGTTTTTAACTTAGGCGAAAGCATGTTCGCAGCTAAGCCCCTGAGAGTGAGGATTGCTCAACACTCGGAGTAATATTGTACTTAGGCGAAGACTGATTCGGAGCTAAGTTTTCGAGTGAATGGACTGCTATCCACTCAGAAGGGTTTTTAACTTAGGCGAAAGCATGTTCGCAGCTAAGCCCCCGAGAGTGAGGATTGCTCCACACTCGGAGTGACCCCAAGCGAGAAATTACTTTATCAGAATCAACAAAATACTGTAGAAGTCTAATTTGCATATATGACATGCTCTGAAATATTTTTATTACATCAAAGACTCTTTTGTCTCTAGGTATAGAAATGTCGAAGCAAATCTGCATTCCAAGCTCGGGGTTCGTCCATCTGTTTCTTGAGGTTGTACAAATGATAGGCTCTGTTGTTCAACACCTTTGTGACGACGAAGGGACCCTCCCACGCAGGAGAAAGTTTGTGGGGTCGCTGTTGATCCACTCGAAGTACCAAATCCCCTTCATGAAACGACCAACTCTTGACATTCTTTGCATGGAAGCAACGCAGATCTTGCTGATAAGTTGTGGTTCGGATCAGAGCCATCTCACACTCTTCCTCTAGGAGGTCGACGCCATCCTGTCTGGCTTGTTCATCTTGGGCTTTAGAATACAGTTCCACTCGGGGAGAATTGTGAAACAAATCACTCGACAAGATAGCTTTGGCTCCATAGACCAAGAAGAAAGGGGTCCGTCCAGTCGACCGATTGGGTGTCGTTCTTAGGCCCCATATAACAGATGGCAACTCTATCACCGAGGCTCTAGCTGCATGGTCCAAATCGCGCATGAGATGGGGCTTCAGACCTTGCAGGATGAGGCCATTAGCTCTCTCAACTTGACCATTGGTTTGAGGATGTGCTACACACGCATAATCCACCCGAGTGCCTTGAGAGGAGCAGAAGTTTCTGAATTCTTCCGAATCAAAGTTGGTGCCGTTAGCTATGATAATGCTATGAGGTACTCTGTATCGGAAAATTACTTTTTGATCGGCTTGGGCTCTATCCATTTGGCAAATTTGTCGACTGCAACCAGCAAATGAGTGAATCCGCCTTTTCCAGCCCAAAAGGGACCAACCATGTCGAGTCCCCAAACAGCCAATGGCCAGGCGAGGGGGGTCGTCTTCAGGGCAGATGTCGTCTTGTGAGAAAAGTTTGTATAGAATTGACACCCATCACAATGATCAACAATATCTTTAGCCATCTCATTGGCCCGTGGCCAGAAGAAACCAGCTCGGTATGCTTTAGCGGCGATCGTCTGTGAGGACGCATGATGGCCACAAGTTCCCTAGTGAATTTCATCCAGAATAACTCGACCTTCTTCAGGGGAGATGCAACATTGCATCACACCAGTCGTGCTTTCTCTGAACAGCTGATCTCCGATCACAGTAAAGGCTTTCGATCTATGCACAATATGTCGAGGTTCTGTCTCGTCTTCAGGGAGTTCTTGTCTAAGGATATAGGCAATGTAAGGCACCGTCCAATCGAGAATGACAACCAGAATCTCCATGACCAAATCAATCACTGCAGGGACATCGACTTCGGTCGGATCGGTGGAGCTCATAGCTTGCGGGGGCTCTTTGGTGAAAGGATCTTGTACCGAAGGAAGAGGTGTTCTAAGAACACATTAGTGGGGACAGACCGTCGAGTGGACCCAATCTTCGCTAGCTCATCAGCTGCTTGATTCTTCACTCGAGGAACATGATGAAGTTCCAGACCTTCAAATTTCTTCTTCAGCTTCCTAACAGCGCTGCAGTATCTAGTCATAGCGGGGTTTCAAGCATCTCACTCTTTCATCACTTGATTGACCACCAAATTTGAATCGCCATAGACCATCAGGCGCTTGACACCGAGTGAGATAGCCATGTGCAGTCCATACAAAAGTGCTTCATACTCTGCCTCATTATTGGGGGAATCGAAATGGATTTGCAAGACATAATTGAGTCTGTTGCCCTTTGGAGATATCAAGACAACACCAGCACCGGACCCATTCAACATTTTGGAGCCGTCAAAGAACATGGTCCAGAGTGCCGAGTGGATTTGGATTGGCTGTTGCTGTTCGAACCACTTGGCCATAAAATCTACAAGTGCTTGAGACTTGATTGGTTTCTTGGCTTCAAACTTGATGTCAAAATATAGGAGTTTGATTGCCCACATAGCCACCCGACCAGTTGCGTCTCGATTATTAAGAATCTCGGATAACGGAGCATCACTAACGACTGAAATCGAGTGGTCCTGAAAATAATGTGCCACCTTCTTCGTTGATAGGTAAATGCCATAGACCAGCTTTTGGTAGTGTGGATACCTTTGCTGAGAGGGAGACAGAACTTAAGAAATGTAATAGATAGGTCGTTGGACTTTGTACGCTTTACCCTCCTCTTCCTGCTCGACCGTTAGCACTATACTAACGACTTGATTAGTGTCTGCAATGTACAGGAGCAAGGGCTCTTTGCTACGAGGAGCAGCAAGCACCGGTTGGGTGGAGAGCAGGGCTTTGAGCTCGACAAATGCTGCTTCGGCTTCCAGAGTCCACTCGAACGTGTCGAACTTCTTCATCAATCGGTACAAAGGAAGTGCCTTCTCACTGAGACGAGAAATGAATCGACTTAATGCTGCCAAGCAACCTGTGAGTTTCTGAACATCGTGCACTCGCATGGGAGTCTTCATTCGGGTAATGGCGCTGATCTTCTCAGGATTGACATCGATCCCTCGTTCCGAAACGAGAAAACTGAGTAACTTGCCGCCAGGGACGCCGAAAGTACACTTGGCCGGATTCAGCTTTATGTCATATCTCCTCAGAATGGCGAATGTTTCGGCCAAGTCAGCCAGCAGGTCAAAACCTTTACGGGACTTGACAACTATATCACCCATGTACGCCTTGACATTCCGAGGGATCTGGGCGAGCAAACACTTCTGAATCATGCGCATGAAAGTAGCGCCGACATTTTTCAAACCGAATGGCATGGTGATGTAGCAAAAACACCCGAATGGGCTGATGAAGGCTGTTTTTATTTCATCTGGATCATACAGACAGATCTGATGGTATCTAGAGTAAGCATCTAGAAACGATAAACGCTCGCATCCCGTAGTCGAGTCAACAATCTGATCTATGCGGGGGAGTGGAAAATGATCCTTCGGGCAGACCCGATTGATATGCTTGAAGTCAATGCACATGCGCAACGACTTATCCTTCTTGGGAAGCATGACAACATTCGAGAGCCACTCGGAGTGGTAAATCTCTCTAATGAACTTGTCTTGCAAGAGACGAGCCACCTCTTCACCAATTGCTTTACGCTTTTCTTCCGCCGATCGACGCAAATGCTCCTTGACAGGCTTGGCCTTCGGATCGACTCTCAGTCGGTGCTTAGCCAGCTCCCTGGGAACCCTCGGCATGTTAGCAGGCTTCCATGCAAAGATGTCCCAGTTCTCACGGAGGAACTAGATGAGCTCGGCTTCCTATTTACTGTCGACTATCGATGATATATTCGTTCAGGCGGCAGTTGGATCCGTCGGGTGGATGTGCACTTTCTTCACCTCCCCTACTGATTGAAATGCTAACTGAGAAGTGGGCTTCTTTGCACGCAGCAAATCAGCAGGATCGGCGCTCTTCTTGTATTCCTCGAGCTCGACCATGGCCATCTGGTGATCGGCGATCTTGGAGCCTTGCTGGAGGCACTCTTCAGCTTGCTGTCGATTGCCAGTGACCGTGATCACACCTTTAGGGCCCGACATCTTCATTTTGAGATACATGTAACATGGACGGGCCATGAAACAAGCATACGTGGGTCGACCCAGAATGGCATGATAAGCGCTCTGGAAATCCACGACTTCAAACGTCAACTTTTCCTTTAGAAAATTTCTATCATTCCTGAATGTCACGTCCAATGCAATTTGGCCGAGTGACTTGGCCTTCTTCCCTGGGATGACTCCGTGAAATTGCATGTTGCTCTCACTCAGTCGGGACATCGGAATGCCCATCCCTTTAAGGGTATCTGCATAGAGGATGTTTAGGCTATTGCCACCGTCCATGAGGACCTTTCAAAGTCGAGTGCCCCCCACCTCCGGATCAACCACCAGAGCCTATCGACCGGGGGTGGCCACAAGAGCAGGATGGTCTGTCTGGTCGAATGTGATGGCATACTGGGACCACTTGAGGTAGGTGGGGGTGGTAGGTACGACCATGTTGACCTCCCTATTGACGACCTTCAATCGACTCTTACTTTCCACATCAGTGAAAATCATAAGCATAGTGGTGACGTCTGGGAATGTTTCTTTATATTCATCATCCTTCTCAGGAGTCTTATCACTCGATGGAGTCTCTTTGAACTGCTGGATGAGTAGTCAACAGTGCCGAGTGGTGTACTTGGGAAAAATCTCATTGCCTTCCTCATCTTTCCTCGTGTGGATTGCACACCGCAAATCTAACACATCAGTACCTGACTGATTCTTTTCTTTCTTAGGGGCAAACTATCCTTTGGATTTCCCCTTGTTCTTTGCTTGGGTTGCCAACGCGTCTGCCTCTGCTGGGACCGGACCATCAGCTTTCCGCTTATGCTTCCGACTGGAATTACCGCCGGCATCAGTGACGACTGCTTTTCCTTTACCGCTGTGAAGGCGGTCTTCTTCCTCGCCATTGGCGTACCGAGTGGCAATTTCCATCATCTTGCCGAGTGATATGTCACCTGTTCAACCAAACTTCAAGTAAAGCTCTTTGTATTTCACACCAGCTTTGAAGGCACACACAACCTGATGTTCGGAAACATTCTCCACTGTATGATGCAGAGTGGACCAACGCTGAATGTAATCCCTCAAGGTCTCATTGGGCTTCTAAACACAATGATGTAAGTCGACCAGCCCGACAGGATGCTTGAAAGTGCCCTCGAAGGTTCGGATGAACACTCGGGTAAGATCCTCTCAGCAATATATACTGGATGGAGCCAAGCGGTTCAACCATGCATGAGCTGAACCATCCAATATCAAGGACATGTGTTTCATTGCGACGTTATCATTGCCGCCACCAATCTGAACAGCCACTCGGTAATCATCCAACCAAGTCTCTAGATTTGACTCGCCAGAAAACTTCCCAATCCCAGCTGCCAACCTGAAGTTGGGGGGAATCTCTGTAGAACGAATGGCCCTGCTAAAACACTCGGGGGCCAGAAATCATAGATGAGCTTCCACTCAGAAAATCTCTGTCTTGTCCTTCTCTATGGTCTCTGCCTCTGTTGATCCGCCTCTAAGTGAGGAGATCACGAGCATCAAACCCCGCATTCCACTCGTCACCGAACGGGCGCCTTTCGTCCTGGTGCCGGGGCACGTGTGGACCACCCTGTGGAGGAGCGGGCACTCAACGGTGATCTTCATGGTGAAACTAATCTCTGACCTGATCTTCGCGAAAGCCTCCGCCCCTTCAATGCAAGGGCGATCCAGGACTATGTGCCGACTGAACGGTTTCTGCCCTGGGTGAGCTGCTGTGTATTCTGTTACGCGATTGCGAAACAACATAATTCTAATGCCGCGCTGCATCTAGCAATGCTCTAATATGCATCAACCCTCTACCAGCCTTTGATCGTGACTACTGAATGAAATCTGCTATCCTACCAGCAGTTGCAACATTTAAGATAGGAGTATGGTATACCTCAACATTGTTGTGAGATCTAGTTGGAAACAGCTGTCGCTGTCGTCGACCGAAAACTGGTGGGCACTGGCGAGCGCGCTCGTCGAGTTCTCTTTGGAGCTCTTCCAGCCGAATACGCATGGCCTACAAGGCCTGAGCCTTGGCGGTCGTACCGACGATGGGAGTATGAAGGACTTCACCATTGCGACGCGGCTGTTCACTCGACGAGCTGCTAGTCTCTCGCTTGCCGTGGCCAAAGGCCGCCGGTGGGCTTTGATGGGAGCCCGCCATAAGGACCTCCGCTGCAGGATCATAGCTCTCGCACTTGGAAGGAACATCGGACTGATCGGAGTCCGACTCGAACATGCCGTGGAGGGACTTGGCGGGCTCGAGCACTGCAATCTGCGGAGAAGCGATTTGGCGAGCTACTGCATGCTTGACCCATCGCTGGAGTCATGAGCGGTCGGACCGCTTGCGACAACGATCAGCAAGGGGCGCCAACGGCGTAGGGAGTCGACGGCTGACGCAGCAACATGCCGCAGGGACTTGCGCGGAAATGCGCAGCCCCACGGACTAGGAGTGCCTCGACGTCGAGAGGCGCTTCGTGTAGCCATGCCAAATCGTCGGTGATGAAGATGAGTGCTCCGAAACGGATCTCGTGGCCTAGAGCAAAAGTACCGTCGGAATACATGTCGACGGAGAAAAAATGCAACCTCACCGGAAGTCGCTTAGACGCCTGCCCCATGGTGGGAAACAACTGTCGTGGGAATGAGCCTGACAGTAGAAGGTAGGAGTACGAAAGGAGAGGGCAGAGTCCTAGCTACGGCAAGGATGTACACACATATGTATGAGTTCAGGCCCCTCTCGTGGAGGTAACAGCCCTACATCTCAGTGCTCTGGAGCTTTGTTGTGTGGAAGGTAAAGATTACAATGATTGCAAACCCTTGTGCCAGAAGGGAGGGGCGGCTTATATAGAGTTCGCTACCCCTCATAATTGCCCGTCATCCGAGGGTTCGATCGTGGGTATAAATACTAGCGTTACTGGTAACGTACATCATAAATTCTACTAATGGCGACTGGCCTAACGCTTGTCTGTTGGCCTCCCGGGGGTGGCTTCTGGTCTTCTGGTGTCGACTGTAAGTGAAGTCTTCCAAGTGGCGCGTGACTGTCGAGTGGAGGAAGAAGCCTCCGAGTGGATTGCTTGTCGAGTGACTCGAGCGCCGTAAAGAATCCAGTCGGAATCTTTCCTGTGATCTTTAAGTCCTCTGATGCGGTGTCCTTAGGTAGGGTATGTAGGTCAGGCCTAGGATCCTACCCTAGGTACATATCCTCATCATTAGGCGAACCTGTACTTCACACTTCTGTTCCCTTTGCCACATGATATATATTGTCGTGCACAAGGTGACATGGTTATCCTTGTTGCAGCACGACCTCTTTCTCGTTCCAGTGAATCTGACCAACACTTCGGATTATCTCATAATCCTCATTGCATGGCCATGCTTATCTAGGTTGGATCACCCGAGGGGGCCCAGAGTATATCTCTCCTGGTAGGAGGGGCAAATCCCATCTTGCTCGACCATGTCTCGTAGCATGGGTCTGGACAAGCCCGAAAACTACCTTTGTAACTACCTAGTCACGGAGTAGCATTTGGTCGGTCCAAAGAAAGTCTGTCACCATCCCGAGTACATGCGCCAGCTCAGGTCTTAGGACATAGAATGCATGTTGTACTAGAGACTCACAGATGACCTATCGCTGCGTCTCATAGTTGGGTCTGTCCAACTCAGACCTTATCTCGACTCGGATCCGACTATGTCGAATCTGACCAGACTTTTTTGAGTCCATATTATCCGGCTAGCATCCAATGCTACATGGTCAGTGAGACCGAACAATTGATACGTCTCCAATGTATCTACTTTTCCAAACTCTTTTGCCCTTGTTTTGGACTCTAATTTGCATGATTTGCATGGAACTAACCCGGACTGACGCTGTTTTATGCAGAATTGACTTGGTGTTATTTTTATATAGAAATAAAAGTTCTTGGATTGACTTGAATTTACGGAGAATATTTCTATAATTAATAAAAAATATTGGCGAAAGAATCAACTGCAGGGGGCCCACCACCTGGCCACAAGCCTCGAGGGCGCACCCACCCCCCTAGGGCACGCCTAGCAGGCTTGTGGGCCTCATGTTGCTCCTCTGACCTTGTTTCCACTCCTCTATATTCCTATTCAGGGACATAAAAATAGAAGAGAAGAGTTCATCGCGTTTCAAGATACGGAGACGCCGCCATCTCCTGTTCTTCCTCGGGAGACCAGATCTGGAGTCCGTTTTGGGCTCCGGAGAGGGGAAATCGACGCCTTCGTCATCACCAACCATCCTTCATCACCAATTCCATGATGCTCTCCACCATTCGTGAGTAATCTCATCGTAGGCTTGCTGGACGGTGATGGGTTGGATGAGATTTATCATGTAAGCGAGTTAGTTTTGTTAGGGTTTGATCCCTAGTATCCACTATGTTGTGAGATTGATGTTGCTACGACTTTGCTATGCTTAATGCTTGTCACTAGGGCCCGAAAGCCATGATTTCAGATCTGAACCTATTATGTTTTCATGAATATATATGTGTTCTTGATCCTATCTTGCAAGTTGTAGACACCTATTACGAGTGATCATCCGCATCCCCCAGGGTGACAATAACTGGGATTCTTTCCGGTGATTACCGTAGTTTGAGGAGTTCATGTATTCACTAAGTGCTAATGCTTTGGTCTTGTTCTCTATTAAAAGGACGCCTTAATATCCCTTAGTTTCCAATAGGACCCCGCTGCCACGGGAGGGTAGGACAAAAGATGTCATGCAAGTTCTTTTCCATAAGCACGTATGACTATATATGGAATACATGCCTACATTACATTGATGAATTGGAGCTAGTTCTGTGTCACCCTATGTTATAATTGTTGCATGATGAATGCCATCCGACATAATTATCCATCACTGATCCATTGCCTACGAGCTTTCCATTTATTGATCCTTGCTAACTTACTTTTCCGCTGCTATTGTTACAAATACTACAAAACTGCTACTATCACTTTTGCCACCGTTACCGTTACTTGCATACTACTTTGCTACTTTGCTGCAGATATTAAGTCTTTCAGGTGTGGTTGAATTGAAGACTCAGCTGCTAATACTCGAGAATATTCTTTGACTCCCCTTGTGTCAAATCAATAAATTTGGTTGAATACTCTACCCTTGAAAACTGTTGCGATCCCCTATACTTGTGGGTCATCAAGACCTTTTTCTGGCGCCGTTGCCAGGGAACATAGCTCTATTCTCTGAGTCACTTGGGATTTATATGTGTTGATCACTATGAAGAATCTGAAAGACCCAAAAACCAAGATCTATCCCTCTACTACAAGGGAAGGTAAGGAACTGCCATCTAGCTCTGCACTTGATTCACCTTCTGTTATGAGTAAATTTGCAACACCACCACCTGCTAGTAATTCTGATATGTCGCAAGTAATTGATGATTCTACTTCTTATATGCATGATGCTTATGATGATACTTTGCTTGATGATACTGTGCCACTGGGTGAATTTCTGGATGAACAAATTGCTAGAGTCAATGCCGAAACTGATAATATTTCTGAATCTGATGAAATTATTGAAATGGAACACCATGATACACCTGCTAGACCTAGCTCTCCTAGATATAAATTTCCTGATATACCTAAGGGTTATGTTATGGAAGGAGAGGTACCTAGGGACTTTCTTGCTTGTAAGGATAGAGATGATCTTAAGAAATTGCTTCGCAAGTGGAAGGAAAAACCTTTGAATGCTAGAATGCAATATGATCCTAAGTTTTCTACTTCACCTATCGTTGTTACTGATAACGATTATGAATTCTCTATCGATATGCTCATCGGTATGTGACTCCTCCAATGGTCCAATTAGTTTTTGTTCTAGTGCCTTATATATTGCAAATTTTTGCTATTGTGGTGACCTTGTTTCTGAGCTTGCATGTCAAATTTGTATGGTTCCAAGTTGTTTTGATGCGTGATATAGTCTCTAGGCACTTGAGGGAGTAGTTGCTATGAGTTTTTTTGAGTTTTTGTTCACCTTTATTTTAGGTCACTAAAAATTTCAGAATTTTTTAGAAATTTTGAGAAGATTATTAAGAGGTTCTTCGAACCAGAGTTCTAAGGAGATGAAAATGGAATGAAGGAGAAACCCAGATACAATCTTCCTCGCGTTGCGGAAATTCGACCATGTGAATGGCCGTGTGACACATTCTTGAGGGCGGCCGGAATTTACGAAGATTTCCATTATTTGGCCGAGAATGCAGGCATCACCGACTTCCTCAACGATAAGTGTGACCAATACCTCTTGCTCACGAATACCTTTGTTCAAAAGTTTCACTTTCATCCTAGGGAAGACCCACCTACCGTAGAATTTCACTTATATGATGTGCCTAAGAAAATGAACCTTTATGATTTTTACAAAGTTTGCAAGATACCCTAGGAGGGCAGCATCAAGGAACCACGTCCTTGAGACATGGAAGATTTTATTGTCGCAGTCACTATAGGGGAAGAGAGAGGCGTGTCAAAGGCAAGAGCATCTAGTTTACATTTTCCTGTGCTATGCTATTATTCATTATTTGTGAGAAGATGTTTAGTTGGTCGCTGGGAGAGTGGAAGCCTTAGTGCCCCTGACCTTGCTATTTTGCGCTATGCTTTATTTGCTGATAGAACCTTTAGTCTGGGTTCTATGGTGGCCCGACGATTGAACACTAATCATTCAAAGGGGCCCATATTCGGAGGTATCTATGCATCACGAGAAAGATGATAGGCTCATACCCACAAAGTTTTTAGATTGTGACCGTATGGAAGCCCATGATGTTATTAAGAAGAATGATGATAGGAGGCTGCTTTACAATTTAGTATTTAGTCAGGATACTTGTGAGATTATTACTATGCCTACTTCTTCTCTATTTGATAATCATTCAGGAAGGTACACTGTTATGCCCGATGACATCTACCGATATTGGGGTTTGTCGCAACCCCTACCACCTAAGCAGGCACCGACCCTCGATCCATATCAGGCCCCATTTTTTTAGTGGGAGCCACAAGAGGTGGCTAATCAATGGAACCCTCAGTGTCCTCCGGAGTATCCCGGAGAAGGTTATTTCTAGCCATGGCCCTAGACCAACTTAGGCCAAAAGCCTAAGCTTGGGGGAGTACATATTTCTCACCGAGATTAGATTCATGCTCACACACTCATTTCAGTTGTCGATGTTCATAATTTTTCATTGTACTATCCATGGTAGTTTATTTCTTCTTTATGCTTTCTTCTCATGTGTTTGATTAATCCTTAAGAAAATCCAAAAAAAATTAGTTCTAGCTTTACCTTCCAGTTTGTTTTAGTTGTAGCATTAAAATAAAACCCAAAAAGATTTCTCGTTCTTCTTTTGCTTGTTGGGAGCTTTCCCGTGTCAATAATTTTCCTTTCTTTTCTTTGGGTCGCAAGGAGAAGACCACGATGACTTGTTGAGTGGCTCTCATATGCATTATTTTTTATCTTACATAGAGCCCATATTGTCTTGTTTTCTCCTTTGATTTATTGTTTGCAGATTACAGCTTAGTCCAATGCACGTGCACTCTTATTATTATTCACATCGTTCGGTCGTGCAAGTGAAAGGCAATAATGATGATATATGATGAACTGGCTGAGATGGAGAAAAGCTGTTATGAACTCGACTTTTCTTACTTTTGTAAATATGATTAGCTCGTCGTTCGGGATTCAGCTCATTATGGGTTGAACATGTTTGCAGTGACAATTAGAGATTATAGTTGCTCATACCATGCTTAAATTGGCTAAGAGTGGATAATGGTTTGTCTTGAGTGCCAACATGCACATCAAAATGGTTGTGATGTAGTATGATAGAATGGTATCCTCCTCTGAATGATTCGAGTGGCTTGACTTGGCACATGTTCACGCATGTAGTTGAAACAAACCAACATAGCCTCCATGATGTTTATGTTCATGGTGATTTATATCTGACTCATGCTTGCATTCAATGTTGGTTAATCTCAAAGCATGTTTATGACTGTGTCGCTCTCTAGTTGGTTGCTCCCCAGTCTCTTGCTAGCCTTCACTTGTACTAAGAGGGAATATTGCTCGTACATCCATCTCCATAAACCCAAAGTTGTTCCATATGAGTCCACCATATCTAGCTATATGCGGTATTTACCTGCCGTTCCAAGTAAATTTGCATGTGCTAAACTTTAAACCTTCAAATAAACTTTCTGTTTTGTATGCCCAAATCGCTCATGTGGCGATTGGGGGCTGTCAGTATCTTCCATGCTAGGTGGGTTATTCTCACGATATGTGTTGATTCACTATCATTCATGAGAAAGTGGCTGGTAATCGGGATGCCCAGTCCAATGCTCGAATAAAAAAGCAAGATATAATTAAACAAAACTCCCCTAGGATTGTGTTTGTATGGACGGTACCTGTGGATTCGGCCCATCGTGGAGTGTGATTGATTTGGTGGAGCGGGAGTAAAAACTTGTAGCGACCCGACTCAAAACGAGTCAAGCCTCTGTGTTTGCTATGCCATCCCTAGATCAGTATGCTGGCACACACAGTACATCAATGTATATATCAAAGTGCAATCACATGTAATTAACGCAAAACTGATATATACCTTAGAATAGCAGCGGATACAGTCAACGGGAGTGGAGTCCCAATAACACCAACGGCGAGTTGAGTGCAGACCGTAACCCTGAATCGTACTCTTACCCGTCGTAGAAGAGTATCTGCAACATGATACGTTGCAGCCATATAGGTCAGTACATTGAATGTACCGGCAAGATCACCATAGTAGAACAGAAGAATAAAGACTATTCTATATGCAAAGGCTTTGTGGCTCTGTGTCTAAGTTTTTGCGTAAAAGCTGATTTTATTTTCCTACAACAAAAGGGAATATCAGGAATTTCACTATGGAATTACCTATCATGACATGGTTCCGCCAACCAATGTCTCAATACCCACAAGTATCTTAAGTTGCCCACAATTAAGTTATCAGTCCAGTGTTGAGAGTTCTGAGATAGATCCATGTCCAGAGGCTCAAATTGTCCGTAACCGGGGACACGGCTAATCGATTAGGTTTAACTCTGCAGAGTGTTGTGTACTTTACCCACAAGATTCTTTCCCTCCTGGTAAGTCCTCGCACTGCCTGGTGTTTGAGAACAGGATGAAAGAAACATGGTCTTTCAGAGTGCTTCCCTAACTGTCCGACAGTGCCCATCCCAATCCTAACGTCGACTACATCTCGTAGCACTGCCCAGTAGAGTCACAACAAAGATCAACCAAGCCAGAGCCCATAATGACTTGTGGCTACACAGGTAAGCTTCCGGGCATGAAGTATTCATCCTTCTCTTTGAGTCTGGGTGAAGCTTTCCGCAAGATGTCATGGCGCTTCTCCATGCATCCCGGCCATCCACTGGTTTCTCCAGGGATGCCCAATCAACCATCCTTCACCCAGTAGTGTGTATTGAAAACTTGTCTTCTCGAGTCTTGAAGTCTTGAGGTCTTGAAGATGCAGGACTTGAAGATGTCTTCATGAAGTTGTCGACTTGACGTAGAGTCCTTCTTCACACCACTCACGAACACTCATACCAATCCCCGTCTACTTTAGCATAGCATAAAAATAACTAACGTTCCCGGGGCTTTAGTAACATGTGGTGGGTTCCTACCTCATGCATTCTACTCAACTACAAGGATTTCAATAACACTACGGGAGGGATTTGTTGAATGATGTCACTACATGCAATAAAACATAGGTATGAAATAGATGGTCAAAGTGAACTTGCCTGTACTGTTGATGAAGATAAGATATCGCTCTCAGAAATAACTGGATAGAACTATTCGTCACTCTCCGATGGAAAATCTATCGTAAGCAAATAACATTCAATAAACATTCATGCCAAAACAAAGAACCAAAAGAACGCAAGAACAAAACATGTCTTGGAGCGAATATAACAACATACTAAGGTTAAAATAAGACAAGATAGGTTCTTATGGGGTTGTAAGGTGAAAGGTGAAGGAATCAACTCAAAGGAGTTAATGGATGATGAACTATTACTATATAAGCTTAGGTTGGAGAGACTACGAAAGACGATCCAAAGTATGGGAGAACAACAAGAACGTTGTTTGACAAATAGTATAAGACATAAGAATTTATTTGTAGAAAAGAGTTTAATTAAAATGGAGCACTACAACACAAGTTATAGCGAATTGAAGTATGAAATAAATTGTAAATTCAAGTATGAATTGAATCTGAATTCACAAAGGTCAAAAGAAGTTGAACCGAAGTAGGATGGTTATGAATAGAAATACATGACACGAGTATTTAGGGGCAAAAAGAATCAATTGAAAAGATGTTACAGTTTGCAAGATATGATCAAATGAAGGTTCGGATTCAAATTGAATCGCTCCAATTTGAAAGGTTCAAAGATTGAAACTAATGATGTTACTATATATGGGAAGTCAATATGAACGTGTAGAAAAAGAATTACTAGGTTCAAAATAACGGATCAAAAGTTATAAGCAATTCAATATGGCATTGAGTTAGCTTAGTACAGTGTGTGAACACATTTTGGGGACTAATAGAGAAGTATGAGCAAGATCAAAATTATATGTTGAAACGATAACACTAAGGATGTGAACGGAAAGATTACTTTGATACGGATCCGTCGCAATTGGATTCATCGGAAACGGAGCTACGGATAAAAAGATATGATCAAAAGAAGTTTGAACATAAATCTGAATAAATTTTGAAATTTGAAATTTTGAAAAAAATTGACGTCATAGGTTGATTGGATAGGTGAAGTCAAGACGAAACTCTAGGCGTTGGTTTCATCTAATTCTGATAAACGAGTAAAAAGTTATGGCTATTTGAAAAATCTGGGCCAAGTTGTTTTACGGAGGAAAAATGCTATGTCTAAAATAATTCTAGGACTAATGAGTAAATACGGAGAATTAATAATCTAATTACTCTACCGTATACTACTATAGAAATACTAGTCTAGGGATATTAAACTACAGGAGTATGAAAGAAAATACGAAGAGAATACCTTTATATGCAGAGAAGATATAAATCCAAAGAGGAGACGACTTCCAGAAATCCCGTCGGAGAGAAGAAAATATTTTTTTTATAAAGCTAGTCAAACCGAAACGATTCGATTCAACCCGAAGTGGATGACTTTTGGGTGCACCTATGGGTCTATATTTATAGGTGAAAGGAAGGTGCAAACATCCAAAGCTAAGCAAGGTGGGACTAAAATAGGGAAAGAGAGAAGAAGAAGAGGGCCACCCGGATGGGCTGAATCAGCCGGCCTGTTTTTTTTTTTTTTAAATACTCGGATGAACAGTGTACCGGCATGAACAGTGTTCCCTGGTTTTTTTAAAAAAAAAACAGTAAAGAAAAACAAATAGACAAACATTTTATATAGTCATATTATATATCAAAATTTTGAGAAAAATATTTCCTAAAACATGAACATTTTCTTAAGGCCGAATAAAATACTTTAAAAAAAATATTTTTTTGCAATAACTCCAAAATGAAAAGAAACTAGAATTTCAAATAAATGGCAAATAGTTTTTATTTTAAAATTTGAGTCAAAACATTGTATATGATTTTTGAGTGTCATTTACCTCCTCTCATTTGATTTTATAAGAGGGTTTTGAAAATATTTGAACTCAAAATTGAATAGGGATTCGAAATAGAAAATTTTGGGAAAGTCATTTTATTCCCTCTCATTAAAATTTCAAAAGTTTCAAAATTCCACTCAATTTCACACAATCAATCACACAACATTCAAGCAAACAATCCTACTTATTTATTTAATATAACATTTCAAAATTTAGAATTTTGGGATGTTACAAACTACCACACTTAAAATGAATCTCGTCCTCGAGATTCGAAAAGGCTAGAAAGAAAAGGTTAGGGTTTTGGGGATCTTATTAGCAAATCAATTGACCAAGAAAGCGTGGGTCTACCACACTTAAAATGAGAGTTACTGGTCCCTCAAATCATGACACACCTTTGGGTGCATCTGTCTGTTCACATTCTTCACGGTAGCTTCTTCGGTGATGCTCCTCCGTTATATCAAAATCTTGTGTCCTCACAACAAGGTGTACTTCCTCCGAAACTGGGTCTTCTTAACTGACAGGTCTCACGATCATTCTAAATAACTTATCGAAGATCTCATGGTGGTCTACCATTAGTGGTTATCCTGCAGTGAAACATGGGTCGTGGCTTCATTACTCACCGTAAAATTCCTACGGGTGACAGCAACTGCCGTATACAAGGGGTTTACATCATACCATTCTAAGGCTTCAACAAAAGCTTTCAAAGAACGTCGTCTCTTTACTATGGGTAAGTCACTCAGATTTACCATTCCGAATAGCAAGAGAATGATAAGAGTAAGTCGTCATGGTGGCCAAGCCATGTCGCACTGAAATCATTACCTTGTATAAGGTTTAGTAATGTCGTATTCTAGCACTTGGGCTCCCTCACAAGCATTGCAGAAATTTCTCTTGTCAACGAACAAAGTTCGGATAAATCCATTAATTCTGCAAGCTAAGCAAAAACATCTATCGTTTCTTCACAATTCTCAGGTTATCGTAAACTCCTAAGAAAAACGTTTGATAGTCAGTCGTAGCTTCTTCCAAGTTTCTTCCTTCACGAAGGTGGGGCTTGATCCTTATCAATCCTGAAGTCAGTGACTTGTGGATTCACTTGAATACTTGAACAACTTCATCTCACCCGTGGGGTGACTATCGATCCATATTCCAGCATTACCTTCAGTTCACTCCATTATACCCTTGAGGTAACAAATCACAGACTTATTTTTGTTTAGATTCCACTCTGCAGAATCCATTTTCCTTTCCATTGGTCTGTTTAACCCTGGGTATGGTTTCATCACAATCATTCCTTTTCTCAATATTCCAACTTCAAAGACACGTTCTCACAAGTTTATCATCCACATATTTTGCGGTGGTTCCTCATTCTCTTCATCTGCATTCACTTATCCAAACTTCTTAATTCGGGGAAGGTACCTGTGGTTTCTACCACACTTAAAATGAAATGAAATCATGTTTGCATAGACCATATTTTCTCATATCCTCGAAAATGGTCGGAGATTTTGGGTCATAGAGTAACAACTCATGTAATACATCATAAGATAAATCATAACACCATAAATTCCATTGATTCATGAATTTATTTACAACTCTGAGGCTTCCGTTACAAGATAAGCTCATGAAAAACAAAGGTGCTTCATGATACGTGTATTTCCATCTTCAAAACTTAACTATCCCATTCTAGCTTTCTTCTCATATTCAATCCTTGGTTACATCCTCAATCACTTCTAAAAACTCCTAGAAAGTACTTTATTACAAATGCTGCCATCCGCATAGTTTGGTATGGTCTAGCATCAACTCTCAACTTTATTCATTCATCTCCCCTTGGAGATATTTTAGTACCACTGAAAATTTCCGATGTGCTCCTTGAAATCCTCCATCTTTTCCTTGATTAGGGTGGACATGAGCTTCATCTCCATCATCTCCGTATGTACCTCTTGCAGGTATTCCTGAGTATGACGGAGTCTTGCTTCAAGTATTTCTCCAATATGGTGTATGGGTTCCATGACAGCTTCACGAACAGCGTCAAAGAAAATAGCTTGTGGTACACGAGATATGTAAAAGTATTGTCCAGTAGTCTTTGGGCAAACTCCATTTGCACGGTGGAGGTGTACCTCCACATACCAAAGTTTCACTCCATTATCCATGAATGGGTAGCCTTTGTAGACTGCATCTCCTTCAAGATGGATGTGCTTCATCATATCCTTCAGGATCCTTGGGTAGTCATGATCACTGGTCAGGGTCATGATTGTTTCCGGGCCTTTGAGGAAAGACTCATAAAGGGTGGTCATCTGCGTGTGTCAGAAAAGGTACTCAGAATTGACATATGTCTCGACTTGGGTAAACATCCATGTTATCCAAAATCAAACTTCAAATTCACTTTCCAACATCTTTACAGAGTATTGTCATCCTTAAAACAAATGGATTATCCATTACATAACTTCAAGGATAAGAGTGCTACCTATTACATTTATTACTTCCGAACTCAAACTACTCATGCTTAGCATTCTTCTCTGGGCAGGTATAGGAGTAGGGTCATGTCTTCTTGCACCGAAAACAGATGATTTCTGACAAATCTCAGGGCTTCTTGATGTTGGTGCTTGCTCCTTGGGTTCTTGATTCCTTTCTTGGGCACTTATTGGCATAGTGGCCCATATCCTTACACTTGTAACATCTAATATGACTCAGGTCCTTCTGTTCAGGGGCTTGTCTCTTCCTAAGGTTCTTTGTTCCGATCAAAGCTTCAATTTCTTGTGGATCAAACTCCACTTCTTTTGTCGGGAAGTTTCCCAGATACTCTTTTCTCTCCTTCGTACAGTCCTGTGAGAAATGTCCTTCTTCTCCACATGTATAGCAGACATTTGAGTAAAATCTGGTTAATCCTTCTCCATCAGGGTCTTCAATATCTTTCTTCATCACAAATTCTTCAAATTCTCCTCTGAAGGCTTCCTTCATGGCTTCCTTCTGTTGTTTGATGACTTCCTGTACCTTGGGGTACATTTGGCATTGAGCCGGGTAGTGGTTGGTTCCTTCACACAAGAAACATGTCACCTGCCCAGTTGGGCATTCCTTAGCAGGGTGATTTTCTTCACAATAAGGACATCCTTCCTTGTGTTCTTCTTGGGTGTGTCCTATCTCTCCACAGATTTTGCATGCTCGGGTCTTCTTCATCGGGATAACACAATGCTTCTGAATGAGACGGGATCTTAACAGAGTCTTCTTGAGTTCTTCCCAATTCTTTGCTCCATTAAATCCTTGTATGGCGTGATGTATTTTCCACCAAGTTGCGGCACTTTGGGTAAAGTGCTGGAGGGCATATTGAACCTCATACTTCTGTGCTATCGAGTTGCTCCGGAAGTGATTCTCCATGTTGTGAATCCATACTTCTGCCTCTAGCTGGGTCATTGGTCCAGAAAGTACAAGTCCAGCTTCATGTGCCATCTATTGGGTTCAAGGTTTTGGGATGAGATGGTAGAGAGAAAGGAGGAGATACACACAATACAAACAATGGTTTTGAAAATAGATTTTTTTTTGTTGTGGCTGTCAAAAATTAAAACTTACACACAAATGACAGCTCACAAATCATCGTATCTAACGTAAGTATACAACATGGGTTTGGTCTTCTGGGGCATAACTTGGAAATTCTTCATAGTCTTCAATTTCTTCGAGTCTTCACAGTCTTCAACTCGGGTAGCTTCAACTCTTTTAATGCATGGTGAAATCTTCTTTAGTTTGAAGTGGCCATCAGTTGTTTTCGATATCTTGTCCTTCTCGAAGTGGTCTTAGTTGATCCTTAGTGTGGTCAAGGGGAAAAGGGTATTTTCTAACTCTTGATAAAACTCAGAAGGGATGAGAAGTAGAAGGTCTTTTGAAAACAAAGTTTTCGAGAAATCATTTCCTAAGGGCTTTCCAGTTTCTAGGGTCACGTCCTACAGTCAACATGTGCTCTGATACCATTTCTGTAGCGACCCGACTCAAAACGAGTCAAGCCTCTGTGTTTGCTATGCCATCCCTAGATCAGTATGCTGGCACACACAGTACATCAATGTATATATCAAAGTGCAATCACATGTAATTAACGCAAAACTGATATATACCTTAGAATAGCAGCGGATACAGTCAACGGGAGTGGAGTCCCAATAACACCAACGGCGAGTTGAGTGCAGACCGTAACCCTGAATCGTACTCTTACCCGTCGTAGAAGAGTATCTGCAACATGATACGTTGCAGCCATATAGGTCAGTACATTGAATGTACCGGCAAGATCACCATAGTAGAACAGAAGAATAAAGACTATTCTATATGCAAAGGCTTTGTGGCTCTGTGTCTAAGTTTTTGCGTAAAAGCTGATTTTATTTTCCTACAACAAAAGGGAATATCAGGAATTTCACTATGGAATTACCTATCATGACATGGTTCCGCCAACCAATGTCTCAATACCCACAAGTATCTTAAGTTGCCCACAATTAAGTTATCAGTCCAGTGTTGAGAGTTCTGAGATAGATCCATGTCCAGAGGCTCAAATTGTCCGTAACCGGGGACACGGCTAATCGATTAGGTTTAACTCTGCAGAGTGTTGTGTACTTTACCCACAAGATTCTTTCCCTCCTGGTAAGTCCTCGCACTGCCTGGTGTTTGAGAACAGGATGAAAGAAACATGGTCTTTCAGAGTGCTTCCCTAACTGTCCGACAGTGCCCATCCCAATCCTAACGTCGACTACATCTCGTAGCACTGCCCAGTAGAGTCACAACAAAGATCAACCAAGCCAGAGCCCATAATGACTTGTGGCTACACAGGTAAGCTTCCGGGCATGAAGTATTCATCCTTCTCTTTGAGTCTGGGTGAAGCTTTCCGCAAGATGTCATGGCGCTTCTCCATGCATCCCGGCCATCCACTGGTTTCTCCAGGGATGCCCAATCAACCATCCTTCACCCAGTAGTGTGTATTGAAAACTTGTCTTCTCGAGTCTTGAAGTCTTGAGGTCTTGAAGATGCAGGACTTGAAGATGTCTTCATGAAGTTGTCGACTTGACGTAGAGTCCTTCTTCACACCACTCACGAACACTCATACCAATCCCCGTCTACTTTAGCATAGCATAAAAATAACTAACGTTCCCGGGGCTTTAGTAACATGTGGTGGGTTCCTACCTCATGCATTCTACTCAACTACAAGGATTTCAATAACACTACGGGAGGGATTTGTTGAATGATGTCACTACATGCAATAAAACATAGGTATGAAATAGATGGTCAAAGTGAACTTGCCTGTACTGTTGATGAAGATAAGATATCGCTCTCAGAAATAACTGGATAGAACTATTCGTCACTCTCCGATGGAAAATCTATCGTAAGCAAATAACATTCAATAAACATTCATGCCAAAACAAAGAACCAAAAGAACGCAAGAACAAAACATGTCTTGGAGCGAATATAACAACATACTAAGGTTAAAATAAGACAAGATAGGTTCTTATGGGGTTGTAAGGTGAAAGGTGAAGGAATCAACTCAAAGGAGTTAATGGATGATGAACTATTACTATATAAGCTTAGGTTGGAGAGACTACGAAAGACGATCCAAAGTATGGGAGAACAACAAGAACGTTGTTTGACAAATAGTATAAGACATAAGAATTTATTTGTAGAAAAGAGTTTAATTAAAATGGAGCACTACAACACAAGTTATAGCGAATTGAAGTATGAAATAAATTGTAAATTCAAGTATGAATTGAATCTGAATTCACAAAGGTCAAAAGAAGTTGAACCGAAGTAGGATGGTTATGAATAGAAATACATGACACGAGTATTTAGGGGCAAAAAGAATCAATTGAAAAGATGTTACAGTTTGCAAGATATGATCAAATGAAGGTTCGGATTCAAATTGAATCGCTCCAATTTGAAAGGTTCAAAGATTGAAACTAATGATGTTACTATATATGGGAAGTCAATATGAACGTGTAGAAAAAGAATTACTAGGTTCAAAATAACGGATCAAAAGTTATAAGCAATTCAATATGGCATTGAGTTAGCTTAGTACAGTGTGTGAACACATTTTGGGGACTAATAGAGAAGTATGAGCAAGATCAAAATTATATGTTGAAACGATAACACTAAGGATGTGAACGGAAAGATTACTTTGATACGGATCCGTCGCAATTGGATTCATCGGAAACGGAGCTACGGATAAAAAGATATGATCAAAAGAAGTTTGAACATAAATCTGAATAAATTTTGAAATTTGAAATTTTGAAAAAAATTGACTTCATAGGTTGATTGGATAGGTGAAGTCAAGACGAAACTCTAGGCGTTGGTTTCATCTAATTCTGATAAACGAGTAAAAAGTTATGGCTATTTGAAAAATCTGGGCCAAGTTGTTTTACGGAGGAAAAATGCTATGTCTAAAATAATTCTAGGACTAATGAGTAAATACGGAGAATTAATAATCTAATTACTCTACCGTATACTACTATAGAAATACTAGTCTAGGGATATTAAACTACAGGAGTATGAAAGAAAATACGAAGAGAATACCTTTATATGCAGAGAAGATATAAATCCAAAGAGGAGACGACTTCCAGAAATCCCGTCGGAGAGAAGAAAATATTTTTTTTATAAAGCTAGTCAAACCGAAACGATTCGATTCAACCCGAAGTGGATGACTTTTGGGTGCACCTATGGGTCTATATTTATAGGTGAAAGGAAGGTGCAAACATCCAAAGCTAAGCAAGGTGGGACTAAAATAGGGAAAGAGAGAAGAAGAAGAGGGCCACCCGGATGGGCTGAATCAGCCGGCCTGTTTTTTTTTTTTTAAATACTCGGATGAACAGTGTACCGGCATGAACAGTGTTCCCTGGTTTTTTTAAAAAAAAAACAGTAAAGAAAAACAAATAGACAAACATTTTATATAGTCATATTATATATCAAAATTTTGAGAAAAATATTTCCTAAAACATGAACATTTTCTTAAGGCCGAATAAAATACTTTAAAAAAAATATTTTTTTGCAATAACTCCAAAATGAAAAGAAACTAGAATTTCAAATAAATGGCAAATAGTTTTTATTTTAAAATTTGAGTCAAAACATTGTATATGATTTTTGAGTGTCATTTACCTCCTCTCATTTGATTTTATAAGAGGGTTTTGAAAATATTTGAACTCAAAATTGAATAGGGATTCGAAATAGAAAATTTTGGGAAAGTCATTTTATTCCCTCTCATTAAAATTTCAAAAGTTTCAAAATTCCACTCAATTTCACACAATCAATCACACAACATTCAAGCAAACAATCCTACTTATTTATTTAATATAACATTTCAAAATTTAGAATTTTGGGATGTTATAAAACTCTACTATTATGTTTGGGAACCGCCTATAATGTATATAGCATGGAAGATATCGAGATCTCTTGGTTGTTATGTTGTCAATGAAAGCATACCTCCAAAACTGATTATTCATCCTTGTTTTAAAAGCTCGAGCTCTGGCACCTCTACAAATCAATGCTTCCCTCTGTGAAGGGCCTATCTATTTACTTTATTGTTGAGTCATCATCTTCTTATAAAAGGCACCAATTGGAGAGCACCACCGTCATTTGTATGCTTTGCTGTTAATTGATATTTAGTATGAGTGTGACTAGATCTCTTTTACCATGAGTTACAATGTCCAGTCAGCCCTCGTTCTTCAGAGGTGCTCTGTATTTATGTTTTGTGGTCTCAGGAAGGGCTAGCGAGATACCATTATGTCATATTGTATCATGATTGTGTTGATAAAATTGTTGTCATCCGAGACTTATTATTATTGCTCGCTAGTTGATTATGTCATTGATATGAGTAAATGTGAGACCTAAATGTTATTGTGAATGTGGTTTGTCTATAATCTTTGCTGAAAATCTAAACATAAGTTAGACATATTTACAACGGCAAGATCAAACAGAGTTTGTAAAAGTTTTTCTTTATCACTTTCAGTTTATCAACTAAATTGCTTGAGGACAAGCAAAGGTTTACGCTTGGGGGAGTTGATACGTATCCAACGTATCTACTTTTCCAAACTCTTTTGCCCTTGTTTTGGACTCTAATTTACACGATTTGAATGGAACTAACCCGGACTGACGCTGTTTTGAGCAGAATTGCCTTGGTGTTATTTTTGTGCAGAAATAAAAGTTCTCAGATTGACCTGAAAATTTACAAAGAATATTTCTGGAATTAATAAAAAATATTGGCGAAAGAATCAACTACAGGGGGCCCACCACCTGGCCACAAGCCTGGAGGGCGCGCCCACCCCCTAGGGCACACCTAGCAGGCGTGTGGGCCCCCTGTTGCACCTCCGACCTCGTTTCCACTCCTATATATTCCTATTCGGGGAGAAAAAATAGAATAGAAGAGTTCATCGCGTTTCACGATATGGAGCCGCCGCTATCTCCTATTCTTCCCGGGGAGACCAGATCTGGAGTCCGTTTTGGGCTCCGGAGAGGGCAAATCGACGCCTTCGTCATCACCAACCATCCTTCATCACCAATTCCATGATGCTCTCCACCATTCGTGGATAATCTCATCGTAGGCTTTCTGGACGGTGATGGGTTGGATGAGATTTATCATGTAATCGAGTTAGTTTTGTTAGGGTTTGATCCCTTGTATCCACTATGTTTTGAGATTGATGTTTCTACGACTTTGCTATGCTTAATGCTTGGCACTAGGGCCCGAGTGCCATGATTTCAGATCTAAACCTATTATGTTTTCATGAATATATATGTGTTCTTGATCCTATCTTGCAAGTTGTAGACACCTATTATGAGTCTTGATCCGCATCCCCCAGGGTGACAATAACTGGGATTCTTTTTGGTGATTACCGTAGTTTGAGGAGTTCATGTATTCACTAAGTGCTAATGCTTTGGTCCGGTTCTCCATTAAAAGGAGGCCTTAATATCCCTTAGTTTCCAATAGGACCCCGCTGCACGGGAGGGTAGGACAAAAGATGTCATTCAAGTTCTTTTCCATAAGCACGTATGACTATATATGGAATACATGCCTCGAATACATTGATGAATTGGAGCTAGTTCTGTGTCACCCTATGTTATAACTGTTGCATGATGAATGCCATCCAACATAATTATCCATCACTAATCCATTGCCTACGAGCTTTCCATATATTGATCCTTGCTAAGTTACTTTTCCGCTGCTATTGTTACAAACACTACAAAACTGCTACTATCACTTTTGCCACCGTTACCGTTACTTCCATACTACTTTGCTACTGAATACTTTGCTGCAGATGTTAAGTCTTTCAGGTGTGGTTGAATTGACCACTCAACTACTAATACTCAATAATATTCTTTGGCTCCCCTTGTGTCGAATCAATAAATTTGGGTTGAATACTCTACCCTCGAAAACTATTGCGATCCCCTATACTTGTGGGTCATCAACCATCCACCATGTTATATGCTAGTCTCATTAGTTGTGTCTCAACACAACCCTTTTGACTAGGGACCATTTAGGACAATTATCATACAATGCATAGTCTCACAAACAAGTCACGTACTTATTAGTAACATCACTGATAATGTCCAAGGACTATCTTTATTCAAAAACACATAGGAAATATCATCATACATGATTGCCTCTAGGGCATATCTCCAACATCTGGATCCATAGATGGATCTAGTGCGGCCTGCTCTATGATCCAGGTCATCTCGCAGGTCAAACCTGTGATTGTGCTCTAATGGCGCCTTACCCCGTCTTCGGGGCATTGCCGGTATATAGCTGGCGTCGTTAGCCGTCCTGTCCTGACCATGAGGGGGTGGCCCGGCTTGTCGTATGGAGTACAATCTGGAGATGGACTATCAGTAAGTTCATTGTCACGCCCAAGATGCAGCCCTATCCTTATTTTGGCACGAGGGCCTCGATGGGGATAGAAGCGCATCTCGATGCATTCGCAAGAATGGATATCATTACAAGTACATGTACAGAAGATATGAGTATATGGAATTGGCTTACACTCGCCACAAGCTACATCAGAGTCACATCAATACAACAACATACTCAAACATCATATATAAGAGCAGGGTCCGACTACGGACGAAATCAAACGATAAAATTACATCCACCCTTGCTATCCCAGGCTGCCGCCTGGAACCCATCCAAGATTGAATAATAATAATAAGAAGAAGAACTCCAAATCGAATCAAGCAACGCGCTCACGTCAAATCATTGCATAACCTGCACCTGCAACTGGTGTTATAGTAATCTATGAGCCACAGGGACTCAACAATCTCATTTCCAAGGGTATCAAGACTACTAAAGCTTAATAGGTAAGGTATGGTTAAGTATTGAGGATGCAGCAAGAGACTAAGCATTTATATGAGTGGCTAACTTACGAATACAGAAATTAAAGTATGGTGGTCTATGCATAACGAACGTGAACTAGTAATGATCACTATCTGATCCTGAACACCTACTTACGTCAATCGTAACCCCACCGTGTTCTCTTCCAGATAAGGACTCACGAGAAGAGACAATCACGATTATGCACACAGTTGGTGTATTTTATTAGAGTTTACTTCAAGTTTGCTATGACCGGGTGTTAAACAAATTATCGAAGTTTGCCACATAACCGCGGGCACGGCTTCTCGAAAAGATTTAACCCTGCAGGGGTGCTCCAACTCATCCATCATAAATTAACCACACGCAGTGGGAATAACCTCAACCACGGATCTCGTGATCATCCTAGGCAATTCGAAAGGAAATTCGACACCTCGAGATAGCCCGAAGAATAATCAGAATTCCTCACTCAAGACGTTCGGGAAAGGTAAAGCAAACCCAGCAAGGCCGCCCGACGTGCCAACAATCCCGATAGGAGCCGCGTATCTCGTTCTCAAGGCACAACCGGATGAGCGATGGTTACCATGCCAAACACCGAGTTGCCCCGGGTAGCGTTAATAAGCTGCTCTAGATTGGACCAACACTCATGAGGAGCACTGGCCCGGGGGTTGATTAAATTATCCATGGGTGCTGGCGGGTCCCTATGCAAGTTTATTAATTATTAGGCAAATGTAGTACCAATGTTGGGCCTTGCCAGACAAGTTTTATCCCAAAACGAAAATCAAGGGGGTCCCCATAACAACCCTGAGCATGTTAGGAGCGCTCATTTATGGAACATAACACCGGTTCACAAGTAACTAGGGGCGGCAAGAGTGGAACAAAACACCAAGAAAAAGGCCAAGCCTTCCACCTTTACCAGTATATATGTGCATTAAATTAAATAGCAGCAATATTGTGATATAACAAAAGGATGTCCATGTTGACACATGGAAGCAATTGCACTTGCAACTAGAAACGCTGTAAGAGGGGCTGAGCAAGCGGTAACATAGCCAAACAATGTTTTGCTGGGATGTGGAAGGGTCAGAGGCTTTTCATGGCAATGTTGGGAGGCTTGTCAAATTAGTGGTAGGTAGCGAGACATAACGATAAAAGCGAGACAACTAGCATGGCAATGATAGTAATGGTATCCAGGGAAATGTGTCATCTTGCCTGAGATCCCGCTCGGAAGAAGATCGAGTCCATGAAGAAGACGAAGCAACGTAGTCGAACAAATCCTCACACTCCGAATGCTTTCGGAACTCCATCGAGAAGGAACAATCCGAAAACAACAATCAACACAAGATACACCACAACATATGCATGACACGATGCACAACCAAATATGATGCATGTCAGGTTTAATATGCAACGCATGACAATTCACGAGAATCAAATACTACACATTAAGTGAAGCTCAATATGCAACGAGTTGCATAATGACGAAACTCCACATTCGAATTATTTAGTTCACTCTTGTTAGGTACCAGACAATATTAAATGTTGTTACACATGGCAAGAGGTGAAGCATAAGTAAACTAACTATCTAGGCATCTTAAATGAGGCCGAAAACAACTTATAGTATTTACGAAATGACCTCATATGTTAATTTCGAAATTGGTCCAGATCTGAAATAATCATATTTTATATTTGTTAAACAGCAGAATAAAGCGTGCGTACCATGTTATTCTACACGTCATTCTAGTCGATTTACATATATAGAACATCTCAAACGGAGATACGGTCTAAAAGATATGAGCAACACAAGATGCACATGTCCTGAATGCAAATGCATGGAAAACACAATCACAACCATTTCAAATTATGAATTCAGCAAGTTATTATGAAACTACATGAGATTCTAAGCAAGTTCCATATATGGAATGACCAAAACGGAGCTACGGTTCAACCACAATCAACAAAACAAGTTTTAGTTGAAATCTGCCCAAAAAACAGCAACATGGCATTTTGCACTCATGAAAACAACAAGCTACCAGATTCCAAAATGCACTCATGATACAACATCCACTTCATTTCATCTTCACAAATCATATGCAAAACATGCATGGATCACTTGGTAGGAAGCTCACAAGAAGGCTACTTGATAACAGTTTCAGACTTAGTGAAAATAGCAGTTTTGACAGTGCAGTTTTTTTATCATGAAGGCATATTGACAGCAGTGAAACTATATGCTACAGGTCATATAATGGCATGAAACTTAACAGCATACTAGAGGGCAATATCAACTACAAATAACTCCATTACACCTACCACAAAAGGATTCTATATCACTAGCGAATCACATGGCAAGACAGCAACAAAATATTACAGATTCCAGACTTAGAAATATTTTAGCAACTCAAAACGGCAGTATTTTTATAGCAAGTTGACAACAAGAAAACAACACCTATACATGCATTTCTATGACAAGCAAAATGTGCAGAGGCTAGGACACATATCAAAGGGCATTTCTCATGTTCAAAATTAATTCATATCATGCACGGATTAAAACCCACAAAATTAACAAAAGGGCATCACAACAAAAATGACATGCACACAAAATGCTCAAATGACAAAACGAAATGCACAGATCAATCCTATGGATTTTTCTACCCCGAAAACATATATAATATGAATAGGTTCATGTGGAAAATTATTCACAATTAACAATGTAATCATATGGCATAGTCATCTTATAGCAATTCATTAATGCAATTTAAATACAAACACCCTTCCAACATTTTTATCATGCATGAAAATGCGATGCCGATGATATGAACATTTTTATTATATGGTTTGATTAATTCCGATGCGCGTCAAGTAATTATGCGAAAATGCAAAATCATGTCAAAAATGTCAAACAACAGAAAATTGCATGTTATATAATTTAGGCATGGATGAAAATGACATGTTGTTAATCTACATATTTTTCTAATCATTTTACATATATAAAAGATTTTTATACGGTGCACGGATTAATAAATATGAGCATTTAAAATACGCAATGGTCTAATCGGAGAAAAAAAACAAACACGGGGGGGTGGGGGGTGGGGCTGGCTCACCCATGGGCCACTTGGGCCGGCTCGACTGGCGCTGGGGGCGACTGGGCCGGCTCGGGGCAGGCCCATGCGGGGGAGAGGCCGGCGGGGTTAATAGAGAGAGAAGGAGGGGCGAGAGGAAGAAGAAAGGAGGAAGGAAGGAGAAGAGGAGAGGGTCGGCTCCGGCGCTGATCCGGCGAGGCGGCGGCGGCTCTCTAGCGAGGGGCCGGCCGGAGGAAGCTGCGGCGGCGGGGCTACGGGGAGCTGCAGGAGCAACGCCATGGCAGGCACAGGGAGCTCGGGAACGGGGCTGATTCGGGCCCGAGCGGGCCCAGATGGGCTTCGCCGGGCCTGGCGGCTGGAGGAGGGAGAGGAGCTGGTTTGGCATGGGGAATGAGGGGGATTAGGGTTTGCTACCCAATTAGGAAGGGAAGGGGGTCTATATATAGTTTTCGGGCTAGGGTTAACGGCTGCTGTCCGTTTTCGGATCGTCGGATGTCGACTCGATGGACCGGAAGCGGAGAGGGGCTACGGTGGCTGTGCAGAGGGGCTAGGAGGAGAAGAGAGGGAAGTTTGTGGCCCGTGGGAAGAATTTAAAAACACCGAGAACATCCGATAATAAACCGATAACCTCGCAGCTACGACTGTCCGACGGGGTATCAAACGAACTCGAAACGCGACGAAATCGACAGGCGGTCTACCTACACTATAATAAGACCGCACGCCAAGTTTCGACCCAATCCAAGAATATTTTTAACACGCATTAAAAACATTTTTATTTAATGGTGCCACGGGCACGTGCGTGTGTGGTTGATCTTGAGACGGCAACGACAAGAACGGAGAGAACCGACAACTACGAACGGATGCAAGTTTTCGAAAACGAGTGACGAGGCTATGCAGATGATGCGAATGATGCGATGATGAATGCAATAGTCAGACGAAACATAGACGAGCGTCGGTCCTGGGCTATTACATTCATGATCAAATTGCGGCAGCAGCCTTCTGCGAGGGTAGCTTTTGGGTTTGTTTGACATACCAGTGTCATATACTTCCTCGGCTGAGAGGACTTTCGTACATCGATCATTGAGGTCGGCCTGTTCGGCTTTGAGTTGCCATTGTTTAGCCTTTAGGCTGTGAGCTATTGCTATGAGCCGCTGCCTGGTATCTTCCTGATCTTCGAGGTTATTAGTGATGTACAAGTCATCGATTTCCGGTATACCTTCCTCCTCGACGGGGGGAAGATACTCGTCGCCTTCAGGGTCATTGACATTATCGGGGTTGTTTTGGTCCTCAGGCCCATCTGGACCCTCAAACGGGTGCTCGGGGATATCGGGATTTTATGATCAGCGGGGGCCTTACCGTACCCGTTGCTGATAATAGCTCTTCTTCCCTTTTTGCTTTTGGACCGCTTATGCGATTTCCGGCGCCTTGATGGCGTGTCGCCCGATTTGTCGCCGTCGTTGTGAGGCGTATTGTCACCGTTGGTGGTAGGAGTATCTACCATGTAGACATCGTATGTAGAAGTGGTGGCCCAACTCCCAGTGTTGATGGGGGTGGGAGCACTGTCCTCTTCATCCATGTATTCTGCCTCCTCGGAGGCATAGTCTAGCACGTCGGTTAAATCTTCAATGGTGCCTATCAAGTGGGTGGTGGGTGGATTGAAAAATTCGTCGCCACGCGCACCGTAATCGAACCGAGCATAGATCGGGGCTAGATCGTCAGTGATCTTTATTGACAAAATTTGCTCCAGGGCCTCGCAGAACACCGAGGGCCCGATCGGATCCAGCGGTTCGGAATTCGTGGAGTTTACCTCAATGACGTCCAGACATGAGGAGTGTTTGGAAAGAACCTGTGTCGGGTCATCTGGCTTAACCGCCAGACCGGGATAAGAGATCGGTTTGTCGCCATGGGTGACCCCATCAGCATGTCCGAAGATGGGGCTCGAGGTTAAGGCCTCAGAGTCCTCGGAGGTCTCAGAGGCCCCGGCTTGCAGGGATGCTACTTTATTCATATATAAATATGATATGTACAATGATATTGTAAAGTGGTGTTTCTCAACAATCTCAGGTGTAATAAGGACGTAGATGCGCTATGTTCCACGTCTGGTGGGTCTCCTAACCCGAAGTATCTGAGTCATCCCGGATGTCAATGAGGTAATACGACCCGTTGTTGAGATTTCTGCTGACCACGAAAGGTCCTTCCCATGGAAGAGATAACTTATGCATATTTGTCTGGTCTTGAATTAGTCGCAGCACTAAGTCACCCTCTTGAAATTTCCGGGTCTTGACCCTGCGGCTATGATAGTGGCGCAAGTCTTGCTGATAGATCGCCGAACAGGCAGCCGCCAGCTCTCGTTCCTCCTCCAAAGCATCCAATGCATCTTGACGCACCGTCTTATTGTCTGTCTCAACGTAAGCCGCCACTCATGGCGAGTCATGCCGAATGTCACTTGGTAACACGGCCTGTGCACCGTAAACCATGAATAAAGGTGTATACCCTGTGGATCTATTGGGGGTAGTTCTGATGCTCCATAAGACGGATGACAACTCTTCCACCCAACAGCCCGGTGTCCGCTGTAAAGGGACCATAAGCCGTGGCTTGATACCTCTCAAGATTTCTTGATTAGCCCGTTCCGCCTGACCGTTGGACTGTGGATGAGCAACCGCCGAAACATCAAGCCGGATGTGCTCCTCATCACAGAATTTTTTCATAGCCCCCTTGGACAAGTTTGTGCCATGCTGTGAGGGTAACGAAAATGGTAGATCAGCTTTTTAATAAAATGAACCGCCGTAGCCGCATCACACTTGCTAACTGGCTCAGCCTCTATCCACTTGGTGAACTTATCAACTGCCACCAATAGGTGCGTTTTCTTATCCTTGGATCTCTTGAAAGGCCCGACCATATCAAGCCCCCAGACTGCAAACGGACAAGTAATTGGTATCATGCACAATTCTTGAGACAGAACATGAGCACGCCGCCCGAATTTTTGACAGCCGTCACACTTGCGGACCAGATCCTCTGCATCCTTATGAGCCATCAACCAGAAGAAGCCATGGCGGAAAGCCTTGGCCACTAGAGACTTTGAGCCTACGTGGTGTCCGCAATCTCTAGCGTGAATTTCATTCAAAATTTCCTTACCCTCCTCTGGTGAGATGCAACGTTGAAACACCCTGGTAACGCTGCACTTATGCAACTCACCATTAACTATTGTCATGGACTTAGACCGCCGGATGATCTGTCTGGCTAAATTTTCATCCTCAGGTAACTCGCCCTGAGTCAAATATGTCAAGTAGGGCACAGTCCAATCCGTAATAGCATGTAGAACAGCCACCAATTGCCCTTTTGGGTTAGGAACAACCAAATAATCTTCTGAAGGTAACTTGACAGTCGGGTAATGTAAGACATCCAGAAAGACATTGGGTGGCATCGGCTTTCGCTGAGAGCCTAACCTTGACAAGGCATCGGCCGCCTCATTCCTTTGACGATCAATGTGATCCACCTGATAACCTTTGAAGTGACCAGCAATGACATCCACTGCCTGACGATAAGCCCCCATCCGTGGGTCCTTGGAGTCCCTAGTGCCTGAAACTTGCCGAGACACAAGATCTAAGTCGCCAAAACACCTTACCCGGCATAAATTCATCTCCTTAGCCACTTTGAGGCCATGAAGCAGGGCTTCATATTCAGCCGCGTTATTGGTGCAAGGGAACATCAGTCAGATCACATAACAGAACTTATCACCTTTGGGAGATGTCAGAACAATTCCTGCCCCTGATCCTTCCAGCTGCTTGGATCCATCAAAGTGTATAGTCCAATACGTGTTATCCGGCTTTTCCTCGGGAGCTTGACACTCTGTCCAATCGTTTATAAAATCCACAAGGTCTTGGGACTTAACAGCCGTACGAGGGACGTATTTCAGATTGAGAGGTCCCAACTCCAGTGCCCACTTAGCGATCCTACCAGTGGCTTCTCTGTTTTGAATTATGTCCCCCAACGGAGCAGAGCTGACCACTGTGATCTGGTGCCCTAATAAATAATGCTTTAACTTGCGGTTGGCCATGAACACCCCATACACTAGCTTCTGCCAATGTGGATATCTTTGCTTAGACTCTGTCAGGACCTCACTGATGTAATAAACCAGCCTCTTAACCGGATACTCCTTCCCTGCTTCCTTGCGCTCGACCACAATTGCAGCGCTAACAGCCCGGTTGTTAGCCGCCACGTACATGAGCAAAGGTTCTTTCTTAGCCGGAGCAGCCAATACCGGCGGCTCAGTGAGCTGCTTCTTGAGCACCTCAAATGCTTCACCCGCCGTCATACTCTAGAGGAAATTGTCTGTCTTTTTCATCATCTGATATAGCGGGATAGCTTTATCACCAAGGCGGCTTATGAACCGGATCAACGCGGCGATCCGCCCTGCCAAGCGTTGGACATCGTTAATACAAACCGGCTCTGCCAGGGAGGTGATAGCTTTGATCTTATCCGGGTTAGCCTCAATGCCACGCTCGGAAACCAGAAATCCCAAGAGCTTGCCAGCCGAAGCACCAAAGACGCACTTTGCTGGGTTAAGCATCATCTTATAGATCCGGAGATTGTCAAAGGTTTCCCTTAAGTCATCCAAAAGGGTCTCCTTCTTCCTTGATTTGATCACAATATCATCCACGTAAGCATGAACATTGCACGCGATCTGATTGTGAAGGCAATTCTACACACAACGCTGAAAGTCGCCTGGGCACTCTTGAGCCCAAAAGGCATACACACATAACAGAAGGCTCCAAAAGGTGTAATGAATGCCGTCTTCTCTTGGTCCTTAACTGCCATCTTGATTTGATGATATCCTGAATAAGCATCCAGGAAGCATAGGCTTTCACGACCCGCAGTAGCATCAATGATCTGATCAATTCGAGGGAGAGCAAAAGGATCAGCCGGACAAGCTTTGTTAAGGTCCATATAGTCCACACACATATGTCACGTGCCGTTCTTCTTGAGCACCATCACTGGGTTTGCAAGCCACTCTGGGTGAAAGACCTCGACAATGAAACCCGCCGCTAAGAGCCGGGCAACCTCTTCTCCAATGGCCTTGCGTCTCTCCTCATTGAATCTCCGTAGAAACTGCTTGACAGGTTTAAACTTAGGATCCACATTAAGGTTGTGCTCAGCGAACTCTCTCGATACACCTGGCATGTCAGAAGGTTTCCATGCAAAGATGTCCCGATTCTCACGGATGAATTCAATGAGCGCGCTTTCCTATTTGGGATCCATGTTAGCCCCAATGATGAACTATTTGGACGAATCGCCCGGAGTGAAATCTATTGCCTTGGTATCATCTGCCGAAAACTTGAGGGGTGGCTCAACCTCCGTTGTGGGCTTTTTCAGCGAGGTCATGTCCTCTGGGTCAACATTCTCCTTATAAAACTTAAGCTCCGCCCGAGCACAACTGGATTCTGCATAATCCACATCTCCTTCCTCGCACTCAATAGCCGTATTCCGATCACCATGAACGGTAATCATACCTTTTAACCCGGGCATCTTGAGCTGTAAGTAGACATAACAGGGCCTAGCCATGAACTTAGCATAAGCCGGCCGCCCAAACAACGTATGGTAAGGGCTCCTGATCTTGACCACTTCAAACCACACAGACTCCACCCTGTAGTTATATTCATCACCAAAGGCGACTTCCAAAGAAATCCTGCCCACCGGATAAGCCAACTTGCCTGGCACCACTCCATGAAAAACGGTGGACGAGGGCTTAAGATCCTTGTCAAGCAGCTTCATCCACCAGAAGGCATCATAATAGAGAATGTTGATATTGCTGCCTCCATCCATAAGTACCTTATTCACCATATATCCCCCCACTTGGGGGGCTACAACCAAGGCCAGCCGCCTAGGGTATCAACACGCGGCGGGTGATCCTCCCGGCTCCATGTTATGTCATATTTAGACCACTTCAAGTACCGCATTAGAGCCGGCGCAACTGCATTAACCGCCTGCTTACGCAATTTCTGATCCCGCTTGTTAAGGCTGGTTGTGAAAACATGATATTGGCCCGAGCTGAGCTGCTTCGGATTACTCTGATACCCAGACTGGTTATGCTGCCGTTGATTGTTGTTACCAGGGTTCTGAGGATGTCCTCCTTGATTGCCCTGACCATGATGACCGGATCCTAAGCCGCCGGATCCAAATCCGGCTCCTGATTCGCCTGGTCCTGAGCCACCGGGCGGGCCACCACCATGGTTGTTGTGTTGCTGCATGTGGTAATTCTTGAACTTCTGCATGATATGGCAATCACCCCATGTGTGCGCTGAAGGCTTACCGGGCTGGCTATGTTCCAGACAGGGCTTTTTGAGCATTTCCTCCAAATTGAAAGGATCCCTATTTTTATTAAAAGGCGTCCTGGACTTCCCATTGCCTTTAGGAGGATTCTGGCCGGTGCTTGCATTGGCCACTAGTTCTGATCCGCCATCCGGGTTTTTTCGCTTACTCTGGTTACCATTGTTCACTGCACCCTTGCCCGGGTTGTTCCTCTTACCTTGGCCGGCCTTCTCCTCATCAGAGCCTTGATCCTTCGTGTTATCAGAGTCAGCGTACTTTGTAAGAGCCGTCATGAGTTCTCCCATGTCCTGACACGTACGCTTGAGCCGGCGAAGCTTTTGTTTCAGAGGGATGAAGTGACAGTTCTTCTCTATGATCAGCACTGCTTGAGCCACCGTTATCTGTTCAGATGAGTGGATGATGGTTGACACCCGTCAGACCCAATGATGAGCCGACTCATCTTCTGTTGGACGCAATGATCGAGATCTATGATGGTCATAGGTTGTTTGCAAGTCCCTTGAAAGTTTTTGATGAACCTTGCCCTTAACTCAGCCCACGAATTGATGGTATTGGGTGGCAACCCTTTTAACCATGTGTGAGTCGGACCTTCAAGCATCATGATGAAGTACTTAGCACACACCGCCTCACTGACATCCAGCATCTCCATAGCCAGCTCATAACTTTCGACCCAGGCCTCCGAAGGTAAATCAGCAGTGTAATTCGGAACCTTGCGAGGTCCTTTGAAATCCTTTGGCAACCGTTCACTTCGTAGAGCCGGTGATAAGCATGGCACTCCCATGGCCTTGGTGGTTACTCCCGCTCCTACTGATACAGAGGCCGCAGACTCTTGGTGAGTCGCTGTGGGCAAAGCTGCTGCCTCTTGCTGGTTTCTCACCCGGTTTACGAGATCTTGCACATCGAGAGCCGCCTGATCATCCCCCGGAGGTCCTCTGTGCCGATCGCTACTATAAACCGTCGGCGACTCATAGCGTCGGCTGAAGCTCCAGCTGGGGAGAGGGGTTGAATGAACGCGGCTCCAGCTGTGAGCATACTTCTCCTGCTGGGCCATCACCGTCTAAAGGTATCCAATGGCATTCCGTACCTCTTCTGCAAAAGGCGCTTCATCCGGAAAAGGGATCATTTCAAGCCGGGTGGCCGCGGCCACCATGTTCTCAGCTGGGTTAGAATAATGACCCGCCGGTGTTGGAAAGACCACTAGTGAGGCCTGGTTTCATCGGGCCGGGTGTGGCGACGGTCGAACCACCGGCCGGCTTCTAGGTGCATCCACTGCCCGTCCCGTTCCTGGCGTGTTAAAGAGATTCATAGCCTCATAACATTCTGGTAAGCGGGATTGATGCCTCATCCGATGCACCGCAGCCGCCGATTGCTGTTCCAGCCCAAGGCGGAAGGCATCCGTCTTAATACGTTCTGCCTCTTCCTTCATCTGAACCTTTAGCTCAGCTATCCTCTGTTGCTCCTCGCCATCCGGTCCTTGAGCCTCACAATCTCTAAGTTTCGAGCGGCCTGGTTATCTGGTGTAACTTCAGTGGCCATCAGGGCCGCAAGCTTCTTCATCAGATCCATAACAACTTGAGCTGGTGGCGGCGGGTCAGCCCCCCAGGTTGCTGCTCCAGCGGCTGTGCTGCTCGCACCCGGGGCCGACCCTGCCACGAACACTGCCGCATGAACCGGCCGCCCAAGATCGTCCAACTCAGAGCGATCCGACTCAGAGTAAAGCTCGTCATAGCCCCCGAGCCCACCATTGTGAAGCCGGTAGATCGACTCTGTTTCCCCGCTCGAAGATTCGTCCTCTGAATAGACAAGAGTCTCCTACGATGCAGAAGCTTCAAGATCCATACCTTGAGTGAAGCCTACAAGGACGTGCTTTCGGCCCGGGTTAACACGGGCGGGTTGCATAGCACGGGCGGGTTGCACGTGCCGAGCCGGCTTGACAATGTCGGTGCAGACATTCGCCCCGGGCATAGATCCGTCAATCCTGCCGATGAAGACTTGAATCCTGCCGAAAGGAACCCGGAATCCATATTCCACAGAACTAGCATCAAGCCCCCAGCCGGCGGCATCGATGTAGAGCCGGTCACGGCGACTCTTGTTCATCCTTCCAACCACGTATCCCTCGAGCCCTGGGAGAGAACACTTTGAGAACTCAACACCACCGAGCATAGGCCCCACAGTGCGCGCCAACTGTCATGGTTTTATCACGGCAGATGTCCGGGTGAACGAACTTGTATTCGAGGCCATTGCTAAAGTGATGGACTCAAAGGGGTTGATTGGGATGAAGGATACGAGTTTACCCAGGTTCGGCCCCTCAAGTCGAGGTAACAACCTACGTCCTGCTTGTGTTTATATTGCTTGATGTATCGATTACAAGGGAGCTATTGCTTGACCTAGTTCTCGATAGCCTGATCTCTAAGTTGCCCCGGGTCTCACCTTTATATAGGAGGTCAAGACCACGGGTCATACAAGTTGTAGCCGACTCTCATTACATGTCCGAGTCTATCTCTACCTTAGTTTGCCTTCCTGGCCAGGTTGTCTCTGGGCGGTTTACTGGCCCGGGTCTTCTCTATCCGGGCCACGCTCCGGCCCATCCTGTCAAGCCGCCAAACGTCTTGGGCTTCAATTTTCGCAGCCCACTCTTGGATTAACGTACGAGCCGCCTAGTGTGACCCGGAGCCTGCAGGGCGGGTCTCCCCATGGGGTTATATCCCAACACTACAGGCGAAGCTGCGAGCTCGATTAATGTCAAGTCACCCCAAGAGTCGACGGAGAACTCTAGGTTTCCAAATCTGACCTCTCGATCAGGGGCGAAGTTCTCAATGTGGCCTAGATGGCCAGCAGAATCAGTGTACAACACATCGCTCCCGAAGGCAAAGATCTTTTCGGGGACGAAGATGTCCATGTAGCGGACCTCTTCGTTGATGACAAGGTGAGGCATCGATTCCTTCTCTCTCATAGAGGAACTCTCAATGAAAGCACCAATATCGGTGTCAAAATCGGCGGATCTCGGGTAGGGGGTCCCGAACTGTGAGACTAGAACTGACGGTAATAGGAGACAAAGGGGACACAAGTTTACCTAGGTTCGGGCCCTCCTATGGAGGTAATAGCCTATGTCCTGCTTGGTTGTATTGATGATGTAAGGGGTTATAGAGTTGATCTACCTCAAGATTGTATAGCTAACCCTAGATGAGTTGTTCTGTCCCTATACCCTAAAACCCTTCGGCTTATATAGATGTCAAGGATGCCTAGAGTTTACACATGGCCAGTTACATGTCGAAGAGATAAACATGCCTAACTACTACATCAGACCTGGAGTGCAAGCCGTGCTTCCCGAAGCTTCCATCATAGAGACTGGGCCTTCAAATCCTTTGGTGTTCGGTAAGTATCCCTCATAGTCTGACCCATAACAATATATCGGCTATTCGAGGACCCCCTAATCTAGGACTCCCTCAATGGGTGGGATCAAATTTGACCCTGGCTTGCTGTGCGCCAGCCGGGCCAAAGTGCTCCTCTCGAGGCTGCGATGCTGGGGTCGAAACAATAGGGTTGACCTTCAAGTCGGGGCTCCATTACACATCTGAATAGTTAGGCTTGACATCCTCCATCATTTGGCATGCAAACTATCTGCTCATATGTGCAGGAGGATCCTCGACAAAGCTAGGAGGCAGAGCGCATGACTTGGCCATAAGTTCCAGATCATCACCCTTTGGCTCTTGAGGAAGGAGGGGTGATTCAATGAGTTTTTTGGGTTTCATTTGATGCGATGACTTGAGAGTTAATACGTCTCCATCATATCCACTTTTCCAAACCCTTTCCCCTTGTTTTGGACTCTAATTTGCATGATTTGAATGGAACTAACCCAGACTGACGCTGTTTTAAGTAGAATTGCCTTGGTGTTATTTTTGTGCAGAAATAAAAGTTCTCGGATCATCCTGAAAATTTACGGAGAATATTGTTGGAATTAATAAAAAATACTGGCCCAAGAAGTAACCAGAGGGGGGCCACCTGCAGGCCACAAGACTGCTAGGCGCGGCCATGGGACCCCCGTGGCCGCGCCCAGCAGGCTTGTGGGGCCCTCGTGGATCCTCCGACCTCCTCTCCAGCTTCATATAACCCTATTCGTGGAGAAAAAGATCATAGAGAAGAGTTCATCGTGTTTCACAATACGGAGCCGCTGCCACCTCCCGTTCTTCCTCGGGAGACCAGATCTAGAGTTCGTTTTGGGCTCCGGAGAGGGGAAATCGACGCCATTGTCATCACCAACCATCCTTCATCACCAATTCCATGATGCTCTCCGCTGTTCATGAGTAATCCCATCGTAGGCTTGCTAGACGGTGATGGGTTGGATGATATTTATCATGTAATCGAGTTAGTTTTGGCAGGGTTTGATCCCTGGTATCCACTATATTCTGAGATTGATGTTGCTATGACTTTGCTAAGCTTAATGCTTGTCACTAGGGCCCGAGTGCCATGATTTAAGATCTGAACCTATTATGTTTTCATGAATATATATGTGTTCTTGATCCTATCTTGCAAGTTGTAGACACCTATTACGAGTTATGATCTGCATCCCCCAGGGTGACAATAATCGGGATTTTTTCCGGTGATTACCGTAGTTTGAGGAGTTCATGTATTCACTAAGTGCTAATGCTTTGGTCCAGTTCTCTATTAAAAGTAGGCCTTAATATCCCTTAGTTTCCATTAGGACCCCACTGCCACGGGAGGGCAGGACAAAAGATGTCATGCAAGTTCTTTTCCATAAGCACGTATGACTATATATGGAATACATGCCTACATTACATTGATGAATTGGAGCTAGTTCTGTGTCACCCTATGTTATAACTATTGCATGATGAATTACATCCAACATAATTATCCATCACCGATCCAATGCCTACGAGCTTTCCACATATTGATCCTTGCTAAGTTACTTCTCCGTTGCTACTATTACAATCACTAAAATACTGCAACTGTTACTTTTGCTACCGTTATCGTTACTTCCATACTACTTTGCTACTGAATACTTTGCTGCAGATATTAAGTCTTACAGGTGTCGTTGAATTGACAACTCAACTACAAATAGTCGAGAATATTCTTTGGCTCCCCGTGTGTCGAATCAATCAATTTGGGTTGAATACCCTACCCTCGAAAACTATTGCGCCCCCCTATACTTGTGGGTTACCAAGACCTTTTTTTGGCGCCGTTGCCGAGGAGTATAGCTATATTCTCTAAGTCACTTTGAATTTATATATGTTAATCACTATGAAGAATCTAAAAGATCCAAAAACCAAGATCTATCCCTCTACTACAAGGAGAGGTAAGGAACTGCCATCTTGCTCTGCACTTGATTCACCTTCTGTTATGAGTAAGTTTGCAACACCACCACCTGCTAGTAATTATGATATGTCGCAAGTAATTGATGATGCCACTTTTTCTATGCATTATGCTTATGATGATGCTTTGCTTGATAATACTGTACCATTGGGTAAATTTCTTGATGAGCCAATTGCTAGAGTCAATGCTGAAAACTATGATACTTCTAAAGCTGATGAAATTATTGAAAATGAACACTTTGAGACACCTGCTAGACCTAGCTCTCCTAGATATTAATTGTATGATATTCCTGTGGGTTATGTAATGGAAGGAGAGGTAGCTAGGGACTTTCTTGCTTGTAATGATAGAGATGATCTTAAGAAATTACTATGCAAGTGGAAAGAAAAATCTTTGAATGCTAGAATTAAATATGATCCTAAGTTTGCTACTTCACCTATCTTTGGTACTGATAAGGATTATGAATTCTCAATCGAACCCGAGTTAATTACTTCGGTTGAATCTGATCCTTTCCATGGTTAGGAATCTGAAACTATTGTGGCACATCTTACTAAACTGACTGATATAGCCACCCTATCTACTCATGAGGAATTTTTTTGTTACTAATATATCCTTAAGTTGTTTCCTTTCTCGTTATTTTTTATAATGGACTAACCAATGCTTCTAGGGACCACCTATATAGTTGTGCTGGTTGTGTTTTCAGGGAATGAACTGTTGAACAAGCTGAAATACTATGGAATAATATATTGAGCAATGATAACGATTGGACAATTCCTGAACCACCTCCGAAGCCAGCTCCGAAGAAAAGAGGTATTCTATTTCTCAGTCCCGAAGATATGCAAGAGGCAAAGAAATCTATGAAAGAGAAAGGTATTAAAGCAGAAGATGTTAAGAATCTACCACCTATTGAAGAAATACATGGTCTTGATAACTCGACACAGGCAATAGAGGTAAATTATCTTTGTAGATTTTATGAAAGCAATATTCCTTATAATAAGTCTCCTAGCCAATGCTTGGATGAGTTGTATAATTTTGTTTTTAAGCAAGAAAATTTTAATGCTGATGTTAGTAGACAATTGAAACATAATGCTTTCATGCTTGATCTCTTAGGTGATTATATGAGTAGAACTATCAATGATCTTAAACTGATTAGTAAACATGCTTCCATGGTAACTACTGAAGTAGAACAAGTACTTATGGCACAAAATGATTTGCTTAATGAGATGAATAGTAAGAACAATTATCATTCTGTTAAAGTTGTGACTAGAGGTGGAAGAATGACTCAGGAACCTTTGTATCCCGAGGGCCATCCTAAGAGAATTGAACAAGATTCTCAAAGGAGTAATATTGATGCACCTAGTCGTTCCAATAATAGGAGGAACAAGGATGATGATAGAACTTTGCATGCTGCTAGTGAACCTATTATAGATACACCTGAAAACCCAAATTATATTTCTGTTTCTGATGCTGAGACACAATCTGGTGATGAACATGAGCCTAGTGATAATATTAATGATGATGTTCATGTTGATGATCAACCTAGTAATGATAATGATGTGGAGATTGAGCCTGTTGTTGATATTGATACCCCACATCCTAACAATAAAAGATATGATAAAAGGGACTTTATTGCTAGGAAACAATGTAAAGAAAGAGAACCATGGGTTCAGAAACCCATGCCCTTTTCTCCTAAACCATCCAAGAAAAAGGATGGTGAGTATTTTGAGCACTTTGTTGAAATGCTTAGACCTGTCTTTTTGCGTATGCGATTGACTGATATTCTGGAAATGTCTCCTTATGCTAAGTATATGAAAGACATTGTGACTAATAAAAGGAAGATACCAGATGATGAAATTCCCACCATGCTTGCTAATTATACTTTTAAGGGTGGAGTACCAAAGAAATTAGGAGATCCACAAATACCAACTATACCATGCTCTATTAAAAGGAATTATGTGAAAACTGCTTTATGTGATTTGGGAGTTGGTGTTAGTGTTATGCCTTTCTCTTTATATCATAGACTTGATTTGAATAAGTTGACACCTGCTGAAATCTCTTTGCAAATGGCTAATGAATCAACTGCTCTACCTATCGGTATTTGTGAGGATGTACTTGTCGTAGTTGCAAATGCTACTATCTTGATGGACTTTGTTATTCTTGATATTCCCGAGGACGACAGTATGTCGATCATCCTTGGTAGAACATTTTTGAATACCGCAGGGGCTGTTATTGATTGCAACAAGGGCAATGTCAGTTTTCATATTAATGGTAATGAGCATACGGTACACTTTCCGAAGAAACAACCTCAAGTTCATAGTATCAACTCCATTGAAAAAAATCCAACGATTATTATTGGAGACTTTGAATTCCCTCTTCCTATTGTCAAGAAGAAATATGATATGCTTATTGTTGGGGACATGCATATCCCCATTGAGGTAACTTGGTGTTTTTAAAAAATTCTTCAGTTTCATGTTATTCAAAAGAAGTTTATTAATAAGACTTGATCAACCTTATTGATGGATTCCTTTTGATGAGCATGAGATGGATGAATTTAGAAAGCACAACTTTCTGTACCCAACTTTTATTCCTGTTAGTTAGATGAAATTAAGTAAGAATGCTATTATTTTTCTAATTTCTGAGTTTCCCGTGCAATAAAGAAGTGACCTGACAATAAAAGTTCTTCAAATGTCCTGAAAATATAGTATGATTTTTTCTGGAATATTTAAAAATTTCTAGCACTGAGAACACTGCAGGGGGCTGCACAAGTGGGCCACAAGCCCACAAGGCGCGGCCACCCCCTAGTCGCGCCTAGCAGGCTTGTGGGTCCCACATGCCCCCTCCACTTATTCCAGCACCCATCCACTTCATCTTCCTCCAGAAAAAATCCCACCATTGGTCAAACCCGTGTTTTAGCTCATTTTGCTGCCACTTTTGATCTCCTTGCTCAAAGCTTCATTCGCAAAACGGTTTCGGGAGATTATTCCTCGGTATGTGACTCCTCCAATGGTCCAATTAGTTTTTGTTATAGTGCTTTATATATTTCAATTTTTTGCTGTTGTGGTGACCTTGTTCTTGAGCTTGCATGTCAAATTTGTATGGTCCCAAGTAGTTTTGATGCGTGATATATACTCCAGGCACTTGAGGGAGTAGTTTCTATGAGTTTTGTTGAGTTTTGTTCACCTTTATTTTGAGTCACTAAATTTTTTAGAATTTTTAGAGAAAAAAAAAGATGTTGAGGAAGGTGTTTCAAGGGGGTTCATCGAGCAAGAAGGCCCCGAGACTCGCGATACGTGAGCCCAACCTTGAACCACCAAGGGAAGCTCAAGGACGATCTTGTGAATGGCCATCAGATCAATTCATGAGTGACACCGGTTTCAAGGAAGAATTTTACGCGTACACAAGAAATGCTGGCCTTGAGGAATTCATGTCGGACAAGTGCAAGCAATACTATCAACTCACGGATTCTTTCATGCAGATGTTTGAATTTTCGCTCAATTGTAATAAACCTTCTGTCCTATTTGACCTTTATGACAAATCATATACTTTGGATATAGAGGACTTTAATCATGCCTGCAAAATTCCACAATGGGGTAGCTACAGTGATCCGCACAAAACTGAATATAATGATTTTCTTCCTAGCATTACCGTGGGAGAAACTAGAAATATTACACAGGCTACCATGGGGAGCATTCACTTTCCAGCCATACATTATTTTTCTCTATTCATAGTAGATGTATTAACGGCAAAATTGAGCATAACCACCTTTGTGCAACCGAGCTTAGTATTCTTAAGAGTGCACTGATGTGCGAAAGGCGATATAACTTAGGAGCCATTATTGCTAGAAGGTTGCATAATAATGCTAAGGATGGAGATTTCTTCAGTGGGATTTATGCCACTCGTTTAGCAAATTATATTGGGGTACCCATATGTGGAAATGATATTGTGTTACCACCTGCTTTTCTTGATTATGAGGCTTTGGTACGTTTTCAGTTTCTCGAAAGGAAGGTGCAATCTCTCTAGTACCGACTAATTTTTGTCAGACAACGTGTTGTCCATGTTACCCTTCCCGCTCCTTCCTTCTTTAACTTTTAGGAAAAAATGAAATATATTATAACCAGAGAGGAGGCAAACGAGTACGAGAGGAGCACAAAATCAGATCGCCTTCACGCTGCAGTCGTTTAGGCGGTAGCCGCCATAGCCCAGTACAACCCCAACTGTGACTTCGGATATTATCAAGGCCAGCCATGGCCATAGACAAACTTAGGCCAAAAGCCTAAGCTTGGGGGAGTACGTATTTATCACCGACCTTACATTCATGTTCACACATTCATCTTAAGCAGTCGGTGTTCATACTTTTCATTGTACCATCCATGGTAGTTTATTTTCTTGTTTCGCTTTCTTCTTGTGTGTTTATTTAACTTTGAGAAAAATAAAAAAATTAGTTCTAGCTTTACCTTCTAATTGCTTAGTTGTAGCATTAAAAGAAAACCCCAAAAGATTTTTCATTCTTCTTTTACTTGTTGGGAGCTTGACCGTGTAAATAAGTTTTCTCGTTCTTGTTTTGATTTTTCTTTCTTTGGGTCGTAAGGAGAAGACCATAATGAATTGTCGAGTGGCTCTCATATGCATTATTGTTTACCTTTTAGAGAGCCCATATTACCTTGTCTTCTCCTTTGAGTTATTGTTTGCAGATTCTAGCTTAGTCCAATGCACGTGCACTCTTATTATTATCCACACCGTTCGGTCATGCAAGTCAAAGGCAATAATGACGATATTTGATGAAAAGATTGAGATGGAGAAAAGCTGGTATGAACTCGACCCATCTTGCTTTTCTAAATATGATTAGCTTGTCGTTCCGAATTCAGTTCATCATGGGTGAAACATATTTGCAATGACAATTAGAGATTATAGTTATTCATGCCATGTTTAATTAGCTAAGAGTGGATAATGGTTTGTTTTGGGTGCCAACATGCATATTAAAATGGTTGTGATGTAGTATGATAGGATGGCATCCTCCTCTGAACGATTCAAGTGGCTCGACTTGGCACATGTTCATGCATGTAGCTGAAACAAAATCAACATAGCCTCCACGACATTTATGTTCATAGTGATTTATATGCTACTCATTCTTGCATTCAATGTTGGTTAATCTCAAAGCATGTCGATAACCGTGTCGCTCTCTAGTTGGTCGCTCCCCAGTCTTTTGCTAGCCTTCACTTGTACTAAGCGGGAATACTGCTTGTGCATCCAATCTCTCAAACCCAAAGTTGTTTCATATGAGTCCACCATATCTACCTATATGCGGTATTTACCTGCCATTCCAGGTAAATTTGCATGTGCCAAACTCTAAACCTTCAAATAATCATTTTGTTTTGTATGCCCAAATCGCTCATGTGGCGACTTGGGGCCGTCATTATCTTCCATGCTAGGTGGGTTATTCTCATGATATGTGTTGATTCACTATAATTCACGAGAAAGTGGGTGGTAATCGGGATGCCCAGTTCCATGCTCAAAATAAAAGGCAAAATATAATTAAACAAAACTCCCCTAGGACTGTGTTTGTATGGATGGTACCCGTGGATTCATCCCGCCGTGGAATGCAATTGATTGGTGGAGCGGGAGTAAAAACTTTATCAGTCTGTTTGGGAACCGCCTATAATGTATCTAGCATGTAAGATGTTGAAAACCTCTTGGTCGTTATGTGAGCAATGAAAGCATGCCGCTCAAAAATCATTACTTATCTCTGTTTTAAAACTCGAGCTCTGGCACTTCTGCAAATCAATGCTTCCCTTTACGAAGGGCCTTTCCATTTACTTTATTGTTGAGTCATCATCTTCTTATAAAAGGCACAAGTTAGAGAGCACCATCGTCATTTGTATGCTTTCCTGTTAATTGATATTGAGTATGAGCATGAATGGATCTATTTTACCGTGAATTACAATATCTAGTCAATCCTTGTTCTTTAGAGGTGCTCTGCATTTATGTTTTGCTATCTCAAAAAGGGCTAGCGAGATACCATTTTGTCATATTGTATCATGATTGTTTTGAAAAATTGTTGGCATCCGAGAGTTATTATTATTGCTCGCTAGTTGATTATGTCATTGATATGAGTAAATGTGAGACCTAAATATTATTGTGAACGTGGTTAGTCCATGATCTTTGCTGAAAATCTGAACACCAGTTAGATGTATTTACAACAACAAGATCAAACAGAGTTTGTTAAAGTTTTTCTTATCATTTTCATTTTATCAACTGAATTGCTTGAGGACAAGAAATGGATTAAGCTTAGGGGAGTTCATACATCTCTATCGTATCCACTTTTCCAAACCCTTTTGCCCTTGTTTTGGACTCTAATTTGCATGATTTGAACAGAACTAACCCGGACTAACGTTGTTGTCAGCAGAATTGCCTTGGTGTTATTTTTGTGTAGAATTTTTTTTCTCGGATCGTCCTAAAAATTTACGGAGAATATTTTCGAAATTAATAAAAAATAGTGGCGCAAGAAGTAACCAAAGGGGGCCCACCTGAAGGCCACAAGCCTGCTAGGCATGGCCACCCCCTCGTCGCACCTAGTAGGCTTGTGGGGCCCTCGTGGCTCCTCCGACCTCCTCTCGAGCTCCATATAACCCTATTCGCGGAGAAAAAAATCATAGAGAAGAGTTCATTGCGTTTCATGATACGAAGCCTCTGCCACCTCCTGTTCTTCCTCGGGAGACCAGATCTGGAGTCTGTTTTGGGCTCCGGAGAGGGGAAATCGACACCATCATCATCACCAACCATCCTTCATCACCAATTCCTTGATGGTCTCCACCGTTTGTGAGTAATCCCATCGTAGGCTTGCTGGACGGTGATGGGTTGGATGAGATTTATCATGTAATCGAGTTAGTTTTGTTAGGGTTTGATCCCTACTATCCACTATGTTCTGAGATTGATGTTGCTATGACTTTGCTATGCTTAATGCTTGTCACTAGGGCCCGAGTGTCATGGTTTCAGATCTGAACCTATTGTGTTTTCATGAATATATATGTGTTCTTGATCCTATCTTGCAAGTTGTAGAGACCTATTATGAGTTATGATTCGTATCCCCTAGGGTGACAATAACTGGGATTCTTTCCGGTGATCACCGTAGTTTGAGGAGTTCATGTATTCACTAAGTGCTAATGCTTTAGGACGGTTCTCTATTAAAAGGAGGCCTTAATATCCCTTAGTTTCCATTAGGACCCCGCTGCCACGGGAGGGTAGGACAAAAGATGTCATGCAAGTTCTTTTCCATAGGCACGTATGACTATATATGGAATACATGCCTACATTACATTGATGAATTGGAGCTAGTTCTGTGTCACCCTATGTTATAACTGTTGCATGATGAATTACATCCAGCATAATTATCCATCACTGATCCATTGCCTACAAGCTTTCCACATATTGATCCTTGCTAAGTTACTTCTCCGTTGCTAGTATTACAATCACTAGAAAACTACTACTGTTACTTTTGCTACCATTACTGTTACTTTCATACTACTTTGCTACTGAATACTTTGCTGCATATATTAAGTATTACAGGTGTGGTTGAATTGACAACTCAGCTGCAAATACTCGAGAATATTCTTTGGCTCCCCTTGTGTCGAATCAATTAATTTGGGTTGAGTACCCTACCCTTGAAAACTGTGCGATCCCCTATACTTGTGGGTTATCAAGACCTTTTTCTGGCGCCGTTGTCGGGGAGCATAGCTATATTCTCTGAGTCACTTGGGATTTATATCCGTTGATCACTGTGAAGAATCTGAAAGATCCAAAAACCAAGACCTATCCCTCTACTATGAGGGAAGGTAAGGAACTACCATCTAACTCTGCACTTGATTCACCTTCTGTTATGAGTAAGTTTTCGACATCACCACCTGCTAGTAATTTTTATATGTCGCAAGTAATTGATGATGCCACTTCTGCTATGCATGATGCTTATGATGATACTTTGCTTGATGATATTGTGCCATTGGGTGAATTTCTTGATGAACAAATTGCTAGAGTCAATGCTGAAAACTATGATACTTCTGAAACTGATGAAATTATTGAAAATGAACACTTTGAGACACCTGCTAGACCTAGCTCTCCTAGATATGAATTTCTTAATATTCCTGTGGGTTATGTTATGGAAGGAGAGGTATCTAGGGACTTTCTTGCTTGTAATGATTGAGATGATATTAAGAAATTAGTATGCAAGTGGAAAGAAAAATCTTTGAATGCTAGAATGACATATGATCCTAAGTTTGCTACTTCACCTATCTTTGTTACTGATAAGGATTATGAATTCTCTGTCGAACTTGAGTTAATTACTTTGGTTGAATCTGATCCTTTCCATGGCTATAAATCTGAAACTGTTGTGGCACATCTTACTAAACTGAATAATATAGCCACCCTATCTACTCATGAGGAAAAATTCGTTACTACTATATCCTTAAGTTGTTTCCTTTCTCGTTAATGGGTGATGCTAAGATATGGTTTAATTTTCTTGCTCCTGGTTGTGTGTGTAGCCCCCAGGATATGATTTATCACTTTTCTAAAAAATATTTTCCTGCCGATAAGAAACAAGCTGCCTTGCAGGAAATATTTAACTTTGTGCAAATTGAAGAAGGGAGTCTCCCACAAGCTTGGGGAGGCTTCTCCAATTACTTAATGGTTTTCCTGATCATCCTCTCAAGAAAAATGGAATACTTGATATTTTTTATAATGGACTAACCGATGCTTCTATGGACCACCTAGATAGTTGTGTTGGTTGTGTTTTTAGGGAACGAACTCCTGAACAAGCTGAAATACTATTGAATAATATATTGAGCAACGATAATGATTGGACAATTCCCGAACCTCCTCCGAAGCCAACTCCGAAGAAAAGAGGTATTCTATAGAAAGTGACTAATAACCAAAGTAACAAGGTGCGGCAAGGTAGCCCAATTCTTATATTTCTAAGGACAGGCGAAGAGTAATTTTTATAATGAGCAAAGCATTCTTGAGGACACATGTGAATTTTGTCTAGTCATGATTGTCATGTTTTAGTTGATTCATGTTCACTACTTTGATAATTGTATGTGGGTGGACCGGTGCTAAGGTGTTGTTATTACTTGAAAAAACAACCTTCTTATGATTACCCCCTATTGCAAGCTTCTGCAACTACGAAATAAGAATTAAGATCAATCTAACCATAGCATGAAACATATGGATCCCAATCAGCCCCTTACGGAGTAGCACATAAATTAGGGTTTAAGTTTCTGTCACTATCGCAACTCATCATCTACTTACTACTCCACAATGCATTTCCCTAGGCCCGAGTATGGTGAAGTTTCAGGTAGTCGACATTCACATGACACCACTAGAAGAATCACGACATACATGCCATCAAAATATTGAAAGAATACCAACTTCACATGATAATTTATAACGAGACTTCTTACATGTCCTCGAGAACAAGCGAAACTACCCACAAATCATATTCATGTTCATGATCAAAGATGTGTTGGAAATTTGCTCTAGAGGCAATAATAAAGTGGTTATTATCATATTTCCTTGTTTATGATAATCATTTATTATCCATGCTATAATTGTATTGATCGGATACTCGCATACATGTGTGGATACATATACAACACGATGTCCCTAGTGAGCCTCTACTAGACTAGCTCGTTGATCAAAGATGGTTAAGGTTTCCTAACCATGGACATGAGTTGTCATTTGATAACGGGATCACGCCATTAGGAGAATGATGTGTGATACGTCTCCAACGTATCTATAATTCTGCTTGTTCCATGATGTTACATTATCATCTTTGGATGTTTTACCATCATTTTATTACCACTTTATGTAATTTTTTGGGACTAACCTATTGACATAGTGCCAAAGTGCCAATTGTTGTTTCTTCTTGTTTTTTTATTTCATAGAAAATCAATATCAAACGGAGTCCAATCACGATGAAACTTTTTGGAGATTTTTATGGACCAAAAGACACCCAATGGACCAAAGAAGTGTCGTTGGAGTGGGCCGAGGAGGGCACAACCCACCAGGCCGCGCGAGGGGGCCTGCCCGCGCCCTGGTGGGTTGTGCCCTCCTCGAGACCCCTCTCCACCCCCTATGATGCCTATAAATTCCCAAATATTCCAAAACCCTAGGGGAGTCGATGAAACACAATTCCAGCCGCCGCAAGTTCCAGAGCCTCGAGATCCAATCTAGACACCATCACGAAGGGGTTCATCTTCATCATAGGTACCTCTCCGATGATGCGTGAGTAGTCCACCATAGACCTACGGGTTTGTAGGCAGTAGCTAGATGGATTCCTCTCTCTCTCTCTCTTATGATTCTCAATACAATGGTCTCTTGGAGATCTATTTGATGTAAACTTTTGCAGTGTGTTTGTTGGGATCCGATGAATTCTGAGTTCATGATCAATTTCTATCCATGAATATTTTTTAGTCTTCTTTGATCTCTTATATGCATGCTTGCTCATAGCCTCGTATTTCTTCTTAGAAACTTTGGTTTAGTTAGGCCAACTAGATCAATTTTTCTTGCCATGGGAAGAAGTGCATTGTGATGGGTTTGATCTTACGGTTTTCTTTCCCAATGACAGAAGGGGCAGCAAGACACACATGTATCATTGCTATTAAGGATAACAAGATGGGGTCTATTCCTAAATGAATAGGTCTTGTCTTCATCATGTCATCATTCTTATTGCATTACTCTGTTTTTCCATGAACTCAATACACTAGATGCATGCTGGATAGCGGTCGATGTGTGGAGTAATAGTGATAGATGCAGGCAGGAGTCGGCCTACTTATCTTGGACGTGATGCCTATATAATGATCACTGACTTGGATATCGTCTTGACTATTCGATTTTCAATCAATTGCCCAACAGTAATTTGTTCACCCACCGTGCGCTATACTCATGAGAGAAGCTACTAGTGAACCCTACGGCCCCCGAGTCTACTTTTCCATCATATTGCTTTCCAATCTATGTTTTTGCAATCTTCGTTTTCAGATCTACAAAACTTAAAACCCCAAAATATATTGCTGCATATTTACTCTATTTATTTTGTGTTCTTGATAGATCTATCTCTCCTACCTATAATTACCTAATCTATCTTATTACCGTAGAGAGCATGACAACCCCTCTTTTGCGTCGGGTTGCAAGTATTTGTTGTTTGTGTACGGGTATTGTTTACGTGGGTGCATGATCTTCCTCTACGGATTGATACCTTGGTTTCATAACTGAGGAAAATACTTACCGTCGCTGTGCTACATCATCCCTTCCTCTTTGGGGAAATATCGATGCAGTCTCAAGCCACGTCAATGTGATGGACAAGACCCAACCGTAAGCATATCATTCGATCGTATCGCTAAGTTTATTGCTACAGCTTTCTGCATGTCAAGTATCTGTTCCTAAGACTATGAGATCATGCAACTCCCTGGCACTAGAGGAATGCCTTGCGTGTATCAAACATCACTTTGTAACTAGGTGATCATAAAGGTACTCTACAGGTATCTTCGAGGGTGTCTGTTGGGTTGGCATGGATCAAGATTGGGATTTGTCACTCCATATGACAAAGAGGTATCTCTAGGCCCTCTCAGTAATACAACATCACAAGAAGCTTGCAAGCAATGTAAATAAGGAGTTTGTCATGGGATCTTGTATTACGGAACGAGTAAAGAGACTTGTTGGTAACAAGATTGAACTAGGTATGGAGATACCGATGATCGAATCTCGGGAAAGTAACATACCGCTAGACAAAGGGAACTGCATACGGGATTGATTCAATCCTTGGCATCGTGGTTCGACTGATAACGATCTTCATTGGAATATGTGGGAACCAATATGGGCATCCAGGTCCCGCTATTGGTTATTGACCTGAGAGTTGTCTCGGTCATGTCCACATGATTCTCGAACCCGTAAGGTCCGGACGCTTAACGTTCGGTGAAGATATAGTATTATTAGGTTATGTATGTTGGTTACCGAATGTTTTTGGAGTCCTAGATGAGACCCCAGATGTCACGAAGAGCTCCAGAATGGTCCAAAGGTAAATATTTATATATGGGAAGTCATATTTTGGCTACCAAAAAAGTTTTGGGTTTTTCCGGTATTGTATCGGGAAGCTTCAGAAGGTTCCAGAAACTTCCGTAGGAGTCCAAAAGTCCACCAAGGGTTCCACAATGTCCCAACGGTTTGCATGGGATGAGGGGAGGCATCCTAGACTTATTGGGCCAAGCGCACAAGTCTCTCAAGGCCCTTATGGCTTGGGAGAGGTGGAAAATCCACATGTGTATGGAAAGGGAGGGAGTTGGACTAGGACTCCAATTCCTGCAACGTTTGGCGCTAGATCGGGATGGACCGTGATTGGATCGTGAAGACGTACTACTACATCAACCACGTTATATATGCTTCCGCTTAGCGATCCACAAGGGTATGTATATACACTCCCCCTCTCGTAGCTATGCATCTCCATGGATAGATCTTGCGTGTGCATAGGAATTTTTTTTGTTTCCCATGCAACGTTCCCCAACAATGGCATCATGGAGCTAGGTCTATGTGTAGATGATATGGATGAGTAGAACACAAAGAGTCTGTGGGCATTGATGTTTAGATTGCTTACCTCCTTAGTATTATTTCGATTCAGCGGTATTGTGGGATGAAGCGACCCAGGCCAACCTTGCTTGTCCACGTACAAGAGACCGGTTCCACAGACTGAGATGTAACCTAGTTGCATAAAGGTGGCTGGCGGGTATTTATCTCTCCCACTTTAGTTGAATCGGATTTGACAGAGGCGGTCCTTGTAGAAGGTTAAAAGGCAATTTTATTACCACCTTTGTGGCTTTGCATAGGTAAGAACGGTTCTTACTAGTTGCCCATATCAACCACGTAAAACTTGCAACAACAAAGTAAAGGACGTCTAACTTGTTTCTGCAGGGCATGTTGTGATGTGATATGGCCAAGACGTGATATGATATATGTGATGTATGAGATGATCATGTTTTGTGTAGTTATCACAACTTGCATGTCGATGAGTACATCAACCGACAGGACCCATGGGGTTGTTTTTAATTTAATTGTGCCATTTGCTTTATTTTATATGTATGAGTTAGCAATAGTCGTAGAAGCAATAGTTGGCACGACAACCACATGACGACATGATGATAGAGATCATGATGATGGAGATCATGGTGTCATGCCGGTGACGATGGAGATCATGCCAGTGCTTTGGAGATGGAGATCAAAAGCACAAGATGATGATGGCCATATCATGTCACTTATATGATTTGCATGTGATGTTTAACCTTTTATGCATCTTATTTTGCTTAGGATGACGGTAACATTATAATATGATCCCTCACTTAAATTTCAAGATAAATTGTGTTCTCCCTGAGTATGCACCGTTGCGAAGGATCTTCGTTTCGAAGCACCTCATGATGATCGGGTGTGATAGACTCTACGTTCACATACAACGGGTGTAAGCCAGATTTACACACGCAAAATACTTTGGTTAGACTTGATGAGCCTAGCATGTATAGACATGGCCTCGAAATACAGGAGACCAAAAGGTCAAACATGAGTCATATAGTAGATATGATCAACATGGAGATGTTCACCATTGAAACCACCTCATCTCACGTGATGATCGGACTTGGGTTGGTGATTTTGTATCATGTCACACTTACACAACCCGAGGGATGTTGATTTGAGTGGGAGTTCTTTAGTAACAAGATTAATTGAACTCATTATCATGAACATAGTCTAAAGTTGTCTTTGCAAAATTATGTTGTAGATCAATGGCTCGCGCAGCAGCTCCCCTGAATTTTAATGTGTTCCTAGAGAAAGCTAAGTTGAAAGATGATGAAAGTAACTATGCGGGCTGGGTCTATAACATGTGGATTATCCTCACGGCTTCGCAAAAGGCTTGTGTCCGTGATGCACTGATAACCCACAAGTATAGGGGATCACAACAATTTTTGAGGGTAGAGTATCCAATCCAAAATTATAGATTCGACACAAGGGGAGCCAAAGAATATTTGAGAGTATTATCAGTTGAGTTGTCAATTCAACCACACCTAGAGATAAATATCTGCAGCAAAGTGATCAGTAGCACAGTAATATGATAGGTTGATAGCGGTAGTAGCAGTAACAGTAGCAATAACAATAGCAGTAGTGATTTTGTAGCAAGTGTAACAGTAGAGGCAGCAGTAGTAACTTAGCAAGAACAATAAGTGGAAAGGCCATCGGCACTGGATCGGAGTATTCGTTGGATGATATTCATCATGTGATAGTCATAACCTAGGGTGATACAGAACTAGCTCCAGTCATCAATGTAATGTAGGCATCTATTCTGTATAAAGTCATGTGTGCTTAGGGAAAAGAACTCGCGTGACATATTTTATCCTACCCTCCTGTAGTAGCAGGGTCCATAAGGAAACTAAGGGATATTAAGGCCTCCTTTTAATAGAGAACCGGAACAAAGCATTAGCACTTAGTGAATACATGAACTCCTCAAACTACGATCATCACCATGAAGTATCCCAAATATTGTCACTATGGGGTTGACGGATCATAACACGTAATAGGTGCATATGACAAGGCAAGATCGGATCAAGAACATAGATATAATAATGATAACATAAACGGTTCAGATCTGAAATCATGGCACTCGGGCCCTAGTGACAAGCATTAAGCATGGCAAAGTCATAGCAACATTAATCTCAGAACATAATGGATACTAGGGATCAAGCCCTAACAAAGCTAACTCGATTACATGATGAATATCATCCAACTCCTCACCGACCAGGAAGCCTATGAAGGAATTACTCACTCCCGGTGGGGAACATCATGGAATTGGCGGTGGAGAAAGGTTGGTGATGATGAAGATCAAACATTCCCCTCTCCGGAGCCCCAAACGGGCTCTATATCTGACCTCCCGATGAAGAACACGAAGTGGCTGTGTCTTCGTCTTGTGAAACGCGATAATTCTTTCTCTCCTATTTTTCTTCAAATTTAGGAATTTATAGTGGAGGAAATAGGTCAAGTGGGGCCCCGAGGTGCCCACTACCCACCAAGGCGCGTCAGGAGGGGGCTGGCATGCCCTGGTTGGTGCTGAGCACCCTGGGCCCCCTCTTCGGTGGTTTCTAGCTCCAGTATTTTTTTATATTTTCCAAAATAAATCTCCCGAAAGTTTCGTTCCATTCTGAGAACTTCTATTTCTGCACAAAAACAACACCATGGCAATTCTGCTGAAAACAACGTCAGTCCTGGTTAGTTCCGTTCAAATCATGCAAATTAGAGTCCAAAACAAGGGAAAAAGAGTGAGGAAAAGTAGATACATTGAAGACGTATCAACTCCCCCAAGCTTAAATATTTGCTTGTCCTCAAGCAATTCAGTTGATAAACTGAAAGTGATAAACAATTATGAACTCTTTTGTTCGTGTTTACACACACACACACACATATATATATGCTTAAGTAGCACCCAGGTTTTCAGCAAATATTATGACTAACCATCATTGTTGAGGAAATCGTTAACTGGTAGCTGCTTCGTTGGTTGGCGAGCAGGGGATTAATAGGCTAATCGACAAGTTAATCGGCCATTTAATCAATTAATTGGGTGATTAATCACTTAATCGGATACTCGGTGACCCTACGAGTAGGGATTAATCGGCAAGTTAACTGGTTAATCGGACGAATTCTTGAACAGGGCTAACCATGTCAACAATAACTCTTAGGAAGTATATTTACTCATATCAATAACATAAGAAACTAGCGAGCAATAATAAGATATCTCAAGCGCCAACATTTTGTCAAAACAACCGTGATACGATATGACAATAGTGGTATCTCGCTAGCCCTTTTTGAGACCGCAAAACATAAATGTAGAGCACCTCCAAAGTTCAAGCAGTGACTAAACATTGTAATTCATGGTAGAAAAGATCCAGTCAGGGTGCATCCAACATCAACTATACATAATGCATGAGGATGACAATAGTGCACTCAGGTCTGGCACTTATGTGAGAAGGTGATAACTCGACATTAAGTAAATAGATAGTCCCTTCGCAAAGGGAAGCATGGATTTGTAGCGGTGCCAGAGCTCAAAGTTTAAAACAAAGAGATATATAATTTTGGGAGGTACACCCTTCCTGTCAACGTCACGACCAAAAGTTATCAATTTCTTCCATGCTAAACAAATTAGCGACGGTTCCCAAGCGATAAAAGTAAAGGTTTACTCCCACTCCACCAACAATCACACTCCATGGTGAGCCGCATCCTCGGGTACCGTCCAAACCAATAGCATTCTTGGGGGAGTTTTGTTTAATTATTTTTGATTTTTGATTTCGGGACTGGGAATCCATATTACCGTCCCTCTTGCGTAAGCACAAGTGAATAAACACTCGTCATGAGAATGACCCGCTTAGCATGGAAGATATTGACCGCCCCCTGTCACTTTATGAGCGGTCCAGGCACACAAAACATATGTTCATTTGAATTTTTAGAGGTGGCACATGCAAATTTGCTTTGGAACGGCAGGGTAATACCGCATATAGGTATATATAATGGACTCATCTAGCATAACTTGGTTTAATGGTTTTGATGCACATGCAGTATTCTCACTTAGTACAGGCGAAGGCTAGCAATTAGATTGAGAAGCGTCCAGCTAGAGAGCAAAGACGTTCATGAACATGCATCACATATAATCAACAATGAATACTAGCATGAGTAGGATATGGACACCATGAACATAAATATCATGAAGGCTATGTTTGTTTTGATTCAGCTATATGCGTGAACATGTGCCAAGTCAAACCACTTGAAACATTCAGAGGAGGATACCATATCATCATACTGCATCGCAACCATTTTAATGCATGTTGACACCCAGGGTAAATCATTATCCACTCCTAGCTACTTAAGCGTGGCATGAACAACTATAATCTCTAATGGTCATTGCGAACATGTTTGATCATAATGAGCTGAATCAAGGGATACTAGGTTAAAAATATTTACAAAAACAAAAACAAGTTGAGTTCATACCCGCCTTTCTCTGCCATAGTCAATTGATCAAATGTCGTCAATATTGCCTTTCAGTTGCACGACTGAATGATAATAAGATAATAATAGTGCAAGAATGTCGTGGACTAAGCTGGAATCTGTAAAAACTTTATTCAAGAGGAGAAGACAAGCTAATATGGGTTCTATGTTAGGTAAACAATAGTCCAGATGAGAACCACTCAACACTTTCATCGTGCTCTTCTCCTCGGTATGACTCAAGTAAAAAGAAAAGAATTTTAGAGAAACACACTAAAATATTTTTGGAGTTTTTGGGTTTTCTTCAAGGAAACAAAACAATGAAGAAAAACGAAAACGAGAAAAACTATTTACACGGGATAGCTCCCAACAAGTAAAGGAAGAAGCGAGAAATCTTTTGGGGTTTTGTTTTGGATGCTACAATTAAACTAAGATAGAAATAAAAACTAAAAAGAAGTAGGAAATGTTTTCGGGTTTTCTCAAAGTTTTTTTGAAACACATGAGAAGAAAGCAAGAAAAAAAATCTAGCATTGATAATACAATGAAAAAGTATGAACACCGACAACTGGAATGAAATGTGCGAACATGAATGTAATGTCGGTGGAAATACGTACTCCCCCAAGCTTAGACTTTTTGCCTAGCTTGTTAATCACCATCCGTAGTATCCGTCCGGTCCTAGGTCGTAGTGGGGTGGATGTGGCACCTGAGCATCCCACCCTTGGTGCTCCTCCTTAGCAACTTCTAGGTTGTTCCGGTAAGTTGTAATGTCATCTGGCATAATCCTGTATCCGTTCCTGGCAATAGGGTCAAACAAAGTAGGTGCAGGCAAAGGGATAACATCACATGTTTCCTTGCTAAATACTAGGTTATAGTGAGTATCACGTGGAGAGTCATTTACATCAAGAAAATGGTGAGCCTGCAGTGTCTTATGATCGAGGTAAACTCGGGGTAAGAGGTAATCGTGTGAGTGAAAGGGGATTCTAAAGTGGTTCGCTAAGCAAGTAGTGTAAATACCACCATGTACCTTTCCCTTGGTTTTATTGAGCTATAAGCGCCGGGCAATAATAGCCCCCATACTAAAGGTGTGATCATCATAAAGTGCATGACATAAAATAGCGAGGTCAGGAGCATTGAGTGAGCTGACCTTCTCCCTAGCGGTTAAACACTTAGTCATGACTAAGGCGAAATAATGTACTGAGGGAAACTGTAAGCTAATAGCAGTGGCCTTCGACACGCCTCTATCCTCACCCACGGTTAATGCAAGGAGAAAATCCTCAAACTCAAATGGCCTAGGTTCTCTCAGGTCCCCATCAAAAGGAATCAATCATATGTTATAGAAGTCGGTTAGTGACATTCTGTGAGGTTCAGCATAAAGATTGAACTCTACTTCAGGAGGATTGTTTCTCCCTAGATAATTAAAACTTTGTGCAAGGGAATTTGTAAGGATGTGATATTGGTCACACTTATCTGCGAGGAACTTGGTTAACCCAGCGTTTGTGACAAACTGAGCGCACTCTTGGTGGATCCCGGCCTCCTCCAGGAAGGCATCATGCAACCATTCGCACGGCCGCACCTCCACCTTTCTTGGAATGTGAAGGTCATTGTCTGATGATTCCCCAACGAATCCCATGGCATTTTCTTGGAGGATAACTTCCTAAGGATGTTCATTTTATTCCAAGTAGCAATCCCTCCAAACAGTTTCGGAAATGGAGCTTCAAGCAAAGAGATCGAAATCCGCGGGTTTGAGAGCAAGAACACGAAAATGGTGGTTGTGGTGATTTTTTGCTGGAGGTAGATGGCAATGTGGGCTAAAGGGATAAGTTAGGGGGGCTACGTGGGGGCCACCACCCACCAAGGCGCGCAAACACCCCCCAGGCAATCAATAACAGCCCCTACAGTATTCAAAAAGGGTCTACCAAGGATAATCGACATGTTGTCGTCCTTGGGTTTTTCAAGAATAACAAAGTCCATTAAGATAGTAACATTTGCAACAACAACGGGCACATCCTCACAAATACCAATAGGTATGGCTATCGATTTATGAACCATTTGCAATGATATATCAGTAGGTGTGAGTTTATTCAAATCAAGTCTTTTATATAAGAAGAAAGTCATAACACTAACACCCGCTCTCAAATCATACAAAGCAGTTTTAACATAGTTTCTTTTAATGGAGTAAGGTATAGTTGGTATTCTCGGGTATCCAAGTTTTCTAGGTAATCCATCCTTAAAGGAATAATTAGCAAGCATGTTGGAGATTTCAGCTTCTGGTATCTTTCTTTTATTAGTGATGATCTCTTTCATATACTTACCATAAGGGGCCATCTTCAAAATATCAGTCAAATGGGTACGTAAAAAGACTGGCCTAATTATTTCAGCAAAGCACTCAAATTCTTCATCACCCTTTTTATTAGATGGCTTAGGTGGGAATTCCATGGGTTTATGAACCCATGGCTCTCTTTCTTTACCATGCTTCCTAGCCACAAAGTCTTTTTATCATAATGTTTATTTTTAGGTTGTGGGTTATCAAGATCAATAGCAGGTTCTATTTCTACATCATTATTTGGTTCTTTATCATTACTAGGTTGAGTATCCTCATGATCATCACTATCATTATCATTATCACTAGGTGGATGTTCACTACCAGACTGAGTTTCAGCATCAGAAATAGAGACATCATTACTATCAGGAGGTTTTTGTGTCTCAGATTCACTAGAAGCATGCATAGTCCTATCATTTTTCTTATTCTTTTTCTTCTTAGAAGTACTGGGTGCATCACTATTAATTTTCTAAGAATGTTTTTCAATTCTTTTAGGATCACCCTCAGGATAAAGTGGTTCTTGGGTCATTCTACCTATTCTAGTTACCAATCTAGCAGCAAAATCATGCACATTACTATTCATTTCATCAAGCAATAATTTTTGAGACTTAGCAACTTATTCTAACTGAGTTTGAACCATAGAGGCATGCTTTCCTACACCTCTAACATCATTACTGATTCTATATAGCAAGTCACTCAAGCGAGCAATCATATCACAATTATATTTCAATTGTTTCAGGACATGTGCATTGAAATGATCTTGCTTCATAATATAGTTATCAAACTCATACAAGTATTGACTAGGAGGTTTATTGTGAGGGATGTCACTTTCATTAAACTTTAATAAAGAATTTACCTCTACCACCTATGGAGGTGGTGGTGTGTCAAGACCATGTATTTCTTCAATAGGTGGCAAATTCTTAACATCCTCAGCTTTAATACCTTTTTTCCTACATAGATTGATTTGCCTCTTGCATATCTTCAGGACTGAGGAATAAGATACCTCTCTTCTTTGGAGTGGGTTTAGGCGGTGTTCAGGAAGAGTCCAATCATCATAATTCTTTAATACATTAGTCAATTATTCCTCAGCTTGTTCAACAATTAGTTCCCCGAAAACACAACCAACACAACTATCTAGGAAGTCCCTGGAAGCATCGGTTAGTCCATTATAGAAGATATCAAGTATTTCATTTTTCTTAAGAGGATGATCAGGCAAAGCATTAAGCAACTGGACAAGCCTCCCCCAAGCTTGTGGGAGACTCTCTTCTTCAATTTGCACAAAGTTAAATATTTCCTGTAAGGCAGCTTGTTTCTTATGAGAAGGAAAATATTTTTCAGAGAAGTAGTAGATCATATCCTGGGGACTACGCACACAACCAAGAGCAAGAGTATTGTATCATGTCTTAGCATCACACTTTAATGAGAATAGAAACAACTTAAGGATGTAACAGTAGCGAATCTTCTCAACATGAGTAAAGAGGGTGGTTATATCATTCGACTTAGTAACATGTGCCACTACAGTTCCAGTTTCATAGCCATGGAAAGGATCCGATTCAACCAATGTAATTAACTCTGGGTCGACAAAGAACTCCTAATCCTTATCAATAACACAAACAGGTGAAGTAGCAAACTTAGGATCACATTTCATTCTAGCATTCAAAGTTTTTTCCTTGTACTTGCATAACAATTTCTTAAGATCGTCTCTATCCTTGCAAGAAAGAATTTCTCTACTTATCTCTTCGTCTATAACATAACCTTCAGGTATCTTAGGCATTTCAAACTGAGGAGAGCTAGGACTAATAGGAGTTTCATAATCATAATCAGTTTCATAAGCTTCATTAGTTTTAGCAATTTCATTCTCTTTAACTCTAACAATTTGTTCATCAAGAAATTCTCCTAGCGGCACATTATCATCAAGCATGGTACTAGCATCATCATAAGCATCATTCATAGAAGAGGTAGCATCATCAATTACTTGCGACATATCAAGATTACTAGCATATGGTGGTGTTGCAAGCTTACTCATAACATAAGGTGAATCAAGTGTAGAGCTAGATGGCAATTCCTTACCTCCCCTCGTCTTAGAGGGAAAAGTATTGGTCTTAGTATCCTTCGGATTCTTCATAGTGATAGATTGATATAAATTCCAAGTGACTCAACAAATGTTGCTATGCTCCCGACAACGGTGCCAGAAAAAGGGCTTGATAACCCACAAGTATAGGGGATCGCAGCAGTTTACGAGGGTAGAGTATTCAACCCAAATTTATAGTTCGACACAAGGGGAGCCAAAGAAAATTTGAGAGTATTAGCAGTTCAGTTTTCAATTCAACCACACCTGGAGATAAATATCTGCAGCAAAGTGATCAGTAGCACAGTAATATGATAGTTTAATAGCAGTAGTGATAGTAACAGCAGCGGTAATAGTAGTAGTAGTGATTTTGTAGTAAGTGCAATAGTAACAGCAGGAGTAACTTAGCAAGAACAATAAGTGGAAAACTTGTAGGCACTGGATTGGTGTATTCGTTGGATGATATTCATCATATAACAGTCATAACCTAGGGCGACATAGAAATAGCTCCAGTTTGTCAATGTAATGTCAACATGTATTCCATACATAGTCATACGTGCTTATGGAAAAGAACTTGCATGACATCTTTTGTCCTACCCCCCATGGCAACGGGGTCCATAAGGAAACTAAGGGATATTAAGGCCTCCTTTTAATAGAGAACTGGAATACAACATTAACACATACTGAATACATGAACTCCTCAAACTACGTTCATCACCGGAAAGTATCCCAAATATTGTCACTAGGGGGTTTACGGATCAAAACACGTAATAGGTGCATATGACTAGGCAATATCGGATCAAGAACATAGATATAATGGTGATAACATAAATAGTTCATATCTGAAATTGTGGCACTTGGGCCCTAGTGACAAGCATTAATCATGGCAAAGTAATAGCAACATCAATCTTAGAACATAATGGATACTAGGGATCATGCCCTAACAAAACTAACTCGGTTACATGATGAATCTCATCCAAATCCTCACCGACCAGCAAGCCTACAAAGGAATTACTCTCTCTCGGTGGGGATCATCATGGAATTGGCGATGGAGGAGGATTGATGATGATGAAGATCGGAGAATCCTCTCTCCGGAGCCCCAAACGGACTCTAGATCCGGCCTCCCGATGAAGAATAGGAGGTGGCAACGGCTCCATATCCTGAAACTTCCTCCTCAATTTTCTCCAAAAATAGGATCTTATAGCACTGGAATTAGGGTCAAGGGTCCCATGAGGTGAGCACCACCCACCAGGCCGCGCCTAGGAGGGCTAGCGTGCCCTGGTGGGTGTTCCTCACCCTGGCCCCCTTCTCTAGTGATTTTTGGCTCCAATATTCCTCAAATATTCGGAAAAAATTCTCCAAATTTTTTTGTTTCATTCCTATTTTTTTATTTCTGCACAAAAACAACACCATGGTAGTTCTACGAAAAACTGTGTCAGTCCGGGTTAGTTTCATTCAAATCATGCAAATTAGAGTCCAAAACAAGAACAAAACTGTTAGGAAAAGTAGAGCAATGGAGATGTATCATCTCTCTCATCTAACAACTTTCAGATATAAGTATTTCATTAAAACATCAAGCAAAACAAAATAAAGTTATATTCCAAGAATAGCACACATCATGTGAAGAAGCAAAAACTTAGGCTCAACCGATACTAACCTATAATTATTAATGAAGAGAGGTTGGATGTGTAGCATCCCCAAGCTTAGGTGCTTGAGACTTCTTGAAATATTTACTTGGGGTGCCTTGGGCATCCTCAAGCTTGAGCTTTTGTATCTCATTGAATCCTCTCATATCCCGGTTTCACCTAAGTCAAAAAACTTCGTCCACAAAAAACTTGAAAAGAACTTGTGAGATAGGTTGGTACTCATAAGAATAAATCCACACTTCATGTTCTGCCAAGACAAGTTGCAAAATAATTTTCAAACATCATCTACCATTTACTATCGTTTCCACAATTTATATCTACCAATATAGGCTATGGAAACTATAGGATAAGTAGATAACAAAACTATGACAGCAATTTGTCCAAATAGAACAATCTGTAGCAATTTATGAAAACAGTGTAGTCATGTAACTCAAAAATTATGAAAATTTATGAAGTGATATAAAAATTATATGACAACACTGTGTAAAAATTTCAGAAATTTCCACGTTCCAGTAAAATATGAAAATTCAAACACTACAGGAAAAGTTGCCATTTTTACATAGCACACATCAAACATGTAATTCACGCATCCTAAGAGGAAATTCTTGGAAATTTTTATTGAAAAACAAGATTATAAATATCAAATAATATATAAAAACAAATTATAATAGCGCTCCAAGCAAAACACATATCATGTGACGAATAAAATATAGCTCCAAGTAAGATGTACCGATAATGTTGGAGACGAAAGAGGGGATGTCTTTCGGGGCATCCCCAAGCTTAGACGCTTGAGTATTCCTTGAATATTACCTTGGGGTGCCTTGGGAATGTCCAAGCTTAGGTCCTTGCTGCTCCTTATTCATGTCATATCGGTATCTCACCCAAAACTTGAAAACTTCAATGACACAAAACTTAACGGAACTTTGTGAGATGGGTTAGAGTAGTAAAGATAGATCATTCACATAGGTATTGTCAAGAAAAGATTCATAATTATTTTCACATAATACATACTATATATCATCATTCCCATAGTTTATATCACCAAATATAAGCTATGGAAACACTTGAAACAAGCAAACTATGCATGCAAAACAGAATAGTCTGTGAAGATTTGAATGATTACCATGATTCCCTGACTCTAAAAATTCTTAAAACTTAGTTAAATGCATAGAATTTTCATAGCATTTTTGTGTAAAATATTCAGATTTTTTTATGATCCAGCAAAATCATATAATTCATATACTGGATGCAAAACTTTGTGTCTTTGCACATAATCAAACAAACAAGTTTCCACACTATCCCAAAGGCTTTACTTGGTACTTTATTGAAATAAAAGAAAAAACATGGCTATTACAGTAGCTTAATCATGTGAACACACAAAAACATAAGTAAAAGTGTTGGGTTGTCTCCCAACAAGCGATTTTCTTTAATGCCTTTTAGCTAGGCATGATGATTTCAATTACGCTCGTATAGGAATAGCAGTTGAAACATGCAAGAGAGCATCATGAATCACATGAAAAGCACATTTAATTCTAACCCACTTCCTATGCATACGAATTTGTGTGAGTGAACAATTCATGGGAACAAGAATCGACTTGCATAGGAAGGAAAAACAAGTACAACTTCAAAACTTTGAACAAATAGGGAGGAAACTTGATATTATTGCAATCCCTACAATAATATGTTCCTACCTAATAGTAATTTACAGTAGCATCATGAAGGAATTCAACAATATAAATATCACATAAATCATTATTTTCATGATTCACAAGTATAGAATTTTTATTACTACCCACACAAACAAAATCCCTCTCATTCATAGTGATGGGATCAAACTCAACAAAATAACTATCATGAGACACTTGATTGACATAACCACATTGAATGTTAAAATCATGATGACAAGTTTCATGGTTAATACCACTCCTTATAGCATACATGTCATCATCATAATGATCATACTTAGGATGCATGCTACCATCATAATAGTTTTGCTCATCAAAACTTGAGGGACTCAAAATATCATATTCATCAAGCATAGCATCCCCAAGTCTGTGGCTTTGCATATCACTAGCATCATGGATATTTAGAGAATTCATACTAACTATATTCCAATCATGCTCATCATTCAAGGAATTCTCATTATGTATTTTCATAAATTCTTTCTCTACCAATCGAGCACAATTTTTTGAACCATCATTTTTCACGAAAGACTTTATAAAGACGAAACAATTGAGGCAACCTAAACTCCATTTTTAGTTTTATTTTATAAAACCAAACTAGTGAAAAACAAGAAACTAAAATATCTGATTGCAAGATCTAAAGATATATCTTCAAGCACTCACCTCCCTGTAAACGACGCCACAAAAGAGCTTGATGTCTACTACACAAGTTGTTATTGTAAACTCGTGTTGGGCCTCCAAGCATAGAGTTTTGTAGGATAGTAGCAAATTTCCCTCAAGTGGATGACCTAAGGTTTATCAATCCATGGGAGGCATAGGATGAAGATGGTCTCTCTCAAACAACCCTGCAACCAGATAATAAAAAGCCTCTTGTGTCCCCAACACACCAAATACAAAGGTAAATTGTATAGGTGCACTAGTTCGGCAAAGATATGGTGGTACAAGTGTAGTAATGATAGTAGATATTGTTTTTTGTAATAGTAAGAATAAAAAACAGCAAGGTAGCAAGTAACAAAAGTGAGCACAAGCGATATTGCAGTGCTTGAAAATATGGCCTATGGTATGTACTTTCGCTAGTGCAATCTCTCAACAATGGTAATATAATTGGATCACATAACCATCCCTCAATCTGCAACGAAGAATCACTCCAAAGTTCTTATCTAGCGGAGAATATAAGAAGAAATTGTTTGCAGGGTAGGAAACCACCTTAAAGTTATCCTTTCTGATCGATCTATCCAACAGTTCATACTAAAATGACACCAAATTATCCTTTTCGATCGATCTATCTAAGAGTTCATACTAAAATAACACCATATGATACGCATCAACAAACTCTAATGTCACCTAGATACTCTAACGTCACCACACGTATCCATCAGTTAATTATATGATATGTATCAAACAATTTCAGATTCATAATACTCAATCCAGCTCAAAGAACCCCAAAGAGTGCCCCAAGATTTCTATCGGAGAACATGGTATGAAAACGTGCAATCAACCCCTATGCATAGATCCCCAAGGTCACCGGAATCTGTAAGTTGACACCATAACATATATCAAGTGAATCACTTGAATACCCCAATGTCACTACGGGTATCCGCATGCAAGACATACATCAAGTGCTCTTAGATCCATAAAAGCATTCAATCCGGTAATAACAAAATCTCAAAGGGAAAACTCAATTTATCACAACAAGATAGAGAGGGGAAAACACCATATGATCCAACTATATTAACAAAGCTCGTGATACATCAAGACCATGCCAAATCAAGAACACGAGAGAGAGAGAGAGAGATTGAACACATAGCCACTGGTACAAACCCTCAGCCTCGAGGGTGGACTTCTCCCTCCTCATCATGGAGACCATAGGGATGATACAGAGGGCCTCCTATGATGTTTTCGCCCACCAGCAGGGTACCAGACTGGGTTTTAGATTGGTTTTTCATGTGTACAGAGGCTTACGGCCTCAGAACTTCCGATCTAGGGTTATTTCTGGGGTTTTCTAAATATATGGGATATTTGAGCATCGGTTTGACGCGAAGATGGGACATGAGGGGCCCACAAGAGACCAACGTAAGCGAGAGGGGGCTGGCGTGCCCTGGTGGGTTGTGTCCACCTCGTGGCTCTTCTGCCCCCCACGAAGCTTCTAGTGCCTCTTTTGTTCCCAAAAAATCGTCAAAAAGTTTCGTTGCATTTGGAGAACTTTTATTTCTGCACAAAAAACTACATCAGGGTAGTTTTGCTTAAAACATCGTCAGTCCGGGTTAGTTCCATGCAAATCATACCAAAATCATATAAAATTGTTGTAAATATGGCATGAATACTTCACAAATTATAGATACATTGGAGACGTATCACAAGGCTGTGGTAGCAGTGTTTGGGCCTAAGTACTTGAGAGAGCCAAATGTTGCGGATACTGCTCGATTTTTGGCGACGAATGCCAGGAGGGGCTTTCTGGGGATGCTTGGTAGTATAGATTCTATGCATTGGGAGTGAAAAAATGCCTTTCTGCTTGGCCGGGGCAGTATAGGGGCCATGTTGTGATGCCCCCAATTTCGATCGTACGCTAATCAAACACACAATGCGTACAACCAAAATTAGGGACTCACTGATCGATATCACAACACAACTCTAGACACAAATAAAGCCATACAGCTTCATATTACAAGCTAGGTGCCTCAAGGGCTCGAATACAAAGCTCGACAAGCACGAGTCAGCGGAAGCAAATAATATCTAAGTACATACATAAGTTAAACACGTTTTGCCTTAAGAAGGCTAGAACAAACATAACAATGGATCGAATGAGGCGAGGCCTCCTGCTTGGGAACCTACTAACCTACTGCTAGTCGGGGGCCGCCTCCACGTAGTAGTAGGCTCCTACGGTGGCGTAGTAGTCGTCTCTGGCATACTCCATCTCTGGGGCTCCGTCATCTGAACGCAGCAATCATATCAAGGGGGAAAGAGAAGGCAAAGCAGCGATGAGTACTAATCCAAAGTACTCGGAAGACTGACATCAGAACTATGCTAAGTATGCATCAGTATCAAGGAATGGGGTTATATTTAGGCTGACTGCAGAAAGCAAGAATAGGGGGAAGGCCTAGTCCAATCAAAGACTAACATCTTCAGCATCTTGTAGCATTAGAAGAGAGTAGACTAGTATCTCATATATAGTCATATTATTGTAGCAATTTTTTATTAAGTAACCACACCCAGAGATTCTTCCTCCACTCCCTGCGAGGAAGCAATCCCGGAGCCAACCTTCATTTCAATTTACAGTCACAATTATAGTTGTAGAAGGTCAAAGTACAACTCAAAGTCGTCCTGTTACCGTGGACACGGCTATTCGAATAGATGAATTCATCCATGAAGGGGTGCACCGCATTTCCAAAACTCTTCATAACTTCCGACCGGACACACTTTCCTGGGTAATGTTCGGCCTCGGGATTTGAACACGTCGTCGCCCCACCTAGACTCAACAGAGAGGCCAGCCCTCCGGTCTAATTACTAAGCACACAGGAGTCACGGGCCCACTTGCCCTTTGCGCTTCTGCATGATGCGTACGCGGCCGAGGTCAGCCCTAGCACACCCTAAGCCAAGAGTTGTACCATCCAGGACACTCGGGCGCACACAGCTCCATTGCTGACATCCTAAGAGCTTCGGCTGATACAACGACCCTAAGTACCCATAACTTCTCCCACGTGAAGGTTTGGTGCATAAAAGGTCAAACGACCAACTCACATCAAAATACCCAACCCATTAGCATTTTATTAATGCGGGGCAAGTGTGGTCCCGTTGCCCCGTCTCGAGGATATGTGGCAGGGGCCTCTCCTGCCCGTCCACGCCTCAATGATGACCCACAAGTATAGGGGATCTATCATAGTCCTTTTGATAAGTAAGAGTGCCGAACCCAACGAGGAGAAGAAGGAAATGACAAGCGGTTTCCAGTAAGGTATTCTCTGCAAGCATAGAAATTATCGGTAACAAATAGTTTTGTGATGAGATAATTTGTAACGAGTAACAAGTAACAAATGTAGCAACAGTGCAGCAAGGTATCCCAATCCTTTTTGTAGCAATGGACAGGCCTGGACAAACTCTTATATGAAGCAAAGTGCTCCCAGGGACACATGGGAATTTCCGTCAAGCTAGTTTTCATCATGCTCACTTGATTCATGTTCGTTACTTTGATAATTTGATATGTGGGTGGACCGGTGCTTGGGTGCTGCCCTTACTTGGACAAACCTCCCACTTATGATCAACCTCTCGAACAAGCATCTGCAACTACGAAAGAAGAATTAAGATAAATCTAACCATAACATGAAAAATGGATCCAAATCATCCCCTTACGAAGCAACGCATAACTAGGGTTTAAGCTTCTGCCACTCTAGCAACCCATCATCTACTTATTAATTCCCAATGTCTTCCCCTAGGCCCAAATAATGGTTAAGTGTTATGTAGTCGATGTTCACATAACACCACTAGAGGAGAGACAACATACATCTCATCAAAATATCGAACGAATACCAAATTCACATGATTACTTATAACAAGACTTATCCCTTGTCCTCAGGAACAAACATAACTACTCACAAAGCATGTTCATGTTCATAATCAGAGGGGTATTAATTATCATAAAGGATCTGAACATATGATCTTCCACCAAGTAAACCAACTAGCATCAACTACAAGGAGTAGTCAATACTACTAGCAACCCAGAGGTACCAATCTGAGGTTTGAGACAAAGATCGGATACAAGAGATGAACTAGGGTGTGGAGAGAAGATGGTGCTGGTGAAGATGTTGATGGATATTGACCCCCTCTAGATGAGAGGATAGTTGGTGATGACGATGGCTTTGATTTCCCCCTCCGGGAGGGAAGTTTCCCCGGTAGAACAACTCTGCCGGAGCTCTAGATTGGTTCTGTCCAAGTTCTGCCTAGAGACGGAGGCACTTCGTCCCGAAAGCTTCCTTCTATTTTTTCCAGGTCAAAACCCTCAATATAGCAGAACATGGGCGTCGGGGCCTGCCAGGTGGGTCACAAGCCCTCTAGGAGTGGCCAGGGGGTGGCCGCGCCTAGTAGGCTTATCACCTCCTGGTGTCCCCCCTCTGGTATTTGTTTTGCCCAATATTTTTTATATATTCCAAAATAATTCTCCATAACTTTTCAGGACTTTTGGAGTTGTGTACATAGGTCTCTCAGATTTGCTCCTTTTCTAGTCTAGAATTCCAGCTGCCGGCATTCTCCCTCTTCATGTAAGCCTTGTAAAATAAGAGAGAAAAGGCATAAGAATTGTACCATAACATGTAATAACAGCCCATAATGCAATAAATATCAATATAAAAGCATTATGCAAAATGGACGTATCAACTCCCCCAAGTTTAGACCTCGCTTGTCCTCAAGCGAAAGCCGAGATCGATAAATATGTCCACAAGTTTAGAGATAGAGGTGTCGACAAAATAAAATACGGACATGAGGGCATCATGATCATCTTTAGAACAGCAATACTTATTGCTACATGATTTCTTATGCTAAAGTAACAATTCATTCACAAGATAAAGTATGAACCAAGAACTCTATTGACAACAAACAAACTATGTTCTCAGTCATTGAAGCAATTAACAATTTATTATAACATCGAAAAGAGTCAATATGGGAGCTTGTAAAGAAAATCCACATACTCAATAATCTTTTAGTCTTCTATAATTGCTAACACTCATGCGGTACCCATGAGATCAAAGCTTTATCGGATATAGAGAAAGATAGGGGCTTACGGTTTTGCCTCCCAACTATTCACCTCAAGGGTGATGTCAACCATAATAACTCATGATCACCCACATCCGAGTGGATATATGCGTCTAGATCATTCTCCAACACATAATGCTTGACAAAAGAGAAAGACGAAATATAGGAAGTGGTGAAGACCACCGTGACTCTTGCATAAAGGTAAGTACTAAAAGGGTAAAAGTAACAGATAGGCCATTCGCAGAGGGAAGCAGAGGTTGTCATGCGCTTTAACAGATAGGCCACCGTGACAGATGCGCAAACCCTTAATGCAAAGGAATGCAGCATTGTATTGCCCTTTGTGATAACAACCTTTTGTTATGCAGCCTATTGCTTTTATTTATTTGCCATCACAAATTCGTACAAAGCTTATTTCCCTTACAATAAAGATCAAACATATTTAGGGCAAATTCTTATTGCTTTATGCACCGATGACAACTTACTTGAAGGATCTTATTCAATCCATAGGTAGGTATGGTGGACTCTCATGGAAAAACTGGGTTGAGGGTATTTGGATTCACAAGTAGTATCTCTACTTGGTGTGGAATTTTTGGCTGGTTTTGGGTAGAAGCAAGCACTACATGTTGAAGGATCTATAACCATATAACTTATATTCGGAAGTGAGCAGACATAACCCATTATGTTGTCTTCCTTGTCCAACATCTACTTCTTAGCATACAATATTTTAATGAGTGCTCACAATCATAAAAGATGTCAAAGATAATATATTTATATGTGAATCTCTCTTTCTTTATCACTTCCTTTTTAATTGCACCAATGACCAATTGTTATGTTTGTCAACCCCCAACAAATTTCAACCCACATACTTCTTATATGTAAAGTCATCACTCCCCATAAGTTCAATATATATACTCTTTGTTTTACTCTATTCTTCTTTTATTTCTTAATTATTTCTCAAGATCATAGCAAACAAGCAAATCCCTCACATCAAAACTACTTTTTATTCTATAACTCTCGGACTTGCTTACATAAGGGGAACAAAAAGCAAAAACTCAAAGCTAGATCATACTTAAAATTTATTTTACCACATCAAGACAAAATCGAAAGGGTCGAACTAAGAAAAACAAGAAAAGGAAAAAGAGTGATGGTGATACGATACCGGGCACCTCCCCGATACGTCTCCAACGTATCTATAATTTTTGATGATGGCATGCTATTATATTATCTGTTTTAGATGTTTTATATGCGTTAATATGCTATTTTACATTTTTTTGGACTAACCTATTATTCTAGAGCCAGGTGCAGTTTCTGTTTTTCCTTATTTTTGAGTTTTGCATATATGGAATATTAAACGGAGTCCAAACGGAATAAAACCTTCGGAAGGAATTTTTCTGGAAAGAAACAAGTCATCCAAGCTTGGAGTGCACGTCAGGGGAGATGCCAGGGCGCCACAAGCCTGCTAGGCGCGGGCCCCCCTGGACACGCCTAGCAGGCTTGTCGCCTCCTGGCAGGTCTCCTAACCCTAATTATTGGCCTATAAATACCTAAATATTCCCCCAACATCAGAACGAGCCACGCAAATACTTTTCCACCACCAGAAGCCTCCGTTCCTGAGAGATCCAATCTTGGAGCCTTTTTCGATAATTTACCAGAGGGGGTTTCGATCATGAAGGGCATCTTCATAAACTCCATTGCCCCTCCGATGATGCATGAGTAGTCCACCACGGACCTACGGATCCATAGCTAGTAGCTAGATGGTTTCTTCTCTCTCTTTGATCCTCAATACCATGTTATTCATGATCTTCATGGAGATCTATCCAATGTAAGCCTCTTTTGTGGTGTGTTTGTCAAGATCCAATGAATTGTGAGTTTATGTTCAGACTATCCATGAATCTTATTTGAATATCATCTGATTTCTTATATGCATGATTGCATATCCTTGCAAGTCTCTTCGAGTTATTGGTTTGGTTTGGACAACTAGATTGGTAATTCTTTCAATGGGGGAAGTGCTTGATTTTGGGTTCAATCTTGTGGTGTCCTCACCTAGTGACAAAGTAGGGGTAGCGAGGCACGTATTTTATTGTTGCCATCAAGGGTAACAAGATGGGGTTTTCATCATATTGCTTGAGTTTATCCCTCTACATCATGTCATCTTTCTTAATGTGTTACTCTGTTCTTCATGAACTTAATACTCTAGATGCAGGCAGGAGTGGGTCGATGTGTGGAGTAATAGTAGTAGATGCAGAATCGTTTCGGTATACTTGTCACGGACGTGATACCTATATTCATGACCATTGCCTTGGATAACTACATGATTATTCGCTTTTCTATCAATTGCTTGACAGTAATTTGTTTGCCCACCATGATATTTGCCTTCAAGAGAGAAGCCTCTAGTGAAACCTATGGCCCCCGGGTCTATTTTCCATCATATATTTTCAGATCTATACTTGCTGCAATTTCTTTACCTTTCACTTTCCGCACTCATTACATCTATCTCTATCGGATCTAATCCTTGCAAATAACCGTGAAGGGATTGACAACCCCTTTATAACGTTGGGTGCAATAGTTTGATTATTTGTGTAGGTGCATCCATTGGTGACTTCCTTGTTCCTCCTACTGGATTGATACCTTGGTTCTCAAAAACTAAGGGGAAATACTTATCTACTTTGCTGCATCACCCTTTCCTCTTCAAGGGAAAAACAACGCATGCTCAAGAGGTAGCAAGAAGGATTTCTGGCACCGTTGCCGGGGAGGATACACGTCAAGCCTACCAAGTAACCATTACCAACTCATCTCTCGCATTTACTTTATTTGCCATTTGCCTCTCATTTTCCTATCCCCCACTTCTAAAACGATTTTCATAAAATACCAAAAATATTTTCCCTTTTATTCGCCCTTCTTTCGTTTACCTTTTGTTTATTGTGTGATACATCGTTTGTCTTTATGGCTCCACCCAATGATTTTAATCCTTATCTTAAGAAGTTGGAAGAGATTGAGGAAAATGCTAAAAAATTCATGTCCCTTCAATTTGACCATAATATCTTCTTTATAAATGAGCTTAAAGAACAAGGGAGTATGCTTGAATACATGAACAACGAAATCGATGATATGTCTAAAGAGTTTTTTGGATTCAAATCTTAGTTTGCTCATCTTGAAGATTTAGTAGGCCAAATTTCTGATAAACAAGCTACCTTAGTCAATAAGATGGCTGCTAAGCCAAAATCTTTTAATAATGATGAAGATCTTAAAGCGATTGATGTGACTCCTATTGAATCTTTGTTTTCCAGTATAAATCTTGATAATGATGGGACTGGAGATAAGTCAACTTTAGTTACAAGGCATCCTAATGATTTGGAGTCTATAGATCTTAATGCTAAGATTGATAAAAGTGGTATTGAAGAGGTCAAAACTTTAAATATCGATGAACCCACTCTTTTGGATTTCAAGGACTTTAAATATAATAGCTTCTCTTTGATTGATTGTATTTCCTAGCTTCAATCCATGTTGAATTCTCCTCATGCTTATAGTCAAAATAAGGATTTTACTAAACATATAGTTGATGTTATGATGAAATCTTTTGAAGAAAAACTTGAGCTAGAAGTTTCTATTCCTAGAAAGCTTCATGACGAGTGGGAACCTACTGTCAAGATTAAAATCAAAGATTATGAGTGCCATGCTTCGTGTGATTTGGGTGCTAGTGGTTCCACGATTCCGAAAACTTTTTGTGATGTGCTAGGTTACCATGATCTTGATGATTGCTCTCTAAATTTGCATCTTGTGGATTCCACTATTAAGAAACCTATGGGAAGGATTAATTATGTTCTAACTGCTGCAAATAGGAATTATGTGTCTGTAAATTTCATTGTTCTTGATATAGAGTGCGATCCTACATGTCCTATTGTTCTTGGTAGACCTTTCCTTAGGACGATTGGTGCAATTATTGACATGAAAGAAGGAAACATTAGATTCCAATTTCCATTAAGGAAAGGCATGGAACACTTTACTATAAATAAAATAAGATTGCCTTATGAATCTATTATGAGAGCTACTTATGAGTTGCATACCAAAGATGACAATACCTAGATCTATTGTGTTTTGCCTACGGATTTAGATGGTGCCCTATTAAGGGACTCCAAATCTAGGGCAAATAAAGTATCTCACCATATTAATAGAGGTGTTATGATCAGCACTACTAGTTGGAATAGCTTCTACCCACTTAGTTACATAGTCAACAGCAACTAGAATATGAGTATACCCGTTGGATGTTGGAAAGGTCCCATATAATCAAAACCCCAAACATCAAATGGTTCAATAACAAGAGAGTAATTCATAGGCATTTCCTGACGTCTACAAATATTGCCAATTATTTGACAATCATCACATGACAAGACAAACTTATGAGCATCCTTGAAGAAAGTAGGCCAATAAAAACTAGATTGCAATACCTTATGTGCAGTTCTATCTCCAGCGTGGTGTCCTCCGTAGGCCTCGGAATGACACTTCTGTAGGATCTATTCCTGTTCATGCTCAGGTACACAATGTCTAATAACACCATATACTCCTTCTTTATAAAGGTGTGGGTCATCCCAAAAGTAATATCTTAAATCATAGAAGAACTTTTTCTTTTGTTGTATGTGAAACTAGGCGGTATAAATTTAGAAACAATGTAATTAGCATAATTAGCATGCCAATGAGCATTACGCGAAGCATTTATGACAGCTAATTGTTCATCAGGAAAGCTATCATCAATAGGTAGTGAATCATCATGAACATTCTCTAACCTAGACAAGTTATCTCCTACAGGGTTATCAACACCCTTTCTATCCACAATATACAAATCAAATTCTTGTAGCAGAAGGACCCACCTGATAAGTCTAGGTTAAGCATCTTTCTTTACCATAAGATATTTAATCGCAGCATGATCAATGCGAATAGTTACTTTAGAATCAACAATGTAACGTTTGAACTTATCACAAGCAAACACAACAGCTAAAAATTCCTTTTCAGTGGTAGCATAGTTTGTTTGAGAAATGTCTAGAGTTTTGCTAGCATAATGGATAACATTTAATTTTTTATCAACTCTTTGTCCTAGAACAGCACCACCAACATAATCACTAGCATCACACATAATTTCAAAGTGTAGGTTCCTATCAGGTGGTTCAACAATAGGTGTAGAAATCAAGGCGTTCTTAAGAATTTCAAATGCTTCTACACAATCATCATCAAAAACAAATGGAACATCTTTTTGCAAAATATTAGTGAGAGGCCTAGAATTCTTAGATAAGTCTTTAATAAACCTCCTATAGAAACCAGCATGACCAAGGAAACTTCTTATACCTCTAATATCCGTAGGACACGACATTTTTCAATAGAATCAACTTTGGCTTTGTCAACTTCAATACCTCTTTTGGAGATTTTGTGTACCAAGACAATACCTTCATTCACCATAAAGTGGCACTTCTCCCAATTCAAGACAAGATTAGTTTCTTCACATCTCTGCAAAACTTGATCAAGGTTGCTCAAACAATCATTCAAAGAAGTTTCGTAAACGGAAAAATCATCCATGAAAAGCTCAACAATCCTTTCGCAAAATAAGAGAATATAGCAGTCATACATCTTTGTAAGGTAGCAGGTGCAATGCACAAACCAAAAATCACACGTCTATAAGCAAAGGTACCGAAGGGGCTAGTAAAAGTGGTCTTCTCTTGGTCCTCTTTTGACACGGGTATTTGAGAGAAGCCAGAATAACCATCTAGAAAGCAAAAATGAGTGTGTTTGGATAATCTTTCTAGAATTTGATTAATAAAAGGTAGAGGGTAATGATATTTCCTAGTAGCTTTATTTAATTTCCAAAAATCAATTACCATTCTATATCCTATAACCATTCTTTGCGGGATCAATTCATTTTTATCATTACGAATTACGATAATACCTCCTTTCTTAGGGACACAATGAACGGGACTAACCCATCTTCTATCAGCAATAGGATAGATAATACCTGCCTCCATAAGCTTTAATATTTGATTTCTTAGCACTTCCTTCATTTTAGGATTTAACCGTCATTGGTGATCAACAACTGGTTTAGTTTCAGGCTCATATTAATTTTATGCTGCCATAGAGTGGCACTAATGCCCTTGAGATCATCAAGAGTATATCCAATAGCAGCACGGTGCTTCCTCAGAGTTTTCAATAATCTCTGTTCTTCATGATCTGAAAGGTTAGCACTAATAATAACAGGGTATATCTTCTTTTCATCAATATAAGCATATTTCAGAGTATCCGATAATTGTTTAAGCTCAAACACAACATCACCCTTGGGTGGAGGACGATCCCCAAGTATTTCAACAGGCAAGTTGTGTTTCAAAATAGGATGCTGATCAAATAAAATCTTATCTATTTCATTCCATTCATTCATATGCATATCATTTTCATGGTCTAGCAAATATTGTTCTAGGGGATCAGTAGGAGGCACAACAATAGAAGCAAGACCAATAATTTCATCCTTACTGGGCAATCTTTATCATGGGGTTGTCTATGAAATTTAGAGAAATTAAACTCATGAGACGTGTCCCCAAAACTTACCGTAATAGTTTCCTCCTCACAATCTATACTAGCATTAACAGTATTCAAGAAGGGTCTACCAAATATAATAGGACAAAAATCATCTTGTGGGGAGCCAACGACAAGAAAATCAATAGGATATTTTATTTTTTCACACAAGACTTCAACATCTCTAATAATCCCAACTGGTGCTATAGTATCTCTATTAGCAAGCTTAATTGTAACATCAATTTCCTCTAACTCAGCTGGTGCAATATCATTCATAATTTCCTTCTATAAGGTAAAGGGAATTGCACTCACACTAGCACCCATATCACATAAGCCATGATAACAACGATCTCCTTTTTTAACAGAAACAACGGGCGTACGAACAATGGGTCTCTGTTTATCTTTAGCTTCAGGTTTAGCAATTCTAGCATCTTCATCACAAAATTGAATAACATACCCATAAATATTATCAACCAAGAATTCTTTAACCATAGAAATACTAGGCTCAACTTTAATTTGCTCAGAGGGTGTAGGTGTTCTAACACAGCTCTTACAAACCACAGTTGATGCTTTAACATGTTCTTTTATTCTAACACAAAAAGGTGGTTTCTCAATATAAGCAGCAGAAATAACAGGATCAACATTATAAGTAATAGTTTCCTCTCAAACTTTAATAGGTTCATCTACTTTCACTTCAATGGGAGGATGATATTTGAACCACTTCTCCTTAGGGAGATCAACATGAGCAGCAAAAGATTCACAGAAAGAAGCTACTATCTCAGAGTCAAGTCCATATTTAGTGCTTAATTCACGATAAGAATCAGTGTCTATGAAAGATTTAACACAATCAAACTTAAGGTTCATACCTGACTCCTTACCTTCATCGAGTTCCCAATCGTCAGAGTTGTGTTTAATTATTTCCAATAAATCCCATTTGAAGTCAATATCCTTCTTCATATAGGAACTAACACAAGAAGTATCGATCATGGATTGATCATTATGAGAAAGCCGAGCAAAAAAATTATGAATAATAATTTCTCTCGAGAGATCATGATTGGGGCATGAATATAACATTGACTTAAGCCTCCCTCAAGTTTGAGCGATTCTTTCTCCTTCACGAGGCCAAAATTATAGATATAATTCTGATCACGATGAACTAGATGCATAGGATAGAACTTCTAATGAAATTCCACTTTCAATCGGTTGTAGCTCCATGATCCAATATCATCACATAGCCTGTACCATGTCAATGACATCTCCTTCAAATATAAAGTAAATACCTTCTTCTTGACGTGGTCCTCGGGCAGACCTGCAAGCTTAAATAATCCCCAAACTTCATCCACATAGATTAGATGCAAATCAGGATGTAGTGTTCCATATCCTGCGTAAGGATTAGCCAGCAGTTTCTCTATCATACCCGAAGGAATTTCATAATAAATATTTTCAGTAGGTTCAGTAGGTTGAGGGACAACTCTTGGTGTTTTCGGTCGAGGTGAGGATACCCCGAACAAGCCCCTCAAAGGATTAATCTCCATAGTAACAAGTGACAGTAAATTTCAGCACACTATATAAATTTTTCCTTACCAAAGGCGCTTCACTCTCCGCAACGGTGCCAGAAAAGAGTCTTGATGACCCACAAGTATAGGGGATCCATCGTAGTCCTTTCTATAAGTAAGAGTGTTGAACCCAACAAGGACCAGAAGGAAATGACAAGCGGTTTTCAGTAAGGTATTCTCGATAACATATAGTTTTGTGACGAGATAGTTTGTAATGAGTAACAAGTAACAAATGTAGCAACGGTGCAGCAAGGTATCCCAATACTTTTTGTATCAAAGGACAGGCCTGGACAAACTCTTATATGAAGCAAAGTGCTCCCGAGGACACATGTGAATTTCCGTCAAGCTAGTTTTCATCATGCTCACTTGATTCGCGTTCGTTACTTTGATCGATGCTTGGGTGCTTCCCTTACTTGGACAAACCTCCCGCTTATGATTAACCTCTCTCGCAAGCATACGCAACTATGAAAGAAGAATTAAGATAAATCTAACCATAGCATGAAAAATATGGATCCAAATCAGCCCCTTACGAAGCAACGCATAAACTAGGGTTTAAGCTTATGTCACTCTAGCAACCCATCATCTACTTATTACTTCCCAATGTCTTCCCCTAGGCCCAAATAATGGTGAAGTATTATGTAGTCAACGTTCACATAACACCACTAGAGGAGAGACAAGATACATCTCATATCGAACGAATACCAAATTCACATGATTACTTATAACAAGAGTAATCCCATGTCCTCATGAACAAACGTAACTACTCACAAAGCATGTTCATGTTCATAATCAAAGGGGTATTAATTATCATAATGGATCTGAACATATGATCTTCCACCAAGTAAACCAACTAGCATCAACAACAAGGAGTAATCAACACTACTAGCAACCCACATGTACCAATCTGAGGTTTGAGACAAAGATTGGATACAAGAGATGAACTAGGGTTTGGAGAGGAGATGGTGCTAGTGAAGGTTGATGGAGATTGACCCCCTCTCGATGGGAGGATCGTTGGTGATGACGATGGCTTTGATTTCCCCCTTTGGGAGGGAAGTTTCCCCGACAGAACTGCTCTATCGAAGCTCTAGGTTGGTTCTGTCCAAGTTCCCCCTCGAGACGGCGGCGCTTCGTCCCGAAAGCTTCCTTTTGATTTTTTCCAGGTCAAAACCCTCAATATAGGAGAAGATGGGCGTCGGGGGCCTGCCAGGTGGGTCACAAGCCCTCTAGGCGCAGCCAGGGGTGCCGCGCCTGGTAGGCTTGTCACCTCCTGGTGCCCCCTGGTATTTGTTTCACCCAATATTTTTTATATATTCTAAAATAATTCTCCGTAACTTTTTAGGACTTTTAGATTTGTGTAGAATAGGTCTCCCAGATTTGCTCCTTTTCCAGTCCAGCATTCCAGCTGCCGGCATTCTCCCTCTTCATGTAAACCTTGTAAAATAAGAGAGAAAAGGCATAAGAATTGTACCATAACGTGTAATAACAGCCCATAATGCAATAATTATCAATATCAAAGCATGATGCAAAATGGGCGTGTCACTCAACAACATCAAATCGTGGGTACCCCTCAGGGCCGACCCATCACGTACATGATTCTATAACCAGGTCATAGTAACTATGTGTATAAAACATCAAGACGGAACCTTAGGAATCATCCTCAAGGGTCCTGCTCGATGAAACCGTCAAGGTGGACTTAGAGGAATCACCCTCGAGGGTCCCACACTTGAGGGGTTGCGCGACAGAGTCATTGTTGGGAGTGATGGAGGAGGAATCACCCTCGATAACCACGACCGACTAGCTACACTACAGAGTTAGCATCATGAGTACTTCACGAGGTGTCACCCTCGGTACTTGATAGTAGCTCTGCAAAGTCATACAACTAAGGGGTGTGCGGTGATGCGAGGGGCCTGACTCGTTAGTCGGTTGACCAAGTCTTTGAGTCGTTGATTCATCGATGAAGAAGCAGGGGGAACTAGGACTAAGGGGGTCACAGGGGATTCATTGAGCAACCTGTACTAACGAGTTGATACTACACAGGTATAGTAGTAGTTTATCAAAAACAGACAATATGTAGATCTAGGCAAGCACAAATACAACATGATGCATGACATGGCAACATGCAGAGCTAGGCATGCACTAACGCAGTACTACACGCCGCGGACAGATCGGAAGAATATCTGATGATATTTTATGGGTCTCGGGCTACTACCGAATAGATGAAAACGATGGAGAAGTTCCATGTTCGCTATGATAGGAGCTTGTTACAGACGAACAGACTGCGTATTCGGATTCGTAGGATTTTTCTGATCAACTTTCATGTATAAATTATTTTCATCCGAGTTACGGGTTATTTTATATTACTTTTTAAGTTCTATTAATATTCAGAAATTAAAACAGATTAATTTTAATTAAATAAATAGAATTATGACATCAGCATGATGACATGCTGATGTCAGTAGTCAACTGTGGGTTGACCTAGTCAAACAGACCGGTAGGCCCCACCTGCCATACTCACAATAGTAATTAAGTTTAATTTAATTAATGCAAATTAATTAAAAGGGGTGGGACCCATGTGTCATACACTTTTAACTTAATTAATTAATATAGTAATCAACTCATCTAATTAATCCTTAATTATCAATTTAACTAATTTATTTATTTATTTATTAACACATTTATATTTGTACAAATTCGTTCTGGGGGTGGGCCCTGTCGTCAGTGTCACTCGAAGGGGGGTTAGTGGGGGGTCTAATCCACCCATTAACCCGAATCGGGTAGGGGCGTCCCGAAGTTGCTAGAAGCCAATGGCGGCACCGGTAGCGGGGCTAGCCACGGTGGCCAACGGTGGGATGGCAGCGGGGCGGGCGCGATGGTGGTGGGCATGGCCAGGGTAAGGCGAGCGCGCGCAGGGACGAGGCACAGATCAGCGGCCGCGGTGGCGCAACGCGAGGGAAGGGGAGGGGCGTGGCGACGAGGGTCAGAGCAGGGCTGTGGTGGTAGCACGTGCATGGCAGCGTGGGGTAGACAATCATGGCGATGCGGGCGAGCGAGCCACGACGGTGCATGGCGGCGTCGAGGCAAATGGACGGAGAGCCTCGGGCTCACTAGCGTATGCAGGAGGGATGGTTCGGTGAGGCTCGAAGAAGCGGCCTGGGAGGAGGAGGCGAGGTCCGACGGCGGCGGGGAGGCGGCTCCGGTGAGTGGCGAGCCGATGTCGGTGGCGAGGGCCGCCGCCGACGGTGTGGCGGCGGGCGGCGGCCGGACAAGGGGAGGAGCGTCGATCCTGATCGGATCGGGAGAGGGGGCAGGGGAGGTGTGGGGAGAGAGGGGAGTGGGCGTCGGTGGTGGGGGTTGTAAGTGACCTAGTGGCACCCGAGGTGGGCCGGTTGGGCCGCCACGCCAGCTGGGTCGGTTAGGGCCGGCCTAGTGGGGAACGGGGGGCTTTGTTTTTTTGTGTGTTTTATTTATTTTCTTATTTTTTTTACTTTTTAGTAGTTCTTGTTGTATAATTATTTAGATAACTTAACCATTTTATAATTTTTTGGTTTCTATGCCACAATTACCTATGCAATAATTGTCGCATCCCGAACATTTTTGATTTGGCATTTTGAAAAGTTTAACTGTCAACTTTAATTAAATTTTGAAGTTCATCGTGCTTCGAACCAAAATGGGATTAGCAATAGTGAAGGTGATGACAAGGCATCATTAGCATGGGATTACTGTAGCTTAATTATCCGGGCGTTGCAATTCTCCCCTACTAAAAGAATTCTCGTCCCGAGAATTAACAAGTAGAAGGAAAGAGCTCGGGGTATTCTGCACGAAGATGATCTTCGCGTTCCCAAGTGGCTTTATCTTGAGAATGATTTTCCCACTGCACCTTGAAGAATATGGTAACCTTCTGACGAGTCTGGCATTCAGCTTCATCGAGAATGCAGAGTGGTTTCTCTTTGTAAGAAAGGTCTTGTTGCAGCTCTAACATATCATGATCCACTGCTCGGATAGGATCCTTGAAACGGCGACGTAGCTGTGACACATGGAACACATCATGAACCTAAGAAAGGTTTACCATGCCTTTCGAGAACAGTGAAAGGACCAATATAATGAGGAGCCAGCTTGCCATTGATCCCAAAACGGTGTGCACCTCTCATTGGCTAGACTCGAAGATAAGCCTTTTAGCCAGGTTGATAGACCATATCTTTGTGATGACGGTCATACTGACTCTTCTGACAAGACTGAGCAGCCTTCAGATTTGCATGAATAATGTGGACTTGATCTTTGACATGCTGGATAATATTAAGACCGATAATCATACGTTCCCCAATTTCTGACCAATTCAGAGGAGTTCGACACTTACTTCGATATAACACTTCAAAGGGAGCCATCTTCAGACTAGCTTGATAGTTATTGTTGTAGGAGAACTCAGCATATGGGAGAGATTCCTCACATTTCTTGCCAAAATAAATGACAGAAGCTCAAAGCATGTCTTCGAGAATCTGATTGACTCTTTCAAATTGTCCATGGGATTGAGGGTGAAAAGCGGTGTTGAATGATAAATGAGTTTCCATAGCTTCCTAGAAACTTGCCCAGAACCTTGAAGTGGATAAGCTGCCACGGTCCTAACTAATCACCAAGGGAATACCGTGGAGCGAAAAAAACTCTGGACATAGAAAGATCTGCTAGCTGACTAGCAGTAATACTTTCCTTGACAGCCAGAAAATGTGCAACTTTGGACAGCCGGTGAATGGCGACAAGAATAGCATCATTACCTTTCTGCGATCTAGGAAAACCAGTGAAAAAATCCATTTCAACATGATCCCATTTCCATTCAGGAATAGAAATAGGTTGCAGAGTTCCAGCAGTCTGTTGATGTTCTGCTTTGATCCAACGACAAATGTCACATTATGAAACACAGCGTGCAATGTCTTGTTTAATGTTTGACCACCAGAATCTTTAACGGATGTCTTGGTACATCTTGGTACTACCCGTATGAATAGACATCGGTGTATCATGAGCTTCTTTCAGTATTCTATCAGTCATATTCAGGTTTTCCCTTTTTGTTGGAATGAATAAGCGACCCTTGAAGTATACATCACCATCATCAGCAACAGTGAAACATGAGGGTTTACCTTCCGCTAGATAGCGTTTAATCCTTTCGACTTCACTGCAATAGTGTTGCATTCTCTTAATGCTGCCCATGAGCTCTGGTACAGCAACCAAGTTACAAAGGGAACCAATGTTAACAACACGAAGGTGCATCTTGCGGGTCTCTTCAGGAGGGGTAACGAGATAACCCTGAGGAACAATATGGAGGTTCATCTTGCGGAATTCCTTTTAAAGAATGGGATGAACCTTATGAACCTGGAAGTAGTTGCAGTATGACTTGCAGCTCAAAGCATCAGCCAATACATTAGCCTTGCCAGGTGTATAATAAATTCCACAATTGTTGTAAGGGCATATTTCTCCCTAAGTGGTTTTGGTGATTGATGACAATGCTTTTGCAGACTAATCGTGTGCATTGAGCATTTCAGATATCTCTTGTCTAGCAACAAGACGATTCTGTGCCCCTCGTAGCTTATCGAAGATGGTTGTTCTCTACGTTTCCTTTCGGTGGATTTGAGTTGTACGAAAGCCGTACTATTAAGAGGGGGTCTGCTTCGGAAAGGTTTGGGTGGAATCAACACATACACATCTGTTCTATTGCACCACCTTTCCTCGCTTCAATGGAGCTCCAGTCCATTTTCCTTGTCTGTGCAAAGTGAAGGTTGTATGATGCTAGTTTTCAGTGGCTAGCGGTAGTACTGCTCAAGGGAGCGGTAGTACCGCGGGAGCCCGTGGTAGTACCGCTCGATGGAGCGGTAGTACCGCTGTCCCCAGCCCTGGTGTGTTTGCCTGCGGTAGTAGGCGCGGATGTAATTTTTTACATCCGCCCTCGTGCGGTAGTACCGTGATGTATTTCCGGTACTATCGTGCCGGACTTTTTCACAGCTCTGTACTTCGGCGGAGGTAGGCACGAAGTAATTTTTTTACTTCTGTGCATCTCCTATGCCAGTCGTTACCGACCATGCGGTAGTACCGTATGGGCTCGCGGTAGTACCGCTCTGGCAATTCTACTGCTAGTTGCCTTCTGCAATCGGCTTGCGTCTGGTCACTACCGTGCGAGCAGTAGTACCACACCCTACTGCGGTAGTATCGCAGACCCTTGCGGTAGTACCATGGTTGTGTGTGGTAGTACCGCAACACGCGGGCTGAGAGTGGGGATAACGGTTGGATCCTACCCCCCACTATATAAAGGAGGTCTTCTTCCTCAAGAAGACTACCTCTTCCCTCCCCAAGCTCCATTGTTGCTCAAAGCTCCATTTTAGCTCGATCCCTCTACCTAGCCAATAAAACTTGTTGATTTTCTAGGGATTGCTTGAGAAGGCCCCGATCTACACTTCCAACAAGAGAAATCTGATTCCCCCCACTAATCCCTTGCGGATCTTATTACTCTTGGGTGTTTGAGCACCCTAGATGGTTGAGGTCACCTCGGAGCCAAATTCCATTGTGGCGAAGCTTCGTGGTGTCGTTGGGAGCCTCCAATTAAGTTGTGGAGATCACCTTGTTTGTAAAGGTTCGGTCACCACCTTCAATGTGTGAGGGCGTGAGGATAAAACGGTGGCCCTAGTGGCTTCTTGGGGAGCATTGTGCCTCCACACTGCTCTAATGGAGACGTAATTCCTCACAAGGGAAGGAACTCCGGTAACACATCCTCATCTCCACCGGCTCCACTTTTGGTTATCTCTTACCTTTACCTTTTGCAAGCTATTATTGTGTTGTATCCCTTGCTTGCTCGTGTGCTTGTTGTAATTAGCATCGTATAGGTTACTCATCTAGTTCCACATCTACCCAACCTATTTCTTGCTAAGCCTAATTTGCTAAAGAAAAGTTAGAAAGTGTTAGTTGCCTATTCACCCCCCTCTCTAGTCAACCATATCGATCCTTTCAATTGGTATCAGAGCCACGTCTCTTTATTAAGGGTTTCACCACCCGAAGAGTATGGCTGGCGAAGAGGAGCGTGTGGGAGAACTTCCCGAGGCCGTGGGAGTGAAAACAGTCTCTCGTGATGATTTGAATGAGGCCATGTCCTATCTCAAATCTTCCGTGACGACCGAGGTCAAATCCATGTTCAAAGAATTCCTTGATACTCTTAAACTTTCCACCGATGGGGTGCAAGGGGTTAATCCCACTAGCTCGACATCAGATGTCAACTCCGGTAAGGAGGGGGCTAGTGCTAATAAGGATAATCACTCTCAAGGAATTAATGGGTCGGGGAGCTTTGCCTCAGTTCCCCCTCCCGTGGTCTATGGAGGACTGATGCATCCACCTCATATAGTTAATCATGGTCCTCCTCCTAAACTTGTTAAGAATGATTTTGCTAATTGGGTTTTCAGTATCAAGTCTTATTTAGATCACACCTCAATTCATCTCATGAGAGTCATTGAAGAAAGATACTACCCTCATTATCCACGCAACCTCACTCCAAGAGAACAAGCGGATAAACAGCTAAATTCTTTCACCTTGTTCATACTCCAACCTATTGTTCCCACTGAAGACCTGCCTCACCCGCGAACTTTCACCGTTGCTAAAGAGTGTTGGGAACACATTGTCTCCATGTACAAGGGCAGCTCAAGCATTCAACAGTCGAACTATGAAGTTGTCCTTGATCAGTCAGATGAGTTTGTAATGATAGAGGATGAGGAACCGCGTGAGCTCTATAGAAGGGTGACTGCTCTCGCCGTTGCTTTCAAAGATCATGGTAGCAAGGATGTGGATGATACTTGGATCAAGCGTAAGTTTCAAAAGGCCATCATGCCCTACAACAAGGCCATGTCCGCTGTCATCCGTCAAAGACCGTACTTTCACACCTTGTCCTCTGGTGATGTGTTGGATGAATTTATTGCAATGAACATCTTGAACACGAGAGCTGACAATGCTCTTGCCTGCATGCAACGGGCAAAGAGATCAGCCCCCAATCTTGCTTTGAAGGCCAAGGCCAGTCAAGAGCGAGAATAATAATAAGAAGAGGTTGCCCTGAGGACACCAAATATGCTTATCATGAGCATATGGCTCTTGCGTCCAGGCAATTTTGGGGCAACAAGACAAACACAAGGCCTAACTTCTCCAAGAACAACTCAAACGGGTCAAAGGGCAATCAACGTGTGAGAATGTGCTACAACTGTGGTAATGTGAGTCACTTTGTAGTTGATTTCCCATATGAGAAGAGGGAAGACAATGGTGGCAAGCTCATTCGCAAAGATAAGGCCAAGTCCTTCCCCAACAAGACCAACTTCACCAAGAAGGCTCCTCACAAAGTATTGGTGGCTCAAGAAGAGTATGACATGAATGATGATGTTGACGACGAAGGTACAAGCGATGAAGGAATGACAATGGCATCTATGGCAATTGCTTCCTCTATTCCAACAAAGGTGTCACTCTTTGTCATGGTTTTGTCACGGTAGATGTCCGAAGACTTAGGTTTGAGACACGGATCTAAGGCAGTGGACTCAAAGGGGTTGGACAGGACGAAAGACACGGATTTACCCAGGTTCGGCCCCTCGAGATGAGGTAAAAGCCTACGTCCTGCTTTGTGTATATTCATTGGAGTATCGATTACAAGGCAGCGTATTCGCTTGACCTAGCTCTCGATTGATTGGATTCTGTCTTCAGCCGTCCCCGAGTCTCGCCTTTATATAGGAGGTCAAGACCACGGGTTACACAAATCTCATACCGACTCTTACAATGTGTCTGACTCTGTCTCTAAGCCGCCTTGCCGACTCCGGCAGGCTGTCTTCGGGCGGCTTACGCTCCCGGGTCTTGCATCTTCTTCCTGATTCTGGGCCTCCGCCTCAGCCCATCTGGTAAGCCGCCGTGCAGCCCAATCTTCCTCTTCCAGCCCATATGCCACGAGCTGATAGGTATGACCCGGCCCCTCCTGGGCGGGTCTTACCACGGGGTTATATCCCCAACATTAGGCCCCAGATTGATTTGAGCTTGCTCATGTCAATCTCCACTTTTTAACCAGCGGCGAGTCTCACACCCTTGTCACCTGAAAGGGAAAAACACATAACCCGCACTGACGAAACCTTCATTTATTTCGAAAAGATTCCATGACGTATGTCGTAGATCCTTTCATTAAATGGTCGGCCCAAAGATTGAGGCGTCTCTCTTGGTCGGTCATTATTTTTCACCTTGATTCCTGCCCGCCCGTTTGGCCTTTGATCCCCTTAAATAGGACCGTGAGGGATCTTTTCATTTTCTTCACTGCCACCACTTCTTCTTCTTCCTCTCAACGCCGACGCTTTTGAGCTCTGTCACACCAGTCGAGTCTCGTCATCGTCGACGAACTTGGACGTTGCATTAACCTGAACATTTCAAGACTCCTGCCCGCGTACGCCACTCCTTAAGGTATGTTCTTCATCTTCCCTTAGATTTGTAGCTTCCCACTTGAATCCTATCGAGTTCATCGGACCCCATTAGTGTGCATGTTCTTCTTCATAATGCCAACTGATGAACAACTCTTTAGATCTTGTGATGTTTGCTTATCCAATGCGGCCACTCATGCAAAATCAACAGTTGTCCGGCCTAGATCTATACTCGGTTCCTCTTCTTGTGCTAAACTGCTCGTACTTCCTCGGTTCCCTGTTAGGGTCGAATAAAATCTGATTTTTTCCTTGCCTATAGATCTTGCAGTTTCAGTATAATAAGCAAAACATGTTTGTATGTCCTTAGCAATTTTTGCATCATGGGCTTGTTCACTTAACACGCCATCAAATATCCGGCTCTTCCAATAAACTGTACCGGCGGCTTAGCATCATAGCATTTTAATTTCATCAGCCATCTTGGTTGTCTAGTCACTTTCTGACCCGCCGCGTATTGCCACTTTTCACAGCCTTGACCCGCCATCATGTCTCGGGCATCTTCTTCTTGTAACTGGGTCGGCTCTGGAGTCTACGAACAATTCCTACAGGATTCCGTAGAGGCGAGAACCTTGCCGGCTTAAAACGTTATTCATTGGCGGGTTCCGGGTTTAGAGAAGAAACCCATCCCACAAGACAGTGAAGTTGTTATCTTTGTCGACCAACTTATGCGTGGTTTCAGCCCTCCCAAATCTAAGTTCTTCTGAGAAGTCCTCCACTTCTTTAAACTGCATCCTCAAGACATTGCCCCTAACTCTGTCTCCAACTTGTGCAACTTCCAAGTCCTTTGCGAAGTTTAGTTACAAGAAGAGCCGTTAGTTGACCTTTTCCGTGACTTTTTCTATGTCAACCGCCAAACAGAAGTGCCGCTGGCCCAAGCTTGGAGCTCGGCGGAGTCTCCATCCAAAGGAGAAGAGACCTGTCTTATCCAGCTGTTAAAATGCCAAGCCATCCCAAGGATTGGGACAGAACTTGGTTCTATTGTAGAGACACATCTCTAGAAGGTGAAAATCCCCTGTCAGGTTACCGTCCTACTCAGCTCTGTACTTCCACCGAGCTTCCATACTGGATGTCATCCACAGCACAAGCGAAGTATGCTCCGGCTTTCACCAAAATCAAGGCCTTTCTAGCAAACGGTTTGACGGGAGTGGACCTAACCCGTTGTTGGATCTCATGGAAGATCTTACCATTGAGCCGGCGTGACCGGCTTATGTGCGAGTACATAGGCGACACAAATGATCCTCTCTGCTTCAACCACACACCCTTGACAGAAGAGAACATCACCTCCGCTATCAGCGGACATACTCGCAAATCTCAAGAAGCTTGTCGTTCAGTAGAGTTAAAACCTTTCTGCACCACAAACCCTGCTCCAAATGTAAGGGCGGCTTTCAGATGTACTTTTCTTTCCATCTTGACCTGAAATATACAGTCATCCTAACCCCTCTTGGAGGCTTTCACTTATAGGCTAACTCCAGCTTCTGGAAGAAGAAATACACTCCTCTGGTGAAGAAGAAGTCTCAGGAGGGTAACACCCGCGGCCGCAAATCAAAAACATCGGCTCAAAACCTGCTTGAACTTGACGACTCAAAGGTAAAATTTGATCCCCTTGGCCGTCCTTTTATGCAACTTATTGACAATGATTGTACACAGGAGGAGACAGAGACGAGCCACGCTAACGCCCCCGAGGTAACTTATCTTTCTTCCGACTCAGAAATCTTCCCACCAGCGAAGATACTGCGGATCATCCGAAAAGTTCCTTTTTCGCATTCTCTTGCTTATTTAGATCCGAAATTTTCCTTGAAAAAAAACAGCACGAGTCTCGACGTCAGACCCGGAGCATCGGCTCTAGGGATGTCATGGCCATCTTACCTAACGCCCCAGCGCCACGGAAACATCCGTCTAAGGTACTTATAAAGAACCCAATATATGTGTTATATTTCCATAATGTTGCCTTAATATTACGTCTAACTGTCTTAATTTGTAGGAGTCACCTCCTTCCTCTGGCGACTCAACTGCCTCCAAACTTCCTCCCATGAAGGTCAACCCAGAGTAAGTCTTCACCTTTGCCGTGTATATATTACCTGTATCACCTTTATACTATGTGCTGACTCCTTGCTCTTTCAGGGTGCAAGCCAAGCGCAGAAAAGTCGATGGGTCTACCGCTGCTCCAAAAGCTCAACAGCCGGATACCGCTGAGCCGTCCCTCTCTCTTGTTAAACATTATGAAGCTACCAAAGAAACACCTGATCAATCTCCCCCGCCCTCAGAGTTGGCGGGTCATCATTTGGCGGCTTCTGATAGGCCCGGGACTGATCCTAAGCCGCCCAATCCTTCCACTGAAGACTCGTCTCTCCCTGATGTCACCATCACTGGGACGGGTTATCAATCTCCCACGCACCATACTCTAATGAAGCACTCCAGTAAAGCTGCTACTTACTCTCCCGAGAAGCTTGATTTCGAATTCCCTGTATTGGAGAAGATGACTGCCGATGACTTACATGCCGACTATCTGAACCGCCTATCTGCCAGTCGCAACATGGAGAGCAAGCTTGTTGGTTTGATAAAAAAGAAATATGAGGTATCCTCCATCTTCTATCTTTCTCTTATATCCGTACTTATCCCCCAAGAACCGGGTTAATATTGCAAATAATAGATCGGGTCTTCCAAACCTTCAATCCTGCTGTATAGAGCTTAACCTGTGACCCCCAAGTACTGGGTTAAACTACTTATAATCCAGCACTTTAGACTAATTTATAGATCCAATTGTAGCCCCCAAGTCCGAAGCATTACCATAATGATGACCCGAATCTCTCATATGTAAAAAGTTTCGTCGGGTGTAGCCCCCAAGTCCGGAGCATTATGATAATGATGAGCCGGAACTTTCATCGCTGATTTGAAAATGAAAACACATACATTAGCCCCCAAGTGCCAAGTATATTGCTTGTAATGTGCTTGGGAACTATAAGAGTAATTTCATCCTGGAGACTTAACATTGATAACCTTTCACTTGTGAAATGTAGGAAGCATTGAATACTGTCGAGTCTGAGCGGGCCGGCTTGAGGGAAGATTTGTCAGCCCAACAGACCACCCGAGCCATAACAGAAGAGAAACTGCAGGCGGCTGATGAAAAGCTTGAGAAACTCTAGGCTAAATTTACTACATATAAGAAAACTGCCGAAACTAAGCAAGCCACCCTGGTGAAGCGTGCGAGCGATGCAGAGGAATGGCTCAATCTTGCATCGACGGAACTGAAGACCCTCAAGGATCACATCTCTAAGATGACTGCTGCTATCTTTGGTAAGTGCATACGGCACAAAAAATATTTTCATTAAATAAACACCCACCGGGCGGCTTATACCTTCAACCTTTTCTTGTAGGTGAAAGGATCCGCTAGCTATCTTCTGATATTGTGATGAAGTTGAAAGCAGTCTACACTTTGACGGAGCAACTATATAGCGGGGCCCTTTGCACCATCAAGGCTATGATGATGGCCAAGTACGTCCCCAAATTTATGAAGGGCATCATAGAGGTCTTATAAACTTTTCCCAAACAGGTGGAGGAAGTAAGGCGATCAACCGCCAGAAGAGGAGCTATAGCTGCGCTGAGCCGGTCCCTGGCCTTCGCTCCGGAATTAACTGTTGAAGAGATGATGAACGGCTTCCCTTCCAAGAAGGATGACGGCTTAGACTTCACCAAAGCAGATTATACCAAGTGCATTAAGGCCTCCCGGCGGCTTGCCTCCATACTGGTTGATGAAATGGACCTGGTTCCATATCACGCGGCTTATGACGAAAACAACCAACGGATGTGCTGCCCGACCTTTGAAGCCAGAGACTTGGTCCCTTCATGTCGTAAGCCGCTCTTTGCCCCTGACGTTGATCTGCCTCCACTTTTTGATGATGCACAATTCGAAGCCTTACTAAACTGCAACTGGGATGTGGATCGTCTTCAGAACGAAGAGCCCGAAGACCCGACGCAGGATGACCCACCGACCAGTTAAACTCTTTGTCCTCAACTGATTGTAACCCGACCAGCTGAGCCGGAACAAGTGAAAAACTTTTTAAGCCCTTCATCTTTTGACCTCTTGGAGAGCCTATTAATATACTTCACAATCTTCTTATGCCTTAATCTGCGACTCATCTTTAGAGATAAATCCTGCAAAAATCGAACAGAACAGTCTGCAATGTTTGCCCGGGCGGCTTTAGAAAAGCATAACCCGGAGATCTTCAATATAATCTTGCTTCATCTTTCCATCTTACTCTGGCCACACTTATAATATGAATGCAATGTATGATGCAGCTATGATGCAATATGTATATGATGCAATGTGTGATGTAATGCATGATGATCTTGCTTTCCCCTTGTTTTTTGTTGCTTTTCGAAAAACTCATATTCCGGCCCGTCTGAGGGGGAACTGTTGCTTTGAACCGCCAATGTTGCACGGCTCAGGGTCTCTAGGCTAGATTAAGTGTCAAGGGCGCAACAGACCAGAATTTACAACGGGGTGAGTGCCCCGGCTCATGAGCTACTTCTCATGTGACATAAATCCATCGCTTGAACCTTAAGAAACGTCACTTGTTAAGAGTATGACGGGCCACTTGGCCGAGAGTACGTAGCAGATGAGAGAGCTTCACTCGCCACTGTATGAGGTCCTCAGAGGGGGTGAGTTAACAGCTCGCTACACCCCTGGATGAGCAGAAGCTACATACAGGCAGGTACAACTCTACCAAGAGTGGGGGGTGGCCTTCACCCACTCTGGCACTTGCTCTGGTCCACGACCCGCTTGCATCATGGTGCCTAAGTTTGAACGGCTCGCATCCTAGCGGCTCATCCTCTTTGGCACCCATGGAACCCATGTTTGAACGGCTCGCATCATGGCGGCTCGCCCTCTTGAGCGACTTGGCACCCATGTTTGAATGGCTCGCATCATGGCGGCTCGCCCTCTTGAGCGACTTGAGATCTTTCACCGATAAGGTAACGCACCCATGTTTGAATGGCTCGTAAGGTGGCGGCTAATCCTCTTGAGTGACCTTAAATCCTTCATCAATAAAACAGTGCACCCGTGTTTGAACGGCTCGAAATGTGGCGGCTCATCCTCTTGAGTGACCTGAAAAACTTTCGTCCATAAGGCGGAGCACCCATGTTTGAACGGCTCGCAACGTGGCGGCTCGTCCTCTTGGGTGACCTCAAGCCTCTCGCCATCTTGCACGCCATCATCCCATTCTGTAAGCTACCATCCTGCAGACCGCCATCTTGTAAGTCGTTGCACAATGGTGCTACTTTGGCTGAAGAGCCGGCCAAAAGGGTGAGCAAGCTAAACCTGGCAGGTTGGAAGCCCCCAAGTGACCACATGGAGATGTTCATCTTTGCACAATTCTGTAATGCCAAAGAGAAAAAACGGTAGAGGCCCCATCTTGCAGGGATGCCAACTTTATTATATGAGTATAAATACAATAAAATATGTATGTACAAAAACAAGAGTCAATGACTCAATTATAGTAAGGCCGTAGATGAGCGATGTTCCACGGCCGGTGAGTTTCCTCCCCGGAGGTATGTGATTCGTCTCGCACATCAATGAGATAATAAGACCCATTGTTCAGATTCCTGCTAACCACGAAAGGTCCTTCCCATGGTGGTGATAACTTGTGCGCATCTGTATGATCTTGAATCAAACGTAATATCAAGTCACCTTCTTGGAACGTCCGGGTCTTGACCCTGCAGCTATGGTAGCGACGCAGGTCCTGTTGATAAATCGTCGACCGAGCTGCTACAAGATCGCGTGCTTCATCCAGAGCATCCAGTGCATCCTGATGTGCCGCCTCATTGTCAGCTTCCACATAAGCCGCCACACGTGGTGAATCATGACGTATGTCGCTCGGTAACACGGCCTCTGCACCGTAAACCATGAAGAAGGGGGTGTAACCCGTCGACCTGTTAGGCATAGTATCGATGCTCCAAAGGACGGATGGTGGTTCTTCCACCCAACAACCCGGCGTTCTCTGTAAAGGAACCATGAGCCGGGGCTTGATACCTCTCAAGACTTCTTGATTTGCCCGTTCTGCCTGACCGTTGGACTGTGGATGAGCAACAGCCAAAACTTTGAGCCGGATGTGCTTGCTTTCGCAGAATACCTTCATAGACGTGCTTGACAAATTTGTGCCATTATCTGTAATGATGCTCTGAGGGTACCCAAACTGGTAGATCAATTTTTTGACAAACTGAACCGTCATGGCTGCATCACACTTACTGACCAACTCAGCCTCCACCCACTTGGTAAATTTGTCCACTGCCACCAAAAGGTGGGTCTTTTTGTCCTTAGACCGTTTGAAAGGTCCAACCATGTCAATCCTCCATACTGCAAACAACCAAGTGATCGGTATCATCCGTAATTCTTGAGCCGGCACGTGAGCACGTCTTCCGAACTTCTGGCACCCGTCGCACTTAGCAACCAGATCCTCCGCGTCCTTATGAGCCGTCAACCAAAACAAGCCATGTCAGAAGGCCTTGGCCACTAAATATTTTGACCCGACATAATGTCCGCAATCGCTAGCATGTATTTCATATAAGATTTCCTTGCCTTCCTCCGATGAGACACAACGCTGAAAGATGTCGGTGACGCTGCACTTGTGTAATTCCCCTCGAATAATGGCCATGGATTTAGAACGCCTCGCGATCCGCCGCGCTAGAGTCTCATCTTTAGGAAACTTGCCCCGGGTCAGGTATGCCAGATATGGCAATGTCCAGTATGGAATAGTGTGTAAAGCTGCCACTAGCTGCCCCTCCGGGTCAGGTATAGCCAGATCCTCTTCCAATGGTAGCTTAACAGATGGATAATAAAGTACATCCAAGAAAACATTAGGCGGCACCAGCTTATGCGGAGAGCCCAGTCTTGACAACGCATCCGCCGCCTCGTTCTTGCGACGATCAATATGGTCTACCTGATAACCCTTGAAATGACCAGCAACAATATAAACCTCTTGCCGATAAGCCACCATCCGCGAGTCCTTGGAATCCCACGTGCCTGACACCTGTCGTGCCACAAGATCGGAGTCACCAAGGCACCTAACCCGGTTCAGGTTCATCTCCTTGGCCACACGAAGCCCGTGAAGCAAAGCTTCGTACTCAGCTACATTGTTCGTGCAAGGAAACATTAGCCTTAATACATAATGGAACTTATCACCTTTTGGAGAGGTTAAGACAACTCCAGCCCCCGAGCCCTCCAACTGTGTGGACCCGTCAAAGTGAATCGTCCAATACGTGTTGTCCGGCTTTTCCTCCGGCGACTGACACTCCGTCCAATCGTTTATAAAATCCACCAATGCCTGAGACTTCATAGCTATGCGAGGTGCATACTTCAAATTTAGAGGCCCAAGCTCCAGCGCTCACTTAGCAATTCTACGAGTGGCTTCCCAATTCTGTATTATGTCTCCCAACGGAGCAAAGATAACCACCGTGATCTGGTGTCCAAGGAAATAATGCTTCAACTTATGATTCGCCAAGAACACCCCATATATTAGCTTCTGCTAGTGTGGGTATCTTTGCTTTGATTTGATAAGCACCTCACTGACATAATAAACCAGCCTCTGAACCGGATACTCTTTCCCTGCCTCTTTACGCTCCACCACAATCGTAGCACTAACCGCCCGATTATTAACCGCCACATACAGGAGTAAGGGTTCCTTCTCAGCCGAAGCGGCTAAGATTGGCGGCTCAACCAGCTGCTTTTTAAGTGTTTCAAGAGCTTCATCTACAGCCTTACTCCACACAAAGTCATCCGTCTTTTTCATCATCTGGTACAGAGGAATAGCCTTCTCCCCTAGGCGGCTGAGGAAGCGGCTTAAAGTGGCAATTCGACCAGCCAAGCGCTTCACATCATTGACGCTCGCCGGCTTGGCTAGTGACGTGATGGCCTTTATCTTGTTTGGGTTGGCTTCAATACCTCGTTCTGAAACCAAGAAACCCAGAAGCTTGCCTGCAGGAACTCTAAAAACACATTTAGCCGGGTTAAGCATCATCTTATAAACCTGTAAATTATCAAACGTTTCCTTCAGGTCGTCCAACAACGTCTCCTTCTTCCTTGACTTGACCACAATATCGTCCACATAGGCATGAACATTACGTCTAATCTGACCATGAAGACAATTTTGCACACAACATTGGTAAGTCGCCTGCGCACTCTTGAGTACGAACGGCATGGACACATAGCAGAAATCTCCAAAAGGTGTTATGAACAAGGTCTTTTCTTGGTCTTTAACTGCCATCTTGATCTGATGATAGCCTGAATAGGCGTCCACGGAACATAAACTCTCACAACCCGACGTTGCATCAATAATCTAGTCGATATGAGGGAGAGCAAATGGGTCAACTGGACAAGCCTTGTTAAGATCCGTGTAGTCTATACACATACGCCATGTGTCATTCTTCTTGAGCACCAGCACAGGGTTGGCTAACCACTCCGGGTGAAATACCTCCACGATGAACCCTGCTGCCAAGAGCCGGGCTACCTCTTGTCCAATTGCTTTACGCCGCTCCTCATTGAAATGACGGAGGAATTGCTTAATCAGCTTAAACTTAGGATCCACATTAAGGTGGTGCTCAGTGAACTCTCTCAGTACACCCGACATGTTAGATGGCTTCCATGTAAAGATGTTCGGATTCTCACGGATGAATTCGATGAGCGCGCTTTCCTATGCGGAGTCCATGTTGGCCGATAGTGAACTTCTTGGATGAGTCGCCCGAAGTAAAATCCACCAGTTTCGTGTCATCAGCCGCAAACTTTAGGGGCAGCTCAGACTCGGTACTGGGTTTCTTCAACGGAGTCATATCTATCGGATCAACGTTATCCTTGTAAAACTTAAGCTCTGCTTCCGCGCAGCTCGACTCTGCATAAGTCGCGTCTCCCTCCTCGCATTTGATGGCTACCTTCCGGTCACCATGGACCGTGATTGTTCTGTTGAGAGCCGGCATCTTGAGTTGTAGATAAACTTAACAAGGCCGGGCCATAAACTTTGTGAAAGCCGGACGGCCAAACAGAGCATGATACGGGCTCTTAATATTTACCACCTCAAACCACAAGGTCTCCACCCTGTAGTTATACTCATCTCCAAACGCCACTTCCAAGGCAATCTTTCCTACTGGGTAAGCCGACTTGCCTGGCACCACCCCATGGAAAATGGTCAATGATGGCTTAATAGCCTTGTCAGTTAATTCCTTCCGCTGGAAGGTGTCGTAGTATAGGATATTGATACTGCTACCACTGTCCATGAGCACTTTTGTGAACTTGTACCCTCCAACCTGAGGAGCGACCACCAGAGCTAAATGATCCGGATTGTCGACCCATGGCGGGTGATCCTCCCGGCTCCACGTAATCGGGTATTCTAACCATTTTAAGTATCGCGGGAAAGCCGGCGTGGCTACATTGACCGTCCTCTTGTGTAGCTTCTGATCCCGTTTTCCAGGCTCGTAGTGAAGACATGATATTGTCCTCCACTAAGTTTTTTTGGGTTGCTCTGATATACCGAGTGGTTATTCTGTTGCTGACTACCATTGCTCTGTTGCTGATGACTTCCTTGATTTCCTCGATTCTGACTATTTTGGCCTTGATGACGTGAACCTGACCCGCCAGCACCAAAGCCGGCTCTTGAGCTGCCCGGTCCTGACCCACCTGATGGGCCGTTACCATTGTTATGATTTTGATGAAGGCTTTGCTCCCGAAATTGGTGCATAACGTTGCAATCCTTCCAAGTGTGGGTGGCCTCCTTGTCCGGTCGGCTGTGCGCCGGGTAGGGTCTGTTCAGTGCCTCCTCCAAGGTGTAAGGCACGAGTGCCCTATTCCTGTCGAACAGCGGCCTAAAGTTCTTGTTGCCTCTAGGGCGATCGTTCCCGGCCAGTTGTGTGTTGGTGTTTGCCACAAACTCTGACCCGCCATCCGGGTTCTTCCACTTGCCTTCGTTGCCGTTCCCAGCACCTCCCTACTAGTTCTTACCATTGCCGCCCTTCTTACCCTGATATGACTTCTCATCGTCGGATTCTGGGTCTTTGGTGGTATCTGATTCCGCATACTTGGTAAGAGCCGTCATGAGCTCACCCATATCTTGACAAGAATGCTTCAATTGCCCAAGATTTTGTTTCAACAGCACAAAACGACAGTTCCTTTACAAAATCAGAACCGCCTGGGATGCAAAAATATTTTCAGATGAGTGGATCACCGTCGAGACCCGCTGCACCCAATGATGGCTCGGCTCATCTTCCTGCTGCGCACAAAGATCCAGATCCACAATCGTCATCGGCTGCTTTCAAGTTCCCTTGAAGTTCTTGATGAATCGTGCTTTCTACTCCGCCCACGACGTGATTGTATTCGGTGGTAACCCCTTTAACCAAGTGCGAGCCGGTCCTTCCAACATCATGACGAAGTACTTCGCACAAACTGCTTCGTTGACCTCCAGCATCTCCATAGCAAGCTCATAGATTTCAATACAAGCCTCTGGGGTAGATCCGCCATGTAATTGGGCGCCTCTCGCGGGCCCTTAAAGTCCTTGGTCAAGCGCGCACTCCTCATATCCGCTGCGAGACATTGCACACCAAATCCCCTGGCTGAGACGCCGAAGGGTGTTGCTGGTGTCGGCTCAGGGACCTCCAGAGACCAGTGTTGATCCTCGTTGAGCCCGGCCCCTATCCAGAGACCCCTGAATATCCATCTCAGGCGGGATGTTATTAGGCGAGTTTCGCCTCTGCTCACTGCTGGAGACCGCGGGTGACTCAATCCGCCGACTGTAGGTACGGCTATGAACCGGCATGGAGTGCACCCGGCTCCGGCTGTGTGTGTACCTCTCTTGCTGAGTCACCTTGTCTACAATAGGCTAATCGCACTCCTCGCCTCTTCGGTAAACAGTGTCCCTTTGGCCAAAGGGAAAGCATCAAGCTTGGCAGCCGCCGCTATCATATTTTCCACTGGATTAGAGTAATGGTCAGGCGGCAGCACAACGTCTCGCGACAAAGGTTTGTTCTTCCGCGGCGGGTCTAACTGTCATGGCGCCTCTGCCACCCGGCTCACCACTGGCGGCGTACTTGGCCTGACCCCTGAAGTATTGAAAAGATTTCGAGGTTGAATCGGTAATCCAACTTTGAGTCTTTCTACGTTGAACCGCCTTCGACGCCCACTGGTCCAGATCAAAACGGAGAGCCTCCGCCCTCAAACGTTTCGACTCAGCATTCATCTGAGCTTGCATTGCATTGATATCCTCCTGGCCCTGAGCCATCTGTCCTTTGATCTGGTTGATCTCAGCGTTACGCTTTGCCTGTTCTCAGCTGTCACTTCCGTAGCCATCAGAGCCGCTAGCTCCTCCATGAGCTCTAGTAAAGCCTGCACCAGCGCCTTACGAGGCTCCATGTCAGGGGGGCGCTCTAGTTACCTCTCTTGCTGTCGCACCATTGGAAGTCGGCGTCGGGCCTACCATGAACATGGCGACTCGGCTCGGCGGGTCGTAGGGCTCCGGAATACTATCGCCATCAGCATATGTGACATCCCAAGTGATGTCCCTACCTTATTTGGGCTTGTAACCATATGTGTGAACCTTGGGTCATGAGCTATGAGATGATTTGCACCTTGTCTTCATTGTGTTTTTCATTCATGCATCATGGCATCCATCATTTCATCATCTTGCCATGTTGGGTTTTCATGTGTCCTTGTATGATTGTGTGTGTGACTTGTGATGTGATGTGCTTGTGTGTTGAGGTGGTTGGTGTGTGGTTGCGGCCATGTGTGTGCAACCTCTTCTCCCTCTCCTTCTACATCAACATCACCTCCCATCTTCCCCTCTCTTCTTTAAAATTGTATGACCAGATTTAAGTTGCTAATTAAATGATTTAAAAATGTTCATGTGTTAGCCCAATATGGCTTATAAATATTGGAAGTGAAGTTTTTGATATTTGAATGTGTTTGGATTTTGAAACCTATTTAAAACAGCGGCTGTTTTATTAAAATATTAAAAAATAACTTGTGCAATATTCCATTTAACATTTTTATAAACAGGAGCATAATATTTCCTTCCCAAATCTATTTTGTTTTCAACCAAACCTTTTTCTTTTGCCCTGGGCATTATTATTTATCCTGGCTCTTTTATTTAAAGAAAATCCTGCTTTGTTTATTGTTTGAGAGAGAGTGAGAGGTCAGGTGGGCCGAGGCCCAGCCCATCCAAACAGTGACGGCCACCTGCTCTCGTTCCTTCTCCGTCAGGTTCAGCAAGAGAGAGAGGGCGCTCGCCGCTCCTTTCCGCCGCCGTCGCTGTCAGCTCGAGGGTATTTAGCCTCCCCTCAGCGTGCGTGCTCCCTCGCCTAGGGTTCCTCTCCCTCTAGCAGCCGCCGCCGCTCCTCTTTCTTCCTCCATCGCTCTCCCTCCTCGTTTCTTTCCCCTGTCAGGTAAGGGTTCATAGAGGTTCAGAGAGCGCAGAGACGTCGCCGGCGATCAGCTCGTCATCTCCTTCGAGCCCGTCATCGTCCATGGCGTCCAGGACCTCCGGTGTCGTGCCGACGTTCCATTCCGGGCGCTACAAGGCCTCGGCAGGTCTTCTTCTTCCTCCTCGCCATCGCCGCGCGGCCGGGTCTTCTTCCTCCGTCGCCGCCGCGTCCCCGCCTCTCCTTCCCCTCCGTCGCCGTCGCTTCATGACCGGTTCATCGTCGCCATCCCCTAGGTGAGTCCCCGGTCCCAATAGGCCTTCTCCTCCGTGCGTAGCTCATTTCAGTCGCTGCCGTTGCCTGTCGCCGCCGGTAGCTAGTCGAGTTCATGCCACTCGCCTCCTTCCTCCACACCGCGAGGTGAGCAGGGGAATGGATCCCCCGTGCACCCTGCAGTCGGCGCCGCGTCTTGCCTTCGCCAGAGTTGCCCTGTAGCTGCCATGTGCTCGTTGGAGATCCACGGTCGCCGTAGCTATGTTTCGTTCTTCAGTTTCATCAGGGTTATACGTGCGTGTGTGTGTGTGTGTATTAGAGAGCAGAGCCCCCCCCTCTGTTAAGCAACAGCAACGCAACGTAGTGGTAGAGTGTGTGTGGTGAGTCCAGGGGGTCTACGGTTCGAATCCCCTTCTCCACCCCCCTTTTGTTTTGTTTTCTTTTTTGCTTGTTTTCTTTCCTTTTATTTGTTGTGTGTGTATGTATGTATGTGTAGGATCAGGTTCCTTTTTTATTTTTTCTGTCTCATGTATGTATGTGTGTGTGCCTTAGAGTGTGTGCATGTGTGATGGTGTGCATTGTAGGTGTGGTGTGGGTGTGTGGTGCACCATACATGTGTGTGTTCTTGTAAGTGTAGGTTAGTGAGTGTGTGTGTGTGTGTCACCCACACATGCCTGTGTGTGTGGCTTGGTGGTTGTACATGTGCTTGCTTTTTCACCTATCCTAGTGATGTTAGCATAGGTCTGGATGGTTGTGCCTTCCTATCTACATATGTTTGTGGATGTGTGTGTGCTTAAGGGTAGGGATGTATGTGTAGGTTTCTTTCATGTGTATATGTGCATGTATACCTCTCCTAGATAGTTTCATCCTTGATCTTGATGCCATGCCATGCTATCATGTCCCTAAGGTGCTAAATAACCCCTTCCAACATGTATCTATGTAGCACCTATCTTTTTGTGGCATTTGCATTAAGTTCCATAAGTGACATAAGTCACCCATGGTCTAGGGAGGTCCAATTTCGACCCCCTTTGCTCCCTCTTGTTCCATGCAAGCATATAGGTATGAGTAATGATTTTGGGGTATAATCAACCCATGTATGCACCTGTGAAGTCAGATGTGACTTTGGGGCAACTTGACAAAACTGCATTTTTATGCTGTGATGCCCTTTTCTCTTTTTCATATGAATTAATCCATGCATGCTTTCAAGTTCTTTCCAACATGAGTTTGATAGTCAAAGTTGTTGGGAATGATCCAGTATTTTTGTTATTCATGTTAAGTCACTAGATAAGTGGGGACCATGCTGTGAATTTGCCTACTTTCTGTTTCTGTAGATCTGCTTTGAAAATGGCCAAGTCTGGAGAATCTGCTGTTACTGTTTTGCTATGTAGAGTGGGGTGTAGCTAGTGATGTGTTGTGATTTTGACCATGCTCAGTGTTAGGCAATTGTAGTAGATATTGCCATCTACCATCTTGTTAATTTTCATGTCAATATGATCTCTCTAGCATATTGAACCAGTGCTGTCAATGTGCTACTTTATTAACCCAAATTCCAGAAAACTGGAATTTTCACCAAGTCCCTAAAATCCTGATTCATCATGTCAACTTGCTTGATACATGCATATTGATGTATGACTCTTTTGCTGATTGCATAGTTGGATAAATTTATTTGGGTGTTGAGTAGATCCTGTCCATATCTTGTTTGTGGCTGTAGGACTCCTGTAGCTCTAGTTGTGATCTTTACAAAATGCTATGTTGTTGTTTTGTGGCAGGTTGGGTGCTATTTTGTTTTGTGAGTTGTGGGAGCTAAAATCCATGGAATTGGGTGATTCTTGAGTCTATTGTGATTGAATTTTCATCACCTATCCAGTGGCTACCTTGGACTGCCAAGAATTAGCCCAGGTATTTGGTGATCCTATGTTTTACCTTCATACCTTGTCGTGAGCGTATCTTGAGAACCGTAGCTCCGTTTCTCGCGTTCCTTATATGCATTTCCATCGATTTTTCTTGATGCATCCATATTTTTCATGTTCATGCATGTCTAAATAAGTTAACATGACGTTCTGTCAAGATTCATTAATATACCAACTTTGCATGTGAAACTTGATTAGAATTTGGTTGTCATGTTAAATCTTCATTAAATGGATCATGCATCATCTTGGTTGTGCATTGCACCTTGGTTTGTTATTTATTTGTTGTTTATCTTGGGTAGATGTGAGTGTCGAAACTAAGATCGAGGACCCTGGAGAGTACCACTACGAGGATCCCGCTACTTGTTCCGCTGAAGAACCAACAGGCTAGATGATCGTACCTGGATCCCAATACTATCTTTGCTTGCTAGTTTTCTCGTTCTTATCATTACAATTGCACTACCTACCACATGATATCAGCCCCCATGTTGCCATGACAGCCTCTAACCTCCACGTCCCAGCAAACCGTTGATTGGCTAAGTTACCGCTGCTCAGCCCCTCTTATAGCATTCTTAGTTGCAGGTGCTGGTTGCTCCATGTGATAACATGGATTGGATATCACAATAAATTCTGTTATTTAATTTAATGCACATATATATCTGGTATTGGTGGAAGGCTTGGCCTTTTGCTAAGTGATTTGTTCCGCTCGTACCGCCATTAGTTCCTTATTACCGGTGTTATGTTTTCCATATTTTTCGCTCCTAACACGCTTGGGGTTGTTATGGGGACCCCCTTGTTTATTTGGTTGAGATTAAAACTTGTTTGGCAAGACCCAACATTGGTTCTACATTTGCTAATAACTTAATGAACTTGCATAGGGCTTTGCAACCTTGTGGATAATTAATGAACCCACGGGCCAGTGCTCCTAATGAGTGTTGGTCCAAACTAGAGCACTGTGCGGGGGCAATCCAGGGCAACTTGGGAGATTTCTATCAGGCCTCCGTACACTAGCTTTTCCGTCGTGTCCTGAGACTGAGATACGCGGCTCTTATCGGGTTCGTCGACACGTCGGGTGGTCTTGCTGGATTTGTTTTACCTTTTTCGAATGTCTTGCATGAGGACTCTGACTTTCTTTGGATTTATTCGAGGTGTTGGAATCCCTTTCGAATTGTCGATGAAGATCATGAGATCCGTGGTCGAGGAATTCCCGCGGAGTGTGGTTATTTGTGATGGACTAGTTGGAGCACCCCTGCAGGGTTAAATCTTTCGGAAAGCCATGCCCGCGGTTATGTGGCAACTTGGATATTTGTTTAACACCCGGTTCTAGTAAACTTGAAGTAAACTCTAATTAAAATACACCAACTGTGTGAGTATCCATGACTGTCTCTGCTCGTGAACATGATTCGAGAGAGAACACGGTGGGGTTATGATTGACGTAAGCAGGTGTTCGGGATCTCATAGAGATTATGTAGTTTTTGATCGCTAACGTAGACCACTCACATTTAAATTCTTGTGGCGTAAGCTAGCCAGCATACAATGCTTAGTGCTGCTGCAAACTAAACATCACCCCTCCATCCTAAAGATTAAATAGTGTTGGCACCCGGGTACTTGATAGCTGAGTCCTCTGTGGCTCACAGTTTACTACAACAATCCAGGCATAGGTACAGATGATTATGTTCAGGATGAGCTTACCTAGCTGCAATGGGAGTATGATGAAGAGAGAGGCCGCATGTACGTGACGTACCCCGACGAGTAGAGGACCTGGTCGTGATCTTGGGAAGCTTGATAGTATCATCGCATTTGCTTTTATCGTTTGATTTCGTCCGTAGCCACACCCTTTGTTCCTCATGATGTTATGAACTGAGTGATATTGTAATTTAGCATGTGGCGAGTGTAAGCCAACTTTATATACTCTTCCCTTCTGTAAATGTATGATGTGATGATGCTTATCTTCCTAACGGCAAGATGCACTTCTATCCTTTCGAGGACCTCATGCCTCAAAACGGATAGGCACGCATCTTGGGCGTGACAAGTTGGTATCAGAGCCATACGACCATAGGAGCCTTTGCTTGCTCGAACTTGGCTGAGTTGTGTCTAGTAAAACTATTTTGAGTCTAGTTATATCGGAGAGTAGGATTCTTTTTACTCCTCTTCTATGCTCTGGTGAGGTTTCCGACTTAGGAATTTTGATTCTACTCCTCTTCTCGCTCAAAAAAAATTTAGGATCACGCGGGTATTTTGGAATCCATATGATGCCGATGTGACAGGGTTCTGTCTTGGTGCCTCCTGTCTGACTTGATTTCTTCCGGGGAGTCGAGCTCCAGGGAATGTTGGCACATCGTTATCATTCAGCTTCCTTGATATCTCAGGACGGAGAATGTTCGAAATTACTTCAATACTTATCGTGGTGAGATAAGGTCAGAGTCACCCAGTACTGGGGAGGCGTCTGGGGTACCACCATGTTTGGTATCGTTGTGAGTTTGAGGACTCGAGATTAGACGAGTTTGCGGAATTTCTTGAATTATGGTGTGGAAGGTTGCGGATGCAGTCGCAGCTGATTGCCTAGGGCAGGTTCCTGATTCTGCAACCTGAATCACATAAACAAGAAAGTTTTCGGAAGTTCATAGGTGGGAAATCTTGTAGTCATCTAGGATCATCTTCTCCAGATGTATTGGGCATGTACATTGTTCCGAGCGCTTAGCTCAATACTTTTGCGTTATTGCAAGTGGCTTATTATGTCTAATGATGTTTTCATGATCCGAAGAAGCATTCTTACTAATTTTTCAGTAGGAAGGCTATGTTGTTAATTTTTCAATTTCTTTCAAGCATTTGATTCAGCTTATGTTTCATCTTATCAATGAGATGTTGATGCGTTTTGTCCATCTTCAGGATGGCTGCACCAACTCGCAGCAATCCGGGTCGTGGTGAGGAGCAGACTAATGTTCCACCGCCACCCCCGCCACCGCCTCCTCCGCCTCCTCCTCCAAAAGCTTGGCAAGCTGTGATCGCCGCGACCAATGCGAATACTTAGATGTTGCTCAGTCCAATGATGTGATCATGGGTAATCTCTCAGTTAATTCTGTTCCTGCAAAAGTGTTATTTGATTCTGGTGCATCGCATTCATTCATGTCTAGGCCTTTTGCTATGAAGAATGATTTCTATTCCGAGATGTTGAGTAGACCTTTGGGTGTTATTTCTCTGGGTGTGGCCTTGAAAACCACCTCCATTGTTCCAAATGTTTCTGTCAACATGTCACAACCCTAGCAAGTGTCCTAGGCTAGCAATGTGTTTGCATCATCATCATCATCATTGCATCAATATGAAATAGGGAGAAAGAAAAGAAACCCCAAGCACTAAATGAATTAAAAAAATTCCAGATAAATGAAATTTCAACAAATCCAAAATGCCCATAAAAAATGTTCCCTATGTCTCATAATTGAGGACATGGATATACCAGGGACCATTCTAATTATTTGAACATTTCAAATAATTTAAATTACTGATTTAAGTCTCTGAAAATGACAAATAAAAAATATTATCATTATAACTGTTTTCAAAATAATCTAAAACTTTTTATACAAGTTTGAAATATTCAAATTTGAATATATAAAAGTTTTGGAATTATTTGAAAGGGTATTTGGACCTGCAAAGAAATAAACAAATGTTAGTTGAAATCAGCAGAAATAAAAAGAAAAGAGAGGAGACTTACCTGTGAAGTGGAAGGCCCAGCCCAGCCCACCAGGGGTGGGAAGGTCATCTTCCACCTCGCGCCAGTAGGCATCGAGGTGGCGACCGAGCCGTCGATGGCCTCCACCTCCTGCTTCCACGGAGCAGGCTGCTCCCCTGCTTCCCCGCGCCTGGAAGACGTGCGAGCTCTCTCCCCACGAGCTCATTCTCCCCCTCCCTCTCCCCTCTGCTCTCTCTCCCGATCCCCTGCCGAAGGCCGCCGTCGTCGGACGTCAATTCGTCGCCGTCGCTGTCTCCCCGAGCCCGCTGACCAGCTCCCTGGAACCACCATGAGCCCCTCTTCCTTCCCCCTGTGCTTCCCCTCTCTCTGGCGTCCCCTAGCTAGCTGTGTCGCCGGACCCAAGAACCTCCCGCCGCCGTCGATGGTCGCCGCCGTGCGTAGAGCCCTCCAAGCTCACGTGCGCGTGCATGGTTGAACTCCTGGAGTTCCTAGGAGCCCATAGAGCCCATTGTAGTGTCGCCCCGTGCCTTGTGTCAAGTTTTGATCCGAGCCCGAGCTCCGGCCGTCGCCACGAGCTCGTTTCCGGCGAGCTCCGGTGACCTCGTGACCTCTTGTGGCCTCGGATGGATGTGGTCGTGCACGGGCTACACGCCGGTGGTCTCAGCGCGCCGATTGGTCGCTTGTAGGAGAAACCCGATGGACGCCGCCGTCTCTGGTGGTCACCGGCGTCGAACCGCCGGCCAACTCCGGTGGGTTTGACCAAAGGTGGGCCCTGGCTTGACTCTGTGAGTCAATGACAGGTGGGGCCAGCCTCTGGCTAATCACGGATTAGTAATAAGCTAATTAACTTAATTAATTAAGCTAATTAGTCACTGACATGTGGACCCCACATGTCAGGTTTGACTCTGGGCCGGGTCAGCTGACCAGCTGATGTCATGATGACATCATGCTGATGTCATAATTCAATTTCTTATTTAAAAATAATTCCAGAAATTATTTAAAACTTTGAAAAATCATATAAATTAATATGTAAGTCAGATGAAAATAATTTATATATGAAAATTTATCAGAAAAATTCAATGAATTCAATGGTGCTATTATAATGCATGTTAGAGCAACCTAAATAGGTAGACATGGACATTTTAACATTAGGTCAATATATGGAATTTAAAATGAGAACAACTTTGAACCTATATTCAAACTCATTTCAAATTGACATGATCACTAGTTACATTAGCTCACCCATGCATACTACTATGCCATGATCATGCATCATATTGTTGCATCTGCTTGTATTGAATGCTTTTATTTGCATTGCGGTAGGTCCTAATCTGGAAGATACTACCCCGTATCCCGACGAAGGAGAGAACTCCTCCGCAACCCAGCAAGGCAAGCAACCCCATTGATCATTCCGATAACATCCCACTCTCTCGCTCCTGCTCTCGTTTATTGCATTAGGACAAACGATCACATGCCAGTCATACACGATAGATGGTCCTATTCTTATGCATGACCTGATCTTGTCACAGTAAATAGCTAAACCTTGCAACCTAGCATACCTGGTAGATGCTTGTGCCATGATGTGCTTAGCTTACTTTGCCTGCTATGCTTGCTATGCTTAGAGTATGTCAGGTCTGATTCATCTGGGTGATGAACCCGAGTGAAACAGTGTTGTCCGATGTGAGGCTATGTAGGAGTACATAGTGGGTTGTCTCATTGGGACCGTTCTTAGGAACTGGGTTCCGTGTTTGTGATCCAAGACTAGTTACTACCACGCATTGGGTTCCGGTAACTCGACCCCTCTCGACTTATCAGTCGCTTAGTCCTTGGTCCAGGTATTGCAAGTAGTTTCTGGTGTTTATAGTATGCTGGAGGCCGTGCGTAGCACTGACCCTCGGGGTGGGTTACGACGCGGTAGGCAGTGGCACGGTGTACCAAGGGTCACCCGAATGGTGGGCTTGGGAACCCTGCGCACATCGTTTGGGACCGTAGCGGAAACTTCGGCCGGACTTCCATGCGGGTCAGTCTCAAATAGGTGGTAGCCTGGACTAGAGATCTTATGTGATTGACGGTCATGGCCGACTCCCTTGCTGGGCATCCGCTTGAAGGTTGTCGAGGTGCATGGTTTATGGCACACAATGATAAGTGGCGAGAGCGTTTGTGAAGAAGTACACCCCTGCAGGGTATGAAACTATTCGAATAGCCGCGTCCTCGGATATGGACTACTTGGAGAACTTATGATGTTCATAGATAATCAAATGGATACTCCTAAAAATATCAAGACAAGTGTGAGTACCGTGGATGGCACTCTTCCGGAAGGGGAAGGTGAATCCATGGTAGTGTATTGTGATGGAGATAGTGGACTCGTGTGCGATAACTAAAATTGTAACAAAGAGTTTAAAACTGAGTACTGTAGGTTAGCCATGAGTCAAAGCTGGCATTCTGCATAAACTCCACCACCTCCCTTTGTTGATACATAAGCATAAATAGACTAGGTCTGTTTTAAAGACTTGCTGAGTACGATTGTACTCATCCTTGCTTAATTAATGTTGCAGAAGAGAACCAGGACCCATCAGGTGGGTTCTATCTAGACGTTGATGATGCCGAATAGCTGGTGTCCCAGCTACGATCTTGCCCGTGTGGTGGGATGTAGATAGTCAGGCCGTGTGCCTCTTTTATATTCCGCCGTCTGTACTCAGACAGCTTAAGTTTCCGCTGGCTTGTATGACTTTGTTTGTATGGCTTGAGTGTCGGGTCATGTGACCCCTATCTGTAAGAACATATTATGCAAGGCTCGTCTGAGCCTCTTAAATAAAAGTCATGTTGTTGTATGGTTATGTTGTGATGCCATAGTTGTATCTATGCATATCGGGCATGCCGTGCGTACGTGTGACATGCAACGGTATGTATGGGATCCGACACCTAGTCGTGTGCCTTTAGTAGTACTCTTTACGGGAAACTGCCTCTTTGTGCTTCCACCGAGCCATGGTAGCTTGCTACTGCTCCGGACACATTGATTGACCGGCATGTATCCTTCTTCGCTGCTGTGTCTGTCCCTTCGGGGAAATGTCTCGCAGTGTAATGGAGTCCCCGTAGCCTGCTACGACTCGTCTACGTGTAGTGATGACATTCGTGTCTCGCGACGTAATGGAGTCCTTGTAGCTTGCTATGACTCGTCTACACACGCTTGAGGCCGACACCTGCATTGTTGGGTTATGTATGCCTGTTTCCATACAGATGTGCCACTTGGGTTCTATGACTAGTCATGTTGGCCCGGTTTCTTTGTTGTGTGATTGCCAGCGAGACGTTCACATACTTGAGCCAAAAGAAGCAAACGGTCCCGGCCAAGGTAAGGCTGCAGCCGTGGAGTACCATGCGTGAGGCTGCAAAGTGATGTGGCTTGTTACAGTATGGAATCATATGACTTAGGAACGGGGTCCCGACACAAGATGGGCAATTGTTCTTTTTTGGCTTCAGCTTATGTGCTCGGGAAATCATATATTGATCTCATTCTGGGCATGGACTTCCTGGCTATGAATAAGGCTTATATTGATTGTCAACCTAAAGAAGTCAAGCTGACTCATCCTTCTGAAGACGTGATTATATTCGCGGCTCGTGATGACACAGTCCGTCTCTTTGCTCTTAATGAGAAGGGTGAAATCTCGGTGATTTCTCAAATTCCAGTGGTTTGTGACTATGAAGATGTCTTTCCAGAAGAATTGCCAGGAATGCCTCCGCACCGGCCAGTCGAGTTCGTGATTGATCTCGATCCCAATACTGAACCGGTATGCAAGCACCCGCATAAACTTGGACCCAAAGAGCTGAAAGAGTTGAAGAAGCAGCTAGATGAGAAAGAACATCCGGGTCTGATCAGACCAAGCTCTTCTCCGTGGGGTTGTGGAGTTTTATTTGTCAAAGAGAAGGATGGCATGGATCGTCTTTGTGTGAACTACCGGCCATTGAATAAGAAGACAACCAGAAACAAGTACCCACTCCCTAACATAAATGAGTTGTTCAAACAACTGAAGGGTGCCAAACTTTTCTCCAAGTTGGATCTTCGAATGGGTTATCATCAAATTCGCATTCGCGAAGAAGACATTCCCAAGACCGCTTTCAGGACGAGTTTTGGCTCATATGAGTACACCGTTATGTCGTTTGGTCTTGCGAATGCTCCTCCAACCTTCTCAAGGATGATGAATTTCATATTCTCTCCCTTCAAGAATGAGTTTGTCTTCGTTTATCTTGATGATATTCTGGTGTTCTCGGAGACAGGAGAAATGCAGAGCATCTCCGCCTTGTGCTTGACAAGTTAAGGGAACATTGGTTCTATGCCAAGTTTTCCAAATGTGAGTTCTGGCTTGATGAAGTGGTGTACCTCGGGCATGTCATCTCTGCCGAGGGTATTAAAGTGCACCCTGAGAAAGTTGAAGCAATATTGAAGTGGGAACCTCCTCAGAACGTTAAGCAGCTTCAGAGTTTCCTCGGACTTGCCAGCTATTGCAGACTGTTCGTGGAGAACTTCTCTCAAATTGCCAAGCCTCTATCAAATCTCCTCCAGAAGAGTGTCAAGTATGTTTGGTCTCCTGAGTGTGATGCAGCTTTCAATACGCTCAAGCAGAGACTGACGTCAGCTCCAGTTCTTGTTCCTCCTGAGCAGTCCAAGCCTTTCCAAGTTTTCTGTGATGCTTCTCTCCAAGGCCTTGGTGGTGTTCTTATGCAAGACAAGAAGATTGTGGCCTATACCTTGCGTCAGTTGAAGCCTGCCGAGAAGAACTACCCCACTCATGATCTTGAGTTGGCGGCAGTTGTGCATGCTCTTATGACTTGGAGGCATTTGTTGTTGGGTAGACCAGTTGAGGTGTACACTGATCACAAGAGCCTGAAGTACATTTTCACTCAACCCAATCTCAATCTTCGGCAATCTCGTTGGGGGGAATGCTTGAAGACTTCAACCCAAGCATTGAGTATACTCCTGGGAAAGCAAATGTCATTGCAGACGCGCTCAGCCGTAAGGCATACTGCAATAGTTTGATCTTGAAGCCTCTTTAACCCGAGCTTTGTGAAGCCTTCCGCAAGTTCAAATTTCAAATGATTCCACAAGGATTTCTTGCCAATCTTCAAGTCTCTCCGACTCTAGAAGATCAGGTTCGCCAAGCGCAGCTACTAGACACTATGGTGAAGAAAGTGAAGAAAGGCGTGGCCAAGAGCATTCCGAAATATAAGTGTTTTCGTGTCAATGACAAAGATACCTTGTTCTTTGAGGACCGTCTTGTGGTTCCAAAAGGTGATCTCAGAAAGGTTATCATGGACGAAGCACACAATTCTCTTCTATCCATTCATCTAGGCAGTTCCAAGATGTATCAGGACCTCAAGCAGACCTTCTGGTGGACTCACATGATACGTGAAATTGCTCAGTTTGTCAACGAGTGCGATGTGTGCCGCAGAGTGAAGGCAGAGCATCAGCATCCAGCAGGTCTTCTGCAGCCTTTGCCTATCCCAGAATGGAAATTCGATCACGTGGAGATGGATTTCGTAACTGGGTTTCCGAATTCCAAGAGGGGCAACGATGCCATCTTTGTGGTTATCGACAAGCTGTCAAAAGTTGCTCATTTCCTGCCAGTCAAGGAGTCTATCTCGGCAGCTCGGCTTGCAGAGTTGTATACGTCAAGGATAGTGTCTTTGCATGGTATTCCTCAACTCATCTCTTCTGACCATGGAAGTATCTTCACTTCCAAGTTTTGGGAGTCCTTCCCGACTGCTATGGGTACTAAGATCCGTTTCAGCATGGCGTTCCATCCGCAGACAGGTGGCCAAGTTGAGAGAGTCAATCAGATTCTTGAAGATATGCTCAGAGCCCGTGTGATATCGTTCGGCATGAAGTGGGAAGACTGTCTTCCATATTCTGAATTCTCATACAACAATAGCTTCCAAGCTAGTTCAGGCAAGGCCCCGTTCGAGATTCCCTATGGCAGAAAGTGTCGTACCCCGCTTAACTGGTCTGAAACCGGTGAGTGTCAGATATTGGGCAATGACATGATCACTGAACCAGAAGAAATGTGCCATGTCATTCGTGAGAACCTCAAAGCAGCTCAGTCCCGTCAAAAGAGCTATTATGATAGCAAACATCGGGATGTTTCCTTCCAAGTGGATGATTTTTTCTAGCTCAAAGTTTCTCCCATGAGAGGCACGCAGCGATTTGGAATGAAAGGGAAGTTAGCTCCTCGTTTTGTTGGTCTGTTCAAAGTTGTTAACAAGAGAGGTGGTCTTGCATATCAACTTGAGCTTCCTCCAAATTTCGCAAACGTGCATGATGTCTTCCATGTTTCTCAGCTCCGAAAGTGCTTCAAGACTCCTGAGCGAACCATTGACCTTCAAGACATCGATCTTCAAGCTGATCTTTCTTATCGTGACCACCCAGTTGCAATTCTTGAAGAAACTGAGCGTAAGACTCGCAACAAGTCTATCAAGTTTCTCAAGGTGAAGTGATCTCATCATTCCGACAAACAAGCTACTTGGGAACATGAGGACCTGCTCCGTTCCGAATTTCCAGACTTCTTCCGTAACTAGATCTCGGGTCGAGTTCCTCTTGTAGTGTGGGAGAGTTGTGACATCCCAAGTGATTTTCCTACCTTATTTGGGCATGTAACCATATGTGTGAACCTTGGGTCATGAGCTATGAGATGATTTGCACCTTGTCTTCATTGTGTTTTGCATTCATGCATCATGCCATCCATCATTTCATCATCTTGCCATGTTGGGTTTTCATGTGTCCTTGTATGATTGTGTGTGTGACTTGTGATGTGATGTGCTTGTGTGTTGAGGTGGTTGGTGTGTGGTTGGGGCCATGTGTGTGCAACCTCTTCTCCCTCTCCTTCTACATCAACATCACCTCCCATCTTCCCCTCTCTTCTTTAAAATTGTATGACCAGATTTAAGTTGCTAATTAAATGATTTAAAAATGTTCATGTGTTAGCCCTATATGTCTTATAAATATTGGAAGTGAAGTTTTTGATATTAGAATGTGTTTGGATTTTGAAACCTATTTAAAACAGGGGCTGTTTTATTAAAATATTAAAAAATAACTTGTGCAATATTCCATTTAACATTTTTATAAACAGGAGCATAATATTTCCTTCCCAAATCTATTTTGTTTTCAACCAAACCTTTTTCTTTTGCTCTGGGCATTATTATTTATCCTGGCTCTTTTATTTAAAGAAAATACTGCTCTGTTTATTGTTTGAGAGAGTGTGAGAGGTCAGGTCGGCCGAGGCCCAGCCCATCCGAACAGTGACGGCCACCTGCTCCCGTTCCTTCTCTGTCAGGTTCAGCAAGAGAGAGCGTGCGCCCGCTGCTCCATTCCGTCGCCGTCGCCGTCAGCTCGAGGGTATTTAGCCTCCCCTCGGCGTGCGTGCCCCCTCGCCTAGGGTTCCTCTCCCACCAGCAGCCGCCGCCGCTCCTCTTTCTTCCTCCATTTCTCTCCCTCCTCGTTTCTTTCCCCTGTCAGGTAAGGGTTCATAGAAGTTCAAAGAGCGCAGAGATGTCGCCGACGATCAGCTCGTCGTCTCCTTCGAGCCCGTCGTCGTCCATGGCGTCTAGGACCTCTAGTGTCGTGCCGACGTTCCATTCCGGGCGCTAGAAGGCCTCGGGAGGTCTCCTTCTTCCTTCTCGCCATAGCAGCGCGGCCGGGTCTTCTTCCTCCGTCGCCGCCGCGTCCCCGCCTCTCCTTCCCCTCCATCGTCGTCGCTTCATGACCGGTTCGTCGTCGCCATCCCCTAGGTGAGCCCCTGATCCCCGTAGGCCTTCTCCTCCGCGCGTAGCTCGTTTCGGTCGCCGCCGTTGCCTGTCGCCGCTGGTAGCTAGTCCAGCTCCTGCCGCTCGCCTCCTTCCTCCTCACCGTGAGGTGAGCAGGGGTTGCCCTGTAGCCACCATGTGCTCACCGGAGATCCGCGGTCACCGTAGCTCTGTTTCGTTCCTCAATTTCGTCAGGGTTATATGTCCGTGTGTGTGTATTAGAGAGTAGAGGCCCCCCCTTTGTTAAGCAACGGCAGCGTAGCGTAGTGGTAGAGTGTGTGTGGTGAGTCCAGGGGGTCTGGGGTTTGAATCCCCTTCTCCACCCCCCCCCTTTTGTTTTCTTTTCTTTTTGCTTGTTTTCTTTCCTTTTATTTGTTGTGTGTGTATGTATGTATGTGTAGGATCAGGTTCCTTTTTTTTATTTTTTCTGTCTCATGTATGTATGTGTGTGTGCCTTAGAGTGTGTGCATGTGTGATGGTGTGCATTATAGGTGTGGTGTGGGTGTGTGGTGCACCATACATGTGTGTGTTCTTGTAAGTGTAGGTTAGTGAGTGTGTGTGTGTGTGTGTCACCCACACATGCATGTGTGTGTGGCTTGGTGGTTGTACATGTGCTTGCTCTTTAACCTATCCTAGTGATGTTAGCATAGGTGTGGATGGTTGTGCCTTCTTATCTACATATGTTTGTGGATGTATGTGTGCTTAAGGGTAGGGATGTATATGTAGGTTTCTTTCATGTGTATATGTGCATGTATACCTCTCCTAGATAGTTTCATCCTTGATCTTGATGCCATGCCATGCTATCATGTCCCTAAGGTGCTAAATAACCCTTTCCAACATGTATCTATGGAGCACCTATCTTTTTGTGACATTTGCATTAAGTTCCATAAGTGACATAAGTCACCCATGGCCTAGGGAGGTCCAATTTTGACCCCCCCCCTTTGCTCCCTCTTGTTCCATGCAAGCATATAGGTATGAGTAATGATTTTGGGGTAGAATCAACCCATGTATGCACCTGTGAAGTTAGATGTGACTTTGGGGCAACTTGACAAAACTGCATTTTTATGCTGTGATGCCCTTTTCTCTTTTTCATATGAATTAATCCATGCATGCTTTCAAGATCTTGCCAACATGAGTTTGATAGTAAAAGTTGTTGGGAATGATCCAGTATTTTTTCTATTCATGTTAAGTCAATAGATAAGTGGGAACCATGCTGTTAAGTTGCCTACTTTCTGTTTCTGCAGATCTGCTTTGAAAACGGCCAAGTCTGGAGAATCTGTTGTTACTGTTTTGCCATGTAGAGTGGGGTGTAGCTAGTGATGTGTTGTGATTTTGACCATGCTCAGTTTTAGGCAATTGTAGTAGATATTGCCATCTACCATCCTGTTAATTTTCATGCCAATAGGATCTCTCTAGAATATTGAACCATTGTTGTCAATGTGCTACTTTATTAACCCAAATTCCAGAAAATTGGAATTTTCACCAAGTCCCTAAAATCCGGATTCATCATGCCAACTTGCTTGATACATGCATATTGATGTGTGACTCTTTTGCTGATTGCATAGTTGGATAAATTGATGTGGGTGTTGAGTACATCCTGTCCATATCTTGTTTGTGGCTGTAGAACTCATGTAGCTCTAGTTGTGATCTTTACAAATTGCTATGTTGCTGTTTTATGGCAGATCGGGTGCTATTTTGTTTTGTGAGTTGTGGGAGCTATACTGCATGGAATTGGGTGATTATTGAGTCTATTATGATTGATTTTTCATCACCTATCCAGTGGCTACCTTGGAATGCCAAGAATTAGCCCAGGTATTTGGTGATCCTGTGTTTTACCTTCGTACCTTGTCGTGAGCGTATCTCGAGAACCGTAGCTCCGTTTCTCGCGTTCCTTATATGCATTTCCAACGATTTTGCTTGATGCATACATATTTTCCATGTTTTTCATGCATGTCTAAATAAGTTAACATGAGGTTCTGATAGGATTCATTAATATACCAACTTTGCATGTGAAACTTGATTAGAATTTGGTTGTCATGTTAAATCTTCATTAAATGGATCATGCATCATCTTGGTTGTGCATTGCACCTTGGTTGGTTATTTATTTGCTGTTTATCTTGGGTAGACGTGAGTGTCGAAACTGAGATCGAGGACCCTGGAGAGTACCACTACGAGGATCCCGCTACTTGTTCCGCTGAAGAACCAACAGGCAAGATGATCATACCCGGATCTCAATACTATCTTTGCTTGCTAGTTTTCTCGTTCTTATCGTTACAATTGCGCTACCTACCACATGATATCAGCCCCCATGTTTCCATGACACCCTCTAACCTCCACGTCCCAGCAAACCGTTGATTGGCTAAGTTACCGCTGCTCAACCCCTCTGATAGCATTCTTAGTTGCAGGTGTCGGTTGCTCCATGTGATAACATGGATTGGATATCACAATAAATTCTGTTATTTAATTTAATGCACATATATATATGGTATTGGTGGAAGGCTTGGCCTTTTGCTAAGTGATTTGTTCCGCTCGTACCGCCATTAGTTCTTTATTATCGGTGTTATGTTTTCCATATTTTTCGCTCCTAACACGCTTGGGGTTGTTATGGGGACCCCCTTGTTTATTCGGTTGAGATTAAAACTTGTCTGGCAAGACCCAACATTGGTTCTACATTTGCTAATAACTTAATGAACTTGCATAGGGCTTTGCAACCTCGTGGATAATTAATCAACCCACGGGCCAGTGCTCCTCATGAGTGTTGGTCCAAACTAGAGCGATGTGCGGGGGCAACCCAGGGCAACTTGGGAGATTTCTATCAGGCCTCCGTACACTAGCTTATCCGTCGTGTCCTGAGACTGAGATACGCGGCTCTTATCGGGTTCGTCGAGACGTCGGGTGGTCTTGCTGGATTTGTTTTACCTTTCTCGAATGTCTTGCATGAGGACTCTGACTTTCTTCGGGTTTACTCGAGGTGTTGGAATCCCTTTGGAATTACCGATGAAGATCACGAGATCCGTGGTCGAGGAATTCCCATGGAGTGTGGTTATTTGTGATGGACTAGTTGGAGCACCCCTGCAGGGTTAAATCTTTCGGAAAGTCGTGCCCGCGGTTATGTGGCAACTTGGATATTTGTTTAACACCCGGTTCAAGTAAACTTGAAGTAAAATCTAATTAAAATACACCAACTGTGTGAGTATCCATGACTGTCTCTACTCGTGAACATGATTCGAGAGAGAACACGGTGGGGTTATGATTGACGTAAGCAGGTGTTCAGGATCTCATAGAGATTATGTAGTTTTCGATCGCTAACGTAGACCACTCACATTTACATTCTTGTTGCGTAAGCTAGCCACCATACAATGCTTAGTGCTGCTGCAAACTAAACATCACGCCTCCATCCTAAAGCTTAAATAGTGTTGGCACCCGGGTACTTGATAGCTGAGTCCTCTGTGGCTCACAGTTTACTACAACAATCCAGGCACAGGTACAGATGATTATGTTCGGGATGATCTTACCCAGCTGCAATGGGAGTATGATGAAGAGAGAGGCCGCATGTACGTGACGTACCCCGACGAGAAGAGGACCTGGTCGTGATCTTGGGCAGCTTGATAGTATCATCGCATTGGATTTTATCGTTTGATTTCGTCCGTAGCCGGACCTGGTGTTGCTCATGATGTTATGGACTGAGTGATATTGTAATTTAGCATGTGGAGAGTGTAAGCCAACTTTATATACTCTTCCCTTCTTTAAATGTATGATGTGATGATGCTTATATTGCTAACAGCAAGATGCGCTTCTATCCTTTGCGAGGACCTCGTGCCTCAAAACGGATAGGCGCGCATCTTGGGCGTGACAACATAGCCTCTTAACCCGCCATCACGAAGTTGATAGATTGATTCCCCATCCTTGCTGGAAGATCCATCCTTTGAGAAAGCCAAGGTCTCTCCCGATAAGGAATCTCCTTTGTCCTATGTAAAGCCAACGAAAACACTCTTCCGCCCGGGTTGAACACGGGCGAGTGTCGCGCGCCGGGCCGGCTCGACGATGTTCGTGCAGATGTCCGGCCCGGGTGTACATCCATCCAGCTTGTCGATGAACATCTGCATCTTGCCAATGGGAAACCGATAGCCATACTCGACTGAGCCGACTTCAGGCCCCCATCCTGAGTCGTCGATGTAGAGTTTGCTACGGCGACTCTTGGTCATCACGCCAACGGTGTATTCTTCGATCCCTGAGAGAAAGCCCTTTGAGAACTCAACACCACCACGTGCTAGCCTCATGATGGGCACCAATTGTCGTGGTTTTGTCACGGCAGATGTCCGAAGACTTAGGTTCGAGGCCATCGCTAAGGCGGTGGACTCAAAGGGGTTGGACGGGATGAAAGACATGGATTTCCCTAGGTTCAGCCCCTCGAGATGAGGTAAAAGCCTACGTCCTGCTTTGTGTATATTGATTGGAGTATCGATTACAAGGGAGCGTATTCGCTTGACCTAACTCTCGATTGATTGGATTCTGTCTTCAGCCATCCCCGGGTATCGCCTTTATATAGGAATTCAAGACCACGGGTTACACAAATCTCACACCGACTCTTAGAACGTGTCTTACTCTGTCCCTAAACCGCCTTGCCGACTCTGGCAGGCTGTCTCCGGGTGGCTTACGCTCCCGGGTCTTGCGTCTTCTTCCTGATTTTGGGCCTCCGCCTCAGCCCATCTGGTAAGCCGCCGTGCAGCCCAATCTTACTCTTCCATCCCATACGCTATGAGCCGCCAAGTATGACCCGGCCCCTCCTGGGCAGGCCTTACCACGGGTTATATTCCCAACACTCTTCGATGCCCCCAAAGAGAACATCGTCGCTAGGTGCCTCATGGCTAAAGGTATCACCAAGGTAACCTCCAACGCCAAAACTTCAAACATTAAGACTTCTATTTCTCCCACTCCATCTTTGTTAGATTGTGTGGATGAACATGAGGAGGCGAAATAGGATAAAAATGAGTTTGACAAATTCTTGTGTAAACTCAAGGGAGAATCCAAGAAGCACTTCGTTGCTCTCTTGGAACAACTTGGTGAGGCCAATGACACTATTGAGTCTCAAGAAGAATATCTTGAGGAGTTGAGAGGCCATGGTCCTGGTTATGCCGACGAGATAGCGGATCTATCTATTTCTCTTGAGGAAGAATAAGGTCTTCGTATGACTCTTGAGGAGTCACAAAATCATGACCTTGCTAAATTACATAAAGATTATGACCATGCTATTGTTCTTAACCGTGTGCTCTAGTCTGAAAAGGTTGCACTTGGGGTTGGCCATGATTGACTCAAGGTTGAGCTTGACACACTTGGCAATGCTCACGAGGTATTGAAGTGTGTTCATGCCTCTCTTAAGGAGTCGCATGATCAACTCCAACTAAAAATCACTAAGGAAATTTCCATGTGTCCTCCTTTTGTTCTAATTGATAATGCATCTGCTACTAACCCGTCTTGTGAGCATGCACATATTGTGGAGGAAAATGCTAAGCTAAAATAGCATCTTTAAAAGGGTATGGTGACGTGTATCCAAGGTGAGAAGATGCTCAATGATCTTTTGAGTAATCAGAAGGAAGTTGTTGCAAAAGAAGGAGTTGGGTCTGCATCCAAAAACAACAACAACAAGAATAAGGTGAACCCAAGGAAATTCCACCGCTCAAGGAAACTTTTGTAAGAGCAGGAGATGGTCCTCACGAGAAGAAGAAAGACAAAGTTGTGGTTGGTAATGCCAAGAAGGGCAAGACCACCCACCCCAACAAGACCGGCGACTTTAACCCCTCTTATGTTTTGTGACGTGCTAGTGATGGGCATGTTTATGCCAAATATGTTGGTTCTTCTTATGAGTACATTGAATGGTGTATTTGGGTTCCTAAGACCCTTGTTGCTATCATGAAACTACCCATTAAAGAATGGGTACCTAAAACCAAACATTGATCTCTTGTAGGGGTTTGCTTCCGGAGGAGTGTCATGGTTGCTCGATAGTGGAGCGGCAAATCTTATGACCGGAAGCAAGGACTTGGTGGTGGATGTTCATCCTGAACCATCCATGGCCACCCAAGTCTCATTTGGTGATGATGCAATTTCAAAGGTATTGGGTCTTGGCAAGGTGATAATCTCTTCGTAACTCTCCATAGAGGATGTTATGCTTGTTGAGACCCTCGCATACAATTTATTTCCTGTTCATCAACTCACACCCATGGGTTTTAGTACCTTCTTTGGTATTGACTCTGTGGCCCTTTTGTGGAGCAAGACTCTTAAAGTAGCTTTTGTTGGGCATGTCGAGAACGGTCTCTATGTGGTGCACTTCTCGGAGCGACCCACTAAGATTGCGACTTGCCTAATGGCTAAAGTTGATGTGGGATGGCTCTGGCATCGCCGGCTAGCCCATGTCAATATGAGATCTTTGCAAAGTCTCCTCAAAGGGTATCACGTCCTTGGACTAACAAATGTGAGTTTTGCCAAAGATCGTGCTTGCAGTGCTTGTATTGAAGGAAAGCTACATGAGACTGCTCACCGCCCAATGACTACCATTTACTCGAAGAGGCCCTTGGAACTCCTCCACATGGATCTCTTTGGTCCTCCATCTTTTGATAGCCTTGGGGGAATAAAGTATTGTTTGGTGATCATGGATGACTAATCAAGATACACTTGGGTATATTTCTTCAAGAGGAAGAGTGAAACTCAACAAACAGTCATCGACTTTGCAAATGAAGCTCAACGACAACATGAGGCAAAGATTCTGATGATAAGAAGTGACAATGGCACCGAGTTCAAGAACTACACCTTGCATGAGTTCCTTAGAGATGAGGGGATCAAGCATCAATACTCCGCACCTTATACCCCTCAACAAAATGGTGTTGCCGAGAGAAAGAACCTGGCGTTGATGGACGCGGCAAGGACCATGATGACGGAATTCAAATCTCCGTACAATTTCTGGGCCGAAGCCATCAACACAGCTTGACATGCATCCAACCGGCTATATCTCCAAAAAGGCTTGAATAGGACTCCTTATGAAATTTTTACCGGTAACAAGCCCAATCTCAAGTACTTCAGGGTGTTCGGGCGTAAGTGTTTCATTCTGAAGAAAGGTGTTCGTTTGTCTAAATTCGAACCTAGAGCTCAAGAGGGCATATTTGTTGGTTATGCTACAAACTCTCGCGCTTACCGTGTCCTCAATAAGTCCACCAGACTCATTGAGGAGGCATGTAACATAGAGTTTCATGAAAATAATGGCTCCCAAGTGGAGCAAAGTAGTCTTTGTGATGTAGGTGATGAAATTCCTCCCCAAGCCATAAGAAGAATGGGTGTGGGATACTTCCTACCCGTTGAGGAACCCCTTGTGGCCGAAGGAGAAGGACAATGTTCCACTCAAGTGGAACCATCACAGACACAAGACCCACATGCTTCCGAAGAACAAAATGAAGGTCCTATACTACGTGGACAAGATCAAGGGCATGATCAATCTACTGATGATGGTGTCTCACCAAGTGATGCCCAAGATCAAGTCCACGTCCCCAAGCAAGCTCAAGATCAAGATCTTCTTCAAGATGAAGAGCAAGGTCACGAAGGCGCTCAAGATCATCAAGAAGATGCTTCTCAGAATGTTGTCCCTCAACCTTCCATGGAGGAAATCTTAGAGATACGAGCCACCAAGAATGCTACCAAGCTTAAACTTAGACAACATTTGATGGAAAACGTCTGCGGCGTCTTGAAAAGAGGGGTAACCACTCGTAGACAATTAACAAACTTTTGTGAACATGACGCGTTTGTTTCTTGCATTGAACCCCTCAAGGTACAAGATGCGCTTGAGGACATGGAGTGGGTTGAAGCCATGCACAATGAACTCAACAACTTCAAGCGCAACCAAGTGTGGCGATTGGTGCCAAGACCTAAGGAGAACTACAATGTTATTGGAACTAAATGGATCTTTAAAAATAAGCAAGATGCGCATGGTATCGTCATCTGCAACAAGGCAAGATTGGTGCCACAAGGCTACTCCCAAGTCGAGGGTATCGACTACGGTGAAACCTTTGCTCCTATTGCTCGCCTTGAATCTCTTCGCATGTTGCTTGCATATGCCTCTCATCATAACTTTAAATTATATCAAATGGATGTTAAGAGTGCATTCCTTAATGGTCCTATTAAGGAGTTGGTATATGTTAAGCAACCCCTAGGGTTCAAGGATCCCAAGTTCCCCAATCACGTATACGTTCACAATAAGGCTCTCTATGGTCTTAAACAGTCCCCACGTGTGTGGTATGAGCACCTTACCGAGATGTTGCAAGATCATGGGTTTGAAATTGGGAAAATCGATCCCACTCTTTTCACAAAGAGGGTCAATGGGAACTTGTTCATATGCCAAATATATGTTGATGATATTATATTTGGTTATCCTAACAAAGATTTCAATGAAGAATTTGCCACTCTGATGACACATAAGTTTGAGATGTCTATGATGGGAGAGTTAAAGTTCTTCCTTGGTTTAGAAGTCAAGAAACAAAGTCAAGGTACCTTCATTAATCAAGCTAAATACACTCAAGACATGCTCCAGAGGTTCAAGATTGATGAGCTCAATCCTCCCAAGGCCAACACTCCTATGCCTCTCAAATGCCATCTTGACAGTGATCCCAATGGTAAAGTTGTGGATCAAAAGGTATATCGCTCCATGATTGGATCCTTGATTTACCTTTGTGCATCTAGACCAGATATCATGTTAAGTGTGGGAATTTGTGCATGATTTCAATCCGCACCTAAGGAGAGTCACCAAGTGGTTATCAAGCAAATCTTTCGATATTTGGCTCATACCCAAACTTTGGCTTATGGTATCACAAGGGGGATTCTTTGATCTCATTGGATATACTGACTCGGATTGGGCGGGAGACCGTGTGGATAGGAAGTCCACTTCCGAAAGCTACCAATTTCTTGGTCGGTCTTTGGTAAGTTGGTCTTCAAAGAAACAAAACAGTGTTTCTCTCTCATCCACCGAGGCCGAGTATGTAGTTGCTGCTAGTTGATGTGCACATATTCTGTGGATGAGGCAAACTTTATAGGATTATGGTGTCAATTGTGACAAAGTGCCTCTTTACTGTGATAATGAAAGTGTCATTATGATCTCTAGCAACCCGGTTCGACACTACAAGATGAAGCACGTTGATATTTGTCATCACTTCCTCCGGGAACACATCAAGCGAGGAGATATCAATCTTATCCATGTCAACACTAATGAGCAACTTGCCGATATTTTTACGAAGCCATCAAGATTTTGCGAGTTAAGGCATGAGCTAAATATCATTGATTCGAGCAATGTGGATTGACTTAGTGCACACCCCACCACACTCATCATTATGTCTTGTCTAGGTGTAGGCATGGATTTATGGGGAGTCTAATTCTCTCAATGAATTATCCATCCGCCTATTATGCATAAACTAATCAAAGTCTTTCACATCTGCCATTTTTCTAATGGTTACTGTGCTTCAAAGACGAATCTTGGTCATGGGCCAAGGATAATTCTTTGCGGTGGCATACCAATTGACTCAAACATAGGTGGCTCCGGCCACTGCCCTCTCTTCATGAGAGGTAGTGGTTCGATGTTTGGTCCATGTTTCTCCTCTCTAATCTTTTGGACCATGTTCTTGTTTTGATTCTCTTCTTTATGTGCTTTTTCGTATGTGTCCTTGTTGCATGAAGCCTATTGACTTATCTTTGTGCCCTTGTGTCTTTAATATTTCCTTCGATTTTGTGCGCAAAGGCTTTTTCTCTGAAAACCTGCACTTTGTGGGCAGCATGGTACTACTGTGGTACTCCAGGGTACAACCACTGGAGTTGGGTTGCTCTTGTGCTCGCACAGTAGTGGCCCCGGCATGGTACTACCGCCTCCAGCATGGAAGTAAAAATAATTAATTCCGCTCGAGGAGCGGTACTACCACTTCAAGCACGGAAGTAAAAAATTACTTCCGCTCAAGGAGCGGTACTACCGCAATGACATGTGATACTACCGTGTCGTCAGTTCTGCGTGGGGGTTAAGAGCAGGCAGGGGGAGTTCAAACTCCCCCATACCCATTCATCTCTTCCCCTCACGCCTCTCTCTCTCCTCCCCACAAACGGCTGTAGGATCGGCAGAGGCGTGTCTAGGGGGGTGAATAGACTACTAGCAGAAACTTAAAACCTAACCTTTTCCCAAGTTAATTGGTTGGCAGATTTTAATACTTTTAGCAAATCTAGATAGTCAAACAGCCCTACACATTCATGTCTACAAGTGTGGCAGCGGAAAGTAAAGACATTGCACATGTAAGTAAAGAGATGGATTAGAAAGATCAAACACAATAGGAGATGCAAGGATCTTTCCCATGGTTCCGATAGGTGGTGCTATCGTACGTCCACGTTCATGGAGTCTTCAACCCACGGAGGGTAACGGTCACGAGAGTCCATGGAGGGCTCTACCCACGGAGGGTTCCACGAAGAAGCAACCTTGACTATTCCATGTTGATTCCGTCCATGAAGGACTATCCTCAGTATGGGTAGATCTTCAAGAAGTAGGCGATATCCTTTGCCTTACAAACTTCTTGGTTCACTCCACAACACGAAGTAGGAGGCTCCCAAGCAACACCTAACCAATCTAGGAGGCACCACCCTCCAAAAGGTAATATGCTCGGTAATAACAATGAACTCCTTGCTCTTGTGCTTCAAGATGATAGACTCCCCAAGACACAATCTCTCTCTCACAGATTTGGCTTGGTAGAAGATATGGGACTGGTGGAAAGCAACTTGGGGAGGCTAGAAATCAAGACCCATATGATTGGAGTGGAAGATCTTGACCTCAACACAAGGGTAGGTACTTCTCTCTCAGAAAACTGAGTAGGATAGGTATGGAATAGTTCTAAGTGCTTCTCTTTCGAGTGGATGGTGGGGAAGGGGTATATATATGCATCCCCAAAAATCCAACCATTACACACAATAAGTCAGACTCGGTGACACCGAAGTGTAAAACTCGATGGTACCGAAGTGACAAAAAGTGGCAACTTTTGAATCTCTAATGGACCGATATATAACTCTCGGTTGCACCGACAGGGTGACCAACGGTCAGAATTACCAAACTCGGTGACGCCGATTCACCATTCTCGGTCGGACCAAAATTGAGAATTTGCGTAACAAGAAGTTGGCAACCAAACTCGATGGCACCGAGTGTTGTGTCGGCTACACCGAAGTGTTAGGGTTCGGTTGAGTCTGTCTAGGGTTTGGAACTCGGTGGCACCGGTGTAGTAAAGTTGGTTGCACCGATTTGGTATATTTGGCTTAGGACAGACTTTGGTTTGAGATTATGTGGATGTTTTGGTGACTGTCACTTGTGCACGTTTGAGCATATCGTTCACCATCAAAACTTTACCCCCTTTTAATAGTATTGGCTTTACTATAGACTCAAAGTGATTTCTAACAAATATAAAATGTAGAGTCCTCTTGCTTGAAGCTTGGCCAACCTATTTCCTTGCATCTTGGTGTCATTCCACAATCTCCTCAACCTTTTTGCCAACTCAGATCTTCATGGACCATCATCTAAAATGTACTAGATAGAGGTGTTAGTCCAAGAGACGATGTATGTTGTCATGATTATCAAAACCACCAAGGGAGCATATTGTGCTTTCAATCTCCCCCTTTTTGGTAATTAATGACAACATACAATCAAAGCTTCAAATAAAGATATGCAGGGATGCAATGAAGACTTTGAGAAACACATGACTTAGATTTTCTCCCCCTAAGTGTGTGCAGTCCTTTAAAGGATATTTGCTTTGGAATTCATGGACACACATATGGATGAAGGGATATAAGGAGTCATGTGTATCTTGGCTATATGCATCAATATATGTGAATGAAATGCATATCCTTGATCAAGACTTTACTCTTGCAAACAATATGTGCAAGAAGCAAGAGATCATGTTGATCAAAGGTATGATGCATATACTTACCTTGAGCTCTTGAGCATTCTAGTAAAAGAGACACACTTGAGAAAACAATGTTAGGAAACACAAGAGTATTCTACTAAGAAGAAGCAAATAGAACTCAAAGATACCAAGATATGGAGAACATATAAAGTATGATAATCCTTAAGATTAATATGTCTCCCCCTTAGGCATAAATTCTTTAGAACGTTCTCCCCTTTAGATATGAAAGTAGTAGTTCATCCTCTCCCCCTGAATCTCAGCATGTTGATATTGGGATTGGATAGGGTGAGAAAAGTAAGGATTACTTTTCAACAGTAGTTTTCTCTCCCTACATGTTGTTCTTCTCCTTGATTATGTATTTTTCTCTCCCCCTAAATCATATCTTCCATTTTGCATAAGCATGTAACTCTCCCTTTAGCATGAAGCTTTGATATTCTCCCCCTTTGGCATAAATTACCAAAAAGGTCAAACTTGGGAGTAGTGAAGGGATCATTGACAAGGTGGGGGTCATGGAGTTCAAAGGTCATTGAAGGTAGGGTCTCTCCCTTTGGCAAATGTGAGGTTTCTTCCTCTTGGAGCTAGGGATCCGTGAATAATGATTTTCTCCCCCGACGTGTTGTTTGTTCTTCTCCCCCGATTTTTTTTGAAGGGATCATAGAAGGAACAAGATTGTCTTGGGAACAGAAAGCAAAGTAAACTATATCAGGAAAACATAAAATCTGAACTCCGAGAAAATCGGTGGCTTCGAGATGGATAAATCAGTGATACCGAGTTTGTGTAGTGTAGCTTATCTACAAGTTCGGTAGAACCGAGTTATCTAAGTCGGTGACTCCAAAAGATAAACCAAGTTTCTGTTTTCAGAGAGAAAAACGAATCTGTTTCAAAGAAAAAATGCAAAACATTTACAAGGGTCGTCAAATAGATAAGATTTGAGTGGTTACGAGAAATCATACAATAAGAGAGCAATCCACACAAGTTTCTTAACTAAATGATGGGTAGTGACTAGGTCACCTATATTAGAGTATATTGACTTAGGAGCCAAGCAAGAATACTTGATCATAGGTCATACTCATCGTTTAAGCTCAAAATAGGGTTACCATTTTTCGATTAAGCATTTTGATGTCTTCATATATCTTGAGTTGCTTTAGCCCATGACTTGGAGTAAAGCCTTTTCAAGGATATGAGTACATACCTTTGAATGATGTTGATGACGCTGCTCGTAGGTGAACTTCTGTTGAGGATGCTTGAGGTTGATGAAAATCATCTTGAGTTTGAAGCATTCCTTCTCATTCTAGTACACTCATCACCTACAAAGGTTAGTCATGCAAGGAAGAACAATGGATATATCCTGTTGACATGATACCACTTATAGATTTGCAACTAAGATCAAGTATATGTCAAGGATAGTTTTGTTGTCTTCTTCCTTCCATCATCAAGAGGGGTTGTGGATACTAGGTAATGACAAGATTGCTTATGATTGGAGTTGATAGCAATCTTGTGGAATGAAGTTCTTCCAAGTACCTACAAAAGGTTAGATGCAATACAAGGGAGCATAGAATTCCATGGCATATGATAATGAGTTACTATATCATGGAAATAACAATTAATCTCATGCCCTTGCTTGCAACCGAGTGAGTCTAGCTCAAGTTTGAAGCATCAATGATGTTCAATTCACTCCTCAAATGACAAAATGTCTTCTCATAAAGTGGCTTGGTGAAGATATCGACCAACTGCTTGTTAGTATGAACATGCTTAAGATTGATATCTCCTTTGGCAACATGATCTCGAATGAAATGATGTCGAACTTGAATATGCTTGGTTCAAGAATGTTGCACAAGATTATGTCCAATTTTAATATCACTTTCATTGTCACAAAGTAATGGAACATTTTTAACATGAATACCATAATCTTTAAGCATTTGTGTCATCCATAGTAATTGCGCACAACAAGATCCAACAGCAATATACTCAGCTTCGGCAGTGGGTAGAGATACCGAGTTTTGTTTCTTCGAGGACCAAGACACAAGAGATCTACCTAAAAATTGACAAGTACCCGAGGTGGATTCTCTATCAACCTTGTCACCGGCATAGTCCGAATCAGAGTAGCCAACAAGATTAAAAGAAGATCACTTGGGATACCAAATGCCAAAGTTTTGTGTTTGTATCAAGTATCTCACAATACGTTTCACAGCCAAAAGATGACACTCTTTAGGTGCGACTTGATACCTAGCACACATGCAAACACTAAGAATAATATCAGGACAAGGTGCACATAGATATAACAAATAACCTATCATAGATCGATAAACTTTTTGATCAACCGGTTCATCCTCCTTGGTAAGGTCAACATGTCCTCTAGTGGGCATAGAGGTTTCATACCTTTGCAATCCTGCATGTTGAACTTCTTGATTAAGTCCTTGGTATACTTAGTTTGAGATATGAAATTTCCGTCTCTTGATTGCTTGATTTGCAATCCAAGAAAGAATTTTAGCTCACACATCATAGACATCTCATACTTCTCGGACATTAACCTTCCAAATCTTTCACTAAATTGAGGGTTAGTGGAACCAAAGATAATATCATCCACATAGATTTGGCATACAAATAATTCTCCATTAACTATCTTAGTGAACAAGGTTGCATCAATTTTACCAATTTCAAAACCTTTTTCGATGAGAAACTCTGTTAAGCATTTATACCAAGCATGCGGGGCTTGCTTAAGACTATAAAGAGCTTTGCGAAGCTTGTAAACATGATTAGGTTTCTTAGGATTCACAAAACCAGGTGGTTGCTTAACATAAACTTCTTCCTACCATTTAAAATGCACTTTTGATGTCCATTTGATAGAGTGTGATATCATGGTCATTAGCATAAGCAAGAACAATACAAATAGCTTCAAGTCTAGCAATGGGGGCGTAAGTCTCACCATAGTCCATACCTTCAACTTGCGTATATCCTTGGGCTACGAGACGAGCCTTGTTGCGTACAACTTGACCATCTTCATCTTGTTTGTTCCAAAACACTCATTTGGTTCCGATGATGTTGTGCTAATCATCGGATTTCTCCACGAGTGTCCACACTTCGTTCCTCTCGAAGTTGTGTAGCTCTTGATGCATTGCGTTCACCCAATCCGTGTCTTCTAGAGCTTGTTCTACTTTTAAAGCATCAATGGTAGAGATGAGAGAATAATGTCACAGAAGTTAGCTAGACGGGTTTTAGAGCGAGTGATTCTCCCTGTTTGTATATCACCAACGATTTGGTTTAGGGGATAGTTCTTGGTCACTTGAGCTCGAACACGGGTCAGCTTTCGATTGTTGGATGGTGGAGCTTCTTCTTCTTCATTATCATCTCGTTCATCTTTGTTGTTGTTGAAGGTGTCGTTCCCTTGAGGTGGTGGTGAAGGTGGTTGTGGTGGATCTTCATGATGTACTTCCTCTTCTTAATCATCTTGTCGTGTACCACTTGTGGATGCCTCCATTTCGTATTGAGGTTCACCTTGACGTGAGGTGGGGGCTTCCACTTGAGTTGATGAAGTACTCTCCTTCACCTTCATGGGATGAATCTTGCCGATAGGTAGATCTAGTATGACTTCGAAGGATCCTTATCACCTACATGATTTGGCAATTGTTCGACTTGCGAACCATTAGATTCATCAAACTTCACATCTACCGGCTCTTCAACTTTTCGAGTGAAGTTGTTGTAGACATGGTAAGTGTGAGAGTTCAATCCATAACCAAGTAGGAATCCTTCATGAGATTTAGTAGCAAATTTAGTACAATGATGCTTATCAAGAATGTAGCACTTTGAGCCAAATACCCGAAAATATCCAACTTGGGGTTTGTTACCGATGAGCAGCTCGTATGCCGTTTTACCGAGAAGCTTGTGCAAGTAAAGTCGGTTTGTGGCATGACATGCTATTTCAACGGCTTCTGTCCAAAAGTGTCTTGGTGTCTTGTATTCATCAAGCATCGTTCTTGCCATCTCAATGAGCGTCCGGTTCTTCCTCTCAACAACTCCATTTTGTTGAGGTGTGTATGTAGCTGAGAACTCATGTGAGACACCTTCTTCGTCAAGAAAGGTATCCACATGGGTGTTCTTGAACTCCGATCCTTTATCGCTTCAAACCTTCTTGATCTTCACTTCAAACTGATTTTGCGCTTTGCGAGCGAAGTTCTTGAAGATATTTTGAACCCGTGACTTATCATCAAGAAAGAATACCCACGTAAATCTGGAAAAATCATCAACTATAACTAGACCATAGGAATTTCCACCGAGACTCTTGTAAGCATTGGGACCAAAAAGATCCATGCGAAGTAACTCGAGTGGTCTCCTAGTAGTCATGATATTCTTAACGGGATGACTTCCACCTACTTGCTTTCCAGCTTGACAAGCACTACAATGTCTATCTTTGTCAAATATAACATCTTTAACTCCAAGTATATGATCACCTTTGATTATCTTATCTGGATTTTGCATGCCTACATGTCCAAGTCTTCTATGCCAAAGCCAACCTTTAGAAGATTTTGCAATTAAACAAGTGTGAGGCTTGTATCTTTTAGTGAAATCAACAATGTATAGATAACCTCTATGGAAACAGGTAAAGACCATTTTATGATTATCTTGATGAAACACTTGGCAATCAACTTTCGTAAATAAAACATTGAAACCGAAATCGGCAAGTCTAGATACGGAAAGAAGATTGTAGCCAAGGGATTCAACAAGCATGACATTTTGAATGGAGCTATCATGAGATATGGCCACCTTACCAAGGCCAAGTACCTTACCCTTAGAGTTATCTCCAAAGGTCACGTACCATCAAGGACCTTGATTAGGTGTGATCTCTTGGAACATGTCTCTATCACCAGTCATATGATCCGTACATCCACTGTCAAGAATCAACTCTTTTCCTTCGGACATGTAATCTCTAAAGTTTGCCATAAGACTCAGATTCTTCATGATCTTCTTATACTCGATGTAGAACAACTCATCTTCTTCATAATAGCCATGTTCCACATTGTCATCATCAAGTGGGAAATCCTCGTCATAAAGAACAAGAGATTCGTTAGAATAGTGAGTATGACAATGCTCAAGTTTATGAATGTGAATGGCTTCAAAGATAATGTTGTTGATAGTGGTGACATCTCCTTTAGAACGCATAAGATCACGGAGCTCAAATAGACATTTATCAAAGTTTCGATCACTAGGCTTCATTTTGTGAAAAGCAACAGTTTTATGAAGAATTTCATCAAGATTTCCTAAGGAAAGATTTGGATATCGTTTCTCCAAATCAGTCCATAAGGTATGGGCACATGCAAAGTTCTTCATTTGAGAAAGCATGAATCTTGGTAAACCTCTAACAATAAGATTGACAGCTCTTAGGTTACCAAGCATGTTAATATCCTCTTCGTGTGTGGGATGCATTTCATCAATGGGGAGCACATAGGGTTGTTCAATATATTTAGTCAAATGGAATCTATTAAATAGATCAATCATGGCATTCTTCCATTGACTATAGTACTCTCCTTCAAGAATGGGCACTCTACAACTCAAACTCTCTACACTAGACACATCCATCTTCCTCCATGGTGATTAAACCGAAGCAATGGAGACCAAAGCTCTGATACCACTTCTAGGATCGAGAGAGGCGTGTCTAGAGGGGGGTGAATAGACTACTAGCAGAAACTTAAAACCTAACCTTTTCCCAAGTTAATTGGTTGGCATATTTTAATACTTTTAGGAAATCTACTTAGTCAAACAGCCCTACACATGCATGTCTACAAGTGTGGCAGTGGAAAGTAAAGACATTACACATGTAAGTAAAGAGATGGGTTAGAAAGATCAAACACAATAGGAGATGCAAGGATTTTTCCCGTGGTTCCGATAGGTGGTGTTATCGTACATCCAAATTCATGGAGTCTTCAACCCACGGAGGGTAACGGTCGCGAGAGTCCACGGAGGATTCCACGAAGAAGCAACCTTGACTATTCCATGTGGCTTCTGTCCACGAAGGACTAGCCTCACTATGGGTAGATCTTCACGAAGTAGGTGATCTCCTTGCCCTTACAAACTTCTTGGTTCACTCCACAAGACAAAGTAGGAGGCTCCCAAGCGACACCTAACCAATCTAGGAGGCACCACCCTCCAAAAGGTAATAGGCTATGTAATGATGATGAACTCCTTGCTCTTGTGCTTCAAGATGATAGACTCCTCAACACACAATCTCTCTCTCATAGATTTGGCTTGGTAGAAGAGATGGGACTGGTGGAAAGCAACTTGTGGAGGCTAGAAATCAAGATCCATATGGTTGGAGTGGAAGATCTTGACCTCAACACAAGGGTAGGTGGTTCTCTCTGAGAAAACTGAGTATGATAGGTATGGAATAGTTCTGAGTGCTTATGTTTTGAGTGGGTGGTGGTGAAGGGGTATATATAGGCATCCCCAAAAATCCAACCATTACACACAATAAGTCAGACTCGGTGACACCGAAGTGTAAAACTCGGTGGTACCAAAGTGACAAAAAGTGGCAACTTTTGAATCTCGGATGGACCGATATGTAACTCTCGGTTGCACCAACAAGGTGATCAACGGTCGGAATTACCAAACTTGGTGACGCCGATTCAACATTCTCGGTCGGACCGAAAATGAGAATTTGCGTAACAGGAAGTTGGCAACCCAACTCGGTGGCACCAAGTGTTGTGTCGGCTGCACCGAAGTGTTAGGGTTTGGTTGAGTCTGTCTAGGGTTTGGAACTCGGTGGCACCCAGATAGACCGATTTGGTATAATTGGCGGACAGACTTTGGTGGGAGAGTATGTGGATGTTTTGGTGATTGTCACTTGTGCACGTTTGAGCATATTGTTCACCATCAAAACATTACCCCCTTTAATAGTATTGGCTTTCCCATAGACTCAAAGTGATTTCTCACAAATATAAAATGTATAGTCCTCTTGCTTGAAGCCTTGACAACCTATTTCCTTGCATCTTGGGGTAATTCCACAATCTCCTCAACCTTTTTGCCAACTCAGATCTTCATGGACCATCATCTGAAATGTACTAGATAGAGGTGTTAGTCCAAGAGACAATGTATGTTGACATGAATTATCAAAACCACCAAGGGAGCATATTGTGCTTTTAACGGCATCGGAGGACTTCACTGGATCTCCGACTCCGGCCACTCTTCTCTCATTCCAACCGGTGGGATCATTTCCCACCTCGTCCTCTTGCGATGGACCTCGGTATTTCCCATAGTTCTTTTCTCTTTGCCTCTCTATTTTTGAATCTAGATTTAGGGGGAAATATGAGTTGGTATTGTGATTTTTGGCCAAATCTGTGCATGAGGTGATTGTTGGAGAGAGTGTGTGTGGTATACTTGCTAATTGGTAGGATACAACGTGGTTGCTTTGATCCACGGTAGTACCGATCTGATTTTAGATCCACTGTTCTTGCGAAATCTGCCCCGTGTGGTACTACCACACCTCCTGGTACGATACTACCAATGTGGGGACCCCGACTCATAAGTCGTGATCACCGAATGCACGTGTACAGTGATCCCAGAGATCAATGCTCACTGAACACACATAAGCTGAATAATAAGAGTCTTACATCCTTACATACCGTCTTACAGAAATAAAGACCATGGAGGTCAAGTCTTACATAGATAGGGCCACAAGGGCCAAACACTTAAACTAAACAAGCAGCGGAAATCTTGGCCGAAAGTGTGAACCCATGCCATCTGCCTTAAACCTACAGGCATTCTGACTGGGAAGTTTCCTAGTTCGCATGTTCGTCACCAACGAACTCTTCACCATACTACTGTTCTTCCAGGCCTGGACAATTAAATAACCAGTGGCAAGCCAATGAGTACTTTGAATGTACTCACAAGCAACCCATGTTTGGAACAAGGCAATGACAATGCATGATATAGCACTAAGTAGGTATTTTGCAGAAAGCTAATTTTGAATGCAATGACATGATCAAGTAACTAGGTAAGCATGCATCATCAGTTGGCAGATATCCATATGAACAAGTTATATATATCATCATAAACCAGGGGTTGAACATCTCATGCTCAATCATCACGTCAAGTCATCAGACTTATCTCAAGTTTCATCTCTGTGTCATCCACACACACACACACACGCACCAAGTTTTTAGGAAACATATGGGTGTGGCTTAAGCAGAACCACCCATGACTGTGGACACGGCTATTCGAATAGTTTACACTCTGTAGAGGTTGCACACTTTACCCACAAGACTCAGGGAACTTCCGTGTCATCCACACTCGCGGTATATAACATACCCGAGGTAAGCACCTGAACAATGCCTTTCCCTTGGCGATACTAAACAAAGAGTCCACTCGATTGGTACCCAGCCCACATGATGTACATCACTTGTAGCATCCATGCAGGGACCAACGGTGTGCCCGTTGCCTGTGAAGACAGCGCATGATCATCCATACCGGCACGACCCCGTATCGAGAGTGACCATGCCACTCCTGCCACTAGTAATGCGGGCTCCTTGCCAGTACCGACCAAAGTAATCAATAGATCCCCGTCCCATAAGGGGTATCGTGGCTGCGCATGTAAGGTTGGGACGGTCGACAAATCTTAAACCCTCTGTTTTTGAAAACACACACCCTCACTTTCTCCGTTACACCACTTCTTTCTCAAGTGGTCACCCAACTCATCATCATCTCCCTCGGGCATTAGTGGCACCCGACTGGGTTTTCGAAAAGTTATTGAATTCATCTCCTTATTTCCATAACCATGCATAATCCTGATCCCACTTGCGTAGCATCTACTAGCATCCTATCTAATCCCACCCGCACAACCCTCATAAGGATGGTAGGGTCATGCACGATGCAAGTATCAACGGTAAGAGTAACGGAGGCATCCCACTGAAGTGGTCACCACATCAACATGATCAACATCTCGGAAATAAGTGTTATATGCCATGCAAAAAAAGGGTTCTTAGTCATGGTCAAAGGGCTGCTTGCCTAACTCAGCAAAGTCTTCGGGTCCAACTCCCTCGTCAATAGTGCAATCATTGTCATGATAAATAGCGATAATAATAAACATCACACAAAAAGGGAGCACACAAAGCTACTATTAAAATGCTACCCTATTCTGATAAATACTAAAAACTATAATAAAAATATTTTCTAGGCTTTTGTTGTGAAAAACATTTTTGAAAACTATTAAACAGAGGCAAAAAGATGCCTAAAATAGGTTTCAAAATAAAACAGTGCATAAAAAGTTTTCAACATTTTTCATAAATGGCACTATTAAATTCTACTTATTATTCTAAGATTTATGCTGGAAAAATATTGGGCATTGGATTTTTATTTAGGTTTCTGGAATTTCTAGAAAGCTAACCGAAAATGGAAAAAGGAAATGGGCATTGGGACCTGGGCTAGATCTGGCCACAACTGGGCCGACCCAGAGCAATCAGCCCCCCAGGCGAACCAGTGCGCCCGCGCTCGCCAGGTTCAAACCTGACGGGCGGGGCCCGGGTGCCAGTGAGAGCGGGAGAGAGGCAGGGATATAGAGGCTAACAGGTGGGGGCCACCTGTCGGGTTCGTCTCCCTCCTCTGGACAGAGGGAGGCGGGGCTCACCGGCGAGGCTAACGGCAACAACGAGGAGAGGTGAGCACGGGAATGGGCTCAGGGCGTCGCCGCCTCTCGGGTGGAGGTGGATGGGGGCGCCAGAGAGCAAGGGGTCATCGGCGACGAGGTATCCACGGTAGAGGGAAAATCGGGAGGAGGTCATCAGGCCCTTCTTGTGCTGCAAATAGAGCGGAGAGGACGGGGGAATGCGTCAGAAGGTGAGAGAGGGTCAACTGGAGAATAAGGAGGACCGGAGGGACGCCTCATTGTGAGATCGACGGCGGGGCCACCGCGGCGGTCCTCGGCTCGATCCCGATGATTGGGACCCCAGGAGCTTGCTTGGGTTGATCTGGTGCTCGGTTGGGAGGATGAGGGAGCTAGAGGAGGGCAGAGATGAGCTCGGGGTGCCTTAAATAGGGGGCATGAGTCCATCGAGCTACCGTGCGTTGGCAAGCTCGGGGCCAAGGCCAGGGGCCGTGGAGGAAGAGAGGACATCTCAGGGGCGCTTGTGGGGTTGGTCTGGGCCAGGGGGAGTGAGAGAGAGAAGGGGAGGCGTGCGCGTGCGAGCTACCGCGTTGGCCGGCTAGGGCGGCATCGGGCACGTGCAGAGGAGGGAGAAGGAGGAGGATAGAGGAGGGGGCCGATAGCGTTGCGTGTCACGGATGCCAAGGGCATCTTGGGGGACACGAGGGGGAGGCCCTAGGTGGTCGGTGGCAGCCATTGGGCGGCGGCTACAGTGCGGGAGCGCACTGTAGCGCGCCCCAGAGCGTGCATATGGCCGGCATTGCCATTGCCCATGTGCTCTGGGGTGCCCCCACCTTGTCCAGTAGCACCTGGATGGTCTGAAGATGCACTAGGAGCTAGGGAAAGGTAGGGAGAAAAGAAATGGAGTGGGGGAGAGGGTAAAAATGCTCCTGCCATTGCTGTCCAGGGGGCTAAATGTAGGTTTTGCCCCCACTTACCCATTAAGTCTTGGCCAGAAAATTACTGGAGGTGAAATGCAATACTAGATAGTTGTGGTAAAATTTTGGAGGCAAGGGGATTAACAGAAGGGGGCCAAAAGGGTTTTTGCCATTCTGGATGAAGGTGTTTGATGGAGATTAGGGCAAGCAAATGGGCTTTGCTTGCCATAAGATTTGACAGGATCAAATGGTGATTATAATTAGGCCTGATCACCAAGTTTGAGCTTGATAGATGAAAGTTCACAATGTAACTTTGTGAAACCCTAGAAATCAACAAAATCTGGTTTCTGTAGATCTAGTCCTGTTAAGCTAATCCCCTTGATGCACCACTTACTGTAGCATCATTATTTGGTGATTAGAACATGTCCACAAAGTTTGGGGTCAAGGGAAGAAATTTCACAAGGTAAAGTTGCTCAAATTTGAATCTAGATAGCGAGGGTTTTGGAATAGTTTGGTGAACCAAAACAATTTGAATTGAGATGAAACTTTGCAAGTTCATCACCTATGACAATGTTGACTTTCTCTAATTTTCTTGGAATTTAGTGAGAATCTTTCTTATAGAAATATTTCAAAAACTTGATTTGGACAGAAAGGGTTTTGAGGGGTTTTGCCCATGTTTTTGAATATGACCATGTGTTGAAACTCATATGGAAAATATATGTCTACTGAATTTCCCTAAATTTTCTCAAATATTTCCAAAGCATTAAAATAATTTTTCCCTATGAAAAACCATTTCTGGCCTGAAGAAAAAGCCTTTTAAACAAACAGTAAAATAATCTTTAAACAAACATTTTGTGGTTTGGGAAAATCTTATATCTAGTAGGTTTCAAATGAGGCCTTTGGGGAAAAAGGATCCACCCAATTTGAGGACTTGCAGTGCAAACCTCAACTCAAGGGTTTTTGAAAACCTAATTTGAATAAATCCTTTTTGGTCAGAATAATGTTTGATAAAAATAGTTTTGGGCACTATTCACATGGCATGATCATTTGGGCAAGAAGTTTGGGTCAATGAAGATGAGTATAGAGAGGGATAGAATCTAAGAGTGCCATACACAACAACCAAACAAGCAAACAAGCAACAATTCAAACAAGCACAAGCACTAAAAAAGTTGTAATTGGCTCCAAATTTTGTAAATCAAGCATAACAAGGTGATACAAACACGGCGTGTGACAGACCTACCCCCCTTACAAGAACCTCAGCCTCGAGATTCCTAGGCTAAGCTCTAAAAAGATAAGGGAACTCAGTTCTAAGATAGTCTTCATGCTCCTAGGTTGCTTCAGCTTCGCTGTGGTTGCTCCATTGGACCTTGAAGTACTTGATGGTGCGTCTCCTTGTGCAACGCTCTTCTTTATCCAAAATGTGAACCGGCCTATCATGACAAGTGAGGTCTGGCTGAAGATCGATGGCTTGATGGTCAATGTCCTTGTAGAGGTCGGGGCGGTTGGGGAACTTGGAGACACTTTCGGAGTTGTGACACGTGAAATATGTTGTGCATATGTGATAGCTCGAAAGGTAGCTCTAGCTGATAGGCAACTTCTCCTCGTATTGCGGTGATCTTGAAGGGGCCGATGTATATTGGTGCCAGCTTTCCTTTGACGTGGAAACACTTGGTTCCTTTAAGAGGTGTGACTTGGAGGTAAACATAATCTCCGATGCTGAGGTTTAGTTCTCGGTGGCGAGAGTCGACGTAGCTCTTCTGTCTTGTCTTGGCGGTCTCAAGGCGCTCTCGGACGAGTTGAGCTTGCTCTTCTGCCTTGCGGAGGATATCTGGTCCAAAGACCAACCCTTCTCTGATTTCCGACCAGTTGAGGGGAGTATGGCACTTGCGTCCATTCAACACCTCAAATGGTGCCATCTGAAGACTCGACTGGTAGATGTTGTTGTAGGAGAACTCAGCAAACGGCAGGCAATCTTCCCACTTGGCTCCGTACGCCAAAACACAAGCGTGAAGCATATCTTCGAGTATCTGATTTACTCGTTCTGTCTGTCCATCGGTCTAGGGGTGAAAAGCAGTGCTGAAGGAGAGCTTGGTTCCCATGGCTCCTTGAAACGTCTTCCAAAACCTCGAGGTGAACTGGGTGCCTCGGTCTAACACGATCTCCTTAGGAACTCCGTGAAGACTCACGATACGCTCGATGTAAAGGTTGGCTAGCTAGTTTCCGTCATAGGTGGTCTTGACGGGAATGAAATGGGCTACCTTGGTCAGGTGGTCGACAATGACCCAAATAGAATCATGTCCTTTGCTTGACCATGGTAATCCGGTGATGAAATCCATCCCGACCTTTTCCCACTTCCATTCAGGCACTTTGAGAGGTTGCAATAGCCTAGCGGGTCGCTGATGCTGTGCTTTGACTCTCTGGCATATGTCGCACTTAGCAATGAACGTGCCTATTTCCCTCTTCATCAGACTTATCTCAAGTGTCATCTCTGTGTCATCCACGCACACACCCACACACACCAAGTTTTTAGGAAACATCTGGACGTGCCTTAAGCAGCAGCACCCAACTGTCCTTGACCATGGACATAGCTATTCGAATAGTTTACACTCTGAAGAGGTTGCACACTTTACCCACAAGACTCGGGGAACTTCCGTGTCATCCACGACTCGCGGTATATAGCATACCCGAGGTAAGCACCTGAACAATGCCTTTTCCCTAGCGATACTAAACAAAGAGTCCACTCGATTGGTACCCAGCCCACATGATGTACATCACTCATAGTGTGACAGCCCAAGTGTTGTCCCTACCTTATTTGGCATGTAACCCCATGTATGAACCTTGTGTCAATTGATTTCATGCCATTTTGTGTCATTTCCATTCATATGCATAAGTGACTTAAGTCACCCTAGCCCTTAGTAGGTCAATTTCGACCTAGGGTTTCTCCCTATTGCTCCATGCAAGTATATGGGTATGAGTAATGATTTTGGGGTAGAATCAACCCATGAATGCATCTGTGAAGTCATATTTGACTTTGGGGCAACTTGGCAAAACTGCATTTTTATGCTGTGATGCCCTTTTGTCTTTTTTATTATGATTTAATATATGCATGAAATTAAGTTCTTGCCAACATGAGTTTGTTAGTTAAAGTTGTTGGGAATGTCCCAGTATTTTTGTTATTTGTGCTAAGTCATCATATGAGTGGGTACCATGCTGTTTAGTAAGCAACTTTATGTTTCTGTTCAGCTAGCTTAAATATGACTTAAGTCTGGGAGTTCTGCTGTTATTGTTGTGCCAGGAAGAGTGGGTTGTAACTAGTGATGTGATTGGAATTTGTGCATGCTCAGTGCTGGTTATTTGTAGTAGATATTGCCTTCTACCATCCTGTTAATTTTCATGCAAATAGGAGTTATCTAGCATATTTAACCATTGCTTTCAACTTGCTACTTTATTAACCCAGATTCCAAAAAAACTGGAATTTTCACCAAGTCCCAGAAAACTGATTCTTCATGCCAACTTGCTTGATTCATGATTATTGATGTGTGCCTCTTTTGCTGATTGCATAGTTGGATCAGTTGATGTACATGTTGAGTAGATTCTGTCAATATCTTGTTTGTGGCTGTAGGGTTCCTGTAGCTCAAGTTGTGAGCTGTAGTAGGTGCTATGATGCTGTTTAGTGGCAGATTTGGTGTTTTGCTGTTTTGGGCTTGTGGGAGTTGTGCTTCATGGAATTGAGTGATTTTTTAGTCCATTGTGATTGTTTTTTCATGACCTATCTAGTGGCTGCCTTGGAATGCCAAGAATCAGCCCATGGCTTGGTGACCTTGTGATATTGCCTCCGTACCTTGTCGTGAGCGTATCGTGAGAACCGTAACTCCGTTTCTTGCGATCTTTATATGCATTTCTATCGATTTTGCATGATGCATCCATATTTTCCATGTTCATGCATGTATAAATAACTTAACATGAGGTTCTATCCAGATTCATTAATAAACAACTTTGCATGTGAAACATAACTAGTTTTGGATTGCCATGTTAGAATTCTTCATATATGAATCATGCATCATTTTGATTGTGCATTGCACATTGGTTGGATGTTTATTGTTGTTGTTTCCCTTGGGTAGATGCGAGTGTTGATTCTGAGTACAAGGAACCAGGAGAGTACCACTACGAGGATCCCGCTACTTGTTTTGCTGAAGAACCAACAGGCAAGATGATCGTACCCGGATCTCGATACTATTTTTGCTTGCTAGTTTCTCGCTCTTATCGTTACAATTGCGCTACCTACCACTTGATATCAGCCCCCATGTTGCCATGACAGCCTCTAACCTCCACATCCTAGCAAACCTTTGATTGGCTAAGTTACAGCTGCTCAGCCCCTCTTATAGCGTTCTCAGCTGCAAGCGTAGGTTGTTCCATGTGATAACATGGATTTGGATATCACAATAAATTCTGTTACTTAATTTAATGCACATATATATATATATATATATATCTTGGTATTGGTGGAAGTCTTGGCCTTTTGCTAAGTGATTTGTTCCGCTATTACCGCCATTAGTTCCTTGTTATTGGTGTTATGTTTTCCATACTTTGCGCTCCTAACATGCTCGGGGTTGTTATGGGGACCCCTTGTTTATTCGGTTGAGATTAAAACTTGTCTGGCAAGACCCAACATTGGTACTACATTTTCTTAACAACTTAATAAAATTTCATAGGGTCTTGCAAACCTGTGGATAATTTAATCAACCCCCGGGCCAATGCTCCTCATGAGTGTTGGTCCAAAATGGGCTGCCTGCGGGGCCGCCTTGAGGCAACTTGAGAATTGGTTTTTCCCCGTAGCTAGTCCCATCTGTCGTGTCCTGAGAACGAGATACGCGGCTCTTATCGGGTTCGTCGACACGTCGGGTGGTCTTGCTGGATTTGTTTTACCTTTATCGAGTGTCTTGCGTGTGGAGTCTGACTTTCTTCGGGTTTACTCGAGGTGTTGGAATTCCTTTGGAATTACCTATGATGATCGCGAGATCCGCGATCGAGGCATTCCCACCGGAGTGTGGTTAATTTTGTAATGGATTAGTTGGAGCACCCCTGCAGGGTTAAATCTTTCGGAAAGCCGTGCCCGCGGTTATGTGGCAACTTGGATATTTGTTTAACACCCGGTTATAGTAAACTTGAAGTAAACTATAATTAAAATACACCAACTGTGTGAGTAACCGTGATCGTCCCTGCTCGAGAACATGATTCGAGAGAGAACGCGGTGGGGTTATGATTGACGTAAGTAAGTATTCAGGATCTCATAGAGATCATACTAGATTCGATCGTTCTTCGTAGGCCACTCATATTTATTTCATGTTGCGTAAGCTAGCCACCATATATGCTTAGTGTTGCTGCAAACTAAACACTTACCCCATCCCAACCTTTAAGCTTGAATAGTCTCGGTACCTGGGCACATGATAGCTGAGTCCTTTGTGGCTCACAGTTTCCTACAACACTCCAGGTACAGGTTCAGATGAGTATGTGCAGGATGATCTTACCCAGCTCCAGTGGGAGTATGACGAGGAAAGAGGCAGGATGTACGTGACGTATCCGGATGAGTAGAGGACCTGGTCGTGATCTTTGGGATAGCTTGATAGTATCATTTGCAACTTCTTTTTCTCGTTTTACTTCGTTCGTAGTCGGACCCTGTGTGATGCCGATGTGACAGGGTTCTGTCTTGGTGCCTCCTGTATGACTTGATTTCTTCCGGGGAGTCGAGCTCCAGGGAATGTTGGCACATCGTTATCATTCAGCTTCCTTGATAGCTCAGGACGGAGAATGTTCGGAATTACTTCAATACTTATCGTGGTGAGATAAGGTCGGAGTCACCCAGTACTGGGGAGGCATCCAGGGTACCACCATGATTTGGTATCTTTGTGAGTTCGAGGATTCGAGATTAGACGAGTTTGCGGAAGTTTCTTGAGTTATGGTGTGGAAGGTTGCGGATGCAGTTGCAGCTGATTGCCTAGGGAAGGTTCCTGATTCCGCAACCCGAATCGCATAAACAAGAAAGTTTTCAGAAGTTCATAGGTGGGAAATCTTGTAGTCATCTAGGATCATCTTCTCCAGGTGTATTGGGCATGTACATTTGTTCCGAGCGCTTAGCTCAATACTTTTGTGTTATTGCAAGTGGCTTATTATATCGATGATGTTATCATGATACAAAGAAGCATTCTTACTAATTTTTCAGTAGGAAGGCTATGTTGTTAATTGTTCAATTTCTTTCAAGCATTTGATTCAGCTTATGATTCATCTTATCAATGAGGTGCTGATGCTTTTTGTCCATCTTCAGGATGGCTCCACCAACTCGCAGCAATCCGGGTCGTGGTGAGGAGCAGACTGATGTTCCACCACCACCCCCGCCACCGCCTCCTCCGCCTCCTCCTCCAGAAGCTTGGCAAGCTGTGATGGTCGTGACCAATGCGAACACTCAGATGTTGCTCAGACTGTTGCAAGAAAGGGAGAAGGGTCAGCAAGGTTTTCAAGGCAATTTTCAGAATCAGCTTCAATTTGTGACACTCAATCAGTTCCTTGCCAACCAGCCCAAGACTTTCACCTATTGTGAGCAGCCTCTTGATGTTGATGATTGGCTTCGTGATATGAGTAAGCATTTTGAGTGCGGCAATGTCAGGCCAGAGGACTTTGTCAGATTTGCATCGTTCCAGCTAAAGGGTCAAGCAGTTGATTGGTGGCAACGGTACAAGGATTCCAGGGGCGATCGTGTTGTTACTTGGGACGATTTTCGTCGTGACTTCAGGGCTCATTACATTCTGACAAGCTTTGTCGAGGAGATGCGTGAGAAGTTCAGGCACCTGAAGCAGGGAAGTAAGTCAGTCTACCAGTACAACATCGAGTTCCAGAATCTAGCTCGTTATGCCAAGCAAGATGTTCCAAATGATAAGGATATGATCTATCAGTTCAGGGGTGGTCTCAAGGATGAGCTTCTGTCAGGCTTAGTTCTTCAAGAGCCTCGTGAGTTTGATCAGTTCTACAACATGGCTTTGAAGATTGAAGCAGCTCAGCTCAAGTTGGAGAACTCCAAGAAGCGTTCCAGGGATTCATATTCTTCTTCCAGCTCTCAGAAGGTTCCCAAGCAGCAGAAGTATTGGGTGCCAAATCCTCTTCCGTTTCGTCCTCCTCAGCAGCAGAAGCAGTTTGGTGGTCGTGGTTCTTCCCACCCACCCAACCCAGGTTTCCAGCAGAAGACCCAGGCATCCAAGGCTGTTCTTGTTCCTCCTCCAGGCAATGTTCGTCCGCTTTCTGAGGTGACTTGTCACAAGTGTGGTCAGAAGGTCCACTATGCAAACAAGTGCAACCAGCGGCGTCTTCCGCCTCCTCCCCCTGTCAAGCCTCCAGGAAATGCCATGGTGAAGCATAATCCCAAGACCGCAAGACTGAATATGGTGAATGCAGCTAAAGCAGAGCAGACCAATGATGTCATCATGGGTAATCTCTCAGTTAATTATATTCCTGCAAAAGTGTTATTTGATTATGGCGCATCGCATTGTTTCATGTCATATCCTTTTGCGGCAAAACATGGTTTTTCCATGGAGTTTTTGCCAAATGCATTGCAAGTTGTGTCTCCCGGGAAGCGTCACAGTTCAAAGATGGTGGTTTGGGATGCTTCTATCAAGATGGGCAACTATTCTTTTCTAGCTTCCCCAATTGTTCTCGGTAATTCTGATATTGATCTCATTTTGGGTATGAACTTCCTGGCTATGAATAAGGCTCATATTGATTGCAAAGCAAAAGAACTCAAGCTGACTCATCCTTCAGAAGACGTGATTATATTCGCGGCTCGTGATGACACAATCCGTCTCTTTGCTCTTAATGAGAAGGGTGAAATCTCGGTGATTTCTCAAATTCCGGTGGTTTGTGAGTATGAAGATGTCTTTCCAAAAGAGTTGCCAGGAATGCCTCCGCACCGACCAGTCAAGTTCGTGATTGATATCGAGCCTGGAACTGAACCGGTCTGCAAGCGTCCATATAAACTTGGCCCCGGAGAGCTGAAAGAGTTGAAGAAGCAGCTAGATGAGCAAGAACGTCTGGGTCTGATCAGACCAAGCTCTTCTCCATGGGGTTGTGGTGTCTTGTTTCTCAAGAAGAAAGATGGTATGGATCGTCTTTGTGTCGACTACCGACCATTGAACAAGAAGACAATCAGAAACAAGTACCCACTCCCTAACATCAATGAGTTGTTTGAACAACTGAAAGGTACCAAGGTTTTCTCCAAGTTGGATCTTCGAATGGGTTATCATCAGATTCGCATTCGCGAAGAGGACATTCCCAAGACCGCTTTGAGGACGAGTTTTGGCTCTTATGAGTACACCGTTATGTCGTTTGGTCTTGCGAATGCTCCTCCAACCTTATCAAGAATGATGAATTTCATCTTCTCTCCTTTCAAAAATGAGTTCGTCTTGGTCTATCTGGATGATATCCTTGTGTTCTCGGAGACAGAAGAAGAGCATGTAGAGCATCTCCGCCTTGTGCTTGACAAGTTCAGAGAGCATCGATTATATGCCAAGTTTTCCAAGTGTGAGTTTTGGCTCAATGAAGTGGTGTACCTTGGGCATGTCATCTCTATCGAGGGAATTAAAGTGCACCCTAAGAAAGTTGAGGCAATCTTGAAGTGGGAGCCTCCTCAGAATGTGAAGCAGCTTCGGAGCTTCCTCAGGCTTGCTAGCTATTGCAGAAGATTCGTGGAGAACTTCTCTAAAATTGCTAAGCCTCTGTCCAATCTCCTCCAGAAGAGCGTCAAGTATGTTTGGTCTCCTGAGTGTGATGTGGCGTTCAATACACTCAAGTAGAGACTGACTTCAGCTCCAGTTCTTGTTCCTCCTAAGCAGTCCAAGCCTTTCCAAGTTTTCTGTGATGCTTCTCTCCAAGGCCTTGGTGGTGTTCTTATGCAAGACAAGAAGATTGTTGTTTATACCCCGCGTCAGTTGAAGCCTGCCGAGAAGAACTACCCCACTCATGATCTTGAGTTGGCGGCAGTTGTGCATGCTCTAATGACTTGGAGGCATTTGTTGTTGGGTAGACCAGTTGAGGTGTACACCGATCACAAGAGCTTGAAGTACATTTACAATCAACCCAATCTCAATCTTCGGCAATCTCGTTGGGTGGAAATGCTTGAAGACTTCAACCCAAGCATTGAGTATACTCTGGGGAAAGCAAATGTCATTGCAGATGCGCTCAGCCGTAAGGCGTACTGCAATAGTCTCATCTTGAAGCCTCTTCAACTCGACCTTTGTGAAGCCTTCCGCAAGCTCAACCTTCAGATGATTCCACAAGGATTTCTTGCCAATCTTCAAGTCTCTCTGACTCTGGAAGATCAGGTTCGCCAAGCGCAGCTTCTTGAGGCTATGGTGAAGAAAGTGAAGAAAGGTGTGGCCAAGAGCATTCCGAAGTATAAGTGCTTTCGTGTCGATGACAAAGATACCTTGTTCCTTGAGGACCGTCTTGTGGTTCCGAAAGGTGATCTCAGAAAGGTTATCATGGATGAAGCACATAATTCTCTTCTTTCCATTCATCCAGGCAGTTTCAAGATGTATCAGGATCTCAAGCAAACCTTCTGGTGAACTCGCATGAAACGTGAAATTGCTCAGTTCGTGAACGAGTGTGATGTTTGTCGCAGAGTGAAGGCGGAACATCAACGTCTAGCAGGTCTTCTGCAGCCTTTGCCTATCCCAGAGTAAAAATTCAATCATGTCGAGATGGATTTCGTCACTGGGTTTCCCAAGTCCAAGAGAGGCAACGATGCCATCTTTGTGGTTATCGACAAGCTATCAAAAGTTGCTCATTTCCTGCCAGTCAAAGAATCTATCTCGGCAGCTCAGCTTGCAGAGTTGTATACATCAAGGATAGTGTCTTTGCATGGTATTCCTCAGCTCATCTCTTCTGACCGTGGAAGTCTCTTTACTTCCAAGTTTTGGGAGTCCTTCCAGACTGCTATGGGTACTAAGATCCATTTCAGCACAGCGTTCCATCCGCAGACAAGTGGTCAAGTTGAGAGAGTCCATCAGATCCTTGAAGATATGCTCAGAGCCTGTGTGATTTCGTTCAGCATGAAGTGGGAAGACTGCCTTCCTTATGCTGAATTCTCATACAACAATAGCTTTCAAGCAAACTCAGGCAAGGCCCCTTTCGAGATTCTATACGGTAGAAAGTGTCGTACCCCGCTTAACTGGTGTGAAACCGGTGAGCATCAGATATTGGGCAATGACATGATCACTGAAGTACAAGAAATGTGCCATGTAATTTGTGAGAACCTCAAAGCAGCTCAGTCCCGACAGAAGAGTTATTACAATAACAAACATCGAGATGTTTCTTTCCAAGTGGATGATCTAGTCTATCTCAGAGTCTCTCCCATGAAAGGCACTCTGCGGTTTGGAATAAAAGGGAAGCTAGCTCCTCGTTTTGTTGGTCCTTTCAAAGTTGTTGGCAAGAGAGGTGGTCTTGCATATCAACTAGAAATTCCTCCAAATTTCGCAAATGTGCACGATGTCTTCCATGTTTCTCAGCTCCGGAGATGTTTCAAGACTCCTGAGCGGACCATTGACCTCCAAGACATCGATCTCCAAGAAGATCTCTCTTATCATGAGCATCCAGTTGCAATTCTTGAAGAAACTGAGCGTAAGACTCGCAACAAATCTATCAAATTCCTCAAGGTGAAGTGGTCTCATCATTCCAACAAAGAAGCTACTTGGGAACGCGAGGACCTTCTCCGTTCCGAATTTCCAGACTTCTTTCGTTCCTAGATCTCGGGTCGAGATCCTCTTGTAGTGTGGGAGAGTTGTGACAGCCCAAGTGTTGTCCCTACCTTATTTGGCATGTACCCCATGTATTAACCTTGTGTCAATTGAGTTCATGCCATTTTGTGCCATTTCCATTTTGTCCCAGAAAACTGATTCTTCATGCCAACTTGCTTGATTCATGCTTATTGATGTGTCCCTATTTTGCTGATTGAATAGTTGGATAAGTTGATGTACATGTTGAGTAGATTCTGTCAATATCTTGTTTGTGGCTGTAGGGTTCCTGTAGCTCAAGTTGTGAGCTGTAGTAGGTGCTATGATGTTGTTTAGTGGCAGATTTGGTGTTTTGCTGTTTTGGGGTTGTGGGAGCTGTGTTTCATGGAATTGAGTGATTTTTGAGTCCATTGTGATTGATTTTTCATCACCTATCTAGTGGCTGCCTTGGAATGCCAAGAATCAGCCCATGGCTTGGTGACCCTGTGATATTGCCTCTGTACCTTGTCGTGAGCGTATCGTGAGAACCGTAACTCCGTTTCTTGCGATCTTTATATGCATTTCTATTGATTTTGCATGCCGCATCCATATTTGACATGTTCATGCATGTATAAATAACTTAACATGAGGTTCTTTCCAGATTTATTAATAAATAACTTTGCTTGTGAAACATGACTAGTTTTGGATTGCCATGTTAGAATTCTTCATATATGAATCATGCATCATTTTGATTGTGCATTGCACATTGGTTGGATGTTTATTGTTGCTGTTTCTCTTGGGTAGATGCGAGTGTTGATTCTGAGTACGAGGAACCAGGAGAGTACCACTACGAGGATCCCGCTACTTCTTTTGCTGAAGAACCAATAGGCAAGATGATCATACCCGGATCTCGATACTATTTTTGCTTGCTAGTTTCTCGCTCTTATCATTACAATTGCGCTACCTACCACTTGATATCAGCCCCCATGTTGCCATGACAGCCTCTAACCTCCACATCCTAGCAAACCTTTGATTGGCTAAGTTACCGCTGCTCAGCCCCTCTTATAGCGTTCTTAGCTGCAGGCGTAGGTTGTTCCATGTGATAACATGGATTTGGATATCACAATAAATTCTATTACTTAATTTAATGCACATATATATATCTTGGTATTGGTGGAAGGCTTGGCCTTTTGCTAAGTGATTTGTTCCGCTATTACCGCCATTAGTTCCTTGTTACCGGTGTTATGTTTTCCATACTTTGCGCTCCTAACATGCTTGGGGTTATTATTGGGACCCCCTTGTTCATTTGGTTGAGATTAAAACTTTTCTGGCAAGACCCAACATTGGTACTACATTTGCTTAACAACTTAATAAAATTGCATAGGGTCTTGCAAACCCGTGGATAATTTAATCAACCCCTGGGCCAGTGCTCCTCATGAGTGTTGGTCCAAAAAGGGCTGCCTGCGGGGCCACGTCGAGGCAACTTGAGGATTGGTTTTCCCCGTAGCTAGTCCCATCTGTCGTGTCCTAAGAACGAGATATGCGGCTATTATCGGGTTCGTCGACACGTTGGGTGGTCTTGCTGGATTTGTTTTACCTTTATCGAGTGTCTTGCGTGTGGAGTCTGACTTTCTTCGGGTTTACTCGAGGTGTTGGAATTCCTTTGGAATTACCTATGATGATCGCGAGATCCGCGATCGAGGCATTCCCATGGAGTGTGGTTAATTTTGTAATGGATTAGTTGGAGCACCCCTACAGGGTTAAATCTTTCGGAAAGCCGTGCCCGTGGTTATGTGGCAACTTGGATATTTGTTTAACACCCGGTTATAGTAAACTTGAAGTAAACTATAATTAAAATACACCAACTGTGTGAGTAACCGTGATCGTCTCTGCTCGAGAACATGATCCGAGAGAGAACATGATGGGGTTATGATTGACGTAAGTAAGTGTTCAGGATCTCATAGAGATCATACTAGATTCGATCGTTCTTCGTAGGCCACTCATATGTATTTCATGTTGCGTAAGCTAGCCACCATATATGCTTAGTGCTGCTGCAAACTAAACACTTACCCCATCCCAACCTTTAAGCTTAAATAGTCTCGGTACCTGGGCACATGATAGATGAGTCCTCTGTGGCTCACAGTTTCCTACAACACTCCAGGTACAGGTTCAGATGAGTACGTGCAGGATGATCTTACCCAGCTCCAGTGGGAGTATGACAAGGAAAGAGGCAGGATGTACGTGACGTATCCGGATGAGTAGAGGACCTGGTCGTGATCTTTGGGATAGCTTGATAGTATCATTTGCAACTTCTTTTTATCGTTTTATTTCGTTCGTAGTCGGACCCTGTGTGTAACGTGATGTTATGATTTGAGTGACATTGTAAGTTAGCATGTGGCGAGTGTAAGCCAACTCGTATACTCTTCTCATTCAGTATTGCATGTTGTGATGATATTATTCTTGCTAATGGCAAGATGCGCATCTATCCCTTGCGAGGCCCTCGTGCCTTAAATGGATAGGCGCGCATCTTGGGCGTGACACATAGCATCCATGCGGGGACCAACGGTGTGCCCGGTGCCTGTGAAGACAGCGCATGATCGTCCATACCGGCACAACCCCGTATTGAGAGTGACCACGCCACTCCCACCACTAGTAATGTGGTCTCCTTGCCAGTACCCACCAAAGTAATCAACAGAGCCCCGTCCCATAAGGGGTATTGTGGTTGCGCATGTAAGGTTGGGACGATCGACAAATCTTAAACCCTTCGTTTTTGAAAACACACACCCTCACTTTCTCCGGTACATCACTTCTTTCTCAAGTGGTCACCCAACTCATCATCATCTCCCTCGGGCATTAGTGGCACCCGACAGGGTTTTCAAAAAGTCTTTGAATTCATCTCTTTATTTCCATCACCATGCATAATTCCGATCCCACTTGCGTAGCATCTACTAGCATCCTATCTAATCCCACCCGCACAACCCTCATAAGGATGGTAGGGTCATGCACGATGCAAGTATCAATGGTAAGAATAACGAAGGCAGCCCATCGAAGTGGCCACCACATCAACATCATCAACATCCCAGAAATAAGTGTTATATGTCATGCAAATAAAAGGGTTCTTAGTCATGGTCAAAGGGCTGCTTGCCTGGATCAACAAAGTCTTCGGTGTCTTCAAAGTCTTCGGGTGCAACTCCCTCGTCAATAGCGCAATCTATCGTCGCGATAAATAGCGATAATAATAAGCATCACACAAAAATAGAGCACACAAAGCTACTATTAAAAAGCTACCCTATTATGATAAATACTAAAAATTATAATAAAAATATTTTCTAGGGTTTTGTTGTGAAAAACAATGTTGAAAACTATTAAACAGAGGCAAAAGGATGCCTAAAATAGGTTTTAAAATAAAACAATGCATAAAAAGTTTTCAACATTTTTAACAAATGGCACTATTAAATTCTACTTATTATTCTAAGATTTATGGTGGAAAAATATTGGGCATTGGATTTTTATTTAGGTCTGTGGAATTTTTGGAAAGCTAAAATAAAATGGAAAAGGAAAATGGGCATCGTGCACTAGGCCAAATGTGGCCGCAACTGGGCCGGCCCAAAGCAATCAGCCCCCAGGCGAACCGGTGCACCCGCGCTCGCCAGGTTCAAACCTGACGGGCGGGGGCCGGGTGCCAGTGAGAGCGGGAGAGAGGCGGGCGAGACAGAGGTTGACAGGTGGGGGCCACCTGTCGGGTTCGTAGCCCTCCTCTGGACAAAGGGAGGCGGCGCTCACCGGTGAGGCTAACGACGACAGCAAGGAGAGGTGAGCACGGGAATGGGCTCAGGGCGTCGCCGCCTGTCGGGTGGAGGTGGATGGGGGTTTCGGAGAGCAAGGCGTCACCGGCGACGAGGTATCCACGGCGGAGGGAAATCGGGAGGAGGTCACCGGGCCCTTCTTGTTCTGCAAATCAAGCGGAGAGGATGGGGGAATGGGTCAGAGAGGTGAGAGAGGAGAAACCAGAGAAGAAGGGGGACCGGAGGGGCGCCTCACCGTGAGATCGACGGCGGGGCTGCCACGGCGGTCCTCGTCTCGATCCCGATGATTGGGACCTCGGGAGCTTTCTTGGGTCGATCTGGTGGTCGGTTGGGAGGATAAGGGAGCTAGAGGAGGGCAGAGACGAGCTCAGGGCGCCTTAAATAGGGGGGCGCGAGTCCACCGAGCTACCTTGCGCCGGCGAGCTCGGGGCCGAGGCCAGGGGCCGTGGGAGGGAGAGAGGACGTCTTTGGGGTGCTTGTGGGGTTGGTCTAGGCGAGGGGGTGAGAGAGAGAAGGGGAGGCGCACGCGTGCGAGCTCCCGCGTTGGCCGGCTCGAGCAGCGTCGGGCACGCGCTGAGGAGGGAGAAGGAGGAGGAGATAGGAGGGGGCTGACCGCGTTGCGTGTCACGAACGCCAAGGGGGACTTGGGGGACACGTGGGGGAGGCCCTAGGTGGTCGGGGGGCGGCCATTGGGCGGCGGCTACAGTGCGGGAGCACACTGTAGCGCGCCCTAGAGCGTGCATATGGCCGGCATTGCCGTTGCCCGCGCACTCTGGGGTGCCCCACCTTGTCTAGTAGCACCTGGATGGTCTGAAGATGCTCTAGGAGCTAGGGAAATCTAGGTAGAAAAGAAATGGTGTGGGGGAGAGGGTAGAATTGCTCCTACGATTGCTATCCAGGGGTAAATGTGGGTTTTTCCCCACTTACCCATTGAGTCTTGGCAGAGAAAATTACTCGAGGTGAAATGCAATACTAGATAGTTCTGGTAAAATTTTGGAGCCAAGGGGATTAGCAGAAGGGGGGCAAACAGGGTTTTTGCCATTCTAGCTGAAGGTGTTTGATGGAGATTAGGGCAAGCAAATGGACTTTGCTTGCCATAATATTTGACAGGATCAAATGGTGATTAGAATTAGGCCTGGTCACCAAGTTTGAGTTTGATGAAAGTTCACAATATAACTTTGTGAAACCCTAGAAATCAATAGAATCTGGTTTCTATAGATCGAGTCATGCTAAGCTAATCCCCTTGATGCACCACTTAGTTTATCATCATTATTTGGTGATTAGAACATGTCCACAAAGTTTGGGGTCAAGGGAAGAAACTTCACAATGTAAAGTTGCTCAAATTTGAATCTAGACAGGGAGGGTTTTGGAATAGTTTGATGAACCAAAACAATTTGAATTGAGATGAAACTTTGCAAGATCATCACCTATGACAATGTTAACTTGCTGGAATTTTCTTGGAATTTATTGAGAATCTTTCTTATAGAAATATTTGAAAAACTTGATTTGGACAAAAAGGGTTTTGAGGGGTTTTGTCCATGATTTTGAATATGAACATGTGTTGAAACTCACATATATGGAAAATATATGTCCACTGAGTTTCCCTAAATTTTCTCAAATATTTCCAAAGCATCAAAATAATTTTTCCCTATGAAAAAACATTTTCGGCCTTAAGAAAAAGCCTTTTAAATAAATACTAAAATAATCTTTAAAAATATATTTTGTGGTGTTGGAAAGTCTTATATCTAGTACGTTTCGAATGAGGCCTTTGGGGAAAAAGGATCCACCCAATTTGAGGACTTGCAGTACAAACCTCAACTTAGGGTTTTTTGAAAACCTAATTTGAATAAATCCTTTTTGGTCAGAATAACATTTGAGAATAGTTTGGCCACTATTCACATGGCATGATCATTTGGGCAAGAAGTTTGGGTCAAGGAAGATGAATATGGAGAGGTATAGAATCTAAGAGTGTCATACACAACAACCAAACAAGCAACAATTCAAACAAGCACAAGCACTGAAAAAGTTTTAATTGGCTCCAAATTTTGTAGATCAAGCATAACAAGGTGATACAAACACAGGGTGTGACAACCTCTCGTAGGGCGGATGTAAAAAAAATCTTCCGTGCCAACCCCAGTACTACCGCCCGCAGCGGTATTACCGCGGTCGGCACGGTAGTAAAATTTTACTACCACAAGACCTGCGGTACTACCGCTCAATCTCAAACAACCCCATTTTGTCTGGCCAATTCTCACTTCTATATGGTTTTCTTGTTTTGCCTTGGTCTTTGCAATGACTCCTTTTCGTTCTTCTCTTGTGTTTGCGTTGTGTGTCATAGGTGGTGGTTCCGGTTTCGGTTCAAGACGCTTGAATCCCTCTCGCGACACAAGTTCAAAGCGTCTACGCAATCCAGATACACCTGAGGGGTCCAATGCCCCGCAACACAGATTCAAGAGAACTGCAACCAAGCTCAAGGAGCCAGTTAACAACTGGGAAGATATGCCTCAAGCAGAGTTTCAGTCTCATTGGATGATCGACCCCTACATCAAACCTAGGGAGCATTCCAAGGGCAATGACTTGTTTTAGACCAAGCAACAATACTCATCCATATTGAGGTAATAAAGGGAAAGAAGAACATCTATGTCCATGTCCAATGGATTGACATGGCTCTTTTGAGGAAGAACCCGACATATTTTGGTGAGCTTTTGAATATGGTGGAGCAGTTTGCTATCGAGAATATCATCTCATTCCATCTCGACTATGATCCCGAAATTGTGGCTCAGTTCTTTGCTTCCGTTCACTTCCACTCAGATGTGAAGAGGACCATGACTTGGATGACCAATGGAGAGAGGCTGACTGCTGACTGAAAGGAGTTCATGGATCTGTTGCACATTCGTGATGAGGGGCTTGATGAGCCCGTTAGTTTGCGCCCACACGCCAACCCACAACCTGAATGCAAGGAGAAGCTTATACCCTTCTCTATTGAGAAGTCTTTACCCTCTGGTGAGAAAACTTTTGTGCTCAACCCGTTCCTCGATGTCTCGCACTTGATCTTTCGCAACACTCTCTTTCCTCGCATGGGAGACAGGACAAGGTGCATTCCTATCTTGTGGATATGTTGCTCCTCTGTGAGAAAGGACGGCTTCAAATTCTTGACCCCCTTGATGTTTCTCACATTATGTGGAGTGAGCTTCGGACTGCTGTGTTCCATCATAAGGTCCCCATTTATGGATCCTACTTGTTCCTCTTGATTCGAACAACTTAGGGGAAGAACTTTCCAGGAGAAGACCTTGATGCTCCCAACTGGATCCGTCATGAGCCCATTCGGTTGCGTCAGAAGGACAAGTGGGATAACACTACCACTTGGACTGGGCCTACTGCTGCTAATATGGATGTTGATGAGGATGGGATTGAAGAGGAGGAAGATGACGGTTCAGAGATGTATGAGCCACCGTCTACTAAGCCATCTTGGTCCAAGAATCTGACACACAGGATGAAGACATTGTTCTGCATGCAGGCCAAGGGACAGTATCAAACTCACGTTGCTCAGAAGGAGAGTCGTCGACGTGACAAGCGGATTCTAAGGAAGCTTGGCAAGACCATATCGAGTGGGTCTAAGAAGGACATCACTCCTGAGGCTACTTGGATGGCAAAGTAGAGGTACCAGTGGGTTGATTCAGATGAGGAGTCTATTCTAGCTACATCAAAGGAGGAGCTTGATGACGGATCTTTCTGCATGGGAGCTACCACATGTGTCTTAGGTGTCCTCTCTGCCTTTTTGGCATCTCGATGCCAAAGGGGGGGAGAGTGTAGGATTTGCGAGTGTTTGTGTTTGTTTTTCGTCGTCTCCTTGCTTTCATTGAACTTTGGTTTATGTTATTTGTGTGTGAGACCAGGAGACTTCTTCTATCATATGGTGCGAGACATATGCTATCACTCTTATCTTACTCTTGTCCAGTATGATTAGTAGCTTGTGAGTTTATCTGTTATGTACCCTTATCTTCATGTTCACATGCTATGCCTTGTTTCCGTGCTTAGTGTTATTCATTCTGTTACAAGGATTGCCTTGTCTATAGAATATAGGAGGAGTGTTGATCCTAGTGTGTGTGCTTTCCAGTCCAAATCATATCTATAGAGTGCACACATCTAGGGGGATCCTGTCTATATTTTATAGATTTTGGGTTTGCATATGCTCATTATATATCTTTATGTGCAAATTTCGTATTGTCATCAATCCACCAAAAGGGGGAGACTGTAAGGGAATATTTCTACCTAAATGGTTTTGGTGATTGATGACAATGCTTTTGCGGACTAATTGTGTGCATTAAGCATTTTAGATATCTCATGTCTAGGCACAAGACGATTTGGTGCCCCTCGGAGCTTATCAAAGATGGTTGTTCTCTACGTTTCCTTTCGGTGGATTTGAGTAGAAGGAAAGCCGTACTATTAAGAGGGGGTCCGCTTTGGAAAGGTTTGGGTGGAATCAATGCGTACACATCTGTTCTATTGCACCACATTATCTTCGCTTCAATGGAGCTCCAGTCCATTTTCCTTGTATGTGCAAAGTGAAGGCTACATGGTGCTAGTTTTCAATGGCTAGCGGTAGTACCTCTCAAGGGAGCGGTAGTACCACTGTCCCCAGCCCTGGTGCGTGCGCCAACGGTAGTAGGCGCGGATGTAATTTTTTACATCCGCCCTCGTGCGGTAGTACCGTGATGTATTTTCGGTACTATCGTGCCAGACTTTTTTGCAGCTCCACCCTCAGCGGAGGTAGGCATGGAAGTAATTTTTTACTTCTATGCATCTCCTATGCCAGTCATTACCGACCATGCGGTAGTACCGTATGGGCTCGCGGTAGTACCGCTCCGGCGGTTCTACCGCTAGTTGCCTTGTGCAATCGGCCTGCTTCAGGTCACTACCGTGCGAGCAGTAGTACCGCACCCTGCTGCGATAGTACCGCGGACCCTTGCGGTAGTACTGTGGCTGTGTGTGGTAGTATGCAATGCGCGGGCTAGGAGTGGGGATAACGGTTGGATCATGCCCCCCACTATATAAAGGAGGTCTTCTTCCTCAAGAAGACCACCTCTTCCCTCCCCAAGCTCCATTGTTGCTCAAAGCTCCATTTTAGCTCGATCTCTCTCCCTAGCCAATCAAACTTGTCGATTTTCTAGGGATTGGTTGAGAAGTCCCCAATCTACACTTCCACCAAGAGAAAATTGATTCCCCCCACTAATCCCTTGCGGATCTTGTTACTCTGGGTGTTTGAGCACCCTAGACGGTTGAGGTCACCTCAGAGCCACATTCCATTGTGGTGAAGCTTGGTGGTGTCATTGGGATCCTCCAATTGCGTTGTGGAGATCGCCCCAACCTTGTTTGTAAAGGTTCGATCACAACCTTCAAGGGCACCAATAGTGGAATCACGGCATCTCGCATTGTGTGAGGGCGTGAGGAGAATACTGTGGCCCTAGTGGCTTCTTGGGGAGCATTGTGCCTCCACAACGCTCTAACGGAGACATACTTCCTCACAAGGGAACGAACTCTGGTAACACCTCCTCGTCTCCATCGGCTCCACTTTTGGTTATCTCTTACATTTACCTCTTGCAAGCTATTATTGTGTTGTATCCCTTGCTTGCTCGTGTGCTTGTTGTAATTAGCATCATATAGGTTGCTCACCTAGTTTCACATCTAGCCGACCTATTTGTTGCTAAGCCTAATTTGTTAAAGAAAAGTTAAAAAGTGTTAGTTGACTATTCACCCCCTCCCCGCCTCTAGTCAACCATATCGATCCTTTTAGTTCTAATCTTCTATGCACTCCAACCACCTCTGTTGACGGAGGTTCAGATCTGGTTGAGTAAATAGGTACTTAAGACTTTGGTGATCGGTGTAGATCTCGCATCAATTACCAACAAGGTATTACCGCCACTCCTTCAATGCATGTATTACTGCAGCAAGTTCAAGGTCATGAACTGGGTAGTTCTCTTCATGAGGACGCAACTGACGATCTGCATAAGCAATCACTTTGCGTTCTTGCATTAGGACACAGCCTATTCCCTAATGCGAAGCGTCACAATAAATGACAAAGTCCATACGAGTATCCGGAGGAGCAAGCACTGGAGCAGATGTCCACTTGTCCTTGAGTGCTTGAAATCTCTCCTAACATTTTTCTCTCCACTCATATTTAACACCTTTGTGAAGCATCTTGGTTAAGGGCTTTGCAATCTTGGAGAAGTTCTCGACGAATTGACGGCAATAGCTGGCGAGTCCAAGAAAACTTCTGACTTGCTTGACATCCAAAAGTCACACTTGAAATACTTGGCATATAGCTGATGTTCACAAAGTCTTTCCAGTACAAGACGAAGATGTTCTGCATGCTCTTCTTTATTCTTGGAAAATACCATAATATCATCCAGATAAACCACGATGAATTTGTCGAGGTAGTCCATGAAGATATAATTCATTAAACGAGAGAAGGTTGCTGGAGCATTGGTTAAACCGAAGGACATGACAGTGTACTCGTATGAACCATAGCGAGTAACAAATGCGGTCTTCGAAATATCCTCTTCACGAACACAGATCTGATGGTAACCCAACATCAAGTCGAGCTTAGGGAAAATTGAGGAACCAGTAAGTTGATCATACAAATCATTGATCCAAGAAAGTGGATATTTGTTCTGAATTATAGCTTGGTTGATGGGTCGATAATCCTGGACCATACGGTTTGTCCCATCCTTCTTCTTGACAAAGAGAGAAGATGCTCCCCAAGCAGAGGAACTTGGACGGATGAAACCCAGACGAAGCGAATTGTCAATTTCCTGCTTGAGTTCAAGGAGTTCATGTGGTGGCATCTTATACAGACGCTTGGCTATAGGAGTGGTACTAGGTACCAAGTCGATGAAAAACTTGACATCTCTAGCAGGGGGAATCCCTAGAAGTTCTTTCGAAAAAACATCTTGGAAATCCCGGACAACTGGAATGTTTTCAATCCCCCCAAGAGGTGACTCATTTAAAGCATTCAAGGCATATAGTCGGGCTTCAGCATTTCGAAGAAGATAAGTATGGTAGCTTACTATCTCATTAGAGGGATGCATGAGGTGGATGGTTTTGGTGTCACAGACAATAGAAGCGGTATGTGCTTTCAACCAATCCATTCTAAGAATGAGGTCAATATTGGAAGACTTCAGCATTATGGGGGAGGCAAGGAACACTAAACCTTAAATTTCAATGGGACGTTGTGGCTAATAATGGAAGTCTGACATTGGCCCGCGGGGGTGTTTACCACTATTGGGACGTTCATCTCTTCATACTTAATGTCAAGCATGTATGTGAAACCTTCAGACATAAAAGAATGGGATGCTCCTGTATCAAACAATACAGAAGCTGGTATTGAGTTGACGAGAAGAGTACCCATCATAGTAGCAGCCTGGTCTTGAACTTCATTCAGATCAACATTGTTACCTTGAACACGTCCCTGAGCAGGCCTGGCATTGTTGTTGCGGGGCTGGTTGGAAGGCAGTGCCAGTTGATTATGGTTCTTCCTGCATTCTCTAGCACGGTGTCCTAGACGGTCACACTTGAAGCACAACCCATCCTCAGGACGAGAAGGGGGAACAGGAGCTCGTGGTGGCGGAGCTGGGAGCCTCAACTGCCTAGGTGGGGGTGGAGGCAGACGAGGTGCAACATAGGACGGCCTCGGAGTAGGAGGCGGTGCATGGTACATGCTGTGGGGGATCCGGATCTTGCGCTTCTGAGCAGATGAGCCCGAAGATGAGCCCATGTCACAGTTGCGCTTGCTGCTGTCCTTGTAGTCTTGCGGACCTATTTCTACTAGAATGGACTTGTTCACCAAGGTGGCAAAGTCGGCAAAGTCTTGAACAAGGAGTGCCAGCTTGATATCCGGGTGGAGGCCTTCACGGAACTTCTCTTGCCTGCGAGCATCAGTTGCAACATCTTCTTCAGCATAACGAGATAAGTACAGAAATTCCCGCTGATAATCATCCACAGTCTTGTTGCCCTGGACGAGATTGCGGAACTCACGCTTCTTCTTGTCCATCATTCCCCGAGGAATATGGCGAGCACGGAATGCAGCTTGGAACTCCGTCCAGGTGATGATTGTTCCAATAGGTTGTGAGCGCCTGTGACTATCCCACCATTGAGCAGCAAGACCCTTTAGAAAGTATGAGGCAAAGGTAACATAGCTAGCCACTGGGGCGCCTGAAGATTCCAGCTCATAAGTGATGTCACAAAGCTAGTCATCAGCATCAAGCGGCTGAGTTGAGCTGTGGTAGGTAGTAGGGTTGAGGCGCATAATGTCTTGCAGAGTCATTGGGGCTGGCTGCTGATTCATATTCGGCCTCGGAGACTGGTCCATAGGCCTTGCATAAACTGGCGATTCAGTTCAAACTGCTGCATCATACCAGCCATGTATTCAGGTGGCGGTGGGTGATCAGCCGCACCATGATCATGACCAGCTCGCCTAACCATTCTGTCGAAATAATTAATAGTGGTAATTTAGCATTGGGTATTGCAAGGACAATGGGTTGTTCATGAAGTAAGATGCACAAAGAAGGAAGTGCAATAGATACGACATAGTAGTTCGAATTCAACATACATATCCATACATAGGTCTATTACAAACCATAAGTCTGTTACAAAATACATGATAGGTTCGGCATGAAATTAACATAGACAACTAGGCGACACGCTGGCACGCGGTAGAGGGATACAACAACAGACATAGCGAAAAGCTATATCAACGTCGGGGACAACGAAAGAACCCACGGAACTGCACGTGGCACTGAATGTGAAACCTGGGAGCACGGTTCTGCATCCCGTGCACACTTCTACTTCTCGATCATGCATTGGTTTCCCGTGAAGAGAAACGGTTTGATGCAGCAAAGTAGATAAGTATTTCCCTCTGTTTTTGAGAACCAAGGTATCAATCCAGTAGGAGATACAAGCGAATCACCAATATATATACCTACACAAAGAATCAAACTCTTGCACCCAACGCTACAAAGGGGTTGTCAATCCCTTCACGGTTACTTGCAAGGATGAGATCTAATAGAGATAGATATTGTTATGTTATGCTCCAAATTCTAATATAAAGAGGAAGGCCAACTTTTGACGAGCGAGTGGAGCGAGGCCCGTCGCCGGTAGGCTTGGGCCGAAGCGGAGCGTAGTGATATATACCTCTTGTAAGCCATCGCACGGGATAAGTTGATCAGTTGTGAATCCCCGGCGATTGTAACCTCTCCTGATCATAGTGAAGTTTGGCTGGCTCGCGCTCATGGTTTTTTTCCTTCGTGTTGGAGGGGTTTTCCACGTTAAAATCTCGTGTCCCTTTGCTTGATTTCGTTCTTCATCATATCGATTGCGTGTCGTATCTCTAACAGATATAATAGGATGCTTGAACGGAAAGTAAAAGTAAAAGTAAAAAACAGCAAGTATTTTTGGTATTTTTGGTTTTAGATCTGAAAGTATAATATGGAAAATAGACCCGGCGGCCATAGGTTTCACTAGATGGCTTCTCTCATCATGGCAAGTATTATGGTGGGTGAACAAATTACTGTCGAGCAATTGATAGAAAAGCGAATAATTATGAAGATATCCAAGGCAATGATTATGCATATAGGCATCACGTCCGTGACAAGTAGACCGAAACGATTCTGCATCTACTACTATTACTCCACACATCGACCGGCTCCTGCCTGCATCTAGAGTATTAAGTTCATGAAGAACAGAGTAATGCATTAAGTAAGATGACATGATGTAGAGGGATAGACTGAAGCAATATGATGAAAACCCCATCTTTTTACCCTTGATGGCAACAATACAATACGTGCCTTGCTCCCCCTACTTTGTCACTGGGTGAGGACACCCCAAGATTGAACTCAAAACTAAGCACTTCTCCTATTGCAAGAATTCCCAATCTAGTTGGCCAAACCAAACCAATAACTTGAAGAGACTTGCAAAGATATGAAATCATGCATATAAGAATTCAGGAAAGACTCAAATAAAATTCATGGATAATCTGAACATAAACCCACAATTCATCGGATCTCGACAAACACACCGCAAAAGAGCATTACATCGGATGGATCTCCATGAAGATCATGAAGAACATGGTATTGAGAAGCAACGAGAGAGAAGAAGACATCTAGCTACTAGCTATTGACCCGTAGGTATGTGGTGAACTACTCACGCATCATCGGAGGGCAATGGAGTTGATGTAGATGCCCTTTGTGATCGAATCCCCCTCCGGCAGATTACCGGAAAAGGCTCCAAGATTGGATCTCTTGGGAAAGAAGGCTTCTGGTGGCGAAAAAGTGTTTTCGTGGCTCGTTCTGATAATGATGGAATATTTGGGAATTTATAGGCCGAAGATTAGGGTTAGGGGAGCAGCCGTGGGCCCACAAGCCTGCCTGGCGTGGCCACCCCGTGGCTGCGCCCCTAGGGCTTGTGGCCCCATGGTGGCTCCTCTGCCTTTGTTCTCAAGTCTCGTAGATTCCTTTTGTTCCAGAAAAATTCTTTCTGAAGGTTTTATTCCGTTTGGACTCCGTTTAATATTCCTTATCTGCGAAACTCAAAAACAAGGAAAAAACAGAAACTGGCACTAGGCTCCAGATTAATAGGTTAGTCCCAAAAATAATATAAAATAGAATATTAATGCATATAAAACATCCAAAACATGTAATATAATAGCATGGAACAATCAAAAATTATAGATACGTTGGAGACGTATCAGCATCCCCAAGCTTAATTCCTGCTCGTCCTCGAGAAGGTTAATGATAAAAACAGAATTTTTGATGTGGAATGCTACCTAACATATTTACCCATGTAATATTATTTATTGTGGCATGAATATTCAGATCCGTAAGATTCAAAACAATAGTCTAATATTGACAAAAAAACAATAATACTTCAAGCACACCAACAAGGTAGTCTTGTCCTTTCGAAATAACATGGCCTTAGAAAGCCATCCCTACAAAATCATATAGTCTGGCTATGCTCCATCTTCCCCACACAAAGTACCTAAATCATGCACAACCCCGATGAACAAGTCAAATAATTGTTTCACACTTTTGGTGTTCTCGAACCTTTTCAACTCTCACGCAATACATGAGCGTGAGCCATGGATATAGCATTATAGGTGGAATAGAATATGGAGGAGGTGCAAGGGAAAAGGAGAAGATAGTCTCACATCAACTAGGCGTATCGACAGGCTATGGAGATGCCCATCAATAGATAAAAATGTGAGTGAGTAGGGATTGCCATACAACAAATGCACTTAGAGATATAAGTGTATGAAAGCTCAAAAATAAAACTAAGTGGTCGTACATAATGAATATCCACTAGTTATATGAAAGTGGCAAAATAGGAGACTCTCTATCATGAAGATCATGGTGATACTTTGAAGAACAAGTGTGGAAAAAGGTATTAGCAGTTGTCCCTTCTCTCTTTCTCTTATTTTTTTGTGGGCTTCTTTGGCCTCTTTTTTTGTTTCGGCTTCGCTGGCCTCTTTTAATTTTGTAAAGTCTGGATACTCATCCCAACTTGTGAGGGAGTCATAACCTCCATAATCCTTTTATCTCATGGGACAATGCTCTATTAATGAAAAATAATCACACTTTTATTTACTTATAACTCAAACAAAGAAAAATTATAACTCGATTCCTATGACAAGATATAACTCTAAATGCAATATAAAGTGATGATGCAAGTGTTGGAAATATGCCCTAGAGGCAATAATAAAATGGTTATTATTGTATTTCCTTGTTCATGAAAATTGTCTATTGTTCATGCTATAATTGTGTTAACTGGAAACCGTGATACATGTGTGAATACATAGACCACAACATGTCCCTAGTGAGCCTCTAGTTGGCTAGCTCGTTGATAAATAGATGGTCACGGTTTCATGACCATGGACATTGGATGTCGTTGATAACGGGATCACATCATTAGGAGAATGATGTGGTGGACAAGACCCAATCGTGAGCATAGCACAAGATCGTGTAGTTCGTTTGCTAAAGCTTTTCAATGTCAAGTATCGTTTCCTTAGACCATGAGATTGTGCAACTCCCGGATACTGTAGGAATGCTTTGGGTGTGCCAAATGGCACAACGTAACTGGGTGGCTATAAAGGAACACTACGGGTATCTCCGAAAGTGTCTGTTGGGTTGGCACAAATCGAGATTGGGATTTGTCACTCCGTGTGACGGAGAGGTATCTCTAGGCCCAGTCGATAAGACATCATCATAATGAGCTCAATGTGACTAAGAAATTAGCCACGGGATGATGTGTTACGGAACGAGTAAAGAGACTTGCCGATAACGAGATTGAACAAGGTATAGAGATACCGACGATCGAATCTCGGGCAAGTATCATACCGGTAGACAAAGGGAATTGCATACGGGATTGATTGAATCCCTGACATCGTGGTTCATCCAATGAGATCATCATGGAGCATGTGGGAGACAACATGGGTATCCAGATCCCGTTGTTGGTTATTGACCGGAGAGGTGTCTCGGTCATGTCTACGTGTCTCCCGAACCCATAGGGTCTACACACTTAAGGTTCGATGACGCTAGGGTTATAGGGAAATGGTATACGTCATTACCGAAGGTTGTTTGGAGTCCTGGATGAGATCTCGGACGTCACGAGGAGCTTCAGAATGGTTCGGAGGTAAAGATTGATATATAGGAAGTCCTGTTTTGGTCACCGGAAAGTTTTCGGGCTCATGGGTAGTGTACCCGGAGTGCCGGGAGGGTGACGGAGGACCCTCGGGAGGGGTGTGACGACCAAAGGACTTCGTGGGCCCTTAGAGGAGGTGTACCAGCCCTTATTGGGCTGGCCAAGACCTTCCGGAAGGGCCCATGAGGCTAGGGATAAGAGATAAGGCTGAAAAGGATTCAAAAGGAAGAGATTCACCTCCCTTGTGGGAGGTGAACTCCTCCCTAGGTTCGGTCGAACCTCTCCTCCTTGGAGGAGGGGCCAAGGCAGCCCTCCCTATCCCTCCTCCTATATATATCCAAGGTATTGGGGCTGATTTGAGACACGACTTCTCTCTCCCACGGCGCAGCCCTACCTCTCTTCTTCCTCCTCCGCAGTGCTTAGGCGAAGCCCTGTCGGAATACCTTGATTCTTCACCACCACCACGCTGTCGTGCTGCTGTTGGAGCTCTTCCCCAACCTCTATCTCCTCCTTGCTGGATCAAGGTGTGGGAGACGTCATCGGGTTGTACGTGTGTTGAACGCGGAGGCGCCGTTGTTCGGCGCTTAGATCAGAGTCCACCGCGATCTGAATCGCTGCGAGTACGACTCCACCAACCGCGTTCTTGTAACACTTCCGCTTAGCGATCTTCAAAGGTATGAAGATGCAATCTCTCCCCACTCATTGCTGGTTTCTCTATAGATAGATCTTGGTGATCGTAGAAATTTTTTGATTTACTACTACGTATCCCAACAGCAAGTCATAGAAAAAACTACATGGTGGAAGTTGCATGGCAATATATCTCAGAATGGCTATGGAAATGTCGTAATAGGTAGGTATGGTGGCTGTTTTGAGGAATATATGGTGGCTGTTTTAAGGAAGGAGGGTTTGGTGTACCGGCGAAAGTTGCGCGGTACTAAAGAGGCTAGCAAAGATGGAAGGGTGAGAGTGCGTATAATCCATGGACTCAACATTAGTCATAAAGAACTCGCCTACTTATTGAAAAAGTCTATTAGTTATCAAACAAAGCATTAGACGCATGCTCCTAGAGGATAGGTTGGTAGGAGTTAACCATCGCGCGCTCCCGACCCTCACAGAAAGGTCGACAATCATTAAACAAATCATGCTCCGACTTTGTTACATAACGGTTCACCATACATGCATGCTACGGGAATCACAAGCTTTAACACACGTATCTCTTTCAATTCACAACTACTCACTAGCATGACTCTCATAATACCATCCCTACTATCACAAAACTATATGCAAGAAATCAAACTTCTCATAGTTTTTAATGCACTTAATATGAAATTTTTTATTATATCCCTCTTGGATGCCATTATATTAGGACTAAATTCATAAACTAAACAAATTACCATGTTGTTTTAAGAAACTCTCAAAATAATATAAGTGAGGAACAAGAGTTCAATAATTTCTATAAAATATAACACCACCATGCTCTATGAAGATATAAGTGAAGCACTAGAGCAACATTGCCTAGCTCAAAAGATATAAGTGAAGCACATAGAGTATTCTAACAAATTCATGATTCAGCGTGTATCTCTCAAAAGATGTGTGTAGAAAGGATGATTGTGGCAAACTAACAAGCAAAGACTCATCTCATACAAGACACTCCAAGCAAAACACATATCATGTGGTGAATAAAAATATAGCCTCAAGTAAATTTACCGATGGATTGAAGACGAAAGAGGGGATGCCTTAGAAGATTAGGCTTTTTGGTATCCTTAAATATGACTTGGGGTTCCTTGGGCATCCCCAAGCTTAGGTTATTGCCACTCTTTATTCCATAGTCCATCAAATCTTCACCCAAAACTTGAAAACTTCACAACACAAAACTCAACAGAAAACTCATGAGATCCGTTAGTATAATAAAAATAAATCACCACTTTAGGTACTGTTGTGAACTCATTATTTATTTATATTTGTGTAATACCTACTGTATTCTAACTTTTTCATGACTCATTCCCCCTGATACGAGCCATAGATACATCAAAATAAGAAAACACTACAAAGAAAACAGAATCTATCAAAAACAGAATAGTCTGAAGAAATCTGTAAACTTCGAATACTTCTGAAACTCTAAAAATTCTGAAAATTTAGTAAAATCAGGGAAATTTGTATACCAATATTGTGTGAAAAATTCAGATTAATTTGAGGCTCTTAAAATTTTGGAAAATTCCTGGACTAAGCGCAAAAGTTTCTTGGTTTTTTCAGCAAGATCAAATCAACAACTACCATAGATCACCCCAAAGGTTTTACTTGGCTCAAACACTAATTAAAACACAAAAACACAATTACTAAATAAGTAATAACATGCCAAACACACCAAAACAGAAGCAAAAAGCATAATAAAATTGGGTTGCCTCCCAATAAGCGCTATTATTTAACGCCCCTAGCTAGGCAAAACGCAATAGATCTAAGTATTTTCATAATAAAAATAAGGGAGATCATTCATGTTCATCTCGTACTCCCTTCTTTCAGCAGATAATTTCCATTGTGACAAGCAAAAGTAATCAAAAGGGCTGAACCTAAGAGGATTAGGATCATCAAGATCAAGTGAGGGAGGGATAGGTTCCTCCTTATGTCCCTTATAGTGTATAATCAATTCATCATATAAGATTTCCTTTGGTTAAAGGCCATAAGCCTTTTCTTAAGAATGAACTCTAGTCTATTATTTTGTATAGCAAAATTATCATTGAGTTCAGAAATCTTATCAACCAAAACCTTGGTAGGGACTTTCTTTCTCAAATTTTCATTATAAGCAATTTGATCTTGAGATCGTAGTCTCATTATCTCTTCTTGATTAAAAAGTATATCCTCAATAGGGGGAAATCCACCATTAATTTTATAATGAGCAAATATTTCACTAGCCTCTTTCATGATAAATCTAAACTCGTTAGCTAGGAATATAGTGGCGGCACGCTTAATAGAAGAATGTTGAATATTAGAAAACTCAAGGAAAATCATTTGTATGCAAGGGTGCATGTGCAAGAATTGTCTCTCAAGTTCACTTATTAACAAAGTTATAGTGTCTCCAAGACTATTAGTTTTATTGACAATAGAACCTCCTAAAGTAGGAAGCATTCCCACACAAGTGAAAAAATCTTGAATGACACCCTTCTCAATGATGTTACCACTACCTATACGGAACCTTTTTGTATGAATGATAGTGCGTTCTTTTTTAGGGTTGTCATTATCAAGAGCATCAAGATTCCCATCAAGATTATTGCTAGAGATACCCCCAGATTTTTAGTGATAACCTCCCTTGTTTTAGACATGATGGCAAAGCAAACACACAAGGAAAAGAAGGGCAAATAAAAAGGCAAATCTTTTTGATATTTTCTTAAAATCGTTTTAGAAGTGGGGGAGAGGAAAACGAGAGGCAAATGGAAAATAATGTAAATGCAAGAGATGAGTTTGTGATGGGTACTTGGTATCTTGACTTGCTATGTATCTCCCCGGCAACGGCGCCAGAAATCCTTCTTGCTACTTCTCGAGCATGCGTTGGTTTCCCGTGAAGAGGAATGGTTTGATGCAGCAAAGTAGATAAGTATTTCCCTCAGTTTTTGAGAACCAAGGTATCAATCCAGTAGAAGATACAATCGAATCACCAATAGATGTACCTGCACAAAGAATCAAACTCTTGCACCCAACGCTATAAAGGGGTTGTCAATCCCTGCACGGTTACTTGCAAGGATGAGATCTAATAGAGATAGATATAATAGGATGCTTGAACGGAAAGCAAAACTAAAAGTAAAAATAATGAAGAAAGTATTTTTGGTATTTTTGGTTTTAGATCTGAAAGTATAATATGGAAAATAGACCTGGGGGCCATAGGTTTCACTAGATGGCTTCTCTCATGATGGCAAGTATTACGATGGGTGAACAAATTACTGTCGAGCAATTGATATACTAGCGAATAATTATGAAGATATCCAAGGCAATGATTATGCATATAGGCATCATGTCCGTGACAAGTAGACCGAAATGATTCTGCATCTACTACTATTACTCCACACATCGACCGACTCCTGCCTGCATCTAGAGTATTAAGATCATGAAGAACAGAGTGACGCATTAAGTAAGATGACACAACGTAGAGGGATAAACTCAAGCAATATGATGAAAACCCATCTTTTTACCCTTGATGGCAACAATACAATACGTGTCTCGCTAACCCTACTTTGTCACTGGGTGAGGACACCGCAAGATTGAACCCAAAACTAAGCACTTCTCCTATTGCAAGAATTACCAATCTAGTTGGCCAAACCAAACCAATAACTCGAGAGACTTGCAAAGATATGACATCATGCATATAAGAATTCAGGAAAGACTCAAGTAATATTCATGGATAATCTGAACATAAACCCACAATTCATCGGATCTCGACAAACACACCGCAAAAGAGCATTACATCGGATGGATCTCCATGAAGATCGTGAAGAACATGGTATTGAGACGAAAAGAGAGAGAACAAGCCATCTAGCTACTAGCTATGGACCCGTAGGTTTGTGGTGAACTACTCACGCATCATCAGAGGGGCAATGGAGTTGATGTAGATGCACATCGTGATCGAATCCCCTCCGACAGATTACCGAAAAGGGCTCCAAGATTGGATCTCTCGGGAACGAAGGCTTCTGGCGATGGAAAAGTGTTTTCGTGGCTCGTTGTAATAATGATGGAATATTTGGGAATTTATAGGCCGAAGATTAGGGTTAGGGGAGCAGCCGTGGTCCCACAAGCCTGCCCGGCGCGACCACCCCCCTAGTCGTGCCCTAGGGCTTGTGGCCCCACGGTGGCTCCTCTGCCTTGGTTCTCAAGTCTCGTAGATTCCTTTTGTTCTAGAAAAATCCTTCTAAAGGTTTTATTCCGTTTGGACTCCGTTTAATATTCCTTATATATGAAACTCAAAAAAAAGGAAAAAACAGAAACTGGCACTAGGCTCTAGATTAATAGGTTAGTCCCAAAAATAATATAAAATAGCATATTAATGCATATAAAACATCCAAAACAGATAATATAATAGCATGGAACAATCAAAAATTATAGATATGTTGGAGACGTATCACACCCCCTGATGTAGAATCTGGTAATCAACCGGGAGCGCAGGTCCACGTGCCGGAGTACGACCTCCAACCGCAAGCCACTCAAGACCTGGAGGAAACTCAGTCTGATGCGGGTGAAGAATGTACTACGGATCCATCCCTGCAGTGACGGCTGGCAACAACTGCTCCATAGCCAGGTAAAGACGAGCACGGGTGGTGTACAGCTCAACGTTAAGAGCCCTGACAGTGTGATCTAGTGCCTCGGTGTACTGAACCAGAACCTGTGGGTCGTAACGACGACTCACGTAGGCGGTGCAGACAGTAGTGTAGGACCGGTCATTGCGCTGCCGCGCGAAAGGAGTCACGACCTCAGCGTCGGTCACAGTATCAACTCCCTTAGGAACATACGAGATGTATCTAAATGTCGTCTCCTCCAAACAGGAGTTCACTGCACGGAGACAAACAATAGCAGCATAGGTAGCATCCTGTACTGCCATCCCAACGGTCACTCCAATGCCACGAAAGGTGTGTAGCTCAGTGATGGAGAGGTCCTGACGATCCCAAATAACCATCTTTGCTTCATATTGTTCCTGGTTGAACTCGTGGTAGTCCTCGTAAATAGTGTACTCGGGGTACCAGCAATATACTAGCCTGATTAAGAAGTTGACCAAAATGGCTCGGAACCCAGTCGTATCGTGAGCCAGAGTCAAGCGAACGATCTGCCTAGTGGGACGCATTTGTAACAAGAAGATTCAAAGATGTCAAATGACTTTGTGTGCATCATAACTTCAAAGGAAATAATTGTCAACGAAACAACTCTCCGGTGGATGTGATCATGAGAACCTAATGTTAGAGTTAGCAAAATCTTTAACCCGAAAGAGAAGAAAGATCAAAACCCAAAGTATAGATGAGGAATAAAAGATCCTAATACCACCCGATTGAGATATGGGCTCGTAAGCCACACAACTATGTTAGTAAAAGTTTTTCAATGACTAGACTCAACTTCGGCCAAGGAGTTGTAAAGAGGGCTACCTACAGGTAGTTGGCTCTGATACCAACTTGTGATGCCCCCAATTTCGATCGTGCGGTAATCAAACACGCAATGTGTACGATCAAGATTAGGGACTCACTGATCAATATCACAAGACAACTCTAGACACAAATAAAGTCATACAGTTTCATATTACAAGCCAGGCGCCTCGAGGGCTCGAATACAAATCTTGACAAGAACGAGTCAGCGGAAGCAAATAATATCCGAGTACAGACATAAGTTAAACAAGTTTTGCCTTAAGAAGGCTAGCACAAACATAACAACAGAACGAACAAGGCGAGGCCTCCTTCTTGGGAACCTCCTAACCTACTATTGGTCAGGGGCCGCCTCCACGTAGTAGTAGGCTCCTGCGGTGGCGTAGTAGTCGTCTCTGGCATATTCCATCTCCGGGGCTCCGTCGTCTGAACGCAGCAATCGTATCAAGGGGGGAAGAGAAGGCAAAGCAGCAATGAGTACTCATCCAAAGTACTCGCAAGACTGACATCAGAACTATGCTAAGTATGCATCAGTATCAAGGAATGGGGTTATATCTGGTCTGACTACAAAAAGCAAGAATAGGGGGAAGGCCTAGTCTCTATCGAAGACTAGCATCTTCAACATCTTGCAGCATTAGAAGATAGTAGAGCGGTATCTCATATATAGTCATATTATTGTAGCAACTTTTTAACCATGCCCAGAGATTCTTCATCGACTCCCTGCGAGGAAGCAATCCCAGAGCCAACCTTCATTTCAATTTAAAGTCACAATTATAGTTGTAGAAGGTCAAAGTACAACTCCAAGTCGTCCTGTTACCGTGGGCACGGCTATTCGAATAGATGAATTCATCCCTGCAGGGGTGCACCGCATTTCCAAAACGCTTGATCACCTCCGACCGTACACACTTTCCTGGGTAATGACTGACCTCGCGATTTCAGCATGTCGTCGCCCCACCTAGACTCAATAGAGAGGCCAGCCCGTCGGTCTAAATCCTAAGCACACAGGGGTCATGGGCCCACTTGCCCTTTGCGCTCTTGCATGATGCATACGCGGCCAAGGTCAGCCCTAGCACACCCTAATCCAAGAGTTGTACCGTCCAGGCCACTCGGGCGCGCGCTGCTCCATTGCTGATGTTCGAAGAGCTTTAGCTGATACAACGATGATGAGTACCCATAACTTTTCCCACGTGAAGGTTTGGTGCGTAAAAGGTCAAACAACCAACTCAGATCAAAATACCCAACCCATTAGCATTTTATTAATGCGGGACAAGCACGACCCATGAAGTACGGTCCCGTCGCCCCGTCTCGAGGATGTGTGGCAAGGGCCTCTCCTGCCCGTCCACGCATCAACAACATCAAACCGTGGGTACCCCTCAGGGCCGACCCATCACCAACATGTTTCTATAATCAGGTCATAGTAACTGTGTGTATAAAACATCAAGACGGAACCTGAGGAATCACCCTCAAAGGGTCCCGCTCGATGAAACCGTCAAGGTGGACTTGGAGGAATCACCCTTGAGGGTCCCACACTTGAGGGGTTGCGCAACAGAGTCATCGTCGGGAGTGGTGAAGGAGGAATCGCCCTCGATAACCACGACTGACTAGCTACACTACAGAGTTAGCATAATGAGTACTTCACGAGGTGTCACCCTCGGTACTCGATAGTAGCTCTGCACAGTCATACAACTAAGGGGTGTGCGGTGATGTGAGGGGTCTAGCTCGTCGGTCGGTTGACCGAGTCTTTGAGTCGTCGATTCGTCGATGAAGAAGCAGGGGCAACTGGGACTAAGGGGGTCACAAGGGATTCATTGATCAGCTTATACTAAATAGTTGATACTACACATGTATAGTAGCAGTTTATCAAAAACAGGCTATGCATCAGAAATAGGAGCTAGCTAATATAGTAGCAAAATCTAATGCAAGAATAAGAGGGAAGAATGGGCGATATTGGAATGCTTAAGTGAGGTTGTTTGCCTTACTGCTCTGCTGCAAAGGCCTGATCGTCAACGGAGTAGTCATACCTGGCAACACTGTCAGTCTCGGGGTCTACCGGTAAGAAAAGGGGGGAAGAAACAATAAATATAAAGCACAGATACAAAAAGATGCATGACATGGCAATATGCGAAGCTAGGCATGCACTAACGCAGTACTACACGTGGCGGACGGATCGGAAGAATATCTGACGATATTTTTCGGGTCTCGAGCTACTACCGAACAGATGAAAATGATGTAAAAGTTCATATTCGCTATGATAGGAGCACGTGACAAACGAACGGACTGCGTATTCGGATTCATAGGATTTTTCTGATCAACTTTCATGTATAAATTATTTTCTTCCGAGTTACGGATTATTTTATATTAATTTTTAAACTTTTATTAATATTCAGAAATTAAAACAGATTAATTTCAATTCAATAAATAGAATTATGACATCAGCATGATGACATGCTGATGTCAGCAGTCAACTGTGGGTTGACCTAGTCAAACTAACCGGTAGGCCCCACCTATCATACTCACAGGAGTAATTAAGTTTAATTTGATTAATACAAATTAATTAAAAGGGGTGGGACCGATGTGTCATACACTGTTTAAGTTAATTAACTAATAGAGTAATCAACTCATCTAATTAATCCTTAATGGTCTATTTAACTAACTAACTAACTAACTAATTTATTTATTTATTTATTAACACATTTTTGTTTTAACAATTTCATTCTGGGGGTGGGCCCCCATCGTGAGTGTCACTGGGAGGGGGGTAGTGGGGGCCCTAATCCACCCACTAACCCGAATCGGGGAGGGGCGCCCGGGAATGGCCAGAGGCCAACGGCGGCAGGGCTGGCCGCGACGGCCAACGGTGGGATGGTGGCGGGCGTGGCCAGGGTACGATGAGCGCGCGCGGACAAGGCCGCGCGAGGGCGCGGTGGCGCAACGCGGTGTGAGGGGAGGGGCGCGGCGACGGGGCCCGGAGCGGGGCTGGGATGGTAGCGCGTGCATGGCGGCATGGGGTCGACGGTCACGGCGATGCGGGCGAGCGAGCTGCGGCGGTGCACGGCGGCGTCGAGGCAAAGGGAGGGAGAGCCTCGGGCTCACTAGCGTTTGCAGGGGGGCTGGTTCGGCGAGGCTCGGAGAAGCGGCCTGGGGAGGAGGAGAGGAGGTCCGACGGCGTCGGGGAGGCGGCTCCGGCGAGCGTCGGGGCGACGTTGGTGGAGAGGGCCGCCGGCGACGGCGTGGTGGCGGCGGGCGGCGGCTTCACGAGGGGAGGAGCCCCGATCCAGATTGGATCGGGAGAGGGGGCGTGGGGAGGAGTGGGGCGAGTGGGGAGTGGACGTCGGTGGTGGGGTTGTTGGTGACCTAGTGGCGCCCTAGGTGAGCCGGTTGGGCCGCAACGCCAGCTGAGTCGGTTAGGGCAGGCCTAGTGGGGAACCGGGGGGCTTTGTTTGTCTGTTTGTTTTATTTATTTTCTTATTTTTACTTTTTAACAGTTCCTTTTTATAATCATTCAGAGCACTTAACCATTTTATAATCTGTTGGTTTCTATGCCACAATTACCTATGCAATAATTGTCGCATCCCGAAATTTTTGATTTGGCATTTTGAAAACTTTAACTGTCAACTTTAATTAAATTTTGAAGTTCATCGTGCTTCGAATCAAAATGGGATTAGCAACAGTGAAGGCGATGACAAGGCATCATTAGCGTGGGATTAATATAGCTTAATTATCCGGGCATTACACTTGTCAAAGCTTGCATCATCATACTCGTTGCCGTGGCATCACAAAGATCTTTGGATCTGTCACTCTTTCTTCGTCATGGCTAGATCTCACAACTATATCAAGTGCTTCAACAATCGTCGGTGTTTGCAAGGCTTGTAGAAGACAACCGTCTAGAGGTCAATGTTAAGATCAATGGCCACCGGTACGAAAATGGATACTCCCTCCGTCCCAAAATTCCTGTCTCGGATTTATCTATATATGAATGTATGTAGTCATATTTTAGTATTTAGATACATCCATCTCTAGACAAATCTAAGACGAGAATTTTGGAATGGAGGGAGTACTACCTAGCTGATGGTGTCTATCCTCAGTGGACTACACTTATGAAGACAATCTTCGGCCCTATAGGAGAGAAAATGAAGAGATTTGCCCAAGAACAAGAGAGTGATAGGAAGAATGTGGAGCATGCCTTTGGTGTTCTTCAATCTCGATGCGGCATCGTTCGGCATCCTACTAGAACTTGGAGCACCAAGAAGTTGTGGATGGTGATGACAGCTTGCGTGATCATGCACAACATGATCGTTGAGGATGAGCGCCCGAAACGTATCTATAACCAAGGCTTTTAGTTTCAGGATGACAATGTTGTGCCTAAACATTGAGGAGCAGCAACATTTGCACAGTTCACCAAATTTCATCATCAAATGTGTGACGGGAAAACTCACTTTCAGCTACAAGATGATTTGGTTGAGCACATGTGGGCTCATGTTGGCAACCGATGAATGTATTGGTCTATTTTATTGAGATAATGTAATTTCTATTTGACTTGTCGGCTCACCATTGTCGTTCATAAAGTGTGATGACTGCCCGCTGCAGGTTGTCTCACGCATTTCTTCGACACTGGAACATTTCGGATGGGTGTTTGTCAAGAGAAAAAACGACGGGTACATGCTTTTCGTTCGGACCTTTTGCTTTTTGATTTTATGCAATTTCGGGAGCTTATTTGCTCAATTTTGTGTGTAGGAGGGATGCAACTTTTGGTTTTGGAAAGAAGAATACATCGATCTATTGATCTCATGAATTTTGCTAGATGTTCCTGCACTTCTATCTAGAATTGAAGCTAAAGATGAGACTAAAGAAGAGACCAAGGAGAAAGCAACGTCTACTCCTTTAGAATTAAAGAAGCGACACATGGTTAAGCTCAAGAATCCATAGAGCAACAATAAAAACATAAAAAAGATATTAGTCCAACTAGTAGGATTAGTTATGAAAGTTGGTCTTGTACTCGTAGCGAAGAATTGATAAAAAGATATATGTATTAAAATGTCTTTACAATAAAAATAATATGCAAATGCTAACCCACAATATGTGTGATTAAAATAAATGTTGGCCGATTGTGAAGATAAAATTTGGATCCGTGTAAAGGACACACGGCCGATCTATTTATAAAAATAAAATAAACATGTCAATTACAATAACTAAACGAGAATTGTAACTTTCAAACGTTCGGAATTATGCAATAGATCCGAACGCATGGGAATCCATCGATCTCAAATCCTATGCTCGTGAGCGCTCCTATGGTTTAACTAATTTTTGGATCGTTTCACGAACCGCAGCCATGCAGTTCACGATCCGCTTTTTTTCTCGCCCGTAGAATCCCGCAGCCCACGATCTGCTCGCCCGCAGAATCCTTCCACACACTGAATTTCAGGAGTGAATCGCCTAAGAAAATCGATTATCCAGCCCATAGAATCCTCCCAGATACTGAATTTCAAGAGTGAACCGCCTAAGAAAATCAGTTATCCAGCCACACTAAAAAGAGAGAAGATATTGTGTACCAGGTGGGATTCGAACCCAACTCTATTGGGAAAATTCTTGGCTTGATAACCACTCAAGCTCATCTTAGGTTGTGATATATAATTTACGTATAAACACCGCGGTAACTTTGATCCAGAAAAAATAAGCAGTTAAAAAACATACATCTGATAACTTCTGCGTAAATAACATGTTTTTTTACGCTTCACGGACCTAATCATAGGTGATCAATAGGTCGGCCCAGACACGACATGACCCAACACGCGCCTAAATGGGTCTGGCCTGACACGATCCACAAAGTTACGTTCATAAGCGAGTCATACCATGTCGGCACGTGGACCTCACCAACTAGTATTTGCAGACCTGATAATTTACTTATAAACATACATGGTAATTTTTTGCTCGTGCAAAAAAAGATATTGAAACAACCACTGGTAACTTCGGTATAAACATCATGATAAGTTAAGTAGCAAAACGTGATCACTTGTGACTTGAAAAAAAAGTCATCGAAATATGTCACCATCGGATCTAGTTTCGAAGGCCTCGTCGTGACCATCTTTTACGTGAAAACAAATTTTAAATCGGAACGATGATTTAAGCTACAAAACTTTTACAAGTTTTAAAGTAGAAAGAATCTTTGTTAACATCATCTGTTTTGTCTTTTAATTTGCATGCGTGCATGGATTAAGTAGTAAACACATGGTTGCATATGCTCCTTGGAGCGCAACGGTGATTATGATTAGTAAACAGGGATTAGATAATTGATTAGCTAAGAAGGAAAACATAATAAACAATCGTTCGGATCTATCAGAGTATACCGAACGATCAAACATTATCACAGTCCATAATTGAAAGGCAGCTAAAACACGTTGTTGTTTCGTTTGGCCAATTCCAGCGTGTGATCCCATTCGCACGTTCATTTGGTCGGATTCTGTCCGTTTGGAGCGACAATGAGGCTGTCCATGGTCGGATCGATCCGTGTTCGGATTGGTGTGCCCGTCGCGTGGCCGCACCCCAAATCGTGAGGGGCGGGGCATTTAAAAAAATAGAAATGCGAGAAAAATGCGAGAAAACTGTAAATAAAACACAAACATTAATAATTACACATTAATAAAACATTGGTCAACGGCCCACGACCCATAATCCTTAATTAACATAATAAAAAACAGAAAAATGCATCGCCGCGCTCTACTGCCGTGGCCGTCACCGTCTTCAGGCGCTGTCGTCGTCGTCATCGTCGCCAGTGAGGGCGACGTACGGCAGCACCGTCCAAAGATGGGCCGACGGCCCCTGAAAGGTTGGCGGTGCTGGCGGCGCCTGCACCACCTCCCCGCACGGCGATGACTCGCGCTCCGGTGACCGCCGCGGTGTGGGGCACCAATGCTTGACCCCCACTGCCTAGGCCATCTCCATGGCCGTGCACGACCACCTCCAGCGCTGGCCCACGAGGTGCGGGTCAAACGCGACCACTGACTGCTCCTCGTGCACCTCCTCCTTCACCGCACGGCGTCGGCCATCTCTAGCTCCGGGACGGCCACGTCGCGGCCGCGTAGAGAGCCATCGCCGTCTCCAGCCCCGCCCACCGGCGCTCATTGTACGTGTTCATGGAATCTTCCATGACACGCTGGATGAGCCGGGCCTCCTCCTCTTCAGTCATGCGAGGGAGGTGGTGGTGGCGAAGGAGAGGGTGACGACGACGGGGTCGGCATCAGGCGGCACACACGCATACGCCCGTGCACCTGGGGAGGGCTCGGAGGGCGCGTCCGACGCTCTGCACGTACCCGAGGCGGGCTGTTGGTGTCCCCGGCAAAGTACGACATGCGGCGCACGTCGTGCTCGTCGCGGAACCATGCGTCCCATAGGGGCGAATCGATGGCGTACCTCGGGTCATCGTAGAGGTCGTCGGGAAGGCGGCGTCGGCGGCGCTGGATCTCGTCGCGACAGCCACGGCCGCTCAACGACACCGACGGGATCGACACCCGATCCGCGAACAGGTGCCAGTTCTTTGGCAAGTGCACGTCGCTCCAGGGGAGCGGCGTCCTTGTCTTCAAATAGCGGCGGCAGACATCCACATGGATGTACTGCCAGGAGCGCGCCGGGATGCCCGTATGGGCAACGGTGAAGGGGACCGGAGCAGGCTGTGGCGGAGGAGAAGGACGGCGGCGGCGGCCAGACGACGACCCAGCCTCTTGGTCGTGTGCCCCTTCCCCTTGCGGCCGGTGTTCCACCACCCCATTGCCGCCGGTGGCTGGAGAGCTCGAGGGAGGGGAGAAGGCTAGGGTTTTGGTGTCGGTCCCGAGGAGGCAGAAGGAGTGGAGTGGGGCGAGTGGACTGACGGTCCACGGCTTCCCTCATTTAAAAAGGACGGCGATCGCCCGTCTAAATGGATGACAGGCGGGACCTACCGGTCATGCACAGTAAATACGGGCGGTGGGAGGTAGGTGGCCGCTCGCCACGCGTCCCCGAGGCGAACGAGAGGAGGCCTTGAACGCGTCGACTCGCTGTCCGCCTAAACCAAAAACAGACGCATGTTTACGTCAAAAATGGGTTAACCCGAACATAAAACGAACAAGATGTATTTAGAACGACGCGCGCTAGGCCGTGGGGTTTGCGTTTTGCTCCAAACAAACAGGGCCGGACCGAATAGGGTCGGACATCGGAGTTGGTCGAGTCTTGAATTGCTCCGAGGGCCGCGTGACATGATATCTGTGGCCCTGCGCGCCGTAGTCTCTCTCCCTTCTGCCCGCGCCGCGTGCTCCGGCTCTTCGGTTCAAAAACAAAAAGGACTAACGTACCCCCGTCCCTCGGAGTGTCCCATCAATCTGCACGCACCGCCCTCGCTGCCCACCAGTAGAGTAGTCTCTCTCCCATTAAAACACCCCGCATTCACCATTCCATCCAGGAAAACGATGAAGTCAAGAAACCCCAAAGCTCTCCACTCTTTGCCGTGAGCAATCGACAGAGATACTCAAATCCATCCGGTTAGTTGCAGATTGGACTGATGTTTTCGGAAGCAGACATTTTTTCCTGATATTGTTCGGTATTTTTGGACCCCCTCTTCGGTTGGTTTTGTTCTTTCCCACTGCACAAAAAAAAGATGTTATTTCTTCCAAGAAAACATCGAATGGGCGCTCTTGTTTCGCTCTGTTCTTCGTAGTTCCATCCCATTTGTTCTTGGCCAACGCAGATTTCTGCCTGCATTTCTTCTTCAAGCTACATCCCAATACTTGCCTACTCCCCTTTCTATCCTTTATTTGTTCACCTGCTTGATTTTCCCCTTTGCAGATCTGTTAAGGGCCGCTGTTGCATCCAACAAATAGGTGCTACTTCTCCTGCTGAGGTGAGGTTTTCCCTGCAACTTGTTCGTATTTCTTTTTATTTGAGAAACATCATATTTCTGGGATGGGGAGTTTGTCAATGTTTATCCTGATAGATTTTGATGTTGTAAGTTGTAACTATCGCCATTTCTACTAGTAGAAGAGGTAAAATAAAGAAGCACAATCCTATTTTCCTCTTATTAGTATTTGGTACTCCTGGCTACTCGGCTACAGAAGAAAACATTTTCGAAAAAAAAAACAGATCCGATACGGAAACATCGTGGTTAGATCTGTTTTCTCCTGCTCCCTCCGTTCCTAAATACTCCCCCGTCCGGAAATACTTGTTCTAGAAATGAATAAAATGAAGGTGTCTATAACTAAAATAAATCTAGATACATCCATTTTCGGGACAAGTATACTTTAGAATATGAATTCACTCGTTTTGCTCCGTATGTAGTCCCCAATTGAAATCTTTAAAAGGACTTATATTTAGGAACGGAGGGAGTAGAATTAAGTGGCGGATTGAAATAAGTCCCCAGTTAGTAACATACTGCTTGTTTAGATATACCTACTTCCCTTAGTTTAGATTGGTAGTCCTAAATTTTCCATACTGCTTGTTCAGTGAGGAAAAGGATGTCCCCCTCTCCCCTTAGATCTTCCACTTTGGTGTTTTTTGTTGTTGAATTTGCATAAAAGGCTGTTACCCTCTGTTTGAATATATAGGGCATATAAGGGTGTTGCTCGCATGTTGTTCTCTTTCTTGCAAACCACTTTGGGTGCATTGATTTAAGAGTACATTGACTTCATGCATGTTTTAGATTTCAGCTAATACTAATTAATTTTCCTTGTATATTTGGAATATGCAGATAAATGGGTTAGTAAAACTAAGATTCATGAACAAGAAATGACACATTGGATAATACTTCAATTACCTTGATTTCGCTCTTTAGGCAATTCATTGGTTTATTGCAAAAATAAAGAGTGAATTCCACTTTTTACCCTGTAGTTGTACATTTGTGACACATATTACCCCACCTAGTCGAACTTCCATCGAAATATCAGATTTTGGAGACTATTAGCATGGTTTTTCCCCAGTTTTGCATTTTCCTTGTTTATGTTAGATAGGATCGGCATGCTGCGTCAATAATTCATAAAAAAAACTGTAAAGATCGGAGGGCATCATTGACGATCATGTCCAGACTTCTATTGTCCATTTGTTTCATTCCTTGCCATCGTCCACATATATTTGGACCCTGGGCGTCATCTCACACTTGCATGATGGACACGCATCAGAAAATGAGGATTCAAAGCTTCCGAAAGGGGTATTCTAGATTAATTTCCACTCGATGGGGTAATTAGTGTCACAAATGTACAATTGCAGGGTAAAAAGTGGAATTCACTAAAAAAAAAAAAGCTAATCCATTGGCAACCGGTAGTTGTTATTTTTGCACATGATGAACTTGTATCAAAGAAAGTTTGCGTGGATGAAGAATAAAAGTATAAAAGGAAAAAAGTGCCATCTCATTAAATTTAGTGGAATAATGATACTTAAGTTCTGCGACAGTAAAGATTGTATACTGCTTCTAACCCCTGACCACAGATGTATAGGTTGCTGGTTTCCGCAATAATTGGTTGATAAATTAAACCCAAATGGATCTATATTCTGATATTTTATAGGTCCACTTGCAGGCTATATGGCTGAGGCTGAGACGGGAGGTGCACGTCGTTTGCTTGCAAGCACTGATGTGTTGGCTTTTAATCTTAACTCCAAGCTGGAGTTCCACAAGAATGCCTTCTTTGACTGTGTTAGCATCAACGATGCACTTCGCTGTGTCATGGAGGAAAAAGAAAAGCTTCAGCTAGAACAGAATAGTAAATACCCTTGTGTTTAGTAGGAATTCTCATATCCTTTAGGATGTAATAACAGACGTCTAGATGATAAATTTGAAGCGCTCATAACTGCTACTTACCGTGACAAGGTCAGTTATTATTACCATTTATTGCTACATAAGAAGATCGTACGACAAGAGATGAATTCTGTTGCCATGACATAATAGGATCATCAGAAACACAATACTCCAATCTGTTTGTTAAAAAATATGGTTTGTGCATGGGCATGGTCTCTGCTATGCAACTTTTCTATATTTTTCACATGGATTTGCTAGTAGAAATTTGTAAATTTGTGATATTGCAAATGTATTTTCTCTTACTGGTCTAATAGTATTAGTTTCAAAATAATGATACTAAATAAGTTTTGACATGGTGAGAGTCACAGTTAGAAACGTTTGGATTGTACACATTCTAGGACGTCATCTAATTACGACAGGGGAAGTAGTTTACTACCTTAAGCTATACAAAAAATAACTAAACTGAGCTGTGTTCTATCCTTTTTGGTACTATGAACAGCGACGGGGCAACTGGTCGCTGAAAAGGACGAACTGATCGCTGAACTGAAAACAAGGGATGAAAAACAGGCAGCAGAGATCGAATCTCTTAAGGAACAGCTGGAAGCAAGGGAGTCAAGAAATGTACTACTGGCACAGCAGGGAAGTGGTCTTCAGAGTAGCCAGTCTGGAAGAGTGAGTATTTTTCCATGGAGAATTTGGAAAAACATGTTAAACACTAATCCTTGCTGTGTTGAATGAATTAGAGGGACACTACCGCTGTGCAGATTGCAGATTACAGTTTAGCATCTTGATCGTTCTTTTGTGTATTGACTTTTTTATCAGTTCTTCTTCAATTTATAAGCTGTGGTTGATCTATGTGGATCTTTATTTACAGTAGTGTCGCTCGAGTAGTTACATTTATTGGGTCATTGACTGCTAAACTAGTACAAAATTTCCCATTTTATTGTGTACGTGTGTACGTGAGTCTTGTCTACCTTTGTTTTTTTAATTTCATTTTTTACCTGTCTGCTTTACATTGTACTCTTAGCTTATGTCACTGTGAAAGCAGGTGTGTACAAGATCACAGCATAAACGGACACGAGAATCTGATGGCAATGGTGAAGTTGCTGATGAGCATGATGTTATGGACAATCCAGATCAAGGTTTAAGCACCGAGCTGGAGAATGCTAAAAACGAACTTTCTGATATTGATTCCAAGCTGATCAAGGTTCGGTCACCCTCTGCTGACATTAGATTCTGCATGCATTCTGATCATACTGTTTTAACTCTTTTTTTATATGGCAAGCAGTAGGGAAAAGCCAAACTGCAGTTTTTATTAATACATAATAACTAGAGGCAGTAAAATGTACAAGATAGCAGAGTTAACCCAGAGAGCTTGATAAAAGAATAAATACCTAATAAAAGAAAGAAAGTGCCTAATAAAAAAACAGAAAATCCTAATTGAAGATTACTCAGCCATTCTTTGAAAAGTATGTCATATTTGCTCGTAGCTCTATGGCTAACCATGGCTAGTTTGGTCACACTATTTTAGCTGTTCTGTTGAAAAATGGACACGCAGTGGAATATTGAAAAATTCTTGTACTCCAGGGATTCATGGATATTAGTGCTACATCACGGAAAATTGCAATGAAGAACATAGGGAAATTGAGCGACAAGCCCTTCCGACAGGCATGCCTTAATAGGCTGCCTCCAGAAGAAGCTTCAGCGAAAGCTTCTCAGTTGCACAACTTTTGGCAGAAGCAGCTGCTGAACCCAGAGTGGAATCCCTCCAAAACTGTCATGGATGAAGGTATCCCTAAGGTACTACAGCACCATCTTGTCTGAATCTCAAAGTTCTTTTACAGACCATAGCCTGCGTCCCTCGTCATTTGGTGGAGATGATAATTTATGAGATCTTACTACATATTGTGTGATTAGGAGATTGATGTCGACGATGCCGATCTGCTAGAGCTACGTGCTGAATGGGGTGAAGAGGTTTACAAGGCTGTGGTGAATTGTTTGGTGGAAATTGAAGAATGTGGCAGGCTGACGGACAGAACCATCATACCCGTGATTTGGAATTACAAGGAGGACAGAAAGGCCACTCGCAGTGAAAGTGTTGAGTACATGTGCAGCCATGTGAAAGGCAGGGCTACTAGGACTCGCAGGTATGACCATACGAGCTTAACTTGTGTTTTCAAGTAAGAATCTTCTGCTTCATATAGACTGTCCTTTGATTTTTGGCTAAAATCTTTTTGTGTATCCATAGATTTTGATGCTTGTGAGAAATGGCAATGCGTACTAGTATGTTTTAGCAGCTGAGAAAGTCAAAACATTTTGGCCTTCTAATACGTACTAACTAGATCTCGCATGATTTATAGTAGCTAATTTGTATTAAGTGAAAATCTTATATGAACCTATGTCCACATTTACCCCTCCACGAGTTTGTAGACTTTTGTGCTTCCAGAAATTATGCCAAAATCATGATGAGAAATGTTAAATGTAGGTACATGTAACAAATTGTGGAAAAAATTACCATATGTGCTCTGTACATAAGAATAGAGATGAGAACATGTCTTTGTTACGTAGTAATTTAGTATCTCTCGTTTCCTTGTACAGTGCACATAATCACATTCTTCAACGAATATTTGTTCATGCACCTAAATTAACATTTTCTGCAGTACCATGAGTGTTTGAGATCTTTTGAATAAGTTAATGTGAACGAACCTACTCTCATAAAATTGGATTTTATATACCCGTCAAGTATATTTTGAAGACCTCTCTGTCTGTATGCAGGAACTGACTTTGCAGGAGCAAGGCAGGCTGGTGCAAGAACATGAAGGTGATAGACTGTACTTCGAATCACTTTATTAAGATACCCTAGAAATTCTGGACCCTATTAAATTTCGAGAAGGCAATTTTCTGAAGGAAAAGCATGAACCTAGGTGATATTGCATGAAAATGTTAAAAGTAAACCTATGTCATGGTAACCTCTATAACTGTGTAGTCATAATTGCCTTAGCTGATATCATTGTCCTATTTTCTGACTAGGTCTGTCGTATCCGACTCCATTTTGGAAACAGGGGCAGTAGAAGTAGCAAACCTATGGTGAAGAACTGAAGGCTGGAGAGTCTGATTTCTCCTAGGTTCATGCTAGGACAGACCTGGTACGCTGGTACGCTGTTAGAGGTACGCTGGTACGCTGTCGTTTCATTCGACAGACCTAGTCAGAAAATAGGACAATGATATCAGCTCTAACAGCGTACCAGCGTACCAGGTCGAAGAATGAAACCGCAGCTGATCGTCTGGCAGAACATTGTCATGATCCGTGTGCTATGTGATCGTTTAGTACTACCTAACTACTACCTGGAACCTTAAAATAGATTGACGCTAGCAGCTCTTTTGCCCATCGTATTTTAGGTTTCAGTGTTCTTCTAGACTCTCCAGCAGCAATTCAGAGGTACCTACATTAATATTGCTTTGAACTGTAAAGCTTTATATATCTGATAAGGGAAACTTTTGCATCGTTGCACTGTCGTGCTGCACTACAAACGACATCCATCAATTACACATAAAAATGTGGAAAAGGTTCTAAATCATCCGGCTGATAACTCGCAGGCGCCAGCCGCCGCGTGCTGTGAAGACGAGTACGCTGCATTCCAGTAGGATTTTTTATTTTCTGTGAAGACGCACTCGTTAATGCATTTTTTTGCATGGTAATACGTGTCTTATTTATAAAATAATCAAGTTACAAGTTACAACGTAAACATCGATCTTATAAGACTGAAAAGATAGGATAATCCTATGCAAAATACCATTGCTTGTCCCTCTTCTTCGACACCATTGAAGCGGTCACCAAAGGGGAAAAAACGGACCACCTCTTGTGGAAAAAACAGATCACCTTTTCATCCGAGCTTGATGCGACTCTATTGCCGATCTGCAACTTTATGGACAATCAAAGTAGTTTGTCAGAATCAAAATCATTGTCGTCGAAAAAATCAGACATGAACAACATGTTTCTGGACATGTCATCGAACTTCAAATCTAACAAACCCGCACGTCGGGACGGCGACGAAGGAAACCAGAATTGTCAACCACAAACCCAACACAAGATGCATTATCTTCCACCTATCACTAGCGTAGACAACCGTCTTTACGTACTTCTGGATGACAAAACCTTCTTGCTTCGCCATGACGCCGGAGACAACGCCACAACAACGGGGACAAAGCAGAATGAGAGATACACCTGATGGAGTCGCTGCCACCGCCTCGCCGACACCATCCATGAACCCTAATGCCGTCGATCTGAAAGATCGACAAACACACAATACCATCAACTCTGAGACGTCGTCATAAAAAACACTGTTAGTGTGAAAGTGGAGCTGAGACAAATTCATCCGTCCGAACGTTGCTCCCATCACCCCAACAATGCACCACGATCTAAATCCGAACTCTAAGAGCGTCTCCAGCCATGGCCCCAAAGGACCCCCTAGGGCCCTTTTTTATCGTCGGCGGGCGAAAAAACCCCAGCCGCGGCCCCAAGACGTCGTTTTTCGCCGGTGGAGGCCTTTTTTTGGGCCGGCGAACCCAAGTCGAACCCAGGGCGCTGGGGGTCTCTTGGGTGCGCCGGTTGAAGCGAAAAGTCGAGTGGGACCGAGGTGTCGGCGACACCGGTTGCTACTTCCCGCCACTTCCCTCCTTCTTTTCTCTCTACTCCCGTCGTTCGCCCGCTGGTTCTTCCATTTCCCTTCATTTTCCCTTTCTTCGCCGCCATGCCGCCAAAGAAGTATGCCGCCCCTCGCCAAGCTACCGGCTCCGCCATCGCCAAGCCCCGTGCGCCGACGGCGAGACCGACGGGGATGACGAATGCCGAGTGAAAGGCCGACGTGGAGCGAAGGGAAGCGGTGACCGCCGATCGCCGCAACAGGCTCCTCATGAAGAAAGCCCGGGAAGCGGCGGCGACGGCGGCGGTTGAGCAGGAGGTGTCGTGTCGCCGCCCGATCTTCCCAAAAGACAGCCCGCGGGGCCGTTTCCCCACAGTGCCGGCCATCAAATCGCCCCGGGCGACCCGCACTTTCCTTCGCCGACCATCCCTTCGCCAGCGTACCAGGGATGGTCGGCGAAAGAAAGTGCGGGTCGCCCAGGGCGATTTGATGGCCGGTGCCGTGGGGAAATGGCCCCGCGGGCTGTCTTTTGGGAAGATCGGGCGGCGACACGACACCTCCTGCTCAACCGCCGCCGCCGCCGCCGCTTCCCGGGCTTTCTTCATGAGGAGCCTGTTGCGACGATCGGCGGTCATCGCTTCCCTTCGCTCAACGTCGGCCTTCCAATCGGCGTTCGTCATCCCCGCCGGTCTCGCCATCGGCGCACGGGCCTTGCGGGGCTTGGCGACGGCGGAGCCGGTGGCTTGGCGAGGGGCGACGTACTTCTTCGGCGGCATGGCGGCGAAGAAAGGGAAAATGGAGGGAAATGAAAGAACCGGCGGGCGAAACGGCGGGAGTAGAGGGAAAAGGAGGGGGAAAGTGACGGGAAGTAGCAGTCGGTGTCGCCGACACCTCGGTCCCACTCGACTTTTCGCTTCAGCCGGCGCGTCCAAGAAACCCCAGCGTCGTGGGTTTGGCCTGGGTTCGCCGGCCCAAAAAAAGGCCTTAACCGACGAAAAAACGACGTCTTAAGGCCGCGGCTGGTTTTTTTTCCGTCGGGCGACGATAAAAAAGAACCTGATAGATCCTTTGAGGCCACGTGTGAAGATGCTCTAACTACCGACCGAAGAAACGGGTTCCTCCTCGCTCCAGAACAACATACGGAGGGAGGGAGGGCTAGCGCCCTGACCGGTTGTGATCGGTAGAGAAAGATTGCCAACCGAATGACCTGGCTTGTGACGGCGGCTAGGGAGCTCGATCAGCCTCGTCAATGCATTTGCTGCGCACTACTAGTTGTACTACTGCTACTAGCCAGTACTATACTCCATGGCACCGCTAGTAGCAGCCAGTACTCGTAAATGCATTTGCTGTCATGTAGTAGTAGTTGTACTACTCGTTAATGCATTTTCTTTTTTAACTCGCAAGAGAATAGGAAAAGAGCGTGGACGTTTTGCAATTCGTCCATACACGGGGTCGTCGTTCATTTGAGTATGCATGAATCTTGACATGATTTGATAGATTTTGTGTGCCACGTAAGAAGGAATTGGTGTGTGAAAGTTTATCAGTTCGTCCATACGCCAATTTAACGCACGCAAAGCTCGCGCTGCCAACCCGACGTGCAGTGAAACTATCGTCGCGTCCACATGCCCGCACGATCGCCACCCGTCTCCTCTTCCTATTCCTTTCGTAACTCAAGCTTTACCCCAAACTGTCAGTTGCCATGTTTTTTGTAGTGGTACAGGACAACTGCCTAGTGTGCTTGTAAAGCGGATGTCAATTCTCTCTTACCCGAATATATTATTTTGCCATGTCTTTTTTGTAGTGTTTCTGTGGCAACTGCCTACTGTGCTTAGAAGCATATGACAACTCTCACTATACCCCAATATATTATTTTGCATTGTCTTTCCAGTGTTACATGGCAACTGTCTAGTGTTAGTAGATGACAACTCTTACAATTTTTAAATCATGGTAACTGTAGTAGACCAGGCATGACAACTGCAAGTGATAAGTCATGGTAGTTGCAGTTGGCCATACATGGCAACGGCTGCAGTTGTCATTATGACAACTGCACTTGATCTGAGATGACAATTGCAGTTGTTCAGACATGGCGACTGCAGTTGAGCAACCATGGCAACTATAGTTTTCTAGGCATGACAACTGCAGTTCAGCAACCATAACAACTGCAGTTAAACAAACATGAAAAAGGGTTCGAGAAGGTTTGGGATGAGGGCGTGTGGTGATTGTCACGTGGGGGACCCATTCCAGTTTTTTTGGACGCCGAGCATACGGGGCCGCGAGGTGGTACGCCGGGCATGTGGGACCGCGAGATGGGAGGCCGGACATGCGGGCCGCAAAGCAGGCCGAACGTGTGGGCGTTACCTGTTTTGCCCATACGTAGGTATACAAGTTGTTTCTCTTACATACCACACGAGACGTATAGAAAGATTCCCTTAACATCCACACGTGTGGGTAATATCAGAATCCAACACAATCTATCTCAAGCCCAAGCCGCTGTTGTAGACATCCGTGGATGCAGCGCTACAACACGGATGATACCGTTGGAATGAGACATTGCAGAAATAGTTGTTGCCGCTACAACACTGATGTTGCCGCTGCATTGAGACATTGCAAAAATAGCACGTAACTTGCTCGTGGCGTTATTTGCACAAAACTCTTTAATCAAAACAGTTGATCTCTTCCTCCCGCAAACCGCAACCTCCGCCCGACACGCACCCCCATGTGAGGCCCGCCAACCACACCTCCTCTAGCCTTATCCTCTCGACGGGTCTTCCTTCTCCCCACGATTCTTTCTCGTTCTCCTTACAGGTTCATCACACAGGCTATGTAGATTTTGTTGAATATATGAAAAAATTACAAGATTTAATTTGAATAAATCATGACATTAATAGCATAGACTAAACTAATCATGCAGACTAGCATAGTAAATGAGTAGATCGAACCTACGACACAAACTAGACATAGAAATTGTAGCATGATCTTAAACAGAGAGGACAAGATTGCATACGGTGCAGCGAGAGCCGAACCGCCGGTGTTGATGTTGTCGCCCGTGTCGTTGAATAAGAAGTTGCCGAGATCGGGGAAGAAGTCGTCGTTGAGGAAGTCGTCACTACCAGCAGTCGCGTGAGTGCGCTCCCTAAAAACCTGATCGCCCCTCTCCTGTACAGGATCACGAGAGGTGGGGTTCCGGAGGTCTGCCGTCCCTTCTCGCGGTGCACACAGGAAGGATGAATGGAGAAGAATTGGATGGTGACACAATAATCTAGAAAGGTGCGAAACATATGTTGTGTCAGCGGCTAGGGTTGCCAGGGACCTCGCGTATATATGCGCGGATGGGTGGAGAGACGTGGATTATACCCATGCCCAAATCAGTTACAGCCCACAATCCGATGTCTCAGATCCTAGCGTGTCTGTTGCAGACTCTCCGTTCCTGGCCGATAAAAATAAGCACGTAGGTAGGAGCTCGGCTTGGCTCAATCCCGCAACCCACGGCGCGTCATGACGAGTCATGGCGTGGCGAGGCGAGCGAGGAGGAGGAGTGCGCGAGGGCCTCTTCTCTTCTCATGCTCGTACAAGTGCTACAAGAGCTCACCTTATAAGGTGGTGTAGCTCTCTCCCAACTAGCACTATGGGACTAAACTTTAGTCCCACTCACACCACACATACACCCATGTCAAATGGGCCATGAGAATTTCAGATTTCAGTTGGGCTTTGGGCCAAAGGCCTACTAGCAAAAATCCAACAATCCCCACAAAGTCTCATTGGCACATCTCATCTCTTTAGTTCCTAAAACATTTTTTATATACCGGTTCTTGATGGAGACTGTTAAGTTGAACTTCCATTTAGAATTTTATGCTACACTAGATCACAACTTGAATAGTGGACCATGCCTTGAACTACAAGCTTTCTACGAGACTAGTTTCACACAAATCCTTGACCGATTCTGGGCTGTCGCAAGGCTTCCCCGTGGGTGGAGCGTATACGTCATACTTCAGGGCCTTTCATCGATTTATTAGAAAACACCCAATTCTCATAGATTGCGATGTTGAACAGTCACATTCATATAGGTGTGTTCCTCAGGAGATACTCTGCATCTCTGCTTATCCAAATAAGCCACTTGGAACACATTAAGATAAGTATCAACCTGCCATGCAGATTACGAGAGTATTGCATCTTCAGGGAGTGGGATAACAAATATAGGGATACTCTCCTTCTAGCTGCCCAACAGCTTGTCTGCCACTTCTACTTCATGGGATCTCTGATCACATTGAGTGGGTGACCACTATGGACAACTCATACGGTGGGTCTCAAACCCATCTCCATCGATGCATTTTGTACCATATTACGTAATAAACCCTTTGTGAAGGGATCTACCAAGTTTTTAGATGTCTGGATGTAATCCAACGCAATAACTCCAGAGTTCTTCATTTTTTGACAGATTTCAATCTCCTCTTCACATGCCTTGAGGACTTCACATTATCCTTCGAGCTGTTTATCTTTATTATCACAGTTTGATTATCACAGTTCATCAGGATAGCGGGTATTGGTTTTTCAACCACACGTAAGTCCATCAAGAGCTGGTGAAGCCACTCTGCTTCAACGGTGGCCGTTTCTAATGCGGTGAGTTCTCCTTCCATAATTGACCTCGTTAAGATGGTCTGCTTGCAAGACTTCCAGGAAATAGCGCCACCACCAAGTGTAAAAACATAACCACTTGTGCCCTTAATCTTAACAGTACCACATATCCAATTTGAGTCACTATAACCCTCTAGTACCCTCGGGTACCCAGTATAGTGAATCCATAGCCCGTAGTGCCTTTCAAATAGCGCATAACTCTCTCAAGCGCATGCCAATGATCACCTCCCGATTTTGATACAAACCGGCTTAGTTTGCTCACAACAAATGAGATGTTAGGCCCCGTGGCACTCGCCAAATACATAAGCGAGCCAATAATCTAAGAACTCAGTTGATCTCTAACAATCCATCGATTCTTTCAAAGCAACACACTAGCATTCTATGGAATTGGAGAAGGCTTGCAGTCGCTATACCCAAAACGACTTAAGACCTTTTCCACATAATGAGATTGAAGTAGTGTAATCCCACCATTCTCATCTCTCAGCAGCTTGATGTTCAAAATAACATCAGTTACTCCTAGATCCTTCATCTCAAAACAACGAGGTAAGAAATCCTTAACCTCCTTGATTAAATCAAGGTTGGTTCCAAAGATAAGTATGTCATCGACATACAGATAAAGAATAACTCCTTTGCCCCCATCATGGCGATACTATACACACTTGTCAGCTTTGTTTACAACAAAGCCTGCAGCAGTTAATGTTCTTTTGAACTTCTCATGCCACTGCTTAGAAGCTCGTTTAAGTCCATATAAAGACTTTAATAACTTGCACACCTTTCCTTCCTGACCAAGTACTACAAAACCATCGGGCTAATCTATGTAAATTTCCTCATCCAACTCTCCATTGAGGAAAACTGTCTTAACGTCCATTTGATGAACGAGAAGATCATGTGAGGAAGCTAGTGATAATAGCACCCGAATAGTGGTCAGTCTAGCCACAAGTGAGTAATTATCAAAGAAGTCTTCACCTTGTTTCTCGGTATAACCCTTGGCCACAAGTCGTGCCTTGTACTTTTCAACTGTACCATCATGTCTAAGTTTTTTCTTGAACACCCACTTACATCCCGCGGGTTTGCACCCATAAGGACGATCAGTGACTTCCCAGGTTCCATTAGCTAAGATGGAATCCATCTCACTACGGATATCTTCCTTCCAGTAGTCATCATCAGAGGATGCATAGTCTTCTGAAAGAGTCATGGGTGTGTCATCCACGAGCTACACAATGAAATCATCACCAAAAGACCTTGTAGTCCTTCGTATCTTACTCCTTACAGGAGTTTCATTGTCATCCTCCTTAGGATTCTCAACGTGTTCCATCACAATGGTGGGTTCAGGAATTACAAAAGATTCCTGAGTAGATAGAGTAGGTATCTCCTAATTTGATGAGTTAGGCATATCCTTCATAGGAAATATGTCCTCAAAGAAAGTCACATCATTCGACTCCATAATCCTACCAACATGCATGTCAAATACCTCAAATTTTATTATCAAAAATCTATAGCCAATGCTATGAAAAGCATAGCCCAGGAGAACACAATCCATAGTTTTTGGTCCAAGCTTGCGCTTCTTGGGAATTGGTATATTGACTTTCGCCAAACAACCCGAAGTACGTAGATAAGAGAGTTTTAGCCTTTTGCTTTCCCATTCCTCAAATGGAGTAATGGTTTTATGCTTTGTGGGAACTCGGTTTAGGACATGACATGCATTCATTAGCGTCTCTCCCCACCATGCCTTGGAGAGATCCGATGTGTCTAACATGGCGTTAACCAAATCAGTTAGAGTTCGATTCTTTCTTTTGGCCACCCCATTTGACTGAGGTGAGTAGGGAGGCTTCCTCTCATGGGTTATACCATGTTTCACACAAAATGAATCAAATTCATTGAAAAAATACTCTCCACCATGGTCAGACCTAAGCCGTTTAATTTTCCGATCAAGTTGGTTCTCTGCTTCAACTTTATAGTTTTTGAAGAAGTTTAAAGCCTCGTCTTTTGATTTTGAAGATACACATAGAATATCTAGTGGAGTCATCAATCAACATCATGAAGTATTTCTTTCCACCTTTTGTCAACACGCCATTCATCTCATAAAGATCCGAATGGATAAGCTCTAGTGGTGACAAGTCTCTCGCCTCTGTAGTCTTATGGGACATACGAGGTTGCTTAGCTTGCACACACACTTGGCACTTGGAGCCCTTGACAGTCGTGAATTTCTGAATTAAAATCATATTGGCTAGCCGCATCATGCAACCAAAGTTAACATGACAAAGTCATGAATGCCAAATATTAGACTCATTATCATGACAAGTATTATAAATAACTTTATTGCAAATATCTGACAAAGATAGGCGGAACAAGCCTCCACACCCATAGCCTTTTCCAACAAATTGTCCATACTTAGAAATTACAACTTTATTGTACTCAAAAACCAACTTGAAACCATATCGACATAAACGGGAACCGCTGACGAGATTTTTATTTATGGAGGGCACATGATGAATGTTCTTTAGGCGCACGATCTTCTCCGAAGTAAACTTTAGATCAACCATACCGACACCTCGAATAGTGGTATGTGACCCATTCCCCATCAGCACGGGAGAAATCCCTGTGATCTGATAAGAAGAAAACATGGAGGCATTAGCACAAACATGTACATTGGCACCAATGTCAATTAGACAATGTGGAGCATGGCAAACTGAAAGGATGGTAGGGAAAATACCATACCCAGAATTCTTCATATCAGTATCACCGATGACGACATCAGCGGACTTGCCTCTTCTCATGTCCGCACTCCTCATAACGGTCAGGACATCTCAGAGCCCAGTGATTAGGACCACCGCAAACATGGTATAGCCCCTTCCCCTTCTTATGAGAATTCTTCTTGAAGTTGGTAGAGTGTGACGGCTTGTTCTTTGCAATAAACTTGCCTTTGTTTGAGATTTGTTCTTATTGTTTTGGGGCTTGTTGAGATGGAAGTTCTTCTTCTGTACCACATGGGCACAAGAAGCTCCCTCAACAGCTCAAGCACGTGTATCTTTTGCTCTCGCCTTCTCTTCAACATCAAGAGATCCAATGAGATCCGAGACGGAAAACCCCTATCTCTTGTGTTTCGGAGAAGTAGCAAAATTGTTCCACGAAGGTGGAAGCTTGTCAATGATGCCTCCGGCCACAAACTTGTCCGACAACACACACTTGAAGTACTCAAGCTCCTTCGTGAGTGACTGTATCTCATGAGCTTGCTGAACAACAAAGCACTCATTAGTCATCTTATAATCATAGAATTGCTCCATGACGTACAATTCGCTGCCAGTGTCCGAGGCCCCAAACATGGCCTTGAGTGTAGCCCACATGTCCTTGCTGTTGTCAAATGACACATATGAATCCACAATGGAATCGTCAAGAAACTCGGAAGGGCGCCTTGAAGAGAGTATCGATCTTCTCAAAAGCTTCCTGCTGTGCAGGATTAAGATCGCCGTCGGGCTTACCCTCGGTGGCATCATAGCAGTACATGCTCTGAAACCAATAGACTCCTCTCGTGCGCCACCTCTTATATTGCACCCCTTGAAGGTGGGCGGCTTTAGATGCGCAACATAATCACTTGGAGTAAATTGCCTATAATCAGGTTTTTGGATTGTTGAATATATGAACAAGTTACTACAAGATTTAATCCAAATAAACAGTAAATAAATCATGACAGCGGTAGCATAGACTAAACTAATCATGCAGACTAGCATAGTAAACGGGTAGATCGAATCTACGGCATAAACTAGACACATAAATTGTAGCATGATCTCAAACAAAGAGGACAAGATTGCATATGGTGCAGCGGAAGTTGAACCGCTGGTGTTGATGTTGTCTCCCATGTCGTTGAGGAAGAGGTTGCCGAGATCGGGGAAGAAGTCGTCGTTGTGGAAGTCGTCGCTGATAGCAGTCGCACGAGTGCGTTCCACAGAAACCTGATCGCCCCTCTCCCGTATAGGATCATGAGAGGCGGGGTTCCGGAGGCCTATTGTCCCTTCTCGCGGTGCACACCGGAAGGAGGGATGAAAAAGACTTGGATGGCGACGCAATGATCTGGAAAGGTATGAAACCATATGTTGTGTTGGCGGCTAGGGTTGGCAGGGACCTCACATATATATGCACGGACATGTGGAGAGATATGGACTGGACCTACGTCTGAGTCGGTTACAACCCACGATCCGATGTCTTAGATCTTGGCACCTCTGTTGTGGACTCTCCGTTCTTGACCGGAAAAAAATAAGCGCATAGGTATGAGCTTAGCTCGTCTCAATCCTGCAACCCACGGCGTGTTGTGATGAGGCGTGGTATGGTGACATGAGCGAGGAAGAGGAGTGCACAAGTGCCTCTTTTCTTCTCATGCTCGTACAAGTGCTAGAAGAGCTCACCTTATAAGGTGTTGTAGCTCTTTCCCAACTAGCAGTATGGGACAAAACTTTAGTCCCACTCACACCACACACACAGAGCCATGTCAAATGGGCCATGAGAATTTCATATTTCAGTTAGGCTTTGGGCCAAAGGCCTACTAGAAAAATTCCAATAGTTTTTTTAGAGAAAACGGGCTATGTAGTTGAGTGCCTAAGAGTGGCCACCTCCTCCCCGCTAACACGAATCAATAGAAGCTTCGACACCGACCATCGCCAGCCCATTCCCCATCGCAGTAGCCGATGCAGCATCACAAGCACTATGCCGGAGTATCCAATGGAACCACCACCAAGCTTTGGAGGTGTTGCGATGGGAGCATTTGTGCATGGTCATCAGAGCTGGGATTGAGAATCGTACATGGGCTGTGGAGATGCAATGGAGTGTCGCCAACACGACAGATGCACTGGAGTGTCGCCAACACGACAACGGTGACTGTGTTGAGCGTCCGAATGGGGGGGCTATGCAAATCCGGTGATGTTGCCTTGAAGCTGTTAGGAGCACCACTGGTGTTGCAATGGAGCAATGTCGGGCCACCAGAAGCATAGCTGGTGATTTAGTGGAACATCACTCGACCGCCAAAGCACCGTCAGTGTTGCAATGAAGCAACGCCGGGCCGTCGGAAGCATTCTTGGTGTTGCAATGGAGCATCACCGGACGCCGGAGCACCACCGGTGTTGCAATGGAGCATGTCATAGCTTTCACCGGAGTTACATGTGCAACACGTGAAGGAGGGCTAGTGCGCTCCATCATGCCCGACGGCGGAAGGCGCCATAGAGAGACATGGGCAGGTTGGGGATAGACTCGATCATCTAATGGGGTGAATATGACGGTCGTGAACCCGACTTACGTTCCCCTAAAATCATCTCGATGACACCAACATCGCCCTTATTTGTATGTTACATATTTTGCAACATCGATTGGCACATTGCTGCAAGCAAAGCATGTGATGCTGCAAACCACACTACACTGATGAAAGACCAACCACCGTTGTTCTTTGCTACTAGAAAGGCGGACGTACATATGTTGCAAGTATGGCTGGCATTGCTCAAGTCGGACGTGTCTGTTGCAAAGTCATCCATGCGGACTTTGCAAGGACGGTCAACTTGATTGCAAGGACCAGTATTGTTGCAACGACGTTGTGAGGCTTTGACAACATTACAATTCAGAATGCGTCAATAGGCCCCCCACCCCCCACCCCCACACCGAGCGGAGACGCAATACTACATGGCTCTAGAGTTACAATTTCTGCTTGCTACTTGTAAACTCCGTTGGGATTTTCTTCGAAGAGGAGGGGAGATGCAACACAATAGAGATAATTATTTCCCTCGATGATAACAAGGTTATCGAACCAATAGGAGAACTACACAAATTCCCGTCTTCGGAGCCTACACACAAAAGAGCACACACTTGCACCCAACGCAGGCAAGAGGGTTGTCAATCCCCTTGAACTCATTACTTGCAAACGATAAGTAGTGATAGATAGATAAATTGATAAGTATAAATTGCAAATAAAAAGAAAGTAAATAATGACATCAATATTTTGGGAGTTTTTGTAATAATATTTGTGAAGATACCCGAGGACCATAGTGTTCGCTAGAGGCTTCTCTCTCGAAGAAAGCATACGGTGGGTAGACAAATTATTGTTGGGCAATTGATAGAAAAGTGCATAGTTATGTAATATTTATTCATGACAATGATCATGTATATAGGCATCACGTCCATAAGCAAGTATACCGACTCCTGCTTGCATCTATCACTATTACTCCACCTATCGACTGCTATTCAACATGCATCTAGAGTATTAAGTAAAAACAGAGTAACACTTGAAGGATGATGACATGATGTAGACAAAGTAAATCCAATTTACTTGAATGAACCCCATCGTTTTAATCATCGTGGCAGCAATACAATACGTGTCATGTCCCTTTCTCTCACCAGGATTGAGCATCGCAAGATTAAACCCACTACAACGCACCACTCCCACCGAAGATAAATCAATCTAGTTGGCCAAACCAAACTGATAGATTAGAGAGCATTACAAAGCTATAACAATCATGCATACAAATAACCAGCAAGGATTCAATATATTTTCATCAATAATATGAACATAAACCCACAATTCATCGGATCCCCACAAACACACCACAAAGATGATTACATAGGATAGATCACCGCGGGAATCGTAGTGATCTTTGCATTAAAGAACATATAGAGACAGATAGCTATCTAGGTACTAACTACGGACCCGTAGGTCTATGGTGAACTACTCACACATCACCGTGGGAGCAGCAAGGTTGACGTAGAGGCCCTCTATGATCGATCCCCCCTCGACAGGGCACCAGAACATGGCTCCAGATGGGCACATGGTGGAACAGAGACTTGCGGCAGCAGAAAAAGTGTTTTGAGATGCTCTCTAGGGTTCTTGGGATATTATAGAAGGCCAAAGATCAGGGCTAGAGGCCGTGGGAGGTGGCCCCAAGCCATTAGGCCACAACCACCCACCCTGGGCGCACCCTGTTGGCTTGGCATCACCCCATGTGGCCTTCGGTCTCTCCCCGAAGCTTCGAGGTCTTATTTTTGTCCAGAAAAAATTATCAAAAAGTTTCGAGGTATTTGAACTTCATTTGGTACAGTATTTCTGAAAGGCCAAAAACAAGCAGAAAAAACAACAAGTCACACTAGGCACTCGGTTAACAGGTTAGTGCTAAAAAGTAGTATAAATTAGCAAGTAAATGCTTAAAAATTATCCTAGAATGATAATATAATAGCATGGAACAATAAAAAATTATAGATACGTTGGAGACATATCAAGCAGCGCGGCCTTGACGTCGTTGCCGCCATCGTGCTTCCCTAGTCGGAGCAGGTGGTCCACATAGACTCCGAGGATCATTTAGGCGACGACAACGACTCCGACAGAGAACCGATTAGTCATATATACCTCTTTTTTGGTAAATATATCCCGGGTTTTCTCTGATTAATGATTAATTGGTTGGTATTTACAAATGATTTCCTAAAAACCTGTCTAGGGATAGTGATTGTGCTAATAATTCGTAGACAGATCTTACAATCCATTTGAATGTCCAACATACATGATTGTGCCAAAAATGTTCCAGATTGGTATGTGGAAAGCTGATTCGCCTGAAAAATTGAACCAAAATCTTTTGACATGTCTAGAATTTTCCATGAAATCGTAATCCTACTTTTTGACATGTAGTATTCACTTGAATGTTCCTTCGTTTTTTTGACAATTATCAGTTCATGCATTTAAGGCACGCATGAGTTAATTTTGTTGCACTAAGTTGTGTGCTCTAAATTTATGTGTTTCGTTCATGAAGATCACTTGAGGATTTAGGGTTCATGTTGTCATAGGATATATTATGTTTCACAAACTCTGCCTTGCCGAAAACACATTATAAAATATATCGACGCCACAATTTTTACTATATGTATAGGTGCTATCCGATGATGTTAACAATGAGAATGAAGACGTCGAGGAGAGGTTCAAGAGGTAAAAGTTAAGGGAGCTTAAGGCTGGAAAGCATAACAGGCGTGCCCGAAGAATGGAGGCTATAGATGCCCGTTCTGCGACCAAAGGCTCAATAATGCGTATGTAAGTGTTTTGGGGCATGCAAGAGAATGACCCGTTGGCTCCTTCAAGCAGAAGTACTCTCACAGGATCACACACGCTGCGTACGCTGAGTACCCGGAGAATCTTAGCGTTCAAGAATGAAGATGAGATGTTGGATTGAAGCTATCTAATTGATACGTCCATTTTGCATCATGTTGTTTTACTGTTGTTTATAATGTTTTTATGCATAATAATGCTTTGGGGAGTAATTATAATGCCTTTTCTCTCATAATTTGTAAGGTCTACACCAAGAGGGAGAATGCCGGGAACTGGAATTCAGCACCCCGAAAAAGCACGTCACAGATACCTATTCTACAAAACTCTAATGAAGCTGAAAATTTACGGAGAATTTTTATACATTAAATAATAATTTCTGGAGCTGAGAACTACCAGAGGGGGGCCACCCTCCATCAGGGCGTGCGTGACCCCCTACGCGTGCCCTGGTGGAGGGTGGGCACCCAGGCCCACCTCCGGAGCCCATCATTTGGTATAAAGTCCCGAAAAACCTAAAAAATACCATATGAGGACTTTTGGGATGAAGCGTAGCTGCCTCGAGGCGAAACTTGGGCAGGAGCACTTTTGCCCTTCGGTAGAGCGATTTTGCCGAGGGAACTTCCCTCCCGGAGGAGGGAAATCGAAGCCATTGTCATCACTAAAAACCCTCTTCATCAACATCTTCAACAACACCATCTCCTCTCAAACCCTAGTTCATCTCTTGTGTTCAATTCTTCTACCAGAACCTCAGATTGGTACGTGTGGGTGACTAGTAGTGTTGATTCCCTTGTGTAGTTGATTATTATATGGTTTATTTGGTGGAAGATTATATGTTCAGATCCATTATGATATTCATTACACCTCTAATCTTGAGCATGCATATTATTTGTGAGTAGTTACTTTTGTTCTTAAGGTCACGAGAGAAGTCATGTTGCAAGTAATCATGTGAATTTGATATGTGTTCGATATTTTGATGATATGTATGTTGTGATTCCCTTAGTTGTGTCATGTGAACGTCGACTACATGACACTTCACCATCCTTGGGCCTAAGAGAATGCATTGTGGAATAGTTATTAGATAATGGGTTGCTAGAGTGACAGAATCTTAAACCCTAGTTTATGTGTTACTTCGTAAGGGGCTGATTTGGGTCCACATGTTTAATGCTATGGTTAGACTTTGTCTTAATACTTTTCTCGTAGTTGTGTGTGCTTGCGAGGGGGTTAATCATAAGTAGCTTGTTAGTTCAAGTAAGAACATAACCTTAGCACCGGTCCACCCACAGATCAAATTATCAAAGTAGTGAACACGAATCAAGCCAACATGATGAAAGTGACTAGATGAAATTTCCGTGTACCCTTAAGAACACGTTGCTCATTATAAGAGATACTTTTGGCATGTCCTTTGCCACAAAAGGATTGGGGTACCTTGATGCACTTTACCTATTGTTACCGTTACTTGCTTGTTACAAATTACCTTGCTATCAAAACACTTGCTACTTACAATTTCAGTGCTTGCAGAAACTACCTTGCTGAAAACCGCTTATCATATCCTTCTGCTCCTCATTGGGTTCGACACTCTTACTTATCGAAAGGACTACGATTGACCCCCTATACTTGTGGGTCATCAAGACTCTTTTATGGCGCCGTTGCCGGGGAGTGAAGTGCTCTTGGTAAGTGGAAGTCGGTAAGGAAAAACTTTACTACGTGCTGAAATTTACTGTCACTTGTTACTATGGAACGTAATCCTTTGAGGGGTTTGTTCAGGGTATCTTCACCTCGAACGGAACCACAATTAGTTGCCCCTCAACCTTCGGAACCTACTGAAAATATTGGTTATGAAATTCCTTCGGGTATGTTAGAACAACTGCTAGCTACTCCTTATGCAGGAGATGGAACTGAATATCCTGATATGCACCTAATACATGTGGAAGAAATTTGTGGACTATTTCAGCTTGCAGGTTTATCTAGAGATAAAGTTAAGAAGAAGGTTTTCCCTTTATCTTTGAAGGGAAAAACATTGACATGGTATAGGCTATATGATGATATTGGATCGTGGAACTGCAATCGTTTGAAATTGGAATTCCACCGAAGGTTTTATCCTATGCATCTAGTTCACCGTGATCGAGATTATATATATAATTTTTGGCCTCGTGAAGGAGAAAGTATTGCTCTAGCTTGGGGAGGCTGAATTCAATGTTATATTCATGCCCCAATCATGACATCCCGAGAGAAGTTATCATTCAAAATTTTTATGCTCGGCTTTCTCATAATGATCAAACCATGCTCGATATTTCTTGTACTGGTTCTGTTATAAAGAAGACTATTGAATTCAAGTGGGATCTCCTGGAAAGAATTTAATACAACTCTGAAGATTGGGAACTCGACGAAGGTAATGAGTCAGGTATAAAGCTTGAATTTGATTGTGTTAAATCTTTTATGAATACCGATGCTTTTCACAAGTTTAGCACTAAATATGGACTTGACTCTGAGATAGTAACATCTTTTTGTGAATAATTTGCTTCTCATGTTGATCTCCCTAAATAGAAGTGGTTTAAATATCACCCCCTATTAGATAAGAAATTAAAGAAGTGGACATAGCTAAATAAGAAACTATCATTTACAATGTTGATCCAGTTGTGCCTACTGCTTATATTGAGGAACCACCTTTTCCTGTTAGGATAAAGGAACATGCTAAGGTATCAACTATGATTCACAAAAGTAATATTAGAGCACCTAAGTTGTCTGACCAAATTAAAGTAGAACCTAGTATTGCTATGGTTAAAGATCTCTTGGTATAAAATATTGATGGGCATGTCATTTACTTTTGTGATGAAGCTGCTAAAATTGCTAAACCCGATGAAAAAGACAAACATAGACCCGTAGTTGGCTTGCATGTTGTCTCAGTCAAAATAGGAGATCCTTGTCATCATGGCTTATGTGATTTGGGTGCTAGTGTGAGTGCTATTACTTTTACCTTTTATCAAGAAATTATGAAGGACATAGCACCTGCTGAAATAGAAGATATTGATGCTACTATTAAACTTGCTAATAGAGACACCATCACACCACTTGGGATTGTTAGAGATGTTGAAGTCTTGTGTGTGAAAATAAAATATCCTACGGATTTTCTAGTTCTTGGTTCCCAACAAGATGACTTTTGTCCCATTATCTTTGGTAGACCTTTCTTGAACACTGTTAATGCTAAGATAGATAGCAAAAAGGAATCTATCAGTATTAAGTTTGGTGATGTGTCTCATGAGTTTAATTTTTCCAAGTTTAGTAGACAACCCCGTGATAGAGAATTACCTAATAAGGATGAATAATTGGTCATGTTTCTATTGCCGTTCCTCCTACCGATCCACTAAAACAATATTTGCTAGACCATGAAAATGATTTGCACTTTCGTGAAAGAAATGGAAGTGATAAATTTTTCTTTGAGCAACAACCTCTACTAAAACACAATTTGCCTATTGAAACTCTTGGAGGTCCTCGTACACCTAAAGGTGATCCTGTGTTTGAACTTAAACAATTGCGTGACACTCTGGAATATACTTATCTTGATGAGAAAAAGATATATCCTGTTATTATTAGTGCTAACCTTTCAGAACATGAAGAAGAAAGATTATTGAAAATTCTGAGGAAGCACCGGGATGCTATTGGATATACTCTTGATGAACTTAAGGGCATTAGTCCCACTCTATGTCAGCACAAGATAAATATGGAACCTAATGCTAAACCCGTTGTTGATCACCAACGACGATTGAATCCCAAGATGAAAGAAGTGGTAAGAATTGAAATATTAAAGCTTCTGGAAGCAGGTATAATCTATCCTATAACTGATAGTAGATGGGTGAGTCCCATTCATTGCGTCTCTAAGAAAGGAGGTATTACTATTATTCCTAATGATAAAAATGAGCTTATTCCACACAGAATTGTTACTGGCTATAGGATGGTAATTGATTTTAGAAAATTAAACAAAGCTATGAGAAAAGATCATTACCCCTTGCCTTTTATTGATCAAATGCTTGAAACATTATCTAAGCACACACACTTTTGCTTCCTAGATGGATATTCTGGTTTCTCTCAAATACCCGTGTCGCAATTTGATCAAGAGAAAATCACCTCTACCTGTCCTTTTGGAACCTATGCTTATAGACGTATGCCTTTTGGTTTATGCAATGCACCTGCTACCTTTCAAAGATGTATGACTGCTATATTCTCTGATTTTTGTGAAAAGATTGTGGAGGTTGTCATGGATGATTTTTCTGTTTACAGAACTTCTTTTGATGATTGCTTAAGCAACCTTGATCGAGTTTTGCGATGTGAACAAACTAATCTCAAATTGAATTGGGAGAAGTGCCACTTTATGGTTAATGAAGGTATTGTCTTGGGGCATAAGATCTCCGAACGAGGTATTGAGGTGGATCAAGCTAAAGTTGATGCAATTGAGAAAATGCCATGTCCTAAACATATCAAAGGTATTCAAAGTTTCCTTGGTCACACTGGTTTCTATAGGAAGTTTATTAAAGACTTCTCAAAGATTTCTAGGCCTCCTACTAATCTTTTGCAAAAGGATATTCCCTTTGTTTTTTATGATGATTGCATGGAAGCCTTTGAAACACTAAAGAAAGCCTTAACCACCGCACTATTGTTCAACCACCTGATTGGAACTTGCCTTTTGAAATTATGTGTGATGATAGTGATTATATTGTTGGTGTTGTTCTAGGACAAAGAGTTGGTAAAAATAGATGTTATCCATTATGCTAGCAAAACTCTAGATAGTGCCCAAAGAAATTATGCCACTACTGAAAAAGAATTTTTAGCAGTCGTGTTTGCTTGTGATAAATTCGGACCTTAAATTGTTGATTCCAAAGTTATTGTTCACACTGATCATGCTTCTATAAAATATCTTATGGAAAATAAAGATGCTAAACCTAGACTCATTAGGTGGTTTCTCTGGCTTCAGGAATTTAATTTACATATCATTGATAGGAAGGGAGATGAGAACTCTGTAGATGATAACTTGTCTAGGTTAGAAAATATTCTTGATGACCCACTACCTATTGATGATAGTTTTCCTCATGAACAACTAGCTGCAATAAATATTTCTCAAAACACTCCATGCTATGCTGATTATGCTAATTACATTGTTGCTAAATATATTCCACCTAGTTTCACATACCAACAAAAGAAAATATATATTCTTCTATGACTTAAGACATTACTTTTGGGATGACCCACATCTTTATAAAGAAGGAGTAGATGGTATTATTAGACGTTGCATACCTGAGCATGAACAAGAACACATCTTACGGAAATGTCATTCTGAAGCTTATGGAGGACATCATGCTGGAGATAGAATTTCTCATAAGTTATTACAATCTGGTTTTTATTGGTCTACTCTCTTCAAGGATGATCTTAAGTTTGTCTCGTCTTGTGATGAATGCCAAAGAATTGGTAATATCGGTAAGCGTCAAGAAATGCCTATGAACTATTCACTTGTTGTTGAACCATTTGATGTTTGGGGTTTTGATTATATGGGACCTTTTCCTTCCTCCAATGGGTACACTCATATTTTGGTTGCTGTTGATTATGTCACTAAGTGGGTAGAAGCTATTCCAACAAGTAGTTTTGATCATCATACTTACATTAAAATGCTTAAAGAAGTTATTTTCCCAAGGTTTGGAGTCCCTAGATATCTAATGACTCACGGTGGTTCACACTTTATTCATGGTGCTTTTCAAAATATGCTTGCTAAATATGATGTTAACCATAGAATTGCATCACCCTATCATCCTCAATCTAGTGGTCAAGTTGAACTTAGCAATAGGGAAATACAATTGATATTACAAAAACTGTTAATAGATCCCGAAAGAATTGGTCTAAGAAATTAGATGATGCACTTTGGGACTATAGAAAAGTGTGTAAAAATCCTATGGATATGTCTCCATACAAGATGGTATATGGGAAATCTTGTCATTTGCCTCTAGAATTAGGACATAAAGCATTTTGGGCTATCAAAGAACTAAACTATGATTTCAAACTTGCCAGTGAAAAGAGGTCATTTGATATTAGCTCATTAGATGAATGGAGAACCCAAGCTTATGAAAATGCTAGGTTATTTAAAGAAAAGGTGAAAAGATGGCATGAAAAATCCAAAATAAAGAATTCAAAGTTGGAGAATATGTTCTTTTGTACAATTCTTGTTTTTCAGATTTTTTGTAGGAAAACTTCTCTCCAAATGGGAAGGACCCTATGTTATCGAAGAGGTTTATCGCTCTGGAGCTATTAAGAGTAATAATGTTGAAGGTACTAACCCGGAGGTTGTAAATGGACAAAGAATTAAACACTATATCTCAAGTATGCCTATTAATGTTGAAAGCATTATTATCCAAACCATGACACCGAAGGAGCACATACAAGAAACCTTCCGGAACGCTCCAGAATCGTGAAAATAAAGAGGTACATGATACGACGAGTAAATGATACGTCTCCAACTTATCTATAATTTATGAAATATTCATGCCATATTTACAATAATTCTATATGATTTTGGTACGATTTTATTAGAACTAACCCGGACTGACGTTGTTTTCAGCAGAACAACCGTGGTGTTGTTTTTGTGCAGAAATAAAAGTCCTCGGAATGGGTTGAAAATTTATGGAGAATATTTTTGGAAAATATAATAAATACTGGAGCGAAGAGTCGGGCCAGGAAGTGGACGAGGAGGCCAGAAGCCTGCTAGGCGCGACCACCCCCTAGGCCGCGCCCCTGTGGCTTGTAGACTCCTCGAGCACCCCGTTGACATGAGACCAACGCCAAAAATTCCTATAAATACTAAAACCTCCAGAAAGAAACCTAGATCGGGAGTTCCGCCACCGCAAGCCTCTATAGCCACGAAAAACCAATCGGGAGCCTGTTCTAGCACCCTGCTGGAGGGGAAACCATCACCGGAGGCCATCTTCATCATCCCGGCGGTCTCCACAACAAAGAGGGAGTAGTTCACCCTCGGGACTAAGGGTATGTACTAGTATCTATGTGTTGGATCTCTCTCTCTCTCGTGTTCTTGAGATGGCACGATCTTGATGTAACGCGAGCTTTATTGATATAGATGAATCATCTGGAGTTTTCCCCTCTCTATCTTCTTGTGATGAATAGAGTTTTCCCTTTGAAGTTTTCTTATCAGATTGAGTCTGTGAGGATTTGAGAACACTTGATGTATGTCTTGCGATGAGATACCCGTAGTGACAATGGGATGTTCTATTGATCCACTTGATGTATGTTTTGGTGATCAACTTGCGGGTTCCGTGACCTTGGGAATCTATGAATAGGGGCTGGCACATGTTTTTCGTCTTGAATCTCCGGTAGGAACTTTGGGGCACTCTTTGAAGTTCTTTGTGTTGGACTGAACATGATGAATCTAAAATGTGATGCATATCACATAATCAAGCCCATGGGTGCTCGTGGTGACATTGGAGTATCTAGGTGACATTATGGTTTTGGTTGATGTGTGTCTTAAGGTGTTATTTTAGTACGAACTCTAGGGTTGTTCGTGACACTTATAGGGATAGCTCATAAGATTGATCGGAAAAGATAACTTTGAGGTGGTTTCGTACCTTATAATAATTTCTTCGTTAGTTCTATGCTATTTGTGACTTTGGAGTGAAATCTTTGTCGCACGAGAGGTATTTACATATGATTCAACTATGTTAGTATTGTTGAGAGATTGCACTAGTGAAAGTATGAACCGTAGGCCTTTTTCCGACCATTGCAATACCGTTTGTGCTCACTTTTGTTACTTTTTACCTTGCTGTTTTTATATTTTCAGATTTCAAAAACCTATATCTACCATCCATATTAAACTTGTATCACCATCTCTTCGCCGAACTAGTGCACCTATACAATTTGCCATTGTATTGGGTGTGTTGGGGACACAAGAGATTTCTTGTATTTGATTGCAGGGTTATTTGAGAGAGACCATCTTCATCCTACACCTCCCATGGATTGATCAACCTTAGGTCATCCACTTGAGAGAAAATTGCCACTGTCCTACAAAACTATGCGCTTGGAGTCCCAACACGAGTCTACAAGAAGAAGGTTGCTTAGTAGACATCAAGCTCTTTTCTGGGGCCGTTGCCATGGAGGTGAGTGCTTGAAGGTATATATTTAGATCTTGCAATCAAATCTTTTAGTTTCTTGTTTTTCATTAGTTTCTTTTTATAAAATAAAACTACAAAAAAATGGAGTTTAGGTTGCATTAATTGGTTCGTCTCTTTAATGTCTTTCGTGAAAATGATGGTTCAGAAAATTGCGCTCAATTGGTAGAGGAAGAATTTATGAAAATACTTGATGAGAATTCCTTGAATGATGATAATGATAGAAATATTGCTAGTATGAATTCTCTGAATATTCATGATGCTAGTGATATGCAAAGCCACAAGCTTGGGGATGCTATGTTTTATGAATATGATATTTTTAGCTCCCCGAGTTTTGATGAGCAAAACTATTATGATGATGGCATGCCTCCTATCAATGATGATTATTGTGATGACATGTATGCTATAAAAATTAATGACAACCATGAAACTTTTCATCATGATTTTAATATTCAAAGTGGTTATGTCAATCAAGTATCTCATGATATTTATTTTGTTGAGTTTGATCCCACTATTATGAATGAGAAGAAAATTTCTTATGTGGAGAGTGAAATTTTTTCTATTCTTGTGTATCATGAATATGATGATTTATGTGATAGTTATATTGTTTAATTTCTTCATGATTCTACTGAAAATTATTATGAGGGAGGAACTTATGCTTGTAGGAATTGCAGTAATATCAAGTTTCCTCTCTATGTGTTGAAATTTTCGAAGATATTCTTGTTTTGCCTTCCTATGCAAGTTGATTATTGTTCTCATGAATTGTTTTCTCACAAAATCCCTATGCATAGGAAGTGGTTCAGAATTAAATGTGCTTGTCATGTGATTCATGATGCTCTTTTGCTTGTCTCAAATACTACTTCCTATACGAGCATCATTGAAATCATCATGCCTAACTAAAAGGCATTAAAGAAAAGCACTTGTTGGGAGAGAACCCAACACTTTTACCTTCTGTTTTTATGTGTTAACATGATTAATATAATTTAGTAATCATGTTTTGTGTCTTTTATTTCAATAAAGCGCTAAGTAAAGCCTTTGGGATAGTGTGGATACTTGCTTGTTTGATTCTGTGCAAAAACAGAAAGTTTTGCGTCCAGTATATGAATTATATGATTTTACTAGAGATTAAAAAAATCTAAATTTTTTACAAAACATTTATATGCATTTTTTTATCTTTACCAAATTTTCAGAATTTTTAGAGTCAGAAAAGTTTGGTGATCATTCAGATCTTTACAAACTGTTCTGTTTTTGACAGATTCTGGTTTGCATGCATAGTTTGCTTGTTTCAAGTGTTCCTATAGCTTATATTGAGTAATATAAATTGTGGGAATGATGGAATACATTAGGTATCATGTGGGAATAATTATTAATCTTGTCTTGATAGTACCTAAGTGAATGATCTATCTTTATTACACTAACCCTTCTCACAAAGTTTTGTTAAGTTTTATGTGATTAAAGGTTTCAAGTTTTGGGTGAGACACCAATATGAGGAGAATAAGGAGTGACAAGAACCTAAGATTGGGGATGCACAAGTAACCCCAAGGTAATATTCAAGTAAGACTCAAGCGTCTAATCTTGGGGATGCTCCGGAAGGCATCCCCTCTTTCGTCTTCAACACTATCGGTATATCTTACTTGGAGCTATATTTTTATTCGTGACATAATATGAATTTTGCTTGGAGCGTCATTTTATTTTTTCGTTCTCTATTAGGTGTTATTTATAATCTTGTTTTTCAATAAATAGTTCCAAGAATTGCCTTTAGGATGTTTGAATTGCATGTTTGATATGTGCTGTGTGAAAACAGAAATTTTTGTTGTAGTATTTGAATTTTCATATTTTACTGGAACGTGGAAAGTTTCTGAATTTTTTACAAAGTGTTTTAATATAAAATTTATATCATTTCCTAATTTTCATAGTTTTTATAGTTACATAAGTACACTGGTTTAATAAATTTCTCAAGACTGTTTTGTTTAGACAGATTGCTGGCATAGTTTGTTATCTACTTATCCTATAGTTTCCATAGCCTATATTGCTAGATATAAATTGTGGAAATGATGGTATATAGTACCTAATGTTTGAAAAATATTGTGCAAATTGTCTTGTCAATACATGAAGTGTTGATTTATTCTTATGTGTGCTAACCTATCTCATAAGTTCTTTTCGAGTTTTGTGTGGATGAAGTTTTTGACAATAGGTGAAACCGGGATATGAGAGGATTGAACAAGATACAAAGTCTCAAGATTGGGTATTACCAAGTCACCCCAAGTAAATATTTCAAGAATTCTCAAGCATCTAAGCTTGGGGATGATACACTTGCCACCTCTCTTCTTCAATAATTATCGGTTAGCCTATGTTGAGCCTAAACTTTATTTCGTTCACATGATGCATGGTATTCTTGGAGTGCTATTTTTATTTTGGTTGCTGTTGAATAAAATAATCAGATCTTAAAATATTTATTGATAGATATAGAGAAAGTCCTCACATATCTACTTAATTGTTTGACTACTCATTGATCTTCACTTATATATTTTGGAGTAGTTTTGTCATTTACTCTCGTGTTTCACTTATATCCTATGAGTAAATGATTGAATGAATTGAAGATAATAAATATTAGATTATATATGTTTTATATGCTTATCCCATGGGGAGTAATGACTTCACATATAATAAGTATAGGTGGTAAAATTTATTGAAAGTTAGCAAACACCGCATTGGTCACTTGAACAATTTATGAAAGAAAATTGAAGGAAGAGAGATTTCACATATAAATATACTATCTTGGAAATCTTCTATGATTGTGAATACCCATTAATTATTTTCAAACTTGTGAAAATTAGTTGAAGTTGGACAAGGAAGACAACATAATGAGTCATGCTTGGGTTTATTTGTATAGAAGTTATATTGTTATGGATCCTCCAACATGTGGTGCTTGCTCCACCTCATACTACCAAAACTTCCGCACCAAGTAGAAATATTACTTGTGCATCCAAACACCTTTAAACCCAAAGTTGTTCCATATGAGTCCACCATACCTACCTATATGCGGTATTTATGTGTCGTTCCAAGTAAATTTGCATGTGCCAAACTCTAAACCTTCAAATAATATTTGGTTTTGTATGACCGAATCGCTAATATAGTGACTAGGGGCTGTCAATATCTTCCATGCTAGGTGGGTTATTCTCACGATATGTGTTGATTCACTATCATTCATGAGAAAGTGGCTGGTATACGGGATGCTCAGTTCCATGCTCAAAAATCAAATCAAAATATAATGAAACAAAACTCCCCCAGGATTGTTGTTTGTACGGACGTTACTTGTGGATTCGGCTCGTCGTGGAGTGTGATTGATTGGTTGAGGGGGAGAGTAAAAACTTTACCATTCTGTTTGGGAACCGCCTATAATGTATCTAGCATGGAATATACGGAGATCTCTCGGTTGTTATGTTGGCAATGAAAGCATGCCACTGAAAATTATTATTCATCTCTGTTTTAAAAGCTTGAGATCTCGCACCTCTGCAAATCAATGCTTCCCTCTGCGAAGGGCCTATCTTTTACTTTCTAGTACTTACCTTTATACAAGAGTCATGGTGATTTTCACCACTTCCTATATTTCGCCTTTTTCCCTTGTCAAGCATCATGTGGTGGGGAAAGATCCAAGCATACATGGCCATTCAAATATATTTGGTCATGAATTATTATTGTTGAAAATTATCTATGTGATAAATAGGTTGGGAGGCGAAACTTTAAGCCCCTATCTTTCTCTATGTTCAACGGATGCCATTTGCTCTAAAAATATGCTTTGAGTGTTAGCAATCATGGAAGACTATATGATATTTGAGTTTGTGGAATTTGCTAAATCAAATCTCTTACATAGACCCTTCCTGAAAATAAGATGAATTGCAATTGTTTGGTGACTGAAAGCATAGTTTGTTAATTTTCAAGAAACTTTCTGGTCTATACTTTAACATTTGAATAGCTTGTTACTCGATCATGAGAAGTTTTATGAGATGACATACTGTTTATGATTTATAATGATGCTAGAAAAAAGTGATTGGAATTATAATTGATCAAACTTGTGCACCTGCTAGCATTCACACTTCATAAATTATTTCGTTTATCATTTACCTACTCGAGGACGAGCACGAATTAAGCTTGGGGATGCTGATACGTCTCCAACGTATCTATAATTTATGAACTATTCATGCCATGTTTACAATAATTATATATGATTTTGGTATGATTTTATTAGAACTAACCCGGACTGACGTTGTTTTCAGCAGAACTACCGTGTTGTTGTTTTTGTGCAGAAATAAAAGTCCACGGAATGGGATGAAAATTTACGAAGAATATTTTTGGAAAATAATAAAAAATACTGGAGCAAAGAACTGGGCTAGGAAGTGGAAGAGGAGGCCACAAGCCTGCTGGGCGCGGCCACCCCCCTAGGTCGCGCCCCTATGGCTTGTGGACTCCTCGAGCACCCCCTTGACGTGAGACCAATGCCAAAAATTCCTATAAATACTAAAACCTCCAGAAAGAAACTTAGATCGGGAGTTCCGCCACCGCAAGCCTCTGTAGCCATGAAAAACCAATCAGGAGACCGTTCCGGCACCCTGCCGTAGGGGGAAACCATCACAGGAGGCCATCTTCGAGTAGTTGACCCTCGGGACTAAGGGTATTGTGACAGCCCAAGTGTTGTCCCTACCTTATTTGGCATGTAACCCCAGTGCTGAACCTTGTATGAACCTTGTGTCATGAGCTATGAGATGATTTGCACCTTGTTCCATGTGTTTGATATGCATTCATGCATCATGGCATCCATCATTTCATCATCATGCCATTCTTCATGCTTGTTATGTTGTGTGTCTTGGATTGGAATCTTGTGTTGTGATGTGGTTGTGTGTTGAGGTGGCTTGTATGTGGTTGGTGCAAGTGAGCACTCCCTCTTCTACCTCTCTTCTTTCTCTTCTTTCTCAAAACCCTCTCATTGCCTTTTATTCCAACAGGAATTCTTGGCAGATTTTAAGATTGTTTTAAAATTCTTTTAAAAATGTTCATGAGGTGGCCCTATTGTTCTTATGAATTTTGGAAGTGAAGTTCTTGATACTTGGATATGTTTGGTTTTTGAAAACTATTTAAACAGGGGCTGTTTTATTAATATATTAATAAAATAACTTGTACATAAAAAGCAACCTAATATTTTATTTAATATGAGCATATTATCCTCTTCTCAAAGGTATTTTTGTTTTGGCAAAAACCTTTTATAAAATGCCAGGGGGATTTAGTTGTTGTGGCTGTTTTATTTAATTGGAAAAAAACCTGGTTCGGTGTGTGTGCGAGAGAGAGAGGAGCAGGTGGGCCGAGGCCCAGCCCAGGGCCACAGTGACGGCTACCTGCCCCGTCTCCCACCTCCGTCAGTGGGGTTCAGAGTGAGAGCATGCGTCGCCGTCGCTTTCCCGACGCCGTCTCCGTCAGCCTGAGGCCATAAAGCCTCCCCTCGGCGGCCGTGTCGCTCCGCTAGGGTTTCCTCTTCCTCCCTCCGCCGCCGCAGCTCCTCCCTTCTCCTCTTTCTTCCTCCTCCCTCTCTGCTTTTCCCTCTGTTAGGTAAGTTCAGAAAAGGGAGCACGGAGCCGCCGATCGTCCTCGCCGGCGCCGCCCGTCTACGGTGAGTCTCCTCCGCGTCCAGGATGGTGTGGTGGACGTGGGGCGTCCCCGCGCCCCGTTCCCGGTGCTAGAAGGCCCCGGAGGCCCTCTTCTTCCTCGTCGTCGCCGGAGCGGAGCCGGTCTTCTTCCTCTTCGTCGCCGTTGCGTCCCCGAGCTGCTTCTTCCCCTTCGTCGCCGTCACTCGCGCCCCCGCGGCTCCGAGAAGCCCCTGGTGAGCCGCCCGTCCCCGTGGTTCCCTCTCCTCGCCGTAGCTCACCCCGCGGTCACCGTAGTGCCCGTCGCTGCCGCTCGGAAGGCCCGAGCTTGCGCTCGTCGTAGATCCCCCTCTTCACAAGATGAGGCGAGGGATGAGTACCCCGTGGTTTCCCCTTTCGATTCCGCCCATCGGTGTCGCCACAAATGCCCTGCAGTCACTGTGAGATCGCCGGAATGTCACCGCCGTATCTGTCGCGCGTGCTCTGTTTCGTTTTCAGTTTCGTCAGGTTCAGACTTGTGCGTGTGTATTTGAGGGCAGCAGCTCCTCCTCTATTAGCATCCGGTCGAGTAGTGCAGTGGTGTGGTGCGCTGGGTATGATCAGGGGGTCTGGAGTTCGAATCCCCCTTCTACCCCCCTTTTGTTTTCTTTTATTTTTCTTTTTCTTTTCTTTTATTTCTTGGGGGTATGTGCGTGTTGGTGTGTGTGTTTGTTGTAGGTGAAGTGAAGAGCACTACATGGTGTGGTGCCATGTATGTTTGTGTGTGTGTGTTTCACACACACATACATGTGTAGGTGTGCTAGAGAGTGTGTGTGTGTGTGTTGGGTGTGTGGTGCACCTTGTAGGTGAGTACTTGTGCATGTGTGTGAGTTAGAGATGCATGAGTGTAGAGTGTTTGTGTAAGTGTGGCCTAGTGTGTGTCCTAGTGAGTGTGTGTGTATGTGTTGCATACACACATGCATATCTTGTAGGGTTTTTGGTATTGTGATGGCTTTCCCTTCATATTTAAGCATGTGTGAATGTATGTGCAAGATGAGCTCCATGTGTAGGTCTCTCCATGTGCATTAGGAGCATAGTTACTCTTCTAGTTAGTTTCATCCTTGATATTGTTGATATGCCATGTTATCATGTCCCTAACATGGTAATTAACCACTTCAAACATGTATCTATGGAGCACATAACATTTTGTGGCATTTACATCAAGTTTGGTGAGTGGCATAAGTCACCATGGCCTAGGGAGGCCCAATTTTGACCCCCCTTGCTCCCTTTTGTACCATGCAAGCATATAGGTATGAGTAATGATTTTGTGGTAGCATCAACCCATGTATGCACCGGTGAAGTCAGATTTGACTTTGGGGCAACTTGACAAAACTGCATTTTTATGCTATGATGCCCTTTTGTCTTTTTCATATGAATTAATCTATGCATGCTTTTAAGATCTTGCCAACATGAATTTATTAGTCAAAGTTATTGGGAATGTCCCAGTATTTTTGTCATTCATGATAAGTCACTAGATAAGTGGGAACCATGCTGTTAAGTTGCCTACTTTCTGTTTCTGCCAACCTGTCCAAAAAAAATGGCTAAGTCTGGAGATTCTGCTGTTATTGTTTTGCCATGTACAGTGGGTTGTAGCTATTGATGTGTTGTGTATTTGGGCATGCTCAGTGTTAGGTGTTTGTAGTAGTTATTGTCATCTACCATCCTGTTAATTTTCATGCAAATAGGAGCTCTCTAGAATATTTAACCAGTGCTGCCAACTTGCTACTTTATTAACCCAGATTCCAGAAAACTGGAATTTTCACCAAGTCCCTGAAAAACTGATTCATCATGCCAACTTGATTGCTCCATGCATATTGATGTGTGCCTCTTTTGCTGATTGGATAATTGGATGAATTTATGTGGGTGTTGAGTAGATTCTGTTCATGTCTTGTTTGTGGCTGTAGGATTTCTGTAACTCTAGTTGTAAGCTTTCCAAGTTGCTATGTTGCTGTTTTGTGGCAGATTGGGTGCTATTTTGTTATGTGAGTTGTGGGAGCTATACTCCATGGAATTGAGTGATTCTTAAGTCTATTGTGATTGGTTTTTCACCACCTGTCCAGTGGATACCTTGGAATGCCAAGAATTAGCCCAGGTATTTGGTGACCTTGTGTTTTGCCTCCGTACCTTGTCGTGAGCGTATCTCGAGAACCGTAGCTTCGTTTCTTGAGGTCCTTATATGCATTTCCGTAGATTTTGCATGATACATCCATAATTGCCATGTTCATGCATGCCTAAATAACTTTACATGAGGTTCTGTCCAGATTCATTAATAAACAACTTTGCATGTGAAACATGAATAGTTTTGGATTGCCATGTTATAAATTCTTCATAAATGATCATGCATCATTTTGATTGTGCATTGCACCTCGGTTGGATGTTTATTGTTGCTGTTTCCCTTGGGTAGATGCGAGTGTTGATACTGAGTACGAGGACCCAGGAGAGTACCACTACAAGGATCCCGCTACTTGTTCCGTTGAAGAACCAACAGGCAAGATGATCGTACCCGGATCCCAATACTATCTTTGCTTGCTAGTTTCTCGTTCTTACCGTTACAATTGCGCTACCTACCACATGAATAACAGCCCTCATGTCGCCACGACAGTCTCTAACCTCCACATCCCAGCAAACCATTGATTGGCTAAGTTACCGCTGCTCAGCCCCTCTTATAGCATTCTTAGTTGCAGGTGCAGGTTGTTCCATGTGGCAACATGGATTGGATATCACAATAATTCTGTTATTTAATTTAATGCACATATATATATCTGGTATTGGTGGAAGGCTTGGCCTTTTGCTGAGTGTTTTGTTCCACTGCTACCGCCATTAGTTCCTTGTTACCGGTGTTATGTTTTCCATATTTTGCGCTCCTAACATGCTTGGGGTTGTTATGGGGACCCCCTTGTTATTCGGTTGAGATTAAAACTTGTCTGGCAAGACCCAACATTGGTACTACATTTGTTTAACAACTCAATAAAATTGCATAGGGTCTTGCAAACCCGTGGATAATTTAATCAACCCCCGGGCCAGTGCTCCGCATGAGTGTTGGTCCAAACTAGAGCACTGTGCAGGGCCAACCCAGGGAAACTTCGGAGATTTCTATCAGGCCTCCGTACGAGTATCTTATCCGTCATGTCCTGAGACTGAGATACGTGGCTCTTATCGGGTTCGTCGACACGTCGGGAGGTCTTGCTGGATTTGTTTTACCTTATCGAAGGTCTTGCGTGTGGAGTCTGACTTTCTTCGGGTTTACTCGAGGTGTTGGCATCCTTTGGAATTTGCCTATGATGATCGCGAGATCCGCGTTCAAGGCTATTCCCACGGAGTGTGGATATTTGTGATGGACTAGTTGGAGCATCCCTGCAGGGTTAAATCTTTCGGAAAGCCGTGCCCGCGGTTATGTGGCAACTTGGATATTTGTTTAACACCCGGTTATAGAAAACTTGAAGTGAACTCTAATTAAAATACACCAACTGTGTGAGTAACCGTGATCGTCTCTGCTCGTGAACATGATCCGAGAGAGAACACGGTGGGGTTATGATTGACGTAAGTAAGTGTTCAGGATCTCATAGAGATTACTCTAGATTCGATCGCTTGACATAGACCACTCACATTTACATTCCTGTTGCATAAGTTAGCCACCATATAATGCTTAGTGCTGCTGCAAACTAAACATCACCCTTCCATCCTAAAGCTTAAATAGTGTTGGCACCCGGGTACTTGATAGCTGAGTCCTCTGTGACTCACACTTTACTACAACAATCCAGGTGCACGTTCAGAGGAGTTCGTGCAGGATGATCTTACTCAGCTCCAGTGGGAGTATGATGAGGAGAGAGGCAGGATGTACGTGACATACCCGGATGAGTAGAGGACCTGGTCGTGATCTTTGGGGTAGCTTGATAGTATCATTTGCAACTTCTTTTATCGTTTGATTTCGTCCGTAGTCGGACCCTGTGTTCAAATTGATGCTATGATTTGAGTGACATTGTAAGTTAGCATGTGGCGAGTGTAAGCCAACTGGTATACTCTTCTCATTTAGTATTGTATGTTGTGATGATACTATTCTTGCTAACGGCAAGATGCACCTCTATCCCTTGCGAGGCCCTCGTGCCTTAAACGGATAGGCGCGCATCTTGGGCGTGACAGGTATGTACCAGTAGCTATGTGTTGGATCTCTCTCTCTTTCTCGTGTTCTTGAGATGGCACGATCTTGATGTACCGCGAGCTTTATTGATATAGATGAATCATATGGAGCTTTCCCCTCTCTATCTTCTTGTGATGAATTGAGTTTTCCCTTTGAAGTTTTCTTATCAGATTGAGTCTTTAAGGATTTGAGAACACTTGATGTATGTCTTGCGATGGGATATCCGTGGTGACAATGGGATGTTATATTGATCCACTTGATGTATGTTTTGGTGATCAACTTGTGGCTTCCGTGACCTTGGTTATCTATGCATAGGGGTTGGCACATGTTTTTGTCTTGAATCTCTGGTAGAAACTTTGGGGCACTCTTTGAAGTTCTTTGTGTCGGATTGAACATGATTAATATGAAATTGTGTGATGCATATCGTATAATCAAGCCCATGGGTACTCGTAGTGACATTGGAGTATCTAGTTGACATTAGGGTTTTGGTTGATGTGTGTCTTAAGGTGTTATTTTAGTACGAACTCCAGGGCTGTTCGTGACACTTATAGGGATAGCTCATAAGATTGATGGGAAAAGATAACTTTGAGGTGGTTTCATACCCTATAATAGTTTCTTCATTAGTTCTCCGCTATTTGTGACTTTGGAGTGAACTCTTTGTCGCACGAGAGGTATTTACATATGATGCAACTATGTTAATATTGTTGAGAGATTGCACTAGTGAAAATATGAACCCTAGGCCTTGTTTTCAAGCATTACAATACCGTTTGTGCTCACTTTTGTTACTTGTTACCTTGTTGTTTTTATATTTCCAGATTACAAAAAAGTATATCTACCATCCATATTACACTTGTATCACAATCTCTTCGCCGAACTAGTGCACCTATACAATTTACCATTGTACTGGGTGTGTTGGGGACACAAGAGATTTCTTGTATTTGATTGCAGGGTTGTTTGAGAGAGACCATCTTCATCCTACACCTCCCACGGATTGATAAACCTTAGGTCATCCACTTGAGGGGAAATTGCCACTGTCCAACAAAACTCTGCGCTTGGAGGCCCAACACGAGTCTACAAGAAGAAGGTTGCGTAGTAGACATCAGTAAACAATCTCCGAAAAAATCCGCAAAAATATTTTTTATCAGTTTTGGAATATTTATGAATTTTAGGAATATTTATGAAAAATCCGCAAGAAGAAGGTTACCGAGGAGGGCATGGAGCACCAGGGCATGGTTGCCATCCCTAGCGCGCCCTGGTGGAGCGTGCCCACCTCAGGAACCTTCCCGACTCTGTTTTCCTTTTTTTGCTTGGTTTCCAAGAATAGAAATTCTCTATATATACCCCCGATTGTTTTGACAACCGCATCACGAGATTTTCTTCTGTTCTTGTTTCGTGTTGTTTTTTCCTAGGTCTGAAAATATGTCGTCCCAAGATTCTGAGGGAGAGAGCTATGTGTCCAATTATGTTGCTGATCCAAAGATCTTTGGGGAAATTTACTCCTACTTGTGGACTTTGGAGGAAGAAAAAGACACTGATCTAGAGGAACTAGAAGACGCTCGACCAGATGATGGCTCAGTTGAAGATGAACCTCCACTACCTCAACTTGGAGATATGCACGTGGAGTTCAAGAAGTCAAGCCTTCCTAATGGTAGGAGTATACCCAATACTCCTTTTATCCCTTCTCGTTTTCTGTAGGAGAGCAAGTCAGCTCTATGCAAAAGGATATTGAAACTTGAGCAAGGGAATGACAATTAGAGGGAAGAAAACTTCATCCTCAAGCGTAAATTGGCAAAGAAGAATAATGCCTCACCACCACCTTCAGCATCACCACCACCAAAGGAGATATGAGTACACAGGTATGGGCACTCCCCTTGGCTTGAGCCAAGCTTGGGGGAGGTGCCCCGGTATCGTATCACCAGCACTTTTACCTTTGCTTTCTATTTTCGATCCTTAGCCTTTTCATGATTTAGTTGAATAAAAGTTTAGTATGATCTATTTTCGAGTGCTAGTTTCGTGATCTATCCATCTATGTAATCGAGTGAGAGTTATATAATAAAGTTTACTTTGAGATTTTGCCCCTTTTACTTTCTTGTTACAATCTTGATAAAAGAAAATAAATGAGAAAAGATCATATGCTAATCTTATGGTGAGTAATGACATCATAATAAAGAAAATTTTAAGTGGTAAAATTTATTGGATATTAGCAAACATAACATTAGTCAATGATGCAACTCGTGAAACAATTAATTAGGGAAGAGAAGATTGTGAGCCCCCATTAAATATTATATGCCAAAATTGTTGACGTTGGACAAGGAAGACAACGTAATGATTTATGCTTGTTCATATTCACATAGAAGTTATATTGTCATAGATCCTTTAACATGTGGTGCTTGCCCAATATCTTTGCTAGCCAAAAATTCCGCACTAAGTAGAGATACTACTTGTGCATCAAAAATCCAAACCCAAACTCATGTTTGAGAGTCCACCATACCTACCAATGGATTGAACAAGATCCTTCAAGTAAGTTTTCATCGGTGCATCAAGGCAATAGAAATTGCTTCTAAGAAGTGTTGGATCAATTAGTGTAAGAGAAAATTGAGCATTGTACGAACTTGTGATGGCAAAGTAATAAAAACGACGAACTGCATAATAAAGTTTGCTATCACAAGAGGCAATGCAACATGACGTTCTTTTGCGCTAAGGGATTTGATATACAAACTAAAAAGCGCATGACAACCTTTGCTTCCCTCTGCGAAGGGCCTATCTTTTACTTTCATGTACTTAGTTTTATGCAAGAGTCAAAGTATTCTTCCCTATTCCTTTTTATTTTTCTCCTTTGGCAAGCATCATGTGGTGTGGAAAGGTCTAGGCACATATGACCAGTTGGATATGAGTGAACATGAGTTATTATTGTTGACATCACCCTTGAGGTGAATATGTTGGGAGGCAAACTATAAGCCCCTATCTTTCTATGTGTCTGGTTGAAAAAAATTGTCCACGGGTATGTTGTGAGCGTTAGCAATCATAGAAGACTAAATGATGGTTGAGTATGTGGACTTAAAAAAAGGCTCCTACATGAGACCCTTCCTGAAAATATGATGAATTGTAGTTGCAAAGTTGACTGAGAACATAGTTTGTTGGTTTCCAATAAGGTTTATGCTTTATACGTCCACGTTGTGATGAATTGTTACTTGCTCATAAGAAGTTATATGATGCTGCTATAAAATAAAATGTTTTATGAGAAAGTTTTATGTTAGTTTTGTTGTTGTTATAATAATAAGCATGATGTATCTATGTCCGTATTTTATTTATATCGACACCTCTCTCTCAAACCATGTGGGCATGTTCTTCGATATCGGCTTTCGCTTGAGGACAAGTGAGGTCTAAGATTGGGGGAGTTGATACGTCCATTTTGCATCATGTTTTATTACTGTTGTTTATAATGTTTTTATGCATAATAATGCTTTGGGCAGTAATTCTAATGCCTTTTCTCTCATAATCTGCAAGGTTTACATCAAGAGGGAGAATGCCGGCAACTGGAATTCAGCACCCCGAAAAAGCACGTCGGGGATACCTATTCTCCACAACTCCAATGAAGCTGAAAATTTACAAATAATTTTTATACATTAAATAATAATTTCTGCAGCTGAGAACTACCAGAGGGGGCCACTAGGTGGCCACCCTCCACCAGGGCGTGCCTAACCCCCTACCCTCGCCCTGGTGGAGGGTGGGCACTCAGGCCCACCTCCAGAGCCTATCTTCTTGTATAAAGTCCCAAAAAAACTAAAAAAATCATAGGAGGACTTTCGGGATGAAGAGCCGTCGCCTCGAGGCGGAACTTGGGCAGGAGCACTTTTGCACACTGGCGGAGCGATTCCGCTGGGGGAACTTCCCTCCCGCAGGGGGAAATCGAAGCCATCATCATCACCAACAACCCTCTCATCTTGGGGAGTCCATTCTTCATCAACATCTTTAACATCACCATCTCCTCTCAATCCCTAATTCATCTCTTGTGTTCAATTCTTGTACCGGAACCTCAGATTGGTACCCGTGGGTGACTAGTAGTGTTGATTACCTTGTGTAGTTGATTATTATATGGTTTATTTGGTGGAAGTTTATATGTTCAGATCCATTATGATATTCAATAAACCTCTGATCTTGAGCATGCATATTATTTGTGAGTAGTTACTTTTGTTCTTGAGGTCACGGGAGAAGTCATGTTGCAAGTAATCATGTGAATTTGATATGCGTTCGATATTTTGATGATATGAATGTTGTGATTCCCTTAGCGGTGTCAAGTGAACATCGACTACATGATACTTAACCATCCTTGGGCCTAAGGGAATGCATTGTGGAGTAGTTATTAGATGACCGGTTGCTAGAGTGACAGAAGCTTAAACCCTAGTTTATGTGTTACTTCGTAAGGGCTGATTTGGGTCCACATGTTTAATTCTATGGTTAGACTTTGACTTAATACTTTTCTCATAGTTGCGGATGCTTGCGAGGGAGTTAATCATAAGTAGGTTGTTAGTTCAAGTAATAACAACACCTTAGCATCGGTCTACCCACATATCAAATTATCAAAGTAGCAAACACGAATCAAACCAACATGATGAAAGTGACTAGATGAAATTCCCATGTACCCTCAAGAACACTTTGCTCCTTATAAGAGATACTTTTGGCCTGTACTTTTCCACAAAAGGATTGGGCTACCTTACTGCACCTTACCTATTGTTACCGTTACTTGCTCGTTACAAATTACCTTGCTATCAAAACACTTGCTACTTACAATTTCAGTGCTTGCAAAAATTACCTTGCTGAAAACCACTTATCATATCCTTCTGCTCCTCGTTGGATTCGACGCTCTTACTTATCAAAATGACTACGATTGATCTCCTATACTTGTGGGTCATCACTTATTTGTGCGTATTATATTTATGCTTGAGTATATATGTTTATCGGTTGAACTATATGTTAGTGAGATTATGTAGTGAAGTAACAGTGCAATGTAATTGCAGTCTTGAGCTGCAATCAGTTTGGTTGATTTGATTTTATGCTTCTCTTAGACCAACCTATGATTGCCCACAACACACACAACATTATCGTGAATTATCTGTGTTACTCTTACTTTCTGTCTTCCCACACAGTTTTATACAAGCAACCATTTGCCCACAACATGTTAGCTTCGTGTGGGAGTTGAAATAAAAATTGAACACATACGATGCATATTAGGGTGAATATTTAGCGTGGGTATTTTTTCCCAGATTGGAACTATTGTTGGAAATATGCCCTAGAGGTAATAATAAAGTGGTTATTATTATATTTCCTTGTTCATGATAATCGTTTATTATCCATGCTATAATTGTATTGATTGGAAGCTCAAATACATGTGTGGATACATAGGCAACACTGTGTCCCTAGTATGCCTCTAGTAGACTAGCTCGTTGATCAAAGATGGTCAAGGTTTCCTAGCCATAGACATGAGATGTCATTTGATAACGGGATCACATCATTAGGAGAATGATGTGATTGACAAGACTCAAACTATGAATGTAGCATATGATTGTGTCAATTTATTGCTATAGTTTTCTGCATGTCAAGTATGTGTTCCTATGACCATGAGATCATGCAACTCACTGACACCGGATGAATACCATGTGTGTATCAAACGTCGCAACGTAACTGGGTGACTGTAAAGATGATCTACAGGTATGTCCGAGGGTGTCTGTTGAGTGGGCATGGATCAAGAGTGGGATTTGTTACTCCGTGTGACGGAGAGGTATCTCAGGGCCCACTCAGTAATACAACATCACAACGAGCCTTGCAAGAAAAGTGACTAAAGAGTTAGCCACGGGATCTTGTATTACGGAACGAGTAAAGAGACTTCCCGGTAACGAGATTGAACTAGGTATAGAGATACCGACGATCGAATCTTGGGCAAGTAACATACCGATGAACAAAGGGAACTTCATACGTGATTAACCGAATCCTTGACATAAAGGTTCAACCGATAAAGAACTTCATAGAATATGTAGGAACCAATATGGGCATCCAGGTCCCGCTATTGGTTATTGACCGTAGAGGTGTCTCGGTCACGTCTGCATAGTTCTCGAATCCGCAGGGTCTACACAATTAGCGTTTGGTGATGATATAAGTATAGTTGAGTTATTATGTTGGTGACCAAAAGTTGTTCGAAGTCCTGGATGAGATCCCGGACATGACGAGGAGCTCTGGAATAGTCTGAAGGTAAAGATTGATATATAGGATAATAGTGTTTGGTCTCCGGAAGGGTTCCAGAATTCATCGGAAGGGGTTTCAGATGTTTCCCGAAATGTTTGGGTACAAGAACACTTTATTTGGGGGTAAAGCCCACGAGGCTTTAGGGAGGTGCAAAAAGGAGTTTTGTGGAGGCAAGGGGCCAGACCTGGCGTCTGGGGCCAGATGCCGAGGACCCTGGCGTCTGGTCCTGGAGTCCGAGGAGGACTCTTGCCTTACGTGCCAAACCGACTTTGAGGAGGCTCTTTCTCCAAGTTTCGACCCCAGGGCTCAACATATAAATAGAGGGGCAGGGCTACACCCAGAACACATCAAGATTTCCCCAAGCCATGTGCTGGAAACCCCGCCCCTAGGTTACCCTCCGTCATAGTTTCCGTTGTGCTTGGCGAAGCCCTGCAGAGATTGTTCTTCACCACCACCATCACCACGTCGTCTTGCTGCCGGAACTCATCTACTACTTCGCCCCTCTTGCTGGATCAAGAAGGCGAGGACGTCATCAAGCTGTACGTGTGTTGAACGTGGAGGTACCATCCGTTCGGCGCTAGATCATGATTGGATCACAGGACGGCTTGCGATTTGGATCACGAAGACGTTCTACTACATCAACCGCGTTTCTTAATGCTTCCGCTTAGCGATCTACAAGAGTATGCGGATCCGATCTCTCCTCTCGTAGATGCTCATCTCCTAGATTGATATTGGTGAAGCGTAGGAATTTTTTTGTTTTCCATGCAACGTTCCCCAACAACTGTGTGTGATGACTTTCTTTGTCCCGCGTCACTTGTGTTCTGATTGGTAGAACGCATCCCCATAGATTGCACATCTGCACCGTAGGATGTACACAGATCGAAAGGTTGTCCGTATCGCCCCACACCGTGTGATGTTAACGATTTATCACACATTGGCCCTACCAAACCGTTGCCTTCGAAGCACATTTTTCTATAGTGATATTTACGATTTATCACACACGGTTGGGTCTACCAAACCGTTGCCTCGAAAGCACATTATTCTAGGACAGAGAACCATCACCATTGCCCGCCCCTCCCAGCCTCGAGTAGCACCTACACTATAGTACTCCTCCGTGACTCTGCATGTCACCGCGTATCGCCGCGTCAACCACTTAGCTTGCCGCCTGTCACCGCTGTCGGCTGTCGCCAAATGCCACCACATTTTGCCACTTCCACTTGCCACGACCTATCGACACTCACTTTCTTGACGCTGCTCGTCGTCGACCCAACTCTGCCCGATTGGAGAATCTTCCGTACTGTTTTTTTGCTCATGGAGAACCAGGTAACCAATTTACTGAAATATCAGCTCATCTCTTATCCCAGTCCGTCTGTCCTTTTTAATCACTCGTCTGAAATCACCGATAATTCATTTTTTCTTCTAGCTGATTTGAGGGTTTTCGTTCATAGAGCATGCAATGCAAAGACACATCAGAGCTATGCAACCCCATCCAGACTGACAAGGAGTTCCGTCTCACCATACCAGATGACTTCATGTAGCGCAGGGTATGTTCAATCTCACCCTACGTCGGTTGGCATGGCCTACTTTTCTAAACCTATAATATATATTGATACATTTGGATAAAATGTGCCACATGCAGCATATACGTCAAAGGGGATTTTCTTTTTCTTCTATATTAGGCAAATGAATGATGTATTGTTCTTTCGATACTCTCATATTTGCATGACATGATGGTTACATTACTTGTTTATTTATAATTTTTTGTCCTTTAATTTTAACTGATGTATTGTTCTTTTAATTACTCTCATATTAACATATTACCTTATTCTTTAACAATTTTATCGTTTCCTGCAGTATATCCTTGCTTTGACACGTTGATTGATTGTTCTCGAATGTATAAAATTTAAAATAAAAGCAGAGGACAATAACAAGAAGTGCTTAAGCACATCGATGTTGCCAATGTACTTCAAGACACCCCGTGTCCAAAATGCACTGCACTAAGCACTCTCGGAGCTTCATCCAAATTGCTGGATGGGCCGACCAGACCTAGTTGAAGGAAATTAATGCTAGGTTGTTATTTCATGGCGCAATAGTACGTGTGCACTATAGAAGTTTGCACGGAATGGACGGGCCAGGGCACGGGTTGAACCAGCCGTAACTCCCACTAAGCATATCTTTTCTTAACAATGCAAAGAATTAGTGAAACGTAGTTTCATACTTCTTTCGTCCGAAAATATTTATCGAAGAAATGAATGTATTTAAATGTATTTTAGTTTTAAACACGTCCATTTTTAACCATTTCTTCGATGAGTATTTTCGGACGAGAGTATTTTTTAATATATAGTCCGATCGATGATGGGCGCGTATTGAGTGAGTTGGAAACCAAACCGGTTTTAGAAATGTGACTGGATTTGAGATAATTTCAGGCAGCAGCAACGATGGAAAGCTCCTTTTGCGCTCCACGGAAGACCCCGCCCGTTGCCTGCCTAGTGGTGCGAGCCGTTACGACGGAGGGTGGCTGGCACGTGCGTCGCAGCCGGCTACATCTCTCGGGGTCTCGGCCTCTCCCCCCGTTGCAACGGCGCGCTTCAACTCCTCTCACGCCATTCCCTCCCCCCTTCCCCTCCGTCGTATCCTTCCTCCCGTCTCCATGTGCTGAACTGCTGATGCGCGAGAAGGGAAAAGCCCCGAAGCTCCGGTACCGCATTCACTTTATCCTCCCCTCCCCTTGCTATTCCCGTCCACGCAGTCCGTCCGTACAGTTCGCAGTTCCAGAGGAGGGTAAAGATTCCCCCCCCCCCCCTCCATGTGTGTTCCTGTCGCCTCCGTGTTCTTGTTTGTGCTTGAGCATCCGTGGATGTTTCCTTGTGGGTTTCTGGCAGGGTTGAGGGGAGGTTCTTGTCCGTGTGCCAAGAGCCTTTGCTCCGGGTTCGTCAAAAATTCCCACTTCTTGTGCTCTTCTTTCTTGGATGGGGAGGAAAGGAGCACAGCACGGTGTTTCCCCCTTACCCAGTCCTTCGCCCACGCAATTTGGTCTTTTGGGGGCTTCCGAACAAATATTTAACACTCTTCTTTCGGAATCGGAAGCCTAAATTTGTGATTTTGGGATGCATGCCCGGAGGAACAGTTTTCGATCTTGCAACCTTATTATGTGCGTGTCCTTCGGAGGTTGGAGGAAATGTGTTGTTGCTCTGTTTCCCGGGTTTCTTCCTGGATCATTCCCATCCTATTTTGTTCCTGGATTCGAAATTCAGTTTTTTTGTGTTGCCTAAATCCCTAAACCCCTTCAGTCTTTCGGTCACCTAATCGATTGTTTCCCTCTGCAGATCAGTTTGAGGCCGGGCCGGCGGTAGTGGAGGCAGCATCTTGGTTGAACCATTCGTAAAAGTGAGGTTTTTCCCTCCTCGTCATCCTGGATTGCGATTTGGACGACAACACATGTGTGTCTGTCAGGGGGCTGAAAATGAGAGGGGGGGGGGGGTCTTATGCTTATTTTCCTATGATAGCTGTTGTAAAGTTGTATTGAACAATAATTGATAATGATATTGTGCCGGTTACAAGAGGTATATATGAGGAGCTAGCCGCACCGACCTACCCCTATTACAAACCAAGTAGGACTCTTCAATCCTATTACAAGTTGTATTCTAACATCCCATCGCAGTGTCAATGGTAGGCTCGACGGCGTTGAGACTGAAACGAATGTCTTGAAAGGGAGTAGTAGCCAGGCCTTTAGTAAAGATATCAGCAAACTAAGCAGAAGAAGGCATGTGGAGAACGCGAACTTGACCGAGAGCCACCTTCTCGCGAACAAAATGAATGTAGATCTCAATATGCTTGGTGCGTCGGTGTTGAACTGGATTCCCTGACATGTAGACAGCTGAAATATTATCACAGTAAACAATGGTTGCTTGCTCAATAGGACGATGCAGCTCCGACAGCAACTGGCGCAACCAAACCGTTTCAGCAACCGCATGAGCCACAACGCGGTACTCAGCTTCAGCAGACGAGCGGGAGACAGTAACCTGCCTTTTTGAAGACCAAGAAACCAAATTGTTACCAAGAAAAACACAAAATCCGGATGTGGACCTACGAGTATCTGGACAACCAGCCCAGTCTGCATCAGAGTAAGCTGTCAAGGAGGTGGGAGAGGATCTGTTGATATGAAGGCCTAAGTCTAGTGTGCCTTTGAGATACCGAAGAATACGTTTAACATGGTTATAGTGGGGAATACGAGGATCATGCATGTATAAACAAGCTTGTTGAACATCAAAAGAAATTTCAGGACGAGTGAGAGTGAGATATTGAAGTGCATCGGTGAGACTATGATAAAGAGAAGGATCAGAAAAAGGATCACCGTCGGCAGAGAGTTTGGAACCTGTATCAACAGGGATACGGGAAGTTTGACAATCAAGCATACCAGCACGAGAAAGAAGATTGAGAGTGTACTGACGTTGAGACAAGAAAAGACCAGAGGAGTCATGGAGAACAACAATACCTAAGAAGTGGTGAAGAAGACCTAAATCTGTCATAGAGAATTCATTGCGAAGAAGAGAGATAATATGATCCAAAGTGTGTTGTGAGGAAGCTGTGAGAATAATATCATCAACATATAGAAGAAGGTAAGCAGTGTCGTTGTTGTGATGATAGGTGAAGAGGGAAGTGTCAGAACGGGAAGGAGTAAAACCTATGGTTTGAGCATAAGTAGAAAATCGTTGGAACCAGGCACGTGGTGCTTGTTTGGGACCATAAAGAGATTTTTGAAAAAGACAAACATGATTAGGATAGGAGGAATGTTCGAAGCCAAGAGGTTGTTGGCAATAGACTGTTTCTTGAAGAGAGCCATGAAGAAAAGCATTCTTGACATCTAGTTGATGAATTGGCCAGGAGGAAGAGACAACAATGCTAAGAACAATGCGGATAGTGCTGGGCTTGACAACTGGAGAGAAAGTCTCATCATAACCGAGGCCGTGTTGCTGAGAGTAACCACGGCATACCCATCGAGCCTTATAACGTGCAAGACTCCCATCAGAATTAAATTTATGGCGAAAAATCCATTTGCCCGAGACGATATTTGTATTGGAAGGACGAGGAACCAACTGCCATGTGTCATTCTGAAGAAGGGCATCATATTCCTGTTCCAGCTCCTACTAATGATCATACCATGCGCACACGTGCCAAGTCCGGGTTTCGTTTAACTGCAAAAGATCGTCTCAATCTTCATGCGTCTCTATCTTCTTCCTCTCTACCCAAATCTTACAAATCAGCTCTCTTAGATCCTAATTGGGACGCAACTATGAAAGATGAATATGATGCCCTTCTTCAGAATCAACAGGAATTAAATTTATGGCGAAAAATCCATTTGCCCGAGACGATATTTGTATTGGAAGGACGAGGAACCAACTGCCATGTGTCATTCTGAAGAAGGGCATCATATTCATCTTTCATAGCTGCGGCCCAATTAGGATCTAAGAGAGCTGATTTGTAAGATTTGGGTAGAGAGGAAGAAGATAGAGACGACCTTTTGCAGTTAAACGAAACCCAGACTTGGCACGTGTGCGCATGGTATGATCGTTAGTAGGAGCTGGAACAGGAATAACATTAGTAGGGTGGGTGGGTGACGGGGTGGACATGGGTGACGCGTCCGGCGCAGCGGAGGAAGCGGACGCGGGAGTTCGCGGCAGCGGGGACGATGGCGGTGGGAGGTCTGCCACGACGGAGGTGGGCGCTGCAGGATCCGCTGCCGCGGTAGAGAGTTCGGCCGGTTGCTTGGCAGGGGTCGGGTGAACGAAGGGAAGATGATTGCGACGAGAGGGACTAGGAGACGGCGTGGGTGAGTTGGAATCTGGATGGGGACGCTCGGAAAAGGGAAAAATAGTTTCAGCGAAAGTTACATGACGAGACACATGAATGCGACCAGTAACAAGATCGAGACAACGATAACCCTTGTGCTCGTCAGAGAAACCTAGATGGACACACGGTGTAGAGCGCGGGGAAAGTTTGTTAGGAGAAGTGGAGTAGGAGTTTGGGAAACAAAGACAACTGAAGACGCGAACATCGTAGTAATTGGGATGAGAGAGAAATAAGGAGAAGAAAGGTGTAGTTTTGGGGTTAACTTTAGATGGACGAATATTGAGTAAGTATGTGGCCATGTGGAGGGCTTCAGCCCAGAACTTTGGAGGCATAGAAGATTGAACAAGGAGAGTGCGAGTGATGTCATTAAGAGTACGAAGAGAACGCTCGGCTTTGCCGTTTTGAGGGGAGGTATAAGGACAAGAGAAACGCAAAAGAATTCCAAATTGAAGAAAGAAATTTTGATTTTGAAAGTTGTCAAATTCACGACCATTATCACATTGTACGAATCTTATAGGGAGGAAAAAGTGAACGGAGACATAGCGCTGAAAGTTGAGGAAGATATTGTAAACGTCGGATTTGTTGCGTAAAGGAAAAGTTCAAACATAATGAGTGAAATCATCAAGAATCACGAGATAATACTTAAAACCAGATACACTTTCTATTGGTGATGTCCAGAGATCACAATGAAGTAATTCAAAAGGAAAAGTACTAGAGGTTTGAGAGGAGCTAAAGGGAAGACGAACATGTTTGCCCAATTGACATGACTGACACATAGAAGAATTGTGTGAATCTCTATTACAAGGTATTGAAAATTCACTAAGAAGGGTGGATAACACATTTTTATTGGGATGGCCGAGACGTTGGTGCCATAGATCAACAGAGGCCATCATGGATGTTGGAGGAGCAGCGGCCGGAACAACGTGGAGAGAGTATAAATCACCGGAGCTATTGAAGCGAGTGATCTCGGCCTTGGTCAGGTAGTCCTTCACAGACAAACCAAAGGGGTCAAACTCGACAGAAACATAATTATCAGTGGTGAATTGGCAAACAAAAATCAGATTTTTAATAAGAGCAGGAGCTACAAGAACATCACAAAGAAGCAAGGGTTTAAATGGGGATGGGATTTGAGCCTGATCGACACAGTAAATGAGAATAGAAGAACCATCACCGAGAGTAATGGAGGAAAAAGACGAGGGTGTGCAAGAGGAAAGTAAGTTACTTGATGCAGACATATGACTAGAAGCACCAGAGTCGAAAATCCAATCCGTACCTGAGGTCCCTTGTGCAGCAAAGTTGTTCATGGCTTGTAGAAAAGCAGCTTGGTCCCAGCTCGGAGTCGAAGTAGAGGCCGGTGTAGTCATGGGAGCTTGCGGGTGTGGTGGCGTCGGCAGTAGGGCCGGCATCGGCGTAAAGAGAGAGCCACCATCATTGTACTGCTGCATGTAGGGGGACGATGAAGCGCCATAGGATGCATAAGGGTTGACGTTGTAGATCGGTGACGCGAAGGAGGGAGCAGCATGGTACGCGGCCGTCGGTTGTCGGGGCACGAGGATGGGCGCGCCGGTGTGAGAGCGGGCACCGGGCTGCCAGCCACCGGTATAGGCAGGCGGAGCACCGTATGGCGTAGGAGCGGACCAAGGCATAGGCCATGCCTGGACTAGGCCTGTTCACGGATCAGGAGATGGGCGCCATCCGGGCGGCGGCGGTGGTGCAGTTGGTGAAGACGGGGGCAGTGGTGGTGCAGTTGGTGGAGCCGGGGGTGGAGCCGGGGCGGGCGCCGGGCGGAACGGCGGCGGCTGAGGGTTTTTACCCCGGTAGTTGGGACTTGGACGCCAACCGGATGGTTGAGGAGGTGCTGTTGGAGGAGGCGGTGCCGGCGTTGGCGCAGGCAGGCGAGGAGACGCAGTGAAGACCTGAGGACGGGACTCCTTTGTAGCGAGGGCACGGTCGGCCCACTGGAGCATCGAGCGAACCTCGGCGAAGGAGGGACGCGGACGCATCATAGGGATGAAGGAGGCCTGCTTTTCAAACCGCCCGCTGAGGCCGACGAGGAGGGCGTTGATGAGCTGGCGATCGTCAATCGGTTCACCGAGTTCGCGGAGTTCATCCGCGATTGGCTTGAGGCGCTGGCAGTAGGCGCCGACGGGTGCATCACCTTGCACCGTGTTCCGAAGCTCGGTGTGAAGACTATTGGCGCGAGCGTCGACGTTGTCCTGGAAGAGCTGGCGAAGGGCCGTCCAGAGATCGGCGGCAGAGGCACCGTCACGGCGGACGAGATTGAAGATCTCTGTGGAGACTCGCATGTAGATCCATTGAATAATGGCGAGATCATCCTTGACCCATTGCGGATCATGAGGTTAAGGAAGAGAGGCATCGGCGACGTGAGATCGGAGGTTGCATCGCCCAAGATGGACGTCGAAAAGATGACGCCAATGGTAGTAGTTGTGAGCAGCGAGGTCTAGGGTTACGGGGATGTAAGGGCTAATATCGAAGATGGTGTCGGTGAAAGAGATGTAAGGGGGTATTGGTGGAGGGAGAGCTATAGTAGAGGTAGAGGCGGAGGAGGCCGCGGCCGTGGCGACCTTGGCGGCGACAATGGCGGCGCGCCGCTCGAAGTAGCCGGGCGGCGGCGGTGGCGGTGGGGTGGGCGGTGGAGCCATGCCCTAGGACCGAAAAACTGATACCATGTAAAGTTGTATTGAACGGTAATTGATAATGATATTATGCCGGTTACAAGAGGTATATATGAGGAGCTAGCCGCACCGACCTAGCCCTATTACAAACCGAGTAGGACTCTTCAATTCTATTACAAGTTGTATTCTGACAGTTGTTTCTTATCCATTCTGTTTACTATGTTCAGTAATGCATATCAATGAACTATTTTGGTTCATAGAGGCCCTTTTAGTTACAAATGTGGTGTAAGGTGGCTATGTTTGTGATATTATGTTACCCATGAACCTGCAGGCCACATGGCAGAGAGCAGAGGAAGGGATGTCACTATTGATGCTTTAGCTTCAAAGCTTGAATCCAGGATATACTACCATAGGGATGCCGCTGTCGAGTACCTGCATATCAAGACTATGGTTGATAAAGTTGTAGAAGAAAAGAATAAGCTCTTGAATGAGAATGCTGAATTCCTGGATACCATTGATAAGCTCGTGGAAGAAAAGGAAAAACTCCAGCATGATCATGAAGGTATGTGAACTTTCATCTTGTTCAAGTTCTGATTCTAAACTACTAGTTTTTCTTTAGGATCCTGATGTTTGATGCTTGACTCATTTGGTGGCAGTGATTAATGAGCTGGTCGCACCAATGGCGGAGCAGCAGCTTGAAAAGTTAAAGAAGGAGCTTGAAGAAGAAAAATATGAGCATGTGGCAGCAAAGGAGGAGCTTGTTCTGGCAAAAGAGCAACTTGCTCAGAAGAACAAAGAGCTGAAAGTTCTAAGGAGGAAGGTTCAGGAGAGTGAAGCCATGCACACTAAACATGAGCAACAGAATGGAAGTGCTTCTGAGCCTGCTCGGTCCAAAATGGTAAAAACTAAAAACTAATACATATAGCCTCGGTGGCCTCATAATTTATTCTTGCATCATCATCAGCCATTCACCACAACTATTTAGAATTTGGAGCTTCTGACCTGATTCTTCATTTTCTACGATGCGCTAACACCTTAATGGTTCTCTATTACTCTATACACTGACTACCTCTGAACCTTTCCATGTGTTTAGTCTTTTCGATAGTATTCTGTTGAAGTTGATGATCAATTATCCCTCTTGTTTGGAATCAGTGGAGTAAATGCAATGAACATGCATGGAGCGGATAATTTTCTCCCTTTTATTTATATATTTTTTCAGTCTTAAACCATACCCTTGTCGAACTTCAAAGCCGATTCTCTGTCCTTGATAGAATAACCTCGTGTTCAGTATTTTTCTCTTGTTGGTCTATGTTTATGATTATAGGAGTCTCGCTGTGTAAACAGGTAACACGATTATCACATAAACGGGCAGTCCTGTCCGCAGACAGACATCGCTGTAAAAAACAGAGGTCCTGTCCGCAGCTGCCAAATAACCCGACCGCTGGCCAGCATTCAGGCAGAGATGATGACCAGGAGGTGGTCAGACAAAAGCTTATCAAGGTTTTCTCATAAAACCTTGAACTGGTATACTGCATACATTGTAGATCCATGAGCTTGCAGTGAGCATATGCATATACGTTACATATATAGGTGCTAAATTTGTGAATTTGAGGTACGTGAGAGCTGGTCGATTGATGCTATATCCAAATTGGTATTTCAGGGATTCTCTGAAATTGATGCTGGACAGTATCTTGGAGTAAAGGAAATGGGGAAATTAAATAAGAAGCCATTCCAGGATGCTTGTGCTGTCAAGCTGGCTCCTAAATATGCTGGCACGAAAGCTTCTGAACTGTACACCCTGTGGCAGAAACTACTCGATAGTCCAAATTGGGATCCCTTCAAGTCTGTCATAGTTGATGGCAATCGTCAGGTAACTCATTTACTGAAAGCATCATTGTAACTTGCAGCATGTGCTTCATCAGTTCTTAGGGTTAACAGATTGTGTGCGGCTTACATGACCAGGAGGAGGTCATAGATGTTGATGATGATAAGCTGCAAGGGCTGAAGATGGCATGGGGAGAAGGCCCCTACAATGCTGTCATTAGGGCATTGGTGGAGAGGAAAGAGTACAACACTGATGGAACAGGCGATGCCTTTGATCTTTGGAACTATAGGGAAGGGAGGAAGGCCACTCTTGGGGAGTGTGTTGACTGTATCTTAGACAAAGTAAAGAAACTCAAGCGCTTCCATCTGACATACAGGTATGGTGTCGGTGATTATGAACTTATTACAGCCTTGCTAGATGCATCTTGCTGATTCTGTTGTATATTTTTTTCATATGTGCATGTCATGGATTATAACATGTAATGAAGTTAGTCATTGTCGGAGCATCAGAATTTGTGTTTCAGTTGGGGCTTGTGGCAGTCACATGTGTCGCGGTCACTGCTTTTGGCTTAAGCATTAGCTTGTCTTTAATCATTTAAGGCATCAAACTGTTACTTATTAGTTATTACCATTTGTTAGATTCATGCATGTTCTATTTAGACATCCAGTGTGCTCTGCTGAATTCTGTGCGTTAAAGAAAAGCCAGTCAGGAAAACATTTCATTTCAAAAGTATGTTCAGCCGCCCTAAAGGGGAGACTACTATTTGGTATTTATCCTCCTCAGTAAAATAGGGCATTGTTTGTGTCGCTGCAGCGCACGATGGCTAGGTGGCTGAAGCAACACAACTAACTTTGAATTGGTCATGTGATATTTCGAGAATCCTTTAAGTGTGTTTTAAATTCGAAATGAAGCGAGACATGGAATCAAAAGGAAGTGACATGCACAACTTGCCTCCTCTAATCTAAAAATCAGAACATGATGCATCTATGCAAATATGGAGGGTGGATTTCTTTTTACATTATCTAGAAACATATTTATCCTTGAGATGAAGTTTCCACGTTGCCACTGTTTTCGGCGTCGAGCTCATGCTTATGGTTCCCTCCTGGCTTCTTGCGCAGGTCGAGGAGAACAATGTGTACTACCACTGACAGCATGACCCAGTGAAGGATCTATCGGCAGCAAGTAATGAATGAAGTCATCAGATGTCCAACACTAGCAAGCATGGAAGGAAGGCATGTCATGATCTTAGCAGGCTATCTGTCCTGTGTTGACCTTAATCATGCATCTTTTTATTTTGCGCAACCATCTCATGCGTCTGATTAGAACCCTGGTGTATCAATATGACGTTGCTTCAATGTTACCTTGGTTTCAACTTCTGACAAGGACTATGATGCATGAGTTTGGTGCCATTTTCATTTCACGCTTCTTCAATGTTCCATTGTTCACCTTCTTGGAGTGGATTGTCTTTCTGTTTGATACCTGGAGAGTGAAGAATAATACTAGATTGGTTTCAAAATGCCAGTGCGCCCTTGTTTTATTTGACTACGGTGGTACATTGTTGTCTAGATTGTGGAATGTATCCGAAGGACCTCTTCTTCTGTGGTCTTCAGACACACCGGTGGTTACTGCTGAAATTCATCTCTCTGTGTGTGTGTTCGTGTGAAGTTAATATAGAAGCCACTATTTGTCGAAAAATATTCACCTACAAACGAAGACCTTGCTAGGTTACCGTCAGATCCAATGATTCACCATTATGAAAGGATTAACGAGAACGAAAGGGGCCTAAATTCATCATTGGAAACGATAACTCAACAAGATTCTAGGAGAATAATTGATTGGGGGAGGGGCCTCTAGCCACTGTCCTAGTAACTTCCAAACGTTCGTGATACGAGAATAAATCCGAACGATTCTATCTTTGCTCGATCCGATCGCGCAGCGTGCTCCTCCGGTTTCTCGCGCGCTCTACGTGACACGTGGACCCTGCCTTTTTTCTTAGGGCGATAAAAAAAAAGGACCTGGGATTCGAGCTTGAGAGCTGCCTATCACAGGTGCAGCCTGCCAACCAAATGAGCTACTTGTCAGATGTGATTGAAAGTAAGTACTTTATACTTCGTTCGTTTGAAAATACTTGTCTTAAAAATAAATAAAATGAATGTATTTATAACTAAAATAAGTCAAGATACATGTATTTTTAGGACAAGTATTTTCGAACGGAGGAAGTATTATATAATGTCAAAAATGCAAGTGAGAAAAGAAAAATAGACACATTCAATCATGGGACCTCCTGTTTTGAGGTCTTAAACAACCAAACATGTTAACTTGCCTTCTCTCGTGATTATACCTAGGGAATCAAATTTTTGTACACCTTTTTAATATGATTTTTTTAAAAAAAAATAGACCATCACTTATGGCAAATCTGTTTTCTTTGTGTACACAGTGTGGTAACTTTGATAACAAAAGTAGTGATACATTCCTTGGTAATGCTGTATAAATAACAGGGTATTTTACGCAATGCATACTCGATAACTTACATATCCTATGCTTGGTAACTCAGACATCGCAGGCTAGATAATTTATGTACCTCGATCTTAATAACTTTGGTATGGGCGGAGGGGCTGATGAAATATTCTTCGGTAACTTTTATGTGAATAGCATGGTAACTCACACAACTTTTATGCAAATAGCATCGTAATTTATGCACCGGAGATCCGATAACTTACGTATAAATGTCATGATAACTTCAACCGGGGATGAAAAATTATTAAAATATCTCCCCGGTAATCATGTGTAAACAATATGATAATTTCTGCATGACAATCCTGATAACTTAATCACAAACACTGCGGCAACTTTGACCAGAAAGAAAAAGTTGTCAAAAATGTATCCCGATAACTTTTTGTTTAAACATCATGATAAGAACGCATCATATACATGATAACTCAGGTACAAACTCCGTGATAACTTGGACCACGAGGAAAGTTGTTGAAAAATGACCACGAGATAAAAGTTTGTTGAAAAACATACCCTGATAATTTGTGTGTAAATAACATGGTAATATGCATACAACAAAGTTAATAACTTACTTAATCCAAACGTGGTAATTTTTTAACCAGAAAAAAATGTTGTTAAAAAATTGTTGGTGAACGCGACAGAAAACAAAATTTCCAGTATAGCGAGCACGCCCACGACCAGTATGGAGACTGCATACAAGGTTTGATCTGATCCGTACCGAATCGAAGCGTAGCGGAAAAAGAGTCGGTGGAGATCGTTGGTGCAGATCCCCGCAGCTAGGATTTTACAACCTCCCAACCGCGAGGATGTACTCCCTCGTCGGACAGCCCTTCGAGAGGCGGTCGGACAGTCCCCCGGACGATGTCAAGGACAGCCCTTCGGGAGGACCTTCGAAACTCGGACGGTCACCCAGACAGCCCTCTGGGAGGACCTCTCAAACTAAGACCGAAACTACGTTCTCTCTACAGAGTTGTACACATACGGTGTCATCTATCCGCCAGGGCTTCGCCGTCCAGAACTAGTTCCTGCCGGAACCAGACAACCTTTCGGCTCTACGAAAAACTCTTTTCATGGGAGGAAGAGAGAGAGCTAGCAAAGCATAGCATGTGTATAAGAGTAAGGGATGAGAGTGGAGAGTGCATCTCCACCTCTATTTATATGAAAACCCAAGGGGTAGGGTGACACTTGAAATACCCAAAATGCCGTTCACAAGGGCACAAAGGTAAAACAAGTGGGCAGCCCATATCCTTCCATGTCATCCCAAAAGATCTTGGGAAGATATTTGTGGAAAGCCAACTTCCAACCATAACCATAAATGCATTTTCACTATTCACGAAACCATTTTTTGTGATTGATAAATCCGAAAATATTTCTATGGGTCCTAGAATAATTCCAGTACTCACCAAAACAATTCTGGACATCATCCGAAATATTTTCAGATCAGTAATTTTCATCTGTGAAAAGCAACCAAAGCGGTTCCGGCAGTCCGGAACATTTCCGGTTTTTCTTTCGGAAAATTCCAGAACGATTCTGGCATCCTCCAAGAATTATCAAGCATGTGTCGAAACCAACTTGACTTTATGGTATCCCCCTGAAACAACTTTTCAGTTTCATCAGAACTCATCCGGTGACCTCTCTCTTCGGAACTTTTCCGCCGTCTCCGAAAACTTTTTCCGGAAACTTTCTCTCTGACTCCATGTCTAGTATTCAGCAGATAGATGACCCTCAAGCGTGTGACCCTATAGGTTTGGTGAAGTATAGACATGACCCGGAACCCCTTCCAATCAATGATCAACATCAGAGCCGTGGACACCCTTATTGACCCATATACCCACACGAATGAATATTCGAGTGAACCTCCAGTTGTCGTGTGCTATTCCTGTTGCTTCATGATATGTTACAAACACTCGAGGTGAGATTTTCTACATCCCCGTGGATCAACAACTTGTCCACTATGCAAGTTACCTCGTTACTGGTTTTGTTCTCTTTTCTCGTTTTCGTGTTCCGGCATCCCTGTGATTAAATCACACTGTGTCTAGCCAGACGATGATGGATACCGTAACACCGAGAGGGGCCGAGAATATCTCTCCATCGTCAGAGGAGCAAATCCCAATCTTGAGCTATCTTGTTACTTGCCATACTTTTCCATGAACCTGTAAGCCGTAATAGCCACCCAGTAACGGATGACGTTTAACAAACCCCAAAGTTCACGAAGCAAGCACGAAGGAACTTGATACTCTCATGGTCTAAGGAATTATGCAAACATTAACTATCTCTGTGTTATTAACCATTAACTTGGGACGAATGTATTTCATAGCATAAAATCAATATGGGTCGATTCAACACAAGTGTTCTACCAACATCGTGCCCTCAAAATTGCCGGCATAGCCATGCCCATGATCAGGAAAACAGGATCATCATGCAATACTTGAGCCAGTCTTAGAGGCAAGACTAGGAATACAATTTATCGTTTATTATACCACACATGCACATGAGTTTCCCTTCAAGCCTCGTGGTTATAGCAGACTCGATAATCATTGCAGTTATAGCATGGAACATAAACATTCATTACAAACTCGGAGATACAAAATAACTGTTATTACTGCCTCTAGGGCATATCTCCTACAGACTCCCACTTGCACTAGAGCCATAATCCAGTTACATGGCTTCCCTAACACCAATGGCTATCCGGTGTTGCTCATGCTTTGCTCGTGGTAGAGGCTTTGTCATCGGGTCTGACACATTCAGATCTGTGTGAACTTTGCGTACTTTCACTAAACCTTCTTCGACATGATGTCGAGTGAGTTTATATTTGCGTTGAATATGCATTGTCTTATGGTGCGAACATGGCTCCCTTGCCCGAGCCACGGCGCCACTATTATCACAATAGATCTCCACCGGGTCGAGAGCACTTGGAACCACACCAAGGTTTTCAAGAAATTTTTTGATACCAACAACTTTCTTGGAGGCTTCTAAAGCAGCAACATATTCTGCCTCCGTCGTAGAATCTGCCACAGTCTTTTGTTTGGAACTTTTCCAATCAACTGCGCCGCCGCTCAATATGAGAACATAGCCAGATTGAGATTTGAAGTCATCTGGTTTAGTCATGAAGCCTGCATCAGTGTAACAACTTACAATGAGCTCTTCATCACCTCCATACACAAGGAGTAAATCCTTGGTCCTTCTGAGGTACTTAAGAATACCCTTGACTGCGGCCCAGTGTTCCAATCCTGGATCACCTTGGTACCGGCTGCTAACACTTAGCGCATAGGAAACATCCGGTCTTGTACATAGCATGGCATACATAATAGAACCAACTGCCGAAGCATATGGAATATCATTCATTTGTACTCGCTCATCGAGGGTTCGAGGACTCTGATTCTTGCAAAGCACTGTGCCAGGTGACATGGGGAGTAGGCCTTTCTTGGAGTTCTCCATGTTGAACCTTTTCAACACCTTGTCAATGTACGTGCTTTGGCTAAGCGCTATCAGGCGTGTTGATCTATCTCTATAGATTCTGATGCCCAATACATATGCCGCTTCGCCTAAGTCTTTCATTGAAAAACTTCCTTCCAATGAGTCTTTTATTTCGCTAAGAAATTTCACGTCATTTTGCAATCAACAATATGTCATCCACATACAATATTAGAAATTCTTTTGCACTCCCACTAAACTTCTTGTAAACACAAGATTCTTCATCATTCCTAATGAAGCCAAACTCTTTGACCACTTCATCAAAACGAATGTTCCAGCTCCTTGATGCTTGCTTCAGACCATAAATGGCTTTCTGAAGCTTACATACCTTTCCAGCATTCTTAGGATCGACAAAACCTTCTAGCTGTATCATGTATACATCCTCTTCAAGGTTTCCATTTAGGAAAGCCATTTTTACATCCATCTACCATATTTCATAATCGAAATAACCAGCAATTGCTAGTAATATCCGAACAGACCTAAGCATAGCAACGGGCGAGAAAGTCTCGTCGTAGTCCACTCCTGGAACTTGCGTGAACCCTTTCGCGACAAGTCTAGATTTGTGGATAGTAATGTTACCATCCGCTCCCGTCTTTCTTTTGAAAATCCATTTACAACCAATGGGTTTTATGCCATCCTGAAGTTCTTCCAAGTTCCAAATTTGGTTTTCGTACATGGATTCCATTTCGGATTTCATGGCCTTGTGCCATTCCCTTGAGCTAGGCCCCGCCATCGCTTCCTTGTAGTGCGCAGGTTCATCATCTTCAAGAATGAAGATTTCGTTATGAAACCACTCAGGTGGATGGATAGCCCTACCTGATCTGCGCGGTTTAGTTACAACATTGTCTGGAGTTACCGCATCATATGCGATGACTTCCGGTTCAGTTGTATGGATAATTTGCGGAATTTCTTCTGGTTCCTTAGCCATACCAACGGTCGCCAAAGATTCACTAATCTCATTAAGTTTTATTGTCCTCCCACTCAATTCCTTAGCAAGAAATTCTTTCTCGAGAAAGTGTCCAACCTTTGCGACAAACACTTTGCCCTCGGACTGGTGGTAGAAGGAATATCCAATGGTGTTTTTTGGATAACCTACAAAGTAACATTTGTCTGATCTAGGTTCCAGTTTGGTTGGCTGTAAACGTTTTACGTATGCTCACAACCCCAAACCTTGAGATGCGACACACTAGGTATCTTGCCATACCACATCTCATGTGGTGTCGTCTCAACAGACTTAGACGGTGCTCTGTTTAATGTATAAGCAGCAGTTTCTAGTGTGTGACCCCAAAAAGATATCGGTAGATCTGTAAGAGACATCATCGACCTTACCATGTATAACAGGGTTTGGTTACGTCGTTCCGACACTCCGTTTTGCTGTGGAGTTCCGGGAGGCGTAAGCTGTGAAACGATTCCACGATCACTCAGATGTTGGCCAAACTCGTGACTAAGATATTCGCCTTCGCGATCAGACCGTAGAAACTTAATATTTTTGTTACGATGATTTTCTACCTCATTCTGAAATTCCTTGAACTTTTCAAAAGTTTCCGACTTATGCTTCATCAAGTAGATATATCCATACCTACTTAAATCATCAGTAAAAGTTACAAAGTAGAAATACCCATCCCGTACGATTGTACTCATTGGACCACATACATCACTATGTATTATTTCCAATAATTCACTCGCCTGTTCAGGATGACCCGTGAACGGCCTCTTGGTCATTTTTCCCATCAAGCAAGCTTCACATGTGTCAAATGATTCAAAATCAAGGGACGGTAAAACTCCATCTTTATGGAGTATTTGCATGTGTTTCTTTCCAATGTGGCCAAGGCGACAGTGCCACATGAAAGTGGTGGTGGTATCAGCCTTCCTAAGGCGTTTAGCATTCACGTTAAAGACATCATTTTCACATTCGAGATTTAGTATGAAAAGGCCCCCAACAATGGGTGCAAATCCATAAAACATATCCTTACAATAAAGTGAACAACCATTGTTCTCGGACTTGTAGGAGTACCCATCGTGTACCAAACATGATCCAGAGATAATGTTTCTACACAATGCCGGAACAAAATAATAGTTACTTAGTTCCAAAATAAATCTAGAAGGGAGACGTAGAGGCATAATGCTGATGGCTTGAGCGGCGATCCCAGCGTCGTTCCCGACACGCATCATGACTTCATTCTTTACCAGCTTGCGTACCTTCTGAAGCCCCTGTATCGAGTTGCAAATGTGAGCAACCGATCCGGTATCAAATACCCAAGACTTAGAATTTTCGCTAGCAAGCAAAACGTCAATGACATTAACTTGTATAAAAATTATACATTTTCCGGTTTTCCCGGACTTCTTATCTTCTAGATACTTCCTGCAGTTTCTCTTCCAGTGTCCCGTGCCCTTGCAGTAGAAGCACTCAGTTTCATTCTTGGCTCCGCCCTTAGATTTGAGTTGGAAGCTAGTCTTACCGGCACCCTTGCCCATCTTTGGCTTGCCTTTCTTATTGAAACTGACAATTTTATTCACAAGCAACATTTGCTTGTGATTTTTCCGTAGTCCTCCTTCAACAGTTTTTAGCATGGCAAGCACCTCATTTGCTGTTTTGTCCATCCCATTCATGTTGTAGTTCATGATAAAACCACTGTAAGACGGGGGGAGTGAACCGAGCAACATGTCCATAACATGCTCTGGTGGAAGTGGAAATTCCAGGGTTTTAACCCTTTCTGCGTAGCCAATCATATTGACTATGTGCTCGCCAACTGAACTGCCCTCAGCCATCTTGGTCTCTGCCATCATTTTCATGATATCAAAACGTTCAGACCGTGCATTAAACTTGTAAAGAGCATCCAGATCCTTGATCATATCAAAGGAGTTATGGAATTCAAAACGTTTTTGAAGCTCTGAACTCACGCAAGATAGCATGAGGCACTGCACTAAGTTGTAGTCATCATCCTTAGTGGCCCGAACATTTTGTATATCTGCCGTGGGTGTTGCCGCCGGCTTAGGTGGAAAAGGTGCGTCAAGCACGTACAATTTCTTAGCACCCCTGAGGACAATTCTCAGGGTACGGACCCAGTCCGCGTAGTTGTTCCCATTCGTAGCTAACTTCTCTTCTCTAACATCGGGCCTAAGTTTAACGCGTTGTTGCAAGCCATTTGATCTACAACGGAAAACACAAGTTCACTTAGACTTTGTTCATAATGGTTTTTGCACTAGTGAATAAACAATTTTATTCTAAAGTGCGCTCCCACTCAAATCAATATCTCTCATAATTGATTGTGAGTGATGCAAGACCCAACTTTCAATTCAACGTCAAGGATGTAACCATCTCAAGTGACGAGAATTTCAATTGGTAGGCCAACTTGCCAATCACATCTCTATGTGACTCTTGTTCATCTTTCGATGGGTGTGTTCCGAGCTCAGGACGATCCTCCGGAACGTCAAGATAACCAAGTGATCTTGCTGCGAGGTCTCAACTCATCCGCCTCACACTTCTCTAATCGTTCGTACCCATGTAACCATGTGATACCCGAAGAGATAGGTGCCGTGACGGTGCTACACTTGAGAGAACACTAACTACTTGATATTTTGTGAGAGATCACCCTAATAAAAAGCGACTACCGCGCAATCAAGAAGGGTGAATCAAGAGGGATAAACATCTCAGGCAATTCATAATAGCATGACATGGTATAGCCCTTCTGACGGAGAAGTCAAGTATCTCTTCGTCTTAGGCATTCACGTCGGTGTTCACCTTCACAAAGATTGCCACCGCCTTGTCGATGCACCAAACAATATTGCTATCTCTATAGCTAATAAAATACGTGCATTACATAAGGTTGACACGCAGGTCATTAAAGTGCAATCATATGGCTCCAGCCATCATGCCGAATCATGACACGCAGGTCATGTTAATTACATCATATAGTCATCTCATACATAATCAAATTGAATACGAGCATTGCTATACCACATCACATGCAAACCATCCTGCAAAACCAAGTTAGACACCTCTAATCGGTTTATACAAAATTTTACGTGGCTTCTAAGGTTTTGACTCAAACCGCAGCTACCAACGTTTATCATCAAGTATGATAATTCAAGTTGCTAGATTAACTTTCCAGGGTGTATGAAACAAGAGATAATAAAATCTCGAGCCCCATACTAAACTTCGTCATACGCGTGACCCCCGTGCAGATCACATCTACATTGCCCTTTTGTCTGCGAAACATCCATCTTTCTTTAACTATGGTGGAACACAAAGAACTGTTAGCACTTCGTTGATCTGTCAATCAGCATACTCAGGAGCAGCATGAAAGGATCGCGGATTGCCAGAACTTTGTGAGATTCCACCATGCCGTCAAGATCAAGACTACGCAAATTCAAGGGAAGCAATAGGAACAGGAACATCAGGTAACAGATTTCATCTACTACCCGCACAAATAATTTTCAGTAATAGATCTCATCTACTACAAAATTATACTATGCAATACCCATACATCTCATGTATTCTAGATCATAACATGCATCTACGCATAGCCTGGCTCTGGATGCCACTGTTGGTGAACGCGACAGAAAACAAAATTTCCGGTATACCGAGCATGCCCAGGACCACTATGGAGATTGCATACAAGGTTTGATCTGATCCGTACCGACTCGAAGCGCAGCAGAAAAAGAGTCGGTGGAGATCGTTGGTGCAGATCCCCGCAGCTAGGATTTTACAACCTCCCAACCGCGAGGATGTACTCCCTCGTCGGACAGCCCTTTGTGAGGCAGTCGGACAGTCCCCCGGACGATGTCAAGGACAGCCCTTTGGGAGGACCTTCGAAACTCGGGCGGTCACCCGGACAGCCCTCCAGGAGGACCTCTCAAACTAAGACCGAAACTACGATCTCTCTATAGAGTTGCACACATATGGTGTCATCTATCCGGTAGGGCTTCGCCGTCCAAAACTAGTTCCTGCCGGAACCCAGACAACCTTTCGGCTCTACGAAAAACTCTTTTCGTGGGAGGAAGAGAGAGAGCTAGCAAAGCATAGCATGTGTATGAGAGTAAGGGATGAGAGTGGAGAGTGCATCTCCACCTCTATTTATAGGAAAACCCAAGGGATAGGGTGACACTTGAAATACGCAAAATGCCCTTCACAAGGGCACAAAGGTAAAACAAGTGGGCAGCCCATATCCTTCCATGTCATCCCAAAAGATCTTGGGTAGATATTTGTGGAAAGCCAACTTCCAACCATAACCATAAATGCATTTTCACTATTCACGAAACCAATTTTTCGTGATTGATAAATCCGAAAATATTTCTATGGGTCCTAGAATAATTCCAGTACCCACCAAAACAATTCTGGACATCATCCGAAATATTTTCAAATCAGTAATTTTCATCTGTGAAAAGGAACCAAAGCGGTTCCGGCAGTCCGGAACATTTCCGGTTTTTCTTCCGGAAAATTCCAGAACGTTTCCAGAACGATTCTGGCATCCTCCAAGAATTATCAGGCATGTGCCGAAACCAATTTGACTTTATGGCATCCCCTGAAACAACTTTTCAGTTTTATCGGAACTCATCCGGTGACCTCTCTCTTCGGAAGTTTTCCGCTGTCTCCGAAAACTTTTTCCGGAAACTTTCTGTTTGACTCCATGTCTAGTATTCAGGAGATAGATGACCCTTAAGCATGTGATCCTATAGGTTCGATGAAGTATAGATATGACCCGGAACTCCTTCCAATCAATGATCAACATCGGAGCCGTGGACACCCTTATTGACCCCTATACCCACACGAATGAATATTCGAGTGAACCTCCAGTTGTCGTGTGCTATTCCTGTTGCTTCACGATATGTTACAAACACTCGAGGTGAGATTTTCTGCATCCCCGTGGATCAACAACTTGTCCACTATGCAAGTTACCTCGTTACCGGTTTTGTTCTCTTTTCTCATTTTCGTGTTCCGGCATCCCTGTGATCAAATCACACTGTGTCTGGCCAGACGATGATGGATACCGTAACACCAAGAGGGGCCGAGAATATCTCTCCATCGCCGGAGGAGCAAATCCCAATCTTGAGCTATCTTGTTACTTGCCATACTTTTTCGTGAACCTGTAAGCCGCCATAATAGGCACCCAGTAATGGATGACGTTTAACAAACCCCAAAGTTCACGAAGCAAGCATGAAGGAACTTGATACTCTCATGGTCTAAGGAATTATGCAAATATTAACTATCTCTATGTTATTAACCATTAACTTGTGACGAATGTATCTCATAGCATAACATCAATATGGGTCGATTCGACACAAGTGTTCTACCAACATTGTGCCCTCAAAATTGCCGGCATAGCCATGCCCATGATCAGGAAAAGAGGATCATCATGCAATACTTGAGCCAGTCTTAGAGGCAAGACTAGGAATACAATTTACCGTTTATTATACCACACGTGCACATGGCTTTCCCTTCAAGCCTCGTGGTTATAGCAGACTCGAGAGTCATTGCAGTTATAGCATGGAACATAAACATTCATTACAAACTCAGAGATACAAAATAACTGTTATTACTGCCTTTAGGGCATATCTCCTACAAAAATATCTCCCAAGAATTCATGTGTAAACAACATGATAATACACACACATGAAAGCTGATAACTAACATACACATATTGCGGTAATTTTTTGTCCGAGGAAATGAAAATTGATGTAAAACATACCTTGATAACTTTTGTGCAACATGATAATACACACAAATAGAACTGATAACTCACTACAAACATCATAATCACTTTTTAACCCTGGGATAAAAGTTTGTTGAAAACATACCCCAGGAACTTTTGTGTAAATGACTTGATAACTTATGTATGACAGATGTGATAACTTATGTAGGCCAGATGTGGTAACTTTTAGTCTGAGAAAAAGTCATCAGAACATACCAACATGGGATCTAGTTTCGAAGATCTCAAAGAGACAAAAAAAATTTGTGAAGACGATTTTTCAATCGGAGCGACGGTTTGAGCTACAAAACATTTTAATGTTTGAAAAAAGAAAGAATCTAAGATGACATCAGCTTTTCGTCCTCTAGTACATTAAGGACAGTAAAACCGCATCTAATCCCTGCCCTCTCAGCGATTAGACGTTTCGGGCCATTGGATTTCGTTAATTATGAGTTTCTAGCCGTTGGATTTAGTTCTTAGTCGAGCTGGCCACGCAGTCCGTTAAATTTAGCCCATCTGTCCTGTGGGTTGCTGCTCCAGAGGCCGAATCCAATGTTAAGTGGGCCATCGGCCAGCCCATTCCAGCGTTTGGGTAAAGGAGGTCCATTGTTGCACTTCGCTAAAGGGATCCATTGACGAGGGATACAGAGGTGCGGCCGCGTCCATCCAGTACCGATGTCAAGCACCTAGCCGCAAATGCGCCTTGGGGTCTCGCCGCCGGCCGACCGGACGAAGGGGTTCCAGCCGAGGCGCTCGATACAAAGGATGCGTGCGACGACTCGGGATACAATAGATGCGGGCGATTTGCGTGGATCATGCCAAGGCACACGAGGGGACCAAGCTAAGGCGAGGTGCGTGAGGGGATCCAGCAATGGCGGGGGATGTGGGTCCAACCGGCGTCCGAGAGGATGAATCTGAGGCGATGAGCATGGGTGAATCCAGTGCGAGGGCACGCGGTGCCCGGTAGAACCAACATCCGTAGGCGAGCGGTCATCAAAGATGGTCGTCGTGCTCCCCCCTCTTCACGCCGGTTGTTCCTTCCCCTGCAGGTACAAATCGACCCATCTCTCTTACACGATATGCTAATAGTGGAGAGGAAGGTTCCCTGTCCTGATCCGTCTGTCTGCCTCGAGCATCGATTCACCCGTCCCTTCGCACGACGTAGCTATGACCCAGCTAGACCAGGACGCATCAATTCACTTCGTCATTTCATCTATCTAGATTTCTCCTGCTCGGTCTGGAGGAATTAGACCACTCAAGTCCATGAGGAAAGAACAAACAGGTTGTAAATTATCTCCTTGCTTGATAGCTTCTAGCAACACATAATTGGTTGATCCTAGGAAGTCACAAACTCAGGCATCACCCTCGATTGATCGAGGATCACCGACTGGGGCATTGTAATTCCTGTGCTAGGCATGCGCACTCGCCTGCCCTTTGTTGGCTCATCCTCGACAGCGATGACAGGGACATCGATGTGCGCCCACATCTGGCAGGCAACAGCCAACAACAATTTGGGCACACTCAATGGCTTGATAGGTAGCAAGTATCCCATCAGTTGAGTGTCTTATTTATTCTTCATAATTTCTTATCTTCTCAAATCTTCTATTGAGTTATCCTTTTATTATCCTTAATTTACTGATTTGTCTATATACCATTCCGTCAAACATGACACTAAATTGCATTAGTCAATTGCCCTTGTTCTTGCAACATAACTAAATTATTGGAGACATTGTCGCTTGAAAGATTAATTTATAATTTTGTTGTCATTACCTCAAACTTGTTTTTCTTGAAAGCCCCTCTTCAGATCCCTTATATCTGTTTTTGCAACTGTGATGCTGCCGATCTCTACTTTGTCCTTTGTTGATTTGTGCAGCAGGGTATGTCAGGAAAAAAACATGTTTGATCATGTGACCTATTACATATCTGAATTTGTAGATGAATTCGATGGTCTGAAGAACTTGACACTGATTAAATTGAAACATTAGGTTCCCAGCTCACTGAATGCATTCATCCAACTACACGACTATGGCCTCTAATGATAATGATTGATGAGTATCTTCTCAGTTAATAAGATAGAAATATAGGTATTATACACTTCGTTTTCTTGCAACACTTTTTTCCTTTCATATTACCTATTCAATTTACTGTAATTAATGTATCCGAATGGAGTTGAGCCAATCCAAGTTCTGTGGATTAGTGATTAGCTCTTCTCGCTGGAAATCCGTTGCCCTAATTTTTTTATTGAAGGTGATCACAATCTTCTCAGAATCTTTGAACCTTGGAGATGTATACAAATTTCGAGCTGCAGCTATTGGGTGGTGATTGAAGCATTTAGTGAGCCACTCGCCGGTTCCAATTAATGGAGGTACATTACTATTCTGGGAGCCTACACATACTTGAGTTCATGTGCTTATATATATATATATATATATATATATATATATATATATATATATATATATATATGCTTCATCACCTCATGATCTCATGTTCACCTTCTTCTGGCAGTAGAATCTCGAGTAGCGATGTTTCGTGGCTAGATTGCCCCTCTTATATTCCAGCTTTCTGTAGAATTTGCCCTACAATTCCATCTTCCACTCAATTATTTCATTGATGTCTTTTCAACCTTTGCTTTGCAGGGGATGTGTTCATCTTGCTTATTGTCTATCAATTCGGCTAATTTTAGAGCTTTGTTCTCATATATTGTTTGGAGTGTTCTTCATCTGACAGTCTGCAATGTTTCTCGGCAAGGTAATTTCACCTGGGCTTTCATACCTTGTCTCTTCATGCTTCGGTATCCATGTATTTAAAGGTTTTCATCTCACAATCTCCAGTGGCACTTATTGATATATGTATGTGCATCGTTCATGTCATTGTACTGTTTGTTGTTATATGCAACATGTTACTTATAAGTTATATTAGAATATTAGAGTCAAATTGGCAGAAAACACAACCAAGTTGTTCTATCCTTAAGTGAAAATACCAAAGCATATTCCTTTGGTGAACCTTCTACATAATCAGTCACGTATAGGAGCACCTTGTTTCAGATGTCAGCGCTATGGAACATTTTTCTGGTGAAACGAACATGTGAAAAAGGACTCCAGCTGGTTGAAACCATGTGTTGAAGTGCAGGTGGTGTCTACTCACCAAATCTTGTGGACTCACCTCCCATTATTGCAAACCTTATGCGCTTTACTAACGGCCGTCAAAATCATGAATTTATGGCCCATTTTTTGTATGAATTAAACCTCCATCCAAGAAATAAATAGTTGCATCAACTCTATTAATCTATATGGTCGAAATTTCAGCTCTCGTTTTCATCTTTCCATGTTGCTTTATACGCGATTCAGCTTGACATTGATTCGAAGTACTTAAACCTGAATGTAAACATGGTTTTAGCTAGAAAACAGACGATGTAAGCTGCATGAGATCTTTCTTTTGGCCTTTTCACTGTTGTCTTCTCATTCCAGAAGCAGAGAGAATAGCTTGCTTCGTTGCATGTACAACTTAGTGGTTTGCAAGGGAAACTGCTTGAGAGAGATGATGTTGTGAGGTCACTGGATAACTTGATTGACCTGTGATAATAATGCTTGCTGGGAATACTAAGTGCCTATTCGGTTTGTCTCCGCTCCGTCGGCTGCGCTCCCGAAGCGGAGCATGCTATAGCTTATTTTGACGGAGCGTCTCAAACCGAGTGCCACGACTCTATGGAGTGGGGAGGAGGCAAACCAAGCTCCACAACTCCGCGGAGTGGAGAGGAGGGGATAGACCCCGAACAGGGCCTAAATTAGCTATTTCAAATTCTGTAGTCATGCTTGTTTGTGTCACAAGATAGATTGCTTCACGTGTATTATAAAATCACATGTAACCTTTTCCACATTCCTTCTGTATGTATGATAAAATTATAGACTCGATGTAGGTAATGACTTCTTTAGCTATAATAGGCCAAATACTTGCTTATTTGATCAGTTTTAGAAAAACGTGTCTTGACATAGGACACGAGTACTTTCATGCCTAACAAATATTTAGGTCGTAGATGCAAATTAGTTAACGTCAATGGTCTATATTTTTGTATATTTAATAAAATTTCAAATAGATGGACGCAGCAACGCGCGCCATCGATGATCTAGTATATGCATGTAATTAGAGGAAGAAGTGTACGTGAAAGAAAATTGAATCATTCTAATGCATGCATGTATATAATTAAAATGAAATAAGGATAGTTTTTGCCTAGTGCTAAAATCCGAACATTTGGTATATATTAATGTTCATAATTATAGTCGAATCCTTTAAAACATTCAATTCCGGATAGATGATCGATGCGACGCATGGATACATTTGGTGCCAAGGTTGATGGATGTTCAACCCTTTGATGAGCTAGGTATTATTCACTAGAGATTAAATACGAGCATGCTATTTACAATAACATCTATGTACCTTCAATGGGACCACCACCCCTCGCGTTCGATTCCCAAATATTGGCGTTCATTATTATTGATTGAACCCTTCTCACAAGCCTATAATTAACAATAAATCCTTCCTATAACATGCCTGCTTGCATGAACCCCAAGCAGTATCTACTTGATATTAATATATTTCTCTTTTTTAAAAATTAAAAAAATGAACCCCGAGCTGCCAAACAACAACTATTATACAAGTAGGGGATGGTAATGGGTACCCATTACCCACATACCCTACGGGTAAAAACCTTATTAGGATAAAAGTATGGGACAAAAAATTACCATGGATATATAAATAAAAAAAATGTGAAATCCATCGGGTAGAGAGGATACGGGTATGGGATCATATAACCCATACCCACATACCCATGTACATGTGGAAAATCTATGTAAACTGAAAATTATCTCTACAATCTACACTATGTGAAGAATTTATGAACTGAAAATGTATGTCTATGTATTGTTGTTTATGAGTATGTGATGTTGTTTATAAGTGGATGTTGTTGTTTCAATCTATATATGTAAACTATATTATATGATGTCGTTTATGACTATAAGTTGTTCAAATTGATGCTTTGCAAATATGGATAATTTTACGTGTGGATACCCATCTATCTTGTCGGGTAACTGTTGGGGAACGTTGCATGAGAAACAAAAAAATTTCTACGCACACGAAGATCTATCCATGGTGATGAGCATCTACGAGAGAGAGACTGGATCTACATACCCTTGTAGATTGCTAAGCGGGAAGCGTTAAGAAACGCGGTTGGTGTAGTCGAACGTCCTCGCGATCCAAATCGCCGTGCGTCCCGCAATCCAATCACGATCCGTCCCGCGATCCAATCACGATCCGTCCCATGAACTTGATCACGATCCATCTCACGAACTTGATCACGATCCTTCCGATCTAGCACCGAACGGACGGCACCTCCGCGTTCAGCACACGTACAGCTTGATGACGATCTCCACCGTCTTGATCCAGCAAGGAGTGGAGAGGAAGAAGAGTTCTCCGGCAGCCTGACGACACTCCGGCGATGGTGGTGGACCAATTCCGACAGGGCTTCGCCTAAGCACTGCAGAAAACCGATCTAGAGGAGAAACTATGCACTGGAGGAACGGGTAGCACGTGGCTGAAAATCTAGTGCAAAAACCCTCAATACCACCAGTATATATAGGAGGAGAGGAGGAGAGGAGGCATCTTGGCCTCCAAGCCTTCTAGGCTTCAGCCGAACTAGGAGAGGAGGAGTCCACCTCCTCCACTCCTAGTAGGATTAGGATTCATCCTTTTTTTCTTTTTTCTTTTTGCCTTTTTTCACCTTTTTCCTTTTGGGTTTTCTTCTCCAGCCACATGGGCCTTGTGTGGGAGTTTCCACCAGCCCACTAAGGCCTGATATTCACTCTCCCACAGCCCATGAAGCCTCTTGGGTCGAAATACCCCTCTCGGAGGTCTCCCAGTACACTCCCGGCACTCCCGGTACACTACCGATAAGCCCGGAACTTTTCCGGCGACCAAAACAGGACTTCCTATATATGAATCTTTACCTCCGGACCATTCCGGAGCTCCTCGTGACGTCCAGGATCTCATCCGGGACTCCGAACAAACTTAGGTCACCACCATACATAACTCTATACACCGAAACGTCACCAAACCTTAAGTGTGCAGACCCTGCGGGTTCGAGAACTATGTAGATATGACCGAGACACCTCTACGGTCAATAACCAATGGCGGGACCTGGATGTCCACATTGGTTCCTACATATTCTACGAAGATCTCTATCGATCGAACCTCTATGTCAAGGATTCAGTTAATTCCGTATGATGTTTCCTTTGTTCTTCGGTATGTTACTTGCCCGAGATTCGATCGTCGGTATCTCCATACCTAGTTCAACCTCGTTACTGGCAAGTCTCTTTACTCGTTCCGTAATACAACATCCCGTGACCAACACTTAGTCACATTGCTTGCAAGGCTTATTGTGATGTTGTATTACCGAGTGGGCCCTGAGATACCTCTCCATCACACGGAGTAACAAATCCCAGTCTTGATCCATGCCAACGCAACAAACACCCTCGGAGACACCTGTAGAGCACCTTTATAGTTACTCAGTTACGTTGCGATGTTTGATACACACAAGGTACTCCTCCGATATCTTTGAGTTGCATGATCTCATGGTCATAGGAACATATACTTGACATGCAGAAAACAGTAGCAATAAACTGACACGATCATAAGCTACGTTTGTAGTTTGGGTCTTGTCCATCACATCATTCTCCTAATGATGTGATCCCGTTATCAAATGACATCTCATGTCCATGGCTAGGAAACCTTAACCATCTTTCAATCGACGAGCTAGTTCACTAGAGGCATGCTAGGGACATTGTGTTTGTCTATGTATCCACATATGTATCCATATTTCCAATTAATACAATTATAGTATGGACAATAAACGATTATCATGAACAAGGAAATACAATAATAAACACTTTATTTATTGCCTCTAGGGCATATTTCCAACAGTAACGGGTATGGATAAAAAATGTACTCGTTAACGGGTATGAATACGAATAATGGGTAAGGTCACACGGGACGGCTAAGGATACGTGGAAGCTCCATCCGATATCCCGCGAGTGCCATCCCTAACAAGCACGGTAAACTTGGGGTGGTTCATTGCCACATGTGTTCAGCATGATACAACTAACGACAGAGAGGAAAGACAAATCAGGAGAGGTGACGAACAAATGGAAATTCATCATGAAACACATTAATGCATGCATGCATGCATGGCAAGGAAGGAACCGCCGGTGCACGCAAGCATATCCAGGCGTATCTGCGGCAGAGAAACCTTCCCGGAACCAATTCGCGCTTGTTCCTACGCCGATCAAGCTGTTGATGATCGGACAGGTGGGGACAGCGATATGACAGCCGGATCATATCGCTGGCCGATTAAAATCCGGCTGCCGGCCGGCGAGTGATTCGTTCCCTACGACGTGCGGCCGGGCCGGGCCACATGGTGAATTTGCATGGGTCGACGGCGGTCCGGGCCGGCAGGTACCTCCTGCCGCTGCTCTTCCCGGCGTGCTGCGCCCTGTGGATGCTCCTCTTCTTCCCTTCTCCGCCGGTGGAGGTCGCTGTCTTCCGGCAGAGTTTCCAGCCGAGCATCGCGTTGACGGGGCAGCGGGCCGTTGACACGACGACGCCGTGGCCGTCGGAGCGCCGGGAGATCGTTGACACGTCCTCGCCACCGCCGCCGTCGCGGCCGCTGCCGACGGAGCGTCATGTCCCCATTAACGCGCCGCCTCCACCGCTGGCACCGGCGCGTCAAGCAAGAACGGAGATGTCACGTCAAGCAGGGACAGAGACTCCGTCGCCGCCTCCGCCGGCGGTGGCGACCGGCCGGTGCGCCGGCCGCTACATCTACATTCATGATCTGCCGAGCCGGTTCAACTCCGACCTGATCCAGGACTGCCGGTCCCTGTCAGAGTGGACCGACATGTGCAAGCACCTCGTCAACGCCGGCATGGGCCCGCGGCTCACGCGCACCGGCGGCATCCTCCCGTCCACTGGCTGGTACGACACCAACCAGTTCGCCCTGGAGGTCATCTTCCACAGCCGGATGCGACGGTTCGACTGCCTCACCACCGACGCGTCCCGCGCCGCCGCCGTCTACGTGCCATACTATGCCGGGCTCGACGTCGGCCGGCACCTGTGGGGGTTCAGCAACGGCGTCCGCGACGCTCTCGCGGAGGACCTCTTCAAGTGGCTCCGGTCGTCGCCAGCATGGGCGGCGCAGGGCGGGAGGGACCACTTCTTTGTCGGCGGTCGCATCACGTGGGACTTCCGGCGCGAGGGCGGCGGCGAGTGGGGGAGCCGGCTCCTCCTCCTCCCGGAGGCCAAGAACATGACGATGCTCGCCATCGAGTCCAGCCCGTGGCACGGCAACGACATCGGCGTGCCGTACCCGACCTACTTCCACCCGTCCCTCGCCGGCGAGGTGTCCTCGTGGCAGCGCGCCGTGCGACGGACGCGAAGGCCATGGCTGTTCGCGTTCGCGGGCGGCGCGCGGGCGCACGACGGCAGTAGCAAGAACGTTAACGCCGTCGTCCGCGACACGATCATCAACCAGTGCGCGCGGTCGCGGCGGTGCGGGCTCCTTCTGTGCGGCGCCCGTGGCCGGCGGAACGACTGCTACGCGCCGGGCAACGTCATGCGGCTGTTCAAGAGCGCCGCCTTCTGCCTGCAGCCCCAGGGGGACTCGTACACGCGGCGGTCGGCGTTCGACGCCGTGCTCGCCGGCTGCGTGCCGGTGTTCTTCCACCCCGGATCGGCCTACGTGCAGTATCGGTGGCATCTGCCGGCGGATCACCGCAGGTACTCGGTGTTCGTGCCGGAGGACGGCGTGCGGAACGGCACAGTGAGGGTGGAGGACGTGCTCCGGCGGATCGGCGCGAGGGAGGTGGCGGCCATGAGGGAGCAAGTGGTCAGGATGATTCCCAGCATCGTGTACAGGGACCCAAGGGTCAAGGCCGGCCACCGCTTCAGGGACGCCGTGGACGTCGCCGTGGATGGCGTGATCGAGAGGGTGAGGAGGATCAAGCGAGGGCTGGAGGATGATGTGGGGCATCAGTGGGATGGTTACTTTGCCAAGTAGCGAACACTCTTTTGCTCTGATTTTCGAGGGACAAGGACACAAAATGCATGCCAATCAATATAATCCGAGGAGGTTAAACAACTTTAAGAGCAACTCCAACAAACGCGATTAAAAAAATAGTTATTGCAACTTTGAGAGGGCACTTCCTGCATCCATGGGCATATGCACCCATTTTTAAACAAATGTATTTTAAGCATGTTTAAAAATGTCAAAAAACTCAAAAGAAAATTTCATACATACATGTTCCCAAATGTGTGTACGACACAAAGTTTTATAAAAAAATAAGTTTTTTTTGTCTCCACAAAAAAGACAATTTTCAGTGCTTCTAAATAGCGTTATATGATACAATTTTTTGTCTTTTTTACACAAGCCACAAAAAAGGTTATTTTTCTGTGAAATTTTATGCACGCACATAAAACATGGAGACGTACGTATACAATCTTTTTCAGATTTTTTAGCATTTTAAAATGAGCTTTTCGAAGTGGGTTTATATGTATCCGGATTCATTAATGACTTTTTCTTGCAACTCTAAGACACATCTAGCTGTGATTTAGTTATTGCACGTCTTAATAACTAAATCAAGCATAAAAAGGAAAAGAAAAAAGAAATCTTTACGTAACATCAATGATATAGGACTTAGACGTGCACTATTTATGTCACATCTCAATATGTTTTAGCAAAACCGTAAAAAAAATGCAGCGTCGAAACAACGTTTAAATCAAGCATAAAAAGGAAAACAAAAAAGAAATCTGTACGTAACATCAATGATATAGGACTTAGACTTGCACTATTTATGTCACATCTCAATATGTTTTAGCAAAACCGTAAAAAAAATATGCAGCGTCGAAACAACGTTTTTTAACGCGTTGAGGGCACTTGCTCCAACAGGCGTTGCAAAATAAGACGTGTCGTTGCAGCTTCAACACGCACGCTAAAATTTACACTTGAGAGTTCATAGCATAGTTTCAGCCAACACCACATATAGTCCAAACCATACATATGAAAACTAGTACTGTGCAGATATATTACATAAAAATTTAAAACTAGATAAAAAACTAGTACTAGATAATTGAAAAACTAGATAAAACTAAAACTAGATAAACTAGAGTGCTCTTCATTGCCCTCGCTGCTGTCGGACGTCGTAAGAAACATGTCCGCCCACCGCTCATCATTCGAGTCCCACAGCATGTCCGAGTTTTTCGACCGGGAAATCGCCAACGCCTTGCGCCTACGCTCTTGGTGTGTTCCGCACGTCACTTCACCCTCCTCTAGGCCCAGAATGTGTGTTCATTGGCGACATCCCGCGGAAAGTGGGAAGCGCTGATATATCTCCGTCGTATCTATAATTTTTGATTGTTTCATGCCAATATTCTACAACTTTCATATACTTTTGGCAACTTTTTGTACTATTTTTGAGACTAACATATTGATCCAGTGCCTAGTGCCAATTCCTGTTTGTTGCATGTTTTTTGTTTTGCAGAATATACATACCAAACGAAGTCCAAACACGATAAAACCTTACGGAGATTTCTTTTGGAATATATATGATTTTGGAGAAAAAGAATCAACGCGAGACGATTTCCGAGGGGTCCACAAGCCATAGGGGCGTGCCCTAGCCCCCTGGGCGCGCAAGGGTGGATTGTGGTCATCCCTTAAGGCGGTTGGGGCCCTTCTTTCGCCGCAAGAAAACTAATATTCGGATAAAAATCGTGTTCAAATTTCATCCCAATCGGAGTTACGGATCTTCATAATTTAAGAAACGGTGAAAGGCTAGAATCTGGGAACGTAGAAACAGAAGGAAACGGAGAGAGAGATCCAATATCGGAGGGGATCTTGCCCCTCCGCCACCATGGAGGCCAAGGAGCAGAGGGTTAACCCTCCTCTCATCTAGGGGGAGGCCAAGGAAGAAAAAGAAGGAGGGGGCTCTCTCCCCCTCTCTCCCGGGGGCGCCGGAACGCCGCTGGGGCAATCATCGTGTGACGGCGATATACATCAACACCTTCGTCATATTCCCCAACATCTTCATCGCCTTCCCCCTTCTATATTCAGCGGTCCACTCTCTCGCAATCCGCTGTACCCTCTACTTGAACATGGTGCTTTATGCTTCATATTATTATCCAATGATGTGTTGTCATCCTATGATGTGTGAGTAGATTTTTGTTGTCCTATCGGTGATTGATGAATTGCTATGATTGGTTTAATTTGCTTGTGGTTATGTTGTTGTCCTTTGGTGCCCATCATATAAGCGTGCACGTGGATCACACCATAGGGTTAGTTGTATGTTGATAAGACTATGTATTGGAAATATGCCCTAGAGGCAATAATAAAATGGTTATTATTGTATTTCCTTGTTCATGATGATTGTCTATTGTTCATGCTATAATTGTGTTAATCGGAAACCGTAATACATGTGTGAATACATAGAACACAACAAGTCCCTAGTGAGCCTCTAGTTGGCTAGCTCGTTGATCAATAGATGGTCACGGTTTCATGACCATGGACATTGGATGTCGTTGATAACGGGATCACATCATTAGGAGAATGATGTGATGGACAAGACCCAATCCTAAGCATAGCACAAGATCGTGTAGTTCGTTTGCTGAAGCTTTTCAATGTCAAGTATCGTTTCCTTAGACCATGAGATTGTGCAACTCCCGGATACCGTAGGAATGCTTTGGGTGTGCCAAACGTCACAACGTAACTGGGTTGCTATAAAGGTGCACTACGGGTATCTCCGAAAGTGTCTGTTGGGTTGGCACGAATTGAGACTGGGATTTGTCACTCCGTGTGACGGAGAGGTATCTCTGGGCCCACTCGGTAAGACATCATCATAATGAGCTCAATGTGACTAAGGAGTTAGCCACGGGATGATGTATTACGAAACGATTAAAGAGACTTTTTGGTAACGAGATTGAACAAGGTATAGGGATACCGACGATCTAATCTCGGGCAAGTATCATACCAATAGACAAAGGGAATTGCATACGGGGTTGATTGAATCCCCGACATCGTGGTTCATCCGATGAGATCATTGTGGAGCATGTGGGAGCCAACATGGGTATCCAGATCCCGCTATTGGTTATTGACCGGAGAGGTGTCTCGGTCATGTCTACGTGTCTACCGAACCCGTAGGGTCTACACACTTAAGGTTCGATGACGCTAGGGTTATAGGGAAATGGTATACGTGATTACCGAAGGTTGTTCGGAGTCCCGGATGAGATCCCGGACGTCACTAGGAGCTCCAGAATGGTCCGGAGGTAAAGATTGATATATACGAAGTCCAGTTTTGGTCACCCAAAAGTTTTCGAGCTCATCGGTAGTGTACCGGGAGTGCCGAGAGGGTGCCGGAGGACCCCCGGGAGGGGTGTGACGACCATAGGAACTCGTGGGCCTTAGAGGAGGTTTACCAGCCCTTTTTGGGCTGGCCAAGTCCTTTCGGAAAGGCCCATGCGGCTGGAGATAAAGAGATAGGGCAAAGGAGTTTGAAAAGGAGGAGATCCACCTCCCTTGTGGGAGGTGGACTCTCCCCCTAGTTCGGCCTAACCTCTCCTCCTTGGAGGAGGGGCCAAGGCAGCCCTCCCTCTACCTCCTCCTATATATATGCAAGGGTTTGGGCTGATTTGAGACGACAACTTCTCCCTCTCTCGGCGCAGCCCTACCCTTCTTGTTCCTCCTACGCAGCGCTTAGGCGAAGGCCTATCGGAATACCTTGCTACTCCACCACCACCACACTGTTGTGCTGCTGTTGGAACCCTTCCCCAATCTCTCCTTCCTCCTTGCTGGATCAAGGCGTAGGAGACGTCACCGGGCTGTACGTGTGTTGAACGCGGAGGCGTCGTTGTTCGGCACTGAGATCGGAATCCACCGCGATTTGAATCGCTGCGAGTATGACTCCACCAACCGCGTTCTTGTAACGCTTCCGCTTAGCGATCTTCAAAGGTATGAATATGCAATCTCTCTCCACTCGTTTCTGGTTTCTCTTTAGATAGATCTTGGTGATACGTAGGAATTTTTTTGATTTACTACTATGTCTCACAACAGTGGCATCATGAGCTAGGTCTATGTGTAGAATCTATGCACGAGTAGAACACAAGTTGTTGTGGCCGTCGATTTTGTTAATATGCTTACCACTACTAGTCTTATCTCGATTCGGCGGTATTGTGGGATGAAGCGGCCTGGACCGACTTTACACGTACGCTTACGTGAGACTGGTTCCATCGCCTGACATGCACTTATTGCATAAGGTGGCTAGCGGATGTCTGTCTCTCCCACCTTAGTCGGATTGGATTCGATGAAAAGGGTCCTTATGAAGCGTAAATAGCAATTGGCATATCACGTTGTGGTTTTGGCGTAGGTAAGAAACGTTCTTGCTAGAAACCTATAGCAGCCACGTAAAAACTTGCAACTACAAATTAGAGGACGTCTAACTTGTTTTTGCAGCATATGCCTTGTGATGTGATATGGCCAAAGAATGTAATGTGATGCATTGTGATGTATGAGATTGATCGTGTTCTTGTAATAGGATTCACGACTTGCATGTCGATGAGTATGACAACCGGCAAGATCCATAGGAGTTGTCTTATTTTATTGTATGACCTGCGTGTCAATCATAAACACCATGTAATTACTTTACTTTATTGCTAAACGTTAGCCATAGTAGTAGAATTAATAGTTGGCGAGACAAATTCATGAAGACACAATGATGGAGATGATGATGATGGAGATCATGGTGTCGTGCCGGTGACAGTGATGATCATGGTGCCCCGAAGATGGAGATCAAAGGAGCAAGATGATATTGTCCATATCATGTCACTATATTGATTGCATGTGATGTTTATCATGTTTACATCTTATTTGCTTAGACCGACGGTAGTAAATAAGATGATCTCTTAATAAAATTTCAAGAGAAGTGTTCACCCTAACTGTGCACCATTGCTAAGGATCGTCGTTCCGAAGCACCACGTGATGATCGGGTGTGATAGGTTCTAACGTTCGCATAGAACGGGTGTAAGCCAGATTTACACACGCGGAACACTTAGGTTGACTTGACGAGCCTAACATGTACACACACGGCCTCGGAACATGGAAGACCGAAAGGTCGAACATGAGTCGTATAGAAGATACGATCAACATGAAGATGTTCACCATGGATGACTAGTCCGTCTCACGTGATGATCGGACACGGGCTAGTTGACATGGATCATGTGTCACTTGGATGACTAGAAAGATGTCTATCTAAGTGGGAGTTCATTAAATAATTTGATTATGTGAACTTAATGATCATGAAATTAGTCTAAAATTATCTTTACAATCTATATTGTAGATCCAATGGCCAACGCGAATGTCACCCTCTATTTCAACGCGTTCCTAGAGAAAACCAAGCTGAAAGATGATGGAAGCAACTATGCGGACTGGGTCCGTGGCTTGAGGATCATCCTCATAGCTTCCAAGAAATTGTGTGTCCTTGATGCACCGCTAGGTGACCCACCCCTTCTCCCAGCAGAGCAAGACATTGCGAATGCTTGGCATTCTCGCTACGATGATTACTCCCTTGTTTAGTGCGGCATGCTTTACAGTTTAGAACCGGGGCTCCAAAAGCGTTTTGAGCAACACGGAGTATATGAGATGTTCCAAGAGCTAAAACTGGTTTTCCAAGCTCATGCCCGGGTCGATAGATATGACGTCTCCGACAAGTTCTTCATCTGTAAGATGGAGGAGAATAGTTCTGTCAGTGAGCACATCCTCAAGATGTCTGGGCTACACAACTGCTTGACTCAGCTGGGAGTTAATCTCCCGGATGACTCGGTCATTGACAGAATCCTCCAGTCGCTTCCACCTAGCTACAAGAGCTTTGTGATGAACTACAACATGCAAGGGATGGAGAAGTCCATTCCTGAGTTGTACTCGATGCTGAAATCAGTAGAGGTCGAGATCAAAAAGGAGCATCAAGTGTTGATGGTGAATAAAACCACTAGTTTCAAGAAAGGAAAAGGTAAGAAGAACTTCAAGAAGGACGGCAAAGCTGTTGCCGCGCCCGGTAAGCAAGTTGCCGGGAAGAAGAAGAACAAGAATGGACCCAAGCCTAAGACTGAGTGTTTTTATTGCAAGGGTACTGGTCACTGGAAGCGAAACTGCCCCAAGTACTTAGCGGATAAGACGGACGGCAACATTAAAGGTATATGTGATATAATTGTTATTGATGTGCACCTAACCAGCGCTCGTAGTAGCTCCTGGGTATTTGATACCAGTGCAGTTGCTCACATGTGTAACTCCAAGCAGGAGCTGCGGAATAAGCGGAGGCTGGCAAAGGACGAGGTGACGATGCGCGTCAGGAATGGTTCCAAGGTCGATGTGATCGCCGTCGGCATGCTACCTCTACATCTACCTTCGGGATTAGTGTTAAACCTTAATAATTGTTATTTAGTACCATCTTGGAGCATGAACATTGTATCTGGATCTCGCTTGATGCGAGATGGCTACTCATTTAAATCTAAGAATAATGGTTGTTCTATTTATATGAGAGAAATGTTTTATGGTCATTCCCCGCTGGTCAATGGTTTATTTTTGATGAATCTCGAATGTGATGTTACACATGTCCATAGTGTGAGTACCAAAAAGTGTAAGGTTGATAACGATAGTCCCACTTACATGTGGCACTGCTGTCTTGGTCATATTGGTGTCAAACGCATGAAGAAGTTCCATACTGATGGACTTTTGGAGTCTCTTGATTTCGAATCATTTGACACGTGCGAACCATGCCTCATGGGCAAGATGACCAAGACTCCGTTCTCCCGAACAATGGAGCGAGCAACTGACTGGTTGGAAATAATACATACCGATGTATGCGGTCCAATGAGTGTCGAGGCTCGTGGTGGCTACCGTTATGTTCTCACCCTCACTGATGACTTGAGTAGATATGGGTATGTCTACTTAATGAAACATAAGTCTGAAACTTTTGAAAGGTTCAAGGAATTTCAGAGTGAGGTAGAGAATCAATGTGACAGGAAAATAAAGTCCCTATGATCTGATCGAGGCAAAGAATTTTTAAGTCACGAGTTTGGCACGCACCTAAGGAAATGTGGAATTGTTTCAAAACTAACGCCGCCTGGCACACCTCAGCGAAATGGTGTGTCTGAACGTCGTAATCGCACTCTATTAGATATGGTACGATCTATGATGTCTCTTACCGACTTACCGCTATCATTTTGGGGATATGCATTAGAGACTGCCGCATTCACTTTAAATAGGGCACCGTCAAAATCCGTTGAGACGACACCGTATGAATTATGGTTTGGCAAGAAACCTAAGCTGTCGTTTCTAAAAGTTTAGGGATGCGATGCTTATGTGAAGAAACTTCAACCTTAGAAGCTCGAACCCAAAGCGGAAAAGTGCGTCTTCATAGGATATCCCAAAGAGAATATTGGGTACACCTTCTACCTACGATCCGAGGGCAAAGTCTTTGTTGCCAAGAATGGATCCTTTCTCGAGAAAGAGTTTCTCTCGAAAGAAGTAACTGGGAGGAAAATAGAACTTGATGAGGTAATTGTACCTCCGCTCGAACCGGAGAGTAGCGCAGCACAGGAAGTTGTTTCTGTGGAGCCTACACCGGCTAGAGAGGAAGTTAATGATGATGATCATGAAACTTCAGATCAAGTTACTATTGAACGTCAAAGGTCCACTAGGACACGTTCCGCACCAGAGTGGTACGGCAACCCTGTCCTGGAGATCATGTTGTTAGACAACGATGAACCTTCGAACTATGAAGAAGCAATGGCGGGCCCGGATTCCAACAAATAGCTTGAAGCCATGAAATCCGAGATAGGATCCATGTATGAGAACAAAGTGTGGACTTTGGTGGACTTGCCTGATGATAAGCGAGCCATTGAAAATAAATGGATCTTTAAGAAGAAGACTGACGCGGATGGTAATGTAACCGTCTATAAGGCTCGACTTGTCGCTAAGGGTTATCGACAAGTTCAAGGAATTGACTACGATGAGACTTTCTCACCCGTAGCGATGCTGAAGTCTGTCCGAATCATGTTAGCAATTGCCACATTTTATGATTATGAAATCTGGCAAATGGACGTCAAAACGGCATTCCTTAATGGTTTCCTTAAGGAAGAACTGTATATGATGTAGCCAGAAGGTAATGTCGATCCTAAAGATGCTAACAAAGTATGCAAGCTCTAGCGCTCCATCTATGGGCTGGTGCAAGCATCTCGGAGTTGGAACATTCGCTTTAATGAGGTGATTAAAGCGTTTGGGTTTGTGCAGGTTTATGGAGAACCCTGTATTTACAAGAAAGTGAGTGGGAGCTCTGTAGCATTTCTCGTATTATATGTGGATGACATACTGATAATGGGAAATGATATAGAACTCTTGGAAAGTATAAAGGCCTAATTGAATAAGTGTTTTTCAATGAAGGACCTTGGAGAAGCTGCTTACATATTATGCATCAAGATCTATAGAGATAGATCAAGACGCCTCATAGGTCTTTCACAAAGCACATACCTTGAAAAGATATTGAAGCAGTTCAATATGGATCAGTCCAAGAAGGGGTTCTTGCTTGTGTTACAGGGTGTGAGATTGAGTACGACTCAATGCCCAACCACGTCAAAAGATAGAGAAGAGATGAGTGTCACCCCCTATGCTTCAGCCATAGGCTCTATTATGTATGCCATGCTGTGTACCAGACATGATGTGAACCTTGCCATAAGTTTGGTAGGGAGGTACCAAAGTGATCCCGGAGCGGAACACTGGACAACGGTCAAGAATATCCTAAAGTACCTGAAAAGGACAAAGGACATGTTTCTCGTATATGGAGGTGCCGAAGAGCTCGTCGTAAAGGGTTAGGTCGATGCTAGCTTCGACACAGATCCGGACGACTCCAAGTCGCAAACCGGATACGTGTATATTTTGAACGGAGGGGCAGTTAGCTGGTGCAGCAGCAAGCAAAGCGTCATGGTGGCATCTACATGTGAAGCAGAGTACATAGCTGCTTCGGAAGCAGCAAAGGAAGGAGTCTGGATGAAGGAGTTCATCACCGACCTAGGAGTAATTCCAAGTGCGTCGGGCCCGATGACTCTATTCTGTGACAACACTGGAGCTATTGCCCTTGCGAAGGAGCCCATGTTTCACAAGAAGCCAAGACACATCAAGCGCCGCTTCAACTCCATCCGTGATTACATTCAGGAGGGAGATATAGATATTTGTAAATTACATACGGATCTGAATGTCGTAGATCCGTTGATTAAACCTCTCTCACGAGCAAAACATGATCAACACCAGAATGTTATGGGTGTTCGATTCATCACAATGTAACTAGATTATTGACTCTAGTGCAAGTGGGAGATTGTTGGAAATATGCCCTAGAGGCAATAATAAAATAGTTATTATTGTATTTCCTTGTTCATGATGATTGTCTATTGTTCATGCTATAATTGTGTTAACCGAAAACCGTAATACATGTGTGAATACATAGAACACAACAAGTGCCTAGTGAGCCTCTAGTTGGCTAGCTCGTTGATCAATATATAGTCACGGTTTCATGACCATGGACATTGGATGTCGTTGATAACGGGATCACATCATTAGGAGAATGATGTGATGGACAAGACCCAATCCTAAGCATAGCACAAGATCGTGTAGTTCGTTTGGTGAAGCTTTTCAATGTCAAGTATCGTTTCCTTAGACCATGAGATTGTGCAACTCCCGGATACCGTAGGAATGCTTTGGGTGTGCCAAACCTCACAACGTAACTGGGTGGCTATAAAGGTGCACTGTGGGTATCTCCGAAAGTGTCTGTTGGGTTGGCACGAATCGAGACTGGGATTTGTCACTCCGTGTGATGGAGAGGTATCTTTGGTCCCACTCGGTAAGACATCATCAAAATGAGCTCAATGTGACTAAGGAGTTAGCCATGGGATGATGTATTAGGGAACGAGTAAAGAGACTTGCCGGTAACGAGATTGAACAAGGTATAGGGATACGGACGATCTAATCTCGGGCAAGTATCATACCAATAGACAAAGGGAATTGCATACGGGATTGATTGAATCCCCAACATCGTGGTTCATCCGATGAGATCATCATGGAGCATGTGGGAGCCAACATGGGTATCCAGATCCCGCTGTTGGTTATTGACCGGAGAGGTGTCTCGGTCATGTCTACGTGTCTCCCGAACCCGTAGGGTCTACACACTTAAGGTTCGATGACGCTAGGGTTATAGGGAAATGGTATACGTGATTACCGAAGGTTATTCGGAGTCCCGGATGAGATCTGGACGTCACTAGGAGCTCCAGAATGGTCCGGAGGTAAAGATTGATATATAGGAAGTCCAGTTTTGGTCACCCGAAAGTTTTCGAGCTCATCGGTGCTGTACCGGGAGTGCCGGGAGGGTGCCGGAGGACCCCCAGGAGGGTGTGACGACCATAGGACTTCGTGGGCCCTTAGAGGAGGTGTACCATCCCTTTTTGGGCTGGCCAAGTCCTTTTGGAAAGGCCCATGCGGCTGGAGATAAAGAGATAGGGCAAAGGAGTTTGAAAAGGAGGAGATCCACCTCACTTGTGAGAGGTGGACTCTCCCCCTAGTTCGGCCGAACCTCTCCTCCTTGGAGGAGGGGCCAAGGCAGCCCTCCCTCTCCCTCCTCCTATATATATGCAAGGGTTTGGGCTGATTTGAGACGACAACTTCTCTCTCTCTCGGCGCAGCCCTACCCTTCTTGTTCCTCCTCCGCAACGCTTAGGCGAAGCCCTGCCGGAATACCTTGCTACTCCACCACCACCACGCTGTCGTGCTGCTGTTGGAGCCCTTTCCCAACCTATCCTTCCTCCTTGCTGGATCAAGGCGTAGGATACGTCACTGGGTTGTACGTGTGTTGAACACGGAGGCGCCGTTGTTCGGCGCTGAGATCGGAATCCACCGCGATCTGGATCGCTGCGAGTATGACTCCACCAACCGCATTCTTGTAACGCTTCCGCTTAGCGATCTTCAAAGGTATGAAGATGCAATATCTCCCCACTAGTTGCTGGTTTCTCCATAGATAGATCTTGGTGATACGTAGGAATTTTTTTGATTTACTACTACATCTCCCAACATCATATTATTATCCAATGATGTGTTGTCATCCTATGATGTTTGAGTAGATTTTTGTTGTCCTATCGGTGATTGGTGAATTGCTATGATTGGTTTAATTTGCTTGTGGTTATGTTGTTGTCCTTTGGTGCCCATCATATGAGCGCGCGCGTGGATCACACCATAGGGTTAGTTGTATGTTGATAGGACTATGTATTGGAGGGCAAGGGTGATAGCAGCTTCAGCTTAGCATAGAAATATATGCATACGGGATTGAAGGGGGGCCAATATATCTTAATTCTATGGTTGGGTTTTACCTTAATGAACGTTAGTAGTTGCGGATTCTTGCTAATAGTTCCAATCATAAGTGCATAGAATTCCAAGTAAGGGATGACATGCTAGCAGTGGCCTCTCCCACATAAAACTTGCTATCGGTCTAGTAACATAGTCAATTGCTTAGGGACAATTCCGAAACTCCTACCACTACTTTTTCACACTTGTTAAACTAACTTAATTTTTACTTTATCTAAACAGCCCCTAGTTTTTATTTACGTGTACTTTATTATCTGGCAAACCTATCCCAGAACACCTACAAAGTACTTCTAGTTTCATACTTGTTCTAGGTAAAGCGAACGTTAAGCATGCGTAGAGTTGTATCGGTGGTCGATAGAACTTGAGGGAATATTTGTTCTACCTTTAGCTCCTCGTTGGGTTCGACACTCTTACTTATCGAAAGGGGCTACAACTGATCCCCTATACTTGTGGGTTATCAAGCGCCACGTTATTGGAAATATACCCTAGAGGCAATAATAAAATGGTTGTTATTGTATTTCCTTGTTCATGATAATTGTCTATTGTTCATGCTATAATTGTATTAACCGGAAACCGTAATGCATGTGTGAATACATAGACCACAACATGTCCCTAGTGAGCCTCTAGTTGGCTAGCTCGTTGATCAATAGATGGTCACGGTTTCATGACCATGGACATTGGATGTCATTGATAACGGGATCACATCATTAGGAGAATGATGTGATGGACAAGACCCAATCTAAGCATAGCACAAGATCGTGTAGTTCGTCTGCTAAAGCTTTTCTAATGTCAAGTGTCGTTTCCTTAGACCATGAGATTGTGCAACTCCCGGATACCGTAGGAATGCTTTGGGTGTGCCAAACGTCACAACGTAACTGGGTTGCTATAAAGGTGCACTACGGGTATCTCAGAAAGTGTCTGTTGGGTTGGCACGAATCGAGACTGCGATTTGTCACTCCGTATGACGAAGAGGTATCTCTGGGTCCACTCGGTAAGACGTCATCATAATGAGCTCAATGTGACTAAGGAGTTAGCCATGGGATGATGTGTTGCGGAATGAGTAAAGAGACTTGTCAGTAACGAGATTGAACAAGGTATAGGGATACTGACAATCGAATCTCGGGCAAGTGTCATACCGATAGACAAAGGGAATTGTATACGGGATTGATTGAATCCCTGACATCATGGTTCATCCGATGAGATCATCGCGGAGCATGTGGGAGACAACATGGGTATCCAGATCCCGCTGTTGATTATTGATCGGAGAGGTGTCTCGGTCATGTCTACGTGTCTCCCGAACCCATAGGGTCTACACACTTAAGGTTCGATGATGCTAGGGTTATAGGGAAATGTTGTACGAGGTTACCGAAGGTTGTTCGGAGTCCCAGATGAGATCTCGGATGTCACGAGGAGCTCCGGAATGGTCCGGAGGTAAAGATTGATATATAGGAAGTCCAGTTTTGATCACCGGAAAGCTTTCAGGCTCATCGGTAGTGTACCGGGAGTGTCGGGAGGGTGCCGGAGGACCCTCGGGAGGGGTGTGACGACCAAAGGACTTCGTGGGCTGTTAGAGGAGGTGGACCAGCCCTTATTGGGCTGGCCAAGTCCTTCTGGAAAGGCCCATGCGGCTAGGGATAAAGAGATAAGGCTAAAAGAGATTCAAAAGGAAGAGATCCACCTCCCTTGTGGGAGGTGGACTCCTCCCTTATCTCGGCCGAACCTCTCCTCCTTGGAGGAGGGGCCAAGGCAGCCCTCCCTCTCCATCCTCCTATATATACCCGAGGTATTGTGGCTGATTGGAGACACGAGTTCTTTCTCTCTCGGCGTAGCCCTACCCTTCCTCTTCCTCGTTCTTCGTAGCGCTTTGCGGAGCCCTGCCGGAGTCCACGTAGCTCCACCGTCACCACGCCGTCATGCTATCGGAGCTCTCCCTCAACCTATCCTTCCTCCTTGCCGGATCAAGGCGTAGGAGACGTCATCGGGCTGCACGTGTGTTGAACGCGGAGGCGCCGTTGTTCGGCGCTTAGATCGGATTCCATCGCAATCTGAATCGCTGCGAGTACGACTCCACCAACCGCATTCTTGTAACGCTTCTGCTTAGCGATCTTCAAAGGTATGAATATGCACTCTTCCCTTACTCGTTGCTGGTTTCTCCATAGATGAATCTTGGTGATCATAGGAATTTTTTTGATTTACTACTACGTCTTCCAACAGTGGCATCATGAGCTAGGTCTATGCGTAGAATCTATGCACGAGTAGAACACAAGTTGTTGTGGGCGTCGATCTTGTTAATTTGCTTGCCGTTACTAGCCTTATCTTTATTCGACGGTATTGTGGGATGAAGCGGCCCAGATCAAATTTACACGTACGCTTACGTGAGACCGGTTCCACCGCCTGACATGCATTTGTTGCATAAGGTGGCTAGCGGGTGTCTGTCTCTCCCACCTTAGTCAGATTGGATTTGATGAAAAGGGTCCTTATGAAGGGTAAGTAGCAATTGGCATATCACGTTGTGGTTTTGGCGTAGGTAAGAAACTTTCTTGGTAGAAACCTATAGTAGTCACGTAAAAACTTGCAACAACAAATTAGAGGACGTCTAACTTGTTTTTGCAGCATATGCCTTGTGATGTGATATGGCCAAAGGATGTGATGTGATGCATTGTGATGTATGAGATTGATCATGTTCTTGTAATAGGATTCACGACTTGCATGTCGATGAGTATGACAACCGGCAGGAGCCATAGGAGTTGTCTTAATTTATTGTGTGACCTGCGTGTCAATCATAAACGCCATGTAATTACTTTGCTTTATTGCTAATCGTTATCCATAGTAGTAGAAGTAATAGTTGGCGAGACAACTTCAAGAAGACACAATGATGGAGATCATGGTGTCGTGCCGGTGACAGTGATGATCATGGTGCCCCGAAGATGGAGATCAAAGGAGCAAGATAATATTGGCCATATCATGTCACTATATTGATTGCATGTGATGTTTATCATGTTTACATCTTATTTGCTTAGAACAACAGTAGCTAAATAAGATGATCTCTCACTAAAATTTCAAGAAATGTGTTCACCCTAACTGTGCACCGTTGCTAAGGATCGTTTTTCCGAAGCACCACATGATGATCGGGTGTGATAGGTTCTAACGTTCGCATACAATGGGTGTAAGCCAGATTTACACACGCGATACACTTAGGTTGACTTGATGACCCTAGCATGTACAGACATGGCCTCGGAACACGGAAGACCGAAAGGTCGAACATAAGTCATATAGAAGATACGATTAACATGGAGATGTTCACCATTGATGACTAGTTCGTCTCACGTGATAATCGGATAAGGGCTAGTTGACGTGGATCATGTGTCACTTGGATGACTAGAGAGATGTCTATCTAAGTGGGAGTTCATTAATAATTTGATTAGATGAACTTAATTATCATGAACTTAGTCTAAAAGTATCTTTGCAAATTATGTCATAGATAGCTCACGTTGTAGCTCCCATGTTTTATTGATACGGTCCTAGAGAAAAGTAAGTTGTAAGTTGATGGTAGCAATAATGCTGACTGGGTCCGGGATCTGAGGATTGTCCTCATTGCTGCACAGAAGGCTTGTGTCCTTGATGCACCGCTCAGTGCACCACTCCCTCAAGCGTTGTCTGTAGATGTTGTGAACATCTGACATGCACTTTATGATGTATACTTGATAGTTTAGTGCGTCATGTATTACGGCTTAGAATTGAAGCTTCAAAACGTTTTGAACGTCACGGAACATATGAGATGTTCTAAGAGCTGAGATAGGGATCTCAGGTTCATGCCTGTGTTGAGAGGTACGAGACCTCCAACAAGATTCTTTGCCAGCAGGATAAAAGAGAATAGCTCAATCGATGAGCATGTGCTCAGATTGTCTGGGTGCTACAATCACTTGAATCGAGTAGGAGTTTATCTTCTAGATAAGATAGTGATTAATACAGTTCTCCAAGTCACTGCCACCAAGCTACTGGAGCTTCGTAATGAACTATAAAATGCCAGGGATGGAGATAATGATCCCTGAGCTATTCGCGTTGTTTGACACCGCGAAGGTAGAAATCAAGAAGGAGCATCAAGTGTTGATGGTTAAGTGAAAACCACTAGTTTCAAGAAGGGAAAGGGCAAGAAGGGGAAAACTTCAGGAATGACAAGGCAGTTGCCGCTCTGGTGAAGAAACCCAAGGTTGAGCCCAAACCCGAGACTATGTGCTTCTATTATGAGGAGAACGATCGCTGAAACGGAACAACCCTAGATACTTGGTAGATAAGAAGGCTGGCAATGTCAAAATAAGTATATTTGATATACGTGTTATTGATGTGTACCTTGCTAGTACTCCTAGTAGTACTTGGGTATAAGATACCGGTTCAGTTGCTAAGTGTTAGCAACTCGAAATAAAAGCTATGGAATAAATGGAGGCTAGCTAAGTGAAAGGTGACGATGTGTGTTGGAAGTGTTTCCAAGGTTGATGTGATCACCATCGCACGCTTTCTCTACCTTCGGGATTAGTAATGAACCTAAATAAATGTTATTTGGTGTTTGCGTTGAGCATGAACATGATTGGATCGTGTTTAGTGCAATACGGTTATTCATTTAAGTTAGAGAATAATGGTTATTTTGTTTACATGAATAATGCCTTCAATGGTCATGCACCCAATGGGAATGGTTTATTGAATCTTGATCGTAGTAACACATATGCTCATAACGTTGGTACCAAGGATACAAAGTTAATAATGATAGTACCACATTCTTGTAGCACTACCACAAACGTCATATTGGTGTAAAGCCCATGAAGAAACTCCATGTTGATGGATCTTTGGAGTCAGTCGATTTTGAATCGGTTGAGACATGCGGACCATGCCTCTTGCGCAAGATGACTAAGACCACGTCTTCCGGTATGAAGGAGCGGGCTAGTGGCTTATTGGAATTGATACATGTTGATGTATGTGGTCCAATGGGTGTTGAAACACGCAGTGGATATCGTTATTTTCTTTACCTTCACTGATGATTTGAGTGAATATGGGGATATTTACTTAATGAAACACGAGTCTGAAATGTTTGAAAGGTTCAAGGAGTTTTAGAGTGAAGTTAAAGATCATCATGACAAGAAGATAAAATGTCTACGATATGATCATGGAGGTGAATATCTGAGTTACGAGTTTGGTATGCAATTTTAGACAATGTGGAAATTGTTTCACAGCTCACGCCTCCTGGAACACCATAGTGTGATGGTGTGTCTGAACGTCGTAGTCGTGCTCTATGGATATAGTGATTACTATGATGTATCTTATCATTTTGCCACTATCGTTATGGGGTTATGCATTAAAGACAAATCCACGCACTTTAATAGGGCACCATCTAAGTCTGTTGAGATGACACCGTGAGAATTATGGTTTGACAGAAGCCTAAGCTATCATTTCTTAATGTTTGGGGTTGTGACGCTTATGTGAAAATGGGTTTTTACCTAATGAGCTCGAACCCAAAACAGGCAAATGCATCTTCATAGAATACCCTAAGGAGACATTGGGTATACCTTCTATCTCAGATCCAAGCGCAAAAGGTGTTTGTTGCTAAGAACGGGTCCTTTCTCGAGAAAGAGTTTCTCTCGAAAGAATTGAGTGGGAGGAAGATAGAACTTGATGAGGTGGTTGAACCTTTGTTTCAACCAGGGAGTAGCGCAACACAAAAATATGTTTCTGTGAAGCCTACGTCAGTGGAAAAGGAAGTTAATGATGATGATCATGAAGCTTCGGATCAAGTTACTATCAAACCTCGTAGGTCGACAAGGACGCGTACTGCTCCTAAGTAGTACGGCAACCCTGTCTTGGAAGTCATGTTGTTGGACAATGATGAACCTACGAACTATGGAGAGGCGATGGTGGGCCCGGATTCCAACAAATGGCTAGGAGCCATGAAATCCGAGAAAGGATCCATGTATGAAAACCAAGTATGGACTTTGGTAGACTTGCCCATTGAACGGCAGGTCATTGAGTACAAATGGATCTTTGAGATGAACACAGACGCTAATGGTGAAATGTCATCGTTTATAAAGCTCGACTTGTCGCAAAGAAGTTTCCACCAAGTTCAAGGAGTTGAGTGCGATGAGATTTTCTAATCTGTAGCGATGCTAAAAGTCTGTTAAAATTATGTTAGTAGTTGTTGCATTTTTTGATTATGAAATCTGGCAGATGGATGTCAAAACAAAGCTTCCTTAACCGTTCCCATGAGGAAGAGTTGTATGTGATGCAACGAGAAGGTTTTGTCAATCCTAAGGATGCTAAAAGGTATGCAAACTCCAACGATCCTTCTATGGACTGGAGCAAGCATCTCGGAGTTGGAATATGAGCTTTGATGAAGTGATCAAAGTTTTTGAGTTTATACAAAGTTTATGAGAAACTTGTATTTACAAGAAAGTGAGTGGGAGCACTACAGAATTTCTGATAAGAATATGTAGTTGACATATTATTGATCGGAAATGATGTAGAATTTCTGGAAAGCATAAATGGTTGTTTGGAAAAAGTTTCTTAATAGGAAGACCTGGATAAAGCTACCTAATTGTTGGGCATCAAGATTTATAGAGATAGATCAAGATGCTTGATAATGATTTCAATGAGTACATACCTTGACAAGATATTGAAGAAGTTCAATATGGATCAGTCCAAGAAAGGGTTCTTGCCTGTATTAGAAGGTGTGAGATTGAGCACAGCTCAATGCCCGACCACAACAGAAAATAGAGAAAAGATGAGTGTCATCCCCTATGCTTCAGCCATAGGCTCTATATAGTATGCCATGCTATGTACCGCACCTGTGTGTGCCTTGCCATGAGTTTGTCAAGGGGTACAAGAGAGATCCAGGAATGGATCACTTGACAGCGGTCAAAATTATCCTTAGCAACTAGAGGACTAAGGAAATATTTCTCGATTATGGAGGTGATAAAGAGTTCGTCGTAAAGGGTTACATCGATGCAAGCGTTAAAAACCAATCTGGATGACTCTTAGTAGAAATCTGGATATGTATAGTGGAGTAGCCATTTGGAATAGCTCCAAGTGGAGCATGGGAGCAGTATCTACAGTAGCACATAGAAGTTTGCAAGGTACACACGGATCTGAATGTCGCAGACCCGTTGACTAAAACCTCTTTCACGAGCAAAACATGATCAAACTCCAGAACTAATTGGGTGTTCATCACATGATGATATGACCACATGGTGATGTAAGTATTGATCACATGGCGATGTGAACTAGATTATTGACTCTAGTGCAAGTGGGAGACTGTTGGAAATATGCCCTAGAGGCAATAATAAAATGGTTGTTATTGTATTTCCTTGTTCATGATAATTGTCTATTGTTCATGCTATAATTGTATTAACCGAAAACCGTAATGCATGTGTGAATACATAGACCACAACATGTCCCTAGTGAGCCTCTAGTTGGCTAGCTTGTTGATCAATAGATGGTCACGGTTTCATGACCATGGACATTGGATGTCGTTGATAACGGGATCACATCATTAGGAGAATGGTGTGATGGACAAGACCCAATCCTAAGCATAGCACAAGGTCGTGTAGTTCATCTGCTAAAGCTTTTCTAATGTCAAGTATCGTTTCCTTAGACCATGAGATTGTGCAACTCCCGGATACCGTAGGAATGCTTTGGGTGTGCCAAACATCACAACGTAACTGGGTGGCTATAAAGGTGCACTACGGGTATCTCTAAAAGTGTCTGTTGGGTTGGCACGAATCGAGACTGCGATTTGTCACTCCTTATGATGGAGAGGTATCTCTGGGCCCACTCGGTAAGACATCATCATAATGAGCTCAATGTGACTAAGGAGTTAGCCATGGGATGATGTGTTGCGGAATGAGTAAAGAGACTTGCCGGTAACGAGATTGAACAAGGTATAGGGATACCGACGATCGAATCTCGGGCAAGTGTCATACCGGTAGACAAAGGGAATTGTATACGGGATTGATTGAATCCCCGACATCGTGGTTCATCCGATGAGATCATCGTGGAGCATGTGGGAGCCAACATGGGTATCCAGATCCCGCTGTTGGTTATTGATCGGAGAGGTGTCTCGGTCATGTCTACGTGTCTCCCGAACCCGTAGGGTCTACACACTTAAGGTTCGATGATGCTAGGGTTATGAGGAAATGTTGTGCGTGGTTACCGAAGGTTGTTTGGAGTCCCGGATGAGATCCCGAACGTCACGAGGAGCTCCGGAGGTAAAGATTGATATATAGGAAGTCCAGTTTTGATCATCGAAAAGCTTTCGGGCTCATCGGTAGTGTACCGGGAGTGCCGGGAGGGTGCCGGAGTCTTCCCAGGAGGGGTGTGACGACCAAAGGACTTCATGGGCTGTTAGAGGAGGTGGACCAGCCCTTATTGGGATGGCCAATTCCTTCTGGAAAGGCCCATGCGGCTAGAGATAAAGAGATAAGGCTAAAAGAGATTCAAAAGGAAGAGATCCACCTCCCTTGTGGGAGGTGGACTCCTCCCTTATCTCGGCCGAACCTCTCCTCCTTGGAGGAGGGGCCAAGGCAGCCCTCCCTATCCCTCCTCCTATATATACCCGAGGTATTGGGGCTGATTGGAGAAACGAGTTCTCTCTCTCTCGGCGCAGCCCTACCCTTCCTCTTCCTCGTTCTCCGTAGCGCTTGGCGAAGCCCTGCCGGAGTCCACGTAGCTCCACCGTCACCACGCCGTCGTGCTGCCGGAGCCCTCCCTAACCTCTCTTTCCTCCTTGTTGGATCAAGGTGTAGGAGACGTCATCGGGCTGCACGTGTGTTGAACGCGGAGGCACTGTTGTTCGGTGCTTAGATCGGATTCCACCGCGATCTGAATCGCTGCGAGTACGACTCCACCAACCGCATTCTTGTAACGCTTCCGCTTAGCGATCTTCAAAGGTATGAAGATGCACTCTCCCCTTACTCGTTGTTGGTTTCTTCATAGATGGATCGTGGTGGTCGTAGGATTTTTTTTGATTTACTACTACGTCTCCCAACACACGCCACCATGGCCTGCTCATCCGTCTCGGCGACAAGAAGGCGGCACTCTAGGCTTTGCTGGATGCAGCGCTCCTCCGCGATGATTAGCCTCGGGGGAGGCGCATGGGCTTGCGCCTCACACGTTCGGACTTCGAGGAAGTTCACGTGAGCCAGTGGCCTTCTGAGCCGCCATGCTGCTGTGTCGTACGTGCGGGTGGCCGCTTGGGAGGTATCGAACGTCCCGAGCCCGACGCGTGTAGGACTGGAGCGTATCTCAGTGTAGAAAAAGCCGGATGGTCGAGGCGGACGCCATGGTGGCCGGAGCTGCTCCGGGGGCACAGCGGCAGGTGAGAAGATGACAGGGGTGAAGAGAGAGGCGCCGGAGATGAGGAAGAAGGGCCCGGGGGCGGCGGGGCAGAGAAAGTGGCGGCGAAGAGAGAGCTGTAGGCTGGCTCCAGCGCATGACTTTTATCGAACGCGTGTTGCGCCACGCGCCAAAACTGCCACGCCAAACTTTCGCGCGCCCACCGGGTGCACGCGCGCAAAAAATGTATTTTCTCCCGCGTGTCAAATCTAGCACGCCCGTTGGAGTTGCTCTAAGGCCAACTCGAACTGGCCGACGAATTTTTTCCATCCGCATCCATTTGATCTGCATGGACAGAAACACAGCACAGTGCGTCGATGCAACGGATGGTTGATTTTCATGTCCACTTCAACCAATTTTTAAGTTTAAATTTGTTGTGGATTTGGGTCCGCGCGGACAGGCTACGGACGCCCACGTCATCCTTCCCTTGTCCTTTCTTGGACAGTTCATCGGTGGCACAACAATTTCATTCCCACCTTTCCTCTCCTGCAAACCCCCGACCTTCCCGTCCTATAACCATGGTCGAGTAACGTACCCCTGTCACTCCCCCTTTCTCGTTATGGCTGAACGTGTAGTGGCCTCGAAGAAGCCGAAGGGCATCACTTCGGAGTATAGTGCGGTCGAGACGGACAAGAGGGATGACCGAAGAAGGAAGGAGAAGGTGAAAAAATAAGCCACCAACGTCGCTGCAAAGAGCGAGGCCCTCATCGGAAAAGCCACACAACATTCCCCCCTCTTTCTAGGATATCGTGAGATGGCCCTTCTCACCACCGTCACTATGGCGCACCCAGGCTACCGAAGTCATCGTACATGTCAACATCATTGTCGATATATGGGTAACTTCCCAGACATGAACCTTCAACGGCCTGCTTCTCCATGTCACCTCGGGATGGCTCGACGAAAATGGGTGACTTTGTGCTGGTCTTCCATGTGTGTGCCTCCTCTTGATCTCACCGCACACCACCGATCGTCTAGTCCATCGAGACACAAAACAAGCGCCAATGGGCAATCATCACAGGCAACTTCCTAATGCCCGCAACCCTTTTGATGATATGCCGGCCCTGATGCCGGTCGACCCGATGTACTATGAGGATGTCATGGAGGAGATTATCAATGAGGGTGTCCAAGGGTATGATGCTGAAGAGGCTCAAGGCCAAGCCACCGACGGCCAAGACAATCAATGCCAAGATACTCAGGACCAAGACACCCAAGGTCAAGAGGGAGTTGACATCGGAGCAGAGCCAATGTTTAGGGAAGAGCTACATAATCAAGCTCGGGCACAATAGAGGCAGCAAAGCGTGAGGATGGGAACATACACGGAAGATGAGGACAAGTTGCTTTGCGATGCTTGGATGAAAATTCGACAAGATCTGAAAACCAGCGCCAAGTAAAAAGGAACAATATTTTGGAAGAGGGTCATGGTTGCTTTCATGAGCGCGGAAAGTTTGAGTCCCTACAAATTTAAGAGTGGTCGCGATGATTTGTCACTTCTAAAGAGGCGAGGCTTCATCCAATTTGTCGGCCTGTGAGTGCCATTGGTGTGAAAGACATGATATGTTTTCCTCCCGTTGTCTATATCAACATATATCCTCCTCCTATGCATATAAAATGTATCTTGTTGGTTTCATATCTATATGTAGGTGTTTCAAGCATTGGATACCTTCAAGTTTCAACATGGGGGCAAGCCATTCACCTTGAGCCATTGTTGGACAAAAAATCCAAGAGTGCCCAAAGTTTAAGGAGCAATATGCGGCCCAAAAAAGGTGGAGAGAGCTCATCTGCTGTCGACCCAAGTGAAAGTGAAAAGAGACCGAAGGGGGAGACCAATTCCAAGGTGGATGCAAAGCGTGATGCTTCAACACTCGCATTGCAAGAAACTTTGAAGTGGTTCATAACCCCAAAGGACGTGTCAATTAAGAAGAGAGAAGAGAGGGAAGAGAGGAAGCGACAAAATAAAGACAAGGCAATGAAGACCTTCTTCGGCATACAAAAGAAGAAGCTCGAGATTGATTAGGACAATGCCCGATTAAGAGCCAAGAAGGTAGATCTCGCACTAGTCTCGAAGGTACTAGAGATCATGGGGGTGACTTGAGCAAGATGTCCCCGAAAAAAAAGTTTGGTTCGAGAAGAAGCAAAAGTTAATGTCGAGCGAGATGCATGATCATCTTATGTTTGTTCGTTTTGCATAACTATAGTGATATGCGATTGTTCGCATGAGATCTCAAGTTTTCTATTGCACAACCAAAAAAAGAAGAGGCTTCTCAGAAGGAATAGAAATAGGAAGGACGTACCTCCTGGCGTAATCTTGTATGCCAGCATGGCATATGTTAGTATGCAAAAATTATAGCTATCTACTTACTATGCTTGATGATGAAAAAATGTTTTTGGAAAAACCAGTCGAGGTGGACCAAATGGGTCAGCCGGTTGGATGCATTGCCAAGAAATACACAATCAAATGGGTGGACGCCGCCTCTACTAGCGACCAAAACAAACAAAAAGTGAACACATTGCGTGCCCGTTTGGTTTAGCGCGTTAGAGTTGGCTGAACGTGCGGACGCAACCCATTATGTGTTCATTTGCTACTAGTGTGGACACAAATCGGGGGCTGATTTGTATCCACGTGGACAACTGGCAGACGTGTTTCGCTCGTTGTCCGCCCAGCCCCAAGTGTCAGTCATCGAACCACCCTCGTTGATCCTTTTAAATATGCGCGTGATGGCTCTAATTATTACCCCTTTTAGTATAGGGTTTAACGTGGTTTTCACCGGTTTTTGTTATTTCTTGCTTATTTCTAACGCTAATCCTTTGGATGAGAAGGAAATTTGTTTTCCCTTTGTTTGATAGGATAATATATTTTTGAAAATAATCGGTCAAGATCGCAAAAGGAGAAACTTTGATGTTGGTTAAGTTTTCATCTGCACCACCAAAGCACAAGACGACATCTCGTATGACCGCAAAACAACTTGGGCATGGTGCCATGAATTGATCATGCTAGTTCATGAAAAAAGTATGGGGTCATTTCATGGGATGTCAAAAAACGACGTGCTCACAAATGCATCCTTCGAGCCTACCTTGACACCTTCTTTTGAACAAGTTTTTTTTATCTCTGAGAAATGACCCCAACTCTTGCCATCGAGAAGGCTTGCCCATGATGGGCATCCATGCCTAGTTTGAATAAGTTCGGACACCGTCTGCATGTTGCGACACGTGTGACCATTTTATCATTATAAATAAATATTTGAAAGAAAGTGTATTTAAAACCATGATTAAGATAATTAATTGTATAATATTTTAATTTACTAATAAAAATAAAGGCTAACAGAAAAAATATTATTAGGCAAGGTAATTAAAATCCTAATTTAAATAATAAATTGTTATTTTTATTTTAACTTATTAACAAAAAATAATGAAGAAAAAAACTAAAATTCCTAATACTTTAGGGTCCTGATAATGCCTAGTGGGTGTTAAGGGGTCTGGCCACACGTTTCGTGTGATACGTAAGAAAACCAGCCCACACGCCTAAGTGTGGGCAAAACAAGTAATGCCCACACGTCCCGCCTTCCTGTCTCGTGGTCCCGCCCAGACGGTACATGTGGGCAAAATTGGTAACGCCCACACACCCGCACGTCCGGCCTTCTACCTCATGGTCCCGCACGCTCGCGTGACAGTCAGTGCGTGTCCTCGCAGTTGCCATGGTTCGGACCTCTTCCACGTTCGTTTAACTACAGTTGCCATGTTGCTGAACTACAGTTGCCATGTCTGACAACTACAGTTGCCATGGTTGCTCAACTGCAGTTGCCATCTCAGGTCAAGTGCTAGATGCCATTTATGGACAGCTACAGCTGTTACCATGTATGGTATGGTCTGTTATAGTTGTCATGATTTGTAAATTTTAGAAGTTGCCACCTACTAACACTAGGCAGTTGACATGTAACACTAAAAAAAGACATGGCAAAATAACATGTTCGGGTAAAGAGAGAGTTACCATCTGCTTACAAGCACGCTAGGGGCAGTTGTCATGTACCCTGCAAAACACATGGCAACTGACAACTTTGGGCGTGGGAAAGAAAACGGGCGTGTGGGCGAACTACTAAACGTCCACACACCAGCCCCTCTGCGTGCATGAAACTGACGTGTGGTCGAAGTGCTAAATGCCCACACATCAGCCCCTCCGCGTGGTGAAACGGACGTGTGGGCGACCGAATGAATGCCCACACACGAGCCCAGTCCTACGTGGCATAAAAATCTGACAAAACATGCCAAGATTCGTGCAAACACAAACGGATGTTGATCCATGCGTATGGGCGAGATGCAAACGCCCACACGTGTAGGCGTTATCTTTTCCCATACTTTAGGACAAGTTTATTTACAATTATAAATTAAATAGGTAATTTAAAACTGTTAAAAGTTTTAAGTAAAACTCAGACAACCTCCGGCCCAACCCCTCGTGCCATGGCGTTAATCGGGCCTTCGGGTGACGTCGTCCAGTGCGGGGACGAGAGCGCGCCGCCGGTGACGGCCACCCTCTGCAGACTCTGCAGGGACGCCCGCACCAGAGCGGACGGCGCGGAGACAGGGTCCGGGGCAGGGGAGCGGGTCGGCGTCCCCGGGCTCAGCCGTCAGCCCGCCGCCCTCGCTTCCCACGAGGCGGCGGCCTGACTTTGAGGCACGGCGGCGAGTGGATTGTCAATCGAGGCGCTCACCGCCGCCGTCTCAGACGACGTCCCGACGCCACCGCCGCGTGTGTGCTGCCTGTACGGTGAGAGATCTAGTAGAGTAGTACAAATTCATTCATGTAGATACGATGCGAATTCAAACATCCCTACCTACAAGAGAATGTTGATCCAGAAATACTGTAGCATTTCCTTATTGATCTATTCAAGCGATTTCCAACAAGCCGACCTGTAATTCCGCGACCCAATTCTGAAGGAAATAGTGAAAGACGCACGATTTACACTAAACCAAAGAAAACCAACAGGAGAATATTCTGCAGATCAAACCATCTTCACAGTATAAGTTTCCATTTCAAATAGAACATACTGCTGCACCCATAGATCTATTGTGAGCAATACAGTCAAGCAAATACAAGTGTAAGATGGCTATGACCCAACACACCACATGCTTGGCTCTTATTCAACCATTCAAAACAATTCTGAGACAAAGCTCCAGCAGCAGTGAAACTTGACCCATGAATTAAATAGAACAATAGTAGTTCCAAATTTCAGCTAAGCAACTGCAACTTGCCAATTACACACTGGAAATGTTCACCCAGAGATGAAGCACCAAGCAGATCATCCAACAGCAGATAACTTTAGCTTGAATTCAACCAACCCATACAGAAGACAAGCAAGCACCAGGCATACCAGAAAGCTGCAAATCGTAAACTCCAGCACCGCTCACCCAGAGATAAAACTGGAAAGGATCCATCTTACTTAGATAGTACTACATAGGTTCAATGAAAAGAGTGCGATAACAGATAGTAAAGGGAGGCTTCACATGGTACCGATGCTGTAAGCTTGCCAAAATCGAAGGGGACGCAGCCCGCCGTCGCAAAGCTTACAGAACCATGACCATCAAGCATCTAGGAAAGGGCATTCCTACGCAAAAAACATGAGGGAGCAGCAAAGGGCACTCCTCTAAACATGGCCTATTTAGGCGCATCATCATCCTACAAGCTCGGAATATCGAAGGAGATGGGATCAATGTCTCCTTCAGCTTGTGGGATTGCCTGCCTTATTCTATGCATTACTAGATCAGTCTTCAGTATTAGGGAGCTAAGCCTTATGGACCAAACTTGAAGTGCTCAATCATGCAGTCACAGACTGTGCACTTCTTGAGCAATGTCACCGAGGCCAGGAGGCAGCCTCGGCAAGCTATGGTGTGCATGCAGGGGGAGCATCTCACAACTGCATCAGCTCCATTGCAGACAACCATCAACTGGCACTTTTGATCCGAGACGTGCTCCATGACTCCCTGCGTGTTCAGCAATTAATCACCAGGCAAAATTGAATTCAGATGTAGTGAAATTAGAACATCGGAGCAAATTTTAACTGCTGAGAACGTTTGTTACCATGTGTCGGGATTTTGCATCCAGCACCGGGGCAGACTTGACTCCACTTACAGTAGTGCCACAGGTCATGCATGCCCTGACATTGCACCTCATCATGCAGGCAACACATATCTTGTGGAGGCACGGGACAAGCTCCATCGCGGCCTCACAGGAGCGGCATATGATGCAGTAGTCACTCTTGGCATGTGGAGTCTACAGGTGGAAAGAACTGTGTTAGTCAAGATATGATTCTGAGCCTAACTAACTAACGTGGCAAGCAATGTAACACAGAAGAACGGGGCACTTACTAGGTACTTGTCCCACTGTGACTGGAAAAAGGAGAATCTGGTTTCATTATTCTCACAGCTGCTTGGAGTGACTGCTGGCCTTTCAACAGGACGATCAACAAAACATGTTCTTGGCCTTGGTTGATTCAAATCAAGCTTCCTTGCAGGTTCAGGCTCAATCAGTTCAGAATTCCTAGAAGGTCTGGACTCAACCAAATGAAGCTTCCCTGCAGGCCCAGGCTGAACCAAATCAGCCTTCCTAGGAGGAGGACTGGACTCAATCAAATCGAGTTTCTTTGTAGGTGCGGACTCGACCAAATCAGGCTTCCTTAATGGTCCTTGCTCTGTTTTCTCAGGAGGAGGTCCAGACACGATCAAGTCAGGCTTTCTTGCAGGTGACTCGATCAAATCAGACTTTCGTGCGCTCACAGTAATCTCATCAAGTAAGCTACCATTGGAGGTGGAATCACCATCCGGCAGGCTTTCGCCATTGCTTCTGCTGCACTCATCACCATGCTGGCTGTGGACATTACTCTCGCTGCATGCATCGCCAAGTGGACTGCCAGCGTTATAAGGAGCATTCTCACTGATGTTTGCGGTGAGTGGTGATCTTGGAGAGTGATGATCTGACACTGATTCTGGGAGCTCGTCATGATCAAACGAGTACGGCTCTAGCAAGGGTACATACTTTGGCCTTGAGAGCGGTGGCAGAAGGACCATATGTGTTGCAGGGCCATTTCCTACAGGTACTACACGCATCCTGCAGATGCCAGGGAGGGAGCGCATGAAGTCGCTTAGCTTAGGATAGCCAAGGGCAGAATGATCAAGCTCCATTCTGCAACATGTTCTGAAATCAGTCTTCACAGAGCATAATGGGTACTTCTCTCCGTATCGTTCGGTTGCCTCCATGAGAAATCCTGGCAACCACCTCCTGAATATGAAGAACCAAGATGGGAGGTGCTTCTCCGGCAACGGCCGCCGTTTTCCATAGTCATATTGCTCAGTTTGTTCATCCTCCAGCTCACTATGAGTCACTCTTGGGGACTCGCGTATATGGTGCCTGAAGGAAGTTGCTCTTTCGAGTTCAGGCAGCGCCGGTCTAGCAACAGCATCCTTTATCTCCACTCTCTTCCCAAGCACATAGACATGATGAGCTTCCTTTGCACTAATCATATCCTTCTCTCTTTTGAATTTTACAAAGCCAAAGCCTCGGGACTGTATCCTCTCGTCTATTTTTAAGGTAATGACTATTGCTTCCTCCACAGGTCCGAATTCAGTACTGAAGAATCTGCTAAGGTACGCTGCAGAAAAATGCCAAAGAAAGTGTTAGAAGTACATTCATGTTCACTGTGTTGAACATAATGGTTCAGGTTTTATGAAGCTATACCATCGTCTACTGAAAGCGGGAGACCCCCAACAAAGATTTTGCGAGTGTAGTCATGCTTCTCCCAATGATCATTATGCTATAAACAAAATGTGTTGTGAGCAGACCATGTAAACAAAAAAGTCAATTGGTAATATAGATAGAGGATGCCTAGATTACCCGAGATAATTTGGGACCTTCTTTCGGGGCACCATGGCTCTTACTTTTAGCTCCTTGGGCTGATAAATTACTGGATCGAAAATCCCGGTGACCTACTGACGCCTTTGGCACAACATAGCTGCAATGGTATTCAAAGCAATATCTTAATTTTAACTTCAAATGAGCAGCACTTTCTCTGCATTTCATGTAATCGTGTACAGATATAAGAAATACCTTTCATAATAATCGTCATTGTCATAATCATCGAAATCATCATCCAGCAGCTCTTTGTGCCTTTCTTTTTTCATAGCATGATTCTTTTCCATTGAGTCATGGTTCACTAAAGAGGAACAAAAATCAGTTGAGAATGCAGTTTACTTGATATCCATTATCATCAGTACAACCAAAAGTATCTAACCAATCTTTATATAATTCAAATAATAAATTTTCTTCCAGTGTAATGAAACAGATCAAGCAAGAGAACATAACAGATATAGCAGAACATGCGCTTTGGTTGAAGAATCAAAAACAAAACTATGGACAAACAAAGTGCTTTTATTTACATAAGAGACGCACAAAACTAAGGACAAATGAAGTGCTTTGATTTACTCAAGAGATGCCCTCTTTGTGAACCCAGTCAAATACTTTAACATCCCAGAAAGGCATCTTACTTGGTACCACATTTGCGGAGTTGAGAAGGAACCGCATGTCCTGGGATGTCGCCACGTCGGTTGGTCTTTGCTTTCTGTTCAACACCAAAGAATTGTCTCATGGTAAGTCGACCAAGTCATTTAATATAAGAATTCTTCTGAAATATTACTCACCGTAGGTTCTGGGCTTTGGGGTTGGCACCATAACGCAGAAGAAGTCGTACACAGCTCAAAGAACCATTTTTCACTGCGAGGAATAATGGGGTTTCTTTGGTCTTGGAAGGTATATCAACGCAATCTTGTGCATGAAGCAGAAGTGACTTGCAGAGCAAAGAAACACAATGATACCAATTAGCCAGAGTGGTATTTTCCGATCCCTTGAAAAGGAAGTAACAAAGGCTACCTGAAGAGCTTTGTAATTGCCCTTGGCTGCAGCGCTGTGCACTGGTGTGAGACCTAGTTTGTTCCCCTGGAAAACTCTGGCACCATTCTTCAGCAGGAGCCACACAATCCTGCACAAAGACAGAAGACAACTAAGGACACTTGGAGATAGAGAAAACAACCATCTTACAATTTAGCTGTTAATGGAGCAGAATTTTGAAAAAGAGCACCTTGGCTCCTGTGTGCTTGAGCTACTACTGAGGCACCAGTGAAGTGCCGTGTTTCCTTCGGGGTCGGTTTCATTGACATCAACATCCCCCATCAGAAGCATCTTTGTGACATTCATATCTCCGGCCTACACAAGGAATCAATCATTGCAAGTTTTCCATATGTATAAGATGCAGCTTCATAAATTGCAGCTTGTTAGGTTCAGCACGATTACAGCAATATTGTGTCAACCAAACATAAGAAAATACAGAGCTGCTTCTTGATAATACAAAAAATGTGTGTAGATCATAATCATAGTGACTCGTTTCATGTACTATTTTAGGAGTCTTTCCTGAAATAAGGTGTGGACTTCAATTACACACACTGGTCAGTCGTAGGCTCGCAGCAACTCATTTCATGTGCAATGCAAATATAGAAGTGTTTAAAAGGGGAAAAGTCTGTGTAGACCACACAGACACACAGCAAAGGCGCTGAACACTCAATCATTGTAAGTTTCTCTATATATAAGTTGCAGTTGCACGATTACAGCAATATCGCATCAACCAAACATTGAAAATGCAGAGCTGCTTCTTGATAATACAAACAAAGGGTGTGGATCATAATCATAATACACATTTCATGTATAATTTAAAAGTCTTTAAAAAAATAAGGCGTAGACACACTGATTACTCAATTAAACTTCATGAGACTCATAGGTCATAGCAACTCATTTCATGTTCAATGCAAATCTAGCGGTGTTTAAAATGGAGGAAGTCTGTGTAGACCACAAACTAAAGACACTGAATACTCAATGTATTGCAAAGTTTGGGAATACTAGCACTGACAATTCAAGTGTAAAATGAAACTGAGAGCAATCAGTACCTTTGCAGCCCTAAGAAGAGGGGGCAAGCTTCTCCTGTCAACTTTTCGGTCCCTCCACGACGTGGCCCCAAATTGGTTAAGCAGCTGAATCTCACAGAGCAAGGCTTTCCTCCTCATATCATTGCCGTCTCTAGCTGAAGCCTCTCCAATGGACAGGACCTCATCCACAACAGAGTTGTAAATCGATCTCTTTGTCCTGACGCCGTCTATCACCACGCTCACCATCGCCGATATCCTCTCTTCAGCCACCAGGAGCAGCATTGCGAGTGCGGCGACACGCCCCTCCATGGCGTATCTGTATGCCACCTCGCCAACCTCCCTGGTCTTCTCTGCCAGAAGCCTCACTGCGTGCAGATCCTACACACACACACACAGGGACGTTGCAGTTTGGCGTGAGAGATTGATCCTATCCAGTAGTAGTATCAACCAGGTAGGAGTAACATGGAGCTGTGGGTGAGTGTAGCGATGATGCAAACCTTTTGTTGCAGATAAGCCAGAAGATCCTCGACTGAGTTGTCCGGTGACCAATCAACTTGAACTCTGGAGATAGATAGATGCACTGGTGTCAGTTTGATCTCAATTAATGGCATCGACGGAATGAACAATCCGTAGGAGCACTAGAAAACAGTAGTAGCAAGAGGTTGGTGCCATTGACGCACCTTCTGCTCATGATTGCGACCTCGAGCGCGACGAGGCGTGTGCCGTCGAGCAGCCTGACGTCCGTCCGAGCGTTCCAGGGGGCTGAGAGGAGCAGCTGGATGCACCTGTTGGAGTGCGCCTCGGCGGCGACGTGGAGCGGCGTGCGCGTGAGCTGGTCCCTGGCGTCGACGGAGGCCGGCGTGATCCCGTACTCCCCGTCGAGGAGGAGCCTGGCGCACTCGACGGCGTCGTGCCTGCAGGCGAGGTGGAGGAGCCTGTTGGACATCTCCTGGTCGAGGATCCTGGCGGCGTCGGAGCCGTTGCGCAGCCGGCCCAGCGCCGCCTTCTTGATGCTGTCCACCGCCGCCAGGAGGAGCGCGGTGTCGTCCTCCACGACGGCGCGGGAGACGTCGTTGTCCTTGCCCATCTTCTCCGTCGTCCCGCCACCCTCCTCGCCTAAGCTCTGCACCATCCAAGCACCAAACCGAATCAAAAATTTGAAGTGACAAATTATCTTTTAGACACCAGAAAATTGCTCCGAAATTTCTCACGAAAAACGAGACGAGAACCGATCAAAAACAACATGACAAAAATAAATAAATGGAGTGGCAGCTAGTAGCTTATTTGGACAATGCGGCCAAGGTAGCATCATGAGTTCATGACCAGAGGCGCAGTCTGCAGCCGGTCAGAGCGCAGGCACGAAACTGGAAACTGGATCGCCGTCCGGACACGCAAGGGAATAAGAGAGCTGGCGCAGGAAGAACAAGCAGACGCGACGAAAGCTCCGTCAGGAAAGCGCGGCTAGCTAGCGGGCTCTCGCTTCGCTCGAATCGTGGAGGGAACGCGGAGTGGTCACGTCAGGGCGTCGATCGATCGATCACGGGCCGGGCCGGGGGCGACACGACGCCCGAGAAGGAAGCTGGGAAAAGGATGTGCTCCCCGTCCAAAGCGATCGCCGAGGACGAAAAGGTTTCCGGTTATGATCGGAAGCGTGGAATCTCGTCTTCTCTCCCCCACACCGGCACCGGCGAGCGCCTGCCTGCTTGCCTCGTCAAATCAAATCGCGCCAAAAGAAAAGCGGAGAAAAGCAAGCCGGAGGGAATATGCATGACCTCACTCATCAAACGGCACGAGGAGGAAGATGAACACGCGCGTTTGGGTTTCTAATCTGATGTAAAAAACTTGGAATACGTGGGACAAAAACCCCAAAGCAGCACCCGAATGCTGCAAGACGAAATCGAACCAACGATGAACGGAAATCAAGGAGGGAAAACGAGCCCAAGCAGGACGAGCGAAGGATTCGCAAGTAGCAGACAGAACACTTGATCCCTTGATGAAGCAAAGGAAGGATCAACAAAACCAAATCAACGAAATGGAGGATCAACAAAACCAAATCAACGAAATGGTCGGAAACAGTTGGACGAAGGATCACGCGCACTGGACCAAGGGGAATCCCGACGAGAAGAGAACTCCGGCCGGCGGGATCAAATGGTGCGAGACGCCCGGACCAAACCTCTCAAAACCCCAGCCCGAGGGAAGGGAAAGCGGCACTCCAGGAGAAAACCCCAACGACCCAACCCCGAAACCAAGGAAGCGACCCAGCAGAACCAAGGAAAACGAAGCACCATATCGATCGGCCTCCTCGCCGGGCCATGGAAAACGCCCACGGCGGCCGGAGGTCATCGGAGAGCTAGCCCCCACCCAAAACCGCAAGGCCATAATCCTCGCATACCCCGAAGAAATCGATGGAATCGAACACGCAGGCGCAAACAAATCAGCAACACGCAGATCGCGGAGCAATGCTGGCGACGCAAGGGTCTCACCTCTCCCATGCGCGCGGCCGCGGCTGCTCTGCTGCTGCTGCTCCCGGAAACCCCTCTCCGCGCGCTCACACAGGCAAAACGAACACCCTGCGCCTCCGCTCGATCGCCTGCTCTTTATGTAGACTAGTGCGTGGAGCGGTCCTCCTCCCTCGCCTCTCCGCCCTCCGGTAGTCCGGTGCCCACACACCCGCACCCACCGCGCACGGCGAGCCCAGACTGCAAAAGCAGCACTTATCCTGGCTCTCTCTCTGCACTGGTCTCCCTGTCCCTCTCTGCTGACTGTCTGTCTAGCACAGCATGTCTCGGTAGCCGGTACCCACCCCGCCCGTTGCTCACAGCTTTGGTGCCCCACCCGACACCACCTCCCTCCTCCCATTAAAAGCTCCACGCTTTTTGCCGTTCCTGGCAATACCCGGGGCGCCGTGGGCGGGACGCAGCACGGAAACGGAAACGGGAGACCCCGTCGCGGTCGACGCGTGGCGCCCCGCCACAGGCCCCCGGAAGCTGCCTCGAAGGCGGGGGGTGCGGGAGTGGTAGTACGATCGTCGAGCTCCTGTCCACCGGATGAGCTATGGGCTATGGCTAGGGTAGGGTAGGGGCTAGGCTGGGGCCGCGCTCGCTTTGGTCCGCTTTGTCGTCGCCTTCCGCTGGGCCCGCTCTGCCGTGTCAGAGCCAGAGCGGAGGGGACAGCCTCTGCTGCCGCTGAGCCGGAGCTGCGGGACGGGGCTCGTGGATGAGAGAGAGAGAGAGAGGGGGGGGCTACGTTCGGGAGGTTTCTGCTGCTGCGCGTCGGGTGGCTCGCGGGTGGGGTCGGAGAGCCGTGGCCCCGGCGTGGCGGTGCCGCGGTGCTGGGTTTGGGCAGAAGAAGGTGGCGTATCTTCCTCGGGGCACGCGGAGATAGGCGTGTGTTGGTGGGGTTCGTACGCTGTGGACGCATGAGGACAAGGACGATCGCGGAGACCCGGGGTGGACTGGACCGATAGACGGATCAGAAAGAAGGGATAATTGATGATTGAATTGATGGAGACCATCGCTGCCGTGCGAACGAGCGTCTCCCGTGTTTGTTTCATCCGTGCGTGTGTACGGCATGGCATGTGCATTGCATTGAGGCATCATGGATGGCTTCCGGTGGGAAACTCGGGATTCATTCATTTCTTTCCATGGCCGGCGGAAGGAAGGAAGGAATTGCTTCGCTTGTCCGTCTGTTTGGTGGGACGGATCTATCGCGCGCCGTGAACTTGCCGCTGCGGGGGCTCGTGACGAGGCGCGATTTTCCTTTCCTGGAGGGGGCATCGAATTGGGCGTGCGTCCCAGACTCTACCAGCAGAGTGCGGGGGTGCGCACGGTGAGAAAGTACAGTACAAGCTAGCCGCTTGTATGTGAATGCGCTACGAGGAAGGATCGAGGAATCTGCAGGGTTGCAAACGGGCCAAACGAATGCACGCACGCCTGAGCTAGTCAAGCGTGGGAATTACGTGCGGGCACGGTGCACCAGCCTCCATGGGGCGATCGATCAATCTCATCTGCCCATGCGTCGCGCACACACGCTCCTGTGCATGCACGCATGCACGCATGCTTTTCCGCTTTGCTGCTTCATTTGGACCACGGGACAGGTGTCAGGGCCGAGGGGACAGCCTCTCTGCGGCTATGCGCTTGCGACTGCGAGCATATCCTTCTCGGTAGGCGCGCGGGGAGGAGGAGGAGGAAAGCGTGTCGTTGGTTTGGCTGGCAACTTGGCATCGCACGGATATGCATCACCGCGGTTGATGGATCCATCAGGATAACTTCAGAGGTGGGTGGATCATGATGCATGCAGTTTTGTTTTTGATTTGCACTACCGTTTGAAAAAGTCATCTTTTTCTTTCTTTTCTAAACTTACAGTGCCAACTAAGCACGTAGTACCAGTACGTGTACGTACGTGCTCTGCTGCCCCCATCCTGCCGGTTAAGGCTGCCGGTCCACAGAGATTCCAACTGCACTGCAACGGCAGGCCTGCCTAGGCACCTGCGCGCGCGGATCGACTCCTCCTGGACGGGGCACGCCCACAACCCACAACGTTGCACACAAGCACGGTGGTACGTACCTATCTATTCATGACACGAGCGGAGCGGCCATCATGGAGCGATCCACCGACGCGCGCTTGGAATTGCCAGCGTTCCTGCATTGGCACCGTGCTGATTTTTTTGGCTCTTCATTCTGATGATCAAGGATGTTTAGCGATATTTTCTGTTTAGCGATGTTTTCTGACTTGATTCATTCTGATCAAGGATCAAGGGAAACGCGTCTATTGGATGTCCGTTTCTCACTCTACGACTACTACACTGGTCTTGTGTCTTTGCCGACATGTACGTTGCGTTCAAGTACAACAGCCCATGATCGGAGCGGGGACGTGGCGGCTCAGACCGACCTGCCGTGGCACGGCATTGGCGTGCCTGAACTGGCAGACAAATGCTGCTCTGCTCCTACCAAAGCCAGGAGAGGGCAGCCCGGTGACCTGCATGCATGCATGCAATGCAAACAACGCCAGCAGGGGGGGCGCAAAGCAAGACAAGGGCATCGTCAGCGTCAGGCATCAGCTCGCGCGCGCCAGCAGGGGGGGGGCGAGAGACAGCAGGAAACTAGTGCTCCCTCACTTTTGGTTTATAAGGTTTATCTTCATATTTTATTTTATTTCTGTTTTACAAGTCTTTATTTAATTGTTTTTCATCACGTGTTTAGATTTTAATGTGTAATTATTGTTGATGCAACTTTCTTTGCAGATGAAGGAATGGGGGCGACATCGGCTGTTCTTCGAGATGGAAGGGAAATTTCATCGCTTGCCATTGCAAATTTATTCCTTTGGCAGCTGATACAACCATTACTGAACTTTGGCAATGATAGATGGCCTTTTATTTACAAATTCTCCTGGCTTTAATCGGATAGAGGCGGAGTCTGACTCTTTCCAAGTTATTAACTTTTGCACTGGCCATACGCGTTGGTGGGACGAAGCAGCGGCAGTGTGTGTGGATATAGTCTCTTCAATTGGAAAGGGTATCTTTAAGCATTCTTTACATTCATGTAATTAAGCAGCTCATGTGCTAGGGAATTTTAGTTTCGGTAACAAATATTCACTTTATTGATTGGACGAGCCTTCTGACTGTTTGGTTAAGGAGCTCGTGGATGATGGAAACATTATTTCTAATCAATAAAGCTAGTCATGATGATCTTTTAAAAAAAATATTGCATGCGAAAATTAAAACAACATTGACCAATGCATATTAAAGTTTTGTTCATGCATGCATGCATTGCAATTAATCCATTGGTACACACAACCTTTTGAGTAAAAAAGCACATTAATTGAGTAATTTTGCAAACTATAAAAACTATTTCACCACTCATCATCTACCTTGGTTGATAAGATTTTTGAATTGAGCCCAATACACCGGACGGGAGGCAGTAGTACATCCATAGTTCCACCCAATGATTGATCAGATGCCTCGAGCATCTCCAAAGCTGAACCGCAATGTATCAATCTGTAGATAAGGATCAGTCCGCGGGCATGGATACGGAAGATAGTCATCCAACGATCTCCGCATCCGTTTTAACCATTGTTTGACTAAATGGACGAAATTCACGCAAACACGACATATTTAATATAAACCGAATGGAATCCATTACAATTTGGACAATTTTTAACTAAAACCTACTATAAACCCAATTTAAATGATCGTCGGTGTCCTTTTCGCATGTCCGGCCATGAGCTCCGAGAACTGCAGCTCCGGCTCTTGCCTTCTTCTTCTCTAGTTCCGTCTCGACACTGTACACGTCCACCTCAGTAGCCTTCGTCTTCGCAGCCTGAGCCCCGGGAAGTGAAGTTGTCCGCCTCCACATCACCACCAAGCGGCTAATCTATCGACAATGTTCAACCCACCAAACTTGCCTTCAACGGTACGGGAGGATTGGTGGCCTTCTTGGGACCCGAGTAGCGGCGACCTACCATGCACTACTCTTCCTCGCTCCTCCCGCACCATGTTCGCATAATGTGCACGGGTCTCGCCGCTAGTGATACCGACCAGGAGGGTGGCGTCGGCTTGTCCTCCATTGGGGCTTCGACAACCTTCGTCTGTCTGCCGGCCCGCCAACCGTCAACAATAACGATCATCTCCTTTTTCTCCTCTGACGAGAGGGTGTCCTAGAGGGCTTTGTAGACCATCGCTAATGTGTGAACGAGCGATGCAATTGTGTTGATTCACGTGTGTGTGTGTGTGTGCGCGCGCGTCCCCTCCATTGGCGCTTTAGGGACCTCCGTTTGTGTCAGCCGACAGCAATGACGGTCATCTCCTTCTCCTCCTCTGACGAAAGGATGTCCAAGAGGGCTTTTGCAGACCATCACTAACGTGTGAACGAGTGTGCGATTGTGCTGATTCGTGTGTGTGCGCACGCGCGTCCCCTCTATTGGAGCTTCAGGGACCTCCGTCTGTGCCAGCCGACAGCAATGACGGCCATCTCCTTCTCCTCCTCCGACGAAAGGATGTCCTAGAGGGCTTTTGCAGACCATCACTAATGTGTGAACGTGTTGTGGAACGTTGCATGGGAAACAAAAAATTTCCTACGCACATGCAAGATCTATCCATGATGATGAGCATCTACGAGAGGAAGAGTGGATCTACATACCCTTGTAGATCGCTAAGCGGGAAGCGTTAAGAAACGTGGTTGGTGTAGTCCAACATCTTCACGATCCAAATCGCCGAGCGTCCCGCGATCCAATCACGATCCGTCCCGATCAAGCACCGAACGGACGGCACCTCCGTGTTTAGCACACGTACAGCTTGATGACGATCTCCGCCTTCTTGATCTAGCAACAGGGAGCAGAGAGGTAGATGAGTTCTCCGGCAGCGTGACAGCGCCGCGGCGATGGTGGTGGAGCAATTTCGGCAGGGGTTCACCTAAGCACTGCAGAAAACCGATCTACAGGAGAAACTATGCACTAGAGGAACGAGTAGCACGTGGCTGAAAATCAAGTGCCAAAAACCCTAAAACCTCTAGTATATATAAGAGGAAGAGAGGAGGAGGCTTGGCCATCAAGGGGCCAGCCCTTTCTTCGGCCGAACCAAGGAGGAGAGGAGGATTCCTCCTCCAATCCTAGTAGGAGTAGGACTCCTTCCTTTTTTGCCTTTTTGCCTTTTTTCCACCTTTTCTCTTTGGGCTTTTCTTTCCCAGCCGCATGGGCCTTGTGTGGGACTTCCACCAGCCCACTAAGGGCTGGTATTCACTCTCCCACAGCCCATGTAGCCTCTTGGGTCGAAATACCCCTCCCGATGGTCCCCTGGTACACTACCGGCACTCCCGGTACACTACCGATGAGCCCGAAACTTTTCCGGCGACCAAAATAGGACTTTCTATATATCAACCTTTACCTCCGGACCATTCCGGAGCTCCTCGTGACGTCCGGGATCTCATCCGGGACTTTGAAAAACCTTCGGTCACCACCATACATAACTCCATACTACCGAAACGTCACCGAACCTTAAGTGTGCAGACCCTGCGGGTTCGAGAACTATGTAGACATGACCGAGACACCTCTACGGTCAATAACCAATAACGGGACCTGGATGCCCATATTGGTTCCTACATATTCTATGAAGATCTTTATCGATCGAACCTCTATGTCAAGGATTCAGTTAATCTTGTATGATGTTCCCTTTGTTCTTCGGTATGTTACTTGCCCGAGATTTGATTGTCGGTATGTCCATACCTAGTTCAACCTCGTTACCGGCAAGTCTCTTTACTCGTTCCGTAATACAAGATCCCGTGACTAACACTTAGTCACATTGCTTTCAAGGCTTATTGTGATGTTGTATTACCGAGTGGGCCCTGAGATACCTCTCCGTCACACGGAGTAACAAATCCCAGTCTTGATCCATGCCAACCCAACAGACACCCTCGGATATACCTGTAGAGCACCTTTATAGTCACCCAGTTACGTTGCGACGTTTGATACACACAAGGCACTCCTCCGGTGTCCGTGAGTTGCATGATCTCATGGTCATAGGAACATATACTTGACATGCAGGAAACAATAGCAATAAACTCACACGATCATGTGCTATGTTTCTAGTTTGGGTCTTGTCCATCACATCATTCTCCTAATGATGTGATCCCGTTATCAAATGACATCACATGTCAATGGCTAGGAAACCTTGACCATCTTTGATCAACGAGCTAGTTCACTAGAGGCATACTAGGGACAACGTGTTGTCGATTTATCCACACATGTAATGTGTTTCCAATCAATACAATTATAGCATGGACAATAAACAATTACCATGAACAAGGAAATATAATAATAAACACTTTATTTATTGCCTCTAGGGAATATTTCCAATAGTCTCCCACTTGCACTAGAGTCAATAATCTAGTTCACATCACTATGTGATTTACATTGTAATGAATCGAACACCCATGCAGTTCTGGTGTTGATCATGTTTAGCCCTTGTAAGAGGTTTAGTCAATGGGTCTGCAACATTCAGATCCGTGTGCACTTTGCAAATATTTATGTCCTTCTCCTCGATGTAATTGTGGATGGAGTTGAAGCGTCGCTTTATGTGTCTGGTCCTCTTGTGAAACCTTGGTTCCTTGGCCAGAGCAATGGCACCAGTGTTGTCACAAAACAAATTCATTGGATTCAGTGCACTGGGCACTACTCCAAGATCTGTCATGAACTGCTTCATCCAGACACCTTCCTTCGCCGCCTCCGAGGCTCCGATGTACTCCGCTTCGCATGTAGAATCGGCTACCACGCTTTGCTTGGAACTACACCAGCTTACCGCTCCCTCGTTGAGAATAAATACGTATCCGGTTTATGACTTAGAGTCATCCGGATCAGTGTCAAAGCTTGCATCGACGTAACCCTTTACGATGAGCTCTTCATCACCTTCATAAACGAGAAACATTTCCTTAGTCCTTTTCAGATACTTAAGGATATTCTTGACTGCCGCCCAGTGCTCCATTCCAGGATCACTTTGAAACCTTCTGGCAATACTTATGGCAAGGCTGACATCGGGTCTTGTGCACAACATTGCATACATGATAGAGCCTATGGCTGAAGCATAGGGATGACACTCATCTTTTCTTTATCTTCTGCAGTCACTGGGCATTGAGTCTTACTCAACTTCACACCTTGTAACACAGGCAAGAACCCCTTCTTGGACTGATCCATTTTGAACTTCTTCAAAACTTTATCAAGGTATGTGCTCTATGAAAGTGTTATTAAGCGTCTCGATCTATCTCTATAGATCTTAATGCCTAATATGAAAGCAGCTTCTCCTAGGTCCTTCATTGAAAAACTCTTGATCAAATATTCCTTCACGCTTTCCAGCATTTCTATATTGTTTCCAATCAGCAATATGTCATCCACATATAATATTAGAAACGCTATAGAGCTCCCACTCACTTTCTTGTAAATACAAGCTTCTCCATAAACTTGTATAAACCCAAACGCTTTGATCACCTCATCAAAGCGCTTATTCCAATTCCGAGATGCTTGCACCAGTCCATAAATGGATCGCTAGAGTTTGCAAAATTTGTCAGCATTCTCTGGATCGACAAAACCTTCTGGTTGCATCATATACAATTCTTCCTCAAGGAAACCGTTGAGGAACGTTGTTTTGACATCCATTTGCCAAATTTCATAGTCGAAATATGCAGCTATTGCTAACATGATTCTGACGGGCTTAAGCATCGCTACGGGTGAGAACGTCTCATCGTAGTCAACTCCTTGAACTTGTGAAAAACCCTTTGTCACAAGTCGAGCTTTATAGACGGTGACATTACCGTCCGCGTCCATCTTCTTCTTAAAGATTCATTTGTTCTGAATGGCCTTTCGCCCTTCAGGTAATACTTCCAAAGTCCATACTTTGTTTTCATGCATGGATCCCATCTCGGATTTCATGCCTCTAACCATTTCTCGGAATCCGGGCCCATCATCGCTCCTTCATAGCTCGTAGGTTCATTGTTGTCCAACAACATGACCTCCAAGACAGGTTGCCGTACCACTCAGGAGCAGTACGCGCCCTTGTCGACCTACGAGGTTCAATAATAACTTGATCTGAAGCTTCATGATCATCATCATTAACTTCCTCTTCAACTGTCGTAGGCTCCACAGAAACATCTTTCTGCGCTACGCTATTCTCTGGTTGAAGTAAAGGTTCAATAACCTCATCAAGCTCTATTTTCCTCCCACTCAATTCTTTTGAGAGAAACTCTTTCTCAAGAAATGTTTCGTTCTTAGTGACAAACACTTTGCCTTCGGATCTGAGATAGAAGGCATACCCGACTATCTCTTTCGGGTATCCTATGAAGACGCATTTCTCCGCTTTGGGTTCCAGCTTTTCAGGCTGAAGCTTTTTGACATAAGCATCACATCCCCAAACTTTAAGAAACGACAAATTTGGCCTCTTGCCAAACCATAGTTCATATGGCGTCATCTCAACAGATTTTGATGGTGCCCTATTTAAAGTGAATGCAGCTGTCTCTAATGCATAACCCCCAAACAATAGTGGCTAATCAGCAAGAGACATCATAGAACGCACCATATATAATAAGGTTTGATTACGACGTTCGGACACACCATTACGCTGCGGTGTTCCAGGTGGTGTCAACTGTGAAACAATTCCACGCTGTCTTAAGTGACTGCCAAACTCATAACTCAGATACTCACCTCCTCGATCAGATCGCAGGAATTTAATCTTCTTGTTACGATGATTCTCAACTTCACTCTGAAATTGCTGGAACTTTTCAAACGTTTCAGACTTGTGTTTCATTAAGTAAATATACCCATATCTACTTAAGTCATCAGTGAAGGTGAGAAAATAACGATATCCACCGCGCGCCGTAACATCCATTGGACCACACACATCAGTATGTCTGATTTCCAATAAGTCATTTGCCCGTTCCATTGTTCCAGAGAACGGTGTTTTAGTCATCTTGCCCATGAGGCATGGTTCGCATGTGTCAAGTGCTTCAAAATCAAGTGACTCCAAAAGTCCATCAGCACGGAGCTTCCTCATGCGTTTTACACCAATATGACCTAAACGGCACTGCCACAAGAAAGTGGTACTATCATTATCAACTCTACATCTTTTGGCATCAATGTTATGAACATGTGTATCATCACTATCAAGATTCAATATGAATAAACCCCTCACATTGGGTGCATGACCATAAAAGATATTACTCATATAAATAGAACAACCATTATTCTCTGATTTAAATGAGTAACCGTCTTGCAATAAACAAGATCCGGATATAATGTTCATGCTTAACACAGGTACTAAATAACAATTATTTAGGTTCATCACTAATCCTGATGGTAATCGAAGAGAGAGCGTGCCGACGGCAATCACATCAACCTTGGAACCATTTCCCACATGCATCGTCACTTCGTCCTTTGCCAGCCTTCCTCTATTCCGTACTTCCTGTTTTGAGTTGCAAATGTGAGCAACCGAACCAATATCAAATACCCAGGAACTACAACGAGAACTAGTAAGGTACACATCAATAACATGTATATCATATATACCTTATTTGTCATTGGCCGCCTTCTTGTCAGCCAGGTACTTGGGGCAGTTCCGCTTCCAGTGACCAGTTCCTTTGCAATGAAAGCACTCAGTTTCTGGCTTAGGTCCATGCTTAGGCTTCTTTGTAGGAGTAGCAACTGCTTTGCCACCCTTCTTGCCTTTGCCCTTGCCATTGTTCTTGAAACTAGTGGTTTTATTGATCATCAACACTTGATGTTCTTTCTGGATTTTAGACTCAGCGACTTTTAGCATCACAAACAGCTCGGATGAAGACTTGTTCATCCCGTGCATGTTATAGTTCATCACAAAGCTTTTGTAACTAGGTGGCAGTGATTGAAGAACTCTGTCAATGATCGCCTCTGGCGGAAGGGCAATTCCCAACTCTGCCAGACGGGTCGAATACCCAGACATTCTGAGTATATGTTCACTGATTGATCCGTTCTCCTCCATTTTGCAAGCATAGAACTTATCGGAGGTCTCACACCTCTCGATCCGGGCATTCTTCTGAAAGATAAACTTCAACTCCTGGAACATCTCATATGCTCCATGACGTTCAAAACATCTTTGAAGTCCCGGTTCTAAGCCATACAATATTGCACACTGAACTATTGAGTAATCTCCAGAATGTGCCTCTCAAGCGTTCTTAACGTCTTCGGATGACAGGTCTTCTGGTTGGTCACCAAGCAGTGCATCAAGGACATATGATTTCTCGGAAGCCGTGAGGATAATCCTCAGATTACGGGCCCAGTCAACAAAGTTACTTCCATCATCTTTCAAATTAGCTTTCTCTAGGAACGCATTAAAATTCAGGGGTGCTACTGAGCGAGCCATTGATCTACAACATAAATATGCAAAGGTTACTTAGACTATTGTTCAAGATAATGAGTTTAGTTAATCAAATTACTAAAGCTCCCACTCAAATTGACATCCCTCAGATCATTTGAGTGTCACATGATCCAAATTTACCAACTCAAGTCCGATCATCACGTGAGTTGAGGTGGTTTCAATGGTGAACATCAGCATGTTGATCATATCTACTATATGACTCATGTTCGACCTTTCGGTCTCTTGTGTTCCGAGGCCATGTCTGTACATGCTAGGCTCGTCAAGTTTAACCCGAGTGTTCTGCATGTGCAACACTGGCTTGCACCCGTTGTATGTGAACGTCGAGTCTATCACACCCGATCATCAAGTGGTGTCTCGACACGACGAACTTTCGCAACGGTGCAAACTTGGGGAGAACATAATTTATTTTGAAATTAAGTGAGGTATCACCTTATAATGCTACCGTCGTCCTAAGAAAAACAAGGTGCATAAAATGATTAACATCACATGCAAATCATAAGTGACATGATATGGCCATGAACTTGTGCTTTTGATCTCCATCTTGAAAGCATCGGCATGATCTCCATCATCACCGGCATGACACCATGATCTCCATCATCTTGATCTCCATCAACGTGTCGCCATCGGGGTTGTCGTGCTCACCATGCTTCTACTACTATTGCTACCGTTTAGCGATAAAGTAAAGCATTACATAGCGCTTAATGATTGACACGCAGGTCATACAATAATTAAACACAACCCTATGACTCCTGCCAGTTGTCGTACTCATCGACATGCAAGTCGTGATATTCTATACAACACATGATCATCTCATACTTCACATATATCTCATCATGTAACTGGCATATCACATCACAACATACCCTGCAAAAACAAGTTAGACGTCCTCTAATTGTTGTTGCAAGTTTTACGTGGCTGCTATGGGTATCTAGCAAGAACAATTCTCACCTACGCAAAACCACAATGGTGATACATAAGTTGCTTTTCAACCTTCTCAAGGACCGCCTTTGTCGAATCCGATCCAACTAAAGTAGGAGAAACAGACAGCCACCAGCCATCTAGGCAACAAGTTGCAGTTGAGGGAACCGGTCTCTCGTAAGCGTACGAGTAATGTTGGTCCGGGCCGCTTCATCCAACAATGCCGCTGAACCAAAACACGACCAAGGGAGGAAGCAATCTAAGCATCAACGCCCACAAACTATTTGTGTTCTACTCGAGATCTCATCTACACATAGACCTAGCTCATGATGCCACTGTTGGGGAACGTTGCATGGGAAACAACAAATTTCCTACGCACACGCCAGATCTATCCATGGTGATGAGCATCTACGAGAGGGAGAGTGGATGTACATACCCTTGTAGATCGCTAAGCAGGAAGCATTAAGAAACACGGTTGGTGTAGTCGAACGTCTTCACGATCCAAATCGCCGAGCGTCTCGCGATCTCATCATGATCCGTCTCGCGATCCAATCACGATTCGTCCCGCGAACTCATCACAATCCGTCCAGCAATCTCGTCACGATCCGTCCCGCGAACGTTGCATGGGAAACAACAAATTTCCTACGCACACGCCAGATCTATCCATGGTGATGAGCATCTACGAGAGGGAGAGTGGATGTACATACCCTTGTAGATCGCTAAGTAGGAAGCATTAAGAAACACGGTTGGTGTAGTCGAACGTCTTCACGATCCAAATCGCCGAGCGTCTCGCGATCTCATCATGATCCGTCTCGCGATCCAATCACGATTCGTCCCGCGAACTCATCACAATCCGTCCAGCAATCTCGTCACGATCCGTCCCGCGAACTCATCACGATACGTCCCGCGAACTCATCACGATCCGTCCCGCAAACTCGATCACGGTCCTTCCGATCTAGCGCCGAACGGACGGCACCTTCGCGTTCAGCACACGTACAACTCGATGACGATCTCCGCCTTCTTGATCCAACAAGAGGGAGCAGAGAGGTAGAAGAGTTCTTCGGCAGCGTGACGGCGCTCCGGAGATGGTGGTGGAGCTATTGCGGCAGGGCTTCGCCTAAGCACTGCAGAAATCAGATCTAGAGGAGAAACTATGCACTGGAGGAACGGGCAGCACGTGGCTAAAAATTTTGTGCCAAAACCCTAAAATCCTCTAGTATATACAGGAGGAGAGGAGGAGGAGGCTTGTCTGCCAAAGAGGCAGCCCTTGGGTCGGCCGAACCTAGTGGGATTGGAGGATTCCTCCTCCAATCCTAGTAGGACTAGGACTCCTCCTTATTTTTGCCTTTTTTTTGCCTTTTTCCACCTTTTTCTTTTTGGGCTTTTCTTCCCAGCCGCATGAGCCTTGTGTGGGACTTCCACCAGCCCACTAAGGGCTGGTATTTACTCTCCCACAGCCCATGTAGCCTCTTGGGTCGAAATACCCCTCCCGATGGTCTCCCGGTAGACTACCGGCACTCCCGGTACACTATCGATATGCCCAAAACTTTTCTGGCGACCAAAATAGGACTTCCTATATATCAATCTTTACCTCCGGACCATTTCGGAGCTCCTCGTGACGTCCAGGATCTCATTCAGGACTCTGAACAACCTTCGGTCACCACCATGCATAACTCTATACTACCGAAACATCATCGAACCTTAAGTGTGCAGACCCTGCGGGTTCGAGAACTATGTAGACATGACCGAGACACCTCTACGGTCAATAACCAATAGCGGGACCTGGATGCCCATATTGGTTCCTACATATTCTACGAAGATCTTCATCGGTCGAACCTCTATGTCAAGGATTCAGTTAATCCCGTAAGATGTTCCCTTTGTTCTTTGGTATGTTACTTGCCCGAGATTCGATCGTCGGTATCTCCATACCTAGTTCAACCTCGTTTACCGGCAAGTCTCTTTACTCGTTCCGTAATACAAGATCCCGTGACTAACACTTAGTCACATTGCTTGCAAGGCTTGTTGTGATGTTGTATTACCGAGTGGGCCGTGAGATACCTCTCCGTCACACGGAGTAACAAATCCTAGTCTTGATCCATGCCAACTCAACAAACACCCTCGGAGATACCTGTAGAGTACCTTTATAGTCACCCAGTTACGTTGCGATGTTTGATACACACAAGGCACTCCTTCGGTATCCGTGGGTTGCATAATCTCATGGTCATAGGAACATATACTTGACATGCAGAAAATAGTAGCAATAAACTGACACGATCATATGCTACGTTTGTAGTTTGGGTCTTGTCCATCACACCATTCTCCTAATGATGTGATCCCGTTTATCAAATGCCATCTCATGTCCATGGCTAGGAAACCTTAACCATCTTTGATCAACGAGCTAGTCTAGTAGAGGCATATTAGGGACATGGTTTTGTCTATGTATCCACACATGTATCTAAGTCTCCGATCAATACAATTATAGCATGGATAATAAAAAATTATCATGAACAAGAAAATATGATAATAACTAATTTATTATTGCCTCTAGGGCATATTTGCAACATACTTGACATGCAGAAAACAGTAGCAATAAACTGACACGATCATATGCTATGTTTGTAGTTTGGGTCTTGTCCATCACATCATTCTCCTAATGATGTGATCCCGTTATCAAATGACATCACATGTCAATGGCTAGGAAACCTTGACCATCTTTGATCAACGAGCTAGTTCACTAGAGGCATACTAGGGACAAAGTGTTGTCTATTTATCCACACATGTAATGTGTTTCCAATCAATACAATTATAGCATGGACAATAAACAATTATCATGAACAAGAAAATATAATAATAAAAACTTTATTTATTGCCTCTAGGGCATATTTTCAACAGAACGAGCATGCGATTGTGCTGATTCGTGTGTGTGTGTGTGCGCGCGCGTGTCCCCTCTATTGGAGCTTCAGGGACCTCCGTCTGTGCCAGCTGACAGCAATGACGGTCATCTCCTTCTCCTCCTCCGACGAAAGGATGTCCTAAAGGGCTTTTGCAGACCATCACTAATGTGTGAACGAGCATGCGATTGTGTTGATTCGTGTGTGTGCGCGCACGCGTCCCCTCTATTGGAGCTTCAGGGACCTTCGTCTGTGCCAGCCAACAACAATGACGGTCATCTCCTTCTCCTCTGACGACGAAAGGATGTCCTAGAGGGCTTTGCAGACCATCACTAATGTGTGAACGAGCGTGCGATTGTGCTGATTCGTGTGTGTGTGTGTGTGTGCACGCGCGTCCCCTCTATTGGAGCTTCAGGGACCTTCGCCTGTGCTAGCCGATAGCAATGACGGTCATCTCCTTCTCCTCTTTCAACGAAAGGATGTCCTAAAGGGCTTTTGCAGACCATCACTAATGTGTGAACGAGCATGCGATTGTGCTGATTCGTGTGTGTGTGTGTGCGCGTGTGTCCCCTCTATTGGAGCTTCAGGGACCTTCGTCCGTGCCAGCCGACAGCAATGACGGTCATCTCCTTCTCCTCCTCCGACGAAAGGATGTTCTAGAGGGCTTTTGCAGACCATCACTAATGTGTGAACGAGCGTGCGATTTGTGCTGATTCATGTGTTTGTGCGCGCGACGTACCCTCTATTGGAGCTTCAGGGACCTCCGTCTGTGCCAGCCAATAGCAATGACGGTCATCTCTTTCTCCTCCTTCGATGAAAGGATGTCCTAAAGGGCTTTTGCAGACCATCACTAATGTGTGAACGAGCGTGCGATTGTGCTGATTCATGTGTGTGTGCGCGTGCGTCCCCTCTATTGGAGCTTCAGGGACCTCCGTCTGTGCCAGCCGACAGCAATGACGGTCATCTCTTTCTCCTTCTTCGATGAAAGGATGTCCTAAAGGGCTTTTGTAGACCATCACTAATGTGTGAACGAGCGTGCGATTGTGCTGATTCATGTGTGTGTGCGCGTGACGTCCCCTCTATCGGAGCTTCAGGGACCTCCGTCTGTGCCAGCCGATAGCAATGACGGTCATCTCTTTCTCCTCCTTCGATGAAAGGATGTCCTAAAGGGCTTTTGCAGACCATCACTAATGTGTGAACGAGCGTGCGATTGTGCTGATTCATGTGTGTGTGCGCGTGCGTCCCCTCTATTGGAGCTTCAGGGACCTCCGTCTGTGCCAGCCGACAGCAATGACGGTCATCTCCTTCTCCTCCTTCGATGAAAGGATGTCCTAAAGGGCTTTTGCAGACCATCACTAATGTGTGAGCGAGCGTCCGATTGTGCTGATTCGTGTGTGCGCGCGCGCATGGCATGGGCATTTGCATGCCTTCGAGTGGAAAAGAATCACTCGTTTCATGGTCGGACGAAGGAATTGCTTGCGTGTTTGATGAGATGGATCTATTGCATGCCGTGAACTTGCTACTGCGGGGGCTCGTGACGAGGCGCGGATACGCTGCGCTTTCCTTTGCTGAAGGCGCATCAAATTGGGAGTGTGTCTCAGATCTAGTAGTGTGGGTATACACGGTGAGAAATATACACGGTGAGAAACTACAAGTAAGAGGGTTGTCTGTATGCAAAAAATGAACTACGATGAAGTTGCAGGATGAATGTGCTACGACGAAGCATTGAAGCTGCAGGATTGGTAACGGGCCAACTACTGCACGTCTGAGCTAGTGAAGCGTGGTCTTTTTTTTTTAAATTGCATCAAGCATGGAAATTGCTACCTCCCTTCCGGTTTATCTGGCTTGATGAAGTTGCAGGATGAATTTGACGCTTGTCCGTGGAGTAGGTGCGTGCACCAGGCTCCATGGGGCAATTGATCAATGGCGCGCGCGGGCTCATCTGCCGATCGCGCACACACAATCTTGTGCATGCTTTTCCGCTTTGCTGGTTCACTTGTTGGACCACGGGATCAGGTGTCAGGGCTGTGGGGACAGGCTCTCTGTCGCAGTACGTATTACTCTACGTTTGCAGGACCCTCTGTCTCGTTGAAGAGATCACCAATCACCAATCCGCCCCGGGCTGTCGTTGTATCTCCTGTAGCACTAGTGTAGTATGCGCGCTCCGTTGCTGACTGGTGGGGCGGTGATGCGGGAGTGGCCCGCGCGCCATTGGTGGGGCTTGCAACTGCGAGTATATCCTTCTCGGTGGACGCGCAGGGAGGACGACGATGATGATGAAAGCGTGTCGTTGGTTTGGCTGGCAGCTTGGCATCGCACGGACATGCAAACGCATGACCGGCCGGATGCATGCATGCATGGACGGATGGGTTTGATGGACCGATCAGGATTTCTGTACTGTACTTCGGAGGTGATCATGAATAATGATGTACTGTGTCCATGCATTTTTTGTGTTTAATTTGTAATACTACCGTTTGGACAGTCTTCTTGTTTTTCAAACTTAGAGGAACCGTACAAATGGTGGTACTTGTACGATGCAAATTGATGGCGATCATGTTGTGGCCTCGATTAACCCTCTGTGGTTTCATGCGCCTCGTAAGATGAATACTAAGTATGAGTTGCAAAACATCACAAACTATTCTAAGTCGTTTTTCAAATCAAATGGGAGAAAGAAATAATTGGTCATTCCGACCAGGATGCATGCCCTAGTCACCGTATACGTACGTGCTCTCCCCACCCAGCTGCAGCGCGGCGGTTAAAGGAAAGGCTGCCGGTCCAGAGATTCCAACTTCAGCGGCAGGGCTACCCAATGTCACCTGCGCGCGCGCCCATGCCGCCAAACGACCGGCCATTGGATGCCTCGACGAGGCACACCACAGCCGAACAACGTTACCACACGCGCACGGCTAGGCATTTTACTTGACACGATAGAGCGGCCATCATTTAAAAAAAAAGGAATCGTGTTTTCGGCCTCTGCATCAACGATGCATACAGCCATCATCGAGCGGCCATCACGGAGCGATGCGCCAACGCATGCACTTGGAATTGCCAGCCGAACAACCGAACGTTGCACACCAGAGGCGCACGGTTAGACATTTTACGTGACACGATAGAGAGACCGTCATGAAGCGGCGCCAACGCATGCACTTGGAATTGGCTCTACATGTTTTCTAGCAGGGCAATGTGAATATGCTACGAGGAAGCTACGCTTTTTGTCAATGTGAATATGCAGGGCAATGGGCGCGGGCACACATTTGCCAATCGCACACGCAGGCTCCTACGCTTTTTCGCTTTGCTGGTTCACTTCGTCGCGTTCCGCGGACCACAGGTGGTACAGTACTGTTGTCAGGGCCGAGGGAACAACCTCTGCCGGGGTAGTACTCATCCGTCCCATCTCGTCTTCTTGTGTGTGAGAGAGATCAGCATAGCATACAAATCCCGTCCCGGGAATGTTGATCGATCCATCGATCTCCTGTAATACCGCGCACGCATCCGCTAGCTGCGAAGTGGGGCTGTGCTGCCGAGGCAGGGAGCCGTGGCCCGCACGCCAGTGTCACGGGTACTCAAACGGCGTCCCGTCGAGACATTGCAGGGAGAGAGGGGATACCTGGTGTTGCGTTTGGGACTGCGGGTATATCGTTCTCGGTGGGGGAAGAAATAGCTATTTTGATAGTTTTTTCAAATTTAAGCACGATCTGACCACCTTTGTTAAAATATCAAATCTGACTTCTTTTTTTCTACCGTCAAAGTCTTTGACGGTAAGGTATAACTGTCTACCGTCGCGGGCTCTCGCGATACGGGTGACAGCAGAGTAGACGGATACGTTAGCCATGCTGACGTGAATACGTACCCTACCGCCAGAGGCTCCGGTGGTAAGCAGTTATACACTACCGCCATTGATCCAGTCGGTAATGTATTGAATAGGGTAAAAGCCCATGAGGGCCGGCTGGCGGGGCCCACCCACCAAGCCACACCCCATCCTCCTCCTACCGCTCCGAAGAAACAGAGAACAACGACTCTCTTCTCCTCCCCCCTCAGACTATCTTCGTTTCTTCATTGTTTTACGGATCGAAATGCCTCCACAACGAGGGAAGCTCTCTGGATCCTCCAATTAGTTTAGTCAAATAGTTTTAGTTTTGATGCATTTTTTGGCGAACCTAGTTCATGTATTAGTTTGCAACTCTGATGATTCTAAATTTATTTAGAATGGATATCAATACATGTGTGGATGAATGTACGGGTAAATGTTATGGACATGTTGTATTGTTTCATATTTACCTTTGTTATGGATGAATGCGTGGATAATGTTGGATTTGACTATATTTTTCAATGTTTATGTATAGAAGAATATTTGCCTTTGTTATGTATTTTTTCAATGTGTTAGTTTGGTAAAGCATCTTACCCTCGTTGGAGGAAGCACATTCATGTTTATAGGCAAGGGCTTATCCCTAGATCGTGATAGGTGTATACGCCAAGATACACGGGAAAAGAGTTAAACAGTAAATAAACTCCCTAGTCTATCTCTAACACCAACGATGACAACCTCATGGACTCCTGGATGCGCCAAGTGAAAACCATCTGGGAAGTTGCTCAATGATCGCTAACACCCTCTTGTAATCACAACGGTGATAGGTTGAGATTGTTGGAAATATGCCCTAGAGGCAATAATAAAATGGTTATTATTGTATTTCCTTGTTCATGCTAATTGTCTATTGTTCATGCTATAATTATGTTAACTGGAAACCATAATACATGTGTGAATACATAGACCACAACATGTCCCTAGTGAGTCTCTAGTTGGCTAGCTCGTTGATCAATAGATGGTCACGGTTTCATGACCATGGACATTGGATGTCATTGATAACGGGATCATATCATTAGGAGAATGATGTGATGGACAAGACCCAATCCTAAGCATAGCACAAGATCGTGTAGTTCGTCTGCTAAAGCTTTTCAATGTCAAGTATCGTTTCCTTAGACCATGAGATTGTGCAACTCCTGGATACCGTAGGAATGCTTTGGGTGTGCCAAACGTCACAACGTAACTGGGTGGCTATAAAGATGCACTACGGGTATCTCCGAAAGTGTCTGTTGGGTTGGCACGAATCGAGATTGGGATTTGTCACTCCGTGTGGCGGAGAGGTATCTCTGGGCCCACTCGGTAAGACATCATCATAATGAGCTCAATGTGACTAAGGAGTTAGCCACGGGGTGATGTATTATGGAACGAGTACACAGACTTGCCGGTAACGAGATTGAACAAGGTATAGAGATACCGACGATCGAATCTCGGGCAAGTATCATGCCGATAGACAAAGGGAATTGTATACGGGATTGACCGAATCCCCGACATCATGGTTCATCCGATGAGATCATCATGGAGCATGTGGGAGCCAACATGGGTGTCCAGATCCCGCTGTTGGTTATTGATCGGATAGGTGTCTCGGTCATGTCTACGTGTCTCCCGAACCCGTAGGGTCTACACACTTAAGGTTCGATGACGCTAGGGTTATAGGGAAATGGTATACGTGATTACCGAAGGTTGTTCAGATTCCCGAATGAGATCCCGGACGTCACGAGGAGCTCCGGAATGGTCCGTAGGTAAAGATTGATATATAGGAAGTCTAATTTTGGTCACCGGAAAGTTTTCGGGCTCATCGGTAGTGTACCGGGAGTGCCGGGAGGGTGCCGGAGGACCCCCGGGAGGGGTGTGACGACCAAAGGACTTCGTGGGCTGTTAGAGGAGGTGTACCAGCCCTTATTGGGCAGGCCAAGTCCTTCCGGAAAGGCCCATGCGGCTAGGGATAAAGGGATAAGGCTGATGGAGATTCAAAAGGAAGAGATCCACCTTCCTTGTGGGAGGTGGACTCCTCCCTAGCTTCGGCTGAAGCTCTCCTCCTTGGAGGAGGGGCCAAGGCAGCCCTACCTCTCCCTCCTCCTATATATACTTGAGGTTTTGGCTGTTTTGGAACAAGATTTGATCTCTCTCCCACGGCGCAGCCCTACCTCTCTTCTTCCTCCTTCGTAGTGCTTAGGCGAAGCCCTGCCGGAATACCTTGCTGCTCCACCACCACCACGCCGTCGTGCTGCTGTTGGAGCTCTTCCCCAACCTCTCCTTCCTCCTTTCTGGATCAAGCCGTATGAGACGTCACCGGGATGCACGTGTGTTGAACGCGGAGGCGCCGTTGTTCGGTGCTACGATCGGAGTCCACCGCAATCTGAATCGCTACGAGTACGACTCCACCAACCGCGTTCTTGTAACACTTCCACTTAGCGATCTTCAAAGGTATGAAGATGTAATATCTCCTCACTCGTTGATGGTTTCTCCATAGATAGATCTTGGTGACATGTAGGAATTTTTTTTGATTTACTACTACGTCTCCCAACAGTGGTATCAGAGCTAGGTCTATGCGTAGAATCGATGCACGAGTAGAACACAAAGCAGTTGTGGGCGTCGATCTTGTTAATTTGCTTACCACTACTAGTATTATCTTGATTCGGATGAAGCGGCCCGGACTAACTTTACATGTACGCTTACGTGAGACCGGTTCCACCGCCTGATATGCACTTGATGCATAAGGTGGCTAGCGGGTGTTTGTCTCTTCCACCTTAGTCGGATTGGATTCGATGAAAAGGGTCCTTATGAAGGGTAAATAGCAATTGGCATATCACGTTGTGGTTTTGGCGTAGGTAAGAAACGTTCTTGCTAGAAACCTATAGCAGCCACGTAAAACTTGCAACTACAAATTAGAAGACGTCTAACTTGTTTTTGCAGCATGTGCCTTGTGATGTGATATGGACAAAAGGATATGATGTGATGCATTGTGATGTATGAGATTGATCATGTTCTTGTAATAGGATTCACGACTTGCATGTCGATGAGTATGACAACCGGCAGGAACCATAGGAGTTGTATTATTTTATTGTATGACCTGCGTGTCAATCATAAACGGCATGTAATTACTTTACTTTATTGCTAAATGTTAGCCATAGTAGTAGAAGTAATAGTTGGTGAGACGACTTCATGAAGACACAATGATGGAGATCATGATGATGAAGATCATGGTGTCGTGCCAGTGATAGTGATGATCATGGTGCTCCGAAGATGGAGATCAAAGGAGCAAGATGATATTGGCCATATCATGTCACTATATTGATTGCATGTGATGTTTATCATGTTTACATATTATTTGCTTAGAACGACGGTAGTAAATAAGATGATCTCTCAATAAAATTTCAAGAAAGGTGTTCACCCTAATTGTGCACCGTTGCTAAGGATCGTTGTTCCGAAGCACCACGTGATGATCGGGTGTGATAGGTTCTAACGTTCGCATACAACGGGTGTAAGCCAGATTTACACACGCAAAACACTTAGGTTGACTTGACGAGCCTAGCATGTACAGACATGGCCTCGGAACACGGAACACCGAAAGGTCGAACATGAGTCGTATAGAAGATACGATCAACATGGAGATGTTCACCATGGATGACTAGTCCGTCTCATGTGATGATCGGACACGGGCTAGTTGACATGGATCATGTGTCCCTTGGATGACTAGAGAGATATCTATCTAAGTGGGAGTTCATTAAATAATTTGATTATGTGAACTTAATTATCATGAACTTAGTCTAAAATTGTCTTTACAATCTATATTGTAGACCCAATGGCCAACGCTAATACCAACATCAACTTCGACGCGTTCCTAGATAAAACCAAGCTGAAAGATGATGGAAGCAACTATGCGGACTGGGTCCGTAGCTTGAGGATCATCCTCATAGCTTCCAAAAGATTGTATGTCCTTGATGCACCGCAAGGTGACGCACCCATTCTCCCAGCAGAGCAAGACGTTGCGAACGCTTGGCATTCATGTTACGATGATTACTCCCTTGTTCAGTGTGGCATGCTTTACAGTTTAGAACCGGGGCTCGAAAAGCGTTTTGAGCAACACAGACGATATGAGATGTTCCAAGAGCTGAAACTGGTTTTCCCAGCTCATGCCCGGGTCGAGAGATATGACGTCTCCGACAAGTTCTTCAGCTGTAAGATGGAGGAGAACAGTTCTATCAGTGAGCACATCCTCAAGATGTCTGGGCTACACAACCGCTTGACTCATTTGGGAGTTAATCTCCCGGATGACTCGGTCATTGACCGAATCCTCCAGTCGCTTCCACCTAGCTACAAGAGCTTTGTGGTGAACTACAACATGCAAGGGATGGAGAAGTCCATTCCCGAGTTGTACTCGATGCTGAAATCAGCGGAGGTCGAGATCAAAAAGGAGCATCAAGTGTTGAAGGTAAATAAGACCACTAGTTTCAAGAAAGGCAAGGGTAAGAAGAACTTCAAGAAGGATGACAAAGCTGTTGCCGCGCCCGGTAAGCAAGTTGCCGAGAAGAAGAAAAAGAATGGACCCAAGCCTGAGACTGAGCGCTTTTATTGCAAGGGTACCGATCACTGGAAGCAGAACTGTCCCAAGTACTTAGCGGATAAGAAGGCCGACAACGTTAAAGGTATATGTGATATACTTGTTATTGATGTGTACCTAACCAGCGCTCGTAGTAGCTCCTGGGTATTTGATACCGGTGCAGTTCCTCACATTTGTAACTCCAAGCAGGAGCTGCGGAATAAGCGGAGACTGGCGAAGGACGAGGTGACGATGCGCGTCGGGAATGGTTCCAAGGTCAATGTGCTCGCGGTCGGCACGCGACCTCTGCATCTACCTTCGGGATTAGTTTTAAACCTTAATAATTTTTATTTAGTACCAGCTTTGAGCATGAACATTGTATCTGGATCTTGCTTGATACGAGATGGCTACTCATTTAAATCTGAGAATAATGGTTGTTCTATTTATATGAGAGAAATGTTTTATGGTCATGCCCCGCTGGTCAATGGTTTATTTTTGGTGAATCTCGAACGTGATGTTACACATGTCCATAGTGTGAGTACCAAAAAGTGTAAGGTTGATAACGATAGTCCCATTTACATGTGGCACTGCCGCCTTGGTCATATTGGTGTCAAACGCATGAAGAAGCTCCATGCTGATGGACTTTTGGAGTCTCTTGATTTTGAATCATTTGACACGTGCGAACCATGCCTCATGGGCAAGATGACCAAGACTCCGTTCTCCGGAACAGTGGAGCGAGCCACTGACTTGTTGGAAATAATACATACCGATGTATGCGGTCCAATGAGCATCGAGGCTCGTGGTGGCTACCGTTGTGTTCTCACCCTCACTGATGACTTGAGCAGATATGGGTATGTCTACTTAATGAAACACAAGTCTGAAACCTTTGAAAGGTTCAAGGAATTTCAGAGTGAGGTAGAGAATCAACGTGACAGGAAAATAAAGTGCCTACGATCTGATCGTGGCGGAGAATATTTAAGTCACGAGTTTGGCACACACCTAAGGAAATGTGGAATTGTTTCACAACTCACGCCGCGTGGCACACCTCAGTGAAATGGTGTGTCTGAACATCGTAATCGCACTCTATTGGATATGGTGCGATCTATGATATCTCTTACCGACTTACTGCTATCATTTTGGGGATATGCATTAGAGACCGCCGCATTCACTTTAAATAGGGCACCATCAAAATCCGTTGAGACGACACCGTATGAATTATGGTTTGGAAAGAAACCTAAGCTGTCGTTTCTAAAAGTTTGGGGATGCGATGCTTATGTGAAGAAACTTCAACCTGAGAAGCTCGAACCCAAAGCGGAAAAGTGCGTCTTCATAGGATATCCCAAAGAGACTATTGGGTATACCTTCTACCTCAGATCCGAAGGCAAAGTCTTTGTTGCTAAGAATGGATCCTTTCTCGAGAAAGAGTTTCTCTCGAAAGAAGTAACTGGGAGGAAAATAGAACTTGATGAGGTAATTGTACCTCCGCTCGAACCGGAGAGTAGCGCAACACAGGAAGTTGTTTCTGTGGAGCCTACATCGGCTAGAGAGGAAGTTAATGATGATGATCATGAAACTTCAGATCAAGTTACTATTGAACGTCGAAGGTCCACTAGGACACGTTCCGCACTAGAGTGGTACGGCAACCTGACCTGGAGATCATGTTGTTAGACAACGGTGAACCTTCGAACTATGAAGAAGCAATGGCGGCCCCGGATTCCAACAAACGGCTTGAAGCCATGAAATCCGAGATAGGATCCATGTATGAGAACAAAGTGTGGACTTTGGTGGACTTGCCTGATGATAAGCGAGCCATTGAAAATAAATGGATCTTTAAGAAGAAGACTGACATGGATGGTAATGTGACCGTCTATAAGGCTCGGCTTGTCGCTAAGGGTTATCGACAAGTTCAAGGAGTTGACTACGATGAGACTTTCTCACCCGTAGCGATGCTAAAGTCTGTCCGAATCATGTTAGCAATTGCCGCATTTTATGATTATGAGATCTGGCAAATGGACGTCAAAACAGCATTCCTTAATGGCTTCCTTAAGGAAGAACTGTATATGATGCAGCCGGAAGGTTTTGTCGATCCTAAAGATGCTAACAAAGTATGCAAGCTCCAGCGCTCCATCTATGGGCTGGTGCAAGCATCTCGGAGTTGGAACATTCGCTTTAATGAGGTGATTAAAGCGTTTGGGTTTGTACAGGTTTATGGAGAACCCTATATTTACAAGAAAGTGAGTGGGAGCTCTATAGCATTTCTCATATTATATGTGGATGACATACTGATAATGGGAAATGATATAGAACTTTTGGAAAGTGTAAAGGCCTACTTGAATAAATGTTTTTCAATGAAGGACCTTGGAGAAGCTGCTTACATATTAGGTATTAAGATCTATAGAGATAGATCGAGACGCCTCATAGGTCTTTTACAAAGCACATACCTTGAAAACATATTGAAGAAGTTCAATATGGATCAGTCCAAGAAGGGGTTCTTACCTGTGTTACAGGGTGTGAGATTGAGTACGACTCAATGCCCGACCACGGCAAAGGATAGAGAAGAGATGAGTATCATCCCCTATGCTTCAGCCATAGGCTCTATTATGTATGCCATGCTGTGTACCAGACCTGATGTGAACCTTTCCATAAGTTTGGTAGGGAGGTACGAAAGTGATCCCGGAGCAAAAACTGGACAGCGGTCAAGAATATCCTGAAGTGCCTGAAAAGGACAAAGGACATGTTTCTCGTATATGGAGGTGCCGAAGAGCTCGTCGTACAGGGTTACGTCGATGCTAGCTTCGGCATAGATCCGGGCGACTCCAAGTCGCAAACCGGATACGTGTATATTTTGAACGGAGGGGCAGTCTGCTGGTGCAGCAGCAAGCAAAGCATCGTGGCGGCATCTACATGTGAAGCGGAGTACATAGCTGGTTCAGAAGCAGCAAAGGAAGGAGTCTGGATGAAGGAGTTCATCACCGACCTAGGAGTAATTCCAAGTGTGTCGGGCCCGATGACTCTATTCTGTGACAACACTGGAGCTATTGCCCTTGCGAAGGAGCCCAGGTTTCACAAGAAGACAAGACACATCAAGCGCCGCTTCAACTCCATCCGTGATTACATTCAGGAGGGAGACATAGATATTTGTAAAGTGCATACGGATCTGAATGTCGCAGATCCATTGACTAAACCTCTCTCACGAGCAAAACATGATCAGCACCAGAATGCTATGGGTGTTCGATTCATCACAATGTAACTAGATTATTGACTCTAGTGCAAGTGGGAGACTGTTGGAAATATGCCCTAGAGGCAATAATAAAATGGTTATTATTGTATTTCCTAGTTCATGATAATTGTCTATTGTTCATGCTATAATTGTGTTAACCGGAAACCGTAATACATGTGTGAATACATAGACCACAACATGTCCCTAGTGAGCCTCTAGTTGGCTAGCTCGTTGATCAATAGATAGTCACAGTTTCATGACCATGGACATTGGATGTCATTGATAACGGGATCACATCATTAGGAGAATGATGTGATGGACAAGACCCAATCCTAAGCATAGCACAAGATCATGTAGTTCGTCTGCTAAAGCTTTTCAATGTCAAGTATCGTTTCCTTAGACCATGAGATTGTGCAACTCCCGGATACCGTAGGAATGCTTTGGGTGTGCCAAACGTCACAACGTAACTGGGTGGCTATAAAGGTGCACTACGAGTATCTCCAAAAGTGTCTGTTGGGTTGGCACGAATCGAGACTGGGATTTGTCACTCCGTGTGACGCGGAGGTATCTCTAGGCCCACTTGGTAAGACATCATCATAATGAGCTCAATGTGACTAAGGAGTTAGCCACGGGATGATGTATTACGGAACGAGTAAAGAGACTTGCCGGTAACGAGATTGAACAAGGTATAGAGATACCAACAATCGAATCTCGGGCAAGTATCATACCGATAGACAAAGGGAATTGTATACGGGATTGACCGAATCCCCGACATCATGGTTCATCCGATGAGATCATCATGGAGCATGTGGGAGCCAACATGGGTGTCCAGATCCCGCTGTTGGTTATTGATCGGATAGGTGTCTCGGTCATGTCTACGTGTCTCCCGAACCCGTAGGGTCTACACACTTAAGGTTCGATGACGCTAGGGTTATAGGGAAATGGTATACGTGATTACCGAAGGTTGTTCAGATTCCCGAATGAGATCCCGGACGTCACGAGGAGCTCCGGAATGGTCCGTAGGTAAAGACTGATATATAGGAAGTCTAGTTTTGGTCACAGGAAAGTGTTCGGGCTCATTGGTAGTGTACCGGGAGTGCCGGGAGGGTGCCGGAGGACCCCCGGGAGGGGTGTGACGACCAAAGGACATCGTGGGCTGTTAGAGGAGGTGTACCAGCCCTTATTGGTCTGGCCAAGTCCTTCCGGAAAGGCCCATGCGGCTAGGGATAAAGTGATAAGGCTGATGGAGATTCAAAAGGAAGAGATCTACCTCCCTTGTGGGAGTCGGACTCCTCCCTAGCTTCGGCTGAAGCTCTCCTCCTTGGATGAGGGGCCAAGGCAGCCCTCCCTCTCCCTCCTCCTATATATACTTGAGGTTTTGGCTGTTTTGGAACAAGATTTGATCTCTCTCCCATGGCGCAGCCCTACCTCTCTTCTTCCTCCTCCGCAGTGCTTAGGCGAAGCCCTGCCGGAATACCTTGCTGCTCCACCACCACCACGCCGTCGTGCTGCTGTTGGAGATCTTCCCCAACCTCTCCTTCCTCCTTGCTGGATCAAGGCATAGGAGACGTCATCGGGCTGCACGTGTGTTGAATGCGGAGGCGCCGTTGTTCGGCGCTAAGATCGGAGTCCACCACGATCTGTATCGCTACGAGTACGACTCGACCAACCGCGTTCTTGTAACGCTTCCGCTTAGCGATCTTCAAAGGTATGAAGATGCAATCTCTCCTCACTCGTTGCTGGTTTCGCCATAGATAGATCTTGGTGACACGTAAGAATTTTTTTGATTTACTACTACGTCTCCCAACAGAGATTACACTCGAAATACTCAAAGCTTCGAGTGGGGAACGCTTTTATAAAGCCATCTACAATCCGATCTTTAGAGTGTACAAATCTGATCCCGAGTTGTTTATTAGCAACTCTTTGTTGCATGAAAATGTATTTCAACGTGTTTCGTTCTTGCATGAAAGACTGGATTGGCACAAAGATATGTTGCCCCAATGTTGTCACACCACAAAGACGGAGTAGGTGTATTACTTACTCCAAGTTCTTTAAGCATGGATCCTACCCAAATGATCTCTATTGTAGCATTTACGAGAGCCTTATATTTTGCTTCTATACTTGATCTTGAGACTGTGGCTTGTTTCTTTACATACCATGAGATCAAATTTAGTCCATAGGATAATGCAAAACCCATAGTTGACCGCCTTGTCGGTGCTAAAATCTAAACACGCGTGGGGGAGATGGACACAACCTGAATGAGAACGAGAACGAGAACTTATCAAATTTGGTAAAGTGTCTTACCCTTGTTGGAGGGAGAGCGTTCGTGTTTGCAAGCAGGGGATTATCCCTGGATAGCATATACATTTGGAGTAGACACCAAGATATAAGGAGATAGAGATACAAAGGAGATAGAAGAGAAGGAAGAAGAGTATGTTCCGCAAGGCGTGGAATCGGTTGGCGAAGAGAAAGATGAGATTGGCATATCGGTGGCCTCCGAGGAGGAGGACCATCGGGCCAAATGAAAATCCTAGGATGGAAGTGTCGTGGTATGCTCTCCAATTATGGCACTTCGTGAGCTTCGGGACCTATAGGAGCAAACAAGGGCGGACTTAATTTCCCTTTCCGAATCCCATTTGAATAATTGTAAAGCCAATGAGCTTTGTCGTACTTTAGGTTTTGATTCTAAGTTTGTAATGGAAAGTGATGGTAAGGCCGGTGGCCTCGTTTTGTTTTATCATAAGTCGAATAAAATCGAGTTGAACTATGTCTCGCCCCATTTCATTGATATTGTTTTTATGTATGAGGATGTGGTTCAGTGGTAGTTCACGGGTTTTTATGGCCACCCGAAATGGAATGAACGCCATCTTTCTTGGGATGATATGCGTAGTCTTCATAGTAAGGGTAACCACCCGTGGGTGGTTCTGGGGGATTTTAATGAAATTTTATACCTGTCGGAAAAAGAGGGTGGTATGGCTAGACCACTTGGTATGATGAGAGAATTCCGTGAATGCCTAATGGATTGTGGGCTAGATGACCTAGGCTACACGGGTGACCTGTTCACTTGTAGGATAGGCGAAATATGTGTACATCTTGATCGGGCGGTCTATAATATAGCATGGGCAAACAAATTTCCACGAGCAGTAGTGATCAACGAAGAACATGTTCATTCTAACCATCGCCCAATCATACTGGATACAGACTATTTGGATGAAAAAAATCTTTAAGCAACCAGAGGGGCGTGTTAAACAGTTCGAGGCTAGGTGGTTGAAGGAGGAGACGGTCAATGAAATTGTTAAGTCATCTTGGGAGAAAGCAAAACTTGCTGGTATTGGACCTTCACTTGCTGATCGTACAAGAGCAATATGATACGTCTCCAACGTATCTATAATTTTTGATTGTTCCATGCTATTATATTATCTGTTTTGGATGTTTTATATGCATTAATATGATATTTTATATTACTTTTGGGACTAACCTATTAACCCAGTGGCTAGTGCCAGTTTCTGTTTTTTCCTTGTTTTTGAGTATTGCAGATAAGGAATATTAAACGGAGTCCAAACGGAATAAAATCTTCGCGATGATTTTTCTTGGACCAGAAGAAACCTACCAAACTTGGAGAGGGGATCACGAGACCTGCCGAGAGGCGACAAGCCACCTAGGCATGCCCCTGGGGGGGGGCTGGCTTGTGGCCCCCAGCAGGCCTTCCAACCCAAATTTTCAGCCTATAAATTCCCAAATATTCCCCCAATACCAAAGAGAGTCACGATAATACTTTTTCGCCCGCCGTAAGCCTCTGTTCCCGTGAGATCCCATCTTGGAGCCTTTTTCGGTAATCTGCCAAAGGGAGATTCGATCACGGAGGGCATCTACATCAACTCCATTGCCCCTCTGATGATGTGTGAGTAGTTCACCTCAGACCTTCGGGTCCATAGCTAGTAGCTAGATGCCTTCTTCTCTCTCTATGTTCTTCAATACCATGTTCTTCATGATCTTCATGGAGATCTATCCGATGTAATACTCTTTTGCGGTGTGTTTGTCGAGATCCGATGAATTGTGGGTTTATGATCAGATTATCTATGCACATTATTTGAATCTTCTCTGAATTCTTATATGCATGATTTCATATCTTTGCAAGTCTCTTCGAGTTATTGGTTTGGTTTGGCCAACTAGATTGGTAATTCTTGCAATGGGAGAAGTGCTTAGTTTCGGGTTCAATCTTGCGGTGTCTTCACCCAGTGACAAAGTAGGGGTAGCGAGGCACATATTTGTATTGTTGCCATCAACAATAAAAAGATGGGGTTTTCATCATATTGCTTGAGTTTATCCCTCGACATCATGTCATCTTACCTAATGCGTTACTCTGATCTTCATGAACTTAATACTCTAGATGAGCAGGAGTCGGTGGATGTGTGGAGTAATAGTAGTAGATGCAGAATCATTTCAGTGTACTTGACATGGACGTGATGCCTATATGCATAATCATTGCCTTGGATATCATCATAACTATGTTATTTTCTATCAATTGCTCGACAGTAATTTGTTCACCCACCGTATTATTTTCCTTCAAGAGAGAATCCTCTAGTGAAACCTATGGCCCTCGGGTCCATTTTCCATATTATATTTTTAGATCTATAAACCAAAAATACCAAAAATTTATTGTTGCAATTTTATTTACTTTTACTTCTAGCAATCTTTTATTTCTATTTCTATTAGATCTCATCTTTGCAAGTAACCGTGAAGGGATTGGCAACCCCTTTATAGAGTTGGGTGCAAGAGTTTGATTGTTTGTGTAGGTACATAAAATTGGGGCCTTGCTTGTTCCTCCTACTGGATTGATACCTTGGTCCTCAACAACCGAGGGAAATACTTATCTACTTTGCTGCATCACCCTTTCCTCTTCAAGGGAAAACCAACGCAAGCTCAAGAAGTAGCAACAAGGATTTCTAGCACCGTTGCCGGGGAGGATACATAGCAAGTCAAGACAAGAACTCTCTTGTCAACACCAATTTCTAGCGCCGTTGCCGGGGAGGATATAGATCAAGTCAAGACAAGAACTCTCTCGTCAACTTGCCAATTTCTGGCGCCGTAGCCGGGGAGACCTACATCAAGCCTACCAAGTACCCATCACAAACTCATCTCTGGCATTTACATTATTTGCCATTTGCCTCTCGTTTTCCTCTCCCCCACTTCTAAAACGTTTTTTTAGAAAAAACCAAAAAGATTTGCCTTTTTATTCGCCCTTCTTCCGTTCGTCTCTTCGTTTGCTTTTTGTTTGATTGAGTGCTAGATTGCTTGCTTTGTCACCATGACTCAAGAGAATACCAAGTTGTGTGACTTCTCCAATACTAATAATAATTATTTTATTAGTACTCCGATTTCTCCCGCCACTAGTGCGGAACTTATGAAATTAATGCCGCTTTGTTTAATCTTGTTATGAAAGAACAATTTTCCGGCCTTCCTAGTGAAGATGTGGCATCCCATCTAAATACTTTCGTTGAGTTGTGTCATATGCAAAGGAAGAAAGATGTGGATAATGATATTGTTAAATTGAAGCTATTTCCGTTGTCACTACGATATCGTGCTAAAACTTGGTTTTCATCTTTGCCTAAAAATAGTATTGATTCATGGAATAAGTATAAAGATGCTTTTTATTTCCAAGTACTTTTCGCCTGCTAGGATCATCTCCCTTAGGAACGATATAATGAATTTTAAGCAACTTGATCATGAACATGTTGCACAATCTTGGGAGAGGATGAAATTAATGATTAGAAATCGCCCCGCACATGGTTTGAGTTTATGGATGATTATACAATTTTTTATGCGGGATTGAATTTTTCTTCTAGAAATCATTTAGATTCCACTCTGGGTGGTACTTTTATGGAAATCACATTAGGAGAAGTTACTAAACTCCTAGATAATATTATGGCAAATTACTCTCAATTGCATACCGAAAGATCTCCTACTAGTAAAAAGTGTATGCTATTGAAGAAATAAATACTTTGAGTGAAAAGATGGATGAACTAATGAAATTGTTTGCTAGTGCGAGTGCTCCTATTTATCCTAATGATATGGCTTTGTCTTCTTTGATTGGAAATAATAATGAATCTATGGATGCGAATTTTGTTGCTAGGAACAATTTGGTAATAACGCGTATAGAGGTAATTCCAACCCTAGGTCGTTTCCTAGTAATTCGTCTAATACATATGGTAATTCCTACAACAATCCTTATGTAAATTATAATAAGATGCCCTCTAATCTTGAGAATAATATTAGAGAATTTATTAGTTCGCAAAAGGGTTTCAATGTTGTGATTGAAGAAAATTGCTCAAGATTCATGATTTAGCTAGGAACGTTGATAGAATTTTGCTTGAGATTGATTCTTTGAAAATCAGATCTATTCCACCGAAGCATTATATTAATGAGTCTTTAAAATCTATATGAACTTCTATTCATGAGTGTAAGGAAAGAACCGCTAGAATGCGTGTTAAGCGTGAATGACTTGAAAAAGTGTGTTCTCGTGATAATAATGATGAAGATCTTAAAGTGATTGATGTGACTCCTATTGAATCTTTGTTTTCTAATATAAATCTTGATAAATATGGGACTGGAGATACGTCAACTTTAGTTAAAAGGCGTCCAAATGATTCTGAGTTTACAGATCTTAATGCTAAGATTGATAAAAGTGGGATTGAAGAGGTCAATACTTTAAATAGCAATGAAGCCACTCTTTTGGATTTCAAGGACTTTAATTATGATAGTTGTTCTTTGATTGACTGTATTTCCTTGTTGCAATAAATGTTGAATTCTATGCATGCTTATAATCAAAATAAAGCTTTTACTAAACATATCATTGATGCTATGATGAAATCTTTTGAAGAAAAGCTTGAGTTGGAAGTTTCTATACCTAGAAAGCTTTATGATGAGTGGGTGTAAGTGCATCTAGTGCCCCTTAGTGATTTTCGTGTATTGAAGACTTATAGGTTAAGGAACTAATGTGTTTGTGAGTGTACACAGGCTCTATAAGTTGATGAGGAGTTTGATATATTCGAAGATTCTTGACCCCTAAAAATGTATGTCTTCAACTGAAGACTTTGGTGAAGACTTTGCTGAAGACTTTGGTATTCCCTGAAGACTTTGAAAATGAAGAAGTTGGTGTGACCTTGAAGATATGAACGAGGACTATGAAGTATGAAGACTTTTGTTTTCGTAGTTTCATTTCCTTTCTTTGAGTCATAGGAAACACCGTACTGTTAAAGGGGCCCGAGGTAGTACTAAGGAAAATTTCCTACTGATGCTCAACTCCAAAATCCTCAACCTATCCAATCCTTCGAGTGAAGCCTTTTGGAAATCTCTTACGGTTCAGTCAAGTTCTTCACTGACAAAGACGAAGTTCTTCTAGTCTTTGATGAAATTGATATGACTGAGGAGTTAGGATTTCGCCAGTGCAAATTGCCTACAAGTGAGGAACATGATAAGCCCGAGGTCTTTCATAGTTCGCAATTCCGACCGTTGTTGTGCTTAGCGCCAGCTGTCCCCAATCATCTTATCCACATAACGATCATGTCATTGTGGGCATTTGTGTCTTATCATGTCAGGTTGCACCCTGGCTATAAATAGCCACCCCCACAACCACTAGTTGGTTGGCTGCTCCGAGAGAGAACTGACACTTCTCATTTGAGAGCAACCCATCGATCGAGGACTTTGAGAGAAAATCATCAGTGAGGAAAAACCCAAATCGAAACCACCAAACCTAAAGTGATTGAGCATCACTGAAGAGATTGTTCGTTTGTGGAACCAACGCTTGTTATCTTTGAAGACTGTGTATCTTCAAGACGGTTAGGCGTCATGGTCTAGTGCATCCTGCAGTCCATTGGGGATCACGGAGTGACCTTGGTCTACAGCATCCAACAGTCAATTGTGGATTGCCGGGTGACCAGTTTGTGAGGGTTTTGGAAGTCTACCATAAAGACTTACCACGAGTGTTGGGTGAGGACTTTGTGACCTTAGCTCAAGGAGAATATGATAAGTACTGTGTGTCCTGGGAATGTGTGTCCTCTGGTTTAAATACCAGGCCGCTCCAAACCAGACGTACGACTGTCACATCAGTTGGAACTGGGTCATCAAACCATAGTCTTCATCGAGCTACATGGTTCTATTTCCTCAACCCTTTCATTTTCTCGTATACGTGTTGATGAAATTGATCGTTACTGTTTGAAGAATTTGACTGAAGACTTTCTCAATTTCCTCACCTTAAATTCTTCAAGTTACCTTGTTCGTCACCTGCTTATCCTGTATCACGCTACTTGTAATATGTGCATGTTTTATTTCATCCTGATGACTATGCTGTTGCTATGTTTCTCATGCACTTGAGTATTTATTCCGCTGCTAATTATTCATCACATTTCGAATTCCTCAAGTTGAAATTCCTTAGTGATGAATTTGTAAAAATCGCCTATCCACCCCCTCTAGTCGATATAACGCACTTCCAATTGGTATCAGAGCGAGATACTCCCTTGTTTTGTGTGATTTTGGTTTAATCGCCTAGAGTTCTAGTTATGTCGATTGCAGGTATGATCAAGGTTTCCATAGGGTGTCCTCCTTAGATGGGACGGATTACCTCTACCGGAAGAACAAGATGCGCATGCATCTTGAAGCTATTGACAATGATCTCTGGTACGTTGTGGAAAATGGTGTTCCTCGCACTTCTCCGACTGTCACTGCTGATGATATGAAGAAATTCAAGCAACTCGATTCTCAAGCGAAGAATATCATCTGTGGCCATCTGAGTAAAGGTCAATATGGCAGAGTGAGTGCTTTGGAGTCTGCTAAGATTATCTGGGATAGGCTGTCCAAGTCAACGAAGGTGTTCCCACTCAACGTGATTCTCGCGTTGATGTTCTTCGCAATCTCTTCAACCGCTTCAAAAGACTCGACAATGAGAATGTTCAACAAACTTTTGATCGTCTCACTGATATCTCCAACGAGCTTCAAGCACTAGGTGCCACTGACATCACCGACCATGAAGTGGTGAAGAAACTGCTAAGATCTCTTGATTCCTCATTCGATACTCTGGCTTTGATGATTCAAGAACGTGGAGACTACAAGTCACTTGATCCTGCTGATATTCTTGAGAGACTCAATACTCATGAATTCCGACAAGCTGAGAAGAGAGACCTCTACGGGCCAAGATATGGAAGATCTCGTGCTTTGAAGGAAAAAGCAATTTCATCATCCGAAGGCGAATATTCTGATAGTAGCCTTGGTGATCCTGAAGAACTTAGTCAGGAGCTGGCAATGCTCGCGAGGATATTCCAGAAGTTCTCAAGGAGAGGCCGGTTTGGAAAGTCATCAAAAAGTGGCTTGAGGAAATCAGATTCCTCAAACGACTACAAGATGAGAAATTGTCACAAATGCAAGAAATATGGTCACTTTATCTCTGACCGTCCTCTCTGGGAAAAAGAATCAAAGAAGAAGAAGTACAAGGACGTCAGTTCTGATGACTCAAAGAAAAAGAAGAAATCGTCAAAGTCCTCATCTGCAAAGTCCTTAACGCACAAGAAGAATAGTTCCAGAAAGGCTCGGGCTTTCATTGGCAAGTAAATGGACTCAGAAGAAGAATCTGAAGAATATGAAGAAAAGGAAGAATCTGAGGTGGAATCTGAATCGGGTGTCACTAGCCTTGCTCTCGCTACTGCTTTCATCAGCAAGTCCATCTTAAACGACGAAGAAAATGACTACTCCAACGACTCTGACGTCAACAATGATGATTATGCTCCCACCTATTTCTTTATGGATAAAGGTTCAAAGGTACATAAGCATCACTCCTTCTATGAATCAAGCGATGGTGAATCTAATGAATAAGTGAAACCTAGCTATGCTAAACTTGCTAATATTTCCACTAAGCAACAAAGTGCACTTGAAAAGCTTCAGAAACTGCTAGACAAAAGCGATGATCTGTTGAATGAGGAAGTGGATCGGACTCAATCTCTGTCTCATGATCTCAAAAGTCTTCAGACAAAGTATGATAACCTTCAGAGTCATCATAATGCTCTCTTAGATGATCATGAGAAGCTTTCTTATGAATTTCTTCAAAGAAAGCAAGATCTTGAGAAACTGTGAATGCGTCATGAGGATCTCCAAAGGGAAAATGATTCCTTACTGGCTCAACAGATCAGTACCGCTCAGGAAGAGTTTGTTCCACCTTGTTTGAAATGCATCGAACATGAAACTTCTAATTCTTCACCTGAATGTTCAAATGCTTCTATTGCGGCAAATTCTTCAACTGTTCCCGTGGTCACAAATTCCTCATCTACGGATACCACAAGTATCACTGATGGACATGTACAAAAGTCTCAAAGGGCATCAAACCCTTCGTGATGTTCTCAAAAAGCAGATTCTGAACAGGAACCCTAGGAAAAAGGGTATTGCATTTGAGAGGAAACCAAATGTTGATGGATCCTACTGGACACCTGAGTAGTACCCCAAAACCTCATGGGTTGATGCAAAAGGACCTCCTATAGATCCATCCACTTGATCTGGCTTTACTTGTGACACTTCATATTCCTCTAACGAGTCACTTGACTCCAACTACAAATTCTTCAAATATCAGAAAGGTGAAGTTTTGCCAAATTTGTTGGAACTAACTGCAGGAACGGTTCACCTATGTAGAAAATCTGGGTTCCCAAGAGCTGCTTACAAAATCTTCAAGTGAATGTCCTCACGACACGACACATGAAGAACAGGAACCCTAGATCAAATTCCTCATATGGACCAAAGTCTTCACTTGGACCAAATTGCTCAAATGGTCAAAAATATCATTCTCGTGCTAATGCATCTTTTTCGCAGGGAAAATCTAAGAGTTCTGAATATGTGCATTATTCTTCAAATCATTATGTTCATAAGTCCTCGAAGAATTTCTCTGCTTATTCATATGAGTACTCTAACCCTCGTCCTGTGAAACGAAGCGCACTAGCTTCAATGCCTCCCTTCTCATATAGTGCTCGCAGAATGATGAACTGTGCTACCCCTCCACATGTGGGTGGTGAATAAATTGAAGTAATTTCTTATGCAGGGTCAGGTCTCTAGATGAACTTGAACATCTGATGAATTTGCTGGAGACCTGAGGAATTGCTTGAAAGGACGCAAGCTAATCATGCATAAATGAATTCCTCATTTCTCATGTCCTCACACTGCTTTACTTACTATGTTGTGTGATGAAACTCTGCCTGATGAATTTGATGTCATATTCTTCACTCTGAAGCATATGAGTTCGTAAGTTGTACTAATTCACCTGCAGGATGAACCTCCAAAAGCTATGGAGTGGGTCCTCGATAGTGGATGCACAAACCACATGACTGGTGACAAGAATCTACTGATGAATTTGCCACTTGCTCCATCTCATCTGAAGCATATCACCTACGCTGACAAAGGAAAAAGCAAGGTATTGGGTCTAGGTAAGGTTGCAATCTCAAAGGACCGACACATGGATAAGGTGATGCTTGTCGAATCCCTCGGGTTCAACCTTATGTCTGTCTCAATGCTTTGTGATCTTGATATGATTGTCATCTTTGGAAATATCGTTATGTTGTCATCATGGAATCCGACAAATCCAAAGTCTTCGAAGGTTTTAGGAAAGAAACTTGTACATTGTTGATTTCTCTACAGGTCATCAGCCTGCCACATGCCTCCTTGCAAAGTCCTCAGAAGGCTGGTTGTGCCATCGATGATTTGGACACACTGGTATGAGGAAATTGCACACGCTCGTGAAGAAAAAGCACGTCATTGGCATTGAAGGTGTCAAATTCCTCAAGGACCACCTCTGTGGTGCATGTGAGTCTCGAAAGATGACCAGATCCAAGCATCCCTCGGAGATAATCATGACCATGACTTGACCCTATGAATTGCTTCACATGGATCTCTTTGCCCCACTCATTATTCCACACTAACAAATTCTTCAAATTTGTATGGCTTTGTCATTTTTGATGATTACTCACGCTACATTTGGGTGCATACTATTCCGTACAAGTATGAAGTGCAGAATGTCTTCAAACGATTTGCTTCAAGGGCCTCAACAAACTTCGGCGTCAAGATCAAGCATATCAGGAGTGATAATGGGACCGAGTTCAAGAACACGAATCTTGATGAATATCTTGATGAACTTGGTATTACTCATGAGCTATCTTCCCCCATATACTCCTTAGCAGAACGACATCGTGGAGCGCAAGAATATGACTCTTGTTGAGATGGCGCGCACCATGCTTGATGAATACAAGACTCCTCGTCGCTTCTGACCTGAGGCAATTGATACAACTTGCCACATCATCAACATGGTATATCTTCACAAATTCTTCAAGAAGACTTCATATGAACTCATGACTAGCAAGAAACCCAATGTAAGTTATCTCAAAGTCTTCGGTGCAAAATGCTGGGTTAGAGATCCTCACCATAGATCTAAATTTGCATCGAAAGCACATGAAGGTTTTATGCTTGGTTACGAAAAGGACTCGCACACCTACAGAATCTTCAACACCTACCACCAAAAGGTTGTTGAAACTGTAGATGTGCGGTTCGATGATACTGACGGCTCGCAAAGAGAGCACCTGCCTTCTATGCTAGGTGAAAAGTCTCCTGAGGAATCCATTAAGCTGAAGGCTACTTAAGATGTCATACCCTCTGAAGAAAATCCTCAACCCACTGAGGAATTCATTCCAACCAATGAAGACATTCATGCTGATAGACCTGAAGAAAATGGTGCCGAAGAAAATCCTCAGCCACGTCAACCTGCTCATCCAAGAGTTGCAAATGAAGTGCAGATTGACAAAATCATCGACGACATCAATGCACCAGGTCCTCTCACTCGCTCAACAACTTCACATTTGTCTAACTTTTGTGTTCACTTTGCTTTTGTTTCTATCATAGAGCCCACCAAAGTTGATGAAGCATTCAAGGAGCCTGAGTGGATTCAAGCTATGCAAGAGGAATTGCATCAATTCAAGCTCAACAAAGTGTGGGGACTTGTCAAGTGGCTAGATCCTCGCAAGCACAACATCATAGGTACCAAGTGGATCTACCACAACAAGAAAGATGAAAATGGCCTTGTGGTAAGGAATAAGGCATGTCTTGTAGCTCAAGGCTACACACAGGTTGAAGGAATTGACTTCGATGAAACTTTTGCTCCTGTTGCTAGACTTGAAGCTATTCGCATATTGCTTGCTTATGCTAACCATCATGATATCATCTTATATCAAATGGATGTGAAAAGTGTATTCCTCAATGGTAAGCTTGAGTAAGAAGTATATGTTGCTCAACCCCCAGGTTTTGAAGACCCTAAGCATCCTAACAAAGTCTTTAGACTCAACAAGGTTCTCTATGGCCTCAAGCAGGCCCCTCGGGTGTGGTACGACACTCTGAAGGAATTCCTCATGAAGAAAGGCTTCAAACCTGGTTCACTCGACCCAAATATTTTCACTAAATCCTATGACAATGAACTGTTCATATGCCAAATATACGTAGATGATATTATCTTTGGCTGTACTGACAAACGTTACAGTGATGAATTTGCCTATATGATGAGTGAAGAATATCAAATGTCTATGATGGGAGAGTTGAAATTCTTCTGAGGTCTTCAAATTCATCAACAAGACAATGACATCTTCATCTCTCAAGAGAAATACTTCAAGGATGTTCTGAGGAAATTCGACATGCAAGACTACAAAGGCGTCAAAACTCCAATGCCTTCAAAAGGCCACCTCTGCACTGACGAAAATGGTAAAGATTTTGATCAAAAGGTATATTGCTCTATGATTGGCTCTTTATTGTATCTATGTGCATCTAGGCCTGATATAATGCTTAGTGTTTGCATGTGTGCCCGATTCCAAGCAACACCGAATGAATCACACCATAAGGCTGTGAAACATATTCTTTGATACTTAGCTCACACACCAACACTTGGATTATGGTATCCCAAGGGCTCAAATCTTCATCTCGCTGGATACTCTGATGCTAATTATGCTGGAGATCGTGTGGATTGCAAGTCAACCTCAGGAACATGTCATTTCCTCGGATGATCCTTAGTCTGTTGATCCCTTAAGAAGCAGAACTGCGTGTCACTATCTACTGCTGAAGCTGAGTACATTGCTGCTGGCTCATGTTGCGCTCAATTGTTGTGGATGAAGCAAACCCTCATGTACTATGACATCAAGGTGAAGGATGTGCCTCTCTACTATGACAACGAGAGCGCCATCAAGATTGCTTACAACCCAGTTCAGCAATCCAAGACCAAGCACATCCAGACTGGTCATCATTTTCTTCGAGACCATGTACTCAAGGGAGACATCTCCATTGACCACATCCCCACTGAAGAATAACCAACCGATATCTTCACAAAGACCTTGGATGAAAAGAGATTTTGCAAGTTGCAGTGTGAGCTAAATATCTTAGAATCTTCAAATGTTCTTTGAAAAAGACACACATCCTTACACTTATGCAAAATTGATGACTTAAATGTGCAACACACGAAGTAACGTTTTTCTTCAATCAATGAAGAATAAACCTCTAAGTGTGAACAAATTAATGAAGAATTTGATTCTTAGAACCCTACAACAATTGTACGCGGTGTCTGAAATCATCATTCTTATACGGTGGGTCGCGCCACCAACCATACTTGAAATTCTTCAAAGTTGAGTTTTTTGTCATTTTGCAAATTCTTCAATTTTTTCAAATTCCTCAAGTTTGCAAATTCCTCAACTTTTCAAATTCTTGAAACTATGAAACGCATGTTCTTCATTGACTATATATACATATATTTGAGTTTTCAATGTCCTCAACAACATTCACTTATTGCTAATTCTTCAAGTTGATTTTCATCTAAGTGAATGTGATCGGACCCGTTCCCCCTCTATGCTAAACTCAACCCGGCGTGTTCACAAATTCTTCATATGCATTCTACTTTGAAACTCATTCAAAGTCTTCACTGTGTCCTTGGCAGCTGAAGAATTTGCGAACGGAAACTTTAAAGTTTTTTTTATCAAAATTTTCGGCGCTTCCCACTCAAACCGTTCCGATTCCCCTGACCGGATAACCCACGATCCCCCACTATCGCCACTACTCAGAACGTGGGTGACACGTGTCGCGTGGAGAGGAAGGTTCAAGGGAAATTTGGTCTGAAATCCTCGGGCAGATTGGTTTTCACCTCCGCTATAAATACCCCTTCACTTTCACAGTGCTTGGTTACTCCTCACTCCCACTCTCTCCCGAGCTCAAACCTAGCGCCGCCGCTAAAATCATTGCCGCCGGTGTGGAAGAGCTTCACTGCCTCAACCTCGCCGTTGCCGTACTTGCATCGGACGCAAAAATCCTCACTCCACCGCCGCTGTAGCTGTCTCCCTCTGCCAAGCTAGGGCGTGGGAGATCTGGACGGACGAACTTCCCCGATTTCATCTCACTGTTCGTCGTGTTCTTCATCAGGGTAAATAAAATCTGATTTTACTGCCCTTGTTTGATCTTCAAGTTATCCACAATTTCCTCAAAAGGTGTTTATTCTTCAAGAGTCTCATTCCAAAGCACCTTACATGTTCATACACTTGATGTTTTTTCCTAAGTTACGATTTTCTTCAAGATTCCTCAATTTTGTGGATCCTCAAAATTTGCACAACTCTAGAACCTAAGACAAAGAACACTTAGTGAAATTCCTCAAGACATCTATGGTTCACATTCCTCAAATTCCTCAATTTGATGTGTTTTGAAAATTTGTGAGAACACATATGACCTCTTCAAATTCCTCGCACCTATACTCTGTTCATAGGTACAAAATGTCTGCTGATGAATCACTAGGTTCTCATCAACTTAACTCATTTGCAGTGTTCCTTGAAGAAAACTTGCACACTTCTTCAGAATCCTCAAAAGTTCAGAATCCTCGGCCGAAGAAAGTGGCTGATGGGAAGAAGCCATAGAAAGGAGGAAAGAAGCCTGAAGTGCAAACTGTGTTTGAGATACCTGATGAATTGTATGAGGAATATTGCACTCCAGATGAAGAAACTCATGGCAAGGAAACCACTAAGCAGTGAAAAAATTGAATTCAGATAATTGAGAGAAGATGGGCACGGGAGTGGAAAGAATATCGCTATGCACTCCCAAGTACATGAAGAAATTCGCAGTTAAACCCCCGTGCAACAGGCCACCCTTGGCTCTGAACCAAACAGCTGATCCCACTAGTCTCAAAAATGGTTATGACTTTCCTCAAGAATGGGAAAGACAACAAGCCAAGTTGGCAAACAAGGCAAAAGATGCTATGAAGAAATTCAACGAAGACTCTGCTGCTGCTGCTACTACTACTGCCGGAGCCTTTGCTAGTGCTTCGAAGAAATCTATGGTGAAGAAATCTGCTGTGAAGTCGAAGTCTTCAACTTCAAAATCATCACAGCAGATTCCTCAAGCAAAGCCTTCAAAGGCCTCAAGCAAAATCATCACAGTCGTTGCTCAGTCTTCTGCTGCTGTCGCAAAGTCCTCAACACCTGTACATCTTGCAACATGTCAGAGGACCGAGGGCTTCTCAATTGCTTCAGGGGCATCAGCAAGTTCTTTAGCCCAAGCACAATCTTCAACAAGTCCTACTCTTTTGAAGCTAAAGAGAACTGCTGGATGAGGTCAAAGACCAAGTCCTCACACCAGCAAAGTTGTGGTGAATGTACCCTCAGGATGTGAGGATCATGATGAGGTTGATGATGAAGAATTGGAAGTAATCATCAGATAAAGTCAGCAAAGGGTTGCAATAGCCAAAGGCAGCTCTCTTCCTCTCATGCTAGATGCCAAGATGATCCTCAACTTCATTGACATATGGCATGAGGATCCCAGCACCCCACTTTCCTCACTGAACCTACCTCTTGGTGTGGATCATGTCCTCACACACTACATTGCTGAGGAAAAATGGAAAAGAGATCAAGCTCTGAAAGCTAAGAGGAGCAGGGCCAGAAAAGAAAATTTTCTGAGGAACAATGTGATGAATTTGACACCAAATCAACTCATCACTGTTCAGTCTGAGATACGCTCCCTTTGTGAAGAACAAGAGAAGTATGATGCTAAATGAAAGGGCACCAAAGTGCGATTTGTCAAGGCAGCCCAAGCTGTCGTCAAGGACCATAACGAGAGGTTTGCAGCTCATACGCAACCTCAAGTTCATCAGGGATGAAGAATCTGCTCAGCCTACTGAAGAAACTACTCCCACAGCTGAAGAAATTCAGGCTGCTGAAGAACCTACCAGCGCAACCTCCACTATTGTGCCTGAAGAAATTGCCAGGCCAGCTGAAGCTTTGGTTGCGCCTGATGAAATTGAGACCACAAGGACGACTGCATCAGTCGTGCCTCAAGAAATTGTTCCTCCTTCACCCTTTGTAGAAACTGCAAAATCTTCAAGGGTGAAGAATAACAACCTTCCTTCTGTATCAGAAGCAAAGAAAACCAAGGTTGTAGAGAAGAAGGCACTAAAGAGAAAAGCATCAACTTCAGATTCCTCAGCAGTGAAGAAATTGAAGACACTGCCAAGTTCTTCAACATAACTGATTGATGCAACTCCTATCAGCTCCGTGCTAGCCAATGAAATTGTACCATTTGGTGTTGACTATGTCATCCCAAACGATGAAAAAGAAGAAAAGGACCAGTCTGCTGCTACCTCGGAGCAGATTGATGAAGAAATTAAAGTGGAAGCAAATTCTTCAACTCCACAGGTATCATCACCCTAGCCTTAGTTGACTGCTGAAGAGGCCGGCGTTGAAGAAATTGATGAGGACGTGGACATTGGAAACACAACCCCTGTCGTCAATGATGAATATTTGGAAGCTGCACATCCAAGCTCACCAATGACCATTCCTCTGTCAAAAATTCCCCAGTCTCTGGCACAAACTAAAGAAATTGAACCCGGATCTAATGACTTGACTGCAACTGCTACTAAAGATATTCCAGCTGCATCAACTAAGGAAATTGTTGATCCAACCACCACTAAGGAAACTGCTTTGCAAATTCCTCAGGCTGAAGAAATTCCTCCTATGCCTAAGGATATTGTGGGCCGCTTCAAGACAAACCTTCAGCCGAAGCCCAAGATGTCTTTCAAAGGCTCAAAGCGCCCCAAATTCATCAAGACGAATTTGTTCAATGAGCACATCTTCTTCACTGGACCAAATCTGTATGACTCTGCAAGAGCCGGCCGCACTAGATTCTGGACACCCACACAGATGACTACTATGCATCAGTATTGTGTGACAAGAAGAAAGTCTTCGAGCATCATCAAATTCCTCATGCAGACATGGAAATGATCCCTTCTTTCACACCCGTGCTCGCAGTTCTTCACGATGCAGGAATTCTTCCATTCTATGTGGATATCTATGATTGGAATGAAGAGCTAATTCTTCAATTCTATGCCACCTTGCACATCACAGGTGATGCTTCTGACATCAGCTCATGGATCTTGGACTGGATGACTGGATCAACTCACTACACGGCAGCAGCTTATGAATTGCTTCGATCAGTCCCAGTTCCAATTCCTTCACAAGGAGCAAGATGCTTATTTGATGAACCTGCTCTGCCCAACCATATGATGTAAGTGCTAATGAAGCCCTTGGCTCCTGGAAAACCTCAAAGGACCACCTTCCTTGTGAAGGATTTGCTCTATGTGCCCAGGATGGTCTATCGCATTCTGACCAACACCCTCTATACTTAGAAGGGTCACAACTTTGAAGAAGAAGAAGAAGCTGAGGGAGTCATGAAGAACATGCTATTCAACATCATTCATGGGATTCCCATCAACTACCATGATTTCTTCCTGAGGACTTTGGCCAATGCAGCATTAGCCCCATTTGAATTGAAGCCTTATGAACCCTGGATCATGAAATTCATAAGATCAAGGTGTTCACTTCCCTTCAAGGCTAACTTTAAGAATCACTTCGGCTTCCTGCTTCATATTGAAGTCCTCAAGAACACAATTGCCTCAGTTGAAGGAAAAGGCAAAGATGTACTTGATGAGGGTACTCGTCCATTGGATGGTCAGTTTCGCAAAGCAGCATCTTACTCCACCAATGATGACACTGCTACCCAGGACTCTTCTGCAAAAGCCTCAACACAAGAGCCTCGAGAGTCTGCCCCTCGTATGATGACAGATCGTGAACTGCTTATAAGTCTTCATCACAAGGCTGACCACAACCACAAATAGGTCAAGCGTCAGTTTGGCTCAATTCTTCGAGACATGACTGTCACGCACAATGTTGTGAGGAAGAACCAATACTACCTCCATGAAGTCTTCAACCACACTTGGGCCATTCTGTCTCACCTCAAGACTCCTAAAGAACTGAAGGAGATGAACCTTGAGAAAATCTCGACTGGGCTCGTATACCACAGAAGAAATTCAAGAAAGTTCAAGTTCCTTAGCTGGTTACAAGCTCATATTCTTCATCGCATGAAGTGGATGGAGCTGAGGGCATTGACGACACTGTGGCGGGCCCTGCATCGACAACCGGCCCCGACAATGCTGGCGCTCCTCCATCACCTTCAAATGAAATTCTTCAAGGGCGTTAGTCCTCATTTTTCATCCCTTCTGGTCTTTGATGACAAAGGGGGAGAAAATTTGAGTTAGTCTTCAAGCGGGTCTCTATATATGGGCTGTTTTTATTTAAGTTACAACTCTCGCTCTTCTGAAGCTTTTGTTGGCTTTTGTTGGTTGAGTTGTAAACTTAAGTCCGATGGTGGTCTGACTCTTTTCAACTGCTTTTCGCATGCTTATTTCCTCAAGTATCTTAATGCACGCATACTGAATTTAGTCAGACACCATTTTTCATCATGCATTTCAAATTCTTCATATCATATGTTAAATGGGTGTATGAATTACAAGATATAGGGGGAGTTCTCCATGTTTTTAACCTGCCATGTGCATTTGCATTCCAAAGAAAATTCCTCAAATATGCACAGCTTCAGGGGGAGTTCTTCTATATCTTGCAATCAAATTCCTCAAACTCATTACTTACACTTCATATTATTATCCCCGTTGAAAACTTAACCTATTTGTCATCAATCACCAAAAAGGGGGAGATTGTAAGTGCATCTAGTGCCCCTTAGTGATTTTGGTGCATTGAAGACTTATAGGTTAAGGAACTAATGTGTTTGTGAGTGTACACATGCTCTATAAGTTGATGAGGAGTTTCATATATTTGGAGATTCTCGACCCCTAAAAATGTATGTGTTCAGCTGAAGACTTTGGTGAAGACTTTGCTGAAGACTTTGGTATTCCCTGAAGACTTTGAAAATGAAGAAGTTGGTGTGACCTTGAAGATATGAATGAGAACTATGAAGCATGAAGACTTTTGTTTTCGTAGTTTCATTTCCTTTCTTTGAGTCATAGGAAACACCGTCCTGTTAAAGGGGGCCGAGGTAATACTAAGGAAAAATTCCAAATGATGCTCAACTCCAAAATCCTCAACCTATCCAATCCTTCGAGTGAAGCCTTTTGGAAATCTCTTATGGTTCAGTCAAGTTCTTTAGTGACAGAGACGAAGTTCTTCTGGTCTCTGATGAAATTGATCTGACTCAAGAGTTAGGATTTCGCATGTGCGAATTGCCTACAAGTGAGGAACATGATAAGCGTGAGGTCTTTCATAGTTCGAAACTCCGAAAGTTGCTGTGCTTAGCGCCAGCGGTCCCTAATCATCTTATGCACATAGCGATCATATCATTGGGGGCATTTGTGTCTTATCATGTCAGGTTGCACCCTGGCTATAAATAGCCAGCCCCACACAACCATTAGTTGGTTGGCTGCTCTGAGAGAGAATTGACACTTGTCATTTGAGAGCAACCCATCCTCCGAGGCCTTTTAGAGAAAATCATCAGTGAGAAAAAACCCAAATCCCAACCACCAAACCTAAAGTGATTGAGCATCACTGAAGAGATTATTCCTGTGTGGAACCGACGCTTGTTACCTTTAAATAATGTGTATCTTCCAAACAGTTAGGCATCATGGTCTAGTGCATCCTGCAGTCCATTGGGGATCACGGAGTAACCTTGGTCTAGAGCATCCAGCTATCAATTGTGGATCGCCGGGTGACCAGTTTGTGAGGGTTTTGCAAGTCTACCCTGAAGACTTACCACAAGTGTTGGGTGAGGACTTTGTGACCTTAGATCAAGGAGAATACGGTAAGGACTGTGTGTCCTGGGACCGTATGTCCTCTAGTTTAAATACCAGGCCGCTCCAAACCAGATGTACAACTGTCACAGCAGTTGGAACTGGGTCATCAAACCATTATCTTCATCAAGCTACCTCGTTCTATTTCCTCAAACCTTTCATTTACTCGTATACTTGTTGATGAAATTGATCCTTACTGTTTGAAGAATTTGACTGAGGACTTTCTGAATTTCCTCACCTCAAATTCTTGAAGTTACCTTGTTCCTCACCTGCTTATCCTGTATCACGCTACTTGTAATCTATGCATGTTTTATTTCATCATGATGACTATGCTGTTGCTATGTTTCTCATGCACTTGAGTACTTATCCGCTGCTAGTTATTCATCACATTTCAAATTCCTCAAGTTGACATTCCTCGGTGATGAATTTGTAAAAATCGCCTATTCACCCCCTCTAGTCGATATAATGCACTTTCAGTGGGAACCTACTATTAAGATTAAATTTAAAGACTATGAGTATCGTGTTTTGTGTGATTTGGGTGCTAGCGTTTTCCACGATTCCGAAAACTTTATGTGATGTGCTAGGTTTCCATGAACTTGATGATTGCTCTTTAAATTTGCACCTAGCGGATTCCACTATTAAGAAACCTATGGGAAGGATTAATGATGTTCTTATTGTTCCAAACAGAAATTATGTGGCCGTAGATTTCATTGTTCTTGATATAGATTGCAATCCTACATGTCCTATTATTCTTGGTAGACCTTTCCTTCGAACGATCGGTGCAATTATAGATATGGAAGAAGGAAACATTAGACTCCAATTTCCATTAAGGAAAGGCATGGAACACTTTCCTAGAAAGAAAATTAAATTACCTTATGAATCTATTAGGATAGCTACTTATGGATTGCATACCAAAGATGACAATATATACCTAGATCTATTGTGTTATGCCTAGCTAGGGGCGTTAAACAATAGCGCTTGTTGGGAGGCAACCCAATTTTATTTTTATGCTTTTGTTTTTGAGTTATTGACACATAATTACCTCTGTAGTAATTGTGTTTTATTGTTTTAATTATTGTTTCAGTCAAGTAAGACCTTTGGGATTTGTCTATGGTGATTGTTGATTTGATTTTGCTAAAAAACAGAAACTTTTGCCCTCAGTCCAAGAATTTTATAAATTCACCAGTGCGTAGAATGAGTCTGGAATGTTTACACAAGATTTATATAAAAATTTCTCAAATTTTCCTAATTGTTCAGAATTTTAGGAGTTACAGAAGTATTCGAAGTTTACAGATTGCTACAGATTGTTCTGTTTTTGAAAGATTTTGTTCTCTTTGTGTTGTTTGCTTATTTTGATGTATCTATGGGTTGTATCGGGGGGTATGGTCCATGGAGAAGTTGGAATACAGTAGATATTACACCAATATAAATAAATAATGAGTTCAAAACAATACCTAAAGTGGTGGTTTATTTTTCCTATACTAACGGATCTCACGAGTTTTCTGTTGAGTTTTGTGTTGTGAAGTTTTCAAGTTTTGGGTGAAGATTTGATGGACTATGGAATAAGGAGTGGCAAGAGCCTAAGCTTGGGGATGCCCTGGAAGGCATCCCCTCTTTCATCTTCAATCCATCGGTAAATTTACTTGAAGCTATATTTTTATTCACCACATGATATGTGTTTTGCTTGGAGCGTTTTTTATGATATGAGTCTTTGCTTTTTAGTTTGCTACAATCATACTTTATGCACACATCTTTTTAGGGAGACACGCGTTAATCGTGAATTTATTAGAATACTCTATGTGCTTCACTTATATCTTTTGAGCTAGGCAATGTTGCTCTAGTGCTTCATTTATATCTTTTTAGAGCACGGTGGTGTTTTATTTTATAGAAATAATTGAAATTTTGTACCTCACTTATATTATTTTGAGAGTCTTTAAAAAACATGGTAATTGTCTTAGGTTATGAATTTTGTCCTAATATAATGGACATCCAAGAGGGATATAATAAAAACTTTCATATAAAGTGCATTAAAAACTATGAGAAGTTTGATTCCTTGCATATAGTTTTGAGATATAAATATGGTGATATTAGAGTCATGCTAGTGAGTAATTGTAGATTGGTAGAAATACTTGTGTTAAAACTTGTGATTCCCGTAGCATGCACGTATGGTGAACCGTTATGTAACGAAGTCGGAGCATGATTTGTTTAATGATTGTCATCCTTTGTGTGAGGGTCGGGAGCGCGTGATGGTTAAATCCTACCAACCTCACCCCTAGGAGAATGCATCTCATACTTTGCTTTGATAACTAATAGACTTTTGCAATAAGTATGTGAGTTCTTTATGACTAATGTGAGTCCATGGATTATACGCACTCCCACCCTTCCACCTTTGCTAGCCTCTCTAGTACCACGCAACTTTCGCTGGTGCATTAAACCCACCATATACCCTTCCTCAAAACAGCCACCATACCTACCTATTATGGCATTTCCATAGCCATTCCAAGATATACTCCCATGCAACTTCCACCGTTCCATTTGTTATGACATGCACCATCATTTTCATATTGCTTTGCTTGATCGTAAGACAACTTGCACGATGTTTTCATGGCTTGTCCATTTTTTGATGTCATTTGCTATGCTAGATCGTTACACATTCCGGTACACTACCATAAGCATTCATATATAAGTCATATTTTGTTTTAGGTGGAGGTGTAATTCTTGGGTTGTAAGTAAATAAAAGTGTGATGATCATCATTATTACAACATTGTCCCATGAGAGAAAAGGATGATGGAAGCTATGATTCCCTCACAAGTTGGGATGAGTCTCCGGACTTCACAAATAATAAAAGAGGCCAATGAAGCCCAAGTGAAAAAAGAGGCCAAAGATGCCCACCAAAATAAAAAAATGAGAGAAAGAGAGAAGGGACAATGCTATTATCTTTTTCCACACTTGTGCTTCACAGTAGCACCATGATCTTCATGATAGAGAGCCTCCTATTTTGTCACTTTCATATAACTAGTGAAATTTTTCATTGTAATGCACACCCACTTAATTTCTTTTTGAGCTTTCATACACTTATAGATCTAGTGCATCCGTTGCATGGCAATCCCTACTCACTCACATTGATATCTATTGATGGGCATCTCCATAGTCCGTTGATACGCTTAGTTGATGTGATACTATCTTCTCCTTTTCCTCACAACCTACACCATATTCTATTCCACCTATAGTGCTATATCCATGGCTCACGCTCATGTACTGTGTGAGAGTTGAAAAAGTTTGAGAACATAAAAGGTATGAAACAATTGCTTGACTTATCATCGGGGTTGTGCATGATTTAAATACTTTGTGTGGGGAAGATGGAGCGTAGCTAGACCATATGATTTTGTAGGGTTAACTTTCTTAGGCCATGTTATTTTGAAAGGACGCAATTGCCTTGTTAGTATGCTTGAAGTATTACTGTTTTTATGTCAATATTAAACTTTTGTTTTGAATCTTCTGGATATGAATATTCATGCCACAATAAAGAATATTACATGGATAAATATGTTAGGTAGCATTCCACATCAAAAATTCTATTTTTATCATTTACCTACTCGAGGACGAGCAGGAATTAAGCTTGGGGATGCTTGATACATCTCCAACGTATCTATAATTTTTGATTGTTCCATGCTATTATATTACCTGTTTTGGATGTTTTATAGGAATTAATATGCTATTTTATATTATTTTTGGGACTAACCTATTAACCTAGTGCCTAGTGTCAGTATCTGTTTTTTCCTTGTTTTTGAGTATTGAAGATAAGGAATATTAAGCGGAGTCCAAACGGAATAAAATCTTCGCGATGATTTTTCTTGGACCGAAATAAACCTACCGGACTTGGAAAGGGGGTCAGGAGACCTGCCAGGAGGCGACAAGCAACCTGGGCGCGCCCCTGGGAGGGGCGCCCCTGGCTTGTGGCCCCCCAGCAGGCATTCCAACCCTAATTTTCAGCATATTAATTCCCAATATTCCCCCAATACCAAAGAGAGCCACGATAATACTTTTCCGCCACCGTAAGCGTTTGTTCCCGTGAGATCCCATCTTGGAGCCTTTTCCGGTAATCTGCCGGAGGGGGATTTGATCACGGAGGGCATCTACATTAACTCCGTTGCCCCTCCGATGATGCGTGAGTAGTTCACCTTAGACCTTCGGGTCCATAGCTAGTACCTAGATGGATTCTTCTCTCTATTTGTTCTTCAATACCATGTTCTTCATGATCTTCATGGAGATCTATCCGATGTAATACTCTTTTGTGGTGTGTTTGTCGGGATCCGATGAATTGTGGGTTTATGAGCAGATTATCTATGCATATTATTTGAATCTTCTCTAAATTCTTATATGCATGATTCATATCTTTGCAAGTCTCTTCGAGTTATTGGTTTGGTTTTGGCCAACTAGATTGGTAATTCTTGCAATGCGAGAAGTGCTTAGTTTTGGGTTCAATCTTGCGGTGTCCTCACCCAGTGACAAAGTAGGGGTAGCGAGGCACGTATTGTCTTGTTGCCATCAAGGGTAACAAGATGGGGTTTTCATCATATTTCTTGAGTTTATCCCTCTACATCATGTCATCTTACCTAATGCGTTACTCTGTTCTTCATGAACTTAATACTGTAGATCCAGGCAGGAGTCGGTTGATGTGTGGAGTAATAGTAGTAGATGCAGCATCGTTTCGGTCTACTTGATGCAGACGTGATGTTATATGCGTAATCATTGCCTTGGATGTCGTCATAACTATGCGCATTTCTATCAATTGCTCGAGAGTAATTTGTTCACCCACCATATAATTTTCCTTCAAGAGAGAAGCCTCTAGTGAAACCTATGGCCCCCGGGTCTATTTTCCATATTATATTTTCAGATCTATAAACCAAAAATACCAAAAATTTCTTGCTGCAATTTTATTTACTTTTACTTCTAGCAATCTTTTATTTCTATCTCTATTAGATCTCATCCTTGCAAGTAACTGTGAAGGGATTGACACCCCCTTTATAGCGTTGGGTGCAAGAGTTTGATTGTTTGTGTAGGTACATAAATTGTGTAGAGACAAAAATTAGTGCACAAGGAATTAACTCAGAATGCAACTCAGATATCAATGGGGATCATATCCCTTACATACAATTTTGTAAATGCATCATCTTCAAAGGCATCCATAAAAAAGGAGGGTTGGCTTTGCCCTCCAAGGGGTTTCGTGAAACTCAATGTTGACGCATCTTTTGACCATGACATGTTGAGTGAAACGATGGGGGCTGTCTTGGGAGATGAGAAGGGTAGGTTTATTGCAGGAGGAAATGGAAACATCGACCATTGCATGGATGTTCTCATGGCAGAAGCTTTAGCTCTCAAATTTGGACTAACATTAGCGCAGAGGGCGGGGTGCAATCGCCTAATCATCAACTCTGATAATCTGGAGGTGATTGAGATCATGCAGGATGGGGGACAGTCAACGGGTGCGGCGGCGCCAATTTTCGATGATTGTTTTCATTATGCTTGTGATTTTATCATGACTAGATTCGAACATTGTAATATAGAGGCAAATAAAGTAGCACATGAACTTGCTATATTAGCATGTTTATTTTCAACTTCAGATTGGTTTGAGGAGCCTCTAAATGAAATTGTAATGTACCTCACAAACGATGTACTGGTTATTTCTAATGAATAAAGTTCCATTTTAATTAAAAAAGGAGATATATATACAAGGTAAAAGAGTTTAACAAGAAATATAGATCCCAGTCTATCTCTAACTCCAACAATGACAACCTCTTGGACTCCTGGATGCGCCAAGTGAAAGGCCCATGGACCGTTGCTCAATGATCGGTAACACAATATAGTATTTGGAATGTTATAGATGCATATATGAGTTTATTTACAGTATAATATATGATGAAGTTTTGTATTATATGATGAATTCATATGCATATATGTGGAATGTTGATGAATGAAAGTAACAAATATGTATTGATAGTTGATGAATGAGTACAATGCATATGTATTTATATTGATGAATGCATATGTAAGTTAGATGAATTCATTTGGAATATATTATATGGTCAATTTGGAGTACATATTTTCTAAAATTTGGAGTATATCTTCTGGAGTAGATATAGAATGAATGTTGATGAATGGATGTATGATATTGATAGTTGTAGCACGCAATTTCTTCAATTTGGAATATGGCCCTAATGTGCCAAGGAGCTCATGGCAGCTCATGAGGTGCTCCCAAGGTGCTGAAATAGTTTAGCCCCACCATGGGGGAAGTGGGTTTCTAGGTAGAATCCGGTTTCAAGGTAAGTGTGTACTTCTTAGGTGGGAGTAGCCCTCGGGACCGGGTGTGTCTTCTGCTATAGAGCCGTATGATGACCCACAAGTATAGGGGATCAATCATAGTCCTTTTGATAAGTAAGAGTATCAAACCCAACAAGGAGTAGAAAGAAATGACAAGCGGTTTTCAACAAGGTATTCTATGCAAGTGTTATAAGTAACAGCAATAGATAGTTTTGTAGCAAGATAATCCGTGACAAGTAACAATAGTAGTAAGTGTGCAACAAGGTAGCCCAATACTTTTTATATCAAGGGACATGCCTAAAAGTTCTCTTATATGAATCAAAGTGCTCTCAAGGACACATGGAAATTTCCATCTACTCACGTTCATCATGTTGAGTTGATTCGCATTCGTTACTTTCATAATTTGATATGTGGGTGGACCAGTGCTTAGGTATCATTCTTACTTGAACTAACAATCTACTTATGATTACCCCCTTTTTGCAAGCATTCACAACAAAAAGAAGAAGAATTAAGATAAATCTAACCATAGCACGAAACATATGTGAAAGGATCGATATGGTTGACTAGAGGGGGTGAATAGGCAACTAACAATTTTTAACTTTTCTTTAGCAATTTAGGCTTAGCAACAAATAGGTTGGCTATATATGCAACTAGGTGAGCAACCTATATGATGCTAATCACAACAAGCACACAAGCAAGCAAGGGATACAACACAATAATAGCTTGCAAGAAGTAAAGGTAAGAGATAACCAAAAGTGGAGTCGGTGGAGACGAGGATGTGTTACCGGAGTTCCTTCCCTTGTGAGGAAGTACGTCTCCGTTAGAGTGGTGTGGAGGCACAATGCTCCCCAAGAAGCCACTAGGGCCAACGTATTCTCCTCACGCCTTCACACAATGCAAGATGTCGTGATTCCACTATTGGTGCCCTTGAAGGCGGCGACCGAACCTTTACAAACAAGGTTGGGGCAATCTCCACAACTTAATTGGAGCCTCCCAACGACACCACGAAGCTTCACCACAATGGAATGTGGCTCCAAGGTGACCGCAATCGTCTAAGGTGCTCGAACACCTAAGAGTAACAAGATCCACAACTGATTAGTGAGGGGAATCGAATTTCTCTTGGTGGAAGTGTAGATCGGGCCTTCTCAACCAATGCCTAGAAAATCAACAAGTTTGATTTGCTCGGGAGAGAGATCGGGCGAAAATGGAGCTTTGAGAAACAATGGAGCTTGGGGAGGGAAGAGGTGGTCTTATTGGGGAAGAAGACCCCATTTATATGGTGGGGGAAGAATCCAACCGTTATCCCCACTCTCAACCCGCGTATTGCAGTACTACCGCATCAGAACCATGGTACTAGCACAAGGGGTTGCAGTATGGCCGTTGCAAGATGTGGTACTACCGCTTGCATGGTAGTGACCACACGCAGGCCGATTGCACAAGGCAACAAGCGGTAGAACCGCCAGGGCGGTACTACCGCCCGCCCATACGGTACTACCGCATGGTCGGCAACGAATGGCACACGAGATGCACGAAAGTAAAAATTACTTCCATGCCTACCTCCGCTGAGGGTGGAGCTACACAAAAGTCCAACACGGTAGTACTGGACATACTTCACAGTACTACCGCACGAGGGCAGATGTAAAAAATTACATCTGTGCCTACTACCGCAGGCGCACACACCAGGGCTAGGGACAGTGAAAGCACATTTGCTCCCTTGGTGGTTTTGGTAATTTATAACAACATATAAGTCATTGAAGTAATGTTTCCACCAAGTATATTTCAGGAAATGTTCAATGATAGGATTGGCAAAAGGATTGTTGAGATTGTGGAGTACCCCAAGATGCAAGGAAATAGGTTGGCAAAGCTTCAAGCAAGAGGACTATACATTTTATATTTGTGAGAAATCACTTTGAGTCCATAGGAAAGCCAATACTATTAAAAGGGGGTAAGGTTTTGTTGGTGAACAAAATGCGCATGCATGCACAAGTGACAGTCACCAAAAACACCCACAAACTCTCCCACCAAAGTCTGTCCAAAGCCAAATATTTAAAATCGGTGCAACCAACATTTCCATCCCGGTGCCATCGATTCTCAACCTCAGACAGACTCAGCCAAACCTTAGCCACTTCGGTGCAACCGATTCCATACCGGTGCCACCGAGTTTAGGTTGCCAACTTTCTGTTATGCCAATTCACAATATCGGTACCACCGATATTGTTGGATCGGCGTCACCGAGAATGACAATCTGACCGTTGGTCAACTTATCGGTGGAACCGAGTTTCATATATCGGTCTCACCGAGATTCAAAAGTTGCCACCTTTTGGTCACTTTGTTACCACCGAGATTAACACATCGGTGTCACCGAGTTGGTGATTTTGTGTGTAACGGTTGGATTTTTGGGGATGCCTATATATACCCCTCCACCACCACCTACTTGAGAGAGAAGCACTCAGAACTATTCCATACTTGCCCCATCCAGTTTTCTGAGAGAGAACCACCTACCCTTGTGTTGAGGTCAAGATCTTCCACTCCAACCATATGGATCTTGATTTCTAGCCTCCCCAAGTTGCTTTCCACCAAGCCAAATCTGTGAGAGAGTGATTGTGTGTTGAGGAGTCTATCATCTTGAAGCACAAGAGCAAGGAGTTCATCGTCATTACCGAGCCTATTACCTTTTGGAGGGTGGTGCCTCCTATATTGGTTAGGTGTCGCTTGGGAGCCTCCTACTTCGTGTTGTGGAGTTGAACCAAGAAGTTTGTACGGGCAAGTAGATCGCCTACTTCGTGAAGATCTACCCATAGTGAGGCTAGTCCTTCATGACGGAAGCCGTTATGGAATAGTCAAGGTTGCTACTTTGTGGACCCTTATGGTGGAGCCCTCCGTGGACTCTCGCGACCGTTACCCTCAGTGGGTTGAAGACTCCATAAACGTGGATGTACGATAGCACCACCTTTCGTAACCACGGGAAAAATCACCGTGTCTACAATTGCGTTTGATCTTCCTACCCTATCCCTTCTACTCATGCTTGTTGTTATTTTCCGCTGCTATACTCTTAGACATGCATGTGTAGGGTGTACTTGACTTGCCATGAATGCTAAAACTGCAAACACTAAAATTTGGGAAAAGGCAAATTTTTTTACTTGGTCAAGTAGTCTAATCACCCCCCCTCTAGACATACTTTCGGTCCTACAGACAGCGGTACTATCGCGCCTTTGAGAGGTACTACCGCGGGCACCTGCCGTACTACCGCTACCTTGAGTGGTACTACCGCTAGCCACTAAAAACGGCACCATGCAACCTTCACTTTGCACAGACACGAAAAACGGACTGGAGCTTCATTGAAGCGAAGGTAAGGTGGTGCAATAGAACAGATGTGTACATGTTGATTCCACCCAAACCTTTCCGATGCGGACCCCCTCTTAATAGTACGGCTTTCCTATGACTCAAATCCACCGAAAGGAAATGTAGAGAACAACCGTCTACGATAAACTCCGAGGGGCACCGAATCGTCTTGTGCCTAGTCATGAGATATCTGAAATGCTCAATGCGCACGATTAGTCCGCATAAGCATTGTCATCAATCACCAAAACCACTTAGGGAGAAATGTGCCCTTACAGTCTCCCCCTTTTTGGTGGACTGATGACAATACGGGATTTGCACATAGAGATATATAATGAGCATATGCAAACCCAAAATCTATAAAATATAGACAAGCTCCCCCTAGATGTGTGCACTCTATAGATCTGCTTTGGACTGCAAAGCACACACACTAGGATCAACACTCCCCCTATATTTTATAGACAAGGCAATCCTTGTACCAGAGTGAATAACACTTGAAGATAAGGGCACATAACAGATAAACTCACAAGCTACTAATCATACTGGACAACAAAAAGATAAGAGTGATAGCATATGTCTCACACCATATGATAGAAGGAGTCTCCTGGTCTCACACACAAATAACATAAACCAAAGTTCAACGAAAGCAAGGAGACAACGAGAAACAAACGCAAACACTCGCAAATCCTACACTCTCTCCCCCTTTGGCATCGTTATGCCAAAAAGGCAGAGTGGACACCAAAGACACAGGTGGTAGCTCCCATGCAAAAAGATCAATCATCATGCTCCTCCTCTGATGCAGCTGGAATAGACTCCTCATCTGAATCAGCCCACTGGTAGCACTACTTCGCCATCCAAGCAGCCTTTGGAGTGATGTCCTTCTCAGACCCACTCGAGATGGTCTCGCCAAGCTTCCTCACGATCCGCTTGTCAAGTTGATGACTCTCCTTCTGAGCAACGTGAGTCTGATATTGTCCCTTGGCATGCATGCAGAAAAATGTCTTCATCCTGTGTGTGAGATTCTTGGGCCAAGATGGCTCAGTAGGCGGTGGCTCATACATCTCTGAACTGTTCTCCTCCTCCTCTTCGATCTCATCCTCATCTTCAGCCATATGAGCAGCAGCAGGCCTAGTGGTAGTGTTATCCCACTTGTCCTTCTGACGTAGCCGAATGGGCTCATGACGGATCCAGTTGGGAGCTTCAAAGATCTCACCCGAAAAGGTGTTCTCCCAAGTTGTTCGAATCAAGAGGAACAAGTAAGGTCCATAAATGGGCACCTTACCGTGGAACACAGTAGTCCGAAGATCAGTACACATAATGTGAGAAACATCAAGTGGGTCAATTTGAAGTTGACCTTTCTCACAGAGTTGCAGCATATCCACTAGATAGGAATGCACCTTGTCCTTGTCTCCCATGTGAGGAAAAAGAGTGTTGCGAAAGATCCGATGCATGACACCAAGGAACGGGTTAAGCAGAGAAGCCTTCTCACCAGAGGGTAAAGTCTTCTCAATATAGTAGGGTTGCGTGCAGGTTGTGTGTTGCCGTACAGGCGCAAACCAACGGGCACATCAAGCCACTCACCGCGAACGTGCAATAGATCCATGAACTCCTTCCAGTCAGCAGTCATCCACTCTCCATTGGTCATCCAAGTCATGGTCTGCTTCTCGTTCGAGTGGAAGTGGACAGAAGCAAAGAACCTACCCACCATCTCGGGATCAAAGTCAAGATGGAACGAGATGATTTCCTCAATAGCAAACTGCTCCACCATATTCAGAGACTCACCAAAATATGTCTAGTTCTTCCACATGTGAGACATCTCAATCCACTAGACAGGAACATGGATATTCCTCTTTCCCTTGATCACATCAATGTGGATGAGATTTTGTTGCTTGGTCCAAAACAAGTCATTGCCCTTGGTATGTTCCCTAGGTTTGATATAAGGGTCGATCATTTGACGTGATTGTAACTCTGCTTGAGGCATATCATCCCAGTTGTCAATGGCTCCTTGGTCTTGGTTGCGGTTCTCTTGAATCTGCATTGCGAGGTATTGGAACCCTCAGGTGTATCTAGATTGCGTAGACGCTTTGAACTTGTGTCGCGAGAGGGATTCGAGCGTCTTAGACCAGAACCAGAGCTACCACCTATGACACACAATGCAAACACAAGAGAAGAACGGAAGAAGTCATTTCAAAGACCTAAGCAAACAAGATAACCATATAGAAGTGAGAATTGACCAGACAAAACAAGATTGTTTGAGATCGAGCAGTAGTACCACAGGTCTTGCAGTAGTAAAATTTTACTACCGCTCCGACCGTAGTAGTACCATTGTGGGCGGTAGTATCGGGCACAGAGCGGAAGGAATTTTGTACTTCTGCCTGACGGGCGGTAGTACCATACCAGGAGGTGCGGTAGTACCACACTGGGCGGATTCATCAAGAATAACGGATCTAAAATTCGGACCGGTAGTACCGTAGATCAAAACTACCATGTTGTATCATGTAAATTAGCAATTCTACCACAAACACACTCTCCAACCATCACACCATGCACAGATTTGGCCAAAAAAACACAATACCAACTCATATTCCCCCCAAACCTAGATTCAAAAATAGAGAGCCAAAGAGAGAAGAGCTAGGGGAAATACCGATGTCCATGGCAAGAGGACAAGGTGGGGAACGATCCCACCGGTTGGAATGAGAGGAGAGTGGCCGGAGACAGAGATCCGGTGAGGTCCTCCGGCGCCGTTTGTGCAGAGGAGAGAGAGACGTGAGGGGAAGGGATGAATGGGTATGGGGGAGTTTGAACTCCCCCTGCCTGCCCTTAACCCCCACGCGGAACTCGCGGCACGGTAGTACTGCAGGTAATTGCGGTAGTACCGCTCCTCAAGCGAAAGTAATTTTTTTACTTCCGTGCTGGAGGCAGTATTACCGTGCCGGGGACACTATTGTGCAAGCACAAGAGCAACCTAACTCCAGCAGTAGTACCATGGTGTACCACGGTAGTACCATGCTGCCCACAAAATGCATGAATTTCTGGAAGAAAGAGCCTTTGCGCACAAAATCGAAGAAAAAATAGAAAGACAAAATGCACGAAGATGAAACAATAAGTTTTATGCAAAAAGGATGCAATTACAAGACACAAAAGATGCAACTAGGGACAAGAACACGGTCCAAAATATTAGAGAGGAGAACGAGGACCAAACCTGAGGACCAAACATTGAACCACTACCTCTCATGAAGAGAGGGTGGTGGCTCTGGAGCCACCTAAGTTTGAGTCAATTGGTAGGGCACCGCGAAGAATTATCCTTGGGCCCATGACCAAGACTCGTCCTTGAAGCATAGTAACCATTAGAAAAATGGTGGATGTGAAAGACTTTGATTAGTTTATGCATAATAAGGGGAGGGGTAGTTCATTGAGAGAACTAGACTCCCCCTAAATCCATGCCTACACCTAGACAAGATATAATGATGAGTATGGTGGGGTGTGCACTAATTCAAACCACATTGCTCGAATCAATGATATTTAGCTCATGCCTTAACTCGTAAAATCTTGCTTCATCCAATGGCTTTGTAAATATATCTGCAAGTTGCTCTTTAGTGTTGAGATGGATGAGATTGATATCTCCTTGCTTGACATGTTCCCGGAGGAAGTGATGACGAATATCAATGTGCTTTGTCTTGCAATGTCGAACCGGGGTGCTGGAGATCAAAATCGCACTTTCATTATCACAGTAAAGAGGCACTTTGTCACAATTGACACCACAATCCTTTAAAGTTTGCCTCATCCAAAGAATCTGTGCACAGCAACTGGCAGCAACTACATGCTCGACGTCGGTGGACGAGAGAGAAACACAATTTTGTTTCTTTCAAGACCAACTTACCAACGACCGACCAAGAAATTGGCAGCCTCCGGAAGTGGACTTCCTATCCACACGGTCTCCCGCCCAATTCGAGTCAGTATATCCGATGAGATCAAATGAAGCACCCTTGGGATACCATAAGCCAAAGTTTGGGGTATGAGCCAAATATCGAAAGATTCGCTTGATAGCCACATGGTGACTCTCCTTAGGTGCGGATTGAAATCGTGCACAAATTCCCACACTTAACATGATATCCGTTCTAGATGCACAAAGGTAAAGCAAGGATCCAATCATGGAGTGATATACCTTTTGATCCACAGCTTTACAATTGGGATCATTGTCAAGATGACATTTGAGCGGCATCGGAGTGTTGGCCCTGGGAGGATTGAGCTCATCCATCTTGAACCTCTTGAGCATGTCTTGAGTGTATTTACCTTGATTGATGAAGGTACCTTGACTTCGTTGCTTTACTTTGAAACCAAGGAAGAACTTCAACTCTCCCATCATAGACATCTCAAACTTATTTGTCATTAATGTGGCAAATTCTTTATTGAAAGCTTTGTTAGGAGAACCAAATATAATATCATCAACATATAGTTGGCATATGAACAAGTTCCCGTTGACCCTCTTTGTGAAAAGATTGGGATCAATTTTCCCGATTTCAAACCCACGGTCTTGCAACATCTCGATAAGGTGCTCATACCACGCACGTGGGGCTTGATTAAGGCCATATAGAGCCTTATCGAGAACGTATACATGATTGGGGAACTTGGGATCCTTGAACCCCGGGGCTTCTTAACATATACCAACTCCTTAGGAGGACCATTAAGGAATGCACTCTAACATCCATTTGATATAATTTAAAGTTATGATGAGAAGCATATGCAAGCAACATGCGAATAGATTCAAGGCGAGCTACGGGAGCAAAGGTTTCACCGTAGTCGATACCCTCGACTTGGGAGTAGCCTTGTGCCACCAATCTTGCCATGTTGCGAATGACGAGACTGTTCGCATCTTGCTTGTTTTTGAAGATACATTTAGTTCCAATCACATTGTGGTTCTCCTTAGGTCTTGGCACCAATCGCCACACTTGGTTGCGCTCGAAGTTGTTGAGTTCATCGTGCATAGCTTCAAACCACTCCATGTCCTCGAGCGCATCTTGTACCTTGAGAGGTTCAATGCAAGAAACAAACGCGTGATGTTCACAAAAGTTTGTTAATTGTCTACGAGTGGTTACCCCTCTTTTCAAGCTGTCGTAGACGTTATCCATCAAATGTTGTTGGTGTACAAGCTTGGCAACATTCTTGGTGGCTCGTCTCTCTAAGATTTCCTCCATGGAAAGTTGAGGGACAACATTCTGAGGAGCATCTTCTTGATGATCTTAAGCGCCATAGTGAGCTTGCTCTTGATCTTGAAGGAGATCTTGATCTTGAGCTTGCTTGGGGATGTGGACATGATCTTGGGCATCACTTGGTGAGATACCATTATTAGTAGATTGATCTTGCCCTTGATCTTGTCAATGTGGTAGAGGACCTTCATTTTGTTCTTCGAAAGCGTGTGGGTCTTGTGTCCGTGATTGTTCCACTTGAGTGGAACATTTACCTTCTCATTCGGCCACAAGGGGTTCCTCAATGGGTAGGAAGTGTCCCACACCCATTCTTCTTATGGCTTGAGAAGGAATTTCATTGCCTACATCAAAGAGACCACTTTGCTCCACTTGAGAGCCATTACTTTCATCAAACTCTATGTTACACGTCTCCTCGATGAGCCCACTGGATTTATTGAGGACACGGTAAGCGCGAGAGTTTGCAGCATAACCAACAAATATGCCCTATTGAGCTCTAGGTTCGAATTTAGACAAACAAACACCTTTCTTGAGAATGAAACACTTACACCCGAACACCCTGAAGTGTTTGAGATAGGGCTTGTTACTGGTAAGAATTTCATAAGGAGTCTTGTTCAACCCTTTTCAAAGATAGAGCCGATTGGATGCATGGAAAGCTGTGTTGATGGCTTCGGCCCAGAATTTGTACGGAGATTTGAATTCTGCCATCATGGTCCTTGCTACGTCCATCAATGTCCGGTTCTTTCTCTCGGCAACACCATTTTGTTGAGGGGTATAAGGTGTGGAGTACTGATGCTTGATCCCATCATCACTAAGGAACTCATTCAAGATGTAGTTCTTGAACTTGGTGCCATTGTCACTTCTTATCATCGGAATCGTTGCCTCGTGTCATCGTTGAGCTTCATTTGCAAAGTCGATGACAATCTGTTAAGTTTCACTCTTCCTCTTGAAGAAACATACCCAAGTGTATCTTGAGTAGTCATCCACGATCACCAAACAATAATTTCTTCCCCCAGGGCTATCAAAATATGGAGGGCCAAAGAGATCCATGTGGAGGAGCTCCAATGGCCTCTTCGAGTAAATGGTAGTCGTGGGGCGGTGAGCAGTATCATGTAGCTTTCCTTCAATATAAGCACTGCAAGCACGATCTTTGGCAAAACTCACGTTTGTTAGTCCAAGGTCGTGATCCCCTTTGAGGAGGATTTGCAAAGATCTTATATTGACATGGGCTAGCCGGCGATGCCAGAGCCATCCCACATCAACTTTAGCCATTAGGCAAGTCGCGGTCTTAGTGGGTCGCTCGGAGAAGTTAACCGCATAGAGACCATTCTCGACATGCCCAACATAGGCTACTTTAAGAGTCTTGCTCCACAAAAGGGCCACAGAGTCAACACCAAAGAATGTACTAAAACCCATGAGTGCGAGTTGATGAATAGAAAGTAAATTGTATGCAAGGGTCTCAACAAGCATAACATTCTCTATGGAGAGTTCCAGAGAGATTATCACCTTGCCAAAACCCAATACCTTTGAAATTGCATCATCACCAAATGAGAGTTAGTTGTCCATGGTTGGGTCAGGATGAACGTCCACCACCAAGTCCTTGCTTCCGGTCATATTATTTGTCGCTCTTCTATCGAGCAACCATGACGCTCCTCCGGAAGCAATCCCATACAAGAGATCAATGTTTGGTTTTAGGTACCCATTCTTTAATGGATCCTTTCATGTTACAACAAGGGTCTTAGGAACCCAAATACACCATTTAATGTACTCATAAGAAGAACCAACATATTTGGCATAAACATGCCCATCACTAGCACGACATAAAACATAAGAGGGGTTAAAGTCGCCGGTCTTGTTGGGGTGGGTGGTATTGCCCTTCTTGGCACTACCGACCACAACTTTGTCTTTCTTCTTCTCATGAGGACCATCTCCTTCTTTTACAAAGGTTTCCTTGAGCGGTGGAACTTCCTTGGTTTTCACCTTCTTCTTCTTCTTCTTCTTCCTCTTCTTCTTCTTCTTCTTCTTCTTGTTTTTGGGTGCAAAACCAACTCCTTCTTTTGCAAAAACGTCCTTTTGATTACTCCAAAGTTCATTGAGAGTTTTCTCACCTTGGATACATGTCACCAAACCCTTTTCAAGATGCTCTTTTAGCTTAGCATTTTCCTCCACAAGACGTGCATGCTCACAACACGGGTTAGTAGTAGAAGCATTATCAATTAGAACAAAAGGAGGACACATGGCAATTTCCTTAGTGAGTTTTACTTGGAGTTGATCATGCGACTCCTTAAGAGAGGCATGAGCACACTTCAATGCCTTGTGAGCATTTTCAAGTGTGTCAAGCTCAACCTTGAGTCGATCATGGCCAACCCCAAGTTCAACCTTTTCAGACTTGAGCACACGGTTAAGAACAATAGCATGATCATAATCTTTACGTAATTTAGCAAGGTCATCATTTAGTGACTCCTCAAGAGTCATACGAAGACCTCGCTCTTCTTCAAGAGCAATAGATAGATCTGCTATCTCGTCGGCATAATCACGACTATGGCCTCTCAACTCCTCAAGATTCTTCTTGAGAATCAATAGTGTCATTGGCCTCACCAAGTTGTTCCAAGAGAGCAAAGAAGTGCTTCTTGGAATCTCCCTCGAGTTCACACAAGAACTTGTCAAACTCATTGTTATCCTCTTTCGCCTCCTCATGTTCATCCACACAATCTAACAAATATGGAGTGGGAGAAATAGAAGTATTAATGTTTGAGGTTTTGGCATTGGAGGTTGCCTTGGTGATACCTTTAGCCATGAGGCACCTAGCGATGTGGTTCTCATTGGGGGCGTCGAAGAGTGACACCTTTGTTGGGCTAGAGGAAGCAATTGCCACATATGCCATTGCCATTCCTTCACCGTTTGTGTCTTCGTCATCAACATCATCACCCTTGACATACTTTTCTTGATCCACCAATACTTTGTGAGGAGCCTTCTTGGTGAAGTTGGTCTTGTTGGGGAAGGACTTGGCCTTATCTTTGCGAATGAGCTTGCCACCATTGTCTTCCCTCTTCTCATATGGGCAATCCACCACAAAGTGACTCACATTACCATAGTTGTAGCAGGTTCTCACACATTGCTTGCCCTTTGACCCGTTTGAGTTGTTCTTGGAGAAGTTGGGCCTTGTGTTCCTCTTGTTGCCCCAAAATTGCCTGGACGCAAGAGCCATATGCTCATGATAAGCATATTTGGTGTCCTTGGGGCAACTCTCTTCTTCATCTTCTTCTTCTTCCTCTTGACTGACCTTGGCCTTCAAAGCAAGGTTGGGAGAAGATTTCTTTGACCGTTGCATGCGAGCGAGAGCATTGTCGGTTGTCGTGTTCAAGATGTTGATTGCAATAAATTCATCTAACACATCACCAGAAGACAAGGTGTGGAAGTCGAGTCTTTGACGGATGACAACGGACATGGCCTTGTTGTAGGGAATCATGGCCTTCAGAAATTCACGCTTGATACAAGTATCATCCACATCCTTGCTTCCATGATCTTTGGGGGCAACGGCGAGCGCAGTCACCCTTCTGTAGATCTCACATGGTTCCTCATCATCTATCATAACAAACTCATCTAACTGATCAAGCACAACTTCATAGTTTGACCATTGAATGCTTGAGATGCCCTTGTACATGGAGACAATGTGTTCCCAACACTCTTTAGCAACAGTGAAGGGACGTAGGTGAGGTAGGTCTTTAGTAGGAACTGCAGCTTGGAGTATGAACAAGGCGGAAGAATTTAGCTATTTATCTGCTTGTTCTCTTGGAGTGAGGTTGCGTGGATCACGAGGATAGTATCCTTATTCAATGACTCTCATGAGATGAATTGAGCTATGATCTAAATGAGACTTGATACTAAAAACCCAGTTAGAAAAAGCATTCTTAACATGTTTTGGAGGAGGACCGTGATTAACTATATGAGGTGGGTGCACTGGTCCTCCATAGTCTACGGGAGGGGGAATTGAGGCAAAGCTCCCCGACCCATTGATTTCTTCAGAACGATTATCCTTGTCAGCACTAGCCCCCTCCTTACCGGAGTTGACATCCGATGTCGAGTTAGTGGTTTAACCACTTGCACCGCATCGGTGGAAAGTTTAAGAGTATCAAGAAATTCTTTGAACATGGATTTGACCTCAGTCATCATGGAAGATTTGAGAGAGGACATGGCTTCATTCAAATCCTCTCGAGAGACCGTGTTCACTTCCACGGCCTCGGGAAGTTCTCCAACACGCTCCTCTTTGCCAATCATTCTCTTCGGGTGGTGAAACCCTTAATAAAGAGATGTGGCTCTGATACCAATTGAAAGGATCGATATGGTTTACTATAGGGGGTGGTGAATAGGCAACTAACAAGTTTTAACTTTTCTTTAAAAAATTAGATTAGCAACAAATAGGTTGGCTAGATATGCAACTAGGTGAGCAACCTATATGATGCTAATCACAACAAGCACACAAGCCAGCAAGGGATACAACACAATAATAGCTTGCATGAAGTAAAGGTAAGAGATAACCAAAAGTGGAGCCGGTGGAGACGAGGATGTGTTACCAGAGTTCCTTCCCTTGTGAGGAAGTACGTCTCTGTTAGAGCGGTGTGGAGGCACAATGCTCCCCAAGAAGCTAGTAGGGCCACTGTATACTCCTCACGCCCTCACACAATGCGAGATGCCGTGATTCCATTATTGGTGCCCTTGAAGGCGGCGACCGAACCTTTACAAACAAGGTTGGAGCAATCTCCACAACTTAATTGGAGGATCCCAACGACACCACAAAGCTTCACCACAATGGAATGTGGCTCCGAGGTGACCTCAACCGTCTAAGGTGCTCAAACACCCAAGAGCAACAAGATCCGCAAGGGATTAGTGGGGGGAATCAAATTTCTCTTGGTGGAAGTGTAGATCGGGGCCTTCTAAACCAATCCCTAGAAAATCAACAAGTTTGATTGGCTAGGGAGAGAGATCGGGCGAAAATGGAGCTTTGAGCAACAATGGAGCTTGGGGAGGGAAGAGGTGGTCTTCTTGGGGAAGAAGACCCCCTTTATATGGTGGGGGAAGAATCCAACTGTTATCCCCACTCTCAGCCCACGTATTGCGGTACTATCGCATCAGAACCACGGTACTACCGCAAGGGGCTACAGTACGACCGTTGCAGGATGCAGTACTACCACTTGCACATTAGTGAGCAGACGCAGGCCGATTGCGCAAGGCAACGAGCGGTAGAATCGACGGAGCGGTACTACTGCGTGCCCATATGGTACTACCGCATGGTCGGCAACGACTGGCACAGGAGATGCACGGAAGTAAAAAATTACTTCCGTGCCTACCTCCGCTGAGGGTGGAGCTACGCAAAAGTCCGACATGGTAGTGTTGGGGAATGTTGCATGTGAAACAAAAAAATTCCTACGCACACGCAAGATCTATCCATGGTGATGAGCATCTACGAGAGGGAGAGTGGATCTACATACCCTTGTAGATCGCTAAGCGGGAAGCGTTAAGAAACGCGGTTGGTGTAGTCGAACGTCTTCGCGATCCAAATCGCCCAGCATCCTGCAATCTCATCACGATCCGTCCCGTGATCCAATCACGATCCATCCCGTGAACTCATCACGATCCATCCCACGATCTCATCACGATCCGTCTCACAATCTTGATCACGGTCCTTCCGATCTAGCGCCGAACGGACGACACCTCCGCGTTCAGCACACGTACAACTTGATGACGATCTCCGCCTTATTGATCCAGCAAGAGGGAGTGGAGAGGTTGAATAGTTCTCCAGCAGTGTGACGGCGCTGCGGCGATGGTGGTGGAGCTATTCCGGCAGGGCTTCTCCTAAGCACTACAGAAAACCGATCTAGAGGAGAAACTATGCACTAGAGGAACGGGTAGCACGTGGCTGAAAATTCTGTGCCAAAAACCTAAAATACTCTAGTATATATGGGAGGAGAGGACGAGGAGGCTTGGCTGCCAAAAAGCCAGCCCTTGGGTCGGCCAAAGTGGGGAGGAGAGGAGAACTCCTCCAATCCTAGTAGGACTAGGATTCCTCCTTTTTTGGCCTTTTTCCACCTTTTTCCCTTTGGGATTTTTCTCCCAGATGCATGGGCCTTGTGTGGGACATACACCAGCCCACAAAAGGCTGGTATTTACTCTCCCACATCCCATGAAGCCTCTTGGGTCGAAATACCCCTCCCGGTGGTCTCCCGGTACACTACCGGCACTCCCGGTACATTACCGATTAGCCCGAAACTTTTCCAGCGACCAAAATGGGACTTCCTATATATCATTCTTTACCTCCGGACCATTACGGAGCTCCTCGTGATGTCTGGGATCTCATCCGTGACTCCGAACAACCTTCGGTCACCACCATACATAACTCTATACTACCGAAACGTCACCGAACCTTAGGTGTGCAGACCGTGCGGGTTCGAGAGCTATGTAGACATGACCGAGACACCTCTACGGTCAATAACCAATAGCGGGACCTGGATGCCCATATTGGTTCCTACATATTCTACGAAGATCTTTATCGGTCGAACCTCTATGTCAAGGATTCAGTTAATCCCGTATGATGTTCCCTTTGTTCTTCGGTATGTTTACTTGCCCGAGATTCGATCATCGGTATCTCCATACCTAGTTCAACCTCGTTACCGGCAAGTCTCTTTACTCGTTCCGCAATACAAATCCCATGACTAACACTTAGTCACATTGCTTGCAAGGCTTGTTGTGATGTTGTATTACCGAGTGGGCCCTAAGATACCTCTCCGTCACACGGAGTAACAAATCCCAGTCTTGATCCATGCCAACCCAACAGACACCCTCGGAGATACCTGTAGAGTACCTTTATAGTCACCCAGTTATGTTGCGATGTTTGATACACACAAGTCACTCCTCCGATGTCAGTGAGTTGCATGATCTCATGGTCATAGGAACAGATACTTGACATGCAGAAAACAGTAGCATTAAACTGACACGATCATATGCTACGTTTGTAGTTTGGGTCTTGTCCATCCCATCATTCTCCTAATGATGTGATCCCGTTATCAAATTACATCTCATGTCAATGGCTAGGAAACCTCAACCATCTTTGATCAACGAGCTAGTCTATTAGAGGCATACTAGGGACATGGTTTTGTCTATGTATCCACACATGCATCTAAGTCTCCGATCAATACAATTATAGCATGGATAATAAACGATTATCATGAACAAGGAAATATGATAATAACTAATTTATTATTTCATCTAGGGCATATTTCCAATAGTCTCCCACTTGCACTAGAGCCAATAATCTGGTTCACATCACCATGTGATTTGCATTGTTATGAATCTAACACCCAATGAGTTCTTGGAATCGGTCATGCTTTGCATGTGAGAGAGGTCTTATAGTCAATGGGTCTGCGACATTTAGATCCATGTGTACTTTGCAAATTTCTATGTCAAACCGTAAACACTGCTACCACACTCCACTTGGTACTATTCCAAATGGCTGCTCCACTATACGTATCCAGATTGCTACTACGAGTCATCCGGATTGGTGTTAAAGCTTGCATCGACGTGACTCTTTACGACGAAATCTTTATCACCTCCATAATCGAGAAACATCTCCTTAGTCTTTTAGTTACTAAGGATAATCTTGACCGCTCTCCAGTGCTCCATTCGAGGATCACTTTGAAACCTTCCGGCCATACTTATGGCAAGGCTGACATCGGGTCTTGTGCACAGCATTGCATACATGATAGAGCCTATGGCTGAAACATAGGGGATGACACTCATCTTTTCTCTATCTTCTGCAGTCACTGGGCATTGAGTCTTACTCAACTTTATACCTTACAAATCAGGCGAGAACTCTTTCTCTGACTAATCCATTTTGAACTCTTTCAAAGTACTCATTGAAAGTCTCATCAAGTATCTTGATCTATCTCTATAGATCTTGATGTTCAACAATTAGGTAGCTTTATCCAGGTCTTCCTTTGAAAAAATCTTTTCAAACAACCGTTTATGCTCTCTAGAAATTCTATATCATTTCCGATCAACAATATGTCAACCACATATGCTTATCAGAAACTCTACAGTGCTCCCACTCACTTTATTGTAAATACAAGTTTCTCGTAAACTTTGTATAGACTCAAAAACTTTAATCACCTCATCAAAGTGTATATTCCAACTCCGAGATGCTTGCTTCAATTCATAGAAGGATCACTGAAGCTTGCACACCTTTTAGCATCCTTAGGACTGACAAAACCTTCTGGTTGTATCACATACAACCTTTCCTCAAGAAAGGAAACGATGTTTTGGCATCCATCTGCCAGATTTCATAATTGAAAAATGCAGCAACTACTAACATAATTCTAACAGACTTTAGCATCGCTACGAGAGAAAGTCTCATCGCAGTCAACTCCTTGAACTTTCTGGAAATTTCTTTGCGACACGTCGAGCTTTATAAATGGTGACATTCACCATCAGCGTCTATCTTCATTATAAAGATCCATTTGTACTCAACGACCTGCCATCCAACGAGCAAGTCTACCAAAGTCTATACTTGGTTTTCATATATGGATCCTTTCTCGGATTTCATGGCCTCTAACCTTTTTCGGAATCCAGGCCCATCATCGCTTCTCCACATCTCATAGGTTCATTGTTGTCCAACAACATGACCTCCAAGACAGGGTTGTCGTACCGCTCAGGAGCAGTACATATCCTTGTCGACCTACGAGGTTCGATAGTAACTTGATCCGAAGCTTCATGATCATCATCATTTACTTCCTCTTCAATCGACGTAGGTTCCACAGAAACATCTTTCTGCGCTGCGCTACTCTCTGGTTGAAACAAAGGTTCAACAACCTCATCAAGTTCTATCTTCCTCCCACTCAATTCTCTCGAGAGAAACTTTTTCTCGGGAAAGGACCCGTTTTAGCAACAAACACTTTATGCTTGGATCTGAGATAGAAGGTTCACCCAACCGTTCTTAGGGTATTCTACGAAGATGCATTTGTCCGCTTTGGGTTCGAGCTCATTAGGTGAAAACATTTTCCACACAAGCGTCACTTTCCCAAACATCAAGAAATGACAGCTTAGGTTTCTATCAAACCATAATTCACACGGTGTCATCTCAACGGATTTAGATGGTGCCCTATTTAACGTGAATGTAGTTGTATCTAATGCACAACCCCAAAATTATAGTAGCAAAACGATAAGATACATCATAACATGCACCATATCCAATAGAGCACGACTATGACGTTCGGACATACCATCACACCATGGTGTTCCAGGTGGCGTGTGTTGTGAAACAACTTTCACATTGTCCAAAGTTGTATGCCAAACTCGTAACTCAGATATTCACCTCCACGATCATATCGCAGATATTTTTATCTTCTTGTCACGATGATCTTAAACTTCACTCTGAGTTTGCTTGAACTTTTCAAGCGATTCAGACTTGTGTTTCATTAAGTAAACATACACTATATCTACCCAAATCATCAGTGAAGGTAAGAAAATAACGATATCCACCGCACGCTACAAGACTCATTGGATTGCATACATCAACATGTATCATTTCCAATAAATCACTTGCCCGCTCCGTCAAACCAGAAAACGGGGTCCTTAGTCATCTTTGATCAAGAGGCATGGTTCGCATGTCTCAACCGATTCGAAATCGAAAGAGTCCCAAGATCCATCAGCATGGAGTTTCTTCATGCGTTTTATACCAATATGACATTTAGCGGCAGTGCCACAAGTATGTGGTACTATCATTATTAACTTTGCATCTTTTGGCATCAATGTTATGAACATGTGTATTACTACGATCAAGATTCAACAAACCATTCTCACTGGGTGCATGACCATTGAAGGTATTATTCATGTAAACAGAATAACCATTATTCTCTAACTTAAATGAATAACCGTGTTGCAATAAACACGATCTAATCACGTTCATGCTCAATGCAAAACACCAAATAACACTTATTTAGGTTTGTTACTAATCCCGAAGGTAGATAGAGCGTGCGATGTCGATCACATCAACCTTGGAAACACTTCTAACACACATCGTCACCTCACCCTTAGCTAGTTCTCTGTTTATTCCGTAGATTTTATTTCGAGTTACTAACATTTAGCAACCGAACTGGTATCCAATACCCAGGTGCTACCAGGAGTACTAGCAAGGTACACATCAATAACACGTATATCAAATATACTTCTGTTGACGTTGCCAGCCTTCTTATCTACCAATTATCTAGGGTTGTTCTGCTTCAGCGACCGCTCTCCTCATAATCAAAGCACTTAGTCTCGGGTTTGAGTTCAACTTTGGGTTGCTTCACTGGAGCAGCAACTGACTTGCTATCCATGAAGTTTCCCTCCTTGCTCTTGCCCTTCTCGAAACTAGTGGTTTGACTAACCATCAACACTTGACGCTCCTTCTTGATTTCTTCCTTCGCGGTGTCAAACATCGCGAACAGCTCGGGGATCATTATTTCTATCCTTGGCGTTTTATAGTTCATCACCAAGTTCTAGTAGCTTAGTGACAGTGACTTGGAGAACTATATCAATCACTATCTTATCTGGAAGATCAACTCCCACTCGATTCAAGCGATTGTAGCACCCAGACAATCTGAGCACATGCTCAACGATAGAGCTATTCTCCTTCATCTTGTAGTCAAAGAATCTTGTTGGAGATCTCATATCTAGCAACATGGGCACGAGCCTGAGATCCTAATTTCAGCTCTTAGAACATCTGATATGTTCTGTGACGTTCAAAACGTTTCGGAGCCTCAATTCTAAGCCGTAATGCATGACGCACTAATCTATCAAGTAGTCATCAGAACGTGCCTGTCAGATGTTCACAACATCTACAAACCACGCTAGAGGGGTTGGCGCACCGAGCGGTGCATTAAGGACATAAGCCTTCTGTGCAGCAATGAGGACAATCCTCAGATCACGGACCCAGTCCGCAATATTGCTACCAACATCTTTCAACTCTATTTCTCTAGGAACATATAAAAATTCAAGGGAGCTACAGCACGAGCAAGTGATCTACAACATAATTTGCACAGACACTATTGACTATGTTCATGATAATGAGTTCAATTAATCATATTACTTAAGAACTCCCACTCAAATTGACATCCCTCCAGTCATTCGAGTGATACATGATCCAAATTCACCAACTCAAGTCCGATCATCACGTGAGTTGAGGTGGTTTCAATGGTGAACATCATCATGTTGATCATATCTACTATATGACTCATGTTCGACCTTTCGGTCTCTTGTGTTCCGAGGCCATGTCTGTACATGCTAGGCTCGTCAAGTTTAACCCGAGTGTTCTGCATGTGCAACACTGGCTTGCACCCGTTGTATGTGAACGTAGAGTCTATCACACCCGATCATCACGTGGTGTCTCAACATGAAGAACTTTCGCAACAGTGCACACTTGGGGAGAACACAATTTATCTTGAAATTAAGTGAGGGATCACCTTATAATGCTACCGTCGTCCTAAGCAAAACAAGGTGCATAAAAGGATTAACATCACATGCAAATCATAAGTGACATGATATGGCCATGAACTTGTGCTTTTGATCTCCATCATGAAAGCACCGGCATAATCTCCATCGTCACTGGCACGACACCATGATCTCCATCAACGTGTCGCCATCGGGGTTGTCACGCCCACCATGCTTCTACTACTATTTCTACCGTTTAGCGATAAAGTAAAGCATTACATTGCGCTTAATGATTGACACGCAGGTCATACAATAATTAAAGACAACCCTATGGCTCCTGCCGGTTGTCGTACTCATCGACATGCAAGTCGTGATAACCTATACATCACATGATCATCTCATACATCACATATATCACATCATGTAATTGGCCATATCATGTCACAACATACCCTACAAAAACAAGTTAGACGTCCTCTAATTGTTGTTGCATGTTTTACGTGGCTGCTACGGGTATCTAGCAAGAACAATTCTCACCTACGCAAAAACCACAACGGTGATACACTAGTTGCTTTTCAACCTTCTCAAGGACCGCCTTTGTCGAATCCGATCCAACTAAAGTGAGAGAAACTGGCACCCGCAAGCCATCTATGCAACAAGTTGCGGTCGAGGGAACCGGTCTCTCGTAAGCGTACGAGTAATGTTGGTCTGGGCCGCTTCATCTCACAATATCGCTGAACCAAAATCCGACCAAGGGAGGAAGCAATCTAAGCATCAACGCCCACAAACCTTTTGTGTTCTACTCGAGATCTCATCTACACATAGACCTAGCTCATGATGCCACTATTGGGGAACGTTGCATGGGAAACAAAAAATTTCCTACGCACACGGAAGATCTATCCATGGTGATGAGCATCCACGAGAGGGAGAGTGGATCTACATACCCTTGTAGATCGCTAAGCGGGAAGCGTTAAGAAACGCGCTTGGTGTAGTCGAACGTCTTTGCGATCCAAATCGCCGAGCATCCCGCGATCTCATCACGATCCGTCCCGCGATCCAATCACGATCCGTTCCGCGAACTCATCACGATCCGTCCCGCGATCTCATCACGATCCGTCCCGCGATCTCATCACGATCCGTCTCGCAATCTTGATCACGGTCCTTCCGATCTAGCGCCGAACGGACGGCACCTCCGCGTTTAGCACACGTACAGCTTGATGACGATCTCTGCCTACTTGATCCAGCAAGAGGGAGCGGAGAGGTAGAAGAGTTCTCCAGCAGCGTGACGGCGCTGCGGCGATGGTGGTGGAGCTATTCCGGTAGGGCTTCGCCTAAGCACTGTAGAAAACCGATCTAGAGGAGAAACTATGCACTAGAGGAACGGGTAGCACGTGACTGCAAATTCTGTGCCAAAACCCTAAAATCCTCTGTATATATAGGAGGAGAGGAGGATGAGGCTTGGCTGCCAAAAATCCAGCCCTTGGGTCGGCCAAAGTGGGGAGGAGAGGAGGACTCCTCCTCCACTCCTAGTAGGATTAGGATTCATCCTTTTTTTTGCCTTTTTCCACCTTTTTCCTTTTGGGTTTTCTTCTGCAGCCACATGGACCTTGTGTGGGAGTTTCCACCAGCCCACTAAGGGCTGATATTTACTCTTCCACAGCCCATGAAGCCTCTTGGGTCGAAATACCCCTCCCGATGGTCTCCCGGTACATTACCGATTAGCCCGAAACTTTTCTGGCGACCAAAATGGGACTTCTTATATATCATTCTTTACCTCCGGACCATTACGGAGCTCCTTGTGACGTCCGGGATCTCATCCGGGACTCTGAACAACCTTCGGTCACCACCATACATAACTCTATACTACCGAAACATCACTGAACCTTAAGTGTGCAGACCCTGCGGGTTCGAGAGGTTTGTAGACATGACCGAGATACCTCTACGGTCAATAACCAATAGCAGGACCTGGATGCCCATATTGGTTCCTACATATTCTACGAAGATCTTTATCGGTCGAACCTCTATGTCAAGGATTCAGTTAATCCCGTATGATGTTCCCTTTGTTCTTCGGTATGTTTACTTGCCCGAGATTCAATCGTCGGTATCTCCATACCTAGTTCAACCTCGTTACCGGCAAGTCTCTTTACTCGTTCCGTAATACAAGATCCCATGACTAACACTTAGTCACATTGCTTGCAAGGCTTGTTGTGATGTTGTATTACCGAGTGGGCCCTGAGATACCTCTCCGTCACACGGAGTAACAAATCCCAGTCTTGATCCATGCCAACCCAACAAACACCCTCGGAGATACCTGTAGAGTACCTTTATAGTCACCCAGTTACGTTGCAACGTTTGATACACACAAGGCACTCCTATGGTGTCAGTGAGTTGCATGATCTGATGGTCATAGGAACAGATACTTGACATGCAGAAAATAGTAGCATTAAACTGACACGATCATATGCTACGTTTGTAGTTTGGGTCTTGTCCATCCCATCATTCTCCTAATGATGTGATCCCGTTATCAAATGACATCTCATGTCAATGGCTAGGAAACCTTAACCATCTTTGATCAACGAGCTAGTCTATTAGAGGCATACTAGGGACATGGTTTTGTCTATGTATCCACACATGCATCTAAGTCTCCGATGAATACAATTATAGGATGGATAATAAATGATTATCATGAACAAGGAAATATGATAATAACTAATTTATTATTGCCTCTAAGGCATATTTCCAACAGGTAGTACCGGACATACATCACGGTACTATCGCACGAGGGCGGATGTAAAAAATTACATCCGTGCCTACTACCGCAGGCGCACGCACCAGGGCTGGGGACATCAGTACTACCACGCCATCGAGCAGTACTACCGCGGGCACCTGCGGTACTACCGCTACCTTGAGCGGTACTACCGCTACCATGCAGCCTTCACTTTGCACAAACACGGAAAATGGACTGGAGCTCCATTGAAGCGAAGGTAAGGTGGTGCAATAGAACAAATGTGTACGTGTTGATTCCACCCAAACCTTTCCGATGCGGACCCCCTCACTACTGGGAAAAAGCTTATAGACAGACGCTTACTAGTAGCGCGGGTTTTTACCCCTCGCTACTAGTATTTACTAGTAGCGCGGGTTTATACCACTCGCTACTACTAAGGTGATTGTAGTAGCGCGAGTTCATAACCCTCGCTACTACTATGGCCTGTCTCCGGGGGGAACGGTAGAGACCACTTAGTAGTAGCGAGGGGTATAAACCCGCGCTACTACTAAGTTGATAGTAGTAGCGCGGGTTTATACCCCTCGCTACTAGTAAGATGTATCTACCGTGGCCCCCCGGGATAGGCCATAGTAGTAGCGCATGTATATAACCAGCGCTACTACTAACTACAGACTTTTTTAACATCCACACCTCCCCATCTCCTCCCCTAAATCCTTCTTCTCTCCCGTCCCTCTCGCCCCTCTCTCTCCATAGGCTCTCACATGGACCTCCTACCTAGGCGCGCCTCCTCCCTTCATGGCACGCTGCCCAGGCATGCCTCCTCGTGCACGGCGTGTAAAGAGGCCGCCGCCTCGGCCACCGGCGTCCAAGAGCTCGCCGGTCTCCCCCGGTGTCTCCATGCCATCACACCAAAGCACCGCACCCCCAGTGACCAAAACCCCACTGCTCCCTCCATCTCCTTCCTCTCCCTCGTTTTCCTTTTTCTCTCCCTGTCCCACCGGTTTGACTTACCCTCCCATGTCCATGCCCGTGCAGGTCGTCGCCATGGACGACCAGGAGCTCTCTGCCTTGGATGTGAATAGAAGCCCCACGCCGCCGCCTTGCTCTGTCCTGGATCCAGGCCCTCTCCAGCAACTGCCGCCGGATCTGGTCTGTCACCGGGCGTCCGCGCCTCCGGCGACCCCTCTCGTCGCTGCATCGAACCATTGGCAACATTGACAGCACGCACGGGATCGATTTTTTTGGTTTTTGAAATTAGTAGTAGTAGCGCGGGTCATAGGTACGCGCTACAGATAGTTAGTAGTAGCGCGTGTGGCACCCGTGCTACTACTAACACACGTACTAGTAGCACGGGTGGATCCGCGCTACTACTACCAGTTAGCTATAGTGTCGTAGTAGTAGCACGGGCACCCGCACTACTATTAGCTGTTTAACCCGCGCTACTACTAGGATTTTTCCTAGTAGTGCCTCTTAATAGTACGGCTTTCCTATGACTCAAATCCACCGAAAGGAAACGTAGAGAACAACCGTGTTCGATAAACTCCGAGGGGCACCGAATCTTCTTGTGTCTAGTCATGAGATATTTGAAATGCTCAATGCACACGATTAGTCTGCATAAGCATTGTCATCAATCACCAAAACCACTTAGGGAGAAATATGCCCTTACAATATGGATCCAAATTAGCCCCTTATGTAATAATACATAAACTAGGCTTTAAGCTTCTATCACTTTCGCAACCCACCATCTACTTATTACTCCACATGATTACTTATAACAAGACTTCTCCCATGTCCTCAAGAACAAAAGTAACTACTCACAAATCATCACCATGTTCAAGATCAGAGGTGTAATGAACATGTTAAAGTATCTACACATATTAGCTTCCACCAAGTAAACTAACAAGCATCAACTACAAGATGTAATAAACACTACTAGCAACCCTCAGGTACCAATCTGAGGTTTTGAGACAAAGATTGAATACAAGAGATGAACTAGGATTTGAGATGAGATGGTGTTTGTGAATATGTTGATGAAGATTGGTCCTCCCACGAAGGAGGAAGCGTTTGTGATGATGATGGCTTCGATTTCCCCCTCCCGGAGGGAAGTTTCCCTGGCAGAAACTCTTTGTCGGAGAGCAAAAGGGCCTTTGCCCAGGTTTCCGCCTTGAGATGACGGTGTTTCGTGCCGAAAGTATCCTCTTGGTTTTTTTTCAAGGTCAAAACACTTCATATAGCAGAAGAGGGGGGCCAGAGCCTGCCTGTGGGCGTCCGAAGCCATCAGGACGTGTCCAGGGGGGTGGCCGCGCCCTGTTGGTTTGGGAGCCACATGTGGCGCCCCCTCTGGTGGTTCTTTGCTTTGGAAATTCAGATATATTCCACACAAAAAATCCTCGTGAAGTTTCGGGTCATTTGGAGTCCAGAAGATTTTCAGTCTTTTCCATGGCTTTCGGGTCGAGAATTCCAGTTTCCGACAATTTCCCTCTTTGTGTTGGATCACGCAAATTAAAAGAGAAAAGTTATTAGAATTATATCATAGAATGGAATAATGACCAAGAACAATATAAATATCAGTAAGAAATCATGATGCAAAATGGACGTATTATGGGACTAGGCCCTCTTGTATTTTTTGCTTGACTCCACTATTTGTTTCTCTTTGTGTAAAGAAGGTGTAGTTGATAGAGGTTCTTGTCGAGGAAAACCTTGTTCTTGCCACCCAGCTCTTTGACACCGTGTCATGTAAATGAGACACCACGTCAAGCAAGAGCCGCCCTCGTTGTTGCGTAACCATGACGATCAATTCAAAGATCGCGTCAAGGAGGAGGTTGGGTCACCGTCACGCAGCCAGGCCATCCGCTTCGTCCTGTAGATGTCCCGGTTGTGCCGTCTTTCGGCGCGACAATGTGGTGGCGTGATTTTCACCCATTCGCCAGTCGGGGTGCTAGTGGCACCCGATGAAGGAGGAGGATGAGGCTCTCGGCCCGACATCGCCAACACGTGTGGCCTCCTCCTCCTCTCGCAGCATGACAGCGGCCGACAAGGCAGCAGTGTAGCTAGCGCGACACATGGGGAGTGTTCGCTATCTCCAATGTGCCATCGGACTGGGTCTGCGCCGACCCATACATCGCCTTGGCCTCAACCAACGATTGGTCCAAGACCACTGGGCAGATCGGCCCGCGGCGGCGCCGGATCAGCGACCAACTCCTCAAAGTGGGGTTGGAGAAGTCCGAGCGCGCCGCCCGTTCCCTTGCCGCGTCAAGTGGCAAGGGCAATAGCGCGCCCATTGCTGACCGCTACCGCTAGGCGAACGTGGCCAATGGTTGTGCCAAACGGAGGCAGTCGAGCGGCTGCGCCGCGAGCGTGCGTCGACGGCCAATCGGGGCTTCCGCAACCTTTGGGTGGCCTTCCGCCACTGGAAGGATGACAACAGAAAGGTCGACAACGAAGGTGTGAGCGGGCTCAGAAGCCATGCCTACAATGTCATTGTCCGACATCTAGCTTAGCTTAGTTCATATTTAGTTTAAATTCGTCCATTCTACTTGAACTTTTAAATTCCGTCATTTGGTTGTAAATATTTCAAAATGCATGAATTTCGTTGGTCCTTTTGAATTGTCGGTTTGAATTAACGTGATTGCAGTAGGTTAGATGACCGGTTCCTCTATAACCGTCCGCGAGCACATTTGACATGTCTGATTTGTTTTGTTTTCTGCAAGGAGCGTTAGAGTTGGGGCACAAATGTGTAAATTGTCATCAACGGGTGAAAAATCCAACGCTTTTGAGTAATCGGGGAGAAGCATGGGTTTCCTCTCGTTTCAATTTGGCAGCGCCTTTCAGAGCCAAACTTTTGGCATTGGGCATTAACCTTTTGACCCACGAAAAAAGAGGCCAGAAAAAATCGGGGAAGAGACAGACACACCAAGTGCACAGGAATAAAGCCCGGGCGGGTGCAGGGTAAGTTTTGCTTTTGAAGTTTGGGTTGGCCCTTCCCTTCCCGACGGGTGGGTACCGGAGGGCGCGGAGAGGACTAGTAGTAGTCTACTTAAGAGCGATCAGGCGGTGCGTAGGGTGTGTGTGAGCGAGCGGGAGGGCGGAGAGGCATTTTTCTGGAAGCAGCAGGCGCGGCGAGGGTTTCCGGGAGGCCGGCCGCGCGCATGGGAGAGGTTTTGTCGTCGTGAATGTCTCGCACCATCTGGTCCGGGTTTCTCGCAGACTTCCCGTTTCGCGTGTGCATCAACGCTCCCCCGCTCCAGTTCGCCGTCATTTCGGTCCAATAGTTTTTGGAGATCCGCCGTTTGCTGTCTTCTCGACCGAGATTCTCTTGCGTTCGTATCGCTTGTGCTTTTTTCCTTGCGTGTCTGCGCTCGAAGGATCCGTCGAGTTTCCAGTTTCGTGCCTGCGCTCTGAGGGGCTGCAGACTGGTTATGCTACGTTGGCTGCATTGTCCAAATATAAACTGCCACTCCATTTGTTTACGCGTCAGCCTCTTCATTTTTTTGCCCTGTTGCTTCCTCATTACCATGTTGTTTTCGACCGGTTTTCGTCTTGGTTTCCACTGTGCGTGTTGAATCAAGCGCGATTGATTTGTCACTTTAAAATTTTGATTCGATTTGGTTGGTGCTTGGATTGTGCAGAGCTTGAGCGAAGAGGGTGGCGGGACGACGGACAAGATGGGCAAAGACACCGCCCTCCTCCTAGCGGCAGTGGACAGCTTCAAGATGGCGGCGCTGGGCCGGCTGCGCAACGGCTCCTACGCCGCCACGATCCTCGACCAGGAGACGTCCAACAGGTTCCTCCATCTCGCCGGCAGGCACGACGCCGTCGAGTGCGCCAGGCTCCTCCTCGACGGTGAGAACGGGATCACGCCGTCCTCCGTCGACGCCAGGGACCAGCTCACGCGGACGCCGCTCCACTTCGCCGCCGAGGCGCACTCCAAGAGGTGCATCCAGCTGCTCCTCTCAGTGTCCAGGAACGCCCGGACGGACGCCAGGCTGCTCGATGGCACACGCCTCGTCGCGCTCGAGGTCGCGCTCATGAGCAGAAGGTGCGTCAATGGCACTAATTCCTTGCTACTACTATCTGCTAGTGATGAGTGTTCATTCATTTGAGATCAAACTGACAGAAATGCATCTGTCTCCTCCCTGCCTGCTTTCTCTTCAGGGTTCACGTTGATTGGTCACCGGACAACTCAGTCGAGGATCTTCTGGCTTATCTGCAAAAAAAGGTTTGCATCATCACTAGACTCACCCAAAGCTCCATGTTACTCCTACCTGGTTAATACGGAGTACTAGATAGGATCAATCTCTCATGCAAAACTGTAACTTCTCTGTATGATGTGTGCAGGATCTGAACGCAGTGAGGTTTCTGGTAAAGAATACCAGGGAGGTTCGGGAGGTGGCATACAGATACGCCATGGAGGGGCGTGTCGCTGCACTCGCAATGCTGCTCCTGGTGGCTGAAGAGAGGATATCGGGGATGGTGAGCGTGGTGATAGACGGCATCAGGACAAAGAGATCAATTTAAAACTCTGTTGTGGATGAGGTTCAGCCGATTGGAGAGGCTTCAGCTAGAGATGGCAATGAAATGTGGAGGAAAGCCTTGCTCTGTGAGATTCAGCCGCTTAACCATGTTGAGGCCACGTCGTGGAGGGATCGAAAAGTTGACAGGAGAAGCTTGCCCCCTCTACTTAGGGCTGCAAAGGTACTGATTGCTGTCAGTTTCATTTTACACTTAATTGTCAGTGCTAGACTGCTAGTATTCCCAAACTTTGCAATACATTGAGTATTCAGTGTCTTCAGTTTGTGGTCTACACAGACTTCTTCCATTTTAAACACCGCTAGATTTGCATTGCACATGAATGAGTTGCTATGACTGTTATGAAGTTTAATTGAGCAATCAATGTGTGTAACTGAGGTCTACGCCTTATTTTTAAAAAGATTTTAAAATTATACATGAAATGAGTATTATGATTATGATCCACACCCTTTGTTTGCATTATCAAGAAGCAGCTCTGCATTTTCTTATGTTTGGTTGATGCGATATTGCTGTAATCGTGCAACTGCAACTTATATATAGAAAAACTTACAATGATTGAGTGTTCAGCGTCTTTACTGTGTGGTCTACACAGACTTTTTCCCTTTTAAACACTTCTAGATTTGCATTGCACATGAAATGAGTTACTACGACTGCCATGAAGTTAAGTGAGTAACCAGTGTCTGTAATTGAAGTCCACACCATATTTCAGGAAAGACTCCTAAAATAGTATATGAAACGAGTCACTATAATTACAATCTACACACTTTGTTTGTATTATCAAGAAGCAGCTCTGCATTTTCTTATGTTTGGTTGACACAATATTGCTGTAATCGTGCTACACCTAACAGCTGCTATTTATAAAGCTGCATCTTATACATATGGAAAACTTGCAATGATTGATTCCTTGTGTAGGCCGGAGATATGAATGTCACAAAGATGCTTCTGATGGGGGATGTTGATGCCAATGAAACCGACCCCGAAGGAAACACGGCACTTCACTGGTGCCTCAGTAGTAGTTCAAGCACACAGGAGCCAAGGTGCTCTTTTCAAAATCCTGCTCCATTAACAGCTAAATTGCAAGATGGCTGTTCTCGTTATTTCCAAGTGTCCTTAGTTGTCTTCTGTCTTTGTGCAGGATTGTGTGGCTCCTGCTGAAGAATGGTGCCAGAGTTTTCCAGGGGCACAAACTAGGTCTCACACCAGTGCACAGTGCTGCAGCTAAGGGCAATTACATGGCTCTTCAGGTAGCCTTTGTTACTTCCTTTTCAAGTGCTTAATAATACTACTGTAGCTAATTGGTATTTTATTTCTTTGATCTGCAAGTCACTTCTGCTTCATGCACAAGATTGCGTTGATACACCTTCCAAGACCAAAGAAACCCCAATATTCCTTGCAGTGATATATGGTTCTTTGAGCTGTGTACGTCTTCTTTTGCATTATGGGGCCAACCCCAAAGCCCAGAACCTACGGTGAGTAATATTTCTGAAGAATTCTTGTATTAAATGACTTGGTGGACTTACCGTGATGCAATTCTTTGGTGTTGAAAAGAAAGCAAAGACCAACATACGTGGCAACATCCCAGGACATGCTGTTTCTTCTCAACTCTGCAAATGTGGTACCAAGTAAGATGACTTTCTCGGATGTTAAAGCATTTGACTGAGTTCACAAAGAGGACATCTTGTGTAAACAAAAGCACTTCATTTGTCTATAGTTTTGTGTATCTCTTATGTAAATAAAAGCACTTTCCTTGTCCTTAGTTTTGTGTTTGATTCTTCGAACAAAGCACATGTTCTGCTATAAGATCACATTCTGCTATGTTCTCTTGTTTGATCTGTTTCATTACACTGGAGGAAATTTTATTATTTGAATTATATAAACATTGGTTAGATACTTTTGGTTGTACTGATGATAATGGATATCAAGCAAACTGCATTCTCAGCTGATTTTTGTTCCTTTTTAGTGAACCGTGGCTCAACGGAAAAGAACCATGTGATGAAGAAAGAAAGGTATAAAGAGCTGCTGGATGATGATTTCGATGATTATGACCATGAAGATTATTGTGAAAGGTATTTCTTATAGCTGTGCACGATTACGTGAAATGTAGAGAAAGGGCTGCCCATGTGAAGTTCAAATTAAGATATTGCTTTGAATATCATTGCAGTTTTCTTGTGCCAAAGGCGTCACTAGGTCAACGGGATTTTCGATCCAGTAATTTATCTGACCAAGGGGCTAAAAGTAAGAGCTACAGTGCCCTGAAAGAAGGTCCCAAGTTATCTCAGGTAATCTAGACATCCTCTTTCTGTATTACCAAGTGACTTTGTTTTGTTTACATGGTCTGCTTACAATACATTTTATTTATAGCATAATGATTATTGGGAGAAGCATGACTACATTTTATTTATTGCTTTTGTTACTTCCTTTTCAAGTGCTTAATAATCACAAGGCTCTTCAGCTAAGGGCAAATAGCACTTCACTTTCCTTACCAAGCTTTTCTTCGCATTTACTTGTTGCTCTTGCGCTTTTTTCCCTTGCGTGTCCTGAAGGCGATCAACGGATCCATTGAGTTCCAGTTTCCTGTCTGCGCTCTGAGGGGCTGGAGACTGTTTCTAGTTATGCTTCGTTGGTTGCATTGTCCTAGAAATTTACCATTCCATTTATTTATGCGTTTGCTTTTCTTTTGTCCTGTTTCTATATCTACCATGATGTTTTTGATTGGTTTTGGCTGCAAATGAGAAAGATTTTGCAGCATTATTGCTCTGCACATTCCTTTAGCGACTGTTTTATCACGTTTTCTAGGGGAAGTTTTGTAGGGATCTCTGTTATCAAAACATGAAGTTCTTGGTTAGAGGTTCAATTAGTTATAGCAAATTTGCACTGTGTTGAAAGAAACTTACATTTGCTACTTGGATTTCTTTTGATCTGAAACATGAAGTTTCTTGGCTACCGATTCAACTAGTACTAGGGATTCTATGTTGTCAGATGTCAAAACCGAAGTTTTAAATAGCGCGCTAAGCCTTTTAGCGGCGGACCTCTTCTAAATGCTATAGCGTGCTATAACGAGTTATTTAGAATGTTTGCTCATGTATTTGCACAAAAGACCCTTAGCACGAGACCTATTCCAAACGCTATAGCGAGCTATATTGTTCGCTATATCATTATCACCTAAGACCTTATCGAAGTTTGTTAGTTACAGCTCCAACTAGTTGGATTTCTTTTGATGTGAATTGCTATTTGGTTCGTGCAGACTTCACGTGAAGAGGCCTCTTCATTGTCATTCACTAAAATGGCAATGTTTTCTCTGCTGGTCCTATTGTTGGCTATCTCGCAAGCAAAGGCGTCGTGTGACAAAGCAGCTGCTTGGGGGATAGCAGTGCAATGTCTTGACAACGACCCACCAGCTAAATCATGCTGCAAGACAATCATGACGTCAATCAACGGTAGTGTAACGTGCTTGTGTCATATTAGCATAACCAATGTTATGAGCGACGCAGGGATGATGGTCGATGAGCTATTAAATATGTCTCTCCAATGCGGAGCGCTACCTTCTTCGACTGTCCTCCCGCACGACTGTTTGCTCCCGGCGCCTCCAGCCGGAGCAATGGAGGGGCTGCCGCCATCTCCACCAGCAGTGGCAAGCCTGGAGCCCCCGCCATCACCACCTCCTACCGTCGAGCTGCCGCCGCCAACCTCACCGGCAAGTCTCGAGGTGCCTCCGCCATCACCACCTGCTACCGTTGAGCTGCCGCCGCCAACCCCACCGGCAAGTCTCGGGGTGCCTCCTCCGCCGCCTCCAGCCGGGACCGCCATCTCCCCGCCTCCACCAGCGACTATGGTCGAGTCGCCGGTGGTGGTGGTGCTGCCGTCGCCTGCAGTCGGGCTTATCGCGTCCGGTGACATCAAAGGGGACCACACCTACAAGTGGATCGCGCTAGGCTTATCTCTCGTCCTACTTTCTCTGCTGATTGCTTTGGTTATTATGATAGGAGGACCTTGCACATCCCGGCTGCGGGTTTCCTTACCATGTTTTTCCTGCTCACTGGAGCGTATCCCGCCAAGCTCTGCTGTGCCTGCACTTCCTAGGGACATCGAGCAATCGGGCCTCGAGCTGGCAGCTGCTGTCGCCCGTCGGGCAGCGGTCGAACGGAGTGCTGCCGAGCTCGATGCAGCAGCTGCACGACAGGCCAGGCATGGAAGCAGTGGCGGATACAGCTCAACATAACAGGGTGGTCCAACATAACTGGAAGTATCATTTTTATTTTGTTTTCCTATAATGTATAGGCTATGTGGACCATCCTGTTCACCTCCTAGATCCGCCACTGATTGAAAGGGTTCCAATGGAACAAGATTAGCTTGCTACCCCCCCCTCCCCACCCCACCCCACCCCACCCCACCCCACCCCAAAAAAATGTTGCCAGTTCTGTTTACTTTGTTTTTCCTTTTGACGGGAATTCGGCTCAACTTGTTTGAACTCAGTTTAACTTTGTGATAAGACTAGAAGCAATCGTGCGCTTTGCTGACACCGTCGTTTCATAATTGTTGCAACACATATATTTGTTGTAATGTTTGTTGTTACCAAATTGAAGGCAGGTCTAATGTTTTCACCTTTTCACACAATTTTCTCATGTCTATATTTCCGTAATGTTTGTTGTTACCTCAATAAGCCTATCAGTCTGCAATTGTACTTATGTCCTTTGCCTGTGAGGAAGAGGTTTGGAGTTGCACCACCATCACAGTATCTCTTAACATTAAATTCAGATTTGTAAACCATACCATGCAAAACTAACGTATGAGATTAACCGGGATAGATTTGATATCATCAATAAACTAAATTATAGGTCAAGTAAAAACTAACAATAACTAAAATTATGTCTTAGGTGATAATGAAGCAACAAATAACACCACTCCCATTGCTCATCCCTTGGTTGTTCACCAATGTGTGTTCTTCCTGGTGTTTCCTCCTGACATTTTTTTGACATGTTCCATGAATATTGCAGAGAAGCATGCCAAAAGAAATGATGACCATCTTCCATCATCGCTCCATCAGCAAGGTAGACAACAAGAAATCCCACAAGAACACATGTCACCAGTCCTCACTACACCGTTCTGATTCCCACCAAGCCCTGAGTTGGTTTAAGTAATGTGAAGGCCAACCATTTCTTGAGGAAAAGCCAATATTAAAGTAAAGTGAAGCAAAGCAATTAACAATCAAGTTAGAGAAGAACTAAATATGAAAAAAATATATGCTAATCATTGCTTGGAAACCCAACCACCAGATGTACAGTCTACTGCTTTCGCTTGATTTGATCCTCTCTCGATTCAGTCCTGAATGTAAGCGTGTGTCCATTCCAACATCACAAAAGACCCCAACATCACAAAAGACCACCTGCAAGAACCGCATCCAAAGCAAGCCGAGAGTTGTGGCTTGACAAACTGGTTCTGGCTGCAACTCATGGATGGAGATATTAACACATGAAATCTGCAATCTGAAGACAATGTTTAGCTTCAGATGACCACTGACCAACTTTATCGGCTACACCAAACCAGCCGTCATGGCTACAAAATAAAAATCTTCACAACCTATCAGCACCTATTCTTCAACAGATACAACCGTCTTTACATCACGTCGTTTAATGCGGGTAATCTATAACTTATCAAATGCACACGAGGGTAATAAATTATCCTCCCTGTGCAAATATCAAGTGAGGGGAAAATACATTCAGTTACTTACTATTGTGTATATATATCTGTCAAGAACCTAGAGTTATTATTTCAACCATTTTGTAGGTATTCTACAGACTATAGGTCGCACAAGTTATCATAATAAATAATCATTTTTATGTTAGAGAGCTCATGAAAATAAGACAGAACTATGATGTGTACATGAATTATTTCAGTTATCTCAACAACGAATATGTCTTGGATGAAGCTCGCTCTTTAAACCAATAATCGAGTCCAAGGTGTCATTTCTTATGGCTTTTTTTTGGAAAGGAGGAACGAAGCCCCCGGCCTTTGCATCAATCGATGCATGCAGTCATTTTATTAAGTAAATTCAAAACAAAGTATCCCGGTCCACAAAAATGCTTCAGCGCTAATAAAGTACTGAAGCAAATAAAACTTGACACATGTGGCTTAACTGAACATAGACTATGATGCCTATACACCTGGCCTATTGTTAGCAAGCCATCCAAACCGTTTGAAGATAACCCGTGCGATCATCTCCCAACGGTTGCACCCAATAACCATATGCTCCCTGGCTTCTGCATGGTTGAGTAACGACCACGTACGGATCCAAAATGTTGCTCTGAAGATTACCTGTAGAAAATTGTTAAAATTCTTGCCATTAAAAATCATATCATTTCTGGTATTCCAAATAGCCCATAGTAAAGCACAACTCCCAATCCGAATAAGATTCGCTATAGCAACGTCTACTTCATGGAGCCACGTCCCAAATAACGATGTAATACATGTTGGTGGATTGACATTAAATGCTATCTGTATCGTTCGCCATAGCAGTTTTGCAAGCGGGCAATCAAGAAAGAGGTGTCTTATAGTTTCATTTTGATTACAATAGAAAAAATTGGGTCTTCCCACCCATCTTCGTTTTATCAAGTTATCTTTGGTTAAAGTCACTCGTTGTGAACAAACCACATGAATATTTTAATCCTGAGAGGTACTTTGACTTTCCAGATATGCAAAGAACTCGATATAGGTCCGATGTTAATCATAACCGTGTACATGGACTTCACCGAGAATATACCATTCGAAGTTAAGATCCAACATATCCTATCTGTCTGGTCCGACAACTGAACACTCATGAGCCTCCTAACCAGATGTAACCATGAATATTTAAGGGGACCGTTTGCAATACATTTGCCACATATTCATCTTTCCGGCGTGTGATATTATATAGAGCAGGATATTGAAGTGCTAATGGAGTATCTCCTAGCCAGGTGCCTTCCCAAAATCTTGTAGAAGTTCCATCCCCAACTACAAATTTCACCTTTTGGACAAAAGTTACCTTCACCTTCATTAACCCTTTCCAAAAAGATGAATCATTTGGTCTAACTGTAACCCGTGCCAATGTTTTGGATTGTAGGTATTTATTCTTCAAGATTTGTACCCACATTCATTCGGTTTCCGTAGACAACCTGTAGAGCCATTTGCTCAACAAGCATCTATCCTTCACTTCTAGATTTTCAATGCCAAGCCCTCCTTGGTCTTTGGGTCTGCATATAATATCCCACCGTGTCAACCTGTATTTCTTCTTAGCCTCATCACTTTGCCAAGAAATGAGAACGATAAAAGTCTAATCTCTTTCTTACCCAACCGGTATTTCAAAGAAAGACAATAGGAAAATGGATAGACTTGTTAAAACTGAGTTTATTAACACTAGCCTCCCTCCGTAAGACATTAGCTTGCCTTTCCAGCAACTCAGTCTTTTCTCAAATCATTCCTCAATACATTTCCATTCCGTATTCATCAAACGTCTATGATGAATAGGAATCCCGAGGTAACTAAATGGAAGTGATCCCATTTCACATCCAAAGAGCTGCCTATAAGCATCCTGCTCCTCCTTTGCCTTCCCAAAACAGAACAGTTCACTTTTATGGAAGTTAATCTTTAGTCCAGATAATTGCTCAAATAGACATAGAACTAACTTCATGTTTCTTGCCTTAGCCATGTCATGTTCCATAAATAGAATCGTATCATCAGCTTATTGTAGTATGGACACCCCACCCTCAACTAGATGAGGAACAAGTCCCCCTACTTGTCGCTTGTCTTTAGCCCTCCCAATAAGTCATTTCTTATGGCTAACGCCATCAATAGTAGAAGCCGCAAACAGATTATCAATAACTTACATTGATGGGACGGGACAGGAATAATATATATAGCACCACCCAGTTTGTGTCTCAGGAAACAAGAACACATGTGTTTGTGTGATGATAGTATATTCAGCACCACCCAGAAATCTAGGCTTACAACAGGGCATGTTCATTCCTTCAGCTCTAGCCCTGAAGAAGTATCCAGCCACTGATGTCAATTCAGGTAATATATTTTTGTAACACAAGGTTAAAACACACACAAAGCATACAATGTAACTCCGGATGATGGGGTAGTTTAGACTTTAGAGCATGCACCTCAGCAACCACCATTGGGTGTAAAATATTCATGATTTTGGGCACTTCCTCTCTTAATCAATGCAAAGGGATCCAGTATCTGCTACTATACAGAAAAAGAAAAGATTTCTGTTGGGAGAACAGAATTTGTGCAAATATGCATAATTATCTTCGTAATAACGGTCAATAGGATCAAACTCATTCATCTTTTACTTTGTAAGAATAAAAATGAGCATAGGTATCAAACCAAGAGTTTATCTCTACCTTTAGTTGTTGACCCTACTCCCCTAGAAATCTGATGCCTAGTGCTATCAACATAGCACAAACTCGAAAGAAAATTTTATATGTTATAGACAGTCTGTGAAGCAAGACGTACTGATGATTTTGTGACACCTAGAAACATTACATTAACCTGCAGATGTACATGTGAATGGATCCAGGTATTTAATAAAAGGACACTAAAAATAATCAATCACATGTTAATTGTGGTGTGATCTATGCTACAGAACTGATGAAATCTTCTAGAGGGCATAAGGCTCCACTTAGCATAGGATTATGATAGTCTAGTTTAGACGAACTGCTTAAAGATATTTGGGTGTTTTTCATCAGCACAGCAAGATACCCCCCACCCCACCCAACACATGCACACACACAAAAAAACTCTCCCTACCTCCATCACAACAGACAAAAAAGAAATACCATGGAGGCATGGACAAACCATAAACACACGCCACAAAAATGGCGCACACACCATAGCAGACGCAATGAGAAACACCGGCAAACCCCCTCAAAAGATATGACAGACGGCCAAAACCCAGCGATATACGCAGCCAACCTCGCCCACCCTGGCCTTGTTCGGTTGCATTGGGTTTGAGGGGGATTAAAGGGGATTGTGAGGGATTACATCCCCTGTAAGTCAAATTCCTCTCCAATCCCCTTCAAACCTCTCCAATCCCCTTGGGGAAGGGATTAAACGAACAAGCCCTAACTGGGACACCAAGGTACCCTCACAAATCCCTAAGGCCTCGTTTGGTTAATCCACTGTCTAAGTGGATTGAGGTGGATTGAAGAGGAATGTGGTGGAATTTGTACTAGATTGGATTTAATCCTCCTCATTCCATGCCAATCCTCCTCATTCTGGGTGGAACCGAACAAAGCCTAACAGGGAGAGGATTCCACCGACTAGAAAAAGGCAAGGCACAAAATCAAACAACTCTAGAACAAACACACAGAACACTGAAATGGAGCAGTAAATCTATACAAAATGCACAAACAAGGCATCACATTAACCACCACATGAACATGAGAAGGCTGCCACGAACGGAGGGGAAGAAGTGGACAAACGAACGGGGGCAGTTCACCGCCACACAAACAAATCCGCAAGAAGCACACTAACCTGTTGAAACATATTTTGAAAGGGGATTTTATTCATCACAAATCAAAACTACACAAAAATGGTTGGATCACATGTCCTATATGACCCGAACATTACTCACTTGCCAGATTTTTTCAAAACTATGACGTATTTTATAGAAAACTTGAAAACTATAGGGCCAAACGCAAAAAAAATCAGAAAAATGACCCCGTCGGCCTGTGGTGGGTCGAAGAGTGGCCCGTCGGCCTGCAGTAGGACAAAGAGGGGCCCGTCGGTCTCCAAGCGACCGAAGAGCGCCCGTTGGCCTCCCGTTGGCCGAAGAGTGGCCTGTCGGCCTCCTGGTGGCCGAAGAGTGTCAGGGGCACAAAACGTAATTAAGATGGCCTTAAATGAAAATGTTGTCAACATGAAAAATCTTCGTCTCGTCGAAACGGTTGATTTTGATATAAAAATCATTTCAATCCGAGGTCGTATGCAACTTGTAGAGCCAAAACAAGGTCAGGGACAGAAGCTGCAGGGTTACTTCGGACAGACCGAATGGGTGTCAGAAAATTTGTCGTGGGACACCCGATGCACTCAGTGAGACCGTGTGGAATGCAGAAGAGTACACAAGTTTGGTCATGTTCACTCGGTGAGACCGAACCAAACCACTCGTAGGCTCCGTGAGCTACGATGCATCACCCCTAGCGTCAAGGGTACACGGTGAGAGGCTACCATGGGGTACGGCGGCGTGACGGGCGATGAGCGCGACGCGGCGGCAACGACTTCGATGTGCGCTCGGCGACCGATCCAATCCATGTGGCGCGGCGGCGTGGACCGTCCCTGTCTCGGGCGGCGGCGGCTGCAGGCATGGCGCAGCCTGTTCCGAGAAGGGCGGTAGCTGCGGTCGGTGCGCCATCGGGCGTTGGATCGGCGGCGACGGTGTGGAGGCCATGGTGGGCTGGTCGGCGCGCCTCCGGTCAGATCTGATCTGGCCTGGGCAGCCGGCGGTGGTGGCCATCTCCTCCGTCGGAGGTGGTCGGCCTGACGCTGGATGGTCAGATCTCGAGATCCGACATCTAGTTCCGGTTGCGAGTCGGGAAGACATAGTTGCCGGTGAAAACCGAGCCGACGGAAGACGATGGCGGCGTTTTGCGTAGTTACCTTGATGAAGGCATCGTTGTGTGACTTATGTCGACCCACTCGTACTGCTCTGGGGGAAACCCTAGGATCTGGTTTTCCAGATCGAACGATGACGGCACTTTGGTGGCGTTTCTCTCTTGGGAGCATCGTTTGTGGAGCAGTGCTGGTGGTCAGAGGCAGGAGGTGGAGCGGCTTTGTCTTGCACGGAGCTTCGGTGGAGATGTCTAGTCATGTCTGGCCGACAGGTGCTACACTTTGTCATGCCTGGTCTGTAGGTGCTACGCACGACAGATCTTCCAGAGACTTCAAGCTGTGTTGGCTGGTGGTACTTGGCGGCATGGTACTGAGGTGTACCGGTGGCGACCGCGACGTGCTCAGCTGTTCGCGTGCAGGGAGGTGGTGCTGGTGGGCGTCGTGGTGGCGTCGACGGCAGTTAGACCGGGCAAGGTTGATGCGTCAGTACAACTCTGAAGGTGGAGTGGTGGCAGTTGGCGGCGGCGGCCTCTGAGAGCGTGCCGGACCGGTGTGTGCCCCAGACCCGGCAAGTGGCTTGGTTGGGGCCCCAGATCGTCTTAGATGTTAGGCTTGGCTGCGAGGTCTGTGGTATTAGGCCCAGACTATCAGCTCCCTACATTAATTGGATAGGAGTAGCGACAGATGTTGCCTAGACGGTGGCTTCAGACTTACTTTTGTATGTGCTTGTAAGGTCTTTTGAGAATAATTAATAAAGTGGCTGCATGCATCGCCCAGATGCAGAGGCCGGGGGTCTTCCTCTTTTTCCAAAAAAAATAATGATGAAAAAAAGCTGATAATGTTCATATTCATTACCAAACGAATCTGCTGACTTGAATCAAAATTTCTAGCTCCATAACTAATATCAAGTGTAGACAAATCAACTTAGGAGATGAACCTGACAAAGATGCCAATAGAGCCAACTAAACAAGTACTGATTTAATATTGATTATCAGGATACCTCATTGATGACAACTTGGATGGTTCAGATAAATATAGGAAGATATCTCATGCAATGCACTCTCTTCAGAAGGGTTATTTGGATGCTCACATGCTTTTCTTCCAAGGCCTACTTTCTTCATATTAGCTTGGTAAGTTTCTATGGTCTTTTTTACTCTGTTTTCGTATAGTAGATGACTCATGCATCTGTAGGAACAAGTTGGATTTTGCTTCAATGAGATCTAAAATATTTTGCACAGATCATAAGCTCAGGCTGACTTGCTTATATCAGTCAATAAATCAGCATAATTAGGGACATCATCACTATTTTTAATGTTACATTCTTTCTTCACTTCAATGCATCATGAATCAGGTGACCGGCTCAAGTTGTGAAAATGTAATTACAGAGTTTACTATCACCTAATCTCACACCAGATTCTCACAAACCAGGCAACCGACTTAAGGTCCTAAATCAAAAGAACTATAATCAACCAGACTACCATCATGCATGCCCAATCTCACACCAGGTATTTCCACAAACCGATGAAAATCAAGCAAGATCTCAATGAAGTAATTCTTCAGTAGACCAATTTCTCAAACCGGATAGAAAATGAACAATAATTGTATGTGCATGAATTGAAAAACATGAGCTTATTGAATACGGTCACAAGGCTGGAGTGCAGATATGCCGGTTGCAGAAACGCGTCAAAGGAGTAAAAGAAAGAAGCGAAAATTTGTAAGGCATGAAAGGATAGATTCTTAGTATCTACCGTCTGCACTTTTTTATTGAACAAAGCTATTTGTGTAGAATGCAAATTAGTATACATTTAAGTAATCACAAATACATAAATATCAGTCCAACAAGTGCACACTGTAATTACCTGCAACCAACCAGCAGAAGCATGTGTTAAATTCATTAAAATGGACTTTTAAATAACAATGAACCTCCACTTAGGAACTTCTCTTATCTGGAGAGAGTATGCTAGTTGCAGAACACACACAGATTCAGTTATTCGGAGTTCTAATTATCTTCATGTCGGCTATTGGAGGATCTCCATAAGAAATCGAAAGCACTAACGTCATACAAAATTCGTTGGGTGCTACTATTAACAAACTAGATGATACCCCGCGCATTGTTGTGGGAGCTTTTAGTCTTTCAAAGTTCATAATAAATAAATTGAATAACTTTTTACATAGTAGATACACTAGTGCAGAACATGCCTATAGTCGCGGGTCGTAAGGGTCTTTAGTGCCGGTTCTCGAACCGGCACTAAAGGGCGGGGACTAAAGCCTACCCCCTTTAGTGCCGGTTCAACACGACCCGGCACCAAAGGCCCTTCACGTGGGCTGGGGGACCTTTAGTCCGGGTTGGTAACACCAACCGGGACTAAAGTATTTAGTTTTTTTAGTTTTATTTTATTTTTTCCTTTTAATTCTTTAGGGGTTTATGAATTAATCATGGTTTAATTTTCCTTTTAATTTTGTGTTTTCCATACAAATTTTGATACAGTACCAATTAAGAGGTTGTTATATCATTATGTTCATGATGAATTATTATATCATTGTGAGGAAGAAATGTGAATTTTATTCATCCAAATGAATAAAAAGTGATCAAAAGTTGAATTAGTAGGACGATGATCCTACTAATTCAACTTTTGGTCACTTTTGATCCATCCACATGAATCTAATCCGCTTTCCTTCCCCCAATGTTATAACAAATCATCATGATAATCATGATCAACATTATCATCATATTAATATAAAAACTCTGGCATCATATCATCACCAACAACACTATAGCTAATAATCATCATAGTCATTACCACCAACAATATTTAATCATCATTTTCGTCAATGAGACATCATATAACAAGTTGGTCACTAGCTAGTCATAATCAGAACTCCTCCTCATCATCATCATCAACTCTAACACATTGTAGCACATAATAACACATTGTACCTATGACCTACTCCTCTCTCATAGGACCTACTTTACTCTCTTTTAGGTACAATATCATAAAACAAGATAGGCTCTGACTCTCCATTATGGAGAATGGAGCTCATCCTGTCTCCAATTCTTGGCCTAGGCACAATGTTGCTTCCAAGTAGCTCTCTACGATTGACCATACCTTTTTTCCAATCTTTGATTGTCATGTCTTCATCGGTTAAAGAAATCCGGTATGGACATGAGTGATGCGTAGGCTGACCTGGCCGTGCTGGCCGTAAGCTCATAACATCAATGTGACCTCTAGGAAACATCAGAGAAGGCACACAATCTTTCGGGATTTTCTGTTGAAAAACATAGTAATAACTTTGTAGTTAGCAATGTAGTTTATTTTTAGAAGAATTTATGCAAAAGATGCACGGATGTCGTAATAGTAGAAAATCTTACCATACAATCTCCATAGATATTACCGTAGTTCACCACGTGCATTAGTGACACGTATTGACCATAATGTGGAGGAGTTTGATAATAGCTATTGTAATTCTCAAGATGATTAAGAAATGCGGTAAGATGATCTTTCTCCTTATAAGTTAATTCTGCTTCATCATTGTAGTAGTACGTTCTGTCTACCATCTTCCGTATATTTTTCGAAAAAAATAAGCTGTCAATGAAAATAAGTTTCCAACTATTTTTAAATAAACAATATAAATTACTTAATAAATATGGTTGAGAAACTAACATAATGGTGCAACTGGAGGCATCTGCACATCGATCCAGATGTCGACATTACCTTCAATTTCATCTTCCGGACGAATATCAAAGGTGATAAGCATATTAGGCTCAAATGCATAAGCCTTGCATAGTGCTCTCCAACTTTTGCATTCAAAATAGGAGTAGGTGTCTGCATTGTACAATTTTACGGCAAAAGTATAACCATGCTCGGTCCTCAAGTGAATTCTCTTTACCTTCATACTTTTTTTAGTATTGAAACCAATCTTATCCAAGACATAAATTCTTGCATGACAGAAGATACACTAGTAGAATAGTAAAAAATTAAAATTATAAGTTGAAGCAAAAGAAGCAGAAGTCATACTTAATTACGAAAAAAGATTTGTCGTTGTGACTTACTGTATACACTTCGAAGGTCTCATCCAGCATGATGCTGAAGCGCCTACCATCAACTAGGTAAGGCTTGTCACACAGGCCGTACTCGTCTTCGCAGTATTCGCACATAGCGAATTCCCTTTCATCGTCAGACATTTCCTATATTCATAGTTAAAATATTTAAAATCGATCGAAGGAAACTACGAGAAAACTGATCAACACACAGATCACTATTACCCCAAAAACATTAAAATATGAAAAACACAAAATGGAAAACATTAAAATATGCAACATTAAAATATGTAACTTTTGCAAATACTAATTGCTATACATTGGATGAAATGTCAAAATTCATTAACTTTTTTCTATACATATATTGGATCAAAATGTAAAAATTCCTCAAATGTCAAAATTCCTTCACTTTTTTGTACACATCTAACTAATCATCTGGTGAAAAAAGTCAAAAATTCATGCATTTATGTAAAAATTCGTCAAATGTCAAAATTCCTTAACTTTTTTCTATACATCAAAATTCTTGCATCTAATCATCTAATCATATATACATCTAATTAATCATGTAATTATCAATGTGTGTGTGTTCATCAAAATTGGGGGGGGGGGGGTTCGGGCCGGGGAGGGGCCGGCGGCCGCCATGGCGGCACAGGGGGCGAGGGAGAGGGGGGGAGAGGGAGGGAGCTCACAACGGGGCGACGACGAGGCGAGGCGAGTCGGGGGCGGCGACGGTGAGGAGCTCGGGGCCGGAGGAACGGGCGCGGGCGGCGTCAGGCCGGGCTCGGGGAGGAACGGCCGCGGGCGGCGTCGGAGATCGGCGCGAGGAGGCAAGACGGTGACGGCGCGGACGGCGTCGGGGAGGCGAGACAGCGACGGCGTAGCGATGTCGCGAAGAGGAGAAAAATGCAGAGTAACTGTAAATTTTTTGAAGTGTTGTATATATAAGGAGGTCTTTAGTCGCGGTTGGTGGCTCCAACCGTGACTAAAGACACCCCTTTAGTCGCGATTGGAGCCACCAACCGCGACTAAAGGTGAATTTCAGCGGGCGCGAGCGGCGGGAAGTGAAAACCTTTAGTCGCGGTTGGTGGCTCCAACCGTGACTAAAGTTTTGTTCTTGGCATGACGCATTGCGGTGGGAGTTTAGTCCCACCTCGCTAGTCGAGGGGCACCTCGACTAGTTTATAAGCCCCGACGCGGGCACTGCATTGAGCTCCTCTCTAATGCAAGCCTTCTCGGCCTACCTCTGCTGCGATTTCCTGTGAGCCTACTGGGCCTTGCGTGCCTGCATCCTGGCCCAGGTTGGGTTTCTAGTCGTATGCAGGCCGTGGCGGTCCAGTAGGTGGGATTTTTTTAATTTATTTTTAATTTTTTAATTTTTTGCTTTATTTATTTTCTTTTGTTTCTGAGTTTTTTTGTGCTTTATTGAGAGTTAATGAGTGAATCTTTCTGCGTTAGGTCAAATTTTTTATAAACTGTCTGTTAGTGGCAGTAGTTTTCAAATTCGAATAGTTTAAATTTGAATTATTTGGAATTTGCGTGAATCACTAGTTTGTGAATAACTTTACTTTAAAAATAGATTTTCCAGTGATTCTTTTTTCTACTGTTTAATATTATCGTGTTTTATCATTATAACCAATTTGGTAATTCTTAGGTTATTTAAAAAATGAAATGCCTTTGTAACATGCGAGTTTCCGTCTGAAACCCTGATACTTCGAAAGAGACTGTCCATTTTGTACACGAAGTGTATCCAGTTTTTGCCGTAACCCTCTCAACTTTTTAGCACATGCTATGTGAGTGAAATGATGATACCATGCCAACTTTCAACCTTTTCAAAGTTCATTTGTAGTGCTTATCAATTTCAGGGTCATTTAGCTCAAAAAATATATCAGTAAATGCATGAAAAATAGTAAATGAAGTCGGAAAGGATTGAAAATTGATGGCCTCCCTTCGAATGGTGCATACTAAACGCACAAAAATTCTGGAGTTGAAATAAGTTTAAAAAAATGAAATGTCTTTGTAACATACGAGTTTCCGTGTGAAACCCTGATACTTCGAAAGAGATTGTCCATTTTGTAGACGAAGTGCATCCAGTTTTTGCCGTAATCCTCTCAACTTTTTAGCATATGCTATGTGGGTGAAATGATGATATCATGCCAACTTTCAACCTTTTCAGAGTTCATACGACGGGACGCAGGGATACCCAACCCACCTCGGTCCTTCGGCAAGCAGATGTCGGCCCATTTCACCATATGGTACTTAGGCCGACCATCCCCCGCCTACCAGAAGAACCTAGCCAGCTCCTTATCAAAGGAGCTATGCACATCTTTGGACAAGATGTACATCCTCATCATATACATGGGGAGGCTGGCAAGGTTAAAGCTAATGAGGACAGTTTTGCTCTCTTTAGAAGTGAACCTACCGCACCAGGGCTTCGCACGGGACGCTACTCGTCCCATAAGCGGATCATACCCACTCACCAAAATCTTGGACTTAGCCAGGGGCATCCCCAAGTAAGATATGGGGAATGAAGCCAGCCAGTTGAAACTTAAACTGAGTACGATACATACCATGAAAATATGTGTTCCATTTCAAATGTATCTACCTTTCTCAAGAAAACAACAAAAGGATTTATGTGACCCTCGAACATTTTCTTATACTTTGTTGAAACACCTGAAGAGCCACTGTCAATATATTCTACGTACCTTACGTCGCAACATAATAAAGGTCAAGTTCTAGACAATATGGAGAATTTGAAGTCCACCATAGCAATTTATATTAACTATCCATCGATCCTCTGGAAAAAATCTTCTCATGACTATAGTCCAAAATCTTTCAATACAACAGAACACCATATTTCTGTTTTAGTTCCATCTGTTCCTGGGATACACAAATATGACAATACATAGTCAGCGAGGATGCATTTAATGTTTCACAAAGCAAAGAGACATCATGGGATAAGGTGAACATAATACATCCATAGATCTCTGAAGAAAATGAAGGAAGTGACTATCTCATATTTTTACCAGACCTTTTCGAAAATACTCTCTCCGTTCCAAAATTCTTGTCTTAGATTTAGGAATGTATCTAGTATTCTAGTCACATTTTAGTATTTAGATATATCCATCTATAGACAAAGTTAAGACAAGTTTTTTGAGACAGAGGGAATAGAAGCCTATATTACAGTTACGTACCTCCTCGGTTTCACGTAGTCTGTACTTTGTACATGAAGGGTTCATATGTCGCAGATGACCTTGGATATAGGTACACCCTTTGTCACAGAAATAGAGAAGTAGGGAAACAATTTGCAGTGACCAGCAGCCGCGCAGACCTTGGCCTGAGCATCCAGCTGCGAGATACAAAAAGGACAAGGGTGAATTTTATATATGCCATTCAAAATTTGCATGTATCCTTATATGACTAGTTTGATCGCTAGTTGACTGTCAAGTGACACTTGAAAAGACGATGTTGCCGATGCACTTTACCGACTACTTTGGCGTTTCATACTGTAGCATCCAGTGCAGCGGATGACGGATTGTAGCGACCAATAATGTGGCGCCAACTTTTTCGAAAATGTGAACATTTTTCGAAATTTCAAATTCCGAGCAATGTTCTTGAATTGTGAACAAAATTTGAAAAATGTGAACAAAAGTTTTCAGAATGTTCAAACATGAAAAAAGAATTAAAAATAGAACATTTTTTGAAAAACAGTTCACATTTTTAAAAATTTGTTCATTAAAAAAAGACATTTTTCAAATTCTGTTCACTTTTTAAAAAAGTTCACAATTTCAAAAAAATGGATGCATTTGTTTGGAACTAAAAATGTGTTCGCAATTTCAAACACATGTTCACATTTTCTAAAAAGTGTGCGCTGGTCGCTAGAGTTCGTCGTCCGCTGCATTGGGCCACGGTTCTAGAACGCCAAAGTAGTTTGTGCAGTGCACCAAACGCGACATTGCCCAAGGAACTACCAGGGGCAAAATCATCTTTTCAAGTGCCACTTGACCATCAACTAACGGTCAAACTATCCATAGTGGCATCTCGATACGCGGTGCAAATTTTTAATGGCATATTTGAGAGAGAAATTTTCAATGGCAGATGAGGATACGGGTAAATTTTAAGTGGCATATATGGAATTCACCCAAAAGACAATGAATGACCAACATCCTGATGACCAGAGTCCAATGGGGACGTGGCGACCAATTTGTTTATTCAGGATTACCAAACGAATTAGCATATACAGTACTCACCAGTCGCTTGAACATTAATAGGATGCAAGGTTCAGTTGCATAATTTTGAACTCGCAATGGCAAGGAAATAAAAAATTCCAAATATGGCTTTCCAAATTCTAGAGGGGAAGGGGCGCACGGCCACGCTCAGGATCCGCGTTGTGCAAGGTAGGCGACCATTCGCTTGATTCCTGCTAAGGCCGGTCATAATAAGAGTATCATAAACGGTATCATGCATGCCACCTAGGCTTTGTTGATGATGTGGCACACAATTAAATGATTCATGATATGATGATGTATCATATTAAATGTTATACTACTTTGTGCCATGTGTGACAATTAATAAGACAACCTAATGTAATACTAACTTATGATACTGTGTATTACGGAAGTAATAGCATACACTAGTATTATATGCATGAAACTTATATATTATACTCTCATTACGGGCAGCCAATCCAACATGGTAATGGTAAAGGGACGATGGGCTTTAAATACGTCGCTCTAGTAAATTGATTTTCTATGGGCGAAAGTTGATTACCACGCAAATCCTCTCGAGTGCCCGATAACTGACGTGAAGACTACAGACAAACTCATCACACACAATAAGGTGCGGGAGAATGGCGTCTCCTCGCTCGTGCCACATCATCACACATGCACTGTGCGGGGCGACTAATCGGAGAGGGCTTTCCGCTGGCCAATCGCATGTGCCATTCGTCACTAGCGTATCGGCTAGAAAAAGAAAGTGGCCCATCACTTCATCAGAAGAAAGAGAGAGGAAGGGAGAGTCGCCTCAAGCCGTCCGAATTCACTGTTTTGACCCTTTATAAAAACTTTAGCATGATTTGACTTTAGTTTGAAAAAAAAAATGATCTGATTCTTTTCCTATCGCCATCCTCCTTAGCGCTAGGACAACAGAACCTATCGTAAGGACTATGACGGTAGGACTTGACTGTGTCATGATAGTCGTTTGAATATGAATATACCCTACTGCTATAGTCTTTGACGGTAGGGTCTGAAATGTATAAATAAAGTTGACGTCACCTACTACTGAATCTTTTGTGTGGATAGTTGGCTAGGGTGTTCAAGTTGCTCTTTGTTGGTCTTGAGTTCTAGCCTTCACCAGTCCTTTTTTTGTTTATTTTTATTGTGTCCAATAAAAAATAGACTAGTTGTGCTATTAATGTTAGCATGGGATTATTGGATTGGAAACATATTTTTTTCTTACCTGTAACCGATTTATAAAATTCCTGCAGAGATATAAACGAATATGATGGGATAAACCTTCTTGCACAGGATGTACTTACTTCCGTACATCTTTTCGACATTTTGTGACCACCCAAGTCAATCTTTTTGCAAGTATTATTGAAATTTCAAAACAAACATCTGCTATGAAGAAGTTTTTGGGTAGACGAATATCAGTATAAGATAATTTCAGAAGGAGATGACCAACACTACACAATACAATCGGATCTCTTGCGAACCAGCCTACGCCAGAAAGAAGAAAATAAGAAGACATGATGATCTCTGTTTAGAAGTCAAGGCCTATAAATTACATGTAGTTTACATGAATAGAATATTCTTGAGAGTTACATATAGTATCTAGGCTAGGAGCTATAGGAATAACACCATTGTTGGATATAACAGCATGCGAAGGCCGAAACACCAGTACGCCACAATAGCCACCTTGGTACCCTTACTTCTCTAATGAAATCAATACCTACCACACCACATTATCAGTGTAGCACTTACCTATGTAAGTTAGAGACGTGGTAATAACATTATAAGAAGCATAGACAGTTCGACAGAGAAACAACAGTCAACAAAGATCCACGACAAATAGTGGTGGACTTCAAGATGCAGAAGCTTTTAAAAGTCCAAGTCTCGGTAAGAAACTGTACTGAGATAACCCCTAATAAATTTAGTCACAAAAGGAAAAAATAGTTTTTTCTCTTATGCTTGGCATCTAGACAGTAAAAATAGCAGACCCACACTTAGCATGAATATGGATTAAATGGTTATAATTCTATATCCTTGCAGACCGGTTATCTTCATCTCCATTATATTATTGTTTCTAGTGGTGTCCAGAGTAAACTCAATAGATATTAACTATTGTTTGTTATCACTGGTAGAATATGCTGAATTGTCGCAAGAAAAATCTTTATTTGCAAAAAGGTCACAAAATGAAGTGTCAGATGTAACTACTGTCCGGTTAATCCGTCAAGTGCACAAGCACTACTTAGTAAAGTATCTGTTTATCAAGATATAACCAAGTTTAATGATGAGTATGGATTCACGTTTCACCACGTGAAAATAATGTTGAACACTGTCAATATGATGGTGCTTTCCATCTGAGAAGTTTTTTTATTTAATGGAAGTCATTACGGGTGAAGGAAAGCTTTGGACTAGGAAAGGAAGAAACTTCAAGCTTCAGAGATGGTTCACATGGAACTTCAAATCACGGGAAAACTGACGCATCCCACACATTCAGATGACAAGTCCTAAGATGCCACACATCTCTGCATGAATTTTATAAATCAATTACAGATAAGTAAAATAATTTTTTTTCCAATCCAATAATCCCATGCTAACATTAATAGCACAACTAGTTTGTTTTTATTGGACGAAATAAAGATAAACAAAAAGAAGGCCTTAGGGAGGCTCGAACCTAAGACCAACGAAGAGCAAAACCACACGCCCTAAGCCACACTTTATTTATACATTTCAAACCCTACCGCCAAAGACTATGGCAAAAGGGTATTTTTCAACTTCAAACGACCGTGACGACACAGTCAAGTCCTACCGCCATAGTCTTTGACGGTTGAATGTGTTACTCTACTGTCAAGAAGAATGGCGATAGGAAAAATGTGAGATTATGATTTTTTTTTTCAACCTAGGGTTAAATCGTGCTAAAGTTTTTTTAAAAAAGGTGAAAACAGTGAATTCAACCCCTCGAGCGCCACCCCTTGCCCTTTCCTCTCCCAAAAGAATCTACATCGCACGCAACCTCTCCTCCTCCCATTCATGGCCATCGGCAGGACCGTAGGAGGCAGAGCAGGTCGGCTCGAGCGTGCAATGAGCATGTCGATGGAGGCTACTGGAGCTTGGCGGCGGCAAGTGCGGGTGGCTAGCTCGAGCCATGTCAACGTCATTTGCTGGAGAGGCGATTAGGGTTCCCTCTCCTCCCCTCCCGCCACCATTGCCCCTCCCGCCGTCGTCGATCGCTGACCAAGCCCCCTCCCTCGTCCCCTTCCGTCCCCTCCTCCCTCTCCCGGATCCACCCTCGTGCCGCCTCCTCGAGAGGTGGCCAGGGCGGAGCTCGAGCTCCTCCCTCGCGGGCTCCCTCCTCCCCCGTCTCCCCCTGCCGCCCCCGGCGCTGGCCCGAGTGGTGCCGGCGGCGGTGGACCCTCTTGTCCCCACGCGCACATCCCCCCTTCCCGAGGCAGGGGCGGCGGCGGGGCAGCCCGGTTTGGCAGCGGTCCGACGGCCCTATGGCGCTGGCCGGCGGCAGGCGTGGTGGCGCCGCCGCTCCTTAGGGGCGGGGTGGCGTGGTGGCGCAGGGTGACCGCCGACGCGCCCCCGGCCCTGATCCGGGCCCGGCAGGCCCCATCTGGGTCCTAGTGGTCCAGCCCCTGGCTTGGCTTCGGTGTCTACTGCATGGTGAGAAGGATGAGAAGCTTGGATGTGGGGCGGCGACGCCGATGGCGTACCGGCAGCAACATGATGGTGGGAGCTTTACGGGATTATGAGCGCCTGGCCGGGCTTGTTGGCCACGGGCCTGGTGTGCTCCTTCTATTGCGTTCGGACGTCTACTGTCTTTGATGGTGGAGGTTGAGCCCTCCCGCATGCTGACGATGTTGCTGCCCCTAGTCCTGGCTCCGAATCCTCGTTGAGCAGTCCTCACTCCACGGTGTAGTGGTGAGACGGCGTGGGGGCCTCAAGACCCCGTTGCGTAGGGTGGTGGTTGGTTTGGTGAGAAGCTCCTGAGCGCCCGTGGTGTCGGTTGGGATCGGGGGAAATCCCTATCGACGTGGTTGATACTGACGCGGTGGCGCCTGTTGGTGCCGCCGGACCTTCCTGGAGGGTGTCGGGGCTACCCTTCCTCTCGCCTTGTCGTGTACCGGGGGAAACCCTTGGCAGCAGCGTCATCATTGTCGCGGTCCTTCTTTGAGGTGTTGATTGGTTCCGGGGCTACGGAGTCTTAGAGCTTGGTGAAAGAGCTCCGGTGGGTGCAATAGTCGCGAGGCTTCTTTGTTTTTGTTGATCCACTGTTGTCGACATTTGTTTCTCTTGTATTTTCTGTCGTTTATTTTGAATGTGACTGTGCTGCTTTCGCCTCAACATCTATTTTGGTTGGTTGCTTTGTAATACAAAGTGTCGGGACCCTTTTTCGGAACGACATTTGCTGGAACACGACGTGGGCGACGAGTCTGCGATGCCCTGCTTGAGACTTTCAGCCGGACATCCACTGATCTCTCGCGCGGTCTCAACCCTCCGCCTCTTCCTCACATACGAGATACGAATTGCGTCGTCGCTGCGCTCCCCATTCTTTTCCCGTTCTTTTGGATTGGCCGGGTGGTGAGCTGTAGTGCCGCTAGCTCATGGGCAACGGCCATGGCACCATATGTGGCGTCCCTTGGTCCCTTCTCCCCGGCAGCGACCTTCTTAATGTTAGAGTAGTCATTATGGTATACGACTTCTAGTCCAAGTCGGTTTGTAACCTTACCCCAAGTCGGTTTGTACCCTCTTATACTATTGTATGTCGCACAAAATCAATATATAAGCAATAGTTTTATTCATCTATCATGGTATCAGATACCGATCCTAGGGTTTAGGGTATGGCGCCGCCGAAGCCGCTACCGCCCGGCTACTTCGAGTGCCGGGCCGTGCTCATCGCCAAGGCCGCGGCCGCCACGGCCACCTCTCTCTCGGCTCTCTCCATCGCTCCACAAAACTCCCCTACACCCCTCCTCGTCGCACCAATGTCCCTTGCTGACACCATCTCCGACGTCAGCCCCTTCATCCCCATAGTTCTTGATCTCGCCGCCCACAACTACTATCATTGGAGACATCTCTTTGATCTCCACCTCGGCCGCTGCAACCTGCGCTCGCACGTCGTCGTCGCCTGTTTTCCCCGCCCCGACGATCTGCAATGGTTGAAAGACGATCTCGCGATTGTCCAGTGGTTCTACACCCGCATCACCACCAAGATCTTCAACATGCTCGATCACGACGGCGCCACCACTACCAACATTTGGCACTCCCTCCGCCAGCTCTTCCAAAGCAACACCGACGCTCGGAAAAACGCCCTTCACACCGAGCATCGCAATATGGTGCAAGGAGACACCCCGATGAACTTGTTCTGCCAACGCGTTAAGGCCATCGGTGATGAGCTTTGCGAACTCGGTGACACAATCATCGACTCCCAGCTTATCAACATCATATCATCGGACTCAGCGAAGACTTTGACAAGCAAGCCTCGTTCATCCCGATGATCCGGCCGCCGCCTACCTTCCCTGAAGTTCGCTCCCTGCTCCAGCTCGCGGCGGAAACAAGAGCTCGCAAGGACTCTCGCCCCAAGGTCTTCCATGTCGCGGCTCACCCTCCTCCGTCGTCTACATCAGCGTCGCCCATGCAGGCTCCTGCTGCTGTGCCACCCACGGCGTCCGCTCAATTGCCAGCAGGCTGGCGCCCCAGTCCGAACTACAGATGCAAAAACCCCATCTACAGGCACCAACGACTCGCTCGACGCCTCCTCCGCCACTGCCACCACCGAGCTCTGTCCTGCCTGTCAGTGCTCCATATGCGGCTACGTGGCATCCTCCGCCTGATCCTTGGACGGGGCTTGTTCAGGCATGGCCCATGCCATGGTCGGCTTGATCCTCGCTCGGTGCTCCGCCTGCGTACACAGGTGCCTGGTAGCCTGGCCTTCGCCCGCCCACTGGTGCTCCTGGGTTTCTCAACCCCCGACATCCAGCCAATGTATATCACGTGGCTCCGACGTATGCTCCTTATGGTCCTCCGTCGCCCTACTCCATCGATGTCGCTGCTTACTACACACCCCAACCGATCCTACTGCCAGCACCATCACATCAGCCGGCGCTGCTACCGACGCCATCCTCACCTGCGACGCCGAGCTGGGATCAAGCTTCTTTTCTCCAGGCCATGAATAATTTTTCTGCCCAAGGAAACTCAGGTACAGACTGGATCTTTGATTCAGGAGCTTCTAGTCATATGTCTGCATCAAGTAATTGGTTATCGTCTTGCACTACCTCTCCTTTCCCTTCCATTACTCTCGATGATGGATCATCTATTCCCATATATTGTGTTGGTCAGGCTCAACTTCCTTCTTCCACAAAACCCCTTCTCCTTCGCGATGTTTTAGTTGCACCCGCTCTCATTAAAAACCTAATTTCTGTTCGCCAATTTACTCGCGACAATCTAGTTTCTGCCGAATTTGACCCTTTTGGTTTATCTGTAAAGGATTACCTGACCAAGGCCGAGATCGCTCGCTTCAATAGCTTCGGTGATCTATACTCTCTTAATGGAGTCCCTGCAACCGCCCCTCCTCCATCCATGTTGGCCTTTGTCGATCTCTCGCATCATCGCTTGGGCCATCCCAATCCTGCTGTTTTAGCTTCTATGCTTAGTGAATTTACCATACCTTGTAATAGGGCTTCACATGATTATGTGTTTTGCGGGTCGTGTCAATTAGGCAAACATGTGCATCTTCCCTTTAGTTCCTCTAGCTCTTGTAGCACTTATCCCTTTGAGTTACTACATTGTGATTTATGGACCTCTCCGATTGCAAGTGTTTCAGGTTTAAAATACTATCTTGTCATACTAGATGATTTCACCCACTTTGTATGGACCTTTCCTCTACGCAACAAATCTGAGGTGCATTCTCTCTTTCTTAATTTTCAACGCTATGTGTGTGTCCACTTCTTCCTACCCATTCGTTTTTTCCAATGTGACAACAGTCGTGAGTTTGATAACATTAACAACCGAACATTCGTCCTACACCATGGCATTCTTCTTAGATTCTCATGCCCCTACACCTCCCCTCAAAATGGTAAAGCCGAGCGTTCTCTTCGCACAGTCAATGATATTGTTCGCACCTTTATCATTCAATCTTCTATGCCCCTCAAGTTTTGGGCTGAAGCACTGCACATGGCCACCTTCCTTCTCAATATTCGACCCACCAAAACTAAACCCAACACCACTCCCTATTATTCTCTCTTTCTTTTCCACCCGGACTATTCTGCGGTTCGAGTTTTCAGCTGTCTTTGTTTTCCCAATACATACGCCACTTCCGCAAATAAATTGTCACCATAATCTATCCCCTGTGCTTTTCTTGGCTTCTCTGACGAACACAAAGGCTATCGTTGTCTTGACCTTCACACATGACACGGTCATGTCTCTCGTCATGTTACATTCGTCGAGCATATTTTCCCTTTCTCTCAACGCACTACCACACCATCCGATCTACCTACCTCTGCACCCACCCCCTCTCCTCGTACTTTCCAACTCTACACTCCCGTACCTGCACCCACTCACACTGTCTCCAATGTACCAACACCCCTCACCCCGACACCACCTCTCCATCACCACCACCAGCCACATCCGATAAAAACCTTCCCCACCCCCTCCCGAGCCGACACCACCATCCCCAACCCCTTCTTCCTCCCCTACAACCTCGACCCCTACTCCCACCCCAGTGCCCAACACTGCTCACTCTTCCGACTCTACCGCTGCGCTGGACTCAATAGTTCCCACCATACCCCCTCGTGTTGTTCCTACAACAACCCCAATCAATGATCACAGCATGCGTACTCGGGCCAAATCAGGGTTTCATCAACCCAAAGACCGCCTCAACCTTCATGCCGCCGTATCTCTCTCTTCCCCCCAAAGAATCACAAAACTGCTCTTCTTGATCCCAATTGGGCTGCTACTATGCAAGAAGAATATAATGCTTTACTCGAAAACAACACATGGCAACTTGTTCCCCGTCCTTCCAATACAAACATTGTCTCTGGCAAATGGATTTTTCGTTAAAAGTTTCACTCCGATGGAAGCCTCTCACGCTATAAAGCCCGATGGGTATGTCGTGGTTATTCTCAACAACAAGGTATTGATTACGACGAAACCTTTTCTCCTATTGTTAAACCTAGTACCATTCGTACAGTTCTTAGTGTTATTGTCTCCTCTTCCTGGCCTATTCACCAACTTGATGTTAAAAATGCTTTCCTTCATGGTTCTCTTGAAGAAACTGTCTACTGTCAGCGACCTCTTGGTTTTGAAAATCCTTTCTATCCTAATCATGTATGTCTTCTTCAGAAATCTCTCTATGGTCTCAAACAAGCCCCGTGAGCTTGGTTTCAACGCTTCTCCTCCTTCATCCAAACAATAGGCTTCACTCGATCGCTCTCCGACACCTCCCTCTTTGTGTATCATCAAAATTCAGAAACTGCCTACCGTAGATGATATCATTCTCACAACATCCTCTCAAAGATTTTTAGATCATATTGTCTCTCTTCTTAGATCTGAGTTCTCTATGATCGACCTAGAAATTATTCATCATTTTTAGGCATTTCTGTTGTTCGAGATTCCTCGAGCATATTTCTTTCCCAACGTTAGTATATTCTTGATCTTCTTAATCGTGCAGGTAAGCTTGACTGTCAATCATCTCGCACTCCTGTCGATCCTAGTTTCAAACTTCCGAATGCCGGTGAACCCTTTTCGGATCCTACTCTCTGTCTTAGCTTAACAGGTGCTCTCCAATATCTCACTATTACTCGACCTGAAATCTCTTTTGCTGTTCAACAAGCATGTCTCTATATGCATGATCCACGGATTCCTCACTATAATCATGTTAAGCGCATTCTTCGGTATTTAAAGGGAACTCTCAATCGGTCTCCACATAAATAATTCTTCTCCAAACTCTCTCACCGCATACTGTGATGTAGACTAGGCTGGTTGTCCTGACACTCGAAGGTCCACTTCCGGATTTTGTGTTTTCTTGGTAACAATTTAATTTCTTGGTCCTCGAAAAGACAGGTTACGGTCTCACGCTCGTCGATCGAGGCTGAGTATCGTGCCGTGGCACATGTCGTTGCAGATACAATTTGGATTCGCCAATTACTCTCTGAGCTACACATGCCTATTGAGCAGGCCACTATTGTCTACTATGACAACATATCAGCAGTCTACATGACTGGCAATCTAGTTCAACACCGACGAACAAAGCATATTGAGATTGATATTCATTTTGTTCATGAGAAGGTCGCTCTTGGTCAGGTTCGGGTGCTTCATGTTCCCTCTACGGATCAGTTTGCTCACATTTTGACCAAGGGACTACCTACTAAGCCGTTTCAAGATATTTGTTTCAGTCTCAATGTCGTCGAGCCTGCCATTGATACTACGGGGGTGGGGGGTGGGGGTGGGGGGGTGTGGGGGGGTGTTAGAGTAGTCATTATGGTATACGACTTCTAGTCCAAGTCGGTTTGTAACCTTAGCCCAAGTCGATTTATACCCTCTTATATACTCTTGTATGCCGCACCAAATCAATATATAAACAATAGTTTTATTCATCTATCACCTGACTGTATGATTTTCCTTCTCCCCTCCCTTAATTTATAGGGTTTCAAGGAATAAAGAAAATAATGCACCTGCGGTTCAGTAGTTGATTCAGGGTCCATTAGTTTGTGTAAAATGACAAGTGATGGCAAAAAGAGCCATTCCAGGACGGATCTTTGGTATGATGACTCCTTCCTCGGTTTCCCCGGTTCTGGATTGAAGTTTGCAATTTTTTAGAAAATGAGGATTACCTCCGGCCTCTACATCACGATGATGCATGCGGCCCCTTTATTAACTAGAAAAAACAAATATTCTGCGGTTCCGAACAAGCTCTCAATGAGCTAAAAAACAAAGTTCAGTAATGAAAAGAAACAAATGATGCCACAACCGGCGAACATAGGCCTAGATGCCTAACCATCTATCCTATTACTAGACCGCCATCCAAACCGGTTGTAGATATCCTGCACTACCATCTCCCACCGGATAGACCCAGTAACCAAAGGCTCCCTGGTTTCCGCAGGAGTGAGTAACGACCACGTACGGATCAGCGCCGATGCCCTGTGTAGTACCTGCAAACAATATGTATGTGGTTGTCTGTTAAAAACCATGTCATTTCTACAGATCCATATTGCCCATAAAAGTGCACACACCCCTATGCAAATATGTCTAGCGAAGCCTATATCCATCCCATTTAGCCACGTACCAAACAACGTATCAATGCTATCCGGGGGAGTGATATTAAAGGCTATGCGAATTGTTTATCATAATATTTTTGCTAACGGGCACTGGAGAAAAAGGTGTTTGATTGTTTCCTCATAATCACAAAAGCTACATCTTGTATTTCCTTGCCAACTGTGTTTCGATAAATTATCCTTAGTCAGAATCACCTTCTTGTGCACAAACCATATAAAGACTTTGATTCTTAAGGGTACCTTGACCCTCCAAATATGAATCGATTTTGATATTAAATTTGTGTCAATAAGGTGCAAATACATCGATTTAACTGAAAGGATGCCAGTCGTTGTTAGATTCCACTGAAGCCTATTGGGCTCGTCTGATAACTGAACATCCATAAGTCTCCTGACTAAGTGTAACCAATCATCCCATCGATGGCCTATCAAAGCTCGTCGAAACTGAATATTTAGAGGTACTGACTGTAATATTGAGGCAATGAACGCATCTTTACGTTGCACAATATTATAGAGAGCTGGATACTGTACAACTAGGGGCTCCTCCCCCAACCACATATCTTCCCAAATCTCGTTGACCCACCATTGCCAACAATGAACTGGGTTCTATTAAAAAAATCTGTTATCACCTTCATCAGACCTTTCCAGAAAGGTGAATCCGTGGGTCTAACGGATACCTGGGCCAGGGTTTTAGAGTGTAAGTACTTATTTCATAAAATTTGTACCCACATACCTTCAGTCTCTACAGATAGTATGAATAGCCACTTACTAAGCAAACATCGGTTCTTTACCTCTAAATTCTCAATCCCCAAACCTCCCTAGTCCTTGGGTCTGCAAATGATGTCCCATCTAGTTAACCTATATTTCTTCTTAACTTGACCGTTTTGCCAGAAGAATCGGGAACGATAGAAGTCTAATATTTTGTGAACCCCTACCGGTATCTCAAAGAAGGACAAGAGGAACATCGGCATACTCGTAAGGACCGAGTTAATCAAAATAAGCCGTCCCCCGTAGGACAAAAGCTTGCCTTTCCAGCAGCTTAGTCTTTTCTCGAAACGATCCTGTATGCTCTTCCATTCTTTGTTTGTTAGCTTACGATGGTGAATTGGTATACCCAGATATGTAAACGGTAAACTTCCCAATTCAGATCTGAACAACTTTTTGTAATTTTCTTGCTCGTCATTGGCTCTCCCAAAACAAAACAATTCACTTTTGTAAAAATTTATTTTTAGGCCGACAGTTGTTCGAACAAGCATAGAATAAGCTTGATATTCCTTGCTTTTGCTACATCGTGCTCCATAAACAAGATAGTATCATCCGCATATTGTAGTATGGACACCCCACCATCCATGGGATGTGGTACCAGTCCCCCTACCATGCCTTCCTCCTTAGCCCTTCCTATTAGTATTGCTAACATATGTGCAACTATGTTAAATAGGATAGGGGACATTGGGTCTCCTTGCGTAAGACCTTTATGAGTTTGGAAAAAGTGGCCAATATCATCATTGACCTTAATTCCGGCACTCCCTTGTTGTACGAAGGATTCGATGTGCCTCCTCCATAGCTCGTCAATCCCCTTCATACGTAATGCGTACTGCAAAAATGGCCATTTGACCTTATCATAAGCTTTCTCAAAATCCACTTTGAAGATAACCCCATCTAGTTTCTTCGAATGGATTTCGTGATGTGTTTCATGTAGCACAACCACCCCTTCGAGTATGTTTCTGCCCGGCATGAAACCTGATTGACTCGGTTGCACCACCTCATGTGCAATTTGCGTCAATTTATTCGTCCCAACCTTGGGGAATATTTTGAAGCTCACATTAAGCAGGCATATAGGGCTGAACTGTTCAATGCGCACTGCTCCCTCCTTTTTTGGCAACAATGTCACTGTCCCAAAGTTGAGGTGATGAAGCTGCAAGTGCCCATTGAACAAGTCCTGAAACATCGGTAATAGGTTGCCCTTGATAATGTGCCAACACCTCTTATAAAACTCAGCTGGAAACCCATCCGACCCCGGTGCCTTATTATTTTTCATTTGTGATATGGAATCAAAGACCTCTTTCTCCGTAAATGGTGCGGTTAATATCTCATTCTCGCCAGACCCGAGTTGAGGGATATCACTGACCCGCTGCTCATCCATGGACACAGTGTTGCCCTCTTGAGCCCCAAATAGTTGTTTATAGTATTCAGAGATATACAACTTCAGGTTTTCATGCCCGACAATTGCACCTTCATCTTGTTCTAGCTGATATATCTTTTTCTTTCTGTGCTTTCCATTAGCAATCACATGGAAAAACTGGGTATCGTCATCACCCTGTACTACCATTCTCACTTTTGCTCGAAGTTCCCACTTCAATTCCTCTTCTCTGAGTAGTTTTTTAAGATTTTCTTCTGCCTCGTGTTTTGATGCCCTTTCATTGTCATCTAACACCACAAATTCAGCTTTAATGTCTAGCTCATTTATAAGATTGAGAAGCCTTTGTTTCTCCTTCTTATAAATTCCGCTCTCATGTTTAGCCAAACCCCTTAGGAACTGCCTGAGATGTCTAATTTTATTCTGCCATTTGTCAACATTCAACCTACCTCCTGTGTCCCTCCCACATTCTCGAGCTATGAGGTCCACGAATCCTTCTCGTTCGAACCATGCCACCTCGAAGGAAAAGGTATTTTTGTTACCTAGGTCCTCGAATCCTTATCGGAGTCAATAAATAGAGGTGTATGGTCTCAAATAACTCCCGACATCGCTCGCACTGTCACTCATGGGAATTTCTGTTCCCACTCCACACTGGTAAGAACCCGATCCAACTTCTCAAAAGTTGGATTAGGTAAAGTGTCCGTCCAAGTAAATTTTCTTCCAGTTAGCTCAATCTCGCGCAAATCTAGACTTTTGATAATGGTATTAAACATAAATGACCATCTGCTATCAAAGTTATCATTATTTTTTTCGTCTCTTCGCCTAATTATGTTAAAGTCCCCTCCAACTATAACCGGTAGGCTCTCGTCCCCACCGATCCGGGCAATGTCTCCCAAGAATTCTGTCTTGAGCTCCGGCTGAGCCGCACCGTATACTCCCACGAGCGCCCAGTATAACCCGTCCAGCTTGGACCTCACTATAAATTTGATGGCAAAATCCCCCAACACCATGTTGCGGACTTGGAGCGTCTCGCACCTCACCCCAAGTAAGATCCCTCCAGACCTTCCTCTTGGCCGTAAACAGTGCCAATCAAAATCAATACCACCAAAGAGCATATTTAGGAATTGTAACGTGAAATTGTCTCTACCAGTTTCCATTAGTGCAATAAAGTCAAGTTTTTGTTCAAGTGTTGCTTCTGCTAGAAATCTTCGTTTAGCCAAGTCTGCAAACCTCTGCTATTCCAAAAGATTCCTTTCATCTTTCATCATGAATTTTTTTTTGCAGTCTTAAATCTTGCACTTCTGTGAACTGCAGATACAGGATACACCTTCCTCTTCCAGGGGCGTTTTGGTTTATCCTGTTCAGCCAACCGGTCCATATAACCGGTCTCCGAGTGTGTTCAAACATTCGGTTGCGTAGGGGCCACATACCCCTCCATACCGAAATCATTATCTTCCTCAGGCATTATAGATGTTGGCACCAAATCCTCACATAACCGTTCTATAGCCCCATCCCTAATGCATTAACCTCAGAGTCATCCATAGGCTTTACCGCCGCGATATTTCTAACCATCTCCATAGCCCTCTCAGCCCCTAAGTCTAATAGGTCATTAACAGATTTTGAGACTTCATTTTCATTACTACCCAATGATACCCCGAGTTTGTTTGCATTTAAGATAATCTTATCTTCGGAAAAATACAAAATAGAATAACTCATATTAACAGACATACCTGTAGTCGCCTCGATATCCCAAAGCTTAGCCGCCCTCATAGCACGATCCATCTGGAGCTCATCAACGTCTGGCTGAGCCTGGAGACGGTGACTCGTCCGCCTGTCCCTAGCTGCCGGATCAGGGATGCCTCCAAACGCGATAATGTCCTCAGTAGTGCGCCCCGTCAGAACACGACCACCTGCCACCTGACCGACAGGGTCAGTCCCACTTTCGGGTTAGTCACGCTTGCCGGGGCTAGCGTGTCCCGCATGTGCTGCACGACCGGCTGTCACGCCCCCGGCACTCTCCAGCAGTCCCGCCACCGACGCCTGACCGGCTATCTCGCGCCCGACACTCCTCTGCGACAGTCCCGCCTCCGACGTGCGACCGTTTGTAGCGTCCCCGACAGTGCTATCGTGCCCGCATCCGATGCTCAATGCCGGCAGTCCCATCATCGAGTGGCGTTCAACACCCCGGCCGCCCGAAGAACCGACTCTTGTCGGAGCAGTTGGGCTATGGCCTCCTGCCAACATCCCAACCACAGCTATCGTCCTCTGAACGGGCAGCAGAGAAGGCGAGCGCAACCCCACCTCCGTGGGAGCGGCCACCTTAGAAATCGTCCGCCGGTCCATAGTCCTATCCAGGGACCGTGGCGAACTCGGCGTCCTGGATCCCAGTGGCGTCGTAAGAGGGGATATTGGTGGCAGCTCTTGCTCCACCGGATCATCTGCCTCAGCCCGGACACCCCCAAGTCTGGAGGGAGCCAACATTGGGCCAAAGGATCCAAACCTCAACTCATTCGTCGGAGTGGAAATTTGCGACTGCCCCATAGGTGCGCCATTCTCTACTGGCTTAGCCATCGCAGCCGAGCCTCTATCAGTAGCATCCGTCTGATCTGACCGCTTATCAATATTTCTGTCACCTATGTGACCCTCATCAGTATCCATGTCTACCTGCTTAGCCAAGTCCTGAAAGTCAGCATTCTCCTCTAACTCAATATCCAAATCAAAAGACCTGCCATCATACGTCCATGCATGTCCACCTTCTCTGTCTTACCAATCAGGGATCCAATACTCCAAGTCACCAAAAAATTATCTAAGGCCACCCGCGGGGCACCTAGGAACCTAACCCAAAGCTGAGGGAGAGGAGTGCCATCGGGTTCCTTCTGAGTCCATGCATCAAACTCAAGAACACAAGTGTTGTTAGGAACCCTGCTCATCCCAAACTTAAGAAGCCTCGCCAAGTCCTCCTTAGTAGGAAAGTCCACTCTGAATATCTGGTCATTGATCCTGTCTGGATCCCATTGGAAACTAGCAGACACCAATTCTCGCATGCGTTGCACCACCTGGTCTCGAGTCATGGTTCCACGAGTCACCTTCACAACCCCGGTCCGTGAACTTTCCGGAGCTGGCTTAGTCGAAGTAGAGCGAGGGGACTCGAAGAACATCAGCTCCGGACAACATGCCCCGTAAATACTAACCACCGGTTTCGGCCTCAGAAGCAAGGGACACTCGCCCGTCTGATGCTTCGGCTTACGTCAAATGTCACAAAGCTCAACCGAACACGCCGCCACAAAATGCCCCAGTTCACCGCATCGGTAGCAGGTCATCTTTTCTTTTTTCCGAGACCACTTCGTAGCTCTCTTCCCATCAGATTTGTCACTAGCTTTTGCTTGTGACTTTTGGAATTTTTGATTTGATAGATGAGAGGGCTAGCAAAAGGTGATCAATAAATGGAGACGAAGTATTTGTCAAATTGCTTGCAAGGGTGGTGAGAATTTATTGGTCATGGTTTGTTTATTGTCATAATCTTGAAGCTTTTTCTGATTCTCTAGAATGTTGGAACAGTCTTGTTGTTTCACTTTACATCTGCATGGTCATGGCCAGTGCAGATAAAGTTCTTTGGATTAACGTTTCCGGCCTAACGAGTTCCTTCCATTTTATGTCTCAGGCTGTACCATCTCCCCAGATTGCTGCTACTTTGCCGGTGAAGGTTCAGTGTATCATTGCAAGTTCCTCACACCAGCAAATTCAATGTTTTAGTATTTTTGTCGATGCAAGCCTGTTCTTCGACTATAAAATAGCAGATATTTGTTTTCTTGTCAAGTCTAATCCTTTTTTCAGGCAAAGCTTGGAGGATATTTTTATAGGTTCGACGCTTGCTTTATTTCTTTCTTACCTTTCGTTCTTCAAGACAATACTTTGCTAGCAGTGCTCGATAACTTTAAATCCGTCCTTTTGTTCTTTGCATTATCACAAAACAGTGCTATTCTATCTTATCTTTTTTTGATTGATCATCAGCAGTATGCAACGTACAAGTAACTATTATGTTTTTTTCGCTCCTCTGTCGATATTCTATTAATTGGTGACTATCCATATGTAGTTACTAGCACAAATGTCCGCACGTTGCAACGGACGAACATATTCTATTGCATAATATTTTTTTTGTCACATATATCTTTAGGATACATATTCTATTGTTTAATATAAATTATGTGTATCACATATCCTTTTGACTATCACGTCCATCGAATGACAATGTTGACCTTATTATGAATTGCTCCTTCCTCCACCCCATATATATGTATCTTCGTGTTCTGTGTCATCTTAGAATGACTCTCTTTATCTACCATGTGATCTGTCGATGACTCTCTGAAGAGGATCGTGTTACCTGGGGTTGCTTGTCTTGATTGGATGTTGAATGATGGGTGTTGCCTTATGATGTAACAAAAAGTTTAAATTTGAATTAGTCCAGTTTTATTTTTGTTCGAGGGTGGTTGGTAAATGTGTGTACGGGGTAGAACCTCGAAAAACCGTCTGAATATTGTAGGAGTAGCAAGCCAGATCTACAATAGCTTTATGACATAGCTTAAGCCACTATTGAATACAAAATAAAATTTGACAATCAATTTGATGGACAAATTTACAACAATGCACAAACTCTTTAGAAATGCCAATATTCCCTCATTCCTGGTGTAGAGTATATGCAAACTTAATACATTAACAGACATGGGTTTGTACGTAAATTCTCAAATATATAACTGAAACATTCATGTAATGACGTGCTTGAAGAAAACATACAATATAGCGGGGATGATTGATTATATCTTGAATTAAGGGAAAATTAGACAGCAAAGATATAGATTCCCAAACATGATTTTAGGCAAAGAATAATATTATTGTTCATCAGATAAAATAAAATTTCATATGATAATTGAAAATCACAATAGTTAGTCAAATTTTAAGTAAGAAGTAGTCTGGTGTTGTACAGATTTTTAATAATTGATAGTCATATTAAGGGGTAAACTTTTGTGCCCACAATCCGTACTTGTTCATTTTATTAATTTTGGGATAGAATTAAGCTGCGTAGTACCGAGGCCCACACCATGGACTACCATTACTTTTGAGTTGTACTTTGAGCTTGCTCCTCACATGCATGTAAATGAATGCCCCCGTCCCGCGTAGCATGCACACGTATTGTCTCACACACGCGCCCTCAGTTCAAATAGTTTTTGCTGAGTGTGTATGTGCGCAGGCCATGCATGTTTCTCGTCTTTGCAAATAATTCAAATCCACATCTGACCCTTTGACTACTATTTATTGATTATGGTACAACTCATTACGTAAGTGTAAGCTAGTTCAGCTTACTGTGTCCTTCCCGCTGGAATAACTATTTTTTGCTACATGCTAGGCCCATCATCGGCCAACATCTGTACATATATTAAGCGGCTAACTTTACATTGAATAACAATTGAAAGCTAGCTCAACTGGCTAAGTTCATAGGAATAGGACAGAATGTCTGAAGTTCGAGTCCCACAACCCCCACGTTTTCCTTGTTCTGTTTGCTGGTACTCATGTAATTTATCTAGAGGACCAGGCTTGGATATTAACCAAGATAAAAATCCTGGTACTCATGCATGATGGCTGTATGCATCCTTAGTTGGTGTAGCTGGTCGGCTGGACGGGGATAGAAGATGGAGGTGGGGCCCGGAATCGGGGCGACGACCCCTCTCCATCAACGACGGCGGACTCCGGGGTCGTGAGGGCGACTCGGAGTCCGGATCTCGAGATGGTGACGGCCTTGGTATGGGACGTGGTGACGACCTTCTGAGACTGGTGGCGGTATGAGACGTCTCCTCCATCAACTGAGCCTCTCTCGGAGTTGTCGGGCGATGCCTGTCGTCGGCAGGTGAAGCCACCGGTGGATGTGCTACTGGTGGATGCTATGCATGCCGTCTTATGTGGAGACATCAGGTGATGCACGGCGGCTCTGGCGAAGGTGTCAGGTTTAGCCTGTTCTTGTTGGATCGAAGATGGTGCGACAGTAGCGGGAGGCAGGCGGTATGAGACGTCTTTGTCTTCCGTTGTCTCCTCTAGAGGTATCCATCTATTGAGGTGTCGGTAGATGGATAAAGGCGGATGGTACAAACAGCTTCAACGACGAGCTTATGCACTCCGGTGGAAACACAAGATCACTGATCGGGCTATGTCGTCACGCGCCTGCGTCGTGTCCTTGCTGAAGGTGGTGCATTGAAGCTTTGCTTTGGGGATTAGAATCCGAAGTTCATCCTTGTGGTGGACCTGGCATCATCGGTGCACGTGCGCGCGATTCCTTCTTGAAGGGGTAGCTTAGGAGTTGTGTATTTTTCGTTTTGTTGTATCTTGTATCATAGGGTTAGTGGTTATCTGGGGGAGTTACTGTCGCAAGGTATATGACCTCAGGGTTTGTTTTCCATTTTGTTTCCAGGCCGATGATGTTCGGCTGCTGGATGTTGCTTTTTTAATAATATATGGCTACATGCATCGTGCTGATGCAGAAGCCGGGGGTCATCCTCCTTTTCGAAAAATGCAAGGTTTACCTTTGCAAGGTGAAGTGATGTCATTTCCAAGAGGTTATGAGCTCAAGTGAACTATGCTCGAGAAAGGTCGGGACACCGGTGGCTTAACTCCCTTTCTATTTGATGGAGAAGTTTGGAGGATCTGTAGTCAAGCCTTGCTCTTTTCTCTTATATATATTTATTTGATTTTATTTGGTAATAGAATCTTTGGCAATATGTATTTTAGATTTAGATCTTCAGAAAGAGTATTGGATGTCTTAGAATCTCCTACTTTTACTACCAGCTTACCATCAGAGCCACATCCTGATGAGAACATTCTGAACTAACTAAAGATGGCTTGCTTCCCTTTTATGGTAAATGCTTGGGAATACTAATTATAGCTTACAGAAATTGTGCTTTTTCAGCATGGAGATAAGGAGGATGGGAAGGTATGATCTTAATGGGCCTCTATCATATTATGATAACTGCTGCAAAAGTTCATATAATGATCCATGTTTCAGACTCAGATCAAAGGAATAAGCTGATCAATAGGTTCAGCCATGATTAGCCTCTCTCGCATTTTTGTGATGTCAGATTTTAGCCATACTTTTTGTGAGTATTTTCTCCAAAATTCTCATAAGCATGTTCCTTGAATATGTAGGAATACTGCATCAAGAAGAACAATCAAGTAGAACTTATCGTGATGCTTGGACTATTTGGGCTGCTTGTCAATACAATTCAGATGTATCCTCTCCACAATTCATTATTAATAGCAGACCAGCAGAGGAAAAAATGTCAAAACTCGTTGATTTGCCATTTGTAGATTTGATCTCGTTATTGCATAACCGACTACATTTTTTCCGGAACAAAAATGTCTTGACAATACTAATATTCATGTGACCACTTAACCTTACAAAACATCATTATTTTCTACAAATGGTTTCTGTCAACATCGCAGGGCATTAACCATCAAAACCTTTTTTTGAAAAGGAGGATATACCCCTAGCATCTGCATCTCGACGATGCATGCAGCCATTTTATTATTTATTCACAAAGACCATGCAAGGTAATATATCAGTTAGCCTGAAGCCGCCATCTAGGCAACTCCTGTTGCTACTCCTATCCCCTTGATGAAGGTGTGCCGAATATCCGGGCCTAATACCAAACAGACATCGCACCAAACTCTAACATCTATAGCCGGATGCCCCAACCCAGCCACATACGGCTGGGTCCTCCACTGGTCTGGCGCACTCTCGCTGCCGTTGCCATCTCCATCGGTTCATCTCCAGAGCAGGAGCTGAAGCATCAACCTTGGCTGGCCTGCCATCAACGCCACCACGGCACCAAACACCACCACCATCCTGCACGTGTCCATCTACACATGCCCGTCGCCGAAACACCACACCGCCATGCCGCCATGATCCGTCGTCAGCCCTGCGGTAGATGCAACACCGCTCCTCCTGTTGTCCCCTCCAGTCATCACTTGCTCCAAAACGATGCCCCCAAGAGGTAAAGCGATACTGCGAATGCCATCATCATCTGATCCGGGAGACCCAAATCTAGGGTTTCCCTCAGAGCATCCCAAGCCTGATGATGCAAACTGCAACGACGATGCCTCGACAAGGGAATGACATCAAATACACCCCCATCGTCTGCCATGACCGTAGTCGGCATGATTTTCATCGACAATTGCGCCACCAGGCATGCACCATCGGCGTTGTTAGTCCCTTCAACCGGAGCAAACTCCGAAATGATGCCCTGAAGAGGGGCTACGACGCAAAAGCACCACCATCGCTTGATCCCAAGGAGATCTTGTTGGGGAACGTAGTAATAATTCAAAAAATTTCCTACGTGTCACCAAGATCAATCTAGGAGATGTTAGCAATGAGAGAGAGGGAGTGCATCTTCATACCCTTGAAGATCGCTAAGCGGAAGCGTTGCAAAGAGCGCGGTTGATGGAGTCGTACCCACGGCGATTCAAATTGCATAAGATCCTATCCAAGCACCGAACAGACGGTGCCTCCGCGTTCAACACACGTACAACCCGGGGATGCCTCCTCCTTCTTGATCCATCAAGGGGGAAGGAGAAGTTGAGGGAGAGCTCCAGCAGCACGACGGCGTGGTGGCAGTGGAGCTCATGGTTCTTCGGTAGAGCTTCGCTAAGCAATACGGAGGAGGAGGAGGTGTAGGAGGGGGAAGGGCTAAGCCAGGGGCAAGGGATGAAGCTCCCATGCGCCTCCCCACTATATATATGGGTGGAGGGGCTGGTTTCTTTCCCTCCAAGTCCATTGGGCGTTGGCAAAGGTCGGAGGAAAGAAATCCCATCCTTTCCCTTCCCCACTGATTGTTATCCCCCTTTTTAGGGATCTTGATCTTATCCCTTCGGGATATGATCTTATTCCTTCTAAGGGGGGGATCTTGGTGCTCCTTGACCAGGGGTGTGGGGCTTTTCCCCCACTAGCCACGTTCATGTGGCCCCCCATGCAGGTGGACCCCACTATGGAACCTTCTAGAACCTTCCCGGTACAATACCGAAAAATCCCGAACATTTTCCGGTGGCCAAAATATGACTTTCCATATATAAATGTTTACCTCCGGACCATTCCGGAACTCCTCGTGATGTACGGGATCTCATCTGAGACTCCGAACAACTTTCGGTAACCACATACAATTCCCATTACAACTCTAGCGTCACCGAACCTTAAGTGTGTAGACCCCACGGGTTCGGGAACCATGCAGACATGACGAGACACCTATCCGGCCAATAACCAATAGCGGGATCTAGATACCCATATTGGCTCCCATGTGTTCCACGATGATCTCATCGGATGAAGCATGATGTCGGGGATTCAATTAATCCCATATACAATTCCCTTTGTCCATCGGTATGTTACTTGCCCAAGATTCGATTGTTGGTATCCCTATACCTTGTTCAATCTTGTTACCGGTAAGTCTATTTGCTCGTTCCATAACACATGATCCCTTGACTAACTCCTTAGTCACATTGAGCTCATTATGATGATGTATTACCGAGTGGGCCCAGAGATACCTCTCTATCACACGGAGTGACAAATCCCAGTCTCCATTTGTGCCAACCCAATAGACACTGTTGAAGATACATATAGTGTGCCTTTATAGTCACCCTGTTACTTTGTGACGTTTGATACACCCAAAGCATTCCTACGGTATCCGGGAGTTGCACAATCTCATGGTCTAAGGAAATGATACTTGACATTAGAAAAGCTCTAGCAGACGAACTACACGATCTTGTGCTCTGTTTAGGATTGGGTGTTGTCCATCACATCATTCTCTTAATGATGTGATACCGTTATCAACGACATCCAATGTCCATGGTCAGGAAACCATGACCATCTATTGATCAACGAGCTAGTCAACTAGAGGCTCACTAGGGACATGGTGTGGTCTATATATTCACACATGTATTACGGTTTCCAGTTAATACAATTATAGCATGAACAATAGATGATTATCACGAACAAGGAAATATAATAATAACCATTTTATTATTGCCTCTAGGGCATATTTCCAATAGTCTTCCACACTAGAGTCAATAATCTAGTTCACATCACCATGTCATTTACATTATTATGAATCTAACACCTAGCGAGTTTTGGGGTTCGATCATGCTTTGCATGTGAAAGAGGTTTTAGTCAACGGCTCTGCGACATTCAGATCCGTGTGTACTTTGCAAATCTTCATGTCATACTGTAGACACTGCTACCACGCTCCACTTGGAGCTATTCCAAATGGTACTCCACTATACGTATCCGGATTGCTACAAAGAGTCATCTGGATTGGTGTTAAAGCTTGCATCGATGTAACCCTTTATGATGAACTCTTTTTTGCCTCCATAATCGAGAAATATTTACTTAGTCCTCTAGTTACTAAGGATAATTTTGACCGTTGTCCAGTGATGCACTCCTGAATCACTCTTGTACCCCTTGACAGACTCATGTCAAGGCACACACAGGTGCGGTACACAACATGACATACTATATAGAGCCTATGGCTAAGGCATAGGGGACGACCTTCATCCTTTCTCTTTATTCTATCGTGGTCGAGCTTTGAGTCTCACTCAACTCCACACCTTAAAATCAGGCAAGAACTCCTTCTTTGACTGATCCATTCTGAACTCTTTTAAAATCTTGTCTAGATATGTACTCATTGAAAGTCTCATCAAGCATCGTGATCTATCTCTATAGATCTTGATGCCCAACAATTAGGTAGCTTTATCCAGGTCTTACTTTGAAAAACTCTTTTCAAACAACCATTTATGCTTTCCAAAAATTCTACATCATTTCCGAATAATATGTCAACCACATATATTTATCAGAAATTCTATAGTGCTCCCACTCACTTTCTTGTAAATACAAGTTTCTTGTAAACTTTGTATAAACTCAAAAACCTTGATCACCTCATCAAAGCGTATACTCCAACTCCGAGATGCTTGCTCCAGTCCATAGAAGGATTGCTGGAGCTTGCATACCTTTTAGCATCCGTAGTATCGACAAAACTTTCCGGTTGTATCACATACAACTTTTCCTCACAAAAACCGTTAAGGAAAGTATGTTTTGATATACATCAGCCAAATCACATAACTGAAAAATGCAGCAACTGCTAAAATAATTTCAACAGACTTTTAGCATCGCTACAGGTGAGAAAATCTCATCGCAGTCAACTACTTGAACTTGGCAGGAACTTCTTTGCGACAAGTCGAGCTTTATAAATGGCGACATTCACCATTAGCGTCTGTCTTCATCTTAAAGGTCCATTTGTACTCAAGGACCTGCCGTTCAATGGGCAAGTCTACCAAAGTCCATACTTGGTTTTCATACATGGATTCTTTCTCGGATTTCATGGCTCCTAGCTATTTGTTGGAATCCAGGCCCAGCATCGCTACTCCATAGTTCGTAGGTTCATCGTTGTCCAACAACATGACCTCCAAGATAGGGTTGTCGTACCACTTAGGAGCAGTACGCGTCCTTGTCAACCTACGAGATTCGATAGTAACTTGATCCGAAGCTTCATGATCATCATCATTAACTTCCTCTTCAACTGACATAGGCTCCATAGAAACATCTTTCTGCGCTACGCTACTCTCTGGTTGAAACAAAGGTTCAACAACCTCGTCAAGTTCTATCTTGCTCCCACTTAATTCTTTTGAGAGAAACTCTTTCTCGAGAAAGGACATAGTTTTAGCAACAAACACTTTGCACTCGGATCTAAGATAGATGGTATACCCAACTGTTCTTAGGGTATCCTATGAAGTTGCACTTTCCCGCTTTGGGTTCGAGCTTATCATACATAAGTGTCGCATTCCCAAACTCTTAGAAATGACAGCTTATGTTTCTATCAAACCATAATTCATACGGTGTCATCTCAATGGATTTAGATGGTGCCCTATTTAAAGTGAATGTAGTTGTCTCTAATGCATAACCCCAAAACGATAATAGACATCATAGTACGCACCATATCCAATAGAGCATGGCTACGACGTTCGGTCACACCATCACACTATGGTGTTCCAGGTGGCGTGAGTTGTGAAACAACTTCCACATTGTCTTAAGTTGTATACCAAACTCGTAACTCAGATATTCACCTCCACGATCATATCATAGACATTTTTATCTTCTTGTCACGATGATCTCAAACTTCACTCTGAATTTGCTTGAACTTTTCAAACGTTTCGGACTTGTGTTTCATTAAGTAAATATGCCCATATCTACTCAAAACATCAGTGAAGGCAAGAAAATAACGATATCCAACGCACTCTACAACACTCATTGGACTGCATACATCAACATGTATTATTTCCAATAAGTTACTAGGCCACTCAATCATACCGAAAATGGGGTCTTTAGTCATCTTGCCCATGAGGCATGGTACGCATGTCTCAACCGATTCAAAATCGAATGAGTCCAAAGATCCATCAGCATGGAGTTTCTTCATGCGATTTATACCAATATGACATTTAGCGACAATGCCACAAGTATGTGGTACTATCATTATTAACTTTGTATCTTTTGGTATCAATGTTATGAACATGTGTATTACTACGATCAAGATTCAATAAACCATTCCCTTTGGGTGCATGGCCATTGAAGGCATTATTAATGTAAACAGAATGACCATTATTCTCTTAACTTTAAAAGAATAACCGTATTGCACTAAACACAATCTAATCACGTTCATGCTCAACGCAAACACCAAATAACATTTATTTAGGTTTATCACTAATCCCGAAGGTAGAGAGAGCGTGCGATGGTGATCACATTACCCTTGGAAACACATCCAACACACATCGTCACCTAACCCTTAGCTAGCCTCCATTTATTCCGTAGATTTTATTTCGAGTTACTAACATTTAGCAACCGAACCGGTATCCAATACCCAGATGCTACAAGGAGTACTAGCAAGGTACGCATCAATAACACACATATCAAATATAGTTCTGTCGATGTTGCAAGCCTTCTTATCTACCAAGTATCTACGGTTGTTCTGCTTTAGTGACCGTTCTCCTCATAACATAAGCACTTAGTCTCAGGTTTGGACTCAACCTTGGGTTTCTTCACTGAAGTAGAAACTGACTTGCCATCCATGAAGATTTCCTCCTAGCCCTTGCCCTTCTCGAAACTAGTGGTTTCACTAACCATCAACACTTGATGCTCCTTCTAGGTTTCTACCTTCGCGGTGTCAAACATTGCGAATAGCTCATGGATCATTATTTCCATCCCTGGCATTTTATAGTTCATCACGAAGCTCTAGTAGCTTAGTGACAGTGACTTGGAGAACTATATCAATCACTATCTTATCTACAAGATCAACTCCCACTCGATTCAAGCGATTGTAGGACCCAGACAATCTGAGCACATGATCACCGATTGAGCTATTCTCCTTCATCTTGCAGGCAAAGAATCTTGTTGGAGGTCTCATACCTCTCAACACGGGCACGAGCGTGAGATCCCAATTTCATCTCTTAGAACATCTCATATGTTCTGTGACGTTCAAAACGTTTTGAAGCCTCAATTCTAAGACGTAATGCATGACGCACTGAACTATCAAGTAGTCATCACAACGTGCATGTCAAATGTTCACAACATCCACAGACGATGCTAGAGGGGGTGGTGTACCGAGCGGTGCATCAAGGACATAAGCCTTCTGTGCAACAATGAGGACAATCCTCAGATCACGGACCCAGTCCGCATTATTGCTACCATCATCTTTCAACTTACTTTTCTCTAGGAACGTATCAATAAAACAGGGGAGCTATAGTGCGAGCTATCTACAACATAATTTGCAAAGACACTTTAGACTATGTTCATGACAAATGATTTCAATTAATCCTATTACTTAAGAACTCCCACTCAAATTGACATCCCTCCGGTCATCCAAGTGATACATGACCCAAATTCACCAACTCAAGTCCGATCATCATGTGAGTCGAGGTGGTTTCAATGGTGAACATCATCATGTTGATCATATCTACTATATGACTCATAGTCGACCTTTCGGTCTCTTGTGTTCCGAGGCCATGTCTGTACATGCTAGGCTCGTCAAGTCAACCTAAGTGTTTTGCGTGTGTAAATCTGGCTTACACTTGTTGTATGCGAATGTTAGAAACTATCACACCTGATCATCATGTGGTGCTTCGAAACAATGATCCTTCGCAACGATGCACACTTAGGGGGAACACATTTTTTGAAATTTTAGTAAGGGCTCATCTTATTTATGCTACCGTCGTTCTAAGCAAATAAGATGTAAAAACATGATAAACATCACATGCAAATCATAAAGTGACATGATATGGCCAATATCATCTTGCGCCTTTGATCTCCATCTTCGGGGCGCGACATGATCACTATCGTCACTGGCACGACACCATGATCTCCATCATCATGTCTTCATGAAATTCTCTCGCCAACTATTACTTCTACTACTATGGCTAAGAGTTATCAATAAAGTAAAGTAATTACATGGCGTTTTTGATTGACACGCATGTCATACAATAAATTAAGACAACTCCTATGGCTCTTGCCGGTTGTCATACTCATCGACATGCAAGTCGTGAATCCTATTACAAGAACATGATCTATCTCATACATCACATATATTTCATCACATTCTTTTGGCCATATCACATCACATAGCATACCCTGCAAAAACAAGTTAGACGTCCTCTAATTGTTGTTGCAAGTTTTACGTCGCTGCTATGGGTTTCTAGCAAGAACGTTTCTTACCTACGCAAAAGCCACAACGGTGATATGCCAATTGCCATTTACCCTTCTTAAGGACCCTCTTCATCAAATCCGATCCGACTAAACTGGGAGAGGCAGACACCCGCTAGCCACCTTATGCAACAAGTGCATGTAAGGAGGTGGAACGAGTCTCACGTAAGCGTACGTGTAAAGTTGGTTCGGGCCGATTCATCCCGCAATATCGCCAAATCAAGATAGGACTACTAACGACAAGCAAATTAACCAAATCACCGCCCACAACTATTTGTGTTCTACTCATATGTAGAATCTACGCATAGACCTAGCTCTGACACCACTATTGGGGAACGTAGTAATAATTCAAAAAAATTCCCACGTGTCACCAAGATCAATCTAGGAGATGCCAGCAACGAGATAGAGGGAGTTCATCTTCATACCCTAGAAGATCGCTAAGCGAAAGCGTTGCAAAGAACGCGGTTGATGGGGTCCAACTCACGGCGATTCAAATCGCGGAAGATCCGGTCCAAGCGCCGAACGGATGGCGCCTCCGCGTTCAACACATGTACAACCCGGGGCTGCCTCCTCCTTATCTATCCACCAAGGGGGAAGGATAAGTTGAGGGAGAGCTCCACTAGCACGAGGGCGTCGTGGCGGTGGAGCTCGTGGTTCTCCGGTAGAGCTTCGCTAAGCACTACGGAGGAGGAGGAGGTGTAGGAGGGGGAAGGGCTGCGCCAGGGGCAAGGGATGAAGCTCCCATGCGCCTCCCCACTATATATAGGGGTGGAGAGGGCTGGTTTATTTCCCTCCAAGTTCATTGGGGCGTTGTCAAAGGTGGGAGGAAAGAAATCCCATCCTTTCCCTTCCCCACCGATTGTTATGCCCCCTTTTTAGGGATCTTGATCTTATCCCTTCGGGATATGATCTTATTCCTTGTAAGGGGGATCTTGGTGCATCTTGACCAGTGGTGTGGGGACTTACCCCCACTACCCACGTTCATGTGGGTCCCCCATGCAGATGGGCCCCACTCCGGAACCTTCTAGAACCTTCCTAGTACAATACTGAAAAATCCCAAACATTTCCCGATGGCCAAAATAGAACTTCCCATATATAAATCTTTACCTCCGGACCATTCCGAAACTCCTGGTGATGTCCGGGATCTCATCCGAGAGTCCAAACAACTTTCGGTAACCACATACAATTCCCATTACAACTCTAGCGTCACCGAACCTTAAGTGTGTAGACCCTACGGGTTCGGGACCATGAAGACATGACCGAGGCACCTCTCCGGCTAATAACCAATAGCAGGATCTGGATACCCATATTGGCTCCCACATGTTCCACGATGATCTCATCAGATGAACCACGATGTCGGGGATTCAATTAATCCCGTATACAATTCCCTTTGTCCATCGATATGTCAGGGAACGTTTGGATGCCTTGCCTGATTGCATCGCTAGGCAAAGATAGCCTTGCCGATGGAGGCAAGCCAAAGCAGTTCGCTTGCTCAAACACCAAAAAAGCTGGAAACTGCTGGTAACGAGGTTCGCTAGCCTAGAAACCAAATGCTTCGCTTCCTTGCTGGGCCAGGCTAAGCGAGCCCTTGCCTGACAACCAAACATACCCTTACTTGCCCGAGATTCGATCGTTGGTATCCCTATACCTTGTTCAATCTCGTTACCGGCAAGTCTCTTTACTCGTTCCGTAACACATGATCCCTTGACTAACTCCTTAGTCACATTGAGCTCATTATGATGATGTATTACCGAGTGGGCCTAGAGATACCTCTCTGTCACATGGAGTGACAAATCCTAGTCTCGATTCGTGCCAACCCAACAGACACTTTCGAAGATACCTGTAGTGCACCTTTATAGTCCCCCAATTATGTTGTGACGTTTGATACATCCAAAGCATTCCTACGGTATCCGGGAGTTGCATAATCTCATGGTCTAAGGAAATGATACTTGACATTAGAAAATCTCTAGCACACGAACTACACGATCTTGTGCTATGCTTAGGATTGGGTCTTGTCCATCACATCATTCTCCTAATGATGTGATCCTGTTATCAACGACATCCAATGTCCATGGGCAGGAAACCATGACCATCTATTGATCAACGAGCTAGTCAACTAGAGGCTCACTAGGTACATGGTGTGCTCTATATATTCGCACATGTATTATGGTTTCCGGTTAATACAATTATAGCATGAACAATAGACGATTATCGTGAACAAGGAAATTCAATAATAACCATTTTATTATTGCCTCTAGGGCATATTTCCAATAGATCTAGGGTTTCTCTCGAAGTTGCACGCGCTGTCATGGACCAAACAAGGGTAGAATCCTGACAGATACGCCCAGATGCCAACGTGTCGCACCCGCCACCGTGCTGACCGCAATCGAGAGAACTAGATCCGGCCCCGCCGCCGCCGACCGATCTACTCACGCCGCCGCCGTCCCTGACGACCGCGATGCACCTAAATGCAAAGCCACATGCCGCGGAGGAACGGATTCTCCGGAGCACCGCCACCACCCACCATGACATCCGTCCAACGCCATGCTCCGGACCGTGATCGCCGGCCCGCGGCATCCCCACTCGAGTGGGAGGACCCCGAGTCCCTGTTGCCGCTAGCGACAGCAAGGCTTCGCCTGGCTGCACCCTTGGGCGGCGGCAAGGGAGGAGGACGAGGAGGAGAGGTGGAGTCCGGCTGATTAGATCTGGAGGCGACTCGGGAGGAGCGGTTCACTCTAGCTATCTAGATTTAGTACAACTAGATGGCTCGTTGCGCAATGGCGCAAAGGGCGAGAGGGAGACAAGTATTGTGACGATATTTTGACACCCAAGTCTTTACTTCTGGTACATAGATGCTTAGTTACAATGTGATACACAAGGGAAGTATATAGGAAGGGATACATTATATAGGTGGTATGAAGTAATGAACATCAGACAGACCCATTGCCGAACTTTTCATAGTGGCTATGCTTGGTGGTTCTAATTGCCTAGAGCGAAAATTCCTTTGATATCACCGTTGAGATTCCAGTAATACTTGTTTGTCTGTTGGAGTTCATACACACTAATGGCTGTTAATAACACCAAGATACAGAGTTGAAGGAGGTAGGCTCACAATGTAACTTGAAATGCAATACAAGGCAAGAAATTAAGCATGCCTAAACTAAGATGTACTGTCAGCCAAAATCTCTATAGCCTACAGTAACATAAAACATGTTAAGAAAGGGGTGTTTATCAATTCTAAAAGAGACTCATCAATAGAACATCAACCATGCGAGATAGAACACATGGTGAATACGTTAGGGCCTAGAAGGCATTCTCTACTTTCGGAAAATATTTTCTGTGGATAGCATTGTGTTAGTTTACTGAAACATCTAAAAAAACTTCACAAAAACGAAAAGATAAATTCATTAACATTGGAAAGATAGCACAAATACGTCCAGATGCCACATACAAAAAATTGATTCTCGGTACAAACTTAATAATAAAAATAATTACATAATACACTACATCACAAAAGGGAAAAAAAAACCCATATTAGCTTATGAAAACCAAATGTGGCCAACACTGCCGCATCCTTTGCTTGGAAGTTGCCTTTTCTCACCGGATCTGACATAGATACATGATTATTCAAGAGAAAATTTTAGAGAAAATATAAAGCATGGAAGGCTTTAAGTTGTACTATTGAGACCAGACCACTTTATCTTCATTTAGTTTCCTTGAAAATCTAAAAGTCTAAGAGGATGGTACTGTTGGGGAACGTTGCATGGGAAACAAAAATTTTCCTACGCTTCACCAAGATCAATCTAGGAGATGAGCATCTATGAGAGGAGATATTGGATCTACATACCCTTGTAAATCGCTAAGCAGAAGCGTTAAGAAACACGGTTGATGTAGTCGAACATCTTCATGATCCAACCACGATCCGTCCCGTGATCTCATCACGAGCCGTCCCGCGATCCCATCGTGGTCCTTCTGATCTAGTGCTGAACGGACGACACCTCTGCATTCAGCACACTTACAGCTCAATGATGATCTCTGCCTTCTTTATCCAGCAAGAGGGAGCGGAGAGGTAGATGAGTTCTCTGCCAGCACAATGGCGTGGTGGCGGTGGTGGTGGAGCTGTTCCGACAGGGCTTTGCTAAGCACAACCGAACAGATCTAGAGGAGGAACTGATCTAGAGGGGGAGGGAGAGGCTGCGCCGTGGCTTAGGGTGCTGCAGACCTCCCTCCCATCACATATATATATGAGGGAGAGGAGGAGGGGGCACCCTAGGGTTTCCCCTAGGGTGGGGTGGAGGCCAAGGGGGTAACTTAGCCCCCAAGGCAAGTGGGGCGCCCCCCTTTGGGCCAACTCTAGCCCCACCAGCCGCATGAGCCCCTTGTGGGAGGGGCGGCCAGCCCACAAGGGGCTGGTGCGCCCCCTCTCACAACCCATGGGGCCCTCCGGGGCAGGTGGACCCTCTCGGTGGACCCTCAGAACACTTCCGACACTCCCGTCACAAAACCGGTAAGTCCCGAAACTTTTCCGCAACCCGAATACCGACTTCCTATATATCAATCTTTACCTCCGGACCATTCCGAAGCTCCTCGTGATGTACGGGACTCCAAACAACCTTCGTTCACCACCATACAAAACTCTATACTACCGAAACGTCACCGAACCTTAAGTGTGCCGACCCTGCAGGTTTGAGAACTATGTAGACATGACCGAGACACCTCTACGGTCAATAACCAATAGCAGGACCTGGATGCCCATATTGGTTCCTACATATTCTATGAAGATCTTTATCGGTCGAACCTCTATGTCAAGGATTCAGTTAATCCCGTATGCTATTCCCTTTGTTCTTCGGTATGTTACTTGCCCGAGATTCGATCGTCGGTATCTTCATACCTAGTTCAATCTTGTTATCGGCAAGTCTCTTTACTCGTTCCGTAATACAAGATCCCGTGGCTAACACTTAGTCACATTTCTTGCAAGGCTTATTTTGATGTTGTATTACCGAGTGGGCCCTCAGATACCTCTCCGTCACATGGAGTAACAGATCCCAGTCTTGATCCATGCCAACCCAACAGACACCCTCGGAGATACCTGTAGAGCACCTTTATAGTCACCTAGTTATGTTGCGACGTTTGATACACACAAGGTACTCCTCTGGTGTTAGTGAGTTGCATGATCTCATGGTCATAAGAACAGATACTTGACATGCAGAAAACTGTAGCAATAAACTGACACGATCATATGCTACATTTGTAGTTTGGGTCTTGTCCATCACATCATTCTCCTAATGATGTGATCCCGTCATCAAATGACATCTCATGTCCATGGCTAGGAAACCTTAACCATCTTTGATCAACGAGCTAGTCCATCAGAGGCATACTAGGGACCTGGTGTTATCTATGTATCCACACATGTATCTGAGTTTCCGATCGATACATTTCTAGCATGGATAATAAACGATTACCATGAACAAGGAAATATGATAATAACTAATTTATTATTGCGTCTAGGGCATATTTCCAACAGTCTCCCACTTGCACTAGAGTCAACAATGTAGTTCACAACACCATGTGATTCGCATTGTTATGAATCTAACACCCAATGAGTTCTGGGGCTCCAGTGTGCTTTGCATGTGAGAGAGGTCTTTTAGTCAACGGGTCTGCTATATTCAGATTCGCGTGTACTTTGCAAATCCCTATGTTATACTGTAAATACTGCTACCACACTCCACTTGGAACTATTCCAATTGGCTGCTCCACTATACATACCCGGATTGCTACTAAGAGTCATCCGGATTGGTGTTAAAGCTTGCATTATTGTAACTCTTTATGACGAACTTTTTATCACCTCCATAATCGAGAAACATTTCCTTAGTCCTTTAGTTACTAAGGATAATCTTGACCGCCGTCCAGTGATCCATTCCTAGATCACTCTTGTACCCCTTGATAGACTCATGACAAGGCACACACAGGCACGGTACACAACATGTCATACTATATAGAGCCTATGGATAAAGCATAGGGGACGACCTTTGTCCTTACTCTTTCTTCTGCCGTAGTCGAGCTTTGAGTCTCACTCAACTTCACACCTTACAAATCAGGCAAGAAATCTTTCTTTGACTGATCCATTTTGAACTCTTTCAAAATCTTGTCAAGGTATGTACTTATTGAAAGTCTTATTAGACGTCTTGATCTATCTCGATGCCCAATAATTAAGTAGCTTTATCTAGGTCTTCCTTTGAAAAACTCTTTTCAAACAACCCTTTATGCTTTCTAGAAATTCTACATCATTTCCGATCAACAATATGTCATCCACATATGCTTATCAGAAACTCTATAGTGCTCCCACTCACTTTATTGTAAATACAAGTTTCTCATAAACATTGTATAAACTCAAAAACTTTGATTACCTTATCAAAGCGTATATTCCAACTCCGAGATGCTTGCGCCATCCCATAGAAGGATTGCTGGAGCTCGCACACCTTTTAGCATTGTTAGGACTGATAAAACCTTCTGGTTGTATCACATACAACCTTTCCTCAATTAAACCATTAAGGAAACGATGTTTTGACATACATCTTCCAGATTTCATAATTGAAAAATGCAGCAACTGCTAATCATAATTCCAACAGACTTTAACATCAATACGAGTGAGATAGTCTCATCGCAGTCAACTCCTTGAACTTGTCGGAAACTTCTTTGCAACAAGTCAAGCTTTATAAATGGTGACATTTATCATTAGTGTCTGTATTCATCTTAAACGTCCATTTGTACTCGACGACATGCCTCCAACGAGCAAGTCTACCAAAGTCTATACTTGGTTTTCATACAAGCATCCTTTCTCGGATTTCATGGCCTCTAACCATTTGTTGGAATCCGGGCCCATCATCACTTCTCATAGCTCGTAGGCTCATCGTTGTCCAACAATATGACCTTTAAGACAGGGTTACCATACCACTCAGGAGCAGTATGTGTCCTTGTCGACCTACAAGGTTTGATAGTAAATTGATCCGAAGCTTCATGATCATCATCATTAACTTCCTCTTCAACTAACGCAGGCTCCACAGAAACAACTTTCTGCGCTGCGCTACTCTCTGGTTGAACAAAGGTTCAACAACCTCATCAAGTTCTATCTTCCTCCCACTCAATTCTTTCGATAGAAACTCTTACTCGAGAAAGGACTCGTTTTAGCAACAAACACTTTGTGCTCGGATCTGAGATAGAAGGTATACCCAACTATTCTTAGGGTATTCCATGAAGATGCATTTGCCCGCTTTGGGTTTGAGCTCATAAGCATCGCAGCCCCAAACATTAAGAAATGTAACATCCCAAAATTTCATTTTGGAATGTTATGAAATATAGCTATGCATCATCATCACATTGTTTGAATGAAATGAATTGTTGAAGTTCTTCTTTTGGATTTCTAAAAGGCCCCTTCCTTTTTCTCCATTTACTTGCTTCATTTATTTGAAAATCTCTGGAATTATTCAAAAAACAGAGAGGAGTAACATGACACTCCACACCAGGAGCATCTTGGTGAATTATTTGAACAATAAAACCAGAGGTTTGTTTGAAAGTTTATCTCAAAAGAATTTAAAATCAATTAGGCATTTTCTGAAAAATGATTTTTCCTAAGTATTCATTTTGACAGAGGAAAAATGTTCATTAAATAGAATTTATTCCCCTGATCATTCTGATATATATATTTCCTAGGTTTGGAAAGGATTTAAGTGAATTAAAGGATTTTAAACATTCTGGTAAATAGAAAAGGAAACGTATTTAAACGATTTAATTAGCAAACCGGCTGGCCCACAACCTTCAAGTCCCGAGATTCCTCCGGATCGGCCACTGATGCGCAAACATCGCCCTCTCTCTCACTGACCCACGAGACCCACCGTCCGACAGCTTCATCAGCGCGCTCATCCCCTTCCCCTCGCCCCCGACCTCGCCGGCGATCCCTCCCCCGCGGATCTCTCTCCTCTCACCCTCTCCTGACCCCACACCTGGCCTAAAAGTAGCCACTGCTTCTCCACTCTCCGTTCCACCCGAGCCCCCCTCTACCCTCGCCAGAACGCCACCGCACCACCTCGCTAGAGTTCGGACTCCAACCGAACCCCCAGAGCTCCTAGCCGTCGTCTCCATCGTCCCCAGCCCCGTCTGACGCCATCATTCGACGCCGGATCTTCGTCGTCGTTGTCTGAGCTCTTCGGATGCCGCCCCCGACCACCGCATGACCATGTCCGACCACCTCCGACGTCTGGCCGCCGTCGACCTCGCCGTCGACCTCGACATCCCCTTTGTAAGCCACCGCACACCCCCTGGACCGTTCGATTCATATCGGGCACGTTAGATTAGATCACTTAAAACCCCGAAACGGTATCCTCTAATGTTCGGTCGTTCGCCGCAAACACCCGCACGCGTGCGCTTTCGACCAATAGGAAGTCGCCACGTAGCCTCTGTCCGTTAGCTAATTTTTTCTTTTTGTGTTTCTGTTTTAGAAAACAGAATGCGTTCTTATTTTATTTTTGTTATATCTTTTAAACTAATTAGTGTTTTAAATTGATTCTTTTTTGCATTAGGTCACAGATTTCATGTAGTTTCGTCCTGTAGTCTTAGATTTCAAATTTGAACTTTAAAATTTGAATCTTACCAAATTTGCTTAAATTACTAAAATCTGTATAACTAGAGTTTAGAAAATTATTTTTGAGTGAATCTTTTTGCCACTGTTTTGTATTAGTTAGACCTATCATCCTAAATACTTTGAGAATTTTTAGGATGAATTTGTTAGGGTTTTTAACAAAAACAGAATTTGTCTAGTTCTTAATAGAGTTTAGTTAGTTTGATTTTAGTTTTAGTTTGAATGTGATTTAGTTTAACTTCTGTTTTTAGATTTCATTAGGTTTTGTTGTTTCAACATTAGGTGTATTATTTTCTGTTAATAAAAATATTTTTTTTAATTTGTTTTGTGCTCTAGTACACCTTTAGTATTGTTTAGAAAAAAGTTTTGTAGTAACTCTTTTTGGACAAATTTTTTATAATGAAATACTTTTTGTTTTCTAATAAAATTTTGTATTTACTTTTCTGTTATCTAAATGCCTAGTTGTTCCAAACAAATTTTTGACTTGTTATGTCTTAGTAGAGATTTGACACCAAAATTTTTAGAGTCTTATACTTTGAGTGACACCAAAATTTTATTGCTACCGCTTAGCGATAAAGTAAAGTATTACATAGCGCTTAATGATTGACATGCAAGTCATACAATAATTAAAGACAACCCTATGGTTCCTGCCGGTTGCCGTACTCATCGACATGCAAGTCGTGATATTCTATACAAAAACTTGATCATCTCATACATAACATATATCACATCATGTAATTCAACATATCACATCACAACATACCCTGCAAAAACAAGTTAGACGTCCTCTAATTGTTGTTGCATGTTTTACGTGGCTGCTATGGGTTTCTAGCAAGAACGATTCTTATCTATGCAAAACCACAACGGTGATATGAAGATTGCTTTTCAACCTTCAACAAGGACCGCCTTAATCAAATCCGATCCAACTAAAGTGGGAGACACAGACACCCGCCAGCCATCTTTATGCGACGAAGTCACATGTCAGTCGATGGAACACGGTCTCTCATAAGTGTACGAGTAAAGTCGGTCCGAGCCGCTTCATCCCACAATAATGCTGAACCAAGAAAAGACTAAGGAAGGAAGCAATCTGAATATCAACGCACACAAACTCTTTGTGTTCTACTCAAGATCTCATCTACGCATAGACCTAGCTCATGATGCCACTGTTGGGGAATGTTGCATGGGAAACAAACATTTTCCTACACTTCACCAAGATCAATCTAGGAGATGAGCATCTATGAGAGGAAAGATTGGATCTACATACCCTTGTAGATCTCTAAGCGGAAGTGTTAAGAAATGTGGTTGATGTAGTGGAACGTCTTCACGATCCATCCCGCGATCTCATCACGAGTCGTCCCGCGATCCCATCGTGGTCCTTCCGATCTAGTGCTGAACGGACGACACCTCCGCGTTCAGCACACGTATAACTCGATCACAATATCGGCCTTCTTAATCTAGCAAGAGGAAGCGGAGAGGTAGATGAGTTCTCTGCCGGCACAACGGTGTGGTGGCGGTGGTGGTGGAGCTGTCTTGGTAGGGCTTTACCAAGCACAACCGAACAGATCTAGAGGAGGAACTGATCTAGAGGGGGAGGGAGAGGCTGCGCCACGGCTTAGAGTGCAGCAGCCCTCCCTCCCCTCACATATATATAGGAGGGAGAGGAGGAGGGGGCGCCATAGGGTTTCCCCTAGGGTGGGGCGGCGGCCAAGGGGGGTAACTTGGCCCCCAAGGCAAGTGAGGCGCCCCCCTTTGGGCCAACCCTAGCGCCTCCAGCCGCATGGGCCCCTTGTGGGAGGGGCGGCCAGCCCACCAGGGGCTGGTGTGCCCCCTCTTACAGCCCATGGGGCCCTCTGGGGCAGGTGGACCCTCCCGATGGACCCCCAGAACACTTCCGACACTCATGTCACAAAACCGGTAAGTCCCGAAACTTATTCGGAACCCGGATACCGACTACCTGTATATCAATCTTTACCTCTGGACCATTCCGGAGCTCCTCGTGACGTTTGGGATATCATCCAAGACTCCAAAAAACCTTCGATCACCACCATACATAACTCTATACTACCGGAACATCACCGAACCTTAAGTGTGCAGACCCTGCGGGTTCGAGAACTATGTAGACATGACCGAGACACCTCTACGGTTAATAACCAATAGCGGGACCTAGGTACCCATATTGGCTCCTACATATTCTACGAAGATCTTTACCGGTTGAACCTCTATGTCAAGGATTCAGTTAACCCTGTATGCTATTCCCTTTGTTCTTCGATATGTTACTTGCCCGAGATTCGATCGTCGGTATCTCCATACCTAGTTCAATATCGTTACCGGCAAGTCTCTTTACTCGTTCCGTAATACAAGATCCCGTGGCTAACACTTAGTCACATTGCTTGCAAGGCTTATTGTGATGTTGTATTACTGAGTGGGCCCAGAGATACCTCTCCGTCACATGGAGTAACAAATCCCAGTCTTGATCCATGCCAACCCAACAGACACCCTCGGAGATACCTATAGAGCACCTTTATAGTCACCCAGTTATGTTGTGACGTTTGATACACACAAGGTACTCCTCCGGTATTAGTGAGTTGCATGATCTCATGGTCATAGGAACAGATACTTGACATGTAGAAAATTGTAGCAATAAACTGACAGGATCATATGCTACATTTATAGTATGGGTCTTGTCCATCACATCATTCTCCTAATGATGTGATCCCGTCATCAAATGACATCTCATGTCCATGGCTAGGAAACCTTAGCCATCTTTTATCAACTAGCTAGTCCATCAAAGGCATACTAGGGACCTGGTGTTGTCTATGTATCCACACATGTATCTGAGTTTCCTATCAATACAATTCTAGCATGGATAATAAATGATTACCATGAACAAGGAAATATGATAATAACTAATTTATTATTACCTCTAGGGCATATTTCCAACAGGTACATGTGAGAAGTTGTGAATCCACCACAAAGAACTAAACTAACTTCGAAACAAAAATTTCAAGTTTGGAAGTGCCATACATACACAGATTCATATAGTGGGCATGGATGTAAAAACAATTGTGTGCTTGCATAGTAAATACTGGTCGTGCCAATGGCAAGAAATTCCCCGCGGAATTGAACAGTGCAGACCAAGGCATATATTACAGTCACTTTGAACATAGATGAGTAACGAAATTAAAAACCAGAGAGCTTTGGAGGCACTGACCTCAGTGCGGTGTTGCACTTGTGCTCCTGGCTCCACAACTAACGACCACGGGTCTATCTTCTCTGGAAGTACAAGTAAAATAAGACCAATCTCCATTAGCAGACGAACCCAAGCCAAGCCGAGAAGATGCATGGTGGTCGCGATAAATGTTCTTCCCCACAGAAGGCGTGCAGTGGAACACTCATAGAGGAAATCATTGCCGGAGAGGCCCTTGGCATGGACCCAGGGCCGGTGCTGAGGGGGGGCAGGGGGGCGGCCGCCCTGGGCCCCCAAGGTGGAGGGCCCCCCAAATACATATTTCTTTGCATTAGGCCTACAATTTATGGCTGCAGTAAAAAAAACGTCATTGGAGCTGGCCCATCATCCAAGTAGTAGCAGATCTATAATCCAAGAAGTATTGTACGATGGAAAGTCTGATACATCACCATAGCTCACGCATTGACTCTTGGGATCCAGGAATACACGCATGCATCGCATCAGGCGCCGGCTTTTCTTTCCTCGCTCAGATCATGGTAGATGAACTAGGAAGGAGGAGTTCCAGATCTCAACTTCTCAAGTGGTGCGCGTGGTAGATCAGTGGTGGGTCAGTGCTGCTCCGTGTCGTCTATATTTTTGCAGGGATGCTCCATGTCATCTATAGAGGTGAGTATTGCCGGCCGGTCTGCCGCTCAATTTGATGTTCATGTGGTGCTATAGATCTCAAGGAAGAACGAGGTTTGGATGCTGCTCATGGCGGTGAGTTTGTAGATGAACTCAGTAATTATGGCACAATTGGGTAATAATTCTTGATTTAATCATTGCCACAACTACGTGGGAGTAACTTTTCACTATCGCGACACCGTGTAATTTGATTTTTAAATATATAAAGGTAAGTTTTGAAGATATGAAAAAATATTTTCACATCACACATATTGATTTTCTCATCTATCTAAATTCTCATATACTCCTATTTGTTGTTCCAGTCTTACAATAGTCATTACATGGACTCAACATGTGAATGCAACTATTTATTTTGGATGTAATTATTTTAGGACCATTATTGAAGTCTTTTGTCCCTTTTGACCCTCGAAATAATATACTCCTACATGTGTGGTTCAAACATGATATTAATCATGACTTTGCATCACACATAATTGTGTGCTTTCTTCATAACTTAATATTCTTATGTTTATGTTAAGGGCCCTTAAGTTTTGGTTTCGCCCGGGCCCCCAAAATCTCAGGACCGACCCTGCATGGACCAGATGCACCTCCAGAAGACCACGCCCCATTGGTTTCTTCTCTTGGCGCTGGTCCTCATCTCCTCCTCCTCCCGAATCTAGATCGAGGCCCCTCTCCTCTCTTCACTTGGCGCTGCTGCTCCTCTCGAGGGAAATAATTCATACATATGCTATATACTACACTGATGGTAGGCTCATAGGTTTAAACAAAGTCAATAAGATCAGTTTATGCTAAGTAAAGCTACATAGATAGTGATGCATCATGTAGATTGCTTTGATCACCCAACTTATGGTAAGCTACTACATAGACAGAGATGCATCATTTAGTTGCTTTGATTACCCATCTTCTGGTCTAACCGCCTAGAGATTCATCATGCAATAATTTAAGAACATGTAGCAAAAGAGTAAAGCAATACATTGTTTGACTTTGACCAAAACTGATATGCCTTCTTTTCAAGAAGGAAGGGAGTACATTTTAAATGTAAATATGGAATGTTGTTGTGGAAATTAAAAAAGTGAGTTACAGGCACCTAGGAAAAAAATGTAGGGGAACGTTGCATGGGAAACAAAAAATTTCCTACGCACACGCAGGATCTATCCATGGTGATAAGCATCTACGAGAGGGAGAGTGGATCTACATACTCTTGTAAATCGCTAAGAGGGAAGCATTAAGAAATGCGATTGATGTAGTCTAACGTCTTCGTGATCCAAATCGCAAGACGTCCCGCGATCCAATCACAATCCGTCCCGATCTAGCGCCAAACGAACGACACCTCCGCGTTCAGCACACGTACAACTCGATGACGATCTACGCCTTCTTGATCCAGCAAGAGGGAGCGGAGAGGTAAATGATATCTCCAGCAACAAGACAACGTGCTAGTGGAGTTAACTTGGCAGGGCTTCGCCTAAGCTTTACCGGAATCTAGTTGGTGGAGGAACTAGAGAATAGAGAACTAGCACGTGGCCTTATGTTTTGGGGGCTCTATCCTCTAGTATATATAGGAGGGATGGGGGAGGAGGTAGCCTCCCTAGGGTTTCCCCAAGGGCTTCGGCCGAAGGAGGTGGTGGCCAAGCCTCCCACCAATCTTACTCCAAGTAGGATTCCCATTCCTACTTGGAATTTCCTTCCCCCACTTTGGGTTTCCTTTTCACCCACAACCTAGCCACATGGGACTTAGTGGAGGGGGGGGGGGTCGGCCAGCCCACCAAGGGCTGGTTTGCCTCCTCCCACAGCCCAGGGGGCCCTTTGGGGTGGGTGGGCCCACCCGGTGGACCCTCGAAACCCTTCCGGTAACCCCAGTAATTTCTGGAACTTTCTCGGAAGTCAAATACCAACTTCCTATATATAAATCTTTACCTCCAGACCATTTTCGAGCTCCTCGTGACATCCGTGATCTCATCCGGGACTCCGAACAACCTTCCTTCACCAACACTTATATCTCAATACTACCGAAATGTCACTGAACGTTAAGTGTGCAGACCCTACGGGTTCGAGAACTATGTAGACATGACCGAGACTCCTCTACGGTCAATAACCTATAGCGGGACATGGATGCCCATATTGGTTCCCACCTATTCTATGAAGATATTTCTTGGTCGAACCTCTATGTCAAGGATTCAGTTAATCTCGTATGCTATTCCCTTTGTTCTTCGGTATGCTACTTGCCCGTGATTCTATCGTCGGTATCTCCATACCTAGTTCAATCTCGTTACCATCAAGTCTCTTTACTTGTTCCATAATACAAGATCCTGTGGCTAACTCTTTAGTCACTTTTCTTGCAAGGCTCATTGTGATGTTGTATTACCGAGTGGGCCCGGAGATACCTCTCCGTCACACGGAGTAACAAATCCCAGTCTTGATCCATGCCAGCTCAACAGACACCCTCGGAGATACCTGTAGAGCATCTTTATAGTCACCCAGTTACGTTGCGACGTTTGATACACATAAGGTGTTCCTCCGGTGTTAGTGAGTTGGGTGATCTCATGGTCATAGGAACAGATACTTGACATGCAGAAAACTATAGCAATAAACTGACATGATCATATGCTACTTTCATAGTTTGGGTCTTGTACATCACATCACTCTCCTAATGATGTGATCCCGTTATCGAAACTTTGACCATATTTGTTCAACGAGGTAGTCTACTAGAGGCACACTAGGGACACAGTGTCTATGTATTCACACATGAATTTGAGTTTCCAATCAATACAATTATAGTATGGATAATAAACAATTACCATGAACAAGGAAATATAATAATAACCACATTATTATTGCCTCTAGGGCATATTTCCAACAGTCTCCCACTTGCACTGGAGTCAATAATCTAGTTCACATCACTATGTGGTTTACATTGTAATGCATCTAACACCCATACAGTTCTGGTGTTGATCATGTTTAGCCCCTAGAAGAGGCTTAGTCAACACGTCCGCGAAATTCAGATCTATGTGTACTTTGCAAATATTTTTGTCCTCCTCCTTGATGTAATCACGGATGGAATTGAAGCGTCACTTTATGTGTCTGGTCCTCTTGTGAAAACTTGGTTCCTTGGCTAGAGCAATGGCACCAGTGTTGTCATAGAACAGAGTCACTGGATTCAGTGCACTAGGTACTACTCCAAGATCTATGATGAACTCTTCAATTCAGTCACCTTCCTTCGCCACCTCTAAGGCAGCGATGTACTCCACTTCACATGTAGAATCAACTACCACGCTCTGCTTGGAACTACACTAGCTTACCGCTACCCTATTGATAATAATTATGTATCTGGTTTGAGACTTAGAGTCATACGGATCAATGTTAGAGCTTGCATCGAAGTAACCCTTTACGACGAGCTCTTGATCACCTCCATAAACTAGAAACATTTCCTTAGTCCTTTTCAGGTACTTAACGATATTCTTGACTGTCGTCCAGTGGTTCATTCCTGGATCACTTTGAAACCTTCCGGCCATACTTACGACAAGGCTGACATCGGGTCCTGTGCACATCATTGCATACATGATATAGCCTATGGCTGAAGCATAGGGGATGACACTCATTTTCTCTATCTTCTACAGTCACTACTAATTGAGTCTTACTCAACTTCACACCTTGCAATACACAAGAACCCCTTCTTGGACTAATACATTTTGAACTTCTTCAAAACTTTGTCAAGGTATGCGCTCTATGAAAGTCCTATTATGCGACTCGATCTATCTCTATAGATCTTGATGCCTGATATGAAAGCAGCTTCTCCTAGGATCTTCATGAAAAACTCTTGTTCAAATATTCCTTCATGTTTTCCATCATTTCTATATTGTTTCCAATCAGCAATATGTCATCCACATATAATATTAGAAATGCTATAGAGCTCCCACTCACTTTCCTGTCAATACAAGTTTATCCGTAAGCTTGTATAAACCCGAACACTTTGATCACCTCATCAAAGCGAAGATTCCAACTCCGAGATACTTGCACCAGTCCATAAATGGATCATTGGAGTTTGCAAACTTTGTCAGCATTCTCTGGATCGACAAAACCTTCTGGTTGTATCATATACAACTCTTCCTTCAGGAAACAGTTAAGGAACGCTGTTTTGATATCCATCTGCCAAATTTCATATAAAAAATGCAGCTATTTCTAACATGATTCTAACAGATTTAAGTATCGCTATGGGTGAGAAGGTCTCATCATAGTCAACTCCTTGAACTTGTGGAAAACCCTTTGCCACAGTCGAGATTTATGGACGGTGACAATACTGTCCGCGACCGTCTTCTTCTTAAATATCCATTTTTTCTAAATGGCCTTTCACCCTTCAGGTAGTACTTCGAAATTCCATATTTTGTTTTCATAAATGGATCCCATATCGGATTTCATGGCCTCTAACCATTTGTCAGAATTTGGGCCCATCACCTCTTCTCCATTGCTCGTAGGTTCATCGTTGTCCAACAACATGACCTCTAAGACAGGGTTGCCGTACCACTCAGGAGCAGTACACGTCCTTGTCGACCTACGAGGTTCTATAGTCACTTGATCCGAAGATTCATGATCATCATCATTAACTTCCTCTTCAACTGATGTAGGCTCCATAGAAACATCTTTCCGTGTTGCGTTACTCTCTCGTTGAAACAAAGGTTCAACAACCTCATCAAGTTCTATCTTCCTCCCACTTAATTCATTCGAGAGAAACTCTTTCTTGAGAAATGACCCGTTCTTAGCGACAAACACTTTGCCTTTGGATCTGAGATAGAAGGTATACCCAACCGTCTCTTGTGGGTATCCTATGAAAACACATTTCTCCACTTTGGGTTCCAGCTTTTCATGCTAAAGCTTTTTGACAGAAGCATCACATCCCCAAACTTTAAGAAACGAAAACTTTGGTTTCTTGCCAAACCACAGTTCAAATGGCGCCCTCTCAACGGATTTCGGTGGTGACATATTTAAAGTGAATGCAGCCGTCTCTAATGCACAACCCCAAAATGATAGTGGCAAATCGGCAAGAGAAACCATAGAATGCACCATATCCAATAAGGTTCGATTATGACATTCAGACACACTATTATGCTGTGGTGTTCCATGCGGTGTCAATTGTGAAACAATTGCACATTGTCTTAAGTGACTGCCAAACTCATAACTCAGATATTCTCCTCCTCGATCAGATCGTAGGAATTTAATCTTCTTGTTATGATGATTCTCAACTTCACTCTAAAATTGCTTGAACTTTTCAAATGTTTCACACTTGTGTTTCATTAAGTAAATATACCCATATCTACTTAAGTCATCAGTGAAGGTGAGAAAGTAACGATATCCACCACGCGCCTCAATGATCATTGGACCACACACGCTAGTATGTATGATTTCCAATAAGTCACTTGCCCATTGCATTGTTCCAGAGAACGGGGACTTAGTCATCTTGCCCAAGAGGCATGGTTCACATGTGTCAAGTGATTCGAAATCAAGTGACTCCAAAAGTCCATCAGCATGGAGCTTCTTCATGCATTTTACACAAATATGACCTAAGCGGCAGTGCCACAAGAAAGTGGTACTATACTTATCAACTCTACATGTTTTGGCATCAATGTTATGAACATGTGTATCATCACTATCGAGATTCAATAAGAATAAATCCCTCACATTGGGTGCATGACCATAAAATATATTACTCATAGAAATAGAACAACCATTATTCTCTGATTTATATGAGTAACCATCTCGCAATAAACAAGATCCAAATATAATGTTCATGCTTAATGCAGAGAGTAAATAACAATTATTCTGGTTCATCACTAATCCCGATGGTAATCGAAGAGCGAGCATTCCGACGGCGATGATATCGACCTTGGAACCATTTTCCACGTGCATCATCACTTCGTCCTTAGCTAGCATTCATCTATTCCATAGCTCCTATTTGAATTGCAAATGTGAGCAACCGAACCTATATCAAATACCCATGCACTACAACGAGAGTTGGTAAGGTACACATCAATAACATGTATATCATATATACCTTGTTTGGTGTTGGCCGCCTTCATGTTTGCCAGATACTTGGGGCAGTTCCGCTTCTAGTAACCTGTTCCGTTGCAATCAAGGCACTCAATTTTTGGCTTGGGGTCCAACCTTGGGTTTCTTCACGGGAGGGGCAACTGCTTTGCCACTCTTCTTGGAGTTACCCTTGTTGACCTTGCCATTCTTCTTAAAACTAGTGGTTTTATTGACCATCAACACTTCATGCTCCTTCTGGATTTCAGACTCAGTGACTTTCAACATCGCAAACAGCTCGGTATTGACTTGTTCATCCCTTGCATGTTATAGTTCATCATGAAGCTCTTGTATCTAGGTGGCAATGATTGAAGAACTTTGTCAGTGATCGCCTCCGACAGAAGGGGCATCCCTAACTTAGCCAGACAGTTCGAATACCCAGACATTCTGAGTATATGTTCACTGACAGACCCATTCTCCTCCGTCTTGCAAGCATATAACTTATCAGAGGTCCCATACCTCTCAATCCGGGATTTTTTTCTCAAAGATAAACTTCAACTCCTGGAACATCTCATATGCTCCATGGTGTTCAAAACATCTTTGAAGTCTCGGTTCTAAGCCATAAACATTACACATTGAACTATTGATTAATGTCCAGAACGTGCCTCCCAGGCGTTCACAAAGTCTTCAGACAACACTGGAACGGGTGCTTCACCAAGCGGTGCATCAAGGACATAAGCTTTTTGGGAAGCCGTGAGGACAATACTCAGATTACGAGCCCATTCTACAAAGTTACTTCCATCATCTTTCAACTTGGCTTTCTCTAGGAACGCATTGAAATTCAAGGAACTATTGCGCGAGCCATTGATCTACAATATAAATTTGAAAAGGTTACTAAGACTATTAATGAGTTTAGTTAATCGTATTACTTAAAAACTCCCACTCAAATTGACATCCCTATGGTCATTTGAGTGCTACATGATCCAAATTCACCAACCCAAGTCCGATCATCACGTGAGATGAGGTCATTTCAATGGCGAACTTTTCCACGTTGATCATATCTTCTATATGACTCATGTTCGAACTTTCAGTCTCTTGTGTTCCGAGGCCATGCCTATACATGCTAGGCTCGTCAAGTTTAACCCGAGTGTTCTGCATGTGCAACACTAGCTTGCACCCGTTGTATGTGAACGTAGATTCTATCACACCCGATCATCACGTGGTGCTTCGAAGCGACAAACTTCCGCAATGGTGCACACTCATGGAGAACACAATTTTATCTTGAAATTTTAGTGAGGTATCACCTTATAATGCTCTCCATCATCATGATCTCCATCATTGTGTCGCGATCGGGGTTGTCACGCCCAACATGCTTCTACTACTATTGCTACCGCTTAGCGATAATGTAAAGCATTACATAGCGCTTAATGATCGACACAGAGGTCATACAATAATTAAAGACAACCCTATGGCTCCTACCGGTTGCTGTACTCATCGACATGCAATTTTTGTTATTCTATACAAAACAAGATCATCTCATACATCACATATATCTCATCATGTAACTGGCCATTTCATATCACAGCATACCCTGCAAAAACAAGTTAGATGTCCTCTAATTGTTGTTGCATGTTTTACGTGGTTGCTATGGGTATCTAGAAAGAACGATTCTTACCTAACTAAAACCACAACGGTGATACAAAAATTGCTATTCAATCGTCTCAAGGACCGCCTTTGTCGAATCCGATCCAACTAGAGTAGGAGAGACAAACACCCACCAACAATCTTTATGCAACAAAGTCACATGTCACTCGATGGAACCGATTTCTCGTATGTGGATTAGTAAGGTTGGTCCGGGCTGCTTCATCCCACAATACCGCTGAATCAAGAAAAGACCAAGGGAGGAATCAATCTGAGCATAAATTCCTACAAACTTCTTTGTGTTTTACTCGTGATCTCATCTAAGCATAGACCTAGCTCATGATGCCACTGTTGGGGAACGTTCATTGGGATTTTTTTTCCTATGCACACGCAAGATCTATCCATGGTGATGAGCATCTACGATAGGGAGAGTGGATCTACATACACTTGTAGATCTCTAAGCGGGAAGCATTAAGAAACACGGTTGATGTAGTCGAACGTTTTCGCGATCCAAATCGCAAGCCGTCCCGGGATCCAATCATGATCTGATCCGATCTAGCGCCAAACGAACGGCACCGCCGTGTTCAGCACACGTATAGCTCGATGATGATCCAGCAAGAGGGAGCGGAGAGGTAGATGATATCTCCAGTAGCACGATGGCGTGGTGGTGGTCGTGGAGTTATCCCGGTAGGGCTTCGCCTAAGCTTTACCGGAATCTATTTGGTGGAGGAACTAGAGAATAGAGAACTAGCACGTGGCCTTATGTTTTGGGGGATCTATCCTCTAGTATATATAGGAGGGAGGGGGAGGTGGCAAACTCCCTAGGGTTTCCACTAGGGCTTCGGCCGAAGGAGGTGGAGGCGAAGCCTACCACCAATCCTACTCCAAGTAGGATTCCCTTTACTACTTGGAATTTCCTTCCCCCACTTTGGGTTTCCTTTTCTCCTACTCCCTAGCAGCATGGGACTTGGTGGGGGGGGGTCGGCCAGCCCACCAAGGGCTGGTTTGCCTCCTCCCACAGCCCATGGGGCCCTTTGGGGTGGGTGGGCCCACCAAGTGGACCCCGGAACCCTTCCGGTAACCCCGTAATTTCCGGAAATTTTCCAGAAGTCAAATACCAACTTTATATATACAAATCTTTACCTTCGGACCATTTCAGAGCTCCTTGTGACATCCGTGGTCTCATCAGGGACTACGAACAACCTTTGGTCACCAACACTTATGTCTCAATACTACCGAAACGTCACTGAACGTTAAGTGTGCAAACCCGATGACCCACAAGTATAGGGCATCTATCGTAGTCCTTTCGAAAAGTAAGGTGTCAATCCCAACGAGGAGTAGAAGGAAATGACAAGCGGTTTTCAGTAAGGCATTCTCAGCAAGCACTAAAATTATCGGTAACAGATAGTTTTGTGATAAGATAATTCGTAACGAATAGCAATAACAAGTGTAGCAAAGGTGTAGCAAGGTGTCCCAATCCTTTTTGTAGCAAAGGACAAGCCTAGAAAAACTCTTATATAAAGCAAAGTGCTCCCGAGGACACATGGGAATTTCTGTTAAGCTAGTTTTCATCATGCTCATATGATTCGTGTTCGTTACTTTGATAATTTGATATGTGGGTGGACTGGTGCTTGGATGCTGTCCTTACTTGGACAAGCCTCCCACTTATGATTAAACCCTCTCGCAAGCATCCTCAACTACAAAATAAGAATTAAGATAAATCTAACTATAGCATGAAACATATGGATCCAAATAAGCCCCTTACGAAGCAACGCATAAACTAGGGTTTAAGCTTCTGTCACTCTAGCAACCCATCATCGACTTATTACTTCCCAATGCTTTCCCCTAGGCCCTAATAATGGTGATGTGTCATGTAGTCGACGTTCACATAACACCACTAGAGGACAGACAACATACATCTCATCAAAATATCGAACGAATACCAAATTCACATGATTACTTATAACAAGACTTATCCCATGTCCTCAGGAACAAATGTAGTTACTCACAAAGCATATTCATGTTTATAATAAAAGTAGTATTAATTATCATTAAGGATCTGAACATATGATCTTCCACCAAGTAAACCAAGCAGCATCAACTACAAGGAGTAATCAACACTACTAGCAACCCACAGGTACCAATATGAGGTTTTGAGACAAAGATCGGATACAAGAGACGAACTAGGGTTTGGAGAGGAGATGGTGCTGGTGAAGATGTTGATGGAGATTGACCCCCTCTCGATGAGAGGATCGTTGGTGATGATGATGGCTTTGATTTCCCCCTCTGGGTGGGAAGTTTCCCCGGCAGAACAGCTCCGCCGGAGCCCTATATTGGTTCTACCCAAGTTCTGCCTCGAGATGGCGGCGCTTTGTCCCGAAAGATCTATTATGATTTTCCATGTCAAAACCCTCCATATAGCAGAAGATGGGCACCAAAGGGCTTCCAGGGGGCCCACAAGACACAGGGGCGCGCCCCCTAGGCTTGCGGCCTCCTGGTGGGTCCCCTCTGGTATTTCTTTTGCCCAATATATTTTTTATATATTCCAAAATAATTCTCCTTAACTTTTTAGGACTTTTAGAGTTGTGCAGAATAGGACTCTCATATTTTCTCCTTTTTCGGTCCAGTATTCCAGCTGCCCGCATTCTCCCTCTTCATGTAAACCTTGTAAAATAAGAGAGAAAATGCATAATTATTGTACCATAATGTGCAATAACAATCCATAATGTGTTAAATTCCAATATAAAAGCATGATGCAAAATGGATGTATCAAATCCCCCAGGCTTAGACCTCGCTTGTCCTCAAGCGAAAGCCGAAATCGATAAATATGCCCACATGTTTAGAGGTAGAGGTGTTGATAAAATAAAATACGAACATGAGGGCATCATGAGCATCTTTAGAACAAAAATACTTATTGTTATATAATTTCCTATGCTAGAGTAACAATTCATTCACAAGGTAAAGTATGAATCAAGAACTTTGTTGAGAACCAACAAACTATGATCTCAGTCATTGAAGCAATTGCAATTTATCATAACATCCGAAAGAGTCAATATAAGAGCTTGTAAAGAAAATCCACATACTCAATCATATTTTAGTCTTTCATAATTGCTAACTCTCATGCGGTACTTGAGGGAGTCCTAGATTAAGGGGTCCTCAGATAGCCGACCATTATTCATGGGCCGGACTGTATGGGCCGCAAGGCAGTCATCGGAGGATCGAGGACCATCTATGCCAGGATGGAAGTTTCATGGAGTCCGGGCGTGTTCTCCAAGTTATTAGGTGTAGTTAGGAAAATTATCACTTTGGCATGTTATCGACCATGTGTAAGCTAAGGGCACCCCCGACATCTATATAAGTCATAGGGTTTTAGGGCGTTGGGACAAAACAACTCATCTAGGGTTAGACATACGATCTCGAGGTAGATCAACTTTGTAACCCCTTACATCATCAATATAATCAAGCAGGACGTAGGGTATTACCTCCATTGGGGGGCCCAAACCTGGGTAAAATCGTGTCCCCTTCGTCTCCTGTTACCGTCGATCCTAGTCTCATAGTCCGGGACCCCCTACCTGAGATCCGCCGGTTTTGACACCGACATTGGTGCTTTCATTGAGAGTTCCACTATGAGTGCCGAGGCATCGACGGCTCGCCTCGTCACAGGTGGCAAGATCTGCATCGAGGGGACTTTTGCCCCCAATCAGAGTTTCACTAGCAATGACATCTTGTTGCATGCTAACCCGATCGGCCGTCATGGCCAGATCGGAAGGTTTCCCCCGAATCAGAGTATCAAGTTCAGAACCCTAGAGTTCGTGTCTGATTCATGGGGGACACTCGTTCCAATGGAAACCTCAACCTTCGAAGAAAGACCTGCAAGTCCGGGTGCTTTGACTTACGAATCATCAGGTCCCGTGGGAGAACAGAACGTAGATCCGCTTCGGCGTGACTCTGTAACTGTCACACCACTTGACGAATCCACTCGTATCAGCAACACGCACCCTACCATCGCTTCTTTCTTAAATGAATTGTTCGATTGGCTCGAATCAATGCATATACCGGATGACCAGGTTCCGATCTATGATTGGCTTAGGCTTAAACCCGATGATAGGGAGATTCACGTCCCTCCTGTCACCCACCTTGTCGCTACTGTCGAGTGTCCGGCCGCGGATTCGTCTCGACAGCCGGAATTGAAAACACTTTACACCCCGATCTCTGATCACCAAGGCTATGCAGACGAGCTAGGTGCCGGGGATTACCTTATAACCGGATCATCATCGGTCCAAGAATTCGGAGTTTGTATTCCCGAATACTCAACATGACGTAGAATCCAGTTTTTGCCCACCACCGCCCAGGATGATAATCCCAGTTTTTCACCGAAGCCCGTATCTCCGGACTTCCAAGACATAAAACAACTACGAGGAGAATCAGTTCACCACTTTTGGGCAAGACTCCTACTCGCTAGGAGTAGAGTAAAAGGTCTCAGTGACCAAGATTTAACGGAAATTTTCATTTGCAATTGGCATGACAAGTGTATTCTTAATGCCCTAGCTCGCCGACACATAAGCGATTTGTAGGAGCTATCCAAATTGACAGAAGTACTGTGACATGGAGAGTGTCTGGCAATCCGAGCGTCTGTTCTCAGAACCAAAATCCTCCGAACACCCTAGAGAAGCTCGGAAAAAGAGGATACCTCCAAATCGGCCGGCCAGGTATGAACCTGTCGAAAAAAGAAACAAGCCCTTTTCGGGGGCCTGCGGTGTCCTCGACGGGCTTTTGGATAAACCCTGCACCATGCATTCCGTATTAATAAACACGAACCCAACACAGAGTCTTCGAGCTTGCTGGGTCGTCAAGCAAGTCGCAAAAAGCGGCGAGGCCATCCTCGACACACCTCTGTCGAGTAGACGTTCTCCTTCGCTGCCCGGATTTAGTGCCGAAGTCCTGGCTGTCTACAAAATCTTCCCCTCGAGGAACAGACGCAAGAGAGCTCTTAAGGAGCACGAGCAAGTCTACCACGTGGCACCTACTAGCCCATGGGCAGATGTACCGGTTACTTTTGGGGACACTGACCGGCCACCCATTCTTTCCGGTCATTCATCGGCCGCTCTAGTCTTGAATCCCATAATTGATGGATACAGGATACACAAAGTGCTAATGGACGGTGGTAGTGGTCTTAACCTCATATACGAGGCCACTCTGGAAAAAAGCAGTTCGACCGATCTCGCATCGAACGTAGCAACACAACATTCCAGAGAATTATCCCAGGAAAGGAGACACGTTGTTCCGGATGTATCATCCTGGACGTGGTGTTCGACACACCCAAAAACTACCGATCTAAAGAACTTCTCTTCCACATAGCCCCCTTCCCAAGTGGCTATCATGCCCTATTGGGACGCGACACCTTCACAAAGTTTGAGGCGACACCCCATTATGGGTACATGAAACTAAAAATGCCAGGACCAAATGGAGTGATCACGATCACCAGTGATCCGAACATAGCCCTTCAGGCCGAAAACTAAATGGCAGCGCTCGCCCTCGAGGCACTAGCAGAAACTTTCGCTGCCGAAGAGTTGACCGCTCTACGGTCGACAATCAATAGAGACGATGTGATCCTTAGCAAAAGACCCAACTCTACATCGTTCAAACCCGCAGAGGAAATCATTAAATTTCAGGTGCATCCAAACGACCCCAATAAGACAACGTCCATCGGAGCCCAGCTCGATCCACTTATGGATGATGCTTTGCGGCATTTCCTCTGCGAGAATTGGGACATTTTTGCTTGGCATCCTTCTGATATGCCTGGAATCCCACGTCGGCTAGCCGAACATAGCCTAAACATTATTCCGGGCTTTAAGCCCGTGAAACAGACTCTGTACCGCTTCTCCTAACCCAAACGGCAGGCCATGGGTGAAGAATTAGCCAAACTTCTCGAGGCCGTATTTATTCGGGATATTAAACACCCCGAGTGGCTAGCAAATCTGGTGATGGTACCTAAGAAAGATAAGTCCTGGCGGCTATGTGTCGATTTTAAAGACCTTAATAAAGCATGCCCCAAGTACCCTTTCCCCTTACCACACATAGACCAGATCATTTATGCCACAGCCAGACACGATCTGTTGTGTTTCCTCGACGCTTACTCTGGATACCATCAAATTAAAATGAAGGAATCTGATCAAGCTGCTACGGCTTTCATCACCCCCTACGGGCCATTTTGCTTCAACACGATGCCTTTCAGGCTAAAAAATGTTGGGGCTACATACCAGCGCATGATCCAAACCTGCCTCTCTACACAGGTTGGGAAGACTGTCGAGGCATACGTGGATGATGTGGTAATCAAAACCAAACACGTCGACCAGTTGATCGACGACTTACGTCAAACTTTTGCTAATTTTGGCGAATATGATATACGGCTAAATCCGGAAAATGTGTATTTAGAGTTCCCTCTGGTAAGCTGCTTGGATTCATCGTCTCCCATAGAGGAATAGAGGCAAATCTAGCTAAAGTTCGTGCTCTATCAGAGCTTTCAATGTCCACGGAGCCGAAGCATGTCTAGAGGGTATCCGGGTGCGTAGCGGCGTTAAGCCGCTTTATCTCCCGCCTCAGAGAAAAAGCTCTGCCGCTCTATAAGCTGCTGAAACGGACCAACAATTTCGAATGGACCAATGAGGCAGCGACTGTGTTGGAAGAAATCAAAGCAATACTAGAAACCAACCCCATACTCACGGCACCACTCGCCGGTGAGCCCATGTTGTTATATATATCGGCCACCAACAAAGTCATTAGTGCAGTGCTCGTCGTTGAATGAGATGAGGAGGGGCATAAATTCTGGACTTAGAAGCTGGTATACTATGTGTCGGAGGTGCCAACGCGGTGCAAGTCCAGATATCCACATTATCAAAAAATTGCCTATACAGTATTCATGGCATCGAGGAAACTCCAACACTACTTGCAGGAGTGTGCGGTGACGGTAGCATCAGAAGTCCCCTTGAACGATATAATCAACAACAGGACACCACCGGCCGCATTGCCAAATGGGCCATTGACATCCTCCCCTTTGAAATAACCTACAAGCCATGCCGTGCCATTAAGTCACAGGTGCTGGCGGACTTTCTGGCTGAATGGACGGAGGCCGAACTCCCCAAGGAATACAACACATACTCCCATTGGACAATGTACTTTGATGGCTCCAAAACCCTGGCCAGACTGGGGGCTGGAGTTATCCTCATATCCCCCACTGGCGACACCATGTTGCAAATCATGTATGCACAGCCAAATACGAGGCCCTCCTTCATGGTCTCCGGATGGCTGCATCAATGGGCATACGATGGCTAGAGGTACATGGAGACTCTAACTTAGACATCTCCCAAATCAATGGTGAATTCGACGCTAAAAATCCTAAGATGGCGGCATACAGAAACGCCGCCGTCAAGATATCAGCTCGGTTTGAGGGGCTAGAATTTCACCATGTCGCTCGTGACAACAACCAAGTCACCGACATACTGGCTTGTATAGGAGCCAAACGCAATCCTGTCCCAAAGAACACCTTTCTTTAATAGTTTTTTAAGCCTTCCGTCGTGTGGCAGAACGATGACAATGGCGCCGGTCTGAATACACCGGACGTGGTTGTCCCCCCTGTCAACGAACCGGACAACCAAATAATCGACGGCTCCATAATGAATGAGACGCCTTCGGCTCATGAGGTAATGGCAGTAATTGCACCTTGGATAGAGCCCTTCCTCGCCTACCTTCTTCTAAAGGAACTCCCCGATGACCAGACAGAGGCACGACACATAGTTCGGCGCTCCAAGGCCTAAAAGATCCAGAGGGTGAGTTATACAAGAAAAGCACAACTGGTGTACTGCAGCAATGCATATCCGAGGAAGAAGGGCGGGAACTTCTAGCCGATGCACATGCAGGCATGGGCGACCATCACGCCGTGGCAAGAGCCTTAGTCAGCAAGGCCTTCCGAGTCAGTTTCTTGTGGCCCACAGCTCGGACGAACGCACAATCACTTGTCAAGCACTGCGTGGGGTGTCAACCCTTCGCAAACCAAAGCCACATGCCTCCAACAGCTCTTCGGACTATTCCAATCACTTGGCCTTTCGTGGTCTGGGGGCTTGACATGGTCGGACCCCTTAAAGGGGGTACCAAGAAAAACAAATATCTGCTGGTCATGGTTGACAAATTCACCAAATGGATAGAGGCAAAGCCCGTTAAATCAGCCAAGTCCGAACCAGTTATAGACTTCATATCCGGCGTAGTACACCGTTACGGTGTACCACACAGCATAATAACGGATAATGGATCTAATTTTACGGCCCAAGAGGTCAAGGACTGGTGCGCCAAAATGGGCATTAAGCTCGATTACCCATCAGTCTACCATCCGTAGACAATTGGACAAGACGAACGCGCCAATGGTCTCATTATGAGCGGCATTAACCCACGATTAGTCCGATCTCTTCATGAGTCCAATTGTCATTGGATTGAGGAGCTCGACTCCATACAATGGGGCCTGTGTACCACCCCAAAATAGATCAACGGGCTTCACACCATTCTTCATGGTCTATGGGGTAGAGGCATGATGTCTACTACACAACCTTCTTGTAGACTTGTGTTGGGCCTCCAAGTGCAGAGTTTTGTAGGACAATGGCAATTTTCCCTCAAGTGGATGACCTAAGGTTTATCTATCCGCGAGAGGTGTAGGATGAAGATGGTCTCTCTCAAACAACCCTGCAATCAAATAGCAAAGAGTCTCTTGTGTCCCCAACACACCCAATACAATGGAAAATTGTATAGGTGCACTAGTTCGGCCAACAGATGGTGATACAAGTGCAATATGGATGGTAGATATAGGTTTTTGTAATCTAAAAATATAAAAACAGCAAGGTAACAAATAGTAAACAGCGAGCAAAATGTTGTATAAATGCTTGGAAACAAGGCCTAGGGTCCATACTTTCACTAGTGCAATTTCTCTCAACAATATTGGTATAGTTGAATCATATGTAAATACCTCTCGTGCGACAAAGAGTTCACTCCAAAGTCACAAATAGCGGAGAACTAATGAATAAATTATTGTAGGGTACGAAACCACCTCAAAGTTATCTTTTCTGATCAATCTTATGGGCTGTCCCTATAAGTGTCACAAACAACCCTAGAGTTCGTACTAAAATAACACCTTAAGACACACATCAACCAAAACCCTAATGTCACCTAGATACCCCAATGTCACTCGAGTACCCGTGGGCTTGATTATACAATATGCATCACATAATTTTAGATTCATTATATCCAATTCAACACAAAGAACTTCAAAGAGTGCCCCAAAGTTTCTACCGGAAAGTCAAGACGAAAACATGGGCCAACCCCTATGCATAGATTACCAAGGTCACGGAACCCGCAAGTTGATCACTGAAACATACATCAAGTGTATCAATAAACATCCCATTGTCACCATAGATATCCCATCGCAGGACGTACATCAAGTGTTCTCGAATCCTTAAAGACTCAACCTGATAAGTAAACTTCCAAGGGAAAACTCAATTCGCCACAACTAGATAGAGAGGGGAAACACTCCATATGATTCAATCTATATCAACAAAGCTCACGGTACATCAAGATCGTGCCATCTCAAGAACATGAGAGAGAGAGAGAGATCAACACATGGCTACTAGTACATACCCTGAGCCCCGAGGGTGAAATACTCCCTCCTCGTCATGGAGAGCGTCGGGATGATGAATATGTCCTCCGGTGATGGTTTCCCCCTCCGGCAGGGTGCCGGAACAGTCTCCCGATTGGCTTTTTTGGCTCTGGAGGTTTGCGGCGGCGGAACTCCTGATCTAGGTTCTGTGTTGGGGTTTCTGGAATATTTGACGATTTATAGAGCTGAGAGGGAGGTCTATGGACTCCCGAGGGAACCACAAGCCTGGTGGCGGCGGCCAGGGGGGTGGCCGCACCCCTGAGGCTTGTGGCCTCCTCAGGAACCTTCTGGCCCAACTTTGATGCTCCGTAGGTCTCTTCTGGTTCAAAAAATCACCGTAAAGTTTTATTCCGTTTGGACTCCGTTTGATATTCCTTTTCTGTGAAACTCAAAAACAAGGAAAAATGAACTGACACTAGGCTCTAGGTTAATACGTTAGTCCCAAAAATAATATAAAGTTGTGGTAAAATGATTGTAAAACATCCAAGAATGATAATATAAGAGCATGGAACAAGCAAAAATTATAGATACGTTGGAGATGTATCATCATCCCCAAGCTTGATTCCTGCTCATCCTCGAGTAGGTAAATGATAAAAACAGGATTTTTGATGTGGAATGCTGACTAACATATTTATCCATGTAATATTCTTTATTGTGGCATGAATATTCAGATCTGTAAGATTCAAAACAATAGTCTAATATTGACATAAAAACAGTAATACTTTGAGCACACCAACAAGGTAGTCGTGTCCTTTCGAAGTAACATGGCCTTAGAAAGTTATCCCTACAAAATCATATAGTCTAGCTATGCTCCATCTTCCCCACACAAAGTATCTAAATCATGCACAACCCCGATGAACAAGTCAAGCAATTGTTTCACAGTTTTGGTGTTCTCAAACCTTTTCAACTCTCGCGCAATACATGAGCGTGAGCCATGGATATAGCATTATAGGTGGAATAGAACATGGAGGAGGTGCAAGGGAAAAAAGGAGAAGATAGTCTCACATCAACTAGGTGTGTCAACGGGCTATGGAGATGCCCGTCAATAGATATCAATGTGAGTGAGTAGGGATTTCCATGCAACAAATGCACTTGGAGCTATAAGTGTATGAAAGCTCAAAATGAAAACTAAGTGGTCGTGCATAATGAATATCCACTAGTTATATGAAAGTGACAAAATAGGAGACTCTCTATTATGAAGATCAGCAATTGTCCCTTCTCTCTTTCTCTCATTTTTTGGTGGGCTTCTTTGGCCTCTTTTATTTTTTGTTTGGGCTTCGCTGGCCTCTTTTATTTTTTTGTAAAGTCCGGATGCTCATCCTAACTTGTGAGGGAGTCATGGATTCCATGATCCTTTTCTCTCATGGGACAATGCTTTATTAATGAAAAATCATCACACTTTTATTTACTTATAACTCAAAAGAAAAAGAAATTACAACTCGATTCCTATGACAAAATATGACTCTATATGCAATATGAAGTGATGATGCAAGTCATTAAAAAACTACATGGTGGAATTTGCATGGAAATATATCTCGGTATGGCTATGGAAATGCCATAATAGGTAGGTATGTTGACTGTTTTGAGGAAGGAGGGTTTGGTGTACCGGCAAAAGTTGCGCGGTACTAGAGAGGCTATCAAAGATGGAAGGGTGAGAGTGCGTATAATCTATGGACTCAACATTAGTCATAAAGAACTCACATAATTATTGCAAAAGTCTATTAGTTATCAAAAAAGCATTAGACGCATGCTCCTAGGTGAGAGGTTGGTAGGAGTTAACCATCGCGCGCTCCCGACCCTCACACAAAGGTCGACAATCAATTAAGCAAATCATGCTCCGACTTCGTTACATAACGATTCACCATACATGCATGCTACGGGAATCACAAGCTTTAACAAAAGTATCTCTTCTAATTCACAACTATTCACTAGCATGACTCTCATGTTACCATCTCTATTATCTCAAAACTACATGCGAGGAATCAAACTTATCATAGTTTTTAATGCACTTAATATGATTTTTTATTATATCCCTCTTGGATGCCCATTATATTAGGGCTAAATTCATGACCTAAAAAAATTACCATGCGTTTTTTTAAAAACTCTCAAAATAATGTAAGTGAGGAACGAGAGTTCAATAATGTCTATAAAATATAACACCACCATGCTCTATAAAGATATGCGTGAAGCACTAGAGCAACATTGCCTAGCTCAAAAGATATAAGTGAAGCTCAATGAGTAGTCAAACAATTAAGTAGCTATGTGAAGACTCTCTCTCCATCAATAAATATTTTTAGATCTTAAGTAGTTTATTCAAACATCAAGCAAAATAAAAATAGTACTCCAAGAATAGCACGCATCATGTGAACGAATAAAAATTTAGGCTCAACATAGGCTAACCGATAATTGTTGATGAAGAGAGGTGGGATGCATAGCATCCCCAAGATTAGATGCTTGATAGGTCTTGAAATATTTACTTAGGGTGCCTTGGGCATCCCCAATCTTGAGCTTTTGTATCTCGTTCAATCCTCCCATACCACGGTTTCACCTATTCTCAAAAACTTCATCCACACAAAACACAAAAAGAACTCGTGAGATAGATTAGTACACATAATAATAAATCAACTCTTTATGTACATGCCAAGACAAGTTGCATAATAATTTTCAAACATTAGGTACTGTATACTATCATTTACACAATTTATATCTACCAATATAGGCTATGGAAACTATAGGATAAGTGGATAACAAAACTATGACAGCAATCTGTCTAAGCAGAACAGTCTGTAGCAATTTATGAAAACAGTGTACTTATGTAACTCAAAAAATTTATGAAAATTTAGGAAATTCTATATCATTTATATTAAAACACTGTGTAAAAATTTCAGAAACTTTACACGTTGCAATAAAATATGAAAATTCAAACACTACAGCAGAAGTTTCTGTTTTTACCCAGCACATATCAAAACATGCAATGCAAGCATCCTAAAGGAAATTATTGGAACTTTTTATTGAAAAACAATATTATAAATAAAACCTAATATAAATTAACAAAATATAATGATGCTCCAAGAAAATCTCATATTATGTGACGAATAAAAATATAGCTCCAAGTAAGATATACCGATCGTGTTGATGACAAAAGAGGGGATGCCTTCCGGTGCATCCCCAAGCTTAGACGCTTGAGGCTTCCTTTAATATTTCCTTGGAGGTGCCTTGGGCATCCCCAAGCTTAGGTTATTTTCACTACTTATTCTCCTCATATCGGTGTCTCACCCAAAACTTGAAAACTTCAATCACACAAAACTTAACGGAAATTCGTGAGATGGATTAGTGTAGTAAATATAGACCATTCACTTAGGTAATGTCAAGAAAAGATTCATAATTGTTCCCACATGATAACGAATGTATTAAAACATTCCCACAATTTATATTACTTCAATATATTCTATAGGAACACTTGAAACAAGTAAACTATGCATGCAAAACAGAATCTGTCAAAAACAGAACAGTCTGTAAATATTTGAATGATCACCAAATTTCCTTGACTTTAAAAATTCTGTAAAATTAGGAAAACTCAAGTAATTTGCATATAAAGTTTGATTAAAAGTTTGAGATTTTTTTGACGCTCCAGTAAAATCATATAATTCATATACTATATGTAGAACTTTCTGTTTTTGCACAGAATCAAACAAGCAATTATCCACACTATGCCAAAGGATTTACTTGGAACTTTATTGAAATAAAAGACACAAAACATGATTAATACAGTATCTTAATCATGTGAACACACAAAAACAGAAAGTAAAAGTGTTGGGTTGTCTGCCAACAAGCGCTTTTCTTTAATGCCTTTTAGCTAGGCATGACGATTTCAATGATGCTCGCATAGGAATAGTAATTCAAACATGCAAAAGAGCATCTTGAATCTCATGACAAGCACATTTAAGTCTAACCCAGTTCCTATGCATAGGAATTTTGTGAGAAAACAATTTATGGGAGCATGAATCATCTAGCATGGGAAGGGAAAAGAAGCATATCTTCAGGAATTTGAACACATAGAGAGGAAACTTGATATTATTGCAATTCCTATAAGCATATGTTCCTCCCTCATAATAATTTTCACTAGCATCATGATGTAATTACACAATATAACCAGCACATAAAGCATTCTTTTCATGATCTACAAGCATGGAAATTTTACTACTCTCCTCATAAGCAAATTTCTTCTCATGACTAATAGTGGGAGTATCATAAAAGACTTGAAAAGTACAAATTGGTTCCACACTAAAAGAGAAATATTTAGTAAAAGGATAATCATAATTATGACATGTATCATAATATTAATCATCACTATTTTTCATTGCATAAGTATCATCACAATAATCATCATAAGTAGGAGGCATGCAATCATTGTAACAAATTTGATCATTCAAAGTAGGGGGAATAAACAGATCATCTTCATTAAGCATAGCATACCCAAGCTTGGAACAAACATTGATTGAAGCAAATAAATTCTCAAACATTTTATTTTCATCAAACATAGGATCCCCAAGCTTGTGGCTTTGTATATCATAAACATAATCACACTCATAATTAATGGTATGAATAGCACCAATAGTATAGCAATTATTATCATCATCCTCCAAGTTGGTGCCATAAATATTTTCAAGATTATAAGAAGTATCATTATCCTCCCAATCATAATTATCACAACAAGCAATACACATAATAAAATCATCCTCAAGTGTATCATATTCGACAACTATTTTTGATTCATTCTCATGAGGCCTATCAATAATGGGAGCAACATTATTTGGGAGAGATACCTCTTCACCTTTACTTTTCCTTCTTTTCTTCTTCTTCACCACATTATGTGTGGCTTTATTTAATTCTCCAAACTTCTTTTTTAAGAGGTTGGTTTAATAAAAAGTTTCTCCTCGTTACCTGATTTAGCATAAGAAAAAATAGGAGGACATTGGGAAACCTCTTCCCCTTCATTAGTATTCTCTTCCTCTTCTAATTTTTTCTTGTCTTTACGTAATTGGAAATATAAGGATTCTTAATGCAATTTACCACGCAATACATATAGATTTCATTTATGTCAAAATCAAATATTTCCGATCCAATGCTGGAACATCCTTAATTTCACATTTCATTTCTTCATACCCTAAAAATAGACTAAGTTCATTATGATTATCAAGGGTAACGAGGTTATCACAATTTTTAGACATAATTAGATCATGAAATAAGTCACATTGGAAACTATAATGACCACGTTCATTGCAAAGTTCACAAGGATGGTGAGAAATATGAAGTCTTTCAGCACAAACATATAGCCTCTCTTGCAACCATTTAGTTTCTAAATACTTATGCCTCTTACAAAATCTATCTTCCGTTTTAGGCATGTCTTGACAAACTCTATGCACTCCACAAAAATTGACATGGTTATGAGAAATATTTCTATCATGACTAGTGCAATCATCATTAGTACTATGGATATTCAAAGAATTCATACGAACAACATTTCAATCATGCTCATCACTCAAATATTTAGTGCCAAACATTTTAATAACTTCTTCTTCTAACACTTGAGCACAATTTTTCTTTTCATCATTTTCACGGAAGACATTAAAAAGATGAAGCATATGAGGCAACCTCAATTCCATATTTTTGTATTTTTCTTTTATAAAACCAAACTAGTTAAAAACAAGAAACTAAAAGATTTGATTGCAAGATCTAAATATATACCTTCAAGAACTCACCTCCCCAACAACGGCGCGAGAAAAGAGCTTGATGTGTACTACACAACCTTCTTCTTGTAGACTCGTGTTGGGCCTCCAAGCGCAGAGTTTTGTAGGACAATGGCAATTTTCCCTTAAGTGGATGACCTAAGGTTTATCAATCTGTGGGAGGTGTAGGATGAAGATGGTCCCTCTCAAACAATCCTGCAATCAAATAGCAAAGAGTCTCTGTGTCCCCAACACACCCAATACAATGGAAAATTGTATAGGTGCACCAGTTCGGCCAAGAGATGGTGATACAAGTGCAATATGGATGGTAGATATAGGTTTTTGTAATCTAAAAATATAAAAAAAGCAAGGTAACAAATAGTAAACAGCGAGCAAAACGTTGTATAAATGCTTGGAAACAAGGCCTAGGGTCCATACTTTCACTAGTGCAATTTCTCTCAACAATATTGGTATAGTTGAATCATATGTAAATACCTCTCGTGCGACAAAGAGTTCACTCCAAAGTCACAAATAGCGGAGAACTAATGAATAAATTATTGTAGGGTACAAAACCACCTCAAAGTTATCTTTTCTGATCAATCTTATGGGCTGTCCCTATAAGTGTCACAAACAACCCTAGAGTTCGTACTAAAATAACACCTTAAGACACACATCAACCAAAAGCTTGATGGCTAAGACGTGGGGGGTGGCCGCGCCCCTGAGGCTTGTGTCCTCCTCGGGAACCTTCTGGCCCAACTTTGATGCTCCGTAGGTCTCTTTTGGTCCAAAAAAATCACCGTAAAGTTTTATTCCGTTTGGACTCCGTTTGATACTCCTTTTATGTAAAACTCAAAAACAAGGAAAAAGTAGGAACTGGCAATGGGCTCTAGGTTAATATGTTAGTCCCAAAAATAATATAAAGTTTTGGTAAAATGATTGTAAAACATCCAAGAATGATAATATAACAGCATGGAACAAGCAAAAATTATAGATAAGTTGGAGACATATCAAGGAAGTCCTCCCCTACAATATTATTCATGACGCACCATGAGTGCGCATGTACGAGGAAAAGGAAGCCGAGTTGGATAGGCAGGACGACCTGGACGCCTTAGAGGGAGAACGCGACATAGCTCTGGCTTGCTCTGCGCTTTATCAGCAGCAAGCGCGATGCTACCAGAGTAGGGAGGTCAGGGCACAAGCATACAATGTAGGTGAACTCGTCCTACGGCTCCCGGAGAAGCACAAGCATAAACTCAATCCCAAGTGGGAGGGCCCCTTCATCATCGATGCAGTACTTGCGGGAGGAGCCTATCGTCTTCGAAACTCATCAGATAATCGCCTTGAACCAAACCCATGGAACGCGGATTGCCTACGGCACTTCTACGGATAGACCGATCCTGTCCAAAATTCCCGCACGTTTTACATTTTTCTTTTTCTTGTATTTTCACTTTTTGTCTTTTCCTCCCACTTTGCCGTTTGATAGGATCGATTTTCTTCTTCCTATGTTCGGTTAAACCAATCCTATACTAAGGTTACCAGCATACACCATAGAGTGTTACATCCGAACACAACACGTGGGGGCACCTTTTAGTAGCCATCCTTTTCTATGGCAAATATTTGCCCGCACCTGTCGTGCGCGCATGTTTCTTTTGTCATGTTTTAGCCATCATATGCATCAATTCAAACTAAGACTTTGCCAAGATGGGTTGCCTCGCTCCTGTGGTTACTCTCTACATTCCCGCTTGTTCGGCTAGAGAGCAAAGGGAGCACCTCTGCGATTGTTATGCCCGGGTCATCTAGACACGTACCTCAGATGGGTGAAGCCGAAAGCTAGCTATCTTACATAGACAATTGATCAGCTATGACGGAAACACCTTATTAGGCTCTAGTTGCCTTCTTGGTTGTTTGGGTCTCTTATTCCTAAAGGACACTTAGTCGCAAGTATGCGGATTCCTATCTATGCCCTTTGTAGAACCCTGGTGAAAGGTATCGCTAGAGGTACTATTTTCACCGAAACATGTTTCTTATGCTACGTCATAATATAACATATCTTTCTGTGTGCTTTCTGTCTGTCCGCACCACATGGGCGGATTGCCTAGTTCATCGAATACAATTTTGCTCTTCGGCGAAGGAATAATAGGAAGGAACACTCCCGAGCTCTTCGCACGGGAGGGAGAAGCCGATGGTCGCTTAAGACAAAGTTTACAACATAGATTTTCTTACACATGTATATGTAAATTACATATGCGGCTGCTGCTCGAGATCATCGATTATTGTGTTGAGGGGGTAGTCTGCGAGAGTCGGGCGGTTGGCATCACCTGGTTATATACTAAGTGGAGTGGCAGTTCTTTTCCATCTGATCCCATAGGACCAACCCACGCCATATGCTCAGGGTTAAGTCCGGTGAAACGGGTCTTGACCATTGCCCATGCCTCTTGTGCTCCTTCGCGGTAGGCTGAAATCTTCCACAACTCAAACCTACACCAAGCCCCCTAAATCAATCCACAAGTGCGGCCAACCCTTCGGGTGGCTGTTCGGTGGGCCATAATGCCTTTACCATCCCTTTCATCACTTTTTTCATGCGCTTATGGAGAGCGGTCAGATCCTTCAGCAGGTCCCCTTGGAATGATTCGATCTCCTCTTTAGGATGTCCGGTCAGGAGACCTGCACACAAGACAACAAGCGCGATTACTATCATTCTCTACATCGGAAATACTTACTCATAGTGGAATTGCATTTACCGAATACGCCCCTCTGAAGATTTTGATTCTCTTCTTGAGCTTGGGCCAATTGATTCTTTAAACTCTTTATTTCTTCGACCTATTTTTTGTATAACAAGACAGCCGACTTGCTGCTGGGATTCCGCATACCTTTCTGAATCCCGGGCTTCTTCCAGCTGCCTTTCCCTATGTCCTATTGATTTGGATGCTACATGGAACCCATATGTAAAGAACGATAATGTAAAAAGATTAGCAGTAAAAGTATACTTACCATGGGCCTCTTGCATGAAGCTCTTCACTTGTGCTAGTTCGGCCTTCGCGGACTGCACCTCCGTGCGGCTCTCCTCGAGGGCCTTGGCCAATTGCTCGGACTGTTGCTTTGAGGCCTGCGTCAGCAGTCAAACAGTATGGATATCCTTAATTTGTTTTTTCCAAATAAAATTAAGGCTCGGGGGGATACTAGGCTTATACAAGTATACAAATTCTATAAAATCCGACCGCTTACCTGAATATTGGTTGTTATCTGCTTCATAGCTTCACCGAATCCAGCTCAGGCGGCCTCGAGATGTGCATCCACCGAGCGTAGGGCACCGAACTCCTGGTCGGAGAAAATTGGGTGCCTCATGGCCTCCCATCGGTGTCAATGATGCATGGCACTCTCCACTTATGATTTGGTGATAGATACTCCGTCGCCAGATTCGGTGGGCGTCGGACCGGCCATGGGGGCTTCCATAGTGGAAGCCGCACGGGTGGTGGCCCGGGAGCTTCTGGCGTCTCCTGACATCTGAGCAGCCCCCTCAGTAGGTGAAGATTGGGTGTTTCGCCTAGGTAAAAAACAAGTGGCTATAAGATCCTGCTGAGTACGATGACGAAACGGATATCCGAACAATGTACCTTTGGGATGCGCGGATGGGTGGATTCGTCCCCATGTCCGGCTCCTTTGCAGGTTCCCGACCGGCCTCTGACTCGCCCGCTGCTTCAGCCGCTGGTGCAAGGCATGCTGATCGGCAGCACTTGGGGGCTGGGGCCGGCGCGTCTGGGGCGCTCTTGGTAGCAGGCCTCTTACGGGAAGATTTTTTCTTCTTGCCCGTGGACGGAATGAAGAATGACTCGGGGTAATCGACTATGAAGGAGATCTGGGTAATCGACGATGTTGTCCTGATGGTAGATTCCATTTTCGAAGTCGAGAAGGAGATCCGGGTCGTCGTTGAAGCCCAGATCGTTGTCACGTGAATGATTCTCGTGCTGAGGAGTCAGATAGTTGACTATCTCGATGAAGCTCCTCCATTCCTATTCACGCCAAAGCCTCGGTCAAATAGAGTGCGGAATGAAGTCCTGAACTATTTCATGATTGAAAGAGGAAGGCATACCTATTCGATTGGATTGTGAGCCGAATACCCTTCCTTGGTTGACCACTAGATGAAGTCTTCTTGCTCCCCTTTGTACAGGTCGGCAAGTATGTCGGCCAACGCTGTTGGATTCGCAGGACCTAGTCTTCGGGAACGCGTGGCGTCGCTTGTCCCATTGTATCGCCATAAGGGGTGCACCCTTTTTTGGAGTGTTGCACGCATCGAGAGATAGCGGCGGCCATAACATCGATCATGGTCAACAGGTGATGGCAAAGCATCCGCACTTGCACGGCAAGGCGTTGCACTTTGGCACTCTCCTCCTGAGAAGAGCTCTTAGGTGGCCACTTGTACCTCTTCTTCGGGAGGAGGTCGGAGTATTTGGGTAGACCTGTCCAAGTTGACTCGAACAGGGGGACGTCTTCAATATAGAACCACTCCGAATTCCATTCTTCAGATTTCTTCAGCGTGCCAACCAGATACCCCGTCCCTGCTATGCAGCATACTTCGGCGCCGGAAACTTCTAAGATGGCCTTGTCCCGAGTTCGGGGGACAAGGCAGAAGTATTTCCTCCACATATTGAAGTGAGCTTTGCACCCTAAGAACATCTTGCAGAGGGCAACGAAACTCGAGATGTGCAGGATTGACCTTGGGGTGAGATGGTGGACTTGAATCCCGTAGAAATCCAGTAACCCCCTCAAGAATGGGTGGATTGGAAATCCAAGGCCTCGGAGGAGGAAGGGAACGAAGAAAACGTGCTCCTCTTTGTTTGGATTGGGGAAGCGCTCGTCGAAGACCTCGTCACCATAAGAGAGCAGACCAACACGGGTTGCCACCAGATCTGATGACGGGACATATCCCTGGGTCTCAAGATTACGGAGCCGCATGAGTGTGACAGAGCAGCTGGTCCAGTCACCTGGGCGTTGGCCGTAGGGGTGCTTTGAGGAGATGGGAGCATTAGCCATGTTGTGCGTAGAGCTTCCGCTGGGAGTTTCTGACGATAGGGAAGAAGAAGATGTGGTTTGAATCACAATTTTTTTTGTTAAATGGGTTGGTGCCTCCATTATGGAGGGGTAGGATTGTAAAAATCGCTGACCACTCACCTCCCCATGACGCACGAAAATTGAGCAATTTGTGCAGTTATTATAATGACCTGCGCCCGCGACGCTTGGGATCTTACCGAAGACTGGTCGGATACCAAACAGAGAAGGATGAGGGACTCGCCTTGCAAGCCGAAGACAACGACATGAGGGAATCAACCGAATATATATCGGCATTGAAGGCTAGTCTAGGGGCTACTGAGGGATTCCTGGATTAAGGGCTCCTCGGATAGCTGACCATTATTCATGGGTAGGACTGTATGGGCCGCAAGGTAGTCATCGGAGGATCGAGGACCATCTGCGCCAGGATGGAAGCTTCATCGTGTCCAGACGTGTTCTCCAAGTTATTAGCTGTAATTAGGCAAGTTATCTCTTCGGCATGTTACCGACCATGTGTAAGCGAAGGGCACCCCCGGCATCTATATAAGCCGAAGGGTTTTAGCGCGAAGGGACATAACAACTCATCTAGGGTTAGACATATGCTCTCAAGGTAGATCAACTCTGTAACCCCTTACACCATCAATATAATCAAGCAGGATGTAGGGTATTACCTCCATTGGGGGGCCTGAACCTGGGTAAACTCGTGTCCCCTTCGTCTCCTATTACCGTCGATCCTAGTCTCAAAGTTCGGGACCCCCTACCCGAGATCCGCCGGTTTTGACACCGACAATACTCATGAGGTCAGAGCTTCAATTGGACAAAAAGAAAGATAGGGGCTTATAGTTTTTCCTCCCAACTATTTACCTCAAGGGTAATGTCAACAGAAATAACTCATGATCACCCACATCCGAGTGGATATATGTGTCTAGATCATTCCCCAACACATGACGCTGGCCAAGAGAGAAAGGAAAAATATAGGAAGTGGTGAAGATCACCATGACTCTTGCATAAAGGTAAGTACTAGAAAGCAAAAGTAACAGATAGGCCCTTCGTAGAGGGAAGCAGAGGTTGTCATGCGCTTTTATAATTGGGTGCACAATCCGTTAATGCAAAAGAACATCACTTTATATTGCCTCTTGTGATAAAGACCTTTATTATGCAGCATGTCGCTTTTATTTCTTCCATATCACAAGTTCGTATAAAGTTAAGTTCGTATAAAGTTTATTTTCCTCACACTAATAGATCACACATATTTAGAGAACAATTTTTATTGCTTGCGTCGATGACAACTTACTTGAAGGGTCGTACTCAATCCATACGTAGGTATGGTGGACTCTCATGGCAAAACTGGATTATGGGTGTTTGGATGCACAAGTAGTATCTCTACTTGGTGCAGAAGTTTTGGTTGATATGGGGTGGAAGCAAGCGTCACATGTTAAAGGATCTATAACCATATAACTTCTGTTCAGAAATAAGCAAACATAACCTATTATGTTGTCTTCCTTGTCCAACATCAACTTCTTAGCATATAATATTTTAATGAGTGCTCACATTCATAAAAGATGTCCAAGATAATATATTCATAAAATATGTTTGTCAACTCATACCAAATTTCGATCGACATACTTCTTATATGTGAAGCCATCACTCCCCATAAGATCATGATATATACTCTTTGCTTTTATTTTATACTTCTTTCTATTTCTTTTTCTCAAGATCATAGCAAGAAGCAAAGCCCTTAACTCAAAACTGCTTTTTATTATATAACTCTCGGACTCGCTTACATATGGGGAGTAAAAAGAAAAATTCAAAACTAGATCACCCTAAAAACTTTATTCTACTAGATCAAGGTATAACCAAAAGGATCGGACTGAGAAAAACGATAAAAGTAAAATATGTGATGGTGATACGATACCGGGGCACCTCCCCCAAGATTGGCACAAGCCAAGGGGAGTGCCCATACCCACACAATTAGTTGTCTTTCTTCGGAGGTGGCAATGTAATATTCTTGGCAATGATGGCCCTTAGAATGTGATTCTCCTCCTCAAGCTTGACATTTTGCTGTATGAGATCCATCATATCCTTGCGAAGTTTTCTAGTGACGTTTAGAGCTCCCATCACCCATGGATGTTTCATTGTTGTGGGAGAAGAAGCAACACTCTTTTTCATATTCTCATAAGTAAGAAATTTAGCATTGGGAGGGATGACCAAATTCAGAATTGTTGAGCTCTGAAGTTCCTCCAACATGGCTCTAGGTTGTAGATGAGAGGTAACTTCTTGGCCTTCCTCCGTGGCATCCATCCTTTTCAAGTCATCCTCCATCTCTTCCTCCGTGGCCTGCCGGAAGTGGTTGGCTTTGCTATATGCTCTGGGCCTCGGTGTCAGGTGAGAGGCATGGCTCTCCCCAATCGACTCTTGCAAAGACATCTTGCTCTAAATCTGCTACAAAAACAACTCAAAACTACAATAGAAGGTATTGTCGTGATACGAAGGTCAAAACATTTGGGAGGTTATATAATCAATTTTTACTAACCTAAAGGAGTATACCACAAGAAAACAGAGTCCGGAGAGTACATGGGGTGGCCACAAGCCACAGGGGCATGCCCAGGCGGGTACAGCGTTCCCCTGGCTTGTCGCCTCCTCACGCACTTTTCAGACTACTTTAAATTTTCTTAATTTATTAAATATACCAAAATGGAGAAAAAAATGCTATTTGAAAAGTTTTGGAGTCGGTTTGCTTACCATACCATATACCTATTCCTTTTCGGAGTCTGAAACGTTCTGGTAGGTCTCCCTAATGTACTCCTCCGGAGTTATGGTATTGATAATATTGGTTCAACATTTATGGGAGTACCTGAGATATAATGTTTGATTCTTTGCCCATTTACCACCTTTGGGTTGTGCCTTCGGTGTTGTTGATCTTGATGGCACCGGAACTATATACTTCCTCGACAATGTTAGGCCCTTCCCATTTAGAGAGAAGTTTTCCTGCAAAACATCTTAAACGAGAATTGTATAGCAAGACATGGTCACCTACATTGAATTCACGCTTTTGTATCCTTTTATCATGCCATCTCTTAACTTTTGTTTAAACAAATTGGCATTCTCGTAGGCCCGGGTTCTCCATTCATCAAGAGAGCTAATGTCAAATAACCTCTTCTCACCAGCAAGTTTGGAATCATTGTTGAGCTCTTTGATTGCCCAATAAGCTTTATGTTCTAATTCTAGAGGTAAGTGACATGCTTTACCATAAACCATTGTATAAGGAGATATACCCATAGGGTTTTTGTAAGCAGTTCTGTAAGCCCATAATGCATCATCAAGTTTCTTAGACCAATTCGTTCTAGATCTATTAACAGTCTTCTGCAAGATCAACTTAATTTCTCTATTGCTTAATTCTACTTGACCACTAGACAGAGGATGATAAAGGGATGCAATTCTATGATTAACATCATACTTAGCAAGCAGTTTACGAAAGCACCACGAATAAAGTGTGAACCACTGTCAATCATTAAATATCTAGGGACTCCAAATCTAGGGAAAATAACTTCTTTAAGCATTTTAATAGAAGTGTTACGATCATCACTACTAGTTGTAATAGCTTCTACCGACTTAGTAACATAATCAACAACAACTAGAATACGAGTATACCCGTTAGACTTTGGAAAGGTCCCGTATAATCAAAACCCCAAACATAAAAGGGTTCAATAACAAGTGAGTAATTCATAGGCATTTCCTGACATCTAATAATATTACCAATTCTTTGACATTCATCACAAGACAAGACAAACTTACGGGCATCCTTGAAGAGTAGGCCAATAAAAACCAGATTGTAATACCTTGTGTGCAGTTCTATCTCCAGCGTGGTGTCCTCCGTAGGCCTCAGAATGACACTTGTGTAGGATTTGTTCCTGTTCATGCTCAGGTACACAATGTCTAATAACACCATATACTCCTTCTTTATAAAGGTGTCGATCATCCCAAAAGTAAAGTCTTAAATCATAGAATAATTTTCTCTCTCGTTGGTATATGAAACTAGGTGGTATAACTTTAGCAACAATGTAATTAGCATAATCAGCATACCACGAAGCATTACGCGAAGCATTTATGACAGCTAATTGTTCATCAGGAAAGCTATCATCAATAGGTAGTGGGTCATGAAGAACATTTTCTAACCTATACAAGTTTTCTGCTACGGGGTTCTCGACACCCTTTCTATCAATAATATGCTAATAAAATTCTTGTAGCAGAAGAACCGATCTAATAATTCTAGGTTTAACATGTTTCTTATCCATAAGATATTTAATAGCAGCATGATCAGTGTGAACATTTAGTTTGGATCAACAATATAAGGTCTGAACTTATCACAAGCAAACACAACTGCTAAAAATTCCTTTTCAATGGTAGCATAGTTTCTTTGAGCACTATCTAGAGTTTTACTAGCATAATGGATAACATTTAATTTCTTATCGACTCTTTTTCCTAGAACAACGCCAATGACATAATTACTAGCATCACTCATAATTTGAAAGGGTAGGTTCCAATCAGGTGGTTGAACAATAGGTGCAGAAATCAAGGCTTTCTTAAGAATTTCAAATGCTTCTACAAAATCATCATCAAAGAAAGGAACATCTTTTTGCAAAAGATTGGTGAGTGGCCTAGAAATCTTAGAGAAGTCTTTAATAAACCTCCTATAGAAACCAGCATGACCAAGGAAACTTCTTATACCTCTGATATTCGTAGGACACAACATTTTTTAAATAGCATCAACTTTAGCTTTATCAACTTCAATACCTCTTTCAGAGATTTATTTCCCAAGACAATACCCTCATTAACCATAAAGTGGCACTTCTCCCAATTCAAGACAATATTAGTTTCTTCACATCTCTGCAAAACTCAATCAATATTGCTCAAGCAATCATCAAAAGAAGTTCCGTAAATGGAAAAATCATCCATGAAAACCTCAACAATTTTTTCACAAATGTCAAAGAATATATCTGTCATACATCTTTGAAAGGTAGCAGGTGCATTACGTAAACCAAAATGCATACGTCTATACGCAAAGGTACCGAAAGGGCAAGTAAAAGTTATCTTTTCTTGATCCTCTTTTGACACAGGTATTTGAGAGAAACGAGAATAACCATCTAGGAAGCAAAACTGTGTGTGGTTGGATAGTCTTTCTAGCATTTGATCAAAAAAGTTAGAGGGTAATGATCTTTCCTAGTAGATGTATTTAATTTCCTAAAGTCAATTACGATTGTATATCCTGCAACAATTCTTTGCGGGATCAATTCATTTTTATCATTAGGAACAACGGTAATACCTCCCTTCTTAGGGACACAATGAACAGGACTAACCCATATACTATCAGCAATAGGATAAATTATACATGCCTCTAGAAGCTTTAATATTTCATTTCTTACCACTTCTTTCATTTTAGGATTTAACCATCGTTGGTGATCGACAACTGCTTTGGCATCAGGCTTCATATTAATTTTATGCTGACATAGAGTGGGACTAATGCCCTTAAGATCATCAAGAGTATATCCAATAGCAGCACGGTGCTTCCTCAGAGTTTTCAATAATCTCTTCTCTTCATGCTCTGAAAGGCTAGCACTAATAATAACATGATATATCATATATCTTCTTTTCATCAAGATAGTCATATTTTAGAGTATCCGGTAATTGTTTAAGCTCAAACATGGGATCACCCTTGGGTGGAGGAGGATCCCCAAGTATTTCAACAGGCATGTTGTGTTTCAAAATAGGATGCTGATCAAAGAAAATCTTATCTATTTCATTACTTTCATTCATATGCATATCATTTTCATGATCTAGAAAATATTGTTCTAAGGGATTAGTTGGAGGCACAACAATAGAAGCAAGACCAATAATTTCATCCTTACTAGTAATTCTTTATCATGGGGTTGTCTACGGAATTTAGAGAAATTAAACCCATGGGACACATCCCCAAAACTTATAGTAACAGTTTATTTCTCACAATCTACCTTAGCATTAATAGTATTCAAGAAAGGTCTACCAAATATAATGGGACAAAAATCATCTTGTGGGGAACCAAGAACAGGAAAATCAGTCGGATATTTTATTTTCCCACACAAGACTTCACCATCTCTAACAATCCCAACTAGTGCTATAGTATGTCTATTAGCAAGCTTAATGGTAACATCTATTTCTTCTCACTTAGTTGGTGAATTATCATTCATAATTTCTTTATATAAGGTAAATGGAATTTTAGTCACACTAGCACCTACATCAGATAAGCCATGATAACAATGATCTCCTATTTTAACAGAAACAACATGCATGCCAATTATAGGTCTATGTTTATATTTAGTATCAGGTCTAGAAATTCTAGCAGCTTCATCACAGAAATGAATAACATTCCCATCTATATTATCGACCAAGAGATCTTTGACCATAGCACTACTAGGTTCAACTTTGATTTGTTCAGGGGGTGTAGGTGTTCTAGTATAACTCTTACGAACCACAGTTGAAGCTTTAGCATGTTCCTTTATTCTAACTGGGAAAGGTGGTTTCTTAATATAAGCAGCAGGAATAATAGGATCAACATTATAAATAATAGTTTCTTCTTCAACTTTAATAGTTTCAACTACTTTCATTTCAATGGGAGGATGATATTTAAACCACTTCTCCTTAGGGCGGTGAACATGAGTAGCAAAAGATTCACAGAAAGAAGCTACTATCTCAAAGACAAGTCTATATTTAGTGCTAAATTCAAGAAAAGCATCAATGTCTAAAAAGTGTTTAACACAATCAAACTTAAGGTTTATACCTGACTCCTTACCTTCGTCGAGTTCCCAATCTTCAGAGTTGCATTTAATTCTTTGCAATAAGTCCCATTTGAATTCAATATCTTTCTTCATAAAGGAACCAATAAAATAAGTATCAAGCATGGATTGATCATTATGAGAAAGCCGAGCATAAATAATCTGAATAATAATATCTCCTGGGAGCTCATGATTGGGGCATGAATATAACATTGAATTAAGGGTCCCCCTGTCACATCCCTAGCTAGTTGTCATAGGACACCATGTGTGTGCATCATATTTCAATTTTGCATCAACATGAAATGGGGATTAAAAGAAACCCCAAACTCTCATTTGAATCAAACTAATTTAAAGTTTGTGAAAAACCAACTAATTCAAAATGTCCATCTAAAATGTCCCCTATGTCTGATAAATATGGACATGAATATATCAGGGGCCATCTTAAATATTTGAACATTTATAGCATTTTAAAAATAAATAATAAAGCTTCTGAAAATGCCAAATAAAGCATTATCATTATTTCAGATTTGAGAATATCCTGAAACTTTTTATAGATGTTTGAAATATTCAAACTTAATTCTGTAAAATATTTGAGATATTTAATACTAGCATTTGTACCTAAAAACAAATAACACAAATGTCAGAATTAGAAAACAAAAAGTAAAAGAAATAAAAAAGGAAGGAGGCCCAGGCCAGGCCGGCCCACCTGGCCTAGGGAGGTCTTCGTCCTCCTGGCGGCCAGGAGGACGGGTGTGTGGCCGCCGCACGCGCATGGCCGTGCCTCCACGCCGGCAGCTGCCTGCTGGCCTCCCCCTCGCCAGCACGACGGGGATAAGCTCAGAGAGTCATCCGCATCGCTCTCTCCCTCTCGCTCCCGCCCGTCTCTCTCTCTCTCCCCCTCTGTCGCCATGGCCGCCGAAGCCCGGCGCCGTAGCACCGTCGCTCCTGCCGCTCCCCCTCGTTCCTGAGCCCCCCAATCGATCCACCTCGATGCCCTCTTCGTTCTCGCCGAGCCACGCATCGCCGGGAGCTCTCCATAGCCACATCGCCATCATCTTCAACCTCCGGCCGCCGACGAAGAAGTAAAGCTCGTCGCTGCCCCGGGCCTTCCTCGAGCCCGCTCTTGACGCCTCTGCAACCGCCGTGAGTCCCTGGCCCTTTTCCCCCTCTTTCCCGCTTCGTTAGAGCGTTCTAGCGGTAGATTTCCTCGGGTCCGAGAGCTCCTCGGCCCCGGCGAGTACGTGACCGTCGTTGCAGCGGCCCAAGCTTGCACCTGAGCACGTAGTCATGCTCAGGACAATATCAGGCAGCCGTAGGAGTCCTTAGGTGGCTCATTTGAGCTCTGGCTCGGCGAACCCGTGCTCGCCCGAACTCTGGTAGCCGCCGTGCTCATCGCTGGCACTAGTTCCGGCCATCCCAACCTTTGGGAGGTGTCAGGCTCGACGCGCGTGAGAAGGTCGAGCAGATCGGTGCCCCCCGCTGTCCTTTTGGTCGCCGGAGGAGGAATCTCGACCCCCTCCGCCGTCCCTGATGACGCCGGCGGCTCAACGCCGGTGAGTCAACCAGTTTGACCACCAGGGGTTTGACCCCTGTGTCACTGGCAAGTGGGGCCGGGCCCTGTTAGTAAAATTAGATTAATAATTTAATTAATTTAATTAATTAAGCTAATGGCCCACTGCCCAGTGGGCCCTACGCTAAACTAATTAGTAATTAGTTAATTAATTAGCTTTGTTAGTGGCTAAGTCACTGACCAGTGGGCCGTACTGGTCAGATTTGACCTGTCAATGGTTTGTTGACGAGCTGACGTCACAGTGACGTCAGGCTGACGTATTAAAATGAATTTCTAGTATAAAATGACTCAGGAAATTCCAAAAAATGTTAAAACATCAAAAATTCATAAAAATTAATCTGTACATTAGATGAAAATAATTTATATATGAAAATTTATCAAAAAAATCCAATGAATCTAATGGTGCTAAAGTCATGCATGTTAGACCAACCTATGTAGTTGAACATTGACAATTACTAATAGTTTAATATATGAAATATTAAATGAGGAACGACTTTGAACCTATATTCAAACTCACTACAAATTAACTTGGACAATAGTTACATTAGCTCATCCATACATGATGCCATGTCATGATCATGCATCATATTGTTGCACTTGCGTGTATTGATTGCTATTTATCTGCATTGCGGTAGGCCCTGCTTCTAAGGATACCCCCGAGTATTCCAACGAAGGAGAAAACCTTCTGCTTCCCAGCAAGGCAAGCAACCCCTTTGATCATTCCGATAACATCCCACTCTCTCGCTCCTACTCTTGTTTATTGCATGAGGACAAATGTTCACTTGTCTGTCATACACGGTAGATGAACACATTCTTTTGCATGACCTGTCTTTGTCACAGTAAATACCTAAACCTTGAAACCTAGCATACCTGGTAGATGCTTATGCCATGATGTTCTTAGCCTAATTTGCCTGCTATGCTTGCTGTGTTAGAGTTGTGTCAGGTCTGATTCATCTGGGTGATGAACTGGAGTGAAACCATGTTGTTCTGATGTGATAAGCTTATGATGAACCCGATTTGGTAAAGGTAGCGATGAGAAGCTATGTAGGAGTACATAGCGGGTTGTCTCATTGGGACCGTTCTTGGGAACAAAGTTTCGTGTTTGTGATCCAAGATTAGTTGCTACCACACATTGGGTTCCGGTAACTCAACCCCTCTCGACATATCAATAGCTTAGGACTTGGTCGAGGAGTTGCAAGTAGTTTCTAGTGTTTATAGCATGCTACAGGCTATGCGTAGCGCAGACCCTAGGGGTGGGTTACGACATGGTAGGTAGTGGCACGGTGTACCAAGGATCACCCAAATGGTGGGCTTGGGAACCCTACACACATCGTTTGGTACCGTAGCGGAAACTTCGGCTGGACTTCCATGCGGGTTGAGTCTCAAATAGGTGATAGCCTGGACTAGAGGTCTTGTGTGATTGACGGTCGTGGCCGACTCCCTTGCTGGGCTTCCGATTGAAGGTTGCTGAGGTGCATGGTTTTATGAGCACACAACGATAAGTGGCGGGAGTGTGTGGGAAGAAGTACACCCCTACAGGGTATGAAACTATTCGAATAGCCGCATCCTGGGATATGGACTACTTGGAAAGCTTATGCTGCTCATAGATAATCAAATGGATACTCATAAAAATATCAACACAAGTATGAGTACCGTGGATGGCACTCTCCCAGGAGAGGGAAGTGAATCCATGGTGGTGTATTGTCATGAAGTTAGTGGACTCGTGTGCGATATCTAAAATTTAAACAAAGAGTTAAAATTGTGTAGTGTAGGTTAGCCATGAGTCAAAGCTGGCATTGTTGCATAAACACCACCACCACTCCCCTTGTTGATACATGAGCATGAATAGTATAGGTCTGTTTTAAAGACTTGCTGAGTACATTTGTACTCACGTTTGCTTAATAAATGTTGCAGATGAGACTCAGGACCCATCAGGTGGGTTCTATCTAGATGTCGACGATGCCGAATAGCTGGTGTCCCAACTACGATCTTATGCCCTGTGGCGGGCTGTAGATAGTCAGGCCATGTGCCTTTTTTACCCTTTCATCTGTCTGTACTCAGACAACTTTATGCTCCCGCTTGGTTTGTATGAACTTGTTTGTATGACTTGAGTGTCGGGTCATGTGACCCCTATCTATAAGAACATATTATGCAAGGCTTGTCTAAGCCTCTTAATCAAAGTTGTGTTGTTGTATGGTTATGTTGTGATGCCATAGTTGTATCTATGCATATCGGGCATGTCGTGCGTACGTGTGACGTGCAACGGTATGTATGGGATCTGACACCTAGTCATGTGCCTTTAGTAGTACTCTTTACGGAAACTGCCTCTTTGTGCTTCCACCGAGCCATGGTAGCTTGCTACTGCTCCGGACACATTGATTGACCGGCATGTATCCTTCTTTGCTGCTGTGTCTGTCCCTTCGGGGAAATGTCTCACAGTGTAATGGAGTCCCTATAGCCTGCTATGACTCGTCTACATGCAGTGATGACATTTATGTCTCACGGCGTAATGGAGTCCTTGTAGCTTGCTATGACTCGTTTACACACGCTTGAGGCCGACACCTGCATTGCTGGGTTATGTATGCCTATTTCTGTATGGATGTGCTACTTGGGTTCTATGACTAGTCGTGTCGGCCCGAGTTCTCTGTCATTTGATTGCGAGCGACATGTTCACATACGTGAGCGAAAAGACGCAAACGGTCCCGACTAAGGTTAGGCTGCAGCCGTGGAACTTACCGTGCATGAGACCGCAAAGTGATGTGATATGTTATAGTCTGGATTCATATGACTGAGGATCGGGGTCCCGACAGCATTGGTATCAGAGGCTGACTGACTGTAGGACTACCAAGCCAAACCGGTCGAAGTTGAGTCTAGAAACACTATAGAAAAGTAGGGGAATTGATTGTGGAAGGGAACGTCAGGCTCTTTTTACTCCTCTTCCCAAGTTACTCTATTCTGAGTCAGTCTCATCTTTTCTATGGGGATAAGAACTAGGCTTCTCATCTATTGCTTAGGATGATGAGTTACTAACCATGGACTATTAGCTAGCTTGTTTGCAAGTGAATGTTGGTACTGGAGTATTGTTGGTGTGACAAACAGCTGGAGAAGAGATTTGAGTCTAGAAAGTCGAGTGGTTATGCTTTTCGAATCTTTTGCAGTTGTCTCAAAATCCTTTTTGAGCAATTACAACCGTTATGCTGTCCAATTTATGCTAGAGTCTCTAATGTCTTTGCATCATTCTCTGTTTCAGATGCCCCCTCGTCCTTCCCGTCAAGTGGTTCGTTTGACCAGGTGCGTCGATGTACCGGGTCACACAACCATGTTGGTTAGAGTTATGATGGAGGCTGGTTACCATTGGTACCCAGAGTACATAGTGGAGGAACAGTATCGAGATTTCAACCAGAGCCGGTATCTGTGTACTGTTAAGATATATCCTTCATATCCTGGAGCTGCAGAGCCGCTTCACTGGACTTATGGATTAGGTGTCACCATAGACATGGCAGTTCAGGAGGCTGCCTACACCATGCTGACTATCATGAGGTTTCACCATGGTCTGCTTCAGAACACATAGTTCTGTTATGTTCCTGCTTCTTTGGGAGGAGAGGATAGCTATCTTAGTGCAACCTACTATGATCATTCTCATGAGGACCCTAGGTTGCAGGTGACCGCTCAGATGTTGGAGAACAGGGATCATGATGCACGTGCCTTTCGCATGGAGCTTTATGCTACCCGTGCATGTCCTTGGACAGCCCTGATGCAGTTGGCACCTGCCGTGCAGATAGGCTATGGGGATTTGGAGATGCTGAACCCATCACTAACTCATCTGCCAGCACACATAGACTGGCTCGATGTTGGAGGCATCACCCCTTTTTGAGGACCGCTGTTGCCGCCAACAAGGGGACCAAGGCCACATCTGTGTCCTTATGGTTTCCAGGGATCACAAGCTAGAGTGTTTCTAGATCCTCAGGTTCAGCTCCCGGGCCACGGGGGTAACCTATATGAGGTATTCTACGGTGATGCTTGAGTACGTGGATGTTAGTACTAGTATGGTAGTAGTCGTATCGCCACAGTCCTGCGTGTCTTGTGGGATATGATTGAGGTTGAGAGTTGAGTTTCGGAGGTGTAGATAGATAATGTATAGAAAGCTTGTAATGCCTCCGATGAGACGTGTCATCTCTCCGTAGTTGTATTTCAGCTTGGGCTTGTACTGAACTATGTCATGGTGTGTATGAATCATGGTGTTCATATGGTAATTGTTATTACCATGTTGATTGGGTGTTTACCCTACATGCCATGTTGTCCAGTACATTCCTTATCTCATGTCTTAGAGTTCATGTCCTCTATGTCTAAGCTGTGCATTTGTTTTCCTAGGATGGTAGCAACTAGGAAAAACCCTATGCCTGCCCCCCGAGCAGGGCAAGGGAAGCCAGCCAAGGCAAGAGAACCTGCCACACGCGCCCTCTTTGGCAGAAGTGATGCTTGAAGCTGAACGGAACAAAAGGGAGACCAACAGGCTATTGGAACGAATTGAGCAGAACACAGCGCATGCTCCCCGCAATGATCACAATGATGGTGTGTCTATCGGTGATTTTATCAAGTTGTGCCCACCTAAGTATCATCATTAAATCGACCCGCTCGACACGGATGACTGGCTGACTAGCATGTCCCGCAAAATCCGGGCTGCCAATGTATCCGAGGCCAACAAGGTGACCTTTGCTACTTACTTTCTGGAAGGACCTGCAAATCTGTGGTGGGAAAGTGATGAAGCCATGCATTCCGCAGGCCACGCACGAACTTGGGCAGAATTCAGCGCGACATTCCGTACCCATCACATCCCGGAAGGGCTGATGGATGCCTATAGCCGTGAGTTCGACAATCTTGCTCCCTATGCTCTGCAGGAAGTTTCAACTGATGCTAAGAAACAGACTAGGTTCCGCAAGGGACTTATTCCTGAGCTCCGTCGAGATCTACGCCTGCATGAGTGCACAACCTTCCAGGCTCTCGTCAACAAGGCTATAAATGCCGAGACTGGACAGACTGACTATGAGGCCACTAGGAAGCACAACCGTGATGTCAGCCCCGCATCTGGCTCGGGCTCCAACAAACGCCGGGTGTGGGTGCCCAACACAGCTCTGCCGCCAAGGTATATCGGGAGGCCATCCTTCCAGGCGTCTCGCCCAGCTCAGCCCAACCCTCCAGCCAGGCCATTTGGAGGTCCTCCTGCCAATGTTGCTCCCCGTGCCACCGTTGTCTGCTATAAATGTGGGGAACCAGGACACTACTCCCGTGAGTGTCCTCAGAACAATGCTAAGCCGGCTGGATGTGGGAAGCCGGGAAAAGCCTTCTATGTGAAGCCAGCTCCTGCTCGGTGACGAGTGAACTATGTTTCAGCTGAGGAAGCCCTTGAGGATCCTGAAGTTATCCTAGGTACGCTCCTTGTCAATAGTCATCCAACATCTGTTCTATTTGATACTGGGGCATATCATTATTTCATCTCAGAAAGTTATGCACAGTTGCATAACATGTCTTTTTGTGATATGCCTACTCCTTTAGTAGTTCAGACTCCTGGTTCAAAATGGCAAACTTATAGAGCGGACATGACAATGAGATTCTTGTGGATAGGCTAGTCTTCCTAGCATCCTTGATTGCCCTCAAGTCTTCGGACATCAATATCATCTTAGGCATGGACTGGATGAAAGCCCACTATGCTAAGATCGATACTCATACTAGGAATGTTCAACTTACACATCCATCGGGTGAGATAGTCAATGTCTCCACTCGAGCAGTGAAGCGCCAACTCTATTCCCTCAATGCTAGCCCTCTTCAAGAATTAGAAGATATTCCGGTAGTCCGTGACTTTCCGGATGTCTTTCCAGAAGAACTGCTAGGAATTCCACCTGTCAGAGATGTTGAGTTTGTGATAGAGCTCATCCCAGGGACTGTCCCAATAGCCATAAGACCCTATAAGATGGCACCCTTAGAACTAGCCGAACTTAAGATTCAACTCGATGAGGCTTTGAAGAAAGGTTTCATCTATCCTACTTCGTCTCCTTGGGCTTGTCCCGTCCTCTTCGTCAAGAAGAAGGATGGATCGGATCAGATGGTTGTGGATTATTGGCCAGTGAATCTGGTCACCATAAAGAACAAGTATCCGCTCCCCAGGATCAACGATTTGTATGATCAACTCGCTGGATCTTCTGTCTTTTCCAAAATGGATTTGAGGTTGGGATACCGTCAAATCAGAATTAGAAACGGGGACATTCCAAAAACGGCTTTTGTTACTCATTATGGCCAATACGAGTACACCGTCATGTCCTTCAGTTTAACCAATGCCCCAGCCACCTTCTCTCGCTTGATGAATTCGATCTTCATGGAGTATTTGGATAAATTCGTCGTGGTTTACCTCGACGATATACTCATCTACTCAAAGAACGAACAGGAACATGCCGAGCATCTAAGGCTGGTATTGATGAAACTCTGAGAGCATCGTCTATATGCCAAATTCTCCAAGTGAGAATTTTGGTTGCCAGAAGTGACCTATCTGGGCCACATGATCTCTGGTAATGGTATTTCTGTCAATCCCGAGAGAGTTCAGGCCGTCCTTGATTGGAATCAACTTGAATCGGTTAAGCAAGTTCGGAGTTTCCTTGGCTTAGCGAGCTATTGTCGCCACTTTGTCGAGAATTTCTCCAAGGTTGCGAAACCTCTGACTGAACTCCTCAAGAAAGATAAAAAGTTCGAGTGGACTCCACAATGTGAGCACAGTTTTGAGGAATTGAAAAGACGCCTGACCTCTGCTCCCGTTCTGGTGCCACCAGACTTCTCTAAGGACTTTGTTATCTATTGCGATGCCTCGCGACAAGGATTATGTTCCATTCTCATGCAAGATCATCATGTGATTGCATACACATCTCGACAGTTGCGTCCACATGAGGAAATTATCCAACACATGATCTTGAGCTTGCAGCTGTGGTCCATGCACTGAAAACCTGGCGACATTAGCTTCTGGGTAATCGTTGCGAAATTTACACTGATCACCAAAGTCTGAAATATATCCTTAACCAGCCGGATTTCAATCTCAGGCAAAGACGATGGGTTGAGTTGATTACATATTATGACTTAGGGATAACTTACACCCCGAGGAAAGCCAATGTCATGGCTGATGCACTAAGTCGTAAGTCTTATTGTAACAACCTGATGTTACAACAAGGTCAACCACTTCTCTATGAGGAATTTTGGAAGTTGAACCTTCACATTGTTCCTCAAGGATTCCTATCCAACCTGGTGGTGAAACCTACTCTTACGGATCAAATCATAGAAGCCCAGAAGCATGATGTCGGGATATCTCGGATCAAGAAAAACATTAAGAAGGGTGATGTTAGATGCTTCTCGGAAGATGATCAAGGTGTTGTCTTCTTTGAGAACCGCTTGGTGATCCCCAAGAAGCAACATCTACCATAGTTGATTCTTAAGGAGGCTCATGATTCTCCTCTCGCAATTCATCCAGGTAGTACCAAGATGTATCAGGACCTACGCCAAAGGTTCTAGTGGACTAGGATGAAGAGAAAATTGCTCAGTTCGTTGCTAACTATGACGTTTGTCGTCGCGTGAAAGCAGAACATCAAAGGCCTGCTGGCACCCTTCAACCTTTAGCTATTCATAAATGGAAATGGGATAAGGTCGGTATGGATTTCATTACCGGATTTCCCAGGACTAAGAGAGGGAATAATGCTATCTTTGTGGTCATCGACCGCCTTTCCAAAGTGGCTCATTTTCTTCCTGTTCGGGAGAGTATAACTGCTAGCCAGCTAGCGGAGTTATATGTTTCTCGAATAGTTTCCCTTCATGGTGTTCCATTGGAGATTAACTCAGACCGCGGAAGTATCTTTACTTCCCAATTTTGGGAAAGTTTCCAAACCGCTATGGGGACTCGTCTATCGTTTAGCACTGCTTTCCACCTACAATCAAGTGGTCAAGTTGAGCGAGTCAATCAAATCCTCAAAGACATGCTCCGAGCTTGTGTTATATCCTTCAGTATGAATTGGGAGAAATGTCTTCCATTTGCCGAATTTGCTTATAACAATAGTTATCAATCAAGCTTGGGCAAGTCCCCTTTTGAAGTTCTCTATGGACGAAGGTGTCGAACACCTCTTAACTGGTCAGAAACTGGAGAGAGGGAACTCTTTGGCCCGGATATGATCCAGGATGCAGAGGAGCAAGTTCGCATTATTCGTGAAAAGATGAAAACAGCCCAATCTCGTCAAAAGAGCCAATATGACCGCCATCATAAGGCTGTGACCTATGAAGTTGACAATAAGGCTTACCTTCGGGTTACACCTCTGAAGGGTACCCATCGATTCGGTATCAAGGGCAAGTTGGCTCCTCGTTACATTGGACCTTTTCGCATTCTTGCTAAACGAGGAGAGGTTGCCTACCAATTGTAACTTCCGCCGCATCTTTCCAAGGTCATGATGTCTTCCACGTCTCGCAACTTAGGCGTTGCTTCTCGGACCCTGTCCGTGAAGTAGACCACGAAGCGCTTGATCTCCAAGATAACCTTACATATCGAGAATACCCTGTTCGTATTCTTGATCAAGCTGAGCATACCACTCGGCGTCGAAACATCAAGTTTCTCAAGGTTCAGTGGTCACACCATTCTGAAAAGGAGGCCACATGGGAAAGAGAAGATCGTCTTTGACTAGAGTACCCCGCGCTCTTCCCGACGACTTCAAAATGTCGGGACGAGATTCTTTTGAGTGGGGGTGAGTTGTCACATCCCTAGCTAGTTGTCATAGGACAGCATGTGTGTGCATCATACTTCAATTTTGCATCAACATGAAATGGGGATTAAAAGAAACTCCAAACTCTCATTTGAATCAAACTAATTCAAAGTTTGTGAAAAACCATCTAATTCAAAATGGCCATCTAAAATGTCCTCTATGTCTGATAAATATGGACATGAATATATCAGGGGCCATATTAAATATTTGAACATTTATAGCAATTTAAAAATAAATAATAAAGCTTCTGAAAATGCCAAATAAAGCATTATCATTATGTCAGATTTCAAAATATCCTGAAACTTTTTATAGAAGTTTGAAATATTCAAACTTAATTCTATAAAATATTTGGGATATTTAATACTAGCATTTGTACCTGAAAAACAAATAAAACAAATGTCAGAATTAGAAAACAGAAATTAAAAGAAATAAACAAAGGAAAGAGGCCTAGGCCAGGCCGGCCCACCTGGCCCAGGGAGGTCGTCGTCCTCGTGGCGGCCAGGAGGACGGGCGTGTGGCCGCCGCGCACGCACGACCGTGCCTTCACGCCGGTAGCTTCCTGCCTGCCTCCCCCTCGCCAGCGCGACGAGAATAAGCTCAGAGAGCTGTCCCCATTGCTCTCTCCCTCTCGCTCCCGCCCGTCTCTCTCCCCCTTTGTCGCCATGGCCGCCGAAGCCCCGCCACCGTAGCACTGTCGCTCCAGCCGCTCTCCCTCGCTCCTGAGCCCCTGAATCGATCTGCCTCAATGCCCTCTTCCTTCTCACCAAGCCACGCATCGCTGGGAGCTCCCCATCGCTGCATCGCCATCGTCTTCAACCTCCGACCACCGGTGAAGAAGTGAAGCTTGCCGCTGCTCCAGGCCTTCCCCGAGCCCGCTCTCGACGCCTCTGCAACCGCCGTGAGTCCGTGGCCGTTTTACCCCCTCTTTCCCCTTCGTTAGAGCGTTATAGCGCCGGATCCTTGGGTCCGAGAGCTCCTCGCCGCCGGCGAGGACGTGACCATTGTAGTAGCATCCCAAGCTTGCACCTGATCACGTAGTCGTGCTCAGGATGATCTTAGGCAGCCGTAGGAGTCCTTAGGTGGCTCATTCGAGCTCTGGCTTGATGAACCCGTGCTCGCCCGAGCTCCGGTAGCCTCCGTACTCATGGCCGGCGCCAATTCCGGCCATCCCAGCCCCTGGGAGGTGTCGGGCTCGATGCACGCGAGCAGGCTGAGCAGATCGGTGCCTTCCGCCGTCCTTTTGGTCGCCAGCGGAGGAATCCCGACCCCCTCCACCGTCCCTGATGTCGCCGGCGGCTCAACGCCAGCGAGTCAACCAGTTTGACCACCAGGGGTTTGACCCCTAGGTCACTGGCAAGTGGGGCCGGGCCATGTTAGTCACATTAGATTAATAATTTAATTAATTTAATTAATTAAGCTAATGGCCCACTAACCAGTGGGCCCTACCCTAAACTAATTAGTGATTAGTTAATTAATTAACTTTGTTAGTGGCTGAGTCACTGTCCAATGGGCCTACTGGTCAGATTTGACCTATCAACGGTCTGTTGACCAGCTCACGTCACAGTGACGTCAGGATCACGTATTAAAATGAATTTCTAGTATAAAAATAAATCAGGAAATTCCAGAAAATGTTTAAATCTTCAAAAATTCATATAAATTAATGTGTAAATCAGATGAAAATAATTTATATATGAAAATTTATCAGAAAAATCCAGTGAATCCAATGGTGCTAAAATCATGCATGCTAGAGCAACCTATGTAGTTGAGCATTGAAAATTACTAATAGGTTAATATATGAAATATGAAATGAAGAACGACTTTGAACCTATATTCAAACTCACTTCAAATTAACTTGGACACTAGTTGCATTAGCTCATCCATACATGCTGCCATGCCATGATCATGCATCATATTGTTGCACTTGCGTGTATTGATTGCTATTTATCTACATTGCGGTAGGCCCTGCTTCTGAGGATACCCCCAAGTATTCCAACGAAGGAGAAAATCTTTCCGCTACCCAGCAAGGCAAGAAACCCCTTTGATCATTCTGATAACATCCCACTCTCTTGCTCCTGCTCTTGTTTATTGCATTAGGACAAACGTTCACTTGTCTGTCATACACGGTAGATGAACCTATTCTTTTGCATGACCTGTCTTTGTCACAGTAAATAGCTAAACCTTGCAACCTAGCATACCTGGTAGATGCTTGTGCCATGATCTGTTTAGCTTACTTTGCCTGCTATGCTTGCTATGCTTAGAGTTGTGTCAGGTCTGATTCATCTGGGTGATGAACTGGAGTGAAACCATGTTGTTCTGATGTGATAAACTTATGATGGACCCGATTTGGTAAAGGTAGCGATGAGAGGCTATGTAGGAGTACATAGCGGGTTGTCTCATTGGGACCGTTCTTAGGAACATCGTTCCGTGTTTGTGATCCAAGATTAGTTGCTACCACACATTGGGTTCCGGTAACTCAACCCCTCTTGACTTATCAATCGCTTAGTCCTTGGTCCAGGAGTTGCAAGTAGTTTCTGGTGTTTATAGCATGCTGGAGGCCGTGCGTAGCGTTGACCCTAGGGGTGGGTTACGACACGGTAGGCAGTGGTACGATGTACCAAGGGTCACCCGGATGGTGGGCTTGGGAACCCTGCACATATCGTTTGGGGCCGTAGCGGAAACTTCGGCAGGACTTCCGTGCGATTCAGTCTCAAATAGGCGATAGCCTGGACTAGAGGTCTTGTGTGATAGACGGTCGTGGCCGACTCCCTCGTTGGGCTTCCGCTTGAAGGTTGCCGAGGTGCATGGTTTTATGAGCACACAACGATACGTGGCAAGAGCGTGTGTGAAGAAGTACACCCCTGCAGGGTATGAAACTATTCGAATAGCCGCATCCTCGGATATGGACTACTTGGAAAGCTTATGCTGTTCATAGATAATCAAATGGATACTCATAAAAATATCAAGACTAGTGTGAGTACCATTGATGGCACTCTCCCAGGAGAGGGAAGTGAATCCATGGTGGTGTATTGTCATGAAGTTAGTGGACTCGTGTGCGATATCTAAAATTTAAACAAATAGTTAAAATTGTGTAGTGCAGGTTAGCCATGAGTCAAAGCTGGCATTGCTGCATAAACTCCACCACTCCCCTTGTTGATACATGAGCATGAATAGTCTAGGTTTGTTTTAAAGACTTGCTGAGTACGTTTGTACTCACGTTTTCTTAATAAATGTTGTAGATGAGACTCAGGACCCATCAGGTGGGTTCTATCTAGATGTCGACGATGCCGAATAGCTGGTGTCCCAGCTACGACCTTATGCCCTGTAGCAGGCTGTATATAGTTAGGCCATGTGCCTTTTTTTTACCCTTTCGTCTGTCTGTACTCAGACAGCTTTATGCTTCTGCTTGGTTTGTATGAACTTGTTTGTATGACTTGAGTGTCGGGTCATGTGACCCCTATCTGTAAGAACATATTATGCAAGGCTCGTCTGAGCCTCTTAAATAAAAGTTGTGTTGTTGTATGGTTATGTTGTGATGCCATAGTTGTATCTATGCATATTGGACATGTCATGCGTACGTGTGACGTGCAACGGTATGTATGGGATCCGACACCTCGTCATGTGCCTTTAGTAGTACTCTTTACGGGAAACTGCCTCTTTGTGCTTCCATCGAGCCATGGTAGCTTGCTACTGCTCCGGACACATTGATTGACCGGCATGTATCCTTCTTTGTTGCTATGTCTGTCCCTTAGGGGAAATGTCTTGCAGTGTAATGGAGTCCCTGTAGCCTGCTATGACTCGTGTACATGCAGTGATGAAATTTATGTCTCACGGCGTAATGGAGTCCTTGTAGCTTGCTATGACTCGTCTACACACGCTTCAGGCCGACACCTGCATTGGTGGGTTACGTATGCATGTTTCCGTATGGATGTGCCACTTGGGTTCTATGACTAGTCATGTTGGCCCGTGTTCTCTGTCGTTTGATTGCTAGCGACATGTTCACATACGTGAGCCAAAAGATGCAAACGGTCCCGGCTAAGGTAAGGCTGCAGCCGTGGAGCTTACCGTGCGTGAGGCCGCAAAGTGATGTGATATGTTACAGTCTGGATTCATATGACTTAGGATTGGGGTCCAGACACCCCCGAGCTTGAGAGATACTTTCTCCTTCATGAGGCCAAAAATTATAAATACAATTCCGATCACGATGAACCAGATGCATATGATAAAACTTCTGTTGAAATTCCAATTTCAATCGGTTGTAGTTCCGTGATCCAATATCATCACATAGCCTATACAATGTCAATGCCTTCTCCTTCAAAGATAAAGAAAATACCTTCTTATTGACATCATCCTTGGCCAAACCTGCAAGCTTAAATAATCCACAAAGTTCATCCACATAGATTAGATGCAAATCAGGATGTAGTGTTCCATCTCCTGCATAAGGATTACCTAGGAGTTTCTTTACCATACCCAAAGGAATTTCATAATAAATATTTTCAGTAGGTTTAGTAGGTTTAGGAGCTTCGGGTCGAGGTGAATATACCCCGAACAAGCCCCTCAAAGGATTATTTTCCATAGTAACAAGTGACAGTAAATTTCAGCACACTATATAAATTTCTTCCTTAACAAATTCCACTCACCAAAGGAGCTTCACTCCCCGGCAACGGTACCGGAAAAGAGTCTTGATGACCCACAAGTATAGGGGATCTATTGTAGTACTTTAGATAAGTAAGAGTGTCGAACCCAAGGAGGAGTAGAAGGAAATGACAATCGTTTTTCAGTAAGGTATTCTCTGCAAGCACTGAAATTATTGGTAACAGATAGTTTTGTGGTAAGATAATTCATAACGGATAACAAGTAAAAAATGTAGCAAAGGTGCAACAAGGTGTCCCAATCCTTTTTGTATCAAAGTACAAGCTTAGACAAACTCTTATATAAAGCAAAGCGCTCCCGAGGACACATGGAAATTTCTGTGAAGCTAGTTTTCATCATGCTCATATGATTCACATTCGTTACTTTGATAATTTGATATGTGGGTGGACTGGTGCTTGGGTGCTGTCCTTACTTGGACAAGCCTCCCACTAATGATTAAACCTTGTCGCAAGAATCCGCAACTACGAAAGAAGAATTAAGATAAATCTGACCATAGCATGAAACACATGGATCCAAATGAGCCTCTTACGAAGCAACACATAAACTAGGGTTTAAGCTTCGGTCACTCTAGCAACCCAACATCTACTTGTTACTTCCCAATGCCTTCTCCTAGGCCCAAATAATGGTGAAGTGTCATGTAGTCAACGTTCACATAACACCACTAAAGGAGAGACAACATACATCTCATCAAAATATCGAACGAATACCAAATTCACATGAGTACTTATAACAAGACTTATCCCATGTCCTCATGAACAAACATAACTACTCACAAATCATATTCATGTTCGTAATCAGATGAGTATTAATTATCATTAAGGATTTGAACATATGATATTCCACCAAGTAAACCAACTAGCATCAACTACAAGGAGTAATCAACACTACTAGCAACCCACATGTACCAATCTGAGGTTTCGAGACAAAGATCGGATACAAGAGATGAACTAGGGTTTGGAGAGGAGATGGTTCTGGTGAAGATGTTGATGGATATAGACACCCTCTCGATGAGAGGATCGTTGGTGATGACAATGGCTTCGGTTTCCCCAGCCGGGAGGGAAGTTTCCTCGGCAGAACAGCTCTGCCAGAGCCCTAGATTGGTTCTGCCCAAGTTCCACCTCAAAACGGCGGTGCTTCATCCGGAAAGCTCTATTATGATTTTTTCGTGGTCAAAACCCTCCATACAGAAGAAGATGGGCACCGGAGGGCTTCCAGGGGGCTCACAACCCACAGGGGCTCGCCCTGTGGTGTAGGGCGCACCCCGAAGGCTTGTGGCCTCCTGGTGGGTCCCCTCTGGTATTTCTTTCGCACAAGTTTTATATATTACAAAATAATTCTCCGTAATTTTTAGGACTTTTAGAGTTGTGCAAAATAGGTCTCTCATATTTGCTCCTTTTCCGATCGAGAATTCCAGCTGCCGGCATTCTCCCTCTACATGTAATCCTTGTAAAATAAGAGAGAAAAGACATAAGTATTGTACCATAATGTGCAATAACAGCCCATAATGCGTTAAATATCAATATAAAAGCATGATACGAAATGGACATATCAAGACCACGCGGGTTCGAGAACTATGCAGACATGACCGAGACACCTCTACAGTCAATAACCAATAGCGGGACCTAGATGCCCATATTGGTTCCCGAATTCTACGAAGATCTTTATCGGTCGAACATCTATGTCAAGGATTCAGTTAATCTCGTATGTTGTTCCCTTTGTTCTTCGGTATGCTACTTTCCCAAGATTCGATCGTCGGTATCTCTATACCTAGTTCAATCGCGTGACCGGCAAATCTCTTTACTCGTTCCGTAAAACAAGATCATGTGGCTAACTCTTTAGTCACTTTTATTGCAAGGCTCATTGTGATGTTGTATTACCGAGTGGGCCCTGAGATACCTCTCCGTCACACGGAGTAACAAATCCTAGTCCCGATCCAGGCCAGCTCAATAGACACCCTCGGAGATACCTGTTGGGCATCTTTATAGTCACCCAGTTACATTTCAATGTTTGATACACACAAGGTATTACTTTGGTGTTAGTGAGTTGCATGATCTCATGGTCATAGGAATAGATACTTGACATGTAGAAAACTATAGCAATAAACTGACACGATCATATGCTACGTTCTTAGTTTGGGTCTTGTCCATCACATTATTCTCCTAATGATTTAATCCCGTTATCAAATGACCTCTCATGTCTATGGCTAGGAAACCTTGACCATCTTTGATCAACAAGCTAGTCTACTAGAGGCACAATAGGACACAGTGTTTTCTATGTATCCACACATATATTTGAGTTTCCAATGAATACAGTTATAGCATGGATAATAAACGATTATCATGAACAAGTACATATAATAATAACCATTTAATTATTGCCTCTAGGGCATATTTTGAACAAAAAAAACACTCCCAACTCATTGGCGAGCAACCTTTATAAAGTTCCTACAAATATGAAAATTCTTATTTCAAGAGAGGAAATGACACCAACAACTAGCAGGCATAGCTTGCTGTAAAGTGGTACCATTTGTACATTTAATTGTATTCATTTGTTTGACAAATAACTTCTTATTCAAGCAAACCATCAAACATCTAGCACAACAGTGATATCTCACAAACAAAATGTATATATCTTAACAAACAACATATATACACGTTGAACAGTGAAAGCACCCAATAAAAATGTAAAGAGTGGGCACAAGATACTTTGCCTAAAAACATGTTGTTAAACATTGACACCCACTCTTGTTCTAGAATAGCACATTACACACTTCCCATTTATAACAATTAATGGTTGTCCATCTGAAACTGAAAGGAGGTTGAACTCTAGTAAATACCTAATCAAACTTTAAGTCTGTTTGCTAGTACAATAAGCACATCAAGCAACTGATACACAAATACCTGCCCACCTGCCCGTACCATGATGAACTGAAAGGGGGCTTCAAAAGTAAAAATCAAAATATTTTTGTTATTATCAATGACTTGAGGCATAAGAGACACATACACACAACCAAGAGATAGATCTTGAAGATTACCACAAGTTCAACTATTTATGGAGCCTATCCATATTAGTAGTTGGTTTAGTGACCACCAGTATATGAGGTATGTTTATTAGTTATGGAACCTTTCCATTTGAGTATCAATGTTCAAAGTGGCCAGTGTGCCTTAGCTTAAGCCTTGATATCTGAAATCTGAACATTTTGGTAATTTCTATGAGACACTACAACTCACCAATCGATTATTTCCTAATTGGTCACCTAAACACCCTTTAATATATTATGACCAATAAAAATCTCTTTATGAAAATTTCTATTTTAGCTTGCAAGTGGCATTAAATGAGTGCGCAAAAGAGAATATCAAAATAGAAAGGCTCAAGGTACTTTTGACAGAACTCACCTTTAAATTTCTTAGCATTATTTTGGAATACAACTTCATCCCTCGATCAACTAATCTAGCATATGTTTGTAATGAAAGCACATATCTATAAGAACTGCTAGTTAATCCCAATCCCAACTAATTTAGAAAAACAAGCCACAAATGGGAGCAAACATCACCATTGCAGAGGATGGCAGAAGGAGCTCTGCATCTCGTGCCACCTCAAACCCCGACTGCCACCATCAGCCCCGACCAATGAATCCATAAAGAGCACGCCACATGGTTTCTGTGGTGTGGGAATTGCATTTGTGTAATGGGCATCATTTCATGGGAAATAGTTCACATTATGAAACAAACTAATTGTGAAGAACTTCCATCAATGGATTTGGGAGGTCGTAAATTTAATTATGTTTGGTATAAGTAGCAGCAGGTAATTACCAAATGTGATGCATCTTGATATTCTTAACAAGCCACGAACGTGATGCATGTTGAATAGTATAAAAGAATCCATCAGGGCACAAGCATTTCATCGAATAGTATGTCATTGCCGCTTTCCTTGGTAGGCACTGGGAGGAACATGTACGTTATGTTGCAGCAAAACAATCTTCTTCTCAGTGACCAAGTGGGCAAGAAAACGACATGAAACATCAATGTTGGAATATTTGTATGTGCCTAAGGGAAACATGAATGGGTAGTCCAACAAAGCATATTGAGAACTATAGATTTAGAATATGCAGATCATGTTAAGTTAAATACTTGCTTATATGTGCAAATATATCACTTCTAAATTTCATTAGTAAGTCATGACAACACTTTGGCATTAACAATATTGTAAAAAATATATCAGAAAACATACTTAGGCGACATCCAATCACCTGAAAGGGAGCTTTCCACATATGTTATTGAGGATATCCAAGAAAATACAACTGAAGCTAGCACTAATGTAAAAAATGGACTAATATCCATTATCGATTGTAGATAAATACTACATCAACACATAATTTTTATAGTATACTAAATTTCCTAACTTGGGTAGGTAGCTACAAATTTGGATCCTGACCTCCATCGAATTACCATCTATTATTGTATCATACCAAGGTTTCCTCACGTGGCATCACATATGAAGTGCCCATTACTAAGTTGTAAACTTTGTCCCGTTGATACATCTCCAATACCTAAAAATGAGGAACCTACATATTACACTATTTTATTGCACCAAGCCTTCCTCAAACAACATCAAGAATAGCAAACCCCAAAGATTCAAGATAAACGTGCATGTATTCCGGTTTTCACTGATCATATTTAAGGTCATATGGCATGTCTCACCATTAAGCAGAGAAGCTCGAGACAAGATGAAGTACATTATATAGTAATACATGATCCATCCAAGCTATGTGATGAGAATAACCACTTAAAAATATAGGAATGTGTTTGGAAAACGTCTAATCTGATTTGGTGGCAACTCTTGCCGTAGCGACAAGTGCCCATGCATTTGATAAAATATAAGCCTTCTAATTAATTTACACGAAAATATGAAAGGAAGCAAAGATAAATTAAGAAGTATACTAAGGGCCACAACAAAACATCACACATCTCACAGTTAGATATGAACATAGTGCCAAGACAACTAAGTTTTCACTCTAGTGATGTAAAATTCTTGCTAACTAAAAAATTAGCAGTGCACAAGCTGCATGGAAGATGGAAACATAATTAAGCATAGTTGATAGTTGTGTATGGAAAGCATTGCAGCACAAAACCTACATATCCAATGGTAAAAACTAGACCTCGAGTGATGAATTAATTAGTGACCAAACTACATGATGTATCATATCCTCTGCTCTCAAAATATATGGGTACAACAAGCACTGAAGAGTTGTAAACTGTTCCACACCTATCATAAGATTAGTAGCTCTCCTTTGCATTTCTAACTGATGCCTACCATGACATGCAAATTATCCAAAAATAGCTCATGTTTGGCAAAGAATCAAATTTTCTTCTGAAATATCAATTGAACCATATGATCTAATATCAGAAGGCAAAAAATCTATGTAAAACAGAAATTTATGATACACGGTCTGTAGATAACAATATATATAGCTTCGAGTTCACCATATACCCATAGACTTGCATTAGATAAATTATAAACCTTCTTATTAATTTACATGAAAATATGAAAGGAAGCAAAGAAATTAAGAAGTATACTAAGGGTTGCAACAAAACATGACACATCTGAACATAGTGCCAAGACCACTAAGTTTTTAGTCTGGTGAGGTAAAATTCTTGCTAACTAAAAAGTTCTGCAATGCATAAGCTGCATGGAAGATGGAAACACAATTAAGCACAACTGATAGTTGTGTATGGAAAGCATTGTAGCACAAAACCTACATATCCAATGGTAAAAAATAAACCTCAAGTGATGAATTAATTAGTGACCAAACTACATGATGTATCATATCCTCGACTCTCAAGTTATATGGGTACAATAAGCACGGAAGAGTTGTAACCTGTTCCACACCTATAATAAGATTGTTAGCTCTCCTTGGCAATTTCTAACTGATGCCCACCATGACATGCACATTATCCAACAATAGCACATCTTCGCCAAAGAACCAAATTATACTTTGAAATATCAATAGAACCATATGATCTAATATCAGAAGGAGAAAAATCTATGTAAAAGAGAAATTTATGATACACAGTCTGTAGATAACAATATATATAGCCCCGAGTGCACAATATACCGGTAGACATGAACATGAGGACAAATTCAAGCCAAATACATGGAAAGGAGTCAAATATATACCACAGAAAAACAAAACTGGGAATGTCAAAAAGACACAATAGAGTATACAGATACAACGATACGGTAAGATAAATAACATGATGTAATAGTGGCTTTGATTTATTTCTAGTAAAACTATCATAGAGAAATAAAACTGGTGGGCAAACAACCCTCTGTTTTATGTGTGGCTGGACAAATCACCATATGTTTTCATGTGTAAAATTAACACTAATTTTAACTGAATAGTTGGAAATTCAGATCATGGCGCCGTATCGTGCACAAAATAATGAGACCACCAACATTTCCATGCACAAAGGAGCAATAATTGTAGGCCTACCTGGATCTAGACAAAGAACAAAAGGCATAAATTTAACACCTCCGCTAGAAACATGCCAACATGGAAACAAGGGAGCTAAGAAAATCCAAAGCACAGATAATAGTACTTTTGGCCTTTAGTGGAAAGAAAGCCCTCAATGGCCAACCTGCATATCAACACACACAACAACCAGGAGAAGCAAATTACAGCGAATCCCAAAAAGAAATTGCGATACAACCGCACACCTAGGTCTAGAAAAGAATATGAGTGGAAAGGCGGAGCAGAAGAGGGGATGACCTGTAGATCCATGAAAGGAGACGCAAGAGGATGCTTATAAGGGATGTATACACAGATATCAAAGGAGGCACATCAAGGGGACCGAGCAAAAGGAAGAGAATCCGCTCAGTGGAGCAATCTACATGGGAAAATGAACAAAAAATTGCATATGAGTAGCAACCAATGAACACGTCCAAGCACAACTTGGAGCAACCATCGAAGTTAAGGGGAAGACCAACTTGAGGAACAAGGGGGCAACTTATCTTCTTGTTCCTCCGCCTTGACCAACCGTCTTGGCCCAACTTGAAAAAATAACTTCTCCAGCCGATGATGCCCAAGAGGAGGAAAATCTGCCACTCCTCCCCCGTACCGACGAGGAGAAAGAAGCGGCAGGTTGGTGATGGGGAACGTTGCATGGGAAACAAAAAAATTCCTACGCACACACAAGATTGATCCATGGTGAAGAGCATCTACCAGAGGGAGAGTGGATCTATATAGCCTTGTATATCGCTAAGCGGGAAGCGTTAAGAAATGCGGTTGATATAGTCAAATGTCTTCGCGATCCACACTGCAAGCCGTCCCGTGATCCAATCATGAACCATCCTACGATCCAATCACGATCCTTCCGATCTAGCGCCGAACGGACGACACCTCCGCGTTTAGCACACATACAGCTAGGTGACGTCTCCGCCTACTCAATCCAGCGAGCGAGGTCGGAGTAGTACATGAGTTCTTCGGCAACACGACGGTGTGGTGGCGGTGGTGGTGGTGTTATCCCGGCAGGGCTATGCCTAGCGCTACCGAAACCGCGAACAAAGGAGAAAATGATCTAGGGAGAGAGAGGGGCGCCAAGGGCTTCATGTTTACTATTGGGGCGCCCCTCCCCTCTATATATTGGTGGAGGGGCATGGAGATCAGCCCCTCCAAGCCGTAGGGCATAGCCAAGTGGGATGAGTTGGACTCCTAGTCCAATTCCCTCCTTTCCATAATCAGGTGGTCTTTCCACTTCTCCCAAGCCACATGGGCCTTGAGGGACTTGTGCGCCTGGCCCAATAAGGGCAAGCTGCCTCCTGATACGTCTCCAACGTATCTACTTTTCCAAACTCTTTTGCCCTTGTTTTGGACTCTAATTTGTGTGATTTGACTTGAACTAACCCGAACTGACGTTGTTTTCAGTAGAACTGCCTTGGTGTTATTTTTGTGCAGAAATAAAAGTTCTCGGATCATCCTGAAAATTTACGGAGAATATTTTCGGAATTAATAAAAAATACTGGCGCAAGAATTAACCAGAGGGGGCCACCTGCAGGCCACAAGCCTACTAGGCGCGGCCAACCCCCTGGCCGCGTCGAGCAGGCTTGTGGGGCCCTCGTGGCTCCTCCGACCTCCTCTCCATCTCCATATAACCCTATTTGTCGAGAAAAAAAATCAGAGAGAAGAGTTCATCGCATTTCACGATACAGAGCCGCCGCCATCGCCTGTTCTTCCTCGGGTGACCAGATCTGGAGTCCGTTTTGGGCTCCGGAGAGGGGAAATCGACGCCTTCGTCATCACCAACCATCCTTCTTCACCAATTCCATGATGCTCCCAACCATTCATGAGTAATCTCATCGTAGGCTTGCTGGACGGTGATGGGTTGGATGAGATTTATCATGTAACCGAGGTAGTTTGGTTAGGGTTTGATCCCTAGTATCCACTATGTTCTGAGATTGATGTTGCTATGCCTTTGCTATGCTTAATGCTTGTCACTAGGGCCTGAGTGCCATGATTTCAGATCTGAACCTATTAATTTTTCATGAATATATGTGTGTTCTTGATCCTATATTGCAAGTTGTAGACACCTATTACGAGTTATGATCCGCATCCCCCAGGGTGACAATAACTGGAATTCTTTCCGGTGATTACCGTAGTTTGAGGAGTTCATGTATTCACTAAGTGCTAATGCTTTGTTCCTATTCTATATTAAAAGGAGGCCTTAATATTCCTTAGTTTCCAATAGGACCCCGTTGCCATGGGAGGGTAGGACAAAAGATGTTATGCAAGTTCTTTTCCATAAGTACGTATGACTATATATGGAATACATTCCTACATTACATTGATGAATTGGAGCTAGTTCTGTGTCATCCTATGTTATAACTGTTGCATGATGAATGCCATCCGACATAATTATCCATCATTGATCCATTGCCTATGAGCTTTTCATATATTGATCTTCGCTCTGTTACTTTTTCGTTGCTAGTGATACAATCACTACAAAACGGCTACTATCACTTTGCCACTCTTACTATTACTACCATGTTACTTTGCTACTGAATACTTTGCTGCAGATATTAAGTATTTGAGGTTTTTTTGAATTTACAAATCATCTGCTAATACTCGAGAATATTCTTTGGCTCCCCTTGTATTGAATCAATAAATTTGGGTTGAATACTCTAGCCTCGAAAACTGTTGCGATCCGTTATACTTGTGGGTTATCAAGACCTTTTTCTGGCGCCATTGCCAGGGAGCATAGCTTTATTCTATGAGTCACTTGGGATATATACCTGTTGATCACTATGAAGAATCTGAAAGATCCAAAAACCAAGATCTATCCCTCTACCACGTGGGGAGGTAAGGAACTGCCATCTAGCTCTGTACTTGATTCACCTTCTGTCATGAGTAAGTTTGTGACACCACCACCTGCTAGTAATTCTGATATGTCGCAAGTAATTGATGATGCTACTTCTACTATGCATGATGCTTATGATAATACTTTGCTTGGTGATACTGTTCCACTAGGTGCATTTCTTGATGAAAAAATTGCTAGAGCTAATGCTGAAACTGATAATATTTCTAAATCTGATGAAATTATTGAAACTGAACACTATGATTCACCTGCTAGATCTAGCTCTCCTAGATATCAATTGCCTGATATACCTGAGGGTTATGTTATGGAAGGAGAGGTAGGCAGGGTTCTTGCTTGTCAGGATAGAGATTATCTTAAGAAATTGCTTCGCAAGTGGAAGGAAAAATCTCAGAATGCTAGAATGCAATATGATCCTAAGTTTGCTACTTCACCTATCTTTGTTACTGATAAGGATTATGACTTCTCTGTTGATCCTGAGTTAATTACTTTGGTTGAATCTGATCCTTTCCATGGTTATGAATCTGAAACTGTTGTGGCACATCTTACCAAATTGAATGATATAGCCACCCTATTTACTCATGAGGAATTTTTTTTCTCTATTACTATATTCTTAAGTTGTTTCCTTTATCATTAAAGGGTGATGCTCAGAAATGGTTTAATTCTCTTGCTCCTGGTTGTGTGCGTAGTCCCCAGGACATGGTTTATTACTTCTCTGAAAAAGGTTTTCCCGCCCATAAGAAACAAGCTGCCTTGCAGGAAATATTTAACTTTGTGAAAATTGAAGAAGAGAGTTTCCCACAAGCAAGGGGGAGGCTTCTCCAATTACTTTATGCTTTGCCTGATCATCCTCTTAAGAAAAATGAAATACTTGATATCTTTTATAATGGACTAACCGATGCTTCTAGGGACTACCTAGATAGTTGTGTTGGTTGTGTGTTGAGGGAACGAACTGTTGAACAAGTTGACTTACTATTGAATAACATATTGAGCAATGATAATGATTGGACTATTCCCGAACCACCTCCAAAGCCAACTCCGAAGAAAAGAGGTATTCTATTCCTCAGTCTTGATATGCAAGAGGCAAAGAAATCTATGAAAGAAAAAGGTATTAAAGATGAAGATGTTAAGAATCTACCACCTACTGAAGAAATAGATGGTATTGATAACCCGACACAGGTAGTAGAGGTAAATTCTCTTAGTAGATTCGATGAAGGAGATATCCCTTATAATAAGTCTGCTCGACAATGCTTGGATGAATATGATAATTTTATTATGAAGCAAGATAATTTCAATGCCTATGTTAGTAGACAATTGAAACATAATGCTTATATGCTTGATCGCGTGGGTGATTAGTTCAGTAGAACTATCAATGATCTTAAGCTTATTAGTAAACATGCTTCCATGGTAACCACTCAAGTAGAACAAGTACTTAAGGCTCAAAATGATTTGCTTAATGAGATGAATAGTAAAGAAAATAGTCATTATATTAAAGTTGTGACCAGAGGTGGTAGAATGACTTAGGAACCTTTGTACCCCGAGGTCCAACCTAGGAGAACTGAACAAGACTCTCGGAGAGTTAATGCTGATGCACCTATTCCTTCCATTAAGAGTAGGAAAAAGAATGATGATAGTACTTTGCATGCTGCTAGTGAACCTATTATAGATACGTCTGAGAATCCAAATGATATTTCTATTTCTGATGCCGAGACACAATCTGGTGATGAACATGAGCCTAGTGGTAACATTAATAATGATGTTCATGTTGATGCTCGACCTAGTAATGACAATGATGTGGAGATTGAACCTGCTGATGATCTTGATAACCCACAACCTAAGAATAAAAGATATGATAAAAGAGACTTCATTGCTAGGAAACATGGTAGAGAAAGAGAACCATGGGTTCAGAAACCCATGCCTTTTCCTCCTAAACCATCTAAGAAAAAGGATGATGAGGATTTTAAGCGCATTGCTGAAATGATTAGACCTGTCTTTTTACGTATGCGCTTGACTGATAGTTTGAAAATGTCTCATTATGCTAAGTATATGAAAGATATTGTGACAAATAAAAGAAACATAAGGGAAGCTGAGATTTCCACCATGCTTGCTAATTATACTTTTAAAGGTGGAATACCTAAGAAACTAGGAGATCCCGGAGTACCTACTATACCATGCTCTATTAAAGGAAATTATGTTACTCCTTTATGTGATCTTGGAGCTGGTGTTAGTGTTATGCCTTTCTCTTTATACCATAGATTTGATTTGAATAAGTTGACACCTACTGAAATCTCTTTGCAAATGGCTGATAACTCAACTGCTCTACCTATCGGTATCTGTGAGGATGTACCTATCGTAGTTGCAAATGCTACTATCTTGACGGACTTTGTTATTCTTGATATTCCCGAGGATGACATTATGTTGATCATCATTGGTAGACCCTTTTTGAATACTACAGGGACTGTTAGTGATCAGTTGCCAATGAGGCTAGCGGTAACAACAATCAGAGACAGAAGCGGAAGGCTGAAGACCCGGTTTAGGCAGAGGCAGTGGCATTGGCGACTCAGCCAAAGAACAAGGGCAAAGCCAAGGCTCAGTATGTACCCAAGAAAGTGAAAGGTCAGTGAGGAACTGATATCATGGATCAGCCGTGTGTAATTCACACGAGGAAAGATGCAGAAGGCAATCTGATTTTACCCAAGCACACCACTCGATAGTGTCGAACCCTAATCCAGCAATTCAAGGGAGACCAGCCGAGTGAGAAATCTCCTGAGAAGGGAGATGAAGATGAGGAAAGGGAAACATTCCCGGATGTCACTGCTACACTGGTGATCTTTGCTGATGTCGAGAGCAAGAGTCGTCTGAATGTCATCAACAGAGAAATCAACATCGTTGTACCAGACACCCCCACCTACCTCAGATGGTCCCAATATGCTATCACATTCGACCAGACAGACCATCCTACTCGTGTGGCCACTCCCGGACGGCAGGCTCTAGTAGTTGACCCGGTGGTGCAGGGGACTCGACTTAGGAAGGTCCTCATGGACGGCAGCAACGGCCTGAATATTCTTTATGCGGATACCCTGAAAGGGATGGGCATTCCGATGTCCCATTTGAGCGAGAGCGGCATGCAGTTTCACGGGGTCATCCCAGGAAAGAAGGCCAAGTCACTCGGCCAGATAGCTTTGGACGTGGCATTTGGAGATGACAAAAACTTCCGAAAAGAAAAGTTGACATTTGAAGTCGTGGATTTCAAGAGTGCTTATCACGCCATTTTGGGTCGACCCGCTTATGCACGTTTCATGGACCGACCATGTTACGTGTATCTCAAGTTGAAAATGTCAGGCCCCAAGGGCATCATCACGATCACTGGCAATCGACGGCGGGCCGAAGAGTGCCTCCAGCAAGGCTCCAAGATCACCGATCAACAGATGGCCATGGTAGAGCTGGAGGAGTACAAGAAAACCGCTGACCCTGCTAATTTGCTCCGTGCAAAGAAGCCGGCTTCCGAGTCGGCATTTCAGTCGGCAGGGGAAGTGAAGAAGGTGCACATCCACCTGACGGATCCAACTGCTGCCCCGACGAATATCTCAACAACACTCGATAGTAAATAGGAAGCCGAGCTCATCCAGTTCCTCCATGAGAACTGGGATATCTTTGCATGGAAGCCTGCTGACATGTCGGGGATTCCCAGTGAACTGGCTGAGCACCGTTTGCGAGTGGATCCGAAAGCCAAACCCGTCCAGGAGCATTTGCGTCGCTCAGTGGCAGAGAAGTGCAAGGCAATCGGAGAAGAGTGGCCCGTCTCTTGCAAGCCAAGTTCATTCGGGAGATTTACCACTCCGAGTGGCTCTCGAATGTAGTGATGGTGCCAAAGAAAGATAAGTCGTTGCGCATGTGCATTGACTTCAAACATCTCAATAAGGTGTGCCCAAAAGACCATTTTCCGCTCCCCCGCATAGATCAAATTGTTGACTCGACAGCGGGGTGCGAGCGTTTATCGTTTTTGGATGCTTATTCTAGGTACCATCAGATCCGTCTGTATGGCCCGGACGAAATAAAGACATCCTTCATCACCCCATTCGGGTGCTTTTGTTACATCACCGTGCCTTTTGGTCTCAAGAATGTCGGCGCTACTTTTATGCGCATGATTCAGAAACGTTTACTCGACCAGATTCCTCGAAATGTCGAGGCGTACAGGGACGATATAGTGGTCAAGTCCCGCAAAGGTTCCGACCTGCTGGCTAACTTGGCCGAGACATTTGCTAATCTGAGGTGATTCGACATAAAGCTGAATCCGGCCAAATGTACTTTCGGTGTCCCTGGCGGCAAGTTGCTCGGTTTTCTCATTTCCGGGAGAGGAATTGACGTCAACCCTGAGAAGACGCCATTACCCGTATGAAGACTTCGATACGAGTGCACGACGTTCAGAAGCTCACAAGTTGCTTGGCAGCATTGAGTCAATTCATTTCTCGTCTTGGTGAGAAGGCTCTGCCCTTATATCAGTTGATGAAGAAGTCCGACACGTTCGACTGGACTCCCGAAGCCGAAGCAGCATTTGTTGAGCTCAAAGCACTGCTCTCCACCTAGCCGGTACTGGCCGCTCCTGTCAGCAAAGAGCCCTTGCTCCTGTACATCGCGGCCACAAATCAGGTCATCAATACAGTGCTGACTGTCGAGCGAGAAGAAGAGGGTAAAGCCTATAAAGTCCAGCGGCTAGTATATTATGTCTCGGAAGTATTGTCCCCTTCAAAACAAAGATATCCGCATTATCAGAAGCTGGTTTATGCTATTTACCTATCAGCGAAGAAGGTGGCGCATTATTTCCAAGACCACTCGATTTCAGTCGTTAGTGATGCTCCCTTGTCCGAAATTTTCAATAATCAAGACACATCAGGTCGAGTGGCTAAATGGGCAATCGAGCTTGGACACTTTGACTTCAGATTTGAGGCCAAGATAGCAATCAAGTCCCAAGCATTGGTAGATTTCATGGCCGAGTGGATTGAGTAGCAATAGCCTATCCAAGTTCACTCGGCGCATTGGACAATGTTCTTTGATGGCTCCAAAATGTTGAATGGATCCGGTGCTGGCGTTGTCTTGATATCCCCCAGGGGCGACAAGCTCAGCTATGTCTTGCAAATTCACTTTGATTCCTCCAACAATGAGGCAGAGTATGAAGCACTTTTGTATGGGTTGCGCATGGCTATCTCACTCGGCGTCAAGCGTCTGATGGTTTATGGCGACTCAGATTTGGTGGTGAATCAAGTGATGAAAAAGTGGGATGTTAGAAACCCTGCTATGACTGGATACTGCAATGCAGTCCGGAAGTTGGAGAAGAAATTTAAAGGCCTGGAACTTCATCATGTTCCCCGACTAAAAAATCAAGCGGCCGATGAGCTGTCCAAGATTGGTTCCACTCGACGGCATGTCCCCAGCGATGTGTTCTTGGAGCATTTGCACACTCCTTTGGTTCAAGAAGATCCCTTCACCGAAGAGCCCCCAAAAACTTTGAGTTCCACTGACTCGACTGAAGTTGATGTTCCTGCTGTCCTGGTCATGGAAATTCTGGTTATCATTCCCGACTAGACCATGCCTTACATTGCTTATAGAGGCTCCGCAGACAAGAGCTCCCTAAAGATGAAGCAGAGGCTCCGCAGATTGTGCACGGGTCCAAGGCTTTCACGATGATGGGGGGTCAGCTGTTCAGAGAGAGTGTGACTGGTGTCACCCAACGCTGCATTTCCCCCGAGGAGGGTCGAATGATTCTGGACAAGATTCACTCAGGAACTTGTGGTCACCGCACGTCTTCAAGGGCGATCGTCGCTAAAGAATACCGAGCTGGCTTTTACTGGCCACGAGCTAATGAGATGGCTAAAGACATCGTTGATCATTGTGATGGTTGCCAGTTCTATGCGAATCTGTCACACAAGCCAGCGTTTGCTCTGAAGACAATTCCTCTCGCCTGGCCGTTTGCAGTTTGGGGACTCGACATGGTTGGTCCCTTTTGACCCGGAAAAGGTGGATTCACTCACTTGTTGGTAGCAGTCGACAAATTCACTAAGTGGATTGAAGCCAAGCCCATCAAGAAGCTGAATTCCCGTACGGCGGTCACGTTCATGAGGGAGATCATTATCCGATACAGCATTCCGCACAGCATCATCACAGACAACGGGACTAATTTTGATTCGGAAGAATTCAGGAACTTCTGTAACTCCCAAGGCACCCGAGTGGATTATGCCTCTGTTGCGCATCCTCAAACCAATGGGCAAGTCGAGTGGGCTAATGGTCTCATCCTGCAAGGCCTGAAGCCTCGTCTCATGCGCAATTTGGATCATGCCGCCGGAGCCTGGGTAACTGAGTTGCCGTCTGTTTTGTGGGGATTGAGGACAACGCCTAATCGGTCGACTGGACGAACTCCTTTCTTCCTTGTCTATGGTGCTGAACCCATATTGCCGAGTGACTTGGCCCACAATTCTCCTCGAGTGGAGCTATATTCTGAGGCTGAAGCTGAATAGGCCAGACAAGATGGGGTAGATCTTCTGGAGGAGGAGCAAGAGATGGCTCTGATCCGGACTACTGCCTATCAGCAAGACCTACGGCGCTTTCATGCGAGGAATGTCAAGAGTCGAGCGTTCCATGAAGGAGACTTGGTGCTCCGAGTGAATCAACACCGACCTCACAAGCTTGCTCCTGCATGGGAAGGCCCTTTTGTCGTCACTAAGGTGCTAAACAATGGACCTATCACCTATACAATCTCATGAAATGGATAGATGAGCCACGAGCCTGGAATGCAGATCTGCTCCGGCGTTTTTACACTTGAGACAAGAGTTTTCTGATGTAATAAGAATACTTGATCAATGCAATTCACATTCCTGCAATATATATTGTCGACTCCAATCGTACAGTTACATTCTTTGGAATACTCCAAGTGATGAGTAATCCTCACACTCGGGGGCTTAGCTGTGAACATGTTTCGCCTAAGTTGAAAACCTGGTCGGGTGGATAGTAATCCATTCACTCGACAACTTAGCCGCGAATCGACATTCGCCTAAGTTCGAAAATACTTCGAGTGATGAGCAATCCTCACACTCGGGGGCTTAGCTGCGAACATGTTTCTCCTAAGTTAAAAACCCTATCGGGTGGATAGCAGTCCATTCACTCGACGGCCTATTTGCAAATCCGTCTTCGCTTAGGTTAAAAAATACGCCGAGTGATGAGCGATCCTCACACTCGGGGGCTTAGCTGTGAGACACGTTTCGCCTAAGTTAAAAACCTCGTCGGGTGGATAGTAATCCATTCACTCAACAACTTAGCCACAAATCAACATTCGCCTAAGTTCGAAAATACTTCGAGCGACGAGCAATCCTCACACTCGGGGGCTTAGCTGCGAACATGTTTCGCCTAAGTAAAAAACCTGGTCGGGTGAATAGTAATCCATTAACTCGACAACTTAGCCTAGAATCGACATTTGCCTAAGTTCGAAAATACTTTGAGTGACGAGCAATCCTCACACTCAGGGGCTTAGCTGCGAACATGTTTCGCCTAAGTTAAAAACCCGGTCAGGTGGATAGTAATCCATTCACTCGACAACTTAGCCGTGAATAGACATTCGCCTAAGTTCGAAAATACTTCGAGCGACGAGCAATCCTCACACTCGGGGGCTTAGTTGCAAACATGTTTCGCCTAAGTTAAAAACCCAGTCGGGTGGATAGCAGTCCATTCACTCGACGGCCTATTTGCGAATCTGTCTTTGCTTAGGTTCAAAAATACTCCGAGTGATGAGCGATCCTCACGCTCGAGGGCTTAGCTGCGAAACACGTTTCGCCTAATTTAAAAATTCCATCGGGTGGATAGTAATCCATTCACTCGACAACTTAGCCACGAATCGACATTCGCCTAAGTTCGAAAATACTTCGAGTGACGAGCAATCCTCACACTTGGAGGCTTAGCTGCGAACACGCTTCGCCTAAGTTAAAAACAAACTCAATCAAACAAATAATTGAAAGCCAAATACGAACAAAATCCAAAGGGTAAACCACGGATAAACATTTCGTATGAAAGCAAATATGCTTAGGCCTGAATGAATTTTTAAAGGATACAAATCCACTCGGCATACCGAGGCAAATTTAACTGGTTCTTCCAAAGACAAGTTTTTTAAATGGGAGAGGGACTGGCGGGCTCGACGAAGCTGTCCAAATCGATGCCGTGAGCGATTCTGGTGGCTGCCTCGATGAAGGTTTCCATGAAGTCCTCAAACTGGAGTTTCTTCGTGTTTACCACCTGGAGCTCCTTCAGCTTCTCCTCCCTCACATCCCTACAGTGGACCCTGACAAGGGATAAAGCCACGTCGGCCCCGCAGAGAGCAGAAGATTTTTTCCAAGCTTGCACTCGACTGGGAAGTTCATTCAGACGAGCCATTATGGAGTTGAGGTCGAGCTGAAGAGTGTCCTCGGGCCATAGCTCCTTGTCGATTCTTTCCATGGCAGATTTCAGTCGAGCAATGTAGGCCTGGATGCCTTGGAGTCGGAAGTTGAGTCATAGCATATTCATCGCCACCGCATCAGCAATTGGCGACTTGGTGGGGTCAAGATTGGACTCAACCTCTTCTGTTTCCTTCTCAAAGTCCTGGCAGAATTCTGTCGAAGAATGGGAGATAGGAAGAGAGTTGGTGAACTGCGCCCCTCAAAATTTTGCAAATGTCAGTCGACAAGAGACACTCACCATCGAGCAGAAGATACATCTTCCTCGAGAATTCGCCGAAATGCTTCTCCAGGCCATTGCTCCTCTTAGTCAATTGCTCGGCCTTCTTGACGAAGTCCGCACGCTCTTGCTTCAGCTTGGTGTTCTCCTCCTCCAGCTTCTTGGCGGCCGCCAACTTCCGATCCGCACCTTCAGTCTTGTCCTTGGCCACTCGTTGAGCGTCAGCAAGCACCTTATCCTTCTCCTCCAACGCCTTCTTCATGGAATGTAAAGAAACAACATTGTTGAGTCACGCTTGGAGTCGACGGTTTTCATTGCGTACATTTGTTCGAGTGAGAGCACTCGGTTCAAAACATGACGAGTGAAGAGGAAAATGTGGAAAGTCAGCAGTAATTACCTCCCAAAGCCTTCACCTCAGCACGCGCTCGCTCCAGAACGTTGTTGGAGACCGCCAGATTCACTTGTAGCCGGTTCCTTTCATCCTCCACGTCCTTGTATGGTGTCCCAAGTTCGCAAGCCCTCTGGAACCAACACAAGACAAGAATTCAATCGGCAAGTTGCGCTTGGACCGGTCGACTGAGTTATGGACACCGGCGAATGACTATGTTACGACCTAAGAAGAATTCAAGCAAAAAGTCCAATCGACATGTCGAGCGGCCCTGACGCTCTGCGCGTCGTAAACAAATCCAGAACTGTCTTTATTAAAGACCCCTGCCAGTGCAAGCACTCGGCAGCGGTCTCGGGGACTACACCCAGTGGGTGCACTAAGAGTGCCCCCACTGAGACGGTTAACTCTCGATCTGTCGAGTAACTCGTCAGGAAAAAAATATATATATATATACACACACACACTCGACATGTCGAGTGACTCTAGTACCACGTGTGCGACAAGTTTTCAAGCCTACTATTTATCGTCTGCGATGAACAGTAGCCTCGGGGACTACACCCAGTGTGTGCACTTAGCGTGCCCCCACTGGTTATTAAAACATTCGACAAGGTCAGCCCTATCAGTACACGCGACCCGTCGAGTGACGCACCTCCCTACTCTGTGAAGTTCAATCTATCCTTATGCAGCATCATATCATGGTTTGTCAATAATATCCATGAAACCTGCAAGGTAGCTACGGAGTGGTGTGATCCAAGGCGAAATGTATCATGTATACAATAAACTCTAAGACCCCCACCAGTGCAAGCAGTCGATGTTGGCCTCGGGGACTACACCCAGTGGGTGCACTTAGCATGCTCCCACTAGATCTGCCGATTCTCGATCAGTCGAGCAGAAGAAACATCCATCATTCTGAGAAGTGCAGTCTATCCTTATGCAGCGTCATATCATGGTTTGTCCATAACATCCATGAGACCTACAGAGTAACTGCGGAGTGGTGGGTATGACAAACTCTAAGACCCCTGCCGATACAAGCACTCGACAGCGGTCTCGGGGACTACACCCAGTGGGTGCACTAAGAGTGCCCCCACTGAGACGGTTAACTCCCGATCCGTCGAGTAACTCATCAGAAAAAAATACACACTCAAACCCAGTGGGTGCACTAAGAGTGCCCCCACTGAGACGATTAACTCTCGATCCGTCAAGTAACTCGTCAGAAAAAAATACACACTCGACATGTCGAGTGACTCTAGTATCACGCATACTATCAATCCCAATCTTACTCGACTACGATCTGCTCTATTTGAGTTAAGAAAGCTCACCCACTGGGTGTACAGCAGCCAAGAAAAGACAAGAATTCAATCGGCAATGGACTTACAATCGAACTTACTTGGACATTGGTGCGAAGGGCTGCGCTGACGTCGTAAGCCAGCTTGCTGGCCTTGTACGCCTCCTTGGTCCTCAGCATGATCTGTTCCGCCTGGATCATGGCCTCCTTTGCAACTCCAGTTTGATCTTCCGGAACGCGATTCAGAGTGAAGACCGTCATAGGCGGGATTGACGTGGTTGCTGGTGCAGCTGAGGCAGTCTGGGTGGGTCCGGTTGGAGTCGACGTCACAACGGTTGAGACAGCTGGAGGAGCATGCGACATAGGTGCGGTAGGTTCGGCTCTGACTTGCGTCGAGTCGCCTAATCCCCAGGAGGACTCCGCAGTCGAGCGCCTAGGCGTCTGCGCTGATGAGGCCCTTCGGATGCGGGTGCGCGGAGTGTCCAAGTGCTCCTCGTCATCTTCCACCTGAATGACCTCTGCAACAACAATCGACAATGTTAACATTTGCATGTGTCGAATCTCGTTTGGATAAATCAACAACTTACTAACCTTTATGAGAGGTGGCAGCATCAGCAGTGTCAACATCCATTGCCTCCCCACCATCCTGATGAGGCGAGGTCACGGACATAGCAGCACTGACGGATTGAACATCATTTGGTCAGATACAACTCAAGATTTCAGTCGACAGAAAGAGTTTGGAAATAAACACTTACATGGAGACGATAGGTACGGCCATTCTCATGCGAGGCAGAGCCTTGCAAGGTTTGGTAGTGGCTTGCTTTGGTTGCTTGGCCAATCTTTCACTCGGCTCGACAGTCGAAGGGCGACTCCATTTCGGGTTCTTCTCACTAGGGTCCGGAGCCCTATCCTCAGCAGCTGTCGGATCCTGGCGGGCCTTGGTGCGACCTTCACATCGGGGAGGTGACTCGACTTCGCCTCTTTGCTGGAGTCTTCATATTCGTCCTTGGTGTTAGAAAGACCATCACCATCCATGCTGCCACCCTCGCTCACCACGCCATCTTCTACATGGTTCCCGTTGGGAACGGGTGAGTGCATGTTCGTCCACTCCTGCACGATTCAAGTGAGGAAGTCAGTTTATAAGTCAATAAATCACTCGACAGTATAACATCAGTCGACACCACGCAACTCACCAGATTCTTCGGCGGGTTATCGGGCGAATAAGGTCAGATTCTCTTGGCTCTCATGGGATTGTCACAAGCTCTAGTAATGCTTTGTAGCCATTGCTTGACAGTTTCCTGTGGAACCTCTTCTGGATGTGTCCTGGTCGAGTCCTCCGGGCCTGCATAATGCCACATGGTGTGGTCTCTAGCTTGGAGTGGCTGAATACGTCGACCGGGAAACGTCTCCAACAAGTCCATTCCTGTCACTCTGCCCCGAATCAGTTGCACCATCGCCTCAACTAAGATGCCCACTTGGACATGCTCCTCTTCGGTCACCCTCAAAGACTTGGGAACAGCGGGATGGCCGGGTGAATAGGGGGGAAGTCCAGTCGACATATTGGGTGATGCTACATCCTTGCAGTAGAACCAGGTCGACTGACAGCCTCTGACAAACTCGGGAAAAGTCATGGCAGGGAAGGAATTACGGACTCTTTTTTGAACCCCTAAACCTCCACACAGCTGGAGCATGTGAGTCTTCCCATCAGCGGGAAGAGCTTTCTTCACGGTGTGGGATCTGACCATGAAGAGGTGCTTGAACAGCCCCCAATGGGGAGAGCAACCCAGGAAACATTCACACAAAGTGACGAATGCAGACAAGTATGCAATGGTGTTCGGCGCGAGGTGATGCAATTGGGCACCGAAAAAGTTTAGGAATCCCCTAAAGAATGGGTGGGGTGGCATGAAGAAACCTCTTTCGACATGGGAGACAAGAAGAACCCGCTCCCCATCGCGCGGCTCTGGCTCGCGCTCCTCCCCCGGCAGTCTCCAAGCGCCTTCCTCCATGAGCCCGTCGGCGACAAGGCCCTTCATGTCCGCGCGGGTGACAACAAAGGGGAGAAAATCTCCCTGCATCCAACCCGCCGGTGCGGTGAACCGAGCGGTCAAGGGCTTCTTGCCCTTGAGCTTCGAGGTCCCCTTCTTCACCCTCTCCAGATTCTCCGTCGCATTCTTCATCATCGGCACGACAGCTCTCGTCGAGGAGGGACGGGGTGTGGCGTTGGGGGCAGAGGAGGCGGAAGAAAAGAGAGAAAGAACTTGCGGAGGTACTGTGCGAGCCGCAGCGCGGCAGGCTTTATACGCTACCGAGTGTCTCACTGACCGGTGGGCCCACGAGATCATCGCACACGCCAGCCGCTCATGACGCCCAGTACATGACGATACGACCGGCGTGATATTCGAGGCGTCGTGCCTCCACTTGCCCTGATCGTGGCGTCGCCATCGCACGTGCGTGCGCTTCCTAGATTTTCGTATCCTGGAAAATCCGGGTCTGTCAGACCGACCCGTCGCCTCGCAAGATACTCTCAATTCACTCGGAGCAAAATGGACGCTGGACATCCACTCGGGCACTTTTAAGACTGAATGGATCTGGGCAGACGGAGAAGAATTCAATCAGCGCAAATTTTGTTGAAGCCCCGAATATCATTCAGAAGATTTTGCGTGTCGATCCTAAATGGATGTTAATACTCAGAGTTCAGTCGACGCAAGTTTCATGGAAACCCCAAATATCATTCAGAGGATTTTACGCACTAACTCAAGGTTGACGTTGATACCTCCTTCCACCACTCGAACCCCGATCCATTCGGGGGCTAATGACGAGGATATGTACCTAGGGTAGGGTCCTAGACAAGGCCCACATACCCTACCTAAGGATACTACATGGGAGGACTTGAAGATAAAGCATCGACTTCCGAGTGGATCCCTGGAGATGTTCAAAGACACTCGACAGATACCCACTCGGAAGACTCCTTCTCTCACTCGGCAGCCGCATGTCACTCGGAAGACCTCGCTTCACTCGACGCCAGAAGACCAGAAGCCATCATTAAGAGCCCAACGGGCAGACGTTGGTTCAATGGTCATTAGTAGCTTTTATTACATACATTACCAGTAACGGTAGACTTTAACCCCACGATCAGACCCTTAGATGCAGGATAATTATGAGGGGCAGCGAACTCTATATAAGCCGCCCCTCCCCTCCTGCACAAGGGTTCGCAACCATTGTAATCTCAATATTCCACATGACATAAGCTCCCGAGCACTAAGACGTAGGGTTGTTACCTCCACGAGAGGGGTCTGAACTCATACATCCGTGTGTACACCCTTGCCGTAGCTAGGACTCTGCCCTCTCCCTTCGTACCCCTACCATCTACTGTCAGGCTCGTTCACACGACAAAAGGCAAGGGTAAAAAAAACTTCAAGAAGGACGGCAAAGCAGGGGCCGCGCCCGGTAAATCGGTTGCCGGGAAGAAGCCCAAGAATGGACCCAAGCCTGAGACTGAGTGCTTTTATTGCAAGGGAACTGGTCACTGGAAGCGGAACTGCCCCAAGTACTTAGCGGATAAGAAGGCCGGCAACGTCAAAGGTATATATGGTATACATGTTATTGATGTGTACCTTACCAGCACTCATAGTAACTCCTGGGTATTTGATACCGGTGCGGTTGCTCACATTTGTAGCTCAAAACAGGAGCTGCAGAATAAGCGAAGACTGGCAAAGGACGAGGTGACGATGCGCGTCAGGAATGGTTCCAAGGTCGATGTGATCGTCGTCGGCATGCTACCTCTACATCTACCTTTGGGATTAGTTTTAAACCTCAATAATTGTTATTTAGTACCAGCTTTGAGAATGAACGTTGTATCTGGATCTCGTTTGATGCGAGATGACTACTCATTTAAATCCTAGAATAATGGTTCTTCCATTTATATGAGAGATATGTTTTATGGTCATGCCCCACTAGTCAATGGTTTATTTTTATTGAATCTCGAACATGATGCTACACATATTCATAGTGTGAATACCAAATGATCTAAGGTTGACAATGATAGTCCCATATACTTGTGGCACTGCCGCCTTGGTCATATTGGTGTCAAACGCATGAAGAAACTCCATGCAGATGGACTTTTGGAGTCTCTTGATTATGAATCATTTGACACGTGCAAACAATGCCTCATGGGCAAGATGACTAATACTCCGTTCTCCAGAATAATGGAGCGAGCAACTAGCTTGTTGAAAATAATACATACCGATGTATGTGGACCAATGAGCATTGAGGTTCGTGGTGGCTATCGTTATGTTCTCACCCTCACTGATGACTTACGCAGATATGGGTATGTCTACTTGATGAAACACAAGTCTGAGACCTTTGAAAAGTTTAAGAAATTACAGAGTGAGGTAGAGAATCAACGTGACAAGAAAATAAAGTCTAACCGTTGAAAATGCGGACCTCCCGTTGCAGTGTTGTGGTCCGATCATCTCCCTTAATTACTCCACACCGTTTCCATGGCTTTATTCAGCGGGGTTTTTTCAGCATCCTGGTACCGTGAAACCACGACATTCGACGAGGTCATCTTTTATTGCGAGAGCTTTGTTCCAGGCAGCGCCTCCAAATCTTCACCATGGCAAATTAGTCTCCTAATTAATTCCCTCTTCATTTTCTCAATCAAATCCCATTGTTCTACCACCTATTAGTGTTTTTCTAAAGAAGTAATCGATGTATGGGATTTGATTGTTGAATCTTCATCTTCGTCTACTGAGGTAACCGATGTGCTTGCTCTCCCCTTTTAAGAAGAAGTCCGCATCACGGCAGAAACGTGCTCCTCGGCCTGCGTTGACGGCCTCCTTTGTTGCCTCATCGGAGCACAACCGGTCTCATCTTCTCAGGGTACCTCTCGCGTCTTAACAGGAAGACCGAAGCTCTTGGCCGAGTGACTCCTCTATGTTCTCCTCACATGCCAGTTCTGCCTGGCCCTCCCGATGCTGGCAGCCTGTCACTCCACACCGTAGTTAACGTACATGGAGACTTCGCATGGGTGATGTAACAATTCCAAAAGGCAAGTGATTAATTTTTTTTCTTGAACTGAATTGTTTGCATATCATGTCGGATGCACTATTCCCTTGGCATGATCAGTGCTTCTGCTTCCTGTCTTCTCTGTATATCACACAAGCAACATGCTACGATTCACATCACAGTACGGCTCCATCACATTGAGTAACAGACTCACAACTATCCAACCATCAAATATATGTCTCCCTTCTTTGCTTCGTACTACTACTTTGCATCATTAGTATTTCCCGTTTCTATATTGTATATAGATTGATAATCTTTGCCTATCTACACCGCCAACAGGTACTGCAATCGTTTGATGGATTCCACCATATATACTAGCAAATGCTCAATGTTGTCGCCCCCCCCCCCCCTTCAATTTTAGAGTACCATTTCAAGGGGCTACCTTTTATTCAATTTAGTACTCCCTTCGTCCCATAATTCCCATAATGTAAGACGTTTTTTGGTACTACACTAGTGTCAAAAAACGTCTTACATTATGGGACGGATGGAATATTAGATTTTGTTTACTAGACAATCAAATGATTTATTCATGAGACCTTTAATGCAAGTGTCAGTCTAATCTGTATCTCTTCCTTATATTTGATTACTATGGAAAGGTATGTGCAAATAATAATTACTATGTCATTAGTTCCGAAAAATATTGTCTTATACTAATTAAATATTTACAAGTTGTTTGATCGAATCTAGCTTGTGTAGCTTGGTACTCTGACATACATAGGATTAATTCTTGGTATGCCCCACTCGGTCATTCTTGAATGATTTTTCACTTACAATTTAAGAAACAAAATATACATTTATTCAGATTTCAACGGCTGCATTTTATATCTTATCTTTTCTTGCAGATTATTGAGAAGGAAAAAACCATCTTCACAAGGAATATTTTGTACTGTGGAGTGTCTGCAAATAATCCATTTTATGTAAATTCTTTGTGCACATATTGTGCTAATGAGAAATGTAATGCCTCACCTAGATTGCTCTGTGCGGTACTGTATTTCTATCTGTTTGTCAATGTAAATATGAATGTTCCTACCGAAAACTTGGTCACAAGATCACTTCACTATCTTAAATTGCTCTAACCATTTGAATGGATCGCCATGTCTTGGGTTTGTTAGTACATCAAATTCAAGAGCAATAGGATCTATTAATTTCTTCAATGGTTTATTTAAGAAAGAAAATATGTTTTGGACTGCGAAAAACACATTTTAGAACTTAACAAAACATGACAGTTTTAGTCCACTGTGAATCAGTTCTAACATAAGGTGAGGGAATATTTCGAAGCAAAAAGTCCCACTGCAATGCGCGGGGCGTCATTTAGTCTTAAAGAAACCAGAGCAAGCAGAAAAAAAGCACTTTGTGAAATTCCTTATAACTCATGGGTGACGGATCGAACCCAAGTCCTCCCACGAGGCATGCACGTCCATTTCCTATTTCAGAAATTTTGAATAATTTTTAATCTTCAAAGTTTTAGAAAAAAGGAGAGTTTCTGAACAAATTTGAACACCTGAACGTTTTTTTTAAACATGAACATTTTCTAAAAAACAAGCATTTTTTGAAACTTCGAATAAAAATTGAAAAGTGAACAATTTTTGCATCTGTGAACAAATTTCCACAATTCTGAAGAAGAAATTGGATAAGGCTAATATATTTTCTTTACAAAACTTATTTTAAAATCACGAACATTTTTTGAATTTGTGAAAAAAATGGAAAAATAGGAACATATTTTGAACTTCGAAACAAATTTGGAAAAAGCAAACATTTTTTTCAAATTTGCACAAAAAAAACAAACATTTTTTGAATTTGTGAACAAAAATTTTAAAATGGAACAATTTTTAACTTCTCAATATGTTTTGAAACCCACAAAAATTACAAAAATGAAACAGTTTTTCAAACATGTGGAACATTTTATTAAAGTCATGAACATTTTATGGAATTATGAACTAAATTGAAATAACATGAACATTTTTGGAACATTTGAGCAATCTTTTAAACCGAGAACAAAAATTGAAAAAGGCAAAAAAAAATTCAAATAGGCAAATAATTTTTGAAAATCACGAACAATTTTGAAATTTGTAAACAATAATTTTTAATGGGTACATATTTCGAAATTCTAACAATTATTGAAATTCGGGAACAAAATTTGAAAACAAGAACATTTGTGTAAATGTTATGAAAAAATTGTGAGAAATACAAAACATTTTTGAAAAATTTCAATATTTCTAAAAACCAACGTCTTTAAATAATGAAAACAAACTTTTAAACGGAAAAAACAAATAAGATTAAAATAGAAAGAAACATAAAAATGATAGAAAAGAAAAAAATAGGAAAGAGAAGTAGAAGAATAAAAATAAAAAAAACGGTTCAGTAACCTCCTAGAAGGTTCCCAAAACAAACAAAAAAACTATTGGGAACCACATAGAAGTTTCCTTTTAGGGTTACAACCTATTTTATTGATCAAAAACCACAATTTGTGGGATACGATTTGGATTGTTGGGATGACCTAGCAACAAATGGCGCCCCTGACCTAGAGAAAGTGTCGTGGATTCGTCACGGCAAATGTCCGCGTGAATGGACATAGGTTCATGGCAGAAGCGCAACTATGTGGTGGCTTGAAGGGGTTGGTCAGAATCGAGAGACGCGGAGTTTACCCAGGTTCGCCCCTCCGATGGAGGTAAAAGCCTACGGCATGCTTGTCTGGTATTGATGGTGAAGGAGATCTCTCGGTTACAAGGGTGATCTTTTGCTACCTCTAATCACGAGAGTCTCTAATCTCTTGTCTATCTAAGACGTGTCTATTAAGACGTCTCCAAACTTGACCCTCTCGGGGTGACCCGCCCTTCCTTATATAAGTTGAAGGGGCGGCTTACATGTAGAGTCTAAGTGGGATTGAGACTTAACTTATTATGACTTCCTATTGTGGGCTTCTCTTCATGGGCTTCTAAGTCCCGGGCTGATGAGTCCCGGGCGGCTTACACCGGGCGGCTTACCCCCGGGTGGCTTAGAACTGGGGACTCATCTTTAGGGACTAACAACCGGGGACTCATCTTTAGGGACTTACAACCGGAGACTCATCTTCAGGGACTTACAACCGGAGACTCGTCTTCAGGGACTTACAACCGGAGACTCATCTTCAGGGACTTACAACCGGGTCATAACTGTCTCCGGGTTATAACTGTCTCCCGGGTCATACCGCGGGGTATATCCCCGACATTAGCCCCCAGGTTAGCTTGAATTTATTCATGGTAACCTCCTTATGATAACGTCGGGTTATGAATGTTGGTGATGTCGGGTCTAACAACTGGACTCCATAATTAACATCTTGAAAATGTTCCTCAAAGTTTTGATATGTCCATATTACCTATAGCCCCCAAGCACCGAGATTTTCCATGATAACTTGGTGCTTTGCAATAATATTTTGGACTGTGTAGCCCCCAAGTGTCGGGTTGTCTTGCCTGCAGCAGCCTGGGACTTATAACTGTCTTATACCTTACAAAACTTCAACAGGTGTAGCCCCCAAGGGCCGGCTCATCAGAATGTGATGCGTCGGGTCTTCAATTTGAACCTCATAATCTATTAAACAACTAAATACTGTAGCCTCCAAGTGTAGGGTTGCATGCCTGCAGCAACTTGGGACTTTAGAAATTTTGAACTCAGCGGTGTAGCCCCCAAGTGCCAGGTCAGTAAGAATTACTGGGCCGGGACTTAGAAAAATATAGAAAGGCCGGCTCATCTCCTTAAGATAATAGGGTCTTGCTGACAATGTAATGATTTGAAAACCAGATTGCATTATCCCCCAAGTGTCGTGGTGTGTGCTTGCAACGACATGGGACTTGCATGCTTGATATAAACTGTATTTGAATGATGTAGCCCCCAAGTGTCGGGTCGTCTGCCTACAACGACTCGGGACTATGTGAGAATAATATGACTCATCATAATTTCTTTGAATGAATTCTTGTTTGCGGTTTTAAACCGGTATGAATATCCTCGAAGAATACCTTTATCCTTGACATGAAATCCCTGCTCATGATTGCGGTGCAACCCGGCAAATATATATTTGATAAATACATGGGTGTTGTAGATTTACTATAGAGCACAATTAAAGAAATCCGAGAGCCAGTCAATTAGATGACATGGCATTATATCTGATAGGGCGGATCTTGAAAAATAATGAATTCTCCGAGCTAGCTTGAAAACCCCAATTTAGTACTGGTTATTACAAACCATGATGAAGATCCAGCCAGGTTGGCTATTAAAGATCCATTTGCTCTTACAGAGTTTTTCATCATACTTAACGGTGGCCCATCTTAAGAGATAAGACCTGCAAAAATAAACACGACAGAATATTTTCTGCATTGTTGTAAGAGTGGTTTGAAAAAGCACAACCCGGAGATGTTATATCTTTCCTAATTTGTTTTTTGAATTTTTTTGAACAACTCATGTGCCGGTTCTTCTGGGTGGACTTGCTAATTAAAACTCCTAATCAGTACAGGGTCTCTATCGAGATTGGCCGTCAATTTCTTAAACAGCTCAGGGTCTCTAAGCGAGATTAACTGATAGGAAGTGTAACATCCCAGAGAGACACGGCAGGGCATGAGTACCCTGGTAGCTCATAAACTTCCTCTCACGTGACATAAATCCGTCGTTTTAACCTTAAACAGTGCAGGGTCTTTAAAAGAGTAACTGTCTAAGAGTACAAACGGGCCACATAGCGGAGAGTCGGCAGTAGATGACAAAGTTTATCCTTGCTTTCTGTAAGCCGGCCCTCACGTGACAAGAACCGTTGTTTTAACCTTAACCGTACAGGGTCTCTATCGAGATTGGTCGTCAATTTTCTTTGAGCCGACTTAGGGTCTCTAGGCGAGATTAACTGGTAAGAGTTCGGTGGGTCACTTAGCGAAGCAGCATCAGCTTACAGGCAGGTTTAACCCTATTTGGCTTAAGAGCGGATCAAGAAGGTATGTAAGCTAAACCCGATGGGTTGGAAGCCCCCAAATGACCTTTGTTGACGGAGTCAACTGTTTGGCTTAAGGGGCGATCGATAGGGTCTGATAAGCTAAACCCGGTGGGTTGGAAGCCCCCTGGACGATCATGTTGACAGAGTCAACTATTTGGCTTAAGAGCCGATCAAGAGGGTGTGATAAGCTAAACCCGTAGGGTTGGAAGTGTTGGGGAACGTTGCATGGGAAACAAAAAATTTCCTACGCACACGCAAGATCTATCCATGGTGATGAGCATCTACGAGAGGGAGAGTGGATCTACGTACCCTTGTAGATCGCTAAGAGGGAAGCGTTAAGAAATGTGGTTGATGTAGTCGAACGTATTTGCGATCCAAATCGCCGAGCGTCCCGCGATCCAATCACGATCTGTCCCGATCTAGCACCGAACGGACGGCACCTCTACGTTCAGCACACGTACGGCTCGATGACGATCTCCGCCTTCTTGATCCAGCAAGAGGGGGCAGAGAGGTGGATGAGTTCTCCGGCAGCGCGACGATGTTGCGGTGATGGTGGTGGAGTTATTCCGGCAGGGCTTCGCCTAAGCATTGCAGAAAACCGATCTAGAGGAGAAACTATGCACTAGAGGAGAGGGCAGCACGTGGCAGAAAATCTTGTGCAAAAACCCTCAAAACCACTAGTATATATAGGAGGAGGAGAGGAGGAGGCTTGGCCCTCAAGGGGATAGCCCTAGGCTTCGGCCGAACCAGGAGGAAGGAGTCCTCCTCCTCCACTCCTAGTAGGATTAGGACTCCTTCCTTATTTGGCCCTTTTTGCCTTTTTCCACCTTTTTCCTTTTGGGCTTTTCTTCCCAGCCGCATGGGCCTTGTGTGGGACTTCCACCAGCCCACTAAGGGCTGGTATTCACCCTTCCACAGCCCATGTAGCCTCTTGGGTCAAAATACCCCTCCCAATGGTCCCCCGGTACACTACCGGCACTCCCGGTACACTATCGATGAGCCCGAAACTTTTCCGGCGACCAAAATAGGACTTCCTATATATCAATCTTTACCTCCGGACCATTCCGGAGATCCTCATGACGTCCGGGATCTCATCTGGGACTCCATACAACCTTCACTTACCATCATGCATAACTCTATACTACCAAAACATCACCAAACCTTAAGTGTGCAGACCCTGCGGGTTCGAGAACTATGTAGACATGACCGAGACACCTCTACGGTCAATAACCAATAGCGGGACCTGGATGCCCATATTGGTTCCTACATATTCTACGAAGATCTTTATCGGTCGAACCTCTATGTCAAGGATTCAGTTAATCCTGTATGATGTTCCCTTTGTTCTTCGGTATGTTACTTGCTCGAGATTCGATCGTCGGTATCTGTATACCTAGTTCAACCTCATTACCGGCAAGTCTCTTTACTCGTTCCGTAATACAAGATACTGTGGCTAACACTTAGTCACACTGCTTGCAAGGCTTATTGTGATGTTGAATTACCGAGTGGGCCCTGAGATACCTCTCCGTCACACGGAGTAACAAATCCCAGTCCTGATCCATGCCAACACAACAGACACCCTCAGAGATACCAGTAATGCACCTTTATAGTCACCCAGTTACGTTGCGACGTTTGATACACACAAGGCACTCCTCCGGTGTCCGCGAGTTGCATGATCTCATGGTCATAGGAACATATACTTTGACATGCAGAAAACGGTAGCAATAAACTGAGACGATCGTATGCTACGTTTATAGTTTGGGTCTTGTCCATCACATCATTCTCCTAATTATGTGATCCCGTTATCAAATGACATCTCATGTCAATGGCTAGGAAACCTTAACCATCTTTGATCAACGAGCTAGTCTATTAGAGGCATACTAGGGACAAAGTGTTGTCTACTTATCCACACATGTAATGTGTTTCCAGTCAATACAATTATAGCATAGATAATAAACAATTATCATGAACAAGGAAATATAATAATAAACACTTTATTTATTGCCTCTAGGGCATATTTCCAACAGTCTCCCACTTGCACTAGAGTCAATAATCTAGTTCACATCACTATGTGATTTACATTGTAATGAATCGAACACCCTGCAGTTCTGGTGTTGATCACGTTTAGCCCTTGGAAGAGGTTTAGTCAAAGGGTCTGCAACATTCAGATCCATGTGCACTTTGCAAATATTTATGTCCTTCTCCTCGATGTAATCGTGGGTGGAATTGAAACGTCGCTTTCTGTGTCTCGTCCTCTTGTGAAACCTTGGTTCCTTGGCCAGAGCAATGGCACCAGTGTTGCCACAGAACAGAGTCATTGGATTCAGTGCACTGGGCACTACTCCAAGATCTGTCATGAACCGCTTCATCCAGACACCTTCCTTCGCCGCCTCCAAGGCTGTGATGTACCCCGCTTCACATGTAGATTCGGCTACCACGCTTTGCTTGGAACCGCACCAGCTTACCGCTCTCCCGTTGAGAATAAATACATATCCGGTTTGTGACTTAGAGTCATCTGGATCAGTGTCAAAGCTTGCATCGATGTAACCCTTTATGACGAGCTCTTCATCACCTCCATAAACGAGAAACATTTCCTTAGTTCTATTCAGGTACTTAAGGATATTCTTGACCGCCGCCCAGTGCTCCATTCCAGGATCACTTTGAAACCTTCCGGACATACTTATGGCAAGGCTGACATCGGGTCTTGTGCACAACATTGCATACATGATAGAGCCTATGGCTGAAGCATAGGGGATGACACTCATCTTTTCTCTATCTTCTGCAGTCATTGGACACTGAGTCTTACTCAACTTCACACCTTGCAACACAGGCAAGAACCCCTTCTTGGCCTGATCCATTTTGAACTTCTTCAAAACATTATCAAGGTATGTGCTCTGTGAAAGTGATATTAAGTGTCTCAATCTATCTCTATAGATCTTAATGCCTAATATGAAAGAAGCTTCTCCTAGGTCCTTCATTGAAAAACTCTTGTTCAAATATTCCTTCACGCTTTCCAGCATTTCTATATTGTTTCCAATCAGCAATATGTCATCCACATATAATATTAGAAACACTATAGAGCTCCCACTCACTTTCTTGTAAATACAAGCTTCTCCATAAACTTGTATAAACCCAAACGCTTTGATCACCTCATCAAAAGCACTTATTCCAACTCCGAGATGCTTGCACCAGCCCATAAATGGATCGTTGGAGTTTGCAAACTTTGTCAGCATTCTCTGGATCGACAAAACCTTCTGGTTGCATCATATACAACTCTTCCTCAAGAAAACCATTGAGGAATGTTGTTTTGACATCCATCTGCCAAATTTCATAGTCGAAATAAGCAGCTATTGCTAACATGATTCTAACGGACTTAAGCATCGCTATGGGTGAGAAGGTCTAATCGTAGTCAACTCCTTGAACTTGTGAAAAACCCTTTGCCATAAGTCGAGCTTTATAGACGGTGACATTACCATCCGCGTCCGTCTTCTTCTTAAAGATCCATTTGTTCTGAATGGCCTTTCGCCCTTCAGGTAATACTTCCAAAGTCCACACTTTGTTTGCATACATGGATCCCATCTTGGATTTCATGGCCTCTAACCATTTCTTGGAATCCGGGCCCATCATCGCTCCTCCATAGCTCGTAGGTTCATTGTTGTCCAACAACATGACCTCCAAGACAGGGTTGCCGTACCACTCAGGAGCAGTACACGCCCTTGTCGACCTACGAGGTTCAATAGTAACTTGATCCGAAGCTTCATGATCATCATTAACTTCCTCTTCAACTATCGTAGGCTCCACAGAAACATCTTTCTGCGCTGCGCTACTCTCTGGTTGAAGTAAAGGTTCAATAACCTCATCAAGCTCTATTTTCCTCCCACTCAATTCTTGTGAGAGAAACTCTTTCTCAAGAAATGTTCCGTTCTTAGCGACAAACACTTTGCCTTCGGATCTGAGATAGAAGGTATACCCGACTGTCTCTTTCGGGTATCCTATGAAGACGCATTTCTCCGCTTTGGGTTCCAGCTTTTCAGGCTGAAGCTTTTTGACATAAGTATCACATCCCCAAACTTTAAGAAATGACAACTTTGGCCTCTTGCCAAACCATAGTTCATATGGTGTCGCCTCAACGGATTTCGATGGTGCCCTATTTAAAGTGAATGCAGCTGTCTCTAATGCATAACCCCAAAACGATAGTGGCAAATCAGCAAGAGACATCATAGAACGCACCATATCTAATAAGGTTAGATTACGTCATTTGGATACACCATTATGCTGTGGTGTTCCAGGCGGTGTCAACTGTGAAACAATTCCACACTGTCTTAAGTGACTGCCAAACTCATAACTCAGATATTCACCTCCTCGATCAGATTGCAGGAATTTAATCTTCTTGTTACAATGATTCTCAACTTCACTCTGAAATTGCTTGAACTTTTCAAACGTTTCATACTTGTGTTTCATTAAGTAAATATACCCATATCTACTTAAGTCATCAGTGAAGGTGAGAAAATAACGATATCCACCGCGCGCTGTAACATTCATTGGACGGCACACATCAATATGTATGATTGCCAATAAGTCACTTGCCCATTCCATTGTTCCAGAGAACGGCGTTTTAGTCATCTTGCCCATGAGGCATGGTTCACATGTGTCAAGTGATTCAAAATCAAGTGACTCCAAAAGCCCATCATCATGGAGCTTCCTCATGCGTTTTACACCAATATGGCCTAAACGGCAGTGCCACAAGAAAGTGGTACTATCATTATCAACTCTACATCTTTTGGCATCAATGTTACGAACATGTGTATCATCACTATCAAGATTCAATATGAATAAACCCCTCACATTGGGTGCATGACCATAAAAGATATTACTCATATAAATAGAACAACCATTATTTTCTGATTTAAATGAGTAACCGTCTGGCAATAAACAAGATCCAGATATAATGTTCATGCTTAACGCATGCACTAAATAACAATTATTCAGGTTCATCACTAATCCTGATGGTAATAGAAGAGAGAGCGTGCCAACGGCAATCACATCAACCTTGGAACCATTTCCCACGTGCATCGTCACTTCGTTCTTTGCCAGCCTTCGTTTATTCCGTAGTTCCTGTTTTGAGTTGCAAATGTGAGCAACCGAACCGGTATCAAATACCCAGGCACTACAACGAGAGCTAGTAAGGTACACATCAATAACATGTATATCATATATACCTTGTTTGTCGTTGGCCGCCTTCTTGCCAGCCAGGTACTTGGGGCAGTTCCGCTTCCAGTTACCAGTTCCCTTGCAGTGAAAGCACTCGGTTTTTGGCTTGGGTCCAGCCTTGGGCTTCTTTACAGGAGTAGCAATTGCTTTGCCATCCTTCTTGGTTTTACCCTTCTTGCCCTTGCCATTGCCCTTGCCATTCTTCTTGAAACTAGTGGTTTTATTGACCATCAACACTTGATGTTCTTTCTGGATTTCAGACTCAGCGACTTTTAGCATCGCAAACAGCTCGGCGACTGACTTGTTCATCCCGTGCATGTTATAGTTCATCACAAAACTCTTGTAACCAGGTGGCAGTGATTGAAGAACTCTGTCAGTGATCGCCTCTAGCGGAAGGGCAATTCCCAACTCTCCCAGACGAGTCGAGTACCCAGACATTCTGAGTATATGTTCACTCATAGACCCATTCTCCTCCATTTTGCAAGCATAGAACTTATCGAAGGTCTCATACCTCTCGATCCGGGCATTCTTCTGAAAGATGAACTTCAACTCTTGGACCATCTCATATGCTCCATGACGTTCAAAACGTCTTTGAAGTCTTAGTTCTAAGCCATACAATATTGCACACTGAACTATTGAGTAATCTCCAGAACGTGCCTCCCAAGCGTTCTTAACGTCTTCGGATGACATGTCTTCGGGTTGGTCACCAAGCGGTGCATCAAGGACATATGATTTCTGGGAAGCCATGAGGATAATCCTCAGATTACTGGCCCAGTCAACAAAGTTACTTCCATCATCTTTCAACTTACCTTTCTCTAGGAACGCATTAAAATTCAGGGGTGCTACTGCGCGAGCCATTGATCTACAACATAAATATGCAAAGTTTACTTAGACTATTGTTCAAGATAATGAGTTTAGTTAATCAAATTACTAAAGCTTGTTGGGGAACATAGCAAAAAACAAAAAATTCCCCACCTACGCACCAGCCCAGGACCACTATGGAGACTGCATACAAGGTTTGATCATTTTTGTTACCGACTCGTAGCGCGGCGGAAGTAGAGTCGATGACGATCGACGGTGCAGATCCCCACAGCTAGGATTTACAACCTCCCAACCGCGAGGATGTATACCCTCATCTGCCCCTCGGACAGCCCTCCGGGAGGTGGTCAGACAGTCCCCCGAACGGTGTCGCGGACAGCCCTTCGGGAGGACCTCCAAAACTTGGACTGTCACTCGAACAGCCCTTCGGGAGGACCTTCGAAACTCGGACGGTCACACGGACAGCCCTTTGGGAGGCACTCTCGAACTAAGACCGAAACTACGATCTCTCTAAAGAGTTGCACACATACGGTGTCATCTATCCGGCAGGGCTTCGCCGTCCAGAACTAGTTCCTACCGGAACCCAGACAACCTTTCGGCTCTACGAAACTATTTCACTGGGAGGGAGAGAAGAAGCCAGATCATTGCAATGGCACTTGTATGTGAGAAGGAGTGATTTTTGGGCTGCCCCCTCCACCTCTATTTATAGGAGAAGGAGGGGTGGAGGGGCTGAAATTTCAGCCACATCCATCCATGTCATCTCCAAGATATTTTGGAGCAAAAGCCTAAAAAGGTGGCTTTCCAAAAAGTCACCATAAAGCTGATTTCACTATTCACGACGACATTTTTCAGCGTCTGATCGAACTGAAAATATTTATGTGGGCTAAACTGTTCCGGTGTTCTCCATGCGGAACTTTTCCGCTGTCCGAAACTTTTTCGGTGATTTTCTCTCAGACTCCCTGTCTAGTATTCAGCACATAGATGACCCTTAAGCGTGTGACCCTATAGGTTCGGTGAAGCATAGACATGACCCGGAACCCCTTCCGATCAATATCGGAGCCGTGGACACCCATATTGACCCCTATACCCACACGAATGAATATTCGAGTGAACCTCCAGTTGTCGTGTGCTATTCCTGTTGCTTCGCGATATGTTACAAATACCCGAGGTGAGACATGTTGGCATCCCCGTGGATCAACAACTTGTCCACTATGCCAGTTACCTCGTTGCCAGTATTGTTCTCTTTTCTCGTCCCCGTGTTCCGGCATCCCCGTGATCAAATCACAAAATGTCTGGCCAGACGATGATGGATACCGTAACACCGAGAGCGCCCACAGATATCTCTCCATCGTCGGAGGAGCAAATCCCAATCTTGAGCTATCAAGTTACTTGACATACTTTTCCATGAACCCGTAAGCCGCCGTAATAGCCACCCATTTACGGATGACGTTTAACAAACCCCAAAGTTCATGAAGCAAGCATGAAGAAACTCAATACTCTCATGGTCTAAGGAATTATGCAAACATTAACTTCTCTGTGTTATTTACCATTAACTTATGACGAATGTATCTCATAGCATAACATTAATTCGGTTCGATTCAACACAAATGTTCTTCTAACATTGTGCCCTCAAAATTGCCGGCATAGCCATGCCCATGATCAGGAAAACAAGATCATCATGCAATACTTGAGCCAGTCTTAGAGGCCAGACTAGGAATACAATTTATCGTTTATTATTCCACACGTGCATATGAGTCTTCCTTCAAGCCTCGTGGTTATTGTAGACTCAAGAACCATAGCAGTTATAGCATGGAACATAAACCTAATTATGAACAGGGAGATAATCAATAACATTTATTATTGCCTCTAGGGCATATCTCCTACAAAGCTCCCACTCAAATTGACATCCCTCAGGTCATCTGAGTGTCACATGATCCAAATTCACCAACTCAAGTCCGATCATCACGTGAGTTGAGGTGCTTTCAATGGTGAACATCATCATGTTGATCATATCTACTATATGACTCATGTTCGACCTTTCGGTCTCTTGTGTTCCGAGGCCATGTCTATACATGCTAGGCTCGTCAAGTTTAACCCGAGTGTTCTGGCTTGCACCCATTGTATGTGAATGTAGAGTCTATCACACCCGATCATCACGTGGTGTCTCGACATGACGAACTTTCGTAACGGTGCACACTCGGGGAGAACACAATTCATCTTGAAATTTAAGTGAGGGATCACCTTATAATGCTACCGTCGTCCTAAGCAAAACAAGGTGCATAAAAGGATTAACATCACATGCAAATCATAAGTGACATGATATGGCCATGAACTTGTGCTTTTGATCTCCATCTTGAAAGCACCGGCATGATCTCCATCGTCACCGGCACGACACCATGATCTCCATCAACGTGTCGCCATCAGGGTTGTCGCGCCCACCATGCTTCTACTACTATTGCTACCATTTAATGATAAAGTAAAGCATTACATAGCGCTTAATGATTGACACGCAGGTCATACAATAATTAAAGACAACCCTATGGCTCCTGTCGGTTGCCGTACTCATCGACATGCAAGTCGTGATATTCTATACAACACATGATCATCTCATACATCACATATATCTCAACATGTAATTGGCCATATCACATCAGATCATACCCTGCAAAAACAAGTTAGACGTCCTCTAATTGTTGTTGCATGTTTTACGTGGCTACTACGGATATCTAGCAAGAACAATTCTCACCTACGTATAAACCACAACGGTGATACATAAGTTGCTTTTCAACCTTCTCAAGGACCGCCTTTGTCGAATCCGATCCAACTAAAGTAGGAGAAATAGACACCCGCCAGCCATCTTTGTGCAACGAAGTTACATGTTAGTCGATGGAACCGGTCTCTCGTAAGCATACGAGTAATGTTGGTCCGGGCCGCTTCATCCAACAATACCGCTGAACCAAAACACGACCAAGGGAGGAAGCAATCTAAGAATCAATGCCCACAAACTCTTTGTGTTCTACTCGAGATCTCATCTACACATAGACCTAGCTCATGATGCCACTGTTGAGGAACATTTCATGGAAAACAAAAAATTTCCTACGCACACGCAAGATCTATCCATGGTGATGAGCATCTACGAGAGGGAGAGTGGATCTACGTACCCTTGTAGATCGCTAAGAGAGAAGTGTTAAGAAATGTGGTTGATGTAGTCGAACGTATTTGTGATCCAAATCGCCGAGCGTCCCGCGATCCAATCACGATCTGTCCCGATCTAGCACCGAACGGACGGCACCTCTACGTTCATCACACGTACGGCTTGATGACGATCTCCGCCTTCTTGATCCAGCAAGAGGGAGCGGAGAGGTGGATGAGTTCTCCGGCAGCGCGACGACGTTGCGGTGATGGTGGTGGAGTTATTCTGGCAGGGCTTCGCCTAAGCACTGCAGAAAACCGATCTAGAGGAGAAACTATGCACTAGAGGAGAGGGCAGCACGTGGCAGAAAATCTTGTGCAAAAACCCTCAAAACCACTAGTATATATAGGAGGAGGGGAGTAGGAGGCTTGGCCCTAAAGGGTCTAGCCCTAGGCTTCGGCCGAACCAGGAGGAAGGAGTCCTCCTCCTCCACTCCTAGTAGGATTAGGACTCCTTCCTTATCTGGCCCTTTTTGCCTTTTTCCACCTTTTTCCTTTTGGGCTTTTCTTCGTAGTCGCATGGGCCTTGTGTGGGACTTCCACCAACCCAATAAGGGATGGTATCACCCTCCCACAGCCCATGTAGCCTCTTGGGTCGAAATACCCCTCCCGATGGTCCCCCGGTACACTACCGGCACTCCCGATACACTACCGATGAGCCCAAAACTTTTCCGGCGACCAAAACAGGACTTCCTATATATCAATCTTTACCTACGAACCATTCCGAAGCTCCTCATGACATACGGGATCTCATCCGGGACTCCGAACAACCTTTGGTCACCACCATGCATAACTCTATACTACTGAAACGTCACCAAACCTTAAGTGTGCAGACCCTACGGGTTCGAGAACTATGTAGACATGACCGAGACACCTCTACGGTCAATAACCAATAGCGGGACCTGGATGGCCATATTGCTTCCTACATATTCTACGAAGATCTTTATCGGTCGAACCTCTGTGTCAAGGATTCAGTTAATCTTGTATGATGTTCCCTTTGTTCTTCGGTATGTTACTTGCTCGAGATTCGATCGTCGGTATCTGTATACCTAGTTCAACCTCGTTACCGGCAAGTCTCTTTACTCGTTCCGTAATACAAGATCCTGTGGCTAACACTTAGTCACATTGCTTGCAAGGCTTATTGTGATGTTGTATTACCGAGTGGGCCCTGAGATACCTCTCCGTCACACGGAGTAACAAATCCCAGTCTTGATCCATGCCAACCCAACAGACACCCTTAGAGATACTTGTAATGCACCTTTATAGTCACCCAGTTACGTTGCGACGTTTGATACACACAAGGCACTCCTCCGGTGTCCGAGAGTCACATGATCTCATGGTCATAGGAACATATACTTTGAGATGCAGAAAACTGTAGCAATAAACTGAGACGATCATATGCTACGTTTATGGTTTGGGTCTTGTCCATCACATCATTCTCCTAATTATGTGATCCCGTTATCAAATGACATATCATGTCAATGGCTAGGAAACCTTGACCATCTTTGATCAACGAGCTAGTCTATTAGAGGCATACTAGGGACAAAGTGTTGTCTACTTATCCACACATGTGATGTGTTTCCAGTCAATACAATTATAGCATGGATGATAAACAATTATCATGAACAAGGAAATATAATAATAAACACTTTATTTATTGCCTCTAGGGCATATTTCCAACAGGAAGCCCCCTAGTGACCTTGTCGATGATATCAACTTGTGCACCATCTTGTAAATCACCCTCTTGTATGAAGAAACGGTAGAAACCTCCAAGTGACTTTATGATGATCCAATATATATCCGGGCACCTGTGTCTGAACGGTGTATCTCAGCGGTTCGTCCTCTTGGGCAACTTTTTAATTCTTCCGCCAATAATATAATAGCCCCCAAGATTGGGTTTTCTCTTGCAAAGACCCAGGGTTCTCGTTGAAAACGACCAAATGTGTCTCGCCATGTCTGTAGCCCCCGAGTCTTAAGTTGACTTGAAAAGGCGGCTTGAGAATCTCCACCGAAAGTTTGAGGTTGGCCATGGCGGTTATAGATGATCTCGTATGAATTGTTTCAATGATCCGGTCGATGGTTCGTTCCGACTAGTTGTTGAAGTTAACCAAACTGTAGTGGCGGCGACTTGCGTGCTTGTTCGTTTGGGCGGCTCGTATAGACGAACACTGCACCTGATATGTTGATGTGGATCAGACTGTGGGCGGCGTCTTGCGCGCGTCCGTTGGGCGGCTCGTATAAACAAACACTGCACCTGATATGTTGATGTTGATCAAACTATGGGCGGCGTCTTGTGCACGTCCATTGGGCTGCTCATACTGGCGTGTGTGGCCCCTAGTGTGTTGATGATCTTCGCGACACTTATTGTGTATCCTTGGTGTTTATAACACGATGTGAACCCGCGGAAGGTTGAGTTTGACCAAGGTGTTGTAAACGCGGACGGGAGAGTCAGCTGTGGGCATTGTAGGCCGGCGCGAACGGGTGACTCGGCCGCGGGTATTGTAAGCCGGCATGGACGGGTGACTCAGCCACGGGCGTTGTGAGCCGATGCAGACAGGAGAGTCGGTTACGGCGTGTTGACGCTGGATCGGACCATAGGTAACTTCCACGCGCCCGTTGGGCAACTCATACAGGCGGGCGCTGTCGTGAGCTTTGTATCTGCGGTATGACTGTCACCTTGGCGGTCCTGCATAGAAGACATTGCAAACGAGAATAATTGTTCTCAAAAAAATGCATCAAGAAAAATTAACTGGACGGACTTCACCGGATTTGTTCAGACGATAGATGATCGTAATGTCCGTAAATTCCCTTTTAGTATTTGATCCTTATATGTATACAAAGATATTTTTGTTGTTTGAGACCCTGCCAAATGCTGTTACAGTTTTTTTCAGAAGGAGGCAGCTGCCCTTTTCTTTCTCAGTCTTTTACATCTTTTACATCTGCAGAAGCAGGCGGGTGAGTGAGGCTATGGCAGCGGCTCATGGCGTCGGTGAGGCTGCGGCGAAAGGGCCAACACAAGGATGGCTCGCGGCGGGGAGAGAATGCGGTGGTGGAAGCACGGCGAGGCCGGAGCAGCAACAGGCGGGCGCACTGAGTTGACGGGGGCTCGGAGGAGGTGAGGTGGGCGATGGCCGCAGGCGGCCGCGCGAGGCGGATGTGGAGCCATGAGATGGAGGCGAAGCCGGAGGGCCCGCGCAGCGCAATAGCGAGAAAAGGGCGCGTGGTGGGGTGGAGGCGAGGTCCTGGCGCGAGAGCCGGACCAGCTTGACGTTGACACGGCAGCGGAGGTGAGCCAGTGAGGCATGGCCGAGATGGCCGGCCGGGCGCTTCGGGAGCCGGCTCTGCAGGGAGCGCACAGAGGTGGGAGCCGGCAGATTGCAGGCACGCGACGGCCGGGCGACTCGGTAGAGGTCCGATGCGCTTGAGCGCGCGATGGGTAGATCGGAGGCGCCGTATTCGGGTCTAGCCCAGGCGCACGAGCGCGCGATGGGATCGAGCAGAGTCGCGGGATGCGGCTCGCCCAGGCGAGGTACGGGAGGGGGTCAACGGAGGCGCACGGTGCCGGTGGGGACGAGGGCGAATGGCCGAAGCCTCGTCTGCTGCGAACTGCTCCGCTCACTCTTCAAGCACGTAATCATGCGGCGTCGGAATAATGGCGATCATGTTCTGACGCTTCCCCTTCGGCACTTCTATGTATCTTGCGCCTCCTCGCCTCTCTTCCTTCAGTCCATCTGGCCTTCCTTTCTGTATTTCCTTACTACCGCCATGGTTGCCGTGCACGCAAGCACTCTTCCTCACCGATGCCGTCTCATCTCATCCATGCTTTCCATTAGATGGCGATGTCGCCCAACCAAGGAGACGAAGATCAAGTCGCGGAGAGTAGAAGGATGAAGGAAGGCGGCCCAAGTGACACATGCAACAGCGTCGCCGTCCCACGCCAGACGAGCGGCAGTGTAGTTGCCGCTGATCCGGCGCTACTGTGCACACCAACTGTTTGAGGTATTGCTGCTTAACTTAACGTAGTCCATTTTACTGCCACTTTTCTATTTCCGCTGGATAATCTGTATGAAGAATCATTTTGCTATGACACTATGAAGTGTTGCAACTCTTCCGATTTGAGTATTTGTTGTAACCCTGTCATGATCAGGTTTGGCTGGTGCTTATGACCGACGTGAGTTGATTGATTGACAGGTCAATTCTCCTGGCATAATGCAGCTCTTCCCTCCCAGTGCAGATCGCTTTCTTGACCCTTCACAGCAATTTAGTGTCCTGGATGATCATGGTCATGTGAATTATAGCAAAAAAGGTAAAACGTGTTTCATACTCCCTCCGTTCCAAAATATAAGGTGCATTAGTTTCCGTGCAAGTCAACCATTTGAATGTTTAACCAAGATTATAGAATATAAAATAACAACATCTACAACAACTAATAGATAAAATATGAAACTACTTTTCATGATGGATCAAATGAAATAAATTTCGTAATGTAGATATTGATATATTTTTCTAAAAACTCGGTCAAACATGCACTCGTTTGACTTTTGAGAATACAAATACACCTTATATAAAGGAACGGAGGGAGTATAACATACCCCCTCCGTTTTAATTTACTCTGAATATTAGGTTTGGCTGAAGTCTAAACTTTAGAAAGTTTGACCAAGTTTGTAGAAAACAATATGAACATTTACAGTAACGAATTTATATGATGTGAAAATATATGCAACGGTGAATCCAATGATATATATTTTGGTGGTGTATATGTTAATATATTTTTCTACAAACTTGTTGAAAGTATATAAAGTTTGGCGTTAGACAAACCTAACACGCGGAGTAAATAAAAACGGAGGGAGTATCTATTACTACATGATTCTGCCCAAGTCTCTTTCACATGCATGATTAATCCAGATGTAGAGGTTGCTCAATGTTTATTGATGTGCATTTCATCATGAAAGGTAGCTTATATATGTAAATTTGCACATTTTTCTTTGACAGGTTGATCTTTGGTTTACCATTGGAGCGCAGTTTACTTCAGCTTAGCATTTTTATTATGGTTCCTACCATAAAGGTACTTGAATTTCATCATGCTACTACTCTGTTTTATTAGCTTTCACTTGATGTTGAACAACTTCCTTTTGGCCAGCCCTACATATCATGCTACTATTCTATTTTACAGCCTATTATCTGGTCCTATATGTGCACCATAGCCAATCAGATTATCCTATCACAAGTATTTTGCCTTTCTAACTCTTCATAATGTAGCCTTTACATGATGCGCCCTCTTTCGCTTGCCGCCACTGCTGCTGCCGTAATGCATTTTGAACGACAGATGTTACCTTGTTTGGTGCCCCCATTAAAAATGCCTACCCTAGAAGAGTACCAGATTCGTTAACTCTTGTATGTTTTTCTGAATAATTAAAGGGCAGCCCGGTGCATGTAGCTCCCGCTTGCGTAGGGTTTGGGGAAGGGTCCAACCACTTTGGGTCTATTGTAAATAATTGAGGCTATGAAATAAATAAAACCTTCTCAGCATTTGAAAACCTTCATGCGCTATCACAATTTGTCCAGAGGTACTTTAGTAAAGCTTTATTCGGATGTCAATTATCAATTACTTTTCTGTTAAGAATATTGGTTGATCTTTGCAATCTTATACCCAAGCTTTTGAATGAACCTTGAACTTTCAACAAATACCCCAAATACAAACGGTAGTTCGAACCATTTATCGCTTTTAGATATTTGTACTGTTTACATTTCTTAAAAATCCCTTATTTTATCGAAAACGATGGGTGCGGTAACACACACCTTCCCTGGGTACATGTCAATACGGAATGAACAATGACATAGGACAAGGCGAGAATACATAGAGAAAACAAATAGAAATGGTGCGCCGGAACTGAATGAAATTCAACGTTTACAAAAGTGTTAGGGCATGAGGTATATCTGTTGCTGTGGCAAGAAAACAAACATACTTCACACATCGGAATAGAGATGATGAACAGCCATGAACTGAACCATATATTAGGGGCCAGAAAGAGGGTTTTGAGAGCAAAATGTGGTAAGAGAAACAAAATGAGGCTGATGACAGAGGGAGGATAGGCACACGAGAACCCCACTTAAATTAAACCTTGCATGCCAAACGCTAGCTATGTCGGTCTCATTCTATATCCATACACAAGACAATGCCCCGCACGTTGCTGCGGGCCTTTCCGCCTTCTATATACAACTATCAAATGAAAAAAGAAGAAGGAAATACACCAATTAAATAACCAATGAAATGTTAGTATCTACATTTGAAAAGTTGAAAAACAAATATAATCTGTTGTGTCACTGGCTCACCCTGTTCGTGACTCTGTCGTGTGTGTGTGTGTGTGGCGGCTCAGCAGGGCACGGGATGGCTGGGAGCCTCCTTCTAGTCAGTCCCTCTACATGGGCTTGGGCCCTAAGAGATAAGCATGATGGGCTGGGCCCATACCGGTTCAACACTTCCCCTCAAGATGGGTGGTAGATATCTATTTTGACAATAGAATGCTAGGTATTTGTAAATATATGTGGCATTACAGGATATGACAAGCTATATATTTAATTACAATAAATAAAGAACCTTCAAGTCCTTGAAACAAATTTCAAACTTCGAGTGTCGTGATATGACCCCATACAACCGCTTACAGTTTCCGCACAGCAAGAATATCCTTGTTCCTCCCAATTCCAGCATCCCGCATTGTCGCACTTGTTTATTCCTAAATGATAAGAATTTGCTTAAATATATGGACACAAACATGGAAGTTAAGTTTACAGATTGGTCCATGATCAAAGAGGGGACTTCAAGAAATTTATGGAATAATTAGATAATAAAAATATCTGCTAAAGTTTGAGTATTTCAAATCAAATTACATCATTGTAGATGGGCGCACAGGGTAATTTGCTCTAAACTTTAGATGTTAGATCATAAAAATCAACATGCCGGTGTGACACCATACAAATAATTGCTAGGCATAGCATTGACAAAGGAAATGGAGCACCAACTCATAAAAAAAGCAATGGAGCAAAGTTGTTTTTTGTGCAGTTGGTATCAGCCATATGGTTCCATGTGACCATGATAGAGGGCGGCAATAACATCATCCTTGTTGAACAGTGAAAATGATGGTTGATAAATTTTTTATCAACCATGCTACCCTGTAACTGTAGAATCAAGTAGAACCAAAAGTTTAAACCCTAAAAGAAACAATCTTGAATTTTTGAGAGCACCTATATATAAAAAAATATATCCATGTATCAACCATTGACAAAATCATTGAATTATCTTTTGTAAAATAGTACCAAACCTGAATTATATTTTGTAAAATATATATCCATGTATCAGTTGAATTTTTGAGGGCTTGCTGCTCTTGAAGTAGACCTCCTCAAACTTCTTCACAAACCTGTACTTGAGTAAAACACAACATATACCTCCATACCATAAGCTAGCTAGCTCACAATTTCTGATGTGGTAACAGTGGCAAGGGTGCAGCACTCACTCATAGGCATGTTCCACATCCTGTACTTTGCCACCACTCGCACACGGTCAAAGGGACCTACATATACAAGCGCGCAAAGTAGCTCGAGTATTACTATTATGCTCACATTAATTACTCAGCCTGAAAAAGGTATGTAAAGGTGCTCTCTAATATACCTTTGTATTTTCCTCTCGAATTTGTTGAGGAACAACACAAATGATGTTTTTTGGAAAGCAACATCGCATCAAGTAGGACCGGAATAAAAAATAGCTTGAGGTTAAAATGGAAAATTTGAGATGGATGGATGCACGTACTACATACAGACCTCAAAACATCTTTGCTTTAACACCCAGTCGAACAGCTCCTTGGTCTCCATCATTTTGTTCGGTGTCTTGTCCTCAAATAACAATTGATCGTACCTGACAGTGATAGCCTCCTAACATTAGACGAAAGGATGCACTCACTCATGTATTCGCAGGCACGAGCATTTGGTATAAATTGGAAACCATACTTACTCGCTAATGGCGGCACAAAAGATAACAGCATTAACACCTTCAGAGAGATGAATCCACTTCCTACTCTCATTTCTTTGACCCCTACGCCTCTACACCTCTTCGCTTCTTTTGCTCTCTCCAAGGGGTGTGCAGAGAGAGAGAGAGAAACTGCCCGCTTAACTTCAGTCTGTCATTCTGTATCGAATCGAGCGAGATAAATGTGCAATCCTCAGTTAAGCATATTACCTAAACTGAAATTATACAACCCCATTTGTCTGTACTCTTCCATGGAGCACATCCTCCTGAAAAATATCTGAAAATTTTAAAAAGAGAAATACTGCAGATGTATTCTTGAGTAAGAAAAGCAGAACATCCACCGGCAATTTGGTGTTCATCATTGAACGAGCATAAGTGCATAAGAATGAGTGTAAAGGTTCTGATCTGCAGTTTGGTGTTCATCATCTGAACAACATACGTTTGATCGACAATTTACAGTTTAGTTTCTTTAATTTGGCGCTCATCATTCTACTGACCCTAGTTATACAGTGTAATGGTCGCTCCTCGGTTAAATATTCGATTTCAAAGTATTAGCTTCCAACAGATTACAATAGAATAAGGAATATCATCATATGCCATATACTCATATCTGAGCATCATTAATAACCTCAGTACTTATGAACATGTTATCATCTCATCAGATCACCTCATTCCTAATCAAACAACCACAAATACCGCCAAACATATTAGGAGAAAGTATCACCTAACTGGTTGCACGCAAGATGGGGATGAGAGGCAATAGAAATTTCTGCTCATGGGGTGTAAAGGTGATGCACATATGAAGGAGATGGGAGGGAAAAAGGCTTGAGAGAGTGGCGAAACTCACATCGTTACCATGGCGATGTGGAGGGCAGCAACGCGGCCAGCGTGGAGCGGAGTAGGGAGTGGAGATCGGAGAGCACGCGGCCAATGGTTCCGGAGAGCGAAGCAGTCTTTGTGCAGTTGCCATGGCCTCGTGCACGGCTTGCACACCATCGCCGGCGCCACTGCCTCCTCGGTCACCAACGCCAAACCCTATGATGATTCCCTCGCACATCTCGGCTAGATCCACGGAGAAGACCACGCGCTGATGGATCGCCTTGAGCGCCTTGGCTCGATCACCTCGCTTTACTCGGCTCGATCCACTAAGACCAGCGGACGCTGGATCCCATCCTGGACCGCCCGCGTCGCCGGCATCCTCTGTATCGAGCTACCACACAGATCTGTTTTTTTTAACGAACATGATTTTCTTACGGTGATAAAGCGCTGTGTTGGATCGGTATGTAGTTAAATGGGCTTGCATAGCAGGCCCGTAGAGGTCCAATTAACCACGGGCCTTCAAAAAAGTCCCCAGAATAGCGGCCTATTAGGACAGCCAGCCCAGTTCGCGGTAAACAACCATTTAAAGGAAGATCTAACGGTCAAAAACTAATCAAACACGAAATCCGACGGCCGAAAACGTTGAGGGCGTGAGAGAGCTCGGTTTAGGCCCAGTTTTACTGTCCTAAATTCGTACTCCCTAGCTGTTATTTACATCACTTACTTTTATAGTGATACATACATCTCACATGAAACCTGAATAGGGAAAGTCTCACATCCAATTGTTCTTTAGTTTACTCTCAACTAGGTAGTACGAAGCACACAATCTCACAAGCATTGTATTGTTTTTTTGCCGAAGCACAAGCGTTGTATTGTTGAATTGATTGATTTTGCCAAGTCATTTTGGTCCTTGGGCGTATTTACTAATGCTAATTTTCTTCACCCAGTTCGATTTTTACCTGAAGCGAAATGCTAATCTGGTCAACAATTGCATAATAAACCTATTTTTGCACACAACTAGATTTTCCACTCTTTTATAGATTTTAGTTAATTTTCACTTTTTTATTAGGTTAGCCACTATTGCATTTTCAATGCTTATACTTCATTTTAATAAATTTTCATGGCAGGATCAGTAGTAAACAATAAATGAAACCACACTTGCTCCAGCAGAGAATAAAATACTGCTGCTTGGCAATATCTAGCTGTAGAAGTGATGTTGGTTTTCAAGCTTAAACATTTGTTCACTATCGATGCAAATATTTTCATCACAGATTACCCTGGTGCTATTATCTAAAGTTTTTTTTTTTACAAATATTATCTAAAGTTTTCAGCTATATGTGAAGTGTCTCCATGTGTTCTGGGTGAAGGTATGAACACACATAGGAAAGTGACCTCTGTGTTGGAGACTGTAGTGCATAGAAAGATGTACTCACATCTATGTAACTCGGTATCTTGGATCTCCAATCCTTGCTGCTCTGCTCTACTTGAAAAAGACTTGCATATTTATCCGAATATAGAGACGGCAAGCAGAAGCTTGGGTGTCTGCATTTGAGACCACAGGTTCTCTGAAACGAAAGCTGTCTGATTCAACGCATGCTTGCATTCTTTCTTTGTCAGATGAAACGATAAGATCATGTTTTGTTTGGTTGTAATGTAGACACTGAAATAGCAGAATATGCTTACTTTTTTCAGTTGTGTTATTCGCTGAAACTGGAAAAAAAAATCTTTGTTTAGTTGTATTGCATGTTCTCCATTGTAGGACAGAAATATGGCTCCTTTGGAGGCTGGCAAGGTGTGTCGTATATCTTTAGTTATGTATACATGGATGTGGATTAAGCAATGTGCTAGCATAATGTGTGGTTTAAGCCTGTTCATGCAAAAACGAAGTAACCCTTCTTTTTGGGTAATGACAATACAATAGCGTTATTTTTTTTGTCTATAGTCCAGTATCTGCATCATTTGCAAACAATTATTTCTGTGTCGCTAGACATGATTTGGTTTGTTGCCCATTTCAACTGGGAGATCTCTTCCTTTTCGTTCAAGATGCATACAGTTCTCACTGACTCTGGGCATGTTTTTTTTGAATTGCCTTTACTCTCTTTTGTCCTTTGTAGTTATATATGTTCCCTTGTTTTTTGTCATTGCAGTTAGTCAAATTAGGATTGCTCTCTGGAGCACGACCGCTTTGCAGTTCAACATTTAAAAAATCAGGTCATATTTGCAGGAGACTCCGAGTACTTGGACTTTGCATCTGACACCGAGTACACAAGACTATATAGTTATGCCCTAGAATGGGAGAAGCACAAAATTTCTTGCATTATTGTCAAACATAAGTCTTAATTTGGATCTTATCCTTACAACTGAACCCATGACCCTATATTAGTAAGCTCATGGTAGATCTTATATATAGCCTATAACTGAGTAACAGTACATGAGACAGTAAAATGTAAATAAAAACTGAATATGCTGGGAAGTGAAGAAGGTCCAAGACTCCAGGGACAGAGACGTATGCATAGCTTCCGTTGGAAATCCCTAACAAACTTCTCAAGTAATTATTTATTTTCTCATTATGGGCCAAACATACAAGGTGTATATGGAATAGATCTTTCTAGTAACTTACAATAGCAGTCATCTAATCCTTTTGGGCGCATGCGGCCCAAGCCTTCTAGCTTAAGTTCAGGTAGATGATAGGCGAATCCTTTGTTCAATGATTCACTGAAATAAATAACTTCTTTGAAAGGATGAAATCCAAGGATCTTAATATGTTCATTCCTGTGCCCTTCAAGTCTAGTTTCAAGGATGATCTCATGGTCTGAATTCAACTCGATCTCGTCTTGTACTGTAAATAGCTCGATTGAAGTTGTAGTTGATATCTGCCATAATCCAGGGTCTGTGAATTGGTGGATCATAGTTTTGATGTGGTGGGATTTGGTGAAGGTTGTTATCATGCTTCAGAAGCCACTCACTCTGACCACAGGGTAATTCAGTAAGTATCCAAACTCGAAGCTGACATTGAGCATCAAGTGCTGCAAAATACAACCCCTTCTCTGATCTTCCAAGAAGAACCTCGGCGCACCGGTGCTGATCAACATCTGTTGGCAGTTTAATTACTTGGTATGTGCCACTTGATAACGATATTCTGTCAAAAGGAGTCATTGACAAGAAGAAGATGTTAGTAAATCAAGAACCAATGCAAGCTCTTTATTGAATTCAAGATGAAATAATAATATAAGGAGAAATGATGGTGCTTAGAAAGTGCAGTACCTCATAACAGAATGACAGTGCACGTAGATTTCTCCATGCCAGTACACAGCGTACAGTTCATCTGATATTGGCAGCTCAAGCTGTTCCATGTCGGCAAGAGTCCCTAGGGCATCTCCCTGCCGGATGAATGATCTCTCTTCCCACCTTGCTGTTTCTGAAGAGAAAACATGCATCATGTATGTCGACGGAGGCCATTGCCGCTGCTTCGTCTCTGCATCCAGTCCACGCCCATTGCGGCGGACATGTAGGAACCTAAGCACCTGGTAGTGCGGCGACACCGTCGGATCAAACACGATGTAGCCCCGTTCACATAAGTGCTCAAATTCCAAGGAAAGAGGTGGGCATGGGGGCAAGCTTGCCCAACGTCGTGTGGCGGGATTAACCACATAATAATGATCTAGCAAAACTAGGCCGTTGCATGCATCCTCGACAGAGATGTCGTCCGTCGGCATGAAGTGGAGGTCGCCATAGCCGCGGATTGCGGTGTCCGTTGAGCTTGAGGGGTGGAAGAAGAACTCCGTGAAGTCAAGCTCATAGAAGTTGACGAAGAAGCCGGCCAAGGAGAGCGGGAGGAGGTCCCGGTCCAGGAGACGATGAGCGTCGACGACGGTGTGCCAGGAGTGGGAGACGCAGCGGGCCGCAGCAAGACTGCGCGGTGGAAGACAGCGGAGGACGTCCGCGAGCACGTCCTCCGGTAGCCGCTGCGTCTGGTCCATCTCTCTACTTGTCACCGCTGCTGGATCTGGATCGCCGCCTTGCCCTGCTCTTCTCTCGGCATCGGCATCGGCATCGGCATTGGCGTCCAAAAGGAAAACCATCCTAGCTAAATGTTTGTTGGATCTTGTCGCTCGCTTTGCCTCGGCTCGGGGCGTGGTCTCTTCTCTTCTCTCCGTGGGTAGCTCACAGGAATTATTTATGAGGACACAAGCTACTCCTGATCCGAACATTAGTCCAAAACAAGCGAGCGTGTCCGAACGCGTGATCTCTGGTCTCTCTACCCTTATTTTATTTTAGAAAAACGCTTCTTATCTATAGTCTAAAGGAAACGCCAGCGTCAGACGGCTCGAACGCCGTCGATTCGTTTAAAAACTGATGCTCCAGATTTTGACATGCTTTGGAAAAGGAAAAATCAAAAAAATCTCCGACATAAACCCCGCGTTATCCCCCTTATTCTCGGCGACCCCATCGTCCCTAATCTCCCGCACCGCCCGAGCTGTGCCTCCACATCGCTCTCCTCGCCCCTGCCTCGCGTCGCCAGATCCAGTCCGCCGTCGCTTCTCATTACGATTCCACCGGTCAACTATGCCCACCTCGCCACGCGACCTCACCGGCCAACTTCTGTCTCCATGTTCCTCCTTCGATCCCCGCTCGATCCCTGCCGCCGAGCGCACTGCTGCTCCGTAGTCTTCTCTACCGATGCGACCCTCGGGTAACACTGTGCCATCCTGGCATTAACAGGTCAAGCACCCCATCCTCAACGGCGTTTCGTCCATCGCCAGGCTCCCACATGGATTGAATCGGCTGTATCTGGGTTTACATCGGCCGGCCGGAGAATACGCATCTGGATTGTAAATTCAAGATGTCTACACCACTTTCTATCAACAACCTAAATTTTAAAGCCATGGATATGCTTCCATACTGACATTTAGAAGCATCCTAACTGTTAAACGAGCTTCTGCATCCTTTTTTTGGGGCACAAAGAAACTACGTGCTAAGTTTCTTCCATGCAGTGCTTCCAACATTGACTGAACATAATTCCTGAGTACATATTACTTGCTTCCTGGAGCTAGGAACTCCTTCGCCAATCCTATTTTTTTTCTTGAGGCTCCTCGTAGTCCATCCCTTTCTAATTTTGAAAACCTAGCATTAGTCATTATAAAACGAATGTGCACCCTAAACGGTGTAAAATTAGCATACGATACAACAATGCCAGACGAACATTTGATATACTGCTAGTTCCAGATCTAACATAAACAAAATCTCCCATGGCTAACTAATTTCCTCCGGTACTCACAAGATGCATTCAACACATACAAAAAAAATGCTTCCAATCTGAAAAGGAATTGCTTCCTAAACTGCTAGTTAGCAGGGAATATGCATATGGATGCGGTTGACTCTCCATATTATGGGTTAGTAGTCAACTCGGAGGAGGAAGAAATGCTAGAGAGGTTAGCGTGGTTGGTGAGTTATTGGACGTAAAAAGCGGAGCAGTTATTGGGATGCATGCTATTAACGATTGAAACTAACAAACCACGCGGGAGCTTTGTACCCGATCTAAGGACCAGCGTGCATCTAATTTAATGGCTCTCGACTGGTCTGATAGGAAGCAAGGATCAGTAGTTCTGATCCCTAGCGGCTAAAATAAAATAGGTGAACACTTGGTGCAAAAAGATGGACACGAATCGCATGACCCAGCGGTCGCTCGCAAGGTAGTAGGCAAACCGTAGACTAGTGTAGCTGTTCTCCTTTAATTTTCTGACTTATGGGAGAGGAGCCGGTGCGAGCCACACTTTGTGCTGATCCGTAGAGACAGATCCATCCTGCAGCTCAGATAGCGGCAGTGATTGCCCTGCATTAGAGAAGAAGTATTTTAGGCGAACAGAGACACTTATTAATAGCGGCAGTGATTGCCATGCATTAGAGAAGAAGTATTTTAGGCGAACAGAGACACTTATTAATAGCGGCAGTGATTGCCATGCATTAGAGAAGAAGTATTTTGGACAAACAGAGACAATTTATTTTGAAACGAAAGGAATACAAGACAGTGAATTTTCATGGTCAAAGCAAAGAAATCTAGGTTTGGGCAAAATTGAACACTACAAGGATCAACATTAGCAAAAAAGAATTAAGGATCAACACTGAGAAATAAGAGAATGAGAGAAGTTTAGAGTAGGACATTCTCTTTTTCTTCATTAATTGACGAGGCAAAAATTTTTGCCTTCGTTTCGAAAAAAAGTTTAAAAGTAGGTGAGGGCGGACAGTAAATGGGACAACATACAAACCATTTAAACTTCGCTTTTGAAAAGGTAAATAGTCCTAAAAAAGAGAATAGAGAACATGTAATATACTATATCCTCAACAAAACAAGACAGAAACCTCTAGCAGAGCACTAGAAAATACCACTGGCCCAATGTGCAGAGCATACCTTGGCATTTATCGGAGAGGACCTGGGCGTCTTCACCACGGTCACCTCCACAAGCTACGTACTTGTCGACGAGTTCATCAGTAAATAGTCCAGTGCTGATAAAAGGTGGCTCTTCAGCCAGTCTGCACATGCACGAAGGGTCCTCTGTCAGCGATATGTTCACGACGGACTGCAGCACTTCGCAGCAAGCACGTATGCCGCCCTCGTCGTTGGATATGCAGAACACGCTCGTTAGGTACGCCCAGTGCCAGGAGTCGCATGGCTCTCCCACCGCGCAGGGTGCGACGAGCACTCCAACGAGCAGGAGGAGGAGGAGATAGCGAGAATTCTCCATTGCCGGGCGTCAGAAGCACGCGCGCGCGCACATACGACACGAGAAAACGATTGGACTATTTTCTTGTTCTTAATTGTCGCCTCTACTCTACTCAACACAAGGAAGGGTGTTAAATACTCCAGACACACACACTAACACCGGGCTATCACGTGCTTGCTATGACTCGGCAGCAGTCACAACGTTCGTGCCTCCTCAGGACCGCACTTCAACATATCTGATCCGCCTGTAAAGAGAAGTGGAGTACTATTCCTACTGACACCATCTCAGACATGCATTGCTATCTTATCCTCGCACCACCTTTCTAGTTTGTACACGCGCGATCACACGGCTCCACAGGACGATCACAAGCTACGCGCAGCAGAGCTGGCATCTCCAACAGCCGCTAAAAATTGATTTGCCACGCATGCTTCGGCTGGTTTTGCGCGGGCGATAGTGTTGGCTCCAACAGCCGCGTTAAAATGCAGCGCGCGCATCGTTCCAGCAGCACGTACGACTCGTCAATATTGCATTTTGGACACAAAATAAATTTTAAACATTCAAAATGCAATGAACATGGCATATAAATTTCACACAAACAAGTTAATGCATATAAGTTCATGCTCACAAGTTCAAAATCATGCCCACAAGTTTATCCAACCAAGTTCAAAATGCAAATGAAAGACACATCAAGCCTCGTCCTCGTCTTCGTCCTCATCTTCCGAAGACGATTCTTCCTCCTCCGAAAATGATTCTTCCTCCTCCTCATCATCATTGTCGCGCATTGCATCACGTGAAGATCGAACGGTGTTGGAAAGATCTTCAACGGCATCTTCATGGGAAGGTGTGTGAGTCACACCGGAAGACATGCCTCCCATGGCGGCCGGAGGTGCACCCATGCCTCCCATGAGAGACGCAAAACTCATGCCTCCCATGACGGCCATGGCGCTGGGGGGTGCTCCAAAGCCTCCCTCGACACTACCAACCAAGTATTGCATAGTAAGATGTCTTCGGTGTTGGTGTAATTGCCTGCTCTTCCTTTCGGTGCGTCGACAATGATCTCACCATGCTCGTCCACCTCGAACTCATTGATTTGAGACCAATGCGAATTGTTGGAGCCGGCATCCATAGTTGATATGTATGCATCATCGTCGAGACTACAAAATATATAGAACAATGCAAATAAGATATCTATACGTATGCATTCAAAAAATAACAAGAAAAAAAGTTGGCGAATTTTTGTACCTTTAGGGCATTTCGTCGAACACATTGTGCGCGTCGGCCGCCGGCTCAACAAATGAGCTCGCCGACGCTTCGGTAGCCGCCGCGCCCGTCACACATCCTGCAAGCTTCTTCCTCGACCCCTTCGAGGTGCCGGAGCCGTCTGCCGCCTTGTTTTTCTTCGCGGATGTCTTGCTCTTCTTCGGCCGAGACGCATTTGGGAGCTTCGAGGGGAGGGCACGGGGCGGCGGCGCCACCCGCCGCCGAGGTCATCCGCGGCAGCATGAAGAGGCCGCGCGCGAGGCCGACACTCGGAGGAGCTCCGCCGGAGGCGAGGCCAGCGCTCCACGCGCTAGGGTTTGCAGCGGCGGCGGCAGAGGACTCGTGGCTGTAGGATGGGGTGAGCGGGGTGCCGGCGGGTGGCTCCATCGGGTCGAGTTCGCTGGCGCCGGCGCGCGCGGGGCGAAGGTGACGCGGGGGAGAGAGTTTTTTGCGAGCGCTCGTGTGTGCCGCGCACCGAAGCAGGCGCAGCAAATAAGTAGCGCATGATGGCGTTTCGACCCGCGCGCTGAACTCTATTTGTCACGTGCGTGAGTTTTGCGCGACCGCTGGAACGCGCGGAGCGATAGCGCGCGCAATAACAACATCTTTTTCAACGCGACGCTTGTTTAGCGCGGCAATTGAAGATGCTCTTACAAGCATGCAACAAACATGTTACCACTAGTGCGCAGGGGAAAACTAACACCATACCAACCTTTCACTAGCAGCACAATTAAATTTGTGGCGGGTTATCATGCTGCGAGTTATTCGGTCCCAAAATCGTGCACTCTGCCTAGCAAATACCCTAACGTCTGTTGAATATTTGAGCATTTTTTTTCTTAAAATTCATCTATAAAAAGATATGTAGAACATGATAGTCATAATGGAGATGATAATTGGATCAAGTAACAGAGTGATGATACGAGTCATGCGATGTTCAGTCTCATTCGAGACTTTTGCTATTCTGGTAAACAGTGTTGAACTGTTTGATTATTATCCTGAGTTAGTGTTCTGTTGTTCTTGCCCTTAATGTCTGTGCCATTGGCGTGTCCCATCATCCCCACTGCTGCTGATTTGCATGATAGGCTTAGACGCTTAGTTCATGAAATGCCCTGGCTTCTCTCAACCATTTGACAGTTGATGGTCACTGTCGCTCTCGGTACGACTGTACCCTGTTTCAAGATGATCACTGTCGTTGGCTTCCTCTAGGGTTCTTGTCAGAAACCTGAGGTAGAACCATCCAGAAGATAGGTCATGATAAAATCTCAAATTCCCTGACTTGGTATCAGTGTGATGGTTAGTGGTGGTTTTCTGGACCCGATGCTGTCTTGGGCTCTTGGCCAAAAATTTCCTGCATTACATAGCGTTCAAGTCAAGCCCATGACTTGCATTAAATGAAAATATGATCTGATCGCAGTTTTGCAGAAGTACTGAATCGAAAAAAAAAGGAAGTAAAGATACCCCATTTACGCTTACTATTGATTTTTATGCTTTGATGCGCTGTGATAGATACCTGGGTTCTGCCCTTGTCAATTCTAAACCTAGCCTGCACAATCTGCTGGTCCCTGCCAATTATTATTCAATTGTGTGGTGGTATCTTTAAATTCCACAGGAGTTCGTGCATCTGGTTCTTTTTAAGAAGTAAAATTTACATAAACGGTGATGCGCTAACTACTGTTTGGAGTTCATTTGGGTCTAATTCCCTACTGCTCTGTTCTCTGGAATTCAGATTAAGGATTTCTGTTTGCTGAACTGTACTTGGAGACTGGAGTAATCAGATGCGTATACTAACTTGCTTTGTGTCCTAGAGGAGGTTTTATGGTCTGTTTAAGGCGGCAATTTGTTCGTTTCCTGATCCCATAAATTTGTTTAGGCCCTGTTTGGATGCAAAGAGTTTTTACACTATCATGAAAACACACCATAGTATACAGAAAAAGAAAGCTCGTCGCGCGGTTCTGTCGTGTCTGCTCTTCAGCTAATGGTGTGACTCTTGTGGGATTTGTTCATGGGGCATGCTTAATCATACATGGCAATACTATCTTCCATAATATATCAGTTCTACCTTTCCATTGATAACACTTGTATTGTAAATAGTACGTATTTACCATTTTTAGATAAGATGTTGATACTACGCTTTACCGTCACCGCTCTGGCCAGTCAATGAATATGGCAAGGATTGATTCGATGGCCTAGTATGTGTATATGTATTGAATTAAGAAGATAGCTCGAGTGCAAGTCTTACAAACACAAAATACATGCTTACTACCACAAGTGCCAAACTGTTATTTTATTTATGGATACTGCAAAGTGCAAAATACTGTAGTATGTGTTTTCTATAGGTTTAAATACTGTGGTATTTCGAAATTGTACTTTGGGCCTCCTTTGGTTAATAGGATAGAAATATATCATAGGAATAGAAAAGTTATAGGAAACGAGATTTTTAGAAAAGGAGATGACGTGTATTTCAAATCCTATAGCAAAAAAGATGTCATTTGGTTCATATGATAGGATTTTTTTTCCTAAAAGGGTCTGATCTAATATTTTCCCCTATGAAATATGGATGATAGGAAAGGACATAGTTGTTTTACATCTTCTAGAAAATATAACTGTTTGCTATAGTTTAGTTTAGTGTGATATCTCAGTAAATGGATGCAGTTCAGTGTAAATTTAGGTTTGAACAATTGCATTTTCTTTATAAAATCCATATGTTGAATTCTTTTAAGTTTTAAGGTGCTTCGCCGGATTGCCCTGCTCTGACTGATTGCATTGTTGATGTTTGGTGTTTCTGAATTGCTTTCCATTCAAGAATCATAATTTTCATGATAGAATGACAAAGTGGATATAGGGACTGTTATGATCTTTCGCTGGAATGGCATAGGTGGTTCTTTTCTATGACTCCCATGTCATGGTAGAATCATCTAAGGATGCAATATGTATTGGTGATCGATCAACTTCGAGTATGACTGAAGACTTACTATCTGCATTATGGATGGGTATTCTAGAAAACAAATCTGCATTATGGATGCTTGCTTGAGATAAAAGGCACCGAGATGCCTCCCATGGCATGGCCGACCATAGATCAGGCAGCTGCTTAGACAGCGGCAGGCCGTATAGTTCACCTAGACCTAGCTGTTGTGGTTTTGGGCTCTTTTTTGTTCTTTTTTCTTAGCTTCTCTTTTGCTCTGTTCTGCTTTCTTGTTTGTTTTGGTTTGAGCAGGGCTTATACATTTTGTGTCTCTCCTAATAAAGAATGGTGCACATTTTGATGCATGTTCGAGGAAAAAATTGAACGACAATATATACCTTAAATTTCATTGAAGAGCGCAGTTACAGAGGCATTTGGATGGATGAATTTTTATATAGAACTCATTATGTTATTACATATCACAAATACAGTTGCTGTATGTTGAAACTTGTATGCTGGTGATGTTCCTTGTCTGCACAGACATGTGATAAACATTGATTTTGTTGAAATGTAGAGCTATTATAAATTCCAGTGAAGGTTAACCACGTTCAGTACTAACTAGTTTAGGTCCAGGGTGCATGTTTTGTTCAAATTCTGTTGATCTCTGTGAGCAATTTAAGTGTGCACCGTACTATCTTTTCCTACAATTTACATGTTCAATTTAGTGCTTTTAGTTTCAACAGTGTACGTCCTCAGCTTGGCCCTGTCCGGCGGCCCCGCCGCAGGCCGCGCACCCCACGAAGCCGGGCATGCTGTCATGGCCAGGACAGCGGGGCCCGCACGCCCTCGTCATCGAGCCAAAAGAGGAAAGAAAGGCAAAAAGCAAAGCCTGCAAAAGGAGGCCCTGGCGGTGGACCAGGCGCTACCGGCTGTTCAATCCACGGACGGCGCCAGGGAGGCCGGCCCGGGGACAGCTGGCACGCAACCATTGATAGGCGGAGAGAAAGAAGGCTCTAGAGTCTCAAACTTGGGATCCCCCCATGCGCCCGAGGAGGCTACCGACGGGCCCGCCACTGCGGCGACTGATCCCATGCCTTGTCGGGATCTCGCTCTTCTGAGCCAGGTCCCCAACTCGCTGCCAGAGGAGCCATTGTCGCCTACCGCCCTGTCGGAGCAGAGTGGTGCTTCACACACTCCTATCGCACGTGGGCCCCCTTGCAGCCCCGTTGATCGGTCGCTGCGGTCTCAAGCGCGCGACGTTGGGGATCGGGTGGGACGCGAGGCAATCATTGATGCCATGCTCTCCACAGCTGACGGGCCAATACCTGCGACCACGCCCGCTGTTGGGCCGGTTGTGCATGGGCCACGCCCGCTGCCGGTTGTGGCCGAACCACCTTCGCCTCCTGCTAGCGCCGTTGGGCTGCCCGGACAAATTCGCCCCACAACCATCCCGTGCCGGACCGAATCATCTCCTGATCGACGAGCTGAGCGGGGCACGTCGGCAACCGACCCCCGCTCTCCTGCCTCGGGGAGATTTGCATCGCCGCCCATAATAATGTGACGACCGCGCTGCCGGGCCACCACCGGCCAATCCTGGACACTGGGCGAGTTCCTGGTCGCGGCCACGAAGCACATCGACGCAGTTCGGCTGTCACCTGGGAAGAGGCCACGTCGCCCACTCAACTTCGCTCCCAGGAGAGGCCGTTCGGCTACCGCTGCGGCATCCGCGGCTGCCCCACCCACGGCCGAAAGGAGAGCCCATGTGCAGATCCTACGCACTCTCGGGATCGTGGGCATCAACCAGAAGATTTCCCCTGCCGAGATGAGAGCCTACGATGACATGTTCGCGGCGCCGATCCCGATGCCCGTGCTCCAAGCCATTGCTGCTTTGGTTGATCGCGAGATCCCTGCATGCCTGGCTAATACAACGCGCGATGCTACGGTCTGCGCTAGCTAGACCTGCCGGATTACCTATCGTCGACCTCTTTCCCATGGATCACGGTCTTAGAATCGCTGTTTGGAATGTTAGGGGCCTTAACTCGCGTGCTAGGCGATGCGCCATTCGCTCGCTGTTGTGTACTACTCGAGCATCCATTGTGTGCCTTCAGGAAACGAAGATGGCCTTGATCGTCTCGTCCATCGTGCTGGACATCCTTGGGTCCGAATTTGATGACTACACCTATCTCCCGGCTGATGGAACTCGAGGAGGCATCCTCCTCGCATGGAAGAGCAGGGCTGTCACCATTTCCGCCCCCATGTTCACCCTGAACGCGCTCACGGCTAAGGTGAGCGTGGCCAGCGGCTTGCCATGGTGGTTAACCACGGTCTATGGACCCTAGGCCGACGTGGACAAAGTGATGTTCTTGCAGGAGCTGCGTGACATCCGCGCGGCTTGTCCCGGCCCCTGGATGCTATGTGGGGATTTCAACCTCATATACCGCGACGAGGACAAAAGTTCGGGTGGCCTAAACCGCTGCATGATGGGAAGGTTCCGTCGCGCCATCAGCGACCTTGCCTTGAAGGAGATATATCTCAACGGGCGCTGCTTCACGTGGTCGAATGAGCAATCGCCACCGATGCTAGTGCACCTTGACCGGGTCCTCTGTACCTCGGACTGGGAGGACATGCATGGCGAGTGTCACCTCCGCTGCCTGGCGTCCGTGGTGTCTGACCATTGTCCACTGTTGTTGGATTGTTCTCCGATGCCCTCGGCCCACAAGCGTTTCCGCTTCGAGGAGTACTGGCTACGCCTGGACGGCTTCCACGACACGGTGGCCGCGGCCTGGGGCTTTGTGCACGATCACGACCCCTTCCGGCGGCTGGTGAAGCGCCTGCAAGCCACAACGCGTAGCCTCACGAGCTGGAGCGCCAAGTCCACGGGCAACATACGAGACAAGCTTGCCATCTCTCGCGAGCTGATCTCCCGCTTCGACAAGGCCCTTGAGGATCGTGTGCTTACCCCCCCAGAAGATTGGCTGCGCAAACAGCTCAAGATCGCCTACCTTGGCATGGCCTCTCTGGAGCGCACGATCGCTCGGCAGCGTGCCCGCATAACTACCCTCAAGGACGGCGACGTGAACACAAGCTTCTTTCACCGGCAATGCACATACCGCCGGCAGAAAAACCGCGTGCACATCCTAGCCGTGGACGAGCATGTGCTAACCGACCATGAAGAGATGGCCCAGGCGGCGTTTGAGCACTTCGATGGGTTGCTAGGCACGGCCTATGACAGAGCCCACACCCTGGATCTTGAGCAGCTTATTACGCCCGACGACCTCGCTAGCCTGGAGGACCCATTCTGCCCAGAGGAGATATGGGAAGTGGTCAGGCGCATGCCTGCGCACAAGGCGCCCAGGCCGGATGGATTTACTGCGGAGTTCCTACGCGCCTGTTGGAGTATCATCAGGCAGGACATCATCGACGTCTTCAAGCAGCTCTACGCGTTGCGCGGACGAGGGTTCAGCAAGCTCAACCAAGCTTTGCTAACCCTCCTACCCAAGTGCGCGGACGCCCACAAGCTTGGCGACTATCGACCAATATGCCTCATTCACATCGTGGCTAAGATCTTCACGAAGGTTTTGTCGTTGCGCCTCGCCCCAAAGCTTGACAGCCTTGTGAGCCATAATCAGAACACTTTCATCGTCGGGCGCATGCTTCACGAGAACTTCATCCTTGTCCGGCAATCCCTCAGGCTGTTGCATCAACTGGGAGCGCCGAGAATCATGCTCAAACTTGACCTCACGCGGGCCTTCGACTCGATCTCGTGGCCCTTTATATTCGAGGCCCTGCACCAGTACGGGTTTGGCGACAGATTTCGAGAATGGCTGGCCATCCTCCTATCCTCGGCCAGTACCCGCGTCATGCTCAATGGTGTCCCCGGCCCTCCCATCTGGCACCGATGTGGACTGCGCCAAGGTGACTTCACGTCCCCGTAGCTTTTCATCCTGGCTGTGGACACGCTTGGATGCCTCATGCGTCAGGCCCTTCAGACCGGCATCCTTCGATAGCCGCACCCTCGCCGCGAGATTCCGGCGATATCCCTATACGCCGACGACGTGATGCTGTTTTGCCACGCCACGCTTGATGAGGTACTCGTCGTGAAAGGCATCCTGGGTGTCTTCGGCACGGCCTCCGGACTACAAGTCAACTACGGCAAGAGCTCGGCTACGATGTTGCATGGTGACGAGTCGTGTGCTCACTTGATGGAGGCCCTGGGATGCCCCGCGGCGGACTTGCCAGTTACCTACCATGGCATCCCGCTCACCACCCGCTGCCCCTCTGCGGCCCAGATGCAGCCGCTCGTCGATGCGGTGGTTGGATGGCTACCGTCATAGAAAGCTTGGCTGATGAACCGGGTCGGCCGGCTGGCGCTTGTTAAGTCAGTGCTTAGTGCGATCCCCATACACCAGCTGCTCGCTCTCGCGCCCCCAAAGAAAACCCTCAAACAACTTGAGAAGATTCAGCGAGGCTTTCTTTGGGCCGGCCGCGACAATGCTCATGGTGGACACTGTCACGTGAATTGGCGCCCGGTTTGATGGCCGATCGAATATGGCAGACTAGGTGTTCGAGACCTCGAGCGCACGGGGCTCGCTCTCCGACTCCGATGGCTATGGCTCTCGAGGACGGACACTGACCGCGCTTGGCAAGGTCTCGACCTGCAGTTCACCCCCGACAAGCACTCCCTCTTCCACGCCTCCACATCCATGGTGATCGGGGACGGAGCAACGACCCTATTCTGGGAAGATCGCTGGCTCCACGGCCAGTCCATTCATGGGCTTGCACCCTTGCTATACCTATGCATCCCCAAAAACCTTAGGAAACTGAGGACGGTGGCAGAGGGCATCCAGGGGAACGCTTGGGCGCGTGACATTCACGGAGTTCTCGGCCTACACGAGATTGGACAGTACTTGAGGATCTGGCACCTAGTGCAGCACATCACTCTGTCCATAGAGCCGGACAAGCTCGTCTGGAACTGGACGGCCAATGGCGTATACACGGCGCAGTCATGCTATCGGGCCACATTCCTTGGATCGACGACATGCCACTCGTGGAAGCTCATATGGAAGGGTTGGGCGCCACCGAAAGTGAAGTTCTTCCACTGATTGGCTAACCAGGACCGCTGCTGGACCGCAGAGCGGCTCGCTCACCACGGCCTTCATCACCACCCTCGATGCCTCCTATGCAACCAAGAGCCGGAGACGATCCGACACCTGCTGCTCACATGTCCATTCGCCAGGCAAGCCTGGCATGAGACCCTCTCTTGGCTGCGCCTACCAGCTCCAAAGCCTGCGCATGAGGCCTCGCTGCAGGACTGGTGGCTTCGAGCGAGGGAAGCCATGCCACATACGCTTCGCAAGGCGCTGCAATCTACGGCGCTCCTAGTGCCTTGGACGATCTGGAAGCATAGAAACGCGTGTGTTTTCGATCATGTTGTTCCATCGCTCGATGAGCTTGTAGACAGGATCAAGGATGAGACCAGATGCTGGGCAAGGGCCGGGGCCCAAGGGCTCAGGGTCGTCTTACCACCATCCTGGGACGTCCACTGACCTCCTTGTAACCATGCTGAACTGGCCTCCTAGGAGGATGTAACACCCTTCTTTTTTCCAATGCAATGAAACGCAAAGTCTTTTGCGTTTTCTCGAGAAAAAAAAGTTTCAACAGTGTGGGATTGATCAGCTAATCTTGAAGCCGGTTGTGGACTGACCAGTGTTATTTTCTAACTGTACAATATTTCCCTAATGAGCATTAATGAAATGACATACTCCCTGTTGTTTTCCTAAATTTATTCTACTGCATTTTGAAGATGTAATAGTTTATCTTTTGATAGTTGTATACATTTAATAATTAATTGATTGAGCTATCCTCATTTAAAATAAAGTGTCTTCTCTTATTTATCTTTTTAATGGCTCGTATTACTTTCATTCTTGTCCTTTTCCTCCCAAGTAGTTCCTTCTAATTTAAAAGTTACCAGTTCTGACAATAACGGTAGTAATACTATCACAGGTGGGATTGTCAGTTAAGAGCATCTCTAGCAAACCCATATAATCACCTAAACTGTAAAATTTCGGTGATTATATGGGTTTGGGTCGTTTTATCTGTCAGAACAGACATTGCAAACACAGCCCGACCCGTAAATTTTTTGCAATGGCCCGAAAACGCAACCCCTCGAGCACTGTATGTGTGGGTTTGGCCGCTGGATACGGGTCCGAACCCTATCCCTCTGCCGCTGCGAAAATCCCCCACCCCTCACCGTCGGCGCATCAGATCCGCCGCGCGAGAATCCAATCCATTGCCCCACCCCTCGTAACCACCGCCCGCGACGGCCTGCTCCGGTCGCCGTGGCAACGACCACCCCGAGAGGGCGCGTTGCGTCAGATCCGACGCGGCACGGAAGCGCGCCCCCTTGCAGTACACGCGCTGGGGGCGGTCGCCGCCACCATCGCTCCTTCGCCGCGAGACGAAGGAGTACGACCACGCGTGCGGTCGCCTCTTCTCCGGCACCGGCAGCTCCTCCGAGGTGTCGAGCTCGCGCTCCTCCCTTCCCCGGTGAAGAGGGAGCTAGAGGAGCTCCCCCTGGTGAAGAGGGAGCCGGAGGCCGAGGCAAGGCCAAAGCGATGTGCCGGGGGAGGCGTCAGGCCGGAGGACTTCCTTCCCCCGGCGGAGGTGGGCGTCCTTTTGCCCGCGTTGCTAGCGCGCAGTGCGTGGGAGGAGGAAGCGGAGCGGCAGTGCCCGGGGAGGGACGAGGAGATCGACACCATGCTCGACGAGTAGGGTGTCGCGTCGGCCCTCGCCTTTGGTGATAAGAAGGAGGAGTGGCGCCGCGAAGCTGCTGAGCAGAAGCGCATCTTCGTCGACCTCACCTCCTCCTCCTCCGACGACTAAGCGCTGCCGGTGGTCAGCTACCGCACGAGCTTCGGTGAGCTCCATTTTGCGTAGTGCGGTAGGGTAGGGTAGGTTAGTAGGTTAGCTCCAGCGTAGCTCCGGCTAGGAACTATGTATATATCTATGCTATGTAAAACGAATGATCAGTGCCATGTAATGAACTATCAATGTTTCGGCCATCTTTTCCGTTAAATTTCTCGCACGGAACAATTTTTTCAAATTTTACGATTCACGATACAAGTTTTGTTTTGTCACAATGATTTTAACCCGTATAAACCTCCCACGAGAACTGTAAACACAGTTTACAGTTTCGCAATTTAGGGATGCTAGAGATGCTCTAAGATTGAGATAGTACAGGTAGATGCATTAGAAAGATACTTATTGCCTGGTTTATCTTCAAGTGACTATAGAATAACATGGGTTGATGAATTCCTCTATAATGCATCGTTTGGAGCAATTGAACAGTTTTAGTGATTTGTTTGCTTAGATCCATCTGTACAGTTGCTCAGTCCTCCTAAGCCGACGAACATGACCAGGTTGGGAGTACCGCTCCGAGGAGCAAGGGTTGGCCGGCCATGGTGCGAGGGTTGAGGTGGAGAGAAGGTTGGAGACGGGGATTAGAACATTACAAATTTATTAACATCCATTGGATGATCCATATAGTGTTACATGGATGAGAGCAGCAATTTTTGTACATAGAGTCTCTTTTACACAAAAGATTCCCGAGGTCTAAGAATAATATCAACATTTTCCTAACAAACCATACATTATAATCAAAACTAAACCGATCTCTTTCCTGACTATCTTAATATTCGCACTAACTAAATAACCTACTGTAGTTATTTCCTTAACTAACTTACTGATGCCTCCGTTTCAAAATATAAGATGTATCGATTTTCGTGCAAGTCAAACTGACGTATGTTTAACCAAGATTATAAAATAAAATATCGACATCTGCAATATAAAATAAATAAAATATGAAAAATATTTTTCATGATGAATCTAATGATACAAATTTAGCATCATAGATATTGATATATATTTTTTCTAAAAACTTGATCAAACATGCACATGTTTGACTTACGAAAAACTAATACACCTTTAGAAATAGTAATTGCTGCACAACCTGACTTTTAACTTTTTTTTTGAAAAGGATGATAAACCGTGGGCTCTGCATCGCAATGATGCATATAGTTATATATTATTAAGAATGCAAAATTCAGCAACCGAGCAACGTCGATCCGGAAATAAAGTAAAAAAACGAGGCCGCATGCCTCATGACAGTAACTTCACGTGATAACCACTAACCCTATGTTATAAAATGACAGCAAAATGAAAAATATATAACTCGTAGGCTACGCCTTTAAGAAGGAATCATCGTAATTACGCCAATGATGATGAGTCCAACACAAGATTAAATTTCAGATTCTCATCCTCAAAGCCAAACTTCAATCCATCGCCTTCAACAAAGACCTGACGCAAGCGTGCGTCGACATAGCTTAATCATAGATCTTGCGTTTTTACGACACAAGCGCGTCGACATAGCTTAATCATAGATCTTGTGTTTTCACCTAAGTGCATAAAGTCGTGGTTGAAGCCTTATGTACCATCATTCCTTATCCGGATATCGATGTCTTGATAACTGGATAACTCTGGAGAAGACACTAGAAGACAAACGCTCCATACCGCCTGCCTCCTGCGAGTATCGCACCACCTTTGATCTAGCAGCAACAGGCTAGACATGAGACCTCCGCGAGAGCCACCGTGCAACACATGTTGGTAGCAGGCATGACTTCACATCCCCGCATGACACGTCTTGCGTAGCATCCGTCGGCGGCGTCACCTGACATAGGCATTGCTCGACGACTTCGAAAGAGGCGCATGTGTCACTTGTCGAGCCGCATCGAACCCAATCTATTAATGGAAAAGACGACCCATACCGCCATCAATCCCAGAAGGCCGACACCACCTCAAGATCCAGACTTCATGTCACCCGCACGACCAAGAAGGGTTGCCGCCCCGATTTTGAGTGCTACAGGAAGCATCCACGAGTTAGATACGGCCGTCACGAAGCCGCCGTTGCTGATCCCTAAGGGCAATTCCAACGGGCCTACCCAAACGGACGGTGATTTTATCCGCTTTTTGTCTGTTTGGGTCGGCCAGACGGACACGGATGTCCGCTTCCGTGTTTGGGTCGGCACGTGCGCCCAATGCTGGCCCGACCCATTTTGACGACGCTAGAAAAAAAAGAACGCATGCATATTTAAAAAACATTAAAGCCGGACACGAAGGCTGGCGAGAGTCCACGCGTCCACATTTGCATTTAAGAAAAATAAAAACAACATAAACTACGAGGCGGCGTGCTGCACTAGGCGGGGTCACGGCGTTGCTCCGGCGTCAGCAGCACCCGTCGGCGCCGCACCTCCTTCGCGTGAGCCCGAGCTGACCGTGGCGCCGGCGACACTGGGATCCTTTTCGGATCCAGATGCCAGTCGTGCGGCAGGGTGGCGTCGGGGTACGGGAGAGGCACGCGGTGCTGCCAGTGCCACTCCGCCTGGTGCACTGGCTCGTTCGCGCGCTGCCTCTGTCGGCGAGGCGTCGGCGCCGGCGGAGGCGGGAGGAACTATGAGGGGAAAGGGATGGCAGGGGCCTTGCCCTTGGCCTTGCTGCTGCTGGCGTCGGAGAAGAGCCCCATCTCGCTATGGTGGTGGTGGCTAGGGTTTGCCGGCGACGGGGGAGCAGAGCTTGCTAGATGTGGACAACGAGTTTGGATGAGAACGGCCCCGCCGTACGATTAGCTTAAAAAAGGACGCGTGGGCCCGTGGTCATAAATTAAGCTGACCGCGTGGGCAGCGGGTAGTTGGACGGCCGCCAGGTGGGGACGCAGCGGACACCGAGAAGGCACGTGTGGCGTCCGTTCCGCGTCCGCGCCGACGCATTTGAGGCGCAAATTTGGATCGTAAATGCGTCGGCACGGACGCGAAGCGAACGTGATTTGGGTTTGGGTCGACGCGTTGGGCCGTCATTTTTGTCTGCGTCGATCCAAACGGACGGCGGCGGACGATGCTCCGACGCGCGCCGCTGGCACCGCACTCCGGCCCGTGCCGAGTCCGCGGTGTAAGAGGACGATGGATCCCCAGCGACGGCGGCGGTGCCCTCTTACAGCTTTGAGGGAAGGGACGGAGAAGGGGAGGCCCCAACGGCGGCTAGGTTTTCCCTCCTGTCGCTCGCGGCAGTGACCACCTGACTTTTAGCTAGGTGCTGCCCAGTGAATTTTAGCTAAGCACCTCATGACTTAAAATCGGGGTTCTCCTGCATGATTTTCGAGAGGTGCTTAAAATTTGACTTTTCTTTCTCAGTTGATATGGAACCTTTGTCGCATTCAAGTATGGATATGCCTGTATTTGGACAAGAACGCCAGAGTATCGGTAGTACAACCAAGCTAAAGGAAAAAACCAAAGAAGGAGAAACAGCAAATCAAGAACTACCACAGCTAACTGAACAAAACAAGAACTACAGGAGTACTACAACTAAGTGAAAACTAAGCGTTTCCTTGTTACTAAAGCCATGCAGCTGCAACAATGACATCTCAACCTTCTAAATACGAAGAATTTGTACAAAAGCATTTTGTTTGCAAATGTAACCTACCATATAGCAGTCATCTCAATGATAAATCTTATATTTATTTAATAAAAAACATCGAATCTGATTTTTTTTGTTTTGCACCAAAATTGGAAAAGATTATATTTATGCTCTAGCACGACTGTCGGTTTCTAACGATAAAAATTAAGAATGTTACAGTTTTGAATTTTACACTGAAAAGGAAAATCGGTTCATGTTTCTACTGGAGCAATGCTACACTCACGAAGGGAAATTTACAGATTTCACGGACATGCACAGGTGGCATCATTTGATTGGGATTAAGGAGAAAATGGCCCCACCCACCTGGAAATCAAGGGATGAAAGTTAATTAGCACTAGAGGGGTCCGTAAAACGTCCGTGTTTGACCGTGAGTGTAGGATTAATCTTTCTACTGTGAGGGACTGGAAGCTGTGTTTGGCCTTCCGAGAATCATGTCGTTTCTGTTGTCTTTTTGCAGCTCGTGCCTGCATATGTTTCTTCCTTTTGAAATTGACCCTATAGCTTCTCAATAAACGCTGGTTCTTCGATCCAGTTTTGGATGACTTTCTAGTCAGATCGTTCCTGTGTTGCAGATGTTCAGTCTCATTGTAAAATTTCGCTATCTTGTTAAGCAGTGTTGAACTATTTGATTGTCCTGAGTTAGTGTTCTGTAGTTCTTGGCCCTTAATGTCTGCCATTTGCGTGTCCCATCATCCCCACCGCTGTCGATTGCATGATATGCTTATTTCCTGAGATGTCCCGACTTCTCTCAACCGTTCGACGAAGACAGTGGGGTTACCGAGTTTATTTCTCACAAACTTCAACTCCAGTTAGTAAATATTTCTGGCTGCACACCAGAAAATCCTGGACTCCCCTGACTTGGTATCAGTGTGCTCTGTGCTGGTTGGTGGTTGTTTCTGAACCCGATGCTTTCTTGGGATCTTGGCCAACAATTTCTTGCATCGCACAGCGTTCTAGTCAAGCCCATGCCTTGCATTGAATGAAAAAAAAAATGATCTGATGACGGTTTTGCAGAAGTATACCGAGACGCAACAAAACGGAAAGGAAAGATACCCCACTTACGCTTGACTACCAAATTTTGTAGGCAGCAAAATACATATGATGAGGCCATTTCAAATGATGCTGCGCATTTGACCTGTTACTTTGTAGGGTGGATTGTTTCTTCTTGGAAATGTTCAGAGAACTATAAACTATTTTTGTGGGTATGTGGTAAAGATTTCCTCCTTCAGTATTGTCAGTATGTCAAAATCCCACCTGTCCGATGGACTGGATTTACAGCATGTGGTTCATTGAACCTTAGTGCATCTGGTCAGTTCTTGCAACCTTTGGAAGCTGGGAAAACGCTTCTTTATACCACAAAAATGTAGCAGCAACCGGTAGCATGGAGAAAAAGGCATTATCTACTTTCAGTCAAGGCTGACTGCTTGACTTTTCTCGATCACTCGTTCACACATCTCTGCATATTTTGTTTTCCTTTTTGTTTGAAGAAAAAAAAGATACTCCCTCGTTTCATAACTGCGGCACTTATTTTGGTTCGAAGGAGTAGTATCGATCTCGTGGCTGCATCGGATCAAATAATGCAGTGCACATGATCTTGGATTTGCGGTCCCTTCTTCGCTGTATGGGGGGAATTGGACCCGTCCTAACCTAGTTTAGTCATATACTGTGGTTATGGGTGCATTGCTTTATGTCCTATCCTAGCATAGTTTAAGGTACATAGTGGCCGTGTATTATGTTGCCTTTTGGTTTGCTCTCCATCATAGAGCACAATGATTAGGCTTCATTATGCAACTAAACAACTCTCATAGCAGCCACCGGTGCCTTTACGATGGTGATCTCAACCTGTCATGCCCAATCGGACGGTCCCTGGGGCCGGACACATCGCTTTCATCAACTGCCTCTGTAGATTATCTAAGAGCAGAGAGTGGTAAAGCTTCCTCTTTATTTGGATATTTTAGGATTGCACAACAGAGATGACTGGTGCCCTGGTCGTTGTGGCTATCAGCATCATGGTCGTGGTTACTATCTGTCTACGGCAGTGGGCTGTGTGCAAAAAATTGTCATGCGGTGGCATTTAGCTCGAGGTATTGATGCTATGTAACTATGCATCGTCGTATGTAATAATGGATGGTGATGGCATGCTGCTATTATGTAGGAGTAGTAGGTTTATTTTGTAGTACTCGGCTCTCATTTTCCACGCAAAGTCTTAAGTTGAAAGCAACGGATACTCAAAACTTATGACAAGAAAACGATCTGCTATGTGGTATATAGCTCATATAAGCTAAAGAAGGTTACTGCCCTGGTGCTAGTGATATGATAGTTTTTACCGAATTTTATTTCTGAATCCTTCTATTCGACAAAACTTCAGACATGGTCCTCAAGACTTTTCCTCTGTTTTGATTGTTTATTCTTCTTTTTTGACACGACACCTGATCTCTGTTAAGATTAGCATATATGTTATGCAGATAAAGGATGAATAGAGTCCAGGCGGTTAGCTAGGCTTGCGTATCAAGTTGTAAAGGTGTAGGATTCTGTTAATTGTAATCTGGTTGTTAGCTCCTGACTGTGGACGCAACAGCCTCGTCTATATACTTATAAATATAGAGGAGCTGACACCTATGGATGCACGGAGCAAAACCCTAATCTTCTCATAGTTTTCACATGGTAACAAGAGCCTAGTCGATCTAAGCCATGACTTCCGCTGCAACCTCTCTCATGACTTCTCCGTCCCTTTCATCCACCACCCTCGCCCTCGGGCAGCATCAGTCCGGCACGACCGACACTGCCATCTCCACCTTCGCCGGCTCCACCTCATCTGGGCTCTTTGTGAACCCGCCAATGGCCCAGATCGTCACCGTCAAGCTCAGCCGAGATAACTATCTCCTCTGGAAGACTCAAGTCATCCTCATCCTTCGAGGCCACCAAATCCCGGGGTACGTCGATGGATCGCATCCTGCACCGGCAATGGTCGTCCCAGAAACGGAGGCGCCCGGTGCTCCCATGGTGGCCAACCCTGCGTACCTCCCGTGGTACACTCGGGATCAGCTGATCCTCTCTGTGCTCCTCTCCATGCTGTCACCCGAGGTTCTCTCACGCACCCTCGGGCTGAAATCCTCCGCCGCAGTTTGGGCTGCGGTTGAGAGGATGTTTGCATCGCACTTGCGCACTCATGTGACGCACATCCGGAGGCAACTCGCGCTCATCCAGAAGAAGGACATGAGCATGGCTGATTATACGGGTTTGGGTCGTTTTATCTGTCAGAACAGACATGGCTGATTATTACGGCCGTGTGAAGTCTCTCGGTGACCAACTGGCGGCCGCCGGTAAGCCTCTTTCTGATGATGAACTGATAACCTATCTCCTCACAGGTCTCGATCAGTCATGCGAGACCTTCACCACCTCCATCAATATGAATGGAGAGATGTCGTTGGATGAGCTCTACTCGCACATGATGGACTATGAAGCAGTCCGCGAGGCGTCCAGCACCAGCTACCAGATCACTGCAAATGCCGCTACACGCGGCAATGGCGGATCAAACCGCGGCGGCAGAGGCCGCAACAACAGCAGCCGCGGCGGCTATCCAAACCAGGGGGCAGAGGAGGTGCTCCTCAACATGGTGCTCCTGGTGGTCATCCAGGAGGTAATGGTGGTAGCGGGCATCGAAACGGACAGCTCAACGCCGGCGGCTCCAAGCCGGGTGTCAAATCTGTGGCAAGGTTGGCCATGTGGCCTACAAATGCTACAACATCTACAATGCTGATTACCAGGGGGTGGATCCTCGACACGAGCAGCCGCGCTTCGCCAACCACGTCAACACTGGTCATCAAGCCTTCGATCCCGCATGGTATGTGGACTCAGGAGCTTCTGATCACATCACCAATGATTTAGAAAAGCTTCACATCAGGGAGCACTTCAACGGCAAGGAACAGGTTCACAACGCCAATGGATCTGGTATGGAAATCTCTCACATTGGTGATTCCCGTATTGTTATGTCGCATAATCAATCCTTAGTCCTAAAAAAATGTTCTTCTCGTACCACAAACACAGAAAAACCTCTTATCCGCCCATAGACTTACAAATGACAACAATGTTTCCATTGAACTGTTTCCTCATTTTTTTTGTTGTCAAGGACCTGGCCACGAGGAGGGTGCTGGCTCACGGGCCGGTCAATGAAGATGGTCTCTACCCAATTTATGGCAGGCGTCCGAGTCAACATAGGGTTGCCCTGTCCATCTCCATCAAGCCTAGTCACTCTCGATGGCACCGTCGGCTGGGCCATCCTTCATCCTTTATAGTCGATCATGTTCTTAGTCGTTTTTGTCTCCCTCATGGAGGTAGCTCAAATAAAACATCAGTGTGCGATGCATGTCAGCAAGGGAAAAGCCATCAGCTACCCTTTGCTCGTTCCAATAGAGTTTCTACTGTTCCTTTAGAACTTGTCTTCTCTGATGTTTGGGGACATGCTTGTCTCTCATCAGGAGGTTTTAAATACTATGTGAGTTTCATATATGATTTTAGCAAGTTTACTTGGCTTTTTTGTCTCCGTAATAAAAAAGATGTTGAACAAGTTTTTCTTCAGTGGCAAGCTCATGTTGAACGACTACTGAATCGCAAAGTTTTGCAACTTCAGTCTGATTGGGGGGGGGTGAATACCAAAAGATACATCCTTTCATCCAAAAAATTGGCATTGCACACCATGTATCCTGTCCCCACACTCACCAACAGAATGGATCCGCCGAGAGAAAACATTGCCATATAGTTGAAACATGCCTCACTTTATTAGCCCAAGCTTCTATGCCAATCAGGTTCTGGGACGAGGCATTCAAAACCGCTTGCTTCCTCATTAATCCTATGCCCAATAAAACCATCAATATGGAGACACCTCTTGAACGTCTCTTCCAGGAAAAACCTGATTATTTCTTCTTAAAAACCTTTGGCAGCGCATGTTGGCCCTGCCTTCGGCCATACAATAACCGAAAACTGCAATTTCGGTCTAAGCGATGTGTTTTTCTTGGCTACAGTACCTTACATAAGGGCTACAAGTGTCTTCATATCTCCTCTGGTCGAGTTTACGTCTCACGTGATGTGGTATTTGATGAAGATGTTTTTCCCTACTCCGATATTATGCCCCCAACCACCCCCGCCTCACTCCATGAGCAACTCCTGTTGTCACCTATGTCGTTCCCCTACGCATCTTACTCATCCGATAATGCGGCTAATGATCAGGGTCACCAATCTAGGGATGATTTTTCCTCTTATCTTGTCACACGTGATCCGTTTGTTCCTTCAATGCAGGTCAGCACATCTCTTGACGATGTTCCGCCCGGCGCGCACGTCGATCGCGCCCCTTGCATGTGGCATGCAGACGAGGCCGCCGAGCCGTCTCAGTCCGAGCCGGATCTCGCACCAGATTCTTCGTCTGGGCCATCCTCTCCAGTTGGGCCTCGCGGCCCATCATCCCTAGTGGCGTCCCGTGATCGGGCGTCTCCTTCACCTGGTGTTGCCTCGCCGCCGCATGACGAAGCACCACCGCCTGAGGTTTCGCATCGCTATGCCACTCGTCTTCGCGACAACACCTGGCGCCCCAAGGTTATTACTGATGGCACCGTTTCCTATGGTCCTTCACGTCGCCGGCGCCAGGCCTCCCTGGCTATTACCGAGCCTCGCTCGCATCTGGAGGCTGCCACTGATCCGAATTGGCGTCGCGCCATGGATGAGGAGTATCAGGCTCTCTTGGATAACCGTACCTAGCACCTGGTTCCACCCCCGGCGCGCTACAACCTGATTGATTGTCGATGGGTTTTCAAGCTCAAGCATCGTGCCGATGGCACTATTGATCGGTATAAGGCGCGCCTGGTCGCTAAAGGGTTTAAGCAACAATTTGGTGTTGATTATGCTGAAACTTTCAGTCCGGTCATCAAGCATGCTACGATCCGTCTGGTTCTTTCTCTAGCACTGTCTCGCGGCTGGTGTCTTCGCCAACTCGATGTTCAGAATGCCTTCCTGCATGGCTTTCTTGAGGAAGCTGTCTACATGCGCCAAACCCCTGGTTATACCAATACAGCCTTCCCGCGTCATGTGTGCAAACTGGACAAGTCGTTATATGGCCTGAAACAGTCTCCTCGTGCATGGTTTTCCTGCCTCAGTATGAAACTGCTGTCCCTTGGTTTTCGGGCTTCACGGGCTGATAGCTCGCTCTTCGTCTATGAGCAAGGGGGAGTCTCTATCTATATGCTCATCTACGTTGATGATATCATCCTAGCAAGCTCCTCCACCCGTGCAGCCACAGAACTCATTGCAGCACCGCGTGCTGCTTTTGCAGTAAAAGATCTTGGTGAGCTTCATTATTTCCTAGGGATAGAGGTGACACGCTCCCAAGACTCGATCACACTCAAGCAAGCCAAGTATGCTAGCGATCTACTGAACAAGGAGGCCATGATGAGCTGCAAACCAGTTCCAACACCTATGTGCACCTCAGAAAAGTTAAGTAGACATGAAGGAAAAAGGCTTACTGAAAAAGAGACGACAAGGTTCAGAAGTGTCGTTGGTGCACTGCAATACTTAAACTTAACCAGGCCATACATTGCCTTTGCCGTAAACAAGGTGTGTCAGTTTATGCATTCTCCTACGGAACAACACTGGGGTGCAGCCAAGCGGATACTTTGCTATGTCAGAGGAACTATGGATGTTGGTCTGGAAATCAGGAAAACATCTTCATCCCTATCGAGTGCCTTTTTGGATGCCGACTGGGCAGGATCGGTGGATGATCGACGCAGCACAAGCGATTTCGTGATTTTCTATGGAGGCAACCTAGTGTCTTGGAGTGCAAGGAAGCAGGCGACAGTGTCTCGGTCCTCGACTAAAGCAGAGTACAAATCTCTGGCCAATGCTACAGCAGAGATTATCTGGTTTCAGTCATTACTTCAGGAGCTGGATGTCAGTCAAAGACAAACTCCAGTGCTATGGTGTGACAATTTGGGACCTACATACTTATCGGCCAACCCTGTGTTTCATGCTCGTACAAAGCATATCGAAATCGATTTCCGAGAAAGGGTGGCTGAGAAGGCGTTGCAAATCAGATTTGTTTCCACCAATGATCAGCTAGCTGATGGACTAACAAAGCCTATCACTGCACAACAACTCCGACGACTTTGTAACGATCTCAATCTTGGAAGATGAGACCGAGGGGGAGTGTTAAGATTAGCATATATGTTATGCAGATAAAGGATGAATAGAGTCCAGCCGGTTAGCTAGGCTTGCGTATCAAGTTGTAAAGGTGTAGGATTCTGTTAGTTGTAATCTGGTTGTTAGCTCCTGATTGTAGACGCAACAGCCTCGTCTATATACTTATAAATACAGAGGAGCCGGCACCTATGGATGCATGGAGCAAAACCCTAATTTTCTCATAGTTTTCACAATCTCCGCTTGCGTACATTTTGTTAACTATCGACACGACTCTGATCGCCTCTGGAATTTATTTATTTATTAATTTGCCTGCCCAAAGTTGCTTATCGTTTCAGAATCCTTAGAGCCTGCTGCTTTTGGTGTTTACCAACATGTTTGCAAAAGGTGGTTTCTTGGAAGTCAAATAGCCTGAAGAACTTCCTTGGTTTTGGGGTTCATTGGGTATCCTCAAAAAGTATTTTGTTAATTCCGACCTTTGTATATTGAAGCACCAGCAATTAAAGGTAGCTTGCTTGCCAAGCTGCTTTGACATTTCAATTTTTCTGTCATGGACCATGATAAGAGTCACGTATTGTCTTCCACATTTACTAAAACCTAAGCTATCATGTGGGCTATGGTATGGATACTGTTTGTTTAATTGTACACCATGTAGACTTTGACTGGACCATACAGTGACACCGTTGGTTCCCAGCTGCAAAAATATTGGGGGCAATGTTGGCTTGTAGCCAACATGCATGCTCGGATGATCCTCTCCACTAATATTCATCCCTGGTTTTATATGGTTTTATATATCTTGCATGTTGACACATTCTTGTCAGATGGATAGAATTGCCCTCCAAGAAACTGCGAAGACTGATAAACAATTCAGAATGCTCTTGTAAGATTAGTACTCTCCCTCCGTCCGAAAATACTTGTCCGAATAATGAATGTATCTAGATGTATTTTAGTTCTAGATACATCCATTCTTATTCATTTTAGCGACAAGTAATTCCAGACGGAGAGAATACACGCTAGTGTTTCAGTTTTGACCAACCACCAATCCGGCCAATCCGTGCATTCTTGGCTTGGGTAATCGGATATTTGACAAAAAAAACTGCCAGTTTTGGGGCCGTCGTCCCATAAAACTACCATTTCAAAAAATTTGACCAAAAACTATCACACTTGTGGTAATCTGTCCCACAAAACTACCACTTTTTTGTGATGACCATTTTGCTTGTTTTAAACGCGAAACTGACATGTGTGGCCCAGTGGTTAGTGCCACATGGCCCTAACCACTAACGGAGGTGCCGACAGCCCTTAGTTCGCGGGTCGGTCAAGAGCTGGTCCGACCAGGCCAAAGCGTCCGGTCGGTCGCCACACACCCTTTATCTCTCTCACTCTACCCTGAGGCCCTCTCAAGAACCCTGGTTTGGAGGACGACAGCGGTGGCAGCAATTGTGGCCATGGCGGCCGATGGTGTGGAAGATTTCGTCGATGGCGGAGGCGACACTTGCGCTGGTGTACCTGGGGAGTTCTCGGAGGTGGATAACTGGCTAGGCACGACCAGTTATTCAATGCAGCCACCACATCAAGATTCTCAGCCGTCACAGAAGTTGGGCAGCTCGTCGGCGGCTGCAAGTACAGGTCCACAACTTGATTCACGCCGGCGCAAGCTGCCGTCTGCATGCTACTGAACTCGCTCATGTACTCATCATCATCGGAGCTCTCATTGTTGGGCCATGACGGCATGGTGGCGGCCTATCGCCTCGTCGGAGTGAGAGCAGAGGAAGAAGAAGAGAGAGAGCTCGGGAGAGAGTGAGAGATGCAGGGTAGGGGGAGTGAGTCGACCAGCTCTTGACCTGGTCGAACCAGCTCATAAGGGGGAGCCGACTAATGGCCGTCGCCACCCTCCGTTAGTGGTTAGGGCCACGTGGCACTGACCACTGGGCTACACATTTCAGTTTCGCGTTTAAAACCAGCAAAACGGTCATCATAAAAAAATGATAGTTTTGTGGGACATATTACCACAAGTGTGATAGTTTTCGGTTAAATTTTTTAAACTAGTAATTTTATAGAACGACGGCCCCAGAACTGATAGTTTTTTGTCAAATACTCTCGGTAATCACGTGGTCTTGGTTGACCACGTGCTCTTTTGTGTTTGTTGCTGCTTGTTCCTTGCATTCATCTTGTTTGGAGAAGATTACAATATTACTCCCGTATTCTTTTCTTTGATTTTTAACTTGGAGAGCCAAGGTTCTCCAAGTTTCTAGACAAAAGAATTCAGTTTTGTTCATATGTTTTGATCCATCGATTAGCTCAGTAGTTCTAGCCGTTTCCTTTGGTGGGCCTTACTGTTAGGTCACTGATAGCAACATGCAGGTCTTCTCTCGAACCTCAGTGAACGAAGCTCACAGCAGCAATAGCGCTGGTCCAAGAAGGAGCAGCTGTTTTGACTTGACCTTGCGATGGGTGCGGATAGAGGGCCCGCATGTCGGTGGTTCATGCCTCAGTCTCTGGACTGGAGCGTATCCAACCTTGATCCCAGATCCCGTGCGTGTGCAACCTTTGAATTCAACGGCGTTCGGCGGCTAAGGCGATAAGGTGCAGATAGCTTAACGCCAACAAGTTCGCCGGATCATGGGACCGTTGGTTTTATCTTACTATGTATTTTATCTTATGACATTTGCCTGTGAAGTCTGGATCCTAATCCCTCTGTAAATAATACTCCTTCCGTCTTAATATAAGTATTTCAATTTTACACTAACTTTAGTAAAACTAAAACTAGTGTAAAGTTGAGACATTTATTTTAGGACAAAAAAATATATGACGTTGTAGATAAATTGCAGCATCACTGACCCATAGCAGAAGCTAGAGTGGCTAACGTCCTTGGTGCTTGGGGATTTCGCGGGCTTTTTTTTAAGAATACACAAAGCTTTGTATATCATTGCATTGATAGAAGAAATTAGAATAAGTATAACATATGATACAACACATGACACAGACGCAACGGGCGTGAACATGATCTTCGAAACGAGGAGATATAAGATGCTCGACCCAAGCAAAAAAGAACACAGTTAAACTCGCCGACTAGAGAAGCAAACCAACAAACAATTAGATGACCAATAGCTTTGAATCTAGCACCAAGGACACCGCCAGCAACCAACATAACACCTTCATTGAGGAGAATGACACCGAGACACCGTCGTCGTCCAATCCGAAAAACCGATTTCGCGGGCTCAATTTCACCACAATACTAACATAGCATAATCCCTCTGAACTTGGACATGTTAATATTCACTTGGCTCCCAGACTCAGATGAGCCCCAGAGTGAGCAAACAAATTGTTAAAAATACTAAATAAATTCAAAAAATCCAAAAAATAATGTGGAGAAAGATGACTGAGTGCATGATGTCCGTGCCTAGATTTCAGAGCATTTGAATATGCGAGTAGCTCTTAGTAAAAAAGACAATTTTGAGGTATGTGAAAAGTTTATTATTTGTGCACTGTTTGGACCTGATTTTGTTATTTTTCCTGAGAGCTGCGCAGATGACCAAATGCTTTGAAATTTGGCACGCACCTCACCCACTAAAATATCTTCCACACCAAAAAATTGGAAAATTTTAAAAAATATTAGTATTTGTTTCGATTTTACTGTTCACCAGGTGCAGATGAGCCCGGCCTCAGAATTGGATATTCGTTCTACTTCTACGTTTCTTATTTGTTGTATTTGCTTCCACTATTTATTCGCCAAGCCACCATGTCAACAATTATAAATATTAGAAAAGTAAGCAATAACTATTTATAAAACGGAGCGAAAGCCTATTTCAAACGTTAATAATTATTGTCATTCGTTCCTTTCATTAAGATTTGTGTTTTAGTTGTTGCATGCAAACCAATCAAATGCTCTTTTTTGATGTATAAATCTATGATTAAGATTTGTTTTTCTAATGACAGGTTGTTTACTAGACTATCACAGTACCTGCTAAACATTGCGTCACTTCTTTTTAGAGTCCTCGCGCACATGCGCATGATCTTGTTCTAATTTACAGAAAATAAAAGTACATAACAAAATACCGTAGGGTTCATTCGTCAAAAAGAGAAGAAAAAAGTTCAGTGGGCGCGCGAGGACACTTCGAAGGGTTTTTCACATGAAGGTTAAGCTTTATATATATGATAGACACGAGCATGCCTATTCGACCAAAAAGGAGATACTCCCTTCTTTACTTACCCGTCATATTAGTTCTGATCTAAGTCAAACTTTATAAGTTTAATCAAGCTTACATAAAATAATTTAAAATCTCGATAACAAATACTTCACCCTTAAGAAAATGTAAGACGTTTTGTATGCCCTATGTAAAACTAATAAAACATCTTACATTTTGATACAAGGTGATATATATGATGAGAAAATATATTTCGTGTTGATTCTAATGGCATATAAACTCTCATAATAACAGATATACATGATGAATATATTTCATGTTGATTTTAATGGTATTAATTTGGTATTGTGGATGTAAATATTTTATATATAAATTTAACTAGAGTTTATAAAGTTTGACTTGATGCAAAACTTATATAGGAAAAGCTGCATAAAAATAGTAAATAAAAACTAAAGAAGTAGGAATATGTCCATCACAGTCGCCGACAAAGATGTAGTTTGCTTAACGGATAGCGTTGCTCGTTCGTTTGGTCAAGCTAGTGCACACATGGAGGCGGGGCAACACGAGGGGCTGCCATTATTGTGCTCAACGGTTGAACAATCATCGAGGTCCATGCTGATGCCGACGGCGTGTAAACTTTGAATGCGAGGGTTCGCTTGGACTTGAAGCATACACACAGAAGCAAGTACTTCAATACTCTCTCCATTCCACAATATTGCGTCCACATTCTTTAAAATTTTAATTTAATCATAAATTTAACCAACGTGAACAACTCTGGTGGAAGTGAAATTTATATCATTAAATTTGTATTCGAAAGAAGTTTTTAATAATATAATTTTTGTTCCAGCCACAGTTATCCGTGTTAGTTAAATTTATGATCAAAATTAAATATTAAAAAAATACTCACTACATTATAAAATGAAAGAAGTAATATTATGCGTCCGTTTACAGAGATACAAAAAAAGCAAAAGTTTACTCGCATATAAAAGGCAACCTGTACTAGTGTTCCTAAATAAACATTAAACGGGAACGGAGAGATAGAGCGAAAGTTAGAAAAAAAAACTAATCTAATAGTCATTTTTAGTCAACTTTATTGTATGAATATTAATAAGCTGACTCTTTATGTCATTAACAGTTTTATATAGCCAACTGTTGGCTCTATATTGTTCTTGTCTCCACGGATATCGACCAAATCAATGAATGGGGTCAATTTTAAGCTTAAGGCGCCGATTAGAACCTACGGTTTACCAGTCCCCAACGAAATACAGTGCACAAGTTGTATTTGCAACTCGAATGGATTGGAGGGTGTGTCACAAACCAACCCATTAAAGGTGTATTAGGAAACAAGGGTGATGTTACCTTCCTGAAACAATGTTCCAAGCGCATCAACCGCTCTTTCACCGTTCTTTAACTAGACCGCATTTTACGAGTATAACCAGCTAGAAAAAGGCATTTCACATGCGGCCTGAGATGAATTGAGGTACTGTCACATTCTCACCCAATTGGGAGCCATGTAAATTTGCACGTCCAGAAAATAGCATACATGTATATTTTACCACAACACAAAAAATATGTATTTTCCAAGTGGCAAGAAACCAACGTTTCAATATGACAAGACACTTGATTGCGTTTTTCCTACGACTATGGATAGATATTCTTAGGACCCTTTCGGTGTGACAGCATCCATCATTGTCTGGCCAGACACAACATAACTTGTTCACGGGGATGTTAGAACATAACAACGAGAAAATAGAACAAAACCAGTAAAGAGCAATTGGTATAGTGATTAAGTGATGGTTGATGGGGATGCCGATAAAACTCACCTCGATTTTTGTAAATTATTGTGAATTAAAAGGAATAGCACACGTAATTGACATGTTCATTCTATAAATACATAGGTCAATATGGATGTCCACGGTTCTTCTATTGATTATTGAACATAAGGAGTTCCAGTAATGTTATACTTCACCGAATCCACAAGATCACATGCTAAAGGGTCATCGGTCTGTTGAATATGCCAAGATATGATTTGTTAGACTCATACTCCTAATGCATATTGTATCACAAAGAATGCATACGTAACTTTTATGCAAGGGCAAGCGAGCTCTATACGTAAAATTCTCTTATTACAAATCAAGAAGTAACCTTCCTCAATCAGGACTAGAAAGACAAAGGAATTTCCCATAGATGAAAACTTTTGCTTGGAGGCTTGTTAGACAGTCTATAGCAACAAGTTTGAAAACTTCTAGATTTTTTAAGCATAAAAACTATTGTAGATGTGGTTACGAAGAAACATATTTGCATCTTTCTTTCTATGTCATTTCACTAGAATAGTCTGGCTTTACTTTGGTTTGAAAATTGGTGTGCCAAATCACAATCTTTACCGTACTATATGACTCTACAAATCTTATCTGTGAAGCACTCATAGCTAAATTTAAGCTAGCACCCAAGGCTAAATTTAAGCACAATTTTTACTATTCCCTAGAATATTTGGAAAACTAGCCCTAGAGCTAAATTTAATCACTATTTTAAATATTTATTTGGAATATTTGGAAATCTATAAATGACCTTCTATTTAAAAGGAAAAGTTGGAGTCCTATGCAGGTAGTCCATGCTACAAAGGGCAATGCTAAATATAGGTTCAATGGAGGATTATGATTTGCGAAGAGGACTATTGGCCTCAAACTCTTAACCTATCCAATTCCTCCCCAAATACAAATTCCTCTATTTTGCCTGCAGGTTTAAAGCATATGTTGACATGTCGTTTAACTCTTTGACTTGAAGGGATGAGCGCACTTTGATGTGTCATTGGTGTTGTTCGATTTCTTAAAAAAACACTATGTTATAAATATAAGGTGTATAACTTTTTTGAAAAGTCAAAGTATGTAAGTTTGATCAAATTTGTAGAAATATACCAAAATTCATAATATTAAATCGGTATGATAGATTCATCATGAAATGAATTTCCATAATAATTTATTTAATTTTGTAGATGTCAATATTTATTGCTCTGAACTTGATCAGAGTTAAAGATATTTGATTTTCTTAAAAACTACTACCATTTATATATTGGAACTTATGGAATATTTAGTTTGATGGGTGACAGATATGATGGAGTGTTTTTATCTTTACTTATAATGATGTGATCTGATGGGACTTTTATAGTGTGGTATGTGTTATCCGCTAACCAACTTATCTTTATATGGAAAAAATTATGTGTCGGTGGCTATATGTATTATATTGATGCTAATATCACATGGTTTCTTTATTTTTTCTATGTGGTGGGAGGGTGCGCAAGATTACTATGTTTTTATAGACTAATTGTTATTGATTGACTTGAAAAATCACTGGCCCCGTCAAAAACGCAAGCCAAATCGAAAATTGAATACCTCAACTGAATGAAAGAGTTTCAAAATTATAGGACATACAAAATTAAAAGAATTGAATGGGATGTGTTGGGGATATAACCCTGCTAAAGGTTTAACCCGCCAAGAGCTTGAAAGCTCTATGGGTCGACCCATTTTTCGGGTTAAGATAAGATGACAGGGAGGAATCCAGGGCTCAGTGACGAGACCCGGCATGAGGCCGGCTTGACAGGAGCCCATATGCCAGCTCACGGAGATGAGCCTCAAGGATAAGCCGGCTCCAAGAGCTAAGCAGGCTCCCGGAGATGAGCCCCAAGGAAGAGTCCCGGGGATGAGCCTCAAGGATGAGTCCCGGAGATGAGCCTCAAGGATAAGTCCCGAAGATGAACCTTGAAGATGTCTCATGGAGATGAGCCTCACGGATGAGTCTAACGGCTGAGCCGTCCGGATGAGCGGGCTCACAAAGCTGAGAAGGCTCACGGAGAAGAGCCTCATGGATGAGTCTGACGGATGAGCCGACCCGATGAGACCACTCACGGAGCTAAAACGACTCACGAAGATTAGACTCATGGGTGAGTTTGACGGATGAGCCGGCTCACAGAGCTAAGATGGCTCACGAAGATGAGCCTGACGGATGAGACGATCGGATGAGTCGGCTCATAGAGCTAAGATGGCTCATGGAGATGAGGCTGACGGATGAGTCGGCTCACAAAGCTAAGATGGCTCAAGGAGATGAGCCTCACAAATGAGCCGGCCGCATGAGTCGGCTCACAAAGCTTAGAAGACTCACGGATATGAGCCTCACGGATGAGCCGGCTCACAGAGCTAAGAAGGCTCACAGAGATGAGCCTCGTGGATAAGCCGGCTCACAGAGATAAGCACACTTCGAAGATAAGCCGGCTTATGGAAATAAGCATGCTTCGCAGATAAGGTGGCTCATGGAGATAAGGTGGCTCATGGAGATGAGCCAGCTCTGGATACAAGACCCAACTTGAGGATGAGTCTCGACATGAATACATGGAGTCCAAATACAAGACAAAGAGCCCCAACTTGGAAGACACGGAGGACTTAGAGGACTTAGAGTAGGACTTCGACTATGGGTATAACCCGGAATATCTTGTAACCCTAGGTGTAGGAGATATGCCCTAGAGGCAGTAATAACAGTTATTTTGTATCTCCAAAGTTTGTAATGAATGTTTATGTTCCATGCTATAACTGCAATGATTCTCGAGTCTACAAATTAAACGAGGCTTGGAGGGAAACTCATGTGCACGTGTGGTATAATAAACGGTAAATTGTATTCCTAGTCTTGCCTCTAAGACTGGATCAAGTGTTGCATGATGGTCCTGTTTTCCTGATCATGGGCATGGCTATGCCGGCAATTTTGAGGACGCGATGTTGGTAGAACACTCGTGTTGAATCGATCCGAATTGATGTTATGCTATGAGATACATTCGTCACAAGTTAATGGTTAATAACATAGAGATGGTTAACGTTTGCATAATTCCTTAGACCATGAGAGTATCGAGTTTCTTCATGCTTGCTTCATGAACTTTGGGGTTTGTTAAACGTCATCCGTAAATGGGTGGCTATTACGGCGGCTTACGGGTTCATGGAAAAGTATGTCAAGTAACTTGATAGCTCAAGATTGGGATTTGCTCCTCCGACGATGGAGAGATATCTTTGGGCCCTCTTGGTGTTACGGTATCCATCATCGTCTGGCCAGACACTTTGTGATTTGATCACGGGGATGCCGAAACACGGGAACGAGAAAAGAGAACAATACCGGCAACGAGGTAACTGGCATAGTGGACAAGTTGTTGATCCACGAGGATGCCTACATGTCTCACCTCGGGTAATTGTAACATATCGCGAAGCAACAGGAATAGCTCACGGCAACTAGAGGTTCACTCGAATATTCATTCGTGTGGGTATAGGGGTCAATATGGGTGTCCATGGCTCCGATGTTGATCATTGATCGGAAGGGGTTCCAGGTCATGTCTATGCTTCACCGAACCTATAGGGTCACACGCTTAAGGGTCATCTATATGTTGAATACTAGACAGGGAGTCTGAGAGAAAATCACCGAAAAGTTTCGGACACCGGAAAAGTTTCGGACAGCGGAAAAGTTCCACAGACAGGTCACCGGAACAGTTTCGATAAAACTAAAAAGTAGTTTCAAGGGGTACCATTAAGTCAAATTGGTTTTGGCACATGCCTGATAATTCTTGGAGGGTGCCAGAATCATTCTGGAAACTTCTGGGAATTTTCCGGAAGAAAAACCGGAAATGTTCCGGAGCTGCCGGAACCGCTTCAGATGCTTTTCGCAGATGAAAATCACTATTCCGGAATTGTTCCGGATCGCATTAAAAATTATTTTAGTGGGGTACTAGAATTGTTCTAAGCCCACATAAATATTTTCAGTTCGATCGGACGCTGAAAAATGTCGTCGTGAATAGTGAAAGTGCTTTTTGGATATTTATGGAAAAGGACCTTTTTGGATATTTCCAAAAAGGCTTCTAGAAGGGATTGGGGAGCAAGTTAGCTGCACATGGGGGGGCCCCCAAGGGTTGGCCGGCCAAGGGTGGAGCTCCTCCATGGAGCTCCACATGGCACCCCTTTTTTTCTTCTTATGTTTTTTATGTGTGACATAAAGTGGGGGTAGTTTGGTATTTTCTAGTCCCAACCCTACCCCTTGGTTTTCCTATAAATAGAGGAGATGTGGGCTGCCATCTCTTCATCCTTGTGCTCTCATACACATGCTTTGCTTTGCAAGCTCTCTCTCTCCCTCCCACGAAAAGAGTTTTTCGTAGAGCCGAAAGGCTGTCTGGGTTCCGGCAGGAACTAGTTCTGGACGGCGAAGCCCTGCCGGATAGATGACACCGTATGTGTGCAACCCCGTAGAAAGGTCGTAGTTTCGATCTTTTGCCCGAGGGGTTGTTCGTGTGTCCTCCCGTAGGGCTGTCTGAGTCTTCGTTCGAGTTTCGAGGGTCCTCCCGAAGGGCTGTCCGCGACATCGTCCGGGGGACTGTCCGACCGCCTCCCGAAGGGCTGTCCGACGAGGGAGTACATCCTCGCGGTTGGGAGGTTGTAAAATCCTAGCTGCGGGTATCTGCACCAACGATCTCCACCGACTCTTCTTCCGCTGCGCTTCGAGTCGGTACGGATCAGATCAAACCTTGTATGCAGTCTCCATAGTGGTCCTGGGCGTGCTCGCTTTATCGGAAATTTTTGTTTTCTGTCGCGTTCCCCAACGGTGGCATCAAGAGCCAGGCTATGAGTAGATGCATGTTATGATCTAAAATACATGAGATGTATGGGTATTGCATAGTATAATTTTGTAGTAGATGAGATCTATTGCTGAAAATTATTTGTGCGGGTAGCAGATGAAATTTGTTACCCAATGTTCCTGTTGCTTCCCGTGAATTTGCGTAGTCCATATCTTGACGGAATGGTGGAATCTTACAAAGTTCTGGCAATCCGCGATCCTTTCATGCTGCTCCTGAGTATGCTGATTGACAGATCAACGAAGTGCTAACAGTTCTTTGGGTTCCACCATAGTCAAAAGAAAGATGGATGTTTCGCAGACGAAAAGGGCAATGCAGATATGATCTGCATGGGGGTCACGCGTATGACGAAGTTTAGTATGGGGCTCGAGATTTTATCATCTCGTGTTTCATACACCCTGGAAAGTTAATCTAGCAACTTGAATTATCATACTTGATGATAAACGTTGGTAGCTGCGGTTTGAGTCAAAACCTTAGAAGCCACGTAAAATAAAAATTTGTATAAACCGATCAGAGGCGTCTAACTTGGTTTTGCAGGATGGTTTGCATGTGATGTGGTATAGCAAAGCTCATACTCAATTTGATTATGTATGAGATGGCTATATGATGTAATTAACATGACCTGCGTGTCATGATTCGACATGATGGCTGGAGCCATATGATTGCACTTTAATGACCTGCGTGTCAGCCTTATGTAATGCACTTATTTTATTAGCTATAAATATAGCAATATTATCTAGTGCATCGACAAGGTGGTGGCAATCTTCGCAGAGGTGAACACCGACGCGAATGCCGAAGACGAAGAAATACTTGACTTCTCCGTTAGAAGGGGCTATACCATATCATGCTATTATGAATTGCCTGAGATGTTTATCCCTCTTGATGCATCCTTCTTAATTGCGCGGTAATCTCTTTTTATTAGGGTGATCTCTCACTTAGAATATCAAGTAGTTAGTGTTCTCCCAAGTGTAGCACCGTCACGACACCTATCTCTTCGGGGTATCACATGGTTACATGGGTACGAACGATTAGAGAGTGTGAGGCGGGTGAGTTGAGACCTCGCAGCGAGATCACTTGGTTGTCTTGACGTTCAAGCATGAAAGTCATGAGCTCGGAACACACACATCGAAAGATGAACAAGAGTCACATAGAGATGTGATTGGCAAGTTGGCCTACCAATTGAAATTCTCGTCACTTGAGATGGTTACATCCTTGACGCTGAATTGAAAGTTGGGTCTTGCATCACTCACAATCAATTATGAGAGATATTGATTGGAGTGGGAGTGCACCTTGGAATAAAATTATTTATTCACTAGTGCCAAAAATCATTATGAACAAAGTCTAAATGAACTTGTGTTTTCCGTTGTAGATCAAATGGCTCGCAACACCGCGTTCAACTTAGGCCCTATGTTAGAGAAAGAGAAGTTAGCTGCGAATGGAAACAACTATGCGGACTGGGTCCGTACCTTGAGGATTGTCCTCCGGGGTGCTAAGAAAGTGTATGTGCTTGACGGACCTCTTCCGCCTAAACCGGCGGCAATAGCCGCGGCAGACATACAAAATGTCTGGGCCACTAAGGATGATGATTACAACTTAGTGCAGTGCCTCATGCTGTCTTGCATGAGTTCAGAGCTTCAAAAACGTTTTGAATTCGATAACTCCTTTGATATGATCAAGGATCTGGATGCTCTTTACAAGTTTAATGCACGGGTCTGAACGTTTTGACATCATGAAAATGATGGCGGAGACCAAGATGGCTGAGGGCAGTTTAGTTGGCGAGCACGTAGTCAATATGATTGGCTACGTTGAAAGGCTTAAAATCCTGGAGTTCCCACTTCCAGAAGAGCATGTTATGGACTTGTTGCTAGGTTCACTCCCCCCGTCTTATGGCAGTTTTATCATGAACTACAACATGAATGGGATGGACAAAACAACAAATGAGGTGCTTGCCATGCTGAAAACTGCTGAAGGAGGACTGCAGAAAAATCGCAAGAAAGTGTTGCTTGTGAATAAAACTGCCGGTTTCAAAAAGAAAGGCAAGCCAAAGAAGGGCAAGGGCGCCGGTAAGACCGGCTTCCAACGCAAATCTAAGGGCGGAGCCAAGAATGAAACTGAGTGCTTCTACTGCAAGGGCAGAGGACACTGGAAGAGAAACTGCAAGAAGTATCTGGAAGATAAGAAGTCCCGGAAAACCGGAAAAGGTATAATTGTTATAAAAGTTAATGTCATTGACGTTTTGCTTGCTAGGGAAAATTCTAAGTCTTGGGTATTTGATACCGGATCGGTTGCTCACATTTGCAACTCGATACAGGGGCTTCAGAAGGTGCGCAAGCTGGCAAAGAATGAAGTCATGATGCGTGTCGGGAACGGCGCTGGGATCGCCGCTCAAGCCGTCGGCATTATGCCTCTACGTCTCCCTTCAGGATTTATTTTGGAACTTAGTAACTATTATTTTGTTCCATTATTGTGTAGAAACATTATCTCTGGATCATGTTTAGTACACGATGGGTACTCCTACAAGTCTGAGAACAATGGTTGTTCACTTTATTGTAAGGATATGTTTTATGGATTTGCACCCATTGTTGGGGGCCTTTTCATACTAAATCTTGATTGTGGAAATGATGTCTTTAACGTGAATGCTAAACGCCTTAAGAAGGCTGATACCACCACCACTTACTTGTGGCACTGTCGGCTTGGCCACATCGGAAAGAAACGCATGCAAAGACTCCATAAAGATGGAGTTTTACCGTCCCTTGATTTTGAATCATTTGACACATGTGAAGCTTGCTTGATGGGAAAAATGACCAAGACGCCATTCACGGGTCATCCTGAACGGGCGGGTGAATTATTGGAAATAATACATAGTGATGTATGTGGTCCAATGAACACGGCCGCACGGGGTGGGTATTTTTACTTCGTGACTTTTACTGATGATTTAAGTCGGTATGACTATATCTACTTGATGAAGCATAAGTCGGAAACCTTTGAAAAGTTCAAAGATTTTCAGAATGAGGTAGAAAATCATCGTGACAAAAAGATTAAGTTTCCGCGGTCTGATCGCGGAGGCGAATATCTTAGTCATGAGTTTGGCCAACATCTGAGTGACCGTGGAATTATTTCACAGCTTACGCCTCCCGGAACTCCACAGTGAAACGGAGTGTCGAAACGACGTAACCGAACCCTGTTAGACATGGTAAGGTCGATGATGTCTCTTACAGATCTACCGATATCTTTTGGGGGTCACGCACTACTCACTGCCGCTTATACATTAAACAGAGCGCCATCTAAGTCTGTTGAGACGACACCACATGAGATGTGATGTGGGAAGATACCTAGTGTGTCGCATCTCAAGGTTTGGGGTTGTGAGGCATACGTAAAACGTTTACAGCCAACCAAACTAGAACCTAGATCAGACAAATGTTACTTTGTAGGTTATCCAAATAACACCATTGGATATTCCTTCTACCACCAGTCTGAAGGCAAAATGTTTGTCGCAAAGGTTGCACACTTTCTCGAGAAAGAATTTCTCGCTAAAGAATTGAGTGGGAGGACAGTACAACTTAATGAGATTAGTGAATCTTTGGCAACCGTTGATATGGCTAAGGAACCGGAAGTAATTCCGCAAATTATCCCTACAACCGAGCCGGAAGTTGTCGCATGTGATGCGGAAATTTCAGACAATGTTGTAACTGAACCGCGCAGATCAGGTAGGGCTATCCAGCCACCTGAGTGGTTTCATAACGAAATCTTCATTCTTGAAGACGATGAACCTGCGCACTACAAGGAAGCGATGGTGGGGCCTAGCTCAAGGGAATGGCACAAGGCCATGAGATCCGAAATGGAATCCATGTACAAAAACCAAGTTTGGAACTTGGAAGAACTTCCAGATGGCGTAAAACCCATTGGTTGTAAATGGATTTTCAAAAGAAAGACGGACGCGGATGGTAACATTACTATCCACAAAGCTAGACTTGTCGCGAAGGGGTTCACGCAAGTTCCAGGAGTGGACTACGACGAGACTTTCTCGCCCGTAGCTATGCTTAGGTCTGTTCGGATATTACTAGCAATTGCTGCTTATTTCGATTATGAAATATGGCAGATGGATGTCAAAACGGCTTTCCTAAATGGAAACCTTGAACAGGATGTATACATGATACAGCCAGAAGGTTTTGTCGATCCTAAGAATGCTGGAAAAGTATGTAAGCTTCAGAAAGCCATTTATGGTCTGAAGCAAGCATCAAGGAGCTGGAACATTCGTTTTGATGAAGTGGTCAAAGAGTTTGGCTTCATTAGGAACGATGAAGAATCTTGTGTTTACAAGAAGATTAGTGGGAGCGCAAAAGCATTTCTAATCTTGTATGTGGATGACATATTGTTGATTAGAAATGATGTGAATTTTCTTAGCGAAATAAAAGACTCATTGAAAAGGAGTTTTTCAATGAAAGACTTAGGTGAAGCGGCATATGTATTGGGCATCAAGATCTATAAAGATAGATCAAGACGCCTAATAGCGCTTAGCCAAAGCACGTACATTGACAAGGTGTTGAAAAGGTTCAACATGGAGAACTCCAAGAAAGGCCTACTCCCCATGTCACCTGGCACAGTGCTTTGCAAGAATCAGAGTCCTCGGACCCTCGATGAGCGAGTACAAATGAATGATATTCCATATGCTTCGGCAGTTGGTTCTATTATGTATGCCATGCTATGTACAAAACCGGATGTTTCCTATGCGCTAAGTGTTAGCAGCCGGTAGCAAGGTGATCCAGGATTGGAACACTGGGCCACAGTCAAGGGTATTCTTAAGTACCTCAGAAGGACCAAGGATTTACTCCTTGTGTACGGAGGTGATGAAGAGCTCATTGTAAGTTGTTACACTGATGCAGGCTTCATGACTGACCCAGATGACTTCAAATCTCAATCTGACTATGTTTTCATATTGAACGGCGGCGCAGTTGATTGGAAAAGTTCCAAATAAAAGACTGTGGCGGATTCTACGACGGAGGCGGAATATGTTGCTGCTTCTGAAGCCTCCAAGCAAGTTGACGGTATCAAGCAATTTCTTGAAGACCTTGGTGTGGTTCCAAGTGCTCTGGACCCGGTGGAGATCTATTGTGACAATAGTGGCGCCGTGGCTCATGCAAGGGAGCCATGTCCGCACCATAAGACAATGCATATTCAACGCAAATATAAACTCATTCGACATCATGTCGAAGAAGGTTTAGTGAAAGTACGCAAAGTTCACATGGATCTGAATGTGTCAGACCCGATGACAAAGCCTCTACCACGAGCAAAGCATGAGCAAAACCGGATAGCCATTGGTGTTAGGGAAGCCATGTAACTGGATTATGACTCTAGTGCAAGTGGGAGTCTGTAGGAGATATGCCCTAGAGGCAGTAATAACAGTTATTTTGTATCTCCAAAGTTTGTAATGAATGTTTATGTTCCATGCTATAACTGCAATGATTCTCGAGTCTACAAATTAAACGAGGCTTGGAGGGAAACTCATGTGCACGTGTGGTATAATAAACGATAAATTGTATTCCTAGTCTTGCCTCTAAGACTGGCTCAAGTGTTGCATGATGGTCCTGTTTTCCTGATCATGGGCATGGCTATGCCGGCAATTTTGAGGACGCGATGTTGGTAGAACACTCGTGTTGAATCGATCCGAATTGATGTTATGCTATGAGATACATTCATCACAAGTTAATGGTTAATAACACAGAGATGGTTAATGTTTGCATAATTCCTTAGACCATGAGAGTATCGAGTTTCTTCATGCTTGCTTCATGAACTTTGGGGTTTGTTAAACGTCATCCGTAAATGGGTGGCTATTACGGCGGCTTACGGGTTCATGGAAAAGTATGTCAAGTAACTTGATAGCTCAAGATTGGGATTTGCTCCTCCGACGATGGAGAGATATCTCTGGGCCCTCTTGGTGTTACGGTATCCATCATCGTCTGGCCAGACACTTTGTGATTTGATCACGGGGATGCCGAAACACGGGAACGAGAAAAGAGAACAATACCGGCAACGAGGTAACTGGCATAGTGGACAAGTTGTTGATCCACGAGGATGCCTACATGTCTCACCTCGGGTAATTGTAACATATCGCGAAGCAACAGGAATAGCTCACGGCAACTAGAGGTTCACTCGAATATTCATTCGTGTGGGTATAGGGGTCAATATGGGTGTCCACGGCTCCAATGTTGATCATTGATCGGAAGGGGTTCCAGGTCATGTCTATGCTTCACCGAACCTATAGGGTCACACGCTTAAGGGTCATCTATCTGTTGAATACTAGACAGGGAGTCTGAGAGAAATCCACCGAAAAGTTTCGGACACCGGAAAAGTTTCGGACAGCGGAAAAGTTCCACAGACAGGTCACCGGAACAGTTTCGGTAAAACTAAAAAGTAGTTTCAAGGGGTACCATTAAGTCAAATTGGTTTTGGCACATGCCTGATAATTCTTGGAGGGTGCCAGAATCATTCTGGAAACTTCTGGGAATTTTCCGGAAGAAAAACCGGAAATGTTCCGGAGCTGCCGGAACCGCTTCAGATGCTTTTCGCAGATGAAAATCACTATTCCAGAATTGTTCCGGATCGCATTAAAAATTATTTTAGTGGGGTACTAGAATTTTTCTAAGCCCACATAAATATTTTCAGTTCGATCGGACGCTGAAAAATGTCATCGTGAATAGTGAAAGTGCTTTTTGGATATTTATGGAAAAGGACCTTTTTGGATATTTCCAAAAAGGCTTCTAGAAGGGATTGGGGTGCAAGTTAGCTCCTCATGGGGGCCCCCCAAGGGTTGGCCGGCCAAGGGTGGAGCTCCTCCATGGAGCTCCACATGGCACCCCTTTTTTTCTTCTTATGTTTTTTATGTGTGACATAAAGTGGGGGTAGTTTGGTATTTTCAAGTCCCAACCCTACCCCTTGGTTTTCCTATATAGAGGAGATGTGGGCTGCCATCTCTTCATCCTTGTGCTCTCATACACATGCTTTGCTTTGCAAGCTCTCTCTCTCCCTCCCACGAAAAGAGTTTTTGTAGAGCCGAAAGGCTGTCTGGGTTTCGGCAGGAACTAGTTCTGACGGCGAAGCCCTGCCAGATAGATGACACCGTATGTGTGCAACCCCGTAGAGAGGTCGTAGTTTCGATCTTTTGCCCGAGGGGCTGTTCGTGTGTCCTCCCGTAGGGCTGTCCGAGTCTTCGTTCGAGTTTCGAGGGTCCTCCCGAAGGGCTGTCCGCGACATCGTCCGGGGGACTGTCCGACCGCCTCCCGAAGGGCTGTCCGACGAGGGAGTACATCCTCACGGTTGGGAGGTTGTAAAATCCTAGCTGCGGGGATCTGCACCAACGATCTCCACCGACTCTTCTTCCGTTGCGCTTCGAGTCGGTACGGATCAGATCAAACCTTGTATGCAGTCTCCATAGTGGTCCTGGGCGTGCTCGCTATACCGGAAATTTTTGTTTTCTGTCGCGTTCCCCAACACTAGGGGCTCACCTATTATATAAAGGGAGTCCTTGGGTCATTAGAAGGACATGTTTTTCGACAAACAAGTCTCAAGACAGATGTCTTGAGGACTCTCAAGACAAATGTTGTTTTGATAGCTCTTGAGGCACAGGCAGTGAAATAGTGCCCTTGTAATCGAGACCATGATCATCAATAGAAATCAAGCAGGATGTAGGCTTTTGCCTCAATCATGAAGGGCCGAACCTCGGTAAACTCGCGTCTTCTCGTTTCTGACCAACCCCGTCAAGCTAACACCTAGCTGCGATGGCCTCACACCTGAGTTCTCTCACGAGGACATCTGCCGTGACAAAACCACGTCAGGATTGCTCCTTGAGAAATTATTGACTCAGTCAAATTTAGGTGACCCAGTTCTAAATTGAAGACCCAGGTAATTGTGAGTCCTTAAAAATTAGGAAGCATGGTGTATACTATGAAATAATTGAATGAGAGAGCTTTGATGAATTGTTGACCGGTCAAAATCGGATGATTCAATTCCAATTGAAGACCTCAATTGAATGTGTGCTCTTTAAAAATATGGATCTTAATGTTATAGAGGATGTCAGTAAATGAGGCATATTTAGGAGTTGTTAGATCACATTTCTCCATATGTGGTTTTGGTAGTTGATGACATCCCTATGGACTAATGGTTGCTTTGAGTTTTACTTCAAGGATTTGTCCATAGGCATTTCTTGAAGTCCATTTGTTGGTTTCAAGGTGCTTATGTGATTACCAAGGTGGTATTCAAGGATTTATCCCAAGGTTGGTCATGTGAGAGTTGAGCTTATTGCAAGCATGTCTTGAAGAAGAAGATTGTGGGAACATTCATAGTTACCTTCAATGCGTTATCTTTATGAAGAGGGAAGATAATATACAAGGTTTATCAAGACTAAGGCAAAGAGTGATTCAAGTTGATCAACACACAAAGCATAGAAGATGTACCAAGTGGGATCAAGTGACCTCATGGTATGGTAAGTATTATCCATTACGGTTTGTATACTACACATGATCTTTGTGAGTGTTCTTTGTGGGTATAGGTATGTTTTCATGGGCATGCATCAAAAGGAATGTCTCATACAACCCATGGAGGATGACCTCAAGTGGTAATCGTCGTCACGGTTGAGGTGTGCAAGTTCAAGTGGAGCATCACGAAGATATCACATCCTTGAAGCTTACCGGACATTATGGTGATAACGTACATGTGAAGATGTGTCGAAGAGAGGCTCACCTATAATGGAGTATGGGGGGAGCAACCTACTAGTCTTCATCGAGCCAGAGCAAACAAGAAAGGTGGTCCATCTTGAGGAGGACAAGATCATCATCATCTAGCGCAAGTTCACTATGTGCAGGGCAAAGGTTTGACCTTGATAGGTTTTTCTATTTTTTTGGTCTCATAGTGGTAGTTGGGAGAGGGGGTTATAGGATCGATAGTCGTACTATCAAGGATGCTCTCAAGTGAGTAGCTTGATCATATCATTCGTAGGGAGCTCAAACCATTGCATTATTGGCATCATCATCTTTCTTGGTTCTTGTTTGCCTTTTTGCTTTGGGTTTTTTGGAGCTTATTGTCTTCACCGTGATAAGCTCAAACTCATCGAAAACGGATTTCGTATGCATCATATTTGTGTTTTTGGTGTTGGGGATTTTATCGGATAATACTTGGGAAGGTCATATTCCTTATCCTAGTGGCATTTATTCTCCATTGGATAGCTCTTAATATAACTGGCCTTTGTTGGATAGCTCTTCTCATCATTTATCCAACAAGTTTGAGTTTGCTCAATTTGGAGCCCGCATGCAAAAGTTATGGCAGTTTCATTCCCATGACAGTTTTTCAATGCTCAGGCGGTCGTATCGCTCTGGGCAGTGGGGTAGTACTGATGGCTTGTACCGCGCGTACTACCTCTACTTTTGGGGTCTCATCTTTTTGTGTCGGGTTGCGCGGCAGTTGAATGGTAGTGCGAGAGGTAGTACTGCTTATAAGCGGTAGTACCGCCCCCCCACTACCGCTCCACTTACGCTTATAAGAGGCAGTACCGCTAGGGCGAGCGGTAGTACCGTTCCAGCGATACTACCACGTCATGGCTCCTCGGCATTGCCCTTCTCTATGGTACTACCGTCCGAGCGGTAGTACCGCTTGTGTGCGGGCTATGGGCATAACATTTGGATTTGGGGAGGCGTATAAAACGGGGTCTTCTTCCCCAATGTTTCTTATCCTTTGAGCTCGTGTTCTCCCCCCCCCCATTGTTGACCTTCTTCGAGCTTGCTAAGTCTCAATCCCTCCAATGATTCTTGCTCCTTTTTGAAGGAAAAGAGAGAGGAGATCCAGATCTACATTTCCAGCAATCACTTTCTCCTCTATGTGAGGGGAATCCCTTGGATCTAGATCTTGAAGTTCTTTGTGAGCTCCTTGCTCTTCCTCTCATATTCCTCCATAGATTTTGTTGTTGTGATGGGATTTGGGAGTGGGGGACTTGACACTTCATGTGTTCTTGCCATTGCATTAGTTGCATCGGTTTAAGTTCTTCACGGTGATACGTGGAAGTGAAGTTTGAGAAGCCTATTACTCTTGGGCGTTTGGGTACCCTAGAGCTTTTTCCTCTTGGTGCTTTGGCGCCCTAGACGGTTGGTGGTGTGTCGGAGTTCAATCATTATGGTGTAAAGCTCCGGGCAAGCGTCGCGGTCTCCAATTAGGTTGTGAAGATCGTCCCGAGCAATTTATACGGGTTCGGTGACCGCCTTCAAGGGTCCCTTAGTGGAATCACTGCATCTTGCATTGTGCGAGGGCGTGAGGAGATTACAGTGGCCCTAGTGGCTTCTTGGGGAGCATTGTACCTCCACACCGCTCCAAACGAAGATTAGCATACACAAGTGTGTGAACTTCGGGATACATCGCTGTCTCCATGTACCTCGGTTATCTCATATGCAAGCCCGTTACTTATGCACTTTACTTTGTGATAGACACATTGTTTCATGTTATATATCTTGCTATCACTTAGTTGTTTCTCTTGCTTAGCACAAGTTGTTGGTGCATATAGGTGAGCCTAGTTATTTTAGGTTTTATACTTGACAAATTAAACGCTAGTTTTATTCTGCATTTGTTCAAGTCTAAGCCGTAATTATTTTAAAGCGACTATTTACCCCCCTCTAGGCGATATACACATCCTCTCAGGAGTATTTCTAAGGAATGAGCTATGTGTCCATACAATATTTATGCAAGCTACTTCCACAAAAGTGTATTCAAATTTTCATGCCGAAGTTTTGGGACTCCTCGCTGTAGCGATCATCAAAGCCTTGAACTCGAACACAACTCAACTCTTTTTCTCTGATTGCGGGACGTTGGTAGAGGTGGCGGAAGCCAAGAATTTAATCCAAAAACCTATGTCACCGAAGGATTAATCCTATCTTAGTTGAATTCTTCATCAAAATCTGTATACAAAATTCTTGCAGGGTCAAGCACATTCCAACACTCGAGAATACTTTGGCTCATTCTCTTGCAAAAAAAGAAACTTCTCAGGTTAAACCTTCTTCTTCCTCTTCTTGCAATTTCCTTTGCGGTAAGGTTTCAAGATGTAACTGCAAAATGGCCTTTCAAGCCATCTCCTTTCCTTTGAGAAAACTGTAATTCGTAGTGTTTAGGATGTATAAAATTTGCCTAGAATTTACCTCTCTTCGAGGACTTGTGTTGCAAAAAAAAGAAAGAAAGAAAGAAAGAAGGAGACGACCTCTTGACCGGACCCGATGCCGGGCCGAACCTAACCCGGCCACAGCCCAGCTCACAAGGCCGGCCGCCGCAGAGAACATCGGAATATTCCGTCCACCAGCGTGTCCCTCCTCCCTCTCCCTCATCCCCTCGCCTCGCCTCCCCATTCCCCTTCTCCCTCCCGTCTTCTCTCGGTCTCCGGTGGCCAATCCCCCGATCCCACCCTCCGCTCCTTCGCTGAACCTTCCGCTCCCAACCTCTACAAAACCAACAAAACCCCAACTTGCCCTCTCCCACCTCCCCCGCCGCCATGGGCTCCTCCTCCTACCTCCCCCACGACTTGGATTTCTCCCCCTACCTGCCCGCCGACATGGGCTCCCCCACCGCCGACGACCCCTCCCTCAACCTCTACCTCTCCGACCTCATCCCCGGCTCGCCCTCCGCCTACCTCGACCTCCCCCCGACCCCGCACCACGAGCAGGAGCAGCAGCAGCAGCCCTCCCCCGACGGCCACGGCGGCGGGGGCGGCGGCGGCGGCGGGGACTCCCCCTCCTCCACGCCGGAGGACCTCGTGCTGCCCTTCATCTCCCGCATACTCATGGAGGAGGACATCGACGACAAGTTCTTCTACGACTTCCCCGACAACCCCGCGCTGCTCGAAGCGCAGCAGCCCTTCCTCGAGATCCTCTCCGATCCCTCCTCCAACTCCACCTCCGACGACAGCAACAACCGCGCCGTCTCCCCGTGCTCCCCCTCCGACGCCTCCGTCGGCACAGCCGCCCAGCTGCCCCCCACGCCCGCCGCCGTTGACTCCTACGACCGCTTCCGGTACGAGCCCGTCGATCTCGATCCCGCTGCCTTCTTCGGCGGCGGCGCCAACTCCGACCTCATGAGCTCCGCCTTCCTCAAGGGGATGCAGGAGGCCAACAAGTTCCTGCCCAGTCAGGACAAGCTCGTCATCGACCTCGAGGCCTCCTCTGGCCAGTTCTTCAAGGGCGTCGAGGAGGGCAACAAGTTCCTGCCCAGGAAGGAGAAGCTCGTTGTTGGGTTCAATGGCCACGCAGCTCCTGCGTCGGCGCCGGCTGTGCTCAGCGTAAAGACGGAGGAGGCGGTGGATGCGGTCTCGACCAACTCTGGTGGCGGCCGAGGTCGGAAGAACCCCTACCATGACGACGAGCTGGAGCAGGAGGGTGGCAGGAGCAGCAAGCAGAGTGCCCTGGGAGACGACGTCTCTGCACGGGAGATGTTCGACAGGATGCTGATGCCCTCAGACGAGATGTGCATCGTGCAGATGCAGAACCTGCGGATCGCCATGCAGGAGGCGGTGGCCAAGAATGATGGCGGAGGCGGGAAGGGGGCCAACGGCAAGGGGAGGGGCCGGCGTGGTGGTTCCGATGTGGTGGACCTGCGCACGCTGCTCATCCATTGCGCGCAGGCTGTTGCCACGGATGACCGCCGGAGCGCTACAGAGCTGCTGAAGCAGATCAAGTTGCATGCTCGCCCTGATGGCGATGGGACTCAGCGCCTCGCGCATTGCTTTGCAGAGGGCCTGCAGGCGCGGATGGAGGGCACAGGTGGCCTCGTACACCAGTCGCTCATGGCAGCACGCATCTCAGCTGTGGACATGCTCAAGGCTTACCAGCTGTACATGGCAGCCATCTGTTTCAAGAAGGTGTCTTTCCTATTCTCAAATAGTACAATCTATAATGCCTCCCTTGGGAAGAAGAAGATACATATCATCGATTATGGTATACAATATGGGTTCCAGTGGCCATGCTTTCTGCGACGAATATCACAAAGGCCTGGAGGGCCGCCAAGTGTAAGGATCACTGGTATTGATATCCCTCAGCCTGGGTTCCGGCCAAAAGAGCGCATTGAGGAGACAGGGCGCAGGCTCAAGAAGTATGCCCATGAGTTTAATGTGCCGTTCGAGTACCGGGCCATCGCGAGGACAAAGATGGAGTCGCTCCGCAAAGAGGATTTGGACATTGATCCTGATGAGGTACTCGTTGTTAACTCCTTGCTTCAATTCAAGAACTTGATGGACGAGAGCGTTGTGCTTGAGAGCCCAAGGGATGTTGTGCTCAAGAACATCAGGAAGATGCGGCCCCACACATTCATCCATGCAATCGTGAATGGCTCATTCAGTGCCCCATTCTTCGTGACACGGTTTCGGGAGGTTCTGTTCTACTACTCGGCCCTTTTCGATATTCTGGACACAACCACCCCAAGGGATAACGAACAGAGGATGCTGATTGAGCAGAACATCCTTGGTCGTGCTGCCCTGAATGTCATTGCCTGTGAGGGTACAGATAGGGTGGAGCGTCCTGAGACGTATAAGCAATGGCAGGTAAGGAATCAACGGGCAGGTTTGAAGCTGCTGCCATTGAATCCAGAAGTCATTGAGCTAGCAAGAGACAAGGTCAAGAACTGCTACCACAAGGACTTTGTGATTGATGTAGATCAGCAGTGGCTCTTGCAAGGATGGAAAGGGCGCATCCTGTATGCCATCTCGACATGGACGGCAAACGATGCTAGCTCATAAATTTTAGCTGGCATTTTCACTTGGCAACGCTTATAGCTCTAGTTATGTCAATATAATGTCTGTGTGTTGTGTATGGACCATGGTCTAGTTAAGTAGCCTTGGATCAGTGGATGCAGTTTCTTGAGGTATGCCTTCCCTAAATTTGGTGCATATTTGCCATTCCGAGATGCAGGTGACTCTGCTCATAGGACCAATTTATGTGATGCAGGTCATAAGAGAGATGGGTAGCCCAAGATATATGCATATGGTTTTATGTGATGTGAATTAGATGTTGTTGCAGCCATGTTGCTGCTTAATACCTAGCTATGTACAGTTTTTAGACTTGAGTGTCCTGATCTGGATGTTTGCTGAATTCTGGTATGTGCCTGTGATCAATCCAGCCAGTTGATGAGGTTGTAATTGACACTAGTCGCTGTGTTGTGGGTGCATGCTGCACTGTGGCAGGCAGTAACATTTGTATGAAAAACTTGATGAACCTCGTTTTGGCTAGTCTATTATGTTTTTTTACCATGAGAATGTTCTTTTCAAGATTAATTCTTGGTGCGGCAGGAAATTAAATATTTTGTCCACATATCTGAAGTTCTGGCATGGCTTACCATAAAACAGCTGCAAGATGATAAGAGCATTTCCAGCCGCATCCCCCGCATCCCCAACAGGCCTTCAGGATGTCGAATTTTGCCGGTTCAGGCCATTTTTTGGCCCGACGATTTTAGGCCGAACAAACCCAATGCGTTGGGGGGCACTTAAGGGCTCCGATGGAAGGAAAAGTGGCACGTGGATCACCACTGTCAGGCGAGAACGCCACTTCCCCTTTCACAATCATGCCGATACTGGCGCCACCCCTGCCGAACGAACCCAACGCGTTGGGGGGCACTTAAGGGCTCCGATGGAAGGAAAAGGGGCACGTGGATCACCACTGTCAGGCGAGAACGCCACTTCCCCTTTCACAATCATGCCGATACTGGCGCCACCCCCGGCTCACAACCGTTGCCCCGTCGCTAGAAAGGCCATTCCCACGTCGGAAAAGAGAGGGCTTCGCCGCGACAACCTCCATCCCGTTCCTGGCCGAGCTTTCCAGGACTCCGACCATGTAAGCAAGGATACCGATGGCTACCCGCCTGGCCCGCCCGCTAGGTGTTCGACGATGGAATTCCTCCTCCATCAGAGTCCCAGGACTCCGACCACGTAGGCGAGGATACCAATGGCTACCCGCCCAACACGCTCGCTAGGTGTTCGACGATGGACTTCGACGACGAGGAGGCGCTAGCGACTCTGATGGAGGAGGAAGTCGAGGCCGACACCGACGACGATGAGCACCTCATGATCCTCGCCGCTCTAGCCGACCTGTTCGCGAATAATGCAAAGCCGCGGTGAGGTGGCTCGGCACCGGGCCGCCGTAAGAGCAAGCAGAGGCACCGAATGGAGGGCTATTGCTTGCTCTACATCGACTACTTCGCCGACGCTCCACTACACGACAAGAAAGTATTTCGACGCTGTTATCAAATGAGCTGGAAGCTCTTCCTTGGCATTGTGAATGTCATCCGAGAGTTCGACAGCTTTTTCATTTGCAAGAAGGATTGCACCGGCACAGGTGGAATCTCCTCACTCCAGAAGTGCACGATAACTATGACGATGCTTGCATACAAAGCTCCCGGTGATATACAAGAAGACTATGGATGCATGGCCGAGTCTACCACCATTGAGTGTTTATACAATTTCTGCAGTGCAGTGGTGGAAGTGTTTGGACCACAATACTTGCGATCACCTAATGCTAAAGACACTATTCGGATCCTAACATAGAATGAAGCAAGAGGATTTCCTGGGATGTTTGGAAACATCGATTGCGTGCATTGGACATGGAAAAACTATCCATTTGCTTGGCAGGAAATGTACAAAGACGTGAAAGGAGCCTCCAGTGTGGTACTTGAGGCAGTGGCTACATAGGACCTCTGGATTTGGCACTCCTTCTTTGGTATGTCAGGAACTCATAATGACATCAACGTCATGGAGTGCTTGAATGTCTTTGCTAAGCTTGTTGAAGGTCATGCTCCTCCGGTGAACTTCGAAGTCAATGAACACCACTACTACAAGGAATACTACGTAGCAGATGTCATCTATCCAAGATGGTCAACATTTGTAAAGACTATCTCAAACTATGTGCCCGGAGGCAAGAAGTCCTACTTTGCCAAGTGCCAGGAGGCTTGCAAGAAGGATGTCGAGCAAGCATTTGGTGTGCTCCAATCTCGATTTGTCGTTGTTCGGTACCCCGCTCTGACCTGGTCGAAATCTCAGATGTGGAAGGTGATTGTTGTGTCATCTTGCATAACATGATCATTGAGAGCAAGCAAGAGAAACCGATGTTTGACATTGAACCATATTTCAGGATGGGTCGTCTTGATGTTTGACATTGAACCATATTTCAGGCTGGGTCGTCTTGCAACTCTTGATCACGAGAGACTGACAATATAGGCTGCCTTCCTCAATATGCGTCAGGAGATCCGAGACCCACAGGTGCATCAAGAACTGCAACACGATGTGGTGCATCATCTATGGAGGCTCAAGGGCAATGCCTAGTTCGATGTGTTTTAATTTGTGTTCAAATTATGAGTTTGCTTCGTTGAACTATTTGATTTGTATTGATTTCTGTGATGAGCTATGTGATAAAAGTAATTTTTTTATTGAATTTGTGCTGAAGTGTAATGAATTTGTGCCAAATCTGAGTTGGAACTCGGCGGCTGGAGGGGCGAACTTGGGGACGGCTGGGAGCCGGAGCCCCCCAACCCCAATGCCGAAAATAGCACCAACTAGCCCCCAAGAGTCACTATTTTTCGCCTAAGAACGCCTTGGGGGGGGGGAGGGAGGGGAGGCTGGAGATGCTCTAAGGGCATGGTCAACGGGTCGCCCCAGCGTGATCCCTCGTAGAGCCAAGTATACTCGGATGCCACGCTGGTGGTTCGGCTAGTGCCTTGCAGGTGTCAGGGGATCCCGCAGAGGAGCCAGTTTCTTCAAGTGAAAAAGTAGGAGAGAGAGAAAGAAAGGAGAAAGAGAGAAATCCGAACAACGGTAGCAACTCGATGGGACACCTAAAGAATGAGAAAAGAATAATGGCTCACGTCAGGAGGCTACCGTGCGTTGAATGCATATGAAATTAAACTGTGGTTTCGAAAAGCTACCGTGCGTTGAATGCATATGAAATTAAACTGTGGTTTCGAGTTTCGACTACCTGGGATGCCCCATAGTTCATGCCCTAAGTACTCCCTCCGTCCAAGAAAAAGTGTCTCAACTTTAATACTCCTCTGTCCACGTTTATAAGGCATTGTGGAAGTTTTAGACAAAGTGCAAAAATAGCTTAATTTTAGTTGTCTGAAATGACTTACAAGAATGAACAGAGAAAGTACAACTTTGTATTAAAATTAGTATAAACTTGAAACATTTATTTTGAGACGGGAGGAAGTACTATATATAAGATGTTTTAGCTTTTCTCTATTTCTTCAGATCTGTATACATCTTCATGCGTTTTAATGTGTATATCCACTTGTTTTAATTTTAACCTGCATGTAGTCTATATTGCAATATCTAAAAGATCTTATAATTAGAAACGAAGGAGTACAACTCATGCATATGCATTGCTATTTCAATAATTGCGAAAGATATTAGCTAAGCGTTCAGTGTGGTTTGATTTGTGACGGTTCCATGCACCGATCTGGGACCAAGAACCGGTGTAGTGTATGGGAAAGTGAAAACCCAGAATAGTTTAGTACCACACCTGAACCGAATCCCAGGGGATTCTTAGCAAGATTGTGAGGATATTTTGTGGCACATGGTCCTGGCCTGAAGCAATTAGTAGTCCAAGTGAGGATCAAGCGATGCTGAAACAACATAGGGGGTAGGCGGGTAGCACGAGACTTGCAGAGTACCTGGTGCTGCTGCTCCTACAAAAGATAATTAAGGGCAAAATAATATTGCTGGACCACATGACAACCTGAGCAAAACAAGCTGAGACAGAGACCGCCAGGTCAGGGTGCATGATGCACCGATCGAACCTTTGTGCGGCAGCAGCCCAGATTATATACTACTGGGACTGTGATCTTGTTTTGATACTGGCCAGGTTGTGTTTTTTTTTCTTTTTTTGGAAGATCAAAGCGAATATGGCAACGTGGGAGATTAGTAGACCACCATATGAGCTGACCCTGACCTGAAGAAGATGTTGAAAGGGTCACCAGGGCGCAAAATGGTTTATCTAGTACTCCTATTACCTCCTTTTCAAATTAGTTGACTTCAGTTTATCTAGATATATAAATGTAATTGATATTAAAATATGTCTACATACATCCGTGTATAAATCTAAGGCAACTAATTCGGACGGATGGAGTATAATGGTGCTGCTCGCTTGAGCTTATGGAGCTCTCTCCGGTAATTTGATAGGCTTCTTGTGCAAGAACCGAATCTAAGGATCTTCATTCTACAAGTAGACTCCCGGTTTACCTACAATCTGTGAGTTCATTGTGATTTGTGAATTTGTTTTGTTCCTGTTTGGTTGAACCGGTTTTTACATGTTTTGTGTCTTATCATTCAGTTATCTGCTCGGTATGTGCTCCGTTGGTATATATTCTTATATTTTTCACGAAATACACTAGTTTTTCTTTAATGACCAGACTAGAAAGATAGTGCCCTCCCCAAGGAAAGCTTTGTCTGGGTTTGCCTCTGCATTTTTATATCTGCCATAGTTTCTATATTCTTGGTGCACATGTAGACGAGGTCACTGCTTGCGACACACATCTGCAATCACTATGCACCTGCACATGATTCCATGTTAAAGAATGCATTGGGGGGCACTCGTACTAAGATACCTCGTTGACAAAATCCAGATCCAGTCACCGGATCTTTCTCCTTCTGGAGTTGTGGGTTATCAAATGGGGTACCCAGGATGAGAACATATCTGGTGATACAATCTCTCAGGTCATACAATGCTCTAACAGATTCTGGACCGTTAGATGATGCTCTAGTGGACATGATGAATGGAGACGTGATGGACAGCTCCTCCACTGCAAAATATACCAATACACTCCGGATTATATTCTTAATTGAGCATGAGGCTTGAAGTAATTGGAAGATATACGAATACCTGCATTTCCTCATATTTGCCCAATGTTCATTTAGCAGAATATGTGAAGACCAACCGGATAAATATATATCATTTTTAATAGTATTCTAGGATTATCGTAACTGAAGTTAATATAAAATTTCATGGACTTAATATACCAAACCGGTCTGTTAGTATTCATGGATAAAGGAACCAAAAAATTAGTGGATTTATTTTGCTGAACTTTAGCCATAGAAAAAAAAAGGAGGTGTCACAATTTCAATGGAGGTGGCCCAATAGCAAGACTTGAGAGGAAGATTGGCTTTGAGGTGTGTTGCGCGGTGAAACTGAGTCCTTTTGTTTTACATTCAGTGTAAGAGTATCTGCAACACGGATCCCTGGAAAGGTATGGATCCCTGGAAAGGTATCCATACGTGGATGCGTACAGACTGGTTTCGCAGACAGTGATACGCTAGCCGGCCATCCAACCATGTTCGCACACATTTCAAACCGTTTTCTTTTAGCAAACCGAACAAATTACATGCAAACCGGATGATTTTCATTTAAACCCGCATTCATTATATTTTGACATATTTCAGCAAAACCAGAGAGGGTAGACTAATCTAACCAGTCCAAACGATCACCGATGTGCGGTGGCGCCCATTTCCCATGACATGTCTTTCCCATGTCCGACTGTGAGCGCGAGAATGTGAAGCTTCAGCGGGAAGGGAAGAGTAACGGCTTCCGTGAAACTATGTGCAAGCTCACCAACTGTGAGGCCCAACAAGACATCGGCGATGGCATTCCTGGGACCCAATCGGCGGGGGATCCCATGTTCTACTCTTCGTCGCTATCGACGACAGTGACCATTGATGTGTCGGCCTCATCCTCGTGGAGGTGGGGTACGGACGACGGTGGCGGCGTGGTCGACACGGAGCTAGTGATGCCGTCCTCAAATTCCCCTATCGCCGCGTCGATGTCTGTGAACAAACGTCTTCCTTCATCCACGGGACGTGGAGCCGCCATCACTCGCAGATGATCTCACGGGTGCTTCATTAGGATAGGAGCAGCGCCTGCTGCTAATCCATGAACCCAAAACCGTCTACCATTGTGGTTGTGATGGTGTTTTCGTTCGTCTGGTCATCGACGATTTGTTCCTTCGCGAGTCGGTGCTCGTCGAGGATCCGGAGGTTGTAACTTTGGTCCTCCTGTGCCTGCCACGCCTCCTTCCACTCTTCCGCCATCATGTCGATCAAGTGTGCTCACGCCTCGCCCAAGGTGATGCCGACACGAACCAATGAGGATGGTGGGCCCGTCTCGTCATTGACTGCCTCTTCAATGTCTCGTCAACGTTGCTGCCCTCCGGAGAGCTCGTCGGCAAGTCAACATGTATCTGGCTAGCTCATCTCGGCCTGCCAGCTGACTGCAATGCCGTATAGCTCCTGCTTCTGCTTGATGGAGAGGCTATCCAATTGTGATTTGGATCTCTAGGCCATGACAGGTGTGGTGCATAAAGGAGATTGGGAGCGGAGGTGCGATGCTATCGGGCATGGCCAAATATAAATAGCAAGAGTCGGACAGGTGTCGGTGTCGAAACCGACGGATCTCGGGTAGGGGGTCCCGAGCTGTGATACTAGGATCGATGGTAACAAGGGACGACGGAGACGATGTTTACCTAGGTTCGGGCACTCCTATGGAGGTAAAACCCTACGTCCTGCTTGATTATATTGATGGTATGAAGGTTACAGAGTTGATCCACCTCGAGATCGAATAGCTAAACCCTAGATGAGTTTCTCTGCCCTACAATCTAAAACCCTCCCGGTTTATATAGACACCGAGGGGGGGGGGCTGTTGGAAATATGCCCTAGAGGCAATAATAAATTAGTTATTATCATATTTCCTTGTTCATGATAATCGTTTATTATCCATGCTATAACTGTATTGATCGGAGACTTAAATGCATGTGTGGATACATAGACAAAACCATGTCCCTAGTATGCCTCTAATGGACTAGCTCGTTGATCAAAGGATGGTTAAGGTTTCCTAGCCATGGACATGAGATGTCATTTGATAACGGGATCACATCATTAGGAGAATGATGTGATGGATAAGACCCAAACTACAAACATAGCATATGATCGTGTCAGTTTATTGCTACTGTTTTCTGCATGTCAAGTATATGTTCCTATGACCATGAGATCATGCAACTCACGGATATCGGAGGAGTGCCTTGTGTGTATCAAACGTCGCAACGTAACTGGGTGACTATAAAGGTGCTCTACAGGTATCTCCGATGGTGTTTGTTGAGTTGGCATGGATCGAGACTGGGATTTGTTACTCCGTGTGACGGAGAGGTATCTCAGGGCCCACTCGGTAATACAACATCACAACAAGCCTTGCAAGCAATGTGGCTAAGTGTTAGTCACGGGATCTTGTATTACGGAACGAGTAAAGAGACTTGCCAGTAACGAGGTTGAACTAGGTATGGAGATACCGACGATCGAATCTCGGGCAAGTAACATACCGAAGAACAAAGGGGACGTTATACGGGATTAACTGAATCCTTGACATAGAGGTTCGACCGATAAAGATCTTCGTAGAATATGTAGGAACCAATGTGGACGTCCAGGTCCCGCCATTGGTTATTGACCGTAGAGGTGTCTCGGTCATGTCTACATAGTTCTCGAACCCGCAGGGTCTGCACACTTAAGGTTCGGTGACGTTTCGGTAGTGTAGAGTTATGTATGGTGGTGACCGAAGGTTGTTCGGAGTCCCGGATGAGATCCCGGACGTCACGAGGAGCTCCGGAATGGTCCGGAGGTAAAGATTCATATATAGGAAGTCCCAGTTTGGTTTCCGGAAAAGTTTCGGGCTCATCGGTAGTGTACCGGGAGTATCGGTATTGTACCGGGAGTGCCGGTAGTGTACCGGAGGACCTCCGGGAGGGGTATTTCGACCCCAAGAGGTCCATGGTCTGTGGGAGAATAATAACCAGCCCTTAGTGGGCTGGGAAAACAGCCACAAAGGCCCATGGCGCAGGAGAGAAAGTCCTAAAGCAAAAAGTGGAAAATCAGCCAATAGGAGGCAATCCTACTCCAACTAGGATTGGAGGTGAAGTAGGATTGCTCCCACCTCCTATTTCGGCCGACCCAAAGGCCTTGGCTGCCTCTCCTCTCCTCTCCTCCTATATATACTAGTGGATTGGGTGGTTTTTGGACAGATTTTCCGGACACGTGCTACCCGTTTCACCGGTGCACAGTTTCTCCTCTAGATCGGTTTTCCGCAGCGCTTAGGCGAAGCCCTGCCGGAATCACTCCACCACCATCACCGGAGCGCCGTCACGCTGCCGGTGAACTCTCTCCTCTCCACCTCCTCTTGCTGGATCAAGATGGTGGAGATCGTCATCAAGCTGCACGTGTGCTGAACGCGGAGGTGCCGTCCGTTCGGCGCTAGATCGGAAGGACCGTGATCGAGATCGCGAGACGGTTCGTGATGAGATCGCGGTACGGATCGTGATGAGTTCGTAGGACAGATCGTGATCAAGATCGTGAGACGGATCGTGATGAGATCGCGGGACGGATCGTGATGAGTTCACGGGACGGATCGTGATTGGATCGCGGGACGGATCGTGATGAGATCGCGGGACGCTCGGCGATTTGGATCGCGAAGATGTTCGACTACACCAACCGCGTTTCTTAACGCTTCCCGCTTAGCGATCTACAAGGGTACGTAGATCCACTCTCCCTCTCGTAGATGCTCATCACCATGGATAGGTTTGCGTGTGCGTAGGAAAATTTTTGTTTCCCATGCGACGTTCCCCAACAGTGGTATCAGAGCTAGGTTGATGGTTCGATGAGATCTCGAGTAGAACACAAAAGGTTTGTGGGCGTTGATGCTTAGATTGCTTCCTCCCTTGGTCGTATTTTGGTTCAGCGGGATTGTGAGATGAAGCGGCCCGGACCAACATTACTCGTACGCTTACGAGAGACCGGTTCCCTCGACGCAACTTGTTGCCTAGATGGCTTGCGGGTGACAGTTTCTCTCACTTTAGTTGGATCGGATTCGACAAAGGCGGTCCTTGAGAAGGTTGAAAAGCAAACTAGTGTATCACCGTTGTGGTTTATGCGTAGGTGAGAATCGTTCTTGCTAGATACCCATAGCAGCCACGTAAAATATGCAACAACAATTAGAGGACGTCTAACTTGTTTTTGCAGGGTATGTTGTGATGTGATATGGCCAATTACATGATGAGATATATGTGATGTATGAGATGATCATGTGATGTATAGATTATCACGACTTGCATGTCGATGAGTACGGCAACCGGCAGGAGCCATAGGGTTGTCTTTAATTATTGTATGACCTGCGTGTCAATCATTAAGCGCTATGTAATGCTTTACTTTATCGCTACGGTAGCAATAGTAGTAGAAGCATGCAGGGCGTGACAACCCCAATGGCAACACATTGATGGAGATCAAGATGATGGAGATCATGGTGTTGTGCCGGTGACGATGGAGATCATGCCGGTGTTTCGAAGATGGAGATCTTAAACACAAGTTGATGGCCATATCATGTCACTTATGAATTGCATGAGATGTTAATCCTTTTATGCACCTTGTTTTGCTTAGGACGACGGTAGCATTATAAGGTGATCCCTCACTTAATTTCAAGATAAATTGTGTTCTCCCCAAGTGTGCACCGTTGCGAAAGTTCGTCGTGTTGAGACACCACGTGATGATCGGGTGTGATAGACTCTACGTTCACATACAACGGGTGCAAGACAGATTTGCACATGCGGAACACTCGGGTTAAACTTGACGAGCCTAGCATGTACAGACATGGCCTCGGAACACAAGAGACCGAAAGGTCGAGCATGAGTCATATAGTAGATATGATCAACATAATGATGTTCACCATTGAAGCCACCTCAACTCACGTGATGATCGGACTCGAGTTGGTGAATTTGGATCATGTGACACTCAGATGACCTGAGGGATGTCAATTTGAGTGGGAGTTCTTAAGTAATATGATTAATTGAACTCATTATCATGAACATAGTCAGTAGTGTCTTTGCAAATTATGTTGTAGATTACTAGCTCGCACTGTAGCTCCCGTGTGTTTTTATATGTTCCTAGAGAAATAGAGTTGAAAGATGATGGTAGCAATATTGCGGACTGGGTCCGTGATATGAGGATTGTCCTCATTGCTGCACAGAAGGCTTATGTCCTTAATGCACCGTTCGGTACGCCACCCCCTCTAGCGTCGTCTGTAGATGTTGTGAACATCTGACAGGCACGTTCTGATGACTACTTGATAGTTTAGTGCGTCATGCATTACGACTTAGAATTGAGGCTCCAAGACGTTTTGAACGTCACGGAACATATGAGATGTTCTAAGAGCTGAGATTGTGATCTCAGGCTCGTGCCCGTGTTATGAGATATGAGATCTCAAACAAAGATTCTTTGCTTGCAAGACGAAAGAGAATAGCTCAATAGTTGAGCATGTGCTTAGATTGTCTAGGTGCCACAATCGCTTGAATCAAGTGGGAGTTGATCTTCCAGATAAGATAGTGATGGATATAGTTCTCCAAGTCACTATCACTAAGCTACTAGAACTTGGTGATGAACTATAAATTGCCAGGGATAGAAATGATTCCTGAGCTTCTCGCGATGTTTTGACACCGCGAAGGTAGAAGTCAAAAAGGAGCATCAAAGTGTTGATGGTTAGTAAAAACCACTAGTTTCGAGAAGGGCAAGGGCAAGTAGGGAAACTTCATGGATGGCAAGTCAGTTGCTGCTCCAGTGAAGCAGCCCAAAGTTGAACCTAAACCCGAGACTGAGTGCTTCCATTATGAGGAGAACGGTCACTGAAGCGGAACAACCCTGGATACATGGTAGATAAGAAGGCTGGCTAAGTCGACAGAAGTATATTTGATATGCATGTTATTGATGTGTACCTTGCTAGTACTCCTAGTAGCACCTGGGTATTGGATACCGGTTCGGTTGCTCGAAATAAAAGCTACGGAATAAATGGAGAACTAGCTAAGTGTGAGGTGACGATGTGTGTTGGAAATGTTTCCAAGGTTGATATGATCAAACATCGCACGCTCTCTCTACCTTCGGGATTAGTGACGAACCTAAATTTTATTTGGTGTTTTGCATTGAAGCATGAACGTGATTAGATCATGTTTATTGCAACACGGTTATTCATTCAAGTTAGAGAATAATGGTTATTCTGCTTACATGAATAAATACCTTCAATGGTCATGCACCTAGTAAGTGTGGTTCATTGAATCTTGATCATAGTAATACACATGTTCATAACAATGATGCCAAAAGATGCAAAGTTAATAATGATAGTACCACATACTTGTGGCACTGCCGCTAAATGTCATATTGGTATAAAGCGCATGAAGAAACTCCATGTTGATGGATCTTTGGACTCATTCGATTTTGAATCGGTTGAGACATGCGGACCATGCCTTTTGGTAAGATGACTAAACCCCGTTTTCTGGCTTGATGAAACGGGCAAGTGACTTATTGGAAACAATGCATGTTGATGTATACGATCCAATGAGTGTTTATAGCTTGCAGTGAATATCATTGTTTTCTTACCTTCACTGATGATTTGAGTAGATATAGTGTATATTTACTTAATGAAACACAAGTCTGAATTGTTTGAAAGGTTCAAGGCAAAGTTCAGAGTGAAGTTTAAAGATCATCGTGACAAGAAGATAAAAATTTCTACGATATGATCGTGGAGGTGAATATCTGGGTTACGAGTTTGGCATACAAATTTAGACAATGTGAAAGTTGTTTCACAACTCACGCCACCTGGAACACCATAGTGTGATGGTGTGTCCGAACGTCGTAGTCATGCCTTATTTGATATAGCACATACTATGATGTCTCTTATCGTTTTAATACTATCGTTTTAGGGTTATGCATTAGAGACAACCGCATTCACTTTAAAATAGGGCACCATCTAAATCCGTTGAGATGACACCGTGTGAATTATGGTTTGATAGAAACCTAAAGCTGTCATTTCTTGATGTTTGGGGCTGCGAAGCTTGTGTGGAAAATGTTTTCACCTAATGAGCTCAAACCCAAAGCGGACAAATGCATCTTCATAGAATACGCCAAGAACAGTTGGGTATACCTTCTATCTCAGATCCGAGTGCAAAGTGTTTGTTGCTGGAATGGATCCTTTCCTGAGAAAAGGTTTCCCTCGAAAGAATTGAGTGGGAGGAAGATAGAACTTGATGAGGTTATTGAACCTTGTTTCAATCAGAGTAGCGCAGCGCAGAAAGTTGTTTCTGTGAAGCCTATGTTAGTTGAAGAAAGAAGTTAATGATGATGATCATGAAGCTTCGGATCAAGTTACTATCGAACCTCGTAGGTCGACAAGGACGTGTACTGCTCTTGAGTGGTACAACAACCCTGTCTTAAAGGTCATGTTGTTGGACAGCGATGAACCTACGAGCTATGGAGAAGCGATGATGGGCCCGGATTCCGACAAATGGATGAGACCATAAAATCCGAGATAGGATCCATGTATGAAAACCAAGTATAGACTTTGGTAGACTTGCTCGTTGGACGGCAGGTCGTTGAGTACAAATGGATCTTTAAAAATGAAGACAGACGCTGATGGTAAATATCACCATTTGTAAAGCTCGACTTGTTGCAAAGTTGTTTGTGACAAGTTCAAGGAGTTGACTGCGATGAGATTTTCTCACTCGTAGTGGTGCTAAAGTCTGTTGGAATTATGTTAGCAGTTGCTGCGTTTTCAATTATGAAATCTGACAGATGGATGTCAAAACATCATTTCCTTAACGGTTTACTTGAGGAAAGGTTGTATGTGATACAACCAGAAGGTTTTGTCAGTCCTAAGGATGCTAAAAGGTGTGCAAGCTTTGGTGATCCTTCCATGGACTGAAGCAAGCATCTCGGAGTTGGAATATACACTTTGATGAGGTGATCAAAGTTTTTGATGTTTATACAAAGTTTACGAGAAACTTGTATTTGCAATAAAGTGAGTGGGAGCACTATAGAGTTTCTGATAAGTATATGTGGTTGACATATTGTTGATCGGAAATAATGTAGAATTTCTGGAAGGCATAAAAGGTTGTTTGAAAAGTGTTTTTCTAAGGAAGACCTGGATAAAGCTACCTAATTGTTGAGCATCAAAATCTATAGAGATAGATCAAGATGCTTGATGAGACTTTCAATGAGTGCATACCTTCACAAGATTTTGAAAGAGTTCAAAATGGATCAGCCAGAGAAATAGTTCTCGTCTGATTTGTAAGGTGTGAAGTTGAGTGAGACTCAAAGCTCGACAACGGCAGAAGAAAGAGAAAGGACGAACGTCGTCCCCTATGCCTTAGCCATAGGCTCTATATTATGCCATGCTGTGTACCGCACCTATGTGTGCCTTGCCATGAGTTTGTCAAGGGGTACAAGAGTGGTCCAGGAGTGGATCACTGGACAGCGGTCGGAATTATCCTTAGTAACCAGAGGACTAAGGAAATGTTTCTTGATTATGGAGGTGATAAAGAGTTCGTCGTAAATAGTTACGTCGATGCAAGCTTTAACACCTATCCGGATGACTAGTAGTAGCAATCTGGATACGTATAGTGGAGCAGCCATTTGGAAATAGTACCAAGTGGAGTGTGGTAGCAGTGTTTACGGTTTGACATAGAGATTTGCAAAGTACACACGGATCTGAATATCGCAGACCCGTTGACTATAAGACCTCTCTCACATGCAAAGCATGATCGAGCCCCAAAACTCATTGGGTGTTAGATTCATAACAATGCGAATCACATGGTGATGTGAACTAGATTATTGACTCTAGTGCAAGTGGGAGACTGTTGGAAATATGCCCTAGAGGCAATAATAAATTAGTTATTATCATATTTCCTTGTTCATGATAATCGTTTATTATCCATGCTATAACTGTATTGATCGGAGACTTAAATGCATGTGTGGATACATAGACAAAACCATGTCCCTAGTATGCCTCTAATGGACTAGCTCGTTGATCAAAGGATGGTTAAGGTTTCCTAGCCATGGACATGAGATGTCATTTGATAACGGGATCACATCATTAGGAGAATGATGTGATGGATAAGACCCAAACTACAAACATAGCATATGATCGTGTCAGTTTATTGCTACTGTTTTCTGCATGTCAAGTATATGTTCCTATGACCATGAGATCATGCAACTCACGGATATCGGAGGAGTGCCTTGTGTGTATCAAACGTCGCAACGTAACTGGGTGACTATAAAGGTGCTCTACAGGTATCTCCGATGGTGTTTGTTGAGTTGGCATGGATCGAGACTGGGATTTGTTACTCCGTGTGACGGAGAGGTATCTCAGGGCCCACTCGGTAATACAACATCACAACAAGCCTTGCAAGCAATGTGGCTAAGTGTTAGTCACGGGATCTTGTATTACGGAACGAGTAAAGAGACTTGCCAGTAACGAGGTTGAACTAGGTATGGAGATACCGACGATCGAATCTCGGGCAAGTAACATACCGAAGAACAAAGGGGACGTTATACGGGATTAACTGAATCCTTGACATAGAGGTTCGACCGATAAAGATCTTCGTAGAATATGTAGGAACCAATGTGGACGTCCAGGTCCCGCCATTGGTTATTGACCGTAGAGGTGTCTCGGTCATGTCTACATAGTTCTCGAACCCGCAGGGTCTGCACACTTAAGGTTCGGTGACGTTTCGGTAGTGTAGAGTTATGTATGGTGGTGACCGAAGGTTGTTCGGAGTCCCGGATGAGATCCCGGACGTCACGAGGAGCTCCGGAATGGTCCGGAGGTAAAGATTCATATATAGGAAGTCCCAGTTTGGTTTCCGGAAAAGTTTCGGGCTCATCGGTAGTGTACCGGGAGTATCGGTATTGTACCGGGAGTGCCGGTAGTGTACCGGAGGACCTCCGGGAGGGGTATTTCGACCCCAAGAGGTCCATGGTCTGTGGGAGAATAATAACCAGCCCTTAGTGGGCTGGGAAAACAGCCACAAAGGCCCATGGCGCAGGAGAGAAAGTCCTAAAGCAAAAAGTGGAAAATCAGCCAATAGGAGGCAATCCTACTCCAACTAGGATTGGAGGTGAAGTAGGATTGCTCCCACCTCCTATTTCGGCCGACCCAAAGGCCTTGGCTGCCTCTCCTCTCCTCTCCTCCTATATATACTAGTGGATTGGGTGGTTTTTGGACAGATTTTCCGGACACGTGCTACCCGTTTCACCGGTGCACAGTTTCTCCTCTAGATCGGTTTTCCGCAGCGCTTAGGCGAAGCCCTGCCGGAATCACTCCACCACCATCACCGGAGCGCCGTCACGCTGCCGGTGAACTCTCTCCTCTCCACCTCCTCTTGCTGGATCAAGATGGTGGAGATCGTCATCAAGCTGCACGTGTGCTGAACGCGGAGGTGCCGTCCGTTCGGCGCTAGATCGGAAGGACCGTGATCGAGATCGCGAGACGGTTCGTGATGAGATCGCGGTACGGATCGTGATGAGTTCGTAGGACAGATCGTGATCAAGATCGTGAGACGGATCGTGATGAGATCGCGGGACGGATCGTGATGAGTTCACGGGACGGATCGTGATTGGATCGCGGGACGGATCGTGATGAGATCGCGGGACGCTCGGCGATTTGGATCGCGAAGATGTTCGACTACACCAACCGCGTTTCTTAACGCTTCCCGCTTAGCGATCTACAAGGGTACGTAGATCCACTCTCCCTCTCGTAGATGCTCATCACCATGGATAGGTTTGCGTGTGCGTAGGAAAATTTTTGTTTCCCATGCGACGTTCCCCAACAGGGGCTACCTAGGGTTTAGAGATGGCAGGTTCCCTGTCGAGGATGGAGATGTTGATTTCCTCATCTTGACTTGGAGTGCACAACGCGCCTTCAGGACTTCCTTCTAGAATGAGGGCTCTCGATGTATCCGGCCCTCCTGCGATGATCGGAATACGACCCATCAAGCCGGCCTATTAGGAGATAGGTTGACTCCCCGAGGACCCCTTAATCCAGGACTCCCTCAGTAGCCCCTTGATACATTTCCAACGTATCTATAATTTATGAAGTATTCATGCTATGTTTACAATAATTCTATATGATTTTGGTATAATTTTATTAGAACTAACCCGGACTGACGCTGTTTTCAGCAGAACTACCGTGGTGTTGTTTCTTGTAGAAATAAAAGTTCTCGGAATGGGCTGAAAATTTACGAAGAATATTTTTGGAAACTATAAAAAATATGTTGGAAATATGGCCTAGAGGCAATAATAAATTAGTTATTAACATATTTCCTTGTTCATGATAATCGTTTATTATCCATGCTATAATTGTGTTGATCGGAAACTCAGATACATGTGTGGATACATAGACAACACCATGTCCCTAGTATGCCTCTAATAGACTAGCTCGTTGATCAAAGATGGCTATGGTTTCCTAGTCATGGACATGAGATGTCATTTGGTAACGGGATCAAATCATTAGGAGAATGATGAGATGGCCAAGACCCAAACTACAAACGTAGCATATGATCATGTCAGTTTATTGCTACTGTTTTCTGAATGTCAAGTATATGTTCCTATGACCATGAGATCGTGCAACTCACTGACACTGGAGGAGTACCTTGTGTATATCAAACATCGCAACGTAACTGGGTGACTATAAAGGTGCTCTACAGGTATCTCCGAGGGTGTCTGTTGGGTTAGCATGGATCAAGACTGGGATTTGTTACTCCGTGTGACGGAGAGGTATCTCAGGGCCCACTCGGTAATACAACATCACAATAAGCCTTGCAAGCAATGTGACTAAGTGTTAGTCACGGGATCTTGTATTACGGAACGAGTAAAGAGACTTCCCGGTAATGAGGTTGAACTAGGTATGGAGATACCGACGATTGAATCTCGGGCAAGTAACATATCGAAGAACAAAGGGAACATCATACGGGATTAACTGAATCCTTGACATAAAGGTTCGACCGATAAAGATCTTCGTAGAATATGTAGGAACCAATATGGGCATACAGGTCCCGCTATTGGTTATTGACCATAGAGGTGTCTCGTTCATCTCTACATAGTTCTCGAACCCGCAGGGTCTGCACACTTAAGGTTCAGTGACGTTTCGGTAGTATAGAGTTATGTATGGTGGTGACCAAAGGTTGTTCGGAGTCCCGGATGAGATCCCTGACGTCACGAGGAGCTCCAGAATGGTCCGGAGGTAAAGATTGATATATAGGAAGTCCTGTTTGGTCGCCAGATAGGTTTCGGGCTCATCGGTAGTGTACCGGGAGTGCCGGTAGTGTACCGGGAGACCATCGGGAGGGGTATTTCGACCCAAGAGGCTACATGGGCTGTGGGAGAGTAAATACCAGCCCTTAGTGGGCTGGTAGAAGTCCCACAAAAGGCCCATGCGGCTGGGAAGAAAAGCCCAAAGACAAAAAGGTGGAAAAAGGCAAAAAAGGCAAAAATAAGGAGTCCTAGTCCTACTAGGATTGGAGGAGGAATCCTCCAATCCTCCTTTGTTCGGCCAACCCAAGGTCTGGCTCCTTGGGAGCCAAGCCTCCTCCTCTCTTCCTCCCATATATACTAGAGGTTTTAGGGTTTTTGGCACGAGATTTTCAGCCACGTGCTACCCGTTCCTCTAGTGCATAGTTTCTCCTCTAGATCGGATTTCTGCAGTGCTTAGGCGAAGCCCTGCCGGAATAGCTCCACCACCATCGCCAGAGTGCCGTCATGCTGCCGGAGAACTCTCTTACCTCTCCGCTCCCTCTTGCTGGATCAAGAAGGCGGATATCATCATGAAGCTGTACGTGTGCTGAATGCGGAGGTGCCGTCTGTTCGGCGCTAGATCGGAAGGATCGTGATCAAGATCGCGAGACGGATCGTGATGAGATCGCGGGAAGGATCATGATGAGTTTGCAGGACGGATCATGATTGGATCTCGGGACGGATCATGATGAGACCGCGGGATGCTTGGCGATTTGGATTGCGAAGACGTTCGACTACACCAACCGCGTTTCTTAACGCTTCCCGCTTAGCGATCTACAAGGGTATGTAGATCCACTCTCCCTCTCGTAGTTGCTCATCACCATGGATAGATCTTGCGTGTGCGTAGGATTTTTTCCCATGCAACGTTCCCCAACAGTGGCATCATGAGCTAGGTCTATGTGTAGATGAGATCTCGAGTAGAACACAAAGAGTTTGTGGGCGTTGATGCTTAGATTGCTTCCTCCCTTGGTCGTGTTTTGGTTCAGCGGTATTGTGAGATGAAGCGGCCCGAACCAACATTACTCGTACGCTTACGAGAGACCGGTTCCCTCAACCGCAACTTGTTGCATAGATGGCTTGCGGGTGCCAGTTTCTCTCACTTTAGTTGGATCGGATTCGACAAAGGCGTTCCTTGAGAAGGTTGAAAAGCAACTAGTGTATCACCGTTGTGGTTTTTGCGTAGATGGGAATTGTTCTTGCTAGATACCCGTAGTAGCCACGTAAAACATGCAACAACAATTAGAGGACGACTAACTTGTTTTTGCAGGGTATGTTGTGATGTGATATGGCCAATTACATGATATGATATATGTGATGTATGAGATGATCATGTGTTGTATAGAATATCACGACTTGCATGTCGATGAGTACGGCAACCGGCAGGAGCCATAGGGTTGTCTTTAATTATAGTATGACCTGCGTGTCAATCATTAAGCGCTATGTAATGCTTTACTTTATCGCTAAACGGTAGCAATAGTAGTACAAGCATGATGGGCGCGACAACCCCGATGGTGACACGTTGATGGAGATCATGGTGTCATGCCGGTGACGATGGAGATCATGCTGGTGCTTTTAAGATGGAGATCAAAAGCACAAGTTCATGGCCATATCATGTCACTTATGATTTACATGTGATGTTAATCCTTTTATGCACCTTGTTTTGCTTAGGACGACGGTAGCATTATAAGGTGATCCCTCACTTAAATTTCAAGATGAATTGTGTTCTCCCTGAGTGTGCACCGTTGTGAAAGTTCGTCGTGTTGAGACACCACGTGATGATCGAGTGTGATAGACTATACGTTCATATATAACGGGTGCAAGCCAGTGTTGCACATGCAGAACACTCGGGTTAAACTTGACGAGCCTAGCATGTACAGACATGGCCTCGGAACACAAGAGACCGAAAGGTCGAACATGAGTCATATAGCAAATATGATCAACATGATGATGTTCACCATTGAAACCACCTCAACTCACGGGATGATCGGACTTGAGTTGGTGAATTTGGATCATGTATCACTCGAATGACCGGAGGGATGTCAATTTGAGTGGGAGTTCTTAAGTAATATGATTAATTGAACTCATTATCATGAACATAGTTAGTAGTGTCTTTGCAAACTGTGTTGTAGATTACTAGCTCATGCTGTAGCTCCCTTGAATTTTTATAGGTTCCTAGAGAAATAGAGTTGAAAGATGATGGTAGCAATATTGCGGACTGGCTCCATGACCTGAGGATTGTCCTCGTTGCTGCACAGAAGGCTTATGTCCTTAATGCACCGCTTGGTGCGCCAACCCCTCCAGTGTCGTCTGTAGATATTGTGAACATCTGACAGGCACGTTCTGATGACTACTTGATAGTTTAGTGCATCATGCATTACGGCTTAGAATTGAGGCTCCAAAATGTTTTTGAACGTCACAGAACATATGAGATGTTCTAAGAGCTGAAATTAGGATCTCAGGCTCATGCCCATGTTGCGAGATATGAGATCTCCAACAAGATTCTTTGCTGCAAGATGAAAGAGAATATCTCAATCGTTGAGCATGTGCTCAAATTGTCTGGGTGCTACAATCGCTTGAATCGAGTGGGAGTTGATCTTCCAGATAAGATAGTGATTGATATAGTTCTCCAAGTCACTGTCACTAAAGCTACTAGAACTTGGTGATGAACTATAAAATGCCAGGGATAGAAATAATGATCCCTGACCTATTCGCAATGTTTGACACCGCGAAGGTAGAAATCAAGAAGGAGCGTCAAGTGTTGATGGTTAGTCAAACCACTAGTTTCGAGAAGGGCAAGAGCAAGGAGGGAAACTTGAAGGATAGCAAGTCAGTTGCTGCTCTAGTGAAGCAACCCAAAGTTGAACCCAAACCCGAGACTAAGTGCTTCGATTATGAGGAGAGCGGTCGCTGAAGCAGAACAACCCTAGATACTTGGTAGATAAGACGGCTGGCAACATCAACAGAAGTATATTTGATATACGTGTTAATGATGTGTACCTTGCGAGTACTCCTAGTAGCACCTGGGTATTGGATACCGGTTCGGTTGCTAAATGTTAGTAACTCGAAATAAAAGCTACAGTATAAACGGAGAACTAGCTAAGGGTGAGGTGACGATGTGTGTTGGAAATGTTTCCATGGTTGATGTGATCAACATCGCATGCTCTCTCTACCTTCGGGATTAGTGACAAACCTAAATAAATGTTATTTGGTGTTTTGCGTTGAGCATGAACGTGATTAGATCGTGTATATTGCAACACAGTTATTCATTGAAGTTAGAGAATAATGTTTATTCTGTTTACATGAATAATACCTTCAATGGTCATGCACCTAGTGAGAATGGTTTGTTGAATCTTGATCGTAGTAATACACATGTTCATAACATTGATGCCAAAAGATACAAAGTTAATAATGATAGTACCACATACTTGTGGCACTGCCGCTAAATGTCATATTGGTATAAAGCGCATGAAGAAACTCCATGCTGATGGATCTTTGGACTCATTTGATTTTGAATCGGTTGAGACATGCGAACCATGGCTCTTGGGCAAGATGACTAAGGACCCCATTTCCAGATGGATGGAGCGAGCAAGTGATTTATTGGAAATGATACATGTTGATGTATGCAATCCAATGAGTCTTGTAGCGTGCGGTGGATATCATTATTTTCTTACCTTCACTGATGATTTGAGTAGATATAGTGTATATTTACTTAATGAAAGACAAGTCTGAATCGTTTGAAAGGTTCAAGCAAATTCAGAGTGAAGTTTAAGATCATCGTGACAAGAAGATGAAAATGTCTGTGATATGATCGTGGAGGTAAATATCTGAGTTATGAGTTTGACATACAACTTTAGACAATGTGAAAGTTGTTTCACAACTCATGCCACCTGGAATACCATAGTGTGATGGTGTGTTCGAACGTCATAGTCATGCTCTATTGAAAATGGTGCTTGCTATGATGTCTCTTATCGTTTTACTACTATAATTTTGGGGTTATGCATTAGAGACAACTACATTCACTTTAGATAGGGCACCATCTAAATCCGTTGAGATGACACCGTGTGAATTATAGTTTGATAGAAACCTAAGCTATCATTTCTTAATGTTTGGGGCTGCAACACTTATGTGAAAAAGGTTTTCACCTAATGAGCTCGAACCCAAAGCGGACAAATGCATCTTCATAGAATACCCTAAAGACAGTTGGGTAAACCTTCTATCTCAGATCCAAGCATAAAGTGTTTGTTGCTAAAACTGGGTCCTTTCTCGAGAAAGAGTTTCTCTCGAAAGAATTGAGTGGGAGGAAGATAGAACTTGATGAGGTTGTTGAACCTTTGTTCAACCAGAGAGTAGCGCAGCGGAGGAATTTGTTTCTGTGAAGCCTACGTTAGTTGAAGAGGAAGTTAATGATGATGATCATGAAGCTTCAGATCAAGTTACTATCAAACCTCGTAGGTCGACAAGGATGTGTACTGCTCCTGAGCGGTACAACAACCCTGTCTTGGAGGTCATGTTGTTGGACAACAATGAACCTACGAGCCGTGGAGAAGCGATGATGAGCCCGGATTCCGACAAATGGTTAGAGGCCATGAAATCCGAGAAAGGATCCATGTATGAAAACCAAGTATAGACTTTGGTAGACTTGCTCGTTGGACGGCAGGTAGTTGAGTACAAATGGATGTTTAAAATGAAGACATACGCTCATGGTAAATGTCACCATTTGTAAAGCTCGACTTGTTGCAAAGAAGTTTACGACAAGTTCAAGGAGTTAACTGCGATGAGACTTTCTCACTCGTAGCGATGCTAAAGTATGTTGGAATTATGTTAGCAGTTGCTGCATTTTTCAATTATGAAATCTGGCTGATGGATATCAAAACATCGTTTCCTTAACGGTTTACTTGAGGAAAGGTTGTATGTGATACAACCATAAAGTTTTGTCAGTCCTAAGGATGCTAAAAGGTGTGCAAGCTTCAGTGATTCTTCTATGAACTGAAGCAAGTATCTCGGAGTTGGAATATACACTTTGATGAGGTGATCAAAGTTTTTGAGTCTATACAAAATTTACGAGAAACTTGTATTTACAATAAAGTGAGTGGGAGCACTATAGATTTTCTGATAAGTATATGTGGATGACATATTGTTGATCGGAAATGATGTTGAATTTTTGGAAAGCATAAACGGTTGTTTGAAAAGAGTTTTTCAAAGGAAGACCTGGATAAAGCTACCTAATTATTGAGCATCAAAATCTATAGAGATAGATCAAGATGCTTGATGAGACTTTCAATGAGTACATACCTTGACCAGATTTTGAAAGAGTTCAAAATGGATCAGTCAGAGAAAGAGGTCTCGCCTAATTTGCGAGGTGTGAAGTTGAGTGAGACTCAAAGCTCGACAACGGCAGAAGAAAGAGAAAGGACGAATGTCGTCCCCTATGCCTTAGCCATAGGCTCTGTATAGTATGCCATGCTGTGTATCGCACTTGTGTGTGCCTTGCCATGAGTCTGTCAAGGGGTACAAGAGTGATCTAGAAGTGGATCATTGGATAGCGGTCAATATTATCCTTAGTGACTAAAAGACTAAGGAAACGTTTCTCGATTATGGAGGTGATAAAGGGTTTGTCGGAAAGAGTTACGTCGATGCAAGCTTTAACACTAATCCGGATGACTCTTAGTAGCAATCCAGATACGTACAGTGGAGCAGCCATTTGGAATAGTACCAAGTAGAGTGGTAGCAGTGTTTACAGTTTGACATAGAGATTTGCAAAGTACATACGGATCTGAATGTCGTAGACCTGTTGACTATAAGACCTCTCTCACATGCAAATCATGATCGAGGCCCAGAACTCAATGGGTGTTAGATTCATAACAATGCGAATCACATGGTGATGTGAACTAGATTATTGACTCTAGTGCAAGTGGGAGACTATTGGAAATATGCCCTAGAGGCAATAATAAATTAGTTATTATCATATTTCCTTTTTCATGATAATCGTTTATTATCCATGCTATAGTTGTGTTGATCGGAAACTCAGATACATGTGTGGATACATAGACGACACCATGTCCCTAGTATGCCTCTAATAGACTAGCTCGTTGATCAAAGATGGCTATGGTTTCCTAGTCATGGACATGAGATGTCATTTGGTAACGGGATCACATCATTAGGAGAATGATGTGATGGACAAGACCCAAACTACAAACGTAGCATACGATCATGCCAGTTTATTGCTACTTTTTTCTGAATGTCAAGTATATGTTCCTATGACCATGAGATCATGCAACTCACTAACACCAGAGGAGTACCTTGTGTGTATCAAACGTCGCAACATAACTGGGTGACTATAAAGGTGCTCTACAGGTTTCTCCGAGGGTGTCTGTTGGGTTGGCATGGATCAAGACTGGGATTTGTTACTCCGTGTGACGGAGAGGTATCTCAGGGCCCACTCGGTAATACAACATCACAATAAGCCTTGCAAGCAATGTGACTAAGTGTTAGTCTCGGGATCTTGTATTACGGAACGTGTAAAGAGACTTCCCGGTAAAGAGGTTGAACTAGGTATGGAGATACCGACGATCGAATCTCGGGCAAGTAACATATCGAAGAACAAAGGGAACATCATACGGGATTAACTGAATCCTTGACATAAAGGTTCGACCGATAAAGATCTTCATATAATATGTAGGAACCAATATGGGCATCCTGGTCCCACTATTGGTTATTTACCATAGAGGTGTCTCGGTCATGTCTACATAGTTCTCGAACCCGCAGGGTTTGCACACTTAAGGTTCGGTGACGTTTCGGTAGTATAGAGTTATGTATGGTGGTGACTGAAGGTTGTTCAGAGTCCCGGATGAGATCCCTGACATCATGAGGAGCTCCTGAATGGTCCGAAGGTAAAGATTGATATATAGGAAGTCCTATTTTGGTCGCCGGAAAGGTTTCGGGCTCATCGGTAGTGTACCGGGAGTGCCGGTAGTGTACCCGGTGACCATCGGGAGGGGTATTTCGACCCAAGAGGCTACATGGGCTGTGGGAGAGTAAATACCAGCCCTTAGTGGGCTGGTGGAAGTCCCACACAAGGCCCATGCGTCTGGGAAGAAAATCCCAAAGAAAAAAAGGTGGAAAAAGGCAAAAAAGGCAAAAATAAGGAGGAGTCCTAGTCCTACTAGGATTGGAGGAGGAATCCTCCAATCCTCCTTGGTTCAGCTGACCCAAGGGATGGATCCTTGGGAGCCAAGCCTCCTCCTCTCTTCCTCCTATATATACTAGAGGTTTTAGGGTTTTTGGCATGAGATTTTCAGCCACGTGCTACCCGTTCCTCTAGTGCATAGTTTCTCCTCTAGATCGGATTTCTGCAGTGCTTAGGCGAAGCCCTGCCGGAATAGCTCCACCACCATCGCCAGAGTGCCGTCATGCTGCCGGAGAACTCTCTTACCTCTCCGCTCCCTCTTGCTGGATCAAGAAGGCGGAGATCATCATCAAGCTGTACGTGTGCTGAACGCGGAGGTGCCATCCGTTCGACGCTAGATCGGAAGGACCGTGATCAAGATCGCGAGACGGATCATGATGAGATCGTGGGACGGATCATGATGAGTTCGCAGGATGGGCCATGATTGGATCGCGGGACGAATCGTGATGAGATCGCGGGATGCTCGCTGATTTGGATCGCGAAGACATTCGACTACACCAACCGCGTTTCTTAACGTTTCCCGCTTAGCGATCTACAAGGGTATGTAGATCCACTCTCCCTCTCGTAGATGCTCATCACCATGGATAGATCTTGCCTATGCATAGAGAATTTTTTGTTTCCCATGCAACATTCCCCGACAAAATACTGGAGCGAAGAGCTGGGCCAGGAAGTGGACGGGGAGGCCACAAGCCTGTTGGGCGTGACCACCCCCATAGGCCGTGCCCCTATGGCTTGTGGACTCCTCAAGCACCCCCCTTAACGTGATACTGATGCCAACAATTTTTATAAATACTAAGACCTCCAGAAAGAAACCTAGATCGGGAGTTCCGTTGCCGCAAGCCTCTGTAGCCACGAAAAACCAACCGGGAGCCCGTTTTGGCACCCTGCCGGAGGGGGAAACCATCACCGAGGCCATCTTCATCACCCTGGCGGTCTCCATGTCGAGGAGGGATTAGTTCACCCTCGGGGCAGAGGGTATGTACCAGTATCTATGTGTTGGATCTCTCTCTCTCTCATGTTCTTGAGATGGCACGATCTTGATGTACCGCAAGCTTTATTGATATAGATGAGTCATATGGAGTTTTCCCCTCTCTATCTTCTTGTGATGAATTGAGTTTTCCATTTGAAGTTTTCTTATCGAATTGAGTCTTTAAGTATTTGAGAACACTTGATGTATGTCTTGCGATGGGATATCCGTGGTGACAATGGGATGTTCTGTTGATCCACTTGATGTATGTTTTGGTGATCAACTTGCGGGTTCCGTGACCTTGGGAATCTATGCATAAGGGTTGGCACATGTTTTCGTCTTGAATCTCTGGTAGAAACTTTGGGGCACACTTTCAAGTTCTTTGTGTTGGATTGACCATGATGAATCTGAAATTGGGTGATGCATATCGTATAATCAAGCCCATGGGTAGTCGTGGTGACATTGGAGTATCTAGGTGAAATTAGGGTTTTGGTTGATGTGTATCTTAAGGTGCTATTTTAGTATGAACTCTAGGGTTGTTCGTGACACTTATAGGGATAGCTCATAAGATTGATTGGAAAAAATAACTTTGAGGTAGTTTTGTACCCTACAGTTATTTCTTTGTTTGTTCTCCACTATTTGTAACTTTGGTGTAAACTCTTTGTTGCACGTGAGGGATTTACATATGATTCAACTATGTTAGTATTGTTGAGAGAACTTGCACTAGTGAAAGTATGAACCCTAGGCCTTGTTTCTAAGCATTGCAATACTGTTTGTGCTCACATTTACCATTAGTTACCTTGCTGTTTTTATATTTTCAGATTAAAAAAGCCTATATCTACCATCCATATTACACTTGTATCACCATCTCTTCACCGAACTAGTGCACCTATATAATTTACCATTGTATTGTGTGTGTTGGGGACACAAGAGACTCTTTGTTATTTGGTTGTAGGGTTGTTCGAGAGAGACTATATTCATCCTACGCCTCCCATAGATTGATAAACCTTAGGTCATCCACTTGAGGAAATTTTCTACTGTCCTACAAAACTCTGCGCTTGGAGGCCCAACACGAGTCTACAAGAAGAAGGTTGCATAGTAGACATCAAGCTCTTTTCTGGCACCGTTGCCAGGGAGGTGAGTGCTTGAAGGTATATCTTTAGATCTTGCAACTGAATCTTTTAGTTTCTTGTTTTCACTAGTTCGGTTTTATAAAAGAAAGCTACAAAAAATCGGAATTGAGGTTGCCTCATATGCTTCGTCTTTTTAATGTCTTTCGCGAAAATGATGGAAAGGAAAATTGTGCTCAAGTGTTAGAAGAAGAAGTTATTAAAATGTTTGGCACTAAATCTTCGAGTGATGAGCATGATTTCAATATTATTTGTAGGAATTCTCCGAATATTCATGATGCTAATGATATGCAAAGACACAATCTTGGGGATGCTATGTTTGATGAAGAAGATATTTTTAGTTCCCCAAGTTTTCATGAGCAAATTTATTTTGATGATGGCATGTGTTGGTGCACTAGAGTTTTGGGCTCTCTAGTGCCCCTTACTCATACATGTGCAGTAGTAGCCATCCAGGTGGCCAGACCCGACAGGGACTTGCCAGATACCAGCACAGGAAAAACAAGATCACCGGCAAGCCCTTGCGTGGAGGGCTATTGACCCACCAGAGAGGGAGCCCGGCCCCAGCAAGGCGAAGCCCCGGCAAGACCCCACCAGCACATAGGGCAGGTGTCAATCCACCTGGACGCGTGTCGCGGCATCGACGTTGGAGGGAGCTAAGCGGCACCGATGGGACGGGCTCCCATGCCATCCCACTGACGGGTATTAAAGCTGAAGATGTTAAAAATCTACCACCTATTAAAGAAATACATGGTCTTGATAACCCGACACAGGTTGTAGAGGTAAATTCTCTCCGTAGATTTGATGAAATAGATATTCCTTATAATAAGTCTGCTAGCCAATGCTTGGATGAATTTGATAATTTTATTGTGAAGCAAGAAAATTTCAATGCTTATGTTAGTTGACAATTGAAACATAATGCTTACATGCTTGATTGCTTGGGTGATTATTTGAGTAGAACTGTCAATGATCTTAAGGTTATTAGTAAATATGCTTCCATGGTAACTACTCAAGTAGAACAAGTACTAAAGGCATAGAATGATTTACTTAACGAGATGAATAGTAAGAACAATGATCATTCAGTTAAAGTTGAGACTATAGGTGGTAGAATGACTCAGGAACCTTTGTATCCTGAGGGCCATCCTAAGAGAATTGAGCAAGATTCTCAGAGAGTTAATGCTAATGCACCTATTCGTTCCAATAAGAGTAGGAAAAAGAATGATGATAGTACTTTGCATGCTGCTAGTGAACCTGTTATAGATACATCTAAGAATCCAAATGGTATTTCTATTTCTGATACTGAGACACAATTTGGTGATGAACATGAGGATAGTGATAACATTAATAATGATGTTCATGTTGATGCTCAACCTAGTAATGATAATGATGTGGAGATTGAACCTGCTGATGATCTTGATAACCCACAACCTAAGAATAAAAGATATGATAAAAGAGACTTCATTGCTAGGAAACATGGTAGAGAAAGATAACCATGGGTTCCGAAGCCCATGCCCTTTCCTCCTAAACCATCCATGAAAAAGGATGATGAGGATTTTGAGCGCTTTGTTGAAATGCTAGACCTGTCTTTGCTGAAAAAGGAATCATCCCGCCTTCACACTGAAGTCGTTCAGGCGGTAGCCGCCGCAGCCCAGTACAACCCCAACTATGATTTCAGATATTATCAGGGTGAGCCGTGGCCCTAGACCAACTTAGGCCAAAAGCCTAAGCTTGGGGGAGTACGTATTTCTCACCGACATTACATTCATGTTCACACACTCATTTCAGTTGTCGGTGTTCATGCTTTTTCATTGTACTATCCATGGTAGTTTATTTCTTATTTTTGCTTTCTTCTTGTGTGTTTGATTAATCTTTAAGAAAATCCAAAAACAAAGAATTTAGTTCTAGCTTTACCTTCTAGTTTGTTTAGTTATAGCATTAAAAGAAAACCCACAAAGATTTCTCGTTCTTCTTTTGCTTGTTGGGAGTTTTCCCGTGTAAATAGTTTTTGTCGTTCTTGCTTTGAAACTTCTTTTCTTTAGGTCGTAAGGAGAATATTATGATGAAATGTTAAGTGTATCTCATATGCATTATTATTTATCTTACATAGAGCCCATATTGCCTTGTCTTCTCCTTTGAGTTACTACTTGCATATTCCAACTTAGTCCAATGCACGTACACTCTTATTATTCACATCGTTCGGTCATGCAAGTTAAAGGCAATAATGACGATATATGATGAAGTGACTGAGATGGAGAAAAGCTGGTACGAACTCTAACTATCTTGTTTTTGTAAATATGATTAGCTCGTCGTTTGGGATTTAGCTCATTATGGGTTGAACATGTTTGCAATGACAATTAGAGATTATAGTTATTCATGCCATGCTTAATTAGCTGAGAGTTAATAATGGTTTGTTTTGAGTGCCAACATGCATATTAAAATAGTTGTGATGTAGTATGATAGAATGGTATCCTCCTCTAAATGATTCGAGTGGCTTGACTTGGCACATGTTCACGCATGTAGTTGAAACAAAATCAACATATCCTCCACGATATTTATGTTCATAGTGATTTATATCCTACTCATGCTTGTATTCAATGTTGGTTAATCTCAAAGCATGTTGATGACTGTGTTGCTCTCTAGTTGGTCCCTCCCCAGTCTTTTGCTAGCCTTCACTTGTACTAAGCAGGAATACTGTTTGTGCATCCAATCTCTCAAACCCAAAGTTGTTTCATATATGTCCACCATATCTACCTATATGCGGTATTTACCTGCCGTTCCAAGTAAATTTGCATGTGCAAAACTTTAAACCTTCAAATAAACATTCTGTTTTGTATGCCCAAATCGCTCATGTGGCGACTGGGGCCCGTCGGTATCTTCCATGCTAGGTGGGTTATTCTCACGATATATGTTGATTCACTATCATTCACGAGAAAGTGGCTGGTACTCGGGATGCCCAGTTCCATGCTTGAAATAAAAAAGCAAAATATAATGAAACACAACTCCCCCAGGATTGTGTTTTTATGGACGGTAGCCGTGGATTCGGCTCGCTGTGGATTGTGACTAATTGGTGGAGGGGGGGGTGTAAAATTTTTACCATTCCGTTTGGGAACCGCCTATAATGTATCTAGCATGGAAGATATTGAAAACCTCTTGGTTGTTATGTGAGCAATGAAAGCATACCGCTCAAAAATCATTACTTATCTCTATTTTAAAAAGTCGAGGTCCGACACCTCTGCAAATCAATGCTTCCCTCTGCGAAGGGCCTTTCCATTTACTTTACTATTGAGTCATCATCTTCTAATAAAGGGCACTAGTTCGAGAGCACCACCGTCATTTGTATGCATTCTGTTAATTGACATTGAGTATGAGCATGACTGGATCTCTCTCACCGTGAATTACAATGTTTAGTCAGCCCTTGTTCTTCAGAGGTGCTCTACATTTATGTTTTGCTTTCTCAAAAAGGGCTAGCGAGATACCATTTTGTCATATTGTATCATGATTGTTTTGATAAAATAGTTGTCATCCAAGACTTATTATTATTGCTCGCTAGTTGAATATGCCATTGATATGAGTAAATGTGAGAACTAAATGTATTGTTAATGTGGTTAGTTCATAATCTTTTCTCAAAAGTTGAATATAAGTTAGACATATTTACAACAACAAGATCAAACAGAGTTTGTAAAAGTTTTTCTTTATCACTTTCACTTTGTCAATTGAATTGCGTGAGGACAAGCAAAGGTTTAAGCTTGGGGGAGTTGATACGTCTCCAACGTATCTACTTTTCCAAACTGTTTTGCCCTTGTTTTGGACTCTAATTTGCATGATTTGAACGGAACTAACCCGGACTGACGTTGTTTTCAGCAGAATTGCCTTGGTGTTATTTTTGTGCAGAAATAAAAGTTCTCAGATTGACCTAAAAATTTACGGAGAATATTTTTGGAATTAATGAAAAATATTGGCAAAAGAATTAACTTCAGGGACCCACCACCTGGCCACAAGCCTGGAGGGCACGCCCACCCCCCTAGGGCGTGCCCCTATGGCTTGTGGGCCCCTGACGCTCCTACGACCTCGTTTCCACTTCTATATATTCCTATTCGGGGAGAAAAAAATCAAGGAGAAGAGTGCACCACGTTTCATGATACAGAGCCACTGCCACCTCTTGTTCTTCCTCGGGAGACCAGATATGGAGTCCGTTTTGGGCTCCGGAGAGGGGAAATCGACGCCTTCGTCATCACCAACCATCCTTAATCACCAATTCCATGATGCTCTCCACCGTTCATGAGTAATCTCATCGTAGGCTTGCTGGACGGTGATGGGTTGGATGAGATTTATCATGTAATCGAGTTGGTTTTGTTAGGGTTTGATCCCTAGTATCCACTATGTTCTGAGATTGATGTTGCTATGACTTTGCTATGCTTAATGCTTGTCACTAGGGCCCGAGTGCCATGATTTCAGATATGAACCTATTATGTTTTCATGAATATATATATGTGTTCTTGATCCTATCTTGCAAGTTGTAGACACCTATTACGAGTTATGATCCGCATCCCCCAGGGTGACAATAACTGGGATTCTTTCCGGTATTTACCGTAGTTTGAGGAGTTCATGTATTCACTAAGTGCTAATTCTTTGGTCCGGTTCTCTATTAAAAGGAGGCCTTAATAACCCTTAGTTTCCAATAGGACCCCGCTGCCACGGGAGGGTAGGACAAAAGATGTCATGCAAGTTCTTTTCCATAAGCACGTATGACTATATATGGAACACATGCCTAAATTACATTGATGAATTGGAGCTAGTTCTGTGTCACCCTATGTTATAACCGTTGCATGATGAATGCCATCCGACATAATAATCCATCACTGATCCATTGCCTACGAGCTTTCCATATATTGATCTTTGCTAACTTACTTTTTCGTTGCTATTGTTACAAACACTACAAAACTGCTACTATCACTTTTGCCACCGTTACCGTTACTTCCATACTACTTTGCTACTAAATACTTTGCTACAGATATTAAGTCTTTCAGGTGTGGTTGAATTGACAACTCAGCTGCTAATACTCGAGAATATTCTTTGGCTCCCCTTGTGTCGAATCAATAAATTTGGGTTGAATACTCTACCCTCGAAAATTGTTGTGATCCCCTATACTTGCGGGTTATCACTTTTCATCAGACCGGCTCTTCGCGCAACCAACCCCCTGCTGAACCAAAAGGGATCCCCGCGATCCCATAGGTGTTCGTCTCCATGACAAATGCCTCATATATCTGATGATTATGATGATGACATGTATGCTATAAAGAGTGATAGTAACCATGAAACTTGTCATCATGATTTTAATATTGAATGTGGTTATGTCAATCAAGTGTCACATGATATTTATTTTGTTGAGTTTGCTCCCACTACTATGAATGAGAAGAAGTTTGCTTATGTTGAGAGTGATAAATTTTCTATGCTTGTAGATCATGAAAAGAATGATGTTTGTGATAGTTATATTTTGAAATTCCTTCATGATGCTACTGAAAATTATTATGAGGGAGGAACATATGCTTGTAGGAATATCAAGTTTCCTCTCTATGTGTTCAAAGTTTTAAAGTCATGCTTGTTTTGCCCTCCTATGCTAGTTGATTATTGCTCCCATAAATTGTTTTCTCACAAAATACCTATGCATAGGAAGTGGGTTAGACTTAAATGTTCTTGTCATGAGATTCATGATGCTCTTTTGCATGTTTCAATTATTATTCCTATACGAGCATCATTGAAATCATCATGCCTAGCTAAAAGGCATTAAAGATAATCGCTTGTTGGGAGACAACACAACACTTTTAACTTCTGTTTTTATGTGTTCACATGATTAAGATATTGTAGTAATCATGGTTTGTGTCTTTTATTTCAATAAAGTGCCAAGTAAAGCCTTTGGGATAGTGTGGATACTTGCTTGTTTGATTCTGTACAAAAACAGAAAGTTTTGCGTTGAGTATATGAATTATCTGATTTTATTAGAGAGTCAAAAATTCTGAAACTTTTACACAACATTGCTATGGAAATTCTGTTATATGTCCTAATATTTCAGAATTTTTAGAGTTAGGGAAGTTTTGTGATCATTCAGATCTTTACTGACTATTCTGTTTTTGACAGATTCTGTTTTGCATGCATAGTTCACTTGTTTCAAGTGTTCCTATAGCTTATATTGAGTAATATAAATTGTGTCAATGATGGAATACATTAGTTATCATGTGGGAATAATTATGAATCTTGTCTTGACAATACCTAAGTGAATGATCTATCTTTATTACACTAACCCTTCTCACAAAGTTCCGTTAAGTTTTGTGTGATTGAAGTTTTCAAGTTTTGGGGGAGACACCGATATGAGGAGAATAAGGAGTGACAAGAACCTAATATTGGGGATGCCCAAGGAACCCCCAAGGTAATTTTCAAGGAAGAATCAAGCGTCTAAGCTTGGGGATGCCCCGGAAGGCATCCCCTGTTCCGTCTTCAACACTATCAGTATATCTTACTTGGAGCTATATTTTTATTCATCACATAACATGAGTTTTGCTTGGAGCATAATTTTATTTTGTTGTTCTATGTTATGTGTTATTTATAATCTTGTTTTTCAATATAAAGTTCCAAGAATTGCCTTTAGGATGTTTGAATTGCATGTTTGATGTGTGCTGGGTAAAAACAGAATTTTTTGCTATAGTGTTTGAATTTTCATATTTTACTGGAACGTGGCAAGGTTCTTAAATTTTACACTGTATTTTCATATAAATTATTTATCATGTCCTAGATTTTCATAATTGTTTAAGTTCCAAAAGTACATTGGTTTGATAAATTGCTACAGACTGTTCTGTTTGGACAGGTTGTTGTCATAGTTTTGTTATCTACTTATCCTATAGTTTGCATAGCCTATATTGGTATATATAAATTGTGGAAATGACAGTATACATTAAATAATGGTTGAAAATTATTGTGCAACTTGTCTTGTCATTACATGAAGTTTTGATTTGTTCTTATGTGTACTAACCTATCTCACGAGTTCTTTTTGAGTTTTTTGTGGATGAAGTTTTAGAGAATAGGTGAAACCGGGATATGAGAGGATTGAAAGAGATACAAAAGCTCATGCTTGGGGAGGCCCAAGGCACCCCAAGTAAATATTTCAATAACTCTCAAGCATCTAAGCTTGGGGATGCTACGCATCCCATCTCTCTTCATCAACAATTATCGGTTAGCCTATGTTGAGCCTAAATTTTTATTCATTCACATGGTGCGTGATATTCTTGGAGTGATATTTTTATTTGGCTTGGTATTTTAATAAAATACTCAAATATGAAAATCTTATTGAGAGAGAGATACAAAGTCCTCACATAGCTACTTAATTGTTTGACTACTCTTTGATCTTCACTTATCTGTTTTGGAGTAGTTTTGTCATTTACTCTCGTGCTTCACTTATATCGTATGAGTAAATGGTTGAATGAATTGAATATCATAAATATGAAATTATATATGTTTTATATGCTTATCCCATGGGGACTAATGACTTCACATATAATAAGTATAGGTGGTAAAATTTATTGAAAGATAGCAAACACCGCATTGGTCACTTGAACAATTCATGAAAGAATATTAAAGGAAGGGATATTTCACATATAAATATACTATCTTGGACATCTTTTATGATTGTGAGCCCCATTAATTATTTTCAAACTTGAGAAAATTAGTTGAAGTTGGACAAGGAAGACAACGTAATGAGTTATGCTTGGGTATATTTGTATAGAAGTTATATTGTTATGTATCCTCCAACATGTGGTGCTTGCTTCCACCTCATACTAGCCAAAACTTCCGCACCAAGTAGAAATACTACTTTTGCATCCAAACACCCTTAAACCCAAAGTTTTTCCATATGAGTTCACCATACCTACATATAGGCGGTATTTACCTGCCGTTCCAAGTAAATTTGCATGTGCCAAACTCTAAACCTTCAAATAATATTCTGTTTTGTATGCATGAATCACTCATATAGTGACTAGGGGTTGTCAGTATCTTCCATGCTAGGTGGGTTATTCTCACGATATGTTTTGATTCACTATCATTCACGAGAAAGTGGCTGGTATTCGGGATGCCTAGTTCCATGCTCAAAAATCAAATCAAAATATAATGAAACAATACTCCCCCAGGATTGTTGTTTGTATGGACAGTACCTATGGATTCAGCTTGCCATGGAGTGTGATTGATTGGTGGAGGGGGAGTAAAAAATTTAACATTCTGTTTGGGAATCGCCTATAATGTATCTAGCATGGAAGATACCGATATCTCTCGGTTGTTATGTTGACAATGAAAGCATACCGCACAAAATTATTAGTCATCTCTGTTTTAAAATCTCGATCTCTGGCACCTCTGCAAATCAATGCTTCCCTCTGCGAAGGGCCTATCTTTTACTTTCTAGTACTGACCTTTATACAAGAGTCATGGTGATCTTCACCACTTCCTATATTTTGCCTTTTCTCTTGGCAAGCATCATCTGGTGGGGAAAGATCCAAGCATATATGGCCATTCAAATATATATGACCATGAATTATTATTGTTGACAATTATCTATATGATAAGTACGTTGGGAGGCGAAACATTAAGCCCCTATCTTTATATGTGTTCGACGGATGCCATTTGATCTAAAAATATTCTTTGAGTGTTAGCAATCATGGAAGACTATATGATGGTCGAGTATGTGGTATTTTCTAAGTCAAAGCTCTTACATAGACCCTTCCTAAAAATAAGATGAATTTCAATTGCTTGGTGACTGAAAGCATAGTTTGTTAGTTTTCAAGAAACTTTCTGGTCTATACTTTAACATGTGAATAGCTTGTTACCCGATCATGAGAAGTTTTATGAGATGAGCTATTGTTTATGATATATAATGATGCTAGAAAAAAGTGATTGGAATTATCATTGATCAAACTTGTGCACCTGCTAGCATTCACAATTCATAAATTATTTCTTTTATCATCTACCTACTCGAGGACGAGCATGAATTAAGCTTGGGGATGCTGATACGTCTCCAACGTATCTATAATTTATGAAGTATTCATGCCATATTTACTATAATTCTATATGATTTTGGTATGATTTTATTAGAACTAACGCGGACTGACGCTGTTTTCAACAGAACTACCGTGGTGTTGTTTTTGTGCATAAATAAAAGTTCTCGGAATGGGATGAAAATTTACGGAGAATATTTTTGGAAAATATAAAAAATAGTTGAGCGAAGAGCTGGGCCAGGAAGTGGACGAGGAGGCCACAAGCCTGCTAGGCGCGGCCACCCTCTAGGTCGTGCCGCTGTGGCATGTGGACTCCTCGAGCACCCCCTTGACGTGGGACCGATGCCAAAAATTCTTATAAATACTAAAACCTCCAGAAAGAAACCTAGATCGAGAGTTCTGCCACCACAAGCCCCTATAGCCATGAAAAACCAATTGGGAGACCGTTTTAGCACCCTGCCGGTGGGGGAAACCATCACCGGAAGCCATCTTCATCATCCCGGTGGTCTCAATGACGAGGAGGGTGTAGTTCACCCTCGGGGATGAGGGTATGTACCAGTAGCTATGTGTTGGATCTCTCTCTCTCTCTCTCGTGTTCTTGAGATGGCACGATCTTGATGTACCGCAAGCTTTATTGATATAGATGAATCATATGGAGTTTTCCCCTCTCTGTCTTCTTGTGATGAATTGAGTTTTCCCTTTGAAGTTTTCTTATCGGAATGAGTCTTTAAGTATTTGAGAACACTTGATGTATGTCTTGCGATGGGATATCCGTGGTGACAATGGGATGTTCTATTGATGCACTTGATGTATGTTTTGGTGATCAACTTGTGGGTTCCGTGACCTTGGGAATCTATGCATAAGGGTTGGCACATGTTTTCGTCTTGGATCTCCGGCAGAAACTTCGGGGCACTCTTTGAAGTTCTTTTCGTTGGATTGAACATGATGAATCTGAAATTGTGTGATGCATATCGTATAATCAAGCCCATGGGTACTCGTGGTGACATTGGAGTATCTAGGTGACATTGGGGTTTTGGTTGATATGTATCTTAAGGTGTTATTTTAGTATTAACTCTAGGGCTGTTCGTGACACTTATAGGGATAGCTCATAAGATTGATCAGAAAATATTACTTTAGGTAGTTTTGTACCCTACAATAATTTCTTCGTTTGTTCTGTGCTATTTATGACTTTGGAGTGAACTATTTGTAGCACATGAGGGATTTACATATGATTCAACTATGTTAGTATTGTTGAGAGAACTTGCACTAGTGAAAGTATGAACCCTAGGCTTTGTTTCTAAGCATTGAAATAACGTTTGTGCTCACTTTCATAATTAGTTACCTTGCTGTTTTTATATTTTCATATTACAAAACCCTATATCTACCATCCATATTACACTTGTATCACCATCTCTTCGCCGAACTAGTGCACCTAGACAATTTACCATTGTATTGGGTGTGTTGGGGACACAAGTAACTCTTTGTTATTTGGTTGCAGGATTGTTCGAGAGAGACCATCTTCATCCTACGCCTCCCACGGATTGATAAACCTTAGGTCATCCACTTGAGGAAATTTTCTACTGTCCTACAAAACTCTGCGCTTGGAGTCCCAACACGAGTGTACAAGAAGAAGGTTGCATAGTAGACATCACCCCCTAACTAGACCCAACGCCAAGGGTCTCCGCTCTGGCAGCTTCATGTGATCAGAATCTTCGGCTTGCGGGGTCTATTGATCGGCCGAGACTAGTTCAGCTTCCGATGACATAATGTTTCCGATCATATGACCGTACGGACACCATGAATTGCTTAACCCCGAAGGCCAAATGTCAAGGTGTAAACAATGTTTTATGACGACCTTTCTGATGAAGGGTCATGGCCTACCACGACTGCTGAACTAGTTATGAAAACTCGATTCGCGGTTCGAGGAAGTTTTTTTATTGGCACGACTCATCAATGCTTAAATCGTGCTCCGTTTCACACGGGATACAATTAATATCTCGAATTACTTCACGCGCGTATAATGGTACACACGTCTTAGGAAGCGGAGAATTTCGCGGTGCGGTATGGGAGGCTAACCGGTGACACGCCCCATAAAAATGGGGAAAAACAAAGCCTATTCACACTTCCATTTGCATCCTCTGCTTCCTCAATCTCTTGAAGATCCCAGAGCCCAGATCCAGTTCTTCCTCGACTTCTCCTCCGAGCTCAGCCATGGTGGGCTCAGGCTCCAACAGCAAATGGGAGGCCTCCATGGTCACTGACCAGGACATCTAGGACCTGAAGCAGGCTAGATACCTCACCACCAACGTCTTCCACCACGCTCCGGAGAAGAACCAGGTGGTTCCACCCCTAAGGCAGGCGAGAGGGTAGTGTTCATCCCCCACTTCATCCGGGGACTGAGCTTTCCGCTCCACTCCTTTGTCAGGGGTCTCATGTTCTTCTATGGACTGGACTTCCATGACCTTCCCCGAACTCCTTCATGCACATATTAGAATTTATCATCGTCTGCGAGGCCTTTCTGCGGGTCAAACCGCACTTCGGCCTATGGCTCAAGGTCTTCAACATCAAGCTGAAGACTGTTGCAGGTGAGTACGCGGACTGCGGGGGGGGGGGGGTAAGCAGCAAACTCCCCCACATTAGATGGCCGACTAGCACCTTCATCGACACCATCAAGATCTGGCAAAAGGAGTGGTTTTATATCACCGATCCAAGGGAAGAAGGCCAGGTTGCTCCAGCCGAGTTCAGATCCGAACACCCCACAAGATTGACCTCATGGCTCTGGAAGTGCCTTGACTAGGGGTTGGATGCGGAGGTGGACAAGCTGTAGAAGTGAATCACCTCAATGATCAAGTCCAAGATCAAGCTGGTTAATGTGGTCCAGATTATGCTTTGATGCCGCATCCTTCCCTGTCAGCGCCAGGACTCCCTCATGTGTGATTATTAGATTGATGATGAGCCTACCGTACGTCAACTCTTCCACACCACTCCGGAGAAACTATGGAAGGCGCTATTCAAGCCCCGGAAGAGGTGGCCAGCCGAGAAGGAGGATTCGGGCCTACACGCTGATAAACCTCCTACCCAGGTATGATATAATTTCAATCGGTCGGCTCTATTTTTTGACAAAAGGACTGAACGCCTTTTCCCTCATCTTTGCAGAAATGGTTGAGCAAGGCCACAGGAATCAACTGCCCGACACCGCAGCCCGAAGACCCCAGGTCAAAGTTGTTGTCGGAGATGCTCGTCGTGGCGCCGTACAAGGTGCCAAAAAAGAAAGAGAAGAAGAAGAGTAGAAAAGGTCTCCGCATAAGGGACCAGCCGGACGCTGCGTCCGAGGAAACCCATGCCTCCTCTAACCACGAGGAAGAGCATGAGGACAAAGAGAAGGGGGATTACCCCCTCACAAGAAAGAGGGCGGTGTCACTGGACATCGCGGAGGAGGATCCTCCTCCTGCCCCGAAGTGGGCATGTTGGCCGATGTTTGTCCTACCCGACGAGAGTTCGGACTCGAACGCCAAGTCCAAGGATTTCGAGAAGGTTCCTCAATGGAACCTAAGGGTCAAGCCCCCAGCTCGAAGGTAAGAATAGGAATACTCTCCGAGCTATTTATGCCAAGTTTTTAATGTCATTAATGGGTGAGCGCCTTTTGATCTGTAGCCCACCACACGTTCTCCCCATCGAGCAAGTTTTGGATGGGGAGACTCCACCCGCCGAGCTAGCGGAGAGTGGGACCGCGTACCATCTCACACCTCCAGGGGCCGTGAAGGATGCCGTGGAGGTGTTATCCCGCCATGCTCCTTTGGATCTGAACACATGCAGTGGGGGTGACAATGTCATGCCCGAGGTTAATGCCTCGGCCACCGAAGACTGGGAGGAGGAGCCTCTCCCGGCCATTGAGGATACCTGACAAAGGGATGTCCAGTCCTCTCCAAGGGCATCTCCGGAGCGCACCACGCCTCTAGAGCTACCGGTACAATCCCCGATTAGAGATCGGGCTAACTAGTCACCACCGGCGCCACTGATGACTGGATGGTCGGTCATGGAGGAGGTTCTATTGAGCGCCTCTATCTCTGTGGATCACCGCATCCTTATGGGTGCGGTTTTGCAAGGCATTCAGTCCGTTGATAGCGGACTGAAGGAGGGCTTCAACGGTCTCTTGACGGGATTCCAAGTGAGCCACGTAATGTTTTTCTCCTAAAGTTTTAATTTATTTAGGTTTGTGCTATCGTGATGTATATAGCAGCCCCGAGCCCTGGGTGAGTTTAGAAAAACTCGCCCGAGGGTCAAATACAAATAAGTGACCAAACAATGTATGAGACATTATTCATCCCATAATGTTCTAACAACCCTCAAGAGGACCGAACATAGGGTCATGTTCTTGACAGTTCGGGGTTTGAATCCATATAAACTGATAAATATTTATCGTTTGGAGGCCTCGTCATCAACGGCGGCATTTAATGCCATAGAGCTTGATGAGCTAAATCGGAAGCTCAAGAGCTCCGGAGAGGAGCTTGACGCTCTGAACAAGAGGTTCGGTCAGGCACAAGGTAAGCCAAATTGTAATATTCGAGTTATTCATCATTAGTGATTCACACTGTTGATTTAATATAATTATATGTTTAGTGCTTACACAGCCTCGGCGAAGGAGGTCGAGAAACTCAAGGCCGAGCTACGACAGATGAAGCAAGAGGCCGTAGATGAGAAGGCGGCAGCGGAACAGGCAGCATCCGCGCTCTCCACCTTAAAGACTGCGAGCGATAAGCATGAGTCTCGGGTGGGGGAGGTTCAGCAGGAGCTCAAGGACGCCAGCCAAAAATGTGAGGACCTTGAGCATAAGGCCAAGGAACGAGTCGTCGAGCTATCCGCGCTAAAAGCCGATTCCCAGAAGGAGCGGGTGGACATGAGGTTCTTTGAAGAACACATTCGCCAAGTTAAGGCTATCACAAATGGTAAGCCGTATTTACTACAGTGTGCCTTCGGTGATAGCAGGATCGCATTGCTCACCCAGGTGTGGTGTTCCTCAGGCACCTGTTCAGACCTCCCGAAGAGTTTAGCGAATGCGAACCAGTTCTACACTTCACGAGAAGAGGGAGACGAGGCTCAGCCCAATGGGCGCAATTTGAAGCCCCTGAGCGCTATCCTCTCCTCATCAAGCACATGAAGAAGCTGATGGAGCTACACCGGGTGGCGGATCCGGCCATGAAGGATCTCTGCATCCGGCTATGGCCTGACAAGCCATTGCCGAGCAGCTACTTCGTCATGGTGTGGAAGCTAAGCGACGCTGCACCTCGGATTGATGCCCTAAGGCATTGTTCCTGTATCAAGGGAGCTCAGATGGCTTTTGCAAGGGACAAGGTGCACTGGCCGGGGCTTGATCCGACAAAGATAGCGACCACTCCTCTACCCCCTGGAAAGGAGCATAGGTGCCTTGAGCGGTACTTCTCCGTAGTGATGGAGGGTGCTTGGGCGATAGAGGCTCAATGCTCGAAGCATAACTTTTATGAATAAGCGTGTTGTAATATGTCTGAAGACCTTTTAATGCTTTGTGGTTATGATGCATGGTTTATTATGTCTTTTATGTTTTGCCTTCACTATGACTCCCATGTGGCCATTTAAACTGAAAGTTGCGAGTCATCGGCTTCAGCCCCCATGTAGATACTACGCGAGGTGTCTCTGCCTCTACATTGTGACCCTTAGCCGAGCTATCGGTACCCGAAGGCGGTACTGTGAGGGGGACCAGGCAATCAGACTATAATGCTTTATTGCTTTCACTTAGCCATAGGAGCGTAAAAAGGAACGCGGGGGCTGATGACTAGCCCCAAGTGGTTTGTGATGTTCGGATGAACCGCGGCTAAAGCCGACATTACGTGGTTTGTACGAGTACGAAACCCATTGTATGGCACAAAATAACCTCTAACGAAGTTTTTTGGATAACACTTATGCTCGGATTCGTAGACCAGTTCTCGCGTCCTATGACAGTCAGTTTTTGGCTTTCTTCCCTGAGGTGCTTGACCAGGCTAGCTGGAAACACAATCGCAGTGGTTCTCCCTTTGCAATTTCAGCCGAACGAGTGGAACGTAAAGGGGCAAGCACAAGAGCCGAGCAACCCAACTATTGACCCAAGACATAGCTCGGAACCAATGCATATAAAGCAAACTCTGAGATGCCGAACACATAATCAATTCTGCTTAAGGCGATATTTGAAATTCGAGCCCTGGTCTATTAGCCGGTTGCGTCCTAATGTGTACCGAACAGTTTCGTGAGAAGCATTGAGGAGGGAATAAATAGTGTATGTAACCAAAAAGGACAGTGAAGCGGCCATGCATAATGGTCTTGTATTTGCTCAGTAACTCATATAACTCAAATTGCCGAAGCCATTTACAGGTACTGGAAGATGAAATATAAAATTTATGGGAGGGGTTGTACTAGGGATCTTCGATGGGTGGCCTAACGTCCTCGATGTGCCCTGCCGCTTATCCGCTCCTGTGCCTCCTAGGGAGTTGCATTCCTTTATGGGTGATGCTGTCGGCAGGCGGACCTTGGAAAGGAAAGCCTTGAGAAGTCGCCAAAGTATGGATAAACTTTACATTTCAGCAGGTCCTTGATGGTACCTGCAGTATGTCCGAAGACGTGCATTGGTAGTAGTTCGGTCTACCCGAACACTAACGCTTTGATGGTTGTTCCGCATTGCTGCCCATGGAATCTTGAGTGCAAAGTTGTGCCTTCTTGGAACGTGTTTTGCTGGCATTACAGATGTGCAATGGGGGGCGTCTCCCTATTTCTGGGGGGGAGAAGGTTCTGGGTGTTCGGGATGAAACCGAGCTCGCTTGTCAACCTTACATGCCTTTATGGCAGATTGCGGCATTTGCCGATCACCATCATAATGGAATTCGGCCGCTAGGGCCAATGCATGTTCCTCAGTTCGGAGGGAGCGCTCTGTGTTGCCATTGACAGTAATGACCCCCTTGGGCTTGGGCATCTTCAGCTTGAGGTATGCATAGTGTGGGACGGCGTTAAAACGAGCGAACGCTGCACGACCTAGCAGGGCGTGATAACCTCTACGGAAAGGTACAATGTCGAAGATCAAGTCCTTGCTTTGGAAGTTATCGGGTGAACCGAACACTACTTCCAGGCTCACAGAGTCCGTGCACCGGGCTTTGACGCCTGGGATCACTCCTTTAAAGGTAGTGTTGCTAGGTTTGATCCTTGATGGATCTCTACCCATCTTTCTCACCGTGTCTGAGTAAATCAGATTAAGGTTACTTCCTCCGTCCATTAGGACTTTAGTGAGGTGATAACCATCTATAATGGGATCTAGGACGAGGGCAGCTGAACCCCCATGATGGATACTGGTCAGGTGGTCGCATCGATCGAAGGTGATCGGTATGCCGACCATGGGATATACTTCGGGGCTACAAGCTCTACCGCATAGACCTCTCGAAGGGCGCGCTTCCTCTCCTTTTGGGTATGTGAGTGGCATATACCATATTCACAGTTTTTACCTCTAGAGGGAGCTGCTTTTGTCCGCAACTGATCGGACCACGGGGCTCATAATCGTCATTGTTGCGTGGGCCCTTGCCTTGCTCCTCGGCTGCGAGTTTGTTGGCCTGTTTGAACACCCAACAGTTACGGTTGGTGTGGTTGGCGGGCTTGTCTTGAGTGCCATGGATCTGGCAAGGCCTCTCCATGATTTTATCCAGCATGGTAGGTTGTCGCGATTGCCTTTAGGAGGCTTCTTCCGCTGCCCGGGTCAGGAATTGCGGAAGCCGGCGTTAACGGCCGTGTCATCGGCATCACTATTACCGTGCCGGTGCTTATTTTTGTTGCATCTTGGTTTCCCGTTTGCGTCCCAAACTTTGGAGGTTCCAGGGTCTTCGGGGTTGTGGCCCCGTCTTTCTAGGCAGTTATCCTCGCCTGCGGGAAAGCGGGTCATGAGTGATGTAATGGCAGACATTGTCGTAGGTTTATCCTGACTGAGCTGGCAAGCCAGCCATTCATCCCGGATATTGTGCGTGAAGGAGGCTATTGCCTCGACATCCAGGCAATGAACGATTTGGTTTTTCTTGGTCAAGAACCAATTTCAGAATTGCCGAGAGGACTCTCCTGCCTTCTTGACGACGTTGCTTAGGTTGGAGGAGTCCTTCGGCCGTACATAGGTGCCTTGGAAGTTAGATCGGAATGCCTCCTCTAGATCCTCCCAACACCCGATGGAATTTTTGGTTAGGTTGTTTAACCAGTGCCAAGCTGGCCCCTTAAGTTTTAGGGGTAGGTACTTGATGGCATGGAGACCATCTCCTCGTGCCATGTGGATGTGTAGGAGGAAATCCTCGATCCATACTGTTGGGTCAGTTATCCCATCGTATTACTCTATGTTCATGGGCTTAAATCCTTTCGGGAACTGATGCTGCATCACATCGTCGGTGAAGCATAGTCGGTGGGCAGCGCCTCTGACACGAGATATGTTGTGCTGGTAATCGGCATCTTTTTTGGCCCGGTTTCATTCCCGACCTCTATTGTTGCGGTTGAGCCAAGTCCGATAGCCATCCCATCTATCGGGTGAGTACCCTCTGGATCCGTAGATGGATCTCGTACGAACTGTTCTAGTCCAGGTCGTGTCGTAGGCCGAACCTGTCATCGGGCTCTATTGGCTCTTTTCCTCTTCTTGAGGGTATCGTTGGCCTATAACCGGTGTCGTCAGCCGTCCTATCTCTTACTTGAGGGGGCGGTCCGGCTTTTCATATGGAGTATGTTTGGGGGATGGCGTATTAGTAAGCTCGTCATCCAATTGCGGCAGCAACCGTCGGCGTGGATAGCTCTTGGGTTGGTCCAATAGACTGTTACCGTATCCTTCCTCAGCTGATAGGACCCTCGTCCATATATCCTGAGGTTGTCCTATTCGGCCTTAAGTTGCCGTTCTTTTACCTTCAGGCTTCGGGCCATGGCTATAAGTTGTTACCTGAATTGTTCCTAATCTTCAAGGTTCTCGGGATGGCAAAGTCTTCGGCTTCCGGGATGTCCTCCTCCTCAACAGGGGGGAGGTAATTGTCATCCTCGGAATCGTTTAGATCGTCAGGGTCGCGCTGGTCCTCCGGTCTCTCCTGATCCTCTAGCGGATGCTCGGGGATATTGGGGTCACCAAGGTCTTCCGGAGTATCACTTTCCCTGGTGCCGGCTATAGCTTCCCTTCCCTTTTTCGAGTTCGACCATTTGCACGGTTTCTAGCGCCTTGACGACGCTTCACCCGATTTATCACCATTGTTTGCAGGTGCGCGTTTGCCTTTATTGGATGGAGTATCCACCATGTAAACTTCGTAAGTGGAGGTGGCAGTCCATCACCCGGTGTTAATGGCGGTGAGAGCACAATCCTCTGCATCCATGTCTTCTGCCTCCTCGGAGGCATAGTCCAACATGTCGGTTAAGTCCTCAACAGTGGCTACGAAGTGGGTGGTGGGTGGGACGAAAAAAATTCTTCACCCGCCTCAAAGCCGATCTGAGCGTCGATCGGGGTTGGGTCGTTACTAGATTTCATCGACAAGATCCGATCTAGAGATTCGCTGACCGTCGAGAGCTCGATTGGGTCACCTGCCAAGAATTTTTGGAGTTGACCTCCGATGCGACCATACAAGAAGGGTGCTCGGAAAGAGCTGGTGCCTGGTCATACGACACTATGGTCGAATCCGGACTAAAAGTCCGAACATCGCCGGGGTTAGCCTAGCGGGCGGGATTGAAAGCGAGATCCGAGGTTAAGGCCTCAAAGTCCTCGATTGCATTAGACAAGACTGCGAGCCTCGTAAGATAAAGGTTGCCCTAAGAGTCCATGGAGAACTCTAGGTTCCTGAATCTGACCTCTTGATTGGGGGTGAAACTTCTGACCCGACCCAGACGGCCGGTCGGGTTAGCATGCAGCACAATGCTGCCGAAAGAGAAGATCTGTCCAGGGACAAAGGATTCCATGCCACAGACTTCTTCATTGATGACAACGTGAGCCATCGATTCCTTTGGTGACCAGAACGGAACTCTCAATGAAAGCACCAATGTCAGTGTCGAAACTGGCGGATCTCGGGTAGGGGTCCCAAGCTGTGAGACTAGGATCGATGGTAACAAGGGACGAAGGAGACGATGTTTACCCAGGTTTGGGCCCTCCTATGGAGGTAAAATCCTAAGTCCTACTTGATTATATTGATGGTATGAAGGTTACAGAGTTGATCCACCTCGAGATCGAATAGCTAAACTCTAGATGAGTTTCTCTGCCCTACAATCGAAAACCCTCCTGGTTTATATAGACACCGGGGGTAGCTAGGGTTTACACATGGCAGGTTCCCTACCGAGGATGGAGATTTCGATTTCCTCATCTTGACTTGGAATGCACGACGTGCCTTCGGGACTTCCTTCTAGAATGAGGGATCTCGATGTATCTGGCCCCTCCCGTGATGATCGGAATACAACCCATCAAGCCGGCCTATTAGGAGATAGGCTGACTCCCCGAGGACCCCTTAATCCAAGACTCCCTCAGCAAGCCAAGTGGCAGATTCTTTAATTGTGGCATGCAAACAAACGGGTGGCACTTGCATGCGGGCGCCTAAGTAGGTTTCTCGGCGGCAGCGCTTGTTTTAATGTCAGGAGATGGACGGATGAGTAGCGTTTGCATGTGTATAGAAGGCGTCCACCGCGACATGACATGGGTGGTGCTCTTGGCCCGTGCGCCACTTCAATGCCAACTCTAGTGAGAAGTCGCGTCCGCTCTAAGCTGGCATGAATGCGACACTAACACTATATGGCGGCGCCGACCAACATGAATGCGCAACAACGTCTTCGCACAAGAAAGATTTTTTGGGTGGGTCTGAGATGTCAAACACATGCGAGGCTGGTGTCCACACGCTTGCAAAGCCCTCCCGGTTTGCGAGAAAACTAACGTACAAACTAGTCCGCAGACCCATTATGTACTTTGTTGGATGGCAAAGCACGTATAGACCATCCGGTTTGGACGGACGCATACAGTTTGAGGATTAGTGTTGGAGATGCCCTAAGTGAGGCTAGTAAACTAGTAGTAGGAAAAGTATGCCCTACTCACTCAAGAACATGATCCAGCGCGTTGACAACCCACAAGTATAGGGGATCGCAATAGTGTTCGCGGGTAGCATTACACCCTGATTTATTAAGAAGACACAAGGGAATACAAAGAATTTATTGGTCTTAGCAGCTGAATTTTCAATTCAACCGCACCTGTGATATCTTTTTGCAGCAAAGATGTTAGTAGCACAAGAAAATAGTAGTAGCACTATAGGAATCAGGCAGTTTGCCGTCAGCCATCCCGGACGACAAAGGCATGCATCCCGGATGGCAAAGGCTTTTCCGTCCGCCAGCAGACGGCCAACCATCCGGCTGAATAAGCCATGGCAAAGGATGCTTTGCCGTCCGCTGGCGGACGACAAGGACCTTTGAATCTTTGTCGTCGGCCAGCGGATGGCAAAGGGCCTGGACGGCACACGTGGCGCCTTAGCTCCGTTAAGGACTTAACGGCGTGCTTTGCCATCCACTGGCCGATGGTCGTCTTTGCCGTCTGCTAGCCAACGACAAAGAACCCACCTAGGCTAGCCCTAGGTTGCACAGGTAGCTGCCATGTGGCATCTTTGCCGTCCACTGGCCGACGGCAAAGCTCTTTGCCGTCCGCTAGTAGACGGCAAAGTGGCTATATAGCCCCTGTTTTTTTTCTGTTTTTTCTTAAAATCATTCAATTTGACAGAATATCACATATATATATATCCAACATATCAACAATACAAGTTTCCAACAAGCATACCAACAATAAGTTTCAACAAGCATACCAACAATAAGTTCCAACAAGCATACCAACAATAAGTTCCAACAACATATCCAACATACAAGTTTGGAATAGCATATCCAACATACATATCCGAAACAAGTTTCCAACAAGTTTCCATAAACAAAATCTTCTGATTCTAGTAGTGTAGTGACGGTAACAATAGCAGCTCTGTAGTGATTGTAACAATAGCAGCAACAATAGTAACTTAGCAAGATTCAATATATGAAAGGCGTATGCCATGGATCAGCGATGGATAGATGTGGATGACATTCATCATGTAACAGTTACACACTAGAGAGACCCGGAGCTAGCTCCAATTCATCAATATAATGTAGGCATATATTTCGTATATAGTCATACGTGCTTGCGATAAGAACTTGCATGCCATCTTTTGCTCTACACTCCCATGGCAGCGGGGCCCATAAGGAAACTAAGGGATACTAAGGCCTACTTTTAATAGAGAACCAGAACAAAACATTAACACACGATGAATACATGAACTCCTCACACTACGACAATCATCGGAAAGAATCCCAATTATTGTCACCTTGGGGTATGCGGATCATGACACGTAATAGGTGCATACAACTTGCAAGATAGGATCTAAAACACTCTCATATTTGTGAAAACATAATAGGTTCAGATCCAAAATCACGACATTCAGGCCCTAGTGACAAGCATTAAGCATAGCAAAGTCATAGAAACATCAATTTGAGAACACAGTTGATACTAGGGATCAAGCCCTAACAAAATAACTTGATTACATGATCAATCTCGTCCAGTCCCATCACCGTCCAGCAAGCCTACAAAGGAATTACTCACTCCCAATGGTGAGCATCATGGCGGTGTTGATGAAGAAGGGTTGGTGATGATGACAACGACGAATCCCCCTCTTCGGAGCCCCAAATGGACTCCAAATCAGCCCTCCCGAGGAAGAACGAGAGGTGGCGGTGGCTCCATCTTGTAAAACACGATGAAAACTTCTCTTTGGTTTTTTCCGATAATGTGAATTTACATGACAGGAATTACGGTTGGGGGAGCCACGTGGGTCCCACAAGCTAACAGGGCGAGCCCTGTTGGCTTGTGGCCCACAGGCAACCCCCCTCCGGCATGTCTTTGCTCCATAATTCTTCATATATTCCAGAAAAAATCGACAAAAAGTTTCGTCCGATTCTGAGAACTTTTATTTTTGCACAAAACTAACACCACGGTAGTTCTGCTGACAACATCGTGAGTACGGGTTAGTTTCATTCAAATCGTGCAAATTAGAGTCCAAAATAAGAGCAAAAGCGTTTGGAAAAGTAGATACATTTGAGACGTATTAACTCCCCCAAGCTTAACTCATTGCTTGTCCTCAAGCAATTCAGTTGATAAACTTAAAGTGATAAATAAAACTTTTACAAACTCTTTTGTTCTTGTTGTTATACATATGCTTAGGTAGTGTTCAAGTTTTCAGCATAAATCATAAATAATCATATCCATGATAACAATTAGACATTGTATTCATTCATGGCAATACATAACCAACTAGCGAGCAATAATAAAATGTCTCACATGCCAACAAATTGTAAAAACAATCATGACATAACATGATGACATGGTATTTCGCTAGCCCTTTCTGAGACCGCAATACATGAATGCAGAGCACCTCTGAGATCCAAGCAATGACTAAACATTATAATTTAGAGTAGAAAAGATCCAGTCATGCTCACATCCAACATTAATTATACTCAATGCATAAGAATGACAATAATGCTCTCCGGTCTAGTGCTTTTAGTAAGAGGACAATGACTCAATAATAAAAATTAATAACATAAAAGTAAATACAAAGTCCCTTCGCAGACGGAAGCATTGATTTACAGAGGTGCCAGAGTTCAAGGTTTAAAACTGAGGTGAAATTCTAACTTTGAGTGGTGTGCTTTTCCTGTCAACGTTACGATAGAGTTTTCAATATCTTCCATGCTAAACGCATTATTGGCGGTTCCCAAGCGGAAATATAAAGTTTACTCATATCCATCATCCATACAAAAACCATGGCTGACCGAATCGATGGGTGCCTACCAACATATCAACTGTCCCATGAGTTTTGTTTAATTTATTTTTGATTATGAAGGACTAGGCATCCTTTTTACCAATCTTTCTCGTGCAATGACACATGAATAAATGCCCATCTTGAGAATAACCTCCTTAACATGGAAGATACTGACCGCCCCATCGCTCCATGAGAGGTACGAGCACACAAAACAGATGTTTATTTGAATTTTTAGAGGTGGCACGTGCAAATTTACTTGGAACGGCAGGATAATACCGCATATAGGTAGGTATGGTGGACTCGTGTGGAACAACTCAGGTTTAGGAGTTTGGATGCACAAGCAGTATTCCCGCTTAGTACAGCCGAAAGCTAGCAATAGATTGAGAAGTGACGAGCTAGAGAGAGAAAACAGTCATAATCATGCATTGCGTATAATTAACATAGGACATTAGCATGGGTAGCCTATAAACACTCTGAATTTAAATATCATGAAGGATGCATTTGTATTGAATCAACTACATGTTTGCACATGGGCCAAGTCAAGCTGCTCGAATTACTCAGAGGGAAATACCATACTATCATACCACATCATAACCATTTTAATGCATGTTGACACATAAGATAGATCATTATAAACTCCTAGCTATTTTAAGCATGACATGAGCAACTATAATCTCTAATTGTTATCATAAACATGTTTACTCATGATATACTAAATCAAGATCGAATGAGCTAAACATATTTACAAAAATGAAAAACAAGGAGAGTTCATACTAGTTTCCTTTACCACGATCACTTCATAAAATATCATCATTATTGCCTTTCACTTGCACGACCAAATGGTATGATAATAATAATAATGTAGTGTGTCGTGGACTAAGCTGGAATCTATGAACATTTAAACAAAGGAGAGGACAGGATAATATGGGCTTTTCATTAGATCAACATTAACACACATGATAGCCACTCAACATTTTCATCGTGGTCTTCTCCTTTCAATGACTCAATAAAAGAAAAGAAAATCAAATAAAAACATGAAATATTTTTGGAATTTTTGGTTTTCTTGAAGAAAGCAAATAAACAAAGGAAAAACAAAAGTGAGAAAAACTATTTACACGGGAGAGCTTCCAACAATCAAAGGAAATATTTTTTTGGGTTTTCTTCTAATACTGCAAACTAATTAAACTAGAAAGAAAACTTAAGAAGCGAGAAATATTTATGGATTTTCATAGTTTTTCAAACACACAAGAAGAAAGCGGAAAATAAAAACTAACATGGACATACAATGAAAGAGGATGAATACCGACAATCGATATGAAAGGTGTGAGCATGAATATAATGTCGATGAGAAATACGTAGTCCCCCAAGCTTAGGCGTTTGCCTAGCTTTGTGATCACCAAGGTTGGTACGGATAATAATCAAAGTGTTATCTTGTAGAGGCATTCCGCGCTGCCTCCTCAGCCAAGCGAGCAGCCTCCATAGCTGCATTGTGCTCTTACGCTTCGCTCTCATAAACATAATATCTCTCTTTGTTCTGAAAATCAAAGAGAGTAGGCGCAAGCAAAGTAAAATAGACAGGGTTATATTTATAAAATATTAAGTTATACTCATAACCCCGGGCACTGTCCTTGATAAAAATGATGATGTCGCATGACCACAAAATCTAAATATATCTGAGGCAGCATAGGGTGACATGGCTTGACTGCGTCGGTATTTCCCCAAAGAGGAAGGGATGATGCATCACAGCTACGGTAAGTATTTCCCTCAGTTATGTAACCAAGGTTATTGAACCACTAGGAGAACCAAGCAACACTATGTAAATGGTACCTGCACATAAAGAAAAAATTCTTGCAACTCGACGCGTAAGAGAGGTTGTCAATCTATTCACAGTGAAAGATAGATTGATTTGTATGAGATTGGATAAATAGATCGCTCAAGTACACAAAATAAAATATGCAAATAAAAATTATAGCAAGGTATTTTTGGGGTTTTGGAATAGTAGATTTGAAAGCAAATGCGGGAAAAGATAGATCGGAAAGCAATAGATTACAAGGATAGACCCGGGGGCCGTAGATTTCATAGTGGCTTCTCTCAAGAAAATAGCACACGGTGGGTAAATTTTTTACTGTTGGGCAATTGATAGAAGATCAAATAATCATGATGATATCCAAGGCAATGATCATTATATAGGCATCATGTCCAAGATTAGTAGACCAAAATGATTCTGCATCTACTACTGTTACTCTAAACATTGATCGCTATGCAACATGCATCTAGTGTATTAAGCTCATGGAGAAACGGAGTAATGCAATAAGAACGACGACATGATGTAGACAAGATCTATTCATGTAGGAATAGACCCCATCCTGTTATCCTTAATGGCAATGATACATGCGTGCATCGCTGCCCCTTCTGTCACTAGGAGAGGACACCGCAAGATCAAACCCATCACAAAATACCTCTTCCCATGGCAAGAAAAATCGATCTAGTTGGCCTAACTAAACCAAAGATTTGAAGAAGAAACACGAGGCTATAAATAATCATGCATATAAAAGATCAAAGAAGACTCAAATAATATTCATGGATAGAAACTGATCATGAACTCAAACTTCATCAGATCCCAAAAACACATCGCAAAAGTCATTACATGAAATAGATCTCCAAGAGACCATTGTATTGAGAATAAAAGGAGAGAGAGAGAAAGCCATCTAGCTACTTCCTATGGACCTGTAGGTCTATGGTGGACTAATCGCGCATCATTGGAGAGGCACCAATGAGGATGATGACCCCTCCGTGATGGTGTTAGATTGGATCTGATGGTTCTAGAACTTGCGGTGGCTAGAATTCTGTTTCATCGACTACCCTAGGGTTTCTGGAATTTCTAATGATTTATTGAGCTGGGAGGTGGTGGAGGAGGGTCACCTGGGCCCCACAACCCACCAGGGCATGCTTAGAGCCTCTAATGCGCCTTGGTGTCTTGTGGGCCCCATGGGCCTCGCCCCTAGGTGTTTCCTTGGCTCCCAAGTTGTCTTCTGGTCCCAAAAGACTCTTCAAAAAGTTTCGTGACAATTGGACTCCGTTTGGTACTGATATTCTATGAATTAAAAAAACAAGTAAAATATAGCAACTGGCACTGGGCACTATGTCAATAGTTTAGTCCCAAAAAATGATATAAAGTTGCTATAAAATGATTGTAAAACATCCAAGAATGATAATATAACAGAATGGAACAATAAAAAATTGTAGATACGTTGGAGACATATCATAGGGTCATTAAATCGAGGTGACACCCCTAGTTTTGGAGCTAAACGAGAAGCATACACTCCCTCATACAAGTTACCATTACCTGCATTAAGATGCAGCCACCAGGCAACAATTACCCCAAGGTTATATTGTTTAATACCAATTACCACAGTGTAAATGATGCTCGGGTCAGGGGCACACGCTGCACTACAATCTTTCTTATCCATAATATATTTCCCATTAAATAATGCAAAGTAGCAGATTAAGGGAAATTGGATACTCTTTATTTTAGCTTGCATCAGTCCTCTCTCCTCTCCTATGCAAAGGCTCTCAACAGGATTGAATTATAATCAGTTTTTAGGGGTTTTCAAGTGAGCCCCAATATGGAAGTTGCATGCATCACAAAATTTTCTAGAGTCATACTGAAAGCATTTTCTAGAGATTAAACAGTACTCTAGAAGTACGAGTATGATATTGGAACATTTGTGTGAATGATCGTGTAAGCTCATAGTGTTGGGTGCACTTATCTGCGTGGAAGTCGGCAAAGTCGGTATTGTAAATGTATTGGTCAAATTTCTCCTTAATACTTGCACCTCTCCTGAGTTCATCACACGACTAACTGCATGATTTGGCGTCGGCCATAATTGTAAACTTGCTCTAGGTTCAACATATGCCTATCGTATAGAGCTCCCGCTTGACGACTCACTGGAACTACATCTCCTTGAAGAGCTCCTCCTAAATAAGTTCATCTTCCTATAAAAAATCTGAAAAGTTTGGGCCACAAAATTATGTCAATAACACTTTGCAAGATTGGTAGCAACTTCCCATATAGATTCCATGAGGCCATATCAAGCATACATACTACTTGGAACTCAAAGAATTCTACATGTTGCTCATTTTTAGCAGTACCAAGTGCGCCAAAATATGCAAAAAAATATAAACCACTAAAGCAAAAAAAAACTAATTGGAGGAATGAGAGAGGCACATACCAAGGAGCAATTCCTCAAAACAGTTTCGGAAATGAAGTTCCGAGAAAAGAGATCGAAAATCTCAGGTTGAGTGTGACTGAATTTTTGATGGAGGTAAGAGATGACATCGGTTGAACGGATAAGGCAGGGGCATGCGGGCCCCCCAAGCAATTAGGACGCACCATGTTGGCTTGTGGGCCATAGGTGCACCCCCTGATATGTTTTTAGCACAATTATTTAATATTCTAGAAAAATCATGTTGAAATTTTATGGCATTATGAGACTTTTTATTTTCGAGTCATTTTTTATTGCACGGGAAACTCGAAAAATAGGAAAATCATGGCATTTTAGTTTATTGAACTAAGAATAAACATATAACAAACTAATGATACCAAGAGTTGTTCTTACTAAATTCATTGACCCCATGTCTTTCAAAAATGATACATTAACAAGGTTGATCAAGTGTTATCAATAACTTTTTCTGATTGACATGAAACCGAAGAATTTTCGTATAACACTAAGTTACCTCGATGGGGATTTGCAGATCCCCAACAATAAGAATATCATATTTCTTATTTGGAGTAGGTAGATGAAATTTAAACCCTCCAATAGTGATTGTGGCAATTGGCTAAATGACATTAATATTTTTTACGGAAGCTTGTTTCTTCGGAAAATGCACCGTATGTTGTTTGCCATTGACATGATAATTAACCTTGCTTTTGTTGCAATCAATAATAGCCCCTACAATATTTAAGAAGGGTTTACCAAGGATAATCGACACGTTGTCGTCAAAGGGCATCTCAAGAATAACAAAGTCTGTTAAGATAATAACATTTGCAACCACAATAGGAACATCCTCACACTACTGGAATTCGGTTATTTGCCATCTGCCAGCTCTTTGCCATCTGTTGGCAGACGACAAAGAGGTTGTTTGCCGTCAGCTTTGGGAAAGCAGACGGCAAAGAGCTGGCTGATGGCAAAGACACTATTTGCCATCAGCCAGCTCTTTGTCGTCCACTAGCGGACGGCAAAGAGGTGGGGTGGGGCCCAATGAAGGCCAGTTAACTGCAACGGCCCACCCCACCTCTTTGCCATCTGCTAGCGGACGACAAAGAAAATTTTCCGTCTGCTAGCGGACGGCAAAGAAAATGCCTCCTAACGGCCCTACTGGCCCACCCCCCGCTCTCTCCACTCTGTCTCTCCCCTCCCGAACCCCGCTACCGCCCCCGACCCGCCCCGACCCACTCTGTCTCTCCACCCGATGTTGCCCCCGACCCGCCCCGGCTCGCCGCCCGCCGCTCGCCGCCGTCGCACCCGCCGCCGCCGACGCCGCCCACTTCCTCGCCCCGTGCCCTGCCCTGTGCCCGCGCCGCCGCGCCTAGGCCCGCCCCTCGCCGCCCTGTCGCGGCCCGGCAGCCCCGTGCCACCGGCCAGCCCCGTCGCTGCCCCCCTTGCCGGCCAGCCCCCTGTGCCCCCTCTGGTGAGCTCCCCCACCTATTCCTTTTATTTTTTTTATTTTTTCTGTTTAGGTTTTATTTATTTAGACATTTAGGAGTTTAGATACTTAGATGTTTAGGTTTTTAGATATTTAGACATTTAGGTACAAAGAAACCTAGAAGAAAGAAAAAGAAGAAAAGAAAAAAGGAAAAAAAGGAAAAAGAAAAAGGGAAAGAAGAAAAAACAACAAGAAGAAGAAAATAAAAATAAGAAGAGGAGGAGGAGAAGAAAAGAAGAAGAAGAAGAAGAAGAAGAAGAAGAAGAAGAAGAAAGAGGAGAGGAGGAGAAGAAGAAGAGGAGGAAAAGGGAAAAAGGAAGAAGAAGAAGAAGACCCCGACACCCCGACACCCTGACCCGCGACACCCCGACCCCGACACGCCACCCCGACCCCGACACCCCTGACACCCCGACACCCAGACACGACACCCCCGACACCCCGACACCCCGACCCCGACACGACACCCCGACATCCCGACCCCGACATGACAAAGCAGACACCACGACACCCAGACACGACACCCCCGACACCCCGAGACCCCGACACAGCACCCCGACCCCAACATGACACCCCCTACACCCCGACCCCGACATGACACCCCCTACACCCCGACCCCGACACGACACCCCGACACCCCGACACGGCACCCCCGACCACGACACAGCACCCCAACCCTGACACGACACCCTCGACACCCCGACCCTGACACGACACCGACCCCAACCCCGACACCCCGACCCCGACACTCCGACACCCCGACACGACACACCGACCCCGACACCCCGAGACCCCGACACGGCACCCCCGACAACGACACGACATCTTGACCCCGACACGACACCCCGACACCCCGACACGGCACCCCCGACCCTCGACACCTCTTCGGCCTCCTGTTGACCGAAAGGGTGCTCTTCGGCCTTCCAAAGGCCGATGGGGTCATATATGTGCGAATTATGAGTTAGGTCATATAATTTCTGATTTTGTTATGAAAAATATCATATATATTTGTGTTGATCGGGTGGATTTAAATGTGCAGTTGTTTCGTCACTGCGAGGGTTTGGTGTTCGACGACCTCCCCGTGCGTTCGACGAGCTCCGCCCCTGCATTCGTGGGTTAGCACAAATGACATCCCCTCCTCCCCCTTCATTTTCTCTGTTCCGGTCTTCGTGCCGATGAAACTTGCTAGCTGTAGGTAGATTGAATCATCAGTATGCGTGAACACTATGCGTCTCCCATTTGAAAGGGTTACATCTATAAATATGCATACATTTGCATATTTATAACCGTGATTCTTTCGAATTGTCGAACGTTATCCATGGACAGCCCGAGTATGTGTAGATTGGATTCGTTTTCCCATATGCTCTGCTCCGGATCCGATGCAGAATTTCGTCAGTGCCTCCCTGTTGTTCTCCGGGTACACATCCTCTCTGCTTATTTGCGAGACGTGTATCAGGAGAACAGCGGGGAGGTGCTGCCGAAATTTTGCATCGGATCCGGAGCAGAGCATGGGAAAATGAACCCAATCTACACATACTCGGGTGGGATTAGGACCTATGTTTACCTACTAGCGTCTAGGTTGCATCGACGTAATGAATATGGTTTTCTGAATTATGTATATATTTTGTGTGTGTCTAGTAGCTAGGCAGGATGAGTGATCGTGGGTGGATGTACACCGGTCACACTAGTCAGAAAGACATGACCCATGAATGGTTAACAAAAACCAAGGAGTTTGTGAGAGTCGCATTTGCAAATGGACAGAAAACAACCTGGTGCCCTTGTGTCGATTGCGACAACTATAAGAAGAAGTCAGAGTTTGAAATGATCAAACACCTACAGAAGTGGGGTTTTACGCCTAATTATACGATCTGGACATTTCATGGTGAGTCTGCCCAACGTGCCAGAGTTGAGGTGCTTCGTCGTCGCACCGACGAGCATGGTACCGGGATCGAAGACATGGTGCAAGACTTTGATGATGCTCGGGATTCGGAAGATGAGATGGAGGAATCTGCAAATGCCTTTTATGAAATGTTGGAGTCTTCAAAACGTCCTCTCCACAAGCACACTGAGCTTTGTCAGCTGGATGCCATCGCACAAGTAATGGCTCTAAAGGCTTAGTTCAACCTGGGCAGAGAATGCTATGACGCGATTATGACGATATTTGGATGCTTTCTACCCAAAGGCCATGTATTGCCACCAAACCTGTACCAGTCGGACAAAATCCTGCGTGCACTTAAGATGCCCTATGAGAAGATAGATGCATGTGAGAATGGATGTGCCTTATTTAGGCTTCAGTATGCGGGCTTGAACTATTGCCCCATTTGCAATGCTTCCAGGTATGTTCTGGTAGACAACGGTATGGGTGAGAAGAGTCAGACCAAAATCCCCATTAATGTTCTTCGGTATCTGCCAATCATACCAAGACTTCAATGACTTTTCATGGTCGAAGAGACGGCTAGACAGATGACGTGGCATAAATTGGGCAAAAGAACAGAACTGGATGCAGATGGGAATCCGATGTTGGGACACACTTCGGACGCTTTTGCGTGGAAGCACTTCGATGCATTACATAAGGATAAAGCGGCAGAACCAAGGCATCCTCGAGTTGCCATCAGCACGGATGGGTTCAATGTGTATGGTATGACGGCAGCACAATACAATTGTTGGCCTGTATTTGTCATTCCACTCAATCTCCCCCCGGAGATATTATGAAAAGAAAGAACATTTTCCTTACCCTGATAATTCCAGGGCCCAAATATCCGGGGAAGAATATGAATGTGTACATGCAACCGCTTTAGGATGAATTACAAGAAGCCTGGGATAATGGGATCAAGACATATGGCGCCGCAACAAAAAAGAACTTCAAAATGCATGTGTGGTACATGTACTCGATGCATGACTTGCCGGCGTATGCGCTATTCGTTGGCTGGTGTGTGCATGGAAGGTTTCCATGCCCCACATGCAAGGCAGCTCTTCAGTTCCGTTGGCTGGAGGCGGGTCGCAAGTTTTCTTGCTTCGACATGCATAGACAGTTCCTGGATCCTGACCATAAGTTCAAAAAAGACAAGAAGAATTTCATCAAAGGTAGAGTTGTCAAAAACATTGCACCACCTGCGTTGACAGGCCAACAGATCCTGGATCAGATAAATGCTCTCGAGCTGGATCCAAATCGTCCAGGGTATTTCAAAGGGTATAATACGGAACATGCCTGGACTCACAAGATATGTTTGTGGGATCTGCCTTACTTCAAAGACCTCCTTTGCCCACACAACATCGACGTGATGCACACTGAAAAGAATGTCACGGAGGCCCTTTTTGGTACATTGTTCGTCATAGAGGGGAAGTCGAAGGATAATCCTAAGGCTAGAGTCGACCAGGAGGGTCTATGTGATAGATCGTTACAAAACATTCGACAACCAAAAGGAAAGAAGAACTGGAGGAAGCCAAAGGCATGGTTAATTCTTGGAAGGCCAGCTATGAGGGAAATGATCTTGTGGGTGCAAATGCAGTTGATGTTCCCCGATGGGTATGCAGCGAATCTAAAGAGGGGAGCGAGTCTTGAAAAATTGAAAATATTTGGTCTCAAGAGTCATGATTGGCACATATGGCTTGAGCGGGTAATGCCGGTGATGTTGCGTCGCTTTATCCCTGAGGATGAATGGCTAGTACTGGCAGAGCTGAGCTATTTCTTCCATGCTCTTTGTGCGAAAGAACTATCGCCTGACGTGCTAGACGATCTGGAAGAGTTGGCGCCGGAGTTGATCTGCAAGTTAGAAAAGATCTTTCCACCGGGCTTCTTTAATCCAATGCAGCATTTGATTTTGCATCTCCCGACCGAGGCAAGATTGGGGGGCCCACGCAAAATCGTTGGTGCTTCTCAACTGAGAGGATGCAGAAGACGCTCCGAGCAAAATGTAAAAATAAACGTAGAGTTGAAGCATCGATGGCCGAGGCATTCATTACTGAGGAGGCGGCAAACTTTGTGACAACACACTACACAGCCCAAAATCGTCATTTGCATAATCCGAAGCCTCGGTACAATGATGGCGACCGTGAAAAAGGTCGATCCAACCTCAGCCTATTCAAAGGGAAGCTTGCACCAGCCGGTGCTTCGAAATCATTAGGGTTGGATGTCGAAGAATGGCGGACCATTTCGTTGTATATCCTCAACAACCTAACAGAAGTGCGGCCGTACATCGAGTAAGTTCTCGTTACATTGTTTTGCAACTTCTAATTCCTTTGAAATGCTCTTATTCCCGAGTATGTGATACAGTCGATACGTCGCCAAATTCTCGGCTGGAGCGGTGATCCAAAAGGATTCCATCGAAGAGTATGAGCTTCTGGCCAAGCATGGAGGCGGCTATCCCGGTTTCATCTCTTGGTTCAAGCAAACGGTAATTTCCATTAATTAGACGATTTCATTTCTTTGCCTAGTTTGCGGCTAATGCAACAATCCTTTGGTATTAAACTTGTAGGCTAATGCAGAGTCTATGGACTCCGAATTGAGACAAGTCGCTAATGGTTTTGCCTTTAAGGTCCGACAAATACGACATCAATGGGTATCACTTTCTTACTTTTGGCAAAGAGCTATCTATGGCTGACCGAAAGACTACAAATTGTTGTGTCTCCGCTGTCGGCGAAGGAGGCGTCGAGTATTATGGAAGAGTTGAAGCAATTTATGAACTTACATTCTTTGGTGAAAACCCACCAAACGTCGTAGTCTTCAAATGTTATTGGTTCTAGCCGAAGGAGACTAGAAGGACTCATGAACATATAGGACTAGTCGAAATCAAACAAAGCACCCATTTGGATGTTCCCGATGTCTATATTACGGCTCAATAGGCGACCCAAGTTTTCTATCTACCATGGGCCTGCCAAACGGATCCAAATTTGAAAGGTTGGGATGTCGTTTATGATGTGCCGCCACATTTTAGACCACCTCCCCTCAATGAAGATGATTATGAACCTCACATTAACCCATCCACATACGAAGGAGAATTCTTCCAAGAAACACGTGTTTCCAAAAAACGCTTCAAGAACCGCTCTACTTCACCCTAGAACATTGAGGTCGATGGCGACAGTGAACCCAACTTCACCCCTGAGCAGGAACAAGAAGAGACGGAAGAAGAAGAGGTTACTGCTGCGGATGACCTGACAATGCTTGACTGATTACATAGAGGCCTTCCACATGTTGATGCATTTATTGATGATGCTGATGAGCACGTCATTACTGATAGTGATGATGATTACGCATTTATTGATCTCGGAGCATATATAGACGATGAAGATTAATATTAGTAATGTGAGGTATTCAATTATTATTATGTACATATATATTATTAATTAGTTCATGTTGTTAGGTATTCAATTTTTTATGTTGAACTAATTTCGTTCACTCTTTGTCATTGCAGGTGTTGACATATGGTGGGCGGGGGTCAAGAGCGCTCTGAGCCTCCTTCCTCGGCGCGTGCTGGGAGGGGTGCTATTATTCCACCCCAGCAACTCCGGAGAGCGCTGGTACACATCATGCAGACACCGGCGGGCGCTTCTTCTTCGACCGGGAGAGGTCGGGGGAAGACGAAGAGAGGTGCTAGAGGTAGGAAGGCTGCTGCGCCTTCCTCACCGCCACCCCTAGCTGATTCTCCCGACCACAGGAGTGCTCCGTCTCGGGTGGACCCGTCTGACTTGGACCCGTCTCGGACTCCAGTCCACAGGCCTCGGGTCACCGAGCCTTCATCCCAGGAGACTCTGGTGCCAGAGTCTTCGTCCCAGGAGACTCGGGTCCCGGAGTCTTCGTCCCACGTGACTCTGGAGGCTAGTGGCCATGCTGATGGTGGCGAGGAAAATTACTTGTCTGAGGACACCTATAGCGAGAGCGAGCTGGTTGAGGAGGGCAAGAAGGTCTACCAGCGTGGTTGTACAAAGCTACCTCCCGTGCCGACGACCCGCGAGCAGAGGTGGTTGATTGCGCCTAACGCGGAGAAGTAAGTGCATTTACTCTTTTTTAACCTTTTGCCTTCATGTTTCTTCAAATTAATATCTAATGTGTTGGTCTTGTCCTACTGTAGGGGTTGGAAATACGAGCGTGGTGGTGTCCGCAGGCCCAACCAGGTCCTTGGTGTGCTTCTCCGGCACCACTTCCCGGGGAAGATCGAGTTGCCCGGTGAGGGTGAGTCTCCACAGGTAGCACTGACCTGGGAGTTGTACCAGGCTGCCCCAGCCCCGCCGGAGGAGATGGTCGATGGTGTCTTGTGCGAGACAGTGGCTGACATTGTGATCCGTCGCTTTTGGGTACTTTCTCCTTTACAGAATTAAAAATCAACAACACCTAGTGATTGTACTAATCAGTGTCTAATGTGTTGTCTTGTTTGATTGTAGACCTTCTATAAGTGTCTTGAGGAAGACGAGGTGAGAGCGGCTGTTGTTCTCGAAGCCGAGTGCAAGCGCCTACTTCAGAACTTACGGCACGAGGCTCGGGTGCAGGCTATTCGAGACTACTATGCCTCGAGTAACATTAAGAGGGCCAAGAAGAAGTGCCGCAAAAATTATCTGAGTAAGGAGAAGTTTATGAAGGTAATTATCTATTCTTAAGGCCTTGTACTTAGTTTCTTTGATTTGATTCGTAGACGTAGCGCCGAAATTTCTCTTGTCTAACTTAGGTGCCCTCGAGATGGTGTGCGAATAGGATGGACTGTTGGGAGGCATTGGTGGATGAGTGGTGCTCTCCCGAATGGCTAGCCGAACACAACAAGGACAAGGAGAAGCGTGCCCAAATGAGAGGTGTGCCACACCATCAAGGGAGCTCCAACCTGTTTGAGTATGGGGATAACTGGGTATGTGGTTTGCTTCATGATTCATGCAATTTCATTATTCATGCTAGCTTGAGCCCTTAACTAATATTTTGTTCACCTCTTTTAGGCGCGAGAAAACAAGAAGGAGGTGCCACCTCTATTCGACCTCTATGCCATGGCCCATACTGCCTCGTACAAGAAGGCCAAGGCATTCTCTGAGGATGACCTCGATCATCCAGAGAGCTTCAGCAACATCTCCTCCCACAACAAGCTCGTGAGATACAGAGATGAGGGGAAGGCGAGGAAAGGGGAGGACTTCAACCCGAGCCAGAGTCCTTTTGATGCAGACCTCGTGATGATATCTGGTGGTGGGAGGCCCCATGGCTCGATAGCCATTGGGGATGGACTGATACATTGTCCTAGAACTCTCCAAGAGATCAAGAAGCGCCAAACGAGCTCTGATCCTGAGATAAGGCCTCGTCCACGGCCAATGGAGCTCGCCATTGAGGCTAGGGCCCAGGAGCTTCTGGCAGAGGCAAATAGGCAGGCCGCACAGAGGGAGAGGGAGATGGAGGAGAGGACGGCTAGGCTGTTGGAGGAGGAGAGGAACCGGAATGACGCGTCTCACCGGGCCCTATACGAGCTCCTCGTGGTAAGTTTCTCCTGCATATTATCCAAATCAGGCACGTAATGTTCGTTTCATCACTAACTAATATGAATGACTCGTGAAAACAAAATGTGCAGACCGTGTGCCAGAACAATGGTCAGACCCCTCCGTCGATGCCCCATATTGCTATAGCACCCACGGTGAGTTTCATTTAAATGGTCATTAGTGACTAGTATTCACATTTGAGTTGCATCATGCCAACGAGACATTGCAAATGATATTTGGTGCAGCGTGCCTCCCGACAAGCATCGACCGATCCTTTCACATCTGTCGTAACCCCTACTGGTCCTTCTACGTCTCATCCTGGCCCAAACCCTACCGGTCCTTCACCTCCATGTTGATGGTAAGTTTTCCCAAGTGTTTTCGTTAACAAATGCATACTTAGCTTAAGAAATGAACTACTTAGCTCCAAAATAACCTATACTTAGCTTATTTTCATCAAAAATGACTTGATATGCTTAGTTAGCTAGAAAATGGTATATTCTACCTAGGATAGCTATAAAATGACCTATACTTAGCATTTTTTCCTTCCAAAATGACTTGATATGCTTAGTTAGCTAGAAAATGGCATTAGTAGCTAGTATAGCTCAATAATGATCTATAGCTAGTTCATTTATGACATAATTAGCTCACTTAGGTACAAAATGGCATAACTACGTAGGATAGCTCAATAATGATCTATAATTAGCTTAGTTGGTTCATTTATGACATAATATGCTCACTTAGGTAAAAAAAATGGCATAATAACCTTCGTTTACCTCCAAAATGACCTATACTTAGCTTATTTTCCTCAAAAATACATAATAACCTTACTTACCTCCAAAAATGATATATTCTACCTAGGATAGCTATAAAATGACCTATACTTAGCTTATTTTCATCAAAAATGACTTGATATGCTTAGTTAGCTAGAAAATGGTATATTCTACCTAGGATAGCTATAAAATGACCTATACTTAGCATTTTTTCCTCCAAAATGACTTGATATGCTTAGTTAGCTAGAAAATGGCATTAGTAGCTCGTATAGCTCAATAATGATCTGTAGCTAGTTCATTTATGACATAATTAGCTACAAAATGGCATTACCACCTTGGAGAAGAGGAGAGGAGAGGAGAAAAAGAAATAGAAGATAAATTCTTCTTCTTCTTTTTTTCTTCATTTTCTTCTTCTTCTTCTTCTAGCTAGTCTTCTTCTTCTTCTTCTAACTATATCTTTCCTACTTTGCAGATTTGCTATAGATGAGGAAGAGTGCATTGATGGACTGTACTCTTCTACTTCTGCTACCTTTATGTTTATGGAAAACTTGTTTTGGATACATATGTATGGATATGTTGTTGGAATCCATATTGTGTGTTGTTGGAAACTTGTATATATGTTGGACTTGTATGTTGGAATTTAATTATTGGTATATATATGCTTGTTTCAACTTATTTGGTATCCTTGTTGGAACTTGTTGAATGATATGTATGTTCTGGATATGTATATGTTGGATATATATGAATATTCTGTCAAATTGAATGATTTTAAGAAAAAAAATAAAAAACAGGGGCTATATAGCCACTTTGCCGTCGGCTGGCAGACGGCAAAGCGGCCACGTGGCAGCTACCTGTGCAAACTGGGGCTGGCCTAGGTGGGTTCTTTGCCGTCCGCTGGCGGACTGCAAAGAATTAAGTTCTTTGCCGTCCGCCAGCGGACGGCAAAGAACCCACCTAGGCCAGCCCCAGGTATAAAAAAAGGTACTTTGCCGTCCGCTGGCAGACGGCAAAGCACGCCGTTAAGCCTCCTAACGGAGCTAAGTGCCCACGTGTGCCGTCCAGGCTCTTTGCCGTCCGCTGGCGGACGACAAAGAACCTAAGGTCTTTGTCGTCCGCCAGCGGACGGCAAAGCAGCCTTTACCGTGGATTATTCAGCCGGACGGTTTGCCGTCCGTTGGCGGATGACAAAGCCTTTGCCGTCCATGTTTCATGCCTTCGCCGTCCGGGATCGCGGACGGCAAAGTACCTGTTTCCTGTAGTGTCACAAACCTAAATAGGTATAGCAGTGGATTTATCAGCCATTTGCAACGATATCGTAGTAGGTGTGAGCTTATTCAAATCAAGTCTTTTATATAAAGAGAATGGCATACCACTAACACAAACTCCTAAATCAACAGAGCAGTTTTAACATAATTTTGTTTAATGGAGCAAGGTATTGTGGGTATATCCGGATCTCCCAAGTTCTTAGGCACTCCACCATCAAAAGAATAATTATCAAGCATGATGGAAATTTTAGTATCATACATCTTTATTTTGTTGGTAATGATGTCCTTCATATACTTAGCATACAGAGGCATTTTCCAAATATCAGTCAAGCGAGTGCGCAAAAAGACGAATCTGATATTTTCAGCAAAGCGTTCAAATGCCTCCTCATCCTTACTCTTAGAAATCTTATGAGGGAATGACATGGGTTTTTTAACCCATGTCTCTCATTCCTCACCATGTTTTCTAGCCACAAAGTCTTTCTTTTCATATCTCTTATTTTTGGTATGTGTGTTATCAAGATCTTTAGCGGGTTCTGTTTCCACATCATTATGAGGTTCTTTATTATTATCTGGTTGAGCATCTATGTGAACATCATTGTTATCATTATGATTCTCATTATCCCTAGGTGCATTCTCACTACCAGATTGTGTCTCGGCATGAAGAATAGAAAAATCATTATGTTTTTCAGTAGGTTTTTCTATGACAGGTTCACTAAAAGCATGCACAGTCTTATCACTTTTCCTTATTCTTTTGTGGTGCATCATCATTAGTTCTTTGATAGTCTTGTTCAATTCTTTTAGTACGACCTTTAGTATAAAGAGGTTCCCGAGTCATTATACCACCTCTAGGCTTGACTCTAACATCATGGTCATTCATGTTTTCTTTTAATTTAGCAAGAAAATCATTTTGTGACTTAGCAACTTGGTCTAGTTGAGAATGAACCATGGAAGCATGTTTACCTAGACCTCTAACATCATTAGCAATTCTAAACATAAAGTCACTTAAGCGATATATCATCATAGCATTACATTGTAATTGATTTTTAACATAATTATTGAAGTGCCATTATTTGACAATATAATTATCAAATTCATTCATGCATTGACTAGGAGTTTTAGTATAAGGTATATTACTTTCATTAAAGGCACAAAGAGAATTCACCTCTACTACCCGTGTAGGGTTGTTAAGTCCATGTATTTCTTCAATAGGTGGTAAATTCTTGACGTCTTCAGATTTAATATCTTTCTCCTTCATAGTTCTCTTAGATTCTTGCATATCATCCGGACCGAGGAATAGAATACCTCTCTTATTTTGAACAGGTTCTGAAGGTGGCTCAGGAAGTGTCCAATTATATTGTTCAATAATTCCTCCAACAGTTCGTTCTCTCAAAACACAACTAGCAACACTATCTAGGTAGTCCCTAGAAGCATATGTTAGTGCATTATAAAAGATATCAAGTATTTCATTTTCTTAAGAGGATGATCAGGTAAAGCCCTTAGTAGCTTGAGAAGCCTCCCAAAGCTTGAGGGAAATTCTCTTCTTCAATTTGTACAAAGTTAAATATTTCCTGTAAGGCAGCTTGTTTCTTATGAGCAGGAAAATATTTTTCAAAGAAGTAGTATACCATATATTGGGGGCTACACACACAACCAGGAGCAAGAGCGATGAACCAATTCTTAGCATTGCCTTTTAGTGAAAAAGGAAAAATATCTTAAGGATATAATAGTAGCGTATCTTTGTTGGAAATATGCCCTAGAGGCAATAATAAAATGGTTATTATTGTATTTCCTTGTTCAGTATAATTGTCTATTGTTCATGCTACAATTGTGTTAACCAGAAACCGTAATGCATGTGTGAATAAATAGACCACAATATGTCCCTAGTGAGCCTCTAGTTGACTAGCTCGTTGATCAATAGTTGGTCACGGTTTCATGACCATGGACATTGGATGTCGTTGATAACGGGATCACATCATTAGGCGAATGATGTGATGGACAAGACCCAATCCTAAGCATAGCATCGTGTAGTTCGTCTACTAAAGCTTTTCCAATGTCAAGTATCATTTCCTTAGACCATGAGATTGTGCAACTCCCGGATACTGTAGGAATGCTTTGGGTGTGCCAAACGTCACAACGTAACTGGGAGGCTATCAAGGTGCACTACGGGTATCTTCGAAAGTGTCTGTTGGGTTGGCACGAATCGAGACTGGGATTTGTCACTCCGTATGACGGAGAGGTATCTCTGGGCCCACTCGGTAAGACATCATCATAATGAGCTCAGTGTGACTAAGGAGTTAGCCACGGGATGATTTGTTACGGAACGAGTAAAGAGACTTGCCAGTAACGAGATTGAACAAGATATAGAGATACCGACAATCGAATCTCGGGCAAGTATCATACCGATAGACAAGGGGAATTGAATACGGGATTGATTGAATCCCCGACATCATGGTTCATCCGATGAGATCATCGTTGAGCATGTGGGATCCAACATGGGTATCTAGATCCCGCTGTTGGTTATTGACCGGAGAGGTGTCTCGGTCATGTCTATGTGTCTCCCGAACCCATAGGGTCTACACACTTAAGGTTCGATGACGCTAGGGTTATAGGGAAATAGTGTACATGCTTACCGAAGGTAGTTCAGAGTCCCGGATGAGATCCCAGACATCACGAGGAGTTCTGAAATGGTTCGAAGACAAAGATTGATATATAAGAAGTGAGGATCTGGCCACCGGAAGTGTTTCGGGAATTACCGATAACGTACCGGGACCACCGAAAGGGTTCCGGGGGTCCACCAAGTGGGGCCACTAGCCCCGGAAGGTTTCATGGGCCAAGAGTGGGAGGGAACCAGCCCCTAGGTGGGCTGGTGCGCCTCCCACCCCATCCCAAGGCATAGGAAAGGTGGAGAGAGGGGAAACCCTAGGTCCAGATGGGCCTAAGGCCCACCTAAGGCTGTGCCCTCCTCTCCTCCGTCCCTTGGCCAGCGGCCAAGCCCCATCTAGGGATGCTGCACCCTCTAGGGTGGGAACCCTAGATGGGGTGCCTCCTACTCCCTCTCCCCTATATATATGTGAGGTTTCGGGGCTGCCCAACACACGGTTTTCTTCCTCTCTCGGCGCAGCCCTACTCCTCCCTCTCCTCGTTCTCCGAAGCGCTTGGCGAAGCCCTACCGGAGTCCATGCAGCTCCATCGTCAGCACGCCGTCATGCTGCCAGAGCTCTTCCCCAGCCTCTCCTTCCTCCTTGCTGGATCAAGGCATAGGAGACGTCATCGGGCTGCATGTGTGTTGAATGCGGAGGCGCCATTGTTCGGCGCTAAGATCGGAGTCCACCGCGATCTGAATCGCTACGAGTATGACTCCACCAACCGCGTTCTTGTAACGCTTCCGCTTAGCAATCTTCAAAGGTACGAAGATGCAATCTCTCCCCTCTCGTTGCTGGTTTCTCCATAGATAGATCTTGGTGACACGTAGAATTTTTTTGATTTACTACTACGCCTCCAAACAGTGGTATCAGAGCTAGGTCTATGCGTAGAATCTATGCATGAGTAGAACACAAAGCATTTGTGGGCGTCGATCTTGTTAATTTGCTTACCACTACTAGTCTTATCTTGATTCGGTGGTATTGTGGGATGAAGCGGCCCAGACCGACTTTACACGTACGCTTACGTAAGACTGGTTCCACCGCCTGACATGCACTTGTTGCATAAGGTGGCTAGCAGGTGTCTGTCTCTCCCACCTTAGTCGGATTGGATTCGATGAAAAGGGTCTTTATGAAGGGTAAATAGCAATTGGCATATCACGTTGTGGTTTTGGCATAGGTAAGAAACGTTCTTGCTAGAAAAATATAGCAGCCACGTAAAAACTTGCAAGTACAAATTAGAGGACGTCTAACTTGTTTTTGCAGCATATGCCTTGTGATGTGATATGGCCAAAGAATGTGATGTGATGCTTTGTGATGTATGAGATTGATCATGTTCTTGTAATAGGATTCACGACTTGCATGTCGATGAGTATGACAACCGGCTGGAGCCATAGGAGTTGTCTTATTTTATTGTATGAGCTGCGTGTCAATCATAAACGCCATGTAATTACTTTACTTTATTGCTAAACGTTAGCCATAGTAGTAGAAGTAATAGTTGGCGAGACAACTTCATGAAGACATGATGATGGAGATCATGGTGTCGTGCCGGTGACAGTGATGATCATGGTGCCCTGAAGATGGAGATCAATGGAGCAAGATGATATTGGCCATATCATGTCACTATATTGATTGCATGTGATGTTTATCATGTTTACATCTTATTTGCTTAGAACAACGGTAGTGAATAAGATGATCTCTCAATAAAATTTCAAGAAAAGTGTTCACCCTAACTATGCACCGTTGCTAAGGATCGTTGTTCCGAAGCACCACGTGATGATCGGGTGCAATAGGTTCCAACTTTCGCATACAACGGGTGTAAGCCAGATTTGCACACGCGAAACACTTAGGTTGACTTGACGAGCCTAGCATGTACAGACATGGACTCGGAACACGGAAGACCGAAAGGTCGAACATGAGTCATATAGAAGATACGATCAACATGGAGATGTTCACCATGGATGACTAGTCCGTCTCACGTGATGATCGGACACGGGCTAGTTGACATGGATCATGTATCCCTTGGATGACTAGAGAGATGTCTATCTAAGTGGGAGTTCATTAAATAATTTGATTATGTGAACTTAATTATCGTGAACTTAGTCTAAAATTGTCTTTACAATCTATATTGTAGATCCAATGGCCAACGCGAATGTCACCCTCAACTTCAACGCGTTCCTAGAGAAAACAAAGCTGAAAGATGATGGAAGCAACTATGCGGACTAGGTCCGTAGTTTGAGGATCATCCTCATAGCTTCCAAGAGATTGTATGTCCTTGATGCACCGCTAGGTGACGCACCCATTCTCCCAGCGGAACAAGACATTATGAATGCTTGGCAGTCGTGCTGCGATGATTACTCCCTTGTTCAGTGTGACATGCTTTACAGTTTAGAACCAGAGCTCCAAAAGCGTTTTGAGCAACACGGAGCATATGAGATGTTCCAAGAGCTGAAACAGGTTTTCCAAGCTCATGCCTGGGTCGAGAGATATGAAGTCTCCGACAAGTTCTTCAGTTGTAAGATGGAGGAAAATAGTTCTGTCAGCGAGCACATACTCAAGATGTCTGGGTTGCACAACCGCTTGACTCAGCTGGGAGTTAATCTACCGGATGACTTGGTCATTGACAGAATCCTCCAGTCGCTTCCACCAAGCTACAAGAGCTTTGTGATGAACTACAACATGCAGGGCATGGAGAAGTCCATTCCTGAGTTGTACTCGATGCTGAAATCAGCGGAGGTCGAGATCAAAAAGGAGCATCAAGTGTTGATGGTGAATAAGACCACTAGTTTCAAGAAAGGCAAGGGTAAGAAGAACTTCAAGAAGGACGGCAAAGCACTTGCCGCGCTCGGTAAGAAACTTGTCGGGAAGAAGAACAAGAATGGACCCAAGCCAGAGACTGAGTGCTTTTATTGCAAGGGTACCGGTCACTGGAAGCGGAACTGCCCCAAGTACTTAGCGGATAAGAAGGCTGGCAACGTTAAAGGTATATGTGATATACTTGTTATTGATGTGTACCTAACCATCGCTCATAGTAGCTCCTGGGTATTTGATACCGGTGCAGTTGCTCACATTTGTAACTCCAAGCAGGAGCTATGGAATAAGCGGAGGCTGGCAAAGGACGGGGTGACGATGCGCGTCGGGAATGGTTCCAAGGTCGATGTGATCGCCGTCGGCACGCTACCTCTACATCTACCTTCGGGATTAGTGTTAAACCTTAATAATTGTTATTTAGTAGCAGCTTTGGGCATGAACATTGTATCTGGATCTCGCTTGATGCGAGATGGCTACTCATTTAAAACTGAGAATAATGGTTGTTCTATTTATATGAGAGAAATGTTTTATGGTCATGCCCCACTGGTCAATGGTTTACTTTTGATGAATCTCGAACGTGATGTTACACATGTTCATCGTGTGAGTATCAAAAAGTGTAAGGTTGATAATGATAGTCCCACTTACATGTGGCACTGCCGCCTTGGTCATATTGGTGTCAAATGCATGAAGAAGCTCCATGCCGATGGACTTTTGGAGTCTCTTGATTTCGAATCATTTGACACGTGCGAACCATGCCTCATGGGCAAGATGACCAAGACTCCGTTCTCCGAAACAATGGAGCGAGCAACTGACTTGTTGGAGATAATACATACTGATGTATGCGCTCCAATGAGCATTGAGGCTCGCGGTGGCTACCGTTATGTTCTCACCCTCACTGATGAATTAAGCAGACATGGGTATGTCTACTTAATGAAACACAAGTCTGAAACCTTTGAAAAGTTCAAGGAATTTCAGAGTGAGGTAGAGAATCAACGTGACAAGAAAATAAAGTGCCTACGATCTGATCGTGGCGGAGAACATTTGAGTCATGAGTTTGGCACGCACCTAAGGAAATGTGGAATTGTTTCACAACTCATGCCGCCTAGCACACCTCAGCGAAATGGTGTGTCTAAACGTCGTAATCGCACTCTATTGGATATGGTGCAATCTATGATGTCTCTTACTGACTTACCACTATCATTTTGGGGATATGCATTAGAGACTACCGCATTCACTTTAAATAGGGCACCGTCTAATTCCGTTGAGACGACACCATATGAATTATGGTTTGGAAAGAAACCTAAGCTGTCGTTTCTGAAAGTTTGGGGATGCGATGCTTATGTGAAGAAACTCAACCTGAGAAGCTCAAACCCAAAGCAGAAAAGTGCGTCTTCATAGGATACCCCAAAGAGACTGTTGGGTATACCTTCTACCTTAGATCCGAAGGCAGATTCTTTGTTGCCAAGAATGGATCCTTTCTAGAGAAAGTGTTTCTCCCGAAAGAAGTAAGTGGGAGGAAAATAGAACTTGATGAGATAATTGTGCCTCCACTCGAACCGGAGAGTAGCGCAGCACGGGAAGTCATTTCTATGGAGCCTACACCGAATGGAGAGGAAGTTAATGATGATGATCATGAAACTTCAGATCAAGTTACTATTGAACGTCAAAGGTCCACTAGGACACGTTCCGCACCAGGATGGTATGGAACCCTGTCCTGGAGATCATGTTGTTGGACAACGGTGAACCTTTTAACTATAAAGAAGCGATGGCAGGCCCGGATTCCAACAAATGGCTTGAGGCCATGAAATCCGAGATAGGATCCATGTATGAAAACAAAGTATGGACTTTGGTGGACTTGCCTGATGATAAGCGAGCCATTGAAAATAAATGGATCTTTAAGAAGAAGACTGACGCGGATGGTAATGTGACCATCTATAAGGCTCGGCTTGTCGCTAAGGGTTATCGACAAGTTCAAGGAGTTGATTACGATGAGACTTTCTCACCCGTAGCGATGCTGAAGTATGTCCGAATCATGTTAGCAATTGCCGCATTTTACGACTATGAGATCTGGCAAATGGACGTCAAAACGGCATTCCTTAATGGCTTCCTCGAGGAAGAACTGTATATGATGCTGCCAGAAGGTTTTCTTGATCCTAAAGATGCTAACAAAGTATGCAAGCTCTAGCGCTCCATCTATGGGTTGGTGCAAGCATCTCGGAGTTGGAACATTCGCTTTAATGAGGTGATTAAAGCATTTGGGTTTGTGCAGGTTTATGGAGAACCCTGTATTTACAAGAAAGTGAGTGGGAGCTCTGTAGCATTTCTCATATTATATGTGGATGACATACTGATAATGGGAAATGATATAGAACTCTTGGAAAGTATAAAGGCCTACTTGAATAAGTGTTCTTCAATAAGGACCTTGGAGAAGCTGCTTACATATTAGGTATTAAGATCTATAGAGATAGATCAAGACGCCTCATAGGTCTTTCAAAGCACATACCTTGAAAAGATATTGAAGAAGTTCAATATGGATCAGTCCAAGAAGGGGTTCTTGCCTATGCTATAGGGTGTGAGATTGAGTACGACTCAATGCCCGACCACGGCAAAAGATAGAGAAGAGATGAGTGTCATCCCCTATGCTTCAACCATAGGCTCTATTATATATGTCATGTTGTGTACCAGACCTGATGTGAACCTTGCCATAAGTTTGGTAGGGAGGTACCAAAGTGATCCCAGAGCGGAACACTAGCAGCGGTCAAGAATATCTTGAAGTACCTGAAAAGGACAAAGGACATGTTTCTCGTCTATGGAGGTGCCGAAGAGCTCATCGTAAAGGGTTACGTCGATGCTAGATTCGACACAGATCCAGACGACTCCAAGTTGCAAATCGGATACGTGTATATTTTGAACGGAGGGGCAGTCAGCTGGTGCAGCAGCAAGCAAAGCATCATGGCGGCATCTACATGTGAAGCGGAGTACATAGCTGCTTCGGAAGCAGCAAAGGAAGGAGTCTGGATGAAGGAGTTCATCACCGACCTAGGAGTGATTCCCAATGCGTCGGGCCTGATGACTCTATTCTGTGACAACACTGGAGCTATTGCCCTTGCGAAGGAGCACAGGTTTCACAAGAAGACAAGACACATCAAGAGCCGCTTCAACTCCATCCGTGATTACATTCAGGAGGGAGATATAGATATTGTAAAGTACATACGATCTGAATGTCGTAGATCCGTTGACTAAACCTCTCTCACGAGCGAAACATGATCAACACCAGAACGCTATGGGTGTTCGATTCATCACAATGTAACTAGATTATTGACTCTAGTGCAAGTGGGAGACTGTTGGAAATATGCCCTAGAGGCAATAATAAAATGGTTATTATTGTATTTCCTTGTTCATGATAATTGTCTATTGTTCATGCTACAATTGTGTTAACCAGAAACCATAATGCATGTGTGAATAAATAGACCACAATATGTCCCTAGTGAGCCTCTAGTTGACTAGCTCATTGATCAATAGATGGTCACGATTTCATGACCATGGACATTGGATGTCGTTGATAACGGGATTACATCATTAGGAGAATGGTGTGATGGACAAGACCCAATCCTAAGCATAGCACAAGATCGTGTAGTTCGTCTGCTTAAGCTTTTCCAATGTCAAGTATCATTTCCTTAGACCATGAGATTGTGCAACTCCCGGATACCATAGGAATGCTTTGGGTGTGCCAAACGTCACAACGTAACTGGGTGGTTATAAAGGTGCACTACAGGTATCTCCGAAAGTGTCTGTTGGGTTCGCATGAATCAAGACTGGGATTTGTCACTTCGTATGACGGACAGGTATCTCTGGGCCCACTCGGTAAGACATCATCATAATGAGCTCAGTGTGACTAAGGAGTTAGCCATGGGATGATGTGTTACGGAACGAGTAAAGAGACTTACCTTGTTCATAATGAGCTCAGTGTGACTAAGGAGTTAGCCATGGGATGATGTGTTACGGAACGAGTAAAGAGACTTGCCGGTAACAAGATTGAACAAGGTATAGAGATACCAACGATCGAATCTCGGGCAAGTATCATACCGATAGACAAAGGGAATTGAATACGAGATTGATTGAATCCCCGACATCGTGGTTCATCTGATGAGATCATCGTGGAGCATGTGGGAGCCAACATGGGTATCCAGATCCCGCTGTTGGTTATTGACCGGAGAGGTGTCTCGTTCATGTATACGTGTCTCCCGAACCCGTAGGGTCTACACACTTAAGGTTCGATGACGCTAGGGTTATAGGGAAATAGTGTACGTAGTTACTGAAGGTAGTTCGGAGTCCCGGATGAGATCCCGGACGTCATGAGGAGTTCCGGAATGGTCCGGAGACAGAGATTGATATATACAGGAAGTGAGGATCTGGCCACCGGAAGTGTTTCGGGAATTACCGATAACGTACCGGGACCACCGGAAGGGTTCCGGGGGTCCACCAAGTGGGGCCACCAGCCCCGGAAGGTTTCATGGGCCAAGAGTGGGAGGGAACCAGCCCCTAGGTGGGCTGGTGCGCCTCCCACCCCAGACCAAGGCACAACAAAGGTGGAGGGAGGGGAAACCCTAGGTCCAGATGGGCCTAAGGCCCACCTAGGGCTGCACCCTCCTCTCCTCCCTCTCTTAGCTGGCAGCCAAGCCCCATCTAGGGCTGCCGCACCCTCTAGGGTGGGAAACCTAGATGGGGTGCCTCCTCCTCCCTCTCCCCTATATATATGTGAGGTTTGGGGGCTACCCAATACACGGTTTTCTTCCTCTCTCGGTGCAGCCCTACTCCTCCCTCTCCTCGTTCTTTGTAGCGCTTGGCAAAGCCCTGTCGGAGTCCATGCAGCTCCACTGTCACCACGCCGTCGTGCTGTCGGAGCTCTTCCCCAGCCTCTCGTTCCTCCTTGCTAGATCAAGGCATAGGAGACGTCACCGGGCTACACGTGTGTTGAATGCGGAGGCGTTGTTGTTCGGCGCTGAGATCGGAGTCCACCGCGATCTCAATCGCTACGAGTACAACTCCACCAACCGCATTCTTGTGACGCTTCCGCTTAGCGATCTTCAAAGGTATGAAGATACAATCTCTCCCCTCTCGTTGCTGGTTTCTCCATAGATAGATCTTTGTGACACATAGAATTTTTTTGATTTACTACTACGTCTCCCAACAATCTTTTCCTCACTAGTAAACAAAGTGGCAATATCATTCAATTTAGAGAGATGTCCCACAACTGTTTCATTTTCATAGCCATGGAAAGGATCAGATTCTACTATAGTGATTAACTCGAGATCAATAGAAAAACCATAATCCCTATCAGTAACATGTATAGGAGAAGTAACAAATTTAGGATCTTGTTTCATTTTCTCCATCATAGTTTTTTCTTTCAGTTTGCATAGTAGTTTCTTCAACTTATCTCTATCATTACAAGCAAGAAAGTGTCTAGCTATCTCCCCACCCATTACATAACCCTCAGATACATTAGGCAATTCATATCTATTAGAGAGCTAGTAATAGTAGGTGATTCATAATCTTCTTCAGTTTTATCATTTTCAAGTTCTCTAGCTTTAGCAATATGAGCATCAAGTCATTCAATCAATGGCACAGTTTCAGTTTCATCAAGTGTAGCAGTAGTATCATCATTAATTTCATAAGTAGCATCATCAAGTACATGCGACATATCAGGACGAGCATCAAGTGGTGGTGTTATAAGTTGATTCAAAATAGTAGGCGAATCAAAAGCAGAGCTAGATGCCAGTTCCTTACCTCCCCTCGTCTTAGAGGGTAAGATCTTCATTCTACTATATTTCATATTCTTCATAGTGGAAATTGGATATCCTCGAGTGAACACAACAAAATATATCTATGCTCCCCAGCAACGGTGCGAGAAAACAATCTTGATAACCCATAAGTATAGGGGTCGCAATAGTCTCTGCGGGCAGTATTACACCCTGATTTATTGATTCAACACAACGGAAGACAAAGAATATTTATCGGTCTTAGCAGATGAGTTGTCAATTCAACCGCACCTGGAATATCTCTTTGCAGCTAAGATTTTAGTAGCACAGCAAAATAGTAATAGTGATGGTAACAATAGCAGTTTTGTAGTGATTGTAACAGTAGCAACAACAACAGTAACTTAGCAAGATTCAGTATATAAAAAGCGTAGGCCATGGATAAGTGATGGATAGATGTGAACGCGATTCATCATATAATAGTTACACACTAGAGCGACACCGAACTTGCTCCAGTTCATCAATATAATGTAGGCATGTATTCTGCATATAGTCATACATGCTTGTGATAAGAATTTGCATGACATTTTTGTCCTACCCTCCCGTGGTAGCGGGGTCCATAAGGAAACTAAGGGATATTAAGGCCTCCTTTTGAATAGAGAACCTGAAAAAAGCATTAACACATGGTGAATACATGAACTCCTCAAACTACGGCAATCACCGGAAAGAAACCCAATTATTGTCACCTTGGGTATGCGGATCATGACATGTAATAGGTGCATAAAACTTGCAAGATAGGATCTAAAACACTCTCATATTTGTGAAAACATAAAAGGTTCAGATCAAAAATCATGGCTCTCAGTCCCTAGTGACAAGCATTAATCATAGCAAAGTTATAGCAACATCAATCTCAGAACATAGTGGATACTAGGGATCAAGCCCTATCAAAATAATTCAATTACATGATCAATCTCATCCAATGCCATCATTTTCTAGCAAGCCTACAAAGGAATTACTCACTCCCGGTGGTGAGCATCACGACGGTGTTGATGAAGAAGGGTTGGTGATGATGATGAAGACGAATCCCCCTCTCCGGAGCCCCAAACAGACTACAGATCAACCCTCCCGATGAAGAACGGGAGGTGGCGGCGGCTTCGTCTCATAAAATGCGATGAGAACTTCTCTCTGATTTTTCTCCGATAATGTTAATTTATGTGACTGGAATTAGGGTCGGGGAGCCATGTGGGCCCCACAAGCTAACAGGGCGCACATGTAGCCCCCCTATGGTAGGTCTTCACTCCATAATTCTTCATATATTCCAAAAAAAATAGATAAAATGTTTTGTCTGATTCTGAGAACTTTTATTTCTATACAAAAATAACACCACGGTAGTTCTGCTGAAAACAATGTGAGTCCGGGTTTGTTTTATTCAAATCATGCAAATTAGAGTCCAAAACAAAATCAAAAAAGTTTGAAAAATAGATATGTTTGAGACATACCACGCATCTTTGTATATTTTGTGGTGGAGGAAATAATTTTTGATGGTACCTCATCATAGGGCAGGGTGCTCGTGTAGTTTAATTAGGTAGAAGAGGGTTGACCCAATTTATAACGAAAACTAGACCGAAAACCACACAACTACATGGTTGATTAGAGGACAACCATGCAAAAAACCCTACGAACAAACACAAGCACCCCTGAACGAAGGTAGCATGTACCACCAAGCGCAAGCCACCAACCAAGAGCCGAAAAATCCCGAGATGGAGAGAAGAGGCTCTTCGACAACCCCTTCAAGAGGTAAATGACGTCCATGGGCGCCAACATCATCGACACTGACCCTCGTCGGGACAAGGCTTTTAGTCAGAGATCCATACTTCACCACCTCATCAAATCCTGTGGGAGGGGATCCGGCCATGCAAAAAGCGACTGAAGCCTAGCTCGATCCAACAATAATCTAGTGTCGGGATGAACTCTTCGACAATGCCTTCCCACCAGAGCGCCCATCGTCAAGCCCCACTTGGCCATCATTTGAGCATTCATCATGTCCATTCAAACATTATATAGCACTCCATGACCCATTTGAGCATCGAATCACCTGATAGACCATATCACCTACTATGTTCTCGGGATACCCAATAATGCACACCGTCTATTAAAAATCATCGCGTTATGGATTAGTTTTGTACATTTGCTGGGTTCTTTGTATTATGGGCTACTTTCGTATAATAGTTTTTAACATCTTGCCCCTACCTGTGAAGTGTGGGCATGGGCCAGCCAAGTTGCGACGCTTTTTTGATATATATTCTGTTTGAGTTTTTTTCCATATGGTTTGGTTTGTGTCTAGTTTCTTCTCTTTTATTCTAGCGTTTGTTTTGTCCTGTTTGCCCCCTCCTTTATTAGACATCTCGGTTGGCAATGGGAAATAAATTATGACCACCATTTGTGTGCCCGTGTAATGACACCCCATTTATCCACCTTTAATTTCATACATGTCGACCGCACACACGACACCAGTATGGACATAGATAGGACATACAACCGACATAGCACATGCTACAACTACTAGTTCATACTAGAAAAGGGAAATGCATCACCACTTCACTTTGGCATTCCTCTTGTCATCTCGAGAACGATGGCGGTACATCACAAATACGACATAGTGTAGGATCAAAAGCAGGTCTAGAGGGGGGTGATTAGACTACTTGACTAAATAAAAATCTACTTTTCCTCAATTTTAAGTGTTGGCAGATTTTAGCATTCATAGCAAGTCAAGAACACCCTACACATGCATGTCTACAAGTATACCAGCGGAAAGTAAAGACAAGCATGAGTATTAAAGGAAGGATAGGAAGATGAAACGCAATTTGGAGACACGAAGATTTTCCTGTGAATCTGATAGGTGGTGCTATCGTACGTCCACATTTATGGAGTCTTCAACCCATGCAAGGTAATGGTCGTGAGAGTCCACGGAGGGCTCTACCCACAGAGGGTTCCATGAAGAATCAACCTTGACTATACCATGATGGCCTATGTCCATGGAGGACTAGCCTAACTCAGGGTAGATCTTCACGAAGTAGGCGATCTCCTTGCCCATACAAACTTCTTGGTTCACTCCACAACACGAAGTAGGAGGCTCCCACACGACACCTAACCAATCTAGGAGGCACCACTCTCCAAAAGGTATTAGCTCGATACTGTCAATGAACTCCTTGCTCTTGTGCCTCAAGATGATAGACTCCTCAACACACAATCACTCTCTCATAGATTTTTACTTGGTGGAAGAGATTGATTGGGTGGAAAGCAACTTGAGGAGGCTAGAGATCAAGATTCATATGGTTGGAATGGAATGACATGATCCCAACACATGAGTAGGTGGATCTCTCTCAAAAAATCAGTTGGTATGAGTGGGGATCTGTTCTGAGTGCTTTTCTTGCGAGTGAGTGGTGGTGGAGGGGTATATATAGGCATCTCCAAAAATCCAACAATTACACGTTGAGTGACCAACTCGGTTACACCGATGTGTGAATCTCGATGGTACCGAGTTGCTCCAAAGGTAGCAACTTTTGAATCTCGGTGAGACCGATACATAAATCTCGGTTGGACTGATTAGGTGACCAATGGTCAGATTGCGCAACTCGGTGACGCTGATTCAACAAACTCGGTCGGACCGATTTTGTGAATTTGGGCAACAAGAAGTTGGTAACCCAAACTCGGTAGCATCGAAGCAGAATCGGTTGCACCAGATGGTCAGGGTTTGGCTTGAGTCTACCTGAGATTGGGAATCGGTGGCACCGAGTGGGAGTTGTTGGTTGCACCGATTTTGAGTATTTGGCTTTGGACAGACTTTTGTGGAAGAGCTTGTGGATGTTTTTTGTGACTAGCACTTGTGCATGTATGAGTATTTTGTTCACCAACAATACCTTACCCCCTTTAAATAGTAGTGGCTTTCCTATGGACTCAAAGTGATTTCTCACAAAGTAAAATGTAGATTCCTCTTGCTTGAAGCTTTTCCAATCTATTTCCTTGCATCTTGGGGTATTCCACAATCCTTTTTTCCATCCCTATCATTAAACCTTTCCTAAAATATGCTTAGTGGAAACATTAGTTCAATGACATATTGTTGTTATTAATTACTAAAACCACCAAGGGAGGAAATGTGCTTTCAGTCTCCCCCTTTTTGGCAATTGATGACAACATATAGATCAAAGCTTCGACATATGATAAAATCAATGAATATAATCATCGCTTTGAGAAGTATGTGATAAGCAAGATCTCCCCTACATTTGTGCATTATTTTAAATTTACATTTGAATGCAAATGCATGATCCATTAGGTACACGGGGCACTTCCATGTCACATACATCTTGGTGGTGTGCGAGAGTGATAAGAGTGAATATCATAGCACAACACAAGCAAGAAAAGTGAATGATCATCTCATAACCATCAAAAGGATAGGTAATAGTAGCAACACACATTAAAGCATATGATCAAACACCAAACAAAGTTTAACAACACAAGCAACCAAAAGACCAAATGTCTTTGAAATAGAAATAAAAACCAACGCTCTCTCACTCGAAGCCTAAAGATCTATATACAACTTCTCCCCCTTTGGCAATAAGTTACCAAAAAGTTCCAATAGATCTAGCTAATCGTTCTTCTGGGGATGATCTCCTCCGATGGTTGATGTCGAAGTCGAGAGAACTATGCCGGCGAAGACCTCAGCTGATGTCATGTACGGAGTTGGAGTAGCAACTGGAGGAACTGGAGGAGCTGATGGAGCTGAAGTGACAATAGCCGGTGCTGATGAAGAAGGCCTCAACTCAGGAGCTAGCACTGTGGCTGATCTAGCCTAGGTAGTGAACCGAGTAGCTGGAATGAGAGGATAGACATCCTCATCATCTGAAGTATCATCATCTGTGGAGTGTGGGATAGGCAAAAAATCTACTTCCTTCTTGAGGTCGTTCACGGCCTTGGTCAGCTCATCCACCTTGTCATTGAGGGTCTTGACTCTATTCTCAAAGATCCTCACAAGGCTGTTCTGGTTCTCCAGTATGTCCTTGATGTCCTTCTGCATGCCCTAAACGGTAGAAAGCAAGAGATCCATCTGCTCGTTCCTGGATCTAGGGACTTGAGAACTAGTGGCTCTAGCTGCCTCTACCTCTTCCTGTGCTTGAGCTGTAGCTCATGTGGGATGATCTGGGTCCATCACCACAACATTATCCTCAAAATTTGGTTGTAGGGTCAAGTGGGGTCTGTTTAGAGCAAAGATGTGCTTCTCCAACTTGGAGTTGATGAGCATCTGAATGTAGGGTGCATAGCAGCATGAGCACTTCTAATCAGTAGCAACCCTCTTCATGATCTCTACAATCAGATCCATCACTCTGAATCTCTGGCGCTAGTCAATATGAAGCAGCAAGTCGATGGAGTAGCCTCAGATCATCTTCTCGTCTCTTGACTTAGGCATCAAAGTATGCCTCAGAATGGTGTTAATGGTACGGAGACCTGCCTGGAGGTAATAGATAGATCCTAGCTTATGAGACTAAAGATGTGCAGCAGGGATAACATTGTACATGTCCTTCATGGCATTGTGGCTGGCCTTGGACTCTGAGTACACACAGACATCTCCATCCTGTAACTTTGGGACTCCTAATATGGCAGCCCAGTCATTACCAGTTGACTCATATCTTGCTCCTTCTGTCATCCACACAATCCTACCATCTCCATAGAAGTGAGAAGTGGAGTAGAATTTCATGATCATCTCACCGTTCCATGCAGTGAATTGTTTGCCAACGAACTCATCTAGGCCAACACAATGGAAGTTGTCTTGTACATTTTGGAAATAGTCTTGATTTGCCTTGATGTACTTTCAGTCAACATACCTCATGTCACTCACAGTTGGACTCTTGTCAAGCAGCACAGTCTCATAGAAATCATGTTGCTCCTTGGTATAGAATCTATAGTCCACAACTGTTCTCCTCCTTTGAGAGTAAGGATCAATGGCTCTCCACTCTCTCAAACCTACATCATTCTTCTTCTTCATGTCTACAGCAAGCAGATGGCTGGCATTGTGCTCTGGAAGGTGTGGTCTGAGCTTCATCAATGCAGACATGGCATCCTCATACATATCTCTGGAGATAGATCCCTTGTTCTTCTCATAAGCTGGAATCTGTCTAGATGACCTCTTGGCAGTAGCAGCCTTCTTGGGGGCAGACTTGGTGCTCTTGGATGGTCCTTGCTTTGGCATAGCATCTGACAGAAGCTTCTTCTGCTTCTTCTTGGCAGGGGCCTTCACAACTTGCTCTTCCTCCTCCTCCTCAGCAGCAGCACCAGCAGCCTCATCTGGGTCCTCATACATGGAGGTAGCCCTGCCAGTCACATAGACAATCCTCTTTCTGGCTTTCTTCTCTCCTGCCTTCATAGGCAATGACCTTTTGGGAGGCTCAACAGTCATTGTATCCCTAGCACCCTCAGGTGCTTTCATAGTCTCAAAACTGGCATATGCCTTGCTGACTACTCTCTTGGAAGAGGTGGCTTCATTTGCAGACTTCTTGGCAGCTTTGTCTTGATTCTTGGCAAGAACTTCCTCTGGCACAAAATCAGAATCCTCATCATCTGAATTCAGCTTCTTCCTGCCCTAGTAGCAGCCTTGGGCAACCCATGAGAACTGGGGGTGCTTGGATCTGAAAAGGAGCTAGGCTCAGGACTAGTGACTGGATCTGCATCAACATTGAGTTCTTTGTGATCATTCTGACTTTCCTATGAACCTGACATCTCTAGCCTTGTGAATAGAGTGTAGAAGAGTAGAGGGGATGATTCATCACAAAATGCAGACATTTTTGAAAGATTTGAATAGAAAAATCTTAGATGTAGTTCTCAGCAAAATGGAATTTTGGTGTCACCGAGTCAAAACTTTCGGTGTTGCCAAGACTCACAATACTCTTAACCAAAACTTGGCAACAGTTTCGGTCGGACCGAAAACTGCCACTCGGTTTCACTAAGTACTGTCCTTGGTAGCACAAAAATAAAATCGGTGGAGCCGATTTTTCTGACTCGGTATCACCGAGATGAGATTTTGCGGGCAACTAAACCTAAAAAAATTTGGTTCCCTAATCTAGTGAGATTTCGAGTGGATGGAGAAGTTTGCAAACGGTGGATTATTGATGGAATAAACTTCAATGCGCAAGATCAGGACGAGGAGCGCAAGAAGGGTCGGATATATACCCTAACTTGGCGACGGATCCGCTACGGCCGCCATGGGGGTGATGGTTCCGTCGGCGGCGGTGATTTCCAGCGGCGGAGACGCACGGGGAAGCAAAGGCGACAACCAGGGGTCACAATTCGAGAGCGTAGGGTTTTGGAGGGGCGACGTTTGAAGAAAATTTTCAAAGGTCAGGTACGCTTCTATATATACCCGAGGCTGTCGGTGACACCGATTCTAAATTTTCGGTGTCACCGAGTTCCTCAACTGTCAGTTGACAGGGAAACTCAGAGTAACCGAGAATATGGAATCGGTTGTACCGAGTTTGAAAACCAGATCAACCCTAGGCATTCGCTGAGACCGAGATTTTTGAGTTGGTTTCAACGAGATGCACTTGGGAGGTTTTAATGGTTAGTCCTTTGTCGATACGAAACTCTGGGTGCTCCTCACACGGAGAGATCGAAAAGTACTTGTTCACATTTTATGATGCAACATGAATAGAATATGAGGCCGTGAGACCGAGGTTTTTGAGTTGGTTTCACCGAGATGCACTTGGGAGGTTTTAATGGTTAGTCCTTTGTCAATACGGAACTCCGAGTGCTCCTCACACAGAGAGATCGAAAAGTACTTGTTCACAATTTGTGATGCAGCATTAATAGAATATGAGTTCGTGAGACCGAGATTTTTGAGTTGGTTTCACCGAGATGCACTTGGGAGGTTTTAATGGTCAGTCCTTTGTCGATACGGAACTCCGGGTGCTCCTCACACAGAGAGATCGAAAAGTACTTGTTCACATTTTGTGATGCAGCATGAATAGAATATAGGTGAGAAAGCATGGATAGCTAGAGATTGGTCCTAGGCATTCTTGTACATCCAATTGGCAAAAGAAAAATCAAAATTCCAAATAGCAACAATTGGATGTCCTCGAATGAGTGAATAAATGCAGACCAACATGCTCACACAATAAGATGTCAAATGAAATCATGGCAAACATGCACAATCATACTAGCATCTATAAAGCACTTTCGTGATGATGGAGTCATCTATATATGAGTATATTGACTTAGGATCCAAGTAAGAATACTTGATCATAGGTCATACTCATCGTTTAAGCACAAGTGGGGTTACCACTTTTACATAAAGCATTTAATGTTATCACATACTATGAGATGCTTTAACTCAAGTCTTAGAGTAAATCTCCCCTTGATGTGACATCCCCCCATAGGAGGGATAAACTAACCTTGGGTTTTGTCGATGAAGACTTCATGTAGGTGAAGTAGTGGTGGATGCTCAATGTTGATGAAGATCACCATGAGTTGGGAGAATCCTTGTTGTTTCCTTACTCTTATCACCTACATGGGTTAGTCCCAACACACAAGAGACAAATACAAAGATATATATGGACATGGAGTGCAAAGCATGTATGATGATGTCCATTGATTTGTTGATTACCTTGTCCCTTGCTTACCTTTGAGGGAATGTGTGACTCCTTGAACTATTGCATGATGTTGATGTTGATTGCAACTAGCTCTTTCCAATAATGAATATGAGTGAATTTTATTGGCGGAGTCACCCCTCAAGAACTTCTCTATTTCTTCTTCTTGGGGACCCACAACAATTTGATGGGGATCCTTGGTGTTGAAGTAGCACTTGTAGAAGTTGAGCTTGTAGTAGCCTTGGGAACCCACTTCACCATAGCTCTGGATTCATCTTCATATGATTCAATGTCCTCTTGAAGCTTGTTCTTTCCCTTGAGCTTGGGGTCTTGTGGTGGAAGGTCATCTTGAGCTTTTGTTACCATGGGGAGAGTATTTTAATACCTCTCCTTTTGAGGAACAAACTTGGGATTGGGGTATTGACCTTCTTCCCATTCAACTCCATTATATTTGAAGTAGACAATGCCATGGTTCTTCCGGTATCCTCTGTGCTTGCGTACAATCTCTTCAAATGGTTTGGACCCGGAAAGACTCTTTTAGATACCTTTCTCTATAATCCCTTTCAAAAGTTCATCTTATTTCTCAAGTGTAAATTGGCTAAGAGAAGTGTTAGTGGTATCAATAGAACTACTAGAAGCAATATCATTGGATTCATCATTTTTATTGCTATTAGTTGAAGAACCTTTCTTGCCTTTGTTACTAGTTTGTTTAGCCTTAACTTGTGGTATAAACGTAGACAAGAGAATTCGTTTGGCTAGATAACAGGAAGTCTACTTTTGAAAATCATCATTAATAGCTTTAAGGAACTCATGTTCTTGCTCTAAATTGAGCTTATCGAAGCGGAGCTTCTCATGTGTCCTTTCAAACTCTCTATGATCTTGTAGAGTAGACTCATGAGCTAACCTAAGAGTGTTTAGTTCTCAAGTTAGTCGTTCTATTTCCAACTTATCATCATCACACGACTTATCTAGACTAGAATGATTACTAGCAAGTTCATCTTGACTAACATTACTAGATTTGTCAAATAGCAAGTCATCTTCAATTAACAAGTCATCCTAATCACTATTGAAATAAAGATACTCGGGTGTGATACCTTGGCGCCTTTATCCATGAAGCAACATCCACTCCCTTCATTTGTTGAATCAAATATGTCGTAGGAGTTGGTTGTCACTAGTGCAAGTCCGGCAACACCTTCATCTTGACTATAGTCGAAGTTGGAGTGATAGCTTCTCTCGGAGTGGTTGTCGGAATCGGAGCCGGAAACCCATTCACCAACATGAGCTTGATGTCTTCTTATTGAGTAGCTCTTGGTGTACTTGTCCTTCTTCTCCGTGTCCCTACTTCTCCTTGAGGGTATTCATTCATAACGATCATATCTACTCCTTCTCTCTCTTCGAGGTGACTCGTCTCTTGAGCTTAGTTTTGGTGACTCTTCTTTCCTTTTGTAAGGAGTCGTGCACTCATTGGAGTAGTGTCCCGGCTTCCCACAATTGTAGTATTTTTGGTCATGACTTGATGAATGCTTCTCTTCATATCTTGAGTTTGAGCTTCGATCTTTGCCTCTATTCTTGTAGAACTTGTTGAATTTCTTGACCATGAGGCTTATCTCTTCATTTGTGACAAGGTTGTTGCTTGAAGTTGCGGGAGCATCACTTGTGGATTTGTAAGCAGCGCTAGACTTGTTGTGAAGCTCTTCCTTGTCCTTGAGTGTCATCTCATGAGCAACAATCCTTCCGATCACTTTCGTGGCTTGAGATCTTTGTAGTTGGGCATCATTTGGATCAATGTGCATATGGTGTCATCTCGATCATCCAAAGCTCGAAGTATCTTCTTGATGATGAATTTGTCGGTCATTTCTTCGCTTCCTAAGCCGACAATCTGATTGGTGGTGAGAGCTAGCCTAGAGTACATCTCAGCTCCTTCACCATCCTTCATCTTGAACTTGTCAAAATGACTTTGAAGAACATCCAACTTGGATTCTCTCACAGATTCGATACCCTCATGCATGTCAACCAAAGTATCCCAAATCTCTTTTGCATTCTCAAGACGGCTGATTTTGTTGAATTCTTCGGGGCATAGGCAGTTGAAGATAACGTCACATGCTTGATCATTGTATTGCAATAACTTCAATTCATCTGCAGTCGCTTCATGATCCGGTTCCCTTCCATCCGCAAACAATTCACCTTGCAATCCAACACGAACAATAGCCCAACGGCGGGGTTATGACCAAAGATATGCATTTTCATTTTGTGCTTCCAACTAGCAAAATTAGTGCCATCAAAGTATGGACCTCTACGGTGATAATTTCCCTCACTAGACGCCATACTCTCCTAGGTTGTGAAACCAATGCAATGGAGACCAAAGCTCTGACACCACTTGTAGGATCGAAAGTAGGTCTAGACTGGGGGTGATTAGACTACTTGACTAAATAAAAATATACTTTTTCCCAATTTTATGTGTTGGCAGATTTTAGCATTCATAGCAAGTCAAGCACACCCTACACATGCATGTCTACGAGTATAGCAGTGAAAAGTAAAGACAAGCATGAGTAGTAAAGGAAGGGTAGGAAGATCAAATGCAATTTTGAGACAGAGATTTTTCCCATGGTCCCGATAGGTGGTGCTATCATACGTCCACGTTTATGGAGTCTTCAACCAATGGAGGGTAATGGTCGTGAGAGTCCACGGAGGGCTCTACCCATGGAGGGTTCCACGAAGAAGCAACCTTGACTATATCATGATGGCCTACGTCCATGGAGGACTAGCCTAACTCGGGGTAGATCTTCACGAAGTAGGCGATCTCCTTGCCCTTAAAAACTTCTTGGTTCACTCCACAACACAAAGTAGGAGGCTCCCAAGCGACACCTAACCAATCTAGGAGGAACCACACTCCAAAAGGTAATAGGCTCCATAATGTCGGTGAACTCCTTACTCTTATACTTCAAGATGATAGACTCCTCAACACACAATCACTCTCTCATAGATTTAGCTTTGGTGGAAGAGATTGATTGGGTGGAAAGCAACTTGGGGAGGCTAGAGATAAAGATTCATATGTTTGGAATGGAATAGCATGATCTCAACACATGAGTAGGTGGCTCTCTCTTAGAAAATCAGTTGGTATGAGTGGGGATCTGTTCTGAGTTCTTTTCTTGAGAGTGAGTGGTGGTGGAGGGGTATATATAGGCATCTCCAAAAATCCAACCGTTACACCTTAAGTGACCAACTCGGTGACATGGATGTGTGAATCTCGGTGGTACCGAGTTGCTCCAAAGGTAGCAACTTTTGAATCTCGGTGAGACCGATACATAAATCTCGGTTGCACCGATTAGGTGACCAACGGTCAGATTGCACAACTCGGTGACACCAATTCAACAAACTCAGTCAGACCAATTTTATGAATTGGGGCAACAGGAAGTTCGCAACCCAAACTCGGTGGCACCAAAGCTGAATCGGTTGCACCGAATGGTTAGGGTTTGGCTTGTGTCTGTCTGAGTCTGGGAATCGATGGCACCGAGTGGGAGTTGTTGGTTGCACTAATTTTGAGTATTTGGCTTTGGACAAACTTTTGTGGAAGAGCTTGTGGATGTTTTTGGTGACTATCACTTGTGCATGTATGAGCATTTTGTTCACCAACAATACCTTACCCCCTTTTAATAGTATTGGCTTTCCTATGGACTCAAAGTGATTTCTCACAAAGTAAAATGTAGAGTCCTCTTGCTTGAACCTTTCCTAATCTATTTCCTTGCATCTTGGGGGTATTCCACAATCTTTTTGCCTTCCCTATCATTGGACCTTTCCTGAAATATGCTTAGTGGAAACATTAGCTCAATGACATATATGTTGTTATTAATTACCAAAACCACCAAGGGAGAAAATGTGCTTTCATGTAGTGGTTGTCATTAATGGGTGGAGAGGAGGAGGGAAGTCTGGGGTGGAGGTAGCTTGCTCGGTCGTGATCCATTCTGATGCCTCATGCCCTCTCTTAAGGTCTTAGAATTCTTTCGTCGCTTGGGGTGGGCATCTATCTCCTTGCAAGTCAAGGACCAACACACAATGCAGCATACCAGTTGCTCCTCATCAGCCTCGGAGGGCAGGCCATCAACGAGGAGCAACTGGATTTGCCCTCAAGATGCATTTTTGGCATGGCGAGTTCTTCGCATATCGGACTCGGAGAGCCATGGCAGGCTCGAATGGCACGGGATCAACAACCATGAAAAAGCATTTTATCGACAGGAGGGGGTGAATGGGACATCTTGATCAATTCTTTGGAAAAAACTATTTCTTCAAAAAAGCAATGAACTAAACTGAATATAAGAAAAACTAACTGATGTTAAACTACTATAAGCATGCAAACTAAGCGATATAGCAAGTAACATAACTGATAAATACACTAAAGTAAAGTAGAATAGCTTCACAAAAGGTGGAAAGCAAAGTATTTAGAGAGAGGAGGGAACAAATTCTTAAAAACATGCAAATACCTAAAGTAAGCAAGAGTGGAGAATATGGAACCAGTTGCTCAGACAAGACAATCAATTTTTTGGACCAGTTCAAGTTGATGTGACAAGTCTACATCTAGTTGGAGGAGCTAGGATTTAACTCAGAAGACCAAGTCTTCACCCTATTTCCCTTGATCTAAGATCACTTATACCTCACCCAATCACTCATGCTAGATCCCCAAGATAGATCTCCAAAACCTTGACATACTCTTGTTGAAAGAGCATGGTGCCCCCATGTGTGATTTTGGTAATTGATCACAATTCCTATGAACTAATAGTTGCTTTGAGTTTTTCTTTAAGGTTTTCCCATCGGCTTTGCTTGAAGGCCATTTGTTGATTTCAAGGTTATAAGAAGGATATTATGTGTGGACCAAGGTGTTATTCAAGGAATTTTCAAAAGTTGGTCATATGAGAGTGGAGCTTATTGCGAGTATGTTTTGAAGAAGAAGAAGATTGTGTGATGATTACACTTTACCTTCAATACGTCATCTTTATGAAGAGAGAAGACAAGATACAAGGTTGATCAAGACTAAGTACAAAGAGTGATTCAAGTTGACCAACACACAAAGCGTAGAAGACGTACCGAGTGGGACTAAGTGATTGTTGGAAATATGCCCTAGAGGCAAAGGCAATAAATAAAGTGTTTATTATTGTATTTCTTTGTTCATGATAATAGTTTATTATCCATGCTATAATTGTATTAATTGGAAACATGGATACATGTGTGGATACATAGACAAACACAATGTCCCTAGTATGCCTCTAGTGAACTAGCTCGTTGATTGAAAGATGGTTAAGGTTTCCTAGCCATGGACATGAGATGTCATTTCATAACGGGATCACATCATTAGGAGAATGATGTGATGGACAAGACCCAGACTACAAATGTAGCTTATGATCGTGTCAGTTTATTGCTACTGTTTTCTGCATGTCAAGTATATGTTCCTATGACCATGAGATCATGCAACTCACAGATATCGTAGGAGTACCTTGTGGGTATCAAACGTCGCAACGTAACTGGGTGACTATAAAGGTGCTCTACAGGTGTCTCCGAGGGTGTCTGTTGAGTTGGCATGGATCAAGATTGGGATTTGTTACTCCGTGTGACGGAGAGGTATCTCAGGGCCCACTCGGTAATACAACATCATAATAAGCCTTGCAAGCAATGTGACTAAGTGTTGGTCACGGGATCTTGTATTACGGAATGAGTAAAGAGACTTGCCAGTAACGAGGTTGAACTAGGTATGGAGATACCGACGATCGAATCTCGGGCAAGTAACATACCGAAGAACAAAGGGAACATCATACGGGATTAACTGAATCCTTGACATAGAGGTTCGACCGATAAAGATCTTCGTAGAATATGTAGGAACCAATGTGGACATCCAGGCCCCGCCATTGGTTATTGACCGTAGAGGTGTCTCGGTCATGTCTACATAGTTCTCGAACCCGCAGGGTCTACACACTTAAGGTTTGGTGACGTTTCGGTAGCATAGAGTTATGTATGGTGGTGACCGAAGTTTGTTCAGAGTCCCGGATGAGATCCTGGATGTCACGAGGAGCTCCGAAATGGTCCGGAGTTAAAGAATCATATATAGGAAGTCCTGTTTTGGTCGCCAGAAAAGTTCCGGGCTTATCGGTAGTGTACCGGGAGACCTCCGGGAGGGGTATTTCGACCCAAGAGGCTTCATGGGCTGTGGGAGAGTGAATATCAGCCCTTAGTGAGCTGGTGGAAACTCCCACACAAGTCCCATGTGGCTGGAGAAGAAAACCCAAAAAGGAAAAAGGTGGGAAAAGGCAAAAAGAAAAAAAGGATGAATCCTAATCCTACTAGGAGTGGAGGAGGTGGACTCCTCCTCTCCTAGTTCGCCCAAAGCCTAGGAGGCTTGGAGGCCAAGCTGCATCCTCTCCTCCTCTCCTCCTATATATACTGGTGGTATTGAGGGTTTTTGCACAAGATTTTCAGCCACGTGCTACCCGTTCCTCCAGTGCATAGTTTCTCCTCTAGATCGGTTTTCTGCGGTGCTTAGGCGAAGCCCTGCCGGAATTGCTCCACCACCATCGCTGAAGAGCCGTCAGGCTGCCGGAAAACTCTTCTTCCTCTCCACTCATTCTTGCTGGATCAAGACGGTGGAGATCGTCATCAAGCTGTACGTGTGCTGAACGTGGAGGTGTCGTTCGTTCGGTGCTAGATCGGAAGGATCGTGATCAAGTTCGTGAGACGGATCGTGATCAAGTTCGTGGGACAGATCGTGATCGGGTCGCGGGACGGATCGTGATTGGATCCCGGGACGGATCGTGATTGGATCGCAGGACGCACGGCGATTTGGATCGCGAAGACGTTTGACTACACCAACCGCGTTTCTTAACGCTTCCCGCTTAGCGATCTACAAGGGTATGTAGATCCACTCTCCCTCTCGTAGATGCTCATCACCATGGATAGATCTTCGTGTGCGTAAGAAATTTTTTGTTTCCCATGCAACGTTCCCCTATAGTGGCATCATGAGCTTGGTCTATGTGTAGATGAGATCTCGAGTAGAACACAAAAGGTTTGTGGGTGTTGAGGCTTAGATTGCTTCCTCCCTTGGTCGGATTTTGGTTCAACGGTATTGTGAGATGAAGCGGCCCGGACCAACATTACTCGTATGCTTACGAGAGACCCGTTCCCTCGATGCAACTTGTTGCCTAGATGGCTTGCGGGTGGCAGTTTCTCTCACTTTAGTTGGATCGGATTCGACAAAGGCGGTCCTTGAGAAGGTTGAAAAGCAAATTATGTATCACCGTTGTGGTTTATGCGTAGGTGAGAATCGTTCTTGCTAGAAACCCGTAGCAGCCACGTAAAACATGCAACAACAATTAGAGGACGTCTAACTTGTTTTTGCAGGGTATGTTGTGATGTGATATGGCCAATTACATGATGTGATATATGTGATGTATGAGATGATCATGTGATGTATAGAATTTCACGACTTGCATGTCAATGAGTACGGCAACCGGCAGGAGCCATAGGATTGTCTTTGATTATTGTATGACCTGCGTGTCGATCATTAAGCGCTATGTAATGCTTTACTTTATCGCTAAACGGTAGCAATAGTAGTAGAAGCATGCAGGGCGTGACAACCTCGATGGAGACACGTTGATGGAGATCAAGATGATGGAGATCATGGTGTCGTGCCGGTGACGATGAAGATCATGCCGGTGCTTTCAAGATGGAAATCTAAAGCACAAGTTCATGGCCATATCATGTCACTTATGAATTGCATGTGATGTTAATCCTTTTATGCACCTTGTTATGCTTAGTACGACGGTGGCATTATAAGGCGATCCCTCACTTAAATTTCAAGATAAAATTGTGTTCTCCCCGAGTGTGCATCGTTGCGAAAGTTCGTCGTGTTGAGACACCACGTGATGATCGGGTGTGATAGACTCTACGTTCACATACAACGGGTGCAAGCCAGTGTTGCATGCGCAGAACACTCGGGTTAAACTTGACGAGCCTAGCATGTACAGACATGGCCTCGGAACACAAGAGACCGAAAGGTCGAACATGAGTCATATAGTAGATATGATCAACCTAATGATGTTCAGCATTGAAGCCACCTCAACTCATGTGATGATCAGACTTGAGTTGGTGGATTTGGATCATGTGACACTCAGATGACCTGAGGGATGTCAATTTGAGTGGGAGATTTAGTAATTTGATTAACTAAACTCATTATCTTGAACAATAGTGTAAGTGAACTTTGCATATTTATGTTGTAGATCAATGGCTCGCGCAGTAGCACCCCTGAATTTTAATGCGTTCCTAGAGAAAGCTAAACTGAAAGATGATGGAAGTAACTTTGTTGAATGGGCCCATAATCTGAGGATTATCCTCACGGCTTCCTAGAAATCATATGTCCTTGATGCACCGCTTGGTGACCAACCAGAAGACATGACCTGCGAAGACGTTAAGAACGCTTGGGAGGCACGTACTAGAGATTACTCAATAGTTCAGTGTGCAATATTGTATGGCTTAGAACCGGGACTTCAAAGACGTTTTGAACGTCATGGAGCATATGAGATGTTCCAGGAGTTGAAGTTTATCTTTCAGAAGAACGCCCGGATCGAGAGCTATGAAACCTCCAATAAGTTCTATGCTTGCAAGATGGAGGAGAACCGGTCTATCAGTGAACATATACTCAGAATGTCTGGGTATTCAACTCGTCTAGCGGAGTTGGGAATTGCCCTTCCGCCAGAGGCGATCACTAACAGAGTTCTTCAATCATTGCCACCTAGTTACAAGAGCTTTGTGATGAACTATAACATGCACGGGATGGACAAGTCAGTCGCCGAGCTGTTTGCAATGCTAAAAGTCGCTGAGTCTGAAATCTAGAAAGAACATCAAGTGTTGATGGTCAATAAAACCACTAGTTTCAAGAAAAATGGCAAAGTCAAGGGCAAGGGTAAGAAGGGTAAAACCAAGAAGGATGGCAAAGCAGTTGCTACTCCTGCAAAGAAGCCCAAGCATGGACCCAAGCTAGAAACTGAGTGCTTTCATTGCAAAGGAACTGGTCACTGGAAGCGGAACTGCCCCAAGTACCTAGCTGACAAGAAGGCGGCCAACGACAAACAAGGTATATATGATATACATGTTATTGATGTGTACCTTACTAGCTCTCGTAGTAGTGCCTGGGTATTTGATACCGGTTCGGTTGCTCACATTTGCAACTCAAAGCAGAAACTACGGAATAAACGAAGGCTGGAAAAGGACGACGTGACGATGCGCGTGGGAAATGGTTCCAAGGTTGATGTTATCGCCGTCGGCACGCTCTCTCTTCGATTACCATCGGGATTAGTGATGAACCTGAATAATTGTTATTTAGTGCCTGTGTTAAGCATGAACATTATATCTGGATCTTGTTTATTGCGAGACGGTTACTCATTTAAATCAGAGAATAAAGGTTGTTCTATTTATATGAGTAATATCTTTTATGGTCATGCACCCAATGTTAGGGGTTTATTCATATTGAATCTTGATAGTGATGACACACATGTTCATAACATTGATGCCAAAAGATGTAGAATTGATAATGATAGTACGACTTTCTTGGGGCACTGCCGTTTAGGTCATATTGGTGTAAAACGCATGAGGAAGCTCCATGCTGATGGACTTTTGGAGTCACTTGATTTTGAATCACTTGACACATGTGAACCATGCCTCATGGGCAAGATGACTAAAACGCCGTTCTCTGGAACAATGGAACGGGTGAGTGACTTATTGGAAATCATACACACTGATGTGTGCGGTCCAATGAACATTGAGGCGCGTGGTGGATATCGTTATTTTCTCACCTTCACTGATGACTTAAGTAGATATGGGTATATTTACTTAATGAAGCACAAGTCTGAAACATTTGAAAAGTTCAAGCAATTTCAGAGTGAAGTTGAGAATCATCATAACAAGAAGATTAAGTTCCTGCGATCTGATCGAGGAGGTGAATATCTGAGTTATGAGTTTGGTAGTCACTTAAGACAGTGTGGAATTGTTTCACAGTTGACACCGCCCGGAACACCACAGCGTAATGGTGTGTCCGAACGTCGTAATCGAACCTTATTAGATATGGTGCGTTCTATGATGTCTCTTGCTGATTTGCCACTATCATTTTGGGGTTATGCATTAGAGACAGCTGCATTCACTTTAAATAGGGCACCATCAAAATCCGTTGAGACGACTCCATATGAACTGTGGTTTGGCAAGAAGCCAAAAGTTGTCGTTTCTTAAAGTTTGGGGATGTGATGCTTATGTCAAAAAGCTTCAGCCTGAAAAGCTGGAACCCAAAGCAGAGAAATGTGTCTTCATAGGATACCCGAAAGAGACAGTCGGGTATACCTTCTATCTCAGAACCGAAGGCAAAGTGTTTGTCGCTAAAAACGGAACATTTCTTGAGAAAGAGTTTCTCTCGAAAGAATTGAGTGGGAGGAAAATAGAGCTTGATGAGGTTATTGAACCTTTACTTCAACCAGAAAGTAGCACAGCACAGAAATATGTTTCTGTGGAACCTACGACGGTAGAAGAGGAAGTTAATGATGATGATCATGAAGCTTCGGATCAAGCAGCTATTGAACCTCGTAGGTTGACAAGGCCGCGTACTACCCCTGAGTGGTACAGCAACCCTGTCTTGGAGGTCATGTTGTTGGACAGCAATGAACCTACGAGCTATGGAGGATCAGTGATGGGCCCGGATTCCAAGAAATGGTTAGAGTCCATGAAATCCAAGATGGGATCCATGTATGAAAACAAAGTATGGACTTTGGAAGTATTACGTGAAGGGCGAAAGGCCATTCGGAACAAATGGATCTTTAAGAAGAAGACAGACGCGGACGGTAATGTCACCATCTATAAAGCTCGACTTGTGGCAAAGGGTTTTTCACAATTTCAAGGAGTTGACTACGATGAGACTTTCTCACCCTTAGCGATGCTTAAGTCTGTCAGAATCATGTTAGCAATAGCTGCCTATTTCGACTATGAAATTTGGCAGATGGATGTAAAAACAGCGTTCCTCAACGCTTTCCTTGAGGAAGAGTTGTATATGATGCAACCCGAAGGTTTTGTCGATCCAGAGAATGCTGACAAAGTTTGCAAACTCCAGCGATCCATTTATGGACTGGTGCAAGCATCTCGGAGTTGGAATAAGCGCTTTGATGAGGTGATCAAAGCGTTTGAGTTTATACAAGTTTACGGAGAAGCTTGTATTTACAAGAAAGTGAATGGGAGCTCTATAGCGTTTCTAGTATTATATGTGGATGACATATTGCTGATTGGAAACAATATAGAAATGCTGGAAAGCGTGAAGGAATATTTGAACAAGAGTTTTTCAATGAAGGACCTAGGAGAAGTTGCTTTCATATTAGGTATTAAGATCTATAGAGATAGATCGAGATGCTTAATAGCACTTTCACAGAGCACATACCTTGATAAAGTTTTGAAGAAGTTCAAAATGGAACAGCCCAAGAAGGGGTTCTTGCCTGTATTACAAGGTGTGAAGTTGAGTAAGACTCAATGCCCAGTAACTGCAGAAGATAGAGAAAAGATGAGTGTCATCCCCTATGCTTCAGCCATAGGCTCTATCATGTATGCAATGCTGTGCACAAGACCCGATGTCAGCCTTGCCATAAGTATGGTCGGAAGGTTTCAAAGTGATCCTGGAATGGAGCACTAGCAAGTGGTCAAGAATATCCTTAAGTACCTGAAAAGGACTAAGGAAATGTTTCTCGTTTATGGAGGTGATGAAGAGCTCGTCGTAAAGGGTTACGTCAATGCAAGCATTGACACTGATCCAGACAACTCTAAGTCGCAAACCGGATACGTATTTATTCTTAACGGGGGAGCGGTAAGCTGGTGCAGTTCCAAGCAAAGCGTGGTAGCTGATTCTACGTGCGAAGTGAAATACATCGCAACCTCGGAGGCGGCGAAGGAAGGTGTCTGGATGAAGCAGTTCATGACAGATCTTGGAGTAGTGCCCAGTGCACTGAATCCAATGAACCTGTTCTGTGACAACACTGGTGCCATTGCTGTGGCCAAGGAACCAAGCTTTCACAAGAGGACCAGACACATAAAGCGACGCTTCAACTCCATCCGCGATTACATCTTGGAGAAATACATAAATATTTGCAAAGTGCACACGGATCTGAATGTTGCAGACCCGTTGACTAAACCTCTTTCAAGGGCTAAACATGATCAACACCAGAACTGCATGGGTGTTCGATTCATTACAATGTAAATCACATAGTGATGTGAACTAGATTATTGACTCTAGTGCAAGTGGGAGACTGTTGGAAATATGCCCTAGAGGCAATAAATAAAGTGTTTATTATTGTATTTCTTTGTTCACGACAATAGTTTATTATCCATGCTATAATTGTATTAATTGGAAACATGGATACATGTGTGGATACATAGACAAACACAATGTCCCTAGTATGCCTCTAGTGAACTAGCTCATTGATTGAAAGATGGTTAAGGTTTCCTAGCCATGGACATGAGATGTCATTTGATAACGGGATCACATCATTAGAAGAATGATGTGATGGACAAGACCCAAACTACAAACGTAGCTTATGATCATGTCAGTTTATTGCTATTGTTTTCTGCATGTCAAGTATATGTTCCTATGACCATGAGATCATGCAACTCACAGATATCGGAGGAGTACCTTGTGTGTATCAAACGTCGCAATGTAACTGGGTGACTATAAAGGTGCTCTACAGGTGTCTCCGAGGGTGTCTGTTGTGTTGGCATGGATCAAGATTGGGATTTGTTACTCCGTGTGACGGAGAGGTATCTCAAGGCCCACTCGGTAATACAACATCACAATAAGCCTTGCAAGCAATGTGACTAAGTGTTGGTCATGGGATCTTGTATTACGGAACAAGTAAAGAGACTTGCCAGTAACGAGGTTGAACTAGGTATGGAGATACCGACGATCGAATCTCGGGCAAGTAACATACCGAAGAACAAAGGGAACATCATACGGGATTAACTGAATCCTTGACATAGAGGTTCGACCGATAAATATATTCGTAGAATATGTAGGAACCAATGTGGACATCCAGGTCCCGCCATTGGTTATTGACCGTAGAGGTGTCTCGGTCATGTCTACATAGTTCTCGAACCCGCAGGATCTGCACACTTAAGGTTTGGTGACGTTTCGGTAGTATAGAGTTATGTATGGTGGTGACCGAAGTTTGTTCGGAGTCCCGGATGAGATCTTGGACGTCACGAGGAGCTCCGGAATGGTCCGGAGGTAAAGATTCATATATAGGAAGTCCTGTTTTGGTCGCCGGAAAAGTTCCGGGCTTATCAGTAGTGTACCGGGAGTGCCGGTAGTGTACAGGGAGACCTCCGGGAGGGGTATTTCGACCCAAGAGGCTTCATGGGCTGTGGGAGAGTGAATATCAGCCCTTAGTGGGCTGGTGGAAACTCCCACACAAGGCCCATGTGGCTGGAGAAGAAAACCCCAAAAGGAAAAAGGTGGGAAAAGGCAAAAAAAAAAAAAAGGATGAATCCTAATCCTACTAGGAGTGGAGGAGGTGGACTCCTCCTCTCCTAGTTCGGCCGAAGCCTAGGAGGCTTGGAAGCCAAGCTGCCTCCTCTCCTCCTCTCCTCCTATACATACTGGTGGTATTGAGGGTTTTTGCACAAGATATTCAGCCACGTGCTACCCGTTCCTCCAGTGCATAGTTTCTCCTCTAGATCGGTTTTCTGCAGTGCTTAGGCGAAGCCCTGCCGGAATTGCTCCACCACCATCGCCAGAGCGCCATCAGGTTGTCGGAGAACTCTTCTTCCTCTCCACTCCTTCTTGCTGGATCAAGACGGTGGAGATCGTCATCAAGCTATACGTGTGCTGAACGCGGAGGTGTCGTCCGTTCGGTGCTAGATCGGAAGGATCGTGATCAAGTTCGTGAGACAGATCGTGATCAAGTTCGTGGGACGGATCGTGATCGGATCGCGGGACGGATCGTGATTGGATTGCGGGACGGATCATGATTGGATCGCGGGACGCACGGCGATTTGGATCGCGAAGACGTTTGACTACACCAACCGCGTTTCTTAACGCTTCCCGCTTAGCGATCTACAAGGGTCTGTAGATCCACTCTCCCTCTCGTAGATGCTCATCACCATGGATAGATCTTCGTGTGCGTAGGAAATTTTTTTCCCATGCAACGTTCCCCAACAATGATCCCATGGTATTGTAAGCATTGTCCATTATGCTTTGTGTACTAACCCATGTTTTTTGTGAGGTTTCTATGCAGGCTTAGTTATCTTTCCATGGGCTTGCATCGATAGGAAGATCTCATACAACCCATGGAGGATGACACCAAGTGGCAATTGTCATCAAGATTGCAGTGTGCAAGTTCAAGTGGAGCATCACAAAGAGATCATGCTTGAAGCTTGCCGTCCATTGTGGTGACAATAGACATGTGAAGATGTGTCAAAGAGAGGCTTGCCTATAGTGGAGTACGAGGGAACAATTTACTAGCCTTCACTGAGCCAGGTAGCGCAATCTAGAAAGGTGGTCCAACTTGAGGAGGTCAAGATCGTCAACATCTATCTCAAGTGGACTATGCGCAAGGCAAATGTTTGTCCTTGATAGGTTTTCTATTTTACTGGTCTCATGGTTTTAGTTGGGAGATCAGGTTATAAGATTGATTACCATACTATCAATGGGGATCTTTACTGAGTAATGGGATCGCATCGTTCATAGAGAGCTCAAACCATTGCTTTCTTGGCAGCATAATCTTTCTTGGTTCTTGGTTGACTTTTCTCCATGCGAGTTTTGGAGATTATGGACGTCCTCATGAATAGCTCGAGTTCATCGAAAACGGATTTTGTATGCATCATCTCTGCATTTTTTATGTTGGAGATCTTGCCGATTCATATTTAGGAAGGGTCTCTTCCTTATCCTATTGGGAATTAATTCCCCATTACTAGTTATTAATATAACTAGCTTGAGTTTGCTCACTTGGGAGCTTGTACGCAAAAGTTACGACAGTTTTAATCTTGGAGGATCCATCTGATTTATCTGGAAAAGTTTCCATCACCCAAGCAGAGTACCGCTTGATACCACAGTAGTACCACTTAGGCATTGCTACTACCGTTGCTACTGTCGCTTGGAAAATATCTTATGTGCAATAGTCCGTTTCGTATTTTCCGTTAGCAGTAGTACCACGGTAGTAGACTGGTAGTACCGCTTAAGTGGTACTTCCGCTGTCTACTACCGCTCCTAGTACCGCTTAGGAAATACCTTCGGTGTTTGATTTTGTTACCTATTTTCTCTGAGTGGCATTTGAACGGTAGTAGCCCAATAGTACCGCTTCGGTGGCACTACGGCCCCAGCACTTGGCATGCTCTGTGTGCTACTCATGGAACTACCGCTTAAGCGCTACTATCGCTCCTAGGAGCGGTAGTACCGCTTTACTGCGGGTTCTAGGATAACAGTTGGATTTTCCCCCACCTATAAAAGGAGTCTTCTTCCCCAATGTACCTCATCTCTTGAGCTCGTTATGCCCCCATTGTTGACCCCCTAGAGGCTACTATCTCTTAATCCCTCCAATGATTTTTGCTCCTTCTTGAGGGAAAAGAGAGAGGAGGTCTAGATCAACATATCCACCAATAACTTTCTCCTATATGTGAGGGGAAGTTGTTGGATCCAGATCTTGGAGTTCTTTGTGTTCTCCTTGTTGTTCCTCTCATATTCCTTCATAGCTTTCATTGCTTCGGTAGGATTTGGGAGTGAGGGACTTGACCACTTTGTGTGTTCTTGCCATTGCATTAGTTGCATAGGTTTGAGTTCTACACGGTGATACATGGAAGTGACAAGTTGAGAAGCTTATTACTCTTTGGTGCTTGGTACCCTAGAGCTTGTTCCTTTTGGGTGCCCTATATGGTTTGTGCTGCTTTGGGGCTCAATCATTGTGGTGTAAAGCTCTGGGTAAACGTCAGGGTCTCCAATTAGATTGTGAGGATTGCCCCAAGCAATTTGTACTGGTACCGACGATCGCCCCATGGGTTACCAATTGCATGGATTCAGTGACCGCCCCCAAAGTCACCATTTGTACGGGTTAGGTGACCGCCCTCAAGGGTCCCTTAGTGGAATCATGGCATCTTGCATTGTGCGAGGGCGTGAGGAGATTACGGCGGCCCTAGTGGCATTTGGTGGAGCATTGTGCCTCCACACCGCTCCAAACCGAGATTAGCACCCGCAAGGGTGTGAACTTAGGGATACATTGTCATCCTCGCGTGCCTCGGTTATCTCTTACCCGAGCCCATTACTTATGCACTTTACTTTGTGATAACACCGATTCTTGTTACATATCTTGCTATCACATAGTTTATTTATCTTGCTTAGCATAATTTGTTGGTGCACATAGGTGAGCCTAGTTGTTTTTGGTTTTGTGCTTGGAAAATTAAACGCTAGTTTTATTCCGCATTTGTTGAAGACTAAACCATAATCCACGTCCTTTCTCTTGTTTTTCGACAATCCAAAACAACTCTTGTATGCTCTTAACTCATGCCTAACCATCTATAAGATCACAACTTTAAAAGTAATAAGTCTTCGGTTCACTTAGAACAGAATCTTCAGTGATGCTCAATTATTTTGGATTTGGATCTTGAGTTTTTCCTCACTAGGATTCAATCAATTGCTTCGAAAGGATGGGTTACTCGATCGATACTTCTTGCAGTTTCATATGGAGGAGCCAACCAACTTATGGTGGAAAGGGGTGATTATTTATAGTAGAGGGTCGCAACCTAAGGTCTGGCGTGACCGTCGGATGGAACATGCCCACCAACCAGATGTTGCCAGTGAGCCAACGGGAAAAAAGTCAAGCTCTCAAATTCCTCAAGGTAGGAGAACCAAATTGTTTGTTTCCTAACACTTCAGTGAGGACTTTGACTAAAGCATCCCGAAAAAATATCATCCCAAATACTGAAGAAAAAGAACTAGATTTACAAAGTCCTCACTCAAAGAAATAGGCTTGGATTTAGCACGCTTCAGATATACTATCTTCGTATCACCTACCCCCTCCCTCTAAACAATGCACTTTGTCCTGTGACTCAATGAAGAATAAAAATAAAAATAAAATACTAAGTCTTCATGATTCAGTTCTTTGACTAATTCTTCATAGAGGACACACCGAATTCTTTAGTGTTCCCTTCATATTTTTAGGGGGGCGCGTATAATCCAAATCTCCACGGACATTCACCTATTTATCTCACATGCACATTAGTCCCTTAACCACTTTTTTCATCAATACTCCAAAAACACAAAGGGGGCACAAGATGCACTTACAACACATCGTCGGGCCTGAAGCTACAAAAGCCCCATCAGGCTCTAAGGAGGGTGTATAGCTTGATGAGTCGTAGTGGGCACGTGCGAAGCTAGACTCATCCCCGTCGGGGCATCGGGGAGCGTGCGAAGCTCTACGACCCGCCTCGGGTTTACATCAGAGACTAGCAGAGGGTTATGCAGACGAGAGAATTCCTTATTTAACATCATGCTTAAATTTTATGTCCTATTTGACATCGACAACTTATTTCTTCCCTATATAGCAACAAGCCTAAATTTTATGCCTTTTATAACACTTTTGTCCATTTTAAACCTAAATGGCACCTGAAAAGACCATTGTGCCCTTCATGTGGTATGTTTGTGTGCGCGTGCACACACATGTATGCTCCTGATGTTGCGTGTGTGCTGCTGCATGTGTGATGTTACGTGTTTGTGTGTGCACGCGCTGCTAGTGTGCGCGCATGCACGCGTGCTGCTTCGCACGCGTGTATATGTGTGTGTGTGCGCGCGTGTGCTGCTATTGTGCGTGTGGTGTTGCGTGTGTGTGCGTGCGTGCATGTTGCTGCTATGTGTGTGTGTTGTGTGTGTGTGTGTGCACGCGCACACGTGCTGCTGCATGTGCTGCTACGTGCGCGTGTGTGCGCGCGTGTGCCGTTGTTATTGCGTGTGTGGTGTTGCGTGTGTGTGCGCGCACGAGCATGTTGTTGCTATGTGTGTGTGTTGAGTGCGGTTTGTGTGCGCGCTGCATGTGTGTTGTTATGTGTGTTGTTGTGCACGTGTACTGTTGTGTGTGTGCTACTGTTGTTGTTGTGTGTGTGTTGACCCGTATTGATATTATGTATGCTACTGTCCCACACACACATACCACATAAGGGGCAAAAGAGTCATTTCAGATGTCATTTAGGCTTACAATGGACAAAAGTGTTATAAAAGGCATAAAATTTAGTCTCAATGTTATATAGGGAAGAAAAAGCTGTTTAGTGTCAACTAAGGAAATGAAATTTAAGATAGTGTTAAATAAGGAATTGTTTCTATGCAGACAGCCACGCGAGTTCCTCATCAGAGCCATGAAGGTCGACTCTGCCATGAGTGCATCCCCAACAAGGGAGTTTGCCTCTAATCTAGATTCGAAGCCAGAACGGGACGACGAAGATGATACTAGAGCATAGAGCGGCAGACGGATAGGGACCAGAGTGGATCCAAGAGGAGAGTTGTGGGAGTGAACTATGGTTTGGAGGAGGGGGTTTTGTGGGGTCCCGATGGCCAAACTAGGTCGAGCCGACGCAATGTGAGCATCCGGGTGACCTCAAATCCACCTCGCGTATGGGCTAGATTTGGGGGTGTTTGACAACCCAGACAACTTAGCATTGTCCGGGTTGTCTACTTGGACATATGGGGAGGTTCATTGGAGAGTCTTTATTTGTATGGGCACTGTCCAAGCTGTCTTTGTGGACAAATGTGAAGGTGAGATGGAGGGGGGCGATTCGTATGGGCCACTCATGATTAGGCAATGATCTTCTTAAGATCCATCTTTCTTAAAGGGGTCTTGTTGGCGATGTTTTTTTCAATTATTGCTCCTATCGTTATTCTCATGACAGGATATAACTCGAATAACAAATATTCTTTTTCAAGCGGTCTATGAGCTGCAGATCAATCCATTAGTTATGAAATACAAATAACATTTTGCTAGTGGTACTGAATGGAAGGGGCGTCGCGTCAACATATTTTCATGTATTATCGCCTTTTCCTTTTCTTTTTAGATTTATCATTTCCCCCTTTTTCTAAAATACATGTGTTTTACTAAAACACATGATAATATTGTTTAAAACACACGATAATGTTTTAAATTATAGGATGATTGTTTTCCTAAATACATGATGAATAATATTTCTAATATAATACATGAAATTCTTAAGAAAATATGACCATCATTTGAAAATACGTGACAAATGTTTCTAATTACATGCACATTTTTTACAACCCTAGTGGAAATATTAAACCATTTCCATATGCTTTTTTACTATAAGAATATTAAAAAGTTCACCTATTTTTTCCAAAAATATTATGTGTGAGAAAGAATGTTTCCGTGTTGTCGGCAATGTTAAAGGAAATTTAAAATAAATGTTCATATAATTTTCGAAATATATGTATGTATATACTATAGAATATTGTGTATATCCAAAAGAATTAAAGCGGCTAAGCTAGCCCTCATGCCAGGTGTTTGAAGTAGTTTGGCATGATTGCATTCCAAGCTCACACGTGTTATTTTTTCAATTAGTTCACAAATAGATTTTTTGTATGTGTTTGCTATCGGTACTTAAACACAATACAACACATATTCTTACATATACATACATACACTCATCCTTATAAAAACACGCAAATGCATCTTATTCGAGAACCTTAGAGATACTGAGCCCGCACAACATCTTCGGATTGATGAAGTCACAACAGATGCCCTAGTAGTCAACGAGAACATCTTCTCCCACTGAACAAATATCATCAAAAAATCTGAAATAAACTCAAGAAAATATGAGCACCGGTGCGAATACTGTACAAAGCAGATGCTCGCATACCCTCAACTTATGAACACAAGCACACACATCCCACTCCTATAGCGCTATCTAGAGGGCCTGAAATAAATCTGTGCCATCAAAGTACAACACTAATGCTCAGTTACACCCACCCATATAAAACATTGTAACTAGTAAAATATTTATGTAGCCAAAGAAATGTTTATTTATGTTTAAAAAGATATTCATATACAGAGAAAACTAATAAAAGAAAAAAGGGAAAAGGATATGCGTCGCTAGGCCCAACCCATATGGACGCATATTTTGAAATGAGTTTGTAGCTTGATGTTGGCTGTCGCAGTGGCCACCCAGCCCGCCCAAGCTCGATCACCAGGATCGACATGAGTGTCTCATCTGGAGTTTGTTTTCCTTGAACGTTCCTCGTACATCTAGGGGCCATAGGGATAATGAAGTACCGTCGTTCATGAAGTCGGATGGTGTCGGAAGTTTCTTAAGACGTGTCACTTGTGTATAGGATGTAGATCTTGATAGGCACACAATGGATATGTGTAGTGGTGTGCGTGTGGTGTGTGTTTTATGCTTCTATACTGGTTTACTACCTATTCCATGTAACCGAGGCTAAAAAAAGAAAAACTATCACGAGTGTGCAGCAAACGTGACCCCCCCTCCCACCACCACCACGTGCGCTTTCAACTCGGCAATTTTGGGGCGAGGCGCCCAGTTATTTTTAGATAACGTTTGAGATTTCCAAAAATGTTCAGAAATATTATTTTAAAAAATTGTTCGGTATTTTAAATAAGTTCACTAGTTTCAAAAAAGATCTGAATTTCAAAAACATATCTTCGCGAACTTAGAACAATATTTGTGCATTCAAAATAATGTTTTAAATAGAAAAGTGTAAAACTATTTAAAAACATGTTCCCAAACTTTGGCAGAAATTCATAGAATAAAAAGGTTTATGAACATCAAATACTGTTCCCAAATTTCTATAAAGTTTATGAATTTTCAAAATTTCTCATATTTTTTAAAAAAGTACACAAATATATATAATGTTCATGATTTCCAAGAAATGCTCACAATTGGAATTATGTTCACGATTTCAAAGATGGTCATGAATTTTTTAAAATTGTGGATTTAATTTTTTATGAGTTTGAAAAATGTGCATGAATATCAAAAAATGTTCATGATTTTGGAAATTATTCGCAGTTTCTCATTTTTAGTAAATTTTATCAGTTTAAATAAAATCATGATTTTCATAAAGTTCATGAAATGAGAAATGGTTTGTGAGTTTCAATAAAAGTAAAGAATTTTTTAAATAGGTAAAAATGAAAGAAATAAAATGAAAGGACAAATGAAAAAAAAATGACATGCAGAAAGAACGTAGAATAATCTAATGGACAAAAGAACGTAGAATTTGTGAACTTTTATTAAATTAGATTAACTATTTTTTTCAAATCCAATGATTTTTCTTCAAATTCGATTAAGTTTTTTGAAAATCGATGTTTTTTTCTTTTTCAAATTAGAGGAACTCTTTTTCAAAATGGATGAACACTTTTCAAATTCAATGTACACTTTTTCAAAATTGATGAACTGTTTCTAAAAATCAATGAACTCTTTACAAATTCGATGAACTATTTTCAGATCCAATTAATGTTTTTTCTAATTAGATGAACCTTTACAAAACCTATGAACTTTCTAAAATTAGATTAACTTTATGTCGAATTGAATGTACATTTTTTTTAAAAATTCGTATTTTTTTAACAAATTGGTGAACTTTTTTAATCCATAAACTTTTTTCAAACTCACAATTTTCTTAAATTAGAGATGTTTTTATAATTTTGTAAACTTTTTTCTCAAATTAATGAATTTTCAATATTCGTGATTTTTTTAATACGTGATTTTTTATTTTTGAAATTTTTTCGTGAACGTGTAAAAAATCTGTAAACTTCCATTTTTCGTAACAACGAGGCTACTGTTTTCTTAACTATTCTCGAGGTAGTTAATTATCACTGTTACCGAAAGTACTTTTACACGGTCACGCGCTGGAGCGAGCAATCTATCCAAAGCGAAGAGATCAGCCGACACCTCTATGCATTGGGGCCCACAACAAGGATGCGGTCGTGCCTGCAGCTCACGGCAGGTTAAAACATGCATGCATGCTGTCCCATCCAATTTAACCCACATATAATCTCTCGGCCCCCTGATTTTCAGGGGGTGGGGATGGTGGGGCACTCTGAATTACAAAACCCTCAAAGTTAATGCTATAAGTCCACTTTCAAATATGGTTGTCCGAAAACGAGCGTTAGCACGGCCGCGCGCGGATTAGCATCGCCCCACTATTACCATGTAGTTCTAGTGGTTCGCAGAGTAGAGGTTGGAAAGGAATGACATGAGTTGGAATCCTCGGAGTGGGAAATCCTTCTTAGGATTTTGCGCTGGCGTTGCGTGTCGTGGGCCAGCCCAGCAGGGTAATGCTGCAAGCGTCAGTTGAATTAGACGGCGCTGAAGGCGCGGTATAGGAGGTCCCCGAATTCCTGCCCAGTCAGTGTATGCCGTTTTTTCTTATTCTTTGTGGTCCACTGGCTAGACAGGTCAGGATTTTAGTAGTTGTTTCTTTATTTTTCAGCACGGGCTGATTGTTTTATTTAGTGTTTCACTGCTTTTAAATTTCCTTTTTTCTATAGAAATTTCCTTGTTTACTGTTTGCTGTATCATATTTCATGGGTTTTCTTTTGGTTTTCGGATTTCTGTGTTTGATCAGTGCTGTTCTTTGGGTTTTTATTTTTACCTTTTGCTCTAAATTTCAATCCATGTGCAAAAAATTTCATGCACATTATATATTATTTGTACACATCGTAAAAATATCTTATAGATATTTAACATTTTTTCAGGTATTTTTTTATGTCTACTTTTTGCATACATACGGTACATTTTTTGTGTTCACCAGAATTATTGTACACACATTTAATTTTTTTTCCAATGCATGATTAATATTTTTAAATTATTTTTTTGATGTCTATTTGTTTTGTATGCACATTCTTTTTGAAAAACATTATTTACACAGTTTTAATACTTTTTGAAAAACACATTCTTTTGAAATACATGTTTATGAATAAGTTTTAAATTTTGTTTGAAATAGGTGTTGGGATTTTTATAATAATAATTAATAATTTTTAAAACTACATAACCATTTTTTGGTTTTATACTTCATTTTAAATAGTTATGAACAATTTTGTATGTAACATGCATGTTTTTGAATGGTACAAAATATACCCTTTTTGAATCTCACAAGCGTTTTTTTACATTGAATTAATATTTTTAGAAAATATCCCATACATTTTTTAGATGCCACAAAATGTTTTAGATGGTATCAACATTTTTGTTTAATTACGGTAACATCTTTTTTACACTGTATTAATATTATTTATTTAAAAAAACTGAAATATGTATTTTATTTTTTAAACGCGTGTTGAAAAGGCATAAAATAGATGATAAAATAATGAAAGGAGAACTAACCTGAAGTAAATTGGGCCGACCCAACTGGATGCCGCCTCTCTTTAAGTGGTGTAGACACAATCCCTTTTTTCCTAGTTCCCTCCATTACGTATTTTTTGCGAAGAGGATCATATTTATTATAAAAGTTCATCAAAAGTACAGAACATACAAAAATTTACATTAAGATTCCAAGATCATCGAACGACCACTACTGCCACCAGAACGAGCCGTCGACGGTCGCTGTCGCCGTTCCCCTACAGGAGCCGACTTACCTTGTCGATGATAGCCGAAAAGTGTTCGTACACGTGCCCCTGAGGACCAACGCCCGAGAGACATATTCATACCCTTTGAACCCTTACATTCATCTGAAGCACACAACACGAAATCTTGGCACATGACGAGAAATCTTAACCTGACTGCTCAAAGGAGACTGCGGGAATTTATGTCGCAGATGTGTCAACAACATCCAGACAGACAGACTCGAGGAGGATCGAAGCCTGAAAAACAAACTCCAAGAAGAAGCGTAGCCATTCGCCCGAGCGTCGTACCTGTAAGGACTAAAAACACTAAGCTAAAGTACTAACCATAGCGGATGCACCAGATTTCCTCCTAGCCATCGGCTGCTGGAGCATGTAGAGAGGAGGCAAATCTATGGGAAATGTGATAAAGTCTAGAGGGAAGAGTTTTTCCTAGCCGGCTAGGGTTAGAGGAGAAAAACTATTACATGTTGTTTGTTTCTCCCTGTTTGTACTTCATCAGCGAATATAGAGTAATCCTTAGTCCTCATTGGTTTTCTTCCGTTTTAGGAGGTTTATGAGGTTATCTAACAAATGGCCACCAGTACATTTCTGTTTTCTTTTCTTTTCTTTTGTTGCAAGAAGTTTCTTTTTCTTGCTAGAACCATGGGATCATCGATCCAAGATATGGGATGAGCTCTTGCATGCCACAAATGTACCAAGAAAGTTATGATTTTGATTTTCCATGGATATATTGAATCAACACGTGATGTCTAAATCTAACAAATACGCCACCATTGTGTTTTTGGATTTTGATTAAAAATTTATATTAGATGTTCACATACGCGCACATACACTTAATCCTATAAACTCACCCACACACAAATGGCACAACCCTACCCTATATGAAGTTTCTATCTTTTACGAATATGACCTCAAAACTATATTGAAATTATGCAGTGGTAGAACACACCCTCATAAAAGTAGAGAATTACGAACAAAACCCCACGGAAACAATCCAACAAACACACCAAGGCTGGAGGAGGATGCACCCTCCTAGAGTCAGTGATAACCTTGGTTATGTGCACGAATTATTGACGATAGGAAGTCTCCATCCTTGAGCGAGCATGACCAACACGCACGCCGGAGAGAAGCCACATCAACACTGCATCACCACTTGAGTCGGCGTTAGGGACCACAGACATGTCGAAGCACTATCCCCGATGAGAGCAATTAGAACCATTATGGTAACATCGAATCATGGATCCAGACTATGGAATAATTCGCTTTTTCATGCCACAAACCTAGTAAGCAAATCATGATTTTGATTTGCTAAGGGCATCTCCAACGTCGACTCTCAAACCATCCGTAACCGTCCGAAACATACAGTGGATACATGTTTTGCAATCCAATGCGGCCCTCCATCGGTCCGCAGTCGGATCCGGACGTACTTTTTTCTGCAAAGTGGAGACAAAGTGTTTGTGGGGGAGGGGGGCTTTGCGGGCGTCTGGACCGCTGCCACGTTCACTCCCGACTAACCTGGACCACTCCAAACTCCCAGTCCCCACACCCGCCCGCATGCGTTCCCTCCCGTCGCTAGCTGCTCGCACTCATGTCGCCAAGGTTGTCAGAATCGCGATTCTGTTGTGCGATTCTACGACTTTACGATCGAAACAAACCCCTCTGATTCTACGATTTTGGTTCATAGAATCTACGTTTTTACGATCCTGATAGTGAAGATTCTACGATTTGCGATCCTGCCATCGGAGCTCCGATCCGATTCAGAATCGCGATTCTGACAACCTTGCATGTCGCTGTAGAGAGGCATGTCTGCATTGATGTGGCCTCAAAGCGAACGTGACCTCTCACTATCGGCATTGAAGCGGCGCGTCGATCGGGAGAGCACCCCCCCGACGCGTTGACCGGGAGAGTGCCCCCCACGACGTGTCCCCTGTGTTTGAGCCTGTACAATATCGTAGTGGAGTTTATTAGACGGGAGGAGACGAATATCTACCACGCCCTTTCAAAGTTTCTCCGTTCGTATGTCGCATTTAAGTAGGCTCGCTGACCGAGGAACCAACTCCGGTGCCACGCATTGACACATGATGCTTGGCCTCGCTAGAATCTGCTACTGAAAGGCGACCACACCACAACACACCTCATCTGCTCCACATCCTCCTCCTTTGCACTGCATCTACCATGATCGTACGGTCTAGCTCTTTGTGGGAGAGCTTGTCATCAGAGCAGAGCACGAGATGGCCGCTCTTGTAGCTGCCTCGCAGACCCATCATGTGTGGCGGATCGAGCGTGACATGCCGACTAGTTTGCCTGAGCTCTCAGACGATGGTCCCACAATGAAGATGGCTCCGACGATGACACCGCGCTTGATCCCGTGCCCGTGCATGCTAGCTTGACCATGGAGTAGGCATATGCACCTTCGACGCCGCTATGATGGAGAGGAGCCTGCGTTGGCTCCTATGTCAGCGTTTGGGCATGCGTAAGAGGAGCAACAGTACAACCTCTTCCTGCTCGAGCAACACTAGCTGGCGGAGGGTCAAATGTACGGCGAGTGTGCAAGCGAGAAGGCCGCGACCGCCATGGTCGCGACGAACCCGAACTTCGTTGCGGAGCAGCAGGGGCGATGTATGAGGCCGCTCGTAACGAAATGACGATACAGCCGGACATGGACACTACAACACACACACATGCGATGCCGGACAAGGAGGAGAACAACACGAGCTGCCCAAAGTTCGGTGGCACATGTGGCAGATGCATAGTGACAGACCGTCCACGTCCATCATCAATCTCATGTCCACCAGCACCGACAACAGACATGTCGTGGACTCCTCCGGAGATGAGTAGGGCATGGCAGGCAACAAAGTCGGTTGTCTCATGTGGGACGGTCCGTCTCCCATGTCCTACTTTTCCTCATCGGAGACTGCATCTTCATTTCACTGGTCTTGAACCCTGCCGATGCTCATGAAGACAGCAGATGGAGGACATGATCGTCAATGCGAAATAGTATAAAGAAAATGAAAGACGGTGCCGTGGTAGGATAGTTAGATCCGACCGCTCTTTTATTAGTGTAAAATGTCCGAAATGTAATGATTTTCATCCAGTTCACATGAAAACCAGCCGGTTTACATGAATTACATATGATATATTTACGGGTCAGATGCCCTAAGCACATACTGAATCAACATTGATGTCCCAATCGATCGCTTACGATGGCCTTTCATGCTTGCGACCAACACATGGGGAATTGGATTAGATCCGATCATCACACAGGATTTTGTAAAGAGAGCCTCGGCTCAGTGGTTGGGCATGCGGTTGTGCAGCCCAACAACCTGAGTTCGAATTGATAGGTGATGCACAATTTTTTTTCCCATTTATTGAAGATCAAGTTTGACGTGTGGTGAAACTACTCATTAAAAATATCTTGATACTCATTTAAAAAATTTTTGAGGACCATGTTTATCTTGGTACTCATATTAAAATGGCCGTATGCATCCCTAGTTGGTGCAGAGACCGGGAAGTGAAAAACTCTTCCATTTTTAAGAGGGATACTTTTATCCAACATGGGTGGCAGCATGATTTTATAATTGGTCTCCCTCCATTTTAGATGCTATACAGACTCTACATGTTTCTTTGTATCTCGCCTTTTTATTTATATTTTTTGTATGTGAGATAATACTGTTTGATTATGTACATCTTAGTTATGCAGAGGCTGAGTGTAATGCTTAAATCTTTTATGTAATAAAATACCCCTTTTCGAAGAAAAAATCATACAGGATCCTTTGGCATAACGATGTACGCCGTGCATCAGCATCATATCAGCGGTTGCGCACATGTATGCGATGCGAAAATTGCGACGCTTGGACGCTCGACAAGTGGACAGGTGGTCACTTTGTCTCCTCCCCTGACACGACAAGGCCTACATAAATCTTGCCGGATGCATACACTGTTTCCCTGCAGAAACAGGCATTTGAACGACAGTCCTCTGCCACTAATTATTCCGGGCACACTTGACCTGATTAAAGTGTACGTGTTTGAACCTTAATTTGTACTCACACATCTGCCGTATCCAAGGCTTCATGCCTTGTTGCTAACAGCTAGTAGTAGATGGTAGTTAGAATCGACAAATCACGGCACATGGCTTCATTTTGTTGTTGGCAGCACATGAACTCGCACGATAGATTGTTAGTGCAGATCATGGTGGCCTCAGGTTAATTAACTACTCCTAGTAAGAAATGCATGCATCCGCATAGCTTTCGGCTACATGTCGGCACACTTGATCGATCTGCGGAACGACGGCCACTTTGCAGTCCGGGGACACGTGTCAGCCGTTGGTGGCCCTGACCGGTCAAATCATTACGCACATGCGTATGTGCATTTATCCCGATGTTTATCCGCTCTCGGTCTGTCCATGTGACGAGAAGTCAGTGAAAAGTTGTTCGTGTTAATCTAATTAATTAACTAGCTAAATCTAAGGTCATATGACAGTCGATTGATCACATGGCAGACAGTGGAGTCCACGCAATGTGTTTGATTCCCCATGGCTAACCGTTTGGTTTCTTGTCTGTTTGCCGCCGAAAGTGCATGTTTGGTTGCAACTTTCATATTCTTTTCTATCTCTCGTTTCTAAATATTTGTTTTTTTAAAGATTCAACCATGGACTGCATACGAAACAAAATAAATGAATTTACATTTTAAACTATGTCTATATATATATTCATATGTAGTACATAATGAAATCTCTAAAAAGACAAATATTTAGAAACGGAGGAAGTAGATTGTAGCAGCAAAAATGTGGCAATATCTACAGCATTCTCAACCTTTGACACAATATCCCCCTCCTAAAGAACACATATATTTTACTACCAAATACCAAAAAGGGTATTATCAAAGAGCGCACCCATCTTATACAAAATGATCGTGGGGCCAAACCGTCAGAAATGAGAACATTCAATCAGAGCCGCGTCCACCTCGACCTCCCGTCGTCGTCGGCCTTGCCACACTTCGGCAGTCGGAACCCACACCAGCCCTCCCACGAGCCCCCCGCTTCCCTTCTAGCGCTCGTCGCGCCGCGCTGCACCGCGTTGACGCCCTGCTACTGCCTCATCTAGCCATGCCATGATCCATGTCGGTTCCGGACAGCTAACACACCCACCTATCTGTCACGTGGATATGTGAACTCTCATTCGTCATGTCGCTCCTCGTTGCATGTGTCCGCTCCGCCGAGCTCGAGCTCTCCTCTGCATTCGCTCAAGCTCCACTGCGGCCGCGCCCCCAAGCTCGTCTATGACCCTCATTGCGTGACCTTAGCCAACTCAAGCCCCACCTTCGCTGCCTATATGAATTTGACTGTAAACGTCGCAGTCTGTGAGAATTGGGTGTTCTCTAATAAATTCATGAAAGGCCTTGGAGTATGACGTATATGCTCCACCCGTGTGGAAGCCTTGCGGCAGCCCAGTATCGGTCAAGGATTTGTGTGAAACTAGACTCGCAGAAAACTTGTAGTTCAAGGCATAGTCCACTATTCAAGTTGTGATCTAGTGTAGCTTAAATTTCTAAATGGAAGTTCAACTTAACAGTCTCCATCAAGAACCGGTATATAAACAATGTTTTGGAACTAAGCAATGATGAGATGTGCCAATGAGACTTTGTGGGGGATTGCTGGATTTTGCTATGAGGCCTTTGGCCCAAAGCCCATCCAAAATCTGAAATTCTCATGGCCCATGTGTGTTGGCTGTTTGAGTGTTGTGGTTGGGTAGTCCCATACCGCTAGTGGAGTGGGAGCAACACCTCTTTATAAGGTGAGCTCTTCTAGCACTTGTAAGAGAGTGAGAAGAGAAGAGGCCCTCGCGCACTCCTCCTCTTCGCTCGCCTCGCCATGCCACGCCTCGTCACGACGCGCCACGCCGCGGGTTGCGGGATTGAGCAGAGCTGAGCTTATACCTACGCGCTTATTTTTGCCGGTCAGGAACGGAGAGTCCTTAACAAACGCATCACGATCTGAGACATCGGATCGTGGACTGTAACCAACTCGGACGTGCGTCTATCCCACGTCTCTCCACCGCAACGCATATATATACGCGAGGTCCCTGTCAACCCTAGCCGCCGTCGTAAACCTATGGTTTCACACCGTTCCAGATCATTGTGCCGCCATCCAAGTCTTCTCCATCCCCCCTTCCGGCGTGCACCGCGAGAAGGGACAACAGGCCTCCGGAACCCCTCCTCTCATGATCCTGTATGGGAGATGGGCGATCAGGTTTTTGAGGAGCGCACTCGCGCGACTATTAGCTGCGACGACTTCCTCGACGACGACTTCTTCCCCGACCTTGGCAACCTCTTCCTCAACGACATGGCCGACAACGTCAACGCTGGCGGTTCTACTCCTGCTGCACCGTATGCAATCTTGCCCTCCCTATTTCAGATCATACTAGAATTTCTATGTCTAGTCTGTGTCGTAGATTCATTCTATTCGTTAACTATGCTAGTCTGCATGATTAGTTTATTCTATACTTTTGTTGTCATGATCTATTTGCTGCTTATTCGGATTAAATCTTGTAGTAATTTGCTCATATTTTCAACAATCCAAAAACCTGATTATAGGCAATTTACTGTAAGTGGTTTTGCTGCGCATCTGAAGCTGCCCACCTTCAAGGGGGTGCAATATAAGAGGTGGAGCATGAGCGCAATCTACTAGTTTCAGACCATGTATTGCTATGACGCCACCAAGGGTAAGCCCGAGGGCGATCTTAATCCTGCACAACAAGAAGCTTTTGAAAAGATCGATACCCTCTTCAAGGATGCCCTTCTGAGTGTTCTTGACGATTTCATTGTGGATTCGTATATGTTGTTTGACAACGGCAAGGACATGTGGGCTGTGCTCGAGGCCAAGTTTGGGGCCTCAGACGCTGGCAGCGAGTTGTACGTCATGGAGCAATTGCTATGACTACAAGATGACTGATGAGCATTCTATTGTTCAACAAGCTCATGAGATACAGTCTCTCGCCAAGGAACTTGAGTACTTCAAGTGTGTATTGTCGGACAAGTTTGTGGCCGGGGGCATCATTGCCAAGCTTCCACCTTCGTGTAACACTTTTGCTACTTCTCTGAAACACAAGAGACAGGAGTTTTTCGTTTTCGATCTCATTGGAACTCTTGATGTTCAAGAGAAGGCGAGAGCAAAAGACACACGTGCTCGAGCTGTTGAGGGAGCTTCTAGTGCTCATGTGGTGCAGAAGAAGAACTTCCATCTCAACAAGCCCCAAAACAACAAGAACAAATCTCAGGGCAAAGACAAGTTTGTTGCAAAGAACAAGCCGTCACAATCTACCAACTTTAAGAAGAATTCTCATAAGAAGGGGAAGGGACTATGCCATGTCTGCGGTGATCCTAATCACTGGGCTCCGAGATGTCCTAACCGCTATGAGGAGCGTGAACATGTAGAAGAGCAGAAAGTCCGCTAACGTTGTCATCGATGATACTGATAAGAAGGATTCTGGGTACGGTATTTTTCCTACCATCCTTTCAGTTTGTCATTCTCCAAATTGGTTAATTGACACCGGTGCTAATGTACATGTTTGTGCTGATGCCTCTATGTTTTATTCTTACTAGGTCATGGGGACTTCTCCCGTGCTGATGGGGAATGGGTCACATGCCACTGTTCGAGGGGTCAGTACGGTCGATCTGAAGTTTACTTCGGGGAAAATCGTGCGTCTGAAGAACGTTCATCATGTGCCCTCTATCAATAAAATCTCGTCAGCGGTTCCCGTTTGTGTAGAGATGGTTTTAAGTTGGTTTTCGAGTCCAATAAAGTTGTTATTTCTAAATATAGACAATTTGTTGGAAAAGACTATGAGTGCGGAGGCTTGTTCTGCCTGTCTTTGTCAGATATTTGCACTAAAGTTATTAATAATGTTTGCCACAGTAATGACTCTAATACTTGGCATTTGCGACTTTGTCGTATTAACTTTGGTTGCATGACGCGGCTAGCCAATATGAGTTTAATTCCAAAATTCACTACTGTCAAGGGCTCCAAGTGCCAAGTGTGTGTGCAAGCTAGGCAACCTTGCAAGTCCCATAAGACAACAAAGGCAAGAGACTTGGCGCCACTAGAGCTTATCCATTCTAATCTGTGTGAGATGAATGGCGTGTTGACAAAAGGTGGAAAGAAATATTTCATGATGTTGATTGATGACTCCACTATATATTGCTATGTGTATCTTCTGAAATCAAAAGATGAGGCTTTAAACTTCTTCAAAAACTATAAAGCTGAAGTAGAGAACCAACTTGATCGAAAAATTAAATGGCTTAGGTCTGATCATGGTGGAGAGTACTTTTCCAATGAATTTGATTTTTTGTCTGCGGAACATGGTATAATCCATGAGAGGACGCCTCCCTATTCACCTCACTCAAATGGGGTAGCCGAAAGAAAGAACCGTACTCTAACTGGTTTGGTTAACGCCATGTTAGACACATCGGGTCTTTCCAAGTCATGGTGGGGGAGGCTCTAATGACTGCATGTCATGTCCTAAATTGAGTTCCCACAAAGCATAAAACCATTACTCTATTTGAGGAATGGGAAAGGAAAAGGCTGAAACTCTCTTATCTACGTACTTGGGGTTGTTTGGCGAAAGTCAATATACCAATTCCCAAGAAGCGTAAGCTTGGACCAAAAACCATGGATTGTGTTCTTCTGGGCTATGCCTTTCATAGCATTGGCTATAGATTTTTGATAATAAAATCTGAGGTACCTGACATGCATGTTGGTACGATTATGGAGTCGAATGATGCGACTTTCTTTGAGGACATATTCCCTATGAAGGATATGTCTAACTCATCAAATCAGGAGATACCTACTCTATCTACTCAGGAATCTTCTATAATTCCTGAACCCACCATTGCAATGGAACACGTTGAGAATCCTGAGGAGGATGACAATGAAACTTCTATAAGGAGTAAGACACGAAGGACTACAAAGTCTTTTGGTGATGATTTCATTGTGTACCTCATGGATGACACACCCAGGACTCTTTCATAAGCCTATGCATCTTCTGATGCTGACTACTGGAAGGAAGCTGTCCGCAGCGAGATGGATTCCATCTTAGCTAATGGAACCTGGGAAATCACTGATCGTCCTTATGGGTGTAAACCCGTAGGATGTAAGTGGGTGTTCAAGAAAAAGCTTAGACCTGATGGTACAATTGAAAAGTACAAGGCATGGCTTGTGGCCAAGGGTTATAACCAGAAAGAAGGTGAAGACTTCTTCGATACTTACTCACCTGTGGCTAGACTGACCACTATTCGGGTGCTACTATCACTGGCTACCTCACATGGTCTTCTCGTTCATCAAATGGATGTTAAGACGGCTTTCCTCAATGGAGAGTTGGATGAGGAAATTTACATGGATCAGCCTGATGGTTTTATAGTACTTGGTCAGGAAGGGAAAGTGTGCAAGTTATTGAAGTCCTTATATGGCCTTAAGCAAGCTCCTAAGCAGTGGCATGAGAAGTTCGAAAGAACATTAATTGCTGCAGGCTTTGTTGTAAACGAAGCTGATAAGTGTGTATACTATCGTCATGGTGGGGGCAAAGGAGTTATTCTCTGTCTGTATGTCGATGACATACTGATCTTTGGAACCAACCTTGATATAATCAAGGAGGTTAAGGATTTCTTATCTCGCTATTTTGAGATGAAAGATCTTGGAGTAGCTGATGTTATACTGAACATCAAACTGTTGAGAGATGAGAATGGTGGGATTACATTGCTCCAATCTCACTATGTGGAAAAGGTCTTGAGTCGCTTTGGGTATAGCGACTGCAAGTCTTCTCCAACTCCATACGATGCTAGTGTGTTGCTTCGAAAGAATCGATGAATTGCTAGAGATCAATTGAAATATTCTCAGATAATAGGCTCGCTTATGTACTTGGCGAGTTCCACGAGGCCTGATATCTCGTTTGTTGTGAGAAAACTAAGCCGGTTTGTATCAAACCCAGGAGATGATCATTGGCATGCGCTTGAGAGAGTTATGCTATTTGCAAGGTACTGCGAGCTATGGGATTCACTACACCGGGTACTCGAGGATACTGGAGGGTTATAGTGACTCAAACTGGATATCTGATGCTGATGAGATTAAAGCCACAAGTGGTTATGTTTTTACACTTGGTGGTGGCGCTGTTTCCTGGAACTCTTGCAAGCAGACAATCTTAACGAGGTCAACTATGGAAGCAGAACTCACAACATTAGACACATCCACTGTTGAGGCAGATTGGCTTCGTCATCTCTTGATGGACTTACCTATGGTTGAAAAACCAATACCCGCTATCCTGATGAACTGTGATAATCAAACTATGATCATAAAGATAAACCGTTCTAAGGATAATATGAAGTCTTCAAGGCATGTGAAGAGGAGATTGAAATCTGTGAGAAAAATGAAGAACTCCGAAGTTATTGCGTTGGATTATATCCAAACATCTAACAACTTGGCAGATCCCTTCACAAAGGGTTTATCACGTAATGTGATAGAAAATGCATCGACGGAGATGGGTGTGAGACCCACCGTATGAGTTGTCCATAGTGGTAACCCACTCTATGTGATCGGAGATCCCATGAAGTAGAAGTGGGAGACAAGCTGTTGGACAGCTAGAAGGAGAGTATCCCTATATTTGCTATCCCACTCCGTGAAGATGCAATACTCTCATAGTCTGCATGGCAGGTTGATACCTATCTTAATGTGTTCCAAGTGGCTTATTTGGGTAAGCAGAAATGAGTTGGAAATATACCCTAGAGGCAATAATAAATTGGTTATTATCATATTTCCTTGTTCATGATAATCATTTATTATCCATGCTACAATAGTATTGTCCAAAAACTCAGATTCATGTGTGGATACATAGACACAATGCCATGTCCCTAGTATGCCTCTAATAGACTAGCTCATTGATCAAAGACGACCATGGTTTCCTAGTCACGGACATGAGATGTCATTTGATAATGGGATCACATCATTAGGAGAATGATGTGATGGACAAGACTCAAACTACAAATGTAGCATATGATCGTGTCAGTTTATTGCTACAGTTTTCTGCATGTCAAGTACCTGTTCCTATGACCATGAGATCATGCAACTCACTGACACCGGAGGAGTACCTTGTGCGTATCAAATGTTGCAACGTAACTGGGTGACTATAAAGGTGCTCTACAGGTATCTCCGAGGGTGTCTGTTGGGTTGGCATGGATCAAGAGTGGGATTTGTTACTCCGTGTGACAGAGAGGTATCTCAGGGCCCACTCGGTAATATAGCATCACAATAAGATTTGCAAGAAATGTGACTAAGTGTTAGCCATGGGATCTTGTATTACGGAACGAGTAAAGGGACTTGCTAGTAATGAGGTTGAACTAAGTATGGAGATGTCGACGATCGAATCTCGGGCAAGTAACATACCGAAGAACAAAGGGAACAACATACGGGATTGTCTGAATCCTTGACATAGAGGTTCGACCGATAAAGATCTTCGTAGAACATGTAGGAACCAATATGGGCATCCAGGTCCCGCTATTGGTTATTGACCATAGAGGTGTCTCGGTCATGTCTACATGGTTCTCGAACCCGTAGGGTCTGCACACGTAAGGTTCGGTGACGTTTTGGTATAGATGAGTTATGTGTGTTGGTGACTGAAGGTTGTTCAGAATCCCGGATGAGATCCCGGACGTGACGAGGAGCTCCGGATTGGTCCAAAAGTAAAGATTGATATATAGGAAGTCGGTATTCGGGTTTCGAAAAAGTTTTAGGACTTACCGGTTTTGTGACGGGAGTGCCAAAAGTGTTCCGAGGGTCCACCGGGAGGGTCCACCTGGCCCAGAGGGCCCCATGGGCTGTGAGAGGGGGCGCATCAGCCCCTGGTGGGCTAGACGCCCCTCCCACCTAAGGCCCATGCGACTAGAAGGGCTAGGGTTGGCCCAAGGGGGGGCGCCCAATTTGCCTTGGGGGCCAAGTTTCCCCCTTGGCCACCGCCCCACCCTAGGGGAAACCATAGGGAGCCCACTCCTCCTCTCCCTCCTATATATATGTGAGGGGAGGGAGGGATGCAACACCCTAAGTCATGGCGCAGACCTTCCTCCCTCCCCGATTGTTTCTCCTCTAGTAGATTGGTTTGGCGCCACTTAGCGAAGCTCTGTCGGATCAGCTCCACCACCACCGCCGCCACGCCGTCGTGCTGCCGGCAAACCCATCTACCTCTCCGCTCCCTCTTGATGGATCAAGAATGTGGAGATCTTCATCGATTTGCACGTGTGCTGAATGCGGAGGTGCCGTCCGTTCGGCACTTGATCGGGAGTTCGTGGGACGGCTTGCGATTTCGATCGCACAGATGTACCACTACATCAACCGCATTCTTTAACGCTTCCGCTTAGCGATCTACAAGGGTATGTAGATCCAATCTCTCCTCTCATAGATTCTCATCTCCTAGATTGATCTTGGTGAAGCGTAGGAATTTTTTTGTTTCCCATGCAACGTTCCCCAACAGTGGTATCAGAGCCAGGTTTATGCGTAGATGAGATCTTGAGTAGAACACAAAGAGTTTGTGGGCATTGATATTCAGATTGCTTCCTTCCTTATTTTTCTTGGTTCATCGGTATTGTGGGATGAAGCAACTCGGACCGACTTTACTCGTACGCTTACGAGAGACCGCGTTCCATTGACTAACATGTGACTTCGTCGCATAAAGATGGCTGGCGGGTGTCTGTCTCTCCCACTTTAGTTGAACCGGATTTGATTGAGACGGTCCTTGTAGAAGGTTTAAAAGCAATCTTCATATCACCGTTGTGGTTTTTCATAGGTAAGAATTGTTCTTGCTAGATACCCATAGCAGCCACGTAAAACATGCAACAACAATTAGAGGACGTCTAACTTGTTTTTGCAGGGTATGTTGTGATGTGATATGTACAATTACATGATGTGATATATGTGATGTCTGATATGATCATGTTTTTTTATAGAATATAAGGATTTGCATGTCGATGAGTACGGCAACCGGTAGGAGCCATAGGGTTGTCTTTGATTATTGTATGACTTGCGTGTCAATCTTTAAGCTCTACGTAATGCTTTACTTTATTGCTAAGCGGTAGCAATAGTAGTAGAAGCATGGTGGGCGCGACAACCCCGATGGCGACACAATGATGGAGATCATGGTGTTATGCCGGTGATGATGAAGATCATGTCGGTGCTTTGGAGATAGAGATCAAAAGCACAAGTTCATGGCCATATCATGTCACTTATGATTTGCATGTGATGCTAATATTTTTATGCACCTTGTTTTGCTTAGGACGACGGTAGCATTATAAGGTGATCCCTCACTTAAATTTCAAGATAAATTGTGTTCTCCCCGAGTGTGCACCGTGGCGAAAGTTCGTCGTGTCGAGACACCATGTGATGATCGGGTGTGATAAACTTTACGTTCACATACAATGGGTGCAAGCCAGTGTTGCACATGCAGAACACTCGGGTTAAACTTGACGAGCCTAGCATGTACAAACATGACCTTGGAACACAAGAGATCGAAAGGTCAAGCATGAGTCATATAGTAGATATGATCAACATGATGATGTTCACCATTGAAACCACCTTAACTCATGTGATGATCGGACTTGAGTTGGTGAATTTGGATCATGTATCACTCGAATGACCGGACGGATGTGAATTTGAGTGGGAGTTTTTAAGTAATATGATTAGTTGAACTCATTATCATGAACATAGTTAGTAGTGTCTTTGCAAATTATGTTGTAGCTCACACTGTAGCTCCCTTGAATTTTTATATGTTCCTAGAGAAATAGAGTTGAAAGATGATGGTAGCAATATTGCGGACTGGGTCCGTGATCTGAGGATTGTCCTCATTGCTGCACAGAAGGCTTATGTCCTTAATGCACCGCTTGGTGCGCCACCCCCTCTAGCATCGTCTGTAGATGTTGTGAACATCTGACAAACACATTCCAATGACTACTTGATAGTTTAGTGCGTCATGCATTACGGCTTAGAATTGAGGCTCCAAAACATTTTGAACGTCACGAAACATATGAGATGTTCTAAGAGCTGAAATTGGATCTCAGGCTCGTGCCTGTGTTGTGAGATATGAGATCTCCAACAAGATTCTTTGCCTGCAAGATGAAGGAGAATATCTCAATCGTTGAGCGTGTGCTCAGATTGTCTGGGTGCTACAATCGCTTGAATCCAGTGGGAGTTGATCTTCCAGATAAGATGGTGATTGATATAGTTCTCTGAGTCACTATCACTAAGCTACTAGAACTTCGTGATGAACTATAATTATGCCAGGGATGGAAATGATGATCCCTGAGCTGTTCGCGATGTTTGACACCGCGAAGGTAGAAATCAAGAAGGGGCATCAAGTGTTGATGGTTAGTAAAACCACCAGTTTTGAGAAGGGCAAGGGCAAGGAGGGAAACTTCATGGATGGCAAGTTAGTTACTGCTCCAGTGAAGCAACCCAAAGTTCAACCCAAACCCGAGACTAAGTGCTTCTATTATGAGGAGAGCGGTCGCTGAAGCGGAACAACCCTAGATACTTGGTATATAAGAAGGCTGACAACGTCGACAGAAGTATATTTGATATACGTGTTATTGATGTGTACCTTGCTAGTACTCCTAGTAGCACCTGGGTATTGGATACCGGTTCGGTTGCTAAATGTTAGTGACTCTAAGTAAAAGCTACGGAATAAACAGAGACTAGCTACGTGTGAGGTGATGTTGTGTGTTGGAAATGTTTCCAAGGTTGATGTGATCAACATCGCATGCTCTCTCTACCTTCGGGATCAGTGACAAACCTAAATGTTATTTGGTGTTTGCGTTAAGCATGAACATTATTAGATCGTGTTTATTGCAACACAGTTATTCATTTAAGTTAGATAATAATGGCTATTCTGTTTACATGAATAATACCTTCAATGGTCATGCACCCATTGAGAATGGTTTGTTGAATCTTGATCGTAGTAATACACATGTTCATAACATTGATGCCAAAAGATACAAAGTTAATAATGATAGTACCACATACCTGTGGCACTGCCTCTAAATGTCATATTGGTGTAAAGCACATGAAGAAACTCCTTGCTGATGGATCTTTGGACTCATTCGATTTTGAATCGGTTGAGACATGCAGACCATGCCTCTTGGGCAAGATGACTAAAACCCCATTTTCCGGCTTGATGGAACGGGCAAGTGACTTATTGGAAATGATACATGTTGATGTATACGGTCCAATGAGTGTTGTAGCTTGCGGTTGATATCGTTGTTTTCTTACCTTCACTGATGATTTGAGTAGATATAGTGTATATTTACTTAATGAAACACAAGTCTGAATCGTTTGAAAAGTTCAAGCAGAATAACAGTGAAGTTTAAGATCATCATGACAAGAAGATAAAAATGTCTATGATATGATCGTGGAGGTGAATATCTAAGTTGCAAGTTTGGCATACAACTTTAGACAATGTGAAAGTTGTTTCACAACTCATGCCACCTGGAACACCATAGTGTGATGGTTTGTTCGAACGTCATAGTCATGCTCTATTGCATATGGTGCGTACTATGATGTCTCTTATCATTTTGCCACTTGGGGTTATGCACTAGAGACAACTACATTCACTTTAAATAGGGCACCATCTAAATCCGTTGAGATGACACCATATGGTTTGGCAGAAACCTAAGCTGTCATTTCTTAGAGTTTGGGAATGCGACACTTATGTCTGATAAGCTCAAACCCAAAGCAGAAAAATGCATCTTCATATAATACCCTAAGAACAGTTGGGTATACCTTCTATCTCAGATTCGAATACAAAGTGTTTGTTGCTAAAATTGGGTCCTTTCTCGAGAAAGAGTTTCTCTTGAAAGAATTGAGTGGGAGGAAGATAGAACTTGATGAGGTTGTTGAACCTTTGCTCAACCAAAGAGTAGCACAGAGCAGAAAGATGTTTCTGTGGAGCCTACGTCAGTTGAAGAGGAAGTTAATGATGATGATCATGAAGCTTCGGATCAAGTTACTATCAAACCTCGTAGGTCGACAAGGACGCGTACTTCTCCTGAGTGGTACGACAACCCTGTCTTGGAGGTCATGTTTTTGGACAACGATGAACCCGTGAGCTATGAAGAAGCGATGATGGGCGCGGATTCCGACAAATGGTTAGAGGCCATGAAATCCGAGAAAGGATCCATGTATGAAAACCAAGTATAGACTTTGGTAGACTTGCTCGTTGGACGGCAGGTCGTTGAGTACAAATGGACCTTTAAGATGAAGACAAACGTTGATGGTGAATGTCACCATTTATAAAGCTCGACTTGTCGCAAAGATGTTTCCGCCAAGTTCAAGGAGTTGACTACAATGAGACTTTCTCACTCGTAGCAATGCTAAATTCTGTTGGAATTATGTTAGCAGTTGCTGCATTTTCTAATTATGAAATATGGCAGATGGATGTCAAAACATCATTTCCTTCCTTGAGGAAAGGTTGTATGAGATACAACCAGAAGGTTTTGTCAGTCCTAAGGATGCTAAAAGGTGTGCAAGATTCAGTGATCCTTCTATGGACTGAAGCAAGCATCTCAGAGTTGGAATATACGCTTTGATGAGGTGATGAAAGTTTTTGAGTCTATACAAAGTTTATGAGAAACTTGTATTTACAATAAAGTGAGTGGGAGCACTATAGAGTTTTTGATAAGCATATGTGGATGACATATTGTTGATCGGAAATGATGTAGAATTTCTAGAAAGCATAAAGGGTTGTTGTTGTTAGCCCCTACCTTTTTGCCTTGGTGATGGATGAGGTCACAAGGGATATACAAGGAGATATCCCATGGTGTATGCTCTTTGCGGACGATGTGGTGCTAGTCGATGAGAGCCGGACGGGGGTTAACAGGAAGTTGGAGTTGTGGAGGCAAACCTTGGAATCAAAAGGTTTTAGACTTAGTAGGACTAAAACCGAGTACATGAGGTGCGCTTTCAGTACTACTAGGAACGAGGAGGGGGAGGATGTTAGCCTTGATGGGCAAGTGGTGCCTCAGAAGGACACCTTTCGATATTTGGGGTCAATGTTGCAGAAGGATGGGGATATCGATGAAGATGTGAACCATCGAATTAAAGCCGGATGGATGAAGTGGCGCCAAGCTTCTGGCATTCTTTGTGACAAGAGGGTGCCACAAAAGCTAAAAGGCAAGTTCTATAGGACGGCAGTTCGACCCGCAATGTTGTATGGCGCTGAGTGTTGGCCGACTAAAAGGCGACATGTGCAACAGTTAGGTGTGGCGGAGATGCGCATGTTGAGATGGATGTGTGGCCACACAAGGAAGGACCGCATCCGGAATGATGATATACGAGATAAAGTTGGGGTAGCGCCAATTGAAGAGAAGCTTGTTCAACATCGTCTGAGATGGTTTGGGCATATTCAGCGCAGACCTCCAGAAGCCCCAGTGCACAGCGGCCGGCTTAAGCATGCTGATAATGTCAAAAGAGGCCGGGGTAGACCGAACTTGACATGGGAAGAGTCCGTAAAGAGAGATCTGAAGGACTGGAGCATCACCAAAGAACTAGCCATGGACAGGGGTGCGTGGAAGCTTGCTATCCATGTGCCAGAACCATGAGTTGGTCGCGAGATCTTATGGGTTTCACCTCTAGCCTACCCCAACTTGTTTGGGACTAAAGGCTTTGTTGTTGTTGTTGTTGTTGTTGTATAAAGGGTTGTTTGATAAGAGTTTTTTCAAAGGAAGACCTGGATAAAGCTACTTAATTGTTGGGCATCGAGATCTATAGAGATAGATCAAGACGTATGATAAGACTTTCAATGAGTACATACCTTGAAAAGATTTTGAAATAGTTCAAAATGGAAAAAGTTCTTGCCTGATTTGTAAGGTGTGAAGTTGAGTGAGACTCAAAGCTCGACCACGACAGAAGAAAGAGAAAGAGCGAACGTCATCCCCTATGTCTTAGCCATAGGCTCTATATAATATGCCATGCTATGTACCGCACCTGTGTGTGCCTTGCCATGAGTCTGTCAAGGGGTACAAGAGTGATCCAGGAGTGGATCACTAGAGAGCGGTCAAGATTATCCTTAGTAACTAAAGGACTAAGGAGATCTTTCTCGATTATGAAGGTGATAAAGAGTTTGTCGTAAAGAGTTATGTCGATGCAAGATTTAACACAAATCCGGATGACTCTGACTAGCAATCCGGATACATATAGTGGAGCAGCCATTTGGAATAGATCCAAGTGGAGTGTGGTAGCAGTGTCTACAGTATGACATAGAGATTTACAAAGTACACACGGATCTGAGTGTCACAGAACTGTTGAGTAAAGACCTCTTTCACATGCAAAGCATGATCGAACCCCAGAACTCATTGGGTGTTAGATTCATAACAATGTGAATCACATGGTGATGTGAACTAGATTACTGACTCTAGTGCAAGTGGGAGACTATTGGAAATATGCCCTAGAGGCAATAATAAATTGGTTATTATCATATTTCCTTGTTCATGATAATCGTTTATTATCCATGATATAATTGTATTGATCGGAAACTCAGATACATGTGTGGATACATAGACATAACGCCATGTGCCTAGTATCCCTCTAATAGACTAGGTTGTTGATCAAAGATGGCTATGGTTTCCTAGTCATGGACATGAGATGTCATTTGATAACGGGATCACATCATTAGGAGAATGATGTGCTGGACAAGACCCAAACTACAAATGTAGCATATGATCGTGTCAGTTTATTGCTACTATTTTCTGCATGTCAAGTATCTGTTCCTATGACCATGAGATAATGCAACTCACTGACACCGGAGGAGTACCTTGTGTGTATCAAACGTTGCAACGTAACTGGGTGACTATAAAGGTGTTCTATATGTATCTCCGAGGATGTCTGTTGGGTTGGCATGGATCAAGACTGGGATTTGTTACTCCGTGTGACGGAGAGGTATCTCAGGGCCCACTCAGTAATACAACATCACAATAAGCCTTGCAAGCAATGTGACTAAGTGTTAGCCATGGGATCTTGTATTATGGAATGAGTAAAGAGACTTGCCTATAACGAGGTTGAACTAGGTATGGAGATGCCGACGATCGAATCTCGGGCAAGTAACATACCTAAGAACAAAGGGAACAACATACGGGATTGTCTGAATCCTTGACATTGAGGTTCGACCGATAAAGATATTCATAGAACATGTAGGAACCAATCTGTGCATGCAGGTCCCGCTATTGGTTATTGACCATAGTGGTGTCTCGTCATGTCTACATGGTTCTCGAACCCACAGGGTCTGTACACTTAAGGTTCGCTGACGTTTTGGTATAGATGAGTTATGTGTGTTGGTGATCGAAGGTTGTTCGGAGTCCCAGATGAGATTCCAAACATGACGTGGAGCTACGGGATGGTCCGGAAGTAAATATTGATATATAGGAAGTCGGTATTCGGGGTCCGAAAAAGTTTCGGGACTTACCAGTTTTGTGACAGGAGTACCGGAAGTGTTCCGGGGTCCATCGGGAGGGTCCACCTGCCCCATAGGTCCCCATGGGATGTGAGAGGGGGCGCACCAGCCCCTCCCACCTAAGTCCCATGCGGCTGGAAGGGCTAGGGTTGGCCCAAGGGGGGGGCGCCCCACTTGCCTTGGGGGCCAAGTTTCCCCCTTGGCCGCCGCCCCACCCTAGGGGGAACCCTAGGGCGCCCACTCCTCCTCTACCTCCTATATATATGTGAGGAGAGGGAGGGCTGCATCACCCTAAGTCACGCCATAGCCCTTCCTCCCTACCCGATTGCTTCTCCTCTAGTAGATTGATTCGGTGCCGCTTAGCGATGCTCTGCCGGATCAGCTCCACCACCGCCGCCGCCACGCCGTTGTGCTTCCGGCGAACCCATCGACCTCTTTGCTCCCTCTTGCTGGATCAAGAAGGTAGAGATCTTCATCGAGCTGCACGTGTGCTGAACACGGAGGTGCCGTCCGTTCGGCACTTGATAGGGAGTTCGTGGGACGTCTTGCGATTTGGATAGTGGAGACGTACCACTACATCAACCGCGTTCTATAACGCTTCCTCTTAGTGATCTACAAGGGCATGTAGATCCAATCTCTCCTCTCATAGATGCTCATCTCCTAGATTGATCTTGGTGAAGCGTAGGAATTTTTTTGTTTCCCATGGAAAGTTCCCCAACAAGATGTTGTCCTGCAGGACATCTCGTGAGGAACACACCTATACGAATTCGACTGTAAACGTCGCAGCCTGTGAGAATTGGGTGTTCTCTAATAAATTCATGAAAGGTCTTTGGAGTATGACGTATACGCTCCACCCACGGGGAAGCCTTGTGGCAGCCCAGTATCGGTCAAGCATTTGTGTGAAACTAGACTCGTGGAAAACTTGTAGTTCAAGGCATAGTCCACTATTCAAGTTGTGATCTAGTGTAGCATAAATTTCTAAATGGAAGTTCAACTTAACAGTCTCCATCAAGAGCTGGTATATAAACAATATTTTGGAACTAAGCAATGATGAGATGTGCCAATGAGACTTTGTGTGGGATTGCTGGATTTTGCTATGAGGCCTTTGGCCCAAAGCCCATCCAAAATCTGAAATTCTCATGGCCCATGTGTGTTGGCTGTTTGAGTGGTGTGGATGGGACTAAAGTTTAGTCCCATACCGCTAGTGGAGTGGGAGCAACACCTGTTTATAAGGTGAGCTCTTATAGCACTTGTAAGAGAGTGAGAAGAGAAGAGGCCCTCGCGCACTCCTCCTCCTCGCTCGCCTCGCCATGCCACGCCTCGTCACGGCGCACCGCGGATTGCGGGATTGAGCCGAGCCGAGCTCATACCTACGCGCTTATTTTTGCCGGTCAGGAACGGAGAGTCCTTAACAGAAGCGTCACGATCTGAGACGTCGGATCATGGACTATAACTGACTCAGATGTGGGTTTATCCCACGTCTCTCCACCGCCATGCATATATATAAGCGAGGTCCCTGTCAATCCTAACCGCCGCCATAACATATGGTTTCACACCGTTCCAGATCATTGCGCCGCCATCCAAGTCTTCTCCATTCCTCCTTCCGGCGTGCACCGCGAGAAGGGACAACAGGCCTCCGGAACCCCGCCTCTTGTGATCCTGTACGAGAGAGGGGCGATCAGGTTTTTGGGGAGCGCACTCGCGCGACTACTGGCTACGATGACTTCCTCGACGATGACTTCTTCCCCGACCTTGGCAACCTCTTCCTCAACGACATGGGCGACAATGTTAACGCTGGCGGTTCTACTCCTGCTACACCGTATGCAATCTTGCCCTCCCTGTTTCAGATCATACTAGAATTTCTATGTCTAGTTTGTGTCGTAGATTCATTCTATTCGTTAACTATGCTAGTCTGCATGATTAGTTTATTCTATACTTTTGCTGTCATGATCTATTTGCTGCTTATTCGGATTAAATCTTGTAGTAATTTGCTCATACTTTCAACAGGTCTATCCATGTGATGAGAAGTAAGTGAAAAGTTGTTCATGTTAATCTAATTAATTAACTAGCTAAATCTAAGGTCATATGACAGTTGATTGATCACATGGCAGATAGTGGAGTCCACGCAATGTGTTTGATTCCCCCATGGCTAACCGTTTGGTTTCTTGTCTATTTGCCGCCGAAATTGGATGTTTGGTTGCAACTTTCATATTTTTTTACTCCTCGTTCCTAAATATTTGTCTTTTTAGAGATTCAAGTATGGACTACATACGAAACAAAATGAATGAATCTACATTTTAAACTATGTCTATATATATTCATATGTAGTCCATAATAAAATCTCTAAAAAGACAAATATTTAGGAACGAAGGGAGTAGATTGTAGCAGCAAAAATGTGGCAATATCTACAACATCCTCAACCTTTGACACAATATTCCCCCTCCTAAAGAACACATGTATTTTACTACCAAATACCAAAAAAGGTATTATCAAAGAGCGCATCCATCCTATACAAAATGATCGTGGGACCCAAACCATCAGAAATGAGAACATTCAATCAGAGCCGCGTCCACCTTGACCTCCCTTCGTCGTCGGCCTTGCCACACTTCGACAGTCAGAACCCACATCAGCCCTCCCGTGAGCCCACCGCTTCCCTTCGAACGCTCACCGCGCCGCGCTGCACCGCGTCGACGCCCTGCTACTGCCTCATCTAGCCGTGTCATGATCCATATCGGCTCCGAACAGCTAACACACCCACCTATCTGTCACGTGGATATGTGAACTCTCATCCGTCATGTTGCTCCTCGTTGCATGTGTCCACTTTGCTAAGCTCGAGCTCTCCTCTACATTCGCTTGAGCTCCACTGTCGCTGCGCCCCCGATCTCATCTGTGACCCTCATCGCGTGACCTTAGCCAACTCAAGCTCCACCTTCGCTGCCTCAAGCTCCATTGCTCCGAATGGCCACGATGTCAGAGGTGGGCGTACGAGGTATGCCACGTGCAGTTGCATGTGAGGAGTGGAGCTTGTAGGATCCAAACTTGGGGAGGAGTTAGAGGAGAGGGGGCATGGAGCTCGACGTTGTCATTTTCAATGGTGGAGCTACTCAAGGCTGAGCATGTCAATGTCTCCATCGTGGACGCACTCCTTGTGCCTACATAGCTTGCGGGCCTACAGCTAACGGGACCAAAACCATGCAGTTTTTGAGTAAGTGGAAAGCACGTGCACGATGGAGTGCGAACACTGCAAGATCATCTGCCCCGATGCAAAGTGTGAGGAGTTGTTCAAGGATTTCAGAGGCAAAGACTCCCTAGGTACGGGCGGCGCGGCCCCCGATGGCAATCATGGAGGCCGACCGCCCCGGGGCGCGCGGTGCGGAAGCGGTGGGCGGCGGCTAGGGTTGGATCAGTTAGGGTGATATCATATTAGAAGGGAGAGAAGGGATTGGTGGAATAGTTGATGTATTGCTTGAGCCTCGTGGGCATATATATAGGAGTACATGATCATCTTGGAGTACAAGTCAAGGTAGGACAAATCCTAATCTATCTCATATTTCCTAATCTAATCAATATACTCAACATCCCCTCGCAGTCACAACGGTAGCGACGCAGATGGTGAGACTGGAGAAGAATCCGAAGGTAAGCCGATGGACATCCCCCCACAGTCGTAACGGTCGATGCATCGTTGAAGTTGTGGCTGGAGTGGAAACTGACGAGGTTGCTCAAGCAAGGTGGTATCCCTTTGTGCGTTTGTCGAGGTAGCCGAGAGCATAGAGTGGTGTAGCTGTGGTCGAGGCAATGTCGAGTCGGGGTAGCCAGTGTCGAGGTAGTCGCCGAGGAGCCACGGGCGCAAGGAGGTGCCGAGTTAGTCATGGGCGCAATGGTGACGAAGTAGTGGTGGGCCAGGAAGAAGCCATAGTTGAGACACATCGCGCTAGGATTGCCAAACCTGGGGACATGTCGTAGACAAAGGCACGCGTCCGTGTTGCCAGCACCGAACATGCATAGATGGACGAAGACGAAGTTGACGAAGAGCCGCTCCAAGCTTGCCAGGCTTGGGGACACGTCGTGGACGAAGGCACACATCGGTGTTGCCAACACCTGGAATGCATAGACAGGGACCTATACGAGCTGTATGCCATGTCGGAGAGGTCAGAGGGGCCAGCGGAGAAGAACTTGACGACGGTTGCGACGTCCATTGGCACGAAACCAATGTCACCAACGGTGGTCGGAGTAGACGAAGTGGTCGGAGTAGATGATGGTGACGCTGGCGATGGGCTGGTGCTGGATGAAGAGGAAGGGGTTGGACGAGCGGCACGGCTCGGGTGAGCGAGCTGCAGCGGCGCCAAAGAAGAGCGGCGGCGGCAACCTGACGGCTGCAGCTGCGGCTGGTTAGGAGCGCGGCGGCGATGGTCGAAGTAGGCGAGGAAGAACCTGACAGCGTGACGAAGACCGACGCGGACAATGGTGTTCCTGCGCCGAGGGAGACAACACGACGCATACCACGGGAAGTCAACGCACGGGGATGGTGGAGTGGACCGCGGGCCGCGGTGCTATGGCCCGAAGGGGTGATGCAGCGACAACACGAGGGTCGGGGCGACAGCGGGAAGACCTCAGGGCGGCGACGTGGATCGCATGCCGTGGCGCGATGGCCCGAAGGGGTGACAAAGAGGCGGCGCACGAGTCGGTGTAGCTGCAGGGACGGCCTCGGGGGCGGCAAAGACCGCGTGCCATGCTCGCTACGTCCCGATGGGGCGATGCAGCGGCAGCGCGAGGGTCGGTGCGGCCACGGGGACGAACTGGAGAGGACGACCTCGGGGCGGCAGTAGACCGCGGGCTGTAACACTATGACCCAAAGGGGCGATGCAGCGGTAGCACGCGGGTCGATGCGGCCGTGGGGAGAACCACAGGGTGGCGGCGTTGTGGCCCATCGGGGCGACACAGTGGCAGCTCGGTGCTCGATCAGTGGAGGGGCGTGTAGTACTTGGGACAGTCTTCACGAGGCCTGCGGATGTCCGTGCAACCAACGGGCCAGGTCGGTCGCACGGCATAGACGAGGCGGATCATAGGCAGGCAGGTGATCAATCCGATCGCGTGCGAGGTCGTGGACATCGCTCAGTGGAGGTGGGGTGGCGACCGTAGCCAGCAGCCGACGCGACGCGGGAGCCCCGAAGTAGCCGACGCGACGCAGGCAGCCCGACAGCCGGCCCGAAGTGGCCGACGTGAGACAACCGACCAGAGCCGGAGCCGGGAGCCGACCCGGCGTAGACGCCCCGAGGCAGCCGGGGCGCGATCGAATGAGGCGATGGTGGAGATCGACGGGTAGGCGGCACGCGAACGGCGGCTATGGTTGGCCACCGCATGGCGTGAGGCCGTCGGGTCAGGGCGATGCAAGAGTCCCGATCGGAGCAGGGCGATGATGGCCGGCGTAGATCGACGGGCGTGCCGGCGCGCGAACGACGGCGTTGAGGAGCCCCTGACTTGCGTGAGGCCGCCGGGTCGGTGTAGAGGCCGGGTCGTGTCAATGTCGGAGTAGAGGCACGGTGGTTGACGGTGGCGGGGGGCGATGCAAACCGATCAAAGATCGGAAAACCAAAAAGAAAATTGGGATCAAGAGATCAGGAAAAGACTCCCTAGGTACGGGCGGCGCGGCCCCCGGTGGCAATCATGGAGGCCGACCGCCCCGGGGGGCACGGTGCGGAAGCGGTGGGCAGCGGCTAGGGTTGGATCAGTTAGGGTGATACCATATTAGAAGGGAGAGAAGGGATTGGTGGAATAGTTGATGTATTGCTTGAGCCTCGTGGGAATATATATAGGAGTACATGATCATCTTGGAGTACAAGTCAAGGTAGGACAAATCCTAATCTATCTCATATTTCCTAATCTAATCAATATACTCAACACATATTGTGTCTTTCTCAAAGTAAAGAAAATGCAAAAGGACCCTCTCCGGCTTCTATCAAGGGAAAATCTTTCATATATGCCAACAAAAAGGCTTATGGTTGTTTGACCAACCGCTGCCCCTGGAGTTCCAACATAGCAAAGTGAAGGCGTTCATAGTCTTTCAATTTTCTTCACCTTCCAATTTTGGCTATTTTTAGGGAATCTTTACCTTTCGTGGTTCTCCTATATATACGGTCTACGGGCCACTGCCAAAGATACATCAAGTCAAGTTAGGGGTTTTGCCCCCCTTTTGTTGTTTGTGACACTATCGTAATCTACTCCACCTCGAATGCGAACATGCATCAATGAGTAGGAGAACAGGTATCCGAAATCTCTCGGCCTTGTGATCCTGCACCAAGAGAGGGTGAACTAGGGTTTTTGAAGGGCTTCACGTGATTGCTTGTGTTCTACACCATGGGCCATCTACCTTGAAGGTTTTGTGCCGGTGAGCGTCATCCTCACCATTGGCAAAGCTTAGGCAAGTCTGAATGGACCATGGACCGCCCAACTCTGGTGTTTATCCTCCTATTTTTGCCAGCCCATGGGTCACAAAATATGAGCTAGTAGCAATCCTTAGAGCCTGCCCCCCAACTTATTGGTGCAAGCTCTCCCACTATCCTCACCACCGCCTTCATCAACCGGTCTTCACTAATATCATTGTCAACAACATCGCCTCACCAGCACCCATGACCACTTCATCTACAAACAATCAGTACATGCATGGTGATATGATGTTGTCTTACATTATGGTTGTTTTCCATGTGTGATGCTATTGTTTATTGCATTTAGTGCGTCTAATATGTACGGAATATACATGTTGATTTTTGCTTTAACCTTAATTTATATTCTGAAATTAATCAAAGAGACCAACCTTTCCAACATATTATTTAGACAAATTCGCTCTTATGAAGGTCACGGATTTCTAGGATTAAGGAAGTGCACCGAAACACTAGGTTTTTTCACTGTCAAACTCCATGATGTGCTCGCGAGTGCCACATCAAGTGTTTGAAGCGGGTGCGCGATTCTTGGTGTACGAACCTGACAGGCATGGAGAGGATGACAGCCTCTTACTTTAAAGAGATCTATGTGAAATATCAACGGTGAACCCGAACGTCGTTTTGGATTGCATTGAACCTAGGGTAACTAAGAACATGAACAATATCTTAGGTGCAAACATCTCCAAACAGGAAGTGGTGGATAAACCGTTTCAGATTGGCCCTCTGAAGGCCCCATGCCCAGATGACTTTATGGGTCACTTGTTTTAGTAGAATTGAGTGTTTTTCAAAGTTGAAACTATTGCTGAGGTTTTGGCATTTTTTGATACAAGTGTTATGCCACTGGAGGTTAATGACATTTTCAATGATCTCATTCCCAAAGTGGACATCTGGTGGATTTAAAAGTCTTCCCTCCAAGAAGTTTGTGCAACATCATCTACAAGATTGTGTCAAAGTGTTTGGTAAATAACTTTAGGCATCTTTTAAGTGAACTTGTTTATGAAACCATAGTGCCTTTGAAAGGATCGATATGGTCGACTAGAGGGGGGTGAATAGGTGACTAACAATTTTTAACTTCTTTTCGTAGATTAGGCTCAACAATAAAATAGGTTGTCTAAATATTCAACTAGGTGAACAACCTATATGCTGAGCACAACAACAATAACAATTGCAAGCACAAGATAGAAACACAATATAAGCTTGCATAAATTAAAGTTAAGATGTAACCGCAAGTGGAGTTGATGGGGACGAGGGTGTTTTACAGAAGTTCCCTCCTTTTGGGGGAGGTACGTCTCCGTAGGAGCGGTGTGGAGGCATAGTTCTCCCCAAGAAGCCACTAGGGCCACTGTATTCTCCTCACGCCCTTGTGCAATGCACGATGTCGTGATTCTTGTAGCATGCCCTTGAAGGCGGCAACCAGACCGTTACAAACAAGGTTGGGGATCTCTCCACAACTTTGATGGAGGATCCTAACACACCCACAAGGATTTCACCCCAATGAATTGTGGATCCGTGGTGACCTCTTCCGTCTAGTGTGCCCAAACACCTAAGAGTAAGAAGTTAATGATGTACCAGTGAACGCAAAATGGTTTGGTTGAAGTGTTGATCGGGTGAACCTCCTCCTATCCCTAAAGTATTATTGTGTTTGGGTGGTTGGGGATGGAGATCTCAAGTTTGGAGGTTTGGGAATGGAGGGCCAGAGCTTGGGGTTAGGAGGAAGAGGAAGGAGGGGGGAGGGGTATAAATACTCCCAAGGAAAAAATGGTCATGGCTCGGCCGCCACCCCGGGCACCCAGACAAAACAGAGAAGAGAACACACTTTCAGATGGGACCGAGCACCCGGGCTTGGCCGAACCCTTGCCAATACGCGGGTCACCCAGGGCACGTGGACCTAACTGAGTCTTCTGGCAGACATTACAATGACCCCGGGCACCCAGACTACAAGCAACGGTGAAAAACCGGAGACGTCTTCTTCCAATGAAACCTAACATGGATTGGGAGAAAAGTTGTATCGAAGAGTTTTGAGTTCCCCCACTCCAAAATCATAGCAACCCCTCTTAATAGTGTGAATATTCCTAGGACTCAAAAAGAAAACCGAAAAACTTCCTAAGTCATTGATGAACTCCATATTTTTCCTTTTTGTATCATTGGTCTAGTGATATCCATATCCACAAATGTAGAAGACAATATCGTGTGATAAACTTAGCAAAAAATATTATTCCTCGCAAATCATAGCCTGATCAATCACCAAAATTGTAATTGAGTGATAATTGCACTTTCACCTTTATTCTTGGACGGTTTAACTTGGACAATGCTATTTTTGACTTTGAGTGTATGCACTACATGGACTCTATCCAGAATAATGACACCCATATTGTGCAGATAAGGTTCACCTATATAAGGCTTATGATCACGCGGATTGGATGTTTCGTGAGAAAATACTACTTAAGTGGGGTTTCTCTCAAGCTTGGGTCTCTTTGATCATGGAGTGTGCGAGTTCGGTCAAATATTCAGTCAGACTTAATGGGGAGCTTTTGTAACATTTCTATCCCTCACGAGGTCTTTGGAAACCCGTTGTCCCCATTTTTATTCTTATTTGCGATGATGCTCTCTCTACTTTGTTAAACAAGTTTGTTATGGAATGGAGCCTACAACCGGTGTCTATATGTCGACATGCACCGACAATATCTCAACTTGTTTTTACATATGATTCTTTGCTATTATTTAGTGCAAGTGAGGCTCAGTCAACAATTGTCAATGATGTTTTAAACACGTATGCAACAACTACGAGACAAGTTATTAATTCGTCCAAGTGCTCCATCCCGTCTTCTGGTAATTGTCCACATATTGTCTCTCTTGAAGTGAATACTTTTTATAAGTGTCTCGGGAGGTCTTTAGCCCCAAGTATTTGGGGATCTGGTGCCAAAGGGTAGAATGCATAAACGGAATATTTTGATATCAGCAGATTGTCTCTCTTGAAGTGAAGAATATTTTACATGTGTCTCAGGAGATCTTTGACCCCCAAGTATTTGGGGCTTTCAGTGCCAGGCTCAGAAAAGTGGCCTGTGGACTAGATTGATCGCTTTATGGTCTCTTCTAGTAAGGATATCCTTATAAAATCTATGGCGCATACAATCACAACATATGTCACGGGCGTCTTTAGACTACCATTTTTTATTTGCGACGATCTAACCAAGATAATACAACAATATTGGTGGGGAATTGAGAAAGGAAGTTGAAAGATTGCTTGGGACAAACTTGTCCTTCCAAAGTTGAAGGGAGGGATTGGCTTTAGAGACACGAGAGTCTTAGATCAAGCACTTGTGACTAAATAGGCATGGAGACTTATAGACAAACCTGATAGCCTGACTGCTTAAAGAAAGATACTACCCCAACGAGAACCTTGTTGACACAGATTTGCATAGGTAATCGATTGGCGGTGTAGCAAGGAATTGAACATGACTTGGAACTTTTGAAAAAAAGGCATCATTTGGTGTGTTGGCAATGGTATGTCTATATGGGTTTGGAGGGGCCCATAGATCACTAGTGGACCTTCGATTCATTCTATCATGCCAAAATGGCAATGCAGACTTAATTGAGTCTCGTATTTTTTTTGGATATTAATGGAGCTTGGATAGTGGACTTATTGAACCAGTACTTTCTTGCATCAGAGGTGTTGCATATCCGTAAAATTTGCAGGTCCGCTTGTCAATAGGAGGATTTTATTGCTTGACAGCCTGGCTCCAAAGGTTTCTTTAGCATCCGTAGTGCCTATAAGCTCGCAATGGAACAACATGAAGATACTCTTTTGATGGGGTCTTTTAGTTCTAGTCCCAATGGTGCCAGAAGTATTTGGAACTTAATCTGGCGCACCACAATTCCACATTGCATGTTATCACTTGCATGGAAGGTCGCGACAGGTGCACTACTTACTATGCAATGTAACCGGGTGCGACATATAACGTGGCGGGCCTCTTCAGTCTAATCAATATACTCAACACATATTGTGTCTTTCTCAAATTAAATAAAATGCAAAAGGGCCCTCTCCAACTTCTATCAAGGTAAAATCTTTCATATATGCCAACAAAAAGGCTTACGGTTGTTTGACCAACCGCTGCCCCTGGAGTTCCAACATAGAAAAGTGAAGGCGTTCATAGTCTTTAAATTTTCTTCACCTTCCAATTTTGGCTATTTTTAGGGAATGTTTACCTTCGGTGGTTCTCCTATATATATGGTCTACGGGCCACTGCCAAAGATACATCAAGTTGAGTTAGGGATTTTGCCCCCCTTCTGTTGTTTGTGACACTGTCGTAATCTACTCCACCTCGAATGCCAACATGCATCAATGAGTAGGAGAACAGGTATCCGAAACCTCTCGGCCTTGTGATCCTGCACCAAGAGAGGGTGAACTAGGGTTTTTGAAGGGCTTCACGTGATTGCTTGTGTTCTACACCATGGGCCATCTACCTTGAAGGTTAGGTGCCGTTGAGCGTCATCCTCACCATTGGCAAAGCTTAGGCAAGGCCAAATGGACCATGGACCGCCCAACTCTGGTGTTTATCCTCCTATTTTTGCCAGCCCATGGGTCACAAAATATGAGCTAGTAGCAATCCTTAGAGCCTGCCCCCCCCCAATTTATTGGTGCAAGCTCCCCCACTATCCTCGCCACCGCCTTCATCAACCGGTCTTCACTAATGTCATTGTCAACAACATCGCCTCACCAGCACCCATGACCACTTCATCTACAAACAATCAGTACATGCATGGTGATATGATGTTGTCTTACATTATGGTTCTTTTCCATGTGTGATGCTATTGTTTATTGTATTTAGTGCGTCTAATATGTACGGAATATACACGTTGATTTTTGCTTGAACCTAAATTTATATTCTGAAATTAATCAAAAAAACCAACCTTTCCAACATATTATTTAGACAAATTCACTCTTATGTAGGTCACGGATTTCTAGGATTAAGGAAGTGCACCGAAACACTAGGTTTTTTACTGTCAGACTCTGTGATGCGCTCGTCGGTGCCACGTCATGTGTTTGAAGCGGGTGGGCGATTCTTGGTGTACGAACCTGATAGGCATGGAGAGGATGACAACCTCTTACTTTAAATAGATCTATGTGAAATATCAACGGTGAACCCGAACGTCATTTTGGATTGCATTGAACCTAAGGTAACTAAGAACATGAAAAATATCTTAGGTGTAAACATCTCCAAACAGGAAGTGGTGGATAAACCGTTTCAGATTGTCCCTCTGAAGGCCCCATGCCTAGATGACTTTATGGGTCGCTTGTTTCAGTAGAATTGAGTGTTTTTCAAAGTTGAAACTATTGTTGAGGTTTTGGCATTTTTTTGATACAAGTGTTATGCCACTGGAGGTTAATGACATTTTCAGTGATCTCATTCCCAAAGTGGACATCTGGTGGATTTAAAAGTCTTCCCTCCAAGAAGTTTGTGCAACATCATCTACAAGATTGTGTCAAAGTGTTTGGTAAATAACTTTAGGCATCTTTTAAGTGAACTTGTTTATGAAACCATAATGCCTTTGAAAGGATCCATATGGTCGACTAGGGGGGGGGGTGAATAGGTGACTAACAATTTTTAACTTCTTTTCATAGATTAGGCTCAACAATAAAATAGGTTGTCTAAATATTCAACTAGGTGAACAACCTATATGCTTATCACAACAACAACAACAATTTCAAGCACAAGATAGAAACACAATATAAGATTGCATAAATTAAAGTTAAGATGTAACCACAAGTGGAGTCGATGGGGACGAGGGTGTTTTAGAGAAGTTCCCTCCTTTTGGGGGAGGTACATCTCCGTAGGAGCGGTGTGGAGGCACAATTCTCCCCAAAAAGCCACTAGGGCCACTGTATTCTCCTCACGCCCTTGTGTAATGCACGATGTCATGATTCTTGTAGCATGCCCTTGAAGGCGGCAACCAGACCGTTACAAACAAGGTTGGGGATCTCTCCACAACTTTGATGGAGGATCCTAACACACCCACAAGGATTTCACCCCAATGAATTGTGGATCCGTGGTGACCTCTTCCGTCTAGTGTGCCCAAACACCTAAGAGTAAGAAGTTAATGATGTACCAGTGAACGCAAAATGGTTTGGTTGAAGTGTTGATCGGGTGAACCTCCTCCTATCCCTAAAGTATTATTTGTTTGGGTGGTTGGGGATGGAGATCTAAAGTTTGGAGGTTTGGGAATGGAGGGCCAGAGCTTGTGGTGAGGAGGAAGAGGAAGAGAACACACTTTTAGATGGGACCGAGCACCCGGGCTTGGCCAAACCCTTGCCAACACGCGGGTCACCCAGGGCACGTGGACCTAGCCGAGTCTTCTTGCAAACATTACAATGACCCCGGGCACCCAGACTACAAGCAACGGTGAAAAACCGAAGACATCTTCTTCCAATGAAACCTAACATGGATTGGGAGAAAAGGTGTATCGAAGAGTTTTGAGTTCCCCCACTCCAAAATCATAGCAACCCCTCTTAATAGTGTGAATATTCCTTGGACTAAAAAAGAAAACCGAAAAACTTCCTAAGTCATTGATGAACTCCATATTTTTCCTTTTTGTATCATTGGTCAAGTGATATCCATATGCACAAATGTAGAAGACAATATCGTGTGATAAACTTAGCAAAAAATATTATTCCTCGCAAATCATAGCCTGATCAATCACCAAAATTGTAATTGAGTGATAATTGCACTTTCACCTTTATTCTTGGATGGTTTAACTTGGACAATGCTATTTTTGACTTTGAGTGTATGCACTACATGGACTCTATCCAGAATAATGACACCCATATTGTGCATATAAGGTTCACCTATATAAGGCTTATGATCACGCGGATTGGATGTTTCGTGAGAAAACACTACTCAACTGGGGTTTCTATCAAGCTTGGGTCTCTTTGATCATGGAGTGTGCGAGTTCGATCAAATATTCAGTCAGACTTAATGGGGAGCTTTTGTAACATTTCTATCCCTCACGAGGTCTTTGGAAACCCGTTGTCCCCATTTTTATTCTTATTTGCGATGATGCTCTCTCTACTTTGTTAAACAAGTTTGTTATGGAATGGAGCCTGCAACCGGTGTCTATATGTCGACATGCACCGACGATATCTCAACTTGTTTTTACATATGATTCTTTGCTATTATTTAGTGCAAGTGAGGCTCAGGCAACAATCGTCAATGATGTTTTAAACACATATGCAACAACTATGGGACAACTTATTAATTCGTCCAAGTGCTCCATCCCGTTTTCTGGTAATTGTCCACATATTGTCTCTTTTGAAGTGAATACTTTTTATAAGTGTCTCGGGAGGTCTTTAGCCCCAAGTATTTGGGGATCTGGTGCCAAAGGGTAGAATGCATAAACGGAATATTTTGATATCAGCAGATTGTCTCTCTTGAAGTGAAGAATATTTTACACGTGTCTCAGGAGATATTTGACCCCCAAGTATTTGGGGCTTTCAGTGCCAGGCCCAGAAAGAGGCTTGTGGACTAGATTGATCGCTTTATGGCCTCTTCTAGTAAGGATATCCTTATAAAATCTATGGCGCATACGATCACAACATATGTCACGGGCGTCTTTAGACTACCATTTTTTATTTGCGATGATCTAACCAAGATAATACGACAATATTGGTGGGGAATTGAGAAAGGAAGTTGAAAGATTGCTTGGGACAAACTTGTCCTTCCAAAGTTGAAGGGAGGGATTGGCTTTAGAGACACGAGAGTCTTAGATCAAGCAGTTGTGACTAAATAGGCATGGAGACTTATAGACAAACCTGATAGCCTAACTGCTTAAAGAAAGATACTACCCCAACGGGAACCTTGTTGACACAGATTTGCATAGGTAATGGATTGGCGGTGCAGCAAGGAATTGAACACGACTTGGAACTTTTGAAAAAAAGGCATCGTTTGGTGTGTTGGCAATGGTATGTCTATATGGGTTTGGAGGGGCCCATAGATCACTAGTGGACCTTCAATTCATTCTATCGTGCCAAAATGGCAATGCAGACTTAATTGAGTCTCGTATTTTTTTGGATATTAATGGAGCTTGGATAGTGGACTTATTGAACTAGTACTTTCTTGCATCAGATGTGTTGCATATCCGTAAAATTTGTAGGTCCGCTTGTCAATAGGAGGATTTTATTGCTTGACAGCCTGACTCCAAAGGTTGCTTTAGCATCCATAGTGCCTATAAGCTCGCAATGGAACAACATGAAGATACTCTTTTGATGGGGTATTTTAGTTCTAATCCCAATGGTGACATAAGTATTTGGAACTTAATCTGGCGGGCCACAATTCCACATTGCATGTTATCAGTTGCATCGAAGGTCACGACAGGTGCACTGCTGACCATGCAATGTAACCGGGTGCGACATATACCCTGGCGGGCCTCTTGTCCACTATGTGGTGCATCCAATGACGATTTATATCATGCATTGTTTTCATGTCACATGTCGGCTTCACTTTGGGATTCTATGGGTGAAAATTGGCCAATACCACCAAAGGAACAGGTGGTGAATACATGTATGGAATGGCCGTTGCATCTCGTAGCCACACAAGATAGCAATGCTAGGGACATAATCCTCGTATTTCTATGGAAAGTCTAGAATATTTGGAATGATCTTACACATAGGAAATCTATTACGCCGACCGAAGTTTGACGTAATTTTTTGAATAGCTATCTGAACTCTATACAACATGGGAAGGTCCTGCGTGTCGAGCATATGTTAAAGGCTATGACCCCTGTGGATGCCCCTTCCCAATGCTGATTGCCAAACCGAAGACAGCCGAGCCGGTTTGGTCTTCATCGCAACCTGGATGGCCCATCCTCTCGGTGGATGGCTCCTTCTTCCTGAAGGACTGGTCCGTTCGAGCGGTCGTGATCCTTCGTGACGGCAATGGTGATGTTATGTTCACAACTTGTGATTTGCTCTTCTTCTGCAATGATGCGCTGGTGGCGGAAATGCTAGCAATGCGAGAGAATGACCTTGACAATTCAACACTCTAATCTTCCTATTTTGGTGTAGTATGACTCGGTGGGCACTCTCTTCTCACCATAAAATTCTTCCCATGCTAAATCATCTTGTGTTTACTTATTACAGGAAATTAAATTGCTCATTGACATTGTCTTGGACTAGGGGGTACTAGCCCAGTCGGCCCATGCTCCTCGGTTTGGACCAATGGGCCCTCATTCTTCTCAAGATGGACACTGGAAGATGTACTACGTGGCGTTACCAAGACTGCATCTGATGAAGGCTTGACGTATACTCCAAGACTTTTCCTGCCACCTCCATGCCAAGATACCGACCTTGTAATCCTAGATACCCTACCTGGCGTGTATATAAGTCATAGGATTTAGCCCGTATAGGGGAAATTAACAAAACAACCTCCTCCTAGACCTAGCGTTAGAACACATCCGACGATCTCCACGTAGATCAACTTTGTACTTGATACGTCTCCATTAATATAAACTACAGCAGGACGTACAATATTACCTCCATCAAGAGAGTTTGAACCTGCGTAGACATCATCCCCTTGCTTCTGTTACCATCCGGCCGAGATTCACAACTTGGGACCCCCTACCCCGAGGTCTGCAGGTTTTCAAACTGACACTCATGCTGGAGCATGAGTAAGTTCTAGTTAAGATAGCCTGGTCACGGAATAGGGTTTCTCACTATCTTGCTGACGTGGCTTGAGACTGCGTCGGTATTTCCCCAAAGAGGAAGGGATGACGCAGCACAACGATTGTAAATATTTCCCTCAGTTATGAAACCAAGATATCAATCCGTAGAGGAAGATCCCGCACCCACGTAAATAGTACATACACACAAACAACAAATACTTGCAACCGGACGCAAAAGAGAGGTTGTCACGCTCTCTACGGTAATAAGATAGATTAGGTAATGATAGGTAGGATAGATAGATCTCTCAAGAACACAAAAAATAGATTAAATATGCAGCAATATATTTTTGGGTTTTTCGTTTTGTAGATTTGAAAACAAAGATTGCAAAAACATAGATAGAAAAGCAATATGATGGAAAAGTAGACCCGAGGGCCGTAGGGTTCACTAGTGGCTTCTCTCATGAGTATAGTGCATGGCGGGTAAACCAATTAATGTTGGACAATTGATAGAAAATTGAACAGTCATGACGAAAACCAAGCAAATGATCATTATATGGGCATCACATCCAATATAAGTAGACCGACTCCTGCCCGCATCTATCAGTATTACTCCACACATCGACCACTATCCAGCATGCATCTAGTGTATTAAGTTCATGGAAAACGGAGTAATGCAATAAGAACGATGACATGATGTAGACAAGATCTATTCATGTAGGAATTGACCCAGTCTTGTTATCATTAATAGCAATGATACATGCGTGTCTTGCTGCCCCTTCTGTCACTAGGAAAGAACACCGCAAGATCGAACCCATCACAAAGCACCTCTTTCCATGGCAAGCAAAATCGATCTAGTTGGCCTAACTAAACCAAAGATTCGAAGAAGAAATACGAGGCTATAAGAAATGATGCATATAAGAGATCAAAGAAGACTCAAATAATATTCATGGATAGAAACTGATCATGAACTCAAAATTCATCGGATCCCAACAAACACACCGCAAAAATTTACCTCAAATAGATCTCCAAGAGACCATTGTATTGATAATCATAAGAGAGAGACAGAGGAACCATCTCGCGACTGCCTATGGACCCGTAGGTCTATGGTGGACTAGTCACACATCATTGGAGATGCACCTATGATGAAGATGAACCCCTTCGTGATGGTGTCCAGATTGGATCTCGAGGTTCTAGAACTGGCGGCAGCTGGAATTGTGTTTCTTCAACTCCCCTGGGGTTTTTGGAATATTTGAGAATTTATAGGCATCATAGGAGTTGGAGAGGGGTCCCGAGGAGGGCACAACCCACAAGGGTGTGGGCAGGCCCCCCTATCGCGTCCTGGTGGGTTGTGGCCTCCTCGGCCAACTCCCCAGGCACTTCTTTGGACCATTGAGTGTCTTCTAGTCCAGAAAAATCTCCAAAAAGTTTCATCACAATTGGACTCCGTTTGATATTGATTTTCTGCAAAGTAAAAAACAAGCAAAAACAAAAACTGACACTTTGGCACTATGTCAATAGGTTAGTCCCCAAAAATGATATAAAGTGGTAATAAAATGAAGTTAAAACATCCAAGAATGATAATATAACAGCATGGAACAAGCAATAATTATACATACGTTGGAGATGTATCAACATCCCCAAGCTTAATTCCTACTTCTCCTCGAGTAGGTAAATGATAAAAACAGAATTTTCGATGTGGAATGTTGCCTAACATGTTCATCTCATTATTTTGTTTATAACATGTACATTTGGACTTTTCATATGGTTCAAAGCAATAGTCTAGCATTGACATGAAAACTTTAATACTCAAGCATATCAACAAGCAACCATATCTTTCAAAATATCAACGCTAAAGGAAGTTATCCCTAGCCCATCATGCTCAATCATTGATCCATTCACAATACACACACAAATATTAGCTACACCTAATTCTCAGGTATGATCATAGTGCCCCCTAGTTGGTGCTTTATAAGAAAAGATGGAGACTCAAATTTGAAAAACAAAAATTGCATCAGGAGATAGGCCCTTCACAGAGGGAAATAAGGATTTGGAGAGGTGCCAGAGCTCAAGTGTTTAAATTGATAGAGAAAAATATTTTGAGTGGCATGCCTTTCGTGTCAACAAAACGACTAAGAGATTTCAATATCTTTCCACACTAGATGCATCATAGGCAGTTCCCAAACAAAAAATAAAGTTTATTCCTTTTTCCACCAAACTTTCACTTTCCATGGCGGGACGTATCCACGGTTGCCTTCCATACCAACACTTTCCAAGGAATTTATTATTTGATAGCATAAAGTAAATATATTTTTTTCTTTTTCATTTTGGGACTGGGCATCCCTATTACCGCCATATTCTCGTGCAATGACAAGTGAATAAACACTTATCTTGAGAATAACACATCTAGCATGAAAAAAATCGGTCAACCCCTACTATTTCATGAGCGGTACGAGCACACAAAAAGGATTATTTTGAAAGTTTAGAGATGGCACATACAAATTTGCTTGGAACGGCATGGAAATACCGTATATAGGTAGGTATAGTGGACTCATATGGCAAAACTTGGTTTAAGGATTTTGGATGCACAAGTAGTATTTCTACTTAGTACAAGTGAAGGCTAGCATGAGGTTGAGAAGCATCCAACCAAGAATTAAAAAATCACTTACTGAGCATTAAGCATATTTAATATGGAATAATTCACCATAAGTAGGATGTAATTTCATAGCACAACTACTGACTTTCGTGCTTGCATAGGGAATCACAAAACTTAACACCAATATTCTTACTAAGCATAATTACTCATCAACATAACTCACATATCACTATTGTGATGTCTCATAAATATTACAAATAATCAAGTTTAATTTTTCCAATGATCTTCATGAATTTTTTTATTATATCCCTTTTGAATATCTATCACTTTGGGACTAGTTTCATATATTGCTATTGCTTTTGATAAGCTCACATGGATATAAGTGAAGAACATGAGCATACAAGTTTTATCTCTCAAAATAATATAAGTGAATCATGAGTGGATTTCTTCAAAATTTAATAACTCTCAAATTAATCTAAGTGAATCATGAGAGTATTTCTACAAAAGTTTCGAAGCACACCGTGCTCAAAAAGATATAAGTGAAGTACTAGAGCAATTCCTTTGCTCAAATAGATTTAAGTGAAGCATAAAGAGCAATTCTAACAAATCATAGAATATTTGGCTCTCTCAAGTAGGTGTGTGCAGAAAGGATAAAAGCAAACAAAGCAAAGATACAAGACGCTTCAAGCAAAACTCATGATATGCGACGAATAAAACTATAGTTCCAAGTAGTATACCGATGGTTGTTGGAAGAAAGAGGGGATGCCACTCGGGGGCATCCCCAAGCTTAGTTGCTTGTTTATGTTTGGATCTATCTTGGGGGCATGGTATCATCCCCAAGCTTAGGCTTTTGTTACTCCTTATTCCTTCATCCATCTTGATCTCACCGAAAAACACTTGAAAACTTCAATCACACAAAACTTAACAAAATCTTCGTGAGATCCATTAGTATAAGAAAGCAAATCACTACTTTAGGTACTGTTGAAAACCCATTAATATTTTTTTTGCATTATAAATACTGTATTTTAACTTTACCATGGCTTATAGCCCCCAATAAAACCCATAGATTCATCAAAACAAGCACACAACGCAACGAAAAGACAATCTGTTTCACACAGATCAGTCTGTAGTAATCTGTACTCTACCCATACTTATGAAACTCCAAAAATTCTGAAAATTTAGTAAAGCGTAATCTATTTGTATATCAACACCGTGTTAAAATTTCAGATCAATATCACGTTCCAGTAAAACATGAAAATTCTTATACTGGACACAAAGTTTCTGTTTCAGATTCAGCATCACTTCTACTCTTCCCATGAATCATCCTAAAGGCTTTACTAGGCATAAACACTAAATAAACCATAAAAACACAATCATAACAGATACACAAAAACAGAAATGAAAAGGTAAAAATTTATTTATTCATTGGGTTACCTCCCAACAAGCGCTATCGTTTAATGCCCCTAGCTAGGCATAATGGATAGATTCAAGTATTGTCATCTTTGGCTTTCAAATCTTAAATCACACAACTATATTTCTTCAAGGATTTAGCATGCATATTCTTAACAATAACACTCCTACTAAGAAGGCCAAAAAATTCATTCTTGCAGATAGGATCTCTAGTGATTTTAAGAAAGTCGCGATAAATACTAATCATTTTAAGATCTCCCTTGTGGCCACCGGGTGTAAAAACTTTGTTCTTAGTAACTTTTGTGGTCTTGCCAATTTTTACGGGATTTTTTTAATAGTTTTGATAGAAGAAAAGGCAGAACCCAAATTACTAAAAATCTCTCCCAACTTATCAATACAGTAAGGACTTTCTTCTACCCTTTCGTTAACTAAGGTTTCTTTTGACTTTAGTAATTTAATGGCATCTCCCGCCTTAGCCCTAATTTTATTAGCAAGATTATGCAATTTCTTATCCAAATCTTCAAGATGTTCTTTAGTAATCATCGTGTTTTCAATAGCATCTAATCTCTCCATAACGTGTTCTAGAGTTAAAGTTGTTTCATTGATCATGATAGGTGGTGATCCCTCTAAGCTTCCCAAAGCATTAAAAGCATCCAAATATGGAAACATCAAGAAATTCCCACCGGTAATCATATCAAGGACGAGTCTATAGCAAGTGGTGATGCCAACATAAAAAATGCAAAGACGAACAATGGTAGATTGCTTATGGATAGATCTATTATGTGCATTGCAAATCCTATACCAAGAATCTTTCAGGTTGTCCCCTCCCCTATTCTTAAAATTAAGAACTGTACATGAAATAAAGGAAGAACTAGCCATAGTATGACGATGAGAGGGCCGGCGAGAAAAAGGGGAAACAAAAAAGAGAGGGCGAATAAAATGACAAATTTGTGAAGTGGGGGAGAGGAAAACGAGAGGCAAATGGAAAATAATGTAATTGCAAGGAGATGAGATTTGGGATTAGGAACTTGGTAGATGAGATTGGTTCCTCCTTGACAACGACGCCAGAAATTCCTTTGAAGTGTCTTGAGACTGCATCGGTATTTCCCCAAAGAGGAAGGTATGATGCAACACAACGACTATAAGTATTTCCCTTAGTTATGAAACCAAGGTATCAATCCATAGAGGAAGATCACGCATCCGCGTAAACAATGATCTATACTACGCAAAATTCTTCTTGTAGACTCGTGTTGGGCCTCCAAGCGTAGAGTTTTGTAGGACAGTAGCAAATTTCCCTAAAGTGGATGACCTAAGGTTTATCAATACATGTGAGGCATAGGATGCAGATGGTCTCTCTCGAACAACCCTGCAACCAAATAACAAAGAGTCTCTTGTGTCCCCAACACACCCTATACAATGGTAAATTGTATAGGTGCACTATTTTGGCGAAGAGATGGTGATACAAGTGTAATAAGTATGGTAGACATAGGTTTTTGTAATCTGAAAATATAAAAACAGCAAGGTAACTAATGATAAAAGTGAGCACAAACGGTATTGCAATGCTTAGAAACAAGGCCTAGGGTTCATACTTTCACTAGTGCAATTTCTCTCAACAATACTAACATAGTTGAATCATATGTAAATACCTCACGTGCGACAAAGAGTTCACTCCAAAGTCACAAATAGCGGAGAACTAACGAAGAAATTATTGTAGGGTACGAAACCACCTCAAAGTTATCTTTTCCAATCAATCTTATGAGCTATCCCTATAAATGTCACAAACAGCCCTAGAGTTCGTACTAAAATAACACCTTAAGACACACATCAACCAAAGCCCTAATGTCACCTAGATACTCCAATGTCACCACGAGTACCCATGGGCTTGATTATACGATATGCATCACACGATTTCAGATTCATCATGTTCAATCCAACACAAAGAACTTCAAAGAGTGCCACAAAGTTTCTACCGGAGAGCCAAGACAAAAACAATGTGCCAACCCCTATGCATAGATTCCCAAGGTCACGGAACCCACAAGTTGATCACCAAAACATACATCAAGTAGATCAATAGAACATCCCATTGTCACCACGGATATCCCATCGCAAGACATACATCAAGTGTTCTCAAATCCTTAAAGACTCAATCCGATAAGAAAACTTCAAAGGGAAAACTCAATTCATCAAGAAGATAGAGAGGGAAAAACTCCATATGATTGATCTATATCAATAAAGCTCGCGGTACATCAAGATCGTGTCATCTCAAGAACACGAGAGAGAGAGAGAGAGATCAAACACATAGCTGTTGGTACATACGCTCAGCCCCAAGGGTGAACTACTCCTTCCTCATCATGGAGACCTCCGGGATGATGAAGATGGCCTCCGGTGATGGTTTCCCCCTCCGACAGGGTGCCAGAACGGGGCCCCGATTGGTTTTTCATGGCTATAGAGGCTTGCGGCGGCGGAACTCCCAATCTAGATTTCTTTATGGGGTTTCCTTGATTTATAGGAGAACTTGGCGTTGGAATCATGTCAAGGGGACTCCCGAGGGGCCCACCAACCAGGGGTGCGTGACCTACGGGGTGCCCTGGTGGATCGTGGCCTCATCGGGACTCCTCTCTGGTATCTTTTTTCTCCTGTATTTTTTATATTTTCCAAAAATATTCTTCGTAAATTTTCAGCCCATTCTGAGAACTTTTATTTCTGCACAAAAACGACACCAAGGTAGTTCTGCTGAAAACAACGTTAGTCCGAGTTAGTTCTAATAAAATCATACCAAAATCATATAGAATTATTTTAAACCTGGCATCAATACTTCATAAATTATAGATATGTTGGAGACGTATCAGCATCCCCAAGCTTAATTCTTGCTCGTCCTCGACTAGGTAAATGATAAATGAAATAATTTATGAAGTGTGGATGCTAGCATAGTGCATAAATTTGATCAATGATAGTTCCAAACACTTTTTCTAGCATCATTATATATCATAAACAGTAGCTCATCTCATAAAACTTCTCATGATGAAGTAACAAGCTATTCACGTGTTAAAGTATAGACCACAAAGTTTCTTGAAAACTAACAAATTATGCTTTTAGTCACCAAGCAATTGCAATTCATCTTATTTTCAGGAAGGGTCTATGTAAGAGCTTTGATTTAGCAAATTCCACATACTCAACCATCATATAGTCTTCCATGATTGCTAACACTCACAGCATATTTTTAGAGCAAATAGCATCCATCGAACACAGAGAAAGATAGGGGCATAATGTTTCGCCTCCCAACTTATTTATCATATATATAATTGTCAACAATAATAATTCATGATCAAATATATTTGAATGGCCATATATGCTTGGATCTTTCCCCACCACATGATGCTTTCCAATTAAAGAATAATTGAGGTTGAACTAAGAAGGAATACTATTGACCCTTGCATAAAAGTAAATACAGGAAAGTAAAAGATAGGCCCTTCGCAGAGGGAAGCAGGGATTTGCATATGTGCCAGAGCTCGAGCTTTTAAAATAGAGATGAATAATAATTTTGAGCGGTATGCTTTCATTGTCAACATAGCAATCGAGAGATCTCGGTATCTTCCATGCTAGATACATTATAGGCGGTTCCCAAACAGAATGGTAAAGTTTTTACTCCCCCTCCACCAATCAATCACACTCCACGGCGAGAGGAGTCCACGGTACCGTCCATACAAACAACAATCCCGGGGGAATTTTGTTTCATTATATTTTGATTTGATTTTTGAGCATGGGACTGGGCATCCCGAATACCAGCCACTTTCTCATGAATGATAGTGAATCAACACATGTCGTGAGAATAACCCACCTAGCATGGAAGATACTGACAGCCCCTAGTCACAATATGAGCGATTCGGGCATACAAAATAGAATATTATTTGAAGGTTTAGAGTTTGGCACATGCAAATTTTACTTGGAACGGTAGGTAAATACCGCATATAGGTAGGTATGGTGGACTCATATGGAAAGAAACTGGGTTTAAGGGTTCTTGGATGCACAAGTAGTATCTCTACTTAGTACGAAATTTTGGCTAGCAAAAGGTTCTAAGCAAGCACCACATGTTGGAGGATCCATAACAATATAACTTCTATACAAATATACCCAAGCATAACTCATTATGTTGTCTTCCTTGTCCAACTTCAACTAATTTTTTCAAGTTTGAAAATAATTAATGGGTATTCACAATCATAGAAGATGTCCAAGATATTATATTTACATATGAAATCTCTCTTTCTTCAATATTATTTCATGAGTTGTTCAAGTGACCAATGCGGTGTTTGCTAACTTTCAATAAATTTTACCACCTATACTTCTAATATGTGAAGTCATTACTCCCCATGGGATAAGCATATAAAAATATATAATTTCAGATTTATGATATTCAATTCATTCAACCATTTACTCATAGGATATAAGTGAAGCATGAGACTAAATGACAAAACTACGCCAAAACATATAAGTGAAGATCAATGAGTAGTCAAACAATTAAGTAGCTATGTGAGGAATTTATCTCTCTCTCTCTATCAATAAAGATTTTAAGATCTGAGTATTTTATTTAAACATCAAGAAAAAAATATCACTCCAAGAATAGCACATATCATGTGGACAAATAAAAATTTAGGCTCAACATAGGCTAACCGATAATTATTGATGAAGAGAGGTGGGACGCGTAGCATCCCCAAACTTGGATGCTTGAGAATTATTGAAATGTTTACTTGGGGTGCTCTGGGCATCCCCAAGCTTGAGATTTTGTGTCTCGTTCAATCCTCTCAAATCCCGGTTTCACCTATTCTCAAAAACTTCATCCACACAAAACTCAAAAAGAACTCGTGAGATAGGTTAGTACACATAAGAATAAATCAACACTTCATGTACTGCCAAGAAAAGTTGCAAAATAATTTTCAAACATTAGGTAATGTATACTATCATTTCCAAAATTTATATCTACCAATATAGGCTACGGTAACTATAGGATAAGTAGATAACAAAACTATGACAACAATCTGTCCAAACAGAGCAGTTTGTAGAAATATATTGAACCAGTGTACTTCTGTAACTCAAAAAATTATGAAAATATAGTACATGATATAAAATTCATATGAAAGAACTGTGTAAAAATTCAGAAACTTTCCACGTTCCAGTAAAATATGACAATTCAAACACTATAGCAGAAGTTCTGTTTTTACCCAGCACATATCAAAACATGCAATGCATGCATCCTAAGGCAATTCTTGGAAAACTTATTGAAAAGAAAGATTATGAATAACACCTAAGAGAGAAAAACCAAAATAAATTGACACTTCAAGCAAAACTCATATTATGTGACGAGTAAAAATATAGCTCCAAGTAAGATACACCGATAGTGTTGAAGACGAAAGAGGAGATGCCTTCCGGGGCATCCCCAAGCTTAGGCGCTTGAGTATTCCTTGGATATTACCTTGGGGGTTCCTTGTTAATACCCAAGATTAGATTCTTGTCACTCATTATTCTCCTCATATCGGTGTCTCACCCAAAACTTGAAAACTTCAATCACACAAAACTTAACGGAACTTTGTGAGAAGGGTTAGTGTAATAAATATAGATCATTCACTTAGGTACTATCAAGACAAGATTCATAATTGTTAACACATGATATCTACTGTATTATACTATTCCCATAATTTATATCACTGAATATCAGCTATGGGAACACTTGAAACAAGCAAACTATGCTTGCAAAACAGAATCTGTCAAAAATAGAACAATGTGTAAAGATCTGAATGATCATCATAATTAGCTGACTCTAAAAATTCTGAAAAATCAGGAAAAGTTAGGCAATTTGTATATACATTTTTTGTAAAAGTTTTAGAAATTTTTAACGCTCTAGTAAAATTATATAATTCATATACTGGACGCAAAACTTTTTGTTTTGCACAGAATCAAACAAACAAGTTTCCACACTGTCCCAAAGTCTTTACTTGGCACTTTATTTAAATAAAAGACACAAAAGATTATTAATACAGCATATTAATCATGTGAACACTTCAAAACATAAATTAAAAGTTTTGGGTTGTCTCCCAACAAGCGCTTTTGTTTATTGCCTTTTAGCTAGGCATGATGATTTCGATGATGCTCACATAGGAATAGTATTTGAAACATGTAAGAGAGCATCATGAATACCATAACAAGCATATTTAAGTCTAACTCACTTCCTATGCGTATGGATTTTGTGAGAAATTTTTTTATATACAAGAATCATCTAGCATAGGAAGGCAAAACAAGCATAACTTCAAAACTTAGAGAGGAAACTTGATATTATTGCAATTTCTACAAGCATATGTTCCTCCCTCATAATAATTTTAAGTAGCATCTTGAAGTAATTCCACAATATAACTATCACATAAATCATTATCTTCATGATCCACAAGCATAGAAATTTTATCACTCTCCCCATAAGCAATTTTATTTTTATTCATAATAGTGGGAGCAAACTCAACAAAATAACTACCATGAGATACTTGATTGACATAACAACTTTGAATATTAAAATCATGATGCCAAGTTTCATAGTTACTATCACTATTTATAGCATACATGTCATCATCATAATCATCATAGATAGTAGGCATGGCATTATCATAAAAAATTGCTCATCAAAACTTGGGGGACTAAAAATATCATCTTCATCAAACAAAGCATCCCCAAGCTTGTGGCTTTGCATATCATTAGCATCATGGATATTCAGAGAATTCATATTAGCAATATTACAATCATGCTCATCATTCAAGGAATTATCATTAAGTATTTTCATAAATTCTTCCTCTACCAACTGAGCACAATTTTCCAAACCATCATTTTCACGGAAGACATTAAAAAGATGAACCAATTGATGCAACCTAAACTCCATTTTTTGTAGTTTTATTTTATAAAACCAAACTAGTAATAAAACAAGAAACTAAAAGATTCAATTGCAAGATCTAAAGATATACCTTCAAGCACTCACCTCCCCGGCAACGGCGCGAGAAAAGAGATTGATGTCTACTACTCAACCTTCTTCTTGTAGACTCGTGTTGGGCCTCCAAGCGTGGACTTTTGTAGAACAATAGCAAAATTTCCCTCAAGTGTATGACCTAAGGTTTATCAATCCGTGGGAGGCGTAGGATGAATATGGTTTCTCTCGAACAAACCTACAACCAAGTAACAAAGGGTCTCTTGTGTCCCCAACACACCCAATACAATGGTAAATTGTATAGGTGCACTAGTTCGGCGAAGAGATGGTGATACAAGTGTAATATGGATGGTAGATATAGGTTTTTGTAATATGAAAATATAAAAACAACAAGGTAACTAATGATAAAAGTTAGCACAAACGGTATTGCAATGCTTATAAACAAGGCCTAGGGTTCATACTTTCACTAGTGCAATTTCTCTCAACAATACTGGCATAGTTGAATCATATGTAAATACCTCACATGCGACAAAGAGTTCACTCCAAAGTCACAAATAGCGGAGAACTAACGAAGAAATTGTTGTAGGGTCCAAAACCACCTCAAAGTTATCTTTTCCGATCAATCTTATGAGCTATCTGTTGGGAAACGTTGCATGGGAAACAAAAAATTTCCTATGCACACACAAGATCTATCCATGGCGATGAGAATCTACGAGAGGGAGAGTGGATCTACATACCCTTGTAGATTTTGAAGCGGGGAGCATTGAGAAACACGGTTGATGTAGTCGAATGTCTTTGCGATCCAAATCGCCAAGCGTCCCATGATCCCATCACGATCCATCTCGTGATCCGATCATGATCTGTCCGGCGATCTCACCACGGTTCGTCCCGTGATCAAATCACGAATCGTCTCGCGATCTTGATCACGGTCCTTCCGATCTAGAGCCGAACGGACGGTACCTCCGCATTCAGCACACGTATAGCTCAATGATGATCTCCGCCTTCTTGATCCAGCAAGAGGGAGCAGAGAGGTAGATAAGTTCTCCAACAGCGCGACGACGTGGCAACAATGGTGGTGGAACAATTCCAGCAGGGCTTCCCCTAAGCACCGCTGAAATGATCTAGAGGAGAAACTACGATCTAGAGGAGAGGGTAGCACGTGGCTATTAGGGTTATCTTTTCCCTCAAAATCCTCTAGTATATATAGGAGGGAGGGAGGAGAGGAGGCAGCGTCAAACCCTCAAGGTTTGGTCGAAATTGGAGGTGGAGGAGTCCTACTCCAATCCTATTACGAGTAGGATTCCTCCTTTCCACTTGAAATCTTTTTCCACCTCTCCACCTTTTGTTTTTTCCCACCCCTAGCCGCATGGGCCTTAGTGGGGACTTAGTCCAGCCCACCAGGGGCTTGTTTGACTCCTTCCAAAGCCCATGAGGTCCTTTGGGTCGAGACACCCCTCCTGATGGTCCCTCGACACCCTCCCGGCACTCTCGGTACACTACCGATGGGCCCAAAACTTTTCCGGTAACCAAAACAGGACTTCATATATATCAATCTTTACCTTCGGACTATTCTGGAGCTCCTCATGATGTCCGACATCTCATCTGGGACTCCAAACAACCTTCGGTCGCCACCATACATAAATCTATACTACCGAAACGTCACCAAACCTTAAGTGTGCAGACCCTACGGGTTCGAGAACTATGTAGACATGACCGAGACACCTCTATGGTCAATAACCAATAGCGGGACCTGGATGCCCATATTGGTTCCTACATATTCTACGAAGATCTTTATCGGTCGAACCTCTATGTCAAGGATTCAGTTAATCCTGTATGTTGTTCCCTTTGTTCTTCGGTATGTTACTTGCCCGAGATTTGATCATCGGCATATCCATACCTAGTTCAACCTCGTTAACGGCAAGTCTCTTTACTCGTTTTGTTATAAAAGATCCCGTGGCTAACACTTAGTCACATTGCAAGCAAGGCTTATTGTGATGTTGTATTACTGAGTGGGCCCTGAGATACCTCTCCGTCACACGGAGTAACAAATCCCAGTCTTGATCCATGCCAACCCAACAGACACCCTGGGAGATACCTATAGAGAACCTTTATAGTCACCCAGTTACGTTGCGACATTTGATACACACAAGGTACTCCTTTGGTGTCAATGAGTTGCAAGATCTCATGGTCATAGGAACAGATACTTGACATGCAGAAAATAGTAGCAATAAACTGACACGATCATATACTACGTTTGTAGTTTGGGTCTTGTCCATCACATCATTCTCCTAATGATGTGATCCCGTTATCAAATGACATCTCATGTCCATGACTAGGAAACCATAGCCATCTTTGAACAACGAGCTAGTCTATTAGAGGCATACTAGGGACATGGTGTTGTCTATGTATCCACACATGTATCTGGGTTTCCGATCAATACAATTATAGCATGGATAATAAACGATTATCATGAACAAGGAAATATGATAATAACCAATTTATTATTTCCTCTAGGGCATATTTCCAACAGTGTCCCACTTGCACTAGAGTCAATAATCTAGTTCACATCACCATGTGATTCGCATTGTTATGAATCTAACACCCAATGAGTTCTAGGGCTCGATCATGCTTTGCATGTGAGAGAGAGGTCTTTTAGTCAACGGGTCTGCGACATTCAGATCCGTGTGTACTTTGCAAATCTCTATGTCATACTATAGACACTGCTACCACACTCTACTTGGAGCTATTCCAAATGGCTGCTCCACTATACATATCCGGATTGCTACTAAGAGTCATCCGGATTGGTGTTAAAGCTTGCATCAACGTAACTCTTTATGACGAACTCTTTATGACCTCCATAATCGAGAAACATTTCCTTAGTCTTTTAGTTACTAAGGATAATATTGACCGCTGTCCAGTGATCCACTATTGGATCACTTGTGTCCCCCTTGACGGACTCATGGCAAGGCACACACATGTGCGGTACAAAGCATGGCATACTATATAGAGCCTATGGCTAAAGCATAGGGGATGACCTTCATCCTTTCTGTTTCTTCTACCATGGTTGAGCTTTGAGTCTTACTCAACTTCACACCTTACAAATCAGGCAACAACTCTTTCTCTGACTGATCCATTTTGAACTCTTTCAAAATCTTGTCAAGGTATGTACTCATTGAAAGTCTCATCAAGCATCTTGATCTATCTATATAGATCTTGATGCTCAACAATTAGGTAGCTTTATCCAGGTCTTCCTTTGAAGAACTCTTTTCAAACAACCGTTTATGCTTTCCAGAAATTCTACATCATTTTCGATCAATAATATGTCAACCACATATGCTTATCAAAAATTGTATAGTGCTCCCACTCATTTTATTGTAAATACAAGTTTCTCATAAACTTAGTATAGACTCAAAAACTTTGATCACCTCATCAAAGCATATATTCCAACTACGAGATGCTTGCTCTAGTCCATAGAAGGATCACTATAGCTTGCACACCTTTTAACATCCTTAGGACTGACAAAACCTTCTGGTTTTATCTCATACAACCTTTCTTCAAGGAAGCAAATGACGTTTTGACATCCATTTGCTAGATTTCATAACTAAAAAACCGCAGCAACTGCTAACATAATTCCAACAGACTTTAGCATCGCTACGAGTAAGAAAGTCTCATCGCAATCAACTCCATGAACTTGTCAGAAACCCGTTTGCGACAAGTCAAGCTTTATAAATGGTGACATTTACTATCAACGTTTGTCTTCATCTTAAAGGTCCATTTGTACTCAATGACCTGCCGTCCAACAGGAAAGTCTACCAAAGTCTATACTTGGTTTTCATACATGGATCCTTTCTCGGATTTCATGGCCTCTAACCATTTGTTGGAATCGGGGCCCATCATCGCTTCTCCATAGCTCGTAGGTTCATCATTGTCCAACAACATGACCTCTAAGACAGGGTTGTCGTACCACTCAGGAGCAGTACACGTCCTTGTCAACCTACAAGGTTTGATAGTAACTTGATCCGAAGCTTCATGATCATCATCATTAACTTCCTCTTCAAATAACGTAGGCTCCACAGAAACAACTTTCTGCGTTGTGCTACTCTCTAGTTGAAACAAAGGTTCAACAACCTCATCAAGTTCTATCTTCCTTCCATTCAATTCTTTTGATAGAAACTCTTTCTCGAGAAAGGACCCAGTTTTAGCAAAAAACATTTTGTACTCGGATCTGAGATAGAAGGTATACCCAACCGTTCTTAGGGTATTCTATGAAGATGCATTTTTCCACGTTGGGTTCGAGCTTATCAGACATAAGTATCGCATTCCTAAACTCTAAGAAATGACAGTTTAGGTTTTTGCCAAACCATATGGTGTCATCTCTACGGATTTAGATGGTGCCCTATTTAAAGTGAATGAAGTTGTCTCTAATGCATAACCCCAAAACGATAGTGGCAAAATGATAAGAGACATCATAGTACGCACCGTATCCAATAGAGCACGACTATGACGTTCGGACACACCATCACACTATGGTGTTCCAGGTGGCGTGAGTTGTGAAACAACTTTCACATCGTCTAAAGTTGTATGCCAAACTCACAACTCAGATATTCACCTCCACGATCATATCGTAGACATTTTTATCTTCTTGTCACGATGATCTTAAACTTCACTCTGAATTTGTCTGAACTTTTCAAACATTCTAGACTTGTGTTTCATTAAGTAAATATACACATATATACTCAAATCATCAGTGAAGGTAAGAAATTAACGATATCCACTGCATGCTACAACACTCATTGGACCGCGTACATCAACATGTATCATTTCCAATAAGTTACTAACCCGCTCCATCATACTGAAACGAGGTCTTTAGTCATCTTGCCCATGAGGCATGGTCCGCATGTCTCAACCGATTCGAAATCGAGTGAGTCAAAAAATCCATCAACATGGAGTTTCTTCATGCAATTTATACCAATATGACATTTAGTGGTAGTGCCACAAGTATTTGGTACTATCATTGTTAACTTTGTATGTTTCGGCATCAATGTTATGAACATGTGTATTACTACGATCAAGATTCAACAAACCATTCTCATTGGGTGCATAACCATTGAAGGTATTATTCATGTAAATAGAATAACCATTATTATCTAACTTAAATGAATAACCGTGTTGCAATAAACTCGATCTAATCATGTTCATGCTTAACGCAAACACCAAATAACATTTATTTAGGTTCGTCACTAATCCCAGAGGTAGACAGAGTGTGCGGTGTTGATCACATCAACCTTGGAGACATTTCCAACACACATCGTCACCTCACCCTTAGCTAGTCTCCGTTTATTCCATAGAATTTATTTTGAGTTACTAACATTTAGCAATCGAACCGGTATCCAATACCCAGGTGCTACTAGCAGTACTAGCAAGGTACACACATATATCAAATAACTTCTATCGACGTTTCTAGCCTTCTTATCTACCAAGTATCTAAGGTTGTTACGCTTCAGCGACCACTCTCCTCATAATACAAGCACTTAGTCTCGGGTTTCGGTTCAACTTTGGGTTTCTTCACTTGAGTAGCAACTGACTTGCCATCCATGAAGTTTCCCTCCTTACCCTTTCCTTTTTTGAAACTGTTTTACTAACTATCAACAGTTGATGCTCCTTCTTGATTTCTACCTTTGTGATGCCACACATCGCGAATAGCTCAGGGATCATCATTTCCATCCCTGGCATAATTATAGTTCATCACGAAGTTCTAGTAGCTTAGTGACAGTGACTTGGAGAACTATACCAATCACTATCTTATCTGGAAGATCAACTCCCACTCGATTCAAGCGATTGTAGTACCCAGACAAAATGAGCACATGCTCAACGATTGAGCTATTGTCATTCATCTTGCAGGCAAAGAATCTTGTTGGAGATCTCATATCTCACTACACGGGCATGAGCCCGAGATCCCAATTTCAGCTCTTAGAACATCTCATATGTTTTATGACGTTCAAAATGTTTTATAGTCTCAATTCTAAGCAGTAATGCATGATGCACAGAACTATCAAGTAGTCATCATAACGTGCCTATCAGATATTCACAACATCTATAGACAACGCTAGAGGGGGTGGCGCACCGAGCGGTGCACGAAGGACATAAGCCTTCTTTGCAGCAATGAGGATAATCCTCAGATCACGGACCCAGTCTACAATATTGCTACCATCATCTTTCAACTCTATTTCTCTAGGAACATATAAAAATTCAAGGGAGCTATAGCGTGAGCTAGTAATCTACAACATAATTTGCAAAGACACTACTGACTATGTTCATGATAATGAGTTCAATTAATCATATTACTTAAGAACTCCCACTCAAATTGACATCCCTCCGGTCATTCGAGTGATACATGATCCAAATTCACCAACTCAAGTCCGATCATCACGTGAGTTGAGGTAGTTTCAATGGTGAACATCATCATATTGATCATATCTGACTCATGTTCGACCTTTCGGTCTCTTGTGTTCCGAGGACATGTCTGTACATGCTAGGATTGTCAAGTTTAACCCGAGTGTTCTGCACGTGCAACACTGGCTTGCACCCGTTGTATGTGAACGTAGAGTCTATCACACCCGATCATCACGTGGTGTCTCGACACGACGAACTTTCACAATGGTGCACACTCGAGGAGAACACAATTGATCTTGAAATTTTAGTGAGGGATCAGCTTATAATACTACCGTCGTCCTAAGCAAAACAATGTGCATAAAAGGATTAACATCACATGCAAATCATAAATGACATGATATGGCCATGAACTTGTGCATTTGATCTCCATCCTTAAAGCACCGGCATGATCTCCATCGTCACCGGCATGACACCATGATCTCCATCATCTTGATCTCCATCAACGTGTCACCATCGGGGTTGTCGCGCCCACCATGCTTCTACTACTATTGCTACCGCTTAGCAACAAAGTAAAGCATTACATAGGGCTTAATGATTGACACGCAGGTCATACAATAATTAAAGACAACCCTATGGCTCTTGCCGGTTGCCATAGTCAACGACGTGCAAGTCGTGATATTCTATACAATACATGATGATCTCATACATCACATATATCTCATCATGTAATTGGCCATATCACATCACAACATACCCTGCAAAAACAAGTCAGACGTCCTCTAATTGTTATTACAAGTTTTACGTGGTAGCTACGAGTATCTAGCAAGAACAATTCTCACCTAAGCAAAAAACACAATGGAAATGCATAAGTTGCTTTTCAACCTTCTCAAGGACCGCCTTGGTCGAATCCGATCCAACTAAAGTAGGAGAAACAAACACCCGCCAGCCATCTTTGTGCAACGAAGTTACACATCAGTCGATGGAACCGGCCTCTCATAAGCGTACGAGTAAGGTTGGTCCGAGCCGCTTCATCCCACAATACCGCTGAACCAAAACACGACCAAGGGAGGAAGCAATCTAGGCATCAATGCCCACAAACTCCATTATGTTCTACTCGAGATCTCATCTACACATAGACCAAGCTCATGATGCCACAGTTGGGGACCGTTGCATGGGAAACAAAAAATTTCCTACGCACACGCAAGATCTATCCATGGTGATGAGCATCTACGAGAGGGAGAGTGGATCTACATACCCTTGTAGATTGCTAAGCTGGAAGCGTTAAGAAACACGGTTGATGTAGTCGAACGTCTTCACGATCCAAATCACCGAGCGTCCCGCGATCCCATCACTATCCATCTCGTGATCCGATCACGATCTGTCCCGCGGTCTCATCATGATTCGTCTCGCGATCAAATCATGAATTGTCTCGCGATCTTGATCATGGTCCTTCCGATCTAGCGCCGAATAGACGACACCTCCGCGTTCAGCACACGTACAACTCGATGATGATCTCTGCCTTCTTGATCCAGCAAGAGGGACCAGAGAGGTAGATGAGTTCTCCGACAGTGCGACGGCATAGCGGCGATGGTGGTGGAACAATTCCAGCAGGGCTTCCCCTAAGCACCGCTGAAACAATCTAGAGGAGAAACTACGATCTAGAGGAGAGGGTAGCATGTGGCTATTAGGGGGTATCTTTTCCCTCTAAATCCTCTAGTACATATAGGAGGGAGGGAGGAGAGGAGGCAGCCTCAAACCCTCAAGGTTTGGTCGAAATTTGAGGTGCAGGAGTCCTACTCCAATCCTATTACGAGTAGGATTCCTCCTTTCCACTTGCAAAATCTTTCCACCTCTCCACCTTTTGGGTTTTCCCCACACCTAGCCACATGGGCCTTAGTGGGGGCTTAGTCCAGCCCACCAGGGGCTGGTTTATCTCCTCCCACAGCCCATGAGGTCCTTTGGGTCGAGACACCCCTCCCGATGGTCCCTCGGAACCCTCCCGACACTCCTGGTACACTACCGATGAGCTTCCTATATATCAATCTTTACCTCCGGACCATTCCGGAGCTCCTCGTGATGTCCGGGATCTCATCTGGGACTCCCAAAAACCTTCGGTCACCACCATACATAATTCTATACTACCGAAACGTCACCGAACCTTAAGTGTGCAGACCCTATGGGTTCGAGAACTATGTAGACATGACCGAGACACCTCTACGGTCAATAACCAATAGCGGGACCTAGATGCCCATATTGGTTCCTACATATTCCATGAAGATCTTTATTGGTCGAACCTCTGTGTTAAGGATTGAGTTAATCTTGTATGTTGTTCCCTTTGTTCTTCGGTATGTTACTTGGTCGAGATTCGATCGTCGGCATCTCCATACCTAGTTCAACCTCATTACCGGCAAGACTCTTTACTTGTTTCGTGATACAAGATCCCATGGCTAACACTTAGTCACATTGCTTGTAAGGCTTATTGTGATGTTGTATTACTGAGTGGGCCCTGAGATACCTCTCTGTCACACGGAGTAACAAATCCGGGTCTTGATCCATGCCAACCCAACAAACACCTTGGGAGATACCTCTAGACCACCTTTATAGTCACCTAGTTACGTTGCGACGTTTGATACACACAAGGTACTCCTTCGATGTCAGTGAGTTGCATGATCTCATGGTCATAGGAACAGATACTTGACATGTAGAAAACAGTAGCAATAAACTGACACGATCATATGCTATGTTTGTAGTTTGGGTCTTGTCCATCACATCATTCTCCTAATGATGTGATCCCGTTATCAAATGACATCTCATGTCCATGACTAGGAAACCATAGCCATATTTGATCAATGAGCTAGTCTATTAGAGGCATACTAGGGACATGGTGTTGTCTATGTATCCACACATGTATCTGAGTTTCCGATCAATACAATTATAGCATGGATAATAAACGATTATCATTAACAAGGAAATATGATAATAACCAATTTATTATTGCCTCTAGGGCATATTTCCAACACTATCCCTATAAGTGTCACGAACAGCCCTAGAGTTCGTACTAAAATAACACCTTAAGACACACATCAACAAAAACCCTAATGTCACCTAGATACTCCAATGTCACCACGAGTACCCATGGGCTTGATTATACGATATGCATCACACAATTTCAGATTCATCATGTTCAATCCAACACAAATAACTTGAAAGAGTGCCCCAAAGTTTCTACCGAAGAGCCAAGACGAAAACAATGTGCCAACCCCTATGCATAGATTCCCAAGGTCACGGAACCCACAAGTTGATCACCAAAACATATATCAAGTGGATCAATAGAACATACCATTGTCACCATGAATATACCATCGTAGGACATACATCAAGTGTTCTCAAATCCTTAAAGACTCAATCTGATAAGAAAACTTCAAAGGGAAAACTCAATTCACGAGAAGAAGATAGAGAGGGGAAAACTCCATATGATTCATCTATATCAATAAAGCTCGCGGTACATCAAGATCGTGTCATCTCAAGAACATGAGAGAGAGAGATAAAAAACATAGCTAATGGTACATACCCTTAGCCTAGAGGGTTAACTACTCCCTCCTCGTCAGAGATCGCCGGGATGATGAAGATGGCCTCCAGTGATGGTTTCCCTCTCCAGCAGGGTGCCGGAATGGGCTCCCGATTGGTTTTTCATGGCTATAGATGCTTGCGGCGGCAGAAATCCTGATCTAGTTTTCTTTCTGGGGGTTTCTTGATTTATAGGAGCACTTGGCGTTGGAATCATGTGAAGGGGACTCCCGAGGGGGCCACAAGCCAAGGGGCGCTGCCTAGGGGGCGCTCTGGTGGCTTGTGGCCTCCTCGGGACTCCTCTCCAGTATCTTTTTGCTCCAGTATTTTTTATATATTCCAAAAATATTCTCCGTAAATTTTTAGCCCATTCCAAGAACTTTTATTTCTACACAAAAACTACACCATGGTAGTTCTGCTAAAAACAGCGTCAGTCCGGGTTAGTTCTAATAAAATCATACCAAAATAATATAGAATTATTGTAAACATGGCATGAATACTTCATAAATTATAGATACGTTGGAGACGTATCAAACAACACCTGCACACAAATAACAAATACTTGCAACCCGACGCAAAAGAGAGGTTGTCACGCTCTCAACGGTAATAAGATAGATTAGGTAATGATAGGTAGGAGAGATATATCACTCAAGAACACAACATAAATAGAGTAAATATGCAGAAATATTTTTTTGGGGTTTTGGTTTTGTAGATCTGAAAACAAAGATTGCAAAAACGAAGACCGGAAAGCAATATGATGGAAAAGTGGACCCAGGGGGCGTAGGGTTCACTAGTGGCTTCTCTCATGAGTATAGCGCACGATGGGTGAACAAATTACTGTTGGGCAATTGATAGAAAATCGAATAGTCATGACGATATCCAAGGAAATGATCATTATATAGGCATCATGTCCAAGATAAGTAGACCGACTCCTGCCTGCATCTACCACTATTACTCTACACATCGACCGCTATCCAACATGCATCTAGTGTATTAAGTTCATGCAAAAACATAGTAATGCAATAATAACAATGACATGATGTAGACAATATCTATTCATGTAGGAATAGACCCCATCATGTTATCCTTAATAGCAACGATACATGCGTGTCTTGCTTCCCCTTCTATCACTGGGAAAGAACACCGCAAAATCAAACCCATCACAAAGCACCTCTTCCCATGGTAAGAAAAATCGATGTAGTTGGACTAACTAAACCAAAGATTCAAAGAAGAAATATGAGGCTATAAGCAATCACGCATATAAGAGATCAAAGAAGACTCGGATAATATTCATGGATAGAAACTGATCATGAACTCAAATTCATCGGATCCCAACAAACACACCGCAAGATTTTACATAAAATAGATCTCCAAGAGACTATTGTATTGAGAATCATAAGAGAGAGAGAGAGAGAGAGAAAGCCATCTAGCTACTGCCTACAGACCCGTAGGTCTATGGTGGACTACTCACGCATCATTGGAGAGGCACCTATGATGAAGATGAACCCCTCCTTGATGGTGTCTAGATTGGATCTCGAGGTTCTGGAACTTGCGGTGGCTGGAATTGTGTTCTGCAACTCCCTGCTTTTCTGGAATATTTGGGAATTTATAGGCATCATAGGCAGTGGAGAGGGGTCTCGAGGAGGGCACAACCCACCAGGGCATGGGCAGCCCCCCTAGGGCAGCCTGGTGGGTTGTGGCCTCCTTTGTCCACTTCCCCAACACTTCTTTGGTCCATTCGGTGTCTTCTGGTCCAGAAAAACCTCCAAAAAGTTTCATCGCGATTGGACTCCGTTTGATATTGATTTTCTGCGAAGTAACAAACAAGCAAAAACAACAACTAGCACTTTGGCACTATGTCAATAGGTTAGTCCCAAAAAAATGATATAAAGTGGTAATAAAATGATGGTAAAAGCAAGGTTGTCAGAATTGTGATTTTGAATCAGATCGGAGCTCCGATGATAGAATCGCAAATCATAGAATATTCACTATCAGGATCGTAAAAACGTAGATTCTATGAACCAAAATCGTAGAATCAGATGGGTTAGTTTGGATCGTGAAGTCGTAGAATCGTATAACAGAATCACAATTCTGACAACCTTAGGTAAAACATCCAAGAATGATAATATAATAGCATGTAACAAGCAAAAATTACAGATACGTTGGAGATGTATCAACATCCCCAAGCTTAATTCCTACTCGTCCTTGAGTAGGTAAATGATAAAAATATAATTTTTGATGTGGAATGCCGCCTAACATGTCCATCACATTATTTTCTTTATAGCATGTACATTTGTACTTTTCATATGGTTCAAAGCAATATTCTAGTATTGACATGAAAACTTTAATACTCAACCATACCAACAAGCAACCATGTTTTTCAAAATATCAATGCTAAAGCAAGTTATCCCTAGCCCATCATGCTCAATCATTGATTCATTCACAAATATACACTCAAATATTAGCTACACCTAATGCTCAACGATCATAGTGCCCCCTAGTTGGTGCTTTATAAGAGAAGATGGAGACTCAAATTAGAAAAATAAAAACTGCATAAAGTAAATAGATAGGCCCCTCGTAGAGATAAGTAGGGATTTGTAGAGGTGCGAGAGCTCAAGTGTTTAAATTGGGAGAGAAAAATATTTTGAGTGGCATTCCTTTCCTGTCAACGAAAAAGACTGGGAAATTTCAATATCTTTCCACACTAGATGCAACATAGGCGGTTCTCAATCAGAAAATAAAGTTTATTCCTTTTTCCACCTAACTTTCACTTTCCATAGTGGGCCGTATCCATGGTTGCCTTCCATACCAAAACTTTCCAAGGAATTTTTTATTTGACAACATACAATAAATATTTTTTCTTTTTCATTTTGGGAAAGGGCATCCCTATTACCACCATACGCTCGTGCAATGACAAGTGAATAAACACTCATCTTGAGAATAACACACCTAGCATGAAAAAAAATCGGTCATCCCCTACCATTTCATGAGCGGAACGAGCACACAAAGAGGATTTTTTTGAAAGTTTAGAGACGGCACATACAAATTTTCTTGGAATGGCATGGAAATACCGTATATAGGTAGGTATAGTGGACTCATATGGCAAAATTTGGTTTAAAGATTTTGGATGCACAAGTAGTATTTCTACTTAGTACAAGTGAACGCTAGCATGAGGTTGAGAATCATCCAACTAAGAAACAAAAAATCACATAAGCGAGCATTAAACATAACTAACATTGAATAATGCACCATAAGTAGGATGTAATTCCATAGCACAACTATTGACTTTCGTGCTTGCATAGGGAATCACAAACCTTAACACCAATATTCTTACTAAGCATAATTACTCATCAACATAACTCACATATCACTATTGTGATGTCTCAAAACTATTAAAAAGTATCAAGTTTAATTTGTCCAATGATCTTCATGAAATTTTTTGTTATATCCCTCTTAAATATCTATCACTTTGGGATTAGTTTCATATATTGCCATTGCTTTTGATATGCTCACATGGATATAAGTGAAGAACATGAGCATACAAGTTTCACCTCTCAAAATAATATAAGTGAAGCATGAGAGGATTTCTTCAAAATTTACTAACTCTCAAATTAATCTAAGTGAAGCATGAGAGTATTTCTACAAAAGTTTCCAAGCACACTGTGCTCAAAAAGATATAAGTGAAGTACTAGAGCAATTCCTTTGCTCAAACAGATTTAAGTGAAGCATAAAGAGCAATCCTAAAAAATCATAGCATATTCTTGCTCTATCATTAAGGTATGTTCAGCAAGGATAAAAGAAAACGAAGCAAAGATACAAGACGCTCCAAGCAAAACTCATGATATGTGACGAATAAAAATATAGTTCCAAGTAGTATACCGATAGTTGTTGGAAGAAAGAGGGGATGCCACTCAGGGGCATCCCCAAGATTAGTTGCTTGTTTATATTTGGATATATCTTGGGTATGCTACTGTTGGAAATATGCCCTAGAGGCAATAAATAAAGTGTTTATTATTGTATTTCCTTGTTCATGATAATCGTTTATTATCCATACTATAATTGTATTAATTGGACGTGGATACATAGACAAACACAATGTCCCTAGTATGCCTCTAGTGAACTAGCTCGTTGATTGAAAGATGGTTAAGGTTTCCTAGACATGGACATGAGATGTCATTTGATAACGGGATCACATCATTAGGAGAATGATGTGATGGACAAGACCCAAACTACAGACGTAGCTTATGATCGTGTCAGTTTATTGCTACAGTTTTCTACATGTCAAGTATATGTTCCTATGACCATGAGATCATGCAACTCAGAGATATCAGAGGAGTACCTTGTGTGTATCAAACGTCGCAATGTAACTGGGTGACTATAAAGGTGCTCTACAGATGTGTCCGAGGGTGTCTGTTGAGTTGGCATGGATCAAGACTGGGATTTGTTACTCCGTGTGACGGAGAGGTATCTCAGGGCCCACTCGGTAATACAACATCACAATAAGCCTTGCAAGCAATGTGACTAAGTGTTGGTCACGGGATCTTGTATTACGCAACGAGTAAAGAGACTTTCCAGTAATGAGGTTGAACTAGGTATGGAGATACCAACGATTGAATCTTGGGCAAGTAACATACCGAAGAACAAAGGGAACATCATACGGGATTAACTGAATCCTTGACATAGAGGTTCGACCGATAAAGATCTTCGTAGAATATGTAGGAACCAATGTGGACATCCAGGTCCTGCCATTGGTTATTGACCGTAGAGGTGTCTCGGTCATGTCTACATAGTTCTCGAACCCGCAGGGTCTGCACACTTAAGGTTTGGTGAAGTTTCGGTAGTATAGAGTTATGTATGGTGGTGACCGAAGTTTGTTCAGAGTCTCGGATGAAATCCTGGACGTCACGAGGAGCTCCAGAATGGTCCGGAGGTAAAGATTCATATATAGGAAGTCCTATTTTGGTCGCCGGAAAAGTTCCGGGCTTATCGGTAGTGTACCAGGAGTGCCCGTAGTGTACCGGGAGACCTTCGGGAGGGGTATTTCGACCCAAGAGGCTTCATGGGCTGTGGGAGAGTGAATATCAGCCCTTAGTGGGCTGTTGGAAACTCCCACACAAGGCCCATGTGTCTGGAGAAGAAAGTCCAAAAGGAAAAAGTTGGAAAAGGCAAAAAGGAAAAAAAAAGGATGAATCCTAATCCTACTAGGAGTGGAGGAGGTGGACTCCTCCTCTCCTTGTTCGCCCAAAGCCTAGGAGGCTTGGAGGCCAAGCTGCCTCCTCTCCTCCTCTCCTCCTATATATACTGGTGGTATTGAGGGTTTTTGCACAAGATTTTCAGCCACGTGCTACCCGTTCCTCCAGTGCATAGTTTCTCCTCTAGATCGGTTTTCTGCAGTGCTTAGGCGAAGCCCTGCCGGAATTGCTCCACCACCATCGCCGAAGAGCCGTCAGGCTGCCGGAGAACTCTTCTTCCTCTCCACTCATTCTTGCTGGATCAAGACGGTGGAGATCGTCATCAAGCTGTACGTGTGCTGAACGTGGAGGTGTCGTTCGTTCGGTGCTAGATCGAAAGGATCGTGATCAAGTTCGTGAGACGGATCGTGATCAAGTTCGTGGGACAGATCGTGATCAGGTCGCGGGACGGATCATGATTGGATCCCGGGACGGATTGTGATTGGATCGCAGGACGCACGGCGATTTGGATCGCGAAGACGTTCGACTACACCAACCGCGTTTCTTAACGCTTTCCCGCTTAGCGATCTACAAGGGTATGTAGATCCACTCTCCCTCTCGTAGATGCTCATCACCGTGGATAGATCTTCGTGTGCATAAGAAATTTTTTGTTTCCCATGCAACGTTCCCCTATAGTGGCATCATGAGCTTGGTCTATGTGTAGATGAGATCTCGAGTAGAACACAAAAGGTTTGTGGGTGTTGAGGCTTAGATTGCTTCCTCCCTTGGTCAGATTTTGGTTCAACGGTATTGTGAGATGAAGCAGCCCGGACCAACATTACTCGTATGCTTACGAGAGACCGGTTCCCTCGATGCAACTTGTTGCCTAGATGGCTTGCGGGTGGCAATTTCTCTCACTTTAGTTGGATCGGATTCGACAAAGGCGGTCCTTGAGAAGGTTGAAAAGCAAATTATGTATCACCGTTGTGGTTTATGCGTAGGTGAGAATCGTTCTTGCTAGAAACCCGTAGCAGCCACGTAAAACTTGCAACAACAATTAGAGGACGTCTAACTTGTTTTTGCAGGGTATGTTGTGATGTGATATGGCCAATTACATGATGTGATATATGTGATGTATGAGATGATCATGTGATGTATACAATTTCATGACTTGCATGTCGATGAGTACGGCAACCGGCAGGAGCCATAGGGTTGTCTTTGATTATTGTATGACATGCATGTCAATCATTAAGCGCTATGTAATGCTTTACTTTATCGCTAAACGGTAGCAATAGTAGTAGAAGCATGCAGGGCGTGACAACCTCGATGGCGACACGTTGATGGAGATCAAGATGATGAAGATCATGGTGTCGTGCCGGTGACGATGAAGATCATGCCGGTGCTTTCAAGATGGAGATCTAAAGCACAAGTTCATGGCCATATCATGTCACTTATGAATTGCATGTGATGTTAATCCTTTTATGCACCTTGTTATGCTTAGTACAACGGTAGCATTATAAGGTGATCCCTCACTTAAATTTCAAGATAAAATTGTGTTCTCCCCGAGTGTGCACCGTTGCGAAAGTTCGTCGTGTTGAGACACCACGTGATGATCGGGTGTGATAGACTCTACGTTCACATACAACGGGTGCAAGCCAGTGTTGCACGCGCAGAACACTCGGGTTAAACTTGATGAGGCTAGCATGTACAGACATGGCCTCGGAACACAAGAGACCGAAAGTTCGAACATGAGTCATATAGTAGATATGATCAACATAATGATGTTCACCATTGAAGCCACCTCAACTCACATGATGATCGGTCTTGAGTTGGTGGATTTGGATCATGTAACACTCAGATGACCTGAGGGATGTCAATTTGAGTGGGAGCTTTAGTAATTTTATTAACTAAACTCATTATCTTGAACAATAGTCTAAGTGAACTTTGCATATTTATGTCGTAGATCAATGGCTCGCGTAGTAGCACCCCTGAATTTTAATGTGTTCCTAGAGAAAGCTAAACTGAAAGATGATGGAAGTAACTTTGTTGACTAGGCCCGTAATCTGAGGATTATCCTCACGGCTTCCCAGAAATCATATGTCCTTGATGCACCGCTTGGTGATCAACTAGAAGACATGACCTCCGAAGACGTTAAGAACGCTTGGGAGGCACGTACTGGAGATTACTCAATAGTTCAGTGTGCAATATTGTATGGCTTAGAACCGGGAATTCAAAGACGTTTTGAACGTCATGGAGCATATGAGATGTTCCAGGAGTTGAAGTTTATCTTTCAGAAGAACGCCCGGATCGAGAGGTATGAAACCTCCGATAAGTTCTATGCTTGCAAGATGGAGGAGAACGGGTCTATCAGTGAACATATACTCAGAATGTCTGGGTATTCAACTCGTCTAGCGGAGTTGGGAATTGCCCTTCCGCTAGAGGCGATCACTGACAGAGTTCTTCAATCACTGCCACCTAGTTACAAGAGCTTTGTGATGAACTATAACATGCACGGGATGAACAAGTCAGTCGCCGAGCTGTTTGCGATGCTAAAAGTCGTTGAGTCTGAAATCCAGAAAGAACATCAAGTGTTGATGGTCAATAAAACCACTAGTTTCAAGAAAAATGGCAAAGTCAAGGGCAAGGGCAAGAAGGGTAAAACCAAGAAGGATGGCAAAGCAGTTCCTACTCCTGCAAAGAAACCCAAGCATGGACCCAAGCCAGAAACTGAGTGCTTTCATTGCAAAGGAATTAGTCACTAGAAGCGGAACTGCCCCAAGTACCTGGTTGACAAGAAGGCGGCCAACGACAAACAAGGTATATATGATATACATGTTATTGATGTGTACCTTACTAGCTCTCGTAGTAGTGCCTGGGTATTTGATACCGGTTCGGTTGCTCACATTTGCAACTCAAAGCAGGAACTACGGAATAAACGAAGGCTGGCAAAGGACGAAGTGATGATGCGCGTGGGAAATGGTTCCAAGGTTGATGTGATCGCCGTCGGCACGCTCTCTCTTCGATTACCATCGGGATTAGTGATGAACCTGAATAATTGTTATTTAGTGCCTGCGTTAAGCATGAACATTATATCTGGATCTTATTTATTGCGAGGCGGTTACTCATTTAAATCACAGAATAAAGGTTGTTCTATTTATATGAGTAATATCTTTTATGGTCATGCACCCAATGTTAGGGGTTTATTCATATTGAATCTTGATAGTGATGACACACACGTTCATAACATTGATGCCAAAAGATGTAGAATTGATAATGATAGTACCACTTTCTTGTGGCACTGCCGTTTAGGTCATATTGGTGTAAAACGCATGAGGAAGCTCCATGTTGATGGACTTTTGGAGTCACTTGATTTTGAATCACTTGACACATGTGAAGCATGCCTCATGGGCAAGATGACTAAAATGCCGTTCTCTAGAACAATGGAACAGGCGAGTGGCTTATTGGAAATCATACACACTGATGTGTGCGGTCCAATGAATGTTACAACGCGTGGTGGATATCGTAATTTTCTCACCTTCACTGATGACTTAAGTAGATATGGGTATATTTACTTAATGAAACACAAGTCTGAAACGTTTGAAAAGTTCAAGCAATTTCAAAGTGAAGTTGAGAATCATCATAACAAGAAGATTAAGTTCCTGCGATCTGATCGAGGAGGTGAATATCTGAGTTATGAGTTTGGCAGTCATTTAAGAAAGTGTGGAATTGTTTCACAGTTGACACCGCCCGGAACACCACAGCGTAATGGTGTGTCCGAACGTCGTAATCGAACCTTATTAGATATGTTGTGTTCTATGATGTCTCTTGCTGATTTGCCACTATCGTTTTGGGGTTATGCATTAGAGATAGCTGCATTCACTTTAAATAGGGCACCATCAAAATCCGTTGAGACGACGCCATATGAACTGTGGTTTGGCAAGAAGCCAAAGTTGTCGTTTCTTAAAGTTTGGGGATGTGATGCTTATGTCAAGAAGCTTCAGCCTGAAAAGCTGGAACCCAAAGCGGAGAAATGCGTCTTCATAGGATACCCGAAAGAGACAGTCGGGTATACCTTCTATCTCAGATCCGAAAGCAAAGTGTTTGTCGCTAAAAACGGAACATTTCTTGAAAAAGAGTTTCTCTCGAAAGAATTGAGTGGGAGGAAAATAGAGCTTGATGAGGTTATTGAACCTTTACTTCAACCAGAAAGTAGCGCAGCGCAGAAAGATGTTTCTGTGGAACCTACGACGGTAGAAGAGGAAGTTAATGATGATGATCATGAAGCTTCGGATCAAGCAGCTATTGAACCTCGTGGGTCGACAAGGCCGTGTACTACCCCTGAGTGGTACGGCAACCCTGTCTTGGAGGTCATGTTGTTGGACAACAATGAACCTACAAGATATGGAGGAGCAGTGATGGGCCCGGATTCCAAGAAATGGTTAGAGGCAATGAAATCCGAGATGGGATCCATGGATGAAAAAAAGTATGGACTTTGGAAGTATTACCTGAAGGGCGAAAGGTCATTCAGAACAAATGGATCTTTAAGAAGAAAACAGACGCGGACGGTAATGTAACCGTCTATGAAGGTCGACTTGTGGCAAATGGTTTTTCACAAGTTCAAGGAGTTGACTACGATGAGACTTTCTCACCCGTAGCGATGCTTAAGTCTGTCAGAATCATGTTAGCAATAGCTGCCTATTTCGACTATGAAATTTGGCAGATGGATGTAAAAACAGCGTTCCTCAACGGTTTCCTTGAGGAAGAGTTGTATATGATGCAATCCGAAGGTTTTGTCGATCCAGAGAATGCTGACAAAGTTTGCAAACTCCAGCGATCCATTTATGGACTGGTGCAAGCATCTCGGAGTTGGAATAAGCACTTTGATGAGGTGATCAAAGCGTTTGAGTTTATACAAGTTTACGGAGAAGCTTGTCTTTACAAGAAAGTGAGTGGGAGCTCTATAACGTTTCTAGTATTATATGTGGATGACATATTGCTGATTGGAAACAATATAGAAATGCTGGAAAGCGTGAAGGAATATTTGAACAAGAGTTTTTCAATGAAGGACCTAGGAGAAGCTGCTTTCATATTAGGCATTAAGATCTATAGAGATAGATCGAGACGCTTAATAGCACTTTCACAGAGCACATACCTTGATAAAGTTTTGAAGAAGTTCAAAATGGAATAGTCCAAGAAGGGGTTCTTGCCTGTGTTACAAGGTGTGAAGTTGAGTAAGACTCAATGCCCAGTAACTGCAGAAGATAGAGAAAAGATGAGTGTCATCCCCTATGCTTCAGCCATAGGCTCTATCATGTATGCAATGATGTGCACAAGACCCGATGTCAGCCTTGCCATAAGTATGGCCAGAAGGTTTCAAAGTGATCCTGGAATGGAGCACTGACAAGCGGTCAAGAATATCCTTAAGTACCTGAAAAGGACTAAGGAAATGTTTCTCGTTTATGGAGGTGATGAAGAGCTCGTCGTAAAGGGTTACGTCGATACAAGCTTTGACACTGATCTGGACGACTCTAAGTCGCAAACCGGATACGTATTTATTCTTAACTGGGGAGCAGTAAGCTGGTGCAGTTCCAAGCAAAGCGTGGTAGCTGATTCTACGTGCGAAGCGGAATACATCGCAGCCTCGGAGGCGGCGAAGGAAGGTGTCTGTATGAAGCAGTTCATGACAGATCTTGGAGTAGTACCCAGTGCACTGAATCCAATGAACCTGTTCTGTGACAACACTGATGCCATTGCTCTGGCCAAGGAACCAAGGTTTCACAAGAGGACCAGACACATAAAGCGACGCTTCAACTCCATCCGCGATTACATCTTGGAGAAAGACATAAATATTTGCAAAGTGCACACGGATCTGAATGTTGCAGATCCATTGACTAAACCTCTTACAAGGGCTAAACATGATCAACACCAGAACTGCATGGGTGTTCGATTCATTACAATGTAAATCACATAGTGATGTGAACTAGATTATTGACTCTAGTGCAAGTGGGAGACTATTGGAAATATGCCCTAGAGGCAATAAATAAAGTATTTATTATTGTATTTCCTTGTTCATGATAATTGTTTATTATCCATGCTATAATTGTATTAATTGGAAACTTGGATACATGTGTGGATACATAGACAAACACAATGTCCCTAGTATGCCTCTAGTGAACTAGCTCGTTGATTGAAAGATGGTTAAGGTTTCCTAGCCATGAACATGAGATGTCATTTGATAACGGAACGAGCACACAAAGAGGTTTTTTTTGAAAGTTTAGAGACGGCACATACAAATTTTCTTGGAATGGCATGGAAATACCGTATATAGGTAGGTATAGTGGACTCATATGGCAAAATTTGGTTTAAAGATTTTGGATGCACAAGTAGTATTTCTACTTAGTACAAGTGAACGCTAGCATGAGGTTGAGAATCATCCAACTAAGAAACGAAAAATCACATAAGCGAGCATTAAACATAACTAACATTGAATAATGCACCATAACTAGGATGTAATTCCGTAGCACAACTATTGACTTTCGTGCTTGCATAGGGAATCACAAACCTTAACACCAATATTCTTACTAAGCATAATTACTCATCAACATAACTCATATATCACTATTGTGATGTCTCAAAACTATTAAAAAGTATCAAGTTTAATTTGTCCAATGATCTTCATGAAAGTTTTTGTTATATCCCTCTTAAATATCTATCACTTTGGGACTAGTTTCATATATTGCCATTGCTTTTGATATGCTCACATGGATATAAGTGAAGAACATGAGCATACAAGTTTCACCTCTCAAAATAATATAAGTGAAGCATGAGAGGATTTCTTCAAAATTTACTAACTCTAAAATTAATCTAAGTGAAGCATGAGAGTATTTCTACAAAAGTTTCCAAGCACACTGTGCTCAAAAAGATATAAGTGAAGTACTAGAGCAATTCCTTTGCTCAAACAGATTTAAGTGAAGCATAAAGAGCAATCCTAAAAAATCATAGCATATTCTTGCTCTATCATTAAGGTATGTTCAGCAATTATAAAAGAAAACGAAGCAAAGATACAAGACGCTCCAAGAAAAACTCATGATATGTGACGAATAAAAATATAGTTCCAAGTAGTATACCGATAGTTGTTGGAAGAAAGAGGGGATGCCACTCAGGGGCATCCCCAAGATTAGTTGCTTGTTTATATTTGGATATATCTTGGGTATGCTACTGTTGGAAATATGCCCTAGAGGCAATAAATAAAGTGTTTATTATTGTATTTCCTTGTTCATGATAATCGTTTATTATCCATGCTATAATTGTATTAATTGGAAACTTGGATACATGCGTGGATACATAGACAAACACAATGTCCCTAGTATGCCTCTAGTGAACTAGCTCGTTGAAAGATGGTTAAGGTTTCCTAGACATGGACATGAGATGTCATTTGATAACGGGATCACATCATTAGGAGAATGATGTGATGGACAAGACCCAAACTACAAACGTAGCTTATGATCGTGTCAGTTTATTGCTACAGTTTTCTGCATGTCAAGTATATGTTCCTATGACCATGAGATCATGCAACTCACAGATATCAGAGGAGTACCTTGTGTGTATCAAACGTCGCAATGTAACTGGGTGACTATAAAGGTGCTCTACAGATGTGTCCGAGGGTGTCTCTTGAGTTGGCATGGACCAAGACTGGGATTTGTTACTCCGTGTGACGGAGAGGTATCTCAGGGCCCACTCGGTAATACAACATCACAATAAGCCTTGCAAGCAATGTGACTAAGTGTTGGTCACGGGATCTTGTATTACAGAACAAGTAAAGAGACTTGCCAGTAACGAGGTTGAACTAGGTATAGAGATACCGACGATCGAATCTTGGGCAAGTAACATACCGAAGAACAAAGGGAACATCATACGGGATTAACTGAATCCTTGACATAGAGGTTCGACTGATAAAGATCTTCGTAGAATATGTAGGAACCAATGTGGACATCCAGGTCCCGCCATTGGTTATTGACTGTAGAGGTGTCTCGATCATGTCTACATAGTTCTCGAAACCGCAGGGTCTGCACACTTAAGGTTTGGTGACGTTTCGGTAGTATAGAGTTATGTATGGTGGTGACCGAAGTTTGTTCGGAGTCCCGGATGAGATCCTGGACATCATGAGGAGCTCCGGAATGGTCCGGAGGTAAAGATTCATATATAGGAAGTCCTGTTTTGCTCGCCGGAAAAGTTCCGGGCTTATCGGTAGTGTACCGGGAGTGCCGGTAGTGTACCGGGAGACCTACAGGAGGGGTATTTCGACCCAAGAGGCTTCATGGGCTGTGGGAGAGTGAATATCAGCCCTTAGTGGGCTGGTGGAAACTCCCACACAAGGCCCATGTGGCTGGAGAAGAAACCCAAAAGGAAAAAGGTGGAAAAAGGCAAAAAGGAAAAAAAAAGAATGAATCCTAATCCTACTAGGAGTGGAGGAGGTGGACTCCTCCTCTCCTAGTTCGGCTGAAGCCTAGAAGGCTTGGAGGCCAATCTGCCTCCTCTCCTCCTCTCCTCTTAATAGCAATGATACATGCGTGTCTTGGTGCCCCTTCTGTCACTGGGAAAGAATACCGCAAGATCGAACTCATCACAAAGCACCTCTTCCCATGGTAAGAAAAATCGATCTAGTTGGCCTAACTAAACAAAAGATTCGAAGAAGAAATACAAGGTTGTAAGCAATCATGCATATAAGAGATCAAAGAGGACTCGAATAATATTCATGGATAGAAACTGATCATGAACTCAAAATTCATCAGATCCCAACAAACACATCGCAAAAGTTTACATCAAATAGATATCCAAGCGACCAATGTATTGAGAATCATAAAAGAGAGAGAGGAAACCATCTAGCTACTGCCTATGGACCCGTAGGTCTATGGTGGACTACTCACGCATCATCGGAAAGGCACCTATGATGAAGATGAACCTCTCCGTGATGGTGTCTAGATTGGATCTCGATGTTCTGGAACTTGCGGCGGCTGGAATTGTGTTTTGTCGACTCCCATAGGGTTTTTGGAATATTTTGGAATTTATAGGCATCATAGGTGGTGGAGAGGGGTCCCGAGGAGGTCACAACCCACCAGGGCGCGGGCAGGCCCCCCTGGCACGGCTTGGTGGGTTGTGGCCTCCTTGGTCCACTCCCCCGGCACTTCTTTGGTCCATTGGGTGTCTTCTGGTCCAGAAAAAATCTCCAAAATCTTTCGTCGCGATTGGACTCCGTTTGATATTATTTTTTGTGAAGTAAAAAAGAAGCAAAAATAACAACTCGCACTTTGGCGCTATGTCAATAGGTTAGTCCCAAAAAATGATATAAAGTGGTAATAAAATGATAATAAAACATCCAAAAATGATAATACAACAGTAGGGAACAAGCAAAAGTTATGGATACGTTGAAGACGTATCACTTGCTAATTATGCTCGTATGGCTGCCAATACCACTATATCCACCTTTTATTCTAGATCTTGTATCAGTAGACTGTAATCTTATTGAAATGAAGTAAAACATCTTATTGAAATGAAGTAAAACTCTTTTACGGAGAAAAGCACCTTAATCATATGAACTACTCCTCTAACTTCATATAGACGGTTTTTTGACTATGTCAAAGACTCTAAAAACATCATATAAAAATCTAGAGACGTACCAAGTAGTAGTATTTAGAGCATACACAACCGTACTTGACAAATCCTCCCCTATACGCCCACGGACGTGTCCGAACATGCCCGCGGACGCATCCGGACGCTCCCTCATATTTCATTCTGTGCATCCACATACCTCATATCCGGGCTCTTAAATCCATGTAAAACCATGCACGTCGATCATCCGATATAAATTGTCCGAATTCAACAATTTTAAACAAAAGCAATGATATTATAGTTCAATAAACCGGACATGTCAAAATGAAATCAATCTTGGACCGACAATTGTTGCTTGCCGGATCACTCGCTGGAAGAGTTCGTCCATGCGTCCTGCTCTGCCTGGGCATCCATCTTCGCCTGCATCCGGGTAACGATCGTCGCCTGCATCCGGGCTACCTCCTTCGCCTGCATTCTGGCCGCCTGCTCTGCAGCCGTAGTCGTAGCCACCGTCGCCATCTCCAACGCTCTACGGTCGTTGATCTCCTTCTTCTTCTCCACAAGCCATTTCTTGGCATGTTCATCCAAGGTGGATTCATCCACTAACATGCTTTTCATTTTCATTGATCATGCTTGCCAAGTACATCTTCTACATGATCATGGTTTGCAAGCAATCATCATGTGCCAACTAGTGATCTATACAAACACAGAACAATTGATCGGACAGAAGCAAACGTACCGAGTCTTGTCCAGACATTCCGTCGAACATGTCGAGTGCAGCCCGGGCAATGGGGGTGTCCGTGCTCACCTGCTCCCGAACTAGCTGCGGCGACTCACACTCGTCGACCGACGGCTTTTGCGTTGTCGGAAAGCTGTACGGAATGCCCCACCCGGCTATCGCATCCTCCTCTGTCCCAATGGTGCGGGACACAATAAGCGCCGGTGCTTGGATGGATAGGGTACGGGGAGCACGACGTCCCTAGGGAGACATCTCGTCGACGATGGTCGAACCTACCTGCACCACCAACTCCGCCTCCCTGTCTTGCTGCCAGTGACGACGCATCTTACGGTTGTCGTTCTACGGCTTGCAAGCCGAAGCGGACGAAGGGACGCCGACAGACGAGGCGGACTGCGTCTCCGTCGCGGTGGTCGGGGTCGGGCTGGAAGACATCACGATGGCGGATCGGGACAGGTGGTGAGGCTGGAGAGCAAGGGTGCCGGACGGCGAGGGGTCGGGCATGGAAAATGTTGGAGGGCGGCGGGATGAGAAGGAAGGGTTTGGCAAAATTTGGAGACAATCTGAGGTGGGATCGGGTTGTCGTGTCCGACATGACGGACGTGCTCGGACGCGTCTATATCCGCCTCATATTTGGGCTGGAAATGCGGATGCTGGTTAGCCCGTGCGTTTGACGCCCGTTTAAGAGACCTGTCTGCGTCACATATTCATGATCGGCCAATGACCGGTCGGGCTGACCGGACGTTTGAGACGAATTTGAGAAGTCTGATTGTAGATGATCTTATCATATTGAACGATGGATGAGGTTGGTTAAGTGCTGGATACCTATCAAACCAGAGTTTGTGCACGCCCTTTCGCGACTCGCTTGCGTTGTCAGTCTCCATTGTAGAGTGCACGGTCGCTAGGAGCCATGGGGGCTTTGTGTGTGCAGATGAGGGCTCCAGCATTTACTCGCTGCTGCCCCAACAGATAGCAGTGTGTTCCTCGTTAGTTGATTAACTACGTCTCGTCGTGATCGATCACACGGAAGGTGACTTGTCGTGCTACGTGGCGTGTGTTGGAGCTAGCGAGTTTGACCGGATCTACGCCCGGTGGCCGGTCGCGCTCGGCGATTCAAGATGATACAGTCCCATGCTACGTGGATCCGTTTACTCCCACGAACGTTTTTGACGCGCCTACAAAGTTTACACCCCTACATTTTTTCCAACAAACAGTGCGGTAGCTAGTACTAGCGTCGCGCCAGTTTCTATCATCATGGATGGACCCTGTCCAGCTCAGTTTATGCTAGTACAGTTTTGTAGGTTCACCACGCTCCGATTCAAATCAAAGGTCCTAAGAAAATTGCACCGCAACTACTTGAGCGTGGGCGCCGAAAGAGATGGCCATCGCCCCCAGGGGACACAGCCCCATAAATTATTGGCGAAAGAGATGCGCTACCAAACAGACACAAAGTATAGTCTTAGATAAGCTACTTACTTAATCAACCTCCTCTCCTCTCCTCTCCTCTCAATCAAATCCAGCCCCCTCATCCACCTTGGATTGGCATTCGGGCACTATAAGTAGCACCCAACTTACCCAGGTCTCACAAGTCACTAACAACAACCATCCTCAGCAACGACCAAAAGCGAAAACAGAGAGAACACATAGCAGATAGGGAGATCGGAAGAAACAGAGAAGAGATGGAGATGTGCATGGACGACAAGTGGAAGCTCTCCAAGAAGGGCAGCCGGAGGTCGGCGGCGGTGGCGCCGGCGGCGGCCACCGGCAGACCGGTGGGCGTCAAGGGCAGGGCGTCGAGGAGCTCGGGCCGGTCCGTGCCGGGGCGGCTGGCGAGCCTGGCCAAGCAGCAGAGGGCCAGGTTCTACATCATGCGCCGGTGCGTCACCATGCTCGTGTGCTGGCGGGACTAGCGTCGGTTTGATCTCTTCTCTGCTTCGAGAGACGGAGGTAGAGATTAACTAAGTGATGTGCCTTAACTCCCATGGCCATCCTTGGTTTGGTAGACTAAGAAATATTGTAGATAACAGTGTGTCACAGCCAAACAGCTTCCATTAGTTTGCTGCTCGAGTCACTTCCATAGTTCTGCACTGCAGGAATGTATGTACCGCGGCAGCCAATGTGTAAGGCCAATCCTCTTCGTTGCAAGTTTACGGTTTTTTGAGATCTATGATGTTTGTTGACTAGTGTGTTGAAATTCGTCAAAGAGCGAAACATGAAAATGTCGACGAGATTCAGGTTCAGAAAAACTGAACCTGAATATTGCTCGTTGTTCAATTAGGATTTTGGGAGCACCTCTAAAACAACTACTTTCTCCGTCCCGGCGTATAGGTCATTCACTTAGTTCTAAATCATTAATTTAACTAACTAAATATGTGTTATATGTCATCAAAAGTATATCATCAGATTGATATACGGGTGTAGTTTCTATAAATATATTTTTTGTTACATACAATACATATTTGACTAGTTAAATTGTCGACCTAAAATTACGCGCATGCTCTATACACCTGGACGGTGATAGTAGTATTCTAAGTAAAGTTGCTTCTATTCAGCTAACATGCTCGAAGGTGGGATAGGGGGGAAATTCGCAGCGGTAAGCAGGGGTGGGGGTATGCACCTGACAAGCCGCGCCGGCCGCCTGATTGTGGCAATGCGATCCGCAAAGTCATTGGATCCTGCATAAGGATACAATGAGTTTTAATTTTTAGTGTCTGAAACTTACGTTTTCGTCAGTTACGGGTTCTGAAACTTACGATTTTATCAGTCGATCATACCAAGTTTTAGAAGGTGAAACATTTTTTTAGCCGTAGGATCTAAAACTCATACTACCAACTTTTAAATGTTGAAACTTAATGAAATTTTAAAAAACTCGTCAAAACATAATCAAAATGGGTCTCATTTGAAAGCCCTCATCACCAGAAACATGAATATATAAATGAGATTTAATTTAAACTTTTGGTTCAGAAGATATGAAAGATTGAGAATCCAAAGTCAAAAGAACGAGAGGGAGGTGTGGCCCGCACCTGCATGCTATAAATCCTCTTCCGGAAGAACGGCGGGGAATTCTTATCTGACATGTTAGTCACGAGGTTGCGTACCATTCTAGTGAAGGGAGATTGTCTATTGCTATCCTCATTAGTGTTATTTTTTCGTTTGAAGCAAAGCCAAAAAAAGTCTTGATTCATTACTAATTTTGAAGGATATTCAAGCATCCGCCTTCTTGCGGCATCCGCGTCCTCGTGCATCCACCATGTTGTCCGATGCACATGCGTCCCGTGTCACTGCCTGCTGACGCTTGTATGCCTTTTCGATCAGTTTTTACCTTGCCTTACATCCCTGATAGCTTCGTTTCGGAGGTCCATGACCTGTGGACCATAGGCTTTTGGGGCCACATTTTTGTAGTACATTTTCGTTGCCCTTGTGTGCGCATTTCTTGCGATTGGTTGCGTGGGCTTAGTCATGCCTTGGTTGTTGGCCTGCGTTGGGTTGGGTTATCTGGGCATCTCTCGTGTGTTACTGCTGGGATGGTGGACGGTCGGTAGTTTTCCATAGGTGATGAGGAGATGACAAAAGTGCATATTTCACCCCCCCCCCACTATTGATCTAGTCTAACTCTCATCCCCTCCCCATTCCACCCAACTTCAATATTGTAGAGTACATCGCAATCTCGAACTCTTAAAACCGGTTAGGATTCAACCCTCCCCACCCCATTGACCGGGTTTGACTCGTAGACCATCCAGTCAGCAAGCTACATCAACAAAAAAATTCAAAGTTTCACCAAAACAACTGCAAAATAAAAAAATCCTAGAAACGTAAAAAAATTGTAAATTAACAAATAATATTTATGAAAAAATAAAATAAAATAATCGATCACAAAAAAATCAACAAATAAAAAAATTAAATTTTTTCCCCCAAAATTTCCAAAATCAAGAAAACAATACCTAGCATCCATAAAAGTTTGTGAATTTCTTTGATTACATAATTTGTAGAATTTCATACTTTTGTGTTTCAGAATTTTGGACATTTTCAGAAAACAGCCCCATACTTTTTTAGTTTTTATTTTACAAATTTTTCAGGAATTTCAGACAACAACACCAAAAAAATGATTTTCAATTTTTTTTATTATTATACAGAATTTTCGATTGACAATTTTTATTTTTCCTGTTTTTTTGCAGTTTTTTTTCCTTTTCAGGAAATTTTGAATATTTTTTGCTGACGTGGTTTGCTAACTAGACATGCTAGCTGGATGGTTAATGGGTCAAAACCATTCAACGGGAGGGGAGGGTTGAATCTTGCCGGTTTAAGAGTTCAAGGTTGTAATGTAGACTGTATTTGAGTTTGAGATTGTAAATTAGACTAGGGCAAAAGTTAAGGGTTGAAATATGCACTTCTCTACGAGGAGATCCTTGTCATAGGAGGATGGTTCTTGGTCTCTACTGCCCGTTATTCGGTTTATCCGGTTTAGTATTGCCCAGGTCGATATAAGTCGGGTTTGGTTGTGAGCTATTATGGCAGACGAACGCGCCATGGTGCATGGTTTGACCCGTTTAGTGTTGCGCATTGTCGGCGTGCGCTAAATGGTTCACTTAGAAGATTAAAAATTATTTTTGAGGGATACTTAAAGACTAATGAGCAAGTTTTTTCGTTTGCGTAAAAAATAAGCCGCCTCCTTCCTAACATTTTTCATAAGCCATCTTCCTAATTTATTGAGAATTCTAAACTAGTTATGACATAAGTAATTTAGAAGACTCAACAAATTTTGAAAGCGGGTTATGTTTTAAGTTGCAGAGATGCGGCTTATGTTTTAAGCCGTACAAAAGAATTGACCCCGAGTTGGCTGAGAAAACCGGGTAACATATCTCAACACCTAAAGATCGGTTGATGGTTAAACTCAGCAAGTTATAAGTGGCGATGAAAAAATAAATTATGCTCACCCACATAAAAATTACAAATTCAATATGTTTGGTCTTAATGACTAAGCGGTCACGGTCGTTCTGCGGACAATGAACATGGTGAACAAATTATGATTATTAGATCCCGTCACTGAATCCTTGGGTAGAATCTACACCGTGCATCGACTTGGTGGTGTGCACATGTTTTCCAAACATGCAGAGTGGACAAGTAGACAATTGGTCACTTTGTCCCTCTCCTGAGCAGACCTGATTATTCCGTGCCTTAATCATCAGGACGGATCCAAGTGAGAGTTTGAACCTTAATACGTACTCACTCGCGGACCGTTTCTTAGCTAGGTCAAATGTCAATTAACGCAACAGAAATGAGTTTGGATCACGGCATCTTCAAAAAGACCCTCAAAGCTCCAGGATACGCTCGGATTATAGTGTGAGCTTTTGTCATTTAATGAAGACCTCATCGATCCATAAAGTTATTTGGGCATCCACTTTTTCATAAATACGATAAATTTTTGGGGCTACACCAGTATTGGGGCATCCACTTGACAACAAGAGCCATCACATGATCCTTTTTCTTTCTCTTTCCACACATGCATGAGTCCCTTTCCTCTCTTTTCTTCGAACCGAACAAATAAATATTATTTTGTGAAAAACATTAAATATCTCTTTTCCATATCATCATGTCTGTAAACTACATCCAGACATAAAACGGACATTTACGCGTGTCAGGCTAGCTTTGAAGATGTCATCATGTCCTGTTGCAAAATACTCAATTCACACAACAGAAGGGAGTATTTAATTTTCTTTTAGTTGCCAAATATGCAGTTGGAATCGAGCGATCAGTGAATGCACATGGCTTCACTGCCGTGTTGCCTGCGCTGAGCCTCTGAATACGAAAGACTACTCTTCCTCTCTCTGAATGCGTATCTTTCGGCTATATGTCGGCACATTTTTAACCGCCACCGCATGGCTACATGGCCGGTAGTGCCACGACACAATCAGGACACGTGTCAAAATGTCATGCTTTTGACCAGTCAAATCATTGCACGCATGTGTCGGCGCATGATCCCTATGTTAATTCGTTTGTTCGTTCATGTGACGCAAGTTAGTGGCAAGTGGTTTCAGGATAGAATAATTAACAGTGGCCGCCTAAATATATAGCAGGTCAGCCCAATCTAGTCATGTTTTTTTTACACACACGAACAATGGAGCCAGAGCAATGATATACGATGTGTTTGGTTACCTGCAGCGATTTAGGTCACTTTGCATTCTTGATTCAGTTAGGGCCGACTCAGCATATGCATACTAAAAATCAACATTTGCATGTTGATTAGTTGCATGCATTTTTTTTAGCTTGCATATGACAAGACAGAAGACATGTTGTTCGGTTGTGGCCAGTGGCGGTGCGAGGATCCGAAACTAGTGATGTCAAGATTTACAACTTAAAAATTATTGTTGACAAATTAAACAGGAAAAGAAAAGAGCATACTTTATATCAAACATGATTATTCTCAACAAAAAAGCAAACATACTTTATCCATTTACCATTATCAAACTTAAAATATGACAAGTGACAAAATCAAATTTGCCAAGAGAAACAAGATCTGAATTTCTTAAGAAGAGAAAAAAAATGGAAGAGAAAGAAGATAATAGAACTTACAAGTAAAGGTGGAATAAAGAAGGAAGGGCCAGGTACGACCACTGGTCGCCGGAGATGGAGTACTGTCGAGCACCCGATCGAGCTGACATGTTCACGGTGGTGATTCCTGGCGGTGAGCTGCATCCACGTTTTTAGGGCGCGTTTGGTTACCTGCATCGTTTTTTGCCACTTTGCATACTTGTCCCAGCTGGGCCTGGCTAAGCACATACATGCTAAAAACCAACATCTGCATGTTGATTGGTTGCCTGAATCCCCTCTAGCCTGAATGTGCTAAAACGAAAGGCTTGTTGTTTGGTTGCGGACTTGTTTGAGGGGAAACACAAGTCCGGTTGTTTGGTTACATCCAGGACAATTGTGTGGTAACCTCCTACTCAATGTGGTGAGGTTACCAAAGGCACACATGAACTAGTAAGAACTAAACTAGTAGTAACAGAACAATGTTGGGCACAAACACAAGTCTTAACCACGTAGAATAAGTTTTAAACAAACACAGTACGATAAGTTCTAAATGAAACCAAAGTCTTAAAGCAAGAACAACCAAGGATTGGACCACATGAGCTCAGGTGGTCGCGGCGAAGGCATTGTCGTGCTCCTTGCACTTGGTGATCACCTCCACACCCTCGTCGTTGAAGACGATCACCTTCATGGTGTCAGGGGACAATAGCTTGAACGTCACCATGTACCCGATCAGGATCTGGTGAACAACGGCGAAGGTGGCCCAACCCTGATCAAGGGTGACCCTATCGTTGATTATCCTCACCTTCACCCTCCATGCCCAGCCGGTGTTCGTCTTCAGCTTGAACTCTGTAGGGATTGCGGGGAAGTGGTTTGTGAAGTCCAGAGGCAATTGCAGACACTCCAGCTTAGGAGCAATAACCTTGCAGAAGTGGTTTGGTCCTGACTCCTGATGGAAGTGGCCATAGTTCCTCCGCTTGGGGTGTGGGTGATCCAGCACTTGCACTTCATCCAATGGAGACACAACCTCTTTGCCCTTCTTTAATGGTGGCACGACATCCTTGCCCATGTCCATATGCATTATGAACAACACGTAGTTCAATGGTCAGCATTCATTCATACCCCCTCTGTTTCACCACCTCTCCTCTTCCACCTCTCTGTCTCACCACCTCTCCTCTCCTCTCTATTTCACCACCTCTCCTCTTCCACCTTCCTGTTTCACCACCTCTCCCTCTCCATGAACTCCAACTCCAACCCTAGGGGAAAGGGTTGGGGTTGGAGTTGGAGTTCATGGTGAGGGAGAGGTGGTGAAACAAACAGGTGGAAAAGGAGAGGTGGTGAAGTTCGAGCACACCATGAAAGAGGAGAGGGCCAGGTATAGTCAGTACAAGGCGCCTCAAGACAGCGTGCTGCGACGTACTAGAGTAGTACGCTCGGGTCGCCGAAGTCCGACAACGACGGGGTGCTCTAATCCTCCCCCCCCCCCCGATATGTTCAATCCCCTCCCTAACTCTTCAATCGCGTGCTCTAATCGAATCTAGCCCGAGTCGAAAGCAGTGAATGTACAAAGAGGGCGAGGTCTTACCGCGATGGCCGATGCGCTCTGGTGGAGGTCTGCAGAAGCTCCGGTGGTTGCCGCCGCCATCTTGGATGGATTCACAGTAGAGCTCAGGTGGTCGTCGCCATCGTCGTCGTCGCCGGTGTGAGTGGGGAAGAGGGGAGAGAGCAGTGAGGAGGGGGAGGTGTGGGTAATTTATGACGACGCGTCTAGAAACAACGTGATGTCTTGGGAGCGCACCCATGCGTGCAACCGCCCACGCCCACTTGCCTAGGGTTGCATCGCTCGGGCCTAGCTAAGGAAAAATAGCCGATTTGAGCGTTCCCAAGGATGCAGGCCCAGAGGTGCTTTAAAGTCCGTGCTATGCAGGCCCAACGGGGAATGTAGGCAACCAAATGGGCCAAAATCTTTTCGCGTGGGCCTGGTTGGGGTATATGCAGGCTATCAAACGCGCCCTTAGCAAATCAGCTGCCTCAACGCTTGGTGTGCTCGGTGTGCGATATGTACACATGAATTTGAAAAGGAGAGAGAACAATCACGGGATTTGAGGATGTGCCGATCGGGGTAGTTAATTACTATTTGTGTGGCTTCTTTTTGTAGAGCCTGTTGCTGCTTCTCGAGCATGCGTTGGTTTCCCGTGAACAGGAATGGTTTGATGCAGCAAAGTAGATAAGTATTTCCCTCAGTTTTTGAGAAGCAAGGTATCAATCCAGTAGGAGATTCAAGAGAGCCACCAATAGATATACCTGCACAAAGAATCAAACTATTGCACCCAACGCTATAAAGGGGTTGTCAATCCCTTCACGGTTACATGCAAGGATGAGATCTAATAGAGATAGATATAATAGGGTGCTTGTACGAAAAGTTAAACTAAAAGTAAAAAAATGCAACAAGTATTTTTGGTTTTTTTGGTTTTAGATCTGAAAATATAATATGGAAAATAGACCCGGGGGCCATAGGTTTCACTAGATGGCTTCTCTCATGATGGCAAGTATTACGATGGGTGAACAAATTATTCTCAAGCAATTGATAGAAAAGCGAATAATTATGAAGATATCCAAGGCAATTATTTGCATATAGCATCACGTCCGTGACAAGTAGACCAAAACGGTTCTGCATCTACTACTATTACTCCACACATCGACCGACTCCTGCCTGCATCTAGAGTATTAAGTTGATGAAGAACAGAGTAACGCATTAAGTAAGATGGCATGATGTAGAGGGATAAACTCAAGCAATATGATGAAAACCTCATCTTTTTACCCTTGATGGCAACAATACAATACGTGTCTCGCTACCCCTACTTTGTCACTAGGTGAGGACACCGCAAGATTGAACCCAAAACTAAGCACTTCTCCTATTGCAAGAATTACCAATCTAGTTGGCCAAACCAAACCAATAACTCGAAGAGACTTGCAAAGATATGAAATCATGCATATAAGAATTCAGGAAAGACTCAAATAATATTCATGGATTATCTAAACATAAACCCACAATTCATCAGATCTCGACAAACACACCGCAAAAGAGTATTACATCAGATAGATCTCCATGAAGATCATGAAGAACATGGTGTTTAGAAGCAAAGAGAGAGAAGAAGCCATCTAGCTACTAGCTATGGACCCGTAGGTCTGTGGTGAACTACTCACGCATCATCGGAGGGGCAATGGAGTTGATGTAGATGCCCTCCGTGATCGAATCCCCCTGCGGGAGATTACCGGAAAAGGCTCCAAGATTGGATCTCTTGGGAACGGAGGCTTCTAGCGGCGGAAAAGTGTTTTTGTGGCTCGTTCTAATAATGATGGAATATTTGGGTATTTATAGGCCGAAGATTAGGGTTAGGGGAGTTGCCAGGGGCCCACAAGCCTGCCCGGCGCGGGGTACCACCCTGGTCGCGGCAAGCGGGCTTGCGGCCCCGTGGCAGCTCCTCTGCCTTGGTTCTCAAGTCTTGTGGCTTCCTTTTATTCCATAAAAAATCATTCCTGAGGTTTTATTCCGTTTGGACTCCGTTTAATATTCCTTATCTATGAAACTCAAAAACAAGGAAAAAACAGAAACTGGCACTAGGTTCTAGATTAATAGGTTAGTCCCAAAAATAATATAAAATAGCATATTAATGCATATAAAACATCCAAAACAGATAATATAATAGCATGGAACAATAAAAAAATTATAGATACATCGGAGACGTATCACCTGCCAAATCTCACGCTAAGTAGATGACAAGTGGGCTTGTGTAGTCAAATTTTACTTAGCGGTATGACAGGGGTCTTCGACTTGCCAAAATCATGTGTCGTCGCTTGACCACACAGCATGAACGTGGCTTCACCACTGGTTGTGGCCTGGTTTGAGGAAAAACACAAGTCTGGTTGGTTGGTTACATCCATACAGTAGTGTGGTAACCTCCTCTTTGATGTGGTGAGGTTACAGAGAGAAAAATATAGAGCAATCAAAACAAAACAAACTTATTAAGAACACATCAAATTTTAACAGCACACAAAAGTTAAACATAGTACAATAAGTTTCAAAGTTAAACCGGAGCACACAGTCTGAAATGAACAACAACCAACTTCGCTAGGAACGAGAGGTCATTTAGGCCTGGTCACGCTTCTTGCACTTGATCACAACCTCCACGCCGTCATCGTTGAAGAGAATCACTTTCATGCTGGTCGGGGTGAGCAACTTGAATGTGAGCATGTAGCCGATCATGATCTAGTGAACGGCGGTGAAGGTGGCCCAACCCTCATCAAGGGTGACCCTGTCGTTGACCACCTTTGTCGTGACCCTCCATGAGTAGCCAGTGTTCATCTTCATACTGAACTCCTTAGACACGGAGGGGAAGTCCTTGGTGAAGTCCAAGGGCAAAGGTAGAGACTCCAGCTTCGGAACAAGGATCACATTGCAGAAGTGGGGTAGTCCTGCCTCCTCATGGTAGTGTCCATAGTTCCTTCCCTTGGCGTCAGGGTGTTCCTGCACAGGCATCTCCACCACTAGTGGCACGACGTCCTTGCCCTTGTCCATCTGCATAATGAAGAAAACGTAGTTCAATGGTCAGCATTCAATACTACTGGCTTAACGCTCCTACAATTACCAACTCTTCTTCACCGCACTCAAAACCTCTTTCATTTTCGCCCCCTCTTTTCTTCAACCTCTCTTTGTTTCACCACCTCTCACTCACCATGAACTCCAACCCCAACCCTTTCCCCTGGGGCATGGGATGAAGGGCACTCTTCCTCGGGTGCTCGCTCGATGACCCTGCTAAGTTTGAGGAGACAATGAAAGTGTGCTGGAACTTGATAAGCATGGAAAAAGTGCACAAGGAGGCTGACGCTATGGTGAAGAAGGCGATGGAGAAGGAGTTTAAGATGTTGATTCCTGACCCAGTGAAGGGCGCTATGTCAGTCGACATCCTTCGCTGGGCCATGAATCAGGCCAACTCCGGCGACTCTCGACAGAGGGCCAACTAGGACAAGTACAAGGAGTACAACCGTCCCAATGGCGACCGTGCCCCGATGTACTAGGGGAGACAGACTGTGGTGGATCTAGCGGAGGAAGACGACGAGGTGCAGATGGTGGCCAGGGCACCGATGGAAGGTGACCGTGTAAGACCAATCGTTCTTGACGGCAAGGAGGAAGAAAACGAACAGGAAGAAGAACACGACGAGTAAGAAAGGAAGCCTACGCCCCACCGCCGCTCGACGCGACTCCAGGTCGCCTCAGCTAGACAAGAAGGTTGTACCCCAATCCCCACCCCCGATCTAATCGGCAAATTAGGCATGAACTCAAGATGTGTTCAATCCCCCCCACACACAATGTGTTCAATCCCCTCCCTTACTCTCCCATCACGTGCTTAATTAAATCTAGCCTGTTCTTGATGGAGTTACTCTACAGAGGTCAAAGAAACTTACTGCCATTGACGATGCGCTGCGCTGGAGGTGTGAAGTCACTGTAGTGGTCGCCACCATCGTAGTTCTGTTGTTGTTGCTTCGGCGGTCGCCACCGCCAATATGAGTGGGGATGAGGAGAGAGAGCAGCGAGGAAGGGAGGTGAGGGTAATTTATGACGGCGCTTCGGGAAACAACACGACTTCTCCACGCTGCAAACACGCGTGCAACTGATGACCCACAAGTGTAGGGTCTCATTCGTAGTCCTTTTGATAAATAAGAGCGTCGAACCCAATGAGGAGCAGAAGGAAATGATAAGCATTTTTCAAAAAGATATTCTCTGCAAGTGCTGTGAATAACAATAGTAGATAGTATTGTAGCAAGATAATTCGTAACAAGTGACAAGTGACAATAATAACAAAGCTACAGGGAGGTAGCCCAATCCTTTTTATAGCAAAGTACAGGCGTGAAAGTACTCTTATATTAATCAAGTGATCCCGGGGACACATGGGAATTTTTTGTCTAGCCATGTTTATCATGTTGAGTTGATTCACGTTCACTACTTTGATAATTTGATATGTGGGTGGACTGGTGCTAAGGTTTTGTTCTTACTTGAACAAACAATCCACTTACGATTACCCCCTCTCGCAAGCATCCACAACTATCAAAGAATAATTTGGATAAATCTAACCATAGCATGAAACATATGGATCCAAATCAGCCCCTTATGAAGCAACTCATAAACTCGGGTTTAAGCTTTTGTCATTCTCGCAATCCATAATCTATGTTACTCCACAATGACTTCCCTTAGGCCCATAACATGGTGAAGTGTCATGTAGTCGACGTTCATGATACGTATCCATAGTATCTATAATTTTTGATTTGTCTCATGCCAATATTCTACAACTTCTATATACTTTTGGCAATATTTTATATTGTTTTTGGGACTAACTTACTTATCCACTACCCAATGTTAGTTCCTGTTTTTTTATGTTTTTGTTTCATAGAAATTCCAAATCAAACGAAGTTCAAAAGCGATAAAAATTTACGGACATTTTTTGGAATATATGTGAATTTTGGGAGTCAGAATCAACGCAAGACGATGCCCGAGGGCCCCACAAGCCAACACGGCACGTCCTGGGGGCAACATGATGGCTTGTGTCTAGACCTTATGTCGATTGAGGCCCTCCTTCCGTCGCAAGAAAGATATTTTCGCGATATAAATCTCCTCAAAATTTCAGCCCGATCAGAGTTACGGATCTCCGGATATTTAAGAAATAGTGAAGGGCTTAGAAAACAGTCGCGAAAACAGAAGACAAACAGAGAGAGAGATCCAATCTCGGAGGGGCTCCTGCCCTCCGAGTACCATCGCAACCATGTACCAGAGGGGAAAATCTCCTCCCATCTAGGGGGAGACCAAGGAAGAACAATAAGGAGGGGGATCTCTCCCCCTCTCTCCCGGTGGCACCGAGCACCGCCGAAGCAACCAGCGTGACGACGATCTACGCAGACAACTTCGCCGCCGTCACCACTAACTCTCTCCCCCTCTATGCAGTGGTGTAAAACCTCTCTTCCTCGTTGTAATATCTACTTAAACATGGTGCTTAATGCTATATATGATTATCCAATGATGTGTGGCTATCCTATGATGTCTGAGTAGTTCTCTTTTGGCCTACGGGTTAATTGTGGGATGATGTTATTGATATGAGTTGTATGCTGATATGGTTCTCTCCTAAGGTGCCTTTCGTGAGGCGCACACATGAGGGATTCATGCCGGAGGGTTTGCAATATGTTCATGATTCGCTTTTAGTGGGTGGCTAGAGTGACAAAAGCTTACACCCGAGTAAGGGGATTGTTTGCGTATGGGAGTAAACATGACTTGATGTTTAATGCTACAATTGGGTTTACCTTAATGATTTCTAGTAGTTGTAGATACTTGCTAGAGGTCCAATCATAAGTGCATATGATCCAAGTATAGAAAGTGTGTTAGCGTATTCCTCTCCCTCATTGCATATGATAAGTATCTATCGTGTTATATTCAATTGTCTATGGATAATCTTTCACTCGCGTTACACAAAATAGATTTCTACTAAAAAACTTACTTATTAATATTTATCTAAAACAGCGCCTAACTTTTATTTTCGTGTTCTTTATTATCTTGCAAAACTATCTGTTACACCTACTAAGTACTTTTATTTTCTTTCTCACAAAGTAGTTTCATACTTGTTCTAGTTAAAGTAAGCGTTAGCGTGCGTAGTGTTGTATGGATGGTCGATAGAACTTGAGAGAATATTAATTATACCTTTATCTCCTCATTGGGTAGGACACTGTTACTTATCGATAAAGGCTACAAATGACCCCCTACACTTGTGGGTTATGAAGACCTTTTTGTGGCGCCGTTGCCGGGGAGCAATAGTGTAGTGGTTGATATTCTCGTGTGTGCTTGTTGGATTTATCACTAAGTAATTTTATATTCTGTTATAAGTTGTTTTATATCTTGAGTTATAAATATGGAACACGAAACACCAAAAAAAATAGTTGGACTTGCTACTCATGGAGATGGGGAACCTCCTAAAACTCTCGATGCTGGTTATGTGAAACACATTACATACTACTTTAATAATCCTGAGAAATCCCCATTCAACTTGATAATGGGAGATACGTTGGATCAACGTGAGTACTTTAGGGATTATCACTTGTCTCAAAAAGGGAATCACTTATGGGATCAAATTAAAATGCCGCGTTGGTATGCTTGGAATTTATGCTTGAGATGTGATTATACTTGTTGCTCTAAGATTAAGGGTCTACACCTTCCCTTTCAATGTGAATTTAATGATAATAAAAACTTGGATTCTTATGCTAATGGTATATATGACTACTATGATGTGGAAGAAATAGAAGAATTTGTTGCTTTTAAGGGTGTTTATGAAATTGAAGCGTTCTTTGAAAAATATGATAACTATGATGATGTTGTTTATAGACCTGTTTTTTTGCCATACTTAAATATTGCTATGAGAATTATGAAAACAATGTTGATATTAATGAATTTATTGAAAGAATGTCTTCTACCTTGGAAGAGACTAATATTTTTCAAGAATCTATGGAAGAAGAAATTGTTGAAACTGTGATCTCATTAGATGAAAAAGATGAGGAGGAGAGCGAAGAACAAAAGGAGGAAGAGCGGATTAGCTACCTATGCCCACCTTCTAATGAGAGTAACTCTTCAAATCACACATTTTTTTAATTTTCCTTCGCACATACCGAAGAATGAATGCTATGATGATTGCTATGATCCATTGGATTCATTTGAAATATCCCTTTTTGATGAACTTGATGCTTGCTATGCTAGTGGCCATGATGCCAATATGAATTATGCTTGCGTAGATGAACTTGCTATGGTTCCTTATGTTAAGCATAAAATTGTTGCTATTGCACACACACACGATAGTCCTATTATCTTTTTGAATTCTCCCAACTATACTATATCAAAGAAGTTTGCACTTATTAAGGATTATATTAATGGGTTGCGTTTCACTATCGCAAATGATGATTTTGATGAATATAAATATGCATGTGCTTGATGCTCCTACTTGCAATTATTATGAGAGAGGAACCAAATCTTCACCTCTCTATGTTTCCAATACGATAAAATTGCAAGAAACCACCTATGTTATGTATTGGCCTTTACTTTGTGTGAATGAATTTTTCTTTTATGACATGCCAATGCATATGAAGAGAGTTAGACTTTGTTGTAACATGATATATATCACTTTGTTCTTAGTTCTCACTACTTAATTACAAATCATTGTTAATTGAAATTGGCTTTGATATACCTTGGGATCCGGGTGGATCAATTACTTGAGCACTATATGACTAGCTTAATGGCTTTAAAGAAAGCGCTGCCAGGGAGTCAACCCAGCAGTTTTAGAGAGTCATTTATTTCTGTTGTGTGCTTTTAAAATAATTAAAAATAAAAATAAATAAATTGGTGACCTTAAAACATTTTTCAAAAAGAAAGGTGAAAGTGAGAAAGATGAGCACCGTTGAAATGGGGGCTAGCCTTGAACTTTGTTCATGCCCATGGAAACTTTGTGAATCTTGATTACAAAAACTTTTCAACAAAAATAATTATACCCTTGTACAAATCCACTATATTATAAAAATAATGTTCCAAGAATTACCTTTAGGATGTTTAAATTGCTTGTTTGATATGTGTTGTGTAAAAACAGAAACTTTGGCTGTAGTGTATGATTTTTGATATTTTACTGGAACATAAAAAGCTGCTTAAATTTTTACAAAGTAATGCTATACAAATATTTACCACGTCCTAATTTTTCAGAATTTTTCTAAGTTATAAAAGTATGGTATTCATCTGCATCTTTATAGAATGTCCTGTTTTTCACAGATTGTTGTTATAGTTGCTTTGCGTGCTTATGTTTGAATTCTTGTTGAGCCCCATTAACATGGGATCCATAGAAATGTCATAGCATATAGTGGGTAATATTATATTATAATTGTGCAATAATGTTATGGCAAGACATGATGGTATTTGATGTTATATGTACTAACCTTTCTAATGAGAGTTATGTTAAGTTTTGTGTGGATGAAGTATTCGAAGATCGAGGAGGTATTGATATGAGAAGAATAAGGAGAGATAAATCTTGGGGATTCCCAAGGCACCCCAAGTAATTATTCAAGGAGACTCAAGCGTCTAAACTTGGGGATGCCCCGGAAGGCATCCCATCTTTCTTCTTCAACAACTATCGGTATGTTTTTTTTGTTCACATGATATGCGTAAATTCTTGGAGCGCCATGTGCCTTTTATTTTCCTTTTATCAATGAACCATGATGGTATGGGAGAGCCCATGGTTGATTTATAGAATTCTCTTTTCACTTCACTTATATCTTTTGAGTATGGCTTTATAGAATGCTTCATGTGCTTCACTTATATCATTTGAGGTTGGATGCTTGTTTCTCTACATATACAAAACCGTTATTTGTAGAATGCTCTTTTTCTTAACTTATATTTATTAGAGCATGGTATTTTGTATAAAACAATTAAACTCTCATGCTTCACTTATACCTATTTAGAGAGTCATCATGAATTGGTTATTTACATGGTTAGTCATAAAATCCTACATAAAACTTGTAGATCACTGAATATGATATGTTTGATTCCCTGCAATAGTTTTGTGACATTAAGATAGTAATATGTGGATGCACTAGTGGATGATTGTGGATTAGTAAGAATATTGATGTTAAGGTTAGTGATTCCAGAAGCATGCACATATAGTCTCTAGTTACGCGATGAAGATTGGAGCATAATTTATCCTTGATTGAAATCCTTTCTGTTGTTATAATCGGGGGCGCGCGATGGATAACTCCTACCAACCTCCTCCCTAGGAGCATGCGAGTAGTACTTTGCTTCGAGAGAGCTAATAAAACCTTGCAATAACTATGTGAGTTCTTTATGACTAATGTGAATCCATGAATATACGCACTCTCACCTCCACATATTTGCTAGCCTCTTTGGTATCGTGCGTTGCCCATTCTCACTTCGAGGATCGGTGCAACTTTCGTCGGTGCATCCAAACGACGTGACATGATATGCTCTGTTGCACATAAGCCTCATTGTATCTTCCTCAAAACAGCCACCATACCTACCTATCATGGCATTTCCATAGCCATTCCGAGATATATTGCCATGCAACTTGCACCATACCTTCATATGATTTATACTTCCATTGTCATATTGCTTTGCAATCATAAGATAGCTAGCATGATATTTGCATGGCTTGTCCGATTTTTGATATCTTTTGCTATGCTAGATCATTTTACATCCTGGTACACTAGCAGAGGCATCATATGGATTCATATCATCCTATCAGTTTTTCATAACGAGTTGTAAGTAAATAAAAGTGTGACGATCATCATTATTAGAGCATTGTTCGAGTGAGGAAAGGATGGTGGAGACTATGACTCCCCCACAAGTCGGGATGAGACTCCAGACGAAAAATGAAAAATGGGGGAGGCCAAATGAGCCCAGCTAAAAAAACGGGGGAGGCAAAAAGAAAAAGAAAAAAAGGCCCACCATGAAAAAAACACAAAAAAATGAGGGAAAAAGAGAGAAGGGACTTTGCTACTATCCTTTACCACACTTGTGACTCAAAGCGGCACCATGTTCTTTATATAGAGTCTTGTTTTGTCTCTTCCATATGCTAGTGGGAATTTTTTCATTATAGAACTTGGCTTGTATATTCCAATGACGGGCGTCCTCAAATGCTCGAGTTCTTCATCCGCAAGCAAGTTGGATGCACACCGACTTATCTTAAGTCGAGCTTTCATACACTTGTAGCTCTGATGTCTACTATGCAACCTTCTTCTTGTAGACTCGTGTTGGGACTCCAAGCGGAGAGTGTTGTAGGACAATAGCAAATTTCTCTCAAGTGGATGACCTAAGGTTTATCAATCCGTGGGAGGCATAGGATGAATATGGTCTCTCTCGAACAACCCTGCAACCAAATAACAAAGAGTCTCTTGTGTCCCCAACACACCCAATACAATGGTAAATTGTATAGGTGCACTAGTTCGGTGAAGAGATGGTGATACAAGTGTAACATGGATGGTAGATATAGGTTTTTGTAATCTGAAAATATAAAACAGCAAGGTAACTAATGATAAAAGTGAGCACAAATGGTATTGCAATGCTTAGAAACAAGGCCTAGGATTCATACTTTCACTAGTGCAAGTTCTCTCAACAATACTGACATAGTTGAACCATATGTAAATCCCTCATGTGTGACAAAGAGTTCACTCCAAAGTCACAAATAGTGGAGAACAAAGGAAGGAATTGTTGTAGGGTACAAAACCACCTCAAAGTTATCTTTTCTGATCAATCTTATGAGCTATCCCTATAAGTGTCACGAAAAGTGCTAGAGTTCGTACTAAAATAACACCTTAAGACACACATCAACCAAAACCCTAATGTCACCTAGATACTCCAATGCCACCATGAGTACCCATGGGCTTGATTATACGATATGCATCACACAATTTCAGATTCATCATGTTCAATCCAACACAAAGAACTTCAAAGAGTGACCCAAAGTTTCTACCAGATATTCAAGACGAAAACATGTGCCAACCCCTATGCATAGATTCCCAAGGTCATGGAACCCGCAAGTCGATCACCAAAACATACATCAAGTGGATCAATAGAACATCCCGTTGTCACCACGAATATCCCATCGCAAGACATACATCAAGTGTTCTCAAATCCTTAATGACCCAATCCAATAAGAAAACTTCAAAGGGAAAACTCAATTCATCACAAGAAGATAGAGAGGGGAAAACTCCATATGATTCATCTATATCAATAAAGCTCACGGCACATCAAGATCATGCCATCTCAAGAACACGAGAGAGAGAGAGAGATCCAACACATAGCTACTGGTACATACCCTCAGCCTCGAGGGTGAAGTACTCCCTCCTCGTCATGGAGACCGCCGGGATGATGAAGTTGGCCTCCGGTGATGGTTTCCCCCTCCAGCAGGGTGCCGAACCGGGCTCCCAATTGGTTTTTTGTGGCTATAGAGGATTGTAGCGGTGGAACTCCTGATCTAGGTTTCTTTCTGGAGGTTTCAGTATTTACAGGAATTTTTGGCGTCAGTCTCACGTCAAGGGGGTGCTCGAGGAGTCCACAAGCCACAGAGGCGCGACCTAGGGGGGTGGCCATGCCCAACAGGCTTGTGGCCTCCTCGTCCTATTCCTGGCCCAACTCTTCGCTCCAGTACTTTTTATATTTTCCAAAAATATTCTCCGTAAATTTTCAACCCATTCCGAGAAATTTTATTTCGGCACAAAAAACGACACCATAGTAGCTCTATTGAAAATAGTGTCGGTCCGGGCTAGTTCTAATAAAATCATACCAAAATCATATAGAATTATTGTAAACATGGCATGAATACTTCATAAATTATAGATATGTTGTAGATGTATCAATCTCTAGTGCATTCATTGCATGGCAATCCCTACTCCTTGCATTGATATCTATTGATGGGCATCTCCATAGCCCATTGATACGCCGAGTTGATGCAAGACTTTCTTCTCCACTTTTACCCCTTTGAAACCTACCACCATATTACGTTCCACCTTTATGCTATATCCATGTTTCACGCTCATGTATTGAGTGAGTAATAAAAAGTTGAAGCGCGTTAAAAAGTACGATCCAATTGCTTGGTTTGACACCAGAGTGCTCATGATTTATACTTTATCTTAGGAAGACCAAGCATGAAAGGCTATATGATTTTGTAGGGACAATGTTCGGTAGCATTGTTCTTTTGGAAAGCACATGATTGTTTGCTAGTAAACATGAGTATGGATCTCTTTTTGTCAAATGATAGACTATTGCATTGAATCACTTGTATCTTAATATTCATGCCATGATTAGACATTTTTTCAAGATTACGTTACGTAGCATTCCACATCAAAAATTATCTTTTTATCATTTACCTACTCGACGACGAGCAGGAATTCAGCTTGGGGATGCTGATACCTCTCCGTAGTATCTATATTTTTTTATTGTCTCATGCCAATATTCTACAACTTTTATATACTTTTGGAAACATTTTATATTATTTTTGGGACTAACTTACTTATCCAGTGCCCAATGTAAGTTCTTGTTTTTTTGTGTGTTTTTTGTTTCGTAGAAATTCCATATCAACCGAAGTCCAAACATGATAAATATTTTATGGAGATTTCTTTTGGAATATATGTGAATTTTGGGAATCAGAATCAACGCAAGACAATGCTCGAGGGCCCCACAAGCCAACACGGCACGACCTGGGGGCGCCATGATGGCTTGTGGCCATACCTTATGTTAGTTGGGACCCTCCTTCTGCCACAAGAAACATATTTTTGCCATAAAAATCCCCTCAAAATTTCAGCCCAATCAGAGTTATGGATCTTCAGATATTTAAGAAACGGTGAAGGGGTTAGAATATAGTCGCGAAATTAGAAGCGAAATAGAGAGAGATCCAATCTCGTAGGGGATCGTTTCCTCCGGGTGCCATGGCGGCCATGGACAAGAGGGGAAACTCTCCTCCCATCTAGGGTGATACCAAGGAAGAATAAGAAGGAGGGGGCTATCTCCCCCTATCTCCTGGTGGCGCGGGAGTGCCACCCAGGCAACCATCGTGACTGCGATCTACACCAACAACTTCGCTGCCATCACCACCAACTCTCTCCCCCTCTATGCAGAGATGTAAAACCTCTCTTCCCCAATGTAATATCTACTTAAACGTGGTGCTTAGTGCTATATATTATTATCCAATGATGTCTGGCTATCCTATGATGTTTGACTAGATCTCTTTTGTCATACGGGTTAATTGTGGTATGATGTTATTGATATGAGTTGTATGCTGATATGGTGCTGTCCTAAGGTGCCTTTCATGAGGCACACACGTGAAGGATTCACGTTGGAGGGTTTGCAATATGTTCATGATTCGCTTATAGTGGGTGGCTAGAGTGAGAGAAGTTTACACCTGAGTAAGTGGATTATTTATATATGGGAGTAAAGAGGACTTCATGTTTAATGCTATGGTTGGGCTTACCTTAATGATTTCTAGTAGTTGCGGATGCTTGCTAGAGGTCTAATCATAAGTGCATATGATCCAAGTACGGAAAGTGTATTAGCGCATGCCTCTCCCTCACTGCATATAATAAGTATCTATCGTGTTATATTCAATTGCCTATGGACAATCTTTCTCTTACGTTACACAAAAAAGATTTCTACTAAACAACTTACTTATTAATCTTTATCTAAAACAGCCCCTAACTTTTATTTTCGTGTTCTTTATTATCTTGAAAAACTATGTATTAAACCTACTAAGTACTTGTAGTTTCTTTCCTGCAAAGTAGTTTCATACTTGTTCTAGTCAAAGTAAGCATTAGCATGCGTAGAGTTGTCTCGGTGGTCGATAGAACTTGAGAGAATATTAATTCTACCTTTAGCTCCTCATTGGGTTTTACACTCTTACTTATCGTAAAACACTACAAACGATCCCCTACACTTGTGGGTTATGAATTCACATGACACCACCAACATAAGTAACAACATACATATCATCAAAATATCGAACGAATACCAACTTCACAATATTAGTTATAACAAGACGTCTCACATGTCCTCAGGAATAATATAACTACTGACACCTCATCAACATGTTCAAGATAATAGGTATAATAATAATTATTAAGGATATGAACATAATGTCTTCCACCAAGTAATCCAACAAGCACCAACTACAAGATGGAATCAACACAACTAGTAACCCATAGGTACCAATCTAAGGTTTCGAGACAAAGATTGAATGCAAGAGATGAACTAGGGTTGGAGATGAGATGGTGCTGGTGAACATGTTGATGAAGATTGTTCCTCCCATGAACGAGGAAGCGTTGGTGATGACGATGGCTTCGATCTCCCCCTCCCGGAGAGGAATTCCCCCGACAAAATCTGACTATCGGAGTGCAAAAGGGCCTCTGCCCAGGTTTCTGCCTCAACACAGTGGAGCTTCGTCCCGAGAGATTTTTTATGATTTTTTGTAGGGTAAAACACATCATATAGGAGAAGGGGGGGGGGGTCAAGAGGCCTATAGGGGGCCCATAAGACATCAGGGCGCGGTTAGGGGGTGGTCGCGCCCTATTGGCTTGTGGCCAGTAGGTGGCCGCCCTCTGCTATATTTTTGGCCCAATCATTCTTAAGTATTCCTTCAAAATTCTCCGTGAAGTTTTAGTTCATTTGGAGTGTGGTGATTTTTCTGCCTTTTTCTTGGTTTCCCGGTCAAGAATTCCAGTTTCCAGATATTTCCCTCTTTGTGATGTACCTTGCATATTCATAGATAAGGGACATAAGAATTGTATGATGATAGGGAATAATGGTCAAGAATAACACAAATATCAATAACAAATCATGATGCAAAATGGACGTATCAACTCCCCCAAGCTTAGACATCGCTTGTCCTCAAGCGAAAGCCAAGCTCGAGATTAATGGCCACATGATTTGAGAGACAGAAAATTCGATAAAAACATAATACGGGCATGAGAGCATCAAAAATATTAACATAGCAGCAAGTTTTCCGTCATATAGCTTCTCATAAACAAGTAACAATCTATTCACAAATGAGGTAGTATGAAGGATAAAATTTATTGGGAACCGACAAAACAACACCATTAGTCATTGAGATAATCATAATCCGTCATATTCAAGAGAAGAGTCTATGTAAGAGCTTTTATTTTTACTAGGTTCACATACTCAACTATCATGTAGCCTTCTATGATTGTACACACACATTGCACATTTTTGGAGCTAATGTTTCCACTGGACACATAGGAAGATGGTGGCTTTATTATCTTTGCCTCCCAACTTATTTACCTCAAGGATAATGTCAACAATAATGAATCATGATCACCCACATCCATCTGGATATATTTGCCTGGATCTTTCCTCAAGACGTAATGCTTGCCGATTTAAGAGTTAATAAGTAGGAACAAAGGGTAAATAATATTGACACTTGCATGAAAATAAATTATTGTAAGAAGATAAAAGATAGGCCCTTCGTAGAGGGAAGCAGAGGTTATCATGCACTTTCTGTTGAATGTGCAAACTCTGAACGCAAAGGAACATCACTTCGTATTGTCCCTTGTGACCAGTGAACTTTATTATGCACTGTGTCACTTTTATTTCTTCGCTATCACAAGATCGTACAAAGCTTACTTTACCTTACAATAAAATATCATACGTATTTAGAGGCAATTTTTTTCTTTGTGCACCTATGACAACTTACTTGAAGGATCTTATTCAATCCATAGATAGGTATGTTGGAATCTCATGGAAACAAATTGGGTTTAAAGGGTTATAGATGCACAAGTAGTATGTCTACTTAGTGTGGAAAATTTTGGCAAGCAAAAGATCTAAAGCAAGCATAACATGTTAAGCGATACATGACAATATAACTTCTATGCAAATGTAAACAATCATGGTCATTATGTTGTATTCCATGTCCAACATCAACATTTGATCATTATATAATATTTGATGGGGACTCACAATCATAAAATGTGTCCAAGATAGTATATTTATATGTAAATCTCCTCTTCTCTATCAATTACTAATGTTATGCTTGTTAATTCCCAACATCTTTTATCACTTATACTTTTTCTATGTGAAGTCATTACTCCCCGTGAGATAAGCATATGATCTTTTATATTTCTAATATTGCCATGCTATGATGATGGGTGCATGAAAGTAAAGCACACAAACTCAACTAATCTTTATTATATAACTCTCACACCCAATTACAAGGATAGATAGATCTCAAAGAAAAAAATCTAAGTAAAGCAAATCTGAAATTTTATTTCTCTAAATCACGAAAACTAAGGATCGAACTAAGATAGATAGTAGTGGTAAAAGTGATGATGATAGATACTGGGGCACTTCCCGCATGCTTGTAACTAGCTAAGGGTCGTGCCCATACCCATGTACTCAAGCGTCCTTTTTGGGTGATGGTGTGGTGGCATTCTTCTTCTCCAGCCTACGCTCGAGGATAAAAAAATCCTCCCTTAATTCATCATTTTCTTTCTCGAGCTTCAATATCTTTTTGCATAATGCTTCCTTGCTTTCCTGTAGAAAACGAGACGGAATAAATTGGATGGTAGATTTGCTTACTCCATTTGGGTGACTTGACTTCTTGAATTCCACGTGAATATCTCCAGGCTAAGGTAGTAGAACTTCATTTTCATCTGAACCGGCATCCCTCGTCTGCTCCAAGTCGGTATATTCCTCCTCATCTGTGGCCCATAGGTAGGGGTAAATATCCCCAAAGATCTTTGGATCTGCAACTGAGTGGGAAACATAGCTGTCTCCATCTGAATCATGTGACGACATACTTTCAGATCTGCCAAAAAATTAGCACGAAATAAGAACAGAGGAGAAAATTGCAATGCGGTGGTAAAAACATACAGGAGTATATATATGAATTTTCTAGGTCAGAATACATGCCCGGGAAGAAAAAGGAGTCTGGGAGGCACACGAGGGCCCCACAAGCCATCAGTGCGCGACCGAGGGGTGGTCGTGCCCTGTTGGCTTGTGCCTCCCTCGTGGGTCCCCCATGACTCCTTTTTTTGGGAACTTCTCTAAAATACCAAAACCAATAGGACATAGTTTTTTTGGAATTTTTGGAGTCAGTTACTTACAATATCATGTACCTACTCCTTTTCAAGTTTCTAGAGTGTTTCAGGAGGTCTCTCTTATGTGCTCTTCCGGTGTTATCACTTGAATAATATTAGTTTCATCATTAATAGGCATACCTGAGATGTAGTGCTTAATTCCTTGCCCATTTACCACTCTCAGATTTTTGCCTTCGAAGTTATTTTTTTTATAGCACCAGAGCGGTAGTCCTCCCCGACAACATATGGGACTTCCCATATGGAGAGGAGTTTACCTACAAAAAATCTGAAACAACAATTTTACAAAAGTACTTGGTCTCCTACATTAAATTATCTTTTTTGAATCCTCATGTCATGCCATCTTTTAACCTTTTTCTGTAAACAACTTGGCATTTTCATAAGCTTGTGTCCTCCATTCATCTAATGAGCTAATATCAAATAGCCTCTTTTCACCGACAAGTTTAAAGTCGTAGTTAAGTTTTTTAATTGCCCAATAAGCTTTATGTTCTAACTCAAGAGGTAAATGACAAGCTTTTCCATAGACCATTTTACATGGAGACATCCCCATGGGATTTTTATAAGCTATCCTATAAGCCCATAAGGCGTCATCTAGTTTCTTAGATCAATTCTTTCTAGATCTATTGGTGGTCTTTTGCAAAAATTAATTTTATTTCTCAGTTGCTCAATTCAACTTGGCCACTAGACTGAGGATGATAAGGTGATGCAATTCTATTGTTAACATCATATTTAGCTAGCGAAAGCACCATGAATAAAATGTGAACCAACATCAGTCATTAAGTACCTAGGGACTCCAAACCTCGGAAAAATGATGTCTTTAAGCATTTTAATAGAGGTGTGACGTGGCTTGAGACTGCGTCGGTATTTCTCCAAAGCAGAAGGGATGATGCAGCACAGCTATGGTAAGTATTTCCTTCAATTATGAAACCAAGGTTATCGAACCAGTAGGAGAACCAAGAAACACTATGTAAACGGTACCTGCACACAAAGAACAAATACTTGCAACCCGACGCGTAAGAGAGGTTGTCAATCTCTCCATGGTAAAAGATAGATTGATTTGTATGAGATTGGATAAATAGATAGCAAAAGAACACAAAATAAAATATGCAAATAAAATGTGCAGCAAGGTATTTTTGGGTTTTGGAATAATAGATCTGAAAGAAAATGCGAACAAATATAGATCGGAAGCAATATGTTGAAGGATAGACCCGGGGGCCGTAGAGTTCACTAGGGGCTTCTCTCATGAGTATAGCACACGGTGGGTACACAAATTACTGTTGGGAAATTGATAGAAGATCAAATAATCATGATGATATCCAAGGCAATGATCATTATATAGGAATAATGTCCAAGATTAGTAGACCGAAATGATTCTGCATCTACTACTATTACTCCACGCATCGACCGCTATCCAGCATGCATCTAGTGTATTAAGTTCATGGAGAAACTGAGTAATGCAATAAGAACGTTGACATGATGTAGACAAGATCTATTCATGTAGGAATATACCCCATCTTGTTATCCTTAATAGAAATGATACATGTGTGCCTTGCTGCCCCTTCTATCACTCGGAGAGGACACCACAAGATCGAACTCATCACAAAGCACCTCTTCCCATGGCAAGAAAAATCGATCTAGTTGGCCTAACTAGACCAAAGATTTGAAGAAGAAATACGAGGCTATAAATAATCATGCATATAAGAGATCAAAGAAGACTCAAATAATATTCATGGATATAAACTGATCATTAACTCAAACTTCATCGGACCCAACAAACACACCACAAATAGTCATTACATCAAATAGATCTCTGACGTGGCTTGCAACTTCGTCGGTATTTCCCCAAAGAGTAAGGGATGATGCAGCATAGCTACGGTAAGTATTTCCCTTAGTGAAGAAACCAAGGTGTCAATCCAAGGAGGAAGACCACACAACGTTATGTAAACGACACCTGCACACAAAGAACAAATACTTGCAACCCGATGCGTAAGAGAGGTTGTCAATCTCTCAACGGTAAAAAGTTAGATTAGATTGTAATAGGTTGAGAAGATGGATCTCGCAAGGAAAAAATAAAAATAAGTAAATAAAAATTGCAGCAAGGTATTTTTGGGTCTTTTTGGATTACTAGATATGAAAACAAAAGCAGCAAAAACATAGATCAGAAAGCAATATGTTGGAAAAGTAGACCCGGGGGTCGTAGGTTTCACTAGTGGCTTCTCTCATGAGTATAGCACACGGTGGGTAAACAAATTACTGTTGGGCAATTGATAGAAGTTAGATAATCATGACGATATCCAAGTCAATGATCATTATATAGGCATCACGTCTAAGATAAGTAGAGTGAAATGATTCTGCATCTACTACTATTACTCCACCCATTGACCGCTATCTAGCATGCATCTAGTGTATTAAGTTCATGGAAAAATGGAGGAATGCAATAAGAATGGTTACATGATGTAGAAAATATCTATTCATGTAGGAATAGGCCCCATCTTGTTATCCTTAATGGCAACGATACATGCGTGCCTTGCTTCCCCTTCTGTCACTGGGAAAGGACACGCAAGATCGAACCCATCACAAAGTATCTCTTCCCATGGCAAGAAAAATCGATCTAGTTGGCCTAACTAAACCAAAGATTCGAAGAAGAAATATGAGGCTATAAGTAATCATGAATGTAAGAGATCAAAGAAGACTCAAATAATATTCATGGATAGAAACCGATCATGTACTCAAAATTCATCGGATCCCAACAAACACACCGCCAAAAGTCAGTACATCAAATAGATATCCAAGAGACCATTGTATTAAGAATAAAGAGAGAGAGAGAGAGAAAACCATCTACCTACTGCCTACGGACCCGTAGGTCTATGGTGGACTACTCACGCATCATCGGAGAGGCACCCATGAAGACGACGCACCCCTCCTTGATGGTGTTAGATTGAATCATGCGGTTCTGTAACTTGTGACAACTGGAATTGTGTTTCGTAGACTCCCCTAGGGTTTTTAGAATATTTGGGTATTTATAGAGCTGATAGGTGGTGGGAGGTGTCCCGAGGTGGGCACAACCTACTAGGGCGCGCCTGGGGCCTCTGGCGCGCCATGGTATCTTGTCCTCTCCTCGGCCCTCCTATCTGGCACTTCTTTGGCCCACTGGATGTCTTCTAGACCAAAAGAAACTCCAAAAAGTTTCCTGGTGTTTGGGCTTCGTTTGGTACTGAAATTCTATGAAGTAAAAAACTGGCAAAAACAACAACTGACACTTGGCACTATGTCAATAGGTTATCCCAAAAAATTATATAAAGTTGCTACAAAATGATTGTAAAACATCCAAGATTGATAATATAACAACACAGAACAATCAAAAATTATAGATACATTGGAGATGTATCAAGATCCCCATGCTTGATTCCTACTCGTCCTCGAGTAGGTAAATGATAGAAACAGAATTTTTGATGTGGAATGCTGCATAACATGTTCATCACATATTCTTTTGTTTTGTAGCATGGACATTTGGACTTTGAGATGGTTCAAAGCAATAGTCTAGTTTTGACATGAAGACTTTAATACTCAAGCATATCAACAAGCAACCATGTCTTTCAAAATATCAACACTAAAGAAAGTTATCTCTAGCCCATCATGCTCAATCATTGATCCATTCATGAAACACACTCAAATATAGCTACACCTAATGCTCAAGTATGATCATAGTGCCCCCTAGTTGGTTCTTTATAAGAGAAGATGGAGACTCAAGTAAAAATAAAAATTGCGCAAAGTTGATAAATAGGCCCTTCGAAGAGGGAAGTAGGGATTTGTAGAGGTGCCAGAGCTCAAGGTTTAAATTGATAGAGAAAAATACTTTGGGTGGCATGCCTTTCGTGTCAATGAAATTGACCGAGAGCTTTCAATACCTTTCCATGCTAGATATACCACAAGCGGTTCCCAAACCAAAAATAAAGTTTATTCCTTTTTCCACCATTCTTCCACAATCCATGGCTAGCCGAATCCACGGTTGCCATCCATACCAACACTTTCTACGGAATTTATTATTTGACAACATAAAGTAAATTTCCTTTTTTTTCATTTAGGGACTCGGCATCCCTATTACCGTCATACTCTCATGCAAGGACAAGTGAATAAACACTCATCTAGAGAATAACACATCTAGCATGGAAAAATATCGATCACCCCCTTCCGCATCATGAGCGGTACAAGCACACAAAAAGGAAATTTATTTTGAAAATTAGAGATGCACATACAAATTTGCTTGGAATGGCATGGAAATAACGCACATAGGTAGGTATGGTGGACTCATATGGGAAAAGTGGGTTTGAGGATTTTGGATGCACAAGTAATATTTCTACTTAGTACAAGTGAAGGCTAGCAAATATATTGACAAGCAACCAACCAAGAAACAAAAATTGACATAAGCGAGCATTAAGCATAACTAACACCGAATAATGCACCATAAGTAGGATGTAATTTCATTTCACAACTATTGACTTTCGTGCTTGCATAGAGAATCACAAACCTTAACATTAGTATTCTTACTAAGCATAATTACTCACCAACATAACTCACATATTACTATCATCATATCTCAAAACTATTACAAGGAATCAAGTTTAATTTGTCCAATGATCTTCATGAAAGTTTTTATTACATCCCTCTTCAATATATATCACTTTGGGACTAGTTTCATATATTGCCATTGCTTTTGGCAAGATCATAAGGATTTAAGTGAATATCATGAGCATAATTTTTTTATCTCTCAAAATAGTATAAGTGAAGCATCAGAGCATTTCTTCAAAATTTACTAACTCTCAAATTAATATAAGTGAAGCATGAGAGAATTTGTTCAAAATTTACTGACTCTCAAATTAATCTAAGTGAAGCATGAGAGCATTTCTTCAAACATGTAAAGCACACGGTGCTAAAAAAGATATAAGTGAAGCACTAAAGCAATTCCATAGCTCAATAGATTTAAGTGAAGCATATAGAGAAATTCTAAAAAATCATAATATAATTTTGGCTCTCTAAAATAGGTGTGTCCAGTAAGGATATACAGAAAATCAAGAAAAAACTCATATAATACAGGATGCTCCAAGCAAAACTAATGATATGTGACAAATAAAAATATAGCTCCAAGTAAAATACCGATAGTAGTTAGAAGAAAGAAAAGATGCCACTTGGGGCATCCCCAAGCTTAGTTGCTTGTTACTATTTGGATATTATCTTGTGGTGCCATGGGCATCCCCAATCTTAGGCTCTTCTTATTCCTTATTTCTTCCTCATTCGTGATCTCACCCAAAACTTGAACACTTCAATCACACAAAACTTAACAAAATCTTCGTGAGATCCATTAGTATAATACAGTAAATTACCACTCTAAGTACTGTTGAAAACCCATTAATATTTTATTATGGCATTATATAGATTGTATTCCAAGTTTTGCATGACTTATACCCTCCAATACAAGCCATAGATTCATCAAAACAAGCACACAATGCAGCGAAAACAAAATCTGTCTCAAACAGAATAGTCTGTAGTAATATGTACTCTACTCATACTTATGTAACTCTAAAAATTCTCAAAAAATAGTACAACATAAATAATTTGTATATAAATATTGTGTTAAAATTGCATATCATTATCTTGCTTCAGTGGAAAATCAAAATTCGTGAACTGGAGTCAAAGTTTCTGTTTCAGATTCAACATTGTTTCTACTCATCTTATGAATCAACCTAAAGGTTCTACCTGGCACAAACACTAAATAAAACGTAAAAACACAATCATAATAGAAGCATAATTTTTTGAACACTCAAAAACATAAAGGAGTGTTTAAAATAAATTTTATTCATTGGGTTGCCTCCCAACAAGCGCTATCGTTTTACGCCCCTTGCTAGGCATAACGCAAGGATTCAAGTATTGTCATCCTTCTTATTTTTATGAATAGATGTATTTTGGTGAAGAGGCTTTGTAAATATAACTTGAAACACATTATCCATATAATTTTTAGCACTATCAAGTTGTCCATCTATGTATCCTCTTTGATTACCGGCTACAATCCGAGAGTATTGTTGATTAATATCATTAAAAGTTTGTTGGATCATATCTAAAAAGGGGACTTCTTTTTAAGGTTTTCATAAAAAAATTTATTATTCACAATAAAATATCTTAACATGTAGTCGCTTTCGTAAAGGATCTCATCTATTACCGGTTTTTCATGGCTCTTACCCAAATGATCAAAAATTTCCCTAGCTTCTCATACTATGTTATCAAATTCATTCATAAGAACAAGGGTAGATGACTTTTTAGCTTTAGGATCCTTTAAAATGGGTAGCTAATAAAACAGTCTTTGCAAGGTAGGATGTGTGCGGATAAACCTATTTTCAAGTTTAGAACTAGTGCTGAAATAGCTTCCGCATAAGTTTTAGTCTTTTAAGTATAGGAGCATCATCAAGAGTCAAACTTCCAACACAATTGTAAAAATTCTTGGATAGTTTATTTTCTTATAACGTTCCCTTGCCCCAAAACAAAAGTTTTATAATCCAGATTACCTGAATGTCCAATTTTAGGAGTCCTGCCATCATCTGTTTCTGCCATACCAAAATCACTCATGGTGACAAGTAAGCAAAAGATCGAACGGGAAATTGGCAAACGAGAAATAGGGCGAATAAAATGGCAAATTCGTGAAGTGGGTGAAAGGAAAATGAGAGGAAAATGGCAAATAATGTAAATTGCAAGGAGATGAGATTTGTAATTAGGAACCTGATAGATGTTGATGAAGTCTCCTCGGCGCTAGAGATTGGCACACTGAAGAGAGACTGCTTAGGCACCTCCAGTCGGGGATACACAAAATAGGTAGGCCCATGAAGGGTCGAAATATCATAGAAGCATGGTTCCACATGTAAGGTGGGTCCAGACAAATACATACATACTATTCACTCGGACAAGCAACGTCCCATCCACTCAGATGAAAGTCAACCACTTGGACATATGACCCACTTGGATATGCGAAGACTAATAGTCAACAGGGCAGTCGGAGCATCATCGGAGGATTCATAGTGGGATGACATTATGGCATCAATGCCTCATCTTGTAACATAGGAGGTGAGGGGGAGGCACACTCTATATAAGCCATGCCCCACCACATAGCCCAGGGGGGCTCCTTCTTCTCCCTTCCCTCTTTCTCTCAAATACACCATGTAACTCCGTTTTCATGACAAATAAGCAAAGACTCTCTAGAACACGAGATGTAGGGCTGTTATCTCCACCGCGAGAGGCCCGAACTCGCTAAAATCACTGTGTCACCCATTTGCATCGCGATAGATCATGCTCCTTTACACTACCCCTTTCTAATGTAGGAATCGTTCCCATGACATTTGGCACCCACATTGGGGCATGGCGTCTATCAAGCCATGATGCGAATGTTTTCTTCCACTTCGGTCTTTATCCGTTGATCAACAATTATCGACAAGGAATTTGATCCAGGGTGTTCCAGACATCACTCCATTCACAGAAGAGACATGATGCTCTTCACACATAGGGATCAGGAAGTTTCATTCCATCCTATCTCTTTCTTTACAATCGAACTTTAATCTAACTATGGCAGTTTTTCTTCTGTATGTACATGTGCTCATGCGAGTACTGTGGAGTTTGATCAATCAAAATGGAAAGAAGATACAAGCAAGGACGGCAGCCGAATCATATTCTTCGCATCAACAAGATAGCATGAGCAACAACTGTCGGGACCCCGATCCTAAGTCAGATGAATCCAAACTGTAACATATCACATCCCTTTGTGGCCTCATGCACGGTAAGTTCCACGGCTGCAGCCTTACCTTAGCTGGGATCGTTTGCGTCTTTTGGCTCACGTATGTGAACATGTCGCTGGCAATCAAACGGCAGAGAACCCGGGCTGACATGACTAGTCATAGAACCCAAGTGGCACATCTGTACGGAAGCAGGCATACATAACCCAGCAATGCAGGTGTTGGCCTCAAGGGTGTGTAGACGAGTCATAGCAAGCTACAAGGACTCCATTACGCCGTGAGACATAAATGCCATCACTGCACGTAGACGAGTCATGGCAGGCTACATGGACTCCATTACACTGCGAGACATGTCCCCGAAGGGACAGACACAGCAGCAAAGAAGGATACATGCCGGCCAATCAATGTGTCCGGAGCAGTAGCAAGCTACCATGGCTTGGTGGAAGCACAAAGAGGCAGTTTCCCGTAAAGAGTACTACTAAAGGCACACAACTAGGTGTCGGATCCCATACATACCGTTGCACATCACACGTACGCACGACATGCCCGATATGCATAGATACAACCATGGCATCACAACATAACCATACAACAACATGAATTTTATTTAAGAGGCTCAGACGAGCCTTGCATAATATGTTCTTACAGATAGGGGTCACATGACCTGGCACTCAAGTCATACAAACAAGTGCATACAAACCAAGCGGAAGCATAAAGCTGTCTGAGTACAGACATATGAGAGGGTAAAAAGGCACATGGCCTGACTATCTACAGCCTGCCACAGGCGTAAGGTCGTAGCTGGGACACCAGCTATTTGGTATCATCGACATCTAGAAAGAACCCACCCGAAGGGTCCTGGGTCTCATCTGCAACATTTATTAAGCAAACATGAGTACAAATGTACTCAGCAAGTCTTTAGAGCGGACCTAGTCTATTCATGCTGAGGTATCAACAAAAGGGGGAGGTGGAGTTTATGCAGCAATGCCAGCTTTGACTCATGGCTATCCTACCCTACTCAGTTTTAACTCTTTGTTACAATTTTAGATATCGCACATGAGTCCACTAACTCCACGACAATACACCACCATGGATTCACTTCCCTCTCCGGAAGAGTGCCATCCACGGTACTCACACTTGTCTTGATATTTTTATGAGTATCCATTTGATTATCTATGAACATCATAAGTTCTCCAAGTAGTCCATAACTGAGGACGCGGCTATTCGAATAGTTTCATACCCTGCAGGGGTGTACTTCTTCACACATGCTCTCGCCACTTATCGCTCAGTGCTCATAAAACCATGCACCTCGGCAACCTTCAAGTGGAAGCCCAGTGAGGGAGTCGGCCACGACCGTCAATTGCATAAGACCTCTAGTCCAGGCTATCGCCTATTTGAGACTGAACCCGCACGGAAGTCCGACCGAAGTTTTCGCTACGGCCCCAAACGATGTGCGCAGGGTTCCCAAGCCCACCATTCGGGTGACCCTTGGTACACCATGCCACTGCCTACCGCATCGTAACCCACCCCTAGGGTCAGTGCTACGCACGGCCTCCAGCATGCTATAAACACCAGAAACTACTTGCAACTCCTGGACTCAGGACTAAGCGAATGATAAGTCGAGAGGGTCAATTAAGTATCCCAACGTGTGGTACTAACTATTCTTTGATCACAAACACGAAACACAGTTCCTAAGAATGGTCCCAATGAGACAAACCGCTATGTACTCCTACATAGCCTCTCATCGCTACCTTTACCAAATCGAGTTCATCATAACATCATCACATCAGAACAACATCGTTTCACTCAGTTCATCACCCAGATGAATCCAACCTGACTCAACTCTAAGCATAGCAAGCATAGCAGGCAAAGTAAGCTAAGCACATCATGGCACAAGCATCTACCAGGTATGCTAGGTCGCAAGGTTTAGCTATTTACTGTGACAATAATAGGTCATGCTGCAGAATAGGATCATCTACCGTGCATGACTGACATGTATTGATTGTCCTAATGCAATAAACAAGAGCTGGAGCGAGAGAGTAGGATGTTGTCGGAATGATCAAGGAGTTGCTTGCCTTGCTGGGTAGCGGAAAGGTTCTCTCCTTTGTCGGGATACTCGGGGGTATCCTTAGGAGCAGGGCCTACCGCAATGCAGATAAGAAAGAATCAACACATGCAAGTGCAACAATATGATGCATGATCATGGCATGATAGCATGTATGGATGAGCTAATGCAACTAGTGTTCATGTTGATTTGAAATGAATTTGAATATAGGTTCAAAATCGTTCTTCATTTCAATTCCGAATACTATCCTATTAGTAATTGTCAATGTTCACCTATTTAGATTTCTCTAACATGCATGACAATACCACCATTAGATTCATTGGATTTTTCTGATAAATTTTCATATATAAATTATTTTCATCTGATTTACAGATTAATTTATATGAATTTTTGAAATTTTTAATAATTTCTAGAATTATTTTTAAATTAGAAATTGCTTTTATTGCATCAGCATGACATCACTATGACATCAGCTGGTCAGCTGACCCAGCCAGAGTCAAACCTGACATGTGGGGACCACATGTCAGTGACTCAGTCACTTAACTAACTAATAAAAACTAAATCTAACTAATTAACAGAACTAGGCCCACTGTCAGTGACTGATTTAGTTAATTAAATTAATTAGTTAATTTCTTAATTAGGATTTGACTGTCAGGGCATGGCCCCACCTACCAGTCACTCAGGGGTCAAACCCCGTGGTCAACTCCGGCAAGACCCACCGGCCATTGAGCCGCCGGTGGCTCCAGAGATGGCAGAGGGGTTCGGGATCCCTCCTCCGGCGACCAAAAGGGCGACGGAGGGCACCAAACGGACCTACACACACGCGCGTCCATTGCAACACTTCCCAGGAGCCGAGATGGTCGGAATCGACGCCGGCGGCGAGCTGGGCGGCTGCCAGAGCTCGGGCGAGCACAGGCTCGTCGAACCAGGGCGCAACACGACATCTACTTGGCACCTACGGTCTCTATACAACCTCACAAACATGACGGTGGCCTCTGATGAACCAACTGGTCACCGGAGCATGGCCGACGTCGAGCTCGAGCAGCGGGGCATTCGGACCTCGATGGAATCCGGCGCTAGAGCATGCAATCGAAGGGGGAAGGAGGGGGAAAAGGTCCAGGGGCTCACGACGGTCGCAGAGACGTCGAGAGAGGGCTCAGGGAGGGCCTGGAGCAGCGGCGAGCTCCACTTGCTTGCCGGCAGCCGGAGGTTGAAGACGACGCGATGGCGGCGATGAGGAGCTCCTGGCGGTGCACGGCTTGGCTAGGAGGGAGAGGGGAGCTAGGTGGTTCGAACAGGGGGCTCAGGGGCGAGGGGGAGCGGCTAGCGCGACGGCAGCGAGTTCGAGCAGTGCTCGGCCATGGCGGAGCAGAGAAGGGGGAGGAAGAGAGGCGGGTGAGAGAGAGAGAGGGAGCGATGGGGACGGCTCTTTGAGCTTATCCCTGTCGTGCTGGTGAGGGGGAAGCAGGCAGGCAGCTGCCGGCATGGAGGCACAGCAGTGCGTGCGCTCTAGCCACACGCCCGTCCTCCTGGCCGCCAGGAGGACGATGACCTCCCTAGGCCAGGTGGGCCGGCCTGGCCTGGGCCTTTTCTTCTTTTCCTTTTTATTTCTTCTCTGTTTTCATTTACTGACACTTGTTTATTTTCTTTCAGGTACAAAATGACTTTTCTCCCACATGTTCCACGATGATCTCATCGGATGAACCACGATGTCAGGGATTCAACAAATCCCGTATACAATTCCCTTTGTCTATCGGTATGATACTTGCCCGAGATTCGATCGTCGGTATCCCTATACCTTGTTCAATCTTGTTACCGGCAAGTCCCTTTACTCGTTCCGTAACACATCATCCTGTGGCTAACTCCTTAGTCACATTGAGCTCATTATGATGATGTCTTACCGAGTGGGCTCAGAGATACCTCTCCGTCACACGGAGTGACAAATCCCAGTCTCGATTCGTGCCAACCCAACAGATACTTTTGGGGATACACGTAGTGTACCTTTATAGCCACCCAGTTACATTGTGACGTTTGGCACACCCAAAGTATTCCTACGGTATCCAGGAGTTCCACAATCTCATGGTCTAAGGAAATGATACTTGACATTAGAAAAGCTTTAGCAGTCGAACTACACGATCTTGTGCTATGCATAGGATTGGGTCTTGTCCATCACATCATTCTCCTAATGATGTGATCCCGTTATCAACGACATCCAATGTCCATGGTCATGAAACCATGACCATCTATTGATCAACGAGCTAGCCAACTAGAGGCTCACTAGGGACATGTTGTGGTCTATGTATTCGCACATGTATTACGGTTTCCCGTAATACAATTATAGCATGAACAATAGACAATTATCATGAACAAGGAAATATAATAATAATCACTTTATTATTGCCTCTAGGGCATATTTCCAACAGACTCCCACTTGCACTAGAGTCAATAATCTAGTTACATTGTGATGTATCGAACACCCATAGAGTTCTGGTGTTGATCATGTTTTGCTTGTGAGAGAGGTTTAGTCAACGGATCTGCGACATTCAAATCCGTATGTACTTTACAAATGTCTATATCTCCATCCTGGACATATCCACGAATGAACTTGAAGCGGCGCTTGATGTGTCTTGTCTTCTTGTGAAACCTGGGCTCCTTGGCAAGGGCAATTGCTCCAGTGTTGTCACAGAATAGAGTCATCGGGCCCGACGCATTGGGAATCACTCCTAGGTCGATGATGAACTCCTTCATCCAGACTCCTTCCTGTGCTGCTTCCGAAGTAGCTATGTACTCCACTTCACATGTAGATGCCGCCACGACGCTTTGCTTGCTGCTACACCAGCTGACTGCTCCTCCGTTCAAAATATACACGTATCCAGTTTGTGACTTGGAGTCATCCAGATCTGTGTTGAAGCTAACATCGACGTAACCCTTTACGACGAGCTCTTCGGCACCTCCATATACGACAAACATGTCCTTGGTCCTTCTCAGGTACTTCAGGATATTGTTGACTGTTGTCCAGTGTTCCGCTCCGGGATCACTTTGGTACCTCCCTACCAAACTTTTGGCAAGGTTCACATCAGGTCTGGTACATAGCATGGCATACATAATAGAGTCTATGGCTAAAGCATAGGGGATGACACTCATCTTTTCTCTATCCTCTACCGTGGTCGGGCATTGAGTCATACTCAATCTCACACCCTGTAACACAGGCAAGAACCCCTTCTTGGACTGATCCATATTGAACTTCTTCAATATCTTGTCAAGGTATGTGCTTCGTGAAAGACCTATGAGGCATCTCGATCTATCTCTACAGGTCTTGATGCCTAATGTGTAAGCAGCTTCTCCAAGGTCCTTCATTGAAAAACACTTATTCAAGTAGGCCTTTATGCTTTCCAAAAGTTTTATATCATTTCCCATCAACAATATGTCATCCACATATAATATGAGAAATGCTACAGAGCTCCCACTCACTTTCTTGTAAATACAGGGTTCTCCATAAACCTGTATAAATCCAAACGCTTTAATCACCTCATTAAAGCAAATGTTCCAACTCCGAGATGCTTGCACCAGCCCATAGATGGAGCTCTAAAGCTTGCATACTTTGTTAGCATCTTTAGGATCGACAAAACCTTCCGGCTGCATCATATACAGTTCTTCCTTAAGGAGACCATTAAGGAATGCCGTTTTGACGTCCATTTGCCAGATCTCATAATCATAAAATGCAGCAATTGCTAACATGATTCGGACGGACTTCAGCATCGCTACGGGTGAGAAAGTCTCATCGTAGTCAACTCCTTGAACTTGTCGATAACCCTTAGTGATAAGCCGAGTCTTATAGACGGTCACATTACCATCCGCGTTAGTCTTTTTCGTAAGGATCCATTTATTTTCTATGGCTCGCCGATTATCGGGCAACTCCACCAAAGTCCATACTTTGTTCTCATACATGGATCCTATCTCGGATTTCATGGCTTCAAGCCATTTATTGGAATCCGGGCCCGCCATCGCTTCTTCATAGTTCGAAGGTTCACCGTTGTCCAACAACATGATCTCCAAGACAGGGTTGCCGTACCACTCTGGTGTGGAACGTGTCCTTATGGACCTTCGAGCTTCAATAGCAACTTGATCTGAAGTTTGATGATCATCATCATTAACTTCCTCTCCAGCCAATGTAGGCTCCACAGAAACAACTTCTTGTGCTGCGCTACTCTCCGGTTCGAGTGGAGGTACAATTACCTCATCAAGTTCTATTTTTCTGCCACTTACTTCTTTCGAGATAAACTCTTTCTCTAGAAAGGATCCATTCTTGGCAAAAAAGACTTTGCCTTCGGATCTGAGGTAGAAGGTATACCCAATAGTTTCTTTGGGGTATCCTATGAAGACGCACTTTTCCTCTTTGGGTTCGAGCTTCTTAGGTTTAAGTTTCTTCACATAAGCATCGCATCTCCAAACTTTTAGAAATGACAGCTTAGGTTTCTTTCCAAACCATAATTCATACAGTGTCGTATCAACGGACTTAGACGGTGCCCTATTTAAAGTGAATGCGGCAGTCTCTAATGCATATCCCCAAAATGATAGCGGTAAGTCGGTAAGAGACATCATAGATCGCACCATCTCCAATAGAGTGTGATTACGACGTTCAGACACACCATTTCGCTGAGGTGTGCCAGGCGGCATCAATTGTGAAACAATTCCACATTTCCTTAGGTGCGTGCCAAACTCGTGACTCAAATTTTCTCCGCCACGATCAGATCGTAGGCACTTTATTTTCCTGTCATGTTGATTCTCTACCTCACTCTGAAATTCCTTGAACTTTTCAAAGGTTTCAGACTTGTGTTTCATTAACTAGACATACCCATATCTGCTTAGGTCATCAGTGAGGGTGAGAACATAACGGTAGCCACCAGGAGCCTCAATGCTCATTGGACCGCATCCATCGGTATGTATTATCTCCAACAAGTCAGTTGCTCGCTCCATTGTTCCGAAGAACGGAGTCTTGGTCATCTTGCCCATGAGGCATGGTTCGCACGTGTCAAATGATTCAAAATCAAGAGACTCCAAAAGTCCATCAGCATGGAGTTTCTTCATGCGTTTGACACCAATATGACCAAGGCGGCAGTGCCACATGTAAGTGGGACTATCGTTATCAACCTTACATCTTTTGGTACTCACACTATGAACATGTGTAACATCACGTTCGAGATTCATCAAAAATAAACCATTGACCAGCGGGGCATGACCATAAAACATTTCTCTCATATAAATAGAACAACCATTATTCTCAGATTTAAATGAGTAGCCATCTCTCATCAAGCGAGATCCACATACAATGTTCATGCTCAAAGCTGGTACTATATAACAATTATTAAGGTTTAAAACTAATCTCGAAGGTAGATGTAGAGGTAGTGTGCCAACGGCGATCACATCGACCTTGGAACCATTCCCGACGCGCATTATCACCTCGTCCTTTGCCAGTCTCCGCTTATTCCGCAGCTCCTGCTTGGAGTTACAGATGTGAGCAACTGCACCGGTATCAAATACCCAGGAGCTACTACCAGCGCTGGTAAGGTACACATCAATAACAAGTATATCACATATACCTTTAAAATTTCTGGCCTTCTTATCCGCTAAGTACTTGGGGCAGTTCCGCTTCCAGTGACCGGTACCCTTGCAATGAAAGCACTCAGTCTCAGGCTTGGGTCCATTCTTGGGCTTCTTCCTGGCAACTGATTTACCGGGCGCGTCAACTGGTTTGCTGTCCTTCTTGAAGTTCTTCTTACCCTTGCCTTTCTTGAAACTAGTGGTCTTGTTCACCATCAACACTTGATGTTCCTTTTTGATTTCCCCCTCCACTGATTTCAGCATCAAATATAACTCAGGAATGGACTTCTCCATCCCTTTCATATTGTAGTTCATCACAAAGCTCTTGTAGCTAGGTGGAAGCAACTAGAGGATTCTGACAATAACCGAGTCATTCGGAAGATTAACTCCTAGCTGAGACAGGCGGTTGTGCAACCCAGACATTTTGAGTATGTGCTCGCTAACAGAACAATTTTCCTCCATCTTACAACTGAAGAACTTGTCGGAGATTTCATATCTCTCGACCTGAACATGAGCTTGGAAAGCCATTCTCAGCTCTTGGAACATCTCATATGCTTCGTGTTGCTCAAAACACTTTTGGAGCCCCAGTTCTAAGCTATAAAGCATGTCGCACTGAACCAGGGAGTAATCATCACTACGCGAGTGCCAGGCGTTCATAACGTCTTGAGTTGCTAGGAAAACGGGTGCGTCACCTAGAGGTGCATGAAGGACATATAATTTCTTGGAAGCTATGAGGATGATCCTCAAGTTACGGACCCAGTCCGTATAGTTGCTTCCATCGTCTTTCAGCTTGGTTTTCTCTAGGAACACGTTGAAGTTGAGGGCAACATTAGCGTGGGCCATTGGATCTACAAGATAGATTGTAAAGACAATTTTAGACTAAGTTCATGATAATTAAGTTCACATAATCAAATTATTTAATGAACTCCCACTTAGATAGACATCTCTCTAGTCATCCAAGTGACACATGATCCACGTCAACTAGCCCGTGTCCGATCATCACGTGAGACGGACTACTCATCAATGGTGAACATCTCCATGTTCATCATATCTTCTATACGACTCATGTTCGACCCTTTGGTCTCCCGTGTTCTGAGGCCATGTCTGTACATGCTAGGATCGTCAAGTCAATCTAAGTATTCCGCGTGTGTAAATCTGGCTTACACCCATTGTATGCAAATGTTAGAACCTATCACACCCGATCATCACGTGGTTCTTCGAAACAACGAACCTTAGCAACGGTGCACAGTTAGGGGGAACACATTTCTTGAAATTTTAGTGAGAGATCATCTTATTTAAGCTACCGTCGTTCTAAGCAAATAAGATGTAAAACATGATAAACATCACATGCAATCATATAGTGACATGATATGGCCAATATCATCTTGCTCCTTTGATCTCCATCTTTGGGGCACCATGATCATCATTGTCACCGGCATGACACCATGATCTCCATCATCATGATCTTCATCATTGTGTCTCTGCGAAAGTCGTCTCGCCAACTATTACTTCTACTACAATAGCCAACGATTTATCAATAAAGTAAAGTAATCACATGGCGTTACATCTCATACAATAAATTAAGACAACTCCTATGGCTCCTGCCGGTTGTCATACTCATCGACATGCAAGTCGTGAATCCTATTACAAGAACATGATCAATCTCATACATCACATATATCACATCACATCCTTTGGCCATATCACATCACACGACATATGGTGCAAAAACAAGTTAGATGTCCTCTAATTGTTGTTGCAAGTTTTTACGTGGCTTCTATAGGTTTCTAGCAAGAATGTTTCTTACCTACGCAAAAACCACAACGTGATATGCCAATTTCTATTTACCCTTCATAAGGACCCTTTTCATTGAATCCAATCCGACTAAAGTGGGAGAGACAGACACCCGCTAGCCACCTTATGTAACAAGTGCATGTCAGGCGGTGGAACCAGTCTCACGTAAGCATACGTGTAAAGTCGGTCCGGGCTGCTTCATCCACAAATGCCGCCGAATCAAGATAAGACTAGTAATGGCAAGCAAATTGACAAAATCGACGCCCACAACAACTTGTATTGTACTCGTGCATAGATTCTACGCATAGACCTAGCTCTAATACCATTGTTGGGGATTGTAGTAGTAAATCAAAAAAATTCTACGCATCACCAATATCAATCTATGGAGAAACCAACAACAAGTGGGGGGAGTGCATCTTCATACCTTTCAAGATCTCAAAGCGGAAGCATTACAAGAACGCGGTTGGTGGAGTCATATTCGCAGCGATTCAGATCGTGGTCGATACTGATCTAAGCGCCGAACAACGGCGCCTCCGCGTTCAACACACATGCAGCCCGGTGATGTCTCCCGCGCCTTGATCCAGCAAGGAGGAGGGAGAGGTTGGGGAAGACAACTCCAACAGCAGCACGACAGTGTGGTGGTGGTGGAGCAGCGCGGTACTTCGACAGGGCTTTGCCAAGCGGTACGGAGGACGAGGAGGAGGAGGGGTAAGGCTGCGCCGTGAGAGAGAGAGAGAGTTCTGTTGATGGCAGCCCCAAAACCCTCACTATATATAGGAGGAGGGGAGGAGGGTGCACCCCCTCTTGGGTTCCCACCCTAGGGGGTGCAGCATCCCTAGATGGGGGAGGGTCGGCAGACAAGAGAGGGAGAGAGGGGGGCGCGCCCTAGGGTGGGCCTAGGGCCCATCTGCGCCTATGGTTTGCCCCCTCTCCTCCTAGCTGCGCCTTGGGCCTTGGTGGGAGGCACACCAGCCCACTCAGGGGCTGGTCCATTCCCACTCTTGGCCCATGCCAGCCTTCGGGGCCGCTGGCCCCTCCCGCTGGACCCTCGGAAACCTTCTGGTGGTCCCGGTACATTACCGGTGATGCCCGGAACACTTCCGGTGACCAAATCCTCACTTCCTATATATCATTCTTTACCTCCGGACCATTCTGAAACTCCTCGTGACGTCCGGAATCTCATCCGAGACTCCGAACAACCTTTGGTAACCACGTGCACAATTCCCCTATAACCCTAGCGTCATCGAACCTTAAGTGTGTAGACCCTACGGGTTCGGGAGGCAGGTAGACATGACCGAGACACCTCTCTGGCCAATAACCAATAGCGGGATCTGGATACCCATATTGGCTCCCACATGTTCCACGATGATCTCATCGGATGAACCACGATGTCAAGGATTCAATTAATCCCGTATATAATTCCCTTTGTCCATCGGTATGTTACTTGCCCGAGATTCGATCGTCGGTATCCCTATACCTTGTTCAATCTCGTTACCGGCAAGTCTCTTTACTCATTCCGTAACACATCATCCCGTGGATAACTCCTTAGTCACATTGAGCTCATTATGATGATGTCTTACCGAGTGGGCCCAGAGATACCTCCCGGTCACACGGAGTGACAAATCCCAGACTCGATTCGTGCTAACCCAACAGATACTTTCGGGGATGCCCGTAGTGTACCTTTATAGCCACCCAGTTACGTTGTGACGTTTGGCACACCCAAAGTATTCCTACGGCATCCGGGAGTTGCACAATCTCATGGTCTAAGGAAATGATACTTGACATTAGAAAAGCTTTAGTAGACGAACTACACGATCTTGTGCTATGCCTAGGATTGGGTCTTGTCCATCACATCATTCTCCTAATGATGTGATCCCGTTATCAACGACATCCAATGTCCATGGTCATGAAACCGTGACCATCTATTGATCAACTAGCTAGCCAACTAGAGGCTCACTAGGGACATGTTGTGGTGTATGTATTCACACATGTATTACGGTTTCCGGATAATACAATTATAGCATGAACAATAGAAAATTATCATGAACAAGGAAATATAATAATAATCACTTTATTATTGCCTCTAGGGCATATTTCTAACAGCGACGTCACTCTACTGGACGCGTCGTCATCACTTGGCAGCTCCGCGCATTGCCACTTGGCAAGACACGTCTTCGTCACTTGGCCGCGCCACGCGTCACCACTCATTGAGAGACCTCTTAATCACACGGCCGCCCCGTGTGTCGCCGCTCGGTCAGACACACCTTTATCAGCCGGCCGCCCCCCGCGTCGCTGCTCGTTGATACACACCTTCATCATCCGGTCGCCCCGGGCGTCATCGCTCGGTGGGGCACACCTTCATCATTCGGCCATTCTGTGCATTGCCGCTCGTTGGACGCATCGTCATCACTTGGTAGCCCCGTGCATCGCCACTTGGTGAGGAGCGCCTTCGTCACTCGACGGCCATGTGCATCGTCACTCCATGAAGCATGTCGTCATCACTCGACCGCCCCACACATCGCCACTATGCTGGACACCCGGTCATCACTCGGCCGCCCCGCATGCCGTCAACTATTTGACGCATTGTCATCACTTGGCAGCTCTACTCATTGCCACTCGGTGAGACGCTCCTTCGTCACTCGGCGAGATGCTCCTTTGTGTTGTCACTCGGCGAGACGCTCCTTCGTCACTCGGCGAGATGCTCCTTTGTGCCATCACTCGTAGGGACACTCCTTAGTCACTCGGTTGCTCCGCGCGCCGTCACTCTTCTAGACGCGTCGTCATCACTCGGCAGCTCCGCGCACTGTCACTCGGCGAGACGGCCTTCGTCACTCGGCGAGATGCTCCTTCCTCACTCGACAGCTCCGCGCGTCGCCACTCAGCGAGACGCTCCCTCGTCGCGCCATCACTCAACTGGACATGTCGTCATCACTCGGAAGCTCCGTGCATTGCCACTCGGCAAGATGCTCCTTCGTCACTCAGTGAGATGCTCCTTTGCATCGTCACTCGGAGGGACACTCCTTCATCACTCGGTCTCTCCACGCGCCGTCACTCTTCTGGATGCGTCATCATCACTCGGCAGCTCCGCACATCGTCACTCGGTGAGACAAGTCTTCGTCACTCGGCAAGACGCTCCGTCATCACTCAGCATCTTCACGCGTCGCCACTCGGCGAGACGCTCCTTCGTCACTCGGCTGCTCCGCACGCCATCACTCAGCTGGACGCGTTGTCATCACTTGGCAGCTCCACACATCGCCACTCGGCGAGACGCTCCTTCGTCACTTGGCCGCTCCGCGCATCGTCACTCGGAGAGACACTCCTTTGTCACTCGACCGCTCCGCGCGCCATCACTCTGTTCGATGCGTCGTCATCACTCGACAGACCCACGCATCGCCACTCCGTGTGGCACATCTTTAGCACTTAGCCGCTCCGCACGTTGCTACGACACGGGATACGTCTACATCATCTGGACGCTCCGCGCGTCGCCACTCAGCGCGGCACGTCTACTTCACTCAACCGCCCCGCGCGTCATCAGACATCTAAGACATTCGTCACACACTGCATTCAATTAAATGATTATTTATGCATTACTAAGTGTCAAGTAAGTCGCATATGTCGTTCACTCGGAGGCCACGCCACCGAGTGTACCTCTGCAGTCGGTTCTTTATCTTCATGTCGGATCATTTACTTTCACAAGTTCAGTCAGATCCTTCACCCTTTAGACTCTTGCTGGTTTTGGACCAGCAAGCACCTGGCACACCCAGCGGGTGTCTATGGGTGCAATTTACATGAATAATTTCAACAAATATTAAATTACTTTGAGAATTTTTTATGTTAGCTTGTGTTATTTTCCATACATAGGTACCTGGACGCCTCCGTGTGCCATTCTCGACGACATGCTTAACTCGGCCGCCCCGCGCGCAGTCACTTGGTCGGACACTTCCACGACAACATTCTCGACTTGGCTGCCCCGCGCGCCGTTACTTGATCGACCCGTGTGGCGCCACTTAGTGAGACGTATCTACCTTACTCGAATGCCCCTCACATCGCCACTGTGCTGGATGAGTTTACACTGCTTAGCCACCCCACGCGTCGCTACTCAGCCAGACACATCTACTTCATTCGGATGCCTCGTGCATCGCCACTTCGTGCGGCACATCTTCATCACTCGGACGCCCCGCGCATTGCCAGTCGGTGAGACAGACCTGCATCACTCCGTCGCTCCGCGCACCATCACTCAAATGGAAGCACCTTCGCCACTCGGCCGCTCCACGCACCATTACTCAACTGGACGCTCCTTCGTCACACGGTCGCTCCGCGCACCGTCACTCAGCCGGATGCTCCTTCGTTGCTCGGCCGCTCCTGCGCCATCAGACAGCTAAGTCATTCTTCATACGCTGCATTCAATTAAATAGTTGTTTTCGCATCACCGAGTGTCGAGGAAGTCGCAAATGACGTTCACTGGGAGGCCATGCCACCGAGTATACCTCTGCGCTGGTAGTTTAATTTTATGTGGGAACACTTCACTTCCACTTTGTTTGGGTCGAGTACTCAAACGAGTTCAGTCTGATCCTTCACTTGCACAAGTACAGTCGGATCCTACACTCTGTTAGACCCTTGCTAGTCCAGAACCAACAAGAACCTTGCACACCCAGCGGATGTCTATGGGTGTTATTTGCACAAATTATTTCAGCAAAAGATCAAATTACTTTGATAAATTTTTACGTTGGCTTGTGCTATTTTTCATACACAGGTTATGAGATCACTCAACGCAACTGTGCGCCATCTTCGTCTCTACTCAGGCTCAGTCGCCGCAACGATCGTTCGTGTGTTTCCACTTGTTCGGACACCTCCTCGATGACATGCTGGTGTCGCCATCCCACCCGCCGTCACTTGTTCGGATGCCTCCGCGACGACATGCTTGACTCGTTCGCCCCACGCGTCGTCACGTGTTCGGATGCCCCCTCGATGACGTACTGGACACGGCCGCCCCGCGTACCGTCACTAGGTCAGACGCCTCCTCGACATATAGCACTTGGCCGCCTCGCGGGTCGCCATTTGGACAGACTCGTTTCCATCACTTGGATGCCCCACGCATCACCACTATGTGTGGCATGTCTTCATCACTTGGCCGCCTCATGCGCCATCGCTCGGCTTAGTGAACCTGACTTCGCCTAAGTCAAAAACTACTCCGAGTGCAGACATCCTCCACACTCGGGGGCTTAGCTGCGATTTCATATCGTCTAAGTCAAAACTACTCCGAGTGCGGACATCCTCCACACTCGGGGGTTTAGCTGCGATTCCGTATCGCCTAAGTCAAAAACTACTCCGAGCGTGGACATCCTCCACTCTTAGGGGCTTAGCTACAATTTCGTATCACCTAAGTCAAAAACTACTCCGAGTGCGGACATCCTACACACTCGGGGGGCTTAGCTGCGGTTCTGTATTGCTTAAGTCAAAAACTACTCCGAGTGCGGACATCCTTCACACTCGGGGGCTTAGCTGCAATTTCGTATCGCCTAAGTCAAAAACTACTCCAAGTGCGGACATCCTCCACACTCGGGGGCTTAGCTGCTATTCCGTATCGCCTAAGTTAAAAACCCATCCGAGTGCGGACATCCTCCTCACTCCGGGGCTTAGCTGCGATTCCATATCGCCTAAGTCAAAAACTACCCCGAGTGCGGACATCCTCCACTCTCGGGGGCTTAGCTGCGATTCCGTATCGCCTAAGTCAAAAACTACTCCGAGTGCGGACATCATCCACTCTCGGGGGCTTAGCTGCGATTCCGTATCGCCTCAGTCAAAAACTACTCCGAGTGAGGACATGATCCACACTCGGGGGCTTAGCTGCGGACCTGATTCGCCTAGGTTAGAAACTACTCTGAGTGAGGATGTCATCCACACTCGGGGACCTATCCTTGATCCAGAAATCATGTAAGGCAGACTCAATAAGCATTCAGCATGCCAACCAAATGAGATTTACCCAATTGGCCCAGTTCTAGGTTATATCTATTTACCGTGCCCAGCGCACAAGAATCAGTTCGACTGATTCAGCTCTAGATTGCAACAATTTACTACCCCAAACGCATCAGAGTTCACCTGTTTAGTTCAGTTTCGCACTGGAAGACATAAACCCTCTGCCCGACTCATCTAGTCCAACAGAGGCTCGGGGACTACACCTAGTGGGTGCACTTAGTGTGCCTCCATTGGCAGAGAAATAAAATAAACATTTTGTCGGACAGGTCCAACAACAACATTCAAGTTTAACAAACTCTACTGACTCCAACCGACCGCCAACAATGAGTCAAAGTCTGAGTGGCTACTATCGGGGATACTGAAATCACAACATGCTCCCTTGGTGGTTTTGATAATTCATGATAACATACAATGTCTCTTGGACTAATACTCTTATCTAGTGTATTTCAGATAATAGTCCATGGAGAGTTAGGCTGGCAAAAAGGAGTGTGGAGAGTTTCCCCATGAAGAATAAGGAGAAGAAATAGGATTGGCAAAGCTTCAAGCAAGAGGACTCTACATTTTACATTTGTGAGAAATCACTTTGAGTCCATAGGAAAGCCAATGCTATTAAAAGGGGGTAAGGTTTTGTTGGTGAACAAAATGCTCATACGTGCACAAGTGATAGTCACCAAAGACATCCACAAACTCTCCCACCAAAGTCTGTCCAAAGCCAAATACTCAAAATCGGTGCAACCAACATTTTCATTCTAGAGCCACTGATTCCAAACCCTTGACAGACTCAGCCAAACCCTAGATCTTCGGTACAACCAATACTGCATTCGGTGCCACCGAGTTGGGCTGCCAACTTTCTATTACGCAAGTTCACAGTTCGGTCCCTCCAAGATTGTTGGATCAGCGTCACCAAGATTAGACATTCTGACCGTTGGTCACCTTATCGGTAAAAGCGAGATTCCTATATTGGTCTCACCGAGATTCAAAAGTTGCTATCTTTAAGTCACTTCGGTACAACCGAGATTCACATATCGGTTCCAGCGAGTCTAACTTATTGTGTGTAATGGTTGGATTTTTGGAGATGCCTATACATACTCCTCCACCACCACCTACTCGAGAGTGAAGCACCTAGAACCATTTCATACCTATCCTATTAGTTTTCTGAGAGAGAACCACCTATCCTTGTGTTGAGGTCAAGATCTTCCACTCCAACCATATGGATCTTGATTTCTAGCCTCCCCAAGTTGCTTTCCACCCAATCAATCTCTTCTACCAAGCCATATCTGTGAGAGAGTGATTGTGTGTTGAGGAGTCTATCATCTTGAAGCACAAGATCAAGGAGTTCATCGCATTATCGAGCCTATTACCTTTTAGAGGGTGGTGCCTCCTAGATTGGTTAGGTGTCACTTGGGAGCCTCCTACTTCGTGTTGTGGAGTGAACCAAGAAGTTTGTATGGGCAAGGATATTGCCTACTTCGTGAAGTCTATCCATGGTGAGGCTAGTCCTTCGTGGACGGAAGCCGTTATGGAATAGTCAAGGTTGCTACTTCGTGGACCCTTATGGGTGGAGCCCTCCGTGGACTCTCGCGACCGTTACCCTCCGTGGGTTGAAGACTCCATAAACATGGACGTACGATAGCACCACCTATCGGAACCACGGGAAAAATCCTTGCGTCTCCAATTGCGTTTGATCTCAATATCTCAACTCTTTACTTTATGTGCAATGTCTTTACTTTTCGCTGCCATATTTGTTGACATGCATGTGTAGGGTATATAGATTTTCTAGCCTTGCTAAAACTGTTAAAATCTACCAACCAATTAACTTGGGAAAAGGTTAGGTTTTAAATTCCTGCTAGTAGTCTATTCACCCCCTCTAAACACTCTTCTAGTGATCCCTCAATTGGTATAAGAGATTTGGTCTCCATTGCTTCGGTTTAATCACCGAGGAGGAAGATGGATGTGTCTACTATAGGGAGTTTGAGTTCTAGAGTGCCTATTCTTTATGGAGAGTGTTATAGTCAATGGACCACCTTGATGCTTGAGCTATTTAATGAATTTCAGTTGAGAAAATATGTTTTGCGCCCCTATGAGCCTCGTATTGATCCCTTGCATCCCACATGCAAATAGGAAATTGATATGCTATGCAATCTTAGAAGTGTGAATCTGATTGTTAGAGGCTTACCAAGACTCGTGCTTTCTCAATTGAAGAACTTTGCACATTCTTATACTTTGTGGATTGATTTGGAGAAATGATATCCATATATTTCATTAAGTAATCTTGATGAAATTATTCATAAAACTGTTGCTTTTCACAATATAATGCCTAGTGATCCTAAGTTTGATGATTGTCTATTTGAGCTTAAAGACCTCATGTGTGCTAAAGGAGATGTCACAACTATCAACAATATCATTATAGAGGCCCTTCGTATTCAAAAACTTGAACTGTCATGATCACCATCCTAACGAATCTCTTGTTCTTTATGATGAGGATTTCCCACTTGATGATGACAATGTGGAACATGGCTACTATGATGAAGATGAGTTGTTTGACATCGAGTATGAGAAGATCATGAAGAATCTAAGTCTCATGGCAAACTTCAAGGATTACATGTCTCGAGCAAAAGAGTGGATTCTCGATAACGGATGTACCGACCATATGACCGGAGATAGAGAAATGTTTGAAGAGATCACACCAAACCATGGACCGTGAAGGTACGTAATGTTTGGAGACAACTCCAATGGTAAGGTACTTGGTCTTGGTAACGTGGCCATATCCCATGATAGCTCTATTCAAAATGTTATACTTGTTGAATCTCTTGGCTACAATCTTCTTTCCGTATCTAGACTTGCCGACTTTGGTTTCAGTGTGTTATTCACGAAAGTAGATTGCCAAGTGTTTCATCAAGATAATCATAAAATGGTCTTTACCGGCATCCATAGAGGTGATCTATACACTGTTGATTTCACTAAGAGATCCAAGCCTCGCACTTGTTTAATTGCCAAATCTTCTAAAGGTTGGCTTTGGCATAGAAGATTAGGACGTGTTGGCATGTCTAATTTAGATAAGCTTATCAAGGGTGATCATATACTTGGTGTTAAAGATGTTATCTTTGACAAAGATAGACTTTGTAGTGCTTGTCAAGCTGGAAAGGAAGTAGGTGGAAGTCATCCTATTAAGAATATCATGACTACTAGGAGACCACTCGAGTTACTTCACATGGATCTTTTCAGTCCCAATGCTTACAAGAGTCTTGGTGGAAATTCCTATGGTCTAGTTATAGTTGATGATTTTTCCATATTTACGTGGGTATTCTTCCTTGATGATAAGTCTCAAGTTCAAAAGATCTTCAAGAACTTCGTTCACAAAGCGCAAAATCAGTTTGAAGTGAAGATCAAGAAGGTTCAACGCAATAATGGATCGGAGTTCAAGAACACGCATGTGGATACCTTTCTTGATGAAGAAGGTGTCTCACATGAGTTCTCGACTACATACACGCCTCAACAAAATGGAGTTTTTGAGAGGAAGAACCGGACGCTTATTGAGATGGCTAGAATGATGCTTGACGAATACAAGATGCCAAGACACTTTTGGGCAAAAGCCGTGGAAACAACATCTCATGCCACAAACCGACTTTACTTGCACAAGCTTCTTGGTAAAATGGCATACGAGCTACTCATGGGTAACAAACCCCAAGTTGGATACTTTCGGGTATTCGGCTCCAAGTGCTACATTCTTGACAAGAATCATCATACTAAATTTTCTCCTAAATCTCATGAAACATTCCTGTCGTGGGAACGAGTCTGACAGTAGAAGTTAGTGGTATGAAAGTAGAGGGTAGAGTCCTAGCTACGGCGAGGATGTACGCACGGATGTATGAGTTCAGGCCCCTCTCGTGGAGGAAACATCCCTACGTCTCAGTGCTCGGGAGCTTTGGTCATGTGGAGAGTGTGAGTTACAGAGGTTGCGAACCCTTGTGCCAGAGGGGAGGGGTGGCTTATATAGAGTTTGCTGCCCCTCATAAGTGCGAGGCATCCAAGGGTTCGATCGTGGGTATAAAGACGAGCGTTACTGGTAACGTACATCATAATTGCTAATAATGACGACTAGCCTAACGCCTGCCCGTAGTCCTCCTTAGGGAGGCTTCGGGTCTTCTGGCGTCGATTGGAAGTGAGGTCTTTCGAGTGACAGGTGACTGTCGAGTGGAGGGAGAAGCCTCCGAGTGGATAAATGTCGAGTGACTTGAGCATCATAGTGAATCCAGTCGGAATCTCTCTTGTAGTCTTTAAATCCTCCAATATAGTGTCCTTAGGTAGGGTAAGTAGGTCAAGCCTACGACCCTACCCTAGGTACATATCCTCGTCATTATCCCCCGAATGGATCGGGGTTCAAGTGGTAAAGGGGGATTGATGCTAATTCTGAAAAAGGCACCATACTTCCGAACAAATTTCGGGGCTTCAACAAAACTTGCGTCGACTGAACTCTTTGTCATTCATCCGGACCGATTCTGTATTGAAAGTGTCCGAGTGAATTCTCAATGTTAATTCTGTTCTGAGTGACCCGTAGGGATCTTTGGACGTGATGGGTCACTCTGCCAGTCCCGGATTTTGTGGGATATGAAAATTTGGGAAGCGCGCGCGTATGTGATGTTGATGCCACGACTGGGGTGAGTGGGGGCATGACACCTCGATTCTCACACCGCTCATTTTGCCACGTACTGGGCGGCGTCTGCGGTCGAGATATGCGGGGATCTAGCAGGCCCACAAGTCAGCGAGACACTCACGAGGCATAAATTCCGTTGCGTTTTGGTCTGTACATTACTTTTCCCCCAAATCCCCTCTCTTCCTCCGCCTCCTCTCCGTCCAGCGTGCAGCTCTGCTCCTCCCCGACAAACACCATAGCCGCGATGACGAAGGGGACGACCGAGAAGCTGGAGCATGCCAAGAAGGGCGCCGCAAAGGGCAAGGCCAAGAAGCCATCGATCGTGTGGTTCACCGCGCCGCCGGGGTGGTTCCACGGGAATTTTCTCCCATCGATGGTCACCGCCACGGATATCGAGAATCTCGTCGTCGACGGGCTCGTGGTGGACGGTTCCTGGAGGTTGTCAGAGGGGGAGCCCGAGCTGGAGCCACGCGAGGGGGAGCGGGTCCTTCTCCTCACCCATGTCGAAAGAGGTTTCTCCATGCCTCCCGATCCATTTTTGAGGGTTTTTGAACTTCTTCGGAGCTCAGCTCCATCACTTTCCTCCGAACGCCATATCCTATCTTTCTGCTTTCATCACTTTGTGCGAATGCTTCTTGGGTTGTTCTCCACACTGGGGTCTGTTCAAACACATTTTCACTATCAGGTCTCAGTCGGTCAAAAAGGCCAACCCTGAGGATGGTAAAACTCATGTAGTCCAGCTATGTGGGGGCTTAGGAATCCAGAATAGAGCTAGGAGTTCTTTTCCTTCCATGACCTTCCCCAAATTCGTTAGAGGTTGGTAGTCGACATGGTTTTACTACAAGGATATAGCTTCTCCCAATATGTCGACTGGTCTTTCCCCTTTCACATCAGATCGTCCTGCTGTTACCAAATCCCTAAAAGTGTCGGAGGGAGAGAAAGTCCAAGTGGGAATCCTGGTGGATGCCGTAGTGAACCTTGTCCGTGGCGGAGTGACTGGTATGGATCTCCTAGAGACATTCCTTAGTTGACGGATCCATCCGCTCCAGGCAAGGGACCACACTATGTGGCATTATGCAGGCCCCAAGGACTCGACCCGGACGCACCCGGAAGAGGTTTCATAGAAAATAGTCGAGCAATGGCTTTGAAGCATCATCAGGGCTTGTGACAACCCCCGGGGGGGCCAAGAGCGTCCACCCTTACTCTGCTGAGAACCCACCGAAGAATCTGGTAAATTTTGTGTTGTCGATTGTCATATTACTTTGCCGAGTGATTGATTGATATGTCGACTGCCTTCATTGCTTGAATCCTGCAGGAGTGGACACACATGCACTCGCCCGTGCCCAATGGGAACCAGCCTGAAGATGGCGGGGAGAGTGAGGGTGACAGCGTGAACGTCGACTACGCTGACGACAACGAAGATGAGTATGAAGCCTCTCGCGAGAATGAGGAAGAAGTCAAGTCTCCTTCATGCACCAAACATCGCTCCAAGTTGCGTCAAGACCCTACGACTGCCGCGGGTAAGACCTTGGCTTCGAGTGAGAGGAACCCGAAATGGGACCGAACCTCGACTGTCGAGTCGAGCGAACGAGCCGTGAAGCATCCTAAGCCCAATGCGCTGAAACCTCGCAAAGCTCTGCCCCGCATGAAGATGGTTGTGCCCATCGTCTTAACGTAAGTCTTTGCTGTCGTCTTTCACTGTCAACTGTGACTTCAAATTCTTGCTGGCCGAGTGGAATTTGGTCTACCAGTGCCGCTACCTCAGCGACGTCGCCTCCACGGGACGGAGAGGAGCAAATGGATGTGGATACTGCTGACGCAAGCACTTCCCAAAGAGGTAAGGAAATCTTCACTCGGCTGTATTTCTTGAATATTATTTGTTGATTGCAAGATTTAACATTGCCGATTGATACTTGCAGAGATCATTCAACTGGAGGATGATGAAGAACAACCTTGGGGTACGGGGGGTGAAGGTGAGACCGTAGGCACCCCGCGCGTCCGCTCCCGAAGAATGTCGTCAGCACAAATGCCTCAACGGTCGATTGCTGGATCATCCCAGGGGATAGGCAACTCATCACAAGCTAGAACCGAACTCGCGATTCCGCTGTCGAGTGCTCCACCAGCGGCTTCAACCATCGTGGCGTCGGCTCCAATCGGACAACCTCAGACTACCCCGACTACTCTAGCCGCAACATCACTCCAACTGGTGACTGCCTTTCCTCTGCACCATATCCCGAAAGACCAAATTGGGGCCGTGAAGGAAGCCATGATCCAGGCGGAGCAAATAATGTTGTGCACCAAGGAGGCGTACAAGGCCAGCAAGCTGGCTTATGATGCTAGCGCGGCGCTTCGTACCAACGACCGAGTAAGTGCGATTGTATGTGCATTTCCGATTGAATTCCTGTCTTCTTTGATTGTACACCCACTGGGTGTCTTTGTTCCATAGAATATTTGTGAGATTTCTGCTCTAATAGACCAGGTCTTAGTCGAGTAAATTTTGGTCCAGTGGGGGCACGCTGAGTGCACCCACTGGGTGTAGTCCCCGAGGCCGCTGTCGAATGACAAAGACATCGGCAGGGGTCTTAGAAACAGACGATTTCCGTATGCTTGCGCATGGTATTTTTTTGTTCTGCCACTCGACAGATCGAGTGTTGGCAAGTCCAGTGGGAGCACGCCGAGTGCACCCACCCGGTATAGTCCCCGAGACCTCCGTCGAGTGCTTGCACTGGCGGGGGTATGATAAAGACCATCTTGTACTTGGACAGGGTAGACCTTGTCGAGTGATTTTAGCCGTAAACCTCCAAAGCTACCTTGTAGGTTTCTTGGACATCATTTCATCAACCATGATATGATGCTACTTCGGAGGTGCAGGGTGGGGTGGCGGGCCCTTCGAGGGCCACTCGATGGATCGAGTGTTAGCAGGTCCAACGGGGGCATGCTGAGTGCGCCCACTGGGTGTAGTCCCCAAGACTGTCGTCGAGTGCTTGCACTGGTGAGGGTCTGATAGAGACCATCTTGTGGTTGGACAGGGCAGACCCTATCAATTTATTTAGGAACCAGTGGGGGCACGCTGAGTGCACCCACTGGATGTAGTCCCCGAGACTATTGTTGATCGTTGACGATGAGCATTAGTCTTAAGAACTTGAACTCAGCGTTGTTTGTCGTACGCGGAGTACGTTTGCCACTCGACGCCTTGAGTGGACTCTTTTCCTTTAGGTCTTCCTCTCCCGAATGCAGGTTTCATGGATATTATTTCCATCAACCATGATATGACGCAAGTTTCATGGACATCATTTCATCAACCATGATATGATGCTATTTCAGGGGAGGGGTGGGGCAGGCACCGCCATCCAGTCGACTGTTCTCAACATTCTTCACTCGGGGGTGGAGGAAATTCCATGTCGACTGAACTTGTTTTTTGTTGATTTCAGAGATCTTGTGAACTTGGCACTCAATACAAGGACCTGGAGGAGGAAAGGAACCAGCTGCGACTGGATCTGGAGGTCTCCAAGAACAGCTTAGAGCGTGCATAGACTGAACTGAAGACTCTGGGAGTAACCTTCATCGATCCAATAAATTCTTGTCCTTACTTTCTATCCTTTGAACCGACTGCTCTCACTCGAACAGACGTACGTGATGAAAATCGTCGAATCCAAGCGCGAATCGACAATGCTATTTGTTTAGATACCATGAAGAAGGCACTGGAGGACAAACACAGGGCGCTTGCTGATGCCCAAAAGACGGCTAGGGAGAAAACTGAAGCCGTCGAGAAGAAACTGGCTGCTGCCAAGAAGATAGAGGAGGAGAACTCCAAACTGAAACTGGAACGGGGTGAACTCATCAAGAAGACTGAGCAGCTGACCAAGAGGAGCAATGGCTTGGAGAAGCACTTTGGGGAGTTCGCGAGGAAGATGTACATCATGCTTGACAGTAATTGTCCTTGTCGAATGAATTTCTTCAATTCCCATAGGTTAGAAATGTGATCATGTTCCCATTCCTTCTTCCATATAGAATTCTGCCAAGACTTCAAAAAAGGGACTGAAGAAATCAAGCCCAATCTGGATCCCACCATGTCTCCTGTTGGCGATGTCGTGGCCATGAACATGTTTTGACTCAATGTTCGACTGCAGGGCATCCAAGCATATATCCTCCGATTGAAAGCCGCGGTGGAGAAGATCGACAAGGAGCTGTGGCCCGAAGACAACCTTCAGAATGTTCTTGCATCCATGATGGCTCGTCTTAATGATATCCCCTGTCGAGTGCAAGCTTGGAAGAAGTCAGCCACCCGATGCAGAGCCAATGTGGCGCTTTCCCTTGTGAGAGTCCAATGCAAGGAGGCAAGGGAGGACAAGTTGAAGGATCTCCAAGTGATGAACATGAAGAAGCTTTAGTTTGAAGATTTCATGGAGACCTTCATTGACGCAACCACTAGGATCGCTGATGGGATTGACTTGGACACGTTCATCGAGCCAGCAAGTCCGTTTGGCGCTTAAAAAACTTGATTCGCAGAGGAAACTTTATTTCCCTCAGAATGCCGAGTGAAAATGTATCAGTCGTGAAACTTCATTCAGGCCCTAAGCCTGAGCACCTTTGCTTGCGCGCGGAACCTTTATCCGCGCTGAAACATTTAGATTTATCCGTATTTGGTTTTCAATCGTTTGCTTGAGTGAATTCGTTTTTTAACTTAGGCGAAAGGTGGTCTGCACCTAAGCCCCCCAAGTGTGAGGATTGCTCAACACACGCAAAAATTGGTTCATAGCTAAGTTTCCGAGTGCATAGATAGTAATCCACTCGGAATTCATTTTTAGCTTAGGCAAAAGCTGGTTCTTAGCTAAGCCTCCGAGTGTGAGGATTGCTCAATACTCAGAGAAGTTTTGAACTTAGACGAAGACTGGTTCGCAGCTAAGTTTCCGAGTGAATAGATGGTAATCCACTCAGAATTTATTTCGAACTTAGGCGAAATCTGGTTCGCAGCTAAGCCTCCGAGTGTGAGGATTGCTCAACACTCAAGGAAGTTTTGAACTTAGATGAAGACTGGTTCACAACTAAGTTTCCGAGTGAATAGATAGTAATCCACCCAAAATTTATTTTTAACTTAGGAAAAAGCTGGTTCGCGGCTAAGCCCCCGAGTGTGAGGATTGCTCAACACTCGGGGAAGTTTTGAACTTAGACAAAGACTGGTTCGCAGCTAAGTCACCGAGTGAATGGATTGCTATCTACTCGGCAGGGTTTTTAACTTAGGCGAAAGCATGTTCCCAGCTAAGACCCCGAGTGTGAGGGTTTCTCAACACTCGGAGAAGTTTTGAACTTAGACGAAGATTGGTTCACAGCTAAGTCACCGAGTGAAGGGACTGCTATCCACTCGGCAGGGTTTTTAACTTAGGCGAAACCATGTTCGTAGCTAAGCCACCTAGTGTGAGGATTGCTCAACACTCTGAGAAGTTTTGAACTTAGACGAAGACTGGTTCGCAACTAAGTCACCGAGTGAATGGACTGCTATCCACTCGGCAGGGTTTTTAACTTAGGCGAAAGCATGTTCATAGCTAAGCCCTCGAGTGTGAGGGTTGGTCGACACGTGGAGTATTCGCAAGTGTGAAATTGTATGATCAGAATCGACGAAAGACTGCGGAAGTCAAACTTGCATAAATGACATTGTCTGAAATATTTTTATTACATCAACATCACTTTGTTTTTAGGTATAGAAACGCCAGAGCAGATCTGCATTCCAGGCTCTCGGCTCGTCAATCTGCTTCTTGAGGTTGTACAGGTGATAGGCTCCGTTCTTCAACACCTTGGTGACAAGAAAAGGACCTTCCCACGCTGGAGCAAGCTTGTGGCTTCGCTATTGATCCACTCAGAGCACCAAGTTACCCTCGTGAAACGATCAACTCTTGACGTGCTTCGCATGGAAGCGTCACAGATCTTGCTGATATGTTGCCGCCCAAATCAAAGCCAGCTCTTGCTCCTCCTCTAGGAGATCTACACCATCCTGTCTTGCTTGTTCAGCTTTAGCTTCAAAATAAAGATCCACTCGAGGAGAATTTTGAAACAAATCACTCGGCGGGATAGCTTCGGACCCATAGACCAAGAAAAAAGGAGTTCGTCCAGTCGACCGATTAGGTGTTGTTCTCAAGCCCCATAAAACAGATCGCAACTCTGACACCCAGGCTCCGGCAGCATGTTCTAGGTCCCACATGCGAGGCTTCAGACCTTGTAAGATGAGGCCATTAGCTCGCTCGACTTGACCATTGGTTTGAGGATGTGCAATGGAGGCATAATCCACTTGAGTGCCTTGAGAAAAGTAGAAGTGTCTGAATTCTTCCGAGTCAAAGTTTGTGCCATTGTCCATGATGATGCTATGGGGAACTCCATACCGGTAGATTATTTCTCTCATGAACTTGACTACAGTACGAGAGTTCAGTTTCTTTATTGGCTTGGCCTCAATCCACTTTGTAAACTTGTCGACTGCAACAAGCAAATGAGTAAACCCACTCTGTCCAGTCCAAAAGGGACCAACCATATCCAAACCCGAGACAACAAACGGCCAAGCGAGGGGAATAGTCTTTAGAGCAGACGCGGGTTTGTGAGATAAGTTTGCATAGAACTAGCACCGTTCGTAGTGATCGACAATTTCCTTGGCCATCTCATTGTCATGTGGCGAGAAGAAACCAACTTGATATGCTTTAGTAACGATTGTCCAAGAGGGCGCATGATGGCCGCAAGTTCCCAAGTGGATTTCATCCAGGATCATTCCACCTTCTTCAGGGGAAATACATCGCCGCATCATAGCAGTCACGCTTTCTCTGAACAGTTGATCCCCGATCACAGTAAAATCTTTCGATCTGCGCATGATATGTCGTGTTTCAGTCTCATCTTTTGAAAGTTCCTGCCTCAGGATATATGCAATATAGGGCACTATCTAGTCGGGAATGATGACCAGAATCTCCATGACCAAATCAATAACTGCAGGAACATCAACCTCAGTCGGATCAGAGGGGCTCATAGCTTGCGGGGGCTCTTTGGTGAAAGGATCCTCCTGCACCAAAGGAGTGTGGAGGTGTTCCAAGAATACATTGCTGGGGACAGGTCGTCGAGTGGATCCAATCCTTGCCAGTTCATCAGCCGCTTGATTCTTCACTCAGGGAACATGATGGAGTTCCAGACCTTCAAACTTCTTCTCGAGCTTTCTAACAACATTGTAGATCCAGTCATAGGAGGCTTCCGAACATCCCACTCTTTCATCACTTGATTGACGACCAAATATGAGTCGCCATAAACCATCAGGCGCTTGACACAGAGTGAGATAGCCATGCGCAACCCATATAAGAGTTCCTCATATTCTGCTTCATTGTTGGAGGAATCGAAGTGAATCTAAAGAACATAACTGAGTTTGTCGCCTTTTGGAGACAGGAAGACAACACCAGCACCGGACCCATTCAACATTTTAGAGGCATCAAAGAACATGGTCTAGTGTGCTAAGTGAATCTTGATTGGCTATTGCTGTTCAATCCACTCGGCCATAAAATCGGCTAGTGCCTGAGAGTTGATTGCTTTCTTGGCTTCGAATGTGATGTCAAAGTACAAGAGTTCAATTGCCCACTTAGCCACTCGACTAGTCGCATCTCGATTGTTGAGAATCTCAGATAACGGAGCATCACTGATGACTAAAATCGAGTGGTCTTGAAAGTAATTTGCTACCTTCTTCACTAACAGATAAATGCCATAGACAAGCTTCTGGCAATGCGGGTACATTTGCTTCGAAGGAGTTAACACTTCAGGAATGTAGTAGACTGGGTGTTGGACTTTGTAGGCCTTGCCTTCCTCTTCCCGCTCAATAGTCAAAACTATACTGACGACCTGATTAGTGGCCGCGATGTACAAGAGCAAAGGCTCTTTGCTGTGCGGAGCAGCAAGCACCGGCTGGGTGGAAACAAGGCTTTGAGTTCGACAAATGTTGCTTCAGCTTCTGGAGTCCACTCGAACGTGTCGGACTTCTTCATCAGTCGGTATAAAGGCAATGCCTTCTCACCGAGACGAGAAATGAATCGACTCAATGCTGCTAAGCAATCCGTGAGCTTGTGAACATCATCCACTCGCATAGGACTCTTCATTAGGGTAATGGCGCTAGTTTTCTTAGGGTTGACATCGATCCCTCGCTCGGAAACGAGAAAACTGAGTAACTTGCCGCCAGGGACACCGAAAGTACACTTAGCCAGATTTAGTTTTATATCGTACCTCCTTAGGTTGGCAAAAGTCTCGGCCAAGTCAGCCAGCAGGTCAGAACCTTTGCGGGACTTGACGACGATATCGTCCATGTACGCTTCAACATTCCGAGGGATCAGGTCGAGTAAACATTTCTGAATCATGCGCATGAATGTAGCGCCGACATTCTTCAAACCAAATGGCATGGTGATATAGCAAAAACACCAAAATGGGCTTATGAAGGCTGTTTTTATTTCATCCAGACCAAACATACGGATCTGATGGTAACCGGAGTATGCATCTAGAAACGATAAACACTCGCATCCCGCAGTCGAGTCAACAATCTGATCGATGCGAGGGAGCGGAAAATGATCTTTTGAGCAGGCCCGATTGATATGCTTGAAGTCGATACCCATGCATAGTGACTTGTCCTTCTTGGGGACCATGACAACATTTGAGAGCCACTCGGAGTGGTAAACCTCCCGAATGAACTTGGCTTGAAAGAGACGAGCCACCTCTTCGCCGATTACTTTATGCTTCTCTGCCGCCGATCGACGCAAATGCTCTTTCACCGGCTTGGCCTTTGGATTAACTCTTAGTCGGTGCTCAGCCAGCTCCCTGGGAACCCCCCGCATGTTAGCGGGCTTCCATGCGAAGATGTCCCAGTTCTCACGGAGGAACTAGATGAGCTCGACTTCCTATTTGCTTTCGAGTGTTGACGATATGTTGGTTGGCGCAACAGTTGAATCTGTCGGATGAATGTGCACCTTCTTCACTTCCCCTACCGACTGAAAAGCTGACTCGGAAGCAGGCTTCTTAGCACGCAGCAAATCAGCAGGGTCAGCGCTCTTCTTGTATTCTTCCAGCTCGACCATAGCCATCTGATGATCGACAATATTGGAGCCCTGCTGGAGGCACTCCTCAGCCCGCTGTCGATTGCTAGTGACTTTGATCACACCTCTGGGCCCAAGCATCTTCAGCTTGAGATACACGTAACACAAACGGGCCACGAAACGAGCATATGCTAGACGACCAAGAATGGCACGGTACGCTCTTGGGAAGTCCACGACTTCAACGTAAATTTTTCCTTGCGAAATTTTTTATCCGTCCCGAATGTCACATCCAATGCGATCTGACCGAGTGACTTGTCCTTCTTCCCTGGGATGACTCCTTGGAATTGCACATTTCTCTCACTGAGTCGGGATATCGGAATGCCCATCGCTTTAATGGTATTCGCATACAGAATGTTCAAACCGCTACCACCGTCCATGAGGACATTGTAGAGTCGAGTGCCCCCCACAACAGGATCGACCACCAAAGCCTGCCGACTGGGAGTGGCCACATAAGCAGGATGATCCGTGATCAAATGTGATGGCATACTGAGACCACTTGAGGTAAGTGGGAGTTCTGGGCACGACCATGTTGACTTCCCTATTTATGACCTTCAGTCGACTCTTGCTTTCAACATTAGCAAAAATCATAAGCGTAGGGTTGACATCGGGAAACATTTCTTTGTCTTCATCATCATCCTTTTCAGGGGTTTTCTCACTCGACGGGGTCTCCTTGAACTGCTGAATCAATAGTCGACACTGCCGAGTGGTATGCTTGGGCAATATCGAATTGCCTTCTTCATCTTTCCTCATGTGGATTGCACACGGTAGATCCAACACGTTAGTCCCTAACTGGTTCTTCCCTTTCTTGGGGTTGAATTGTCCCTTGGACTTCCCCTTGTTTTTCCCTTGGGCCGCCAAAGCGGCTGCCTCTGCTTGGACAGGGCCATCAGCCTTCCGCTTCTGCTTCCGACTGGAATTGCCGCTGGCATTGTTGTCGACTACCTTTCCTTTACCACCGTGGAGGCGGTCATCTTCTTCACCATTGGCATACCGAGTGGCGATTCCCATCATTTTACTCGGTGAAATATCGCCAGTTTGCCCAAACTTCAGATAGAGCTCACTGTATTTCACTCCAGCCTTGAAAGCACAAACAACCTAATGCTCGGAAACATTATCCATTGTATGATGCAGAGTGGACCAGCGCTGAATGTAGTCTCTCAAAGTCTCATTAGGCTTGTGAACACAATGCTACAAATCAATCAGACAGGCGGGATACTTGCAAGTGCCTTCGAACATTCTGATGAACACTCGGGCGAGATCTTCCCAGCATTGGATGCTTGAAGGAGCCAAGCGATTCAGCCATGCATGAGCTGAGCCATCTAACATCAAGGAAAAATGCTTAATTGCAATGTTATCATTACCACCACCAATCTGAACTGCCACTCGGTAATCATCCAACCATGTTTCTGGCTTTGACTCGCCAAAAAACTTGCTGATCCCGACCACCAACCTGTAGTTGGGGGGAATCTCTATAGAACGAATAGCCCTGCTGAAGCACTCAGGACCATAAATAACAGCGGTGCTTCCATTCGGAAAATACCTGTCATACCCATCCCTATGGGCTCTGCCTCTGTCGATTCGCCTCTGAGTGAGGAGGTCTAGAGCATCAAACCTGCATTCCGCTCATCACCGAACGAGCACCTTTCGTCCTGGTGTCGGGGCATGTGCGGACCACCCCGCGGAGGAGTGGGCACTCGATGGTGGTCATCATGGTGAAACTGATCTCTGTACTGATCCTCATCAAAACCTCCACCCCTGCGACGCAAGGGTGATCCATGAGTATGTGTTGAAGAACATTCTCTACTTTTGGTGAATTACTGTGAATCCTATGGCGCGACTGCGAAACAACAGAATTCTGACGCTGCGCTGCATCAAGCAATGCTCTAATCTGTAGCAACCCTCTGCCAGCCTCTGATCGTGACGGCTGGATGGAATCTGCTATCCTAGCTGCAGCTGCAACGTTTAAAACTAGGGTACGGTATACCTCAACATTGTTATGTGAACCACTCAGAAACAGCTGTCGTTGACGTCGACTGGGAGCTGGTGGGCGCTGGCGAGCGTGCTCGTCGAGTTCCCTCTAGAGCTCTTCGAGCCGAATGCGAGTGGCCTCCAAGGCCTAAGCTTCAGCGGTCGCACCGATGATGGGTGTATGGAGGACCTCGTCATCGTGACGCGGCTGCTCACTCAATGGTCGACCAGTCTCTCGCCTGCCATGGCCGAAGCCTGGCGGCAGGCTCTGATGAGAACAAGACATAAGTACCTCCGTTGCAGGACCGCAGCTCTCGCACTCGGAGGGAACATAAGACTGATCGGAGTCCAACTCGAACACGCCGTGAACGGACTCGACGGGTTCGATCGCCGCAATCTGCGGAGACGAAGCTTAGCGGGCCGCGGCATGTATCACCCAGCACTAGAGACGTGAGCGACCGGATCGCTTGTGATGGCAAACAACGAGGAGAGACGAAGAGTACGGGGTCGACGGCTGCCGTAGGAGCACACCGCAGGAGCTCGCGCGGAAGTGCGTGGCCCCGCAGACTGGGAGCGCCTCGATGTCGAGAGGCACTTCTTGGAGCCATGCCGAATCCTCGGCGATGAAGGTGAGCACTCCGAAACGGATCTCGTAGCCAAGGGAGAAAACACCGCCGGAAGACATGATGAAGGGGGGAAAATGCAACCTCTCCGGAAGTTGCTTAGACGTCTGCCCCACGGTGGGTGCCAATTGTCTGGGAACGAGTCTGAGAGTAGAAGTTAGGGGTACGAAAGGAGAGGGCAGAGTCCTAGCTACGGCGTGGATGTACACACATATGCATGAGTTCAGGCCCCTCTCGTGGAGGTAACAGCCCTACGTCTCAATGCTTGGGAGGTTTTGGCGTGTGGAGAGTGTGAGTTACAAAGGTTGCGAACCCTTGTGCTAGAGGGGAGGGGCATCTTATATAGAGTTTTGTTCCCCTCATAAGTGCGAGGCATCCAAGGGTTTGATCGTGGGTATAAAGACGAGTGTTACTGGTAACGTACATCATAATTGCTACTAATGACGACTGGCCTAACGTCCGCCTGTAGGCCTCCCTGGGGTGGCTTCTAGTCTTCTGGCATCGACTAGAAGTTAGGTCTTCCGAGTGAAAGGTGACTATCGAGTGGAGGGTGAAGCCTCCGAGTGGATAAATGTCGAGTGACTTGAGTATCATGGTGAATCCAGTCGGAATCTCTCTTGTAGTCTTTAAGTCCTCCAATATAGTGTCCTTAGGTAGGGTAAGTAGGTCAGGCCTAGGACCCTACCCTAGGTACATATCCTCGTCAATTCCTACTTGGTTACGGATCAAATTCTCACACTTACTGTGTCCACAACAACTTCACTCGAAAAGTTGAAGAGACGGTAGATGTGAAGTTTGATGAATCTAATGGTTCGCAAGACGAACAATTGCCAAATGATGTAGGTGATAAGGACCCTTCGGAAGCTATCCTATATTTACCCATCGACAAGATTCGTCCAATGGAGGTGAAGGAAAGTACTTCATGAACTCAATTCGAAGCCCCTACTTCACGACAAGGTGAACCACAACATGACATGGAGAGATCCACAAGCGGTACACGACAAGATGATGAAGAGGAGGAAGTACATCATGAAGATCCACCACATCCTCCTCCACCACCACGTCAAAGGAATGACACCGTCAACAACAACAAAGATTAAGGAGATGATGAAGAAGAAGAAGAAGCTCCACCGTCTAACAATCGAAAGCTGACCCGAGTTCGAGCACAAGTGACCAAGAACCATCCCCTAAACCAAATCTTTGGTGACATCCAAACCGGGAGAATCACTCGCTCTAAAACTTGTCTAGCTAACTTTTGTGAGCATTATTGTTTCATCTCTAGCATTGCTGCCTTGAAAGTAGAACAAGCTCTTGAAGACGCGGATTGGGTGAACGCTATGCATGAAGAGCTACACAACTTCGAGAGGAACGAAGTGCAGACACTCGTGGAGAAGCCCTAGGATGAGCACAACATCATCAAAACCAAATGGGTGTTTCGGAACAAGCAAGACGAAGATGGTCAAGTCGTACACAACAAGGCATGTCTCGTGGCCCAAGGATATACTCAAGTTGAAGGTATGGACTATGGTGAGACTTATGCCCCCGTCACTAGACTTGAAGCTATTCGCATTCTTCTTGCCTATGCAAATCACCATGATATCACGCTTTATCAAATGGACATTAAAAGTGCCTTTTAAATGGTGAAATTGAAGAAGATTTTTATGTTAAGCAACCACCTGGTTTTGTGAATCCTAAGAAACATAATCATGTTTACAAGCTTCGTAAAGCCCTTTATGGTCTTAAGCAAGCCCCTCGTGCTTGGTACAAATGCTTAACGAAGTTTCTCATTGAAAAGGGGTTTGAAATTGTCAAAATTGATGCAACCTTGTTCACTAAGAGAGTTAATGGTGAATTATTTGTGTGCCAAATCTATGTGGATGATATTATCTTTGGTTCCACTAACCCTCAATTTAGTGAAATATTTGGAAGGTTGATGTCCGAGAAGCATGAGATGTCCATGATGTGTGAGCTGAAATTCTTTCTTGGATTGCAAATCAAGCAATCAAAAGAAGGAACTTTCATCTCTCAAACTAAGGACTTTATCAAGAAGTTCAACATGCAGGAGTGCAAAGGTATGAAAAATCCCATGCCAAGTAGTGGACATGTTGATCTTACCAAGGAGGATGAGCCGGTTGATCAAAAGGTTTATCGATCTATGATTGGTTCATTGCTATATCTATGTGCATCTCGTCCCAATATTATGCTTAGTGTTTGCATGTGTGCAAGATATCAAGCTGCACCTAAGGAGTGTCATCTTTTGGCCGTGAAACGTATTGTGAGATACTTGATACAGACACCAAACTTTGGCATTTGGTATCCCAAGGGATCTTCTTTTAACCATGTTGGCTATTCCTATTTGGACTATGCCGGTGACAAGGTTGATAGAAAATCCACCTCAGGTACTTGTCAATTTTTGGGTAGATCTCTTGTGTCTTGGTCCTCCAAGAAACAAAACTCGGTATCTCTATCTACTGCCGAAGCTAAGTATATTGCTGGAGGATCTTTTTGTGCGCAATTGTTATGGATGACACAAACGCTTAAGGATTATGGAATCCATGTTAAAAATGTTCCATTACTTTGTGACAATGAAAGTGCTATTAAGATTGGTCATAATCCTGTACAAAATTCTCGATCTAAACATATACAAGTTCGACATCATTTCATTCGTGATCATGTTGCCAAAGGAGATATTAATCTTAAGCATGTTCGCACTATCCATGTTAAAAATGTCCCATTACTTTGTGACAATTAAAGTGCTATTAATATTGGTCATAATCCTGTACAAAATTCTTGATCTAAACATATACAAGTTCGACATCATTTCATTCGTGATCATGTTGCCAAAGGAGATATTAATCTTAGCATGTTCGCACTAAAAGAGCAATTGGTCGATATCCTTACTAAGCCACTTGATGAGAAAACTTTTTGTCACTTGAGGAGTGAGTTGAACATCATTTATGCTTCAAACTTGAGCTAGACTCACTTGGATACTTGCAAGGGCATGAGCTTTCTTGATACTTCCACGATATTCCTAGCATGTTATCTTATGCCATGGAATTCTATTCTCCCTTGTATTGCATCTAACCATTTGTAGGTACTTGGAAGAACTTCATTCCACGAGATTGCAACCAACTCCAATCATAAGCAATCTTGTCTTGAGAAAGTATCCACAACCCCTCTTGATGATGGAAGGAAGAAGATAACAAAAACATATCCCTGACATATACTTGATCATTATTGAAATCCCTCAATTGGTATCATGTAAAATGGATATACCTATTGTTCTTCGTAGCATGACTAACCTTTGTAGGTAACAAGTGTACTAGAACGAGAAGGATTGCTCCCAACTCAAGATGTTCTTCATCAACCTCGAGCATCCTCAACAAGTTCACCTATGAGCAACGTCATCAACATCACTCAAAGGTATGCTCTCATATCCTTGAAAAGGCTTTACTCCAAGTCATGAGCTAAAGCAACTCAAGTGATATGAAGACATTAAAATGCTTAGTCAAAAAATGGTAACCCCATTTTGAGCTTAACGTATAGTATGACCTATGATCAAGTATTCTTGCTTGGCTCCTAAGTCAATATACTCTAATATATGCGACCTAGTCACCACCCATCGTCCAGTTAAGAATTTCGTGTGGTTTGTTCTCAATTTGCATAATCTCTCGTAACCACTCAAATCTTCTCTAGATGATGTCCTTTTATTTTTCCTTTGCAAATATTTTCTTTTGACTCTTTGTAAATAGAAACTTGGTCCCTTATTCCTTTTGTTTCTGTTTTAGCCTCGGAGCCGCCAACTCACTTATCTCTGTTCTACCAAAATTGCAGACAAGCTGCACTACAAACTCTCAGTACCACCGATCTATCTGTCTCGGAGTCGCCGATTTGTATTTCTCTTATCTGTTCTTCTTCTGTTACTTCGATGATCCATTCTCAAAAAAAATTATTAGGGGGAGAATAACAAGAAAAACTTAGGGGGATAAATTCTTTATTCAAGGATCCCTACCTCAAAGAAGGAGAAAACTTAACAAGATCTCACTACTATTTACCACAGGGAGAGAAGTTAACTTCAATGCTTCCCTCAGTTCTTTTCTATGAACCTTACTTTCAATGACCCTTGTTCTCAAGGATCCCTTCCTTGTCAATGATCCCTGTACCTACTCCTAAATTTGACCTTTTTGGAAATTAATGCCAAAGGGGAGAATTACAAAGCTTGATGCTAAAGGGAGAGTTACATGTTTATGCAAAGGGGGAGATATGATTTAGGGGGAGAGGAGGATATCAAAAGTTCACACTTATATAAACAAGGGGAGAATACCAAAGTAAGGGGGAGAAAATTCTAACATGATAAGAGAAAAACATGTTTGGAGAATATTATTGAGCTTATTTTATTTGACTGTTCACTTTAGAATTTTCTCACTCTATCCAATCCCAATATATACATGCTGAGATTTAGGGGGAGAGGATGAACTACTACCTTCATATCTAAGGGGAGAAAGTTCTAAATGATCTTGGAGACATATCAATTCTAAAAGAATACTCTTGTACATCTTGGTACTTTTGAGTTCTATTGCCTTTGATTAGTAGAATACTCTTGTGTTTCCTAACATTGTTTTCTCAAGGGTGTTTCTACTACTAGTATGCTCAAGATCTCAAGGTAAGTATATGCATCATATCTTTGATCAAGATGATCTGTTACTTCTTGCACATATTGTTTGCAAGAGTGAAGTCTTGAACAAGGATACAACTCATTCACATACATTTGATGCATATAGCCAAGATACACATGACTCATTTCTATCCCTTCTACTACATGTGTGTCCATGCATTCCAAGCAACTATCCTTTAAAGGACTGCACACGTTTAGGGGGAGAAAATCTAAGTCATGTGTATCTCAAAGTCTTCATTATATCCATGCGTATCTTTATTTGAAGCTTTGATTGTATGTTGTCATCAATTACCAAAAAGGGGGCGACTGAAAGCACAACATGCTCCCTTGGTGGTTTTTATAATTCATGAAAACATACATTGTCTCTTGGACTAATACTCTTATCTAGTGTATTTCAGATAATAGTCCATGGAGAGTTAGGCTAGCAAAAAGGAGTGTGGAGAGTATCCCCATGAAGAAGAAGGACAAGAAATAGGATTGGCAAAGATTCAAGCAAAAGGACTCTACGTTTTACATTTGTGAGAAATCACTTTGAGTCCATAGGAAAGCCAATACTATTAAAAGGGGGTAAGGTTTTGTTGGTGAACAAAATGCTCATACGTGCACAAGTGATAGTCACCAAAGACATCCAAAAACTCTCCCACCAAAGTCTCTCCAAATCCAAATACTCAAAATTGGTGCAACCAACATTTCCATTCCTGTGCCACCAATTCCAAACCCTAGACACACTCAGCCGAACCCTAGATCTTTGGTACAACCGATACTGCATTCGATGCCACCGAGTTGGGCTGCCAACTTTCTATTACGCAAGTTCACAGTCTCGGTCCCTCTGAGATTGTTGGATCGGCATCACCGAGACTGGACATTTTGACCATTGGTCACCTTATCGGTACAAGCGAGATTCCTATATAGGTCTCACCGAGATTCAAAAGTTGCTAACTTTAAGTCACTTCGGTACAACCGAGATTCACATATCGGTTCCACCGAGTCTGACTTATTGTGTGTAATGGTTGGATTTTTTGGAGATGCCTATATATACCCCTCCACCACCACTTACTCAAGAGTGAAGCACTCGGAACCATTCCATACCTATCCTATCAGTTTTGTGAGACAGAACCACCTATCCTTGTGTTGAGGTCAAGGTCTTCCACTCCAACCATATGGATCTTGATTTATAGCCTCCCCAAGTTTCTTTCCACCCAATCAATCTCTTCTACAAAGCCATATCTATGAGAGAGTGATTATGTGTTGAGGAATGTATCATCTTGAGGCCAAAGAGAAAGGAGTTGATCGCATTACCGAGCCTATTACCTTTTGGAGGGTGGTGCCTCCTAGATTGGTTAGGTGTCGCTTGGGAGCCTCCTACTTCGTGTTGTGGAGTGAACCAAGAAGTTTGTACGGGCAAGGAGATCGCCTACTTCGTGAAGATCTACCCATAATGAGGCTAGTCCTTCGTGGACGGAAGCCGTTATGGAATAGTCAAGGTTGCTACTTTGTGGACCCTTATGGGTGGAGCCCTCCGTGGAGTCTCGCGACCATTACCCTCCGTGGGTTGAAGACTCCATATATGTGGACGCACGATAGCACCACCTATCGGAACCACGGGAAAAATCCTTGCGTGTCCAATTGCGTTTGATCTCAGTATCTCAACTCTTTAATTTATGTGCAATGTCTTTACTTTCCACTGCCATATTTGTTGACATGCATGTGTAGGGTATATAGACTTGCTAGCCTTTCTAAAACTATTAAAACCTTCAAACCAATTAACTTGGGAAAAGGTTAGGTTTTAAATTCCTGCTAGTAGTCTATTCACCCCCCTCTAGACACTCTTATAGTGATCCCTCAGATACACAAAATAGGTAGGCCCATGAAGGGTCAAAATATCATAGAAGCATGAGTCCACTACCCCTTTACACTACCCCTTGATAGATCATGCTCCTTTACACTACCCCTTTATAATGTCGGAATCATTCCCACGACACCTCCTCCCCGGCAACGGTGCCAGAAATTCGTTTGACGTGGCTTGAGATTCCGTCGGTATTTCCCCAAAGAGGATGGGATGATGTAACACAGCTACGGTAAGTATTTCTCTCATTTAAGAAACCAAGATATCAATCCAAGGAGGAAGACCACGCAACACTATGTAAACGGCACCTGCACACAAAGAACAAATAGTTGCACCCCGACGCGTAATAGAGGTTGTGAATCTCTCAACGGTAAAACGACAGATAAGATTGTAATAAGTTGTGCAAATGGATCTCACAAGAACACAATATAAAAGAAATAAATAAAAATTACAACAAGGCATTTTTTGGTTTTTGGATTAATAGATCAGAAAACAAAAGCGACAAAAAGATAGATCGGAAAGCAATATGTTGGAAAAGTAGACCCGGGGGCCGTAGGTTTCACTAGTGGCTTCTCTCATGAGTATAGCATACGGTGGGTAAACCAATTACTATTGGGCAATTGATAGAAGATCAAATAATCATGAAGATATCCAAGGCAATGATCATTATATATGCATCATGTCCAAGATAAGTAGAGTGAAAGCATTCTGCAGCTATTACTATTACTCCACAAATCGGCCGCTATCCAGCAGGCATCTGGTGTATTAAGTTAATGGAAAAATGGAGTAATGCAATAAGAATGGTGACACGATGTAGACAAGATCTGTTCATGTAGGAATAGGCCCCATCTTATTATCCTTAATGAAAACGATACATGCGTGCCTTGCTGCCCCTTCTGTCATTGGGAAAGGACACGCAAGATCGAACCCATCACAAAGCACCTCTTCCCATGGCAAGAAAGATCAATCTAGTTGGCCTAACTAAACCAAAGATTCGAAGAAGAAATATGAGGCTATAAGTAATCATGCATATAAGAGATCAAAGAAGACTCAAATAATATTCGTGGATAGAAACTGATCATGAACTCAAAATTCATCGGATCCCAACAAACACACCACAAAAAGTCATTACATCAAATAGATCCCCAAGAGACCATTGTATTGAGAATCAAAAGAGAGAGAGAAAGCCATCTAGCTACTTCTTATGGACCCATAGGTCTATGGTGGACTACTCACGCATCATCGGAGAGGCACCCATAAGATGATGCACCCCTCCGTGATGGTGTTAGATTGGATCCCGTGGTTCTGGAACTTGCAGCGGCTGGAATTGTGTTTTGTCGACTCCCCTAGGTTTTTTGAATATTTGGGTATTTGTAGAGCTGATAGGTGGTGGAGAGGCGTCCCGAGGTGGGAACAACCCACCAGGGCATTCCTGGGGCCTCTAGCCCTCCTCTCTGGCACTTATTTGACCCACTGCATGTCTTTTGGCCCAAATACAATCTCCAAAAGTTTCATGGTGTTTGAGCTTCATTTGGTACTGAAATTCTGCGACGTAAAAAACAAGCAAAAAACAGCAACTAGCACTTGCAACTATGTCAAAAGGTTAGTCCGAAAAAATGATATAAAATTTCTATAAAATGATTGTAAAACATCCAAGATTGATAATATAACAACATGGAACAATCAAAAATTATAGATACGTTGGAGACGTATCAATCTCCAAGATACCATTGTATTGAGAATCAAAAGAGAGAGAGGAAGCCATCTAGCTACTGCCTACGGACCCGTAGGTCTATGGTGGACTACTCAGGCATCATCGGAGAGGCACCCATGAAGTCAATGCATCCCTTCATGATGCTGTTAAATTGGATCTCTTGGTTCTAGAACTTGAGGTAGTTGGAATTGTATTTCGTTGACTCCTCTAGGGTTTCTAGAATATTTGGGTATTTATAGAGTTGAGAGGCGGTGGAGGAGGGTCCCGTGGGCCCCACAACCTACCAGGCCACACCAGGGGCCTCTAGCGTCCTCTGGTGTCTTGTGGGACCCACGGGCCTCCTCTCAGGTGCTTTCTTGATTCCCAAGTTGTCTTTTGGTCCAAAAAATTCCCCAAAAAGTTTTGTGGTAATTGGACTCCGTTTGGTACTCATATTCTGCGAAGTAAAAAACAAGCAAAAAACAACAACTGGCACTTGGCACTATGTCAATGGGTTAGTCACAAAAAATGATATAAAGTTGCTATAAAATGATTGTAAAACATCCGAGAATGATAATATAACAACATGGAACAATCAAAAATTATAAATACGTTGGATACGTATCAAGGTGTTATGATCAGCACTACTAGTTGGAATAGCTTCTACCCACTTAGTAACATTATCAACAACAACTAGAATATGAGTATACCCATTAGAGGAAGGAAAGGTCCCATAGAATGAAAGCACCAAACGTAAAATGGTTCAATAGCAAGTGACAAATTCATAGGCATTTCTTGACGTCTACTAGTGTTACCAAATCTTTGACATTCATCACATGAAAGGACATACTTATGAGCATATTTAAAAAAGTAGGCCAATAGAAGCCGGATTGTAATACCTTGTGTGTGGTTCTGTCACCGACATGGTGTCCTACGTTGGCCTCGGAGTGACACTTCCTTAGAAATTGTCCCTGTTCATGCTCACGTATACAATATCTAATAATACCATCTACTCCTTGTTTATAAAGATGTGGGTCATCCCAAGAGTAAAGTCGTAAATCATAAAAGAATTTTTTATTTTGTTGATAGGTGAATCTAGGTGGAATATATGTAGCAATAATGTAGTTAGCATAATCAACATACCAAGGAGTGGTACATGAAGTATTTATAACAGCAAGTTGCTCATCAGGAAAATTATCATCAATAGGCAGTGGGTCATCAAGAACATTTTCCATCCTAGACAAGTTATCTGCTATAGGGTTTTTAGCTCCCTTTCTATCAACGATATGCAAATGAAACTCTTGTAGTAAAAGCACCCACCTAATAAGTCTAGGTTTAGCATCCTTCTTTTATAGAAGGTATTTAACAGGAGCATGATCAGTGTGAATAGTTACTTTTGAATCAACGATCTAAGATCTAAACTTATCACATGCGAACACAACAGCTAAAAATTCCTTCTCGGCAGTAGCATAATTTCTTTGAGCAGTGTCTAGGGTCTTACTAGCATAATGAATAACATTTATTTTCTAATCGACTCTTTGCCCTAGAACAACACCAACAACATAATCACTAGTCTCACACATAATTTCAAATGGTAGGTTGCAATGAGGTGGTTGGACAATAGGTAAAGAAATCAAGGATTTCTTAAGTATTTCAAAGGCCTCTACACAATCATCATCAAAAACAAAAGGAATATCTTTCTGGAGAAGATTAGTTAATGTCCTAGAAATCTTTGAGAAAATTTTCATGAAACGCCTCTAAAAACCAACATGACTAAGGAAACTTCTTATACCTTTGATATATTTTGGGCATGCCATTTTCTCTATCGCATCAACTTTGGCTTTGTCCACCTCAATGCCTCGTTCAGAAATTTTATGCCCAAGTACTATACCTTCATTCACCATGAAGTGTCACTTCTCCCAATTCAAGACAATATTAGTTTCTTCACATCTCTGCAAAACTCGATCAAGGTTGCTCAATCAATCATCAAAAGAAGCCCCGTAAACAGAAAAATCATACATGAAAACCTCAACAATCATTTCACAAAAGTCAGAGAATAGAGCAGTCATACATCTTTGGGAGATAGCAGGTGCATTGCATAAACCAAAAGGCATACGCCTATAAGCATAAGTTCCAAAAGGACAAGTAAAGGTAGTTTTATCTTGGTCCTCTTTTAACATAGGTATTTGAGAAAAACCAGAGTATCCATCTAGAAAACAAAAGTGTGTGACTTAGATAGTATTTCTAACATTTGATCAATAAAAGGTAAGGGGTAATGATCTTTCCTAGTAGCTTTATTTAATTTCCTGAAATCAATCACCATCCTATAGCCAGGTATGACTCTTTGTGGAATAAGCTCATTTTTGTCATTAGGCACAACAATTACACCTCCTTTCTTAGGAACATGATAATAATGACTTACCCATCTAATATCAGCAATAGGATAAATTATACATGCTTCCAGAAGTTTTAATATCTTAGTTCTTACCACCTCCTTCATCTTAGGATTGAGACAGGTGATACCTCTCCAACGTATCTATAATTTATGAAGTATTCATGCCATATTCACCTATGTTTACAACACTTTTATATGGTTTTGATGCACTTTATATGATTTATTTAGAACTAACCCGGACTGACGCAGTTTCCAGCAAAACTAACGTGGTGTTTTTTTTGTGCGGAAATAAAAGTTCTCCAAATGAAACAAAACTTTTTGACAATTGTTTTCGGAATAAAAGAGGCACTAGAAGATTCGTGGGAGGGCCAGAAGAGCCACGAGGTGGACACAACCCACTAAGGCGCGCCCTGGTGTCTTGTGCTCCCCTCGTGGACCATCTTCACGTGAAACCGACGCTCGAAAATTCTATAAATACAAAAACCATCAGAAATAATCCTGGAGTCCTTGTTCTGCTGTCGCAACTCTCTATATCTATGAAAAACCAATCTGGAGGCATTCCATTACCCTACCGAAGAGGATAGGTCAGCTCCCGCGGCCATCTTTATCATCACGGGGGAGGCCATGATGAGGAGGGAGTAGTCCACCCTCGGGGCTGGTGGTTTGCACCAGTAGCTATGTGTTCAATCTCTCTCTCTCTTGTGTTCTTGAGATGGCACGATGTTGATGTATCACAGGCTTTGTTAATATAGTTGGATCATATGGCATTTTCCCCTCTCTATCTTGTTGTGATTAATCGAGTTTTCCCTTTGAGATTTTCTTATTACCGGATTGAATACTTTTATGGATTTGAGAGCACTTGATGTATGTCTTGCATGCGGATACCTGTAGTGACATTGGGGTATTCAAGTGATTCACTTGATATATTTTATGGCGTCAACTTGCGGATTCCGGTGACATAGGGGTTGATTGCACGTTTTCATACCATGTTCTCCGATAGAAATCTTAGGGAACTCTTTGAGGTTCTTTGTGTTGGATTGATTATTATGAATCTGAAATTGTTTGATGTGTATCGTATAATTAACTCATGGATACTTGTGGTGACATTGGAGTATCTAGCTGACATTAGAGTTGGTTGATGCATACCATATGGTGTTATTCTAGTATGAACTCTTAGATGGATCGATCGGAAAAGGATAAATTTGTGTTATTTTAGTACAAACTCTTGGATAGATTGATCAGAAAGGATAACTTTAAGTTGGTTTCATACCCTACAAACAATTTCTTCTTATGTTCTCCTCTAGATAAGAAAATTGGAGTGATTCTTCATTGCACATTAAGGGATGGTTATGTGATCCAATTATATTAGCATTGTTGAGAGATTGCACTAGCGAAAGTAGACACAAGAGGTTTCTTGTATTTGATTGTAGGGTTGTTTGAGAGAGACCATCTTCATCCTACACCTCCCACGGATTGATAAACCTTGGGTCATCCACTTGAGGGAAAATTGCTACTGTCCTACAAAACTCTGCGCTTGGAGGCCCAACATAGTCTACAGGAATAAAGTTGCGTAGTAGACATCAACGGCGTTGATGGTCAATGAGAGGTTTAGCATCTGGTTCCATATTAATCTTGCACCGACATAGAGTGGGGCTTATGCCCTTAAGATCATCAAGAGTATATCCAATAGCAACCATGTGTTTCTTTAGAGTTTTAAGTAATCTTCTTTCTTCATGATCCGAATGGTTAGCAATGATAAAATATATATCTTCTTTTCACCAAGATAAGAATATTTCAAAGTATCAGGCAATGTATTTAGCTCAAACACGGGATCTCCCTTGGGTGGAGGATGATCCACTAAAATATCAATTGGTGAGTTGTGTTTAAGAATAGGTGTTTTTGAAGAAATATATAATCTATTTCATTTCTTTCATTCATATGCACATCATTTTCATGGTCTAGCAAATATTGTTCTAACGGATCAGTAGGAGGTACGGCAATAGAAGCAAGACAAATTATTTCATCCTTATTAAGCAATTATTTTTCATGTGGTTGTCTACTAAACTTGGAGAAATTAAATTCATGAGATATATCACCAAAGCTTACTATGACCTTCTCAATAGCACAATTAATTTCAGCATTAACAGTATTCAAGAAAGGTCTACCAAATATAATGGGACAAAAGTTATCTTGTGTCGAACCAAGTACTAGGAAATTAGTGGGTTACTTGACTTTTCCACACAAGACTTCAACATCTCTATCAATCCCAAGTGGTGAAATAGTATCACGGTTGGCAAGTTTAATAGTGATATCAATATCTTCAATCTCAGAGGGTGCTATGTCATGCATAATTTCTTGGTATAACGTAAAAGGTATAGCACTAACACTGGCACCAATGTCACAGAAGCCATGGTAAAAATGATCTCCAATTTTAACTCACACAACAAGCATGCCTACAACTGGTTTGTTTTTATTGAGCTCATCCCGCTCGTTTATAACATTTTTTGCAATTCTAGCAGCTTCATCACAAAAGTAAATAACATGGCCATCAATATCATCAACTAAGAGATCTTTAACCATAGCAACTTTAGGCTCAACATTTATTTGTTCAGAAGGTTTAGGTCTCCTAACATGTCTTTTATTAACCACAGTTGTAGCCTTAGCATGTTCCCTAATTCTAACAAGTAAAGGCGGTTTCTCAATGTAAGAAGTAGGAACAATTGGATCAACATGGTTAAAAATTACTTCTTCCTTCTTAATTTTAAAAGGTTCCTGTAATGGTTTTTAAATAGGAGGATGATATTTAAGCCACTTCTCTTTGGGAAGATCAACATGAGTAGCAAATGATTCATAGAAATTAGCTACTATCTCAGAGTCAAGACCATATTTATTGCTAAACTCATGGAAACATTAGTTTCCATAAAAGATTTAATGCAATCAAAATTAAGCTTTATACCCGAGTCTTTACCTTCGTTGAGTTCCCAATCTTCAGAGTTGCGTTTAATTCTTTCTAGAAGATCCCTTTTAAATTCAATAGTCTCCTTCATACAGGAACCAGTAGCACAAGAATCGAGTAATACTTGATCATCATGAGAAAGTCGAGCATAAAAATCGTGTATAATCATTTCTCTCGAGAGATCATGGTTGGGGAAAGTGTGCATCATAGATTTAAGCCTCCCCCAAGATTGAGCGGTACTTTCTCCTTCACGAGGCCAATAATTATAAATAAAGTTGCAGTCTTCATGGTCAAAAAAATATAAATAAAGTTCCGATCACGATGGACTAGATGCTTAGGATAAAACTCTAATTAAATACCAGATTCAACCGATTCCAGACCCATGATCCAATATCATCCAATAACCTATACCACACTTTTCCCTCCAAAGATAAAGGGAAAATTTCCTTTTTAACTTTGTCTAAACAATCCACAAATCCCATCGACATATATTAAATGGTAATCAGGATGAGTTGAACCGTTATAAGGATTAGCTAACAGTTTCTCTACCATACCTGAAGGAATCTCGTAATATATATTTTTAGTAGGTTTAGTAGGTTCAGGAACAACTTCTTCAACTTCAGTTCGAGGCAAAGATGCCCTGAACAAGCCACTCAAAGGGTGACCATTCGTAGTGACAAGCAACAACAAAGTTTAGCACATATAGAAAATGTTTCCTTACCAATTTCCATTTACCAAAGGCGCTTAACTCCCCAACAACGGTGCTAGAAAAGATTCTTGATGACCCACAAGTATAGGGGATCAATCATAGTCCTATTGATAAATAAGAGTGTCGAACCCAACGAGGAGTAGAAGGAAATGATACGCACTTTTCAACAAGGTATTCTGTGCAAGTGTGTGAGAAACAATAGTAGATAGTTTTGTAGAAAGATAATTCGTAACAAGTGACAATAGTAACAAAGGCGCAGCAAGGTAGCCCAATCCTGTTTATAGCAAAGCACAAGCCTGAAAGTACTCTTATATTAAGCAAGTGCTCTGGAGGACACATGGGAATTTTCTGTCTAGTCATGTTTATCATGTTGAGTTGATTTGTGTTTGCTACTTTGATAATTTTATATGTGGGTGGACCGGTGCTAAGGTGTTATTCTTACTTGAAAAAACAACCCAATTATGATTACCCCTCTCGCAAACATCTACAACTACGAAAGAACAATAAAGATAAATTTAACCATAACATGAAAAGTGCGGATCCAAATCAGCCCCTTATAGCATCACATAAACTGGGGTTTAAGCTTCTGCCAGTCTCGCAACTCATCATCTACTTGTTACTCCACATTGACTTCCCTTAGGCCCATAACATGGTGAAGTGTCATGTAGTCGATGTTCACATGACACCAGTAAGAGAAGTAACAACATACGTATCATCAAAATATTGAACGAATACCATTTTCACAAGATTACTTATAACAACAATGTTCCCATGCTCTCAGGAATAATAGTAACATGATAAATATCATAGGTATAATAACAATGATTAAGGATATGAACATAATGTCTTCCACCAAGTAATCCAACAAGCGTCAACTACAAGATGTAATCAACACAACTAGTAGCCCACACGTACCAATCTCATGTTTTGAGACAAAGATTGAATACTAGAGATGAACTAGGGTTGAAGGTGAGATGGTTATGGTGAAGATGTTGATGAAGATAGGTCCTCCCACGAAGGAGGAAGTGTTGGTGATGACGATGGCTTCAATCTCCCCCTCCCGAAGAGGAATACCACGGGCAGAATCTGACTGCCATAGTGCAAGAGGGCCTCTGCCCAGGTGTCCGCCTCGAGACGACATCGCTTCATCCCGAGAGATTGCTTATGATTTTTTCTAGGGTAAAACACACCATATAGGAAGAGAGGCGGTAGGGCTGCACCCAGTTGGCTTGTGACCAACAAGTGCCCCCCACTGGTATATTTTTGGCCCAATAATTCTTAAATATTCCACTAAAATTCTCCATGAAGTTTCAGGTCATTTGGAGTCTGGTGGTTTTTTCTGCCTTTTCCTTGGTTTCTCGGTCTAGAATCCCAGTTTTTAGATATTTTCCTCTTTGTGATGTACCTTGCATATTCAAAGAGAAAGGGCATAATAATTGTATGATAATAGAGAATAATGGTCAAGAATAACACAAATATTAATAAGAAATCATGATGTAAAATGGACGTACGAGCAACCGCCCACGCCCACGTACCTACGGTTGCACCGCTCGGGCCTGGCTCCACAAAAACGGTTGACTTCAGCATTCCCATTGATGCAGGCCCAGAGGTGCTTTAATGTCCGTGCTATGCAGGACAAACAGTCCATGCAGGTAACCAAACGGCCCAAATTCCTCTCGCGTGGGCCTGGCCCGACCTAATGCAGCCTACCAAACATGTCCATAGTGTCATCGTGATTGGTATGTCTATACCGTTTGATTCCTTGTTTGTTTGCAGCTACAGGGCATCCACTTCTGAAAGGGTGTATGAGGTTAAAATGTCCCTTTCTCGCAAAAAAGGATTAAAATGTCATATGGCCATCTTATCTTGGAGTTCAAGAGATCTCTGGAATCTCCTGGGTTTATTCAATTGAAAATCCAGTGCCATCAAAATGGAGTTGCCCATAGTCTTCCTAGTATAGCTAGATCTAATGGTAGCACCGCTTGGTGGTTACACTAATAGTGTGACTCAAATTGTATTAGCGGACTATAATTATTTCTCTTGAAATAAAACCCGTAATTCTCAACAAAAAATGTCCCTAAAATATTCGATTTTGAAACACTGTTAGACAGTATCAAAGGACAAATTCTTGAGGTGAGATGTACATTACAGACTAAAATTCGATACAAAACCTGGCTTTGGCCCATATAAGACAATAATTCCTGGTTAATCTCTAAAGCGCATATAGGTGCATGACAATTGATGAGAAGTTCAGTACCGTACTGCTAGTGAAGTAAGAGAGAGACCCCATTATAATGGTTGCTTTATCTCATGCCATTGGGATCTTGGGAAGAGAAGTGGTACATGTGCGCTCCTCCTTCGATAACCACGTTGTCACGGCGCACGCGCGCACGCCACGGGTTGAGGTAATGAGCCGAGCTCACACCTATGCGCTTATTTTGCCAGCCAGGAATGATGATTAATCTTAGATTAATTAACGTGTCACTAACAAAAGTGCGTTGTCTAAACTGTTGGACCGTGGGTTGTTCGCGGACTCAGTTGTAGGCTTGGCCCAGGCCCATGTACCTGATGGTTTATATATTGAAGGCATTGGCAAGTGCAACCTTCATCTACTGTTCCTCTCAATGTGCTCTTTCCGGTGATCGCTTCTTGATGACTGTGTGCATGCTTGGTCGGGAGAGAAAGTGCCTTCGGAAACCAGTCCTTCGAGATCCTGCCCAGGGGAAGGGTGACAAGGTTTATGGGGAGCATCTCGGTGAGACTACATCTGATCCGTCCCCATCTCCTTCCCCTTGTGCTTCGACTACTAACCCTACATCGGCTAGCAGTATATGTTCATGTGCTAGCAGTATATGCAGTGTCATAGATGTTTCAGTTGTATGTATTGTAAGTGCTCACATACTTAGGTATTGGTATGAGTTGCATGCAATGATTGCCATGTGTACTGTTTACTTGTGGATTAGGTTAATCGAACAATTGCTAATATTTCTAGAATCCAAAAACCTCATTTTAGGCACTTATTCACGTCTTTGCCGCTCCATTGAAATCGCAAAAGTTTACCGGAATGCATTTTAAGCATTGACAAACCAAGACCACCTTGTGGCTCACAACTATGAACGTCTTCTGGGTCACTCCTATGATTCTCAGTTGAACGATTGATCCTGAAAAGGATAAGGCATTCAGGGAAGCAACCAATGTCTTTGTGGGAGTTTTTCTTAGTGTGATCAGTAAGTTGGTTGACACATCTTCATATGCGGGTCCCCAAAAATTTGTGGGATGCGCTCGAAGCTAAGTTTGACGGAACTAATGCTGGAAGCGAGCTGTATGTTATGGCGCAGCTCCATGATTACAAGATGGTTGGTAACCGTCCTGTTTTGGACTAGGCTCATGAGATATAGTGCATCGCTAAGGAGCTGAAGCTCCTGAAGTGTGAGTTACCGGACAAGTTTTTGCGAGTTAAATTATTGCAAAACTCCCTCCTGGATGGAGGAACTTTGCTACTTCTCTCAAGCACTTGGGACGTGAATTCTCTGTTGAGGATGTCATTGGTCATCTAAGTGTTGAGTAGAACTCGAGAGCAAACGACTCGCTCGGGAAATGGGCAGAGGGTTCTTGTAGTGTCAATGTGGTGTGGAAGAATTTTCACAAGTTCAAGCGAAAGATCATTGTCCAGCAGAATACTACCTTCAAGAACAAAGGAAGGAAAAGAGACAAGAATAAACATGGTTGCTTTACTCGTGGCTCAGAGGATATTGGGCAAACAAGTGCCCAAACCAGTACACGAAGCCAGGACAAGACTCCAAGTCTGTCAATGTGACTGTGAGCAACAATGATAAATGAGGCATCTGTGTATGGTAATCTATTTACTGTTCTTTGAGTTTGTTAGTCTATTGATTGGTGGGTTCACACAGGTGCAAATATTCGTGTGTGTGCTGATGTTACTTTGTTCTCTTCTTACCAGGTCACATGAGATTACTCCATCCTGATGGGAAATAGCTCGCATGCTTCTATTCATGGTGTTGTCACGGTAAATCTGGAGTTTACTTCGAAATAGATTGTGCAACCGGAGAATGTGCAACATGTCCCAGCCATCAAGAAGAATCTTGTTAGTGGCTCCCTTCTATGTAAAGAAGGGTTTAAGTTAGTATTTGAGACCAATAAAGTAGTCATATCTCGGTATGAAATGTTGTTGGAAAATGATATGACTGCGGATGTTTGTTTCACATTTCCCTAGCAGATTTTTGTAATAACGCCGTGAACCAAATTCATTCTAACGTGAATGAATCTAAGGTTTGGCATTCACCTCTTTGTCACATTAAGTTTGGTTGTATGACATGGCTAGATCCCGAGTTTCAATTTAGCCAAAGGATCTAAGTCCCATGTCTGTGTGTGTGCAAACTAAGCTACCTCTCAAGCCTCACAAGGTTACGAAGGAGAGACACTTGGCATCACTAGAGCTCATACATTCATATTTGTTTAAGATCAATGGTGTGTTAAGTAAGGGTCAAAATAAATATTTCATGACATTGATTGATGATTCACTAGATTCTGCTATGTGTATTTGTTAAATACTAAGGACGAGGCTCTACACTACTTTAAAATCTATAAGGCAGAAGTTGAAAACCAACTTAAAACTAAAATAAAACGAGTTTGGTCTGATCGTGATGGAGAGTACTTTTGTAAAGAGTTCAATTTATTCTATGCGGGACATGGAATTGTTCATGAGAGGACACCTCCCTATTCACCCTAGTCAAATGGGGTTGCGAAATGAAAAAACCATACTCTAACAGATTTGGTTAACATCATGTTAGATACATCGTGTTTATCCAAGGCATTATGGGGGGAGGTTGTATTGATATCATGTCATGTCCTGAATAAATTTATCATGAAGTATAATAAGACTACTCCCTATGAGAAATTGGAAAAGAAAAAAATCACACTCCCTTACTTGCTGAAAGTCAATGTACCGATAACCAAAAAGCATAAGTTGCAACCAAAGATCGTGAACTTTGTATTTCTGGGCTATGCCAACCATAGCGTGGGCTATAGATTTCTAGTGGTGAAATCTGATGTACATGACATGAAGGTCGATAAAATCATGCAATATAACGATGCTACATTCTTTGAGGAATTTTCCTCATGAGAGATATGTAAAGCACTCCTAGACTGGAATCTGCTGAAACTCCTGAACCTGCCATTCCGATGGAATATTATGAACACAAAAGTGATGAAAGTTCTACGGAGGATGACGAGAAAACTCATGTTAGGAGCAAGAAACAGAGCATTACAATGTTTTTTGGTGAAGATTTCCTCGTGTACGTCGTGGATGACACTCCCAGTTCCATTTCAGAAGCTTATGCATCACCGATGCTGACTACTAGAAGGCTTTGGTTCGTAGTGAGACATATTTCATCTTGGATGACAGAACATGGAGATCATTGATCGATCGTATGGTTGCCAACCAGTAGGATGTAAATGGGTATTCAACTACCCGATGTTATTATTGAGAAGTACATGTCTAGGCTTGTGGCCAAGTCTTATACCCAGAAATAAGAAGAAGATATCTTCGATACTTACTCACATGTAGCTAGACTGGAAACTATTCGAGTGTTATTCTCGTTGGCTGCCTCACATGGTCTTCTCATTCATAGGATGGTCGTTAAGATGATTTTCCTTAACGGGGAGCTAGACGAGGAAATTTACATGCAACAACCAGATGTGTTTGTAGTAAATGGTCAAGAAAGAAAGGTTTGCAAGTTATTCAAATCAATGTATGGCCAGAAACAAGCGCTCAAGTGGCAGAAGAAGTTTGAGAAAACTTTAACATCAGTTGGCTTCATTGTTAATGAAGCTGAGAAATGTGTACACTATTGCCATGCTGGGGACGAAAGAGTTATACTATGTTTGTATGTTGAAAAGATATTGATATATGGGACGAAACCTCAAAGTCATTGAGGAGGTAAAGCCTTTTCTATCTCATAACTTCGAGATGAAACAATCGAGCTTGGATATTTGGGACCAACCTCGGCGTCGTGTTCCCCTCCGCATCGTTGGAGCATGGCTGAGGGGAAACAACTGATTCAGTCGTTCCTTATGGGTCTCGCAGGAAGAGGGCGCTTTAAGTTTCATTCTATGCAGAACAAACAATGATTACCGGCAACCAAAGGGCCATTTTTACGCCGCATGGGCCTGATTGGACCTAATGCAGCCTACCAAACACATCATTAGGTGGTTGTGCCGCATTGGAATGGTTGTTTTCTCATGGAATCCTATTTCATGTGCCAAATACACGCGACCCTGCAAACCGACGCTCGTGAACGGGTCGGCCCATTAAGGTGTCACTTTACCAGTGTTGTCTCTGATTTTGGGAAGCATCCAGGCCGATTTCTGGAAGCTTCCAACATGTTTTTCCTGGTTTTTTCTTTTACATTTCCTTTTCCTTTTTTCTTTTTGTTTTTACGATTTTTTTATTTCAGGAAGTTCCTGGAAATCGCAAACAATTTTCGAATTGGTGAACTTTTTTCTTAAATTTCTTGGTTTTTTTATTGGGGAACATTTTTGAATTCATGATATTTTAAAAAATCATGTTTTTTTCATAAATTTTGAATTTGAGTTTTTTCATAAAGATTTTTTGAATTCCGAAAAAAAAAATTGAACCTTTTCCAATTCTATGAACTTTTTTGAAAAAAAACAGTCAATTGATCAATGGTCAACCAGGCGAAACCGGCAAAGGACTAGGTCAACCACATGAAATGAGCGAACAAAAAACCATGCGGGACGAGGAGCGTGTGTGCGCTGGCTTAATAGGCCGGCCCATGCGTGAGGTGGGTGTGAGCGCTAGCTCGCTAATCGGTGCCAAACACGTTGAATCCAAACTCTTTTTTATGGCACTAGTTGGATGATCCCTAGATGAATGCGGGAGCTCCAGTTGGGAGCATGAGGCGCTTGTGAACCTGCCAGCGCGCACCCCTTCCTCCTGCGCGCCCCTGTTGGACCAGCCCATGAGCAGGGGAGGATACCCCTATTTTTTATTTCTTTTTTTCTCCATTTCCGTTTTTTCTTCTTTAAATAATTTGGGATTTAAAAAAATCAAAATTAAAAAATATGCGAATTCTGAAATAACTACATGGAGCCAAAATGTCCTTGAATTTGAATAATTTTCACGAATTTGAATGAATATTTGTGATTCCAAAAAGATGTTCACAAAAATTAGAAATTGTTACCTGATTAAAAAACTATCCGAACTCAAAAAATGTTCGTAAAAATGGAAAATGTTCCAGAATTTTAAAAATTGGTCCCAAAAGTTGAAAAATGTTTGGTGTTTCAAAAAACGTTCATGTATTCCAGCCAATTTATGTAATTTAGAAAATGTCTACGAATTTGAAAAAAGGTCAAAACATACTGAAAATAACCTTTTGTCAATTTTGATGAATATTTGTTGTATTTTCATGAACAAAATATGAACTTTTGATGAATTTTTCTTATTATTCATGAACATTTTTACCACGAACAAACTTTGAATTTGGTGAACGTTTTTATAAATAAATAAAATAACTTATAATTTGATGTACATTTTTTTGAAAAGGATGTACACATTTCAAATTTTATGTAAGAAATAATAATCCAATGAACAAATTTTGAATTTGATGAACAGTTTTTAAATCCTGATGAACAAAAAATGAATTCGATGAACTTTTTTTACATTGATGAATTGTTTCGATCCGATGAGAAAAAATGTATTACAAAGAAGATCGCAAAATAAATTCACGAATTTGGAAAATGTCATAATTTCAAAAAATATTCATGGATTTATAGAAAAAATCATGAATGCAGGCAATGTTCACAGATTTGAAAGATGTTCGCAAAAAAATAGATGGAAAAAAAAGAAAAATGGAATGAAAGATAGAAAGAAAAGTAAAAAACGAGAGATAAAAGAAAAAAGAAAAATAAAAAGAAAGAAAAAAACCGCCGAACCTTCCCATAACCGGTGGAGATAAAACATTATATTGGATCGGCCCAAATACTTGATCTGGCGCCGCAAGGGGTACACGCGATGTCGTTCCCGGGCGACCTATAATCGCCCGTTGAACGCTGCCCTGTCTCGACCCGCGTGCATGTGTGTGGTAGGACCATAGGAGCCATGTGGGCTTGCGTTGCCTAGGATGGTCGGGTGCAGCTATCTTGCACATGAAGACGGAGCCTCAATTAGATCTTGTTGTTGCTAAAGCCATAATCCTCAATTATGTTTGGCTTATGGAAGATATAAATCGGTGGCAACCGGACCGCGACTTGTCATGATGTGCGCACGAGAGAGATTCTGAATTGATCTAGACTTGGTGACCGGTCGTGCTTCATCTCAATGGAGGATTAAGGATAATACGTCTCATGCTACGTGGACTACTTTATTTCCTCAAAAATGTTGCTACACCCACTAAAGACGACTATGCACAGTTACTTTTACATGAACGGCTGAATGACTGATTGGAGTGGAAGGTTGTTCATGCATGCATGTAAAATATGGGCGAACAGATAGTAGGATCAACAAATATAAATAAAGAAAATCCATCCTTATGCCATGTTTACTTAGTAAGAAAACAGACCTCCTAGTTTAGAAATATGTACCATATGTCACAACTCACAGCTACATGACCATGGATGCGGAAAGAGATGGCCATTGCCCCCAGGGGGCATGGTCCCATAAATTATTCGAGACATGAAGAGAGATGTCCCACCAAACGGACAAAGCAAATAGGCTTAGATATGCTAATCAACAAACCTCCCCTCCAATCAAATGCAACCCTATCACATTAATAAACACACCACAATTAGTTATTTAAGCTCGCATCTGGATGTTGGGGAACGTTGCATGGTAAACAAAAAAATTCCTATGCACACGCAAGATCTATCCATGGTGATGAGCATCTACGAGAGCGAGAGTGGATGTATATACCCTTGTAGATCGATAAGCGGAAGCGTTAAGAAACGCGGTTCATGTAGTCGAACCTCTTCGCGATCCAAATCGCCGAGCGTCCCGCGATCCAATCACGATCCGTACCGATCTGGCGCCGAATAGATGGCACCTCCGCGTTCAGCACACGTACAACTCGATGACGATCTCCGCCCTCTTGATCCAGCAAGAGGGAGCGGAGAGGTAGATGGGTTCTTCGACAACACGACAACGTGGCGTCGGTGGTGGTGGAGCCGATCCGGCAGATCTTCGCTACGCGGCGTCGAACCAATCTACTAGAGGAGAAGCGATCTGGGAGGAAGGAAGGGATGCGCCGTGGCTTGTGGTCCGGCTGCCCTCCTCCCTCTCTCATATATATAGGGGGAGGGGGAGGGCGCCCAAACCCTAGGGTTTCCCCCTTGGGGCGGCGACCAAGGGTGGAGGCGCCCTAGGGTGGCTTGCCACCCAAGGAAGGATGGCGCCACCCCTAGGGTTGTCCCTCCCACCAGCCCTAGTCGCATGGGCCTAGGTGGGGAGGTGCGCCCAACCACTGTGCGCACCCCTCACAGCCCATGTGGCCCCTCCGGGGATGGTGGCCCCTTTCGATGGACCCCCGAAACCCTTTCGGCACCCCCAGTGCGCTACCAATGACGCCCGAACTTTTTCCGGCGATCAACACGGAACTTCCTATATATGAATCTTTACCTCCGGACCATTTCGGATCTCATCATCATGTCCGGGATCTCATCCGGGACTCTGAACAACCTTCGGTCACCAACATACATAACTCATCTATACCAATTCGTCACCGAACATTAAGTGTGCAGACCGAGACACCGAGACACCTCTACGATCAATAACCAATAGCGGGACCTGGATGCCCATATTGATTCCTACATATTCTACGAAGATCTTTATCGGTTGAACCTCTACGTCAAGGATTCATATAATCCCGTACGATGTTCCCTTTGTCTATCGGTATGTTACTTGCCTAAGATTCGATCGTCGGTATCTCCATACCTAGTTCAATCTCATTACCGACAAGTCTCTTTACTCGTTTCGTAATACAAGATCATGTGGCTAACACATTAGTCACTTTGTTTGCAAGGCTTGTTGTGATGTTGTATTACCGACTGGGCCCTGAGATACCTCTCCGTCATACGGAGTAACAAATCCCAGTCTTGATCCATGCCAACTCAACAGACATCATTGAAGATACGTGTAGAGCATATTTATAGTCACTCAGTTACGTTGCGATGTTTCATACACACAAAGTATTCCTCCGGTGTCAGTGAGTTGCATGATCTCAGGTTCATAGGAACAGATACCTTACATGCAAAAAACTGTAGCAATAAACTAACACGATTAGATGCTACGTTCATAGTTTGGGTCTTGTCCATCACATCATTCTCCTAATGATGTGATCCCGTTATCAAATGACATCCCATGTCCATGGCTAGGAAACCTTAACCATCTTTGATCAATGAGCTAGTCTACTAGAGGCATACTAGGAACATTGTGTTGTCTATATACCCACACATATATTTAGTTTTCAATCAACAAAATTATAGCATGGATAATAAATGATTATCATGAAAAGGAAATATAATAATAAACACTTTATTTATTGCCTCTAGGACATATTTCCAACAGTATCCCACTTGCACTAGAGTCAATAATCTAGCTCACATCACTATGTGATTTACATTGTAATGAATCTAAAACCCATACAGTTCTGGTGGTGATCATGCTTAGCCCGTGGAAGAGGTTTAGTTAATGGGTCTGCGACATTCGGATCCATTTGTACTTTGCAAATATTTATGTCCTCCTCCTTGATGTGATCAGAGATGGAATTGAAGCGTCGCTTTATGTATCTGGTCCACTTGTGAAACCTTGGTTCCTTGGCCAGAGCAATGACACCAGTGTTGTCACAGAACAGGGCCATTGGATTCGGTGCACTGGGCACAACTCCAAGATCTGTCATGAACTCCTTCATCCAGACATCTTCCTTCACTGCCTCCGAGGCTGCGATGTACTCCGTTTCGCATGTAGAATCAGCTACCACACTTTGCTTGGAACTGCACCAGCTTACCTCTCCCCCATTGAGAATAAATATGTATCCGGTTTGCAACTTGGAGTCATCTAGATCAGTGTCAGAGCTTGCATCAACGTAACCCTTTCCGACGAGCTCTTGATCACCCCCATAAACGAGAAACATTTCCTTAGTCCTTTTCAAGTACTTAAGGATATTCTTGGCCACCGTCCAGTGCTCCATTCCTGGATCACTTTGAAACCTTCCGGACATACTTATGACAAGACTGACATCGAGTCTTGTGCACAACATTGCATACATGATAGAACCTATGGCTGAAGCATAGGGGATGACACTCATCTTTTCTTTATCTTCTGCAGTCACTGGGCATTGAGTCTTAATCAACTTCACACCTTGCAACACAGACAAGAACCCCTTCTTGGACTGATCCATTTTGAACTTCTTCAAAACTTTGTCAAGGTATGTGCTCTGTGGAAGTACTATTAAGCGTATCGATCTATCTCTATAGATCTTACTGCCTAATATGAAAGCAACTTCTATTAGGTCCTTCATTGAAAAACTTTTATTCAAATATTCCTTCACGCTTTCCAGTATTTCTATATTGTTTCCAATCAGCAATATGTCATCCACATATAATATTAAAACGCTATAGAGCTCCCACTCATTTTCATGTAAATACAAGCTTCTCCGTAAACTTGTATAAACCCGAACGCTTTGATCACCTCATCAAAGCGCAAATTCCAACTCCGAGATGCTTGCACCAGTCCATAAATGGATCGATGGAGTTTGCAAACTTTGTTAGCATTGTCTGGATCGACAAAACCTTCTGGTTGTATCATATACAACTCTTCCCAAAGGAAACCGTTAAGGAATGCTATTTTGACATAGATCTGCCAAATTTCATAATCGAAAAATACAGCTATTGCTAACATGATTCTTGTTGGGAATATGCCCTCGAGGCAATAAATAAAGTGTTTATTATTATATTTCCTTGTTCATGATAATTTATTATCCATGCTATAATTGTATTGATTGGAAACACATTACATGTGTGGATAAGTAGACAACACTTTGTCCCTAGTATGCCTCTAGTAGACTAGCTCGTTGATCAAAGATGGTCAAGGTTTCCTAGCCATTGACATGAGATGTCATTTGATAATGGGATCACATCATTAGGAGAATGATGTGATGGACAAGACCCAAACTATAAATGGAGCATATGATCGTCTCAGTTTATTGTTACGTTTTTTCTACATGTCAAGTATATGTTCCTATGACCATGAGATCATGCAACTCACGGACACCGGAGGAGTGCCTTGTGTGTATAAAACATCGCAACGTAACTGGGTGACTATAAAGGTACATTACATCTATCTCTGAGGGTGTCTGTTGGGTTGGCATGGATCAAGACTTGGATTTGTTACTCCGTGTGACAGAGAGGTATCTCAAGGCCCACTCGATAATACAACATCACAGCAAGCCTTGCAAGCAATGTGACTAAATGTTAGTCACGGGATCTTGTATTATGGAACGAGTAAAGAGACTTGCCGGTAACGAGGTCGAACTAGGTATGGAGATACCGACGATCGAATCTCGGCAAGTAACATACCGAAGAACAAAGGGAACATCATACGGGATTAACTGAATCCTTGACATAGAGGTTCGACCGATAAAGATCTTCGTAGAATATGTAGGAACCAATATGGGCATCTAGGTCCCACTATTGGTTATTGACCGTAGAGGTGTCTCGGTCATGTCTACATAGTTCTCGAACCCGCAGGGTCTGCACACTTAAGGTTTGGTGACGTTTCGGTAGTATAGAGTTATGCATGGTGGTGACCAAAGGTTGTTAGGAGTCCCGTATGAGATCCAGGATGTCACGAGGAGCTCCGGAATGGTCTGGAGGTAAAGATTGATATATAGGAAGTCCTATTTTGGTTGCCGGAAAAGTTTCGGGCTCATCGGTAGTGTACTAGGGGACCATCGGGAGGGGTATTTCGACCCAATAGGCTACATGGGCTGTGGGAGAAGGTTTAACAGCCCTTATTGGGATGGTAGAAGGCCCACAGGAAGTCTATGCGGCTGGGAAGAAGATGCCCAAAGAGAAAAAGGTGGAAAAGGGCAAAAAGGCAAAAAAGGGAAGGAGTCCTAGTCCTACTAGGATTGGAGGAGGATTCCTCCTCTCCTATCCACTTCGGATGAAGCCTCCTCCTCTCTTCCTCTTATATATACTAGAGGTTTTAGGGTTTTTGCACTAGATTTTCAGCCACGTGCTACCCTCTCCTCTAGTGCATAGTTTCTCCTCTAGATCGATTTTCTGCAGTGCTTAGGCGAAGCCCTGCCGGAATAGCTCCACCACCATCGCCGCAACGCCGTCGCGCTGCCGGAGAACTTGTCTACCTCTCTACTCCATCTTGCTAGATCAAGAAGAAGGAGATCGTCATCAAGCCGTACGTGTGCTGAACGCGGAGGTGTCGTCCGTTCGTTGCTAGATCGGGACGGATCGTGATTGGATCGCGGGACGCTCGGCGATTTGGATCGGGAAGATGTTTGACTACATCAACCGCGTTTCTTAATGCTTCCCTCTTAGCGATCTACAAGGGTACGTAGATCCACTCTCCCTCTCGTAGATGCTCATCGCCATGGATAGATCTTGCGTGTGCGTAGGAATTTTTTTGTTTCCCATGCAATGTTCCCCAACAGTGGCATCATGAGCTACGTCTATGTGTAGATGAGAACTCGAGTAGAACACAAAGAGTTTGTGGGCATTTATGCTTAGATTGCTTCCTCCCTTGGTCGTGTTTTGGTTCAGAGGTATTGTGGGATGAAGCGGCCCAGACCAACCTTACTCGTACGCTTACGAGAGACCGGTTCCATCGACTGACGTGTACCCTCGTTACACAAAGATGGCTGGCGAGTGCCTGTTTCTCCTACTTTAGTTGGATCGGATTCGACAAAGGCGGTCCTTGAGAAGGTTGAAAAGCAACTTGTGTATCACTGTTGTGGTTTATGCGTAGGTGAGAATTGTTCTTGCTAGATACCCATAGTAGCCACGTAAAACATGCAACAACAGTTAGAGGACGTCTAACTTGTTTTTGCAGGGTATCTTGTGGTGTGATATGGCCAATTACATGATGAGATATATGTGATGTATGAGATGATCATGTGTTGTATAGAATATCATGACTTGCATGGCGATGAGTACTGCAACATACAGGAGCCATAGGGTTGTCTTTAATTATTGTATGACATGCGTGTCAATCATTAAGCACTATGTAATGCTTTACTTTATCGCTAAACAGTAGCAATAGTAGTAGAAGCATGGTGGGCACGACAACCCCGATGGTGACACATTGATGGAGATCATGATGTCATGCCGGTGACGATGGAGATCATGCCGGTGCTTTCAAGATGGAGATCAAAAGCACAAATTCATGGCCATATCATGTCACTTATGATTTGCATGTGATGTTAATCCTTTTTATGCACCTTGTTTTTCTTAGGACGACGGTAGCATTATAAGGTGATCCCTCACTTATATTTCAAGATGAATTGTGTTCTCCCCGAGTGTGCACCGTTGCGAAAACTCGTCGTGTCGAGACACCACGTGATGATCAGGTGTGATAGGCTCTACGTTCACATACAACTGGTGCAAGCCAGTGTTGCACATGCAGAACAATCAGGTTAAACTTGACGAGGCTAGCATGTACAGACATGGCCTCAGAACACAAGAGACTGAAAGGTCGAACATGAGTCATATAGTAGATATGATCAACATGATGATGTTCACCATTGAAACCACCTCAACTCACGTGATGATCGGACTTGTGTTGGTGAATTTGGATCATTTGACACTCAAATGACCCGAGGGATGTCAATTTGAGTGGGAGATTTAGTAATTTTATTAACTAAACTCATTCTCTTGAACAATAGTCTAAGTAACCTTTGCATATTTATGTTGTAGATCAATGGCTCGCGCAGTAGCACCCCTGAATTTTAATGCGTTCCTAGAGAAAGCTAAGTTGAAAGGTGATGGAAGTAACTTTGTTGACTGGGCCCGTAATCTGAGGATTATCCTTACGGCTTCCTAGAAATCATATGTCCTTGATGCACCGCTTGGCGACCAACCAGAAGACCTGTCATCCGAAGACGTTAAGAACGCTTGGGAGCCACGTTCTGGAGATTACTCAATAGTTTTGCGTGCAATATTGTATGGTTTAGAACCGGGACTTCAAAGACGTTTTGAACGTCATGGAGCATATGAGATGTTCCAGGAGTTGAAGTTTATCTTTCAGAAGAATGCCCGAATCGAGAGGTATGAGACCTCCGATAAGTTCTATGCTTGCAAAATGGAGGAGAATGGGTCTATCAGTGAACATATACTCAGAATGTGTGGGTACTCGACTCGTCTGGTGGAGTTGGGAATTGCCCTTCCGCCAGAGGCGATCACTCACAGAGTTCTTCAATCACTGCCACCTAGTTACAAGAGCTTTGTGATGAACTATAACATGCACGGGATGAACAAGTCAGTCGCTGAGCTGTTTGCGATGCTAAAAGTCGCTGAGTCTGAAATCCAGAAAGAACATCAAGTGTTGATGGTCAATAAAACCACTAGTTTCAAGAAGAATGGCAAGGGTAAGGGCAAGAAGGGTAAAACCAAGAAGGATGGCAAAGCAATTGCTACTCCTGTAAGGAAACCCAAGCCAGAGATTGAGTGCTTTCATTGCAAGGGAACTGGTCACTAGAAGCGGAACTGCCCCAAGTACATGGCTGACAAGAAGGTGGCCAATGATAAACAAGGTATATATGATATACATGGTATTGATGTGTACCTTACTAGCTCTTGTTGTAGTGCCTGGGTATTTGATACCGGTTCGGTTGCTCACATTTGCAACTCAAAGCAGGAACTACGAAATAGACGAAGGCTGGCGAAGGACAAAGTGACGATGTGCGTGGGAAATGGTTCCAAGATTGATGTGATCGCCGTTGGCACGCTCTCTCTTCGATTACCATCGGGATTAGTGATGAACCTGAATAATTGTTATTTAGTGCCTGTGTTAAGCATGAACATTATATCTGGATCTTGTTTATTGCGAGACGGTTACTCATTTAAATCAGAGAATAATGATTGTTCTATTTATATGAGTAATATCTTTTATGGTCATGCACTCAGTGTGAGGGGTTTATTCATATTGAATCTTGATAGTGATACACATGTTCATAAGATTGATGCCAAAAGATGTAGAGTTGATAATGATAATACCACTTTCTTGTGGCACTACCGTTTAGGTCATATTGGTGTAAAACGCATGAAGAAGCTCCATGTTGATGGACTTTTGGAGTCACTTGATTTTGAATCACTTGACACATGTGAACCATGCCTCATGGGCAAGATGACTAAAACGCCGTTCTCTGGAACAATGGAACAGGCAAGTGACCTATTGGAAATCATACATACTGATGTGTGCGGTCCAATGAATGTTACAGCGCGCGGTGGATATCGTTATTTTCTCACCTTCACAGATGACTTAAGTAGATATGGGTATATTTACTTAATGAAACACAAGTCTGAAACGTTTGAAAAGTTCAAGCAATTTCAGAGTGAAGTTGAGAATCATCGTAACAAGAAGATTAAATTCCTGCGATATGATCGAGGAGGTGAATATCTGAGTTATGAGTTTGGCAGTCACTTAAGACAGTATGAAATTGTTTCACAGTTGACACTGCCTGGAACACCACGGCGTAATGGTGTGTCCGAACGTCGTAATCGAACCTTATTAGATATGGTGCGTTCTATGATGTCTCTTGCTGATTTGCCACTATCGTTTTGGGGTTATGCATTAGAGACAGCTGCATTCACTTTAAAGAGGGCACCATCGAAATCCGTTGAGACGACGCCATATGAACTATGGTTTGGCAAGAGGCCAAAGTTCTCGTTTCTTAAAGTTTGGGGATGTGATGCTTATGTCAAAAAGCTTTAGCCTAAAAAGCTAGAACCCAAAGCGGAGAAATGCGTCTTCATAGGATACCCAAAAGAATATTTGAACAAGAGTTTTTCAATGAAGGACCTAGGAGAAGCTGCTTTCATATTAGGCATTAAGATCTACAGAGATAGATTGAGATGCTTAATAGCACTTTCATAGAGCACATACCTTGATAAAGTTTTGAAAAGTTCAAAATGGATTAGTCCAAGAAGGGGTTCTTGCCTGTGTTACAAGGTGTGAAGTTGAGTAAGACTCAATGCCCAGTGACTGCAGAAGATAGAGAAAAGATGAGTGTCATCACCTATGCTTCAGCCATAGGCTCTATCATGTATGCAATGCTGTGCACAAGACCCGATGTTAGCCTTGCCATAAGTATGGCCGGAAGGTTTCAAAGTCATCCTGGAATGGAGCACTGGGCGGCGGTCAAGAATATCCTTAAGTAATTGAAAAGGACTAAGGAAATGTTTCTCGTTTATAGAGGTGATGAAGAGCTCGTCGTAAAGGGTTACGTCGATGCAAGCTTTGACACTGATCCGGATGACTCTAAGTCACAAACTGGATACGTATTTATTCTCAAACGGGGAGCAGTAAGCTGGTGCAGTTCCAAGCAAAGCGTAGTAGCCGATTCTACATGCGAAGCGGAGTACATCGCAGCCTCAGACGCGGCAAAGGAAGGTGTCTGGATGAAGCAGTTCATGACAGATCTTGGAGTAGTGCCCAGTGTACTAAATCCAATGAATTTGTTCTGTGACAACACTAGTGCCATTGCTCTGGCCAAGGAACCAAGGTTTCACAAGAGGACCAGACACATAAAGCGACATTTCAATTCCTTCCGCGATTACATCGAGGGGAAGGACATAGATATTTGCAAAGTGCACACGGATCCGAATGTTGCAGACCCGTTGACTAAACCTCTTCCAAGGGCTAAAAATGATCAACACCAGAACTGCATGGGTGTTCGATTCATCACAATGTAAATCACATAGTGATGTGAACTAGATTATTGACTCTAGTGCAAGAGGGAGACTGTTGGAAATATGCCCTAGAGGCAATAAATAAAGTGTTTATTATTATATTTCCTTGTTCATGATAATTGTTTATTATCCATGCTATAATTGTATTGATAGGAAACACATTACATGTGTGGATAAGTAGACAACACTTTGTCCCTAGTATGCCTCTAGTAGACTAGCTCGTTGATCAAAGATGGTCAAGGTTTCCTAGCCATTGACATGAGATGTAATTTTATAACGGGATCACATCATTAGGAGAATGATGTGATGGACAAGACCCAAACTACAAACGTAACATATAATCATCTCAGTTTATTGCTACAGTTTTTCTGCATGTCAAGTATATGTCCCTATGACAATGAGATCATGCAACTCACGGACACCTGAGGAGTGCCTTGTGTGTATCAAACGTCGCAACGTAACTGGGTGACTATAAAGGTACATTACAGGTATCTCCGAGGGTGTCTGTTGGGTTGGCATGGATCAAGACTGGGATTTGTTACTCCGTGTGACGGAGAGGTATCTCAGGGCCCACTCGGTAATACAACATCACAACAAGCCTTGCAAGCAATGTGACTAAATGTTAGTCATGAGATCTTATATTACAGAACAAGTAAAGAGAGTTTCCGGTAACGAGGTTGAACTGGGTATGGAGATACCGACGATCGAATCTCGGGCAAATAACATACCGAAGAACAAAGGGAACATCATACAGGATTAACTGAATCCTTGACATAGAGGTTCGACCGATAAAGATCTTCATAAAATATGTAGGAACCAATATGGGCATCCAGGTCCTGCTATTGGTTATTGACCGCAGAGGTGTCTCGGTCATGTCTACATAGTTCTCGAACCCGAAGGGTCTGCACACTTAATGTTTGGTGACGTTTCGGTAGTATAGAGTTATGCATGGTGGTGATCGAAGGTTTTTCGGAGTCCCGGATGAGATCCAGGATGTCACGAGGAGCTCCGGAATGGTCTGGAGGTAAAGATTGATATATAGGAAGTCCTGTTTTGGTCGCCGGAAAAGTTTCAGGCTCATGGGTAGTGTACCGGGAGTGCCGGTAGTGTACCAGGGGACCATCGGGAGGGGTATTTCGACCCAAGAGGATACATGGGCTGTGGGAGAAGGTTTACCAGCCCTTAGTGGGCTGGTGGAAGGCCCACAGGAAGTTTATGCAGTTGGGAAGAAAAAGCCCAAAGAGAAAAAGGTGGAAAAGGCAAAAAGGCAAAAAAGGGAAGGAGTCCTAGTCCTACTAGGACTGGAGGAGGATTCCTCCTCTCCTATCCACTTCGGCCGAAGCCTCCTAGGGTTTGCCCTTGGGCCAAGCCTCCTCCTCTCTTCCTCTTATATATACTATAGGTTTTAGGTGTTTTGCACTAGATTTTCAGCCACGTGTTACCCTCTCCTCTAGTGCATAGTTTCTCCTCTAGGTCAGTTTTCTGCAGTGCTTAGGCGAAGTCCTGCCGGAATAGCTCCACCACCATCGCTGCAATGCCGTCGCGCTGCCGGAGAACTCGTCCACCTCTCCGCTCCATCTTGCTGGATCAAGAAGGCGGAGATCGTCATCAAGCCGTACGTGTGCTGAACGCGGAGGTGTCGTCCGTTCGGTGCTAGATCGGGAAGGATCGTGATTGGATTACGGGATGCTTGGCGATTTGGATCGCGAAGACGTTCGACTACATCAACCGTGTTTCTTAACGCTTCCCGCTTAGTGATCTACAAGGGTACGTAGATCCACTCTCCCTCTTGTAGATGCTCATCACCATGGATAGATCTTGCGTGTGCATAGGAAATTTTTTGTTTCCCATGCAACGTTCCCCAACAATTCTGACGGATTTAAGCATCGCTACGGGTGAGAGTGTCTCATCATTGTCAACTCCTTGAACTTGTGAAGAACCCTTTGCCACAAGTCGAGCTTTATAGATGGTTACATTACTGTCTGCGTCTGTCTTCCTCTTAAAGATCCATTTGTTCTGAATGGCCTTTCGCCCTTCAGGTAATACTTCCAAAGTCCATACTTTGTTTTCATACATGGATCCCATCTTGGATTTCATGGCCTCTAACCATTTCTCGGAATCCGGGCCCATCAACGCTTCTCCATAGCTCGTAGGTTCATCATTGTATAACATCATGACCTCTAAGATAGGGTTTCCATACCACTGGGGAGTAGTACGTGCCCTTCTCAACCTACGAGGTTCAATACTAACTTGATCAGAAGCTTCATGATCATCATCATGTACTTCCTCTTAAACCGATGTAGGCTCTGCAGACACATCTTTCTGCGCCGCGCTACTCTCTGGTTGAAGTAAAGGTTCAATAACCTCATCACGTTCTATTTTCCCCAACTCAATTCTTTCGAGAGAAACTCTTTCTCAAGAAATATTTCGTTCTTAGTGACAAACACTTTGCCCTCGGATCTGAGATAGAAGGTATAGCCAACTATCTCTTTTGGGTATCCTATGAAGACGCATTTCTCCGCTTTGGGTTCGAGCTTTTTAGGCTGAAGCTTTCTGACATAAGCATCACATCCCCAAACTTTAAGAATCGACAAATTTGGCTTCTTCCCAAACCACTATTCATATGGCATTGTCTCAATGAATTTCGATGGTTCCCTATTTAAAGTGAATGCAATTATCTCTAATGCATAACCCCAAAATGATAGTGGAAAATCGGCAAGAGACATCATAGAACACACCATATCTAATAAGGTTCGATTACGACGTTCGGAGACACCATTACGTTGTGATGTTCCAGTCGGTGTCAATTGTGAAACAATTCCACACTATCTTAAGTGACTGCCAAACTCATAACTCAGATATTCTCCTCCTCGATGAGATCATACGAATTTAATCTTCTTGTTACGATGATTCTGAACATCACTCTGAAATTGCTTTAACTTTTCAAACATTTCAGACTTGTGTTTCATTAAGTATATATACCCATATCTACTTAAGTCATCAGTGAAGGTGAGAAAATAACGATATCCACCGCATGCCTCAATGCTCATCGGACCGCACACATCAGTATGTATGATTTCCAACAAGTCACTTGCCCGTTCCATTGTTCCAGAGAACAGGGTTTTAGTCATCTTGCCCATGAGGCATGGTTCATATGTGTCAAGTGATTCGAAATCAAGTGACTCCAAAAGTCCATCAACATGGAGCTTCTTCATGCGCTTAACACCAATATGATCTAAACGGCAGTGCCACAAGAAAGTGGTACTATCATTATCAACTCTACATCTTTTGGCATCAATGTTATGATCATGTGTATCATCACTATCTAGATTCAATAGGAATAAACCAATTATATTACTCATATAAATAGAACAACCATTATTCTCTGATTTAAATGAGTAACCGTCTCACAGTAAACAAGATCCAGATATAATGTTCATGCTTAACGTAGGCACTAAATAACAATTATTCATGTTCATCACTAATCCCGATGGTAATCGAAGAGCGAGCGTGTCGATGGCGATCAAATCAACCTTGGAACCATTTCCCACGCGCAACGTCACTTCGTCCTTTGCCAGCCTTCATCTATTACGTAGCTCCTGTTTTGAGTTGCAAATGTGAGCAACTGAACCAGTATCAAATACCCAGGCACTACAACGAGAGTTGGTAAGGTACACATCAATAACATGTGTATCATATATACCTTGTTTGGTGTTAGTCGCCTTCTTACCGGCCAGATACTTGGGGCGGTTCTGCTTCTAGTGACCAGTTCCCTTGCAATGAAAGCACTCAGTTTCTGGCTTGGGTCCATCCTTGGGTTTCTTCACGGAAGGTGCAACTGCTTTGCCACCCTTCTTGGAGTTACCCTTCTTTCCCTTGCCATTCTTCTTGAAATTAGTGGTTTTATTGATCACCAACACTTGATGTTCTTTCTGGATTTCAGACTCAGCGACTTTCAGCATCGCAAACAGGTCGGCGAGTGACTTGGTCATCCCCTGCATGTTATAGTTCAACACAAAGCTCTTGTAGCTAGGTGGCAATGATTGAAGAACTCTGTCAGTGATTGCCTCCGGCGGAAGGGGCATCCCTAACTCAGCCAGACGATTCAAATACCCAGACATTCTGAGTATATGTTCACTGATAGACCCGTTCTCCTCCATCTTGCAAGTATAGAACTTATCGGAGGTCTCATAGCTCTCGATCTTGGCATTGTTCTCAAAGATAAACTTCAACTCCTAGAACATCTCATATGCTCCATGACGTTCGAAACGTCTTTGAAGTCCCGGTTCTAAGCCATGCAACATTGCACATTGAACTATTGAGTAATCTCCAGAACGTGCCTGCCAAGCGTTTTTAATGTCTTCGGACGACATGGGAGCGGGTGGATCACCAAGCGGTGCATCAAGGACATAGGCCTTCTGGGAAGCCGTGAGGATAATCCTCAGATTACGGGCCCAGTCCACAAAGTTACTTTCATCATCTTTCAACTTGGCTTTCTGTAGGAACGCATTAAAATTCAAGGGAACTACTGCGCGAGCCATTGATCTACAACATAAAACTCTTGACTATTTTCACCATCTTGTTTTCAATGGCCAAAGAAGAGGTGTTTACTTATGCAAAGGTCACTAAGACTATTGTTCAAGATAATGAGTTTAGTGAATCAAATTACTAAATCTCCCACTCAAATTGACATTCCTCCGGTCATCCGAGTGTTACATGATCCAAATTCACCAACTCAAGTCCGATTATCACGTGAGTTGAGGTGGTTTCAATGTGAACATCATCATGTTGATCATATCTACTATACGACTCATGTTCGACCTTTCGGTCTCTTTTGTTCCGAGGCCATATCTGTACATGCTAGGCTTGTCAAGTTTAACCCGAGTGTTCTGCATGTGCAACACTGCCTTGCACCCATTGTATGTGAGCATAGAGTCTATCACACCCAATCATCACGTGGTTTCTCGACAAGACAAACTTTCGCAACAGTGCACAGTCGGGGAGAACACAATTTTATCTTGAAATTTTAGTGAGGGATCACCTGATAATGCTATCGTCGTCGTAAGAAAAATGAGGTGCATAAAAGGATTAACATCACATGCAAATCATAAGTGACATGATATGGCCATGATCTTGTGCTTTTGATCTCCATCCTTAAAGCACTAACATGAACTCTATCATCACCAGCATGACACCATGATCTCCATCAACATGTCGCCATCATAGTTGTCACACCCACCATGCTTCTACTACTATTTCTACCGCTAAGCAATAAAGCAAAGCATTACATAGCGCTTAATGATTGACACACAGGTCATACAATAATTAAAGACAACCTATGGCTCCTACCGGTTGCCGTACTCATCGATATGCAAGTCATGATATTCTATACAAAACATGATCATCTCATACATCACATATATCTCATCATGTAATTGGCCATATCACATCACAACATACCTGCAAAAACAAGTTAGACATCCTCTAATTGTTGTTGCATGTTTTACCTGGCTGCTACGGGTATCAAGCAAGAACAATTCTCACCTCCGCAAAAACCACAACGGTGATACATGAATTTCTATTCAAACTTCTCAAGGACCGCCTTTGTCGAATCCGATCCAACTAGAGTACGAGAGATAGACACCTACCAGACATCTTTATGCGACAAAGTCACATGTCAGTCGATGGAACCGGTCTCTCGTAAGTGTCCGAGTAAGGTTGGTCCGAGCCGCTTCATCCCACAATACCGTTGAATCAAAACACGACCAAGGGAGGAAGCAATCTGAGCATTAACGCCCACATACTCCTTTGTATTCTACTCGTGATCTCATCTGTACATAGACCTAGCTCTGATACCACTGTTGGGGAACGTTGCATGGGAAACAAAAAAATTCCTACATACACGCAAGATCTATCCATGGTTATGAGCATATATGAGAGGGAGAGTGGATCTACATACCCTTGTATATTGCTAAGCAGGAAGCGTTAAGAAATGCAGTTGATGTAGTCGAACGTCTTCGCGATCCAAATCGCCGAGCGTCCCGTGATCGAATCACGATCCGTCCTGATCTAGCGCCGAATGGACGACACCTCCACGTTCAACACATGTACAACTTGATGACAACCTCCGCCTTCTTGATCCAGAAAGAGGGAGCAGAGAGGTAGATGGGTTCTCCGGCAACATGACGGCGTGGCGGCGATGGTGGTGGAGCTGATGAGGTAGAGCTTCGCTAAGCGACACCGAACCAATCTACTAGAGGAGAAGTGATCTGGGAGGGAGGAAGGGTTGCATCGTGGCTTGTGGTCCAGCTGCCATCCTCCCTCTCTCATATATATTGGGGAAGGGGTGGGGCACCCAACCCCTAGGGTTTCCCCCTTGGGGAGGCGGCCAAGGGTGGAGGCGCCCTAGGGTGGCGCCACCCCTAGGATTGGCCCTCCCACCAGCCCTCGACACATGGGCCTAGGTGGGGATGTGCTCCTAGCCCACCAGGGGCTGGTGCGCACCCCTCACAGCCCATGTGGCCCCTCCAGGGCTAGTGGCCCCATCCGATGGACACCCGGAACCCTTCCAACACCCCGGGTATGCTATCGATGACGTCCAAACTTTTTCCGGTGATCAACACGGAACTTCCTATATATGAATCTTTACCTCCGGACCATTCTAGAGCTCCCCGTCATGTCCGGTATCTCATCCGGGACTCCAAACAACCTTCGGTCACCAACATACATAACTCATTAATACCAATTCATCACCGAACGTTAAGTGTGTAGACCTTGCGGGTTCAAGAACTATGTAGACATGACCGAGACACCTCTATGGTCAATAACCAATAGTGGGACCTGGATGCCCATATTGGTTTCTACATATTCTATGAAGATCTTTATCGGTTGTACCGCTATGTCAAGGATTCAGATAATCCTGTACGATATTCCCTTTGTATATCATTATGTTACTTGCCCAATATTCGATCGTCGGTATCTCCATACCTAGTTCAATCTCGTTATTGGCAAGTATCTTTACTCGTTCCGTAATACAAAATCCTGTGGTTAACAGATTAGTCACTTTGCTTGCAAGGCTTGTTGTGATGTTGTATTACCGAGTGGGCCCTAAGATACCTCTCCGTCACACAGAGTAACAAATCCCAGTCTTGATCCATGCCAACTCATATGACACCATCAGAGATACCTGTAGAGCATCTTTATAGTCACTCAGTTACGTTGCGACCTTTGATACACACAAAGTATTCCTCTGGTGTCAGTGATTTGCATGATCTCATGGTCATAGGAACAGATACTTGGCATGCAAATAACTGCACCAATAAACTGACAAGATCACATGCTACGTTCATAGTTTGGGTCTTGTCCATCATATCATTCTCCTAATGATGTGATCCCATTATCAAATGACATCCCATGTCCATGGCTAGGAAACCTTAACCATATTTGATCAACGAGCTAGTCTACTAGAGGCATACTAGGGACACAGTGTTGTCTATATACCCACACAGGTATTTAGTTTCCAATCAATACAATTATAGCATGGACAATAAACGATTATCATGAACAAGGAAATATAATAATAAACACTTTATTTATTGCCTCTAGGGCATATTTCCAACATTGGACCCTGTAAATAGCGCCAGCACCCAATCACCCAAGCTTCATAAGTCAAAACAACCCTCAGCTTCCAACCACAACTCGCGAAAGAGGCTTTCGCCCCGCTTTATTGATAAAGCAAAAACACCAAACAGTACAAGGCCGAACGATGCAAAGTGGAGAGCAGACTCTCAAACAGCGGATCTAAAGATAACAAGAAACCTATAGGTAGCCTACCATCTCGCAAAGGACCAACCGTCCACGGCACAACTCCAGAGCAACACCCCCTAGGAGGGTGACGGCGCAATGCATTGCCACTGCCGAGCCTGAGAACAGACAAGGGTTTTCACCCGGAGTCCTAGAACATGAACAGAATCCACGGCTACACCTTCATGAAGGAAATGGCACCCACGGGCGATGCCGGCGCCGGCACCAAGAGCTGAGCTTTTGCTCGGTAACCCGCCATTACCACTAGGAGACGTCACCAGTCAACACCACAGCGAGAGGCAGGCCAACCGACCGAGATCCAGGCACCACTAGAGCATGACAAATCCTATTACTCCTACATCCTTGCCGCCCACACATCCACGAGGTGTAGGAACCACTGGCACCATGATGCATGCCGGAAAGCCCATCGTGAAGCTGACCAACCAGGGCCACCGCCCCGGCTTCATCTGACAACTCAACATCGACGCCATAACATGTGTTCGCCTCCCCAAACAGCCACACGTCCCCACCTCGACCTTTACAGGGAGGGGCCGAGGCCATCGCGGAAGAGCAACCAGCTACTGGCAGCGGGACCAAGTCCACTCCTGCCCAGATGGCCATCCTGCACTGTCGACCAACTGTCAACAAGCGCGACCCAAAGGGGAGGGGGTCATGCTATCAGATCCGGCAACTCCAGATCCAAACAGGGGAACCCCATGACAGCCGTCACCTCCAGCCACCCGGTGGTAGTTGGTACCTCCGGTCGTCAAGCAAATCCAGCTCCGTTAGCTCTCCGCAACTCGCTCCGCCCCCACGGCACTGATGTCTACTACACAACTTGTTCTTGTAGACTCGTGTTGGACCAGGAAGCGTAGAGTTTTGTAGGACAATAGCAAATTTCCCTCAAGTGGATGACCTAAGGTTTATCAATCCGTGGGAGACATAGGATGAAGATGGTCTCTCTCAAACAACAGTGCAACCAAATAAGAAAAAGCCTCTTGTGTCCCCAACACACCAAATACAATGGTAAGTTGCATAGGTGCACTAGTTCGGCGAAGTGATGGTGATACAAGTGTAGTAATTATAGTAGATATTATTTTTTGTACTGGTAACAATAAAAACAGCAAGGTAGCATGTAACAAAAGTAAGCACAAACTGTATTGCAATGCCTGAAAACAAGGCCTAGGGTATGTACTTCCGCTAGTGCAATATCTCAACAATGCTAATATAATTGGATCACATAAACATCCCTCAACGTGCAACGAAGAATCACTCCAAAGTTCTTATCTAGCGGAGAACATAAGAAGAAATTGTTTGTAGGGTATGAAACCACCTTACAATTATCCTTTCTGATCGATCTATTGAAGAGTTTGTACTAAAATAACACCATATTATACGCATCAACCAACTCTAATGTCACCTAGATACTCCAATGTCACCCAAGTATCCATGAGTTAATTCTACGAAATGCATCAAACAATTTAAGATTCATAATACTCAATCTAACACAAAGAACCTCAAAGAGTGCCCCAAGATTTCTACCGGAGAAAGTAGGACAAAAACGTGCTTCAACCCCTATGCATAGATTACCCCAATTTCACCTCAGGAATCCTCGAGTTGAGTGCCAAGACATAGATCAAGTGCTCTCAAATCCATAAAAGTATTCAATCCGGTAATAACGAAATCACAAAGGGAAAACTAAATTCATCACAACAAGAAAGAGAGGGGAAAAGACCATATAATCCAACTATATTAACAAAGGCCGCGATACATCAATATCGTGCCAAATCAAGAGCACGAGAGAGAGAGAGCGAGAGAGAGAGAGAGAGAGAGAGAGAGAGATTAAACACATGGCTACTAGTACAAACCCTCAGCCCTCAAAGCACATATGCTCCCATGGTGGTTTTGATTATATCTTTGCATATCTTACTTGAATCTTTCATTGTATGTTGTCATTAATTACCAAGAAGGGGGAGATTGAAACCACATATGCTCCCTTGGTGGTTTTGATAATTCATTTCAACATAGTTTTTCTCTTGGACTAATATTTCTACCTAGTTTATCTCAGATTTAGTCCAGAGAGATTGCTGGCAAAGGTTGTGAGGAGACCCCAAGATGCAAGGAATAGGATTGGAAAAGCTACAAGCAAGGAGACTCTACATTTTACTTTGTCAGAATTCGCCTTTAGTCCATAGCAAAACCAATACTATTGAAAGGGGGTGAGGTAATGTTAGTGAACAAAATGCTCCACGTGCACAAGTGATAGCCACCCAAAATACCCACAAGATCTCCCACAAATACTTTGTCTAAACCCTACCACACAAAATCGGTGCCACCAAATTTTTCCACTCGGTCCAACCGATTTTCATCTAAGATAGAACCCAGCCAAAACCCAGCTTCCCGGTACTACCAAGTTCTATATCGGTGCAACCGAGTTCCAGTGACCAACATTCTCGTGTCCCAGTTTATAAAATCGGAAATTCCGAATTTTATGAATCGGTCTCATAGAGTTTGGAAACTGCCCTCGGCCACTCATATCAGTACTACCGAGAATCATATATCGGTCTCATCGAGATTCCTAAAGTTTCCACATTTTGAACAAATCGATACGACCAATTTTTACTTTGGTTTCACCGAGTTGGTCAATAATGGTGTAAAGGTTAGATTTTTGGAGATGCCTATATATACCCCTCCACCACATCCCACTCGCAAGAGAAGCACTCTGAACAGACCCACACTTCTCATATCCAAATTTCTGAGAGAGAACCACCTACCCTTGTGTTGAGATCAAGATTATCCACTCCAACCATATGGATCTTGATTTATAGCCTTAGCAAGTTGATTTCCACCCAATCAATCTCTTCTACCAAGCCAAATCTGTGAGACAGTGATTGAGTGTTGAGGATTCTATCATCTTGAAGCACAAGAGCAAGGAGTTCATCATCACTACCACATCTATTACCTTTTTGAGGGTGGTGCCTCCTAGATTGGTTAGGTGTTGCTTGGGAGCCTCCTACTTCGTGTTGTGGATTTGAACCAAGAAGTTTGTAAGGGCAAGGAGATTTCCTACTTCGTGAAGATCTACCCATAGTGAGGCCAGTCCTTCATGGACAGAAGCCATTGTGGAATAGTCAAGGTTGCTACTTCGTGGACCCTTATGGGTGGAGCCCTCCTGGACTCTCGTGTCCGATACCCTCTGTGGGTTGAAGACTCCATAAATGTGGATGTATGATAGTGCCACCTATCTAAACCACGGAAAAATATCTGTGTTTATAATTGCGTTTGATCTTCCTATCTCTATTCTCTTACATATGCTTATCTTACTTTTCACTGCCATACTTGTTGACTAGCATGTGTAGGGTGCATTAGACTTGTTATAATTTCTAAATCTGCCAACCAATTAACTTGGGAAAAGGTTAGGTTTTATGTCTTGCAAGTACTCTATTCACCCCTCTAGACGTCTCTTCTATCTATCCCACAATTGGTATAAGAGCTTTGGTCTCCATAGCTTCGGTTTCATCATTGCGGAGGAAGATGGATGTGTCTAGTTTGGGGAGTATTAGTTGTAGAGTGCCCATTCTCGATGGGGACTACTATAGTCAATGGAAATATGAGATGCTTGAGCTATTCAATGAATTCCATTTGAGCAAGTATGTTAAGAGTCCATATGTACCTCCCATTGATCCTTGAGATCCCACACAAGAAGAGGAAATCGACATGCTTCACAATCTTAGGTCTGTTAATCTCATTATCAAAGGATTGCCTAGATTTGTATTTGATCAAATGAAGAATTTTGAATGTGCTTATACTTTGTGGAATGATTTGGAGAGACAATATCCAAGTTATTCATTGAGTAATCTTGATTAAATTCTTCATAAAGTTATTGCCCTTCACAAAATGAAGCCTAGTGATCCTAACTTTGATAAATGCTTATTTGTGCTTCGTGACCTCATGTGTGCTAAAGGAGATGTCACTACCATCAATAACATTATCTTTGAAGCCATTTGCATTCATAAACTTGAACATTCTCATTATCTCAATCGAAACGAATCTCTTATCTCTTATGGCAAGGATATCCACTTGATGATGACAATGTAGAACATGGCTACTATGAAGAAGATGAGTTATTCGACATAGAGTGTGAGAAGACTATGAATATTCTAAGTTGCATGGCAAAATTCAAAGATTACATGGCCGGAGGAAAGGAATGGATTCTCGATAGTGGATGCACCGATCATCTGACCGGATATAGGGACATGTTTCAATAAATCACACCAAACCATGGACCGCAAAGGTATGTAACTTTTGGTGACAACTCCAAGGGTAAGGTACTTGGTCTCGGTAAGGTGGCCATATATCATGGTTTCTCTATTAAAAATGGCATGCTTGTTGAATCCCTTGGCTACAATCTTCTTTCCGTATCTAGACCCGCCGACTTCGGTTTTAATGTACTATTTACCAAGGTAGATTTCCAAATGTTTCGTCAAGATAATCATAGCATGATATTTACCAGTTTTCGTAGAGGTGATCTATACACTGTTGATTTCACTAACAGATCCAAACCTCGTACTTGTCTTATTGCCAAATCTTCTAAAGGTTGGCTTTGGCATAGAAGATTAGGACATGATACTATGCATAATCTAGACAAGCTCATCAAAGGTGATCATATACTTGGTGTTAAAGATGTTATCTTTGACAAAGATATACGTTTTAGTGCTTGACAAGACGGAAAGCAAGTAGGTGGAATTCAACCCGTAAACAATATAATGACTACTGAGAGACCACTCGAGTTACTTCATATGGATCTTTTTGGTCCCAATCTTACAAGAGCCTCGATGCAAATTCCTTTCGTATAGTTATAGTTGATGATTTTCTAGATTTACATGGGTATTCTTTCTTGATGATAAGTCATAGGTGCAAAAGATCTTCAAGAACTTCGCTCGCAAAGCTCAAAATCAGTTTGAGGTGAACATCAAAAAAGTGTAGAGCGACAACAGATCAGAGTTCAAGAACATGAATGTGGATTCCTTTCTTGACGAAGCAAGGATTCTACATGAGTTCTCGTCTATGTACACGTCTCAACAAAATGGAGTTGTTGAGAGGAAGAGCCAAACTCTTATTGAGATGGCAAGAACAATGCTCGATGAGTACAAGACGCCAAGACACTTTTGGGCGAAAGCCGTGGAAATAGCTTGTCCTGGAACGAACTGCCTCTATCTTCACAAGGTTCTTGATAAAACGGCATACAAGCTACTCACCGGTAACATGCCCCAAGTTGGATACTTTTGGGTATTCGGCTCCAACTGTTACATTCTTTATAAGCATCGTTGTTCAAAATTTGCTCCTAAATCTCATGAAGGTTTTCTACTCAGTTACAGATCAAACTCTCACACTTACCGTGTCTACAACAACTTCACTCAAAAAGTTGAAGAGACGGTAGATGTGAAGTTTGATGAATCTAATGGTTTGCACGTCGAACAATTGCCAAATGATCTAGGAGATAAGGAACCTTGGGAATCTATCCAAGACTTGTCCATTGGCAAGATTCATCCCATGAAGGTGAAGGAAAGTACTTCATCAACCCAAGTGGAAGCTCCTACTTCTCATCAAGGCGAACCTCAACACGACATGGAAGCATCCACAAGTGGTACACGACAAGATGAAGAGTAGGAAGAAGTACATCATGATGATACACATCAACCTCCTTCACCGCCACATCAAGGAGACAACACCTTCAATAACAATGAAGAAGAAGAAGAAGATGATGATGAGGAAGCTCCACCATCCAACAAGCAAAAGCTACCACGAGTTCGAGCAAGAGCGAACAAGAATCATCCCTTAGAGCAAATCTTCGGTGACATTCAAACCGGGAGAATCAATCGCTCTAAAACCTGCTTAGCTAACTTTTGTGAAAACTACTCATTCATCTCTAATATAGAGCTTATGAAGGTGGAAAAGCGCTCGAAGATCCGGATTGGGTGAATGCAATGCATGAAGAGCTTCACAACTTCGAGAGGAACGAAGTGTAGACACTTGTGGAGAAACCCAAGGACGAGCAAAACATCTTTGGGACCAAATGGGTGTTTCGAAACAAGCAAGATGAAGACGGTCAAGTCGTTTGCAACAAGGCACGTCTCGTGGCTCAAGTCTACACGCAATTCGAAGGTATCAACTACAGTGAGACCTATGCCCTCGTTGCTAGACTTAAAGCTATTCGTATATTGCTTTCTTATGCGAACCATCATCACATCACACCTTACCAAATGGATATTCAAAGTGCATTTCTAAATGGGGAGATTGAGAATAAGTCTATGTTAAGCAACCCCCCAGTTTTGTGAATCCTAAGAAACCCAACCACGTTTTATAAGCTTTGTAAATATCTTTATGGACATAAGCAAGCCCCTCGTGCTTGGTATAAGTGCCTAATGAAGTTTCTGCTTGAACAGGGTTTTGAGATTGGTAAAACTAATGCAACCTTATTCACTAAGATAGTTAATGATGAATTATTTGAGTGCCAAATTTATGTGGATGATATTATCTTTGGATCTACTAACCCACAATTTAGTGAGAAATTTGGAAGGTTGATGTCCGAGAATTATAAGATATCCATGATGTGTGATCTGAAATCCTTCCATGGTTTGCAAATCAAGCAAACGAGAGAAGGAACTTTCATCTCTCAAACCAATTACACCAAGGACTTGATCAAGAATTTCAACATGCAAGAGTGTAAAGGTATGAAAACTCCTATGCCTACTAGTGCACATGTTGATATTACCAAGGAGGACAAACCGGTTGATCAAAAGGTTTATCGATCAATGATTGGTTCATTGCTATATCTATGTATGTCCCGTCCCGATATTATGCTTAGTGTTTGCATGTGTGCTAGATATGAAGATGCTGCTAAAGAGAGTCATCTTAAGTCTGTGAAAAGAATTGTGTGATACTTGATACATACACCAAACTTTGGCATTTGGTATCCCAAGGGATCTTCTTTGAACCTTGTTGGCTATTTTGACTCGGACTACGCTAAAGACAAGGTTGATAGAAAATCCACCTCGGGTACTTGTCAATTTCTTGGTAGATCTTTTGTGTCTTGGTCCTCCAAGAAACAAAACTCGATATCTCTATGTACCTCCATAGCATAATACATTGCCGATGTATCATGTTGTGCTCAATTGCTATGGATGACTCAAACTCTTAAGGATTATGGCATACATGTGAGACATATACCATTATTATGTGACAATGAGAGTGCAATCAAAATTGCTTATAATCCCGTGCAACATTCCCGAACTAAGCATATTCAAGTTCGACATCATTTCATTCGTGAACATGTTGCCAAAGGAGATATCAATCTCAAGCATGTTCGTTCTGAAAAACAATTGGCTGACATCTTTATTAAGCCACTTGATGAAAAAGTGTTTTGTCACTTGAGGAGTGAGTTTAACATCATTGATACTTCAAACTTTAGCTAGACTCACTCGGTTGCATGCAAGGGGTGAGTTTACATGACTATTCCATGATACACTTGATATAATGCTATCATATACCTTGGAAATACATTCTCTCTTGTTTTGCAACTAACCTTTTGTAGGTACTTGGAAGAACTACATTCCACAAGATTGTCAACAACTCGAATCATAAGCAATCTTGTCATGACCAAGTATCCACAACCCATCTTTGATGATGGAAGGAAGAGGACAACACAAACCATATCCTTGACATATAACTGATGAGATTACAATTTATATTCATAATTGATATCATGTCATATCTCGTTCTTCCTTGGATAGACTAACCCATGTAGGTGAAAAGAGAACCAATACGATCAAGGATTGCTCCCAACTCAAGATGATCTTCATAGACATCGAGCATCCACAACAAGTTCTCCTACATGCTACATCATCAACATCACTCAAAGGTACGTGCTGATGTCCTTGAATATGCTTTACTCCAAGTCGTGAGATAAAGCAACTCAAGTGATATGAAAACATTAGACTGCTTAAACGAAAATGGCAAACCCATTTTGAGCTTAATGACGAGTATGACCTATGATCAAGTATTCTTGCTTGGCTCCTAAGTCAACATACTCTAATATAGGTGACCTAGTCGTCGACCATCATCTAGATGAAGTTTCTTGTGTGGTTCATCTTATAGTTGATTGTTTTTTGGGAACCACTCAACCCTCATCTGGTTGATATTTGTTTGAAAATTATCTTGAATTTCCTTTGCAAATAATTTGGTAATTTTATTGCAAGTCTTCAAAAATCATTGTAGATTTTCTGAATGTTGCCAAGTTTATGTTATACCCTTGGATCCTCCGATTCAAATAACTCGGTATCACCAACTCAACAGATAGGCTACAGATATACTTTTCGGTTCCACCGACTCATTTGCGTCGGAGCCACCGATTTTTCTAACTTATATACTCTTCGATTATTTCAGCAAATCTCCATCCCTTCAAGGACCCTTTTGTTTTTTTTGTTTTAAAAAAACTTTGAAGGAGGAGAAATCTTATTCAAGGATCCCTATGATTAAGGGGGAGAAATCTTAAAAGTTTCCAGATAACTGAAAGGGGGAGTAATTATACTCTATGGTCCCTTAGTCTTAAATGATCTCTATGCTTCTTATCTTTCTATGATCCCCACGACCCTTGTTCTCTAGGATCCCTTCTAACTCAATGATCCCTGTGTCTGACCTTGAGTATGAACCTTTTTGGTAATTAATGCCATAGGAGGAGAAATACCAAAGCTTCAATGCAAAGAGGGAGATACAACAAAGGGGGGGTATATTAAGGGGGAGAACATCAAAGCTTATGCTTATATATAGGGGAAGAATACGAAATATATGTGCCTATCCATAGGGGGAGAAATATCATGGGGGAATATATCAAATCTATTCTATCATTTAAGGAGAGAGAAAATATGCTTATTCTATTTGACTACTCATGTTAGACTTGTCTCACCCTACCTACTCCCAATAGGTACATGCTAATATTCAGGGGGAGAGGAAGACCTACAATTTCATATTTGGAGGAGAAATCTCTGAATGATCTTGGAGACATATCAATCCTAAGGAATACTGTCTTCTATATGTTCTCCACATCTTGGTACTATTGAGTTCTATTGATTTGGGTTTGTAGAATACTCTTGTGTTTCCTAACATTGTTCTCTCAAGTGTGTTTCTGCTATTAGAAGCTCAAGAACCCAAGGTAAGTATGTGCATCACATATTTGATAAATATGATCTCTTGCTTCTTGCGCATATTGTTTGCAAGAGTGAAGTCTTGAACAAGGATACACTGCATTCACATATATTTGATGCATATAGCCAAGATACACATGACTCATCATATCCCTTCTACTATATGTGTGTCCATGCATTCCAAGGCAACTATTCCTAGAAAGGATTGCACACATTTAGGGGGAGCATATTTTAGTCATGTGCCTCTCAAAGTCTTCATTATATCTTTGCGTATATTTACTTGAAGCTTTGATTGTATGTTTTCATCAATTACCAAAAAGGGGGAGATTGAAAGCACATATGCTCCCTTGGTGGTTTTGATAATTCATGACAACATAGATTGTCTCTTGGACTAATATTTCTACCTAGTTTATTTCAGGTTTAGTCCATAGAGATTGCCGGCAAAGGTTGTGAGGAGACCCCAAGATGCAAGGAATAAGATTGGCAAAGCTACAAGCAAGGAGACTCTACATTTTACTTTGTGAGAGTTCACTTTTAGTCCATAGGAAAGCCAATACTATTAAAAGGGGGTGAGGTAATGTTAGTGAACAAAATGCTCCACGTGCACAAGTGATAGCCACCCAAAACACCCACAAGCTCTCCCACAAATACTCTATCTAAACCCTACCACAAAAAATTGGTGCCACTAACTTTACCCACTTGGTGCAACCAATTTTCATCTCAGACAGAACCCAGACAAACCCCAGATTCTCGGTACCACCAAGTTCTATATCGGTGCAAGCGAGTTTCAGTGACCAACATTCTCGTGTCCCAGTTTATAAAATCAGAATTTCTGAGTTTGATGAATCGGTCTCATCGAGTTTGGAAACTGCCCTCGGCCACTCATATCCGTACTACCGAGAATCATATATCGGTCTCATTGATATTCCTAAAGTTTCCACATTTTGAACAAATCGGTACAACCGAGTTTTACTTTGGTTTCACCGAGTTTGTCAATAATGTTGTAATGGTTGGATTTTTGGAGATGCCTATATATACCCCTCCACCACATCCCACTCGCAAGAGCAGCACTCAGAAGAGACCCACACTTCTCATATGCAAATTTTTGAGAGAGAACCACCTACCCTTGTGTTGAGATCAAGATCATCCACTCCAACCATATGGATCTTGATTCCTAGCCTTCGCAAGTTGCTTTCCACCCAATCAATCTCTTCTACCAGGCCAAATCTTTGAGAGAGTGATTGAGTGTTGAGGAGTCTATCATCTTGAAGCACAAGAGGAAGGAGTTCATCATCACTACCACATCTATTACCTTTTTGAGGGTGGTGCCTCCTAGATTTGTTAGGTGTCTCTTGGGAGCCTCCTACTTTGTGTTCTGGATTTAAACCAAGAAGTTTGTAAGGGCAAGGAGATTGCCTAGTTCGTGAAGATATACACATAGTGAAGCTAGTACTTCGTGGACGGAAGCCATTATGGAATAGTCAAGGTTGCTACTTCATGGACCCTTATGGGTGGAGCCCTCCATGGACTCTCGCGACCGCTACCCTCTATGGGTTGAAGACTCCATAAACATGGATGTATTATAGCGCCACCTATCGGAACCACGGGAAAACCTTCATGTCTACAATTGCGATTGATCTTCCTATCTCTACTCTCTTAGATATGCTCATCTTACTTGCCACTGCCATAGTTGTTGACTAACATGTGTAGGGTGCATTAGACTTGTCATAATTACTAAAATCTGCCAACCAACTAACTTGGGAAAAGGTTAGGTTTTAATTCTTGCAAGTAGTCTATTCATCCCCCTCTAGACGTCTCTTCTATTGATCCCACAAGCCCCGAGGGTGTACTACTAGCTCCTCATCATGGAGACCATAGGGATGAGGAAGATGGCCTCTGGTGATGATTTCCCCCTCCGACAGGTTGTCGGAATGGGGTCTAGACTGGATTTTCGTGGCTACAGAGGCTTGCAGCGGCAAAAATTCTGATCTAGGGTTATTTTTGGGCGTTTATGAATATATAGGATTTTTGGGCGTCGGTTTCACGCGAATATGGGCCATGAGGGGAACACAAGACACCAGGGTGCGCCAGAGGGCGCTGGCGCTTCCTGGTGGGTTTTGGCACCTCGTCGCTCTTTTGGCCCTCCCACGAAGCTTCTAGTGCCTCTTTTGTTCCAAATAAACAGTCAAAAAGTTTCATTGCGTTTGGAGAACTCTTATTTCTGTACAAAAAACAACACCACGGTAGTTCTGTTGAAAACAACGTCACTCCAGGTTAGTTCCATGCAAATCATACCAAAACCAAATAAAATTGTTGTAAATATGTCATGAATACTTCATAAATTATAGATGCATTGGAGACGTATCAGCATCCCCAAGCTTAATTCCTACTCGTGCTCCAGTAGGTAAATGATAAAAGAAATAATTTATGAAGTGTGAATGCTAGCATAGTGCATAAGTTTGACCAATGATAATTTCAACCACTTTTCCTAGCATCATAACAACAACTCTTCCTCATAAAACTCATCATGATAAAGTAGCAACCAATTCACATGTTATGGTTCAAACAATGAATTTTCTTGAAACTTAACAACCTATGTTCTTAGTCACCAAACAATTGCAATTCAACTTATTCTCAACAAAGTCTAAGTAAGAGCTCCACATACTCAATCATCATATAGTCTTCTATGATTGCTAGTACTCAAAGCATATTTTTATAACAAATGGCATCCATCTAACACGGATAAAGATAGGGGCTTAATGTTTTTCCTCCCAACTCATTTATCATAGTTATTCACAAAAAACAACCTCATTTATCATCGAGCTAATTGTCAACAATAATAAGTCATGATCAAATATATTTGACTAGCCATATGTGCCTAGATCTTTCCCCACCACATGATGCTTGCCAAATAGAGCATAATTGAGATTGAAATGAGAATGCATACTATTGACTCTTATATAAAAGTAAATACTGAAAGGTAAAAGATAAGCCCTTCGTAGAGGGAAGCAGAGGTTGTCATGCGCTTTTTGGTTTTGTATGCACAATCCCTTAATGCAAAAGAACATCACGTTTTATTGCCCCTTATGATAGCAACCTTTATTATGGAGTCTGTCGCTTTTACTACTTTGCCATCACAAGTTCGTACAACACTCAATTTTCTCTTACACTAAATGATCAAACACATTATAAGCAATTTTTATTGCCCTTTTGCACCGATGGAAACTTACTTGAAGGATATTATTCCATTCATAGGTAGGTATGGTGGACACTCATGGCAAGAAACTGGGATTAAGGGTTTTTGGATGCACAAGCAGTATCTCTACTTAGTACAAATTTTTGGCTAGCAAAAGATCCTAAGCAAACACCACATGTTGGAGGATCCATAAGAATATAACTTCTATGCAAGTATACACAACCGTAACTCATTACCTTGTCTTCCTTGTACAACTTCAACTAATTTGCCCAAGCTTGAAAATAATTAATGGGTATTCACAATCACAGAAGATGTCCAAGATAATATATTTTTATGTGAAAGTTCTCTTCCTTATACTAATCATTCACGAATTGCTTGTATGACCAATATTGTGATTGTCGAGGTTCAAAAGATTTCACTTTCTAAACCCAATGTGAAGCTAATACTAGGCATGATATGAACATATAATTTCAACTTCATGGTATTCAATTCATTCAGCAATTTAGTAATAGGATATAACTGAAGCACAAGAGTAAATGAGAAGCTACTCCAAAAAGATATAAGTGAAGATCAAGCGAGTAGTTAAGTAAATGGGTAGCCATTTGAGAACTCCCTCTCATCTACAAACTTTCAGATCTAAGTATTTTATTAAAATAGCAATCAAAACAAAATAAAATGACATTCCAAGAATAGCACACATCATGTGAAGAAGCAAAAAACTTAGGCTCAACCGATACTAACCGATAATTGTTGATGAACAAAGGTGGGATGCCTACCGGGGCATCCCCAAGCTTAGATGCTTGAGACTTCTTGAAATACTATCTTGGGAATCCCCAAACTTGAGATTTTGTGTCTCCTTGATTCCTTTTATATCATGGTTTCCCTAAATATTAAAAACATCATCCACACAAAACTCAACGAGAACTCGTGAGATACATTAGTATGATAAAACAAATCATTCACTTTGGTACTATCAAAGACAAGATTAGTAATTGTTATCATACAATGCTTATTGTACCTTATCATCTACACAATTTATATTGAGCAATATAAGCCATAGAAACTAGGAAACAAGCAAATTATGCATTGAAAATAGAATCTCTCAAAAACAGAGCAGTCTGTAAAGATCTGAATAGAGACCATATTTATGCAACTCCAAAAATTCTGAAAAATTAGGACAACGTAGAAAATTTGTATATCAATCATGTGTAAAAAATTTAATAGGAAAAGCATGTTCCAGTGAATTTTAGAAATTCCTGGACTAGGCACAAAAGTTTCTGTTTTTGCACAAAATCAAGACAACTATCATCCACACTATCCCAAAGGATTTACTTGGCACTTTATTTAAACAAAATCTATAAAACATGATTACTACAATATCCTAATCATGTGAACACACAAAAACAGAAGGTAAAAGTGTTGGGTTGTCTCCCAACAAGCGCTTTTCTTTAATGCCTTTTTAGCTAGGCATGATGATTTCAATGATGCTCGCATAAAAGTAAAGAATTGAAACATAAAGAGAGCATCATGAATAACATGGCAAGCACATTTAAGTCTAGCCCAATTCCTATGCATATGGATTTTTTGAGCAAAAAAATTATGGGAGCAAGAATCAATTAGCATAGGAAGGCAAAACAAGTATAACTTCAAAATTTCCAACACATAGAGAAGAAACTTGGTATTATTGCAATGTGTAAAAGCATATGTTCCTCTCTCATAGTAATTTTCAATAGAATCATGAATCAATTCGACAATATAACTATCACATAAAGCATTCTTTTCATGATCCACGATCATAGAAATTTTATTACTCTCCTCATAAGCAAATTTCTTCTCATTCATAATAGTGGGACCATCAAATGAAACTCGAATACTATAAATTGTTTCCACATTAACAGAGTAATTTTCAATAAAACTATATTAAAAATTATGAAAATAATTATCACTACTTTTTATAACATAAGTATCATCACAATAATCATCATAAGTAGCAACTTTGTTCTCATCATAGTCAAGTAAAATCTCTTTCGAAATAGTGGAATCATTACTATATAAAGTCATGACCTCTCCAAATCCACTTTTATAATTATAATAAAATTAAACACCCTCCAAAATAGTGGGATAATAATTATCTAAAGTTGACACTCTTCGAAACCCACTTTCATAAATATCGCAATCATCATAAATAGGAGGCATAACAAATTTGATCATTCAAAGTAGGGGAACTAAAAAGATTATCTTCATTAAGCATAGCATACCCAAGCTTGGGACAAACAATAATTTCTGCAAATAAATTATCAAACATGTCATTCTCATCAAACATAGCATCCCCAATCTTGTGACTTGGCATATCATAAGCATAATCACTCTCATCATTAATAATATGAATAGCACCAATAGTATAACAATTATTATCATCATAATTTACCAAGTTGGTGCCAAAAAGATTTTAAAGATTATAAGAAGTATCATTATCTTCCCAGTCATAGTCATCAAAACAGGCAATAAAAATCATCATCAAGTGTATCATCTTCCACAATTATTTTTGATTCATCCTCGTGAGGCACAACAATAAAAGGAGCAATATCATTTGGGAGAGATGCCTTTTTACCTCTACTCTTTGTTCTTTTCTTCTTCTTTACCCATCATGTGTGGGTTTAATTAATTTTTTTGAGCTTCTTATTGATGAGATTGGTTGAATAGGGAACTCCTGCTCATCACCTATTTCATCATGAGAGACAATAGGAGGGAAAGTGGAAATCTTTACCCTTTCATTAGTATTCCTTTTATATTCTATTGGTTTTCCATCTTTCTATAGTTGGCAATATAAGGATTCTCATTGCAATTTACCATGCAAAACATATAGATATTTTTTAGATTAGTTTCAATGTCGTCCGTGAGAATGAGTACTTAAAACCAACTATTTTTATGTGTCAATTCCTCACACCCACAAAATAGCGAAAGCTCATTATAAAGTTCAAGGGTGATCATGTCATTACAATATTTTGCCATGATTTGGTCATGAAAAAGTTTGCATTGAAAATTAAGATGACCAACTTTATTGCAAAGTTCACAAGTAATAGGATAACGAGAACATAATTTTGTAGCCAATTCATCTATCACTTTGAGAAAAAACATAGTTCTATCATCTTTATGCTTCTTACAAAATCTATGATCCCTATAAGGCACGTGTTCACAAACTTTATGCACTCCACAAAAATTGACATGCTTATAAGAAACATTTTTATCATGACTAGTGCAATCACCATTAGTATTTTGGATATTCAAGAATTCATACCAACAACATTGCAATCATGCTCATCATTTATGCCAAACATTTTATTCAATTCTTCTTCTATCAATTAAGAAAAAAAATCCTTTCCATCATTTTCAAGAAAGACATGATAAAGACGAATAATATGAGGCCACCTCAATTCCATTTTTTAGTTTTCTTTATATAAACCAAACTAGTGATAAAACAAGAAACTAAAAGATTCAATTGCAAGATCTAAATATATACCATCCAGTACTCACCTCCCCGGCAACGGCGCCAAAAAGAGCTTGATTTCTACTACACAACTTGTTCATGTAGACTCGTGTCGGGCCTCCAAGTGTAGAGTTTTGTAGGACAGTAGCAAATTTCCCTCAAGTGGATGACCTAAGGTTTATCAATCTGTGGGAGGCGTAGGAGATGGTGATATAATGGTAAATTGTATAGGTGCACTAGTTGGCGAAGAGATGGTGATACAAGTGTACTAATGGTAGTAGATATTGATTTTGTAATAGTAAAAATAGAAAATAGCAAGGTAGCAAGTAACAAAAGTGACCACAAATGGTATTGCAATGCTTTTAAAACAAGGCCTAGAGTTTGTAGTTTCGCTAGTCCAATGTCTCAACAATGCTAATATAATTGGATCACATAACCATCCCTCAACGTGCAATGAGGAATCACTCCAATGTTCTTATCTAGCGGAGAACATAAGAAGAAATTGTTTGTAGGGTATAAAACCACCTTAAAGTTATCATTTCCGATCGATCTATCTAAGAGTTCATACTAAAATAACACCATATGACACGCATCAACCAACTCTAATGTCACCTAGATACTCCAATGTCATCACGAGTATCCATGAGTTAATTATAAGATATGCATCAAACAATTTTAGATTCATAATACTCAATCCAACACGAAGAACCTCAAAGAGTGTCCCAAGATTTCTACCGGAGAAAGTAGGATGAAAACATACATCAACCCCTATGCATAGATGACCCCAATGTCACCTCAGGAGTCCGCAAGTTGAGTGCCAAGACATAGATCAAGAGCTCTCAAATCCATAAAATTATTCAATCCGGTAATACCGAAATCTCAAAGGAAAAACCCAATTCATCACAACAAGATAGAGAGGGGAAAACACCATATGATCCAACTAGATTAACAAAGCCCACGATACATTAAGATCGTGCCAAATCAAGAACACGAGAGAGAGAGAGAGAAAGAGAGAGAGAGAGATTAAACACATATCTACTGGTACAAACCCTCAGCCCTGAGGGTGGACTACTCCCTCCTCATCATGAAGACCATAGGGAGGATGAAGATGGTCTCCGATGGTGATTCCCCCTCCAACAGGGTGCTGGAATGGGGTTTAGATTGGTTTTTCAAGGCTACACAGGCTTGCAGCGGCGGAACTTTTGATCTAGGGTTATTTCTAGGGTTTTCTGAATATATAGGATTTTGGGGCATCGACTTCATGCGAATATGGGCCATGAGGGGCCCATAAGACACCAGTGCGCGCCATAGGGGGCTGGCGCGCCCTCGTGGCTTGTGGCCACCTCATGGCCTCTTTTGTTCCAAAACAATTGTCAAAAAGTTTCATTGCATTGGGAGAACTTTTATTTTTGCAAAAAAAAACACCACGGTAGTTCTGCTAAAAACAACGTAAGTCCGGGTTAGTTCCATGCAAATCATACTAAAACCATATAAAATTGTTGTCAATATGGCATGAATACTTCCTAAATTTTAGATACGTTGGAGACATATCATGCACCATCGCTGAGGGCCTCTGCGCCAACCTCTAGCAACCCACCGCCACGCGCCCGCGGTTGAAGATCGTCGCCGCCACCCGACCACAATGGGCATGCGCCACCGCAACCACGCCGCAGCCACCCCCACCGTAGCACGAAGGCGGCCGCCGACTGTGGCCCAAGACGTCCACAGCACGCGCCACCTGATGGCCACCTCAGAAGCCGCCACCACTAGCCTCCCGACACAACCCCGGCCTAGACCGCCACCACTGCCACCGGGCCACTGCCACATCCGTCGGAGGAGGCAGCCACCTGCAGCCCAGGCCAATCGCAGCCCTCGCCCCCAAGGAGTAGCACAATCGTCGCCCCCGGTCCGAACCAGCACCCGCACCGCCAGCACGGGCCCAGCCACCGCGGCCACCACCGGAGCACCTATCGGTGGCCACCGCCCTGCAAAGAGCCCAGCCAGGTCTCCACCCACCTCCCACGCTGTAGGCCGGCCCCCTGGCCGCAAATCCGGTCTGATCTGGCCAGAGGCCACGCCCCACACTACTTCCAGCCCGTCGGCGCTGCCCCCAAACGCCCGCATCGGCCGCACCAGAGATGCCCACCGCCAGGAGAGACCACGCCACGCAGCACCCCGCGTCGAAGCTCGACATCCACGACCCCGTCGCAGATGGCCGTCGTCCCGCTGCCGCGCCCCGCATCACCTCGTCGCCGCCGCCTCACGCGAGATCCCACGCGCACCAGCATCAAGGGAGGGGGAGAAGCTCCGCCACCACCCACGCCGGCCAGGCTTTGCCCGACGACGCACCCAGGCGGCAGCGAGGAGAGGGGAAGCCTAGGCCGATGGCGCTAGGGTTATCCCTCCCGGTTGCCCGCGGGAGCGACGCGGGAGGGGAGGGGGCGGAATCTTCCAACCACAACCAGAGAAGAAGAAAAACACATCACGCAACATCAAAGAGAATTTTCCCCATTTTACGCATACTTAAACTAGAGACGAAAGAGAGCAGTGAAGAGAGATGGAGATGTGCATGGACGACAAGTGGAAGCTGTCCAGGAAGGTCAGCCGGAGCTTGGCAATGCCCACTGGCAGTGTGGTGGGCGTCAAGGACCGGACTACGAGGGGCTCGGGCAGGTCGTTGCTGGGGTGGTTGGGGAGCCTGGCCAAGGAACAAAGGGCTAGGTTCTACATCATGCGCTTGTGCGTCACCATGCTTGTTTGCTGTCGGAACTAGGCAATCTAGGCCCATGGGCTGCATTGGGCTGGTCCATCAGGTGCCCTCCAGAGGTCTTTTTAGAGATTTTTTGTTAAACGGAGGTGTGCTCCGTTCATTTTTGCCCCCTTTATAATTACTAGGACAATGCCCGTGTGTTGCAACGGGGTATAATAAATATTCTACTGGTTTAACATCAATTGCATCAAACATACACCTTTAGCATCCTCATCTTTTCCTTCTTCTATCCAATATCTCAGCCTTTCCAATCCAAACACATCTTGACATATGTTTTTCACTTGTTCTTAAAAAGAAAAGCAATATTCCTCCTCGTCCGTGACCACCACCACTGCCTCAACTTTCTTCCTCGGCTGGCAGCAATATTCTTCTTTCGCTTTACCATTTGTACTTCACAGAAAGTGTTAAGCATAAACCGACAAAAAGAATACCTAGTCTGCAACATTTCAAAAGTTGTAAGTAACTTACCAGTAATGATCTAACAGCTTCACGCTCACAGTTTTCACCAGCAAGCCAAAGGTTAAATGGGTATTAGTACATAAATAGATCACACTAAAAAAATGGAAGATGAAAGAGCCAATACTTTCTGACAGACTAAAAGTGTAGTAGAACATTTGATACAAATGCTTAGTAAAACATATCGCATGAATATTACAGCGGTCAACTAATTTCCTAAATGAACCAGGAAACTATTTTTGCCTCCCTAGGGAAACTTACTGAATTGTCTCTCTTATGTTTCTTTCATCCTAACCTTCAGTTCTATACAAAGCTCTTCCATCAATCTACACAAAATAGAAAGAAAAAAACAATTGTGTGATCAGCATAAATCTTTGTTCAATGGGAAGCCCTGTAAGGCAGCCATATAATACTCTGTTGATTTACAGTGAAAGATGCAATACATGTCGACCAAAGTTTGCAATCTAACAGAAGAGTGCAAGTTTTAAGAACCTGTCATCATTTCAACACAACGAAATAACCCAAATTATTAGTATTCATGCACAGTGAGCAAATTTTGTTGCACAGTATAGTGTAGGAAATTAAACATGAACACTTATTAGAGTGTGACAGATGCCGAAATACTAAATTGGTTATGTGATCTTGCAAAGTGGAGGAAAATAATTTCATGTTGATAGGTCATGTGATGGACAAAATGACGAGTGATATGGGCACATCCAGCGAGCGACTGGGAGATGAACTGCACATATACAATAAATCAAACATACACTTCCATTCATTTGTTTTTGGTAGGCACACAGGTAGTAGCTTCATACATAGACCAGGAACGTGTTCAATGTACGAAAACCCTATTTGTCATGACATTTATACTACACCCAACTTCCATCATGTAGGGAGCTTCTACTGCAGACTCCGGTAGTTAGTTGCTCATATTCATCAACAATATGGTCGAAAGAAGCCATTCAACAAAGTGTGCTAGCAAACAATAGAATGGCCCTGTATCCTAAGAATGAATAAAATTGAATCCACCATTTCGAAAAAAATAAAATAAAATCCTGATATGCTATCTAGTTCCTACACATATTGAAGTTCAATCAAACTACAAGGCATGTTCCACGGTTTGATGTTCATTCTTCAAAAAAGAGACGAAAATAGCAGACAAATCCGCATTTAGCAACCCGTTCTTCTTCCTGCCCCTAACAATGGATACTGAAATTTACAGCAAGGTACGTACAGCAAGGTATGCACAAAAATAAATTCAGATATATATGTTTATTGGTATATGCAAGATTCGTCCATGCCCTGGGCCAACCTATAGGTACAGTAACAAATACTGATGAACAGTAGCTAAATCATCCACAGTTGACAAAGGAATTTATGTTCAAGCCCCAGGCCATGGCCAGTGTAGCCTGGGGCTTGTCTACGCCACAGAACATGCTAGATACTAGAATTAAGAGGGAAAGTACATATATGTATCTTGCGTTAGCATCTGGTGTCATTATCTCTTTTGGTTCAACGTGTTCTTCTATCCTATCTTGTGGAAAGAACAACCAATTTTAATTTGAGTTGAATAAGAGATTCAATGCTCTTCAGTGCACACGAGCAGAGTTGTCATCGTCTAACAACTCACAACTCGCTGATGAGCAATTGAATTTGACCAGGGAAGGAAGAAGGGCCTCAGGGGTTCTTGACCTTGATCCTGAGCTTCCTCATGATGGCGACTGCCCTGGGGTGCCCGACCTTCCGACCGCTGCCGTTCTACACCAGCGACTGCGGGCAGTTCTGCGACGTCTTTACCGCTGCCGACTTGCCAGTGCTGCACCACTTCATCAGCCCGACCTCCAACGCTGACCCCAGAAATTCCATGAACTAGCACCCAGCCTCGGGCTGCATCTACTTCGCCATCCATAACGACGACCCCAAAGACGAGCTCTTCGATTTTACCGGAACATCTTTTTATCTAATTTCTTATACAGTATTTCGACACAAACTCTTTAGGTTATCCTAATATTTCAGAATGTTCAGAGTTACAGAAGTATAATTTTTCTGCAGATCTTTAAATACTGTTCTATTTTAAACAAATTCTATTTTTCTTGCATAGTTTGCTTGGTTCGATGTTGCTATGGATTGTATCGGGGTATAAGCCATGAAGAAGTTAGAATACAATACCTGTTATGCAATAATGAAATATAAATCAATATATAACAGTACCTAAAGTATTTTATATGTTGCTTATACTAACGGATTTCACGGAGTTTTGTTGAGTTTTGTGTGATTGAAGTAATCAAATTTTGAGTGTTATCACGATGGACAATGGAATAAGGAGTGGCAAGAGCCTAAGCTTGGGGATTCCCAAGACACCCCAAGATAATATTCTAGGAAGAATCAAGCGTCTAAACTTGGGATGCCCCGAAAGGCATCCCCTCTTTCGTCTCAATCCATCGGTATGTCACTTGAGCTATATATTTTTCGTCACATGGTATGAGTTTTGCTTGGAGCGCCATTTGCTTTTGTTTGATTTTATTTTTATTTTGCCACAATGATCGTTTGTTAGACACACCTATGTGAGAGAAACACACATTCGTCATAATTTGTTACAATACTCTATTTGCTTCACTCATATCTTTTGAGCTTAGTAATTACTCTAGTATTTCACTTATATCTTTTTGAACACGGTGCCATATAGTTTTATAAAAATAATTGCACCCTCGTTCTTCACTTATATTTGTTTGAGAGTTAATAAATAGTGATGGTAATTTGCATGAGTCATAAGACTAGTCCAAAAATAATAGGTATTCAATGAGTGATGATCAAAACCATCATGTAGCACATAAAAGAAATTTTTTGTGTTAATGATATTGATGTAGTAATATGAAAGGGTGTGAGTGCATCATCGTTGATTCATACAAGTATTGGTATTAAGAGGTGTTAATTTTCCATTTGTCTAAATATTGAAAAGGCATGGGCGGGATGTGTGAGCATTTCTATGCCTCGTCAAAATCCTAATGTTGTTTCGGGTTGGAGGCGCGTGATTCTTACCTCCTCCTAACCTCCTCCCTCGGGGCATGCGAGTAGTGCTTTGATTTGTGATAAAACTAATAAAAATTTGCAAAAAGTATATGAGTTATTCATGACTAATGTGAACCCGTGGACATACGCAATCTCACCACCTCATATTTTGCTAGCCTCTTCGGTACCGTGCATTGCCCATTCTCATCACAAGGATCAATGCGAACTTCGCTGGTGCATCCAAACCCCATGACATGATAAGCTCTGTCAAACATAAGCCTCTTTATATCTTCCTCAAAACAGCCACCATACCTACCTATTATGGCATATCCATAGCCACTCCGAGATATATTGCCATGCAAATTTCACCGTCACATCATATGACTAGTTCATTCATCATCATATTGCTTTGCATGATCATATAGAGCTGACATAGTATTTGTGGCAAAACCACCATTCATCATATTTTTGATACATGTCATGCTAGATCATTGCACATCCTAGTACACTGCCAGAGGCATTCATATAGAGTCATATTGTTTCATAAGTTCTTCATATCGAGTTTTCATGTTGAGTTGTAAGTAAAGAAAAGTGTTTGATGATCATCATTATTAGAGCATTGTCCCAGCGAGGAAATAAAAATGGGGGAGGCCAAATGAGCCCACCATAATGAAAACATGAAAAAAGAGGGAAAATAAAGAAGGTACTTTGCTACTATGTTTTACCACACTTGTGCCTCAAAGTGACACCTTGTTCTTCATATAGGGAGTCTCATGTTATGTCGTTTTCACATGCTAGTGGGAACTGCTTTTTCATTATTATAAACTTGGCTTGTGTATTTTGATGATGGGATTCCTCGAATGCACGAGGTCTTCATGAGCAAGCAAGTTGGATGCACACCCCACTTAGCTCTAGTTAAGCTTTCATACATTTATAACGCTTGTGCATCATTTACATGGCAATCCCTACTCCTTACATTGACATCTATCGATGGACATCTCTATAGCCTGTTGATACGCCTAGTTGTTGTGAGACTTTCTTCTCCACTTTTTACCCCTTTGATATCTACCACAATATTCTATTTCCATCCTTATGCTATGTCCATGGTTCATGCTCATGTATCGCATGAAGAATAAAAAGTTGATGGACATTTAAAAGGTACAATCCAGTTGCCTGACTTGGACACCGTGGTCCTTGAAATTTGTATTAATATGGTGAATATGGAGCCATGCCTTGCTAATATGATAAAACGAATGAGGGTAAACATTCTTTTAGGATCGTGTACTTTGAAAGATTGATGATGTTTTTGCTTGTGCTTATAAATAATACTATGCTGATGTCTATTAATTCATCGTTTCTCAATGAGCATACATGCAAAAGATTACATATTGGATAGTATGTCACATCAAAATTTCCGTTTTTATCATTTACCTACTCGAGGACGAGCAGGAATTAAGCTTGGGGATACTGATACGTCTCCAATGCATCTATAATTTTTTATTGTTTCATGATATTATATTATCATTCTAGGATACTTTTTGAGTAATAATTTACCAATTTATATTATTTTTGAGCACTAACCTATTGACCCAGTGCCTAGTGCGAGTTGTTGTTTTCTGCGTGTTTTTTTTTACTTTTCAGGTTTATAGTACAAACGAAGTCCAATTGCCCCGAAACTTTTTTATGATTTTTCTGGACCAAAAGAAGATCTGGAAGCTTCGGGAGAAGACCAGAGGCTGCACGAGGGAGGCACAAGCCAACAGGGCACACCCAGGGGGTCGGCGCGCCCTGATGGTTTGTCCCTCCCTGGTGGCCTTGCTTCCCCGTTGTTTGACCTATAAATTCACGTATATTCCAAAAAACCTAGAGGGCATCCCGAAACACTTTTCCCACCGCCACAAGTCTCTATTCCGTCGCGATCCCATCTGGAGCTCTGTTCCGGCACACTGTCAGAGGGGGGATCGATCACAGAGGGCCTTATGATGATGTGTGAAAAGTTCACCATAGACCTATATGTCCATAGTTAGTACCTAGATGTCTCTCTCTCTCTTGAACTTCAATACAATGATCATTGTATCTTCGCCTTGATCTATCCGATGTAATTCTTTTGTATGATGTGTTTGTTGGGATCCTATGAATTGTGGGTTTATGTTTCAGATTATTCATGAAAAGTATTTGAGTCACCTAAATATTATGATTCTTATTTGCATGATCATTATAGCTTTGTAAATCTCTCTGATCTATTGAAATAGTTTGGCCAATTTGATTGATATTTCTTTAGTGAGAGGGGTGCGTTGTAGTGGGTTCAATCTGGCGGCGCTCTATATCCTAGAGACAGAAGGGGACAAGACACATCTTTGTATTGTTCCCACTAAGGATAAAACTATGGGGTTAGTTCATATTAATTGAATTATCTTTGTCTACATCATGTCAATGTTCTCCAAGCATTACTTTATTTTACTTAATACTCTAGATGCATGCTGGATAGCGGTCGATGGGTGGAGTAATAGTAATAGGTGCAGGCAAGAGTCGGCCTATTTGCTTATTGACACGATGCCTATATATACATGATGATTGTCATGAATGTCACATAACTATGCACTTTTCTATCAGTTGCCCAACAGTAATTTGTTTACCCACCGAATGTTGCCTATATGAGAGATGCTGCTAGGGAACGCTATGCCCCCCGGGTCTATTCACTTATATCTTTACTAAGCCTATCATTACCTTGCTGCCATTATTTACCTTTTATTTTATTTTGAAATTTACAATTATCTACTATTATCTACACACTTCACTTTCATGCAAATAACAAAATCAAAGGGATTGACAACCCTCTTGTCACATTGGGTGCAAGTTGTTGGCTCTTTTGTGTTTAACCGTTGAAGACGGTTGTGGATTGATATTCCTATTGGTTCGATAAACCTTGGTTTCTTAACTAAGGAAAATACTTGTCCATATTGTGCTGCAATTACTCGTTCCTCTTCACGAAAAATCCCACGTAGATCACAAGTATCAGCGATCGCCACCAAACCCATGCAATCTTCCCTCCTCGTTCTATGGACCGTTCATGAGTCGACCCTTGTCGCAGCCACGACCATGACATCCATCTCGGGCTCGTCGGTAGCCCACCCACCACGCTTCTAGAGTCACCCTCCATGTCAACATCACCGCCAACATATGAGTACCTACCCGTACATAGCTCACAACATCCCACTTGTGAGGATGGGTTTTTTCACCAATCGGTAGTTTACAACATGATGATTTCGTCAAGGTTGTGGTCTCACTTTGGTCCATCTGGCATTCTCGTAGGAAGGCACTGGACGAACAAATGTTTCAGGCCCCCATCTGACTCATTATTATATCCATAGCTACTTGAGGGAGCCTTGTGAATGCAGATTCAAGAGGATACCCTCGCATCCCGCACCAGATCCCCCCGCAAGCGTTGCCTCAACTTGATACCCACTCATGCCTTGGCTGGATCGATCCCGATCCCCTGCGTCACCACGTCACCGGATCCTTAGTGAAGAGTGCTTTTTTCCAAACGTAGGCAGCGCGGATCTAGCGATGGGCCGCGACCTCTAGAACCACATCAAGTGGTGGGATCAGAGAGGTGACTAACGGTGAATGGCGGGGAAGCCTCGTCCTGGAGCGGCAGCGGTGGCGTGGATCATGGGCAACAACCTGGCGGCAAATGAAGATGGCCAGGGCGGCTGCACGCTTCTCTCTCTATCCCGAGTCGTTGGATCCTTTCATTATTATTTTTCTGACAAGGGCAGCATGTTAGGTTCATTTCAGCCTAAGTTAAATGGGTTGGCTTTCTAGGGAATAGGTCCAGTTCACCAAAGGCATTCGTTTTGGCCTCCAGAGCAGCAACCCATTAGGACAGATGGGACACTATTAAACATATTCGAAACAAATGGCTATACACAGTAGATCAAACGACCCAAGGTGATGGGTGCGTCGTAACGTGGGAAATTGGAGATGTCTCTGGTCATGGATGCAAAGCCCGGATGGCGGTCTGCATGGTTATCTCTCGGCGGGCACCATGGCGGTAGTGACTATGCTTCTTGGTCATGCAGACAATGAGGGGTAAAGGGGCAGGTGGCTCGGTAGCGCTCTCTCTTTGGGGTAATAGTGTCACCCATATCTGAATCTGGAGGCTGGTACTCGTTGTGGTTTTCCTAGGTGCCTCATGGTGGCACAACTGAACTAGTGAGCGAAAGCTCCCCGCTTTGGCAAAGATGGCAGCAACGCCAGAGGGTGTCATTCTTAGGGTTACAGGTGAAGACCCTTGTTCATCTTGGACTCAGTAACGGCGACGCTTTGCACCGTCTCCCCTCTTGAGGGCATTGTCGTGGAATAGGTGTCCTAGGCGTGTTGTGGTGTTGTGTTCAGTCCTTCTTGTGTTAATTTTTGGCAACGTAGTCGCATGCGTTTATGTTGTCCGGTTATCCGAGTATATGCTTTGTAAGAGGGCTTCCTCACTACTTTGTATCATTTGGCCATACACTTTATTTTATGTTTTCTCTACAAAGTGGGGCGAGGGCCTGTTTCGAGAGTGACGTCTGAAATCTTCTTAGACGACAAGGCTGGGCGCCGATGGACTAGAAGAGATCTTGTCCCCCTGATGTTGTTCTGATGGAGTGTGCCTGATGTATTGCTTTTGCTGTTTTATCTCCTATTTTTTCTTAAAAATAGGAGGATTACCCTGGCCTCTGCATCGGACAATGCACACATCCAATTTTTATCTCCTGATGTAAATTTTCCTTTTAGCTGATTCTAAAGTGTTTAGCGGCAATGTACTGTTCTTTAATTTTGTGGTAGAACATAGCTCCTCTCTAGAGTGTGGAGGTTCTTGGAGTTAACATGCTTTTTTATCTGTTTCACGAGCAAATAAATCGAATCTAATTGTGGAGTATTCAACGGTGTTATTCACTTTGGCTCAACGCATGGACGGCTTGATGTGCTTCATCACACGAAAATCATCCAAGAGTTATCATGTGTGTAGCAGCACTCCAAAAAATTGAGTGGAGAGCTCATTCAGTCGAAATAACGATTATCAGTATGTAAAAATAGAGAAAATGAATTCCCAACATTGATCATTGACAAATTAAAGTGCAGTTGATTATATGTTTTTAGAAGGTAGCGTGACACTTACCGCAAATACGACTAGTTGAGTAGACAGTCAACACATGCCGACTTTGCGATTTTATGACATTGACGCAAGTATATACTAGTAGAGCACGTGACACTTATGCAAATGTTCTAGGTCAAATATATACAAGTGTTGGTAGCTTCCCCTTCATGTTTTCTATCATTTGCAACTGCTGGAGCTGCTCCTGCTCTCCTTTCCCTTGTGCTCCATCCACTTGTCCCATGATCAGCACATTATCCGAAGCTTCTTCAGAATTACTTTAGGTAAGAATAGGCTCTGCCCTCTCATCCCCTTTCTCAGTGTAAAACCTTGTACCACAGTCACACCAATCTCCTATTTGTTCCTGATTGCGCCCACCCCCCAAGCTCAGTGTTAGCATCTTGATTCAGCAGCACCCTTTTGAAGGAATCACACACATCAACAAACTGTGGTCCTTAAAAGAATATAAGCGCCATGATGGTAAATGCTATCCTTTCGTCCTTTGAGTTTCTTTTCTTTTGTTCCCCACTCTAGACAAAATACAAAATGCCCACAGAAGAAGTTGATATCCAAGCTTCAAGTGTGTGATGTGCTCCCCGGGAAAAAGACCGGTGCACATGCCATTATGTAGTTGTGAAACAAAATTCTTCATGATTTTTGGGCCTCTTGGCTCTTCGTCTTTGTCAGTCTCAAATCTCAGACCTTTCCGAGTAACTATTCCTCTGAAACAACTCATATACTTATTGGCCACAAGATAAAGACTTTCTCCATTGTGTTTTAGCTCGATCACATACGTCCCTTCCGGAGTAAATTTTTGACCGGGTGTAATAGGGACAATTACGCTTTCTCCGCCAACAAGGAAAGATAACATCACATCCGTGGCATCTTTGATGGTAGTTCTAATTGTCTCCACACACTCTTCATAGTTAGCAGCAATGTTACCTCTGTCCCCTATATCAAGTGATGCTATAGGAGGAGAGAGTACCTACAGTTGCAATAAAGTAAGAGGTCATTTAGGGATCAGCAACCTTTATTCTAAAGTTAAATGTTTTCGACATCATTTGTGACTTGATTAGTGATGCATGTGAGGAATAAAGGGTTTGGATTACAGTACATACAGATGAATGCTAAACATGCAACTGTGATTTACAGAATATATCACCACCTCTAAACATAGAACAAAGTTGGCTACAATTGTTTAGAATCTACACATGGTTTCAATGAAAAAAACACGAAGATAAGGATTTCCACTTCATATTGTGATGCATCATAATAGTAGTAGTAAAAGAACTACTAGATACTCCTTCCATTCCTAAGTCTTTTTAGAGATTTCACTACGGACTACATATGAAGCAAAATGAGTGAATCTACACTCTAAAGTATGTCTACATACATCCGTATGTAGTTCGTAGTGAAATATCTAAATAGACTTATGTTTAGGAACGGAGGGATAGTATTGAAATGACAAACGAAAATTAGATGCCTCAGCTATCATCAGGCAATTAAAACAACATGTATCACTAGCACGTTGATACCTCAAGGATGTACGATGGAGGGGCACTTCTTCTTGGACTTTTCCTTTTCCTTTTTAGGTGTCATTGCTTCTAGTATGATCGATTTCCCTGCACTAACTATGTTAATGCTCCATACCTAACAAAAGAATTGAATATTTCTTCTGTGGGATTTCTTCTAACTATTGAAAATTTAGTTAAGCATTTAATGATAGAAAATGAATGATGAAAAGGATTGATTACAATTTGATTACTTATGCACTACATAGATGGTCGTTTCAGTATATTTGCTAGTATCTGATTAAAGATAACTATCTGATTATTTTAAGGCAACTAAAACTATCTGATTTGTTGTACACGAAAACAATATACATGCATGTGCGCGGTAGCTTGAAATCACATCTGGGTGCGCTACTTCTTTCAGCTTGTTCGCATGTGACATGTATGCATATATAAATTAGTTGCTTGCATGCTATGATAAATCACATGTTGCATCCAAAAACAATAAAATTGGATAATTTAGGTACTATTAGTACCCCTGAGTAACACTAGTTGCATTCTTTTGCATGAAGTTGTGCTAGCACATGAAGAGAGTATGTGGAAATAATTAAAATAACAAGACAATCAAGCAGCAGCACACACACAAAAATGTGTGTCTATTCCCTAAAAAATGTGTGTCTACCTTAATGAAATGGGTAGAGACTTTCAGGTAAAAAAATAAGGGGGTCCTCCTAATTACTAAAAGATTTAGCTACCATAGAAGGTGAACATCCATGCTGAAAGATGGTGGTGTTTTTCTCGTATCTGGACAACCAGAGAATCCAGACATCATATACATACATAAACAAAATAATTGTAAGTGGATCCAACAGTGTTCTATAATGTGTGCGGTTTGTGAGCATACAAATGGAACGCTGATTTCTTATGATCAAAAGAAGAAATATGAAAGGAAAGCAATTGATTACTAGGAGTAGGTTCTCAATAGGCAGGACAAGAACTTGAATCCTTGGACTTCTATGCACCCCCTGTGATCACAAGAACAAAGTAACTTCCATACACAGAGAGATCACCACGAAAAGCATTACATTTCAAGTTAAAAACTAGTGTAGGCATCTCAGCTAACTAAAGCTAGCAGTAGAACAAAATTCGAGATCGCATAACAAAGCTATTGGAAAAACTGGCCGTACCTAATCAAATTTGTGTTGTAGAGTATCTATTGTAGAAAGCAGTTTCATAATGATATGCATGCATGCTCATGTACTACCTTCTGTTCTATTATTTGGGCCTAAAAATTTCCAAATTTAATTTTTTGAGATAAAATTTAGAAATTATTAGTTCACGGATGCATGGCTAGGTAGGTATGTATGTACGTAGTGTAGTGATCATGCTGGTGGAGCGGAAGAAAAACAAATAGCTAGCATTGCACTAGTGTCTCGCCTTAAACATATTGGTATAAATTAATCATAGTTCACAACAGATAAATTTTCTTCATTAGGAGTAGTTAATTAACTAATGCACGTTTGAGTGCTGCTAGTACTAGTAATAGTACAACAAACAGCTTAACAGGAGCCTCTCGTTCCCTGTTTGCAAACAATCTCAAACCCCACTAATTTTTATTCTCTCTAAATCTAATAAGATCAAAAAGCAACCAACAGCCTAGCTACAACGTACTATGGGATGAATCAATCCAGGAGCACTCAAGTGCATGCATGCCTTATAAACCCCTATTCACAGTGGCGGAGCTAGCCGAAAGTCATTGGGTGCGAAACACAAATCATCCGTGTTTGGGTGCCAAATGCTAAAAATATTCGCCAGTGCCCCCTCCCCTCAGCCACAACATAGCAACGCTACTGCCAGTGTACCACATATACTACACTAGTACTTAAGTGCCCAACTCGCTATATCTATGTGACATTGATCATACATATAAGTATTCCTTTCCCAATACAATTTTTCAACACAAATTAAAGGGGCTAGACCAAATGATACACCTACATGCACATTAGATTTTCAACCCCCAGTAGGTACAACCCTATTCATCAAGAAAAAATCTCAGATGCGGCAAAGGTTTATATAGATCAAGTATCAACTAAAAAATCCACCAGACAAGTGGCAAGCAAAAATCCTGAAAAAAATAAGTGGCGCGTAAAGCATGTAAAAAAGTACCAAGCCAATCGCCACCATGCATGCATGCATGCAACATACACATGATGGATGCATGTTCCCTCCACCCTCTACGCACGGCGCCTACTCGTCCAAAGAAGCGGGATCGCACACGACAGAACGAAACGATCGACAATGAAGCTAGTGACTACCCAAATGAAGAAAATTGTGCCCTTTTATAGTCACTAAATGCCCAAATGCACAGATGAATGGATAACATAACGGAAAAGAACCGAAGTAGATAAAGAACAGAAAACCCAAGAACTGGCAAAAGTAAGAATAATCATCCTCAAGTGATCATATTCACGTCTCTACTAGTTACGCTCCTGTGTCGGTGACTTGTTTGCAAAAAGCTAGCCGGCCGTGATGAGGCTATGTTTGTGGGATCGAGAAGTAGCGTCTAGAGGGGGGTGAATAGGCACTTAACATGACATATGAGCAGTTTTTAGTTTGCATGAGTTTTAGGCAGATTTTTGCACAAGTTGCATCCAATGATTTCTACACATTCATATCTAGAGATTGAGAAGCGGAAAGTAAATATGATGCAAGTGCAAGAAGGTAAAGGATGGTAGAGATAGGAATATCAAACGTAATGAATACACGGAGATTTTTAGCATGGTTTCCATAGGTGATGCTATCGTACGTCCATGTTGATGGAGACTTCAACCCATAGAGGGTAATGGTTTCTTGAGTCAACGGCGCGCTCCACCCACGAAGGGTCCACAAAGAAGCAACCTTGCCTATTCCACCATGCCTTACGTCCACGAAGGACTACCCTCACTCGAGGTAGATCTTCATGAAGTAGGCAATCTCCTTGCCCTTACAAACTTCTTCGTTCATCTCCGGATGATTTGGAGGCTCACAAGCGACACCTAACAAATCTAGGAGACACCGCTCTCCAAAAGGTAATAGATAGTGTATAGATGATGAACTCCTTACTCTTATGCTTCAAAATATAGTCTCCTCAACACTCAATCACTCCCTCAAAGAATTTGGCTTTGTAGAAGAGGATGCTTGGGTGGACAGCAACTTGGGGAGGCTAGAAATCAAGGATCTATTGGTTGGAGTGGAATCCCTTGATTTCGACATATGAGTAGGTGGTTCTCTCTCGAAAAATGAATGGTGGAAGTGTTGGTTCATTCTGAGTTCTCTCTCCACGAGTGAGAGGGTGGTGGAGGGGTATATATAGCCTTCACCAAAAACCCAATTGTTACAACATTATTACCCAACTCGGTGACACCGAAGAGAAAACTCGGTCCTACCGACTAGTGCAAAATGTCCTAGCTTTTTCCTTTTCGGTGAGACCGAAGGAAATTTCTCGATGAAACCGGTTCGACTTAACCTGGGTAGTTCCATCAGTTCATTGGCTCCGAAAATTCATTCTCAGAACTTCCGACACTAAAAATCTCGACCACAAAAACTTGGTAACTGCTTTTTGTTTCCACCGAATGCAGCCTCAGTTGCACCAAAAAAATAGGGTTTGTCTTGGTGTTCTGTCTCGGCTGACTCAGTGAGACCGAAATGAAAAACTTGTTGGCGCCGATTTTTGTAGTTTAGGGTTCTGGACATATTTCTTTGGGAGGAAATGTTTGAGGCTTTTGGTGGCACATGTCTAAGCACTTGAGCAACCAGATCATCATCAATAACTCACCCCCTCTTAATAGTATCGGCTTTCCTACAGACTCAATGTGACAAAATCACTTAAAGTAAAATGTAGAGTCTTGAAGCTTTTGCCAATATGAATCTGTTGCATCCAAGGGGTTCCTCGTCATATCTCCCAACGAATCCAATCATTGAACTTTTCTTGAAATATACTTGATAAATCTTTTAGTCCAACATAAATGTATGTTGTCATTAATCATCAAACCCATCAAGGGAGCATTTGTGCTTTCAATCTCCCCCTTTTTGGTAATTGATGACAACATAGAACCAAAGCTTCAACACGAAATATGCAACATAAATTATGACAGCTTTGAGAGACATATGACTAGAGCAAGCTCCCCCTATACATGTGCAATTCTTTAAAGAATAGTTGTTTTTGGAATGCACAAGCACATATAGAAGATAAAACATGACAAGTCATATGTGTCTTGGCTATATGCATCAAATAAGGATGTGAATAAAGTATGTTCATGTTGATGAGTCTCTCTTGCAAACAATATGTGCAAGAAGCAAGAGATCATCATGAACGTGCGAGAGATGCATATACTGACCTTAAAGAACTAGATCATTTCAACTAGGGGACGCATACTTGAGAAACAAGTGTTAGATAACACAAGAGTGTTCCTTTCATGCAAATGCAAGAGTTTCAGGAGTACCAAGATTTGGAAGATATGTAGAAGAATTAATACTCTTTTAGCATTAACATGTCCCCAAAAAATGCTTTGAAATGATTTTCAATGAAATACCAATAGATCTTTCTCCCCAAAATATGGAACTTCCTCTCTCCCTAAATCTTAGCAAGTAGATATTGGGAGTAGGTAGGGTGAGAAAAGTGTATAACATAGGATCATAGAGAATGATCAAAGTCAACCAGTGAAATGTATAATCTATATGTTTATCTCCTCTTAGAAACATGGAGCATTTGATATCTCTCCTTTTTATGTCATTCTCCCTTGGGAAGTGTTAATATGTTTAGGCTTTGATATCTCTTCCCCTTTATATCTTAAGCTTTGATATTTCTCCCCCTTTGACATCAATTTCCAAGAAGGGTCATCGAGATGGAATCCTTGAGAGTATCAACACTTTAGGGAGGAATATATCACAGAGAGTAGGGTCATAGAGCATAGTTGGGGGGGAAATATGCACAAAAAAATTTGGCAAGGTAGTTTGACAACTCAAAATCGGTCACTCCAAGTATATTTGGATTGGTGAGACTGAAATAAGAGTTCAGTATTTCGGGTGCTTCGGTGGCACCGGGAGGTTTCATGTTGGTGGTACCGAGAAACCTTTGTGCAACAGAATAGCTAACTCAATGACGCCGGTTTATTTTAGTCGGAGGCTACAAAAGATAAACATAAACTTGTCAATGGCAAGCTCAGCTCATTTCTTCGAGTGTCGCCGTCACCATTCCCCATGCCCTGCTCGACTCCGACGCCCTTGAGCCCGGCCGACAATCGACGATGGAGCTTCGCAGCCACCGCCTAGAGCCTTCGGCATCGCTGGTGACCCACCGAAGATGCCACCCACATCACCACACAAATGTCTTCGCCGTCGCCACCCTCGCCGGACCTCTCCTCACCTTTGTAAGCCACCGGCAACTTTTTCCTTCTTCAGATCGCCAGTGAATGGCTAGGATTAGATCACTTAGTAGGCCGAACCGTTTTCCTATAGCGTTTGGCTATCCCCTCCTTTTCACCCACGTGCACACCTCGCAGCAAATCACAAAGCGCAACGTAGCCCGTAGCCAACCTGTAGTATTTTATTTATTTTTCGTTTCTATATTTAAAACATAATAGTTTCTGTTTTCAAAATTCAATATCTCCTAGATTATTTAGTGTTTTAATTTATTATTTCTGCATTAGGCTTAGAATTTTATGAACTTTATGTTGATGCAATATTTGACCATGTTTGAACATTTTTTTAATTTGAATTTGGTCAAATTTGTTTATATCACTATTTTGGCTATAATTCATGCTAGGGTTATTATTTTTTAGTGATTCCTTTTGCTACTGATCACATGTTAGATGGTCTATCAACAGATTTAATTTGGTTTTTTAGGATAATTTATATTTGTGTTTTAACCAAAACAACATTGTTTTAGTTCTTTATAGGATTAGTGCTATTTCTATTTGTTTTAACTGTTTAAAAAATTATTTGTTACTTTCTAGACTAGTTTAATTTAGTTTTTGTTAGTTAACAATAGGTATTTTATTTGTTGCTAAAAATAATTTTTTATTATTCGTGTTTCTTCATTTTGAAATAAACCTTGTTTTCTACATAAGTGGAGTTTTATAATTGATTTCAAGTTGATTCTTTTTGCAAAGAAATTTGTAGGAAGTTTTCTTTGTGTTAAAAATTATTAGTTGCAGAAATATATTTGTAGTTTGTTTTCCTTTGGTAAAACTTTTAAATTTAGTTTTTTTGATTCTTTGGTTTTTCCTTTTATTTCTCCTTGATTTATTTTATTAATTGCTTTATTATTAGTTTTGCTTTCTATTATAGTGATACTTTGTATGATGGTATGCTAATGTATTTTTTGTTTGCTTCGTTAGATCATCCGGATGCGAAGCTTGCTATTACGAGTCGTTAGCGTTTCAAGATCATCGGGAAGGCAAGTCACTTTGATCATTGTTTTACCTATGTGTAATTTTGCATTAGTTACCACTTTCCACCATGGATGCTAGTAGGTTACATTGACATGTTGTTCTTGCAAGTAGTATCATGTGGTAGGAATAACCCTATACCCTTGACACCAATGCCCGGGATGGCGATAAAATTTTAGTTGCTACGTTCTATTAGACGAGCTCGATTGAGTGTTTTCATGAGAGTTGTCAGAATTAATTATGATCAGGACCTCAAGATTCAAAACTTCATGATGCAATGTACCTCTGGGTGGAAATCGTATGAACGGCTCCCTCGAGGAACTAGTAGTCAGCTTAGGTGTTGCTGGAGCAGTGTCAGTATTCACGCGGAAAGTTCCACCCATGCCCGAAGAGATGGATGGATACCTCAAGACCCGAGGCTTACCTGCACAGCCACAAGACAGTATAGGCCCTGGCTTGGTTGGACATCATACTAACTCAGGTGGGATGGTGCTACGAGATGTAGAAGAATGGTAGGACTGGATGGGCACCGACAATGGCCCAGAGGAGATCTTTGGAAGACTATGTTTTGGTCATCCGGTTCTCAAAGACCATGCAATGCAGGGACTTCAATGGAGGCAATCGAATCTTGTGGGGAAGTGTTCAAGACTCTGGAGAGTACTAAAATCTAATCAATTAGGCGTGTCCCCAGTTACGGACAAGTTGAGCCTTTGGAACTGAAACTATCAAGAACTCTCGACACAATTAATAATAGTGAATTGGGTTTATTAATTATTGGGGTATGAGAATTGGTTGGCATAACCTTCTCATTGACAACCAACATTGTCGTAAAAAACCGCTTTTGAGCCCTTTGTTGTAGGAAGGGTCGGCTTTTCGTTAAAACTTTAACGTATAGCCCCACCGGCCATATTTCACGAATTCTCTCTTGTGACTTGCTGGCATATTCAAAATGCTGACCTACACGGTTGCAACGTCTCATGTTGTAGAGGTTTATTCCGACCAGGAGTGAGGCAACATTCTACGCTCGATGATATGCCCTGGAGTCGGATGGAGTCGCTATCTTCTACATCTTCCGTTGTAGTTTATCTCATGAGTTGGACTTTAGCCAAATGTTTTTTGTAATAAATACTCTAAATGGGATTTCAATGTAATAAAGCATGTGTGATTGAACTTTGATATATACATTGATGTATTGTGTGTGCCGACATGATATTGGGATGGTACAGATACATAGAGACTTGACCGTTTCGGTTCGGGTTCCTACATCCATCTTCTTTTCCAAGCTTCCCTCATGGATGGTTTATTCATACATTGGTGATTGCACACTTTCTTCTCGTGCATGGAGTTTCGACAATACCTATGTATGCACATGATAGAAGTGTCAAGTAGTATACCATCCTTGAAGGGGTCAAGTGAACACGTGTAAACAAGATGATTCACCTTTATGAATGTGAAGCAGATGTTGCACGTATCACTTGCCAAATGGACTCTTGTCCTGTTGATGCCCGTAGGATGCTCCGCATCATCCCCTCCCCCTTAGGAAAAATCTGTCTTCGGATCGAAATCCAAATCACGATGGGAAAGAGATGGCGTCCCCGTGTAGAGGTGTACCATCATCAAGCACTTATCATCATCTAGCTCGAAATGGACACTCTCCAATGTCGCACCATCTTGTAATTCCTTCAAAAGGAGTAAACACGAAAAACACTCGAAAAAACAAATGGGGTTAGCGTTAGTAGAAAACCAAGCATTTAAGTGGTGATTCACTGAACAAGTGTTGTTATCATGCATAACACATAGTCTGGCAGGGGACTGTGGCATGGCATATAAGCATATAAATTGAGCACAAGAAAAGGCATCATGGGAACAATTATGCAAAGGTGAGGTAGGGATGCAAATATGCGTGGCAAGATAACAAGCATCTACCTCATGGTCATAGCAATGATGCACAAACGAAAGGTATATGGTAGGCATAGGAATCATTCACAACATCAAATAAAATGAAGTGTCTAAACACATGGGCAAATCCAAAGTGCGAGGCAATCCAAGAATAATGTTTGTATGGTCTAGTGAAGATAGTGTGGCACTCGACACAATAGAAAGAGAAATTGGTCATCTTTTGTGAGGCAAGCAAGTCAAGCATGTAGCAATTAATGGCATGTGGAATATGTGAAGAAATGGCATTGTTGCAACCAAGCATATTATAGGATCAAGCAATCCATACATTGGATGCAACACACAAGGTATATATGTAATGAGGCATAGCAATGTGGCAATCATGAGTAAAATCAATATCACTAACATGTGTGCAAATAGGTGCTCGAAGATGACCAATAAGTGTCATGGTGCAAGCAACACAAGTAGTATGACCCACAATATCCATGCTCAAGAAGGATGTCACCTCAAAAGTGTGTCCTTGTGCGTCCTTCACAATGCCTAAACACACAAGAAAGTGTGATGTAGAAGCGAGTCGGTCGAAGGTGTTCGGCTCTCAAGAGCTCGGGTTGTCAACTCACGTGAGATGGAAGTTGACACGAAGAACGATCCTACACATGCACAAACAAAAGCACAGAATGTATGTGCATGGTAGATAAACACATCATCTATCATGGTGGTTATGTTCTCTTGCACATAACCATTAGAAGCAAAGTGCATGAATAATATGATGCAACAATGGCGATATTCATGGCACTAGACACATGGTGCAAAGAAGGAAGGTAGGCATGCTTCACATGAAAGATGCCAAAAGCTCCAAATATATGGGAGAAAGCTATGGGGCAATCACAATAGCAAGACTAAAAAAATTGGTGCACTCGATACTTGGCAATTCATCTAGCATGAGAGAGGCAACATATGGAGCAACTGGAAAATATTAAATTTCATTCATGTGCAAACTAGTACTGCGAAGATGCAACATACTAGAGGAAATGGCAATCATGTCATGTGAGCGAATAGTAAACATATGAAATGCACATGACATATCGCAAGCACAGAAACAAAACATGATCAATGTATCATCATAGGCATGGGGTACAAAGCAAACATGACAATAACAAATAATATATCCACCAAGTTTGCATATACACATACAAATACAAGAATGAAAGTTAACTACACCACAACACTACATCTGCGACATGTGTAGGGAATGTGGTGTCGTGGTGTAGTGGTTCATGATGATATACAAGGCATGGGTCACAGTTGCATGTCAAAGACATAGAAATGAGCATATCATGCAAAGTGACCATGGCAATATGGGCAAAGGATATATAATGGGCAATAACCGAGAACCATGGGAGATCCATGTAGAAGCAATGCGTGACGTCTTTGCGCAAAGTGGGTGGGTGGAGGGTAAGCACTCCATGGTAGTGCATGTCTTCATTGCTCTCTAGAGATCGTTTCATCAACTCGTGCGCTCGCGAGATTGACGAATTCATGTGTACCTACACACACAAAAAACAAAGTGTGTGTGGTAAATGTACACATCATCTATCATGGTGTGTATGTGCATGTGAGAGTTAGCATAAGATAAGCAATGCTCGTAGAAATTCGATGCATGGTATAGAAATACGTCGTCCATCATGAAATGATAGTTATTATGCTCAACATGAGTGGGACGCAAATTATAGGAAGTATGTGGCACAAGCATACCATTCATATAAATGGCAAGCATATTGTGCGCACAATTATTAGAATCATGCGATGTATCAGATGGATCAAAATATCCTAATGTGTATGAGGAAACTATGAGGGGTCTCCTCATGTGCAATAGCGGAATCGTAATATCGAGAATATGGACAACATTCAAAACAATGCATCTCCCAAACTAGGTGGTCATAGCATGGCATATGTGAACAATTACGCTGTAACGACCCGAACCTGATAAGGTTCGATGTATCTGTGCTTACTGTGCTAGTCCCTGGATCGATTCACTAGCACCCACAGTACATAAGAATATCAAATAACAAGTGCATAATTTACTACAATGTATGATCCAGAATTTTATAAAGCATTACAATATCGTAGCACATAGCTAGCTTTACTAAACAACGACAGCAGAAATGTAGCATAAACAAACGATGAATCCCATCGATGCCCACTGGCAAAAATGTTGAGTGAAGACTCGTGACCCTACTGTATCTCAATGATCATCTGAACATTGTGCAACATGATAAGTTGCAGCCACAAAGGGTCAATACATTGAATGCATTGGCAAATCACACATAAAGATATATAGCAAACCTACATCTACAAGCAAGGTATGACAAACAAAACACTCAAGTTGGTTTGTAGGAGAATGTCTTCACCTACCTCCACTAAATGGTCAAGGTTCACACACCACAACCAATTAACTCTAGTAGGGAACTCACTAACGTACACTGAGTTGACAAAGATCTTCACAAAGTCTCAAATGCGCTCAGTCATGACGCATTCTCTAGGGATAATAGAGCACTCAGCCAATGACGCATTCACCTGATTTCAATCCCGACAACTCAAGTGCGCTCAGCCATGGCGCATTCTCTAGGGACAATAGAGCACTTAGCCAGTGACGCATTCACTTGAGCAAAAGCCCCGGACCTACAACTATAAACATATAGGCTCATCACTTCCACGAATAACTCAACACCCAACTGCATCTACCATAACAATCCAAGCATATGTCAAAGCATACAAACAACACATGCATAGTAGAAGTAGAGGAGCATAATAAAAAGTGAAAACTTGCCTTGAACGGCGCTTAAGTACTCTAACGCTTAATTCTGATTCGCTTCACACTCTGGACAATCTATATGTTTAAATAGGCATCGATAAATAAATCGTACTCACATAACATCAAAATAAAGTCAACAGCAAACCATTCAAATAAAAATCTAATACAATAAAAATATCAATAGGTATTCATTGTCTTCATGCTCGTAGGATCACACTGCCAAAAGAATCAGTTAAATTGAATAGACGTTTCGAAAGATATGGCCTCCGGAAGATTGAGTTCAAATGTAAGCAAATTCAAATTTAAATAGGTCAAAAGTTTGAAAAATTGGTTCTACAGGATTCTACTAATTATTATGAGTGCACACGAAAAAGAATCGATGAATTTGGAGTTACGGACCTCAAGATATAGCTAAATGAAAATTTCATTTAAATCTCACAAAATTTGCTGGAACTGTTGCTGCAATTGTTGTGGCGTTGCCACGTGGCGCAATGCTGCTGGCTGGAGGGTGTTCGCGTTGGTGCTTATACGAGGGACGGCCACTCATTAGTATGTACCGCTTCAGTAGAAAAATAACCTAACCTGGGTCGTAGATCTGAGATCGGACGGATGGGGGTGAACTCATCGGAGAACAGAGCTGGGTGCTGGACTTGAGGAAGATGACGATGCCAGCGGATCAAACTTGGAGCGTGCGGTCTCGAAGGAAACCTCCTGAGCTCGGGGACGAAGGAACGAGGTGCGCCAGGTGGTGGTGAACGAGAAAAACTCCTCGGGGATGACCGGGGCTTGCTCTCGCGAGAGTAGCGTGCGGCTGTAGCGGTGATGGCGGTGCTCTGCTTCGGGTTGAGCCCGGAGCGCTCTCCCTTGTGGGTATCCACGTGAGGTAATATGTTAGGTGCAGAGAGGAGATCAAGGGGAAAAGTTCAGAGGAAAAAGGAGGCGGTTGAAACCTCCGATAGCGTCGAATTCGACGGGCGAATGCTTCAGGCGGAGGCGCAACTCCGGCGAGATCGGGTGGTCGTTCCACGGCACGGGAGTTTGATATTTGGCGAAAAATCAGACGAGTGGGAGGTGTAGATTACTTATAATGATTTGGTAGTGCGATAGGGATAGCAGATCGATCCAATTCGATCGAATCGGGTTCGGGAGCAGAGGGAATCTCGTGCGTGAGGAGGAGACCGCCTGGAGCTCGGAGATGACACGCGGGCCAGGGTGGTCAGTGGCTGTGAGAAAAAAAACAAAGATAAGGAGAGGCCCACGGGGTGGGGTGCATTGTTGCTGCTACTGGGCTTCGACCGAAATGGGCCTCAGCTCCTGCTGTTGCGTGCGTTCACGCTGAACGGGCAACGAATAGGGACTGGGTTGTGTTGCGAGCCCATATGAACAGTGTTCCGTAGACAAAACTAACTATACACAGCAAATGTTTTGGCTAAAACAAAGTACCAGTTGTGTAAGAAAAAAAATACCAAAACACAAAGTAAGATATTATAGCTACTATAGAACTATGAACATTTTTTCAAACTTCAAAACGTTTTTGAAATTTTAATTTATGCACTAGGTGCTAATAAAGAGCACTAAAACCAACTCTTAAATAATTATGAGTTTGTAAAATCTCAAAATAGATGTTGTAAACTCTATATAATATTTTTAGCATTTCCCAACTATCCTTAACATGGAAGAAGTCATATTATCTCCACTCCAAATATTTTTCCTTGAGTTGGAAAACACTTTGAATTAAAAGAAAAATCACATATACATTGAAATCATGATGAAAACAGAATGATCCTAATAACATTCCAAATCTGAAAATTTGGGATGTTACATGTGAAAATGCTGCAAAAGAAGCATGGCAATATCATCACAAGAAAAAAAATGACAATAACCATGGGCTTGCCATGTATGCCATTGTTGAAAATATGCCCTAGAGGCAATAATAAATTAGTTATTATCATATTTCCTTGTTCATGATAATCTTTTATTATCCATGCTATAATTGTATTGATCGGAGACTTAAATGCATGTGTGGATACATAGACAAAACCATGTCCCTGGTATGCCTCTAATGGACTAGCTCGTTGATCAAAGGATGGTTAAGGTTTCCTAGACATGGACATGAGATGTCATTTGATAACGGGATCACGTCATTAGGAGAATGATGTGATGGACAAGACCCAAACTACAAACGTAGCATATGATCGTATCAGTTTATTGCTACTGTTTTCTGCATGTCAAGTATATGTTCCTATGACCATGAGATCATGCAACTCACGGATATCGGAGGAGTGCCTTGTGTGTATCAAATGTCGCAACGTAACTGGGTGACTATAAAGGTGCTCTACAGGTATCTCCGAGGGTGTCTGTTGAGTTGGCATGGATCGAGACTGGGATTTGTTGCTCCGTGTGAAGGAGAGGTATCTCGGGGCCCACTCGGTAATACAACATCACAATGAGCCTTGCAAGCAATGTGACTAATTGTTAGTTGCGGGATCTTGTATTACGGAACGAGTAAAGAGACTTGCCGGTAACGAGGTTGAACTAGGTATGGAGATACCGACAATCGAATCTCGGGCAAGTAACATACCGAAGAACAAAGGGAACGTTATACGGGATTAACTGAATCCTTGACATAGAGGTTCGACCGATAAAGATCTTCGTAGAATATGTAGGAACCAATGTAGACGTCCAGGTCCCGCCATTGGTTATTGACCGTAGAGGTGTCTCGGTGATGTCTACATAGTTCTCGAACCCGCAGGGTCTGCACACTTAAGGTTTGGTGACATTTCGATAGTTTAGAGTTATGTATGGTGGTGACCTAAGGTTGTTTGGAGTCCCGGATGAGATCCAGGACGTCACGAGGAGCTCCGGAATGGTCCTGAGGTAAAGATTCATATATAGGAAGTCCCAGTTTGGTCGCCGGAAAAGTTTCGGGCTCATCGGTAGTGTACCGGGAGTGCCGGTAGTGTACCGGGAGACCTCCGGGAGGGGTATTTCGACCCCAGAGGGTCCATGGGCTGTGGAGAGTGATAGCCAGCCCTTATTGGGCTGGAGGAACAGCCACAATAAGGCCCATGGCAAAGGAGGCAAAAGTCCTAAAGGAAAAGGTGGAAAAAAGGCTAAAAGGAAGAGTCCTACTCCTACTAGGAGTGGAGGAGGAGTAGGACTCCTCCCCCTTAGCTTCGGCCGACTCCTATTGGAGTTTCTCCTTGCGCCAGCCCTCCTCTCCTCTCCTCCTATATATATTGGTGGAATAGAGGGTTTTTGCACAGATTTTACAGCCACGTGCTACCCGTTTCACCGGTGCTCCTCTAGATCGGTTTTCTGCAGTGCTTAGGCGAAGCCCTGCCGGAATTGCTACACCACCATCACCGGAGCGCCGTCACGCTGCCGGTGAACTCTCTCTCCTCTCCACCTCCTCTTGCTGGATCAAGATGGTGGAGATCGTCATCAAGCTGCACGTGTGCTGAACGCGGAGGTGCCGTCCGTTCGGCGCTAGATCGGAAGGACCGTGATCGAGATCGCGAGACGGTTCGTGATGAGATCGCCGAACGGATCGTGATGAGTTCGCGGGACAGATCGTGATCAAGATCGTGAGACGGATCGTGATGAGATCACGGGACGGATCATGATGTGTTCACGGAACGGATCGTCATTGGATCGTGGGACGGATCGTGATGAGATCGCGGGACGCTCGGCGATTTGGATCGCGAAGAAGTACGACTACACCAACCGCGTTTCTTAACGCTTCCCGCTTAGCGACCTACAAGGGTACGTAGATCCACTCTCCCTCTCGTAGATGCTCATCACCATGGATAGGTTTGCGTGTGCGTAGGAATATTTTTGTTTCCCATGCGACGTTCCCCAACAGTGGTATCAGAGCTAGGTTGATGGTTCGATGAGATCTCGAGTAGAACATAAAAGGTTTGTGGGCGTTGGTGCTTAGATTGCTTCCTCCCTTGGTCGTATTTTGGTTCAGCAGGATTGTGAGATGAAGTGGCCCGGACCAACATTACTCGTACGCTTACGAGAGACTGGTTCCCTCGACGCAACTTGTTGCCTAGATGGCTTGCGGGTGACAGTTTCTCTCACTTTAGTTGGATCGGATTCGACAAAGGCGGTCCTTGAGAAGGTTGAAAAGCAACTAGTGTATCACTGTTGTGGTTTTTGCGTAGGTGAGAATTGTTCTTGCTAGATACCCGTAGCAGCCACGTAAAACATGCAACAACAATTAGAGGACGTCTAACTTGTTTTTGCAGGGTATGTTCTGATGTGATATGGCCAATTACATGATGAGATATATGTGATGTATGAGATGATCATGTGATGTATAGAATTTCACGACTTGCACGTCGCTGAATACGGCAACCGGCAGGAGCCATAGGGTTGTCTTTAATTATTGTATGACCGGCGTGTCAATCATTAAGCGCTATGTAATGCTTTACTTTATCGCTAAGCGGTACCAATAGAAGTAGAAGCAGGGCTGGCGCCACAACCCCAATGGCAGCACATTGATAGAGATCAAGATGATGGAGATCATGGTGTTTTGCCAGTGACGATGGAGATCATGCCGGTGCTTTCTAGATGGAGATCAAAAGCACAAGTTCATGGCCATATCATGTCACTTATGATTTGCATGTGATCTTAATCCTCTTTATGCACCTTGTTTTGCTTAGGAAGACGGTAGCATTATAAGGTGATCCCTCACTTAATTTCAAGGTAAATTGTGTTCTCCCCGAGTGTGCACCATTGCGAAAGTTCGTCATGTTGAGACACCACGTGATGATCGGGTGTGATAGACTCTACGTTCACATACAACGGGTGCAAGCTAGTGTTGCACAAGCAGAACACTCGGGTTAAACTTGACGAGCCTAGCATGTACAGACATGGCCTCGGAACACAAGAGACCGAAAGGTCGAACATGAGTCATATAGTAGATATGATCAACATGATGATGTTCACCATTGCAGCCACCTCAACTCACGTGATGATCGGACTTGAGTTGGTGAAATTTGGATCATGTATCACTCGAATAACCGGAGAGATGTCAATTTGAGTGGGAGTTCTTAGGTAATATGATTAATTGAACTCATTATCATGAACATAGTCAAAGTGTCTTTGCAAATTATGTTGTAGATTACTAGCTCACGCTGTAGCTCCCTTGTTTTTATATGTTCCTAGAGAAATAGAGTTGAAAGATGATGGTAGCAATATTGCGGACTGGGTCCGTGATCTGAGGATTGTCCTCGTTGCTGCACAGAAGGCTTATGTCCTTATTGCACCGCACGGTGCGCCACCCCCTCTAGCGTCGTCTATAGATGTTGTGAACATCTGACAGGCACGTTCCGATGACTACTTGATAGTGTAGTGCGTCATGCATTACGGCTTAGAATTGAGGCTCCGAAACGTTTTGAACATCACGGAACATGAGATGTTCTAAGAACTGAGATTGTGATCGCAGGCTCGTGCCCGTGTTGCGAGATATGAGATCTCCAACAAGATTCTTTGCCTGCAAGATGAAAGAGAATAGCTCAATCGTTGAGTATGTGCTCAGATTGTCTGGGTGCTACAATCGCTTGAATCAAGTGGGAGTTGATCTTCCAGATAAGATAGTGATTAATATAGTTCTCCAAGTCACTGTCACTAAGCTACTAGAACTTGGTGATGAACTATAAAATGCCAGGGATAGAAATATTGATCCCTGAGCTGTTCCCGATGTTTGACACCACGAAGGTCGAAATCAAGAAGGAGCGTCAAGTGTTGATGGTTAATCAAACCACTAGTTTCGAGAAGGGCAAGAGCAAGGAGGGAAACTTCATGGATAGCAAGTCAGTTGCTGCTCCAGTGAAGCAACCCAAAGTTGAAACTCAAACCCGAGACTAAGTGCTTCTGTTATGAGGTGAGCGGTCGCTGAAGCAGAACAACCCTAGATACTTGGTAGATAAGAAGGCTGGCAACGTCGACAGAAGTATATATATATGCGTGTTATTGATGTGTACCTTGCTGATGCTCCTAGTAGCACCTGAGTATTGGATACTGGTTCAGTTGCTAAATGTTAGTAACTCGAAATAAAAGCTACGGAATAAACGGAAAACTAGCTAAGGGTGAGGTGACGATGTGTGTTGGAAATGTTTCCAAAGTTGATGTGATCAACATCGCACGCTCTCTCTACCTTCAGGATTATTGACGAACCTAAATAAATGTTATTTGGTGTTTTGCGTTGAGCATGGACATGATTAGATCATGTTTATTGCAAATACGGTTATTCATTTAAGTTAGAGAATAATAGTTATTCTGTTTACATGAATAATACCTCCAATGGTCATGCACGCAGTGAGAATGGTTTGTTGAAATCTTGATGGTAGTAATACACATGTTTATAACATTGATGTCAAAAGATACAAAGTTAAATAATGATAGTACCACATACTTGTGGCATTGCTACAAAATGTCATATTGGTATGAAGTGCATGAAGAAACTCCATGCTGATGGATCTTTGGACTCATTCGATTTCGAATCAGTTGAGACATGCGAACCATGCCTCTTGGGTAAGATGACTAAAGGACTCCGTTGGATGGAGCGGGCAAGTGATTCATTGGAAATGATACATGTTGATGTATGCAATCCAGTGGGTCTTGTAGCGTGCAGTGGATATCGTTATTTTTACCTTCATTGATGATTTAAGTGGATATATTGTATATTTACTTAATGAAACACAAGTCTGAATCGTTTGAAAGGTTCAAGCAAATTCAGAGTGAAGTTTAAGATCATCGTGACAAGAAGATAAAAATGACTACGATATGATTGTGGAGGTGAATATCTGAGTTACGAGTTTGGCATACAACTTAAGACAATGTGAAATTTGTTTCACAACTAACGCCACCTGGAGCACCATAGTGTGATGGTGTGTCCGAACATCATAGTCATGCTCTATTGGATATGGTGCGTGCTATGATGTCTCTTATCGTTATACTACTATAATTTTGGGGTTATGCATTAGAGACAACTACATTCACTTTAAATAGGGCATCATCTAAATCCGTTGAGATGACACCGTGTGAATTATGGTTTGATAGAAACCTAAGCTGTCATTTCTTAATATTTGGGGCTGCGACACTTGTGTGGAAAATGTTTTCACCTAATGAGGTCGAACCCAAGACGGACAAATACATCTTCATAGAATACCCTAAGAGCAGTTGGGTGAACCTTCTATCTCATATCCTAGTGCAAAGTGTTTGTTGCTAAAACGGATCCTTTCTTGAGGAAATGTTTCTCTCGAAAGAATTGAGTGGGAGGAAGATAAAACTTGATGAGGTTGTTAAACCTTTGTTCAACCAGAGAGTAGCGCAACGCATAAAGATGTTTTTGTGAAGCCTACGTTAGTTGAAGAGGAAGTTAATGATGATGATCATGAAGCTTCAGGATCAAGTTACCATCGAACTTCGTAGGTCGACAAGGATGTGTACTGCTCCTAAGTGGTACGACAACCCTGTCTTGGAAGTCATGTTGTTGGACAACGATGAACCTACGAGCTATGGAGAAGCGAAGATGGGCCCGGATTCCGACAAATGGTTGGAGGCCATGAAATTCGAGATAGGATCCATGTATGAAAACCAAGTATAGACTTTGGTAGATTTGCTCGTTGGACGGCAGGTCGTTGAGTACAGATGAATCTTTAAAATGAAGACACACGCTGATGGTATTGTCACCATTTGTAAAAGTTCGACTTGTTGCAAATATGTTTGTGACAAGTTCAAGGAGTTGACTGCGATGAGACTTTCTCACTCGTAGCGATTCTAAAGTTTGTTGGAATTATGTTAGCAGTTGCTGCATTTTCAATTATGAAATCTCGCAGATGGATGTCAAAACATCGTTTCCTTAACAGTTTACTTGAGGAAAGGTTGTATGTGATACAACCGGATGGTTTTGTCAGTCCTAAGGATGCTAAAAGGTGTGCAAGCTTCGGTGATCCTTCCATGGACTGAAGCAAGCATCTCGGAGTTGGAATATGCACTTTGATGAGGTGATCAAAGTTTTTGATGTTTATACAAAGTTTACGAGAAACTTGTATTTACAATAAAGTGAGTGGGAGCACTATAGAATTTCTGATAAGTATATGTGGATGACATATTGTTGATCGGAAATAATGTAGGATTTCTGGAAAGCATGAATGGTTGTTTGAAAAGTGATTTTCAAAGGAAGACCTGGATAAAGTTGCCTAATTGTTGAGCATCAAAATCTATAGAGATAGATCAAGATGCTTGATGAGAATTTCAATGAGTGCATACCTTGACAAGATTTTGAAAGAGTTCAAAATGGATCAGTCAGAGCAATAATTCTCGTCTGATTTGTAAGGTGTGAAGTTGAGTGAGACTCAAAGCTCGAAAACAGCAGAAGAAAGAGAAAGGACGAACGTCGTCCCCTATGCCTTAGACATAGGCTCTGTACAGTATGCCATGCTGTGTACCGCACATGTGTGTGCCTTGGCATGAGTACATCAGGGGGTACAAGAGTGAACCAGGAGTGGATCACTGGACATCGGTCAAGATTATCCTTAGTAACTAAAAGACTGAGGAGATGTTTCTCGATTATGGAGGTGATAAAGAGTTCGTCGTAAAGAGTTACGTCGATGCAAGCTTTAGCACCAATCCGGATGACTAATAGTAGCAATCTGGATACGTATAGTGGAGCAGCCATTTGGAAGTAGTACCAAGTGGAGTGTGGTAGCAGTATTTACGGTTTGACATAGAGATTTGCAAAGTACACACGGATCCGAATATCGCAAACCCGTTGACTATAAGACCTCTCTCACATGCAAAGCATGATCGAGCCCCAGAACTCATTGGGTGTTAGATTCATAGCAATGCGAATCACATGGTGATGTGAACTAGATTATTGACTCTAGTGCAAGTGGGAGACTGTTGGAAATATGCTCTAGAGGAAATAATAAATTAGTTATTATCATATTTCCTTGTTCATGACAATCGTTTATTATCCATGCTATAATTGTATTGATCGGAGACTTAAATGCATGTGTGGATACATAGACAAAACCAGCTCCCTGGTATGCCTCTAATGGACTAGCTCGTTGATCAAAGGATGGTTAAGGTTTCCTAGCCATGGACATGAGATGTCATTTGATAACGGGATCACGTCATTAGGAGAATGATGTGATGGACAAGACCCAAACTACAAACGTAGCATATGATCGTATCAGTTTATTGCTACTGTTTTCTGCATGTCAAGTATATGTTCCTATGACCATGAGATCATGCAACTCACGGATATCGGAGGAGTGCCTTGTGTGTATCAAATGTCGCAACATAACTGGGTGACTATAAAGGTGCTCTACAGGTATCTTCGAGGGTGTCTGTTGAGTTGGCATGGATCGAGACTGGGATTTGTTGCTCCGTGTGACGGAGAGGTATCTCAGGGCCCACTCGATAATACAACATCACAATGAGCCTTGCAAGCAATGTGACTAATTGTTAGTTGCGGGATCTTGTATTACGGAACGAGTAAAGAGACTTGCCGGCAACGAGGTTGAACTAGGTATGGAGATACCGATGATCGAATCTCGGGAAAGTAACATACCGAAGAACAAAGGGAACATTATACGGGATTAACTGAATCCTTGACATAGAGGTTCGACCGATAAAGATCTTCGTAGAATATGTAGTAAACAATGTGGAAGTCTAGGTCCCGCCATTGGTTATTGACCGTAGAGGTGTCTCGGTCATGTCTACATAGTTCTCGAACCCGCAGGGTCTGCACACTTAAGGTTTGGTGACGTTTTGGTAGTGTAGAGTTATGTATGGTGGTGACCGAAGGTTGTTTGGAGTCCCGGATGAGATCCCGGACGTCACGAGGAGCTCCGGAATGGTCCTGAGGTAAAGATTCATATATAGGAAGTCCCAGTTTGGTCGTCGGAAAAGTTTCGGGCTCATCGGTAGTGTATAGGGAGTGCCGGTAGTGTACTGGGAGACCTCCGGGAGGGGTATTTCGACCCCAGAGGGTCCATGGGCTGTGGAGAGTGATAGCCATCCCTTATTGGGCTGGAGGAACAGCCACAATAAGGCCCATGGCACAGGAGGCAAAAGTCCTAAAGGAAAAGGTGGAAAAAAAAGGCTAAAAGGAAGAGTCCTACTCCTACTAGGAGTGGAGGAGGAGTAGGACTCCTCCCCCTTAGCTTCGGCCGACTCCTATTGGAGTTTCTCCTTGCGCCAGCCCTCCTCTCCTCTCCTCCTATATATATTGGTGGAATAGAGGGTTTTTGCACAGATTTTACGGCCATGTGCTACCCGTTTCACCGGTGCTCCTCTAGATCGGTTTTCTGAAGTGCTTAGGCGAAGCCCTGTCGAAATTGCTACACCACCATCACCGGAGCGCCGTCACGCTGCCGGTGAACTCTCTCTCCTCTCCACGTCCTCTTGCTGGATCAAGATGGTGGAGATCGTCATCAAGCTGCACGTGTGCTGAACGCGGAGGTGCCGTCCGTTCGGCGCTAGATCGGTAGGTCCGTGATCGAGATCACGAGACGGTTCGTGATGAGATCGCGGAACGGATCGTGATGATTTCGCGGGACAGATCGTGATCAAGATCGTGAGACGGATCGTGATGAGATCGCGGGACAGATCGTGATGAGTTCACGGAACGGATCGTGATTGGGTCGTGGGACGGATCGTGATGAGATCGCGGGACGCTCGGCGATTTGGATCGCGAAGAAGTACGACTACACCAACCGCGTTTCTTAACGCTTCCCACTTAGCGATCTACAAGGGTACGTAGATCCACTCTCCCTCTCGTAGATGCTCATCACCATGGATAGGTTTGCATGTGCGTAGGAATATTTTTGTTTCCCATGCGACGTTCCCCAACAGCCATATGTGCAAATTGGGTTTATTTTAATGGAATATGCATAGTTACTACAATGAGATTGCAAAGATGCGATATGGGTGATCTCATGCATAGCATATTACAAGTCAAGCAAATTATCAAACATGATGAGACCTATAGAGTTCTCACAAGGTATCCTATGCAATTTGGCATCAAAATTAATAGACTCCACATGAGAATCGTCAAACTCGTCATAAATGGGTAAATCATCACATGTGAAAGTCACATAATAATGAAGCGTGACAATAGGTGGTCAAACATCATGCAACAAATCAATGTCCACTAGTGGGATGAAAGCATCACCTTCACCTATCTTACCTTTTGCATTCCACTCATGTGGTGTAGGTGAGGTGGAAAATACCAAATCATGATCATCTTCATTGTGATAGAACCATGTTGGGGTGCATCATATTCCACCATGGTCAGCGTCTTCTCCAAAGGAGGGACGAAGTCCCGAGGATCAACGTGTCATCGTATATGGGATCTAGCACCAAATGAGAAGACATAGTAGGTAGATGTTAAGTTGTTAGAAATCAAAATGGACTCACATGCCCTATCAACTATCTCACTCTCTCTATGTGGTGGTGGCTCACTCTCTCTCTCTCTCGGTAGGTGCACTCAATGTCACATATGGTGGTGTCACAAATCTCACTCAAGTGGTGGGGGTTGTGGCTCTCCTCACATGGAAATTGTGGCAACTCATCATATATGGGGCCAGTGGTTAACGCACTCTCGCTCTCTATATGGTGGCACAAGTCTCTCAACTCATCTCCAAACGCCATCGTAGTCGAATGGACAATCCCATGCTCAACCATCTCATCACCGTCATCGTGGATGAAGGCCTAACATGGCACATCATCACTCACCTCCACGACCGAAGGGAAAATCCCATCCTCGATCATCTCACTCTCGCCTCCAAAGATGGAAGCATCATCCTTGCTGGCCACCTTATCGCTCGCCACCAAAGCATGTTACTTGAGTGTCTTCATAATCCTCGTAGTCATCGTCGCGCCATATTCAAAAAGAGTCATGGTATACTCGACATCGTCAATTCTACAAAGAGGGGTAGCAGTGAAGTCAAACTTGGGAGCATCTTGGAGCTCATCGGACTTGGACATCCTAGTTGTACCATCCTCATGCTCGTCTTCATGGAGCTTCGTCGTCATGGAGTGTGCTTGGGTCGAGTAGCCTTGGCATTGAGTTCTTGTGCCGCCTTGAGAGCACCAATGTAGAGGTCATTGAGACACTCGTAGTTGTTGAGGAAGTTAGTCTTGGCGATGTCGTTGTTCAATCCCATAGTGAAGTGGAACTTCATCCAAAAGGGGTCGTCCACACTGGCTCATCGCAAGGCTTTCTTCATCTCCATGAAGTACTTATCGAGGGACTTGGATCCTTGTATGTTGTTCTCCAATCGGCGTAGAAGATGTTCCATGTTGGTAGAAGGTACAAGCTCTCTCCGCATCGCTTTCTTTGTCTTGGACCAACTCATTTTGAAGTTCTTCAAAGATGTGTGAAGCCACCATGTAGACACGTAGTCGTGGAAGTTTTTTGTGACACACTTAACTTGATCTTCAGAAGGGACTTGAAGTAGCTTGAGGTAGGTGTCCATCTTCCACACCCGCTCCAGGTACTCTTCGGGGTCATGACTCCCATAGAATGGGATCTCATAGTCAGTGTTTAATTTGTAGTATCTCATTGAAGTCTACTACACGACTTCATTCTTGTAGGCTCTGTTGGGCCTCCAAGCGCGGAGTTTTATAGGACAGTAGCAATATTCCCTCAAGTGAATGACCTAATGTTTATCAATCCATGGGAGGTATAGCATGAATATGGTATCTCTGAAACAACCCTGCAATCAAATAAAAGAAATCTCTTGTGTCCCCAACACACCCAATACAATGACAAATATTATAGGTGCACTAGTTTGGCGAAGAGATGGTGATACAAGTGTAGTACGGATAGTACAAATAGGTTTATATAATCTGAATAAATAAAAACAACAAGGTAACAAGTAGTAAACAACAAGAAAAATGGTATATTACTTCTTGGAAATAAGGCCTAGGGTTCATACATTTACTAGTGAAACCTCTCAACAATGCTAACATAATAGAATCATATGATCATCCCTCAACATGCGATAAAGAATCACTCCAAAGTTCATATCTAGCAGAGAACATAAGATGAAATTAATGTAGGTAGTAGAACCACCTCAAAGTTACCCTTTCCGGTCTATCTATTGAGATATTCCTAAAAGTGTCACAAACAGCCCTAGAGTTCGTACTAGAATAACACCATATGATACGCATCAATCAACCCTAATATCACCTAGATACTCCGATGTCACCACAAGTATCTGTTGGTTAATTATTCGACATGCATCAAACAATTTCAGATTCAACATATTCAATCCAACACAAATAACTTCAAATAGTACCGATACGTCTCTAACGTATCTACTTTTCCAAACATTTTTGCTATCGATTTGGGCACTAATTTGCACGATTTGAATGGAACTAGATGTTGTTTTCACCAGAACTACCTTGGTGTTATTTTTATACAAAAATAAAAGTTTCTGGAATTGGACGAAACTTTTTGTGAATTATTTTTGGAATAAATGATGAATTATGGAGCGAAGATCCACCGGAGGGGCTGCCTGTGAGCCACAAGCCAACATGGTGCGCCCACCCCCTATGCGGTCCCTATTGGCTTGTGAAGCCCACGTGGCTCCCCCGACCCTAATTCCACTCCTATAAATTCACATCTTCAAAGAAAAAATAATGAGATAAGATGTCATTGCCTTTTACGATATAGAGCCACTGACACCTCATGTTCTTCATCAGGAGGGATGATTTGGAGTCCATTTGGTGCTCCAGGGAGGGGGATTCGTCGCCATCGTCATCACCAACCCCTGTTCATCATCACCGCCATGATTCTCACCACCGAGAGTGAGTAATTCCTTTGTAGGCTTGCTGGAGGGTGGTGGGATTGGATGAGATTGATCGTGTAATCGAGTTAAGTTTGATATGGTTTGATCCCTAGTGTCCACTATGTTCTAAGATTGATGTTCCTATGAATTTGCTATGCTTAATACTTGTCACTAGCGCGTGATGCCCCGATTTCATATCTGAACCTATTATGTTTTCATGGATATAAGAGTGATTTGGATCCGATCTTGCAAGTTTTATGCACCTATTACGTCTCTTGATCCGCATACCCCAAGGTGACAACAATTGGGATTCTTTCCGGTGATTGTCGTAGTTTGAGGAGTTCATGTATTCACCATGTGTTAATGCATTGTTCCGGTTCTCTATTAAAAGGATGCCTTAATAGCCCTTAGTTTCCATTAGGACCCTGCTTCCACGGGAGGGTAGGACAAAATGTGGCATACAAGTTTCATCGCAAGCACGTATGACTATATACGGGATACATGCCTACATTACATTAATGAATTGGAGCTAGTTCGCTGTTTCCCTAGTATGTAACTGTTACATGATTGATGTCATCTTAATCATTATCCATCACTGATCCTCATGCCTATGCTTTACATATACTGAATCTTGCTAAGTTACCTTTGCTGCTACTAGTGTCAAAACTGCTACAAAAATACTATTGTCACTACTACTGTTACTGTTACTACTATTACTTGTCGTGCTACTAAAACTTTTCTGCAGAGAGATATTCTAGGTGTGAATGAATTGAGAACTCAACTGCTAAGGCCGATAAGTATTCTTTGGCTCCCCTTGTGTAGAATCAATAAATTAGGGTGAAATACTACCGCGAAGACTGTTACGATCCCCCATACTTGTGGGTTATCAAGACCTTTTTATGGCGACATTGCCGGGGAGAACAACAATATTTACTGTGTTAACTTGAGGATATCCAATTTCTACTATGAAGAATTTGAAAGATACTCAAACTAAAATTGTCCCCTCTTGTATGAAAGCCGGTAAGGAACTGCCATCTAGCTCTGCTTTTGATTCACCTACTATTTTGAATCAGCTTACAACACTACCACATGTCGCTCGTTCTGATATATCACATGAACTTGATGGTGCTACTTCTAAAATTAATGATGATACTACTGCTACACTTGATGAAACTGAAACTATGCCACTAAATGGATTACTTGATGCTCATACTGCTAAAGCTAGAGAACTTGAAAATGCTGAAATTGATGAAGATTTTGAGTCATCTATTACAACTCGCTCACCTAATACATATGAATTGCCTGATGTACCTAAAATTTATGTTATGGATGGAGAGGTAGCTAGGGACTTTCTTGCTTGTAATGATAGAGATGATCTGAAGAAACTACTATGCAAACTGAAAGCAAAATCTATGATGGAGAAAATGAAACATGATCCTAAATTTGCTACTTCTCCTATATTTTTTACTAATAAGGATTATGAATTCTCTATAGACCCCGAGTTAATTCATATAGTAGAGTTTGATCCTTTCCATGGTTATGAAAGTGAAACTGTTGTTGGACATCTTACTAAACTGAATGATATTACCGCTCTGTTTACTAATGAGGAAAAGATGTGCTACTATTATATCCTTAAGGTTTTTTCCTTTCTCGCTAAAAGGTGAGGTCAAGGAATGCTTCCCGACTCTTTCTCCTGGTTGTGTGTGTAGCCCCCAGGATATGATATGTTACTTCTCTGAAAAATATTTTCCTGCTCATAAGAAACAAGCTGCTTCACAGGAAATATTCAACTTTGTGCAAATTAAAGAAGAGAGTCCCTCTCAAGCTTGGGGGAGGCTTATTCAGTTATTAAGAGCTTTACCTAATCATCCTCTCAAGAAAAATGAAATACTTGATATCTTTTATAATGGACTAATTGGTGCATCTAGGGATTACCTAGATAGTTGTGATAGTTGTGCTTCTAGGGAAAGAATTGTTGCTCAAGCTTAAATATTATTGAATAACATGTTGCAAAATGCAAATAATTAGACACTTCCTAAGCCACCACCGGAACCTATTCAAAAGAATAGAGGTATTCTATTCCTTAGTCCGCAAGATATGCAAGAAGCCATAAGAACTATGAAGGAGAAAGGTTTTAAAACTGAAGATGTCAAGAAGCTACCACCTATTGAAGAAATAATGGACTTGACACCCTGACATAGGTAGTAGAGGTAAAATCTCTGTGTACCTTTAATGAAAGTGATATACCTTATACTAAGGCTCCTAGTCAATGCATGGATGACTTTGATAATTACATTGTTAAGCAAGAACATTTCAATAGCTATGTTAAAGATCAATTAAGACGTAATGCCATGATGATAGATTTCTCGGGTGACTTGATGTTTAGAATTGCTAATGATGTTAAGGGTCTAGGTAAACATACTTCTATGGTTCATACTCGACTAGACCAAGTTGCTAAGTCACAAAATGATTTGCTTGCTAAATTAAATGAGAGTATGGATGATCATGTTGTTAGAGTAATGACTAGAGGAGGTAGAATGACTCAGGAACCTATTTATCCTGAAGGTCATCCTAAGAATTCAATAGGATTCTCATAGAACTAATCATGATGCACCTAGTTCGTCTAAAAGAAAAAGAAGAAAGAAAAATTATAGGACTTTGCATGCTTCTAGTGAACCTGTTATAGAAAAACATACTGAAAACATAATGATTTTTGTATTTCTAATGCTGAGACACAATCTGGTAGTGAACATACACCTGCTCATAATTAGAATGATAATAATGATGATGATGTTCACGTAGATGCTCAACCAGATAGTAATAAGGAACATGATAATGATGTGGAAAGAACATGATAATGATGTGGAAATAGAACCTGCTGAAGATCTTGATAACCCACATCCTAAAAATAAACGTTATGAGAAGAAAGTTTTTCTTGCTAGGAAACATGGTATGGCAAGAGAGCCATGGGTTCAAAAACCCATGCCATTCCCTCTTAAATATTCTAAGAGTAAGGATGATGAGGATTTTGAATGCTTTGCTGAAATGATTAGACCCGTCCTTCTGTGCACTCGCTTGACTGATATATTGAAAATGCCTCCTTATGCTAAGTATATGAAGGATATTATTACCAACAAGAGAAAAATACCTGAAAATGAAATTGCTACTATGCTTGCTAATTATTATTTTGATGGTGGATTGCCTAAAAAATTGGGAGATCTCGGTATACCCACAATACCTTGCTCCATTAAATGAATTTATGTTAAAACTGATTTATGTTATTTAGGAGCCGGTGTTAGTGTTATGCCTTTCTCTCTTTATAAAAGACTTGATTTGAATAAGCTCACACCTATTGAGATTTTTTGCAAATTCCTGATAAATCCACTACTATACCTATTGGAATTTGTGAGGATGTTCCTGTTGTGGTTGCAAGTGTTACTATCTTAACAGACTTTGTTGTTCTTGAGATGCCTGAGGACGACAACATGTCGATTATCCTTGGTAGACCTTTTTAAATAGTGTAGGGTGTTTTATTGATTACAACAAAAGCAAGGGTACTTTTCATGTCAATGGCAAACAACATACTATGCATTTTCGAAGAAGAAAACTTTGGTTAATAATATTAATGTCATTGAGCCAAGTACCACAATCATCATTGGAGGTTTTAAATTTCCTCTTCCTACTGCCAAGAGGAAATATCATATTTGTATTATCGAGGAGATGCAAATCCCCATTGAGGTAACCTAAAATTCTTCGGTTTCATGTCAATCGAAAACGGTTCTTAATAAGACCTTATCAACCTTATTAATGGATCCTTTTTGAAAGACATGTTATTGATGAATTTAGTAACCACAACCTTCTGTATCATAAGTTTACCATGTCTTATTTTTAGTTAGATAAAATGAAGTGGAATGATTATCCTGTTTTCTGTTTTTCCCATGCAATAAAAATGACCCAAAAATAAAAAGTCTCAGATTGCTACAAGAATTTAACATGAATTTTTCTGGGATATTTAAGATTTTTTGGTGCTGAAAAACCATCAGGGAGGTGCACCCGTGGGCCACAAGGCATCAACATTTTTTGCCACACGGAGGTTAGGCCGCGTGAATGGCCATATGAACCCTTCATGAATGAAGTGGGTTTCTATCAAGAATTTATGTATTTCGTTGCAAATGTTGGGCTGACCAACTTCCTCGTAGATGAGTGTGACTAATACAATCTCCTTAGTAATTCCTTCGTGCAATTTTTTTATTTCTCAAATAGGCCCGATGCGCCCATGGTACGCTTCGATTTATATGCAAAAAATTATGAAATACCACTGTCTGAGTTTTGTGAAATATGCTTGCTTCCCTCTGGGGAATGCTTGCTTCCTCCTCACCTTAACCATGGGAGAAACTAGGGGCGTATTAAATGCTAGGACCACCAGTTTACATTTTCCGTTTGTGCATTAGTTTGCTTTATTCATAGGGAAATGTATAACTGCTATGACCCAGGGTGGTGGCCTCAGTGCCCCCACCCTTGCTATTTTGCGTCATGCACTCTATGGTGATAACACTTACAACTTCATAGGGAAATGTTTTATTGTCGCCATATGCCCCACTAATTACTTGTTTCCTAAATTTTATCTTGATCACCAGTCCATGCTAGGTCACCAGTTCATTGATGAACCTCAGCCACGACAACACATTCGTTGTAACTTGGTATATAGCAAGGAGACTCGCGATGTTATTGTGTTGCATGCACCTTCTTTGTTTAACTATCATGCCAGGAATGGGTAGATCATAATGCCATGAGACATAATTGCCTACCTAAACGAGTAGGCTGAGGCAAAAGTCATAGCTCAGTCATGGGACGCTCAGCCACCCCAGCCCAACTCTTTCCTCCAAGACCAGATGGCTTCTATGGATGGTGATCACCAAGCTAGGCAAATGCCTAAGCTTAGCAAAGTACGTATTTCTCACCGACATTACATTCATGTTCACACAATTCATAAAAATTGTCGGTGTTCATTCTCTTTCATTGTATATCCATGTTAGCTTTATTTTTCCGCTTTCTTCGTGTGTGTTTGAAAAACTTTGAAAATACAAAAATATTTCTCATTTCTTTTTGGTTTTTCTTTCCCGTTTAATTAGTTGTAGTATTAAAAGAAAACCCAAAAAGATTTCTTTTGCATGTTGAGAGCTTTCGCGTTTAAATATTTTTTTCTCGTTCTTGTTTTTCTTTCCTTTGTTTATTTGCTTTCTTGAGAAAAACAAAAACTCCAAAAATATTTCATTGTGTTTCCATGATTTCTTTTCTTTTTGTTGAGTTGTTGAAATAAGAAGACCACAATGAAAATGTTGAGTGGCTCCCATATGATTTATTGTTGATCTGATAGAGAGCCAATATTACCTTGTCTTCTCCTTTGTATGAAACTGCCCTGCAAATTCTAGCTTAGTCCATGACATTCTTGCACTATTATTATTATCACATCATTCGGCGGTGCAAGTGAAAGGCAATAATGACGATATTTGATGAAGTGATCGCGGTAAAGGAAGCTGGTATGAACTCTTCTTGTTTTCCATTTTTGTAAATATCTTTAACTCGTTCTATCTCGATTCAGTATATCATAAGTGAACATGTTTATGATGACAATTAGAGATTATAGTTTCTCATGTCATGCTTAATTAGTTAGGAGCGGATAATGATTTACCTCATGTGTCAACACACATTAAAATGGTTATGATGTGGTATGGTAGTATGGTATTTCCCTCTAAGTAATTTGAGCGGCTTGACTTGGCCCATGTGCAAACATGTAGTTGATTCAAAACCAATGCAACCTTCATGATGTTTAAATTCAGAGTGTTCATATCGTACTCATGCTACTTTCAATATTAATTATTCACATTCATGATTAGGAACGTTTTTGCTCTCTAGCTGGTCGCTTCTCAATCTATTGCTAGCCTTCACGTGTACTAAGCGGGAATACTGCTTGTGCATCCAAAATCCTTAAATCAAGTTATTCCACATGAGTCCACCATACCTACCTATATACGGTATTACCCTGTTGTTCCAAGTAAATTTGCATCTGCCACCTCTAATATTCAAATAAACATCTGTTTTATGTGCGCGTACCGCTCATGGAGCAATGGGGCGGTCGGTATCTTCCATGCTAAGCCGGTTATTCTCAAGATGAGCATTTATTCGCTTGTCATTGCACGAGAGAGGCTGGTAAAAAGGATGCCCAATCCTGCAAAACCAAAATTAATTAAACAAAACTACCTGGATAGTTGAAATGTTGGAGGACATCCATGGATTGTGTCAGCCATGGCTTGTGTATGCATGGTGAATGGGAGTAAACTTTACAATTCCTCTTGGGAACCGCCAATAATGTGTTTAGTATGGAATATATTGAAATCATTTGTCATGATGTTGACAGGAAAAGTGCACCACTCAAAACTATAATTGCAACTCTATTTTAAATGTTGAGCCCTGGCACCTCTGCAAATCAATGCTTCCCTCTGCGAAGGGCCTGTCTTTTTACTTTCATGTTGAGTCATCACCCTCTTATTAAAAGCACCAAACCGGAGAGCACTATTGTCATTCTTATGCATTGAGTCTAGTTAATGCTGGATGTGAGCATGACTAGATCTTTTTTGCCCTAAATTATAATGTTTAGTCGCCGATTCAATCTTAGGGGTGCTCTGCATTTATGTTTTGCGGTCTTAGAAAGGGCTAGTGAAATACCATGTTGTCAAATTATATCATGATTGTTTTGACAAATTGTTGCCATGTGAGATATCTTATTATTACTCACTAGTTGATTATGTCTTGCCCTGAGTGAATATGATGTTTAATTTTTATCATTGATCTAGTAATTTATGATTTATTCTAAAAACTTGAACACTCGCTAAGCATGTGTATAATGACTAGAACAAAATAGTTTGTAAAAGTTTCTTTATCACTTTCAGTTTATCAGCTGAGTTGCTTAAGGACAAGCAATGAGTTAAGCTTGGGTGGGTTGATACATCTCCAACATATCTACTTTTCCAACCACTTTTACTCTGGTTTTGGACTCTGATTTGCATGATTTGAATGGTACTAACCCGCACTGAGATTGTTTTCACCAGAACTACCTTGGTGTTATTTTTGTGCAGAAATAAAAGTTCTTGGAATTGGATGATACTTTTGTGAATTATTTTTGGAATTATGGAGCAAAGATCCACCATAGGGCGGCTGCCTGTGAGACACAAGGCAACAAAGCGTGCCCACCCCATTGGGCACGCCTTGTTGGCTTGTGGGGCCGAAGTGGCTCCCCCGACCCTAATTCCACTCCTATAAATTCATATCTTTGGAGAGAAAAATAGGAGAGAATATTTCATTGCATTTTATGCGATGGAGCCGCCGCCACCTCTCGTTCTTCATCAGGAGGGCTGATATGGAGTCCGCTTGGGGCTCTAGAGAGGGGAGTTCATTGTCGTCATCATCACCAACCCTTATTCATCAATACCACCATGACGCTCACCACCGGGAGTGAGTAATTCTATTGTAGGCTTGTTTTACGGTGATGGTATTGGATGAGATTGATCATGTAATCTAGTTAAGTTTGATAGGGATTGATCCCTAGTGTCAACTATGTTGCTATGACTTTGCTATCCTTAATGCTTGTCACTAAGGCCCGAGTGCCATGATTTTAGATCTGAACCTATTATGTTTTCATGAATATAAGATTGATTTGGATCCGATCTTGCAAGTTGTATGCACCTATTACGTGTATTGGTTCGCATACCCCAAGGTGACTCTAATTGGGATTCTTTCCGGTGATTGCGGTAGTTTGAGGAGTTTGTGTATTCACCATGTGTTAATGCTTTGTTCCTGCTCCCTGTTAAAAGGAGGCCTTAATATTCCTTAGTTTCCATTAGGACCACACTTCCACTGGAGGGTAGGACAAAAGATGGCATACAAGTTCTTATCGCAAGCACGTATGACTATATACAGAATACATGCATGCATTACATTGATGAATTGGAGCTAGTTCTGTGTCTTCCTAGTGTGTAACTGTTACATGATTTATGTCATCTAAATCATTATCCATCACCGATCCACGTGCATACGCTTTACATATACTGAATCTTGGTTAGTTACTATTGCTGCTACTACTGTCACATCTGCTACAAAATTACTGATGTCACTACTACTGTTATTGTTACTACTATGACTTGTCGTGCTACTAAAACTTTGTTGTGGAGATATATCCCAGGTGTGGCTGAATGGACAACTCAAATACTAAGGCTGAAAAATATTCTTTGGATCACTTTGTGTCGAATCAATAAATCAGGGTGAAATACTACCCGCAAAGACTGTTGCGATCCCCTATACTTGTGGGTTATCAAGTACCCCAAGATTTCTATCGGCGAAAGTAGGATGAAAACGTGCAACAACCCATGCGCATAGATCCCCCAATGTCACTGGAATGCAGAATTTGATACCATAACATGTATCAAGTGAATTAATAGAATACCCCATTGTCACCATGGGTATCCAGATGCAAGACATACATCAAGAGTTCTCAAAGCCAAAGTATTCAATCTAACGTAACAAAATCTCAAAGGGAAAGATTCAATTCATCACATCAAGATAGCAAGGGAAGAACATCGTATGATCCAACTATATTAACAAAGCTTGTGATACATAAAGATCGTGACATGTCAAGAAGATGAGAGAGAGAGGTCACATAGCTATAGGTACATACCCTCAGCCCTAAGGGTGAACTATTCCCTTCTTATCATGGAGACAGTCAGGATGATGAAGATGGCCTTTGATGATGATTTCCCCCTCCGACGGGGTGTCGGAACAGGGATCCTCATGAGATTTCTTTAGTACATAGGCTTGCGGTGGCAGAGTAGAAGTTCTAGTTTAACTTCTGAGGGTTTTGGAATTTATAGGATTTTTCAGCGTTGGAATCACGCGGAACGGAGCCATGGGTGGTCCCAACAAAATGGGGTCCGCCCTGTTGTCTTGACACCCCCTCGTGGGTCCCCTGGTACTCCCTCAAAGCTTCATGGGCCTCTTTCCTTCGAAAAAAAAATCGTCAAAAAGTTCTGGGCGATTCCGAAAACTTTTATTTTCTGCACAAATACAACACCATGGTAATTCTGTTGAAAACAACGCCAGTCCGGGTTAGCTCCAATTAAACCATATAAAGTGCATAAAACAATATAAAAATATTGTAAACATAGGTTAATATGGCATGAATACTTCATAAATTATCGATACGTTGGAGACGTGTCAGCATTCCCAAGCTTAATTCCTACTCGTCCACGAGTAGGTAAATGATAAAAGAAATAATTTATGATGTGTGAATGCTAGCATAGTGCAAAAGTTTTATAAATGATAATTTCAAACACATTTTCTAGCATTAATATATATCATAAACAGTAGCTCATTTCTCATACAACTTATCATGATCAAGTAGCAAGCTATTCGCATGTTAAAGTATAGACCATAAACTTTCATGGAAAACAACAAACTATGTTTCCAGTCATCAAATAACTACAATTCATGTTATTTTCAGGAAGGTTCTATGTAAGACCTTGCATTTAGCAAATTCTATACACTCAACTATCATTTAGTCTTCCATGATTGTTGACACTCAAAGCATATTTTTAGAACAAATAGTTTCGGTCAAACACATAGGAAGATAGGGGCGTAATGTTCTTCCTCCCAACTTATTTATCTCAAGGATAATGTCAACAATAATGAATCATGATCACCTATATTCAACTAGATATATGTGCCTGGATCTTTGCCCACCACATGATACTTGCCAACTAAAGAATTAATAGATTGGAATAGGGATGAACATTACTGACTCTTGCATAAAAGTAAATATATAAAATTAAAATATAGTCCCTTCGCAAAGGGAAGCATAGGTTGTGATGTGCATTTTATTTTTGGATGTGCAAGCTCTTAATGGAGAGGAACATCACTTATATTGCCCCATGTGAGAGCAACCTTTATTATGCAGTCCGTCGCTTTTATTTCTTCACCATCACAAGTTCGGACAAAGCTTATTTTCCCTTCCAATAAAAGATCATACATATTTAGGAGCAATTTTTATTGCTTTTTGCACCGATGACAACTCACTTGAAGGATCTCATTCAATCCATAGGTAGATATGGTGGGCTCTCATGGCAACAAACGGGGTTTAAGGGTTTTTGGATGCACAAGTAGTATCTCTACTTAGTACGATTTTTGGCTAGCAAAATATCCTAAGAAAGCACCACATGTTAAAGGATCATCCATGACAATATAACTTCTAGGTGAATATAAACAAACATAACCATTACGTTGTCTTCCTTGTCCAACATCAACTACTTGATCAAGTTTGAAAATAATTAATGGGGGCTCACTATTATAGAAGATGTCCAAGATAGTATATTTATATGTGAAATCTCTCTTCCTTCAATATTGTTTCATGAATTGTTCAAGTGACCAATGCTATGTCTGTTAACTTCCAATAAATATTACCGCTTATACTTATTGTATGTGAAGTCATTACTCCCCATGGGACAGGCAGAGGAAGCATACATAATTTCATATTTATGACATTCAACTCATACAACATTTTCTCTTAGTATAAAAGTGAAGTAGAGGAGTAAACATCTAACTACCCATAAAGATATAAATGAAGATTGATGAGTAGTTAAACGGTTAAGTAGATATGTGAGGACTCTCTCTCAATGAAGACTTTCAGATCTAAGTATTTTATTTAAACAACAAACAAAACAAAAATAAACTTTGATAATATGACATATCATGTGAACAAATAGAAACTTAGGCTCGACATAGGCTAACTGATAGTTGTTGACGAAGAGAGGTGGGATGCGTAGCATCCCTAAGATTATATGCTTGAGAATTATTGTAATATTGAATTGGGGTGTAATATTGTCGGGGGGATTACCCCCGGGTAGGCTCAAGGAGACGACTCAACATTTTAAAACATCGGGGGACCCACCCCCGGTATGCGAAGCCCCACGAATCAACAAGACAAACAAAGAAGTGAGCCGATGACACTGTAGCTGGCGACACTCTAGCTGTTCGACTGCTCCTGTCCAGCTCCCCCTGTCCGGCTCCTCCTGTCCGGCTCCCCCTGTCCGGCTCCTCCTGTCCGGCTCCCCCTGTACGACTCCTCCTGTCCGGCTCCCCCTGTCTGGCTCCTCCTGTCCGGCTCCTCCTGTCCGGCTCCTCCCGTCCTGCTCCTCCTGTCCGGCTCCTCCCGCTCGGCTCCTCTTGTCCGGCTCCCCCTGTCCGGCTCCTCCTTTCCGGCTCCTCCTCTTCGTCTCCTCCCGTCCGGCTCCTCCCATCCGGTTCCTCATGTCCGACTCCTCTAGTCCGACTCCTCTCGTCCGGCTCCTCCTATCCGGCTACAGCCTGACAAAGTCAGCTCCGGACGTCCCATTGGACACGTGCAGACCACACGGCCATATCTCATGGCCATGCATTATTGGCGAGCAGGAGCACACTGTACACGCGTCATGTAGTATTCTCTACAGTGTAACCTGCCCCCTGGACACTGATTTATAAAGTGCACCAGGGGACAGACATAGCTTAGTCCACAAGCTACATGTGGCTTGACGTGTAAGCTACCCATGGTAGCTTACACCTCAAGCTGCTTGGGATGTAAGCTACCCACTATGGCTTACATCCCAAGCTACTCATCCATGCCTATATAAAGGCCCCCTCTCACTCTCTCAAGGGGGCTAGCTTCCCTCACATCCTCTCATCCCCACTCTCACACTCATGTATGAGGCAAGAAGCCTCATGGCTCTCCTCCCCAAACAGCTCCAAGAGCAACCATGTACCAAATGTACCTCAGTTATACAGATATGCAGGAGTAGGGGTATTATCTCTCTGGAGTGCCCTGAACTTGGATAAACCACTGCGTGCTATTCGCATACCCGTCCCGGATCCTCCACGGCAGCCTTTCCCTCACCTCGATAAGCCACCCCATGGCATGTGCCGTCTCGCATGACCCCTCGTGAGAAAACAACAACAGTTGGCGCCCATCGTGGGGCCTGCTGCTGTTGGAACTGCGGTCCGGGCAGAACCCTCTTTGTCATCACCGTCGCAGCATCACCGCAATCTTCCCGGGGGCTCGACTTCAACACGTCCCCGGGGCGAATGCGTGCGACGTCGTGTCCTCGCTGCCGGTCTCGTCATCGCCACCGCGGCGTCGCTACTATCTTTCTGGGGGCTCGACTTCAACACGTCCCCGGGGTGAATGCGTGCGACGCCGCGTCCTTGCTGCCGGTATCGTCACCGCCACCGCGACATCGCCACTATCTTTCCGGGGGCTCGACTTCAACACGTCCCTGGGGCGAGTGCGTGCGACGCCGCGTCCTCGCTGCCGATCACGTCACCGCCACCGCGGTGTCGCCACTATCTTTCCGGGGGCTCGACTTCAACACGTCCTCGAGGCGAATGCGTGCGACACCGCGTCCTCGCTGCCGGTCTCGTCAATGCCACCACGGCGTCGCCGCTATCTTTCCAGGGACACGACTTCAACATGTCCCCAGGGCGAATGCGTGCGACGCCGCGTCCTCGCTGCCGATCTCGTCACCGCCACCGCGGCGTCGCCGCTATCTTTCCGGGGAATCGACTTCAACACGTTCCCGAGGCGAATGCGTGCGACGCCACGTCCTCGTTGCCGGTCTCATCACCGCCACCGCAGCGTCACTGCTATCTTTCCGGGGGCTCGACTTCAACACATCCCCGAGGCGAATGCGTGCCACACCGCGTCCTTGCTGCCGGTCTCGTCACCGCCACTGTGCCGTCACCGCTATCTTTTCGGGGGCTCGACTTCAACACATCCCCAAGGCGAATGCGTGCGACGCCCCGTCCTTGCTGCCGGTCTCGTCACCGCCATCGCGCCGTCGCCGCTATCTTTCCGGGGGCTCGACTTCAACACGTCCCCGGGGCGTGCGTGTGATGCCGCGTCCTCGCTGCCGGTCTCATCGCCGCCACCGCGGTGTTGCCGCTATCTTTCCGGGGGCTCGACTTCAACACACCCCCGGGGCGAATGCGCACGACGCCGCGTCCTCGCCACAGGTCTAGTCATCACCGACCGCTCCCCCAACCCCACGCGCCGCCTTCCACGGCTCCCGGCCATGGCGGGTCGCCGCTGGCTCCTTCTCGTGTCGGCTTTGATCCCGGTCGTTGCGCTCGCGCCGGCGCCGTCCGTGTCCCGCCGATCGGGCTACCTGTGTCGTTGTCGCCTCATCATCCGTGCGCCGATACCGACGCACCTTCGCGAGGCACGACCACCAGCGCCGACCTGCTACGGGCTCCGCGCACCGGGTCACCTCCCGCGCCCGCGTCGTCCGTGTCCCGCCGGCCTCGCCTCTAAGCCATGCCGGCTCCCTCCGCGCACCGGCTCTGCTCTGGCCGCCTCCGACCCTGCCCTGGCCGGCCTCGGCTCTGCCCACGGCCTCCACCCGACATCCGCTCCATTACCGCCTGCGTCGAGCACTTGTCGTGCCCACCGCGCCTCTAGCTGCTCCGGCCAGCGTCCGTGCCACCCCAGCCACCGGCTCCGCCCATGGCCGGGTGCTCGCTCCGCGCCGCCCCAGCCACCGGCTCCGCCCATGGCCGGGTGCTCGCTCCGCACCAGCTGCTCGGGTTGGCGTGCCGGTTGTGCGCCCGCGGCCGACGTCAGCTTCTCCCGCTCGCCGGCTCCACCCCGGGCCTCCAGCGCCGTCTCCGCGTCGGGCCTCCCGGGCCAACCGCTCGCTGGCTCCGCCCGGTGCCCGGCCGACTCCGGCCTCCCGGGCCATCTCCTCGTCGGGCCTCCCGAGCCACCCGCTCGCCGGCTCCGCCCCGGGCCTCTCGCGCCTTCTCTGCGTTGGGCCTCCCAAGCCACCCGCTCGTCGGTTCCGCCCCGGGCCTCCCACGCCTTCTCCTCACCACTCCACCCGCTTCCGGCATGCATGCGGCAGCCGCCCCCACACTGGCCGGCTCGCTGCGCTGTCCGGCTCCACGCCCGGTCGCGCGCTTGCCTCACTCCGTCCCTCGTCGGCCGGTTTCCGTGAGCTCGTATGACTTGCCGGCTCCACCTGCGTCGCCGCATCCCACCTCGCTCCTCGGCCTCGCTGCCGCATCTCCCGTGCGCGCACTGGCCGCCTGCCACGTGCGCTCCCGGCCCACCCCGTCTCCCCCGCCACCTGCGCTCCCGGCCCACCGCGGCTCCGGGTTGCCCCCCGACACGGCCCCTGTCGCGGTCTCGCCCCGCATCGCCACCTCCGGCTCGCTACTTCGCCTAGGCCGGCTCTCGTGGGCCGGCTCCCCACGTCGGCCCTGCTCCGCCGCCGCGCGCCGCTCCAGTCGGCTTGACATGCCTGCACCACCCATGCCAGCTGCCCCGTTGCCCCGCGCTGTGTGCTCCCTTTCCCAGCCAGGTGTGAGAAAGAACATGGGAGCCGACTGGAAAAAAAGGAAAGAAAAGAAAAACTTCGGCATGCCCGTCCGCCTGCCTCACCACTCAGACGGCCAGCCGCGACCCGTCCCGTCTGGCCGACCGATCTGCCTGCCGCCTCCGATGCCTAGCCGACCGACCCGGCCACCCGTCCGCCTCGACGCCCATTCGATCGGATCCGACCGGTCGGGACCCCCTTCGAGCACCCGTAGGCTCGAAGGCTACACCCAGTGGGTGTGCCGGCATGCTCCGCAAGCGCCAAGCCGCGCCGGCTTTCGTCAGCAACAACCATCTCATCTACACGCAAATCAACGAGCCTCCCCGCCCGGAGGCACGGAGACTACTTCCGGCAGCGCCTCATGCTCATCAGCCGGCACACCCCGCGTCCGCCTCTGGCAGCGCCTCGCGCTCATCAGTCGGCGGACCCCGTGTCCGCCCTCGGCAGCGCCCCGTGCTCATCAGCCGGCGGACCCCGCGTCTGCCCTCGGCATAACCCCATGCTCATCAGCCGGCGGACTCCGCGTCCGCCCTCGACAGCGCCCCGCGCTCATCAGCCGGCGGACCCCGCGTCCGCCCTTTGAAGTGCCCCGCGCATATCAGCCAGGCGGACCCCGCGTCTGCCCCGGCAACGCCTCGCGCACATCAGCCGGCGGACCCCGTGTCCGTACCCGGCAGCACCTCACGGCCATCAGCCGGCGGACCCCAAGTCCGTGCCCGGTAGCGCCTCGCGCGCGTCAGCAGGACCACGTCGGCTACAAACCACGTTGACCATCTTCGACAAAACCACCTCACCGGCACCCAAAAGCAATGTGAGATCTCCACGTGCATACCCTTGCACCATGCACACAAAACAAATAACCCCAAGCGACCCTCGGGGGCCATATCCGCACTTATTCTGCTACCTTACTGTTCGCCCCGGCGCTAGCTAGTCTTAGCCCGGGGCTGGCCGCTTGGCCCGATACGTTCGTTCCCACGGGACGGCTTAGTAGTGTGCACGGGACCAAAGGCCTACTCTATGTCTCAACTACAAACCATACCGCGGCTGTCCGGCTAACGAGAGCAAATGCTTGAGGTCACCACACGCGAAAAGCGTCCATGGAGAAAACGGCTTGGGCGACCCGGTCGATTTCATTTATGAGTATCTGCTCGGTCGAGTCTTCTCCCAGAGTCAGAGTACTATATGCTCCATTCTGCGGCCCACTCTTCATCTCAGCTACAGACCGGCTCCCGGCTGTCTGGCTAGCAAGAGCAAAAGCCAAAGAGCGGAGAAAACATGAAAAAGACTTAAGGGGGCTTGGACGACACCGAGTTGGCACCCTTTGCATACAACTCATGCACTACCAAAATCAAATATCTGATATATCTGCGCCGATTTAACCTTGTCTTCTGCACGATCATTTCCATAAGGATACTTCTCGCCCGGAGGCTACTCCCGGTAGGGCTCCACGCCCACCAGCCGGCGGACCCGCGTTCGCGCTCGGTTGCGCCTCGCACTCGATAGCCGGCGGACCCTGCGTCCGCCTTCGACAGGGCTCCACGCCCACCATCCAGCGCACCCTCCGTCCGCACCCGGTAGCACCTCGCGCTCGACAACCGGTGGACCCCGCGTCCGCCTTTGCCAGGGCTCCACGCCCACCATCCAGCGCACCCTTTGTCCGAACCCGGCAGCGCCTCGCGTTCGACAGCCGGCGGACCCCACGTCCACCTTCGACAGGGCTCCACGCCCACCAGCTAGTGGACCCTCCATCCGCGTCCGGCAGCGGCTCGCGCTCAACGGCCAGCGGACCCCACGTCCTCCTTCGGTAGAGCTCCACGCCCACCATCCAGCGGAACCTTCGTCCGCACCCGGCAGCACCTCGCGCTCGATAGCAGGTGGACCCCGCGTCCGCCTTCGGCAGGGCTCCATGCCCACCAGCTAGCGGACCCTTCGTCCGTGCCCAATAGCGCCTCGCGCTCAACAGCCGGTGGACCCCGCATCCTCCTTCGGCAGGGCTCCACGCCCACTAGCTAGTGGACCCTCCGTCCGCGCTCGGTAGCGCCTCACCCTAAACAGCCGACAGACCCCGCGTACGCCTTCGGCAGGGCTCCACGCCCACCAGCTAGCGGACCCTCTGTCCATGCCCGGCAGCGCCTCGCGCTCAACAGTCGGCGGACCCCGCATACGCCTTCGGCAAGGCTCCGCGCCCACCAGCCTGCGAACCCTCCGTCCGCGCCCGGCAGCGCCTCCCACTCAACAGCCGGCGGACCCCATGTTCGCCATCGGTAGGGCTCCGCGCCCACCAGCTGGTGGACCCTCCGTCCGTGCCCGACAGCGCCTTACGCTCGATAGCCGGCAGACCTCGCGTCCACCCTCGGCAGGGCTCCACGCCCATCGGCCGGCGGACCCCGCGTCCGCCTTCAGTAGCGTCTCGCGCCATTCAGTCGGCAGACCCCGCGTCTACGCCCGACATCTTCGACACCACAGCCAGCTTCAGCAATAGCAAAGACCCTCCGCCCGACTCATCGAGTCGCCCGGAGGCCCAGAGGTTACACCCAGCGGGTGCGCTGGCGCGCCCCCGCTGGAAACCGACCAGCCGGTTGACTCCGCGTTTGCCCCCGGCAGCGCCTCACGCTCTTTGGTCGACGGACTCCGCGTCCACGCCCGGCATCCTCGACGCCACCGTCTACTTTAGCAATAGCAAAGACCCTCTGCCTGACTCGTTGAGTCGCCCGGAGGCTCGGAGGCTACACCCAGTGGGTGCGCTGGCAGGCCCCCGCTGGAAGCAAGCCACGTCGTTCCCAACCCGCGATCGACCGTCATCGAAAACTTCTGTAACAACGACTCCATCGGCATAAATTCTCCGCCCGACTCTCCTAGTCGCCTGGAGGCTCGGAGGCTACTGTCAGGGGGATTGCCCCCGGGTAGGCTCAAGGAGACGACTCAACATTTTAAAACATCGGGGGACCCACCCCCGGTATGCGAAGCCCCACGAATCAACAAGACAAACGAAGAAGTGAGCTGACGATGTTGTAGCCGATGACACTATAGATGGCAACATTGTAGCTGTCCGACTGCTCCTGTCCGGCTCCCCCTGTTCGGCTCCTCCCGTCCGGCTCCTCCAGTTTGGCTCCCCCTGTCCGGCTCCTCCTGTCCGGTTCCTCCCGTCCGGCTCCTCCTGTCCGGCTCCCCCTGTCCAGCTCCCCCTGTTCGGCTCCTCCTGTCCGGCTCCTCCTGTCCAGCTCCTCCTGTCCGGCTCCCCCTTCCCGTCTCCTCTCGTCCGGTTCCTCAAGTCCGGCTCCTCCCGTCCGGCACCTCCCGTCCGGCTCCTCCTGTCCGGCTCCTCCTGTCCGGCTCCTCCCGTCCTGCTCCTCCTGTCCGGCTACGGCCTGACAAAGTCAGCTCTCGACGTCCCATCGGACACGCACGGACCAGACGGTCATATCTCATGGCGGTGCATTTTTGGCGAGCAGGACCACATTGTGCACGCGTCATGTAGTACTCTCTACAGTGTAACCTTCCCCCTGGACACTGATTTATAAAGTGCACCAAGGGACAGACATAGCTTAGTCCACAAGCTACATGTGGCTTGACATGTAAGCTACCCATGGTAGCTTACACCTCAAGCTACTTGGTATGTAAGCTACCCACTATGGCTTACATCCCAAGATACCCATCCATGCCTATATAAAGGCCCCCTCTCACTCTCTCAAGGGGGCTAGCTTCCCTCACATCCTCTCATCCCCATTCTCACACTCATGTATGAGGCAAGAAGCCTCATGGCTCTCCTCCCCAAACTGCTCCAGGAGCAACCATGTACCAAATGTACCTTAGTTATATACAGATATGCAGGAGTAGGGGTATTATCTCTCCGGAGAGACCCGAACCTGGGTAAACCACAGCATGCTATTCGCATACTCGTCCTGGATCCTCCACGGCAGCCTTGCCCTCACCTCGATAAGCCACCCCATGGCATCTGCCGTCTCGCGTGACCCCCCGTGAGAAAACGACGACAAATATTGACTTGGGGAGCCTTGGGAATCCCCAATTTTGTTCTATTGTGTCTCATTGATTCCTCTCATATCATGGTTTCCTAAATCTTAAAGCTTTATCCACACAAAACTTCAAAGAACTCGTGAGATAGGTTAGTGCACATAAGAATAAATCAACACTTTATGTGCTGCCAAGACAAGTTGCATAATAATTTTAAAACATTATATATTTTATATTATCATTTCCAAAAATTATATATACCAATATAAGTCATGAAAACTATAGGAGAAGTAGATAACAAAACTATGACAACAATCTGACTAAACAGGACATTCTGTAGCAATTAATTCAAGAAGTGTACTTATGTATATCCAAATATTATGATGATTTAGGAAATAAGAAATAATTTATATGAACATGCTGTGTAAAAAATTTAGAAAAAATCTATGTTCCAATAAAATAAAAAAAATTGAACAGTACAACAGAAGTTTCTATTTTTGCACAACACACATACAACATGCAATTGAAGCATCCTAAAGGCTATTCTTGGAACCTTTTATTGGAAAACATAATTTAAAATAATATAAATAAAATACCCAAAAGCTAAAATGATTATGTGACGAATAAAAAATTAAAAATATAGCTCCAAGTAAGATATACCGATAGTGTTGAAGATGAAACACGAGATGTCTTCCGGGGCATCCCCAAGATTAGACGCTTGATTATTCCTTGAATATTACCTTGGGATGCCTTGGGAATACCCAAGCTTAGGTTCTTACCACTCCTTATTCTCCTAATATCGGTATCTCACCCAAAACTTGAAAACTTCAATCACACAAAACTTAACGGAACTTCGTGAGATGGGTTAGTATAATAAAAATAGATCATTCACTTGGGTACTATCAAGACAAGATTCATAATTATTCTCACATAATTCCTATTGTATTCTATCATTCCCATAAATTATATCGCTGAATATAAGATATGTAAACACTAAGTAATATAAGATATGGAAACACTTGTCATAACTATCATGACAAGTAATAGGCATAACAACATCATCAAGTGTATCATCGTCCTCAATACTATAGGATTCATTATCAACAATGATATGATCAACATTATTTGGGAGAGATACCTCTTTACCTCTACCTTTTCTTATTTTCTTCTTCTCCACCATATCATGTGTGGGTTTAATCAATTTTCATGAGCTTCTTATTAATGAAATTGGTTGGACAGGAAGCTCCTTCTCATCACATGTTTCATCACGAGAGACATTAGGACAGAAAGTTGAAATATTTACCCTTTCATTAGTATTACTTTTGTATTCTATTGTTTTAACCTTCTTTCTATAGTTGGTAATATAAGCATTCCCATTGCAATTTACTACCAAAACATATAGAGTTACTATAGACTAGTTTCAAAATAGTCTGTGAATAAGAGTGCTCCAAACCAATTGTTTTTTCTCACAATTATTCACACCCCAAAAATAAGGAAAGTTGATTATAAAGTTCAAGGGTGATCAAGTTATTACAATATTTGGTCGCGATTCGGTCATGAAAAAGTATGCATCTGAAATTAAAATGACCAACCCTATTGCAAAGTTCACAAGTAATATGATGAAGAGAGCATAATTTCGTATCAAATTCATCAATCCATTTAATCCACCAATTGGTTTTATCATGTTTATGATTCTTACAAAATCTATCATCCCTATAAGGTATGTATTCACAAACTTTATTCACTCCACAAAAATTGACATGCTTGTAGTGAATCTGTTTATAATGACTACTGCAATCATCATTAATATCATGGATATTTAAGGAATTCATACTAACAAAATTTCTATCATACTCATCATTCAAGGATTTAATGCCAAACATTTTATCGAACTCTTCTTCTAAGACTTTGGCATAATTTTCCGATCCATCATTCTCACGAAACACATTATAAAGACGAAGCATTTGAGGCCACCTCAACTCCATTTTTTTGTATTTTTCCTTTCTAAAACCAAACTAGTGTAAAAAAACTACAAGATTTAATTGCAAGATCTTAAGATATATCTTCAAGAAGTGACCTCCCCAGAAACGGCGCTAGAAAATAGCTTGGTGTCTACTACACAACTTTATTCTTATAGACTCTGTTGGGCCTTCACGAGCAGAGTTTTGTAGGACATTAGCAATTTTCCCTCAAGTGAATGACCTAAGGTTTATCAACCCATGGGAGGTGTAAGATTAATATGGTCTCTCTCAAAAAAACATGAAATCAAATACAGGAAATCTCTTGTGTCCCCAACACACCCAATACAATGGCAAATTGTATAGGCGCACTAGTTAGGTGAAGAGATGATGATACAAGTGTAGTATGGAGAGTAGAAATAGGTTTTTATAATATGAATAAATAAAAAACAGCAAGGTAAAAAGTAGTAAACAACGAGCAGAATGGTATATTACTTCTTGGAAATAAGGCCTAGGGTTCATACTTTCATTAGTGCAATCTCTCAACAATGCTAACATAATAGAATCGTATGATCATGCCTCAACGTGCGACAAAGAATCACTCCAAAGTGCATATCTAGCAGAGAACATAAGAGGTAGTAGAACCACCTCAAAGTTACCCTTTCCGATTAATCTATTGAGCTATTCATGGAAGTGTCACAAACAGCCCTAGAGTCCGTACTGGAATAACACCATATGATATGCATCAATCAACCCTAATGTCACCTAGATACTCCAATGCCACCACAAGTATCTGTGGGTTAATTATCTGACATGCATCAAACAATTTCAGATTCATCATATTCAATCCAACACAAAGAACTTCAAAGAATACCCCAAAAATTGTATCGGACAAAGTAGGATGAAAACGTGCATCAGCCCATGTACATAGATCCCCCAATGTCACCGGAATCCGCAAGTTGATGCCATAACATATATCAAGGGAATCAATAGAATACCCCATTTTCACCACGAGTATGCACATGCAAGATATACATCAAATGTTCTCAAACCCAAAGTATTCAATACAACATAACAAAATCTCAAAGGGAAAGATTCAATTCATCACATCAACATAGCAAGGGAACACCATATGATCCAACTATATTAACAAAGCTCGTGATACATCAATATCTTGATATCTCAAGAACATGAGAGAGAGACATATCATAGCTACTGGTACATACCCTCAACCCTGAGGGTGAACTACTCCCTCCTTGTCATGGAGACCGTCGGAATGATTAAGATGGCCTCCGGTGATGATTTCCCCCTCTGGTAGGGTGTAGGAACAGGGCTTTGGATGAGATTTCTTCGGTATTTAGGCTTGCAACGACAGAGCGGAAATTCTAGGATAAATTCTAGGGGCTTTGAGATTGATAATACTTTTTAGCGTTGGAATCACGTGGAACGGAGCCACTGGGTGGTCCCAATGTAACAGAGCATGTCCTGATACCTTGGCACTCCCTCGTGGGTCCCCTGGTACTCCCTTGAAGCTTCCTGGGCCTTTTTCCTTCTAGAAAAAATCATCAAAAAGTTTCGAGCGATTCCGAGAGCTTTTATTTTTTGCACAAAAACAACAACATGGTAATTCTGCTAAAAACAACATCATGTCGGGTTAGTCCAATTAAAAAATATAGAGTGCATCAAAACCATATAAAAATATTGTAAATATAGGTGAATATGGCATGATTACTTCCTAAACTATCGATATATTGGTGTGGGGACCCCGACTCATAAGTCGAAGTCATCGAATGCACCTGTAAAGTTATCCTAGAGATCAATGCTCACTGAACAAATGGAAATTGAATAGAAAGAGTGTTACATCCATTACATACCGTATTTTACAAATATGACTTGTATGGCCAAGTCTTCATAGATAGGGATAGGAAGGCCAAGACACCAATCATAAACTCGTTGCGGAAATCTTCAACGGTAGCGTGGATCTATGCCATCTGCCTTAACCCTATAGGCATTCTGACTGGAAAGCGTCCTAGGTTGCATGTTCTTTGCCAAGGTAATATTCATCATATCATGTTCTTTCATGCCTGGCCAATTACAAGGGACAACCCGATAAGCACTTTTGAATGTACTCGCAAGCAATACATGTTTGGAACAAGGTAAACAATGCATGGCATAACCCTAAGCAGGTATTTAGCGGAAAGCTAATTTTGAGTGCAATGTCATGTCCTGCCATTTATAAAAATTATGCATCAACAATTTGTAGATATCCATATGAACAGGAAACAAATATCAATATATAGAGAGTATCTTCATTTAGTTTCATCGTCTCATCAAGTCATCCGACTTAGCTCAAGTATCTCTTGTCACACACACACACACACACACACACACACAAACAAACACACACACACGCACGCACGCGCACACACACACAAACACACACCAAGTTTTGTAAAAACATCTAGACATAGTTTAAGCAGGAGCACCCAACTATCCTTCACCGTGGACACGGCTATTCAAATAGTTTTATACTCTGCAGAGGTTGCACACTTTACCCACAAGACTCAAGGAACTTCCTTGTCATCCACGACTTGTGGTATATAACATACCCGAGGTAAGCACCCGAATGATGCATTTTCCTTGCAAGACTAAACAAAGATTCCACTCGTTGGTACACAACCCTCATGATGTACATCACAAGTACCATCCAAGAGGGGACACAACGGTGTGCACGGTGTCTATAAATACAGCCATAGTCATCCATCCAGGCACGATCCCGTATCGAGAGAGTAACGCGGGCTCTCCTGCCACTAGTAATGCGGGCTCTCTGCTAGCATCGACCAAATTAATCAAAAAACGTCCCATAAGGGGTATCATGGTCATACATGTGAGGTTGGGAAGATCAATAGATCTTAAATCTAATCCGTTTCCGAAACCACACACACAACTTGCCTCAATCCACCACTTCTTTCTCAAGCGGTTACCTAGCTCATCATCATCTCCCTCGGGCATTAGTGGCACCCGATGGGGTTTTCGTAAAGTCTTTGGTGAAACACTTAGTTTTCCATCTCATGCACATTCCCGTCCCATTTGCATAGCAACTACTTGCACCTATCTACTTCCCATCCGCATAACTCTCAACGGGAATTAGAGTAATACACAATGCAAGTATCAACGAGAAGTGCATCGGAGACCAACCCAGTAAGGCTGTCACCGCATCATCATGCTTTTCAATGCAACAAAATAAAGTCCTATAGTGCCATGCACAAAATAGTTTCATCAACATGGTCAATGGGTTTCTTGCCTGGCTCAGCGATATCTTCAACTCTTCTAGTCCTTCCCCAAGCGTTCCGTCTACTTCTTCATCTAACATCGGAAGCAATCATAATAAGCAACACAACAAGGTAAAACAACAAAAGCGCTCTAAAAGTATGAATTTTATTTTTCTTGGACACGTCTGGTTATAAGGGAAATAACCAAAGAGGTTCTATTGGATTTGGATCAATAAGGATTTTTTAATAGCTCAATAAGGTGGAAATGAAGGGAATAATGATTTTGCAAGAAGTCTACAAAATACATTTTTACAAAAATGAGTAGGCACTCATTAAATAAGTCATGATTTTAGAAACATTTAGAAACTGGTTTCATTGGATTTGGAGTTGGGATGAATTTCCTAGGGGTTTCTAAGATGGAATGAGTGGGGAAAGGGATCCAACAAAGGCAAAGCAATGTGAAAATGTTCACCATTTTTAGTTAAATAGGTCTTGATATTCATAGCACATATAAATTGGAATCACTACATTTGGATCTACAATGAGTGTTCTAGGGATTGTACAAAGTGGGATTTTCATAGTTCAAACTTGAATTTAAATTTGAACAATACAAAAACTTTTGGCGAAAAAAATTGGGAGTGAGGCCAAATAATATCTGAGATTTTTAGGAGATTATCAGAATTTGAATCGCTGAATTTGGATATGTATTTATGGTTGTGGAATTTTTGCAAACCTACAAAAAATAAGAAAAAGATAAAGCCGTAGAGTAGCTCGGCCTGAATAGCCCAAAGCTGGACCGGCCCGAGGCCAAGCCAGCTCAGGCAAGCGGGGGCACGTGCGCCGCCAGGTTCAAACATGATGTGCGGGCCCCGGATGCCAGCAAAAGGGAGGGCGCGGGAGAGAGAGGACAGGATTACAAGCGGTACCTGTTTGTCATCTTCTTCCTCATGACGGAGGTGGCCAAGGAGCTTACCAGTGGTGCTACAGACCATGGGAGGACGAGATGGAGGCGGAAACGGACTCAGGACGATGCCGCTGGTCGGGTGGAGGTGGAGGGGTTCGCCGGAGTGCGGCGGTTTGACGTGGCTTGAGACTGCATCGGTATTTCCCCAAAGAGGAAGGGATGATGCAGCACAGCGACGGTAAGTATTTCCCTCAGTTATGAAACCAAGGTATCAATTCGTAGAGGAAGATCACGCACCCACGTAAATAGCACCTACACACAAATGACAAATACTTGCAACCCGACGCGAAAGAGAGGTTGTCAAGCTCTCTACTGTAAAAAGATAGATTAGGTAATGATAGTTTTGGCAAATAGATCTCGCAAGAACATAAAATAAAATAAGTCAACCAAAAGTGCAGCAAGGTATTTTTGGGTTTTTGGATTAATAGATCTGAAAACAAAAAGGCAAAAGAGTAGATCAGAAAGCAATATGTTGGAAAAGTAGAACCGGGGGCCGTAGGTTTCACTAGTGGCTTCTCTCATGAGTATAGCACACGATGGGTGAACAAATTACTGTTGGGTAATTGATAGAAGATCAAATAATCATGAAAATATCCAGGCAATGATCATTATATAGGCATCACGTCCAAGATAAGTAGACCGAAACGATTCTGCATCTACTTCTGTTACTCCAAACATCGACCGCTATCCAGCATGCATCTAGTGTATTGAGTTCATGGGAAAATGGAGTAATGCAATAAAATGGTGACATGATGTAGACAAGATCTATTCATGTAGGAATAGAGCCCATATTGTTATCCTTGATGGCAACGATACATGCGTGCCTTGATGTCCCTTTTGTCATTGGGAAAGAACACCGCAAGATTGAACCCATCATAAAGCTCCTCTTCCCATGGCAAGAAAAATCGATCTAGTTGTCCTAATTGTCGGTGTCAAAACTGGCGGATATCGGGTAGGGGGTCCCAAGATGTGAGACTAGGATCAATGGTAACAGGGGACGAAGGAGGCGATGTTTACCCAGGTTCGGGCCCTCCTATGCAGGTAAAACCCTACGTCCTGCTTGATTATATTGATGGTATGAAGGTTACAAAGTTGATCTACCTCGAGATCGAATAGCTAAAACTCTAGATGAGTTTCCTTGCCCTGCGATCTAAAACCCCTCCCGGCTTATATAGACACTAGCGGGTACTAGGGTTTACACATGGTAGCTCTCCTGCCAAGGATGGAGATGTCGACTTCCTCATCTTAACTTGGAGTGCACGACGCGCCTTCGGGACTTAATTCTAGGACGTGGGCTCTCAATGTATCCGGCCCTTCCTGCGATAATCAGAGAATGGCCCACCAAGCCGGCCTATCAAGAGATAGGCCGACGGCCCGAGGACCCCTTAGTCCAGGACTCCCTCAGTAGCCCCCGAACTAGCCCCCAATGCCAAGGGTCTTAGCTTCGGCTTCTCCACGTGACTAGAGTCTTCGGCTCGCGGGGTGAGTTCTTCTTCCCATTTAATGATCGGCCAAGATTTCTTCGGCTTCCGATGACGCATAATGTTTCCGATCATATGATCATCCAAACACCATGAGTCGCTTAGTCCCGAAGGCCAAACATCAAAGTGTAAACTATTTCTGACGAAGGGTCGCGGCCCCCCATGACCACTAAACTAGTTATGAAAACTTGATTCGCGGTTCGAGGCCGTTTTTACCTTAGCACGATTCATCAATGCATAAATCATGCTCCGTTTCACACGGGATATGATTAATCATATCAAGTTTATTTATGCATGCATCACGGCATGCACGTCTTGGGAAGCGGAGGGTTTTGCGGTGCAACAAAGGGAGGCTAATCAAAAAACCTCAAAGCCTATTCATGCTCCCTATTCGCATCCTCTGCTTCCTCAATCTCCTTAAGCCCCGAGAGCCCATATCCATTCCTTCCTCAACTTCTCCTCCGAGATTTAGCCATGGCAGGTTCGGGCTCCAATGATAAGTGGGAGGCCTCCACGGTTACTGACCAAGACATTTGGGACCTGAAGGAAGCTGGTTACCTCCTCGCCAGCGTCTTCAGCCGCGCCCGGAGAAGAACCAGGTGGTTCCCACCCCCAAGCCAGGCGAGAGGGTGGTATTCGTCCCCCACTTCATCCGGGGACTAAGATTTCCACTCCATCCCTTTGTCCGGGGGCTCATGTTCTTCTATGGACTAGACTTCCACGACCTCCCCCGGAACTCCTTTATGCACATGTCGGCATTTATCATCATCTACGAGGCCATTCTGCGGGTCAAACCGCACTTCAGCCTGTGGCTCAAGGTCTTCAACGTCAAGCCGAAGACCGTCACGAGCAAGCACGCGGACTATGGAGGGGCGTTCATCAGCAAGCTCCCCTGCATCGGATGGCCGACTGGCACCTTCATTGACACCATCAAGATCTGGCAAAAGGAGTGGTTTTATATCACCGAGCCAAGAGAAGAAGGTCGGGTTGCTCCGACCGAATTCAAATCCGGACCCCCCACAAGATTGACCTCATGGCTCCGAAAGGGCCTTGACTGGGGGTCGGATGCGGAGGTGGACAAGATGTAGAAGCGCATCACCTCAATGATCAAGGCCAAGATCGAGCTGGTTAGCATGGTCCAGATCATGCTTCGACGATGCATCCTTCCCTACCAGCGTCGGGACTCCCCCATGTGGTCTTATCAGCTTGAGATTGAGCCTACCGTTCGTTAGCTCTTACACACCACTCTGGAGAAGCTTTGCAAGGCGTTGTTCAAGGCTCAGAAGAGCTGGCCAGCCGAGGAGGAGGATCGGGGCCTACACGCTGATAACCCTCCTACCCAGCTATCACATAATTTCAATTGATCGGTTCTGTTTTCCGATAGAAAATCTAAACACCTTTCCCATCATCTTTGCAGAAATGGTTGAGCAAAGCCACAGGAATCAACTACCCGACACCACAGCCCAAAGACCCCAGGTCAAAGCTGTTATCGGAGATGCTCGTCATGGCGCCTTACAAGGCGCCAGAAAAGAAAGAGAAGAAGAAGGGCCAAGGAGGTCTCCGCATAAAGGACCACCCGAACGTTGTGTCCGAAGAAACCCATGCCTCCTCTAACCATGAGAAAGAACATGAGGACGAGGAGGAGGGGGATTCCCCCCTCACAAGAAAGGGGGCGGTGTCATCGGACACCGCGGAGGAGGTACCTCCTCCTTCTCCAAACAGGGCACGTCAGGCGATGTTGGTCCTGCCCGATGATAGTTCGGACTCGGATACCAATTCCGAGGACTTCAAAAATGTTCCTCAACAGAACCTAAGGGTCAAGCCCTCATCTCGAAGGTAAGAATCCGAAGACTCCATGAGCTATTTATGCCAAGTTTTTAGTGCTATTAATGTGTGAGCGCCTTTTGATCTGCAGCCCACCACGCGTTCTCCCCACCGACCAAGTTTCGGACGGAGAGACTCCACCCGCTGAGCTGACAGAGAGTGTGACCGCATCGCATCTCACGCCTCCAGGGACCGCGAAGGATGCCGCGGAGGTGTCATCCCACCCGGCTCTCTTGGAGCCAAACACAGCAGGTGGGGGTGACGATGGCATGGCCGAGGTTAATGCCTCGGACGCTGAAGACCGGGAGGAGGAGCCCCTCCCGGCCATGGAGTAGACCGAACAAAAGGATGTCCAGTCCCCTCTGATTTCATCTCCGGAGCGCACTACGCCTCCGGAGCCACTGGTTCAATCCCCGGTTGGAGATCAGGCTAATCAATCACCACCGGCACCACCGATGACTAAGTGGCCGGTCATGGAGGAGGATCTGTCAAGCGCCTCCATCTCCAAGGATCACTGCACCCTTATGGGTGCGGTTTTGCAAAGCATTCAGTCCATTGATAGAAGACTAAAGGAGGCCTTCAACGGTCTCCTGACGGGCTTCCAGGTGAGCCACGTAATGTTCTTTTCCTGAAATTTGAATTTATTAGGTTTGTGCTATCTTTATATATAGCAGCCCCTGAGCCGTGGGTGAGTTTAGAAAAAACTCACCCGGGGGTCAAATACAAAGAAATGACCAAACAATGTATGAGACATTATTCATCCTATAATGTTCTAACACTCCTTAAGAGGACCGAACATAGGGTCATGGTCTTGACAGTTTGGGTGTTTGAACTCATATAAACTGATAAATATGTGCTATTTGCAGGCTTCGTCATCAGTGGCGGCCGTTAATGCCACAGATCTTGACGAGCTAAACTGGAAGCTCAAGGGCTCCGAAGAGGAGCTTGACGCTCTGAACAAGAGGTTCAGTGAGGTGCAAGGTAAGCCGTCTTGGATTATCCGAGCTATTAAGCATTATTAATTCACACTATTGACTTAGTATAATTATATGTTGTATTGCTTACACAGCCTTGGCGAAGGAAGTCGAGAAGCTCAAGGTCGAACTGCAACACATGAAGCAAGAGGTCGTGGAAGAGAAGGCAGCAGCTGAACAAGCACCAGCTGTGCTCTCCACATTAAAAACCGCAAGTGAAAATCATGAGGCTCAGGTGGGGGAGGTTCAGCAGGAGCTTAAGGACGCCAGACAAAAATGCGAGGACATTGAGCAGAAGGGCAAGGAACAAGTTGTCGAGCTATCCGCGCTGAAAGCCGACCTCTAGAAGGAGCGGGTGGACAGGCGGTTCTTTGAAGAACAGATTCGCCAAGTCAAGGCTATCATAGATGGTAAGTTGTATTTACTACAGTGTGCCTTCGGTGATAGCAAGTTCGCATTGCTCACCCTGGTGTGGTGTTCCTCAAGAGCCAGCTCGGACCTCCTGAAGAGTGTAGCAGACGTGAACCAGTTCTATGCTTTGCGAGAAGAGGGAGACGAGGCTTGGCTCTTTTGGGCGCAATTTGAAGCCTCTGAGCGCTCTCCTCTCTGCATCGAGCAGATGAAGTAGCTGATGGAGCTGCACCGGATGGCACAGCCAGCCATGAAGGATCTCTGCATCGGCTATGGCCCGATGAGCCATTGTTGGGCAGTTACTTTGGCCTGGTGCGGAAGCTAAGGCGTTCTTCCTGCATAGAGGGAGCTCGGATGGCCTTTGCAAGGGCCAAGGTGCACTGGCCGGGGCTTGATCCGACGAACATAGCCACCACTCCGCCGCCCCCTGGAAAGGAGCATAGGTGACCTGAGCGATACTTGTCCGTAGTGATGGAGGGTGCTCGGGCAATAGAGACTCTGTGCTTAAAAGATAAATTTTATGAGTAAACGCATTGTAATGTGTCTGAAGACCTTTTAATGCTTTTATGGTTATGATGCATGGTTTATCATGTCTTTTATGTTTTGCATTCGATATAACTCCCGTGTGGTCATTTCAACTGAAAGTTGTGAGTCGTCAGCTTCAGCCCCCATGTAAATACTACGTGAGGTGTCTCTGTCTCCACACTGTGACCCTTAGTCAAGCTATCGGTACCTGAAGGCGGGGGTGTGAGGTGGACAAGGCAATCAGACCATAATGCTTTATGGCTTTCACTTAGCTGTAGGAGCGTGAAAAAGGAATGTAGGGGCAAATGACTAGCCCCGAGTGGTTTGTGATGTTCGGATGAACCGCGGCTAAAGCCGGCATCACATGGCTTGTACGAATACCAAACCCATCGTATGACACGGAATAACCTCTAATAAAGTTTTTAGTATAACACTTATGCTCGGATTCACAGACCGGTTCTCATGTACTATGACAGTCTGTTTTCGGCTTTCTCCCCTGAGGTGCTTGACCAGGCTAGCTGGAAACACAATCGTAGTGGTTCTCTCTTTGCCCTTTTAGCCGAACGAGCCGAACATAAAGGGGCAAGCACAGGAGCCGAGCAACCCAACTATTGACCCAAGACATAGTTTGGAACCAATTCATATAAAGTGAACTCCGAGACGCCGAACACATGATCGATTGTGCTTGGGGCGATATTTTAAAATCAAGCCCCCGGTCTTTAGCCGGTTGCGTCGTAATGTGTACCAAACAGTTTCGCAATGAGCGTTGAGGAGGGAGGAAATAGAGTACGTAAAGGCGGCGAAGCAGCCATTCATGATCGTCTTATATTTTGATCAATAACTCTTATAGCTCAAATTGCTGAAACAGCTGTTTACAGGTACTTGAAGATGAAATATAAAGTTTACAGGAGGGGTTGTACCAGTGGTGTTCAATGGGTGGCCTCACGTCCTAGATATGCCTTGTCGCCTGTCCACTCATGTGCCTCCTAGGGGGTTGCATTCCTTTATGGGTACTGTTGTCGGCGAGCGGACCTTGAAAAGAGGATCTTGAGAAGTCGCCATAGTATTGATGGGCTTTACACTTTAGCAGGTCCTTGATGGTACATGTTGTGTGTCCAAAGACTTATATTGCTGGTAGTTTGGTCCAACCGAACACTTGTGCTTTGATAGTTGTTCCCCACTGCTGGCCATGGAATCTTAGGTGCAAAGTTGTGCCTTCTTGGCACGCGTTTTGCTGGCATTAGGGATGTGCAATGGGGGGCGAGTCCCTATTTCTAGGGAGAAGAAGGTTCTGGGAGTTCGGGCCGAAAACGAGCTCATTTCTCAACCTTACGTGCCTTTGCGGCATATGTCAGCATTTGCCAATCATTGTAGTGGAATTTGGCCGCTAGGGCCAATGCATGTTCCTCAGTTCGGAGGGAGTGCTATGTGTTGCCATTGACAGTAATGACCCCCTTGGGCCCGGGCATCTTGAGCTTGAGGTATGCATAGTGTGGTATGGCATTAAAGCGAGCGAATGATGTACGGCCTAGCAGGGCGTGGTACCCGCTGCGGAAAGGTACAATGTCAATGATCAAGTCTTCACTTCGAAAGTTATCGGGCGAACTGAACACTCTTTTAAACGTAGTGTTGCTAGGTTTGATCCTTGACGGATATATATCCATCTTTTTCACCGTGTCTGAGTAAATCAGAATAAGGCTACTTCCTCCGTCCATTAGGACTTTAGTGAGGTGATACCCATCTATGATGGGGTCTAGGATGAGGGCGGCTAAACCCCCATGACGGATACTGGTCGGGTGGTCGCGTCGATCGAAGGTGATCGGGTACGCCGACCATGGGTTGTACTTTGGGGCTAGAGGCTCTATAGCGTAGACCTCTCGAAGGGAGTGCTTCCTCTCCTTTTTGGGTATATGAGTGGCGTATATCATATTCACGGTTTTAACCTCTGGAGCGAATTGCTTCTGTCCGCCACCGATCGGACTGTGGGTCTCCTCCTCATCCTTGTTGTGTGGGCCCTTGCCTTGATCCTCGGCTGCGAGTTTGCTGGCCTGTTTCAACACCCAGCAGTTACGGTTGGTGTGGTTGGCGGGCTTCTCTTGAGTGTCATGGATCTGGCAAGCCCTCTCCATGATTCTATCCAGTGGGGTAGGTCCGTTGCGATTGCATTTGGGAGGCTTCTTCCGCTGCCCGGTGATGGTGTCCTGGACCAGGGGTACTCACCACGTTGCCTGCCGACCTATGGGTTGGGCCAAGGACCCCCATGACGATTCACTAATGGGCCACTTCGGGAAACCCATGCCGAATACAAGAAGGATTCCACAAGACTTGGCGCACAAGACAAGGACTCCTCTAAACCCTAAGCCTACGGTGCATATATATACCGAGGCCAGGCTAGTCAATCTAAATCTCATATTCATTGCTACAATCTCGTAGTAGATACATGTACTATGTACTATCCCCCATATCAATACAATGAAAAGAAGGACGTAGGGTATTATCTCCTTGAGAGATCCTAAACCTGGGTAAAATCATGTGTCCATGTTATCATCGCTCCAAGACGCCTGCTTAGGACCCCTACTACGAGATATGCCGGATTTGACACCGACATTGGTGTTTTCATTGAGATCCTTCTGGGTAGTTTCCACGGTGCAATGGGAATTCAGATTGGCTCCATCGCGATCTACACGTCGGAACCGAGCTACATCGTTAACGTCGGCATCTTCGTCGCCGGCTTGACTGGTCACCTCGGCTATGCCGAGGACTGCGCTCCACGTCGGATCATATAGATCGGATGGGTGTCTTCATCAACATCAACTCCAATCTCAACCAAGATCATGGAAGAATCCTCCATGGTGCCCGGGGGGATCAACGTCAACATTCCCCTCACGCGATCACGTAGTTTTTCTGGACAGTGGATTCGTGTTCGTCATCCCCGCCTCCTCGAGTGTCGTTTTTACGATTGCTTCGGTGGAATTATGCGGAATTGATTTCTAGAACAACCCTGCAAAATTTTGTCGCGTTCCGGTGGAGGAATCTCTGGGGATCTACAATCTACCGAAGCCCTATCGAATCTGGGCGGGAATCTCGATTAGTTTAGGGCAAGGAGTCCAACATCTAGCTCGCATGTCCGTTGGAAAATCCCACCGTTCAACTGTTACGTAATTCCTATACTGATCACCCCTCAAAATTCCAGCTCGATCCGACAGTCCAAACTCCAGGAAACATCCGATTAGTACAATGAATTTTGGATATGTTTTCTACGCGAAAACGAATCCGACCCGAGTTCATCTTTTTCATGAACGGGTTGTCAGACGTCCTTTTTGAAGGAATTTTTCTCATCATCTCGGTCATCTGACCAAGAGTTTGGCGTCACTAGGGCCGAATAATCATCAAGTGAACCTCGTCATCCGAGGGTTGTACGGGTCGGGCGCTCCGTTGCTTCATCAAGCCAGCATCGACCTCGTCACAAATTCCGACCTGCGTTGGCATGGCCGTGCCATTACTTTTTCAAGCTGACGTCCACCATGCTGACCTGCTTTGACACGTCCGCTGGCATGGTGCTCTAGCGTCACCTTACGGATCTGCTCCGTCACCTTGACTAGACCGAGGCTTTGGCATCCCTTCATCAACCTGCTCCGGGGACTTCGGCGTCACCAGCCGACCTACTTCAACACCTCGGCTTGCATGAGACTTCGGTGTCACTAGTTGACCTGCTTCAACACCTCGGCTAGCATGAGACTACGGCGTCACCAGCCGACCTGCATGAGACTTTGGCGATCGCCGATCACAGCTTCACCATGTTAACTGGACCGAGGACTTCATCTCACCACATCAACCGTGCAGCATCGACACTTCGTCAAGCCGAACTCTTCGTTCGGGCACGTCGGCGCCCAGGCCATATTCCTTTACTTATTTGCTTCACTTAAATTAACTAACTAGAAGAATTTTTTTAATATATTATTATCTTTCTTTGTTATTACTTTTGGCTTCCACTATTTTATGAGTGCGGAAAATCGACTTCCACTGTCGTCATGCGGTCACCTCGGCGTCACCTTGCCGACCTACTCCACCACCTCGGCTGGACCAGGGGCTTCGCCTTGCCACATCGGCCGAGCCGTGACACTACTTCGGAGTGCTGAACTCCTCATTCGGTCACCTCGGGGTGGGCTTGGGGGCTGGGACCTCGGTCATGCCGAAGACTACATACTGGATCTGTCAAAGTGCGATGGGCGTCCTCATCCCGCCACAAGTCCGGATCGTGTCATCGACACCGAGCACATTAACCAGCTAAGTCACTTTCATGCTCAAAACTTCCGGTTTAAAATTTTGTTCGGTTCGACCAAGCATTATACTTTTTTGACAACAAGTTGTTTGCAAAAAACTTTCTTTTTTAAACCTTTGTTTGTTACAAACAAATTCAAATACCTCGTTTACTTGGGGGCTTCCTTTATGATTCCTCTTGCATATGATTATTAATGTATCGCGCCCTTCCTTGTTCGTGTTTACGCCAATATATGCATCATGTTGACTTAAGTGTTCCTAAAAGCTGGGTTGCCTTGCTTCTGTGCTTACCCCTACGTTCCCGATTGTTCGGCTAGGGAGTAAAGGGAGCACCTCTGCGATTGTTACGATCGGGTCATCCGAACTCGTACCTCGAACAGGTGAATCCGAAAGCTAGCGCTCTTACTGTTTTTCAACTATGGTCGGCACGATGGAAGACAAGCATACATAAATCTATTGCACACCCCTCATGGTAATCATGAGAACCCAAATAAAGGAACCGTTGGTGGAACTATTTTCTTCGAAGATGCTTCTTACATTAATTAGTAATATAGCATAAGTTCCCTGGGCGCGCTTTGTCTGTTATAGCCTAATGGCCTGATTGCCTGGTTATTCGAAACACCTCCGATATCCTCGGATCGCGTAGTAGATAATACTTTTCGGCCCTTGGCCGAAGAGGGAGAAGTCGACGGTCGGTTAAGACGCGTTTAAAGTTCGGGCGAACACATATATGATATAAGTACTTCGGTACATACAATCACTATACATAAAATTCTTTTACCCAAGTCACTTGGGGGATCTTAAAGTTATATGATCCATTTTATAATAAATGTTGTTTTCTTCTTGGTCGTTGCAAAGTCTTGTTCTACTACTCCTTTTTTTTAACACGAGTGTTTGGTCAATAGAAAGGTAGCCTAGTTTCTCTCTAAAGCCGCTTGAGTTTAGTTTGCTAAACAGACCTTGGAGAAACACTCCGCCCTTGGGATATGGAGGTTGAAGCCAAAGGCTAACCCGCTTGAAGTCTGAGAGATCGGATGTATCATGTTAAAGCACGACCAAAGCACATGTTAATTTTAAGAGCAATTTTCAGATTGGCAGCAAACACTTGATTTAGTTCTAACGTCAAAGTTTTTATGCAAGTTTTTTGGATTTTCGAGCTTATGGCACTTTTAAGCTATTTGTATGTTTTTTAGGAGGAGGGACATCATATTGATCGAGGTGCCCTATGTAAAAATTCAGCTCGGGAAATCTTTTTTGACCCACTGTTTGGCATCTTCCCTGTTAACCTCCAGCTCGGTGTCTCAGATATTGCTCTATATGCATCAGTTTCGAATTGTGTCTTTGGTCAATAGTTGGGTTGCCCTACTCCTGTGATTGCCTCCTTCATTCCGCTTTGTTCGGCTAGGTGTGCAAAGGGAGAACCATTGTGATTGTACTCCCGATTCTATTGGTTAAGTACCTTAGTCAAGAAAGCCGAAAACTGACTGTCATAATGGCTTTGACTCGTCAGCAATCCGATGACTTTGTCAAACTATAAACTAATAGAGGTTACCCCATGGTCCATTCATAAAATTGGCCGAAGTGTTAACGACTTGACCTCGGCTAACGCCAAACACTAATCGGGGGCTAGTAACTGGCCTCCTAAACTTTAAGCTCATGCATCTAAGTGAAAGTTATAAAGCCTAGATATCTGATTGCCTCATTTCCCCTAACACAATGGCCTTCGGGCACCAAGACATCGGTTAAGGGTTGTCTTGTTACTGTGGAAACACCCCGCGTAGCATTTACAAAGGGGTAGAAGCCGACGAGGGGCCACTCTCAAATGATAAACAGTCACAAAGGAGTCAAAATAGAATATAGCATAAAGAACTTATATTCAATATGCGAGTGCTGCCTTCTGTAATCATTCTTACAAACCTATAAATATGCATCAATTTGACTTAAGATTTTAGCCAAGCCAGGTTGCCTGGCTCCTGTGCTTACCCCCTAAGTTCTCGATTGTTCGTCTAGGAGGTAAAGGGAGCACCTCTGTGATTTAGTTTGGGGAATGTTCCCGAACTCTGTGGTCTTTAATGAACTGAAATTTTCACTTCCGTTGCTGCTGACCAATTTTATTCTTTAATGAAGTGAAAATTTGTCGGCAACAACGTAAGTGAAAATTTCGGTTCATTAAAGACCACAGAGTTCGGGAACATTCCCCAAACTAAATCCTCAATATTTTCCTCCCACATTGATCGGAGTTGAGGTTTCACAATTATGATCAACACGATATCCTGGGAAAAGGAACTTATAAAAGAACTATTTTTCCCAGAAGATGTTTCTTACTTTAAATAGTAATGTAACGATCTATCCGTGTACCTTTGTTTATAAAACCGTCTGGTCGGATTGCCTTGTTTGCCGTAAATCTTTGCCCTTATAAAGGCTTTATAAAGTAGGGCGAACACTCCTCGGCTACTGACCGAGGAGGTTGAAGCCGATGGTCGATCAACAAAGTCTTGTACAATGTGGATCCAGGCATTAATGATGTAAAGTACTTGGATAAATAGAATCATTACACATGAATTGTGTCAGACAAAACAAAATTTGTGTCAAACAAATATCGATCCTTAATTTGACCACTCATGCCCAAATTAAGGCTCGAGGGCTACTGCATTGCCTATTCGATGCAGCAAATTCAAAGTGCAATACAATTTCCGAGGAGATTATGATCCTTGGGTTGGTCGGCCGCACCCAACCCGAGTCTCGAGGTCTATGCACACCGCTTTTGTGTTCTGGAGTATGCTGCCGAGCTAGGAGTTGATCCTCAGGACGATTTTGTGAATCGACCCGAGTCTTAGGGGCTACTGGGATCAGTTGTTTTATGTCGTCCTTTAGGTGCATCTCGGGTTTTAGAACAACACACACCTTGAGGGCTATTGGCTATATATCTCGGCGGAGAATAAATTGCACCAATGGAAAATATCCACAAAAAATTAGCCCACGATCGGGGTGATGCACCACCTCGAAAGCGGTCTGGCATAAAGCTCGGGTGCAAGTGGCTGGCTGCATAGAGAGCATTTCTGACATTAAGCTCGGATGAATTCCTTTTTTAAGGTCCAAGTTAGTTTATGATACCTCGGACGCTGACCATCGTTAGAGATCGGATGCAGTCCGACATTGGAGCTCGGAAGCAGTCCTACATAAAGCTCGAATGCGAATAGCTAGCTCCATAAAAGACTAATTCCGACATTTAAGCTCGGATGGACTCCTTCAAATTTTCAGAGACCAAGGTAATATACGACACCTTGAATGCCGAATAGTGTTGGAACTCGGCTGCAAAAAGACACCTCGGATGCAGTCCAGTGTTGGGGCTCGGACGCAAGAGGATACCTTGAACGCCGAATAGTGTTGGAGCTCGGCTGTGAAAAGACGCCTCAGATGTAGTTCGGTGTTGGAGCTCGGACGCAAGAGGATGCCGTCGCACGGGAAGTACTTCAACCCCAGGTGTGGCGTAAAAAATTACAAGGCATTGATAAAGGCCGATAACTTAGAGGGGCTCCTCAGATGCCTAACATGTAAACTCTTCGGATACAGTTCGGCGATCCTCAATATCAAAGATGGGAAGATTTTTTGAACCAGTTTTCAAGACCGACGACCGAAGACAAAGAGGTGTTCGTAAGAACCGAGGAGCGTCCCAACTTGAAGGCCGGTTTAGGGGCTACTGACGGTGTCCTGGACTAGGGGGTACTCACCACGTTGCCTCCCGATCTATGGGTCGGGCCGAGGACCCCCATGGTGATTCACTAATGTTCCACTTCGGGCAGCCCATGCCGAATACAAGAAGGATTCCACAAGACTTGGCACACAAGACAAGGACTCCTCTAAACCCTAGGCCTACGGTGCATATATAAACCGAGGCCAGGCTAGTCAATCTAAATCTCATATTCATTTCTACAATCTCATAGTAGATACATGTACTATGTACTATCCCTCGTATCAATACAATGAAAAGCAGGACGTAGGGTATTATCTCCTTGAGAGAGCCCGAACCTGGGTAAAATCTTGTGTCCATGTTACCATCGCTCCAAGACGCCTAGCTTAGGACCCCTACTACGAGATAAGTTAGATATGACACCGACGCCCAGCTCGGGAATTGCGGAAGCCGGCGTTAACAGTCGTGTCGTCAATCACTATTGTTGTGTCAGCACTTATTCTTGCTGTGTTTTGGTTTCCTGTTTCCGTCTCGAACTTTGGAGGTTCCGGGGTCTTCTATTGGAGATATACCCTAGAGGCAATAATAAATTGGTTATTATCATATTTCCTTGTTCATGATAATCGTTTATTATCCGTGCTATAATTGTATTGATCGGAAACTCAGATACATGTGTGGATGCATAGACAACACTATGTCCCTAGTATGCCTCTAATAGACTAGCTCGTTGATCAAAGATGGTTAAGGTTTCCTAGCCATGGACATGAGATGTCATTTGATAATGGGATCACGTCATCAGGAGAATGATGTGATGGACAAGACCCAAACTATAAACGTAGCATATGATCGTGTCAGTTTATTGCTACTGTTTTCTGCATGTCAAGTATATGTTCCTATGACCATGAGATCATGCAACTCACTGACACCCGGAGGAGTACCTTGTGTGTATCAAACGTCGCAACGTAACTGGGTGACTATAAAGGTGCTCTACAGGTATCTCCGAGGGTGTCTGTTGGGTTGGCATAGATCAAGACTGGGATTTGTTACTCTGTGTGATGGAGAGGTATCTCAGGGCCCACTCGATAATACAACATCACAACAAGCCTTGCAAGCAATGTGACTAAAGTGTTAGCCACGGGATCTTGTGTTGGGGAACGTCGCATGGGAAACAAAAAATTTCCTACGCACACGCAAACCTATCCATGGTGATGAGAATCTACGAGAGGGAGAGTGGATCTACGTACCCTTGTAGATCGCTAAACGGGAATCGTTAAGAAACGCGGTTGGTGTAGTCGAACTTCTTCGCGATCCAAATCACCGAGCGTCCCGCGATCCAATCACAAACCGTCCCGCGAACACATCATGATCCGTCCCGCGAACTCATCATGATCCGTCTCACGATCTTGATCACGATCTGTCCCGCGAATTCATCACGATCCGTTCCGTGATCACATCACGAACTGTCTCGCGATCACGATCACGGTCCTTCCGATCTAGCGCCGAACGGACGGCACCTCCGCGTTCAGCACATGTGCAGCTTGATGACAATCTCCACCGTCTCGATCCAGAGAGAGGAGGTGGAGAGGAGAGAGAGTTCACCGGCAGCATGACGGCGCTCCGGTGATGGTGGTGGAGCAATTCCGGCAGGGCTTCGCCTAAGCGCTGCAGAAAACCGATCTAGAGGAGAAACTATGCACCGGTGTAACGGGTAGCACGTGGCCGGAAATTCTGTCCAAAAACCACCCAATCCACTAGTATATATACGAGGAGAGGAGAAAAGAGGCAGCCAAGGCCTTTGGGTCAGCTGAAATAGGAGGTGGGAAGCAATCCTACTTCACCTCCAATCCTAGTTGGAGTAGGATTGCCTCCTATTGGCTGATTTTCCACTTTTTGCTTTAGGACTTCCTCTCCTGCGCCGTGGGCCTTTGTGGCTGTTTTCCCAGGCCACTAAGGTCTGGTTATTATTCTCCCACAGCCCATGGACCTCTTGGGGTCGAAATACCCCTCCCGGAGGCCTCCCAGTACACTACCGGCACTCCCGGTACACTACCGGCACTCCCGGTACACTACCGATGAGCCCGAAACTTTTTCGGAAACCAAACTGGGACTTCCTATATATGAATCTTTACCTCCGAACCATTCCGGAGCTCCTCGTGACGTCCGGGATCTCATCCAGGACTCCGAACAAACTTTGGTCACCACCATACATAACTCTACACTACCGAAACGTCACCGAACCTTAAGTGTGCAGACCCTGCGAGTTCGAGAACTATGTAGACATGACCGAGACACCTCTACGGTCAAGAACCAATGGCGGGACCTGGACATCCACATTGGTTCCTACATATTCTACGAAGATCTTTATCGGTCGAACCTCTATGTCAAGGATTCAGTTAATCCCGTATAACGTTCCCTTTGTTCTTCGGTATGTTACTTGCCCGAGATTCGATCGTCGGTATCTCCATACCTAGTTCAACCTCGTTACCGGCAAGTCTCTTTACTCGTTCCGTAATACAAGATCCCGCAACTAAAAATTAGTCACATTGCTTGCAAGGCTTATTGTGATGTTGCATTACCGAGTGGGCCCTAAGATACCTCTCCGTCACACGGAGTAACAAATCCCAGTCTCGATCCATGCCAACTCAACAGACACCATCGGAGATACCTGTAGAGCACCTTTATAGTCATCCAGTTACGTTGCGATGTTTGATACACACAAGGCACTCCTCCGATATCTGTGAGTTGCATGATCTCATGGTCATAGGAACACATACTTGACATGCGGAAAACAGTAGCAATAAACTGACACGATCATATGCTACGTTTGCAGTTTGGGTCTTGTCCATCACATCATTCTCCTAATGATGTGACCCCGTTATCAAATGACATCTCATGTCCATGGCTAGGAAACCTTAACCATCTTTTGATCAACGAGCTAGTCTATTAGAGGCATACTAGGGACATGGTTTTGTCTATGTATCCACACATGCATCTAAGTCTCCGATCAATACAATTATAGCATGGATAATAAACAATTATCATGAACAAGGAAATATGATAATAACTAATTTATTATTGCCTCTAGGGCATATTTCCAACATCTTGTATTACATAACGAGTAAAGAGACTTGCAAGTAACGAGATTGAACTAGGTATGGAGATACCGACGATCGAATCTCGGGCAAGTAACATACCGAAGAACAAAGGGAACAACATACGGGATTAACTGAATCCTTGACATAGAGGTTAAACTGATAAAAATCTTCGTAGAATATGTAGGAACCAATATGGGCATCCAGGTCCCGCTATTCATTATTGACCGTAGAGGTGTCTCAGTCATGTCTTCATAGTTCTCGAACCTGCAAGGTCTACACACTTAAGGTTCGGTGTCGTTTCGGTAGTATAGAGTTATGTATGGTGGTGACCGAAGGTTGTTTGGAGTCCCGGATGAGATCCCGGATGTCACAAGGAGCTCCGAAATGGTCTGGAGGTAAATATTGATATATAGGAAGTCCTGTCTTGGTCACCGGAAAAGTTTTGGCCTCATCAGTAGTGTACCGCGAGTGCCGGGAGGGTACCGGGGGACCATCGGGAGGGGTGTCACGCCTCGAGGGGCCTCATGGGCTGTGGGAGGAGACAAACCAGCCCCTAGTGGGCTGGCCGAAGCCTCCACTAAAGCCCATGAGGTTTGAGAAGGAAAAAATCCAAAGGTGGAGAGGTGGAAAGAGTTTCCAAGTGGAAAGGAGGAATCCTACTCCTAATAGGATTGGAGTAGGACTCCTCCACCTCCAATTTCGACCAAACCTTGAGGGTTTGAGGATGCCTCCTCCCCTCCCTCCCTCCTATATATACTAGAGGATTTATAGGGAAGAGCTAACCCTAATTGCCACGTGCTGCCCACTTCTTCCTTTAGATCTGTTTCTCCTCTAGATTAGTTCTGCAGTGCTTAGGCGAAGCCCTGCAGGATTAGTTCCACCACCATCGCCGCCACGCTGTCGCACTACCGTAGAACTCATCTACCTCTCCGCTCCCTCTTGCTGGATCAAGAAGGCAGAGATCGTCATCGAGCTGTACGTGTGCTGAACGCGGATGTGACGTCCGTTCGGCGCTAGATCGGAAGGACCATGATCAAGATCACGAGACAATTTGTGATTAGTTCGCGGGATGGATCGTGATGGGATCGTGGGACGGATCGTGATAAGATCGCAGGATGGATCGTGATGGGATCACGGGACACTCGGCGATTTGGATTGCGAAGACGTTCGACTACATCGACCGCGTTTCTTAACGCTTCCCGCTTAACGATCTACAAGTGTATGTAGATCCACTCTCCCTCTTGTAGATGCTCATCACCATGTATAGATCTTGCGTGTGCGTAGGAAATTTTTTGTTTCCCATGCAACGTTCCCCATCATCTTCAGGGTTGTGGCTCCATCTTGCTAGCCAGTTATCCTCGCCCGCGCAAAAGCGAGTCATGAGTGATGTAAGGGCGGACATTGTCCTAGGTTTATCCTGGCCGAGATGGCGAGCCAGCCATTCATCCCAAATATTGTGCCTGAAGTAGGCTATTGCCTCGACGTCCGGATAATCAACAATCATCTAAAAATTCCAAAATTGTCGAGCGGACTCTCCTGCCTTCTGTACGACGTTGCTCAGGTCGGAAGAGTCCGGCGGTCGAACATAGGTGCCTTGTATGTTAGATCGGAATGCATCCTCTAGTCCTCCCAGCTCCCGATGGAATTTTTGGGGAGGTTGTTTAACCAGTGCCGAGATGGCCCCTTAAGTTTTAGGGGTAGATACTTGATGGCGTGGAGATCATCTCCTCGTGCCATGTGGATGTGGAAGAGGAAATCCTCGATCCATATTGTTGGGTCAGTTGTCCCATCGTATTGCTCTATGTTCACGGGTTTGAACCCCTTCGGGAACGGATGCAGCGCCTCTGACCCGAGCTATGCCACGCCGATAATCGGTGTCTGTTCTGGACCGATTTCTTGCCCGACCTCTATTGTTGTAGTCGAGCCAAGGCCGGTATCCTTCCCGTCTATCGGGTGAGTACCCTCTGGATCCGTAGATGGATCTCATACGACCTTCTCTATAGTCCAGGACATGTCACAGGTCAAACCTGTCATTGGGCTCTATTGGCTCTTTTCCCCGTCTTCGGGGTATCATCGACCTGTAACCAGTGTCGTCAACCGTCCTGTCTTGTCCTCGAGGAGGGCGGTCTGGCTTGTCGTATGGAGTATGTTTGGGAGAGTGTGTATCAGTAAGCTCGTCATCAAATTGTGGCAACAGCCTTCAGCGTGGATAGCTTCTGGGTTGGTCCAATACACCGGTACTATATCCTTCCTCAGCTGATAGGACCCTCGTCCATCTATCATTGATGTTGTCATGTTCGGCCTTAAGATGTCGTTCTTTTGCCTTCAGGCTGCAGGCCGTGGCTATAAGTTGTTGCCTGAACTGTTCCTGATCTTCAAGGTTTTCGGGGATGGCGAAGTCTTTGGCCTCCGGGATTTCCTCCTCCTCGACAGGGGGGGGGTAATTGTCGTCCTCGTAATCGTTTAGATCATTGGGGTTGTGCTGATCTTCCGGCCTCTCCTGGTCCTCTAGCGGATGTTCGGGAATATCGGGATTGCCAAGGTCTTTCGGGGTAGCTCCGTCCCCGGTGTCGGCGATAGCTTTTCTTCCCTTTTTATCTTTGATCATTTGTGCAGCTTCCGGCACCTTGACGACGCTTCATCCGATTTTTCTCCATCGTTTTTGGGTGTGTGCTCGCCCTTATTGGCTGGAGTGTCCACCATGTAGACGTCGTAGGTGGAGGTGGCAGCCCATCGCCCGGTGTTAACGGGGGTGGGAGCGCAATCTTCCTCATCCATGTCTTCTGCCTCCTCAGAGGTGTAGTCCAACATGTCGGTTAAGTCTTTGACAGTGGCTATCAAGTGGGTGGTGGGTGCGATAAAAAATTCTTCTTGACCCGCCTTAAGACCGATCTGAGCATGGACCGGGGTTGGGTGGTTGCTAATTTTCATCGACAAGATCCGATCTAGGGCCTCGTTGAGTGTCGTGAGCTCGATCGGGTCAACCTATTTAGAGCTTTCCGAGTTAACCTCTGATGCGTCCGTACGAGGGGAGTGTTCGGCAAGAACTGGTCTCCGAACGTCTGGCTCTGTTGCCGGATCCGGACTCAAAGCCAGGTCATAGCCGGGGTGGATCCCGTGGACGCGACCGAAAGCGGAGTCCGATGTTAAAGCCTTGGAGTCTTCGGGCATGACAGGTGAGACTGCAAGCCCGGTTAGCAAAATATCACCCCGAGAATCTACGGAGAACTCTAGGTTCCCAAATCTGACCTCTTGATCAGGGGTGAAACTCCCAACCCTGCCAAGACGGCCGGTCGGGTCAACGTGCGGCACAATGCTGCTGAAAGCAACATCTGTCCGACGACAAATGTGTCCAGGTTGCGAATTTCTTCGTTGATGACAATGCAACACATCGACTCCTTTCGCGATCATAGTGGAACTCTCGACGAAACCACCATTGTCGGTGTCAAAACCGGCGGATCTCGGGTAGGGGGTCCCGAGTTGTGAGACTAGGATCGGTGGTAACAGGGGACAAAGGAGGCGATGTTTACCCAGGTTCGGGCTCTCCTATGAAGGTAAAACCCTACGTCCTGCTTGATTATATTGATGGTATGAAGGTTACAGAGTTTATCTACGTCAAGATCGAATAGCTAAAACCCTAGATGAGTTTCCTTGCGCTATGATCTAAAACCCCTCCCAGTTTATATAGACACCGGGGGTACTAGGGTTTACACATGGTAGGTCTCCTGTCGAGGATGAAGATGCTGACTTCCTCATCTTGACTTGGAGTGCATGATGCGCCTTCGAGACTTCCTTCTGGAATGTGGGCTCTCAATGTATCTAACCCTTCCTGCAATAATCAGAGAATGGCCCACCAAGCCGGCCTATCAAGAGATAGGCCGATGGCCCGAGGACCCCTTAGTCCAGGGCTGCCTCACTAACTAAACCAAAGATTGAAGAAGAAATATGAGGCTATAAGTAACGATGCAAATAAGAGATCAAAGAAGACACAAATCATATTCATGGATAGAAACTGATCTGGAACTCAAAATTAATCGGATCCCAACAAACACACCACAAAATGCATTACATCAAATAGATATCCAAGAGGCCGTTGTATTGAGAATCATAGACAGAGAGGAAGCCATCTAGCTACTGCCTACAGATCCGTAGGTCTATGGTGGACTACTCACGCATCATCGTAGAAGCACCCATGAAGACGGTGGACCCCTTCGTGATGGTGTTAGATTGGATCTTAGGGATCTGGAACTTGTGGTGGCTGGAATTGTGTTTGGTCGACTCCTCTCGGGTTTTCTTAATATTTGGGAATTTATAGGGCAAATAGTCGGTTGAGGGCAGTCCCGAGGTGGGCACGCTCCACCAGGCCGCGCTAGGGGCCTTTGGCGCCCTGGTGAAGGGTGGCCACCCTGGTCCCCCTGTCAGGTGGTTGTTTGGCCCATCCTGGTTCTTTTAGTCCACAAAAAATCTCCAAAAATTTCCGTAATGTTTGGGCTCCATTTGGTACTGATTTTCTGTGAAGTAAAAAACAAGCAAAAACACCAACTGGCACTTTGGCACTATGTCAATAGGTTAGTCCCAAAAGATGATATGAAGTTGCTATAAAATGATTGTAAAACATCCAAGATTGATAATATAACAGCATGGAACAAGCAAAAATATAGATACGTTAGAGACGTATCACGGTTCGCCAGCGGCAAGCTGTCACAATGGTGGAGCTTCGGTTCAAGCTCATACTGATCGCTCTGTCCTGTAAAATGGTGCGAAAAAGAGGGGGAATGGTTAAAGCACTAAGGGAGATCCATTGTAGGAATAATGGGGTCTGAGGATCTCTCTACCTTGAGATCGATGGCGACCCGAGGCGATGGGGCTCTAGTCGATCCCGAGCTCAGAGACTCCGGGGGGTCGCGTGTGTGGTTCGGATGGTTAATTGAGGATGAGGGAGAGAGACCAGAGGGGGAGAGAGAGGCCGGGGAGGGGCTATTTATAGGATATCGATGATGCACCGTGGACAGCGTGTTTAGTCTCCGTTGCAATGGATCCGGTGGTCGTTGGGAAGAGAGACGAGAAACATGGCAGGGCTCTCGCACTCCTGCATGTGAGGCCATGCATTGGCTGGGGCAGGCGGCACTCAGGCACACACGACGCGGATGATAGAGTCAGATAGAGGGGGCAGGTCAGCGTGTTGCATATGCAAAGCCGGCTCCGCACGTGCACGAGGGGAGGCTCAAGGAGGTCAGGGCATGGGCAGGGCCCAAGGTCAAACCTCTGGAGCGCAGCTGCGTGCTCTAGAGTGCACTTTTTGTCGGCATGACATGACTTTTGCGCTCTCTAGCGCATCCACTAGTGCCTAGATGTTGGAGAGGGATTAAACAAATTGGATGGAGGCTTTGGATGCTCTATGGATCGTCAGGAGAGAGGGAGACCATGGAGAGAGTGGAGGAAAGGGCTGTCTAGGGGGTGCAAGTGGAGTTTTCAACCCCCCCCCCTCAATCATAGAGCTAGGAGCTGGAATGGATACTGGAGGTGAAGAGGGAGTTGCTGGTGTTGTGGCAAAAATATGGGCTTAAGGAGAACACCTGGGATGCCTCAATTATTGATCTCTAAATTCCATCAGAAGGTGTTTGATGTGGTTTTAGGCTAGCTAGATTTCTCTACCTTACATGGTACTTAAAAAGAGTGAGTGGCATCACAAATTAGCATTGTCCATAGAATTTAAGCTCAAATGGAGAAAGTAGCTAATGTAGGTTTTGCAAACCCTATAAATGGGAAGAAATATGTTTGCTTAGATCTTAGTAGCCTAATCCATTCTCCTTGATGCACCACTTGGTGCATATGCATCATTAGAGCATTAGAATATGCCCGTAAAGTTTGAGATCAATAGGAGATACTTGTCAATGTAAAATTGTTCAAATTTGGATCTAGACAAAGAGTGTTTTGGGTCACTTTTGTGAACCAAAACAATTTATATGGGGATGAAACTTGCCAATATCATCACATAAGGCATATGTGACTTGCTGGAATTTTCCTAGATTTATTTGACAATGTTTCTTATATAAATATTTCAAATGCTTAAAATATACATAAAGTGTTTTGGAGGGTTTTGTCCAATATTTTGAACATGCCCATGTGTTTCAACTCATATATATGGAAAATATATGTCCACTAAGTTTCCCTAATTTTTATCAAATATTTTTGAAACGATAAAATAACTTTTCCCTATATAAGACTATTTCTGGTCTTGAGGAAAAGCCTTTAAATAAAATATGAAATAACCTTTGAAATTAATATTTTGTGATTTTGGGAAGTCTTATATATAATAGGTTTCAAAAATAATTTTTGAAAGAATTTAAATACCCTAATTTAAGGACTTGTAGTTCAAGCCTCATCTCAGGTGTTTTTGAAAATCTAAATTGGATAAATTCTTTTTGGTCAAAATAAATTTGCATAAAAGTAGTTTTAGGTTCTACACACATGGCATGATCATTGGGTAAGGATTTGTATCAAGGAGATGAGTTTTTGAGAGTAGATGGACTTCTATGAATTAGGAGCACACTCAAACAAGCACACAATAACAATCAAATCAAGCATCAAATGCACACACAAAGTTTTTGTTGGTCTAATTTTTTGGGTTTTCTTAACATAGTGTTGTGACTCAAAACACAGGGTGTGATAGTTGGAGACGTATCACTCGTGGAAATCACAGACTTGAGCTTGGGGAGATTCTCTTGATGTGCCTGTCGGGAAAGATGTTGCATATCCAAAGGCGAAGATGCCTTGAAGTCTCTTGGAAAAGATGCCGAGGTAGATGGTGAATTCATAGAGCTATGGTTGGTGTCAATCTCTAGACCTTCATGTTCTTGTCGGTGATGGTGTCGATGCCGATCTGATCTTGCCAAAGATGGTAGCTCGGAAGCATGTGCACTTGAGCGTCTTCTCGAATATGAGGAAGACCTCTTGCCAATGTTGATGAGGACCTTAAGCTTGTCCATTTGAGTATCCATCTTGGAATCGATGATGTTCTTCATGGCATCGAAAGTCGACGTGGGGGTAGACCGAAGTAGATGTGTCGTCCCTATCCATAGAAGCACGCGAGCAGGTGTGAGAACAAGATGGCATGAACTTACCAAAGTTACCTCTTTATGAAGTTGTAGATGGATCTCAAAATACCACACTGTATGCTAGGAAAAGAGTGCACTTGGTGAAAAACCTTGTCCAATCCTCACAACCTACAAAAATCAAGCAAAATGAAGTCCAAGATATGTAACTATTGAAATAAATCCAAAGGACTCAAAATACAAAGCAAGTGATCACAAATATAGAGGTGGACAATGTATAAACACACGTGGTGCGATAATGAGGCTTGTGCAACTATAGGAGTGAGCCATACGAAATTGACAAACGATGACTAAGCTCGTGTTGCAGAAACACAAGGAGAGACGCTAGCTTATTGCACGTTTGGGCACGAATAACCACTTCGCACCAATCCTATTCATGCAAGCAAAATGCTTCCTATTCCGTGTATCCTCATGCACACGTATATATTTTCATGCTCAACTCATTGCTTATAAGCTTTTGATCATCCTTCCTTGCTTATAAGCTTTTTTTGTATTTATCTTCCTTTCCATTATGCTTATGGAGCTTCGACCAAATATGAGACAAGTATCACAATATATGCATGGGAGCAAGTAATTGCAATATATGATATTTCAAACGATGTAACATTTTGACGTCGTATCACTATGGTGCACAAATTTTCATGAAGCCCAGCAATACTCGGATAGCTAGTCTCAATAGGTATGAAGGTAATTGCGAAGATAGTGGGAATATCGATGTATAATGGCAAGGAAGGAAAATTTTGTGATGGAACCTTCATCAAACTTAACATTTCACGGAGTTGGTGCAAGATGACCTTGCTTCCGGTTGAAAATGGTCTCAAAGGATGAATGATCATCATCGATGGCGATTGTCGTTGGTTGATGTAGTCGTTGGCACAATGCAAGTGTCCAGTGATTGATGAACATGTACATCCATAATTATCTTAAACACCTTAGGTGACTCAAATCACAACTCAAACAACCACAAATGCAATGATAATCAAAATGGGTTAGGTTGCGGAAGTCTATTGTGGTATTGCGCATGATATGGTGGAAGGCCTAGGCAAAGATGCCAAAATTCGAAATATATTATGGAGTCAAATGGTGTTGGAACTAATTTTATGGTATGGGGGATGTCAATATCTACAAAAAGAGCTAAAGAACGCCAAATTCGGAGTCCGGATGAATATAGTTATAGCCAAAACAAGAATCAGCTTTTTACACATATCGGACGTTCAGAAATGGACGATTGTCCCATGCCTAGGCGGAACAGACATCCAGAAATGGCCGGAAATCCGTGAATTCGGGTCTGTTTATGGGGGGCGGATTTCCGGTAAAGATCGGACTTTTGGTGCTTCCGGGGGTCCGAACATCCGGCAAAGTGTCGGTCGTTCGGTGGGTCGGGGTCAACATGGGATTTTGAGTTCCGGGACGCGATTTCGGATGGAGATTTATGGTTTTGGGCTCAAAATTGATGGGGGGAAAGAAAATGTAGGGCTAGGTAATGCCAAGGGAGGTAGATCCACTTGCCAAACACTAGATCCACGGATCAAAATCAACAAAAACTCACAAGAACAACGAATGAAAGAAAATTTGGTATGGATCCTTTTGTGGGAAATTTTTGAAATTGGGGAGAAAAACTCGAACTAAAGCAAGAAAAGTGAGGGGTAGGGCTCCAAATTTGTGGTAACGTGGCTCTTGATACAAACATGATACGGGGCAAACCCGAGGGTGGCCTAATCTTCCCAAATTGGAGGAGGGTTCAAGGAAAAACACAAAGAAATGAAAGGGGGGAATGAGGGAAATGAAAGGAAAAACACTCTATTGGACAAGGTCCACACCAAGTACTCCTCAAATCACAAGCAATACATGAGGTGCATCAAGATCCAAGAAAAACAACGGAAATAAAGATACATGGGTAGTTCATCCAAATATCTAGGAGAGGTGGTCCTTGAATCCAAGATGGATCTTCCCTCGTAAGGGGCCTTGACATCCTCTAGGGATCTTCTCCGGTGGATGCCTCGGTCTCCATGTGAGGAGTAGAGGAAGCAGCAAAGCTCAACTAATGATCTATCACTTTTCTAACCCTAGAAATGAGGTGGGGGAATAGTATATATACTCTTATCCACGAAGGGGTAAGCGGGAGAGAGAGATACAAGCCCATAGGCCACGACTGCATACACAAAGGTACCGGATGTTCAGTGGGTGTCACACATCCGGTCGCTCATGAGGATCTGGACGTCCGGTGCGCATCGGACATCCGGTGATGTCGGTCATCCAGGCACTATAGAGTGTCGGACGTCCGATGGCTTCCGGTCATCCGGTCGCTATAGACTCCACAACTTTGTCTTCCTAAGTCTTCACTTCCAAGCTTACCTCGTAGATGGTGTAGTTGTACTTTGGTGCTTGCATGCCTCCTCCTCGTTCGTGGAGTTCCGACAATACCTATGTATGCACAAGATGGAAGTGTCAAGTAGTATACCATCCTCGAAGGGGTCAAGTGAACACGTCTAAAGAAGATGATTCACCTTTATGAATGTGAAGTAGATGTCGCGCGTGTCACTTGCCAAATGGAATCTTGTCATGGTGATGTTCGTAGGATGCTCCGCATCAATGTAGAATGCTATCCCAAACAATAGTGAGATAAGGAGTCGGTACAATAGCAGAAAGCAATTCCTTGGGGATGAATGAGGTGTAGTCATTAAACGCCCAATGATTTTGTATGAATAATTATTCTTAATAATCGAGGTAACCCCGCGTGACGGTAAGGGCCATCGGTTGGATGAATCACTCTTGATGTAGGGTGTGCACCGGTCAGGACATACTTTGGACTCATCCTCCATGTCTTTGCATAGAAAGCACGTCATAATGGTTGTCTTTAAGAGCACAAATCAATATCATTTGATCTCGAGCACAGATATAAGTTTGTGAGAGTAAGATCCGTAAGTACATCTAGTGCCCCTTAGTGATTTTGGTGTATTGAAGACTTATAGGTTAAGGGACCGATGCGTTTGTAAGAGTACATAGGCTCTATAAGTCGTTGAGGAGTTTGATATATTCGGAGACTATCGACCCCTAAAAATGAATATTTTCAGCTGAAGACTTTGGTGAAGACTTTGCTGAAGACTTTGGTATTCCCTAAAGACTTTGAAAATGAAGAAGTTGGTGTGACCTTGAAGATATGAACAAGGACTATGAAGCATGAAGACTTTTTTTCGTAGTTTCATTTCCTTTCTTTGAGTCATAGGAAACATCGTACTGTTAAAGGGGGCCGAGCTAATACTAAGGAAAATTTCCAACTGATTCTCAACTCAAAAGCCTCAACCTATCCAATCCTTCGAGTGAAGCCTTTGGAAATCTCTTACAGTTCAATCAAGTTCTTCAGTGACACAGACGAAGTTCTTCTGGTCTCTAAGGAAATTGGTCTAACTGAGGAGTTAGGATTTCGCCAGTGCAAATTGCCTACAAGTGAGGAATATGATAAGCCCAGGGGAATTTGACAGTTCAAATTCCGACCGTTGTTGTGCTTAGCGCCAGTTGTCCCCAATCATCTTATCCACATAACGAACATATACTTGGGGGCATTTATGTCTTGTCATGTTAGGTTGTACCCTGGCTATAAAAAGCCCCCCCCCCCACACACACACAACCACTAGTTGGTTGGCTGCTCCGAGCGAGAACTTGACACTTGTCATTTGAGAGTAACCCATCCGCTAAAGACTTTGATAAAAAACTCAAAACCAAACCACCAAACCCAAAGTGATTGAGCATCACTGAAGAGATTGTTCCTACGTGGAACCGATGCTTTTTACCTTTGAAGATTATGTATCTTCCAGGCGGTTAGGCATCATGGTCTAGTACACCCTGCAGTCAATTGGGCATCACCGGGTGACCTTGGTCTAGAGCATCCAGCAGTAAATTGTGGATTGCCGGGTGACCAGTTTGTGAGGGTTTTGGAAGTCTACCCTGAAGACTTAACACGAGTGTTGGGCGAGGACTGTGTGACCTTAGCCCAAGGAGAATACGGTAAGGACTGTGTGTCCTGGGACTGTGTGTCCTCTGGTTTAAATACCAGGCCGCTCCGAACCAGACGTACGAGTGTCACAGCAGTTGGAACTAGGTCATCAAACCATTGTCTTCATCGAGCTACCTGGTTCCATTTCCTCAACCCTTCTATTTCCTCATATACTTGTTGATGAAATTGATCGTTACTGTTTGATGAATTTGGCTGAAGACTTTCTCAATTTTCTCATCTCAAATTCTTCAGTCACCTTGTTCTTCACTTGCTTATCATGTTCTATTTCATCATGATGACTATGTTATCATTATGTTTCTCATGCACTTGAGTACTTATTATGTGGCTAGTAGTTCATCACATTTCAAATTCCTCAAGTTGAAATTCCTCAGTGATGAATTTGTAAAAAATCGCCTATTCACCCACCCTCTCTAGTCGATATAACGCACTTTCAATTGGTATCAGAGCAAGGTACTCCCTTGTGTTGTGTGATTCTGGTTTTAACCACCTGGAGTTCTAGTTATGTCAACTGTAGGTATGATCAAGGTTTTCGTGGGCTGTCCTACCTTCGATGGAACAGACTACCCCTACTGGAAGAACAAGATGTGAATGCACCTTGAGGCAATTGACAATGATCTTTGGTACGTTGTGGAAAATGGTGTTCCCTTAGTCACTCCCACCATCAATGCTGCTGATGTGAAGAGATTCAAGAAACTCGACTCTCAAGCGAAGAATATCATATGTGGCCATCTGAGCAAGGGTTAGACTGGTAGAGTGAGTGCTTTGGAAACTGTGAAGCTTATCTGGGATATGCTGTCCAAAGTGAATGAAGGAGTTTCAACTCAGCATGACTCCCGTGGTTATGTTCTTGGCAATCTCTTCAACCTCTTCAAAAGATTCGACAACAAAAATGTTCACAGACTTTTGATCATCTCCCGATATCTCCAACAAGCTTCAAGCACTTGGTTCTATTGACATCACCGACCACGAGGTGGTGAAGAAACTGTTGAGATCTCTTGATTCCTCATTCAATACATTGGCTTTGATGATTCAAGAGAGTGGAGACTACAAGTCACTTGATCCTACTGAAACACTTGAGAGACTCAATAGTCATGAATTCCAACAAGCTCAGAAGAGAGACCTCTATGGGCCAAGCTATGGAAGATCTTGTGCATTGAAGGCTAAGGCAATTTCCTCATTCGAAGGTGAAGACTCTGATAGTAGCCTTGGTGATCCTGAAGAACTAAGTCAGGAGCTGGCAATGCTCTTGAGGAAATTCCAGAATTTCTCAAGTAGAGGTCAGTTTGGAAAATCATCAAGAAGTGGAATGAAGAAATCGGATTCTTCATCAAACGACTACAAGGGAAGAACTTGCCATAAATGCCAGAAATCTGGTCACTTCATCTCTGATTGTCCTCTCTAGGAAAGAGAATCAGGGAAGAAGAAATACAAGGATGAAAATTCTGATGACTCGAAGAAAAATAAGAAATTTTCAAAGTCCTCATCTTAAAAGTCCTCATCGCACAAGAAGAATGGTTCCAGAAACGCGCTTTCATTGGCATGGAAATGGATTCTGAAGAAGAATCTAAAGAATATGAAGAAGAAGAATCTGAGGAGAAGTCAGACTCTGGTGTTGCTAGCCTGGCACTCGCTACTGCTTTCGTCAGCAAGTCCATCTTCAACGATGAAGAAAATGACTTTGACGTCAGCAACGATGACTATGCTCCCTCTTATTGCTTCATGGCTAAAGGTGCCAAGGTACACAAACAACATTCCTCTTCTGAATCAAGTGAAGGTGAATCTGATGAATATGTGAAACCTAGCTATTCCAAACTTGCTAATATTGCCACTAAGCAACAAAGTGCTCTTGAAAAGCTTCGGAAACAGCTAGACAAAAGCGATGATCTGTTGAATGAGGAAGTGGATCGAACTCAAACTCTAACTGGTGATCTCAAAAGTCTTCAGTCAAAGTATGATAACCTTCAAAGTCATCATAATGCGCTCTTAGTCGATCATGAGAAGCTTTCTTATGAATTTCTTCAAAGAAAGCAAGATCTTGAGAAACTAAGAGTGTCTCATGAGGATCTTCAAAGGGAAAACGATTCCTTACTTGCTGAACAGATCAGTACCGCTCAGGAAGAATTCGCTCCACCTTGTCTGAAATGCATCAAACATGAAATTGCTAATTCCTCACTTGAATGTTCAAATGCTTCTATTGCTATAAATTTTTCAACTATTTGCGGGGTCACAAATTCCTCATCTGAGGATACCACAAGTATCATTGATGAAAATGCAGGGTTGAAGGAACTGTATGTGACAGACATATACAAAAGTCTCAATGGGCATCAAACCTTTGCAATGTACTCAAAAAAAAGATTCTGAACAGGAACCCTAGGAAAGAGGGTATTGCATTTGAGAGGAAACTCAATGTTGATGGATTCTACTAGAAACCTGAGCAATATCCCAAAACCTCATGGATTGCTGCAAAAGGACCTCCTGTAGATCCATCCACTTTATCTGGCTTTACTTGTGAAACTTCATATTTCTCTGATGAGTCATTTGACTCCAACTATAAACTGTTCAAAAATCAGAATGGTGAAGTATTTGCCAGACATGTTGGAACTAACTGCAGGAACGGTTCCCCTATGAGGAAAATCTGGGTTCCCAAAATCTGCTTGGAAAGTCTTCAGGTGAATGTCCTCATGACACCACCTATGAAGAAAAGGAACCCTAGATCAAATTCCTCACGTGGACCAAAGTATTCACTTGGACCAAATTCCTAAAATTGTCAAAATGCATATCATTCTCATGGTAGTACTTCTGTCTCGCAGGGAAAATCTAAGGGTCATGAATATGTGAATTATTCCTCGAATCGTTATGTTCATAAGTCCTCAAAGAATTTCTCTGCATATTCATATGAGTACTCTAATCCTCGTCCCATGAAATGAAGTGCATTAGCTTCTATGCCACCCTTCTCATATGGTGCTCGCAGACTGATGAACTCTTTGCCACCCCTCCAGATGTGGGTGGTGAAGAAATTGAACTAATCTCTTACGTAGGGTCAGGTCTCCAAACAAACTTGAACGTCTCATGAATTTGCTAGAGACCTCAAGAAATGCTTGAAAGGACGCAAGATAATCATATAGAAATGAATTCCTCATTTCTCATGTCCTCACACTACTTTGCTTACTGTGTTGTGTGACGAGATTATGTCTGATGAATTTGATGTCATATTCTTCACTTTGAAGCATATGAGTTCGTAAGTTGTAATAATTCATCTACAGGACAAACTCCAAAAGCTACTGAGTGGGTCCTCGACAATGGATGCACCAACCACATGACTGGTGACAAGACTCTACTAATGAATATACCACTTGCTCCATCTCATCTGAAGCATATCACTTACAGAAAGGATCGAGATGGACCTAGAGGGGGGTGAATAGGTACAATTACAAATTTTAATTGTTACTTAGCAATTATAGGCAATATTGCAGAATATGAATGTGAGCCTAACAATTGCAAAGGTAATAGTTGTACTATGTGAGCTAAGAAAAACTACAAGTAGATAGACAGGCACACGTGATACAAGTACTACAAGTAATACCACAAAGACAAATAGCCACAAGTAGGAAGTTAGGGTTAGGAATAACCGCAACTCCGAGAGACGAGGATGTATACCGATGTTCACTTCCTTGGAGGGAAGCTACGTCACCGTTTAGAGAGGTGGATGTTAGCACGAAGGCACACCAACGCCACGAAGGCTCACCCTATTCTCTCCTTGAGACAACACCACGAAAGCGTTTCTCAACCACTAGTGGTAGACCTTGGGGTGGTCTCCAAACCCTCACAAACTTTCTGGGGGTAATCACAATGGTTGATTCCTCACCGAAGAACTCCTACCGCCTAGGAGTCTCCAACCTCCAAGAGTAACAAGAACGATGGGGAAAAGCTCAAGACTTGCTCAAATCACAAAATCCTTTGGTGAAGAGAAGGGGAAGGAGTGGATCTATCACTTGATTGGATAACTTCTCTCAAATACCCTCAAATGCTGTTGGGATCTTGGATTTGGTGTATGAGGATGAGAGAGAGAGAAATGTGTGTTCTAGGGTTGCTCAAAGTGAATGGTCAACCTCTCCACAAAGTGGTGAAGAGGTATTTATAGTGTGGGTGCAAATATGGCGTTGGAGTGTAAGTGGCTATGTCGGGCCAGACATCCGGGCCAGGGGCCGGACATCCGGCATAAGTGAAATGCACATGATACACTGAGCCAGAGAGGAAAAAGCAGGAGAGTCGGACATCCGGGGGATGTCCCGGACATCCGACCTGCAAGTGGAGGCCCAGACGTCCGGCTTACGCCCGGACATCCGGCATTCCACCCCTCAACCAGCAGCGGTACTGGCATTGTGTGGGTCGGAAATCCGGTAGAGGGATCGGATATCCGGGGTCCCGGACATCCAATGGTGTGCCGGACATCCAGCCCATATTTGGTGAAAACTTGTGTACTCTAGACAGTAGGAGGGCCAGATATCCGAGGCATTTCCCAGAAATCCGGCGACGGCATGAACTCCCGGACATCCGGCACAAGGCCCGGCCATCCCAGAGTAGCAACCCTATGACAAGTACACCAGATGTAGATTTCACCGAAGAAGGGAGTTTGAATTTACTTGAGCATGTCTCTTGCTAATCCCATCGATCCCCTCTTAATAGTGTGGGATCCCTATACTCAAGAACAAAAGAAAACGAGATTCGTAAACCTCTTTGTTCCTTGCTTCTGAACTCATAATAATTCCAATCGTCTGTGATCCACGCATATTGAGATTTGAGGACTAATACCTGAGATTTACTTGACAAACATTATTAGTCCTCTGCATGTATATTATCATCAACATCAAAATATAATATAAGGGCAAGATTGCATTTTCAATCTCCCCCTTTTTGTTTGTTGATGACAATCATACATGTAGTATAGAAAATATTGCAATGTATTTCATAAAATCACAAGTCATATGATAATTTTGTCTAGGCTCCCCCTTAATGTGTGCAATCTTTGGATTAACAATAATGCAATGCACATATGTTATGTTTGCACAAGGGAGAGAGTTTGAAACATATGCAAGCCGAAGACAACCCATGACACAAGCTCATATGATAGAGAGAAATGATAGCATATAAGATAGTGCTTGAGATACATCATACCATAAACTCACAAATAAAGTCTTACAACCCAAAGAGCTTAATACAAATAATATGGTCCACACGATAGCATAGCAGACATAAGAGATGCTACTTCTCCCCCTTTGGCAGAAACACACAAAAAGGGGCGAAGACACAAGTTCACATAGAGGAACTACTCCTGGAGGATGTCATCATCATCGACTACCCCATCGAAGAACTCGGCATACTCGGCATGGGTCTGAAACCGAAAGGACGAGGAAGATGGAGCAGGCGGGAGAGGATCATCATCATCGCTCACTGGACTGCCACGAGTGCGAAGACGTTGCTTGAGCCGATTCCTTGAGAGAATGAGGTTGTGCTGGACATCATGATTCTGCTGACAGTTGAATGTGATAGCCTTCATGATAGCAGACTGGGCTTTCCCCGCGAAGGAGGCAAGACAGCCAAATGGGTCCCTCACAGAGGAAGAGGAAGCACCAGAAGCCCTCTGGGACTGAGCAAGAGCCTTGCCCTGGGCAGCAGGAGTCCTCCTGGACGGAGAAGGAGCAATGGGCTGAACATGGGCAGACTCGTACATGTGAGTAGCAGGCTTCCACTTGGAATGCACAACAATCTTGGTAACCTCAAAGGGAGCAGTGTGGTCAATCAGCGCCTGAATAAAATGAGCATAAGGAAACTGAAGCGTCTGTTGGAAACTCGTCAGATGGATCTCATGCCAGATAAAGTGAGCAGTGTCGAGTGGCTCCATAGGATGAGTGTGCATGCACACCATGAGATCAATGCAGTAGTTGCGTGCCCGCGAGCGATCTCCCTTGTTTGGATAAAGAGTGCGAAGCACACACTGAAAGAGAATGTAATAGGCAGACCGAAAGATAGAGACCTCATTTGGTGGATACTTGGCCTCCTCATCAGTGAGCTGACTGGCAGGCTTGACAAGCTGCATACAATCATCAATATTCATGTGTGTATGATTAGGATCCTCACTATGAATTCGACGACCAGAACCGGAAAGACCCAAAATCTAGACAAACTGGCTATAAGAGATGCTCAGCTGAGTATCATCAGTCATCCGAGTGAGAGAGTTGTCAGGCCCAAAGAAACAGGTGGTGTGGAACTGAAGAATAGCACCTTCATTCCAGTCACACTTGAAAGTCATGGCCGGACCAAGAAGAATGTCATCAATGATCTTGACAGTATTGTTCGGGAAATGCCTGGGATGTTTGTGAATAAAAGGAAAGTCCAAATAGTGTTGAGGTGCCAGGCCACGCCCACGAACCAAGCTCGCATAGATGTCCTGCTGCATGCGAGTACGGAACCGACGGTCTTCAGCATCAGCAACCATCACAAATTGATTGATATCGTGCTTGAACTCGAGATAACGGCCCGTCCCCATGGTTTTGAAATTATGGATGGAGCGATCTCCACAAACAGGCATGTCCATGGAAATGGGGCGACCATGAGACATGGGCAGAGGGGAGCCCCAGACTGGAGGCATAGGTGGCTCCGGATCCCGGCGAGTTCCAAGCTTAGACGGACCAACAGGACGCGTGGGAACAAAGTCTTCATCTTCTTCTAGAACATAGTCCTCATCATCCGGATCAGAGTCATGGGATGGTCAAGAACGGTTGCGACTAGGCCCGGCGGAGGTCTTGTTAATGCGAGACTTTTTTGGAGGCCGGTCAAACTCCTCGAAATCGGTGGAGCCCTGTCGGCGAGAAACTGAAAACAACAAAAGGAGAGGACACCTATGAGAGGAAGAAGGTAGAAATAATCATAGGACACACAACAATGATACATGAAAATGTTGACATTTGGTCCATGAGCCTAAAACAAGTCTAGGTTAGGGCAAAATGTCAACATGACCAAGGTGAATGGCATGACCAATGACATGAAGTGGAATGATAGGAGGAACATTACGTCTAGACGAACCATGGCAATTAGATTTTTTTGAGAGAGATACATATGCACACATGAAGCATATACCAAGGCACATCAATATGGGAGAAGAGATAAACCAGGCAGGGAGGGGCATACCATGGAGCTGTTGTCCCTCGGTGGAGCCCTTGCCGACATTTTTGGTCTATGTCATGGTTAAGCACGAGGGACCCCGGCACCAAGAGGTCCACCTCCCGGACGATTCGGACAACCAACTCACCAATGGAGTGGGTGAGGAGGTAGATCAGGGGGAGGAGGACGTGGAGCAAGGAGATCGGGGGCCGGGAGGGACGAGGGAGACCGGGGCGGCGGCGGAGGTTCAACGACGGCACGACGGCTGGGTGGGTTATGGAGGAGAGAGGGGGGTGTTGGGGAAGAACTACCCCGACCCCCTCCAGATTTAGTTCTTATACGCCCGACGGGGTCAGACATCCGGGATAGGTCCCAGACATCCCAGGCCAGAAACAGCCGATCCGAGGTATTCTGTAACCAGGGGGTCGGATATCCGGCGGTATTGGCCAGATATCCAGGGGACCCGCCGGATGTCCGACGTATGTGCCGGATGTCCGGTGCCTGGAGACTGTAGTTGGCTTTCTGGAACCAAACCCGCCGGATGTCCAGCATAGGTGTCGGATGTCTGGTGCCTGGAGTTGTCATTTTGACATTCTGGAACCAGGGTAGTCCGGATGTTCGGGGTTTCTGTGTTTTTTTTGTAAACTGGATAGGGTTCATATCTAAGACTCCGCCAAGGAGATTTGTATATGAGATATAGATGAAGCATAACACACATATGTAGGAGTTCGCATGACTTAAAATATTACACACACGCTCTACTTTAGCAAGATGATATTGATCGACGCTACCATGTGTGAGCATACGTGATTTGGCACCGTGAAGATTTGAACCTTGGGCCCAAGATCACTACTTCATCATTTTAAAGTACTATAGCTGTGACAAGTATAGTGACTTTGAGAGTGTTGGGTTTATTTGTGCATCATATAGGGTGAGAGAATTCATGAGTTGATTGTCTCCCCCTAAATACATGCCTACACCTAGACAAGACGTGAAATAAATGTATGCATGGGTGCAAGCTATCACATAATGCTATCAAGCTCCAAGATACCAAGCTCACGCCTAAGTTGACAGAACCTTGATTCATCCAATGGTTTGGTGAAGATGTCAGCAAGTTGTATATCCGTGCCAGCATGAGCAATATCAATGTCACCCTTTTGCGCATGATCTCTTAAGAAGTGATACCGAATGTCAATGTGCTTGGTGCGAGGATGGTCAATAGGGTTTTCAGCAAGTTTGATGGCACTTTCATTGTCACATAAGAGAGGCACATGTATATATGAGATACCATAATCCTTCAAAGTTTGCCTCATCCAGAGTAATTGTGTTGCACAACTTGCAGTTGCAATGTATTCGGCTTCAGCTGTGGATAGGGAGACATACTTTTGCTTCTTCGAGGACCAACTTACGAAGGCGCGTCCAAGAAACTGGCATGCCCCGGAGGTGGACTTACTTCCCACCTTGTCTCCAGCCCAATACGCATCCCTGTACCCAATCAGATCAAACTTGGCATCCTTGGGGTACCATAGACCCAACTTTGGGGTGTGAGCAAGGTATCTAAGAATATGCTTAACCACCTTATGACGACTTTCCCTAGGGGAAGCTTGAAATCTTGCACAAATGCCTACACTTAACATGATGTCTAGTCTAGATGCACAAAGGTAAAGCAATGAACCAATCATAGAGCGGTAAAGAGATGAGTCAAATGGGATACCGTTTGTGTCTTTGTTAAGAAAAAATTTGGTTCGCATGGGTGTCTTGCATGGGCTAGCGTCTGTCATTCCGAACTTCACAAGGATGTCCTTGAGATACTTGGTTTGAGATAAGAAAATTCCTTCTTCAAATTGTTGAATTTCAAAACCGAGAAAGAACTTAAACTCCGCATTGAGTGACATCTCAAAGTTATTGGTCATGGATTCCGCGAACTTCTTGCATAAATGAATGTTAGGAGAACCAAAAATGATATCATCTACGTAAATTTGGCATAAGATCAAATCACCCTTTTCCCTTTTAGTAAAAAGTGTAGGGTCAACCACCCCTCTCACAAAGCCATCATCGAGTAAAAACTTCTTAAGATGATCATACCAAGCACGAGGTGCTTGTTTGAGGCCATACAAAGCCTTGTGAAGTTTGTACACATGGTCTTTGTGATCGGGGTCAACGAAACCGGGTGGTTGTGATACATAGACCTATTCTTGTAAAGGACCATTAAGAAATGCACTCTTTACATCCATTTGATGTAAAGTAAAACCATTGAAAGCAGCATAAGCTAGTAAGATGCGAATTGATTCAAGACGGGCAACGGGAGCAAAGGTCTCATCAAAGTACAAACCTTCAACTTGTGAGTACCCTTGTGCCACTAACCTTGCCTTGTTTATGATGATTACACCATACTCATCTTGCTTGTTCTTGAAGATCCATTTTGTTCCAATAACATTGTGTTCCTTAGTTGGCCTTTTGACTAAAGACCATACTTTGTTGCGCACAAAGCCGTTCAACTCTTCTTGCATTGCAACAAGCTAGTCATTGTCCTTCAACGCATCTTGTGCCTTGAGTGGTACAGCACTAGAGACAAACGAAAAGTGAGCACAAAAGTTTGTTAATTGTTTACGAGTGACTCTACCTTCCAATATGCCGGTATGGATTTTTTTAACATCAACACGATGAGCCACACGAGGCATGATGGAGTTTAAGGTTTCACGAGGTTCAATTTTGTTCACATCATCAATATCTTCAACATGTGGATCTATAGGGTGTGGTGGAAGATCTTGTTCTTCATGCATCATTTGTTGAGGTTCACCATCACTAAAGGATTCATCATCATCGACATGTGCATGTTCTTGTTCTTATTATGGATGATGAACTTGTTCTTGTTCTTGATTTATGGGCTCATCTTGAGGGATGGAATCTTGTGTCGGTGTTGGTGTAGTAGTAGGTTGAGCATGAGTGGTTATTGTGTCCCCATTCTCACCTTTCACAAGGAACATGTTCCATTGGAAGGAGAGCACCTACACCCATGGTCAAAATGTCTTGTGAAGGATCTTCTTCACCTACATCACTTAGATCAACTTGCTCCCCATGGGAGCCATTAAATTCATCACACACCACGTCACAAGTTTCTACAACACATCCGGTGGATTTGTTGTAGACCCTATAGGCATGGGAGTTTGATACATAACCAACAAATATTCCTTCGGTTGTTTTAGATTGAAATTATGCTAACCGTTCTCTCTTGTTGAGAATGAAGCATTTGCAACCAAATACCCGGAAATACTTAACATTTGGCTTGTTTCCGGTTATGAGCTCATATGGTGTCTTCACCAAGATCTTGCGAAGAAAGAGACGATTTGAGGCATGGCATGCGGTGTTGACGGCCTCGGCCCAAAAGCTATGAGGTGATTTGTACTCATCCAACATGGACCTTGCCATCTCCACAAGCGTGTGGTTCTTCCTCTCCGAAACACCATTTTGTTGTGGGGTATATGGTGTGGAGTATTGATGTTCAATTCCTTCATCACTAAGAAATTCTTCCAAGGTGTAATTCTTGAATTCGGAGCCATTGTCACTTCTTATTGCCAAGATTTCTTTGTTAAACTTGCGTTGAGCTTGCTTGGCAAAATCAATGAAAGTGATATTTGTCTCGTCCTTGGATTTTAGGAAGAACACCCACGTGTACCTTGAGTAATCATCAACAATAACAAACCCATACTTCTTTCCACCAAGACTATCCCATGAAGGAGGCCCAAAGAGATCCACATGAAGGAGCTCCAAGGGTCTTGAGGTTGATACTATATTCTTGTGGAGATGCTTTGATTGATGTTGCTTCCCGGCTATGCATGCACTACACACACGATCTTTCTCAAAAGATACATTGGTTAGTCCAAGGATGTGTTCACCCTTTAAGAGATCTTAAATATTTCTCATGCCGACATGGGCTAGCCGGCGATGCCATAGCCATCCCTTGTCGGCCTTGGCCATGAGGCAAGTTGCATGGAATGTGCTCTCTTTCGAGAAATCAACCATGTAAAGGTTGCCATCCAACTCCCCCACAAAGGCAACTTCAAGAGTATCTCTCTTGAAGACTTTCACATCCGTTAGTCCAAATAGTGTATCATAACCAACAGAAGCCAATTGACAAACGAAAAGCAAGTGATATTTAAGGGATTGGACAAGCATGACATTTGCAAGTGACATGTCATTTGTGATAGCCACCTTGCCCAATCCAAGTACTTGTCCTTTAGACCCTCCACCAAAGACAATGCTCATAAACGGTCGAATAGCTTCCATGAAGTCCATGAGCAATGTGCCATCTCCGGTCATATGATTTGTGCATCCGCTATCGATCACCCATTTGACTCCACCGGAGACGGCAACCTACACACATTTCAAGTCTTGGTCAGAGGCACCCATTTGACAATGGGACCTCTCAAGTTAGTAACAAAGGTCTTAGGAACCCAAATTGCATAGAAACGAAAAGAATTTCTAGGACCAACAAATTGAGCATAAACATCACCATCTTTTGCCTTACGAAGCACATAAGATGGAGGCATAAATTCTTTTGGCTTGTTGTGAGTAGACTTGCCCCTAGTGTCCTTCCTACTCACAACCTTATCAATTTTACCCTTTCCTTTCTCCTTGTGCCCTTCTCGCACAAAAGTCTCCTTGAGGGGAGTTGTAGATTTGTGTGTCGCCACTTTATTCTTGCCTGTGCTTGGATCAAATCCAAGCCCTTCCTTGGACACTACCTCCTTGTGTTGACTCAACACTTCATTGAGGTTCTTTTGTCCTTGGGCACATGACATGAGCCCTTTTTCAATTTGAGCCTTTAGTGACCGGTTCTCCTCAAGTAAGCTAGCTAGGTCACCACTGGGGTTAGTAGCAAATATTTATAATAGGAGAGGAATAAGCTTTGCCAAGTGTGTTGAGGTAAGTAATCTTGAGTTCCTTTGTCTTGAGAGACAAATGTAAGAGCTCACAATCCTTAGAAAGAGTAGCGTGAGACGCTTCAAGCTTACTATTGTCATTTTTTAACACATTATAAGCACTTTTAGCCTTTTTCAAGGAGGCAAGTTCTTTAGTATGCATATCAATGTTTGCACCTATCTTTAAGCACAATTTATCATTACGTGCTTCCTCATATAGGACTTTCCGCTCAAGGATTTCACATTTTTCCTTTTCCTCGGTAATGAGGGTTTCGAGTTCCTTAATGGAGGCGGTGTGCTTACTCACCATCTCCATAAGCATTCGAAACATAACGAGCTTCTTTCCTTTGAGAGAGCACATGACTTTCTCCAACTTAGCAAGCATAGCATCACTTATTTCATATTCATGATCATGATCCTCCGCATCAAGATATTCATCACTAGATGTGGTAGGAGTAAATAGAGAAGGGTTTTGATGAGGAGTTACCGTCACTTTGTCAGAAGACGCTTGACCCTCATCATCTACCACGATCTTTGCCATGACACACTTGTGTGTGTTGCCTTGGTACTCTTTCATGTAGTTGTATGTAACGACATCACCAGTCTTGTTTACGAGTCTTAGTGTGGTCTGAGTGTCTTGGGCTACACCTTCAACACCTCTAACATCATCGGGGTCGGACTCGTCTTGGGCGACCATAGCCTTCCCATCTCTCTTCTTGAACTTGGAGTTCAATGGGTTGGGCAACTTCTTCACAAACGTCTTTAGAAATCTTGGTTTATCTTCTCTATTTTCATAAGGGCATTCATTTGAGAAATGATTGGTTTCTTCACAATTGTAGCAAGTCCTTACCTTCTTCTTTTGGAATCTTCCCTTGAATTTTCCTACACTGAACTTCTTCACAAAGAGAGCCATGTCTTCATATGAGGGCCCCTCATTCGAGTCAACTTCATAACCTTCTTCTGTTGGAAATATGCCCTAGAGGAAATAATAAAATGGTTAATATTATATTTCCTTGTTCATGATAATTGTCTATTATTCATTTTATAATTGTATTGACTGGAGACCGTAATGCATGTGTGAATACATAGACCACAACATGTCCCTAGTGAGCCTCTAGTTGGCTAGCTTGTTGATCAATAAATGGTCATGGTTTCATGACCATGGACATTGGATGTTGTTGATAATGGGATCACATCATTAGGAGAATGATGTGATGGACAAGACCCAATCCTAAGCATAGCACAAGATCGTGTAGCTCGTCTGCTAAAGCTTTTCTAATGTCAAGTATCGTTTCCTTAGACCATGAGATTGTGCAACTCCCGGAGACCGTAGGAATACTTTGGGTGTGCTAAACATCACAACGTAACTGGGTGGCTATAAAGGTATACTACGGGTATCCGCGAAAGTATCTGTTGGGTTGGCGCGAATTGAGAGTGGGATTTGTCACTCCATGTGACGTAGAGGTATCTCTGGGCCCACTTGGTAAGACATCATCATAATGAGCTCAATGTGACAAAGGAGTTAGCCATGGGATGATGTATTACGGAACGAGTAAAGAGACTTGCCGATAACGAGATTGAACAAGGTATAGGGATACCGACGATCGAATCTTGGGCAAGTAACATACCGATGGACAAAGGGAATTGTATACGGGATTGATTGAATCCCCGACATCATGGTTCATCTGATGAGATCATCATGGATCATGTGGGATCCAACATGGGTATCCATATCCCACTATTGGTTATTGACTGGAGAGGTGTCTCGGTCATGTCTACGTGTCTCCCGAACACGTAGGGTCTACACACTTAAGGTTCGATGATGCTAGGGTTATAGGGAAATAGTGTATGTGGTTACCGAAGGTTTTTCAGAGTCCCGGATGAGATCCCGGACGTCACGAGAAGTTACGGAATGGTCCAGAGGTAAAGATTCGTATATAGGAAGTCAGTTTTTGGTCACCGGAAGTGTTTCGGGCATCACCAGTAACGTACCGGGACCACCGGAAGGGTTCCGGGGGTCCACCAAGTGGGGCCACCAGCACCAGAGGGCTGCATGGGCTGCAAGTGGGAGGGAACCAGCCCCTAGGTGGGTTGGTGCGCCCCACAAGGGCCCAAGGCGCAGCAAGAGGTGGGAGGGGGGCAAACCCTAGGGGCAGATGGGCCTAAGGCCCACCTAGGGCGCCGCCCCTCCCTCTCTCCCTCTAGCCGCCGCCCAGATGGGATCTGGGGCTGCCGCCGAACCTTAGGGTGGGAACCCTAGGGTTGTGCCCTCCCCCCTCCTCCTCCTATATATAGTGGAGGGTTTGGGGCTACCAAGAACACGCATCTCTCTCTCGGCGCAGCCCTACCCCTCCTCTTCCTCGTCCTCCGTAGTGCTTGGCGAAGCCCTGCCGGAGTACCGCGTAGCTCCACCGTCACCATGCCGTCATGCTGCCGGAGCTCTCCCTCAACCTCTCCTTCCTCCTTGCTGGATCAAGGCGTAGGATACGTCACCGGGCTGCACATGTGTTGAACGCGGAGGCGCCGTTGTTCGACACTTAGATCAGAATCCACCGCGATCTGAATCGCTGCGAGTACGACTCCACCAACCGCGTTCTAGTAATGCTTCCGCTTTGCGATCTTCAAAGGTATGAAGATGAACTCTCCCCTTACTCGTTGTTGGTTTCTCCATAGATTGATCTTGGTGGTCGTAGGAAAAAAATTGATTTACTACTAAGTCTCCCAACAGTGGCATCATGAGCTAGGTCTATGCGTAGAATCTATGCACGAGTAGAACACAAGTTGTTGTGAGCGTCGATCTTGTTAATATGCTTGCCTTTACTAGTCTTATCTTGATTCGGTGGTATTGTGGGATGAAGCGGCCCGGACCGACTTTACACGTACGCTTATGTGATACTGGTTCCACCGCCTGACATGCGCTTGTTGCATAAGGTGGCTAGCGGGTGTCTGTCTCTCCCTCCTTAGTCATATCGGATTCGATGAAAAGGGTCCTTATGAAGGATAAATAGCAATTGGCATATCACGTTGTGGTTTTGGCGTAGGTAAGAAACGTTCTTGCTAGAAACCTATAGCAACCACGTAAAAACTTGCAACAACAAATTAGAGGACGTCTAACCTGTTTTTGCAGCATATGCCTTGTGATGTGATGTGGCCAAAGGATGTGATGTGATGCATTGTGATGTATGAGATTGATCATGTTCTTGTAATAGGATTCATGACTTGCATGTCGATGAGTATGACAACCGGCAGGAGCCATAGGAGTTGTCTTAATTTATTGTATGACTTGCATGTCAATCATAAACGCCATGTAATTACTTGTAACATCCCAAAATTTCATTTTGGAATGTTATGAAATATAGCTATGCATCATCATCACTTTGTTTGAATGTAATGATTTGTTGAAGTGTTTCTTTTGAATTTCTGAAAGGCCACTTTTATCTTTCCCTTTTCTTGTTTCACCTATTTGAAAACCTCTGGAAAAGTTCAAAGAAAAGAGGGGAGTAACATGACACTCCACACTAGGGGCATCTTGGTGAAATAATTGAACAATAAAACTAGGGGGCTATTTGAAAAAAATTATTGCAAAAGGATTTAAAATCAAATAAGCATTTTCTGGAAAAAAATCAAAGTATTCAATATGACAGAGGAAAAATGTTCATTGAATAGCATTAATTATCCTGATCATTTTGATATATATATTTCCTATAGTTGCAAATGATTTGAATGTTTTAAAAGAGTTTTAAATGCTCTAGAAATAGAAAAGGAAACATTTTAAATAAAAACGGGCCGGCCCACTGCGTTTAATTCCCGAAACCGCTCCGAGCCGACCGACCGACGCGCTGACGCCGCCCTCTCTCTCTCTGACACCCCGGCCCCACCGCCCGATCCCGACGATGCCGCGGTCACCTTCCTCCTCGCGTCGACAGGACCTCGCCAGAGATCCCTCCTCTCCGGATCTCCCTCCTCTTTCCCTCCCCGACCACCGCACCGGCCCTATAAATAGCCCCGACCCTCCGCTCCTCATTCCACCCCCGAGCCCCCACTCTGCCCTCGCCAGAACCACCCGCACGAGCTCGCCGGAGTTTGGATCCCCACCGACGCTTCCAGAGCACCTGGTCGTCGCCACGCTCATCCCCACTCCCCTCCGACACCACCAAAGTACGTCGAAGACTCACCGTCGTCGTTTGAAGCTCTCGAACGTCGTACCCGACCACCACACCGCCTTCCCCGACCATCTCCGACCACCGGCCACCGTCGACCTCGCCGGAAGACCTCGACGCCCCTCTGTAAGCCACCGAACCTCTCCGTAGCTGTTCGATCCAGATCCGACGCGTTAGATTAGATCACTTACGAAACCGAACCGATACGCGCTAAGCTTCGGTCACCCGCCCGCAAACGCTCGCACGCGCCCTCTCGGCCAACCACAACCCGCCACGTAGCACCTGTCCAATAAGTTTTATTTTCCCTTTGTTGATTCTGTTTTGGAAAACAGAATGATTTCAAATCTTGTTTTCGTTATATGTTTTAAACTATTTGGTGTTTTTAGTTGATTCTTTTTGCATTAGTTCACAAATTTGATGTAGTTTATGTCTGTCTGCTTAGATTTCAAATTTGACCTTTAAATTTTGAATCTAATCAAATTTGTTTAAATTACTAAAATCTATATAACTAGAGTTTAAAAATATATTTTTTGAGTGAATCTTTTTGCCACTGATTTGTATTAGTTAGAAATATCATCCTTCATAGTTTGAGAATTTTTAGGATAAATTTGATTAGGGATTTTAACAAAAACAGAATCTGTTTAGTTCTTAATATAGTTATCTTAATTTTAATTTAATTTGAACCTGAATTAGTTTAACTTTTGTTAATAGTTTTCATAAGTTCTGTTGTTTCAAACATTTAGGTAACTTTACTTGCTAATATTTAGAATGATTGTTTAGTTTGTTGTTATAGGAATCTTTATATCTTTTTCATTAGGTATAGTTTTATAAAACAATTTAGTTTTACTTTCACAAACTAGTTAGATGATTTAGTTAGATTTCTAATAAATAATTTTAGTAATTCTATTCTGTTAAGTAATATGATGATAATAATATTAGTGTCAATAATATTATTGTTTTGGTTTCCTATTCCAAAGTTATAGGAACATTCTAGTTATTTTCATTTTAGTAGTGTTTCTTTACACAAAAGTTTTAGTGAATTTGATTCTGTTTACTAAAATTGATTTTTCTTTACTATTTCTTTTCTACTAGCTATTGCCTGGTTGTTTGTCTTAAAGTAGTAGTAGTAGAAGTTTTTTACACTAAATTTTTGTGAGTCAAAATTTATTTTTATTTTAATTTCTTTCTCTTGATTGATACTATTGAATGGTTTTAGTATTGTTTGTTTAACCTTGCTGAATTGTGTGAATTGTTTTGTATTTATGCTTATGGTGTGCTCTTGTTTGATTCGTTAGATCATCCGGAATGCGAAGCTTGTTATCTAGAGTCACTTGATTACGAGGATCGTCAGCAAGGCAAGTCACTTTGACCATGTACACCTATGTTTTATTGCATTAGTTCTTCCATCACCCCAATTGCATGCAAAGTAGGTAAATTGGAAACTTGGTTATTTTTGTTGTAGTATCATGTGGTAGGTACCCCTCAACCCTCTGACACATTGGCCCCGGGAAACGTTGTTTTACATTTTGCTATGCTATTAGTAGACGGGGTTGGTTGTGTGATTCATGAGAGTTGTGAGTTAATAATTTCAAGACCTACAAGATGATCAAGTCTTCAAGACTCCAAGTTTTCAACTTACCTCTGGGTGGATGATGGTTGAATGGCGCCCTGGAGAAACCAGTGGTTAGCCTAGATGATGCTGGAGAAGTGCCAGTATTCATGCGGAAAGGTCCAACCAGGCACAAAGAGATGGATGGATGCTTCAAGACCCAAGGCTTACCTGCACAGCCACAAGCCATTATGGGCTCTGGCTTGGTTGGATATCGTGGTGACCCTAGACAGGCGGTGCTACGAGATGTAGAAGAACGGTAGGAAAGGATGGGCACCGACAGAGTCTCGGGGAAACCCTTTAAAAGACCATGTTTTGGTCATCCGTTTCTCAAACACCATGAAGTGCGAGAAGTCCAACGGAGGCGACCAAATCTTGTGGGGAACGTGTGCAAAACTCTACAGAGTACCCAAACCTAATCGATTAGCCGTGTCCACGGTCATGGACAACTTGAGCCAAAGGAACTGAAACTATCTGGAACTCTCAACACAATTTAATTATATTGATGTGGGTTATTAATGTCAACTTGGGTATGAGAATTGGTTGGTGGAACCATCTCATTAATCAACCCACATTGTAGTAATTATGCCTTTGCCCTCTCTTGTTGTAGGAAAATTTTGGCTTTATGCAAAAACTTACTACCCCACCTGCCATATTTACATATAGACTAGATGATTACTTTACCCCCTCTCTTGTGACTTTGCCGGCATATTCAATATGCTGACCTATACTGCTGCAACGTATCATGTTGCAGAGTACTTTTCTGACCAGGAGTGAGGATATGCTCTATGCTCGGTGAGATGCCCTTGGAGTCAGATGGACTCATCTACCTTTGGAGCTTCCGCAAGTTTTAGTTTATCTCATGAGTTGGCCTTCAGCCACTTTATTGTAATCATTATTGTAATAAAGGACTCGATATGAGATTTCGATTAATTAATGCTATGTGATTTCCCTTTGATATATACATTGATGTACCGTGTGTGTACCAGCATGATCTTGGGATGGTATAGAAACACCGGAGATTCGACCTTTCAGGTTGGGTCGCTACATTACTTTACTTTATTGCTAATCATTAGCCATAGTAGTAGAAGTAATAGTTGGTGAGACAACTTCATGAAGACACGATGATAGAGATCATGATGATGGAGATCATGGTGTCGTGCCGGTGACAATGATGATCATGGTGCCCCGAAGAGGGAGATCAAAGGAGCAAGATGATATTGGCCATATCATCTCACTATATTGATTGCATGTGATGTTTATCATGTTTTTACATCTTATTGGCTTAGGACGACGGTAGCTTAATAAGATGAACTCTCACTAAAATTTCAAGAAATGTGTTCCCCCTAATTGTGCACCGTTGTTAAGGATCGCTGTTTCGAAGCACCACGTGATGATCGGGTGTGATAGGTTCTAACATTCGCATACAATGGGTGTAAGCCAGATTTACACACGCAACACACTTAGGTTGACTTGACGAGCCTAGCATGTACAGACATGGCCTCGGAACACGGAAGACCAAAAGGTCGAACATGAGTCGTATAGAAGATACGATCAACATGGAGATGTTCTCCATGGATGACTAGTCCGTCTCACGTGATGATCGTACACGGGCTAGTTGACGTGGATCATGTGTCACTTGGATGCTAGAGAGATGTCTATCTAAGTGGGAGTTCATTAAATAATTTGATTATGTGAACTTAATTATCATGAACTTAGTCTAAAAGTGTCTTTGCAAATTATGTTGTAGATAGCTCACGCTATAGCTCCCATGTCTTATTGATACGTTCCTAGAGAAAAGTAAGTTGAAAGATGATGGTAGCAATAATGCAGACTGGGTCCGTGATCTGAGGATTGTCCTCATTGCTGCACAGAAGGCTTGTGTTCTTGATGCACCGCTTAGTGCACCACTCCCTCAAGCATTGTATGTGGATGTTGTGAACATCTGACATGCACTTTATGATGTCTACTTGATAGTTTAGTGTGTCATGCATTACGGCTTAGAATTGAGGCTTCAAAACATTTTGAACGTCACGGAACATATGAGATGTTCTAAGAGCTCAGATTGGGATCTCAGGTTCATGCCTGTGTTGAGAGGTATGAGACCTCCAACAAGATTCTTTGCCGGCAGGATAAAAGAGAATAGCTCAATTGGTGAGCATGTGCTCAGATTGTCTGGGTGCTACAATCACTTGAATTGAGTGGGAGTTAATCTTCCAGATAAGATAGTGATTAATACAGTTCTCCAAGTCACTGCCACCATGCTACTGGAGCTTCGTGATGAACTATAAAATGCCAGGGATGGAGATAATGATCCCTGAGCTATTCGCGTTGTTTGACACCGCGAAGGTAGAAATCAAGAAGGAGCATCAAGTGTTGATGGTTAAGTGAAAACCACTAGTTTCAAGAAGGGCAAGGGCAAGAAGGGGAAAACTTCAGGAATGACAAGCCAGTTGTTGCTCTGGTGAAGAAACCCAAGGTTGAGCCCAAACCCTGGACTATGTGCTTCTATTATGAGGAGAACGGTCACTGAAGCGGAACAACCCTAGATACTTGGTAGATAAGAAGGCTGGCAATGTCAACAGAAGTATATTTGATATACATGTTATTGATGTGTACCTTGCTAGTACTCCTAGTAGCACTTGGGTATAAGATACCGGTTCAGTTGCTAAGTGTTAGAAACTCGAAATAAAAGCTACGGAATAAATGGAGGCTAGCTAAGTGAAAGGTGACGATGTGTGTTGGAAGTGTTTCCAAGGTTGATGTGATCACCATCGCACGCTTTCTCTGCCTTCGGGATTAGTAATAACCTAAATAAATGTTATTTGGTGTTTGCGTTGAGCATGAACATGATTGGATCGTGTTTAGTGCAATACGGTTATTCATTTAAGTTAGAGAATAGTGGTTATTCTATTTACATGAATAATGCCTTCAATGTCCATGCACCCAATGGAATGGTTTATTGAATCTTGATCGTAGTAACACATATGCTCATAACGTTGGTACCAAAGATACAAAGTTAATAATGATAGTACCACATTCTTGTGGCACTGCCACAAACGTCATATTGGTGTAAAGTGCATGAAGAAACTCCATGATGATGGATCTTTGGACTCATTTGATTTCGAATCGGTTGAGACATGCGGACCATGCCTCTTGGGCAAGATGACTAAGACCCCGTCTTCCGGTATGATGGAGCGGGCTAGTGGCTTATTGGAATTGATACATGCTGATGTATGTGGTCCAATGAGTGTTGAAACACGCAGTGGATATCGTTATTTTCTTTACCTTCACTGGATTTGAGTGAATATGGGGATATTTACTTAATGAAACACGAGTCTGAAATGTTTGAAAGGTTCAAGGAGTTATAGAGTGAAGTTAAAGATCATCATGACAAGAACATAAAATGTCTATGATATGATCGTGGAGGTGAATATGTGAGTTACGAGTTTGATATGCAATTTTAGACAATGTGGAAATTGTTTCATAGCTCACGCCTCCTGGAACACCATAGTGTGATGGTGTGTCTAAACATCGTAGTCGTGCTCTATTGGATATAGTGAGTACTATGATGTCTCTTATCGTTTTGCCACTATCGTTGTCGGGTTATGCATTAAAGACAAATCCATTCACTTTAATAGGGCACCATCTAAGTCTATTGAGATGACACCATGTGAATTATGGTTTGACAGAAGCCTAAGCTGTCATTTTTTAATGTTTAGGGCTGCGACGCTTATGTGAAAAGGGTTTTCACCTAGTGAGCTCAAACCCAAAGCAGATGAATGCATCTTCATAGAATACCCTAAGGAGACATTGGGTATACCTTCTATCTCAGATCCAAGTGCAAAAGTGTTTGTGGCTAAGAACGGGTCCTTTCTCGAGAAAGAGTTTCTCTCGAAAGAATTGAGTGGGAGAAAGATAGAACTTGATGAGGTTGTTGAACCTTTGTTTCAACCAAAGAGTAGCGCAGCACAGAAAGATGTTTCTGTGGAGCCTACGTCAGTTGAACCGGAAGTTAATGATGATGATCGTGAAGCTTCAGATCAAGTTACTATCGAACCTCGTAGGTCGACAAGGACGCATACTGCTCCTGAGTAGTACGTCAACCCTGTCTAGGAGGTCATGTTGTTGGACAACGATGAACCTACAAACTATGGAAAAGCGATGGTGGGCCCGGATTCCAATGAATGGCTAGGAGCCATGAAATCCAAGAAAGGATCCATGTATGGAAACCAAGTATGGACTTTGGTATACTTTCTCGTTGAACGGCAGGTCGTTGAATACAAATGGACCTTTGAGATGAAGACGGACGATGATGGTGAATGTCACCGTTTATAAAGATCGACTTGTCGCAAAGAAGTTTCCATCAAGTTCAAGGAGTTGACTGCGATGAGATTTTCTCATCCGTAGCGATGCTAAAAGTTTGTTGAAATTATATTGGCAGTTGCTGCATTTTTTGATTATGAAATCTGGCAGATGGATATCAAAACAAGGTTTCCTTAATAGTTTCCGTGAGGAAGAGTTGTATGTGATACAACCAGAAGGTTTTGTCAATCCTAAGGATGCTAAAAGGTATGCAAACTCCAGCGATCCTTCTATGGACTGGAGCAAGCATCTCGGAGTTGGAATATACGCTTTGATGAAGTGATCAAAGTTTTTGAGTTTATACAGAGTTTATGAGAAACTTGTATTTACAAGAAAGTGAGTGGGAGCACTATAGAATTTCTGATAAGAATATGTAGTTGACATATTATTGATCGGAAATGATGTAGAATTTCTGGAAAGCATAAACGGTTGTTTGAAGAGAGTTTTTCAAAGGAAGACCTGGATAAAGCTACTTAATTGCTGGGCATCAAAATTTATAGAGATAGATCAAGATGCTTGATAATACTTTCAATAAGTACACCTTGACAAGATATTGAACAAGTTCAATATGGATCAGTCTGAGAAAGGGTTCTTGTCTGTATTACAAGGTGTGAGATTGAGCAGAGCTTAATGCCCGACCACGGCAGAAGATAGAGAAAGGATGAGTGTCATCCCCTATGCTTCAGCCATAGGCTCTATATAGTCTGCCATGTTGTGTACCGCACTTGTGTATGCCTTGCCATGAGTCTGTCAAGGGGTACAAGAGTGATCCAGGAGTGGATCACTGGACAGAGGTCGAAATTATCCTTGGTAACTAGAGGACTAAGGAAATATTTCTCGATTATGGAGGTGATAAAGAGTTCATCGTAAAGGGTTACAACGATGCAAGCTTTAACACCAATCCGGATGACTCTTGGTAGCAATCCGGATACGTATAGTGGAGTAGCCATTTGGAATAGCTCCAAGTCAAACATGGGAGCAGTGTCTGCAGTATGACATAGAGATTTGTAAAGTACACACGGATCCGAATGTCGCAGATCCGTTGACTAAAACCTCTTACACGAGCAAAACATGATCAAACCCCAGAACTGATTGGGTGTTAATCACATGATGATATGATCACATGGTGATGTAAGTGTTAATTACATGGCGATGTGAACTAGATTATTGACTCTAGTGCAAGTGGGAGACTATTGGAAATATGCCCTAGAGGCAATAATAAAATGGTAATTATATTTCCTTGTTCATGATAATTTTCTATTGTTCATGCTATAATTATATTAACCGGAAACCGTAATGCATGTGTGAATACATAGATCACAACATGTCCCTAGTGAGCCTCTAGTTGGCTAGCTTGTTGATCAATAGATGGTCACAGTTTCATGACCATGGACATTGGATGTCGTTGATAACGGGATCACATCATTAGGAGAATGATGTGATGGACAAGACCCAATCCTAAGCATAGCATAAGATCGTGTAGTTCATCTGCTAAAGCTTTTCTAATGTCAAGTATCGTTTCCTTAGACCATGAGATTGTGCAACTCCCGGATACCATAGGAATACTTTGGGTGTGCCAAACGTCACAACGTAACTGGGTGGCTATAAAGGCATACTACGGGTATCACCGAAAGTATCTGTTGGGTTGGCACGAATCGAGACTGGGATTTGTCACTCCGTGTGACGGAAAGGTATCTCTGGGCCCACTCGGTAAGACGTCATGATAATGAGCTCAATGTGACTAAGGAGTTATCCACGGGATGATGTATTACGAAACGAGTAAAGAGACTTGCCAGTAACGAGATTGAACAAGGTATAGGGATACCGACGATCGAATCTCGAGCAAGTAACATACCAATGGACAAAGGGAATTGTATATGGGATTGATTGAATCCCCAACATCGTGGTTCATCTGATGAGATCATCGTGGAGCATGTGGGGGCCAACATGGGTATCCAGATCCCGCTGTTGGTTATTGATCGGAGAGGTGTCTCGGTCATGTCTACGTGTCTCCCGAACCCGTAGGGTCTACACACTTAAGGTTCGATGACGCTAGGGTTATAGGGAAATAGTGTACGTGGTTACCGAAGGTTGTTCGGAGTCCCGGATGAGATCCGGACGTCACGAGAAGTTCTGGAATCGTCCAGAGTTAAAGATTCATATATAGGAAGTGAGGTTTTGGTGACCGGAAGTGTTTTGGGCATCACCGATAACGTACCGGGACCACCGGAAGGGTTCCGGGGGTCCACCAAGTGGGGCCACCAGCACCAGAGGGTTGCATGGGCTGCAAGTGGGAGGGAACCAGCCCCTAGGTGGGCTGGTGCTCCCCACAAGGGCCGAAGGCACAGCAAGAGGTGGGAGGGGGCAAACCCTAGGGGCAGATGGGCCTAAGGCCCACCTAGGGCGCCGCCCCTCCCCTCTCTCCCTCTAGCCGCCGCCCAGATGGGATCTGGGGCTGCCGCCGGACCTTAGGGTGGGAACCCTAGGGCTGTGCCCTCCCTCCTCCTCCTCCTATATATAGTGGAGGGTTTGGGGATGCCAAGAACACGCATCTCTCTCTCTCGGCGCAGCCCTACCCCTCCTCTTCCTTGTCCTCCGTAGTGCTTGGCGAAGCCCTGCCAGAGTACCACGTAGCTCCACCGTCACCACGCCGTCGTGCTGCCAGAGCTCTCCCTCAACCTCTCCTTCCTCCTTGCTGGATCAAGGAGTAGGAGACGTCACCGGGCTGCACATGTGTTGAATGCGGAGGCGCCGTTGTTCGGCGCTTAGATCGGAATCCACCGCGATTTGAATCGCTACGAGTACGACTCCACCAACCGTGTTCTAGTAACGCTTCCGCTTTGCGATCTTCAAAGGTATGAAGATGCACTCTCCCCTTACTTGTTGTTGGTTTCTCCATAGATTGACCTTCGTGGTCGTAGGAAATTTTTTGATTTACTACTACGTCTCCCAACATCTTCATCATTATCTTGTTCTTCTTCTTCTTCACTAGCATCATCATCCTTTACATGCTTGGCCTTCAAGGCAAGGTTTGTCTTAGGTGATGAGGAACCATGCATGGCGAGGTGTCCTGTAGCATTGGTCTTGGATTCTTAAAATAGTTGAAAGGTTGAAATGACATCTTCGGGAGACATATCCTTGAATCCATGTTCTCTTCTTATGTCCCACACCATTTGATGGTGGTATGGAGCAAGAGCATTTAGCAATTTGTCCACAAGAAACCGTTTGGTGAAGTTGAAACCATCTTGGCTCTTGTCACAATCATATGACTCAATGTTGGCGGCTAGTGTCATCAACCGCTCATGAAGATGCTTGGGGTCTTCACCTTTCTCCATGCAAAAATATTGTAATGCCCCTTTTGCAATCTCATACTGTGCCAGACGAAGTGAGGACGTTCCCGTCTTGGTCATCACAATGCTATCCCATAGCTCTTTTGCATTTGAGAGGTGAATGTAGGGGCTCTTCTGCTTGTCAGACATGCCCTTTCTTATGAGCATGGTTGCGGTGTCATTGAGGTGCTTGTCATATACTTCACCCGGTGTGAGATCCTTGGGGTTCATGGGGTTGTACCCTTTCTCTAAGATCTCCAACATCTCATCGTTGGCAAACCTAAGATGATCCTGCATACCAACTCTCCACAAAGAAAAATCGGCAGTGTCATCAAGTAATGGGGGATTGTCCCCTGCATTATACTTAGGTTTCTCAACTCTAGGTTTTGTATATAACCATGGAACACCGGTGTGATCACCAACTTGAGGTTGTTGGCCCGAATTAGGAAGAGATGCATCAGGTTGCCTTACCACACTTACTGGGTTCTCTAGTGGTGGAGTTCGTACACCCAATGCATCCAACCTCATTTTGACCAAGGCCTCAATAGAAGCATCGTGCTCCTCCTTTTGCTTAGCGAGAGCCCTTTCAAGATCCTCAGAGGTAAAGGATGTATGCACATCTGAGGAGGATGTCACCTTCTCAAGGGGAAGTGCAACAAGGGGGTTCCCATCCTTGTCCATCTCGCTCTAGGGCGGTTAAGCCACAAGATTAGAGCACGAGGCTCTGATGCCAATTGAAAGGATCGAGATGGACATAGAGGGGGTGAATAGGTACAATTACAAATTTTAATTGTTGCTTAGAAATTTAAGGCAATATTGCAGAATATGAATGTGAGCCTAACAATTGCAAAGGTGATAGTTGTACTATGTGAGCTAAGCAAAACTACAAGTAAGTAGATAGACAGGCACACGTGATACAAGTACTACAAGTAATACCACAAAGACAAATAACCACAAGTAGGAAGTTAGGGTTAGTAATAACCGCAACTCCGAGAGACGATGATGTATGTCGATGTTCACTTCCTTGGAGGGAAGCAACGTCACCGTTTAGAGAGGTGGATGTTACCACGAAGGCACACAAACGCCATGAAGGCTCACCCTATTCTCTCCTTGAGACAACACCATGAAGGCGTTTCTCAACCACTAGTGGTAGACCTTGGGGTGGTCTCCAAACCCTCACAAACTTTCCGGGGGTAATCACAATGGTTGATTCCTCACTGAAGAACTCCTACCGCCTAGGAGTCTCCAACCTCCAAGAGTAACAAGAACGACGGGGAAAAGCTCAAGACTTTCTCAAATCACAAATTGCTTTGGTGAAGAGAAGGGTAAGGAGTGGATCTATCACTTGATTGGAGAACTTATCTCAAATACCCTCAAATGCTCTTGGGATCTTGGATTTGGTGTATGACGATGTGAGAGAGAGAAATGTGTATTCTAGGGTTGCTCAAAGTGAATGGTCAACCTCTCCACAAAGTGATGAAGAGGTATTTATAGTGTGGGTGCAAATATGGCCATTGGAGTGTAAGTGGTTGTGTCGGGCCGGACAGCCGGGCCAGGGGCCGGACATCCGGCGTAAGTGAAATGCACATGATACACTGAGCCGGAGAGGAAAAAGCAGGGGAGCCGGACATCCGACATGCAAGTGGAGGCCCGGACGTCCGGCTTATGCCCAGACATCCGGCATTCCACCCATCAGCCAATAGCGGTACTGGCATTGTGTGGGTCGGAAATATGGTAGAGGGCTCGAATATCCGGGGTCCCGGACATCCGGCGGTGTGTTGGACATCCGGTCCCTATTTGGTGAAAACTAGTGTACTCTGGACAGCATGAGGGTCGGATATCTGGGGCATTTACCACAAATCCGGTGACAGCATGAACTCTCGGACATCCGGTACAAGGCCCGAACATCCGGCCATCCCAGAGTAGCAACCCTGTGAAAAGTATACAAGGTGAAGATTTCAACCGAAGAAGGGAGTTTGAATTTACTTGAGCATGTCTCTTGCTAATCCCATTGATCCCCTCTTAATAGTACGGGATCCCTATACTCAAGAACAAAAGAAAACGAGATCCGTAAACCTCTTTGTTCCTTCCTTCTCAACTCATAATAACTCCAATCGTCTGTGATCCACGCATATTGAGACTTGAGGACTAATACCTGAGATTTACTTGACAAACATTATTAGTCCTCTGCATGTACATTGTCATCAACATCAAAATATAATATAAGGGAAAGATTGCACTTTCACTTACTCTAACAAAGGATAAAAGGAAGGTATTGGGTCTAGGTAAGGTTGCAATCTCAAAGGACTGACACGCGGATAAGGTGATGCGTGTCGAATCCCTCGGGTTCAACCTCATGTCTGTCTCAATGCTTTGTGATCTTGATATGGTTGTCATCTTTGGAAAATATCTGTGTGTTGTTGTCATGGAATCTGACAAATCCAAAGTCTTCGAAGGCTTTAGGAGAGGAGACTTGTATATTGTTGATTTCTCTGCAGGTCCTCAGCCTGACACGTGCCTACTTGCAAAGTCTTCAGAAGGTTGGTTGTCGCATCGATGACTTGTGCACGCTGGTATGAGGAACTTGCACATGCTCATGAAGAAAAATCATGTCATTGGCATTGAAGGTGTCAAATTCCTCAAGGATCACCTATGTGGTGCTTGTGAGTCTGGAAAGATGACCAGGGCCAAGCATCCCTCAAAGACTATCATGACCACTACTCGACCCTTTTAATTGCTTCACATGGACCTCTTTGGCCCCACTCATTATTCCACATTAACAAATTCTTCAAGTTTGTATGGCTTTGTTATTGTTGATGACTACTCTCATTACACTTGGGTGCATATTATTCTGTACAAGTCTGAGGTGCAGGATGTCTTCAGACGATTTACTTCAAGGGCCTCAATAAACTTTGGCGTCAAGATCAAGCACATCAGGAGTGATAATGGGACTGAGTTCAAAAACACTAATCTTGATGAATATCTTGATGAATTTGGTATTACTCATCAGCTATCTGCCACATATACTCCTCAGCACAACGGCGTCGTGGAGCGCAAGAACGGGACTCTTGTTGAGATGGCTCGCACTATGCTTGATGAATAAAAGACTCCACATCGCTTCTGGCCTAAGGCAGTTGATACAGCATGCCACATCATCAATAGGGTATATCTTCACAAATTCTTCAAGAAGACTTCATATGAACTCATGACTGACAAGAAACCCAATGTGAGTCATTTCAAAGTCTTTGGTGCTAAATGCTGGATTAGAGATCCTCACCATAGTTCTAAATTTGCATCAAAAGCACATGAAGGTTTTATGCTTGGTTACGGAAAGGACTCGCACAGCTACAGAGTCTTCAACTCCTATCACAACAAGGTTGTTGAAACTGTAGATGTGTGGTTCTATGAAACTAATGGCTCACAAAGAGAGCACCTGCCTCCTGTGCTAGATGAAATGTCTCCTGAGGAATCCATTAAGTTGAAGGCTACTGAAGATATCTTACCCACTGAAAACATACTGCCTGATGAGGAAGTCATCCCAACCAATGAAGACATTCGTGCTGATACATCTGAAGAAAATGGTGCTCAAGAAAATCCTCAGCCTCGTCAACCTGCTCATCCAAGAGTTGCAAATGAAGTGCAGATTGACAAAATCCTCAGCGACATCAATGCACCAGGTCCCCTCACTCGCTCAAAAGCTTCACATTTATCTAAATTTTCTAGGTGTTTTGCTTTTGTCACTATCGTAGAGCCCACCAGAGTTGATTAAGCATTCAAGGAGCCTGAGTGGATTCAAGATATGCAAGAGGAATTGCATCAATTCTCACTCAGCAATGTGTGGGAACTTGTCAAGCGGCCAGATCCTCGCAAGCATAACATCATAGGTACCAAGTGGATCTACCGCAACAAGCAAGACGAAAATGGCCTAGTGGTGAGGAATAAGGCTCGTCTTGTAGCTCGAGGCTACACACGGGTTGAGGAAATTGACTTTGATGAAACATTTGCACCTATTGCTAGACTTGAAGCTATTCGCATATTGCTTGCTTATGCTAACCATCATGATATCATCTTATATCAAATGGATGTGAAAAGTGCATTCCTCAATGGTAAGCTTGAGGAAGAAGTATATGTTGCTCAACCCCCAAGTTTTGAAGACCCTAAGCATCCTGACAAAGTCTTCAGACTCAACAAGGCCCTCTATGGCCTCAAGCAGGCCCCTCGGGCGTGGTATTACACTCTGAAGTAATTCCTCATGAAGAAAGGCTTCAAACCCGGTTCACTCAACCCAACTCTTTTCACAAAATCTTATGACAATGAATTATTCGTGTGCCAAATATATGTACATGATATTATCTTTCGATGTACTAACAAATGTTACAATGATGAATTTGCTTATATGATGAGTGAAGAATACCAAATGTCTATGATGGTGGAGTTGAAATTCTTCTTAGGTCTTCAAATTCGTCAACAACACAATGGCATCTTCATCTCTCAAGAGAAATACCTCAAGGATGTTCTGACGAAATTCAACATGCAAGACTGCAAAGGCGCCAAAACTCCAATACCCTCATAAGGTCACCTCAGCACTGACGAAAATGGTAAAGATTTCAATCAGAAGGTATATCACTCCATGATTGGCTCTTTATTGTATCTATGTGCATCTAGGCCAGATATAATGCTTACTGTTTGCATGTGTGGTCGATTCTAGGCAACACCGAAGGAATCACACCATAAGGTTGTGAAGCATATTCTTCGATACTTATCTCACACACCAATGCTTGGATTATGGTATCCCAAGGTCTCAAATCTTCACCTCGTCGAATACTCAGATGCTGACTATGTTGGTGATCGTGTTGATCGCAAGTCAACATCAGGCACATGTCATTTGCTTGGATGATCCTTAGTCTGTTGGTCATCGAAGAAGCAGAACTACGTGTCATTATCTACTACTGAAGCTGAGTACATTGTTGCTGATTCCTGTTGCGCTCAGTTGTTGTGTATGAAGCAAACCCTCAAGGACTACGGCATCAAGGTTAAGAAGGTGCCTCTCTACTAAGACAACGAGAGCGCCATCAAGATTGTTTACAACCCAGTTCAGCATTCCAAGACCAAGTATATCCAGATTCGTCATCATTTTCTTCGAGATCATGTACTCAAGGGCGACATCTCCATCGACCATGTGGACACTGAAGAATAACTAGCTGATATCTTCACTAAGCCCTTGTATGAAAAGAGATTTTGCAAGTTGCGGTGTGATCTAAATATCCTAGAATCTTCGAATGTTCTTTGAAAAGACACACATCCTAACACTTATGCAAAATTAATGACTTAGATGTGCAACACACGAAGTAACGATTTTCTTCAATCGATGAGGAATAACCCTCTAAGTGTGAAGAAATCAATGAAGAATTTGATTCTCAGAACCCTACGACAATTGTACGCGGTGTCGAAAATCATTATTCTTATACGATGGGCCACGCCACCAACCATAGTTTAAATTCTTCAAAGTTGAGATTTTTGCAAATTCTTCAATTTTTTCAAATTCCTAAAGTTTGCAAATTCCTCAAAAAAAATTCTTCAAACTATGCAATTGATGTTCTTCATTGACTATATACATATATATTTGAGTTTTCAATGTCCTCAAGAGGATTCACTTATTGCTAATTCTTCAAGTCAATTTTCATCTAAGTGGATGTGATCGGACCAGTTTCCCCTCTATGCTAAACTCAACTTAGTCTATTCACAAATTCTTCATATGTGTTCTACTTTCAAAATCGTTCAAAGTCTTCACTGAGTCCTGGTCAGCTAAAGAATTTGCGAACGGAAACTTCAAAATTTTCACTTTCAATTTTTGGCGGTTGCCGCTCAAACGAACTCTGATTCCCACGACTGGATAACCCACGATCCCCCCTATCTCCACTCTTGGTACGTGGGTGACACATGTCGCATGGAGAGGAAGGGTCAGGGGCAACCTGGTCCAAAATATTTGGGCCGGTAGGTTTTTACTGCCGCTATAAATACCCCCTTCCTTTCCCCTAGATCGAGTTATTCCTCACTCCCATCTCTCCCGAGCTCAGACCTAGCGCCGCCGCTAACTTCATCGTCGCCGAAGAGGAAAAGCTTCGCTGGCTTGACCTCCCCATCGATGTACTCACGTCGGCCATGAAAATCTTCACTCTGTTGCCGCCGTAGCTGTCTTCCGTTGCCAAGTTAGGGTACGGGAGATCTGGGCAGACGAACTTCTCCCTCTCACCTCTCTGTTCGTCATGTTCTTCATCAGGGTAATTAAAATCTAATTTTACTGTCCTACTTTGATCTTCATGATTTTCACAAAATCCTCAAAAGGTGTTTATTCTTCAAGAATCATCTTCTTAAAGACCTCATTTGTTTCACTCCTTTGATGTGTTTCTCTAAGTTATGATTTTCTTCAAGATTCATCAATTATGTGGATCCTCAAATCTACAAAACTCTGGAACCTAAGACAAGAACACTTAGTGAAATTCCTCAAGCCATCTATGGTCAAAATCCTCAACTTGATATATTTTAAAAATTTCTGAGAACACATATGACCTCTTCAAATTCTTCACACCTATACTCTGTTCACATGTATAAAATGCATGCTGATGAATCACTAGGTTCTCATCAACTTAACTCATTTGCACCATTCCTTGAAGAAAAATTGCATAGTTCTTCGAAATCTGCAAGAGTTCATATTCCTCAAGTGAAGAAAATGGCAGAAGGCAAAAGGCCTCAGAAAGGAGGAAAGAAACTTGCATCCAACACTGCATATGAGATCCCTAAGGATATCTATCCTGAGTATTGCACACCTGATGAGGAAATATATGGGAAAGGAACCAGCAAAAAACATAAAATCCGCATTCAAAGGATCGAAAGGAGATGGATGAAGGAATGGAGAGAATAACGTATGTCACTCCAAAATACATGAAGAAATTTGCCCTAAACCCTCCTTGTCGAAGAGCTTCATTGGCAAATGAACAGGCTACTGATCCTACCAGCCTCATGAGAGGTGAGGATTTTCCCCAGGAATGGGAAAGGCTTCAAGCCAAACTGGCAAGAACTGCCAAAGAAGTTGTGAGTCAATTCAATGAAGATTCTGCTAGTGTTGCAGCTGCTGATGTCTCTATATCTGGAACTGCTTCAAAGAAGACTATGCCGAAGAAATTGGCAATAAAATCAAAGTCTTCAAGCTCAATGCCCTCACGGCCAAGCTCTTCCAAGTCAAAATCATCACAGCAAAATCCTCAAGCTACTTCTTCAATGGCTGCTACAATGCCTTCAGTGGCTGCACAATCCTCAGCCACAGCCACCAAGTCCTCAACTCCTGTGCATCTTGCAACATATCAGAGGACTACTGGTTTTTCAATTGCTTCAGGGGATTCAGCAAGTTCATCAGCCCAAACACATTCCTCAACAAGTCCTTCTCTGCTGAAGATGAAATCTACTGCTGGACGAGGTACTCAACTAAGTCCTCATCCTAAGAAAGTTGTGTTTCAAGCACCTTCAAATTCTTCAGATGATGAAGCTAATGATGAGGAACTTGAGGAAATCATCAGAAACAAGCAAGAGAGAGTGGCTCAAGCAAAGGACACTCAAATTCCTCTCTTGTTAGACCCAAAGACTGTGATGAACTTCATTGATATCTGGCACAAGGACTCCAACACTCCACTTGATGATTTGAAATTGCCTCCTGGTCTGGATCATGTCCTCACTGCTTTCATCGCTGAAGAAAAGTGGAAGTATGAGAAAGCTTGTCAAACCAAAAAGGCTCAGTACAAGAAGGAGCACTTCATTAAGAACAACGTTCTTAAGCTTTCTCCAAAACAGATGGTCTCTGTGCAAAAGGAGATCAAAGGCCTCAGCGAGGAATTTGGTCGCTATTATGCTAATTGGCTAGGAGCCAAGGTCCATTTTGTCAAAGTGGCTGACAGAGCCATTAAGGACCACAATAGGAGGGTTGCAGCTCAATCGCAGCCACAAATTCCTCAGGCTAGAACTTCTGCTCAGCCTGTTGAAGAAACTCCAAGCGCAGCTAAAGAAATCCAGGCTGCTGAAGAATCTGCCAGGGCAACCTCCATTGTTGTGCTTGAAGAAATTGCCAGGCCAGCTGAAGTTTTTGCTGCGCCTGAAGAAACTGCGCTAACTTCACCCCCTGCTCAAACTACAAAGTCTTCAAGGGTGAATAATATCAACCTTCCTTCTGCATGAGAAGTGAAGAAAACAAAGGCAGCAAAGAAGAAGGCTGCACAGAAACGAAAAGCATCAACTTCAGATACCTGAGTTAACTGGTGAAGAGGCTGGCGTTGAAGAAATTGAAGATGATGTGGACATTGGAAACACCACTCCATTGATTAATGATGAATATTGGGAAGCTACATGCCCCAATTCACCAATGACCACTCCCCTCACCCAAATTCCCCAGTCACCTGCTCAAACTGAGGAAATTCAAACAGGATCTGATGGTCTGGCCACACCTCTCGCATCTATTACTGAAGAAATTCCAGTTGCATCAGCTGAAGAAATTCATGCCCAGACCACACCTGAGGAAATTTTTGCTCAAAATCCTAAGTCTGAAGAAATTCCTACCATGCCAAAGGAGATTGTGAGTCGCTTCAAGCCAAATCTTCAGCCAAAGCCCAAGTTGCCTTTCAAAGGCACAAAACGCCCCAAATTCATCAAGGCAAATTTCTTCAATGAACACATATTCTTCACAGGGACAAATCCATATGCCTCAGCAAGGGCCGGACGCATAAGATTCTGGACTTCTTCGCAGATAAATTTCTATGCTTCAGTTCTGTTTGACAAAGAGAAAATCTTCGAGCATCAGCAAATTCCTCATGTGGATATGGAGTCCATTCCTTGCTTCACCCCTGTGCTCACTGTCCTTCATGATGCTGGACTTCTTCCCTTCTGTGTTGACATATGTGACTAGAATGAAGAGCTGATTCTTCAATTATATGCAACCTTGCACATCTCAGGTGATGCTTCTGATGTCAATTCTTGGATTCTGGATTGGATGACTCGAACCACACACTACACTGCTCCAGCCACTGAATTGCTTCGTGTTGTGCCAATAGCAATCCCTCAAGAGGAAGCAAGATGCATCTATGATGAACCTGAACTGCCCAATCACATGATGCAAGTACTGATGAAGCCTTTGGCTCCTAGAAAACCCTCAAGGACCACCTTCCTAGTGAAGGATTTGCTCTATGTGCCCAGGACCATATACACGATACTGACCAAAACCCTCAGTCCAATCAAGGGCCACAACTCTGAAGAAGAAGAAGAAGTTGTGAGTGTCATGAAGACTCTGTTGTTCAACATCATTCATGGGATTCCCATCAATTATCATGATTTCTTCATGAGGACTTTGGCCAACATAACCATGTCACCTTTTGAGTTCAAGCCTTATGCTCCCTGGATCATGAAATTCACCAGATCAAGGTCTTCAATTCCTTTCAAGGCTGATTGTCAAAATCACTTCAGTTTTCTGCCTTCGATTTAAGTCCTCAAGAATACATTTTCTTCGGTTGAAGGAAAAGGCAAAGCTGTTGTTGATGAAGGCACTCGTCCATTGGATGGTCAATTCCGCAAAGCTGCATCCTATTCCACCAATGATGACTCTGTCACCCAAGATTCTGCTGCAAAAGCCTCATCTCAAAATCCTCAAGCTTCAGCTCCTCGTGTGATGACCGATCGTGAGCTTCTACTAAGTCTTCATCAGAAGGTTGATTGCAATCATAGGTGGGTCAAGCGTCAGTTTGGTTCACTTCTTCGAGACATGACTGTCACGCACAATTCTGTGAGGAAGAACCACTATTATCTTCATGAAGTCTTCGACCGCACATGGGCTATTCTATCTCATCTCAAAACACCTGAAGAACTCAAAGAGATAGAGTTTTAGTGGGACTTTGACTGGTCCATGCCTCCAAAGAAGAAATGGAAGAAAGTCCAAATTCCTCAGCTAGTTACAAGCTCATATTCTTCATCGCGCAAGATAGATGAAGCTGAGGAAGTTGACGACACTGCTTCAGGCCCAGCATCGACAAACGACCCCGACAACGCTGGCTCTCCTCCACCACCTTCAAGATGAAATTCTTCACGGGCGTTAGTCCTCATTTTTTGTCCCTTTTGGTCACCGATGACAAAGGGGGAGAAAATTTGAGTTAGTCTTCAAGTGGATCTCTATATATTTGGGTTGTTTTTTGTTTATGTTACAACTCTCGCTCTTTTGAAGCTTTTGTTGGATGAGTTGTAAACTTAAGACCGATGGTGGTCTGACGCTTTTTAACTGCTTTTTGCATGCCTATTGCCTCAAGTACCTTAATGCATGCATGCTGAATTTCATCATACGCCATTTTTCATCATGCATTTCAATTCCTCATGTTATATATTAAATGCGTGTATGAATTACAAGATATAGGGGGAGTTCTCCATGTTTTTAACCTGCCATGTGCATTTGCAGTCCAAAGCAAATTCCTCAAATATGCACATCTTCAGGGGAAGTACTTCTATATCTTGCAATCAAATTCCTCACACTCAATACTTACACTTCATATTTTTATCCCCATTGAATATTTAACCTATTTATCATCAATCACCAAAAAGGGGAAGATTGTAAGTACATCTAGTGCCCCTTAGTGATTTTGGTGTATTGAAGACTTATAGATTAAGGGACCGATGCGTTTGTAAGTGTACACAGGCTCTATAAGTTGATGAGGAGTTCTATATATTCAGAGATTATCGACCCCTAAAAATGAATGTCTTCAGCTGAAGACTTTGGTGAAGACTTTGCTGAAGACTTTGGTATTCCCTAAAGACTTTGAAAATGAACAAGTTGGTGTGACCTTGAAGATGTGAACGAGGACTATGAAGCATGAAGACTTTTGTTTTCGTAGTTTCGTTTCCTTTCTTTGAGTCATAGGAAACACCGTACTGTTAAAGGGGGACGAGGTAATACTAACGAAAATTCCCAATTGATGCTCAACTCAAAAGCCTCAACCTATCCAATCCTTCAAGTAAAGCCTTTGGAAATCTCTTACAGTTCAGTCAAGTTCTTCAGTGACAGAGACGAAGTTCTTCTGGTCTTTGAGGAAATTGGTCTGACTGGGGAGTTAGGATTTCGCCAGTGCGAATTGCCTACAAGTGAGGATTATGATAAGCCCTGAGGAATTTGACAGTTAAATTCCGACCGTTGTTATGCTTAGCGCTAGCTATCCCCAATCATTGTATCCACATAAAGGTCATATCATTGGGGGCATTTATGTCTTATCATGTCACATTGCACCCTGGCTATAAATAGCTGCCCCCCACAACCACTAGTTGGTTGGCTGCTTTGAGAGAGAACTTGACACTTGCCATTTGAGAGCAACCCATCCTCTGAAGACTTTGATAGAAAATCATCATTGAGGAAAAACCCCAAAACCAAACCACCAAACCCAAAGTGATTGAGCATCACTGAAGAGATTGTTCTTGTGTGGAATCGATGATTTTTACCTTTGAAGACTATGTGTCTTCCAGACGGTTAGGCGTCATGGTCTAGTGCATCCTATAGTCAATTGGGGATCGCCGGGTGACCTTGGTCTAGAGCATCCGACAGTGAATTGTGGATCGTCGGGTGACCTATTTGTGAGTGTTTTGTAAGTCTACCCTGAAGAGTTACCACGAGTGTTGGGCAAGGACTGTGTGACCTCAGCTCAAGGAGAATAAGGTAAGGAATGTGTGTCCTCTGCTTTAAATACCAGGCCACTCCAAACCAGACGTACGACTGTCACAGAAGTTGGAACTGGGTCATCAAACCGTTGTCTTCATCGAGCTACCTGGTTGCATTTCCTCAACCCTTCTATTTCCTCATATACTTGTTGATGAAATAGATCGTTGCTGTTTGAAGAATTTGATTGAAGACTTTCTCAATTTCCTCATCTCAAATTCTTCAGTCACCTTTTTCTTCACCTGCTTATCTTGTATCATGCTACTCATAATTTGTGCATGTTCTATTTCATCATGATGACTATGTTATCGTTATGTTTCTCAAGCACTTGAGTACTTATTCCGCTACTAGTAGTTCATCACATTTCAAATTCCTCAAGTTGAAATTCCTCGGTGATGAATTTGTAAAAATCGCCTATTCACCCCCCGCTAGTCGATATAACGCACTTTCAAGATCTCATACCCATGCATGTTTTTAATATTAGTCTTTACACCACTAAGGTTGTTAAAGGTCGAGTTGAAAAACTGGAATTTAATTCGTTGACAAAGACTGGTCACAGCCTTTATCATAGTGCACATCCTCTCATGGGTTTCCTAACTCAAGGTCACTCCTCGGGAATTGCAACGAACAACCTTCGCTATACAAACCAAATCTCCAAGGGTATCAGTGGGACGTATCATAATCATCCTTAGTTTGATCTCAACAGTCATTGACATAAAGTGGTAGTTTTTAGCCAAAAATAGGAACCCACTCGGTTGTTTGGGTTGAGGGGTTGTAAAGTGGTAGTTCTAGAGACGGTTACGTGAATTGTGGTAGTTTTTTGTTAAATACTTATGATTATTACTCTATAGTACATTGATGAGTTTATCACCCAAAGATGTGGTTGCTTCTAAATCCTATCTAACTGTGCAAGTCATTCTTAATATATGTTAAACACATCAGTGATACCAACAAGTTGGTCGGCATTTGCAAAATGTTTGATGAACACATCAGAAGTCATACGGCAAAAGAAATGGATGTGGATTTTACTTTTTGTTGTAGACGGTAAGAAGGTGACAGTTATTGTAACTCCAAAGCAAAAGCATACAACATTTGGTACCAGACACCAAGTTTCAAACTAAGTTTAGGGGCATTGTGACCAACAGTGGGGGCATTTTGAGGTTGATGAAGAAGATCCTAAGTAATAGAGGGGGTTTGATTCTCTCCAAATGTTTGGTTTGTACGCTAAGCCACTCTCATTTGATCTCAACCTTTTCAGGGTAGGATATCAGCAGTTATTGTCTGCCTTCCACACCCTGGCAACATATGGAGAAAGACAGAACAGGAGCCTCATCAAAGACAATGACTTTATTGGATCATTCGTTGTGATAAGGCCCCTAGTTCATTCCCAAGGAGGAGATGAACTATTGTGCTTTGCATCAGCTGGAGGACACTACTATTGGGGAAGACAACAATACTATAATCTGTAACTGGTGTAAGAAGATAAAGGTTTTTTTATCGAGATGTGTGAGTAAATAGGAGTGTTACCGTAGGACTAGACACACAGGGGAATGTTATGAAGGTTTGATGCGGAGCATCCTATGGACATCACCATGACAAGAGCCCATTTCGCAAGTGACACGTGCGACATCTACTTCACATATATTAACGTGAATCATCTCCTTTACATGTGTTCACTTGATCCCTCCAAGGATGGTATACTACTTGACACTCCCCTCATGTCCATACATAGGTATTTTCGGAGCTTCACGGATGATGAGGAGCAGTGCAAGCGCCGAGGAATGACTACCCCATCCGCAAGGAAGCATGGAAGCGATGACAAAAGAAGGCCAACCAAACTCCCAGGCCCCGGAAATCCGGCCTACACCCCGGACATCCGGCCCCCGGAGATCCCTCTAGCGCCAAGGGCAAGCTCCAGCCACAGCTACACGGCCCGTACATCCGGCCGACCCCCGGACATCCGGCGCCACAAGACCAGCCGGATATCCGGTGACCCTGCCCGGAAATCCGGCGCGAGGAGACCAGAACCGAGCGAAGCCAGGCGCCCGAACCCCGGACAACCGGCATCCATAGCCCGGAAATCCCCCCCCCCCATGAAGCACCGGACATCCATCCCCTGGCCCGAACATCCGACCCCTATGCGGGTAGACGCGGGCCAAAGGCCCATGTATCATCTCTCTCTCTTGCCCCTATCTCCACTAGCACTATATAAGGGACACCTCCTCCTCCTTTCTAGGGTTAGCAATGGTTTAGCTCATAGTTAGTTGAGCCTAGCTTCTTCCACTACCTCTCCCATGGAGTAGATGCCTCTATGAGAGAAGATCACCTAGTGGATGTCAAGGCCCCTTGCGAGGGAAGATCCCTAGTGGATTCAAGGCCTCATATCCCCATGGGATTTGTGATGAACTCTACCATGTATCCTTCTTTCCCTTTGTTGTTCTTGTACCTTGTGGATCTTGTGTGGTTTTGAGTCTAGTGGATGTGTGACTGAGCTTGTTCTTGAGTGCTTCCTCTTGTGATTTCTCCTCATTCCTCCCCGGGTTCTTCATGTTCTTCGTGGAATCCCCCTCCAATTCGTGAAAGATCGATACCTACGGGTTTGCCCCATATCATATTGGTATCTAGATCCACATTTCTCGCAAATTTGGAGTCCTCCCCTTTGTTTTCTAGCCTAATTTTGTTTGATTTCGTCCCAATTCAAAAATCCCCACCAAAAACAGCCTCACCAAAAAATTTGTGATTTGTTGATTCTTGTGAGATTTTGTTGATTTTGATCCATGGATTTCGTGTTTGGCAAGTAGATCTAGCTTTCCCACCACCCAATCCATCCTAATTTTTCTTTTCCCCCACCAATTTTGACCCCCGAGATCGAAAATTTCTGCCCAAATCGATTTCCTGAGGCCAAATACCGAGCTGGACATCAGGTCCCAGACATTCGGGACATTGGGCCAGACATCTGGCCCCTGGAGTGCAAAATCGCGCAAGTTGCTGGCATTCTGGCCCCGGAAATCCGGTCCCTGGGAACTCAGTCTTTCGTGTTTCACCGTTTTGACCATAACTATTCATATGAACTCCGATTTTGACTTTCTTTAGCTCATTTTGTAGCTACTAACACCCTTTGTTCCACAAAAATAGATTCATCGTCATTTGACTCCATCAAAATTTTGAAAATTTTGGCAAGTTTGCCTAGGCCTCCACCATGACTTCCGCATAACCATACCACCATGCACTTCCGCCACCCTAACCCATTTTTGCTTGAGATTTTGAGTTGCGGTTTCTGTTTCCTAAGGTGTTTCGGCTACTTAGGGACGATACTACATCGACAATGCCACAAATCATCATCTCCTCGGCCTCAACATCGACAATGGCCACTTTGCCTTTTGGCACCCCAATCGTAAGCAAGGACGGTAACCTCAACGACATCATTGTCTATTTCCTTGCCGTTGCTTTGATCTCTCTAAGCCTATTGCGTACCTTACCCATTGAGACTAGTGAGTTGAGAATTGCCAGGCCACGTTACTTGTGCACCGTAGTGATACTCTTATGCCGCATAGCTACATTTAGCGTGCAAACATCTTGCTATCTACATTGTGTCATAAGTCTCTCCCGTGCATATCCATCGTACTTGTCCCATATCTTGGTTCGAGCATCAAGCATAGCAAAAAAAAGAAAAATCTTTTAAGCAAAAGAGGAGATACAAAAGATCTTATAAGCAAAAGCAATAGCATTAAGCCATTTTTCATAGTACATACACTTGGGTCATACATACCTAGCATACTTGGGATTGAAGACGGTACGTTTACTCTCATAGGTTGGTGCACAAGCACGTATCTAGCCCATTTGAGCAATCGAGCTATTGTCTCTTCTAGTATCCGTGCAACACGAGCTTTTCCCGGGTCTATCACATTTTGTGCTCATTCCTTGGTTGTGCGGATCCCATCTATCTATCCGTGTGTGTGTTCCTAGTGCCACTTTAGCTATTGATCTATTTGCTTTGCATTTCAATTTTGTGAATCTTCCTCAACATTTTTGATATCTTGACTAACAATTTCTTGAATTTTGTGCCACTTGTCCTAACCAAGCCACTCGATAAGCTTTACATTGTAGGTGTGAGTGAACAAGTCCTGTACCAATTCCACTATTCTCTCAATTCACATTGAATGAAGCGAGATACATTCTCAACTTTGGGAAATGATATCTTGGTATTGTTTATCTCACTTCCGGTCTTCGGCGACTACATCAACATGAACAACTACATCGACCAAAAACTCGAGCGACTCGCCACCGACATACATCAATTCGAAGCTCAGAAAAGATATTACTTCAACAACAAGTTGGATACACACATGGAGCAACTTCTACATGTGTTGCACAACTACAAGTATTTTTCCCCTTCGTCATCTTCAAGGCAGAGATGCTCAAGTTGCGCATCTTGGGAGTGCCCATCCGATGCAAGAACAAGTCGGCCACATCTTCGTCTTTGAGACGAGCGCCACGACAACCATCCTGCTCGTGATCTACATCATCGCGAAGGGAAAATCACCTCCAAGAAACAAGTGCGCGAAGACTGAGAACACCAACAAGGACAAGCTTCGATGCTAAGATCAAGGCGATGGACTACACGCATGGATGACCCTTCCATCTTCGGAAGCATCCCAAGGAAGATGGCCGATCATGGGAATTTCCCTTCGGTCATGGAGGCAAGTGATGATGTGCATGACGATGACAAGGAGGAGGTTGAGCATGGGACTATCCCTTCAACCATGGTGGCGCAAGGAGTTGAGCATGGAAACGTTTGCACCTACATATCTCTGACACCCACATATGACAAGATGCCCCAATTCCCATGTGAGGAGAGCCACCACCACTTGAGTGACATGAGTGACTCCACCATATGTGACATTGAGTGCATTTCCTATGAGAGGATGAGCGTGACAACCGCTAGCCCCATATATGATGAGTTGCCACAATTCCCATGTGAGGAGAGCCACAACCCCCACCACTTGAGTGAGATGAGTGACTCCACCATATGTGAGTATGAATGCAACTACCTAGAGGGAGGGAGTGATCCACCACCACATAGATAGAGTGACGTAATTGATAGGGCATGTGAGGCCATTTTGATTTCTAACAACTTAAACTCTACCTCTATTGTGTCTTCTCCTTTGGTGCTAGGTCCCATACATGATGACGCGTCGATCCTCAACGACTTCGTCCTCCCATTGGACAAGACGATGGCCATGATGGAATATGATGCGCCCCCCACACGGTTCCACCACGATGAAGATGACCACGCGTTGGTCTATGCCACCTCACCTACACCACATGAGTGGAATGACAAAGGTAACATAGGTGAAGGTGATGCTCGTGTCCCACTAGTGGACATTGATTGCTTGCATGATGTCAATCCACCTATTGTCATGCTTCATGATTATGAAAATTCCTCATGTGATGAATTGCCCATTTATGATGTGTTTGACGATTCTCATGTGGAGTCTATTACTTGTGATGCCATGTTGCATAGGATTTCTTGTGAGAACTCTGTAGGTCAGATCATGTTTGACAATCCGCTTGACTTGCCATATGCTATGCATGAGATCATCCATATTGCATCTTTGCAATCTCATCGTAGTAACTATGCATATGCCATTAAAATAAACCCAATTCGTGAATATGGCATAGATGACAAACCCATGGTTATTGGCATTTGTTTTGCTTGCGATGATATTGCCATGCTTCCTTTGCATCATTTGCGCAATTATTCACATATGTCATGCCATAACCACCTAGCTTTGGATATGCCTTGTTTTGGATGTTTTCCATATTCGCCGCATTATGCTTCCACTATTGGACATGAGGAGACCCCCATAGTTTCCTCATGCATTATAGGAAATTTTGTTCCATCCCACCCATTGCATGATCCTAATTACTGTGTGCATCATCCGCATACCATGAACAACAATGCTCTCAATTCTAGTGATGCATCGCACATTTCTAGTCTCCATTATGACATATATAACCTTTCATGATGGATGACATATTCTTGTATCATGCATATCATTTATTTGATCATTGGACATTTTGTGTTAACGAACACATGCACATGCACATCCTAACGGATGATTTATACATATACCGCGCACACACAATTATTCATTTGTCTTTGTTGTGTGTAGGTACTCATGAACACTCGTCAGCCTCACAATCCCATGAGTTGATGAAAAGATCTCTTGAGAGCAACGATGCTTTGGGATCCACCGGAATGTGTCTCCAACCATTCCCCTCGCACAAGGACTACGCGCATCTCTTCTACATGGCCCTCACATGGTTATGGCTTATTGTGCATTATATATCCTTTGCCCATATTTTCATGTTCACTTTGCATGATATGCTCATTTCTATGCCTTTGCCATGCATTTGTGACCCATGCTTTCCATTACACATGACCCATGCCTCTTGTATTTGTATGTGTGTTTGCGAGCTTGGTGAAGATACTACTTGTTATTGCCATGTTTGTTTTGTGCCCCATGCCTATGACGATATATTGATCATATTTTGTTACCGTGCTTGCGTTATGTCATGTGCATTGTCTATGCCTATTTTTTGCTCAAATGACATGATCACCATGATTTCCCCTAGTATGTTGCATCTTCGCACTACTAGTTTGCACGCCATGATCAATATGCTTTCCTATGTTGCATCACCAATGATTCATACTTGCTCGTTTCATGCGGTTGATGAAAACCATTTCCATGCTTTGCACATGCTTGCTATTGAATTTTGTCATATGTATCCATGTGTTGCCTTTCTCATGCTAGATTTGCCATGTATTGAGTGCAACAATGCCTTTAATATTGCTAATGAGATTGCCCCCATAGCTTTCTCACATACTATTGGAGCTTTTGACATCTTTCATGTGAAGCATGCTTGTCTTCCTTCTTTGCACCATATGCCTAGTGCCATGAATATAGCCATTGTTGCATCATATTGTTCATGCACTTTTGATCCTAATGGTTATGTGCAAGAGAAGAGAACCATCATGATGGATGATGTGTTTGTCTACCATGCACATACATTCTTTGCTTTGTTGTGTGTCTGTGTAGGATATTTCGACTCATGTCAACTTCCACTTCACGTGAGTTGACGATTCGAGCTCTTGAGAGCGAGCCATGCTACACCGAGGCGTTTCTACATCGCAATTTCTTGGGCATCAGCATTGTGTCGGATGCACAAGGTCACGCTTTTGAGGTGACATCCTTCTTGAGCATGGATATTGTGACTCATCCTACTTGTGTTGCTTGTATCATGACACATATTGGTCATCTTGGACCACTTACTTGCACACGTGTTATATATAGAGCTTTCACTTGTGATTGCCATCATTCCATGCCTCAAGACATAGATACCTTGTGTGTTGCATCCAACTTGTGGATTGTTTGCTCTTATCATATGCTTGGTTGCAACAATGTCCATTCTTCACATTTTCCATGCCAAATTGTGTGCTACATGCTTGACTTAATTTCCTCACACATGTTGAACACTTGCTCTTTCTATTGTGTTGAGTGCCATACTATCTTCACTACACCATGTGCACATTATGCTTGGATTGTCTTGCACTTCCCCGTGTGTCTAGATACTTCCTTTTATGTGGTGTTGTGAATGATTCCTATGCCTACCATAGACCATTTATTGATTGCTTTGTGAATGATTGCTATGAACTTGAGGTAGATGCTTGGTCTACTGTCACACATTTTAGCATCCCTACCTCACCTTTGAATTCTTGTTCCCATGATAACTCTGATTGTGCTCAATTTATATGCATACATGCCATGCCTCTTTCCTTTGTCAAACCATATGTTATGCATGATGATGACACTTGTTTGGTGAATAATCGCTTGAATGCTTGGTTATACACTAACGCTAACCACATTTGTTTTTCCAAGTGTTTGTCGTGTTTGCTCCTTTTGAAGGAGTTACTAGTTGGTGCGACATTGGAAAGTGCACCTTTAGAGCTTGATGATGATGAGTGCTTGGTGATTGTCCACTTCTATACGGCGATGCCATCTCCTTCCCATGGTGATTTGGATTTCAATCCGAGGACGGATCTTTCCCAAGGGGGAGGGGATGATGCAGAGCATCCTACGGACATCATCATGACAAGAGCCTGTTTCGCAAGTGACACATGTGACATCTACTTCACATACATTAAGGTGGATCATCTCGTTTACACGTGTTCACTTGATCCCTTCAAGGATGGTATACTACTTGACACTCCCCTCGTGTGCATACATAGGTATTGTCGGAGCTTCAAGATGACAAGGAGCAGTGCAAGTGCCGAGGAACGACTACCCCATCTGCGAGGGAAGCATGGAAGCGACGACGGAAGAAGGCCAAGCAACCTCCCAGGCCCCAGACATCCGGCCTACACCCAGGACATCCGGCCCCTGGAGATCCCTCTAGTGCCAAGGGCAAGCTGCAGCCGAAGCTATAGGGCCCGGACATCCGGCCGACCCCTGGACATCCGGCGCCACAAGACCGGGCGGATATCCGGTGCCCCTGCCCGGAAATCCGGCGCAAGGAGACCAGAACCGAGCGAAGCCAGACGCCCGAACCCCGGACATCCGGCCACCATAGCCCGGACATCTGGCCCCTATGCGGGCAGACGCGGGCCAAAGGCCCATGTATCCTCTCTTTCTCTCTCTCTCTCTCTCTCTCTCTCTCTCTCGTCCCTATCTCCACTAGCATTATATAAGGGACCCATCCTCCTCCTTTCTAGGGTTAGCAATGGTTTAGCTCATAGTTAGTTGAGCCTAGCTCCTTCCACTACCTCTCCCATGGAGTAGATGCCTCTATGAGAGAAGATCACCTAGTGGATGTCAAGGCCCCTTGCGAGGGAAGATCCCTAGTGGATTCAAGGCCTCATCTCCCCATGGGATTTGGGATGAACTCTACCATGTATCCTTCTTTACCTTTGTTGTTCTTGTACCTTCTGGATCTTGTGTGGTTTTGAGTCTAGTGGATGTGTGATTGGGCTTGTTCTTGAGCGCTTCCTCTTGTGATTTCTCCTCGTTCTTCGTGTTCTTCGTGGAATTCCCCTCCAATTCGTGAAAGATCGACACCTACGGGTTTGCCCCGTATCAAGGTTGCTACCAAGTTCAGAATAATGCACACAACAGAATGGGATCATTTACTTGTGATTTCTTTAACTGTCAAATGCAAACAAGAATATTTATACCAAAAATTATATTTCCTTCGACTTATTATCATGTTTAAACTTAACCAGCATAATATAGTTATTAATTAGATGTCGTAGTTAACCACATAAAATATTATTAAATAGTAATTATAGTGTTCTCTTTTATACATGTGTAATTATATTTAAAAAATGGTTTTGGTACATTTAATTATATGTTGCATAGAAAAAAATTGAATTAGCTTTTAATGATTGCATAATACCTGAGATACATATTTATTTGTGTGTATCTGCATGTGTTCAAATATCATAGTAGAGATATCTAAAGCATTCTATACAAGAGATAGTTAATGGCAGTTTCTAGTGTAATATAACAAAAACACATTCAGAGAAACTTCTAGAGTATAATTTTAACGTTGGCTAATGTGTGTTGAAAGTAGGGCTTAATAAATAAATTGGCAATATGTGAATGTTCTCTACTTGGTGTGGAAATAACATCACTTATAATAAACGGCAAACATTATAAAATTGTTATCTATATTTATGTATAAATAAGATGTGATTGTTTGCTAATGTTCTCGATAACATATTTTGTTTCATATGGTGTATATAACTCTAGATTCTCGGGTGAAATTTTGTGTACGAAAAAACATAAATATCTAGTTAACATGTATTTTAGTACAAGTTGCAGGGTGTCCATTAGAGAGAGAGAGAGAGGGAGAGGGACTAAGGACCTAACGAAAGTCATCATTATCTGTCAAATTGGTTTGTTTCTACTGGTACACGATATTGGTCCAGGACTTGCTCATGCAAATTGAGATTGCATAACAATATAGTGGGTACTGCTATAATTTAGTATATGGGACCTTCCTTGCTCAAGGCCCGGGGTGGTTGCCCCGTTTTCCCGGCCAATGAATCGACCCTGGTTCAAAGATTTAAACCTTCATATCATGTGTATACATAAATGCTAGGAAAACACAAATGCAACACTTCACCACCAGGTGACAAATAACCAAAAATAATGATACTATAGTAAAAATACACAAGGAAGAAATTGCAATCGAGAGTAACCAAGAATAGTTTTTTATCATTACGGCCATGCAATGAGTAGATCAATTCCCTATTGTTTCCATACTTAGCTTGCTATGGTGGTGTGATGTCGACGATTCTCTCTACAGCAGAGGCGAGGCCTATAGTACATGTAATTTTATTTTCATATATAGTCGCTTTTATAACTTTGGTTCAGTGACCCAGTTACACCCACTATTTTAGTTATATTTATATATATAATATTAAAGGGTTGAAGAGTTCTCCCTCATTTTCCTGTTTGTCTTTGATTTTCCATTTTGTCAACTTTTTCCATCTCCCCCCACATATTCCCATCTGTTTTTCCTGGCCAGCTCTTCTCCCGTATGTCCTCCTCACCTATGTTTGAGGCTTTCCCGTCCTGCATATCCTAGTTACCCTGGTAGATATAAGGTGCTCCCATGCTCCAAAAAAATTGTTAAAAAACATATTCAGTTGCTTATAAAATATCTGATTTTGGGGGTTAAATGTTCACAAGATTGGTGCCTACAGTCTGGAAATTTTCAAATACACGTGGAGAAACAAAATTAGACAAATCCAGATGTGAATAATATAATTTTGGATTTTGTCTTTTTGTGACACTATTCATGCTGAATTTGTAAAATAAATGTCGACATGTGTCTTGTGGACATTCACAAAAAAATATTTGTTCAAACATATTAATATGTTATCGAATTCATAGATTAAAAAGTCAAATTTCGATTCTTTGATCGATCTCGGTGTTGTTAGCGGGGTGGCTTCGTGAGATGTGTGTGTGGGCTAGTGGAGGTTAGGTGTGTGGGGTGTCGGTGGTGTTGGCAATGCTCCACGAGAGCTTGTCCGGATCTTCCTGGTCAGCGGCTTTGCCATTCGTCGGATTCGTTTCATCTCCTTGGAGTACAACTTCTACCCTCCGATCTTGCTCTTCGGGTGAAAGCCTAAGTCTAGGTCAAGTCGGGAAACGACATCGTCATCATAGGTTCCCACTTTCATGTGTCTTCCTGAAGACTTATTGATCGTGTTCGTGCTCTCCATGGTGTAGACACTCTTGGCATTACGGTGAAAGGTGTCCATCCAGTGATGTGGATGTTTCTATGGGGCTTATCATGGGACAACGAGGAAGTCATCGAGCACTGGTTGGGTCACAGGAATGTTTGGCAGCCGGCTTCGTCCGGCATGTCCATTGGATGTCTAGGTTGTGCTTTGTTTCCATGAAGTTGATGCTACTTTGGTACCTTTCAAGTGGTTATGATGACAGATGACGGGTAATCCAGCCCCATATTTTGCGTCAGTTATTGGTCTTTGGAATCTTTCCTTCATCATCGCTTGTGTGTGTGTGACCGATTATTTGGAATGGGTCGTCGAGGGCTTCGTGCGGCTAATGTACTAAAGACTTCGCCATTGGTCTACTGCGGTGGAGTCGGAATTGGTTGCTCGAAGAGTGCTCGACATGTGATTATGGTGATAGTCATCGACAACCTTGATAGCATCCCTTCTTGCAGTGATGGGTGTTTTGTTCTGCTGGGTAGCTAGGCTAGCCAGGTGTGTGCTATTTAGGGTGTGTTCTGATGGATCTTTTGTCTTACTGGGTAGCTAGGCCAGCCACCTCGGGCAAAATAGTTTACACCCCTAAGTCTTTATTCGGTTAATTCCCGCACCGTCAGGATCGGCGTAGTTTTTTCCTAATCCACGTGGTTTAGGATCCTGACCTACCTTATATGCATCTTTGGTTAAACCCAATCGTGTTGATATCCCATCCAAACCCACTCCAAATAGCAGGTTTTCCACCAGGTTTTGACCCACGTACCCCCTGGCGTGGAACTAAACCACTCATTTATCACATCGAAAGAAATAGAAGGATAAGGCTAGAGCGACGACGTATGTGGTGGCGGTGGTGGTAGGGGAGGACTAGATGGTGGAGTAGGGACAGTGTTAACAAACACTCTCCTCCACTGAAGACACGTTGTTGCAATGCAAAACTGTATTTTCTTATGACATATAAATTGGTTGTCTACATGTTGTTGATGAATCTATGGACGCAAATGCAACATCGTGATTATGCCTTAGGCAGAGATTATGTTCTTTGTTTGTTGCTCCTTGGTGATAGACATATAACTCAATTTATTTACACTAAACTGTTTTCTCAATTTAGTTACATGTCCTTACTTGTTTTACTTATGAACTGTATTTTCTTAGTAAATATATATCGTATGATTGCTTAGTTATGATCTTTCACGTCCTTACTTATCTTACTTGAAGGAACAAGACTTGCCAGCACCTCAAATTCTAGTCAATATCTTCCTTGGGACCAAGAAGAGGTAAAAAATGATCTTGAAACATGACGAATGCAGACGCACATGTTGGGCTTTTGCATATTATCAACACATGTTGGTTCCTTTATACATAATGTACTTGGATAATTTCAGCGTTGGATTGTATCTTCCTTTTTAACCTGTACCCAGTGGTTTTTTCTTAAGCTGAATAAATTACTAATAGTTAGCACCATCTGTCACTTGTTGGTTTCACCTCATACTTCTACTTGGATGAACCCAAATTTCCTGGCTGGCTATATAAGAAGGGGATATATAAAACCTCAAAAAGAATTTATGTACATATATTTGGATATTTAGAAAGTAAGACATACCGTAAGAAACTCATCGATAGTGCCATCCTTCCAATTCTACGCTTTTGTTTTATGTGTGTGTTCTTTTGCTCTTTATTTTCCCGTTGCACAAAGGATAAATTTAAGAAAAATATTTCTTCAGCTTTGGCATCTCCTATGTTATGATAAGTATTTCTTTGATTCTATGTTTTGTGTGATATTTAACTGCACGAGGAGGATGAATTTTTTAACTAAAAACAAATATTTTCCATTGGTCGCACCTAGACCATGAGGGACGTATATCTCCTAGTTGAATTAATGGGTGTTTCTATGGTTGAATCAGGCCAGGTGCATGTACATACCGCAGTTGAAGTCAATTATTTTTCCCTATATTTCTATTAGAACGGCGACTCTTGGAAACACACAACTGAATTCATATACTAGGTCTGCATATGGTTTTCTTTAAGCAATGCAATACAGAAGTTGATGTGTAACTGATGTCATGATGGTTCATTTTAATCCCTATGCCATTTTGTCTCAATTGGCAATAACATGAGGGCCTCTTTGATTCGCAGGATTCTGAAAGCGTGGGAATAGGAAAACATAGGATTGGAATGCCATGCTCATCTCAATCATATAGGATTTTGGGTTGTTTGATTGCATCATAGGAAAAACAAAGAATTATTTCAAAGAGATTTGAGTGGACGCTAGAACTCCAATGGAAATTAGTACAAAGAAATCCTTAGGAAATTTCCAATAGAATTCAATCATTTTAATCAAATAACCAACATAAGAAAAATTCTTAAGGATTCTAATCCTTCAAAATGCCTATGAAAATCCCACGAGTCAAAGGAGCCCTCGTTGATTCTGATTACACTAGGTGTAGTACAGGTACCTGTTTCATACTACTTTGGATGTCTAAATTTGTATTTATCTCGATTTTCTATAGGCTAGCTTCATCACCTCACAGACGCAACAAGACACTTTTGGGAGCATCATGAAGACCAAGGTATATTAAGCTTCTTGTGTTAATCTTCTCATGTTCTTATTACTGGTAATCTCCCCATGTTCTCATGTTAATCTATGCTAAAAGAAACATATTTTTATGTCATTTGTCACTGTTCAAAAGAAACGGTATATAAAGTTTGATTTTTTGTTCATGATTTCCTTTAAACATTCTTCCTATTTTTTCATACGATGTGAACGGATTGCCTTCATTGCCAATACAGTGCATCAATCACTATGAAAGCGTCATAAGTGAGATGAGAGTCATTTGTTCGTATGGGTGGAAAACTTGTTCGATCTCGAGAAAATAATGAATTGTACAAAAATGATTGATTAGGGTCGTTTTCCGACTTCTAAATATAAGAGTGCATGTTGTGATATTTGAGTTGGATATTGTTTTCTTTTGTGAATTATTAACTTCTACCAAGCTTAAGGTTAGGTTGAACCGGTGCATGAATTTATTAGTTCTTAGCAAACTTTGACAAACTTTGTGGTGCTCCAATGTACAAAGTTGATCATCTTTTGGATTTATAAGTGCATTACTCATGTTGTGTTGTTGTGCTGATGTATACTGAGAAGTGATGGGTGCAATAGAACATAGTAAAGGTAAGAGGATTAATCCCCATAGTGGAATGATTCCACATGGGGGTTGGGTGCATACACGCAAACCCTGTAGGCTACACTAGTGGATATAATCCCTTGGAACCAAACAAGGCTTTAGGAAAGAGTGACGTCTTAGAGGGCGGGTTCCAAAAGGTCACATTTGGTAAACTAATCGAGCACTATTTATATTTACATGGATAAAAAATCTAACTTTTGTACAAATACATGTTCTCTATGTATTTGTACAAAATTATTATATAATACCGTCACGACCCACCTTTTTAGGCATATGGTCTCTGTGTGTTTCTACGCCAACCCTTGATCGAATCGTCGGCATACAGGGTAACGATGTTATATCATACAAAATGCGTCTTTTATTACATCGCATGATCCATAAAGCAAATAGTCTTACAGACTCTAGAGATAAGCTAGTTAAATACATAGTTTTAGAACAAGCAAATAGAGTTCAAAACAAAGAGGAAACGAAAGCAAAACTAAGGTAGAAGTCTTGGTAATCTCCATCAAGACCATGGGGAAGCATGTCGAGTGGAGGCATGAAGTCCTATGTAAGTCCTCGTAGTTTTCATCTGCAACATGATAGGTTACAGCCACTGGGGTCAATACATTGAATGTGTTGGCAAGTACACATTTCATTGGAAATTCATGTTCACCAACATGCACTTTGGCTGGTGGGGTTCAAGGCTCTTTGCATAAATAAGGTGTGCCCTATTTATTATAGTAGTGGTCTACTCTAATACCTAGACTTACTGCATCCTACAGCAGACCTGGATAAGTCGTATCACCCGATCATCCAATGCATTTTGAGCATGTGGGTTCCTACATCCTACAGTTGCCCCAAGCCAATCTTTAGAGACCCTGGTCTATCCCCATCTCTTAGAGATGGGGCCCATGATCCCCTTTGGTTCAACCCAACAAATTTGATTAGAGAAGTTGATGATATCAAGTTGATAATTCTCCAATAAGTTGCTCAAAAATTGTCTGTAACCAGGGACATGCCCAATCAATATCAGTTGTATACACCTATAGAGGTTTGTGTACTTTATTCGTGATTCTAATCACACCCTTCTACTACTAAACTTCACTTGTCAAGTAGGTAGGTAGATCAAGACGAGATTTTTGGAAAGTAGTAGCCCTCTCAGAAAAAGTAGGTCGGGTCCAATTTTCCTACATATAAATCTACATCTGTTGGTCATGCCTAGGAGGGTTCCCACAACTTACTTGGTCCAGACAGAGCCCATATTGTCTCACGGTTACACATGGAAACTACTCAACCTTGAACTCGTACAGTCCCTTTGAGCATGGGTGGTCACCCACAAAACTGCAGACCACCAAGCAATACCGAAGCACCGCTCGGTTGATTCATTAATTAATTTGTAGTTAAGTAGGCAGCCATATGATTGTATAACTGAAAAGTAATTGATGTTTTCCCAATCCACGTCATAGCAGCTAAGCAACTACTTGATGGTTACAAGGTCAGGGTAAGTTTGCACCTAAGTTGTCAACTACTGGGTTGTACATAATTCAGCATCCTAAACTCACACACCTATCATGGCAAAACTAGAATGCAAGAAAATACTAGGTAACATGGTAAAAGTGGAACTTGCATTGGTTGTTGATGTCACTGGTGCATTCCTCGCAGTCACATGGGTTGTACTCCTCGTAATCTAACGTTGACAGAAAAATAACACATATCAATCATAACAACACAATTCATGCAAATGGAAAACTCACATGAATGCAAAAGAACAATTCACACATCACAAGGTGTTGGATTGTTTGGGTTTGATTTCATTCAATTTGATCCTTCCAATTGAGTTCATAGTTCGGTTTGCATTTGATTCAAGGAATAGTTCCGTCAAATGGTCATGGTTTAACTCCTAACCCATTCAATTTGAAAAGCCTAGTTCAACATTTATGAATCCTAAATAAATTAATACTTGAACTTGTTTATGAAATTTGATTTGAATTTGAGATGTGACTAGCACTATTTGAATTTCTATTTGACCTAAGTTTGACTTCTAATTTGAAGTTTTAATTCTCCTAGGTCATCATGATTCAATTTATAAGTTTAATTAAACCATTAATATTCTCCTAAATTTCTTTTATAAAATAATTAGGATTTCATCATTATTATACTAGGTTTCATTTATTATTCAAACTAAGATTCAATTTATTTCCAAAATATTTTCTTTATTGCCCTATTATGTTTCAAACAAGTCTAGGAGTTATTCTAATTTAATTTGGTCATTCTAAAAAATTATTTCACTAAATAAATTTAATTTAATTTGAAAGTAGTGTTGCAAAGTTTCTGCCATAAACTATTTTTTATTTTTTATAAACTAACTGATAGTATACTAAATGAAACTACAATTCGTTAGCTCCAAAATACAAAAAATAATTGTCTAATTTGGTCTTATATTTTAAAGTTATGCCCTACATATTTTAAAGTTATGCCCTACTTGAGATTTAAACTATGTTTGAAATTAAAATTTGAAATTTCGAGATTTACTTTAAATTATGCTGAAACTACGTCTCCAACGGTTTCATTTGCAAAAAATTGGACTTGTGGATAATTAGTTATGATGGTCTGAAGTTCTAGGGGCTTTTCTACAAAACTGCCATTTTAATTAAATTAAGCAATTTCATTATAGATAATGTTGTACACATGGTAGTCTATGATTGGTCGATACCATTTTGGTATTTAAATTAAAATGTGGTCTATTCCTATGCATCGGATCTAGATGTAACGGTGCAGATTAGATAGGGGGGCTCACTAGCTATGTCACCGGAGATGTCCCCAGAAAACACGAACGCGGCGGCATTGCACTAGGGTGTCAAAGGCGATGGTGTTGCATGGGGTCTCCGGTCCGACGAAGGGCACGGTTGGGATCGTCTCGACATTGCAGATCTTCTGGTGATCTTGGTTGAGCTCGCGGATGACGGAGCGACGGTAGCGAGCTCGCTGGAGAAGATGGAACGATGAGGTCCCCGAGTGAGGTTGATGAGCTCAAGATCAAGTTGTTTGGATCGCGCGCGTGGGTTAGTGAGATGGATAAGGTGCATACCCAAATGAACGACGGGGCTCACCGGAATCACGACGATGGAGGCGCTAAGCTTCAGGCTTCGACAGTCTCGTCGTTCCAGCGGGCTACGGGAGTGGCAAAGTTGTCCAAGGGGGTCGCCATGGAGCACCAGACCTCGTGGTGGCAGTAGGTGGTCGCAAGGGGTTCTGGCCTTGACAGAATCAAGCCAACGATGGATATGTCAGTGGCGGACGTCGGAGGTGTGTTGCCAGCAGCCTGATGGCGCTCAGGCTCGATTGACTTGGGCGAAAAGGAGAGCGGGTTCGGGTGTAGTTAACGGACATGGACACGGGAATTAGGGAGCGGCCGGAGCGCATGGACGTGGAGGTGCATGGGGCGACGAATGTTGCGCGAGGTAGGGATGGAGCTGAGAGAGAGAGAGGGAGAGAGAGAAAGAGAGAAAGTGCAAGTGGCTGTGTCGGCTGGCTAGCTAGGCCGTAGCTAGCTTGGTTGGCTAGCCTCGCGCGTTTTTTCTGTCCTTTTTCTATTTTTCTTTTATGCTCTCCATTTTAAATTTTAAATTTAAATTTAAAAATATCAAAGAGGAAACTTCTCCTAAAATCCTTTCGAAATATTCCTAATTGCTTGGACTTTTTCAGAAAGGATTTCGTAAACTATTTTTGTCACTAACTAGTTGGCCTATTTTATTTTATTTTATTATTTTATCCAGGATTTTATTCATAGTTTAATTCACCAAATTAAACTATTTTCAATCCTAGTCCATAGAAACAAAAATAGGGCAAATATTAATCTTAGGAAATTCATTTCATGCCCATATGCATTTTCAGAAAATCATTTTTTATGAAACTTCTATGGCCTCCAAATAAACTTAAAAATGAATTCAGATTCAAGTGTTGGTCATGTCAGTCTCAAAAAAACAAAATATGCAAGGTAAATCATGAATGCATATACTTCTAGGCTCACATCCAAAATTTAGGAAATTTTGGTTTCTGACAAATACTATAATTTGTAGGATACACTAAAGAGCAAAAATTTGGCAACAATACAACACAAAAGACTCATTTTTATCTATGTATTTTCCTTTTTAAAAGTCTCACTAAGGATAGAAGCGCATATCGGAGACGCTTTAGCAAGGTGGATACTATCACAAATACATGTATTGAAAAAAAGAGAATACAAGATATAGACTTACACTCGCCACAAGATATAACATGAATATCTCAATACATTACTACATAGCAATCATCATACAAAAAGCAGGATCCGACTACGGATGAAAAAGAAACGAAAGAAGACGAAGTCCACCCTGCTAATCTCAGGCTGCCAACCAAGAACCCATCATATGATCGTTGAAGAAGAAAAAGAACTCCAAATAGAACAAGCATCGCTTTCACGTCAAAGCATCGCTTTCACGTCAAAGCATCGCTTTCACGTCAAAGCATCGCTTTACATGTATATGTATATGTTGTTGTAGTAATCTGTGAGCCTTTATGGTACTCATCAATCTCATTATCAAGGGTATCAAAATTAGCAAAGCTTAATAGGTGAGAAATGGTTAAGTGATAAGGCTGCAGCAAGCACTAAACATTTTATATCTTGCTAATTTACGAGTATAAGAATAAGAAGAGTGATCTACGCATAAACGGATGTGAATTAATAATGATCAACACTACATACACTACATGTGTGTTGAATTATACACGGGCCTAGGGCCAATGTATGAAATAATGCATCAAATCTCAAAGGCCCATGTAGGATGTCATGACAAAGTGGTGGAAAGTTCAATCTCATCTCATGAGTGAAGGATGGTGGACACCCGAAAAGTGCAAATGGAGGACGGGGGCATTGGTGGACTTAACAAAAAAAATCCAAATTGCGAAAAATATATAAAACAATTGTACATACTCAAATGCATATATATACGTTCATGAAATTTTTCGTAACAATATACTTTCATATGTGGCGTAGACAAGAAAACAAATTCAAACATTTTGTTTTTATTGTCGGGCTGGATTTTTTTTTGTGTGTGCATCTTGCAAATCACAATATTTTTGAAGAAAATTTTATAGATCCACCACGAATATGTATAAGTTTTCACATATTTTTTCAACTTTTTTTAACTTTGAAATATCATTTTTTGAATCATTTAAAATAAAGACCTTCAATGTCCCGTCCACATAAACTTCACACTTTGGAGACCACTTTATAAGGGTCGTTGGAGCTTGAGAAGTGGAATGGTACACACGCTCCTCCTACGACATACGCCTCGTGCGGGTGTCATGGTTCGTGAACGAGCCAAGCTCAAACCTATGTCATGCGTGTGCTTAATTTTTGCTGGTACAAAATGGATAATTAATTGATAATTAATCATGGGCCACTAAAGAATGGGCCATAAATTGGTTTCCACTCAGTCGTGGGTCAAGAAGGACCGCCTACATATTTGAGGTGTCGGCAACCTAGTTGTCACCCACATCAGATCGCATTTGCCTCCTTGTGTGCAACCCATCGTAGTTCCTTCGTTGTTGTTGCCTTTCACGATCCCATCATGTAACCCCATGCACGTCTCACCCTCTCTAATCCAGTAGAAGGGGCGATTAGGTTTTTTGAGAGCCTCTCCAACGCGACTATGCGCCACTATTTTTTGACTTTACTACATCCTCAACACCACCGAATTCAAGAAGAAGGCTGCCGCCACCGCCATGGCTTTGACTTGGCTAACTGATGGGTATAATCCGATTATCCCTCTCATCTCTATTCTTATGTTAGGCATCTCTATTCTTATGTTAGGCCTTGTACAATGTTAGATGCTTAGAAAAATAAATCGGATTTTATTAAGCACCAGTGTCTATTTATACAGGAAAGACACCTAATTAAGCACACATCTTGTATAAATAAGTATCAATGTTTAAGGAAAGCCTGATTTATTTCTCTAAACACCTCTACTAAGCACCTTACATTGTATAAGGCCTTAGCCGTATTAGTTGTTTACATGATTAAATATGAGTTTGAGATTAATCCTAAATGTGTCATCATCATATTTTACTTTGATTAAGTCAATCCAAAAATTGCTAATTTATTCAACAATGTAAAACTATTATACTCACAAAAAAGTTCATACTCAAGGTCAGTTTAGATTTAAGACGACACCTGCCCAACCAACAAATTGAATGGGAGCTAATTATTAGGCTTGCCAGGGCTACATCGGCTCCTGCAGTTAATTTGTTGGCAAGAAACAGTTGATTTGTCATGGCTAGCAGCGGCAGAATGTACACACACATATACATTGAATATATATTTTTCAAGTGTGGAAAAAGGATACATTGAATATATATTTTCAAGTGTGGAGAAAGATATTCCCTCCGTCTCATAATGTAAAACGTTTTTTTACACTGCACTATGGGACAGAAGGAGTATATATAGTTTTGGAGAAACTTTTTAAGGTGTGGAAAATATGTTTTTGACATAAAAAGGGCTCCTGAAGCCCACCCTACAAAAGCACTTTCCACTCTCTAGGAATGGATTCTGGAAAAATAGCAACCGTGCATTCTTAATCCCTTTTCTCGTTATAACGCAACCCTTTTTTTCCGTCATTTGACGACGTTGCTCAGCGTGGAGTCTGCATTAGGAGTCAATTTAAGAATAAAGGGAGAAAAGAGTTGTCACAACACAGTACCACCTCCAGATTATATACAAGAATAAGCAGGCAATTGCATGCACAGAAACCAATCTAGAGAACCTAATACTAGTTCGCTGCTACCCATGTCTCTCCATCATAATGAACCGCACCCACATGGCCACTGAAGGAGGATTAGCACTGAGAGCATATATGTTCCAAGCAACTATCGTCAGTCAAATATCTCTTGGGCTTCTATCTTGCTGTGTTGTCTGCAGGATTTGGTCAAAGGTAATATTAGTGCCGAAAACCAAATACTACTCCCTCCGTCCAGAATTACTTGTCTCACAAATGAATAAAAAACGAATGTATCTAGAACTAAAATACATCCAGATACATCCATTCCTATGACAAGTATTTCCGGACGGAGCAAGTATTAGACTGAATATCTTTATCTTATTCAAAGTATCATTGCACAATTTATGAATATTATCCAAGAAACCAAATAATATCATCAGGTATGCATCAATGCATGCACTCCAGACAACTTCAACATGCCTCTTAGGCCCACACGATTCTGAACAAAAACGCAAGAACAATACAATTGCAATGTCATGAAAACGTCGAGTCCTACAGAACTGAATTTGCAGGAATGCTTGTTTGATTGCACCAAAGAGAGGAGGGAATTATTCTTCCCAATGGATTTTTTCCTATAAAAAATGTAATGCAGTGGAATGCTTAGGAAAAAACCAATGGGGTATACAATCCTACAAATCAAACAACCCTCATAAGGAGAACTTCAACCGTCCAGAATTCCTATGAACACCCTTTGAAATTTGAATCAAAGAGGCCTTACACAGACGTTAGTGCAAACACTGGACGCACAGAAAATATGCAAGAGACAACACTGCGTGAACTTACTGCTCGTCCTTGGAGATCCGGTAATACTTCTCGGCAAGCTGCCTCTGACCGATAAGCTGAGCAAACCGCTCATCATGGGTGATTATAATCAGCTGGAAGTTCTCCTGGCCTTTTCTGCTCTCCATTATTCTATGGCACACACAAGAGACTGTTAATGGTAAAGCTCCAAATAATAATAAATCGGCATGCCAGAAAGTTTACCTCAATAGAGCAGCAGCTAGACTCTCAGCATTGGGTCCATCAAGATTGGTGGTTGGCTCATCCAGTGCTAATATGCCACAATTCAGACAGAATGTCTCTGCCAGTGCCAGTCTGATTATAAGAGAAGCAAGCACCTGAACAGCAGTGGAGACAACCATGAGATATGATTTTGCGTGCTTAACGGATTCATATGATCATGCTAGCTGAAGTTTATGACGACAGAGGAAACAAAACAAGTTTACCTTCTGACCAGCACTGCATCGCCCTCGCATTTCCAGCTCCGCACCACCATTTTGCATGACAACCTACAATGTGGTTCAAACAGCCAAATGAAACAGCTGTGCAAGCTAATCAGTTACTCCCTCCGTCCCAAAATTCTTGTCTTAGGTTTATCTAAAGATGGATGTATTTAAATACTAGAATGTGACTAGATACATTCATATCTAGATAAATCTAAGACAAGATTTTGGGACGGAGGGAGTAGTAAGCATGTAGCTAATTTAACTTACACGGTAGCTATATGATCGAGTGCCTGCACCCTCTGAATCAGAACTGATGCTTATGCAATCAATATCTTGGCCTCTGTATGTCTGCTGCCACAATTCCTTAATTATTTTATTTATCTCCTCCATTTTCATGGTATGGAACCGCATAAGAGCCCTACAGAAATACAAGTGTGCCATCGTAAAGAAAGTTACGAAGCATCAATATATTATGGATAATTTTTCTTGTCAACAACAACAACAACAACAACAACAACAACAAAGCCTTTAGTCCCAAACAAGTTGGGGTAGGCTAGAGGTGAAACCCATAAGATCCCGCGACCAACTCATGGTTCTGGCACATGGATAGCAAGCTTCCACGCACCCCTGTCCATGGCTAGTTCTTTGGTGATGCTCCAGTCCTTCAGATCTCTCTTTACAGACTCTTCCCATGTCAAGTTCGGTCTACCCCGGCCTCTTTTGACATTATCAGCATGCTTAAGCCGTCCACTGTGCACTGGGGCTTCTGGAGGCCTGCGCTGAATATGCCCAAACCATCTCAGACGATGTTGGACAAGCTTCTCTTCAATTGGCGCTACCCCAACTTTATCCCGTATATCATCATTCCGGATGCGGTCCTTCCTTGTGTGACCACACATCCATCTCAACATGCGCATCTCCGCCACACCTTACTGTTGCACATGTCGCCTTTTAGTCGGCCAACACTCAGCGCCATACAACATTGCGGGTCGAACTGCCGTCCTATAGAACTTGCCTTTTAGCTTTTGTGGCACCCTCTTGTCACAAAGAATGCCAGAAGCTTGGCGCCACTTCATCCATCCGGCTTTAATTCGATGGTTCACATCTTCATCGATATCCCCATCCTTCTGCAACATTGACCCCAAATATCGAAAGGTGTCCTTCTGAGGCACCACTTGCCCATCAAGGCTAACATCCTCCCCCTCCTCGTTCCTAGTAGTACTGAAAGCGCACCTCATGTACTCGGTTTTAGTCCTACTAAGTCTAAAACCTTTTGAAGATTCTGATTTTCTGAAATTCTAGGAATGGATATTGCATTAATGGTGGGCCATGGTCACATTCCGAATTCCATGATATAAGAAAACTGTGTTTTTTGTGGAACTTTGTTGACAAGAAAAATACTCTATGTTGTACTACTCCCTCCACCTTGCCATCTTTACCTTGGTTTCACAATTTCTTAATCTATTCAGAAAGAAAAATGAGGACTTAAATTTTGAAATTAGTGAGAGTAAATTAAGAGACGATATTGGACAAGTGAAATGCCCACCTTCAACAGATGCAACATAGTTTCAAGCTCACATGTTGGTAGTTACTACTGATTAATGACTACTGACTGGTGACTACTAGGGTTAAGCCCTGTGACCTCAAATTCAACTCTGGTATACATCCAGAACTAGTCATGTGGCAGTGTGATGGGTATTATGGTCCAGTTTTATGGACTCAACACTGATGCCATATTAGTCAGGCTGGGCATATAACCCGAAAAGCAATGTCACGAACCGTAATAACCGGCACCAAAGCCAAATTCACCGAAACCAAGTACTCAAGTACTCCGATAGTATGTTCGGTTTGCATTTGTTGAAAACCGAACTTAGCTCGGTGAATTCGGGTTTATCCCTCTAAGAGCAACTCTAGCAAACCCCGCATCCGGCCGCCCCGCAAAACGCGTTTGCAGTTCACGGAAAAACGGCTTTGCAGACCGGCGTGGACGGCCGCAGATGCAGACCCCGCATAATGGACCCGTAAAAAAGGATATTCGTGGAATATGCTCTTTTACGGGTCGGCTTTGCGGAGTCTGATCTGGCGCAGCTCCTCCCGGCCCGGAAAACCAAAATTTGCACCTTAATTTGATCCAACATTATGCATTTCATTGCTTTTTCAACAACATTGGATACATAAGACATCACCAAATCTTTGCTAGAATAGCTAGTCCAAAGAAAACAAGAACCACAAGTATGCATTTTAGAAGATTTCCAACTTCCATAACTGCTCCCACTAGTTGGAATAATATCTTCTCAATGCATTCGTTGTTGATCTGTGGATTCTTGATTTTGCATTCTTCTTTCTTCATCTTTGGTTCGAAAGAAGTAGAGGTTGCTTCCCCTCTAGTTGCACATGCAGCCGCATCATTGCCTCCTGCATCGGCGAGCCACAGAGCCGCTGCGCGAGCACCGAGCCCGGTGGACGGCCGGCCGAATCCATGCCCACAAACCATCGGCGGCGGCGGGAGGACGAACCCGTACCTGCATGCGGCGATGCGACCTTGCCGGGGCTGCGGGAGATGCTCCCCGACCATTCCATCGCTTGGCGCAGCCACCGGCGGCCGAAAAAGCCAAATCCGGCAGCGGGCGATGAAGGGACGCAGATCCGCAACTTTCCGGCCCGCCGACGCAGGAGGGGGGGAAAGGGGAGGCCTCGTGAGTGTGGTGGCCTTTCGGCGTGCTCCCGCCGGCTGCTTTCGCCGGAATCTTGGGCGACGGCCCGGCGGCGGGGCGAGGGGGAGAGGAGAAGTGGTTGGTAGGGAAAGCGCGGGCTGAAATGCCCCCCCCCCCCACCAACCGCTTCCGCTTATATGCAGGGCACCGCAGTGGCGAGGAGGAAACCCGCGTATACGCGGGTTGGGGCCGAGATTTTGCTGCGTCCCTCAAAAAAATTTGCGGGCCGGCCGCCTTTGCGGGGTCTGTTCAAGCAGGAAGTTCCACGCCGACCCGCATTTCGGCGGTTATTTTGCGGGTTGGGGCTTTTTGCGGGGTCTACTAGAGTTGCTCTAATACCCAAGTGGACCGAAAACCGAGTAAACACACAGGTCCGACCTGCGTGCCTGTTGCTACTCGGGTAGTATTTCTGTCCGCTATCTGCCCAAGTGCACAAAACCCACATCGCATCAAGAAGAGGTGAACCTGATCCAGTGAACCGTCCCTGCTGTTAGGAAGTATTAGTATTGGTCTAGGAGTCCTTATTAGTCTATGTTTACTTTCCTTGCACCTCAAGTCTTGTGTAATATATATATGCCTCTTGGGACTTCAATACAGATAAGTTGCTTTCCTAACATGGTATTAGAGCCTAGGTTTAGGTCTCCGGACGCCGCAACTCGTCCTTACGATCCAATTTTTTTTTCTTCGTCTCCCTCTCGATCGATCTGTTCCTTGTCAATCTTGTCTTCCGCCGTCCGCTACTGCTCCACGACATCACCAACCCCAATCCAATTCTGCATCGTCCGCCGCTGATCCTCTTGTCGGCCTGTTATCTGGCTTTACGCGCGTCCTCCTGCACTGCTGGTCCGCCAGGTCACAGCCGCGTCTGCTCGATGCTCTCTGCTGCGGGCCTGCTGCATCCTGTGCATATGTTGGTTTCTGTCCAGCTTTCGCCATCAGGGTGGGACATTTATCCAGCCAGCTTGCTGGGATGTGGCTCCAGCCATCAGGTCAAAGCTGTGTTGACTAGATTGATTCGACAAAAGAAAGAAAACAAGACACAGGTGCTACATGGTGCTGGTGTGCTGCTACGTGTTGCTGGCGTGCTGCTACTGGCTGCTGCTACGTCTACTTGCTGCTGCCTGGTGCCTGATGCCTCTGTTCCTCTCGATCTTGATGGTGTATTGTCAACTTCGTCTCGCACAAGTGCCATCTCTCGGTTGTTCTGCTGAGATTCTCTCGTGACCTTCATCTATGATGATTGTCGTTCTACATCGATTCCTTTTATTACCTAGTGATTTTTCAACGGTGGTCCTTTCCTTGACTTCGTCTTACACATGCATCTAGTCTGCTATGTGCTTTTTAGTTTTCTTTGTTTTCCGCTGCGTCCACCAAATCCGTTGATATTTTGTGTTTTTTTAGATCATGGGAGTCCACCAAACTTCTGCCCGTCAGCCTTTTTTTTTTCTGGTCATTGTCCTCTCAATAGGATTTATGTGGCCTCTCTTTGCATTGTTGATCTAAGCCCATTCTCTTGCCGCCGAGCTTCTTTCGCCGACGATTTTCATGGGCCATGATTCTTTAAGCAATGCTTCATTCTCTTGATGTGCCATCTTCTTTTGACAACCCATCTTCTCTTGATACTTCTCTTGTGTCTAATATTGATGTGGTGCCTTCCTCCAATGTGCCATCTCTTCGTTATCCCCTTTGGCGACTCGACAGGTTTTCAAGACTCTTCATGCTACAACGACACTCTCAAGACGCGGATTTGGATAATCATATTTTATCTAGTATTACACTTCTTCAAATGCAATGCTATTGCATACGCTTTGCATTTGAGGGGGGTGTTAGGAAGTATAAGTATTGGTCTAGGAGTCCTTATTAGTCTATGTTTACTTTCCTTGCACCTCAAGTCTTGTGTAATATATATATGCCTCTTGGGCCTTCAATACAGATAAGTTGCTTTCCTAACACCCGCTAAAAGTTTCGCTCGGAAGAATCAATAGGACGGAGTAGCCAAGGAGACTAGCCTTTGGTAGCTAGCTAGTAGGCAGAGCTACATGCACTGTACATCAGAATAAAGTAGTTATTGCTGTTACTAGTACTGGTAACAGGTAGCAATTCCAGAGTAGTATATATCGGTGCTGTTCGGTAGAACCGACGACCGAACCGAAATTTCGGTGCACAGAATCTTCGGTTAGCTAATTTTCTATTGACCAATCGGTCAGTATTTTGAAAAAATCGAAATCTTAAATAGACCGAAGGACCGACCCGAACGGTTCGGGGAACCGAACGCCCAGCCTGACATATTAGGTTGGGTGCACCAACCCAAAAGCAAGTTTTTTATACTGCAGGATACAAGCTCATTTGTTAGTGTTAATCCATGATTGCATTTCCTTTATTTATGAGTCACGCATACTTCTATAGAGAATAGCCCAATGGTAACATCAGTAATATTACATCAAACATCTAACCCATTTTCATAACAGAAAGTATGTCTGAATTTGAAAATTGGGTCCATAAAGGCAGGAGCACAATTTACATGAAACTTGCAATGTTTTGAGTTCACGAGGTGTTCGACATGTTAAGAATAATGGTGTAACATGCCATATTTTCAGCCTATCACTACACTGCACGGAAGCAAGTCTATCATTAAGGCAAAGAACAGACAAAATTACTCCCCCCCCCCCCCCCCCACCCGGTTCCAATTTGAACTAAAACCACGACAAGTATTTGCACACTACGTTTTGCTCAAAAAGTCACTAGTTTTTTAGCAACGCCATTGACCATGGCATTTACCCATCTAAGCTAAACACCATATCATGCGAAAATTTCTGGGAGGGGTAATTTTTGCATCGATATCACCGGAAGGTCAGATTCAACGTTTTTGCTGTGAAAGAGCACTCACTTGTCCAAAGCAGCATAGTATCGGTCCAAGTCCTTATTTGCCATCTCAGTTGTCTGCAACCACATAAGTTTTCTCATCAAGTAATAAGATCGTAAAGCTGGAGAAATTGAACCTGGAAGATCATGCCAACTACCTTAAGTTGAAGAAGTTGGTTAAAGTATCTCTTCTCGATATCCTTGTATTGTGTCTGTTTAAGCTCAAGTTTGTGCTTTGAAATATTACTTTGGTAAACAGAAATTGTTCCTTGACACCTATTATACTGCAGGGATTGCCAAGAAAATCAAATATCAAAGGTGTCAGACATATTTGATAAAGTTTCATACTAAGAAATAGAGTAAAATGTATGGTGTGTCATTGAACTTCCAAAGTTGTGTCACTTAGATACTTGCACTATGAAATTGCTCATTTTAGACCTTCTGTGCATTACGCAAATCAACTAGGCCAGGACATCTGATGAGTCACTGATTTACCATAAGGACTAACACATGCATTTCATATTACCAGGACCTGGGCGACACGCCTCTGAAAAGTTGAAGGACGGGCGTACATTTTTACTCTTAAGAAATATGTAATATATGTACTATCTGGCCAAGTGCATGTTCATGATTCCCAAAATAGGTAGGAGAAAAGAATGGCATCTTATTAGAGACAAGTTTGCCAATTATTAGGAATGAGAGGAACACAATACCTCTGAAAGAAGCCTCTCCTTTTCTTGAGCATGCCGCTTAAGATCAGCTTCTATAGTAGACATGCTGCCAATGGAAAGCACATTATCTTCAAGTAACTCGATATCATGAGTAAGTCGATCCACTTCGGCCTTTGTTTTCCTGTAGTTCAGATTGTCATCAATGTTTCTTTTCAATTGATCTTGGCTCCGTAATAGCTGTTTGCTCTTGTCAAGCTCAACCGATATGTCTTGCTTTCTTGCCTCACATTTCTGTAACTGAGACAGGGATAGGGTATGCCTTTCCTGAAATTCATTAAGCTTCTCTACTTTCTTTGAATCCAGGTACCTAAGAGGAAAAAAAATTAGACAAAGTAGTTAGTAAAGGGGGACAAATTGAAAGAGCTGGAGTGGGAAAATATACCCTTTGATGCGTGTGTTAAGGGTTCCAAGTACATCGATTTCTTGTTGGAATCCCCTTTTTCTTTCTGCCAGCTGATCATACTCCTGATCAAACCTTTCCTTCAAAGCTTTATACTCTTGCAACAAGCTTTCTCTCTCTTTCGACAATGGAACAAGAGCTTCTTCTAAATGCTGTGTCCATAAGAAATAAACATTTAGCATGTATTAGATCAACATGCAGTGGGTGGCAATGGGTAGGGTATAGGTGGGTACAACCCCTTCCCCTACACAAACCCATACTCACAGAAACTTTCTATACCCACCCATTTCAATACCCATGGGCACAAATTGACACCCGTGCCCATACCCAACGGAGGCGGCTGTGGGAACTACGGATCGCTGGTCCGAGAGTTGGACAAGACTCCGTTGGTGATGAGTCAAGATTTGATCGTTTCTAGGGGTCACACAGGACATAGGAGTGGCGAGCTTGTGGCTACGGGCCTATGAGCTATGGTTGGCTGAGGAAATAAGGTATTGTGGGTTGGGCCATATGACTGAGTTGGACGTTGACCCCACATCTCACAGGAGTTATTTTCATTTATTAAATTTTTTGGTTATCCATGGCGTAATTTCATACCCATGCCCTACCCATATATTTTCGGGTATGGATACTCATTACCCATGGGTACAAAATCTTGTCAAGTCTTGCCCAGGCCCACTGTTTTCGGGTAGCGTACCGGGCAAAACTGCCATCCATGCACAAGTGCAAGAGTTGCAGTGTCATTGATGCACAAAACTACATAGGAATACAACAAAAAGAATAATGAGATCATGCCTTCAGGGTTAAAATCTAGACCAACTGTCACAAGTTAATTTGCATGCACCCAGTACTTCCCAAAGTTGGTCAAGTGAGCTATAAGCCCATGACATTAAACTGATCAAACTAGTGTGTGGCGAGACCTGACTGTTAATTAACAGTAGGTTAATGACCACCACCAGCCAGTTAATATTACCCGGTTCCATATGAAACAGTGGCCTACAACTGCACAAGTAATGTATTATATTTATTTAGCATTGCAAAACCACAAGTAATTTACTGTAGTGACGTCAGAAACCTACTTTCGAGGTCACCAGAAATGGGGTTTAGCTACTACGAGTTTTTCAAGTTGGCCTGTGTTATGAGCTCAACTGTAGGGCAATGGAGAATGGGGGTGAGTCATGGTTTAGGATTTGAACGCATGCGGTAGCGAGACTCGTCCCATGAGCATGGTTAGGTTCCTCACTGACCATGAGGCGCAAGAGTCTGAGCAACTCTGAATTGGGACAACTGCCCTAGGTTACTTCATGATGGTTATAATGATTGAGTCTCGTCAATTTATAGAACCTCCTTGACAATTTTAGCCAAGATACAAGGAGCCCAAACAACTAATCTGATACGAATCAAAACAATGGAACATATAAAAAGAACACTACGAAATACTCCCTCCGTCCCAAAATAAGTGTTGCTGATTTAGTACAAAGTTAGTACGTATAAAGTTGTACTAAATCAGCAACCTTATTTTGGGACGGAGGGAATAGGAAACTAGAGACAGCTTGGGATATGGCAACTAGCGCCTCGTCAGCCATGCATGGCCAGCAGTGCTTATGCCAAGGTGGTTAATGCGTCTACAACAACTGGATGCTCTAACCAAGAGTCAAAATAGTAGATTGAAGGCACCTAGCAGGTGGCTTGCCTGATCATTCTGTCAAAGAAAAAAGATATGAAAAAGGTAGTGCTCGCCTCGGTAACATAGACACTCCGTTTGTATGTCAGAATTAGACATACAACTGAGGAATTGGTATTGTGATTTCAATTCGAAGACTGGGTGTTTTGGAATTCAAAATGGGTATTTGACTCCAGTTCCACGGGACATCGTCATAGCTACAAAATGGGCTCTCCCAATAGACTCAACAAGCTCTGTATTGGATCGAATTGATCACCAGACCACCGTTCAGAATGAATCTTACTCAGGATGAACACGATTAATAGTACCACCTCGATTCTTTACACCTAATGCCATCAATTTATATACGTATGCAAATTGCCTGGAATATCAGCAAGCCTTCTCATGATCCTAGAAACAGAGAGAACGAAGAGAAAGACTTGATAAAGGAGGGAACATGCATGACTTCAGCAAATTAGATCATGGCCCAGAAGGAATTAACTCCCGAAAATTGTGTGGGGGCTGCCATGAATATCAAAGGAGGACGTTGCACCATCAAAGGCATTAATTGCCGTAATCAAAGGCGGGATTGTGCGACATGATGATACACACGGGAAACAAGGAGAGACAAGGCCACCTAAACCTCTATACGTGCTATGATGGTTAGATCCCTAATTAAAAAGACTGGTGGATAATTAAACTGGATCCATGAGACATGTGGGTGCATAATCAAAGAAGAATGCACTTTTTTAAAAATCAGGAACACGTTGCATGATGCAATTCCATCTGTGGTGGTTTCCTCGGATTGTGAGGGCCTGTATGGATACATATGGTGTTTAGCCCGTAATTAAACGGATTGAGGGCCTGCATGGATCAACTAAATCCCCTTGACCAATGATTAATTGTTTCATGATTATACTGTAAAACTGACATGAACTTCTTATGGGCCATTGTGTCACGCTGGCGGGTGTTTTGGTGGATGAAGAAATTAGTGTTTTCTTTTTAACAAAACATATGATGGTGTGCTTACACATAATTCTCACTGTTGTATACCACAATTTTTTCTCCCATTGCAAAGCACAGGCATATGTGCTAGTCACTAGAGAAAATATTAACTGGACACATAATGCAGAGAAATGGAAGTTCAATGAATACCTTCTGATCTAGGATCAGTTGCTCCTTTTCCTCGGCAAAATGTACTAAATCTTCTTCAGCCTTTTTGAACTTCAGCAATACACTTGAGGCTCTTAGTTTTTCTTCCCTAAGAGCATGCCAACGCATCTGAGCATTTGATAGATCCTCGCTAAGCATTTTTTGCTGATCCCTGAGATCGTCTACTTCACCAATCAATGTGTCCCTGCCAGCAGAAGTAGACAAACCAGTATAGTTGAGCCTCCAAGAGCAAGTCATAAAAATAGTAAGACTAAACTAATTCAAATGTTTCATGGGTGACAGATTGAATATTCAACATTTGAACGCACTTCGCATATGTTTGGTTGATCACCAAAACCAACCCTACCAATATTTCGTCAATGACCAATGTTTTGGCTCTTTCTTGCATAATGTCAAACATACATGCCGGCTCATTGGCCAACTCTAGTTCAATTTTCTTGCCAGCATTCGTCAAAAAATGGGCCAAAAACCATTTTTTGGTGGGATTGGCTTGGGCTCAAACCAAACACACCTGCGAACACTACGGATGCAAGTAAACCTGCTTCATGTGCAAGTCCGGTTGAGTCTGATCATTGAGTTGTTTAATGTTTGCAGTACATTTTGAACTAACATCTCACATTTTGCAGGCCTGGCGGGACCGACTCCTGCATACCTAGCGCACATAGTTGCAGAATGTGTAAACCAAAAACATTTAAACATTCCTAATAACATGTCTTTGTGTGCTTAGTTGTGTAGGTAGCCAGTATAATATGGACCTCCACATACAAATATGAGACGGATAGTTATCTCTGTAGAAAAAGGCAGTATCTATGAGAATGCAGCATGAATCCTTCACCGAATTCAATTGATAGCTATACAGCAAATTAATCAGGGTAAAAGTGTATCCATAAAAAAATGTGTGTGTCGCAAAAGGAATATCTTCCTCCATTGGCAAATCCGAAAATCTTAAGCAGTTGCTTTCATTTCACAGGCCAACAGAAAAGGAATAGTCTATGAATATGATAGAAGCAAATAAAGAAACTATTCTCAGTCTTTCACTTATGTGAGAACATGCTTTCTTTAATTCCCATCCGGAGAACCAAAGGATAATGACTGAGAAACTACAAAACTAAAGCAACACTGACGGCACACATGCATCATGAAAGGAAAGAAATGAAGCAGGAGCTTCAAGCTCCTCTCAAAGCTTCGCCTTGACTCTCATGTATAGATCGCTGCATAGCCATATCTCCTCTGCCCCCTACCTTCGTAAAATTCTCTCCTCTCGTAAATATTTTTATGTTTCTATCTCTATGTTTCTTTCATAAAATTTACTGTCAAGGCCTCCCATACAGTTTTCAGTTCAGAAAAAAAAGGAAACGAATGGAGAAGAGAACACAAAAGGGCAACGACATACATGGTAAGTTTGGTTCGACGATGATGTGGATCATGGGTGCGAAAATAAGAAGAAGAAAATGAAGGAGCTACACAGGAACGCTGAGATTAATTCTTGCATGCAACACACCAAAAGGAAAACGCAGAAGAAATCTCCTATGTTCTGTTCCGTAAATCAACAATGAGTTACTGGAGATAGAAGGGTCTCAAATGGTGGGGGTGGAGGAGGGTCATTTTCTAATCCCCTGTGATACTAGAACTGTAATTTAGTTGCCTGAAGAACTACTTTCTGAATTACCCAACAGAGTGTCTTATAATTCTAGGCCATGGAAAGTGCATCTGAGTATTAGCAAGTTTCCCATCGAAAATCATTACCTTGCCCTCTGCACAGAGATCAGCTCCAACTGAATTTCGTCAACAGATCTAACACCTTGGCCACGAGAATCAAGCTTATATTCAAGATCTTTGACTTGTGGTTCTACCTCCTGTATTTCTTGCACATGCCTGTTGATAGTATCAACTGGATGTAACAAGACTTCCACTCCATCCCTGTCCATTTTAACTTGAGCAAGAACACCCACAAGCTGCAACGCATCAATCATACAAGTCAAAGCAAAATAGAAAAGACATCATGAATTGTGTTTATAACAGATGCTACCTTTACTGCTTGGTAACTAAAAGTAAAACCCATGTTTCTCTGGAGGCAGTGCACCTGAAGTGCATTTGCAAAAGGTTCAAGTGAAGTTTCTCAAACAACAGTGCGCCTATCTAAAATACCAGACCATTATATCAATTACCCAAAGTACAGAAACTATCCAACAGCACGCATTGCCGAAGAGCTTAAGCTTAAGAACAGCTCAAACAACCATCATATGGACGTGACCTAGGAGATTTACAAACAAAATAATCTACCAACCCTCTGAAGAGGATGAAACATTACATGGCCTGGTCCCAGAGAGCATAATATCTACACAAGTAGACTTGTACTCCCTCTGTACCATAATAATTGTAGTTGGGGAGAACTGATTTGGGTTTCATCTGAAGGACTGGAGCATCACCAAAGAACTAGCCATGGACAGGGGTGCATGGAAGCTTGCTATCCATGTGCCAGAACCATGAGTTGGTCGCGAGATCTTATGGGTTTCACCTCTAGCCTACCCCAACTTGTTTGGGACTAAAGGCTTTGTTGTTGTTGTTGTTGTTGTTGTTGGGGAGAACTGATTTAGTTCTCCCCAACTACAATTATTATGGTACAGAGGGAGTACATCTGTATTATAGACTGATTTACTACAACTTGACACTAGATGTGGAGAAAGGGTCGCTAGAATTATGACTCAGGAGTGGAGAATCTTCATTAGGACACATAGTAGACCTACGAAATATTCTAGTTTGGGAGTAATTTGGTTAAGAGAAACACAGGTCATCTAAGGTATTATGTTCGACTGTGTCTTATCTTTATTTTGCGTATGAGAATAGAAAATAAAGTGGTGTCAACAGTGAGGACTAACATCATCAGATATCTGTGCCTTCTCACTTTCATCTGCCAAAAGTTGCTCCAAATCCTTCTGTGCTAAAGGTATAGTCTCTTTCTCCAGTTTCACATATTCATCATAAACCACACGGAGATTATCCAATTGATTGAATAAGTCTTCAGCAATTGATAAGTTCTCTGCCAGCACTTTCAAGCGCTCTGCGGTACTTGTACCTGTTGTCCTTTGCTGAAAAGATGCAGCAAACAGCAACAGAAAGAAATCATCCATCACAAAGTAGCTATAATCAAACGAAAAATGCAGCACTCTTATGTTTACTAGATCACCCACCTTCTTTACAAAGAGGTCCTCTTCATCAGGTGTGAAAGCACGATCACAACAAGGACACTTGTGATGCTGGCGGGCCACTTTTTCAAAAGGTTCATACATTTGCCGCATTCCCTTAGCATAACTGAAATTACTGCAAATAGGAAGAAAGCATTGAATTTGGGCAGCAAAATGAGGTGTGGCTTAAAGAGATAGCTACAGTTAGGATACCTACTTTGTCTGTTTATCTCTCTCGTCCATGGCATCTTTCAGAATCTTAGGGTAAGCGTTGATGTCAACAGATACCTTAGCAATGGGTTGAAGTTTCGAGTTTAGATGATTTCTTTTTCCTGCACGAAAGATAACATTTACCTATAAAACTGCAGAGTATTGGCAGAATAAATAACTAAAGCCTATGGAGTTTTTGCTTAGAACTTGCATCTCAATAAATTATTTCTCTTAGCAAGACACTTCGATGTTGACCTAGGTGGGCAAGCCAATTAGTGCTTCAGTTTGACTTGGTGAAACCAAGCAAATTGCATTCATCAAATTGCAACACTAGTTACCCTTGATCCCTATGTAGTGACAGTTGGAACCACTACAAGGTTTATACTACACTATGAGATAGAAATCGAGCATGCACAATAGTGCAATGTGGCGTATTGTCCAAGACATTCCTTCAACATGATAATCAAAATGGATCTTTCACATACTTTGATTACCCTCACTTTATTCTGGATAAGAATGTAACTGTAGGTCAGGAAATTATGTCCAAGGAACACTACTTAGTTAGCAGTGACTCTGTCATCGTCCCAACATAGCAACTCAAAGTGATGGAATGATAATACGTCTTAAAAGGCAAAAGAGAGATGTAGCGTGCTGTGTGCACCTCTCGGATTTTGATTTTCCAAATTTCATACATAGTGGAGTTTTTACATGTCAAAGAAGCATCATCAACTTTGTACGAAATATGTGTGCAGTGATCAAATCTAAATTTACCATCCAAAACTTTTTGGAGCTTTGACAAGTGGCTTTTAGCAGCATCGATTTTCATTTGCACCAATTTCAACTGTTGGTCCGCTTCCTGAGATTTTGAGTTCAAGTCATTGTATTCTGCATCTACAGACCTGCGTCAAGCAGAGTTTTGTGGCAAGATTGACAAATAGTACCAGAAAATATAAAGTGACACATGTAGTATAATCCGTAAGGAAGGATGAAAGAATAATAAATTAAGTGTGTCAGAGTCACATGCATCATTTATTTTCCTGTGTCAGGATGGAAGCTTAACAGATTACTAGTTCAAAAACAGAATGGAATGTGGAGGCCTACACGCCGCATTAACAGACTAGACCTTTGAAATACACATCCATGTGAATGTTTACAACTAACATGTACGCTTAAACTGGATACATACTCATTGTGCACATGATTGAACAAACTGTACCTGATTAGAGATCCTACTAGTGCCTGTTCAGTAACCACCAATGGCATGAACAGAAAAGATGAATTGCATCAAAGGAAGTCAATATATTACGCGTCAAAAAAAGTCAATATATTACAGCTTTACATAGGTAAATTCAGTTTGATCATATGAGCCAAAATAGGACATATTATGCACCAGAAAATCACTAAGAGAAACGATTAAATATATCAATAAAGCACTGCAACACAAACCCAAAAGCTTGAGTAATCTCCTTCTTGACATCCTTCTCACGAGGAAGCCTTCCCTTAAGAACACTCCTAAATTTGTCCTTATGTTCATCATATCTGCATTTTATATCGTGCTATTTCAATCTTCATAACAAAAAAATTGGTATTGGAATATAACTAACAATAAATCATAGCACAGATACAAATTAAAAGGAAAAGGAAAGAAGTACATCTTTTTAAGTTTCTTCTGGCACTTCTCCAACTCATCCTTCTTGAGTTCTAATTTTACTCTGTCATCAGCATCAGTTGTTATGTTATCCTTCTCTCGGTGAAGTGCTTTTATCTTGTGATCCAAGGTATATATCTCTGAGCGCTTCTGACTTATAATCAAATCATAGTCTCTTTCTCCCAGGGCAATTGTCTTCCTCTCAACTTCAATTTGCTATTCAAATCACAATGGGGCAGTTACTTATTTAGAATTAAGGGCGTTAAACTTAAGAGAGATAACAACTTACTTACAGATGTAAGCAAAGTGAAAAGAAATTAACCTAGCAGACCAGCCAAGTACAGGTATATGTCAATGAATAGATCCAATGGGCAATGATAGTTAGGTTAAATAAATACCAGATGCCGCTCTCTTTCATCAATACGGGCCAGATTATGCTTTGAAAGCTCCGTCTCTGAAGCATCTCGCTCATTCTCTTTATCTTTTATGCGCCTTAAAACACCTATCTGGAAAGTGTTCGATATATTATATTAAGGAATGGTATCTGATGTATCAGTTACAGAACATCATGCGTGTGCAAGTCCAGTGTTGTTTCCATTACTAACCTTAGATTCTTTCTTTGATTGTATCTGGCCATCAACTTCAGAGTAGCGAGCATTTACTTTAAGATAACGTCCCCAAAGAAACTCTAACTGTGTCTCATTAGTTTTCTGCTTAAGAAAAGGAATTTGATTACTAAGGGACATACTTGATAAGAATGCAGGTCTTCAGCATTGACCCATCCCTAATTAATTGCACTTGCACAGATGCTTTGAATAAAGTATAGTAAAGCAAGAAACCTTGTATGACCATATCAGAGGGTAATGAAACCACTGAGATTACAAACAAAAATAGGCAGCAAAATGACTGCCTAGGAAATATTGGGTGCGATTCAAAAAAAAGTTCAAATGGAAGTGTTTAATTTTGCAACTAAATTCCAAAATACGAAGAATAGGTATTATAACCTTCTTTTCCTGCAAATCATCCTCGAGATTCGATAGTCTTGCTTTAGTTCTGTTTGTAAGGTTCATGGCAATATCATTAGTAAAAGGAGCATCAGGAACTGGCCCGAGATTATGTTTAGTGAATATCTTTCTGATGGCTGAATCTCGTTCATGCTTCACGGACATGTGAGCCTGAAAACAAGATACTTGTATTTAACCTTATGTCACAGTGTCCACTATTATTTACGAATGGTCAAACCAGTCAGAAGAAAGAATGAAGGATTACAGCATTACATCAGCTTCGGCCTGGAGCTTTCCTATTTCGCGTGTTGAATCATTGATGGTCTCAGATAACAGAGAGCTTTTTGCATGTTCATCATTTATCTCTCGTTCAAGTTTAGCGATTTTCGTTTCCAGTAACGCAATTTTTTCTTCAAATTTTGTTTGCCACTCCTTCAGTTCCTCATCAGTATCTAAATGAAGCAAGGTAAACCGTCATTATGCTGAGAAGGAACCATTTGAGTGACGGGCATGATGAGGAATTGTTTACCTTCATTTTCCTCGGAAAGAGCAGCATACTGTTGCTGCTGAAGTGTAAAATATGTACTTCTAGCAGTTGCTTTGGTGCTAATTTGCTCCTGAAGTTTCCTCAAGTCCACCATACTTGTTTCAGTACGAAGGATTTTGTTTTCCACAGCTTGGATGTTTGTTTTCAGGTCCTCCATTTGAGTTTTTAAGGCATCTGACTTCTCTTGATCTTGTGCAATACTGTCACGAAGCTGTGAAAGTAAGGAAATTAAACTAATATTAAAAGCAGCATACCCTTCAAAAAATTAAACTAAACTGCAGCAGAAGTGTAGAACAGATAGATTTTCAGTGCACATTCAAAGTAGTCTACTAGGGTAATGCAAATTGTTAAGTGTTAGAATGAATCGTTGTCACCTATTGTTAAGTGTTAAAATTAAACTATGTGACATGTTGTTAGAATCCTACTTTGTGTTGTGTTACCACCATGGGGGATATATATGTATAGAAAGAAAACATATAAATAGAAGATACAAATTACCCTGTATGCTTGATCTTTAAGAGTCTGAAGGTTCTCCAGCTTTAACCTAAAAGTCTTGATCTCTTGTGCTTGGTCCTTGTGAAGTTTCTTTATGACTTCGAGAGCTTTGGTATAGCTGTACATTATGAAATTAAGGTAGTGAGATGCTAGTTTTGACATTAGCCCCCCACTTTCAAAGAAACATTAACCTCCAGAGAAGTGGAGAGTACACCATCTTAAACAGATTACAACAATCAAATAAGAAAATTTATGCCTTAATCGGAGCTTCTAAATTATTAAGTAAATATTAATGCATTCATGTACCGGGTAGCAGAAAAGATGTCGTCAAACTTTTTCTTAAGTGTTGAAGGGTCCTGTAATGGCCAATTGGATTCGTCTTGGTGCACAAATATAACATTCTCCAATATAGCCTTCGAAACACCCATTAGGGCTGGAATCTCCCTATCCATATCAGCGCATCTGTAGCTGAGACAAACCTTCTGAGCTCAGCAATAAAAAAAAACAGTGAGGATATGATTTTATAGAACATTTTCAGCAGTATTCCATAGAAGCTAATAGGCTTCTAGTGCTACACAACTCAAGTATCCTACTATAATGGTATCACTTGGACTCAATCAAAGAACGTCTGTGAAAAATCCATTGTCCAGATTCAAAATTTCCATTGTCTTGATTCACATGAATTAAATTTTCCTATGTGCCCTACTTGCAGTTGGGAATATAATGTATAAAAAACGAAGGAGTGTTCTAGAGAATATCTTCTATGGCCAGACGCAAACATAACGAGGACAAAGTAAGTCATATGCCCTTTCAGGTATTAGAAAAACTACATGGTTCACAACACATGTTAATTGTTAATCTTTTTGATATACTTCCATCCAAATGGGGTAAAATAGCATTTAGTTTCTCTTTCAGTATATAAAGTGAGAGAAAGTTCCAAGCGAGTGGAAGTTATAAAGGCATTCGAAACCACAATAAATCGCAGTCAGCTCCAAAAGGCTGGAGTAAGAAGTAGAACTCTTGACCATCGGGGTGGATGGAAGTATATCATGAGGATTTTAAAACAATTGACCATGGGAGCAGCCGTACTGCAGGATAGTTCTATAACAGAGATGCATACAGCAACCGCAGGTATCAAAAATGAGATCCGAGAGGTGGTTGGTATGTTCAATCACTCACATCATTTTAATGATACTCGAGTTTGAAACAGCAACAAATGAGAGCCGAATGCAAGTACATTATGGCAATATAAATAACAGAAAGTTAAATAGTAGGTATGACAATGCATTGCTTTTTCCAGAACCGAAGTTTAAACAACCTTCTGCGCTGAGTTCTGGCATAACACAGGAATTGCATGAATAACCCAAACATCAATACAACAGAATTGACATAACTGATTGCAAGGCACATATGCAGCAACTTGAAAGCCAAAGGAGGAAAAAGAGGGACCTCGCCCGTGTGTGGATTTATAGTCTGAAGGACACTCTCGATTGCCTTAAACTCCATCTTTGATGCCTTCTGGGTAAGCTGAAAAGAGCGGATGCACACCACATCCTTTCCTGCTGCTGTCTTAAACCGCAGCTTAATCTGCCCTTTCGTTTCGGTTTCACCTGCTACCTAAATCCCAGACATGTATAACAGTTAGATTCGAAAGGAGAATGAGTACAGCATAGGAAAAGAACAACCTTAAGATAGTATTAATCCAAACAACACCGGGTACAAATTCGACTAAGCTCATAGCACACCATAAGTCAGAGGCATCAAATTTTCCCATGTACAAGCAAGTGCTAGAGCACACAAGAATTCGACAGACCTTAGAGTACACAAAGCCCAGAGACCATCTCTAATTTGACCACATTAAACCTATAGAGCAGCACAACTCAATGCACTCGGGCACACACATACTTGCACGCGCACACACTACCACCACAGCCATTCCCAAGTCAGCAAAACCTCTCCTAGTCCAGGCCAGCAACAAAACGAGCATAAGGCCTTACGGACAGCACTGAGACCCCGAACAGTGAACGGTGAGACCAATGAGGACGGCGCATTACCTTGGGGTCATGGACGAAGGTGTGGCCGGAGCGGGAGTTGGGGGGCAACTCGCCGGTGCAGGACAGCTTCAGGCACTCGATGATGGTCTGCGGAAATCCAAAAGAACCCAGGCCATGAATGAATCGGCGCATACACACGGCATACAGTGGAACAGGATGCAGATTGGATTGGTGGGCATTACGGTTTTGCCGGCCCCGTTGGAGCCGACGATGAGCGTGAGGGGCTTGAAGAAGGTGATGACGTTCTTGTTCTCCGGGTCGAAGCTCCGGATTCCCTTGATCAGCATCTTGTCCACCGTGCTCATCTTGGCCCCCAAAACTCTATCCCTCCTCCAACTCCTCCCCTCCTTTTCTCGTGCCCCCCTCGCCCCCCTCCTCTCTTGCTTCGGCTCCTTCGGATTCCCTCCCACGCCGGCGCCGTCTCCGGCGTTGCTGCTTGTGTTGGCGTGTTACGATGGTTTATCCTACTATGGGCGTGTGGAGGAATCCATCTATTGCTCCGCCATGGACAGGGGAGACGGGCGGGCGAAGGAAGGAGGCGGAGAAAATGGTGGGGAAGAGGCGTTCTATTTGGAATTTTGGGATTTTGGCCTCTGGGGGTTAGGGTTTGGACTTTGGACCGGGGGCGACTAGGATAGAAACCGGGCCTCCGGTGAAAAAAATAGAAAACCTCACCCTGAGCCGTTAGATCGGAGTTGGATGGCACAGATCTTGGTGGAGGAATCTGTATGAACAAGTACAGGAATCTGTGCAAAAAGCAACCTCACTTTTAATTATTTTACCTTTGATGCCCTTCTCCGCATGAGTCTCCTCCTCACGAGTCCCCAACCCAAATGGCGTGTCAAGAAATTTAAAATAAGATCAATATTGGATATATTTCAACTAATTTTATTTACACGTTAACTACATGTCGGCTGACTGAATTTTTATTTTCGGTCAATCAAATTTGTGGCCTTTGATTCAAAATGCTTTGTGATACATGGTCGACTAACTGTACACTTTTTTGCTTATCCGCCTTCATGCATGCATGGGGATTCAGGCCCAGGCAGCCCGAGCGGCGGCCTGGGGCGTGAGGCCCAGATGCTTTGTTACTGTAGTGACACTGTAGCAGAAGATGAACAGTGTACAAAGGCTGTCTGGGGCCTAGCACAGTTTGCCTGGGGGCAGCCCATTCCTGGATCCACCACTGCATGCATGTCTCGAGTTCGTGGCTCTTGCACGCATATACATGGATGGAATGCATCCCAATTTAGTGTGTGTGCATGTTTTCATTCTTCTTGTGTTTGCTTTTGTTTTCTTCATGTGTTTGTTTTTGTTTCTTGTTTTCTATTTTTTATTTTGTAGTTGAGTTTTGCTTTTTCCTTTATGTGTATTTTCAGATGTTGACTGTGTGTAAATGTATATATGCAAGTAATACATTTAAAAATTGTGTTAAGAGTACGGGAACATCACTCTTATATGTTTATTCTATATATTGTAAAAAGTACATTTTTGTGCTAATTGTTGGCAATTAATGTATTTTCTTTCTTTTTAAGGGTAATACTGATGCTAATTTTTGCTAAATCATTCTATTTTAGAAATATAGTTTTTCCTATTAATATTTTCTATATATTTAGACACGCAAGTACTATATAATATGTGTGCGAATTATACTAGATTGCGGAAGTTGCATTATTGTATGTGTATTCGTTGCATATTACAAAAAGTGCAACTTCACTCGAAGTTGTGTGCAAGTTCTTTTAATGTCCTTTCTTCTTAAGAGTAATACCAATGTCACTCCTAGAAAAACTTTGTTTTTGTATTATGTTTTATTTTTTATTTTTTTCTGTTTCAAGGTTAATATCAATGCCTCCAAGTCATTCCTTGTTTAAAAACTTCCTTTTTATGTAAATTTCAGTATTATATGTTTATTCTTACATATGCTAAAAAGGTGCAATTAATGTGTAAATTGTGTGCAAAATTTATCATTATTTCCTTTTTCACTTTCTTTCTTCTTAAAGGGTTGTGGCAATGCCGCTATATTTCATTTGTTCTCATAATATGTTTATTTAATTTGTGTAAGTAAGTATACACGCAACTACGATACACCATATGTGCAAATTATAGTGGAGAGCAAAAATTGCACTTTATATGCTTAGTTTTTGCATATTACAAAATGTGCAATTTCGGGGCAAACCTGGATGCTTTTTTTATTTTCTTTCTTCTTCTTTTTTTCTTGCAAAAGTTCATTGTTTTGTTTTTATTTTGGGTTTTTTAGTTCTTTCTTCTTATGGTTTCGTTGTTCCATAAAAAATTCATGATTTGTTTTTGTTTTTATTTTATTTCTTCTTAAATGGTTCATTCTTCCCTAGAAAACTTTATTATTTGTTTTTGTTTTTGTTTTTTATTTTCTTTCTTCTTAAAGGGTTTCATTCTTCCCTAGAAATTTTATTATTTTGTTTTTATATTTTCTTTCTTCATAAAGGGTTGGTATACACTCAAATACAATATAAATATGTGTGATTATACTAGATTGTGGAAATTGCATTGGTATGTGTCTATTCTTTGTGTATTGCAAAAAATGCAATTGAGTGCAAAAATTGTTTGCAAATATTTCTTCTTCTTAAAAGGCAATACTAATGGCACATTTCTTAGAAAATTTCACTATTTTATTTTTATGTCTATAGTCACTAAAGACTTATACAAACATGTGTGCGCTTTTATTTTTCATGTACGTACTCAGATTCATCATCATGATCAACAACAGCAAAGCCTTTAGTCCCAAACGAGTTGGGGTAGGGTAGAGGTGAAACCCATAAGATCTAGCGACCAACCCATGGCTTTGGCACATGGATAGCAAGCTTCCACACACCCATGCCCAAATATCGAAAGGTCTCCTTCTGAGGCACCACCTGCCCATCAAGGCTAACAACCTCCTCGTGCCTAGTAGTATTGAAAGCGCACCTCATGTACTCGGCTTTAGTCCTACTAAGTCTAAAACCTTTCGATTCAAAGGTTTGTCTCCATAACTCCAACTTCCTGTTGACCCCTGTTCGACTATCATCGACTAGAACCACATAGTCCGCAAAGAGCATACACCACGGGATATCTCCTTGTATATCCCTCGTGACCTCATCCATCACCAAGGCAAAAAGATAAGGTATCAAAGCTAACCCCTGATGCGGTCCTATCTTAATCGGGAAGTCATCAGTGTCGCCATCACTTGTTCAAACACTTGTCACAACATTATCGTACATTTCCTTGACGAGGGTAATGTACTTTGATGGGACTTTGTGTTTCTCCAAGGCTCACGAACATAACATCACGCGGTATCTCATAGGCCTTATCCAAGTCAATGAACATCATATGCAGGTCCTTCTTTTGCTCCCTATATCTCTTCATAAGTCGTCGTGCCAAGAAAATGGCTTCCATGGTCAACCTCCCAGGCATGAAAACCAAACTGATTTTTGGTCAAGCTTGTCATTCTTCTTAAGCAGTGCTCAATGACTCTCTCACATAGCTTCATTGTATGGCTCATTAGTTTAATTCCATGATAATTAGTACAACTCTAAACATCCCCCTTGTCCTTGAAGATTGGTACTAATATACTCCGTCTACATTCTTCTGGCATCTTGTTTGCCCGAAAAATAAGGTTCAAAAGTTTGGTTAGCCATACTATCGCTATGTCCCCGAGGCCTCTCCACACCTCAATGGGGATATAATCAGGGCCCATCGCCTTGCCTCCTTTCATCATCTTTAAAGCCTCCTTGGCCTCCTGTAAGGGCATATTTCTCCTAAGTGGTTTTGGTGATTGATGACAATGCTTATGCAGACTAATCGTGTGCATTGAGCATTTCAGATATCTCATATCTAGGCACAAGACGATTTGGTGCCCCTCGGAGTTTATCAAAGACGGTTGTTCTCTACGTTTCCTTTCGGTGACTTTGAGTCGTAGGAAAGCCGTACTATTAAGAGGGGGTCCACTTCGGAAAGGCTTGGGTGGAATCAACACGTACACATCTATTCTATTGCAGCACCTTTCCTTCGCTTCAATGGAGCTCCAGTCTGTTTTCCTTGTCTGTGCAAAGTGAAGGCTTCATGGTGCTAGCTTTCAGTGGCTAGCAGTAGTACCGCTCATGGTAGCGGTAGTACCGCATGGGCCCGTGATAGTACCGCTCGGAGGAGCGGTAGTACCGTTGTCCTCAGCCCTGGTGCGGTAGTAGGCGTGGATGTAGTTTTTTACATCCACCCTCCTGCGATAGTGCCGCGATTTGTTTTCGGTACTACCGTGCTGGACTTTTGCGCGGCCTCGACCTCAGCGGAGGTAGTCACAAAAGTAATTGTTTACTTCCGTGCATCTCCTGTGCCAGATTGTTACCGACCATGTGGTAGTACCGTATGGGCTTGCGGTAGTACCGCTCCAGCGGTTCTACCGCTGGCTGCCTAGTGCGATCGGCCTACGTCTGGTCACTATCGTGAAAACGGTAGTACCGCACCCTGCAGCGGTAGTGCCGCAACCCCTTGCGGTAGTACCATGGCTCGTTTGCGGTAGTACCATAGCGCGCGGGCTGAGTGTGGGGATAACGGTTGGATCCTCCTCTCCACTATATAAAGGAGGTCTTCTTCCCCAAGAAGACCACCTCTTCCTTCCCTGAGCTCCGTTGTTGCTCAAAGCTCCATTTTCGCCCGATATCTCTCCCTAGCCAATCAAACTTGTTGATTTTCTAGGGATTCGTTGAGAAGGCCCCAATCTAAACTTCCACCAAGAGAAATTTGATTCCCCCCACTAATCCCTTGCGGATCTTGTTACTCTTGGGTGTTTGAGCACCCTAGACGGTTGAGGTCACCTCGGAGCCACATTCCATTGTGGTGAAGCTTCGTGGTGTCGTTGGGAGCCTCTAATTAAGTTGTGGAGATAGCCCCAACCTTGTTTGTAAAGGTTCGGTCGCCACCTTCCAGGGCACCAATAGTGGAATCACAGCATCTCGCACTGTGTGAGGGCGTGAGGAGAATACGGTGGCCCTAGTGGCTTCTTGGGGAGCATTGTGCCTCCACACCGCTCCAACGGAGACGTACTTCCTCACAAGGGAAGGAACTTCGATAACACATCCTCGTCTCCACCGGCTCCACTTTTGGTTATCTCTTGCCTTTACTTCTTGCAAGTTATTATTGTGTTGTATCTCTTGCTTGCTTGTGTGGTTGTTGTGATTAGCATCATATAGATTGCTCACCTAGTTGCACATCTAGCCAACCTACTTGTTGTCAAGCCTAAATTGTTAAAGAAAAGTTAAAAAGTGTTAGTTTCCTAATCCCCCCCCTCTAGTCAACCATATCGATCCTTTCAATTGGTATTAGAGCCAGGTTTCTTTATGAAGGGTTTCATCATCCGAAGAGTATGGCTGGCTAAGAGTCTCGTGTGGGAGAACTTCCCAAGCCCGTGGGAGTGAACACGGTCTCTCATGAGGATTTGAGTGAGGCCATGTCCTATCTCAAATCTTCCATAACGATCGAGGTCAAATCCATGTTCAAAGAATTCCTTGATAATCTTAAACTTTCCACCGATGTGGTTCAAGTGGTTAATCCCACTAACTCGACATCAGATGTCAACACCGGTAAGGAGGGCGCTAGTACTGGTAAGGATAATCCCTCTCAAGGAATTAATGGGTCGGGGAGCTTTGCCTCAGTTCTCCCTCCTGTGGTCTATGGAGGACCGGTGCATCCACCTCATATAGTTAATCACGGTCCTCCTCCTAAACTTGTTAAGAATGATTTTGCTAACGCAGGTTTCAGTATCAAGTCTCATTTAGATCACGGCTCAACTCATCTCATGAGAGTCATTGAAGAATACCCTCATGATCCACGCAACCTCACTCCAAGAGAACAAGCAGATAAACAGCTAAATTCTTCTGCCTTGTTCATACTCCAAGTTGTTGTTCCCTCTGAAGACCTACCTCACCTACATCCTTTCACTTTTGCTAAAGAGTGTTGGGAACACATTGTCTCCATGTACAAGGACAGTGATACGTCTCCAACGTATCTACTTTTCCGAACTCTTTTGCCCTTGTTTTGGACTCTAATATGCATGATTTGAATGAAACTAACCCGGACTGACGCTGTTTTCAGCAGAACTGCCATGGTGTTGTTTTTGTGCAGAAATAAAACTTCTCGGAATGTCCTGAAAACTTAGGAGGATTTTTTATGGAATATATAAAAAATACCGGAGAAAGAATCAACCGGAGGGGAGGTGCCAGTGGGCCACGAGCCCAAGAGGCGCGGCCACCCCCCTGGCCGCGCCTGGCAGGCTCGTGGGGCCCACGTGGCTCCTCCGACCTCTTTTCTAGCTCCATATAACCCTATTTTCCTAGAAAAAAATCAGAGAGAAGAAATCATCGCGTTTTACGATACGGAGCCGCCGCCACCTCCTGTTCTTCCTCGGGAGGGCAGATCTGGAGTCCGTTCTGGGCTCCGGAGAGGGGAAATCAAAGCTATCGTCATCATCAACCATCCTCCATCGCCAATTTCATGATGCTCCTGATAAAGGCGAAGTTGTCCCTGTCTTTCGATGAGATGGTGGCTATCGTTTTTGGTGGAGTAGACTTTGACGATCCGACTACGAACGTGTGAGACGTCGCGCCTTAGCAATCGCTAAACCAACTCTGAGAGGTTATTGACCACGCCGGAGCACGATCAACCTGACCACGAGGGTCTATTTCCTGCACGCAAACGAAGAACAAGCAAGAAACTAAGATTGCAATCTGGATATTGCGAATATAAGAGGAAAGCTTTATTGATGAAGTGGGGTTCTGTGACGCCTTTGTCTGGTCGTGGAACACAAACGAAGAACGCGAAGTTGCTGCTATGGCGAACTTGTAATCTAAACAAAACCCAAACCTAAAACGAAGCCCTAAGGGCTGTATATATGGGGGAATAGAAGGGAATTTCGTGGCCCCTTGGAGGAGGGGTCCGAAACCGACCCTAAGTCAGTTTCCCCATACATACGGACTCTAAAAACAGCCTATAATATGGTATTTCGAAATTACATGGGCCTGGCCCAAAATTAAGGTGGCGCAACACCTATATTAGCCTATGGACGAATTTTATAAAGTGGCATCATGCATATTTCGTCCAAAGCTTCCCACTCCCATTATGGTGGCTTCAATGTGCGAAAATCATCACTGGAAGCTCCATTGTTCTTCCCCGCGCGCGCACCTTCTCCTCCATGCTTGATCCCGCTCCAATGGTCATCCTTCTTATCCATGATAGGTCCTTCATTCATAAGTAAAACAAAAGTATCTAATTTAGGCAGCATCATATGTTCATGAATATTAGAAGGATTTCCAAGAAACGAAAGTACCTGGTAATTCAATTGACGTGAGCGAGCTCTAGTAATTGGTCCTGTATGTATAGCAGTCGGGGTGGGTGTAACATTAGTAGGGATGTCCTCATCATCCTCCCCTTCTTGAACTGAAGTCGTCCTCGACAGAAGCTCATCTTCCTCACCCAAATAAGGCTTCAAATCTGCAATGTTAAAAGTGGGGCTAACCCCAAACTCTGCAGGCAGCTCAAGTTTATATGCATTATCATTTATTTTCTCTAACACCTTAAAAGGACCATCAGCACGGGGCATTAGCTTTGACTTGCGCAAATCAGGAAATCTATCCTTACGCAAATGTAACCAAACAAGATCACCAGGTGCAAAGACAACATGTTTTCTACCCTTATCTCCAGCAAGTTTGTATTTAGCATTCATACACTCAATGTTTTCCTTCGTTAACTCATGCATCTTTAATATCAATTCAGCACGTTCTTTAGCATCAAAATTAACCTTCTCCGAAGATGGAAGAGGCAACAAATCAATAGGTGCACGAGGTAAGAAACCATACACAACTTGAAAAGGGCACATCTTAGTGGTAGAATGTAGCGAACGATTATAAGCAAATTCAATATGAGGCAAGCATTCTTCCCACATTTTCAGGTTATTCTTCAAAACAGCCCTAAGCATAGTAGACAATGATCTATTGACTACTTCAGTTTGTCCATCAGTTTGGGGATGACATGTAGTACTAAAAAGTAGTTTAGTCCCCAACTTAGCCCATAAACATCTCCAAAAATGGCTAAGAAATTTAGCATCACGATATGAAACAATTGTATTTGGTACACCATGCAATCGAATAATTTCACGAAAGAACAAATCAGCAACATGAGCAGCATCATCACTTTTATTACATGGTATAAAGTGTGCCATTTTGGAAAATCTATCCACGACAACAAATATGCTATCCCTCCCCTTCTTTGTTCGAGGTAAACCTAAAACAAAGTCCATAGATATATCCTCCCAAGGAACACTAGGTACAGGCAAAGGCATATATAAACCATGAGCATTGAGTCGTGACTTAGCTTTTTGACATGTAGTGCAGCGAGCAACAAAACGCTCAACATCCCGTCTCATCTTTGGCCAAAAGAAATGTGTAGAAAGTACGTCCTCCGTCTTCTTCACGCCAAAGTGTCCCATTAATCCTCCTCCGTGCGCCTCCTGTAACAACAAAAGACGAATGGAGCTAGCTGGAATGCATAGCTTGTTAGCACGGAACACAAATCCATCATTAATAACAAACTTGTTCCATGTTCTCCCTTCTTTACAATTCTGCAACACGTCTCTAAATTCAGCATCATGCACATATTGATCTTTGATGGTCTCCAAACCAAATATTTTAAAGTCAAGTTGTGAAAGCATAGTATAACGACGAGACAAAGCATCAGCAATAACATTGTCTTTACCCTTCTTGTGTTTAATGACATAAGGGAAAGTCTCAATGAATTCAACCCATTTAGCATGTCTACGGTTCAGTTTTGCTTGACTTTTAATATGTTTCAAAGATTCATGATCAGAATGTATAACAAATTCTTTGGGCCATAAATAATGTTGCCATGTTTCCAAAGTCCGAACAAGAGCATATAATTCCTTATCATAAGTAGAATAATTCAGACTAGGCCCACTTAATTTTTCAGAAAAGTACGCAACAGGTTTACCATCTTGTAATAACACACCTCCTAACCCAATACCACTAGCATCACATTCAAGCTCGAAAGTCTTATTAAAATCAGGAAGTTGGAGTAAAGGAGCATGTGTTAACTTATCTTTCAAGACCGTGAAGGCTTCTTCCTGTGCGGTACCCCAAGAAAAAGGCACGTCCTTCTTTGTAAGCTCATTGAGAGGCGCAGCAATGGTGCTGAAATCTCTGACAAAACGCCTATAGAAACCAGCGAGGCCAAGAAAACTCCTTACTTGTGTGACCGTTTTGGGCTGCGGCCAACTCTCAATAGCTGCAATCTTGGCTTTATCAACTTCAATTCCCTGTGGAGTAACAACATAGCCAAGAAAAGATACTCGGTCGGTGCAAAAGGTGCACTTCCCAAGGTTACCAAACAAACGGGCATCACGGAGCGCAGTAAAAACAGCACGTAAATGTTCCAAATGTTCCTCCAAAGATCTACTAAAAATCAATATATCATCAAAATAGACTACCACAAATCGTCCAATGAAAGCACGTAAAACCTCGTTCATTAATCTCATGAAAGTGCTAGGTGCATTAGTTAACCCAAAAGGCATGACTAGCCACTCATATAATCCAAACTTAGTTTTAAATGCTGTTTTCCATTCATCTCCCAATTTCATACGAATTTGATGGTATCCACTACGCAAATCAACTTTGGAGAAAATTGTAGAGCCACTTAATTCATCAAGCATATCATCTAGTCTAGGAATAGGATGACGATAACGAATAGTAATATTATTAATGCCTCTACAATCCACACACATGCGCGATGTACCATCCTTTTTAGGCACTAGAATAATAGGAACAGCACAAGGACTAAGGGATTCACGTATATAACCTTTGTCAAGCAGCTCTTGTACTTGACGCATGATCTCCTTTGTCTCCTCTGGATTGGTACGGTAGGGCGCACGGTTGGGTAGGGATGCACCGGGAATTAAGTCAATCTGATGCTCAATCCCACGAATAGGCGGTAATCCCGGTGGCACGTCTTGTGGAAAGACGTCAGCGAACTCCTGCAAAATGTTAATGACAGCAGGAGGCAAAGAGGGAGGCATGTCCTCGAATGAAAATAATACCTCTTTGCATACAAAAGCATAGCAAACAGATGTAGCAACATCCAAATCATTAATATCAGATTTAGTAGCAAGTAAACATCCACTCTGCAATTTTATTTCGGATGCAACAGTAGATGATGGTTTATTATGCTTATGGTGTTGCTCAAATTCCTGTGCTACAATCTGATTTTCACTCTTATTTTTCTCCTGTTTTGCTTTACTAGCTCTAGCAATGTCATCTTTCATAATATGTTCGGGAGACATAGGAAGCAACGTGATATTATGATCCTTATGAACAAGAGTATACTGATTTGTCCTACCATGGTGTACAGAATTTTTATCAAACTGCCATGGTCTACCAAGTAAAACAGAACATGCTTGCATGGGTACCACATCACAATCCACATAATCAGAATATGTAGCAATGCTAAAATGCACACGAACAGTACGTGTTACCTTAACCTTGCCACTATTGTTGAACCATTGGATGTAATAAGGATGAGGATGTGGTCTGGTGGTTAGAGACAGCTTCTCCACCATCTCCATGCTAGCCAAGTTATTGCAACTCCCTCCATCGATGATGATGCGAATAGAACGCTCCTTCACAACTCCCTTTGTGTGGAACAAGTTGTGCCTCTGATTTTGCTCAGCCTGTGTAACCTGCACACTGAGAACACGTTGAGCAACTAAACTTTCATACCTGTCAGCGTAATCAGCAGCCATGTAGTGTGTTTCTGGTTCTGCATCGTCGCCATTGTGTTCTTCACTTGCAATGAGAGCCAAAGTCTCCTCATCATAATCACTAGCAGACGCATATCCACCATCCTCAGTAACAATCATGACACGCTTGGAAGGGCATTCTCTCGCAAAGTGACCTCCACCCTTGCAACGACGGCATATAACCTCATGTGTTTGCCCTGTGGATGCAATAGATGAAGAAGAGCTCGGTGCAGGCCCAGAAGGTGTGCTCTTGGTAGAGGGTGGAGGAGGAGCCTGTTTCCTGGTATCGCGGTTGGAGTTGGAGGTTGAAGTAGGTGGTGTTGCAGCAGGACGTATGGAAGTAGAGGAGGTACGTGGCGTCCATGATGAAGTGCGACCTGCAGAAAAAGTAGTTCTCGCCATTGCCTGTCGTTCCTGCACTTCACGTTCAGCTTTGCAAGCAAGATGAAATAAACGAGTGATAGTGTTATACTCCTTATACTCCAGAATAGTCTGAATCTCTCTATTCAATCCACCCATAAAACGTGCAAGCATAGCTTCATTCTCCTCAACAATACCACATCTAATCATACCAGTTTGTAATTCCTGATAATATTCTTCTACAGAATTTTTTCCTTGTCTTAAACGCTGCAAATTTTGAAGCAACTCACGTTGATAATAAGGTGGCACCCAACGATTACGCATAGCAGTTTTCAAAGCAGCCCAAGTAGTTGGAATATTAGCATGGTGTATTCTACAATGTTCTGACCACCAAACACAAGCAAAACTAGTGAATGAACAAACAGCAGCGGCAACACGTCTATCCTCGGGAAATTGTAAGCATGTAAAACGTTGTTCTGTTTCTAACTCCCATGTAAGATATATATCAGGAACATATCTACCCTCAAACGTCGGAATATTCAATTTAAGTTTAGGGAGATGGTCATGATCCCGTACCTGCGGGGGTGGTGCAGCCCTACCGTTACGGTTGTAGCCATGTGGTCGACCTGGTGCGTATGGTGGTGGTTGCCCCTGGGGCGGATCTGGAGCAACCTCTCCCTCATCATCGAAATCACCATCATAATCTTCAACCTGCTCAACGACAGTAGCCGCACGAGCCACCGAAGTAGCAGCAGTATCAACAGTACCAGGATGTTGGGCGTGGCCGAGAGGCACACGTCGCGCTCGTCGTTCAAAAGGAAGAGGAGCTGCCGCTGGTGGAGGTAGACGGGCAAGCACCTCATTGAACTTGGCGTCCATCTTGGTGTCGAATGTCTTCTCCAAACCATCTAGCTTCTCCATGGCCACTCCAAAGTTGTTCACGAAGTCTTGTACCTGCTCAGCCATCATTTGCTGAAATTTATCATAGAGCGCTTTGTTGGTCATGCTCTCCCAGTCGATCTCGTCATCGTGTGATCCTGGCATGGTTAGCAGAAATAGGAAACACACAATATGAAACCTACAGACTACTGGGACGTGGTGGTGGTGGTGGTGTGGCACAAATCCTTTAAGCGAATCTCAATTTCTTACCAGTTCTTACCCAGTAGCAGGCGGTGATCGGCAACCGTTGTAGCCAAAACTCTCAAAGCTTGGATAAAGCGATTGCCAGGTGGTGTCAAGCACACGGCGTAGAAGTATGTGGAGCTGTGATGGCTTATAATATGGTAGCAAAAAAGGTCAGCAATAATCAATTCAGAGATGCAAGGTTGAATAAACGCTCAACGACGGTACTGTGCTGGTCCTAGGCTAGACCGTGCTAGAGACGCGAGCCTAAAACACCAACAAAAGCACGACGATACACGTAATCAAGGGAAGAGCACACTCTGTTTTTTTTTCGTTTTTTTTTTTGCGCCTCTTTTTTTTTTTTTTTTGCTCAGAAAAACACTATAATTGCGAGTGTCTCAAAACCCTTCCCAAGTCGTATAAGCAGGATAGACACGAAAAAAAAATTTGAATTTTTTTTTTCTGGAGCGATGCGGGGGCTGCGACGACCAAAAAATTTCGACAAAACTCACTATGATAGCAAGTGTCTCAAAACGGTCCGGAGAACCTAAAATCAAGATAGGGAAAAATATTTTCGGCCGAAATTTTTTTGGGCCAAAACGTGCTCTGCAAAGCGTGCCAGACTCTTTTTTTTTTTCCGACACCTACACAGGTAGCAAAACGCGAATCCGAAATCAAAAAGATCTCGAAACTAAATTTAAAACGAGCTGGACTCGGATTGGTGGTGGTATATATGGACACCAATGGATAACTGGCAGCGGGGATGATGGTGGTGGTATATGGCGACTATGAAGACGATGCGTTGGCAACGTGACAACTTGTGAATAGAACTTGAAACTCTAAAGAACTAGGCACTAAGACCAGCAACTCGACACGACGATGTAACCGCAAATTCAACAAAGCAAAATACTGAAAAGACTATGCAAAGGCACAGATTGGTTCGGATATGATGATCTAACCCTAATTTTTTTGTGGCTTTTTCGTGGACTAAAGGTATGAAGAACAGATGCGATCTAAACTACGAAAACTGGTAAAATCTCACCGAGCAACCTGGAAATCTGATACCACTTGATAAAGGCGAAGTTGTCCCTGTCTTTCGATGAGATGGTGGCTATCGTTTTTGGTGGAGTAGACTTTGACGATCCGACTACGAACGTGTGAGACGTCGCGCCTTAGCAATCGCTAAACCAACTCTGAGAGGTTATTGACCACGCCGTAGCACGATCAACCTGACCACGAGGGTCTATTTCCTGCACGCAAACGAAGAACAAGCAAGAAACTAAGATTGCAATCTGGATATTGCGAATATAAGAGGAAAGCTTTATTGATGAAGTGGGGTTCTGTGACGCCTTTGTCTGGTCGTGGAACACAAACGAAGAACGCGAAGTTGCTGCTATGGCGAACTTGTAATCTAAACAAAACCCAAACCTAAAACGAAGCCCTAAGGGCTGTATATATGGGGGAATAGAAGGGAATTTCGTGGCCCCTTGGAGGAGGGGTCCGAAACCGACCCTAAGTCAGTTTCCCCATACATACGGACTCTAAAAACAGCCTATAATATGGTATTTCGAAATTACATGGGCCTGGCCCAAAATTAAGGTGGCGCAACACCTATATTAGCCTATGGACGAATTTTATAAAGTGGCATCATGCATATTTCGTCCAAAGCTTCCCACTCCCATTATGGTGGCTTCAATGTGCGAAAATCATCACTGGAAGCTCCATTGTTCTTCCCCGCGCGCGCACCTTCTCCTCCATGCTTGATCCCGCTCCAATGGTCATCCTTCTTATCCATGATAGGTCCTTCATTCATAAGTAAAACAAAAGTATCTAATTTAGGCAGCATCATATGTTCATGAATATTAGAAGGATTTCCAAGAAACGAAAGTACCTGGTAATTCAATTGACGTGCGCGAGCTCTAGTAATTGGTCCTGTATGTATAGCAGTCGGGGTGGGTGTAACATTAGTAGGGATGTCCTCATCAACTCCCCATCGTTCGTGAGTAATCTCATTGTAGGCTTGCTGGACGGTGAGGGGTTGGATGAGATCTATCATGTAATCGAGTTAGTTTTGATAGGGTTTGATCCCTAGTATCCACTATGTTCTAAGATTGATGTTGCTACTACTTTGTTATGCTTAATGCTTGTCACTAGGGCCCGAGTGCCATGATTTCAGATCTGAACCTATTATGTTTCCATCAATATATGTGTGTTCTTGATCCTATTTTGCAAGTTGTAGTCACCTACTATGTGTTATGACCCGGCAACCCTGGAGTGACAATAGCTGGAACCACTCCCGGAGATGACCATAGTATGAGGAGTCCATGTATTCACCATGTGTTAATGCTTTGTTCCAGTTCTCTATTAAAAGGAGACCTTAATATCCCTTAGTTTCCATTAGGACCCCGCTGCCACGGGAGGGATGGACAAAAGATGTCATGCAAGTTCTTTTCCCTAAGCACGTATGACTATATACGGAATACATGCCTACATTACATTGACGAACTGGAGCTAGTTACATATCACCTTATGTTATAACTGTTACATGATGAATGCCATCCAACATAATTATCCATCACCGATCCAATGCCTACGAGCTTTTCCTATACTGGTCTTTGCTACGTTACTTTATCGCTAATGTTGTTACACTTGCTACTCAAATCACTACTGCTACTGCTGCTATTGTTACTAATACTATCATACTACTTTGCTACTAAAAACTTTGCTGCAGATATTAAATCTTTCAGGTGTGGTTGAATTGACAACTCAACTGCTAATACTCGAGGATATTCTTTGTCTCCCCTTGTGTCGAATCAATAAATCTGGGTTGAATACTCTACCCTCAAAAATTGTTGCGATCCCCTATACTTGTGGGTTATCAAGACCTTTTTCTGGCGCTGTTGCCGGGGAGCATAGCTCTATTCTCTGAGTTACTTGGGATTTATATCTGTTGATCACTATGAAGAAACTGCGACATCCAAAAACTAAAGTTCTGCCCTCAACTACGAGGACAGGTAAGGAACTGCCATCTAGCTCTGCACTTGATTCACCTTCTGTTATGAGTAAATTTGCAACACCGCCACCTGCTATTAATTCCAATATGTTGCTTGTGCTTGATGATGCTACTTCTGCTATACATGATAATTATGATGATGCTTTGCTTTATAATGAGATGCCACTTGGTGAATTTCTGGATGCACAAATTGCTAGAGTTACTACTAAATCAAATGTTACTTTTGAAATTGATGAAATTATTGAAATGGAACCTGCTGTTACGCCTGTCAGACCTAGCCCTCCTAGATATGAATTGCCTAATATACCTAAGGGTTATGTTATGGAAGGAGAGGTAGTTGAAGACTTTCTTGCTTGTAAGGATAGATATGATGTTGAGAATTTATTACACAAGTGGAAAGAAAAATCTCTGAATGCTGGAATGAAATATGATCCTAAGTTTGCTACTTCACCTATCTTTGTTACTGATAAAGATTACGAGTTCTCTGTTGATCCTGAGTTAATCACTTTGGTTGAATCTGATCATTTTCATGGTTATGAATCTGAAACTGTTGTGGGACATCTTACTAAACTGAATGATATTGCCACCCTATTCACTAATGAGGAAAAAATCGCTATTACTATATCCTTAAGTTGTTTCCTTTCTCACTAAAGGGTGATGCTAAAACTTGGTTTACCTCTCTTGCTCCTGGTTGTGTGCGTAGTCCCCAGGATATGGTATACTACTTCTCTGAGAAATATTTTCCTGCCCATAAGAAACAAGCTGCCTTGCAGGATATATATAACTTTGTGCAAACTGAAGAAGAGAGTCTCCCACAAGCTTGGGGGAGGCTTGTCCAGTTACTTAATGCTTTGCCTGATCACCCTCTTAAGAAAAATGAAATACTTGATATCTTTTATAATGGACTAACCAATGCTTCTAGGGACCACCTAGATAGTTGTGCTGGTTGTGTTTTCAGGGAACGAACTATGGAACAAGCTGAAATTCTATTAAATAATATCTTGATCAATGATAATGCTTGGACTATTCCCGAACCACCTCCGAAGCCAACTCCGAAGAAAAGAGGTATTCTATTCCTCAGTCCTGAAGATATGCAAGAAGCAAAGAAATCTATGCGAGAGAAAGGTATTAAATCTGAAGATGTTAAGAATCTACCACCTATTGAAGAGATACATGGTCTTGATAACCCGACACAGGTAGTAGAGGTAAATTCTCTCCGTAGATTCAATGAGAGTGATATTCCTTATGATAAACCTGCTAGCTTATGCTTAGATGAATTTGATAACTTTGTTGTTAAACAACAAAGTTTTAATGATTATGTTAGCAGAACTCTGGAACAAAATGCTCGTATGATTAATCATCTAAGTGCTTGTGTGGATAGAAATATTAATGATCTTAAGCTTAAACATGCTTCTATGGTCACTACTCAAGTAGAGCAAGTACTGCTTCTATGGTCACTACTCAAGTAGAGCAAGTACTCAAGGCTCAAAATGACTTGCTTAATGAATTGAATGATAACTCTGTTAAAGTCATTACTAGAGGTGGTAGAATGACTCAGGAACCTTTGTATCCTGAGGGCCATCCTAAAATAATTGAGCAAGATTCTCAAGGAATTAATACTGATGCACCTAGTCATCCTGGTAATAGGAAGAAAAAGAAAGACGATAGGAACGTGCATGCTAGTAAACCTGTTTCTGTTACACCTAAGAATCAAAATGATATATCTATTTCTGATGCTGAGATGCAATCTGGTGATGAACATGAGCTTAGTGATAATATTGATAATGATGTTCATATTGATGCTCAACCTAGTAATGATAATGATGTGGAGATTGAACTTGCTATTGATCCTGATAACCCACAACCTAAGAATAAAAGATATGATAAGAGTGATTTTATTGCTAAAAGGCATGGTAAAGAAAGAGAACCATGGGTTCAGAAACCCATGCCCTTTCCTCCCAAACCATCCAAGAAAAAGGATGATGAGGATTTTGAGCGCTTTGTTGAAATGATTAGACCTATCTTCTTGCAAATGCGTTTGACTGATATGCTTAAAATGTCTCCTTATGCTAAATACATGAAAGACATTGTGACACATAAAAGAAAGATACCTGATATTGAGATTTCCACCATGCTTGCTAATTACACTTTTAAAGGTGGGACTCCTAAGAAACTAGATGATCCCGGAGTACCCACTATACCTTGCTCCATTAAAGGAAATTATGTTAGAACTGCTTTATGTGATCTTGGAGCCGGTGTTAGTGTTATGCCTCTCTCTTTATATCATAGACTTGAATTAGATAAGTTGACACCTACTGAAATTTATTTGCAAATGGCCGACAAATCAACTGCTTTACCTATCGGTATTTGCGAGGATGTGCCTGTTGTGGTTGCGAACGTTACTATCTTAACAGACTTTGTTATTCTTGATATTCCCGAGGACGATGCCATGGCAATCATCCTTGGAAGACCCTTTTTAAACACTGCAGGAGCTGTTATTGATTGCAATAAAGGCAATGTCACTTTCCATGTTAATGGTAATGAGCACAGGGTGCACTTTCCGAAGAAACAATATCGGGTTCATTGCATAAATTCTATTGAAAAACCTTCATCCATTATTGTTGGAAGCTTTGAATGCCCCATACCTACTGTCAAGATGAGATATGATATACTTATTGTTGGGGATATGCACATCCCCATTGAGGTAACCTAGTGATTTTTCGAAGATTCTCCGGTTTTATGTGATTCGAAAAAAAGTTTGTCAAGGAGACTTGATCAACCTCATTGATGGATTTCTTTTGATGACCATGAGATGGATGAATTAAGAAGTCACAACCTTCTGTTCCAACTTTTACTTTCTGTTATTTAGCAAATAAGAAATATATCATTATTTTCCTGTTTTCTGCATTATCCATCAAATAAAAAAATGACCTGAAAATAAAAGTTCTTCAAATGCCCTGAAATTATAGTATGATTTTTTCTAGAATATATAAGAATTTTTGAAACAAATAACTAGTCAGGGGGATGCACCAGTGGGCCACGAGCCCAGGAGGCGCGGCCACCCCCCTGGCCGCGCCTGGCAGGCTCGTGGGTCCCACGTGCCCCCCTCCACTTATTCCAGCACCCATCTCCTTCTTCTTCCTCCAGAAAAAATCATCCCACATCTCAAACTCGTGTTCTTGCTCGTTTTGCTGCGTTTTTCGATCTCCTTGTGCAAAGCCCCATTCACCAAACTGTTTCGGGGAAATTGTTCCTTGGTATGTGACTCCTCCATTGGTCCAATTAGTTTTTGTTCTAGTGCTTTATTCATTGCATATTATTGCTTCTTTGGTGACCCTGTTCTTGCGCTTTGCATGTTAATTTTATTTGGTCCCAAGTAGTTTTGATGCAAGATATGGCCTCTAGGCACTTGTAGGAGTAGTTGCTATGAGTTTTGTTAAGTTTTATTCACTTTTATTTTGAGTCGCTAAAAATTTCAGAATTATTTCAAAAAAAGGAAAATGTTTAGGAAGAGCTATCATGGTGGTTCCTCAAGCAAGAAGGGTCCCCGTCTCGTGATTCGGGAGCCCGATCCTTATCAGCCGAGGGACGCACTAGTGCAACCATGTGAATGGCCTTCCGACGAATTCATGATTGATGCAGGTTTCAAGGACGAATTTGATACACTTATTCGCAATGCCGGTCTCGAAGAGTTCATCTCCAATAGATGTGAACAGTATACTCTACTCACTCCCTCTTTTGTTCGTAGATTTAAATTTTCAGTTGGCCGTCACACATCCATACTGTTTGATCTCTATGATAAATCGTATGCTATGGACTTAGAGGATTTTAATATAATATGCAAGATACCTGATTGGGATAGTCCCAATGACCCTCCTAAGTCCTCTGTTAGAGACTTTATGTCTAGTATAACTGTTGGAGAAACTAGAGATATTACGCAGGCTACCATGGGGAGCATTCATTTTCCTGCCTTACATTATTTTGCCCTCTTCATAGGTAGATGCATTAATGGTAAGCGCGACCATAGCTACCTCTGCGCACCTGACCTCGATATACTTAAGAGTGCAGTCACAGGTGATAGAAATTTTAACATGGGAGCTATAATTGCTAGAAGATTAAATAACAATGCTAATGAAGGAGATTTCTTTGGTGGGATCTATGCCACTCGCCTAGCTAATTATTTTAAAATACCCATCCATACAGGAGATCCCCCGCTTCACAGTGCTTTCCTAGATCGTGTTGCTATGATACGCTTCCAGTTCCTTGAGAGGAGCGATGAGTCCCTCCTATACCGGTTAATATTTAACCGACAGCGTGTTTTTCATATTACCCTTCCTTCTCCTGCCTTCTTTGATTTTCAGGGTAAGCGAAGATATTACATAACCAGAGAAGAGGCAGAGGAGTATGAGAGGGAGGTGAAGGCTGCTCGCCTCCATGAGGCAGCTATTCAAGCGGTAGCTGCCGCGTCCCAGTACAACCCACACTATGATTTTGGATACCGTCCGGAGTACCCCGGAGCCGGTTAATTTCCTCCTTGGGAGTAGACCAACTTAGGCCAAAAGCCTAAGCTTGGGGGAGTACGTGTTTCTCACCGACTTTATATTCATGTTCACACATTCACTTTGATAGTCGGTGTTCACACTTTTTCATTATATCATCCATGCTAGTTTATTTCCTTTTTCTCGCATTCTTCTTGTGTGTTTTATTAACTTGAGAAAATCCAAAAAAATTAAAAATGAGAAAAACAAAAAAAATAGTCGTAACTTTACATTATTGCATGCTTAGTAGTAATTAAGAAAAGAAAACCCAAAAAGATTTCCCGTTCTTCTTTTGCTTGTGGGGAGCTTTCCCGTGTAAATAGTTTTCTTTTTCTTTGGGTCGAGGTAGAAGACCATGATTAAAATGATTAGTGGCTCTCATATGCATTATTGTTTATCCGTCAAAGAGCCATATTACTTTGTCTTCTCCTCTGAGTTTGCTTGCAGATTCCAGCTTAGTCCAATGCACGAACACTCTTATTATTATTCACATCATTCGGTCGTGCAATTGAAAGGCAATAATGACGATATATGATGAAGTGATTGAGCCTGGAAAAGCTGGTATGAACTCGACCTATTTTGTTTTTGCAAATATGGCTAGCTCATCGTTCTTAATTCAGCCTTGTTATGAGAGAAACATGTTTGCAATGACAACTTAGAGATCATAGTTTCTTATGCCATGCTTAATTAGCTAGGAGTTTATAATGGTTTGTCTTGGATGCCAACATGAATTTTAAAATGATTGTGATGTAGTATGATAGGATGGTATCCTCCTTTGAATGATTCAAGTGGTTTGACTTGGCACATGTTCACGCATGTAGTTGAAACAAAATCAACATAGCCTCCACAATATTCATGTTCATGGTGATTTATATCCTACTCATGCTTGCACTCAATGTTGGTTAATCTCAATGAATGTTAATGACTGTTATCGCTCTCTAGTTGGTCGCTTCCCAGTCTCTTTCTAGCCTTCACTTGTACTAAGCGGGAATACTACTTGTGCATCCACTTCCTTAAACCCAAAGTTGTTCCATATGAGTCCACCATACCTACCTATATGCGGTATCTACCTGCCGTTCCAAGTAAATTTGCATGTGCCACTCTCTAAACCTTCAAATAATAATCTGTTTTGTATGCCTGAACCGCTCATGTGGTGACAAGGGGCGGTCAGTATCTTCCATGCTAGGCATGTTATCCTCGATATGTGTTTATTCACTATAACTCACGAGAAAGGGGCCGGTAATCGGAATGCCCAGTTCCATGTTCAAATCAAATAAAACTATAATTGCAAACAAAACTCCCCCTGGATTGTTGTTGGTATGGACGACACCCGAGGATTCGGCTAGCCGTGGAGTGTGATTGATTGGTGGTTGGGGGAGTCAAAACTTTACTATTCTGTTTGGGAACCGCCTATAATATGTGTAGCATGGAAGATGGTGAAAACTCTTGGTCATCGCATTGACAATGAAAGCATACCACCCCAAAGTTATTCATCTCTGTTTTAAAAAGCTTGAGCTCTGGCACCTCTGCGAATCAATGCTTCCCTCTGCGAAGGGCCTATCTATTTACATTTCTGTTGAGTCATCCTCTTCTTATTAAAAGCACCAGCTAGAGAGCACCTCCGTCATTTGTATGCTTTGCTATTAATTGATATTGAGTATGATTATGACTGGATTTTCTTTACCATGAATTACAATTTCTAGTCAGCCCTTAGTCTTTGAAGGTGCTCTGCATTTATGTTTTGCGGTCTTAGAAAGAGCTAGCGAGATATCATCTATTCATATTGTATCATGATTGTTTTGATTGAAGAGTTGACTTTTGAAACTTATTATTATGACTCGCTAGTTAGTTATGCCATTGATATGAGTATACCATGAGACCTAAATGTTATTGCTTATGTGATTAGCTTATGATCTTGCTGGAAATCTGAATATGAGTTAGACATAATTGCAACAACAAGATCAAACAGAGTTCGTAAAAGTTTTTCTTTTGTCTCTTTTGGTTTATCAACTGAATTGCTTGAGGACAAGCAAGGCTTTAAGCTTGGGGGAGTTGATACGTCTCCAACGTATCTACTTTTTCGAACTCTTTTGCCCTTGTTTTGGACTCTAATTTGCATGATTTGAATGAAACTAACCCGGACTGACGTTGTTTTCAGCAGAACTGCCATGGTGTTGTTTTTGTGCAGAAATAAAACTTCTCGGAATGTCCTAAAAACTTAGGAGGAATTTTTATGGAATATATAAAAAATACCGGAGAAAGAATCAACCGGAGGGGAGGTGCCAGTGGGCCACGAGCCAAGGAGGCGCGACCACCCCCTGGCCGCGCCTGGCAGGCTCGTGGAGCCCACGTGGCTCCTCCGACCTCTTTTCTAGTTCCATATAACCCTATTTGCCCAGAAAAAAAATCAGAGAGAAGAAATCATCGCATTTTACGATACGGAGCCGCCGCCACCTCCTGTTCTTCCTCGGGAGGGCAGATCTGGAGTCCGTTCTGGGCTCCGGAGAGGGGAAATCGAAGCCATCGTCATCATCAACCATCCTCCATCGCCAATTTCATGATGCTCCCCATCGTTCGTGAGTAATCTCATCGTAGGCTTGCTGGACGGTGAGGGGCTGGATGAGATCTATCATGTAATTGAGTTAGTTTTGATAGGGTTTGATCCCTAGTATCCACTATGTTCTAAGATTGATGTTGCTACTACTTTGGTATGCTTAATGCTTGTCACTAGGGCCCAAGTGCCATGATTCCAGATCTGAACCTATTATGTTTCCATCAATATATGTGTGTTCTTGATCCTATTTTGCAAGTTGTAGTCACCTACTATGTGTTATGACCTGGCAACCCCGGAGTGACAATAGCCGGAACCACTCCCGGAGATGACCATAGTATGAGGAGTCCATGTATTCACCATGTGTTAATGCTTTGTTCTGGTTCTCTATTAAAAGGAGATCTTAATATCCCTTAGTTCCATTAGGACCCCGCTGCCACGGGAGGGATGGACAAAAGATGTCATGCAAGTTCTTTTCCCTAAGCACGTATGACTATATACGGAATACATGCCTACATTACAATGACGAATTAGAGCTAGTTACATATCACCTTATGTTATAACTGTTACATGATGAATGCCATCCAATATAATTATCCATCACCGATCCAATGCCTACGAGCTTTTCCTATACTGGTCTTTGCTACGTTACTTTACCGCTACTGCTATTACACTTGCTACTCAAATCACTACTGCTACTGCTGCTACTGTTACTGTTACTATCATACTACTTTGCTACTAAAAACTTTGCTGCAGATATTAAATCTTTTAGGTGTGGTTGAATTGACAACTCAACTGCTAATACTTGAGGATATTCTTTGGCTCCCCTTGTGTCGAATCAATAAATCTAGGTTGAATATTCTACCCTCGAAAACTGTTGTGATCCCTTATACTTGTGGGTTATCAAGAGACAGCTCAAGCATTCAATGGTCAAACTATGAAGTTGTCCTTGATCAGTCAGATTAGTTTGTAATGATAGAGGATGAGGAACCATGTGAGCTCTATAGAAGGGTGACTGCTCTCGTCGTTGCCCTCAAAGATCATGGTAGCAAGGATGTGGATGATACTTGGATCAAGCGTAAGTTTCTAAAGGCCATCATGCCCTACAACAAGGCCATGTCCGCTGTCATCCGTCAAAGACCGGACTTTCACACATTGTCCTCTGGTGATGTGTTGGATGAATTTATTGCAATGAACATCCTAAACACGACAGGTGACAATGCTCTCGCCCGCGTGCATCGGTCAAAGAGATCTTCCCCTAACCTTGCTTTGAAGGCCAAGGCCAGTCAAGAGGAAGAAGAAGAAGAAGAAGAAGAAGAAGAAGAAGAAGAGGGTTGCCCCAAGGACACCAAATATGCCTATCATGAGCATATGGCTCTTGCATCCAGGCAATTTTTGGGCAACAAGAGAAACACAAGAACAACTCAAACGTGTCAAAGGGCAAGCAACGTGTGAGAACATGCTACAATTGTGGTAATGTGAGTCACTTTGTGGTGGATTGCCCATATGAGAAGAGGGAAGACAATGGTGGCAAGCTCATTCGCAAAGATAAGGCCAAGTCCTTCCCCAACAAAACCAACTTCACCAAGAAGGATCCTCACAAAGTAGTGGTGGCTCAAGAATAATATGCCTTGGATGATGATGTTGATGACGAAGACACAGGCGGTGAAGGAATGGCAATGGCATATGTGGCAATTTCTTCCTCTACTCCAACAAAGGTGTCACTCTTCGATGCCCCCAATGAGAACATCGTTGCGAGGTGCCTCATGGATAAAGGTATCACCAAGGTAACCTCCGACGCCAAAACCTCAAACATTAAGACTTCTATTTCTTCCACTCCGTATTTGTTAGAATGTGTGGATGAACTTGAGGAGGCGAAAGAGGATAAAATGATTTTGACAAATTCTTGTGTAAACTCAAGGGAGAGTCCAAGAAGCACTTTGTTGCTCTCCTGGAACAACTTGGTGAGGCCAATGACACTATTGAGTCTCAAGAAGAATATCTTGAGGAGTTGAGAGGCCATAGTCGTGACTATGCCGATGAGATAGCGGATCTATCTATTGCTCCTGAGGAAGAGCGAGGTCTTCGCATGACTCTTGAGGAGTCACAAAATGATGACCTTGCTAAATTACGTAAAGATTATGATCATGCTATTATTCTTAACCATGTGCTCAAGTCTCAAAAGGTTGCACTTGGGGTTGGCCATGATCGACTCGAGGTTGAGCTTGACACACTTGACAATGCTCACAAGGCATTGAAGTGTGCTCATGCTTCTCTTAAGGAGTCGCATGATCTACTCCAAGTGAAACTCACTAAGGAAATTGCCACGTGTCCTCCTTTTTTTCTAATTGATAATGCATCTGCTACTAACCCGTGTTGTGAGCACGTACATCTTGTGGAGGAAAATGCTAAGATAAAAGAGTAGCTTGAAAAGTGTTTGGTGACGTGTATCCAAGGTGAGAAGACTCTCAATGACCTTTTGAGTAATCAGAAGGAAGTTGTGGCAAAAGAAGGAGTTGGGTTTGCACCCAAAAACAAGAAGAAGAAGAAGAAGAAGAAGAAGGTGAACACCAAGGAAGTTCCACCGCTCAAGGAAAACTTTGTAAGAGCAGGAAATGGTCCTCATGAGAAGAAGAAAGACAAAGTTATGGTTGGTAATGCCAAGAAGGGCAAGACCACTCACCCCAACAAGACCGTCGACTTTAACCCCTCTTATGTTTTGTGTCATGCTAGTGATGGGCATGTTTATGCCAAATATGTTGGTTCTTCTTATGAGTAAATTGAATGGTGTATTTGGTTTCTAAGACCCTTGTTGCTAACATGAAAGGACCCATTAAAGAATGGGTACCTAAAACCAAACATTGATCTATTTTACGGGTTTGCTTCCGGAGGAACGTCATGGTTGCTCGATAGTGGAGCGACAAATCATATGACCGGAAGCAAGGACTTGGTGGTGGACGTTCATCCTGACGCATCTGTGGCCACCCAAGTCTCATTTGGTGATGATGCAATTTCAAAGGTATTGGGTCTTGGCAAGGTGATAATCTCCCCGGAACTCTCCATAGAGAATGTTATGCTTGTTGAGACCCTCGCATACAATTTACTTTCTGTTCATCAACTCGGAATCATGGGTTTTAGTACCTTCTTTGGTATTGACTCCGTGACCCTTTTTTGGAGCAAGACTCTTAAAGTAGCTTTTGTTGGGCATATGTCGAGAACGGTCTCTATGTGGTGAACTTCTCGGAGCGACCCACTAAGACCGCGACTTGCCTAATGGCTAAAGTTGATGTGGGATGGCTCTGGCATCGCCGGCTAGCCCATGTCAATATGAGATCTTTGCAAAGTCTCCTCAAAGGGGATCACGTCCTTGGACTAACAAATGTGAGTTTTGCCAAAGATCGTGCTTGCAGTGCTTGTATTGAAGGAAAGCTTCATGAGACTACTCACCGTCCCATGACTACCATTTACTCGAAGAGGCCCTTGGAGCTCCTCCACATGGATCTCTTTGGTCCTCCATCTTTTGATAGCCTTGGGGGAAGAAAGTATTGTTTGGTGATCGTGGAAGACTACTCAATATACACTTGGGTATATTTATTTAAGAAAAAAAGTGAAACATAACAAACAATCATCGACTTTGCAAATGAAGCTCAACGACAACATGAGGCAAAGATTCTGATGATAAGAAGTGACAATGGCACCAAGTTCAAGAACTACACCTTGAATGAGTTCCTTAGTGATGAAGGGATCAAGCATCAATACTCCGCACCCTATACCTCTCAACAAAATGGTGTTGCTGAGAGAAAGAACCGGACGTTGATGGATGCGGCAAGGACCATGATGGCGGAATTCAAATCTTCGTACAATTTCTGGGCTGAAGCCATCAACATAGCTTTCCATGCATCCAATCGGCTCTATCTCCGAAAAGGCTTGAACAAGACTCCCTGTGAAAGTCTTACCGGTAACAAGCCCAATCTCAAGTACTTCAGGGTGTTTGGGTGTAAGTGTTTCATTCCCAAGAAAGGTGTTCGTTTGTCTAAATTCGAACCTAGAGCTCAAGAGGTCATATTTGTTGGTTATGCTACAAACTCTCGCGCTTACCGTGTCCTCAATAAGTCCATCGGACTCATTGAGGAGACGTGTAACGTAGAGTTTGATGAAAATAATGGCTCCCAAGTGGAGCAAAGTGGTCTTTGTGATGTAGGTGATGAAATTCCTCCCCAAGCCATAAGAAGAATGGGTGTGGGATAGTTCCTACCCATTGAGGAACCCCTTGTGGCCGAAGGAGAAGGACAATGTTCCACTCAAGTGGAACCATCACCGACGCAAGACCCACATGCTTCCAAAGAACAAAATTAAGGTTCTCTACCACATGGAAAAGATCAAGGGCAAGATCAATCTACTGATGATGGTGTCTCACCAAGTGATGCCCAAGATCAAGTCCATGTTCCCGAGCAAGCTCAAGATCAAGATCTTCTTCAAGATCAAGAGCAAGCTCATGAAGGCGCTCAAGATCATCAAGAAGATGCTTCTCAGAATGTTGTCCCTCAACCTTCCATGGAGGAAATCTTAGAGAGACGAGCCGCCAAGAATGATGCCAAGCTCAAACCTAGACAACATTTGATGGAAAACGTCTATGGCAACTTGCAAAAGGGGTAACCACTCGTAGACAATTAACAAACTTTTGTGAACATCACGCGTTTGTTTCTTGCATTGAGCCCCTCAAGGTACAAGATGTGCTCGAGGACATGGAGTGGGTTGAAGCTATGCATGATGAAATCAACAACTTCGAGCGCAACCAAGTGTGGCGATTGGTGCCAAGACCTAAGGAGAACCACAATGATATTGGAACTAAATGGGTCTTCAAAAACAGGCAAGATGCGAATGGTATCGTCATTTGCAACAAGGCAAGATTGGTGGCACAAGGCTACTCCCAAGTCGAGGGTATCGACTACGGTGAAACCTTTGCTCCTGTTGCTCGCCTTGAATCTATTCGCATGCTGCTTGCATATGCTTCTCATCATAACTTTAAATTATATCAAATGGATGTTAAGAGTGCTTTTCTTAATGGTCCTCTTAAGGAGTTGGTATATGTCAAGAAACCCCCGGGGTTCGAGGATCCCAAGTTCCCCAATCATGTATACGTTCTCGATAAGGCTCTCTATGGCCTTAAGCAACCCCACGCGCGTGGTATGAGCACCTTACCGAGATGTTGCAAGACCATGGGTTTGAAATTGGGAAAATCGATCCCACTCTTTTTACGAAGAGGGTCAACAGGAACTTGTTCATATGCCAACTATATGTTGATGATATTATATTTGGTTCTCCTAACAAAGCTTCCAATGAAGAATTTGCCATTCTAATGACAAATAAGTTTGAGATGTCTATGATGGGAGAGTTGAAGATCTTCCTTGGGTTTGAAGTCAAGCAACAAAGTCAAGGTACCTTCATCAATCAAGCCAAATACACTCAAGACATGCTCAAGAGGTTCAAGATGGATGAGCTCAATCCTCCCAAGGCCAACACTATCCCTGTCGTCGGGCCTAATCCTGAGCCGGTCATAGACTGGAATCTGGTCATTCGTCATATGCATAGCTTCAATCCAATCGAACAACTCATTTAAGAACAAGACGATGGTGGGATGCGTGTCGCTGAAGTGAGTGGATTCAATGTGCGGCGTGTGGGTTCCGGATCTGCACGAAAGTGGCTTTGTGTTCCGTCTAGCCATGATGGATCCGGTCACATCGACCGGATTGGGCATTCTAGATTGCGCGGGGGTGATGACTCCATTGGGGGTGAAGCCCAATGTCTTCGGCGTCAAGGCATTGAGACTCACAGGCTCCTCCTCAAGGCTCGAGGGTCCCATCAGGACGAGTACTCCCCGTGAATCGGCAACGAACTCTAGGGTTCTGAACCTGATTCTCTGATCGGGGAAGAAGTTTCTGATATGGCCAAGGCGGCTGATCGGGTCAGCGTGCGACAAGATGTCACCGCCCGTGAGAGTCTGATCGGGGGTAAGGGTCCCCCGGATGCAGATCTCATTGCTCGTGATGAGGTGAGCCATCGATTCCTTCGTTGTTCACACTGGAACTCTCAATGAAAGCACCAATGTCTGTGTCGAAACTGGCGGATCTCGGGTAGGGGGTCACGAGATGTGAGACTAGAAGCGATGGTAACAAAGACGAAGGGGGCAAGGATTTACCCAGGTTCGAGCCCTCCTATGGAGGTAATACCCTACGTCGTGCTTGATTATATTGATGATATGGGGGTTACAGAGTTGATCTACCTCGAGATCGAATAGCTAACCCTAGATGAGTTGTCCTGTCTCCACAACCTAAAACCCTCCGCCTTATATAGACGCCAAGGGTATCTAGAGTTTACACATGGTCGGTTACACGCCGAAGAGATAATCTTGCCTATCTATGGTTGACAACTTGAAGGACACGCCACGGCTCCTTGAAGCTTCCACCTTGGCGACGTTTTTTTTTTCCAGAACTAGTACCAAAAATGCACCAAATTTGAAAAGCGTATGTCGGAAATGGAAAATAGCAAAATTAGCACCCCATCGGCCACCACCAGGCTGAAGAGGGGCCCGTCGGCCACCACCAGGTCGAAGTGGTGCCCGTCGGCCACCACCATGCCGAAGAGCCACCTATCGGCCTGTGGGAGGCCGAAGAGTGGCCTGACGGCCAAAGGCAAGCCGAAGAGCCGCCTGTCGGCCACCACCAGGCCGAAGAGCCACCTGTCGACCATCACCTTCTTTCTTTCTCCTCTGACCACTCCTTTCACCCTCCCCCATCCTCTAGGCTCCCCATCTCCACCTCTCACCCCCGTTACTCTCCGGTGCTTCCACCACTGCGCCGATCTCTTTGCTCAACCAACCATTTTCTTATCCAACCCGCGTAAACAATAGATTAGGGCGCTCTCCACTCGCCTACGGTAATTTTTTTGGCTTCCAACTCAATCAAATGTCAAATTTCAACTCGGTTGTGGATTTAGTTCTTATTGTTCATCGTCCGTTTGCAGGTAAATGGCTTGCCCATTTTGCCGAGCTCCAGGTGGCCCTTGTTCTGCCGTTGATTCCGATGCGTCTGTATTTACTGTGGTGCTGGATCGTCGATGTTCAAGGCGTGTTGTAAGATTCTATATCTTGTTTATCTGACTGTGGCATATGGTTGATGTTGTTTTGGTCAGAATGTATTCGAATGCGTTTGTTTATATGATTATGATGTTTGCTTCCATTCTTATTGTAGTATGTTTCGTGCAGTGTTAGATCACATCTTGCTCGGTACATTGAGGAGTGCAGAGCTTTAGCTATTCGGAGAGGTGACACAGATATTGATCTTGCTCTTCACAACGGTGAGGGTAACTTATACCATGTTTTGTTTAGACATGGTCGGATGAGGAGTAAATTCCATGGTCCTTCGTGGGAGGAACTTGTGAATGATTATGGTCTCCGTCATCGTGACATGATGACTGTTAGGCTTGAGCACTATGGAACTTTGATTAGTGTCGATTTTCATCGCGTTGGTGTTATGCTGTTTCCTTTTCCCTGTGTTGGTAAGTTATTTGTTTGACTGATTTTCAGTTTTGTTTCAGCTTATACGTTTTGCTGTTCTGCTCAGTTTGTGAAATTATTTTTTATAGCTCTTGAGGATCTGAGTGAAACTCAGAGGGAACTTGTTGACAGTTGTTTTTATAGTCGTGGTGTCACTCTGAATTATCATCAAATGTATGTCATGCCGCGGCAGCTCTTTGATGCCAACTACATACCGTGTACTCCTTTTGTTCATAGGATGGATCGCATGAATGTTATTTCTCAACATATGGTAAGCTTTGGTTTTGGGTAATTTTTATTTATTTGTTCTTTGCTGTATCATAATGTTTTAAATTTGTAAGCCGAATATCATATAACTTGCTGGTTTTTGTCAGGTTATTCCTATCATGGTTGTGAGGAGTTTGAAGGAATTTGTGTCAATTCCTAGGACTGGTTCTTTAACTCTTGAAACTAATTTGGATTATGAAGATGTTGATATATTTGTGAGCATTCCTTGTTCCTAATTCATTGGCTTGGGTGATAGAATGGTGTTGAAGAAGGAAGGTTTCGGTAATTTTTTGCTGGCATCGTCTATTGAAGTCAACAATTTGGTGCTCATAACCTTCAAACAACGTGAACAGGAGCTAGCTGTTGTTTTCAGTTATCTGCCAGAGTAATCGTATTGTCTCGCCCTACTATCCCCCATTTTCTTTTCCCGCCATATTCTTTCCCTTCATACTCCACCGCCACTTTCTTTCCCCCCATTCTTTACCGCCATTCTCTCCTGCCACTTTCTTTCCCGCCATTCTCTCCCGCCACTTTCTTTGCCGCCATTCTCTCCCACCATTCTCTTTCCCGCCTTTATCTCCCACCATCTTCTCTTGTGAACCTATATAACCACATCCACATTAAGGTGGGTCAGCAGGCCCTTCCTTTCCCTTTTGCTCTCGCCATCCTTTTGCTCCCGCCATCCTTTCGTGGAGATGTCTCATCCTCACTATCCTTTTGATCGTAGTTTTCACTCTGGTATGTCCGATCGTCTTCTCCATCTAGCTGCCAATTTCAAGATGGATGGTAGAGTAGTTCCATGGGAGGAACTCATTAGTAGTGACACCATAATGAATGAGTTGGCTCACTCATTAGCTAGGAGTGGGTGGCTTCCCAGAACTTTTGAGGAGATACGGAAAGAACTTCTCAGGTTGCACGGCAGATGGCAAAAGCAACTGCACAAGGGTGAAGCTTACCTTAGGATTGCTGTGAATAATTCAGATTTATGGTCAGCAGATAGTGAGGATGAAGATGACCTCTTCATGCCGAGCACCAAGGTGAAGACTACCGCATCATCGACGGGCACGGGCAAGATTTCTACATCGACAAAGGGGAAGAGTTCTACATCGACGAAGAGAAAGAGTTCTGCATCGACGGAGGACGAAGATGACATCTTCATGTCGAGAACCAAGGTCAAGACGACCGCATCATCGAAGGGCAAGAGTTCTGCATCAACAAAGGGCAAGAGATCTGCATCGACGAAGGATGATGATGATGCATTCATGTAGTACTTTTTCATGTAGTACTGTTTTTTGTAGTGCTATTTAATTAAGTTGTAATGTTTAATTCAGTTGTACTGTTTAATTCAGTTGGATGCATTTAGTTTACAGTACTAGTGTTGTCTCTCTAAACCAAATGACCACTGAAATAGAACATGAATATGTCTCATACATGAATATGTCGCATACATGAATATGTCCCATACATAAAATAGACATATGTCTCATACATAAATAGATAGTCATGTCTCATACGTAGATAACCATATCACTGCTGGGGATGACGACGAATCTTGGGCTTCCTTAGACATGGAGCGGAAGGCGATAAGCGCTGAGGCGGTGGACGAGTGTCACGATGACCACGACCATAGACCACCTTGTCCGTTGGTGTCTGTGTCTCCTGCGTCGATGGTGGTGGTGGAGTGGCAACAACTGTCTCCGAGATAACATAGGTGCATGCACCACGGTCATCGTCCTCGCTGTCGCCGAGTATGTACGAACTAGGAGCAGTAAACACAGGTGACTGAACTGAAGTCATGAACGGTTGCGACTGGCTGCCGACTACGGTAAAGTAAAACATGTAAAGAATGATTTATGAGGCTACAATTTTTAAAAGAATGTACAAAGTAAAGTTACCTAGGTCCATATGATGAAGCCAAGAAGAGTCCTCGGGTTGTGAAGGAGGTGGCTGCTGGTAGAAATAGCCCCGGGTTGTGAAGGAGGTGGTTGCTGGTAGAAATAGCCCCCGAGTTGTGAAGGAGGTGTCTGCTGCCAGGAGGAGCCCCCGGGTTGTGAAGGAGGTGGTGCTACTTCTTGAGCTTGTGTTGGTTTTTCCCTTGAAGAGGAAAGGGTGATGCAGCAAAGTAGAGATAAGTATTTCCCTCGGTTTGAGAACCAAGGTATCAATCCAGTAGGAGTATCAAGATGAGGCACCAAGGCACCTGCGCAAAAACAAACAAACTTGCACCCAACGCGATAAAGGGGTTGTCAATCCCTTTACGATTACTTGCAAGGTGAGATCTGATAGTGATAATAGGTAAATATAAATAAATAAATAAAAGTGCAGCAAGGTATTTTTGGTATTTTTGTATGTAGATCTGAATATATAGTGTGTAAAATAGACCCGGGGGCCATAGTGTTCACTATAGGCTTCTCTCATGATAGCAAGTATTACGGTGGGTTAACAAATTACTGTCGAGCAATTGATAGAATCACGCAAAGTCATGACGATATCTAAGGCAATGATCATACATATATGCATCACGTCTGAGACAAGTAGACCGATACTTTCTGCATCTACTACTATTACTCCACACATCGACCGCTATCCAACATGCATCTAGTGTATTAAGTTCATAACAAACAGAGTAACGCCTTAAGCAAGATGACATGATGTAGAGGGATAAATTCATGCAATATGATATAAACCCCATCTTTTTACCCTTGATGGCAACAACATGATGCGTGCCTCGCTACCCCTACTTTGTCACTGGGTGAGGACACCACACAGTATGAACCCAAACCCAAGCACTTCTCCCATTGCAAGAATTATAGATAAGGTTGGCCAAACGAAACCCATAACTCAAAGAGACTTACAAGGATACGAAATCATGCATATAAGAAATCAGAGGAGACACAAATAACATTCATAGATAATCTGATCATAAATCCACAATTCATCGGATCTCGACAAACACACCGCAAAAGAAAGTTACATCGGATAGATCTCCATGAAGATCATGGAGAACTTTGTATTGAAGATCCAAGAGAGAGAAGAAGCCATCTAGCTACTAGCTATGGACCCGAAGGTCTGTGGTGAACTACTCACGCATCATCGGAGAGGCGATGGTGTTGATGAAGAAGCCCTCCGTGTCCGAATCCCCCTCCAGCAGGGCACCAGAACGGTCCCCAGATGTGATCTCGCGGAAACAGAAGCTTGCAGCGGCGGAAAAGTATTTTCGTGGCTCTCTCTATTGGTTTGGGGATTTTAGGGAATTTATAGGCGAAAGAGGTAGGGCAAAGGAGGCACGGGGGGCCCATGAGCCTACTAGGTGCGCCCCCCTGGGGCGTGCCTAGGGGGCTCGTGGCCTCCTCCGTGGCCCTCTGCCTTGGTTCTCAAGTCTTCTGGATCCCTTCTGTTATGGAAAAAATCATCCCGAAGGTTTTATTCCGTTTGGACTCCGTTTAATATTCTTATCTGAAAAAGGTCAAAAACACGGAAAAAACAAAAACTGGCACTGGGCACTGAGTTAATAAGTTAGTCCCAAAAATGATATAAAATAGCATATAAATGCATATAAAACATCCCAAGTTGATAATATAATAGCATGGAACAATCAAAAATTATAGATACGTTGGAGACGTATCAAGCATCCCCAAGCTTAACTCCTGCTCGTCCTCGAGTAGGGAAGTGATAAAGACCGAATTTTTGATGTGGAATGCTACCTAACATATTTGTTCTTTGTAACTTCTTTATTGTGGCATGAATGTTCAGATCCATAAGATTCAAAACAATAGTTTAATATTGACATGAAAACAATAATACTTGAAGCATACTAGCAAAGTAATCATGAACTTTTGAAATAACAAGGCCAAAGAAAGTTATCCCTACAAAATCATATAGTCTGGCTATGCTCCATCATCCCCACATAACGAATTTAAATCATGCACAACCCTGGTATTGGCCAAGTAATTGTTTTCACACTCTTACTTTCTCAAACTTTTTCAACTCTCACGCAATACATGAGCGTGAGCCATGGATATAGCACTATAGGTGGAATAGAGTGTGGTGGAGGTTGTGAGGCAAAGAGGAGGAGATGGTCACATCGACTCAGCGTATCAATGGGCTATGGAGATGCCCATCAATAGATATCAATGTGAATGAGTAGGGATTGTCATGCAATGGATGCACTAGAGCTATAAGTGCACGAAAGCTCAAAAATAAAAACTAGTGGGTGTGCACCCAACTTGCTTGCTCACGAAGACCTAGGGCAATTTGAGGAAGCCCATCATTGGAATATACAAGCCAAGTTATATAATGAAAATTCCCACTAGCATATGAAAGTGACAAAACAAGAGACTCTCTATCATGAAGAACATGGTGCTACTTTGAAGCACAAGTGTGGAAAAATATAGTAGCATTGTCCCTTCTCTCTTTTTCTCTCAGTTTTTTGTTTGGGCTCTTTGGACTCTTTTTTCATTTTTTTGGTGGGCATCTTTGGCCTCTTTTATTATTTACTCACATGGGACAATGCTCTAATAATGATGATCATCACACTTTTATTTACTTACAACTTGATACTTAGAACAATAATGACTCTATATGAAATGCCTCCGGCAGTGTACCGGGATGTGAAACGATCTAGCTTAGCGTATGACGTTGAAACATCTCGCTAGCTATCTTACGATCATGCAATGGCAATATCAAAGTGATGGCACATGTCATGAGACGGAACGGTGGAAGTTGCATGGCAATATATCTCGGAATGGCTATGGAAATGCCAAAATAGGTAGGTATGGTATCTGTTTTGAGGAAGGTATATGGTGGGTTTGTGCACCGGCGAAAGTTGCGCGACACTAGAGAGGCTAGCAATGGTGGAAGGGTGAGAGTGCATCTATACCATGGACTCACATTAGTCATGAAGAACTCATATACTTATCGCGAAAGTTTTATTTGTAATCGAAACAAAGTGCTAAACGCATACTCCTAGGGGAAGGGTTGGTAGGAGTTAACCATCGCGCGATCCCGACCGCCACACAAAGGATGACAATCAATAAATCAATTATGCTCCGACTTCCTAACATAGAGGTTCACCATACGTGCATGCTACGTGAATCACTAACCTCAACACAAGTATTTCTAGATTCACAACACCCTACTATCATGACTCTAATATTATCACCTCCATATCTCAAAACTAATCGTGAGGAATCAAACTTCTCTTACTAATCAATGCACTTGAATATGAAAGTTTTTATTATATCCTCTTTGGATGCCTATCATATTTAGGACTAATTTCATAACACATGCCAATTACCAAGTTACTTAGAGAGAGCACTCTCAAAATGATATAAGTGAAGATCGAGAGTTTTTATTTCTACAAAATATGACACCGCCGTGCTCTACAAAGATTTAAGTGAAGCACTAGAGCAAAATTATCTAGCTCAAAAGATATAAGTGAAGCTCATGGGAGCAAAATTACCAAGCTCAAAAGATATAAGTGAAGCTCATGGGAGCAAAATTACCAAGCTCAAAATATATAAGTGAAGCTCATGGGAGCAAAATTACCAAGCTCAAAAGATAGAAGTGAAGCACATGTGAGCTAAATTGCCTAACTCAAAAGATATAAGTGAAGCTCATTGAGTATTCTAACAAATTCACGATGAGTGCATGTCCCTCTCAAAAGGTGTGTAGAAAGGATGATTGTGATAAAACAAAAATCAAAGACTCCTATAATACACGACGCTCCAAGCAAAACACATATCATGTGGTAAATAAAAATATAGCTCCAAGTAACGTTACCGATGGATTGAAGACGAAAGAGGGGATGCCTTCCCGGGGCATCCCCAAGCTTAGGCTTTTTGGTGTTATTGAATTTGCCTTGGGATGACTTGGGCATCCCCAAGCTTAGGTTCTTGTAACTCTTTATTCCATTATCCATAAGAGCATCACCTAAAACTTGAAAACTTCACAACACAAAACTCAAACAGAAACTCGTGATAGCATTAGCATAAGAAAACAAACCACAAACTTTTTAGGTACTGTAGTAAACTTAACTTCCATTTAGATTGATGTTATATTACCGTATTCTCATTTTTCCATGGCTCGTACCCCACGATACTAACCATAGTTTCATCAAAATAAGCAATCAACACAACAAAAACAGAATCTGTCAAAAACAGAACAATCTGTAGCAATCTGTATATTTCGTATACCTATGCTAACCCAAAAATTCTGAAACTATTATGACAATTAGGATAATTTTCATATCAATCAGAATAAAAAAGAATCAACTCAAAAGCTCTTTCTGGATAGGAATTAAAAATAATTTCGTGAGCACAAAATTTCTGTCTTTTTTCAGCATGATTAAACAACTATCACCAAAACTAATCATAAAGGTTCTACTTGGCACAAACACTAATTAAAACATAAAAAAACAATCATAACAGAATCATGATGGTGTGAACTCAATAAAACAGAAAGTAAAAAAGCAAAAATAAATTTATTCATTGGGTTGTCTCCCAACAAGCGCCATCGTTTAACGCCCTTAGCTAGGCGTAAGGCAATAGAATCAAGTATTGTCATCTTTAGTGCTCAAACCATAAGTATCTCTCATAATGGTAAGAGAGCACTAATCAATCTCATTGAAACCTAGAACATCACATAAAGATTTTGGAATTGTGGAAACACTAGCACCCAAATCACACAAAGCATGGCATTCATAATTTTTAATCTTGATTTTTATAGTAGGTTCCCACTCATCATGAAGTTTTCTAGGAATGGATATTTCCAACTCAAGTTTCTCTTCAAGAGATTTCATCACAGCATCAACGATATGTTTGGTAAAAGCCTTATTTTGTCTATAAGCATGTGGAGAGTTTAGCATGGATTGCATCAAGGAAATACATTCAATCAAAGAGCAACTATCATAATTAAATTCCTTGAAATCCAAAGTAGTAATTTCATCACTATTCAAAGTTTTGATATCCTCTACTCCACTTTTAGTATTTTTAGCATCAAGATAAATAGACTCCGAATCATTGGGCGTTTCTCAAACAAAGTGGATTCACATCCAGCCCCATCATCATTAAGATTGACATTAGAAAACAAAGATTCAATAGGAGTCACACCAAGCATTTTAAGATCTTCGTGATTCTCATCACATATTTCAGGTTTAGCAGCCATTTTATTGACTAAGTTAGCTTGTTTATCAGAAATCTGCCTTGTGTAGACATGAAGCTTTTGACACTAGTTTCAATATCTTCCAACTTTTTATAGTAAGCATCATAATCATTTGGTTGGGCCGTGAGGATAAATAAGATAGCACACACGAGCAAACAGAAAGCAAGCGAAAGAAAGGGGGCGAACAAAAAAGGCAAATATTTTTGTAAATTTTGTTTTAGAAGTGGGGGAGAGGAAAACGAGAGACAAATGGCAAATAATGTAAATGCAAGAGATGAGTTTGCGATAGGTACTTGGTAGATATGCTTCACTTGAATACTCCCCGACAACGGCGCCAGAAATTCTTCCTACTACTTCTTGAGCTTGCGTTGGTTTTTCCCTTGAAGAGGAAAGGGTGATGCAGCAAAGTAGAGATAAGTATTTCCCTCGGTTTGAGAACCAAGGTATCAATCCAGTAGGAGTATCAAGATGAGGCACCAAGGCACCTGCGCAAAAACAAACAAACTTGCACCCAACGCGATAAACGGGTTGTCAATCCCTCTACGATTACTTGCAAGGTGAGATCTGATAGTGATAATAGGTAAATATAAATAAATAAATAAAAGTGCAGCAAGGTATTTTGGGTATTTTTGTATGTAGATCTGAATATATAATGTGTAAAATAGACCCGGGGGCCATAGTGTTCACTAGAGGCTTCTCTCATGATAGCAAGTATTACGGTGGGTGAACAAATTACTGTCGAGCAATTGATAGAATCACGCAAAGTCATGACGATATCTAAGGCAATGATCATACATATAGGCATCACGTCCGAGACAAGTAGACCGATACTTTCTGCATCTACTACTATTACTCCACACATCGACCGCTATCCAGCATGCATCTAGTGTATTAAGTTCATAACAAACAGAGTAACGCCTTAAGCAAGATGACATGATGTAGAGGGATAAATTCATGCAATATGATATAAACCCCATCTTTTTACCCTTGATGGTAACAACACGATGCGTGCCTCGCTACCCCTACTTCGTCACTGGGTGAGGACACCGCACGGTATGAACCCAAAACCAAGCACTTATCCCATTGCAAGAATTATAGATCAAGTTGGCCAAACGAAACCCATAACTCGAAGAGACTTACAAGGATACGAAATCATGCATATAAGAAATCAGAGGAGACTCAAATAATATTCATAGATAATCTGATCATAAATCCACAATTCATCGGATCTCGACAAACACACCGCAAAAGAAAGTTACATCGGATAGATCTCCATGAAGATCATGGAGAACTTTGTATTGAAGATCCAAGAGAGAGAAGAAGCCATCTAGCTACTAGCTATGGACCCGAAGGTCTATGGTGAACTACTCACGCATCATCGGAGAGGCGATGGTGTTGATGAAGAAGCCCTCCGTGTCCGAATCCCCCTCCAGCAGGGCACCAGAACGGTCCCCAGATGGGATCTCGCGGAAACAGAAGCTTGCGGCGGCGGAAAAGTATTTTCGTGGCTCTCTCTATTGGTTTGGGGATTTTAGGGAATTTATAGGCGAAAGAGGTAGGGTAAAGGAGGCACGGGGGGCCCACGAGCTTACTAGGCGCGCCCCCCCGGGGCGCGCCTAGGGGGCTCGTGGCCTCCTCCGTGGCCCTCTGCCTTGGTTCTCAAGTCTTCTGGATCCCTTCTGTTATGGAAAAAATCATCCCGAAGGTTTTATTCCGTTTGGACTCCGTTTAATATTCTTATCTGAAAAAGGTCAAAAACACGGAAAAAACAGAAACTGGGACTGGGCACTGAGTTAATAAGTTAGTCCCAAAAATGATATAAAATAGCATATAAATGCATATAAAACATCCCAAGTTGATAATATAATAGCATGGAACAATCAAAAATTATAGATACGTTGGAGACATATCAGGTGGCTGCTACCAGGAAGAGATACCTGGCTACGAAGGAGGTGCCTGCTGCCAGGAGGAGCTCCCTGGTTGTGAAGGTTGAGGTTCCGAACGCTGCACAGAGGTTCGAGCTTCTGAACGTTGCAGAGAGGGGCGTGGCGGACGATGTGTTGCACAAGTGTTAAGAACATTCAAAGATTGTCTACATGTAACAGCTGCGTAAATCCCGCGTATCTTCGCTTGAAGACTCTTCAACCTTGTTGCTTGCTCTCGTAGTGGGATATTTTCTCTTTTGTCAACGCGGTCCACTAAAGCGGTAACCTCCTCTAGCGCCCGAGATGTCAATTCACCCTGTACACAGAAAGTTAACCAATTGTACATGTTCAGGTTAAGGGAAAACGTAACATATGAGAAAAACTGAGGACATACCGCGTGGGGTCTGGTTCCCACAACTGAGACAATTGGGAACAGATCGCTGGCAAGAGGTGCTGGGATATGATCCGAAGCAGATGATGGAGCCAAGTAGATCCTCGTGCTCTACGTGTAACGCTGCAGATACAACCCGAACTTGTGTCAGTCAAAGGCACAAACTTCATCCCAGATATTTGTCGGCGCAGTAGTCCATTCGTCAATGTAAGGCCTGATGTCGCGAAACCAAGAATCCTGGGACTTGTTTCCTCCTACGCGACTGTACCTGAGATTGAAATGCACGTTACATGATTAGCTATAAGCCGAATGCAGACATGAGAACTAAAGTAGTATTACTTACTTGTGCACGTGATCTGGTAAGTGTGAAATAACAGGAATGTCAGGCTCTTGGCATAGACCGAACTGTCTCATCACCCTATTAATAGCCATCTCCTCAACCATCACGTCGAACACCAACTTGGCCTTGGTCATCCAATAATGCCGATCTCTAGTGCACAATCCAGAAATCACACCTGGGTGCCTTTCTGAAATAGCCTTATGGGAGTATGGCTCCCATATAACTTGATCCTCGTGCAAACTATCAAACTGAGCCATGAAGGAGGGGTAGCAGCCCCTCACCTGGCTATGCGCAAACTGTCTCTATGCATGACAACAAACATTAGTAAATAATATTGAATAGCGAGAAATAAACATTAGTAATTCATATTGTTACTAATTATGAAAATACCTCTCTCCGTGCCCAAACAGATCCCATAGTAGGCAAGTTGCCGATAGAAGGCACGTAAGTTCCAGCCATGTCCTCATTACCAAAAGGTTTGTCAACGCTGCTAACACGGCAGAACCAAAACTCCTCTACACAATGTTCTCCGGGCAACGTGCGTTAGCTATCTCTCTTGCAACACTAGTGAGTCATGCATCGACAGTGGTCATGTGGTTCTCCGTGAACATCGTCTTGTCAAACAACCACATAATATATGCCTCTAGGGATCGGTCAATATGTTCCTCTAACAACTGAACATTGGGATATCCTAAGGCGACAATCTGAAACTGGCTCAACCACCTGAAAACAGGCCCGTGACGATCGTTGTCTAGCGCCGTAGTAGTTGACACCGCAACCAGAAAACGGGCATGCATAGATGCTAGCCAACCAGTTTCTACCTCTAAAGGTCCTACGGTAGCACCAGCCAGAGGTAATCCCAACAAGTAAGACATATCGTAAAGCAGGCGCCATCTCTTCCCAGGGAAAGTGAAACGTATGTGTCTCTGGTATCCATCTATCTACTAAGCAGGTAATGAGTGACCCGTCGTAAGAGAAACGTGATACTTGCCTCTTGTGCAACTGCATTGGTTCACCTGCGTCATCCAAGTCCGGGTGATCAACCCACTCATCAAATGTACCCTCAATCAGTCGTGCCAAGGGTAGAAGTCCAGCCCAACTTAACCTACAAAATAAATAGAATGTAGCATACAATTAGCGTCTATCAAAAGGATGTCAAACATAGTAAGTCATTATACCGACACATACCTATCAACCCATGAAGGGTGTATCGTCCAGTTAGACTTTGGGGTGCGAGTGATCAACACGTCTAAGTTCGTGCCCGATTCCGTAAGTGCGCCTCGGTGCCCTCTATCGATATTACCATTAAGCAACGGATATGAAGCCATATATGCAATTAGAACATAGTCCACAGAATAAAACATAGTCCATCATATTACAGGTTAAAACATAGTCCAAACTTATTACAAAATAAATCATAGGTGTCTGCATATTACAAATAAAAACATAGTCCCACATATTACACATTAAAACATAGTGCAGACATATTACAAATAAAAACATAGTCCGACACATTACAAATTAAAACATAGTCCCACACATTATGTAGCTTCTGAGTTATTCATTCCTCGTTCGCCCCTTCGGCCTCGACTGCCACGTCCACCACGACTGCTAGGACCTCCTCTTGCAACTGTTGTCACAGTCGTCAATGTGGAAGCACTCGTCGATGTGGAAGCACCGTCTTTCTTCAGGTCGGGGCAATATTTAATCCTATGCCCATAAGCCACGCAGAGCAAACATTGTGTGGTTGCTCCCAGCTTCAGATTGGTCCATATTGTTTCGGATGCGCTTTACCTTACGCCTGCCCCTGCTAGTTCGCCGAAGTCCAGGATCCAGGATGTATACTCTATCACCATCGTTTACCTTGTTGAAATTGCCGATGACTCTAAACCCTGTCATGTCACCTGTCCGGACATTGAGTACTAACTCTTTTGAATAGCACGGAGACACGAAGGAGATAGCGTCTAACTGAATCTGGCCATAGGCAGCCAACACATGTGATCAAGGCAGGTGCAATAACTGCGGTTTGTTGCATGTACACTCATAAGTTGGATAAAATTCTGTTCCAATTTTAACCTCATGCATCTTCACCTCATTTGCCGAACCAAAACCATCAGTAGGAAGATGAATCTCATACCTCCTTTCCTGATTACCTATGAGTGTGACAATGTGCTTTTTTGCTTTCTTTATCTTCTGAGCCATGTACTCCATGACACGACTACAATAAGGAGTGTTCTGATTATCTGCAATATGCTTCTTTGCTAACTCGTGCCTTTCTCTGAAATATCTCAAAGTGCCATGGAATATACCCTCCACAATAGCTGTCAATGGCAATGCTCTATTCCCTCTGAGTACAAAGTTATAGATCTTTGCAAGATTGGTTGTCATGTAGCCATACCTAGCTCCATGGGTGTCATGCAGCAAAGACCAATTCACTGGAGGCTCTTTCTCTATCCACTCATAAAAAATCTTTATTGCCCTGCCCTTCTTTCTCTTCGTATTAGTAGGGTCAATTGCTATCAAGTCACAAAGACCAACTGGCTCCTCAAGCTTCGCAATGAGTGCTGTTAATTTAACCTGGTCTTTTTCCATTTTCTTCCTAGCAAGGACCTGCTTCTTAGTGAACTCATCAAGTTTTGACCAAATAAATTCGTATTTGCGCCGCTGGTTCTGCTTGCATAACTTTCTGAACAAGTTCATCAACCATTTGTTCTTGAACTATGAGAAAAAATTTGCACCCAGATGGCGCATGCACCACCGGCTTTGCAAGTCCTTCCAAGGTGTTGGCTCGTTAGTTGTTGGATTACTCAGTGTCTTCACGACCTTCAATATACCAGGATGTCTATCATGAATGAGACATACATTTGTTCGGTCCTTCATGATCGCAATTTTAACTTGCCGGAAGAACCATACCCAGCTAGGAAAGTTCTCACCCTCCACAAATGCCATGGCTAGTGGGATGATTTGGTTGTTCCCGTCCACACCAATAACAGCCAGGATTTGCCCTTTGTACTGACCAGTCAGGAATGTACCATCCACAAACATCACAGGAGGACAATGCCGGAAAGCTTCGCTGCACATACCGAAAAAGAAGAATACTCGTTTCAACATCTTGTAATCTGGTATACTCTCCAACCTCGTGTGTTGTATGTTAACATAAGTGCCAAGATTCCTCTCCTTCAAAATGTCAAGGAGACGGACAACATTATCATATGAGTCGAAGAACGTCCCAAACCTTTCCTCCATAGCCTTCTGCTTAGCCTCCAAGCCTTCCCATATGGAATGTCATAATTCCATCTGACCTTCACTGCTGTTTGGATGTGTTTTGCTTCCATATCTTTCTTCTTCACTATCTTAGTATACATGAGTTGCGCTATGAGAGTTGAAATAAGGTTTGAATGACAAACAAACATGTTTTTCCTCACACAATTATGCGGGACAACATTGGTGACAACCCAGTGGATGTTATACTTTGGCACGTGGCCGTGCACCTTCGCAGGACAACCTGATTCAACACACTTCACAGTATATTTTGTTGGACTAGATATGTGTGTCCGGAAAACCCTCTGCGTAGACATAGCCCATTTTATCACCGCATACTTCATTGTTTTTCTTTGTGTCAAACATAGCTCCGATCTGGACTTGGTTCAGATTATATTGCCATGAAGTCTCATGGCCATCGTTGATAGTAATGCCGGTGGATATGTCCTGCTCCCATGCAGCAGGAATCGGTACCTCCACCTCATCCTCGGAATTTTCAGAATCAAGATACTCCGCAATCCCATCCTCGTCCTCTTCCTCCATCACCCTCTGCATTTCATCCCCTTCCTCATCCTCATCAGCAACACCAGAGGCAACTAATACTATCGACTGAATACTCTGCCCAGTAGCATGACCACTAACATTGTGTGGCACATCATCTGACTCTTTCTTGGCTTGGCTAGCATCCACATCCGATGGCTGTGACCTGGATACGGGAATCTCGTTAGCCACTTGACTACTCTGGCCTGGTTCATACCCCACGTTGAGTTGTACGATATTCTCCTCCTTCACCACTGGTTGCACTAGGTCATACGGTTGGATTCTTCGGTCTCTGGAATGACTTAACAGGGACAACCAATGCTAACTCCTATCTATCGGAATCAACTCCCACTTGACATTTTTACAGGATTTGGTCCACAATGCATGAATACTGACGAAACAAACTTCGGGATCCAGGCCAAAACTAGTAGTCAACCAGTGCTTCAAGTGCCTAATGTCCAGTCTGTCCGGGTCTGAAAGTGTCAAGACGCCTTTTTTAAACTCGCTAAGATCAACCCCCAACTCATTATATCGAACATTACCAGGGCCGTAATACACAGTGAAATTTACGGAGACATTTTCACCTGTCAGACATTGCCAGCTTCTCATTATTCGCAATGAACAAATCTACACTAAAATAAACATACACTAAAATATATCTACATATACTAAATAAATCTACACTAAAATGAACCTACACTAAAATAGCAAGCTTTCACTGAAAATGACTACACTAACTAAACTTAATAAACCTACACTATTGACACATACACTAAAATTACTACACTAATAAAACTAACCTAAACTAATTTTACGTACATTAAAAACTAACTAACCTAAACTAACAGAAAAATGTATACCTTCGACGCGTGTGTGCCCTTCTTCTTCCTCACCACTCCACCTTATCACCATTCACACCTCCACCACCCCACCATGTCTCCTCCAAACGAACAACACACTACCCCATGGCAAAAAATGAGACCGTACGGCGGGGGAGAGGGACACGATCTATTCTTTCAGTGGATTGAAACGGAAAATGGGTGGAGGATGAAGGAGATCAAGGGGGGGTCGGTCAACACGAACGAGAGAGAGAGGGGATGAGCAGCCAGGAGGAGGAAGAAGAGGGAACCGGCGTTGGGCCTTATCTAGGAGCTCTTCGGCCTCCTGGTGGCCGAAGGGCCCTCTTCGGCCTGCCGTGGGCCGACGGCAGCCTCTTCGGCCTCCCTCGGGCCGATGGGCCCTCTTCGGCCGAAAGAAAGCCGACCGGTCCCCCGTCGGGCCAACTGAGGCTGACGGGGTGATATTTTTGATTTTTTTTAAAAATGGACATACTTTTTTTGAATTTGGTACAAAAATGGTGCTAGTTTTGAAAAAAAATCCTGGCGACGGGGCCCTTGATCACTCAATGGTCACTTTGTGGCCCATACAGTCCGGCCCGTAGAAAACAGGTTGGCATCCCAAGGACCCCTTAATCCAAGACCCCCTCAAAAGAGAAAGAAAGTTTCCCTCACAAAGGAAACAAGACCCGGATTAAGATTCAAGAAAGACTAGTCCTAGTCCTAGTCTTAGTAGGACTCTACATGTAAGCCTACCCCTTGAACCTATATAAGGAGGGGCAAGGCACCCCAAGAGACACAAGTTCAAAATTCATTAGAGATAGATAGATTAGAAACCCTCGAGACTACAGGTAGTGATTCCGCACCCTTGTAATTGAGATCATCTTCATCATCAATACACACAAATAGGACGTAGGCTTTTACCTCCATCGGAGGGACCGAACCTGGGTAAACTCGCGTCTCTCGATTTCGACCAACCCCTCTCAAGCCGCCACCTAGTTGCGATGGCCTCACACCTAAGAGCATCTCCAGCCGTGGCCCCAAAGGACCCCCCAGGGGCCGATTTTATCGCCGGCGGGCGAAAAAACGCCCAGCCGCGGCCCCAGGACCCCGTTTTTTGCCGGTTGAGGCCTTTTTTTGGGCTGGCGAACCCAGGCCGAACCCAGGGCGCTGGGGGTCTCTTGGGGGCTCCGGCAGTAACAAATCAGCATGTGGGACACCACTGTCAGGCGAATCTCGCCCCTTCTTTCCTAGCGCCGAGCCACTTCCCCGCTGCCGACCCCCGCGAGACCGGCGACCCTCGCGTGTTCACGGCCCATGCACCGCTGCTAGAAGACCCCACTTTGCCCTGTCTCGCCGGATTTCGCTTCCCCGACCCTCTCCCATCCCCTCACCCAAGCCACGCCGGAGTCTGCTCGCCTGCTCGCCCGTCACGCCGGAGTCTGCTCGCCTGCTCGCCGTTCACGCCGACAAGGTGTTCGACGTTTTGCCGGCTCAGCCATGGACTCGGACGACGACGAGGTGTTCGTGGCCCTGTTGGAGGAAGAAGCCGAGGCCGAGGCCGCCGACGAGGAGCACCTCATGATACTGTCCTCGTTGGTTGGCTTGTTCGTCAACAATGACAAGCCCCGGCGAGGTGGCTCAAGGTCGGGGCGGCGCAAGAGCAAGCAAAGGCATCGGATGGAGGGGTATTGCATGCTCTACGCTGACTACTTCGCCGACTCTCCATTGCACGGTGAGAAAGTATTTCGGCGTCGCTACCGGATGAGCCGGAAGCTCTTTCTCAGGATTGTTAATTCCGTCCGGGAGTTCGACAACTATTTTGTTTGCAAGAAGGATTGCACCGGCATAGTTGGATTCTCCGTACTTCAGAAATGCACCCAAGCTATGAGGATGCTTGCATACGGAGCTCCCGCGGACATACAAGAAGACTATGGGCGAATGGCTGAGTCCACCACCATTGAGTGTCTGTACAAGTTCTGCAGAGCAGTGGTGGCAGTGTTTGGACCACAATATTTGCGATCACCCAATGCCGAAGACACTACTCGAATCCTGGCACAGAATGCAACAAGAGGATTTCCAGGGATGCTTGGAAGCATCGACTGCATGCATTGGTCGTGGAAAAACTGCCCATTTGCTTGACAGGGGATGTACAAAGGCGCAAAAGGTGGTTGCAGTATGGTACTTGAGGCAGTAGCCACACATGACCTATGGATTTGGCACTCCTTCTTTGGTATGCCAGGAACTCACAATGATATCAACGTCTTGCAGTGCTCGAATGTCTTCGCCAAGCTTGTTGAAGGTCATGCTCCTCCGATAAACTTTGAGGTCAATGGACGCCAATAAAACAAGGGATACTATCTAGCAGATGGTATCTATCCGAGATGGTCCACATTTGTGAAGACCATCTCAAAACCTGTGGCGCCAAAGAAGGCACACTTTGCTAAGTGTCAAGAGGCTTGCAGGAAAGATGTCGAGCGAGCATTTGGTGTGCTCCAATCACGATTTGCTGTTGTCAGGTACCCCACTATGACCTGGTCCAAAAGGCAGATGTGGGAGATCATGAATTGTTGTGTCTGCTTGCACAACATGATCATTGAGAGCGAGCAGGAAGAGTCAGTGTTTGATCCTGAACCATATCACAGGATGGGACTTCTTACAATTGTTGATCACCAGGTACCAGCAACATGGACTGCCTATCTCAATATGCGCCAGGAGATCCGAGACCCACAAGTGCATCAAGAACTGCAAGACGATCTGGTGGAGCACCTATGGAGGCTTAAGGGCAACGTCTAGCTCGATTTGTTTTAATTTATGTTGGAATTTGCTTCATTGAACTATTTGATTTTGTATTAATTTTTATGATAAACGTTCGTACGAAATATTCAGTTTTTTTTGTTGAATTTTATGCCGAAAGAGCGTCGATTTTGTTCATTTTGTGCCCAAAAGTAGCCGATTTTGTTGATTTCAAAGCCGAAATAGATCGAAACGGGGACGATTTTGGACCGATTCTACGCCGATAATGTGCCGAAAGCGGCGGTTATGGGGTGACCCCGGGAGTTCGACTGGGAAGCCGAACCCCCCTAGACCGATAATAGCGCCGGCTCGCCCCCAGGCGGCGCTATTTCGGCCCCCTGGGGGGCCAACGGCTGGAGATGCTCTAAGTTTTCTAATGAGGACATCATGCCGTGACCAAACCACGACGCTTGACGCCCACCGTGGAGCATGTGTACGATGGTGTTGTGTTCTTGAAGGAAGCTCTCACAGGGATCAAGAAGCTCGCAATCAGCCAGATGAGAAAGAGCGGCCATGGAAATATCTTGATCAACGACCACTTTGATCTAATTTAAGATCAAAACCAGATTCGGCGCTGCAAACACTATGCGGCATCAAGCAGTCTGTCCAATCTAAAGAAAAATATTTTGATTGCGCGCGGTTGCGGCAACAACAAAATAGAAAAACCACAGGAGCGGGAGCAGCCGGGTCTGGTGCTATAGGTGCAAAGCTACGCTATAAGATCGGACGTGAGAAAAAGAAAGTACACCCATCGTATAAGACAGAAACCGAGAAAAAAAAGAGAGAGATCTGCTCTGCAAGCCGTGTGTTCGCTTTGAAAGAAAACAAGCGGAATCGGCCTTGCCACATGAGCCATACGGCCAACAAGGGCCAAGGCATCATCCCAGCTTATCCCACATGTATATGCTTCCATGATTAGCATTAACGTTGGCCTAAAAAAAAAGAAGGTGAGAAGAAAAAAAGAACTAGTATTGGGACATGGATTTTTAGGACATGGTGGCGTGCGCTGCCCGAAATCTTGAGCGTCCACAAACACATCGTGATTACTATTTAATATAGGGTCTTGCTCAATACCTGGCGCGTTAATCACGGTCGCACGGAAATACGTTACAGTATACCTGACATGAATGGGCCAGACACCATTTATGTTCGTACGAATACCGGCTTGGCTGGTAATGACTCCTCTCACAGGTTGGGTATGTTATAACTACTCTGGACACGGACAGTCATCCATAAGCACCGGCCTCGCTCATGGTGTGGACTGTATTTTTTTCAGGCTGTGCCGTGTGGAAAAAGCAAAGAAACAAGAGGAGATGGCTTCAGCAGAAACATAGATTTACAGGCTAGCGTGTCGACGCTATACTCTATCTGGAGTCCTTTGTTTATTTTGTTAGGACTGAACACGATTGACATCTATTCATCTTGTCCAGCCCTTAACATGTCGACATTTTTGAAGGAGTTCTGCATCGGGTTGCTCAAGGGGAACGTGAGAGTTGTCTGTTTTCCCTGATTTGACGGTTCTTTTCAGCCATTCAGTTAGTAGGCTCAACAGCGAGCGAGATGGGTTCAACAGGGACGGAAGTACAGAGCTTGAACTCAATTCGATCCTTTGATTTCGATCCTTTGGCATGGGCATTAGTGCTGAGTTAAGTTTCATCTTTTTTATTTGTGGTATCAGCATGTCAAAGGTTTCAGTGTATAGTTCTGATTTGGACTGTTCTAGGGGATCGTGGGAGATGCGGGTTCATCTATGATAAATGATGATTTTAACCATTCCAGGGTTCCTTGATTGCCTGTCATACATTTACAACGGGGGTGGCAGGCATTTAAAGAAATGTCGACAAAATGTGGGAATTGTGTCATAGACGAACCTTGATTAATTTGTTAGGAGATTATCATGGTTAGATATTCCCAGAAACCTTGTTTAATTTGTATTGCCGAAGGAGAAATTGAACTCATCCTCCTACATGCAACGAATTTTTCTTAGCCGGGATGTGTACATGGGATGGATGAGAGAAAATCAATGTAGAACATACACCATGATATCCAGCCATCCATAAGCAACGACCTCGCTTGTGGCTTTCACACTGATGGAGGTGGTGTGGCGCTGTGTTGGGACATGTATGAACAGATGCTTGTGAATTCCGACCAGACTGACGAATAGATAGTGAGCACGAACAAGAATGGTTGGGCAGCAGAAACAAGCAACCTGGACGTTTAAAACGTGTGAGGAGAGCGTGGTGCAGATAGCCATTGGGACTGACATGCACTCGATGCGCGTCTCATTGTTCAATGCGTGACAATGCCTTGTGGGCCATCTGCTGGCGTGTTCAGAGATAATAAACAAGCTACGCTCGATGAAATTCATTATATAGGCTCGATGTATTTGAACCGCACGAATCACATGAGAACAGACGGGCATGATTCCAACCTCGCGTGGCTGCATGTCCACTCAGCGATTTATGGACTAGTACTGCTACTATTGGTACTTTCTTCGTCTCGTTGTATAAGTCATCTTAGGTTGTGCATCGTGAACAAGACGGAGAGAAAAACGAGAAAAATTAATATTAATTAGCTAATTAATACTATTGCATGCAATGAATTGACCAATGCATGTTCGTGCTAGTTAGTCTCAAGTCATTAACCCCACTTCTTTCTTTGGTTGATTTTAAAAACGAGGTGAAAGTTAATGCATCCCGCCTAAGTGTTTTGGGATTATTTGATTTTCGTAAGATGACTTATACATCAAGACGGAGGGAGTACACGCTTGAAGAAAGCGGACGTCCTGAACGCAGATATCCCACCGCACACTGGTCGAGGTGATGAGCCCAATAAATATTTGTGAAACTGACAACAGCAGCATACATCGCTGTATACAAACAATGTTGTGGCCGCGTTGGCTAGATGAGCTCGTCCTGTGAGGTATTCTCTCCGTTTCGAAGTATAGTGCGTCTTCGTTTTCCGCGCTTTAACTTAAATCATAAATTTAACCAACGAGACCGACTGTACGGGAGTAAAAATTATACCAATGAATTCGTATTCGAAAGAAGTTTTTAATCATATAATTTTTGTTCCCGTCATAATCGGTCTCGTTAGTTAAATTTATGGTCAAAATTAAACCTTGAAGAACGCAGGCACACTATATTTTGGAACGAAGGAAGTAGATGTCTAACATAAGGACCAAGCAGTCAGGGTCGGGCCAGGACGGACAGGAGTTTCATCACGCAGAGCCGTGTCAGAGATTGATAGAACTCTAGAAGCCTATAAATTAATTCCCATGATCCGCTAATTGCCGCTGACCCTAGCGGATGCACGCACTTTCACACGCGTGCCTGGTCTCCCTTTGTTCCTCCACCCGTGTCACCCTCCAGTCAGTTGCAACCGACGCCTCAAGTTCCGAGGCAGTGATTCAATTTTTCTTTTCTTTTTTGAATGTCGGTAGCTTGTTGCTACCAAATTCATTGATTAGGAGAAGCGAGCCGAGGTACAAACGTATCCAAGATGGGTATAAAGCTAGTGTGCTCCAAGAGCACCGGAAACAAGGAGAAAACTAGATGAACGGAAAGAAAAAACAAAACAAAACAAAGAGCGATGAGGCTTCGGCCTGGGTCGAATGGTATGCCTGCTCCTGTCAAGTTTCATAGCTGAATCTCCTCTCTCGCTTTTTCTATGAACCTCTCCCTTCACAATGATTCATTTTGAAAGATGCGTCTATTTCGCTCCCGCCAAATCTCCCAGGACATGAGTTGTAAAATGGAGAGTGTTCCTTTATTCTTGTTGCTAGTTGACCTTCCATGGCAGTCGGAGAGCCAAGCATTGATTGTCGCCAAGCCCATCCATGTATCCGGGAGCAATGCCGACATATTAGTGAGAAGTGCAATTCTCCCCAGGCGTACCGTGACCAAGGGCACTCAATAAGGAGGTGTGTTGGTGTCTCAAGGTTTCTCTCGTAGAGAGGACAAAAGTAATTGTTTGCCCAGCCACGACGCAACAATGCATCAGCAGTCAAGATTCTGCCCAACATGGCCATCCATAAGAAGCGACATTTTCCAGGGCCCATCCCTTCCAGATCAGTTTGTAGCCTTCTTGGGCCACCGCACCTTCGAATTGTAGCAGGTAGGCCCATCTAGCGGAATATTCACGGTGTGGCGTGAATCTCCATTCAATCTCATCTCGTTGACCTTGTTGGAGTAGCACATTGTCTAGTTTTTCAGCAAGGCAAGATAGTTGTAGAAGCATGTCCTCTGTTAGCCCATTCGCGAGATCTTCAAGCCAAGCATGGCCTCTCAGCCCGTCATGAACCGTGCGGTTTTTCCTAGAGGAAACTGCAAAAAGGAGCGGTGCTATTGTTTTGGGGCACTATCCGTCAAGCCAATGGTCATGCCAGAAGCTGGCTTTCTGCCCATCGCCAAGTTTGATCTCGGTTGCCATAGCAGAGGTGACTTTGCCCATGGTCGAGGGGGGTCTTTCCAAGCGAGACACAACCATCTGAGTCTTAGTGCCGTTCCGATTTTTCTGAAGTCTAAGAACCCTAGTCCGCCAAGGTTTTTCGGGCGACAAATCTGATTCCATCCCACTCTGCAATTGCCTCCGCTGCTTGTGCTCTCTTCATTCCAAAGCCAGGCACGACAGATTTGCACAAGTTTTTTGGTTGCCCAGACCGGCAGCTTGTGCATCGTCATCATGTAAATGGCCAGCGTGATGAGCCCTGATTTAAGCAGGACTAGCCATCCACTTTTAGCCATCAAACCGCCCTTCCAAGTTGCCGCTTTGTTTCCAATTTTCGTAAAAAATGTGTCCAGATCCCTCTTTGCAAGCTTACTCAAAGAGAGCGGCAAACCCGGATATGTGACCGGGAAGGATTTGCATGGGATGCCTAGCGGCGCAAGGATAGCATGGAGGTCTATAGAAGCACATCTGATTGGCAGAGCAATGCTCTTCTCCGCGTTCACCTTCAGTCCCGAGACTCGGGCGAAGCAATCTAGGAGCAACTTGGTCATTCTAGCGTCTTTCACGTTGGGGTTCATGAACATGGCAACGTCATCCGCATAGAAGGAGCAAAGCATCATCGGGATGCGCCCCGACAGCTTAGTGAGCAGACCTCTCGCGGTTGCAACGCTGAACATCCTCTGTAGCGGGTCCATCGCTAGGATGAACATGAAAGGTGATAATGATTCGCCCTGGCGCAGCCCTTGTCGGTGCATGATGGCGTCGGTGAGCTGCCCGTTGATGATTACGCGGGATGTGGATGTCCGGAAAATCATCGCGATCCACTCCCTCCACCGGCATCCGAAGCCGCGTGCTTCGAGCATGTCCAGTATGTAAAGCCATGATAAGGAGTCAAAGGCCTTCACAATGTCCAGCTTCAGTAAGATTGAGGGTTTCTTCGTTTTATGCAGCTTCCTGATCATGCTTTGAATGTACAGGAAATTCTCCTGTATGCTGCGCTTCTTGATGAACGCACTTTGGCATTGGTTTTGGAAATATGCCCTCTAGGCAATAATAAAATGGTTATTATTGTATTTCCTTGTTCATGATAATTGTCTATTGTTCATGCTATAATTGTATTAACCAGAAACCGTAATGCATGTGTGAATACATAGACCATAACGTGTCCCTAGTGTCGTGGATTTGTCACGGCAGATGTCTGGGTCAACGGACTTAGGTTCGGGGTGAAGACGCAACTACGTGGCGGCTTGAAGGGGTTGATCGGAATCGAGGGACACGGAGTTTACCCAGGTTCGGCCCCTCCGACGGAGGTAAAAGCCTACGTCCTGCTTGTCTGATATTGATGATGATGAAGATCTCTCGGTTACAAGGATGCTAATTGCTACCTCTAATCACGAGAGCCTCTAATCTGTCTATCTCTAATCTTTTGTGTTGTCTAAACTTGTGGACTTGTGAATCTTGTCCCTTTAGGGGTGCTCTACCCCTCCTTATATAAGTGGAGAGGGTAGGTTTACAAATAGAGTCCTACTAGGAGTAGGATTAGGACTAGTCTCTCACGAATCCTACTCCGGGTCTTATTTCCTTTAAGGGAATCCTTCTCTCCTTGGGCCTTCTCTTGTGAGACGCCTGGCGCCGGCTCATCCACCGGGTCTTGGGCTTGGTCGTCCTGTGACCCACCTGCCGGTCATTAATAAAATGTCATGTCTTTATCAGGTCTCCTATGAGTCGCCAGGCCGGGTCATACCGCGGGGTATATCCCCGACATTAGCCCCCAAGTTAGCTTGAATTTATTCATGGCAAGCTCCTGAAATAAGAGTAACAAATATGTTAAGTGGACGGCTTGCTCTTTTGTCCGGCTTATAAAATGGCTCCTCAGAAATCCGGGTCTTTTGTGCACATGAATGAGTCATCTTGATAATCATCTTGCTTGTCAATGTCCTTTGAAAAATATTGAGAATAGAACACCCATATGCCATTGAATCGGCTTCCAATACTCTTGGCGGGTCATCTCCTCCGGGTCATAATCATTGATGATGCCGGGTCATTATCGTTGGTGACGCCGGGTCAAATAACTAGAATCCAGCTGACTTGATAAAAATATTGGGATGAAAATCCATCTGATGTAAACCGGACTTCCATTGTTGTGAAGCAGGGCGGCTTATAAAATCTGGCGGGTTATAATCTTTTGATAACACCGGGTCATAAGTGTTTGTGACGCTGGGTCTAACAACTGAACTCCATAATTAACATCTTGAAAATTCTCTTCAAAGATATGTCCATATTACCTGTAGCCCCCAAGCTCCGAGATTATCCATGATAACTTGGTGCTTTGCAATAATATTTTGGACTGTGTATCCCCCAAGGGCCGGGTTGACCTGCCTGCAGCAACCTGGGACTTATAACTGTCTTATATCTTATAAAACTTCGGCGGGTGTAGCCCCCAAGTGTCGGCTCATCAGAAAGCTTCGGCGGGTGTAGCCCCCAAGGGTCGGCTCATCGGAATGTGATGCATCGGGTCTTCAATTTGACCCTCATAATCTGTTAAACAGCTGAATACTGTAGCCCCCAAGTGTCGGGTCGCACGCCTGCGGTGACTTGGGACTTTATAAAATTTGATCTGAGCGGTGTAGTCCCCAAGTGCCGGGTCAGTAAGAATTACTGGGCTGGGACTTTAGAAAAATATAGAAAGGCCGACTCCTCTCCTTGTGATAATATGGTCTTGCTGATAATGTAATGATTTGAAAACCGGTTTGCATTATCCCCCAAGTGTCGTGGTGCGTGCTTGCAGCGACAGGGGACTTGCATACTTGATATAAACTGGTTTTGAATAATGTAGCCCCCAAGTGCCGGGTTGTCTGCCTGCGGCGACTCGAGACTATGTGAGAATAATATGACTCTTCGTTTGAATGAATCTTTGACCGTAGTTTTAATATACTCCGGAATGAATACCCTGAAATAATTCCTTTGTCTTTGACATGAAATCCCTGCTCGTGGTTGCTATGCAATCCGACAAATATATATTTTGAAGAAATCCATGAGTGTTGTAGATTACTACAGAGCACAATCGAAGAAATCCGAGAACCGGCCAATTATATGACATGGCATTATATGTGACAGGGCGGCTCTTGATATAATAAGTTCTCCGAGCTGGCTTGATAAGCCGGCATGACATGTGAATATGATGAAATATATGATGCAATGTATGATGCTTTGTATGATGCAAGATGCAATGTATGATGTACTGTTAACTTTTCAACATTTTTTGGTAAAAAGCCGGTGGATAGGCGTTAGAAGCCGTACCCGAAGGTAGGAAGCCGCCCTCGCTACGGCTCATTTTCCTGAGCCGGATTTTTATTCCATCAGCTAATAGGCGTTAGAAGCTGTACCCGAAGGTAAGAAGCCGCCATTCGTCGCAACTAATTTACCTTAGCTGTTTTTACGTGGCCTAAGGCCGGCTAATAGGCATTAGAAGCTATACCCGGAGGTAAGAAGCCACCGTTCGCGGGTCATGAGATGTTAGCTACCCGTCGGTAAAAAACCTCTCATAACCGCGACTAAACTGGTTAGCCGGAGATGGCATAAAGCCAGCCGATTGGGTGTTAGAAGCGGTACCCGTCGGTAAGAAGCCCCCTTTTCAGCACTACGGCGTAACTCGCCGACGGATAGACGTTAGAAGTTGTACCCGAAGGTAAGAAGCCGCCCTCGCCACGACTAATTTACCTTAGTCGCTTTTTTGTGTGGCAAAATGCCAGCTTAATAGGTGTCTACCACCGTTCAGCAATACGACGCAAAGCGCCGGCGGATAGGCGTTAGAAGTTGTACCGGCTAAAGGTAGGAAGCCGCCCTCGCCGCGACTCATTTTCCCGAGCCGGATTTTTGTGGCATAACGCCTGGCTAATAGGCGTTAGAAGTTGTACCCGAAGGTAAGAAGCCGCCGTTTGCCGATCTTAGTTGATACATCAACCGGAATATTTTTGAACTTCTTCTTGTAAGTCGCTATCTTGTAAACCGCCATCTTGTATAAAGAAACGGCAGAAGTCTCCAAGTGATGATCCAATAAATCCGGGCACCTATGTTTGAATGGTGCATCACGACGGTTCGTCCTCTTGAGCAACTTTTAGTCTTCCACCAGTAATGTAATAGCCCCCAGGATTGGACTTTCTCTTGCAAAGACCCGGGATTCTTTGTTGAAAACAACCAAATGTGTCTCACCATGCCTGTAGCCCCCGAGTCTTAAGTTGACTCGAAGAGGCGGCTTGAGAATCTCCACTGAAAAGTTTGAGGCTGGCCGTGGCGGGTTATGGATGATCCCGCATGATTTGTTTCAATAATCCGGTCGATGGTTCGTTCCGCCTGGTTGTTGAAGTTTAACCAAACTGTAGTGGCGGTGACTTGGGCGCCTGTTTATCGGGCGACTCGTATAGATGAACACTACACCAATATGTCAATGTAGATTGGCCCATCGGGTGCCGATTCAGAACCGTCCGTTGGGCAGCTGGTACCGGTAAATGCACCCCTTAGCGTGTTGATGTAGACGTAGAGGCCAACCGCGGCATTATAAGCCGGTGCTGTTTGTGAAAGACGCTACGGCGTTGTAAGCCGTCGCAGATGACGAGAGACGGTCACAACATTGTAAGCCGGCACGGTGGCAAGAGACGGTCACAACATTGTAAACCAGCGCGGTGGCGAGAGACGGCCGCAGCGTTGTAAGCCGGTGTGACCGTAAAAGGCGGCCGTGGCGTTGTAAACCGGCGTGACCGGTGAGCCGGCCGTGGCATTGTTGGTGAAAACCATACCGTGGGTGCGGCCGCTTGTCGTGTCCATTGGGCGGCTCATACCCGCGGGTGAGCGCGCGCGGTACCAGCGAGTTGATGTAGACCGGACCGCAGGGCGACGACTCATTGGCGTCCATTGGGCGGCTTGAACAAGCAAGCACATTACCAGCATGTCGATGTATATGTAAAAGTCAGTCGCGCAATTAAAGGCGGCGCGATTGTGAGAGACGGCCGCGGCATTGTAGGCCGGTGCGACCGTAAGAGCCGGCTGTGGCGTTGGAGGCTGGTGCAGCGTGACACGGACGAACACTGGTGCAGAATGATGTTGGCACGCCTTCATCTCTGCGGTATAATGCCATCTCGGCAATGAATAATTGTCCTTGTAGACTGATTGGGCCATAAAACATACAGCATCAATAATATTGCGTCATCGTGCAGAAAATTGCTTCTCTTGTTCAATTGGTCATGATGAGTCGCCTTTCGGACATCTCAATGGATCGTCAGCGAGGGCACTCTGGATGCTGCCAAAAATTTCTCTGTGACCCTCTTTGAATGATGTATAGAGGTGGCAGGCTTTTTTGAACAGTATGCACGAGCAGTCCAGCAATGTCGGAGGTCGTTGCCATATGGTCCTCCGGTGTAGTAGAAAACATGTAATTGTACTCCGTGGAGAGCAGTACTAGTCCCGTACACTAATACTTTAGTAGTACTAACACCCGTGGAAAGACGAACCACTGGTACACAACAGAGCGGTCGTGGAGGCAAGTTAGAGGTGGAGCCGGCGCGAAAACAGGGTCACGACTGCAAGGTCACATGCGGGTGGAGGCTGATCCGACGGCTGTTCGGCAACTTGACGTAGGCGACCTGCAGCGCGGCCGGAGATATGACAGAGGCAGAGGCAAGCAGCTCGACGCGAGGGCTGCGCCGGGCGGCTCTTTGGCCACACAGAACCGGCAGTGCGGCGAGCCATGGCGGTGGTTGGACGAGCAAAGTGGGGCGAACGGTGAGGGCGGCTCGAACGCATGCCGGTGATTCGCGTGATGTGAGCGAGCGGAGAGCACAGAGTACAGAGCTGGCTCACTTGGATGCAGAGCCGGAGCAACTCGGACCCGCGTCGGCGGAGCAAGGCCGACTCGAAGCGAGGCAGGTGCGGTGGAAACGGGTGCGGGGCGGAGCCGGCCGGTGAGCGGTGGTGCAAGCGGGGCGAGATAGAGTGGCTCACGGCGGCTGGGCGGCGAGCCGGCGAGCCGCTGGATGTATCATAGACTCGGCCGGCCAGAGGCGGGCTAGCGGGTCACAGCAACGGTGCGCAGTGGAGGCGCCGCGCAGAGCTGGCTGGCAGCTTATGGACGAGTTGCTCAGCACGCAGGCACGACGTCGGCGGCTCAGCACGCAGACACGACGCCGGCGGCTCAGCATGCGGTGGCGCGACGCAGGAGGAGCGGTGATGGTGGAGCAGAGGACGCCGGGGTGAGGTGCGCAGGTACGTCTGCCGGGGCGAGACTGGCTCGAACGTGGGGCGAACGGGAGATGAGGCTGGCACGACGGCATAACCGCGGCGGCGGAGGCGACCAGGCGACGATGGGGTTGGCGGCCGCGTCCGTGTCCATGTGTACCCCCGGGTCGCAGTGTTCCTTTCTTTCTCTTTTTTCCATCAATCTTTGCGCCAGCGGAATCCACATCAATAGGCCGGCTGTATATGAGTGTACATGACGGCTTGAATTTGAGAATTTGGCAGCATACTTGATGTACAATTAGTACTAGCAATTGACGTGCTAATACGAGTGCGCATGACACCTGCCGTCGTAGTGAGTACTGGAAGCAGTATTGATGATTTTACTTTGGCCTTCACAGGAAGAATCGATGGTTGGCTAAATCTGGAGTTGCCGCTGAACAGTAGTTGCCTCGAGACTTGATTTGTATGTAGGAGCAGCCGCCCGATGGAAACAGGTTGCAGCAGAAACTTTGCGCGATTTGATCGATCCGCCTCGACCAAAAACAGCAACTCGTCGGATCAAATAACATTTACATGGTAGAAGTCCTGCCGAACTCGGCTTCAATCAGATTCAACTGAACATCCGACACGACGGCGTCTCGGACAACTTTATCTTTCGTCTCCAACTTAGATCAATCTCTTTGTTTCACGCCGACTCTTCTCCATCTGATGAATCGCAAGCTCCTCGATCCCTGTGGAGATCCCTTCAAAAACCCAACACTACTGTGTGCGCCCCACGGTGGGCGCCAACTGTCGTGGATTTGTCACGGCAGATGTCTGGGTCAACGGACTTAGGTTCGGAGCGAAGACGCAACTACGTGGCGGCTTGAAGAGGTTGATCGGAATCGAGGGACACGGAGTTTACCCAGGTTCGGCCCCTCCGATGGAGGTAAAAGCCTATGTCCTGCTTGTCTGATATTGATGATGATGAAGATCTCTCGGTTACAAGGATATTAATTGCTACCTCTAATCACGAGAGCCTCTAATCTGTCTATCTCTAATCTTTTGTGTTGTCTAAACTTGTGGACTTATGAATCTTGTCCCTCTAGGGGTGCTCTACCCCTCCTTATATAAGTGAAGAGGGTAGGTTTACAAATAGAGTCCTACTAGGAGTAGGATTAGGACTAGTCTCTCACGAATCCTACTCCGGGTCTTATTTTCTTTAAGGGAATCCTTCTCTCCTTGGGCCTTCTCTTGTGAGCCGCATGACGCCGGCTCATCCACCGGGTCTTGGGCTTGGTCGTCCTGTGACCCGCCTGCCGGGTCATTAATAAAATGTCATGTCTTTATCAGGTCTCCTGTGAGTCGCCAGGCCGGGTCATACCACGGGGTATATCCCTGACACCTAGTGTAAGGGCATATTTCTCCCTAAGTGGTTTTGCTGATTGATGACAATGCGTTTGCGAACTAATCGTGTGCATTGAGCATTTCAGATATCTCAGGTCTAGGCACAAGACGATTCAGCGCCCCTCGGAATCTCTTGAAGACGGTTGTTCTTTGCGTTTCTTTTCGGTGGATTTGATTCATAGGAAAGCCGTACTATTAAGAAGGGGTCCGCATCGAAAAGGTCTGGGTGGAATCAACACGTGCACATTTATTCTTTGCACCACCTTTCCCTCTCTTCAATGGAGCCCCAACCCATTCTCTTTCTTTGTGCAAAAAGGAACGCCTGCGAAGTGTTAGAGTTCAGTGGCCAGCGGTAGTACCGCTCCAGGGAGCGGTAGTACCGCAGTCTCCTGCCCTGACCTCGACTCCTGCGGTAGTAGGCGCGGATGTAATGTTTTACATCCGCCCTGCTATGGTAGTACCGTGATTCCGGTACGGTACTACCGTGCGGACTTTTTTGCAGAGTTTCCCTCTGCGGAGGTGGGGACGAAAGTATTTTTTTACTTCCGTGCGCCTTCAGTATCTGCCTCTGCCGAACCGTGCGGTAGTACCGCACGGGCTCGCGATAGTACCGCTCCAGCGGTTCTATCGCTTGCGCCTTAGTGCTATCTGGCCAGGGCCAACTACTTCCGTTCCAGCGGTAGTACGGCACTACGCTGCGGTAGTACCGCAAGCCCTCGCGATAGTACCGTGAGTCTTGTGGTAGTACCGTAATGTGCGGGGCTGAGTGAGTGGGTAACGGTTGGATCTTTTCCCCCACTATAAAAGGGAGGTCTTCTCTAAGAAGCTCACCTCTTCCTTCCCAAAACTCCATTGTTGCTCCAAGCTCTATTTTCGCCCGATCTCTCTCCCTAGCCAATCAATCTTGTTGATTTCCTAGGGATAGGTTGAGAAGGCCCAGATCTACACTTTCACCAAGAGAAATTTGATTCCCCCCACTAATCCCTTGCGGATCTTGTTACTCTTGGGTGTTTGAGCACCCTAGATGGTTGAGGTCACCTCGGAGCCACATTCCATTGTGGTGAAACTTCGTGGTATCGTTGGGAGCCTCCAATTCAGTTGTGGAGATTGCCCCAACCTTGTTTGTAAAGGTTCGGTCGCCACCTTCAAGGGCACCAATAGTGGAATCACGGCATCTCACATTGTGTGAGGGCGTGAGGAGAATACGGTGGCCCTAGTGGCTTCTTGGGGAGCATCGTGCCTCCACACCGCTCCAACGGAGACGTACTTCCTCACAAGGGAAGGAACTTCGGTAACACATCCTCGTCACCACCGGCTCCACTTTTGGTTATCTCACATCTTTACTTCTTGCAAGCATTTATTGTTTCATATCCCTTGCTTGCTTGTGTACTTGTATTGATTAGCATCATATAGGTTGTTCACCTAGTTGCACATCTAGCTATCTTATTTGATGCAAAACCTTAATTGTTAAAGAAAAGTTAAAAAGTGTTAGTTGCCTATTCACCCTCCTCTAGTCAACCATACCGATCCTTTCACCTAGTGAGTCTCTAGTTGACTAGCTCATTGATCAATAGATGGTCACGTTTTCATGACCATGGACATTGGATGTCGTTGATAACAGGATCACATCATTAGGAGAATGATGTGATGGACAAGACCCAATCCTAAGCATAACACAAGATCGTGTAGTTCGTCTGCTAAAGCTTTTCAATGTCAAGTATTGTTTCCTTAGACCATGAGATTGTGCAACTCCCGGATACCGTAGGAATGCTTTGGGTGTGCCAAACGTCACAACGTAACTAGGTGGCTATAAAGGTACACTACGGGTATCTCCGAAAGCGTCTGTTGGATTGGCAAGAATCGAGACTGGGATTTGTCACTCCGTGTGACAGAGAGGTATCTCTGGGCCCACTTGGTAAGACATCATCATAATGAGCTCAATGTGACTAAGGATTTAGCCACGGGATGATGTATTACGGAACGACTAAAGAGACTTGTCGGTAACGAGATTGAACAATGTATAGGGATACCGACGATCGAATCTCGGGCAAGTGTCATACCGATAGACAAAGGGAATTGAATACGGGATTGATTGAATCCCCGACATCGTGGTTCATCCGATGAGATAATTGTGGAGCATGTGGGAGCCAACATGGGTATCCATATCCCGCTGTTGGTTATTGACCGGAGAGGTGTCTCGGTCATGTCTACGTGTCTCCCGAACCCGTAGGGTCTACACACTTAAGGTTCGATGATGCTAGGGTTATAGGGAAATAGTGTACGTGGTTACCGAATGTTGTTCGGAGTTCTGGATGAGATCCTGGACGTCACGAGGAGTTCCGGAATGGTCTGGAGACAAAGATTGATATATAGGAAGTGAGGATTTGGCCACTGGAAGTGTTTCGGGAATTATCGGTAACGTACCGGGACCACCGGAAGGGTTCCGGGTGTCCACCAAGTGGGGCCACCAGTCTCGGAGGGCTCCATGGGCTGATGGTGGAGGGAACCAGCCCCTAGGTGGGCTGGTGCGCCACTCCCACCAGGCCCAAGGCGCAGGAGAGAAGGAGGGAGGGGAAACCCTAGGTCCAGATGGGCCTAAGGCCCACCTAGGGCTGCGCCCTCCTCTCTGATACATCTCCGTCGTATCTATAATTTTTGATTGTTTCATGCCAATATTCTACAACTTTCATATACTTTTGGCAACTTTTTATACTATTTTTGGGACTAACATATTGATCTAGTGCCTAGTGCCAGTTCCTGTTTGTTGCATGTTTTTTGTTTCACAGAATATCCATACCAAACGAAGTCCAAACGCAATAAAAAAACCTACGGGGATTTTTTTGGAATATTTATGATTTTGGGGAAGAAGAATCAACGCGAAACGATGCCCGAGGGGGTCACGAGCCGAGGAGGCGCGCCCTACCCCCCAGGCATGCCTGGCAGGCTCGTGACCAATCCTTAAGGCGGTTGGAGCCCTTCCTTCGCCGCAAGAAAGATATTTTTACAAGGAAAATCCTCTCAAAATTTCAGCCCGATCGGAGTTACGAATCTCCGGGAATTTAATAAACGGTGAAAGGCCAGAATCTAGGAGCACAGAAACAGAAGGACACATAGAGAGAGATCCAATCTCGGAGGGGCTCTCGCCTCTCCGTCGCCATGGAGACCATGGACCAGAGGGGAAACCCTTATCCCATCTAGGGAGGAGTTCAAGTGTGAATAAGAAGAAGAAGAAGAAGGGGGGCTCTCTCCCCCTCTCTCCCGGCGGCGCCGGAACGCCGCCCGGGACATCATCGTGTGACGACGATCTACACCAACACCTCCATCACCTTCCCCCATCTATATTCAGCGGTCCACTCTCCCGCAACCCGCTGGACCCTCTACTTGAACATGGTGCTTTATGCTTCATATTATTATCCAATGATGTGTTGCCATCCTATGATGTCTGAGTAGATTTTCGTTGTCCTATCGGTGATTGATGAATTGCTATGATTGGTTTAAATTGCTTGTGGTTATGTTGCTGTCCTTTGGTGCCCATCATATGAGCGCGCACATGGATCACACCATAGTGTTAGTTGTATGTTGATAGGACTATGTATTGGAGGGCAAGGGTGACAGCAGCTTCAGCCTAGCATAGAAATTGATGCATACGGGATTGAAGGGGGACCAATATATCTTATTGCTATGGTTGGGTTTTACCTTAATGATCGTTAGTAGTTGCGGATGCTTGCTAATAGTTCCAATCATAAGTGCATAGAATTCCAAGTAAGGGATGACATGCTAGCAGTGGCCTCTCCCACATAAAACTTGCTATCGGTCTAGTAACATAGTCAATTGCTTAGGGACAATTCCGCAACTCCTACCACCACTTTTCCACACTTGTTAAACTAACGTAATTGTTTCTTTATCTAAGCAGCCCCTAGTTTTTATTTACGTGTTCTTTACTATCTTGCAAACCTATCCTATCACACCTACAAAGTACTTCTAGTTTCATACTTGTTCTAGGTAAAGCGAACGTAAAGTGTGCGTAGAGTTGTATCGGTGGTCGACAGAACTTGAGGGAATATTTGTCCTACCTTTAGCTCCTCGTTGGGTTTTACACTCTTACTTATCGAGAAAGGCTACAATTGATCCCCTATACTTGTGGGTTATCAAGACCTTTTTCTAGCGCCGTTGCCGGGAAGAGATAGCGTGGGGTGAATATTCTCGTGTGTGCTTGTTTGCTTTATCACTAAGTAGATTTATTTGCTGTTCTAAGTTGTTCTCTATCTTTAGTTATGGATATGGAACACGAAATACAAAAAAAATTAGGTGTACTTGCTACTCATGGAGATGGGGAACCTCCTGAAACCCTCGATGCTCGTTATGTGGAAAATATTATGCACTTCTTTAATAATCCTGAGAAAACCCCATTCAATTATATAATGGGATACACATTGGATCAACGTGAATACTTCAGGGATTATCGCTTGAGTAAAAAAGGGAAACTATTATGGGATCAAATTCATATGTTGAAATGGCATGCTTGGGATCTATGCTTGAGATATGATATTACTTGTTGCTCTAGGATGAAGGCTAAACACCTTCCCTTTTCTTGTAAATTTAATGCTAATGAAACCTTGGCTTCTTATGCTAATGGTATATACGATTACTATGATGTGGAACAAATAGAAGAGTTTGTTGCTTTTATGGGTGCTTATGAAATTGAAGCTCTGTTTAAAAAGTGTGATGATAATGATGATGCTTTTTACCGATCTGAAAATTTGGTTATGCTTCGTTATTTTTATACTAATTATGAATATAATGCCCATATTTATCGATTTATGGAGGAATTCTCCGCTGCCCAAGAAGAGACTAATATTTTGCAGGAATCTATGGAAAAAGAAAATGCTGAAACTGTGAGCTCAATAGATGAAAAAGATGACTAGGAGAGCGAAGAACAAAAGGAGGAAGAGCGGACTAGCTACCCGTGCCCACCTTCTAATGAGAGTAACTCTTCAAATCATACATTGTTTAATTTCCCTTCTTGCTTACCGAAGGATGAATGCTATGTTGATTGCTCTGATCCCTTGGATTCGTTTGAAATATCCTTTTTTACGAACTTGATACTTGCTATGCTTGTGGCCATGATGCCAATATGAATGATGCTTATGGAGATGAACTTGCTATAGTTCCTTATGTTAAACATGAACTTGTTGCTATTGCACCCACATATGATAGTCCTATTATCTTTTTGAATTCTCCCAACTACACTATATCGGAGAAGTTTGCTCTTATTAGGGATTACATTGATGGCTTTCCTTCTACTATTACACATGATGATTTTGATGAATATAATATGCATGTGCTTGCTGCTTCTACTTGCAATTATTATGAGAGAGAAACTACATCTCCACCTCTCTATGTTTCCAATACGATAAAATTGCAAGAAACTGCTTATGCTATGTATTGGCCTTTACTTAATGTGCATGAATTGTTCTTTTATGATATGCCAATGCATAGGAAGAGAGTTAGACTTCGTCATTGCATGATATATGTTACCTTGTGCTCACTACTAAATTACAAATCATTGTTAATTAAAAATGGCTTTGATATACCTTGGGATCCGGGTGGATCCATTACTTGAGCACTTTATGCCTAGCTTCAGCGCTGCCTAGGAGACAACCCGGAAGTTTTAGAGAGTCATTTATTTCTATTCAATGCTTTTGTATAGTTTAAAAACAAAAAATATAGAGGGGAACTTAAAACTTTTTCAAAAAGAGAAGCGATTGAAAGATGATGCATTGCGGAAGTGAGGGTCGACCTTGAACACTTGTGTTCATGCTCATGGAAACAATGTAGAATTTTTCATGGAAGTTTCTCGCAAATATAATTATCCCCTTGTACAATTCCATTGTATTATAAAAATAATGTGCCAAGTAAAGCCTTTATGATTAGTTTTGGTGATAGTTGTTTAATCATGCTAAAAAAAGACAGAAACTTTGTGCTCACAAAATTATTTTTGATTCCTATCCAGAAAGAGATTTTGAGTTGATTCGTTTTGCTTATGATTGATATGCAAATTTCCCTAATTTTCATAATTTTTTCAGAATTTTTGGGATAGCAGAGGTATACGAAATATACAGATTGCTACAAATTGTTCTGTTTTTGATAGATTCTGTTTTTGTTGTGTTGATTGCTTATTTTGATGAAACTATGGTTAGTATCGGGGGGTACGAGCCATGGAAAAGTGAGAATACAGTAATAACATCAATCTAAATGGAAATTAAGTTTACTACAGTACCTGAAAAGTTGGTGGTTTCTTTTCTTATGCTAATGCTATCACGAGTTTCAGTTTAAGTTTTGTGTGATTGAAGTTTTCAAGTTTTGGGTGAGACCACGATGGATGAAGGAATAAAGAGAGGCAAGAGCCTAAGGTTGGGGATGCCCGAGGCACCCCAAGGTAATATTCAAGGAAGACTCAAGCGTCTAAGCTTGGGGATGCCCCGGAAGGCATCCCCTCTTTCGTCTACAATCTATCGGTAATTTTACTCGGTGCTATATTTTTATTCGTCACATGATATGTGCAAATGCTTGGAGCGTCTTTTGTGTTTATTTTTCCTTTTTCTTTTATTCACCATGCCGGTATGAGATAGTACTTGGTTGATTTATAGAATGCTCTTTGCACTTCACTTATATCTTTTGAGTATGGCTTTATAGAATGCTTCATGTGCTTCACTTATATCATTTGAAGTTTGGATTGCCTGTTTCCCTACACATAGAAAATCGCCATTTGTAGAATGCTCTTTTGCTTCACTTATATTTGTTAGAGCGGGGCATATATTTTGTAGAAAGAATTAAACTCTCATGCTTCACTTATACCTATTTAGAGAGTTAACAGGAGTTGGTCATTCACATGGTTAGTCATAAAATTCTACATAAAACTTGTAGATCACTGAATATGATATGTTTGATTCCTTGCAATAGTTTTGTGACATGAAGATGTGATATTAGAGTCATGCTAGTGAGTAATTGTGTATTCGTAGAAATACTTGTGTTAAGGTTTGTGATTCCCGTAGCATGCACGTATGGTGAACCGTTATGTGACGAAGTCGGAGCATGATTTATTTATTGATTGTCATCCTTTGTGTGGAGGTCGGGATCGCGCGATGGTTAACTCCTACCAACCCTTCCCCTAGGAGCATGCGTGTAGTACCTTGTTTCGATGACTAATAGACTTTTGCAATAAGTATGTGAGTTCTTTATGACTAATATTGAGTCCATGGATTATACGCACTTTCACCCTTCCACCATCACTAGCCTCTCTAGTACCGCGCAACTTTCGCCGGTGCATTACACCCACCATATACCCTTCCTCAAAACAGCCACCATACCTACCTATTATGACATTTCCATAGCCATTCCGAGATATATTGCCATGCAACTTCCATCATTCCGTTTATTATGACACACACCATCATTGTCATATTGCTTTGCATGATCGTAAGATAGCTAGCAGGATGTTTTCATGGCTTGTCCATTTTTTTGATGGCATTGCTACGCTAGATCATTGCACATCCCGGTACACCGCCGGAGGCCTTCATATAGAGTCATATTTTGTACTAAATATTGAGTTGTAAGTAAATAAAAGTGTGATGATCATCATTATTAGAGCATTGTCCCATGTGAGGAAGTAATAAAAGAGGCCAATGAAGCCCAAATAAAAAAAGAGGCCAAAGAAGCCCACCAAAAAAAGAGAAAAAAAATAAAAAATAAAAAATAAAAAAAATGAGAGAAAAAAGAGAAGGGACAATGCTACTATCTTTTACCACACTTGTGCTTCAAAGTAGCACCATGATCTTCATGATAGAGAGTCTCCTATATTGTCACTTTCATATACTAGTGGGAAATTTTCATTATTGAACTTGGCTTGTATATTCCAATGATGGGCTTCCTCAAATTGCCCTAGGTCTTCGTGAGCAAGCAAGTTGGATGCACACCCACTTAGTTTCTTTTTGAGCTTTCATACACTTATAGCTCTGGTGCATCCGTTGCATGGCAATCCCTACTCACTCACATTGATATCTATTTATGGGCATCTCCATAGACCATTGATACGCCTAGTTGATGTGAGACTATCTCCTCCTTTTTGTCTTCTCCACAACCACCATATTCTCTTCCACCTATAGTGCTATGTCCATGGCTCACGCTCATGTATTGCGTGGAAGTTGAAAAAGTTTGAGAATACTAAAGTATGAAACAATTGCTTGGCTAAAACCGGGGTCTTGCATGATTTAATACCTTGTGTGATGAAGATGGAGCATAGCCAGACCATATGATTTTGTAGGGATAACTTTCTTCGGCCATGTTATTTTGAGAAGACATGATTGCTTTATTAGTATGCTTGAAATATTATTGTCCTTATGTCAAATGATAGACTATTGCTTTGAATCACTCGTGTCTTAATATTCATGCCATGATTAGATTATATGATCAAGATTATGCTAGGTAGCATTCCACATCAAAAATTATCTTTTTTATCATTTACCCACTCGAGGACCAGCAGGAATTATGCTTGGGGATGCTAATACGTCTCCATCGTATCTATAATTTTGATTGTTTCATGCCAACATTCTACAACTTTCATATACTTTTGGTAACTTTTTATACTATTTTTGGGACTAACATATTGATCCAGTGCCTAGTGTCAGTTCCTGATTGTTGCATGTTTTTTGTTTCACAGAATATCCATACCAAACGAAGTCCAAACGCAATAAAAACCTACGGGGATTTTTTTTGGAATATTTATGAATTTTGGGAAGAAGAATCAACGTGAAACGATGCCCGAGGGGGTCACGAGCCCAGGAGGCGCGCCTGGCAGGCTCGTGACCAACCCTTAAGGTGGTTGGGGCCCTTCTTTCGCCGCAAGAAAGATATTTTTATAAGGAAAATCCCCTCAAAATTTCAGCCTGATCAAAGTTACGGATCTCCGGGAATTTAAGAAATGGTGAAAGGCCAGAATCTAGGAGCACAGAAACAAAAAGACACACACAGAGAGATCCAATCTCGGAGGGGCTCTCGCCTCTCCGTCGCCATGGAGACCATGGACCAGAGGGGAAACCCTTCTCCCATCTAGGGAGGAGGTCAAGGAAGAAGAAGAAGAAGAAGAAGAAGAAGAAGGGGGCTCTCTCCCCCTCTCTCCCGGCGGCGCCGGAACGCCGCCCGGGACATCATCGTGTGACGACGATCTACACCAACACCTCCATCACCTTCCCCCATCTATATTCAGCGGTCCACTCTCCCGCAACCCGCTGTACCCTCTACTTGAACATGGTGCTTTATGCTTCATATTATTATCCAATGATGTGTTGCCATCCTATGATGTCTGAGTAGATTTTCGTTGTCCTATCGGTGATTGATGAATTGTTATGATTGGTTTAAATTTCTTGTGGTTATGTTGCTATCCTTTGGTGCCCATCATATGAGCGTCCGCGTGGATCACACCATAGGGTTAGTTGTATGTTGATATGACTATGTATTGGAGGGCAAGGGTGACAGCAGCTTCAGCCTAGCATAGAAATTGATGCATACGGGATTGAAGGGGGACCAATATATCTTATTGCTATGGCTGGGTTTTACCTTAATGATCGTTAGTAGTTGCGGATGCTTGCTAATAGTTCCAATCATAAGTGCATAGAATTCCAAGTAAGGGATGACATGCTAGCAGTGGCCTCTCCCACATAAAACTTGCTATCGGTCTAGTAACATAGTCAATTGCTTAGGGACAATTCCGCAACTCCTACCACCACTTTTCCACACTCGTTAAACTAACGTAATTGTTTCTTTATCTAAGCAGCCCCTAGTTTTTATTTACGTGTTCTTTATTATGTTGCAAACCTATCCTATCACGCCTACAAAGTACTTCTAGTTTCATACTTGTTCTAGGTAAAGCGAACGTAAAGTGTGCGTAGAGTTGTATCGGTGGTCGATAGAACTTGAGGAAATATTTGTCCTACCTTTAGCTCCTCGTTGGGTTCGACACTCTTACTTATCGAGAAAGGCTACAATTGATCCCCTATACTTGTGGGTTATTACTCTCCTCCCTCTCTGGCCGGTGGCCAAGCCCCATCTAGGGCTGCCGCACCCTCTAGGGTGGGAACCCTAGATGGGGTGCCTTCTCCTCCCTCTCCCCTATATATATGTGAGGTTTTGGGGCTGTCCAACACACGGTTTTCTTCCTCTCTCGGCGCAGCCCTACTCCTCCCTCTTCTCGTTCTCCGTAGCGCTTGGCAAAGCCCTGCCGGAGTCCACACAGCTCCACCGTCACCACGCCGTCGTGCTGCCGGAGCTCTTCCCCAACCTCTCCTTCCTCCTTGCTGGATCAAGGCGTAGGAGATGTCACTGGGCTGCATGTGTGTTGAACGAGGAGGCGCCGTTGTTCGGCGCTAAGATCGGAGTCCATCGCGATCTGAATCGCTACGAGTACGACTCCACCAACCGCATTCTTGTAACGCTTCCGCTTAGCGATCTTCAAAGGTATGAAGATGCAATCTCTCCCCACTCGTTGCTGGTTTCTCCATAGATAGATCTTGGTGACACGTAGGAAATTTTTTGATTTACTACTACGTCTCCCAACAATTGGTGCACCAGGGAGGACAGCTTCGGGGTGAGTCTGGTTGCTAGGATTTTAGTGAAGATCTTGATCAGGCTGTGAAGCAGAGAGATTGGTCAGAAGTCCTTGAGAGAATCAACCCCGTGTTTCTTAGGGATTAATACCAAAATAGCCGTATTTATGCGGTTCAGACCCCGGCTGTCCATGTGGTACAACTGGTTCATTGCATTTAGCAGGTCGACCTTAATTGTCTCCCAACAAGATTTGAAGAAACCTCCAGAAAAGCCATCAGGCCCCGGTGCTTTGTCCGCAGGGATACTATAAATGGCTTGCTTGATCTCTTCGAGTGAGAATTCCCCTTCCACGTCTGAAAGGTCCACGGTCCAGGTCCAGCTCGTCCTAGTTAAAGCCGTCCGTCCTCGGTTGCTCTGAGCCAAAGATGTTTTGGAAGTAGTCTTGTGCGTGGTGACTCATCTCGTCTGAGGTAGAGATTGGTCCCGAAGGGCCCTGCAGGAGGTGTATGGTGTTTCGATTATGACGTGCATTTGCTTTCCTCTGGAAGAATTTGGTGTTCGCGTCGCCGGCCTTGAGCCATAGCACTCTGCTTCTCTATCTAAGTTTTATTTTCCAAAGGACAGCCAACCCCAAGCATCTCGATTTGAGCTTAGAACGGAGGTCGCCCTCAGCCGTTGTTAACGGTCTCAGGTCCTGCGCACAATCTAGTTGCAAGATGATTTCGTTCGTGATTTGCAGCTGTTTATGGATGTCTCCGATTAACCCACTGCTCCATTTTCTTAGGTCTTTGCTAAGCCGGTGCAATTTATAGTTTAGCGTGGTAATAGCGGAGCTGTTTCGTACCTACCCATTCCAAGAATGGGCGACCACCTCCTGGAAGCCGTGGATGTGCTGCCAGTATGCTTCGAAACAGAACCGTCTGTTCGTCTTGATGATCATGTCATTGACAAGAATCAATGGGCAATGGTCAGAGACCGATGAGGATTGTGCAATCAGCTTGGCACCTGGAAAAAGAAGTTTCCAATTCACATTGCAGAACGCACAGTCTAATTTGACCAGAGTAGGCGAGGCTTGCTCGTTACTCCAGGTAAAGCGGCGACCAACAAGCGGGATCTCGTGCAAGCTTGAACTATTGAGTACTCGACGAAATTTGTTCATCCATCGACGATTAATACGGCCATTGTTTTTGTCTTGGGGGTCTTTGATTAGATTGAAATCACCAATGACAAGCCATGGCTCGTTCATGGAGTTGTGTATGGCCGCAAGCTCCTCTAAAAACATCGGTTTCCGGGCATCATCATGTGGACCGTACACCGTTGTCAGACACCAATGCGGTCCTCCTCCAGCCGGCATGAAGGTAGCCGTGATAGAGAAACTCCTCACTGCTATGTTTCCCACGCTGAAGCCATCGGAACGCCAACATAGGAGGATCCCTCCTCTCGTCCCGTCGGCATCCAGTGTCACATGCTCATCAAAGCGTGATCCTACAATCTCTCCCCGGTCCCTAACCGACGTGGCGGAAAGTTTTGACTCTTGGATACAGACGATGGAACTTCTGGTGTTCTCTATGGTGGCCCAAACAGCCGCACGCCGCGCCTGATCGTTCAAACCTCTCACGTTCTAGTTAATCAGAGACAATTGTTCATTCATAAGGAAACACAAATAACATGCAGGACGGCTGCGGGGCACGGATTGCCTTGGTGAGCCTAGTACAGATATCAGCCTTGGGTTGCTGAGAAACAGTCCAGGTGCACACGTGCACATGGAGCAGAAGCTGGTTCAGAGGACAACTAAACATTGGAAACTAGGTAGACATACAGGATAGCGCGTGCATGTGCGCTACATCGCCCTGGCCGCGAGCTCGTCAAGGATGGCCTGCAGCTCTGATACGACCCTTGGAAGATCTACAAAGAATTTTCTAGAGCTGCAAGAGATAGAGTCCATATTTTCTAGTTTTGCATGTGTGTCAGTTAAGGAACGCAAAGGTTGGTGTCGCTTATAAAGTGGGCTGGCTTCGGCCATTGTAAGGGACTGTTTTTTGTTATTTTCGTGGACATTAGTAAAACACCCATGACAGTGTGACCAAATATCGTGTATGATATTCAGATTTTCCCATCTAGGGTTTGTGTGTGTTGGTGCAAACTAGGGGAACACATCTCCTGGAATTTGTCCACGGAGCCTATACGGTTCAACCTTTCAGTTGCTCTGATCAATTCTGATCTGAGGCTGGAGGAATTCTGGCGGCGCAGCTTCTTTGACTTCTGTTGATCAAGGGTTCAGCCAGGTTATCTATCTTCTTTTGGTTCAGTCAAGACTTAAGAGAACTACATCTTTTACCTCTACGCTCTCACAGCTAGTAAGAGGGTATGGATCTACTAGTTTTCTTTGTTGCTGCTTATTGGTGGTAGTTGGACGTGAGACATACAAGCTGCTGGTGATTAGCTTCATGAGATATTTATGGTTAGAGACGAAGTGCAATTATTTCTTGTTATTTCAGTAATTGCCTGGCAGGGATTGCATTGCATATTTCTATACCGTGAAAGATCTGGTCATTTATACGCACGAATTAGCGTCTCGCTAGTCCGTGCCTTATCAAGCTCCCCGTCCGGGAGGCGGAGCTGCGCCGGGGAGGTTAGCCCGGCAATCTCCGCCAGCTTTGCCACGTTCTCAGGCGGCATCGGCGCACGGAAGAACATGAGGTATTGGAGCAGCATGTCATCATTGAAGTCTTCGGCCCTGCTGATGAAGCCAAGCCGTACGCTGATTGCCGCCTGCGAACGCCTTGAAGAGGAGAAGTTGGATCGCTGCCTTGACAGACGCGCGCTCTGTCTCGAGCTCTTCATTGCCCCGAGCAGGCGCTGCTTGAGTGGTTTTGCTGTCGCCTTTGGAGCCCCCAGGAGCGAGTCTGAGAGCAGTGTGGCAATCTTGCTGATGAAAGCTCTTTGCTCGTCAATGTGAAGTTCAGAGACCTTGGTGGTAATTGCCGAGAGGAGACCCGTACCGGTCAGATTTGCCGCCGCCAGCGCCCTCCTGGCTCTGGTTTCCTCTATCGAGGGTAGGAGCTCGCAGGTCTGATTGTGCACCGGCCTTAGGATGCCCGAAGACGCGCCTTGTCCGAAGACCACCTCCGGGCCTGTGGCCCAGCTGGGGGTCCATGATGTGTTGCTGAGGTGCGCCTCCCCCCAAGCCGGCAACCAGCAAGGGCTGGTCTGCGTCGCGCCTGTCATCAAGCGATCAAGCGGTTGAGGGGGGTCCCAGCTGCCCGGGGCTGCCACTGGGGGAGGGGGTGGAGGATGGTCCCATCCCCAGATGACCTCAGAGCCGAGCGATGGTGGCAAGGGAGGCAGGTCGTGGCTCTGAGTTGTTGGGCAGAAGAAGGATGCAATCCCAGCCGCTGTGATGGAGGTGGCATCTTGCAGAGCTGGTCCAGGCCAAGTCAGAGGAAGGTGCTGATGCAAGGGCTGCTGCTGTGTTGACGGAGCGTGGGCAGGCGACAGGCTTGCGATCACAGTGTCCCAATTTTCTAGCGCTGCCATAGCTCCAGCAGCAAGGTCAGAAGGCGGCAGAGCTGGCCCCTCTGCCTCCTCGTCAGGGCCAACTCTGGTGGTCGGGGTGTCTGCGATGCTGAAGGCGTCACTTCTTGCGTCTTCGTCAGCAGGCTGCACCTCCTGCTCCTCTGCCTCCTGTGCCGATTGGATCGGCAGAACCACCAGGGATGGGGTCACGAGCACACGCTCGCAGAGGTGCTCCGGCTGAGCTAGCTGGTGCGCCTATGTTGTCCCCGCCGGGGTCCCGATCCCCATCGGAGCTTGGTGCCGTGTCTCCCCGTGGTCGCCTCCCGGGCCCAACTCACGTCACCGATGGCGGCGCGGCTGTGGGTTGTATGCAGTCGTGTCTCTGCATTGCGCCTGGTCACGCATCCCTCTCCAGAACCGCTTGCGCCCACCTTCGCGGCCGTGCTGGTCTCTGCGTCTGCTCCCTCCTTCGTCCCTGTCCTCATCGTGACGACGATCGTTGATGTAGGAGCCGGCCGAAGCCACCGGCCGTCCCCGCCCCTCGCCGTCCTTGATGCCCATGCTCCAGTCTCTGTGCTTGTAGGTCCTGGGCCATTCACCGGACACGCCCTCGGGGAGAGGAGTGTAGTCCTTGACCTCGTCGAGGTGGATGAGGACTGGGAAGTCAGGGCCTTCCTTGCCTTGCTCCGTCGGTGTCCCTTCCGGGATCGAGCCTCGTGGCCGGTGCACGTCGGGCCTGTTGAGCACGGTGAAGTCTGAGGCTCTCGGAATCTTGTCGGGGTCCCAGGCCCATACCCAGGCGTAAAGTGCAGACTGGTTAGTCTTGGTCAGCGACTGCCGCTCGATGAGGTCGAGCTCGCAGTCTCTGCCAATTACCTCCTGGACCGAGTCCCAGTCCCAGGCAGTCAGAGGAAGGCGATCGAGGGCGACCCGGCAGTAGAAACGCCACACCTTGTTTCCGCCCGGAGGGGGGAACCAGGCTTGAACTGGGCGCCGGCGACCACCACCGACCTGCGCTCGAACACCAAGTCGCGCTGGCGGCGCTCAGCCAAGGTGAGGATGAAATCCTCCGGGAAACAGGGGCGACCTCAATATCGGCAAAAGAAGCCGTGCTCCCTCTCGATCGCCCTGGCCACCATGTCCGGGGATATGCCATCCCACGGTGAAGCCGCCGTGAGCATCAGGGCCGTGGTGCGCAGGCGGGAGGTCTCGGCCTCCATGGCGGGCGTGGAGACGATCTTGGAGCTGGACGAGGCCGGGCGCCGGTGCACCTCCCCTGGGATGTAGTCCATGTCGGCTGCTGCCGTCGCACGGCCAGGGCAACAGGGACGTGAACGTCCGGGAGCTGTCGCACGTCCCTGCTCGGAGGCGGCGGAGTGACCTCGGGGCACCGGGCGACAGGGGGGGTGGACGGGGTCTCTGGGGGGCTTGGAGAGGGGTGGCGCAGGAGGCTTGGCAGCACCGGGACGAGCCGTGCACTGTCATTCGAGATAGTCCGGCCGCTTGCATTTGTAGCAGACTTGAGGATCCCTGCAATCAAAGAACTTGTGCTGCGGGGCGAGGCAACGATAGCAGCAGTTTCCAAAGCGCAGCTTAAATGCCATGGCCGCAGAGCTAGCAGACCTCTCATGGCGTCTCTGCACCGTATCCCTAGCTTGCTTTGGCGGGTGATTCGCCTGAGGCTTGGCCCGCCGCAGCGCCCGTCGAGAGGAGACGACAGACCAAGGCAGGCCAGCGGGCTCACTGACGCCGGTTGGGGCGGCGGATTCAAGCAGAGGGTGAATTGCGGTGTCCGGAGTCGGCGTGCCTGGGGAGGTCAGCCCGTGTGCAGGAGGGGCTCTGAGGATCGGCATCTCCTCCGCCATGATGATGGATTGAAGGCGTGGCCTGGTCTGCGCAGCAACAGCCGCCCAAGAACGGGAGTGGAGCTCTGCCGAAACCACCTGCACGGTTGACCAAAGTACACGCGTACAGAGCCCTGTCAACATTGTTGCTTTGCTGCGTCAGCCATCGTAAGTCGCAACAGTATACAGAAGGAAGAAAAAAGATAAGTTCCAAGCGATTTGAACGGCCGCTGGCATTCTGCTACACCACATGTGATGCACGACATGGAGTATTATTATGTGACGGAAAAAGGCAAAGGAGGAGAAGGTCTTGGAAGCCTGGTACTACAAATATTAGGACATATGCAGGACAGTACTACGTCAGATCAGAACGTACATCTGCGTTTGACTACCAGCGTTATCTAGCATTAGTGTCTTGCATTGATCTACTAGACCATGCCGGCGCGCGTTGCTGCGCCCGTCTTTCGGTGCAATTGATTGTTAGTCATTGATACAAAAAGGATGTGATTCAAACGTGGCGCGTCAGACGGGTTTATAGTTTAGATCTCCCGTAGACCTTTCTAAAGCCCAAGGAAGAATTTTTATACAATGCTGCAAGAGCAAGATATTTTTGTTTTGCAATATGTTTTTTTAATTCTGAATTGCAGATACCAAAAGGCGCATGGAGAAGGATATTAACGAAGTGACAAAGGTTGCACGACTCGCAAAATCAAAACTACAACAATCCAGTTTGCTGAATCTTATGGTATGGGTCGGGTTCTGTTCGAGACAGACTGCCTCAACCTTCAGTCCGCCCTCTCGGCAACCTCTCAAGACTGAAGCACCCTAGGTGTACTCTTTCGTGAAGCTATAAGTACTGTCCGCGTGAATGTAATCGCCCAGCACATTTGCTGGCTGCTCTTGGCGTGTCGGCGGACCCTGGATCCCTCCTAGTTTGGGATTCAGGTTTCCCTGTTACTGTAACTGATGCCGTGGCCGCTGATTTGGTTGGCCCAGAGTAATGAGGAATGCAAGGTGTTCCCGATCAAAAAAAACAAAAAACTACAACAATTGAATAAATAGGTGAGTCAATTTAATTAAGCTATGCCTGGTACTTTTACCAAGTAATACATGAGAAGTACGCATAGTAATCCATTGGTATTGCGCTATTCTTATAGACTTCATGTATGCATTTCTCCACTATAATTAAGCACACGCTCCTCAATATGTTCAAAAAAAAAAAGCGCACGCTCCCAGTGGCGGATCCAGTGGGGGTGCCGTGGGTGCCTTTGCACCCCCTACAAAAATGGAAAACTTTTTTTATCTAGTAGTAGAGAGTCTAATCCTACATGTATTATATATTTAAAATGATAAGTTAGCATTTTTTTATGACTATACATGGCATTTTTACTGTAAGTGATGAGGTTGGCACCCCCGATTGTCAATCTCTAGGTCCGCCACTGCACGCTCCTCGAATTTCCTTTTACAAGAATCTTGCAAACAGAGAAAGCTGAGCATTGGCAAGGGATCAGGTGTGGACCGATCTCGAACCTCGACGACTGTCATCCTCTTGCTTGTTTTTCTTGTCACTTCTATTCTAGTTTTTGCATGATTGATTCCACTTTATAATAATCGTATGTGCAGTGCATTGACTACAAGTTTGAGAGAAGGCATATCAGAGTTAGGTACACATTTCATCAACTCTTGCAGATAGTCAACCTGCTAAACATGGTTTTTCCCTTGCTTATAGACCATAACTGCTGCTACAAAATATCCCATGTTGTATCGAAAAGTAAAAAACTAAACACAAGTCGTCTTTAGTACTTGTGGGTTGTCTAACATTTAGTCTGATCAAGCTTGAAAATCGCTTCAAAATGTACGTGCTACCTGTAAGTGAGCATGTTATAAAAATATATTTTCAGACACTAAGAGAAGGCAATCCAGACGGAGTACAGGGAAGTTGCAGAGCGGCGTGTTTTCACCGGTCTGTTGCCCTTAACTCACCATAACTCCAGCCCTTTTGCATTTCAGTTGATCTGACTTATTTTATCTTTCACTCTGCAAATTTCCAATGAACGGTAACGGGCCAGCGTGCTGATGTAGAGGTATAAAGATCCATCAACTGATCAAGTCTCATTTACTTCAAGCCACAATCGCAAAGCAAATATGCATACTTTATATTGCTAACGTTGTGTCAATTTTTTCAGACTATAGACAAGCTGATAGAAACAGGCAACACTGAGCAAATTTTTCAGAGCTATTCAGGAACAATTGCGTGGAAGGGTGATAACACTTTGCCTTGTTTAGTTCTAGTACCAAAAGCAATGCGTGGTCTAACCTTTATTTCCCACGTTCGCAGGTGAAAGAGATCCAGGAGTGGCATGGCACGGTGAAAGAGATTGAGACAAAGCTCCTTGAGCTGCAGCAGGTAAATGACTAAATGGATGTGAACTCTTTCAGATTTGGAAATTTAAAGCCAGGGCATCATGTTAGCTCACGGAACTAATTTACCTCGTGGGCAGCCATTGCAGATTGTCAAGTGAAAATTTCCCCAAACCAAAATATGAGAACCACTACCAGAATCGCCCCCGGCCGTCGGCGTAGGCCCGAACACCGTCGGCATAGGGCTATGCCGACGGCCACCATCGGCGTAGGACCATCAGGATCGCATGCGTCGGCGTACCCAGGTAGTTTCGTCGGCAGGGAAACCGTCGGCATAGGTCCCTATGCCGACGTCCGACCATACGCCCGTCGGCATAGATAGGCCGTCAGCATCCTTTTTCACGTGACGGCGGTGACAGCGCCGTCAGAGTACGTCAACCAACGGAGGCATCCACGTGGCAGGTCTACACCGACGGTTACACCGTCGGCATAGGTCAGGAGCTACGCCGACGGTTACACCGTCGGCATAGCCTTGCCACGTGGCAGCTGCTGGTGCGTCCTGGGGGGTAGGCTACGCCGACGGCATAACCGTAGGCATACTTACGGACCAAAACCAAAAAAAAAATACTAGACAAACAAGCTAGCAATTTACAAATATAACTATACAGGCATGATTCAACAACCATGAATTTGCAAACACAGACCATAAAATATTTTCATATACACAATATTTCCATTCTAAGAAGCCACTGCAGCATCAGAGGAGAAGGAGAAGGGGCAGTGCCGATGGTGGGGGAGATGAGGCGGCAATGACGGAGGTGTCATGCAGTCAGTATAACGAACCAAAGATCCTACACATAAGGATGAATATGTAATCTATACACTGCATCTACCAAAAGGAAATCACCAAAATGTTACAACAAATACTTGTACTGGGAGGCAAACAAACATTTTCGTTGTAAATGATCTAATGTTTGCACTGCATAGCTGATACAATAGGATTTCCTAATGCAATGAATTACACATATGGATGAACTACTAGAACGTACAGGAGTAGCTTCATGCCAACACTGCTAGCTAGCTAGCTAGCTTGCCTCCTTCTCATTCATCGAAAAAAATAAAAACTGATAATTTGCTGCAATCCTGATGGTACAAACAAGCTAGTTAGCTAGCTAGCTAGATTAAACACCAACAGTTAACAAAGCCTAGCTGCAGTAACCAAGAACCACAAATGGGGTCATACAAGAGCAGAATTTAACAAGTGTGCTACTCTGAATCATCATCACTTGTAAATAGGAATAATCTTTTCCATGGCACAAGCACGGCAAGCACAAACAAAATCACCCATGCGCATGAAACAGAGCAAGGTACTACTATAGCAGCACAAGAGAGGGAGCTAGGGGTAGGAGATGGACTCACCAAAGAGGAGGTTATAGTCGATGACGCACAAGACCGGGGCCGCCGTCACGCAGTAGAGGAGATTGTAGTCGAGTTGGACCATGTGCGGGGTGTCATCGTAGCGGTGGATGCTCTGGTTGTCGTCATCATCCACAGAGGATGCATGCCGCTCTGAATCAAACCAATAAGTAAGAGCTGGTGTTGTTGAGCTAGTACAGAAATTAAACAAGCTAGTATAGGAGACCAAAGTGTGCTGGTGCTAGTATCTACAGAAATCAATCAAGCTGGCCATATGTGTGCTTGAGCTGGCCGCATAATTAATCATGAATGGTTCTGTCAGAGTTGATGCATTTGTTGGCAAAAAGAAAACTTCATCCAAACCACATGTCATGTTACTTACTACACGTAATGGTAGCATCTAAGAATGGATCAGATATGAATTAGGGCATGGATATCGAGCGCAGCAATTGGTAGTAATAATGGAACAAAAAGTTTTGGCCTAAAAAATTTGGTAGTCAAAGAACAAGATAGACAAAAAAAATGGGTTGAGAAGTTGAGTGACTCAAGGGCTGGGCTTACCCATGGGTTGAGAAGGAGGTTTGATCTGCTGCCACCTACACATGCATCTATCAATCAAAGAAAGAACCTTCAGGTTCTCAAAGACCTTCCTATATCCTGCAGCAGCATGAACAGAGCAAACAGAGAGGCATGAGGAAACCAAATCAAATCAAATCAAACATCAAAGGGAGATTTGGCGAATATAAGTGCACCTCAACTACAGCAAAAGAAGAATCACTTATTAGCAATGCAAGTTTGATGCATCAAAATGAATTCACAGGAATATGTGACTTGGATTAGTCACTCAAGAAAACACTAGATGTTCGACTTATCAAGCTCTACCACTGGAGCAATAAATATAAGAAATAAAGGATACTACAAAGCTTAAGAGTAAATGACAGTTAGCATCGGTACAAGAGAAATAAAATAGCATGCGCATCCGCTCGCATACTAAGAACTTACATGGAACCTACACAATTTCCACTATATAAGAAGGAAGCAGCCATTGTTTATTCTGTAACGGACATTATATTAGTAGGGACCTGGACAGTGCCATCCTGGCTGAACCTGCATCAGCATAGATAGGAATTATCAGATGCATCTACAAACATATCTGAGATTTAAGAGCGCGATTGGTTCCTCAGTAGGTGACCATACATGATACAGCAGCAGTAGCAAATATCAAAAGGATATGAATGAGTTAGAAAGAAAACTAGAGCTGAACAACCCAGCCTCATACATACATATATACATACATACAGATACAGGAACAAATTTGATTAAACGAGAAGAAGCTAGCTGGAGTGGTGGTGGACAAAACAAAAATCACCTCGCCACCGTTTTGTGGTTTCAACACAATCAACAGCAGTTATATAGCTACCAAACCATTTACTAAACGTCAACAACACTTGAACTATCCAGAAAGGAAACAAAACATGGGACAAGTTTTGATAGCAATGTCCATGAAGGCCATCCAAAGGTTTCAACCACATCCTAATAAACCTGCAATATTCTCTAATACCTAATTAGCGGCAACAAATCAGTGGCCAAATGAGCACCACCACAGCAAGTCGGCACCAACACTTGGTCATCGACGCGATGCCCAAGCAAGGAATCAGCTCGTACACGCAAGATGATGGTTGCATACGTACAAATCATGTGCTGGCAGAAAAATTACCCAAGCGGGAGCTCATTTTATCTCTCTATTTGGTAACTAACAACCTAAATAAAATAAAGTAAAATAAAAACATGACTTGTTCATACAAATCCCTCTAGAATTCCTTCGCACAAGCAGGATTTGCATCACATATACATCGATTTAGCAGCGGTAGTGAGCAGAGGAAGAGGATGAGGGAGATGGAGGAGCTACCTGCCGTGGTCGTGATGGAACCAGAGGAGCAGACCCCTCATGCCCCTCCCCCTCGAGCAGGACAGGGCTGCTGGCTGGGCACGCCCCTACTCCTCCGCCTCCTCGAGCAGGACATGGCCGTCGCCCTCCTGCCGCCGTCGCCGTCCCATCCGCGCCATCGTTATCTGTAGCAAAGGGAAGGAAAGGGGGAGATGGTGAGGTGAGGTGGGGAGGGAGAATCTGTGCGAGGAATGAGTGGAAGTACCAACCTGGGACACGCCGATGCCGGATCCGCCGCCCACTGGCCTCGCCGTCGCCGGAGGTGATGTGGCGGCCGAAACCCTAGCTAGCCATGGGGGACGATGGAGGCCGGGAGCGCCGATTTCTAGACGGAGGTGAAGGAGGCGTGGAGCTTGGGGAGCTCGGGGGAGTGTTTCCCGTCGCTGGAGCTCGCCGGAATAGGCCGGCGTGGGTGGCAGCGGCGGCGAGGGAGAGGGGTTCGTGGGGAGAGCGAGGTCATGAGACAGAGAGGGAGGAGGTGAAGGTGGAGTTAGGTGGGCTCTCTCTCTCTCTCTCTCTCGTGGGCTCTCTTTTTTCATTTTTTCTCCTTTTCTCTGTGGATGGATGGATGGATGGATGTGGCCATGTGGGCTGGAGAGCTAGATGGATGGATATGCGCCACATCATCCATCCATGGCACAAACCTTTCCACCAATAGGAAGCTCATGCAATTGTGTTCTTTTTTTTGTTTTTCTTCTAATTGTTTCTACCCTCTTGACCGACGAAGGAGGGCAAGTACTAACTGATCCGACGGCCTCTGGCCTCGCCTCCATTGAAGAAGCACTAAGGTGAAGGTCACTGAAACCCGTCACAAGGTAGGGTTGTGGGTGGAGGGAAGGAGCGGATCCTGTTGGATGGATGGATGTGGCAGCGCGAGGTGCAGCGGATCCGTCCGCTGACGACCTGTGAGGAGAGAGGAGGGCGAGGAGATGGTGAGGTGAGGTGGGGGGATGGAACGGGAAAGTTTGTGTTCGGTATGACCACATGAACCTGCCCGACTGCTACCACACATGAATATCGGATGGATGTGCGTCATGTCATCGATCAAAGGCATAAATATTTCCATGAATGAGAAGTAACCTCTTGCGATTGTGTTTTTTCCTTCCGCTTTTATTCTTTTTGTTACCATCTTATTCTGTATAAACAGTTAGGCACGAAACCGATGAAGTTGTAGCTGACGCCCGAAACCCTATCCTCATGGACATACTTGGGTGGAAGAAGGATGACTATGATGGTTATAGTAGAATGGTTGTCTAACTGTCGCACAAAACATCTCTTCAGTTTGGCATGTCACCCTCGACGATGGAATATGTGGCGTCCCTCACCATCAAGATCTGGTGGCATAGCTACCCTAGAAAGCCACCGGCCACACTCGTAGACATGCGAAGAACAATCCGTGAACAGTGGTTTATTAAGACGGTAGCAATGTCGTTTGTGGAGGGGGCATACCCCGAAGCCCCAAGAAGGGCTTCTACGCACACCACAACACTTCAAAACATGTAGGAGGACCCGGTGCGGTGTTTCGGTGGATTGCTACCCATGGAAGCCCCACTGACCGGACTAACCCTAGCCCCGTTGATTAGTAGATCTAGGCCTTTGACTTTTGCCGGACGGGGTTTCACCGAGGGACATTTTCACCTGGCTGTGATAGGCCGGCCCATAATAACATCTTAGCACAAGGTCCGGGCCCAACCCACCGCAAGATTCCCTCGGTATCGACCCGATGCCACGGTTTCCCAATGTAAGAGGGCCCAGGGCAAGACCTGGAGGCATTGCCACCCCCCAGGTCCCCCGTCCCGTCTAACCCTAACACTGTTGACCGAACGGATCTACCCCGCTTTGACTTTCACCGGACGGAGTTTGACCGAGGGACATTTTCACCTGGTTGTGATAGGCCAGCCCATAGCAACATCTTAGCACAAGGTCCAGGCCCAACCCACCGCAAGATTCCCTTGGTATCGACCCGATGCCACAGTTTCCCAACGTAAGGAGGGCCCAGGGCAAGACCTGGTGGCATTGCCACCCCCCAAGTCCCCCGTCCCGTCTAACCCTGACATTGTTGACTGAACGGATCTACCCCTTTGGCTTTCACCAGACGGGGTTTGACCGAGGGACATTTTCACCTGACCGTGATAGGCCATCCCATAGCAACATCTTAGCACAAGGTTCGGACCCAATCCACCGCAAGATTCCCTAGGTATCGATCCGATGCCACAGTTTCTGATCGTAAGAGGGCCCAAGGCAAAACCTGGTGGCATTGCTACCCCCCAAAGTACACATGCCTGTCTAACCCTGCGAGAGTTGACTAGGCATAGCTACGTCTTTGACTTTCGCCGGACGGGGTTTGACCGATGGACATTTTCACCTGGGTGTGATAGCCAAGCACATAGGTACACTTCGGATCAAGGTTCGGGCACAACCCACCACAAGATTCCCTCCGTTACTACCCGACATGGTCGTCGCCCCCTCCGTGCGACGGAGGCGGCGACGTCGGTGAGGGGGGTCACACCACAGAGCCCCGTGCCGGGTGCTTGCACCCGCCACCGCACTTCCTGACGTGTAGGAGGGCCTAGAGAAAAGACATGGCGGCATAGCTACCCCCCCCCAAACTACACCCGTCCCGTCTAAACCTACGAGAGTTTACCGGGCGGTCTACGCCTTTGACTTTTGCAGGACGGGGTTTGACAGATGGATATTTTCACCTGGGTGTGATAGCCCAGCCCCTAGGTACACTTCGGATCAAGGTCCGGGCACAACCCACCGCAAGATTCCCTCCGTTACTACCTGACGTGGTCGTTCCCCCCTTCGTGCGACGGCGGCGACGATGTCGGTGAGGGGGGTGACACCACAAAGCCCCGTGTCGGGTGCTTGCACCCGCCACCGCACTTCCGGACGTGTAGGAGGGCCCAGCGAAAGACCTGGCGGTATAGCTACCCCCCCAAACTACACCCGTCCCGTCTAACCCTGGAACCATTGACCGGGCGGTCTACGCCTTTGACTTTCGCCGGGTGGAGTTTGACCGATGGACATTTTCACCTGGGTGTGATAGCCCAGCACATAGGTACACATCAGATCAAGGTCCGGGCACAACCCACCACAAGATTCCCTCCGTTACTGCCCGACGTGGCCGTTCCCCCCCTCCGTGCGACGGCGGTGGCGACATCGGTGAGGGGGGTCACACCACTGAGCCCCGTGTCGGGTGCTTGCACCCGCCATCACACTTCTGGACGTGTAGGAGAGCCCAGCGAAAGACCTGGCGGCATAGCTCCCCCCCAAAGTACACCCGTCCCGTCTAACCCTGCTAGAGTTGACCGGGCATAACTACGCCTTTGACTTTCGCTGGACGGGTTTTGACTGATGGAATTTTTCACCTGGGTATGATAGCCAAGCACATAGGTACACTTCGGATCAAGGTCCGGACACAACCCACCACGAGATTCCCTCCATTACCGCCCGACGTGGTCGTCCCCCCTCCATGCGACGGCGATGGCGACATCATTGAGGGGGGTCACAACACGGAACCCCGTGCCGGGTGCTTGCACCCACCACCGCACTTCCGGACGTGTAGGAGGGCCCAGGGAATGGCATAGCTACCCCCCCAAACTACACCCGTCCCGTTAACCCTGCGAGAGTTGACCGGGCGGTCTACGCCTTTGACTTTCGCCGGACGGGGTTTGACCGATGGACATTTTTATCTAGGTGTGATAGCCCAGCCCCTAGGTACACTTCGGATCAAGGTTCGAGCACAACCCACTGCAAGATTCCCTCCGTTACAGCCCGACGTGGTCGTTCCCCCCTCCATGCGACGACGGCGACGATGTCGGTGAGGGGGGTGACACCACGAAGCCCCGTGTTGGGTGCTTGCACCCGCCACCACACTTCCGGACGTGTAGGAGGGCCCAACAAAAGTCCTGGCGGCATAGCTACCCTCAAACTACACCCGTCCCGTCTAACCCTCGAATCTTTGACCGGGCGGTCTACGCCTTTGACTTTCGTCGGACGGAGTTTGACCGATGGACATTTTCACCTGGGTGTGATAGCCCAGCACACAGGTACACTTCGGATCAAGGTCCGGGCACAACCCACCGCAAGATTCCCTCCGTTACTGCCAAACGTGGTCGTTCCCCCCCTCCGTGCGACGGCGGCGGAGACGTCGGTGAGGGGGGTCACACCACGGAGCCCCTGCTTGCACCCGTCACCGCACTTCCGGACGTGTAGGAGGGCCCCGAGAAAGACCTGGTGGCATAGCTACCCCCTAACCCTGCGAGAGTTGACGGGGCGGTAAACTGGGCCCAAGAGACACGCGTGGTGTATCTATGTGTGTTTATGTATAGATAAGACACAATTTAATTATTGATTTTTTTGAAAAAATATTTTTTTAACGTATATTGTTTTTTTCTAAAAAATATATTAAAAATAAATAAAAAAATTGAACGTAGCTATACCGAAGGCTATGTCGTCGGCATAGGTCAATTTAATTATTTATTTTTTAAAATTTTGTATAAAAAACGAAAAAAGTAAAAAAAATGGACACAGATATGCCGACGGTTATGCCGTCGGCATAGCTCCCTGCCACGTCATCGATCCGCGGCACGGTGGCCCCGGAGCTATGCCGACGGCATAACCGTCGGCATAGCTCCGGGCCCATGGTGCCATGGATTATGACGTGGTGCAGAGAGGTATGCCGACGGCCGACGTTAGGGCCGTCGGCATATGTTTGATGACGTCAACTGGTTGTTAAAACCGTGGCGGCCGGGCCCGCATGGTTATGCTACACCGACGGCCACCGTCTGCATAGACGGAGCTATGCCGACGGCCTAGCTACGCCGACGGCCACCGTCGGCATAGACGGAGATATGCCGACAGCCTGGATACGCCTACGGTTGGCTATAGGCCGTCGGCATACTGCCGTCTCGGCATAGACGAGGCCGTCGGCGTCAGCATAGATTCTGGTAGTGAACCAGACTCCATGATTTTCCTAGATAACCAGGAGTCCATGATGAACACCACCTGTACAAATCTGAGACTAGAAAGACAAGCAAAACGGAACCAGGTCAAATAGGTGATCACAAGGAAAAGAAAAATGAAGATTGAGTGGAAACCTAGCCGAAGAACGTAGCTGCAAGAGGATCTGGGAGGCGAGAGAGCGTCACCCGACGAAGCATACAAATATACAGGCCGGCGTGAAACTGCTGAAGTTGGGAAAACAATAACTACTCCATTACTCGCCACCGGTGAGTGGCGCACATAAGCTGCCATGAAGGCTTCGAGGAACTGATCATTGATTACCTCCTTCAATCACGACAGATCAGCTTCACCGAGCAGACACAACGCCGCTTCACCTTTCCCCGTAAATTAGGTCAATGGCAGGCGTCCCATCTTGTTTGGATCTGATACGCAGTTGGTATGAGATGCCGTCGGTGGGATCAGTTGGACCACGACGCGGTAGCCATGAGCCATGGTCGGTCTCCATGGGAGTGCTCCGTGCGAACGAAAAGGAGGGAGGGTCGCGTACGGGTTTTGTTCTAGCTGCATAGACGGGGAGTTGTAGGGACCCATTAGGCCCGAGTTAACACCAGAAGCCCAAAATTGTGACCAGAGCAGTGGCCCATGATGGTTAGCGCTTGGTCCTGGAGAAGGAAGCGAGCCGATGCGGGCTTAGAGGAAATTTGACGATAGAAAACGCCCAAAAATGACAATCCAACGGCCACGAACGTTAATGGCCTGAGAGGGCAAGAAAAGTGCTCAGTTATAATGTATCTAAATATCAGGTGCTATCCGTACTATATATTTTTATTAACACATATTAATTTTTAAGAACTATTACTTTGGCCTGTAATATTTTTAGAGAGGACAATTGCTTATTACAAAAGTGATGCGACGTTAGACCACAAATACAGAGCTCGCATCAATATCATCATGTGCCAGCATCCGTCCATGACGCACTATCCAACGGACGTGCGCAAACCGCCGCCCCTGTGGTCTGGTCTACATCAACACGCCGGTGACGTGCCTGTTCGCTCGACCCTCCCAACGGATGCGCGTGATCCGCCGCCCCCGTGGTCCGGTCTACATCAACATGCTGGTGCCGCGCTTGTTCGCTCGAGCCACCCAGCGGATGCGCGTTAGCCGCCCCCCACGGTTCGGTCTACATCAGCACGCCGGTGCCGCCCTTGCTCGCTCGAGTCGCCCAACGGATGCGCATGAGCTGCCGCCCTCGCGGTCCGGTCTACATCAATATGCTGGTGCCACGCCTGCTCGTTCGAGCCGCCAAATGGACGCACGCAGGCCACCGTCGCCATGGTCCTATCTACATCAACACGTCGGGACCGCGCCCGTCGTACGAGTCATCCTATGGACGCACGCAAGTCACCCTCATGACCTGTCTCCTCCAACAGCATTGGAGCAAAGGAGAAAATGACTTTCGGAATCATCTCTTACGCAACATCGCCAAAGCATGCGCCAGTCTCCACTCACGCCGGGTTGCTCAATGGATAGACACATTGACCTGTTATCCCCGCAATACGGTCTACTTCAAAATATCAAAAGAAACAAGAGACTTATCCGTGAAGGAAACGTCCTTGGACAAGCAAAAAAGGGCCAGCCTCTGCAGATCCGGCAAATTCAAAGCTAGCAGGAAAGAAAAAGAAATGGCCCTGGAGGAGCCAGGAAAGCCAGACCAAGTGAGAATAGCAAAGATTGGGTCAAGAGACATATGAACACAATTTGGCCATGACATTTGCCAAAGACATACAATGAGCATCACAAGAATCATTAACTCGCCACCTCGTCTCCAGTATCAATAAATTCCATCATTCAGCCGTCAACCTTATGCCGGCTCATGCCACAACCAAGTATGAAGACTCTTAAGCTGCCTCCTTGAGTCGACTTAAGATTTGGGGGCTACGCAGACATGGCTCAGCAGACTTGATCGGTTTTAACAAATGCAATAACCCCGGGTCATTACAAGGAAGACAACTGTCACGCCCAAGATGCGGTCCTATCCTTATTTTGGCACGAGGGCCTCGACAGGGATAGAAGCACATCCCGATGCGTTCGCAAGAATGGATATCATTACAAGTACATGTATAGAAGAGATGCGTATATGGAATTGGCTTACACTCGCCACAAGCTACATCAGAGTCACATAAATAGAACAACAAACTCAAACATCATGCAGAAGAGCAGGGTCCGACTACGGACAAAAACAAATGATAAAATGACATCCATCCTTGCTATCCCAGGCTGCCGCCCGGAACCCATCCAAGATTGATGAAGAAGAAGAAGAAGAACTCCAAATAGAACAAGCAACGCTCTCACGTCTAATCATCACATTACCTGTACCTGCAACTGTTGTTGTAGTAATCCGTGAGCCATAGGGACTCAGCAATCTCATTTCCAAGGGTATCAAGACTATTAAAGCTTAATAGGTGAGGTATGGTCAAGTGGTGAGGCTGCAGCAAGCAACTAAGCATTTATTTGAGTGGCTAACTTACGAATACAGAAAGTAAAGTATGATGGTCTACGCATAACGGACGTGAACTAAAAATGATCACTAACTGATCCTGAACACCTACTTACGTCAATCATAACCCCACCGTGTTCTCTTTCGGATAAGGACTCACGAGAAGAGACAGTCATGGTTACGCACCCAGTTGGTGTATTTTATTTGAGTTTACTTCAAGTTTGCTATGACCGGGTGTTAAACAAATTATCCAAGTTTGCCACATAACCGCGGGCACGGCTTCTCGAAAAGATTTAACCCTGCAGGGGTGCTCCAACTCATCCATCACAAATTAACCACACGCAGCGGGAATAACCTCAATAACGGATCTTGTGATCATCGTAGGCAATTCCAAAGGAAATCCAACACCTCGAGATAGCCCGAAGAATAATCGGAATTCCTCACTCAAGACGTTCGATAAAGGTAAAACAAATCCAGCAAGGCCTCCCGGTGAGCCAGATCCATAGCTAGAGCCGTGCGCTCTCTATCCATGGGCATCATCCGTCTATGCGAAGTGGACGGTAGCCTGAAAATGCCTCGAGTTGCCCCGAGGTGGCACCGCCGACTGCTAGGTAGGTGGAGCAACACTCATGCGGAGCACTGGCCCGGGGGTTGATTAATTATCCACGGGGTCCTGAAAGTCCCTATGCAAGTTCATTAATTATTAGGCAAATGTAGTACCAATGTTGGGCCTTGCCAGACAAGTTTTATCCCAAAACGAAAATCAAGGGGGTCCCCATAACAACCCCGAGCATGTTAGGAGCGCTCATTTATGGATGATAACACTAGTTCACCAGTAACTAAGGGCGGCAAGAGTGGAACAAAACACCAATGAAAAGACCAAGCCTCCCACCTTTACCAAGTATATATGTGCATTAAATTAAATAGCAGCAATATTGTGATATAACAAAAGAATGTCCATGTTGACACATGGAAGCAATTGCACCTGCAGCTAGAAACGCTATAAGAGGGGCTGAGCAAGCGGTAACATAGCCAAACAATGTTTTGCTGGGATGTGGAAGGGTTAGAGGCTTTTCATGGCAACGTTGGGAGGCTTATCAAACAGGTGGTAGGTAGAGAGACATAACGATAAAAAGACGAGACAACTAGCATAGCAATGATAGTAGTGGTATCCAGGGAAATGTGTCATCTTGCCTGAGATCCCGCTCGGAAGAAGAACGAGTCCATGAAGAAGACGAACCAACGTAGTCGAACGAATCCTCACACTCCGAACGCTTTCGGAACTCTATCGGGAAGAAGCAATCCAAAACAAACAATCAACATAAGATACTCCACAACACATGCATGACACGATGCACAAACACATATGATGCATGTCCGTCTTAATATGCAATGCATGACAATTCATAACAACCAAGTACTACACATTAAGTGAAGCTCAATATGCAACGAGTTGCATATTGACAAAACTCCACGTTCGAATTATTTAGTTCACTCCCATTAGGTACACGACAATATTAAATGTTGTTAGGCATGACAAGAGGTGAAGCATAAGTAAACTAGCTATCTAGGCATCTTAAATGAGGCCGGAAACAACTTATAGTATTTCCAAAACGACCCCATATGTTAATTCGAAATTGGTCCAGATCTGAACTAAACATATTTTATATTGGTTAAACAACAGAATAAATGATACCATGTTATTCTACACGTCATTCTAGTCGATTTACATATATGGAACATCTCAAACGGAGCTACGGCCTAAAAGATATGAGCAACACAAGATGCACATGTCATGAATGCAAATGCATGGAAAATACAATCACAAACATTTCAAATCATGAATGCAGCAAGTTATTATGAAACTATATGAGATTCTAAGCAAGTTCCATATATGGCATGTCCAAAACGGAGCTACGGTTCAACCACAAACAACAAAACAAGTTTTAGTTGAAATCTGCCAAAAACAGCAAGATAACATTTTGCACTCATGAAAACAACAAGCTACAAGATTCCAAAATGCACAAACTAAGCATGGGGCAGTAGCATACAACATCCACTTCATTTCATCTTCACAAATCATATTCCAAACAAGCATGGATCACATGGTAGGAAGGTCACAAGAAGACTACTTGATAACAGTTCCTGACTTAGTGAAAAAGCAGTTTTTGATAGTGCAGTTTTTTTATCACGAAGGCATATTAACAGCAGCGAAACTATATGATACAAGTCATATTATGACATGAAACTTAACAGCATACAAAAGTACAATATCAGCTACAAATAACTCCATTACACCTACCATAAAAGAGTTTTAGATCACTAGCAAATCACATGGCAAGACAACAACAAAATATTACAGATTCCAGACTTATAAATATTTTGGACCCTCAAAACAACAGAATTTTATAGCAAGTTGGCAACAACAAAACAACACCTAAACATGCATTTCTATGACAAGCAAAATGTCCATGGTCTAGGACACATATCCAAGGGCATTTCTCATGTTCAAAATTAATTTATAACATGCATGGACTAAATCACACGAAAATAACAAAAGGGCATCATAGCAAAATGACATGCACCCAAAAATGCTCAAATGACAAAACTAAATGCACAGATAATTCCTATGGATTTTTCTACCCCAAAAACATATATAATATGCTTAGCTTCATGTGGAAAATTAATCATAATTAATTATGCGAGTATTAGGCCTAATCACCTTATAGCAATTCATTAATGCAAATTAAATGCAAACATCATGCCAACATTTTTATCATACATGAAAATGCGATGCAAATGAGATGAACATTTTTAACATGTGATTTTATTAATTCCGATGCACGATTAAATAATTATGATAATGCAATTAAATGGCAATTATGCAAAATGGCATGTTAAATATTTTTTAGCATGGATGCAACTGGCATATTATTAAACTACACATTTTTCTACCCATTTTACATGTTTAAAATATTTAGATATGACTAACGGTTTAATAGTTATTAACGTTTTAAATCACATCGGGCCTACATATTGAAAATAAAAAGAAAAACGCAGGGGAGGGGCTGGCTCACCCATGGACCGGTTGGGCCGGTCGGTGGCAGGCAGGGGAGGCTGCTGGGCCTGCTGGCAAGGCCGGCCCACCGGGCGAGCACTGGGGTCAACGGGCACGGGAGGGAGCGCGTCCTCCTCGCTCGTTCGTGCCCGAGCGGCAACCGGCGGCACGCGGCAACGACGCGGGGTGGCACAACTACAGGCTCCGGCGAGGGCGGCTGGGGCGGCCAGATCTGGCCGGCAGCGGCCCGGATCTGACGCGGAGGCGACCGGCGGCGGCTTGGGATCACGCGGGGACAGAGAAGAGAGAGAGGTGAGAGGAAGGAGAAGGGGAAGGGAAGAGAAAGGAGAGGAGCGGCGGCGGGGCTTCGGCGACCGGCGACCGGCGGCTCTGGCGGTGCTCCGGCAAGGCCGGCCGGAGGGGCTGCCGGAGGAGCTCGGGAGGAGCGGGATGCACGGGAGCTGCGCCATGGGAGGAGCTCGGGAACGTGCCCAGATGGGCTTTCCCGGTCTCAGATGGGCTCGGGCGGTCCTAACGGTTGGAGGAGGGAGAAGCTTGGGTTTGGCACGGGGAACGAGGGGGGTTAGGGCTGGCTGCCCAATTAGGAAGGGGGAGGGGCTATTTATAGGTTTTCGGGCCAAGGTTGACGTCTCTGTCCGTTTTTGGACCGCCGGTTGCCGATACGACGGACCGGAAGCGGAGGGGGTCACAGTGACTTGTGAAGAGGGGCTAAGTGGGGAAGAGAGGGAAGTGCGACCCGTGACACGAAGTTTAAAACACCGACGAACGTCCAATAAATAACCGATGATCTCTCTGCTACGACTGCCCGATGGGGTATCAAACGAACTCAGAACGCGACGAAATTCGACGGGCGGTCTACCTACAATATAACAAGACCACACGCCAAGTTTCGACCCAATCCAAGAATATTTTTAGCGCGCAATAAAAACGGTTTTATTTAACGATGTCGCGTGCGCGTGCGTATGTGGTTGGTCTCAAAATGGTCAACGACGAGAACGGAGAGAACTGGCAACTACGAACGGATGCAAGTTTTTGAAAACGGATGACGATGCTATGCATATGATGCGAATGATGCGATGATGAATGCAACAACCAGACGAACACATGACAAGAATGGAAAGAAAGGGGAATCTTCTGGAATCTTTTGGAGCGTCGGTCCCGGGCTGTTACAACAACCTAGTCCCGGAGCCTGCTGCCTTATTGGTGAAAAATTAAAAGTCACCCAAGAGGATGAGCCGCCATGATGCGTTGTTAAAACATGGGTGCCATGCCTTATGGGCGAAAATATTACATATATCCAAAGAGGACCATATGCCACGATGCGCTGCTCAAACATAGGTATCCTGCCTTATTGGATCATCATATTATCATATTATGATCGATGAAATAAAATTGGCATATCTGGACCCCAGACGCTTTGCAGTAGTAGCATTGTCTCTTGTATATCCTATGCTGAGCTTTTCCATGATCATATATCACTTGGGGGGGTCCAACTCATTGAGTTTAGCTTTCTCACCCTCTTGATCTGGCAAAAACACCACAACATGGTTAAAACTGCATGTATGCTTGATGTGACCCCGATCAGGTGACCCCATGTACTCTTGACAAGTCAATCCATTTGGGCCCTGAACTTATCAAGGTTAAAACATTGGCTTGAGTCACGTGAGAGCCGGCTTATAGAGAGCAAGGATAAACCATGGGTTATCACACCCGCTTCATTGAAGGAAGACTCGAGCCTCGAAAGCCAGTCTTTATGTCATGCCTTGAAAACTGGCATTTTATACTCTGTTATCATATGCATACATCATCATGCATTGCATCATTGCACATTGCATCATACATACATCTCTACATTTGTTTATGTTGCAGAAAGTGTTGGGAGACGTAGTAGTAAATCAAAATTTTCCTACGTGTCACCAAGATCTATCTATGGAGAAACCAGCAAACGAGTGGGGAGAGATTGGATCTTCATACCTTTGAAGATCGCTAAGCGGAAGCGTTACAAGAACGCGGTTGATGGAGTCGTACTCGCAGCGATTCAGATCGCGGTAGATCCGATCAAGTGCCGAACGGACGGCACCTCCGCGTTCAACACACGTGCATCCCGGTGATGTCTCCAACACCTTGATCCAGCAAGGAGGAAGGAGAGGTTGGGGAAGGGCTCCAACAGCAGCACGACGGCGTGGTGGTGGTGGAGTAGCAAGGTATTCCGACAGGGCTTCGCCTAAGCGCTGCGGAGGAGGAAGAAGAGAGGTAGGGCTTTGCCGTGAGAGAGAGAGATCAAATCTTGTCTCAAAACATCCAAAACCTCAAGTATATATAGGAGGAGGGACGTGGAGGGCTGGCTTGGCCTCTACTCCAAAGAGGAGATGGCCGGCTGAATTAAAGGGAGAGTCCACCTCCCACAAGGGAGGTGGATCTCCTCCTTTTAAATCCTTTTTGCCTTATCTCCTTATCTCCAGCCGCATGGGCCTTTAGCAAAAGTCTTGCCCAGCCCAATAAGGGCTGGCACACTTTATCTAACAGCCCATGTGGTCCTTTGGTCGTCACACCCCTCCCGGGGGTCCTCCGGCACCCTCCCGGCACTCCCGGTACACTACCGATGAGCCCGAAAACTTTCCGGTGACCAAAACTGGACTTCCTATATATCAATCTTTACCTCCGGACCATTCCGGAGATCCTCGTGACGTCCGGGATCTCATCCGGGACTCCGAACAACCTTCGGTAATCACGTATACCATTTCCCTATAACCCTAGCGTCATCGAACCTTAAGTGTGTAGACCCTACGGGTTCGGGAGACACGTAGACATGACCGAGACACTTCTCCGGCCAATAACCAACAGCGGGATCTGGATACCCATGTTGGCTCCCACGTACTCCATGATGATCTCATCGGATGAACCACGATGTCGGGGATTCAATCAATCCCGTATTCAATTCCCTTTGTCTATCGGTATGATACTTGCCCGAGATTCGATCGTCGGTATCCCCATACCTTGTTCAATCTCGTTACTGGCAAGTCTCTTTACTCGTTCCGTAATACATCATCCCGTGGCTAACTCCTTAGTCACATTGAGCTCATTATGATGATGTCTTACCCAGTGGGCCCAGAGATACCTCTCCGTCACACGGAGTGACAAATCCCAGTCTCGATTCGTGCCAACCCAACAGATACTTTCAGAGATACCCGTAGTGCACCTTTATAGCCACCCAGTTACGTTGTGATGTTTGGCACACCCAAAGCATTCCTACGGTATCCGGGAGTTGCACAATCTCATGGTCTAAGGAAACGATACTTGACATTGAAAAGCTTTAGCAAATGAACTACACGATCTTGTGCTATGCTTGGGATTGGGTCTTGTCCATCACATCATTCTCCTAATGATGTGATCCCGTTATCAACGACATCCAATGTCCATGGCCATGAAACCGTGACCATCTATTGATCAACGAGCTAGTCAACTAGAGGCTCACTAGGGACATGTTGTGGTCTATGTATTCACACATGTATTATGGTTTCCGGTTAACACAATTATAGCATGAACAATAGACAATTATCATGAACAAGGAAATACAATAATAACCATTTTATTATTGCCTCTAGGGCATATTTCCAACAGTCTCCCACTTGCACTAGAGTCAATAATCTAGTTCACATCACCATGTGATTAACACTTACATCACCATGTGATCATATCATCATGTGATTAACACCCAATAAGTTCTGGGGTTTCTTCATGTTCTGCTTGTGGAAGAGGTTTTTAGTCAACGGGTCTGCGACATTCACATCCGTGTGTACCTTGCAAACTTTCCATGTCATAGTTGTAGATACTGCTCCCACGCTCCACTTGGAGCTATTCCAAATGGCTGCTCCACTATACGTAGCCAGATTTCTACTAAGAGTCATCCGGATTGGAGTTAAAGCTTGCATCATCGTAACCCTTTACGATGAACTCTTTATCACCTCCATAATCGAGAAATATTTCCTTAGTTCTCAAGTTACTAAGGATAACTTTGACCATTGTCCAGTGATCCACTCTTGGATTACTCTTGTACCCCTTGACAGACTCATGGCAAGGCACACACAGGTGCGGTACACAACATGGCATACTATATAGAGCCTATGGCTAAAGCATAGGAGATGACACTCATCTTTTATTTATCTTCTGCCGTGGTCAGGTATTGAGTCTTACTCAATTTCACACCTTACAATACAGTCAAGAACTCCTTCTTTGACCCATCTATTTTGAACTCCTTCAAAAACTTGTCAAGGTATGTCTTCGTCGAAAAAACTTATCAAGCGAATTGATCTATCCCTATAGATCTTGATGCTCAATAAAATAGTAGCTTTATCTGGGTCTTCCTTTGAAAAAAACTCTTTTCAAACAACCCTTCATGCTCTTCCAGAAATTCTACATCATTTCCGATCAATAATATGTCAACTACATATTCTTATAAGAAATTCTATAGTGCTCCCACTCACTTTCTTGCAAATACAAGTTTCTCATAAACTTTGTATAAACTTAAACACTTTGATCACCTCATCAAAGCATATATTCCAACTCCGAGATGCTTGCTCCAGTCCATAGAAGGATCGCTGGAGTTTGCATATTATTAGCATCCTAAGGATTGACAAAACCTTCTGGTTGTATCACATACAACTCTTCCTCACAGAAACCATTACGGAAACCTTGTTTTGTCATCCATCTGCCAGATTTCATAATCGAAAAATGCAGCAACTGCTAACAAAATTTTAATAGACTTTTAGCATCGCTACAGATGAGACAATCTCATTGCAGTCAACTCCTTGAACTTGGCGGAAACTTCTTTGCGACAAGTCGAGCTTTATAAACGGTGACATTTCACCATTAGCGTCTATGTTTATCTCAAAGGTCCATTTGTACTCAATGACCCGCCATTCAACAGGCAAGTCTACCAAAGTCCATACTTGGTTTTCATACATGGATCCTTTCTCGGATTTCATGGCTCCTAGCCATTTGTTGGAATCCGGGCCCACCATCGCTTCTCCATAGTTCGTAGGTTCATGGTTGTCCAACAACATGATTTCCAAGACAGGGTTGTCGTACTACTCAGGAGCAGTACGCGTCCTTGTCGACCTACGAGGTTCGATAGTGACTTGATCCGAAGCTTCATGATCACCATCATTAACTTCCTTTTCAACTGAGTAGGCTCTACAGAAACATCTTTCTGTGTTGCACTATTCTCTGGTTGAAACAAAGGTTCAACAACCTTATCAAGTTCTATCTTCCTCCCACTCAATTCTTTCGAGAGAAACTCTTTCTCAAGAAAGGACCCGTTCTTAGCAACAAACACCTTTTGCGCTTGGATCTGAGATAGAAGGTATACCCAATGTCTCATTAGGGTATTCTATGAAGATGCATTTGTCTGCTTTGGGTTCGAGCTCGCTAGGTGAAAAACCCATTTTCACATAAGCGTCGCAGCCCCAAACATTAAGAAATGACAGCTTAGGCTTCTGTCAAACCATAATTCTCACGGTGTCATCTCAACAGACTTAGATGGTGCCCTGTTAAAGTGAATGGATTTGTCTTTAATGCATAACCCCATAATGATAGTGGTAAAACGATAAGAGACATCATAGTACTCACTATATCCAATAGAGCACGACTATGACGTTCGAACACACCATCACACTATGGTGTTCCAGGAGGCGTGAGCTGTGAAACAATTTCCACATTGTCTAAAATTGCATACCAAACTCGTAACTTAGATATCACCTCCATGATCATATCATAGACATTTATCTTCTTGTCACGATGATCTTTAACTTCACTCTGAAACTCCTTGAACCTTTCAAACATTTCAGATTCGTGTTTCATTAAGTAAATATCCCCATATTTACTCAAATCATCAGTGAAGGTAAAGAAAAACAACGATATCCACTGTGTGTTACAACACTCATTGGACCACATACATCAACATGTATTATTTCCAATAAGCCACTTGCCCGCTCCATCATATTGGATGACGGGGTCTTAGTCATCTTGCCCAAGAGGCATGGCTCGCATGTCTCAACCGATTCGAAATCGAGTGAGTCAAAAATCCATCATCATGGAGTTTCTTCATGCGATTTATACCAATATGACATTTAGCGGCAGTGCCACAAGTATGTGGTACTATCATTATTACCTTTATATATTTTTGGTACCAACGTTATGAACATGTGTACTACTACGATCATGATTCGATAAACCATTCCGAGTGGGTGCATGACCATTGAAGGCATTATCCATGTAAATAGAATAACCATTATTCTCTAACTTATATGAATAACCGTATCGCACTAATCACGATCTAATCACGTTTATGCTCAACGCAAACACCAAATAACATTTATTTAGGTTTATCACAAATCCTGAAGGTAGAGAGAGCGTGCGATGGTGATCACATCAATCTTGGAAATACTTCCAACACACATCGTCACCTTTCACCTAGCTAGTCTCCATTTACTCCGTAGCTTTTATTTCGAGTTGCTAACACTTAGCAACCGAACCGGTATCCAATACCCAGGTGCTACTAGGAGTACCAGCAAGGTACACATCACTAACACGTATATCAAATATACTTCCATTGACATTACCAGCCTTCTTATCTACCAAGCATCTAGGGGTTTTCCGCTTCAGCGAACATTCTCCTCATAACAGAAGCACTTAGTCTCGGGTTCGGGCTCAACCTTGGGTTTCTTCACTAGAGCAACAACTGGCTTGTCATTCCTGAAGTTTTCCGTTCTTGCCCTTGCCCCTTTTGAAACTAGTGGTTTCACTTAACCATCAACACTTGATGCTCCTTCTTGATTTCTACCTTCGTGGTGTCAAACATCACGAACAACTCAGGGATCATCTTATCCATCCCTGGCATGTTATAGTTCATCACGAAGCTCTAGTAGCTTGGTGGCAGTGACTTGGAGAACTGCATTAATCACTATCTCATCTGGAAGATTAACTCCCACTTGATTCAAGTGATTGTAGCACCCAGACAATCTGAGCACACGCTCAGCGATTGAGCTATTCTCCTTTATCTTGCAGACAAAGAATCTTGTTGGAGGTCTCATACCTCTCAACATAGGCACGAGCCTGAGATCACAATCTCAGCTCCTAGAACATCTCATATGTTCCGTGACGTTCAAAACGTTTTGGAGCCTCAATTCTAAGCCGTAATGCATGACGCATTGAACTATCACGTGGTCACCAAAAAGTGCCTGTCATATGTTCACAACATCTACAGACAATGCTTGAGGGAGTGATGCAGTTAGCGGTACATCAAAAACATAAGCTTTCTGTGCAGCAATGAGGACAATCCTCAGATCACGGACCCAGTCCGCATTATTGCTACCATCAACTTTCAACTTACTTTTCTCTAGGATTGTATCAATAAAACTGTGGAGCTACAGCGCGAGCTATCTACATAATTTGCAAGGACATTTTAGACTAAGTTCATGATAATTAAGTTCACTTAATCAAATTATTAATGAACTCCCACTTAGATAGACATCTCTCTAGTCTTCCAAGTGATACATGATCCATGTCAACTAGCCCGTGTCCGATCATCACGTGAGACGGACTAGTCATCCATGGTGAACATCTCTATGTTGATCGTATCTTCTATATGACTCATGTTCGACCTTTCGGTCTTCCGTGTTCCGAGGCCATGTCTGTACATGCTAGGCTCGTCAAGTCAACCTAAGTGTTTCGCATGTGTAAATCTGGCTTACACCCGTTGTATGCGAACGTTAGAACCTATCACACCCGATCATCACGTGGTGCTTCAGAACGACGATCCTTAGCAACGGTGCACAGTTAGGGTGAACACCTTTCTTGAAATTTTATTGAGAGATCATCTTATTTACTACCGTCGTTCTAAGAAAATAAGATGTAAACATGATAAACATCACATGCAATCAATATAGTGACATGATATGGCCAATATCATTTTGCTCCTATGATCTCCATCTTCGGGGCACCATGATCATCACTGTCACCGGCACGACACCATGATCTCCATCATCATGATCTCCATCATTGTGTCTTCATGAAGTTGTCTTGCCAACTATTACTTCTACTACTATGGCTAACGCTTAGCAATAAAGTAAAGTAATTACATGGCGTTTATGATTGACACGCAGGTCATACAATAAATAAGACAACTCCTATGGCTCCTGCCGGTTGTCATAATCATCGACATGCAAGTCGTGAATCCTATTACAAGAACATGATCAATTCATACATCACAATGCATCACATCACATCCTTTGGCCATATCACATCACAAGGCACATGCTGCAAAAACAAGTTAGACGTCCTCTAATTTGTAGTTGCAAGTTTTTACGTGGCTGCTATAGGTTACTAGCAAGAACGTTTCTTACCTACGTCAACACCACAACGTGATTTGCCAATTGCTATTTACCCTTCATAAGGACCCTTTTCATCGAATCCGATCCGACTAAGGTAGGAGAGACAGACACCCGCTAGCCACCTTATGCATCTAGTGCATGTCAGGCGGTGGAACCGGTCTCACGTAAGCGTACGTGTAAAGTTGGTCCGGGCCGCTTCATCCCACAATACCGCCGAATCAAGATAAGACTAGTAGCGGCAAGCAAATTAACAAACTCGACGCCCACAACTGCTTTGTGTTCTACTCGTGCATAGATTCTACGCATAGACCTAGCTCATGATGCCACTGTTGGGAGACGTAGTAGTAAATCAAAATTTTCCTACGTGTCACCAAGATCTATCTATGGAGAAACCAGCAAACGAGTGGGGAGAGATTGGATCTTCATACCTTTGAAGATCGCTAAGCGGAAGCGTTACAAGAACGCGGTTGATGGAGTCGTACTCGCAGCGATTCAGATCGCGGTAGATCCGATCAAGTGCCGAACGGACGGCACCTCCGCGTTCAACACACGTGCATCCCGGTGACGTCTCCAACACCTTGATCCAGCAAGGAGGAAGGAGAGGTTGGGGAAGGGCTCCAACAGCAGCACGACGGCGTGGTGGTGGTGGAGTAGCAAGGTATTCCGACAGGGCTTCGCCTAAGCGCTGCGGAGGAGGAAGAAGAGAGGTAGGGCTTTGCCGTGAGAGAGAGAGATCAAATCTTGTCTCAAAACATCCAAAACCTCAAGTATATATAGGAGGAGGGACGTGGAGGGCTGGCTTGGCCTCTACTCCAAAGAGGAGATGGCCGGCTGAATTAAAGGGAGAGTCCACCTCCCACAAGGGAGGTGGATCTCCTCCTTTTAAATCCTTTTTGCCTTATCTCCTTATCTCCAGCCGCATGGGCCTTTAGCAAAAGTCTTGCCCAGCCCAATAAGGGCTGGCACACTTTATCTAACAGCCCATGTGGTCCTTTGGTCGTCACACCCCTCCCGGGGGTCCTCCGGCACCCTCCCGACACTCCCGGTACACTACCGATGAGCCCGAAAACTTTCCGGTGACCAAAACTGGACTTCCTATATATCAATCTTTACCTCCGGACCATTCCGGAGCTCCTCGTGACGTCCGGGATCTCATCCGGGACTCCGAACAACCTTCGGTAATCACGTATACCATTTCCCTATAACCCTAGCGTCATCGAACCTTAAGTGTGTAGACCCTACGGGTTCGGGAGACACGTAGACATGACCGAGACACTTCTCCGGCCAATAACCAACAGCGGGATCTGGATACCCATGTTGGCTCCCACGTACTCCACGATGATCTCATCGGATGAACCACGATGTCGGGGATTCAATCAATCCCGTATTCAATTCCCTTTGTCTATCGGTATGATACTTGCCCGAGATTCGATCGTCGGTATCCCCATACCTTGTTCAATCTCGTTACTGGCAAGTCTCTTTACTCGTTCCGTAATACATCATCCCGTGGCTAACTCCTTAGTCACATTGAGCTCATTATGATGATGTCTTACCGAGTGGGCCCAGAGATACCTCTCCGTCACACGGAGTGACAAATCCCAGTCTCGATTCGTGCCAACCCAACAGATACTTTCAGAGATACCCGTAGTGCACCTTTATAGCCACCCAGTTACGTTGTGACGTTTGGCAGACCCAAAGCATTCCTACGGTATCCGGGAGTTGCACAATCTCATGGTCTAAGGAAACGATACTTGACATTGAAAAGCTTTAGCAAATGAACTACACGATCTTGTGCTATGCTTGGGATTGGGTCTTGTCCATCACATCATTCTCCTAATGATGTGATCCCGTTATCAACGACATCCAATGTCCATGGCCATGAAACCGTGACCATCTATTGATCAACGAGCTAGTCAACTAGAGGCTCACTAGGGACATGTTGTGGTCTATGTATTCACACATGTATTATGGTTTCCGGTTAACACAATTATAGCATGAACAATAGACAATTATCATGAACAAGGAAATACAATAATAACCATTTTATTATTGCCTCTAGGGCATATTTCCAACAGAAAGCCGGTCTTCAAACCGGGTTATATTGTAACTTTAGCAGGAATAAATAGATCTTTGATAGCCAAAATGTCCGGATCTTCATCATGGTTTATCTTAACCAGTACTAAATGATTGGGTTTTTTCAAGCTAGCTCGGAAGAATTGACTATTCTCGAAGAGTCGCCGTATCACATATAATGCCGGGTCATCTAATTGACCGGCTCATGGATTTCTTCAACTTGTGTCCTATAGTAAACTACAACACTTATGGATTTCTCAAACATATATTTGTCGGGTTGCATCGCAACCACGAGTAGGGATTTCATTTCAAGGACAAATGCATTATTCCAGGATATTCGTACCGGGTTACATTATAACCACAATCAAGGATTCATTCAAATCAAATCAATATTAGTTCAAGAGAACTTCTGAAGTGCATTATCATGGGTTATATTATTCTCACACAGTCCCAAGTCTTTGCAAGCATACGACCTGACAATTGGGGGCTACATCATATGATTTTTTCTTTTCAAACGAGAAGTGCATATAAGTCCCGAGTCGATGTAGGCAAACGACCTGGCACTTGAGGGCTACACTACTCCGATCAAATTTTCTAAAGTCCCAAGTCGCCGCACGCATGCGACCCGACACTTGGGGGCTACAATATTTAGTTGTACAAACAGATTATAAGGTCCAAATTGAAGACCCGACCCATCACATAACCGATGAGCCGATCCTTGGGGGCTACACATGTGAAATACAAGACATTCATATTATAACTAGCGACTCAAATGCCAACTAGGATCTCTCCAAAGCTATCTACCTACAATATTGAAACCCAAGTTCAAAGTTCTAGGTTGTTACAGGTAAAACAACCCATCCCTTGGGGTCTACACTAGCTAAAGATTTATAAAGTATAAGACAATTACAAGTTCCAGGTTGCTTCAGGCAAGGCAACCAGGCACTTGGGGGCTACACAGTCAAATATATTATCATAAATCACCAAGTCATCATCAACTGATAAACTTGGAGCTTGGGAGCTAAAGTTAATATGAATATATCAAAAAGTAGAAGAGCGCTTTCAAGATGTCAATTATGAGCAAGACTGGTCTCATTTCTTCATGGAGCTGAAGCATTGAAGGACCGACTCAACATATTTTTATTTAGCTGAAGCATTGAAAGACCGGCTCAACATCAGATGGATTTTTTATTCCCAATAAATTCATCAAGTCAACTGGAGTCCAGTTGTTTGACCTGGCAGCGCCAACGATCATGACCCGACAGAATCATTATAAGCAACCCGACTTCACAAGTTGGCAAGTTCTACATACATAAATCAACAATATTTTTGTCCTAAGTTGGTATCTACTACATTTGATCAACCAACAAGATCCCCGCGCCCCGTGAAGTGGTTTAACAATGGACGAATTCCTATTCCCAGTATTTTCATCAAAGACGAGGCAGTGGAAGCCAGTTCAACTTCATATGGTTTTCTTATCTCCAATATTTTCAGCAAGCCAAAGCATGGCAGGACGATTCAACGGCATATGGGTGTTCTATTCCCAATATTTTATTGCAAAGGATGATATGTCTCCAACGTATCTATAATTTATGAATTATTCATGTCATGTTTAAAATAATTCTATATGATTTTGGTATGATTTTATTAGAACTAACCCGGACTGACGATGTTTTTAGCACAACTACCATGGTGTCGTCTTTTGTGCAGAAATAAAAGTTCTCGGAATGGACTGGCAATTTACGGAGAATATTTTTGGAAAATATAAAAAATATTGGAGCAAAAAGATACTGGAGAGGAGTCCCGAGGCAGCCACAAGCCACCAGGGCACCCCCCTAGGGTGCGCCCCTGGCTTCTGGGCCCCTCGGGAGTCCCTTTGACGTGATTCCAACGCCAAGTACTCCTATAAATCCGGTAACCCCTAGAAAGAAACCTAGATCAGAAGTTCCGCCGCCGCAAGTCTCTGTAGCCACGAAAAATCAATCTTGGCCCTCTCCAGCACCTTGTCGGATGGGGTCACCATCACCAGAGACAATGGAGGAGGAAGACGGAGGGGCCATCATCACCATGGAGGCCAAGGACCAGAGGGAGAACCTCTCCCCACCTAGGGGGAGGCCATGGAGGAGGAAGCACAAGGGGGAGACCCTCTCCCCCTCTCTCGGTGGCGCCGGAGTGCCATCGAGGAAACCATCGCCGCGGTGATCGTCTTCATCAACATCACCTTCTTCATCATCGTCCTCATATCTTTCAGCGGTCCACTCTCCAGTATCCCGCTGTAATCCCCTACTTGAACATGGTGCTTTATGCCTCATATTATGATCCAATGATGTGTTGCCATCCTATGATGTTTTGAGTAGATTTCTTTTGTCTTATGGGTTGATTGATGATCTAGATTGGTTTGAGTTGTATGTTTATTTTGGTGCTGTCCTATGGTGCCTTCCATGCCGCACACTGCTACATCTTGAGTGTGTGTTTATTTTCCATTGAAGAGGAAAGGGTGATGCAGAGAAGTAGATAAGTATTTCCCTCAGTTGTAGAGAACCAAGGTATCAATCCAGTAGGAGGAACAAGTAAGTCACCAATGGATGCACCTACACAAACAATCAAACTCTTGCACCCAACGCTATAAAGGGGTTGTCAATCCCTTCACGGTTATTTGCAAGGATTAGATATGATAGAGATAGATGTAAAAGATTGCGGAAAGTAAAAAGGTAAATAAATTGCAGCATGGTATTTTTGGTTTATAGATCTGAAAATATATTACGAAAGTAGACCCGGGGGCCATAGGTTTCACTAGAGGCTTCTCTCTTGAAGTATCACAGTGGGTGAACAAATTACTGCCGGGCAATTGATAGAAAAGCAAATAATTATGAAGATACCCAAGGCAATGATTATGGATATAGGCATCACTTCCGCGTCAACTAGACCAAAACAATTCTGCATCTACTACTATTACTCCACACGTCGACCGACTCTTGCCTGCATCTAGAGTATTAAGTTCATGAAGAACATAGTAACACATTAGGTAAGATGACATGATGTAGAGGGATAAACTCAAGCAATATGATGAAAACCCCATCTTGTTACCCTTGATGGAAACAAGACAATACGTGCCTTGCTACCCCTACTTTGTCACTGGATGAGGACACCGCAAGATTGAACCCAAAACTAAGCACTTCTCCCATTGCAAGAATTACCAATCTAGTTGGCCAAACCAAACCAATAACTCGAAGAGACTTGCAAATATATGAAATCATGCAGATAAGAATTCAGAAAAGACTCAAATAATATTCATGGATAATCTGAACATAAACCCACAATTCATCGGATCTCGACAAACACACCGCAAAAGAGTATTACATCGGATAGATCTCCATAAAGATCATGAAGAACATGGTATTGAAGCACAAAGAGATAGAAGAAGCCATCTAGCTACTATCCATGGACCCGTAGGTCTGTGGTGGACTACTCACGCATCATCGGAGGGGCAATGGATTTGATGTTGATGCCCTCCGTGATTGGATCCCCCTCCGGCAGATTAGCGGAAAAGGCTCCAAGATTGGATCTCTCGGGAAATGAGGCTTCTGGCGGCGGAAAAGTATTTGCGTGGCTCTTCTTGGTATTGGGGGGATATTTGGGTATTTATAAGACGAAGATTAGGGCTAGGAGACCTGCCAGGATGTGGCAAGCCTGCTAGGCGTGACCAGGGGGTGGCCGTGCCCCTTGGCTTGTGACCTCCTGGCAGATGCCCTGTCGTGCACTCCAAGTCTGGTAGATCTCTTTCCTTCCAGAAAAAATCATTTCAAAGATTTTATTCCATTTGGACTTCGTTTAATATTTCGTATCTGCAATACTCAAAACAAGGAAAAGCAGAAACTGGCACTAGGCTCTAGATTAATAGGTTAGTCCCAAAAATAATATAAAATAGCATATTAATGCATATAAAACATGCAAAACAGATAATATAATAGCATGGCACAATAAAAAATTATAGATACATTGGAGACGTATCAGCATCCCCAAGCTTAATTCCCACTCGTCCTCGAGTAGGTAAATGATAAAATAGAATTTTTGATGTGCAATGCTACCTAACATATTTATCCATGTAATATTCTCTATTGTGGCATGAATATTCAGATCCATAAGACTCAAAACGAAAGCTTAATTTGACATAAAAACAATAATATTTCAAGCATACTAGCAAAGCAATTGTGTCTCTTCAAAATATAATGGAAAAAGAAAGTTATCCCTACAACATCATATAGTGTGGCTATGCTCCGTATTCCCCACAAAAAGTATTTATATAATGCACAACCCCGATGAAAATTCAAGCAATTATCTCACACTTTTATTTTCTCAAACTTTTTCAACTCTCACGCAATACATGAGCGTGAGCCATGGATATATCACTATAGGTGGAATAGAATATGGTGGAGGTTGTGAAGGAAAAGGAGAAGATAGTCTCACATAAACTAGGTGTATCAACGGGCTATGGAGATGCCCATTAATAGATATCAATGTGAGTGAGTAGGGATTGCCATGCAACGGATGCACTCGAGTGCTACTTCTCGAGCATGCGTTGGTTTCCGTGAAGAGGAACTGGTGATGCAGCAAAGTAGATAAGTATTTCCCTCAGTTGTTGCAACCAAGGTATCAATCTAGTAGGACATACAAGCAAGTCCCCAATAGGTGTACCTACACAAAGAATCAAACTCTTGCACCCAATGCTATAAAGGGGTTGTCAATCCCTTTAAGGTTACTTGCAAGGATGAGATCTGATAGAGATAGATTGCTTGAACGGAACGTAAAAAAAAAGGTAAAAATAATGCATCAAAGTATTTTTGGTATTTTTGGTTTTAGATCTAAAAGTATAAGATGAAAAATAGACCCGGGGGCCATAGGTTTCACTAGAGGCTTCTCTCATGATAGCAAGTATTATGGTGGGTGAACAAATTACTCCCGAGAAATTGATAGAAAAGAGAATAATTATGAAGATATCCAAGGCAATGATTATGCATATAGGCATCACGTCCGTGTCAAGTAGACTGAAACGATTCTGCATCTACTACTATTACTCCACACATCGACCGACTCGTGCCTGCATCTAGAGTATTAAGTTCATGAAGAACAGAGTAACACATTAGGTAAGATGACATGATGTAGAGGGATAAACTCAAGCAATATGATGAAAACCCCATCTTGTTATCCTTGATGGCAACAATACAATACGTGCCTCGCTACCCCTACTTTGTCACTGGGTGAGGACACCGCAAGATTGAACCCAAAAACTAAGCACTTCTCCCATTGCAAGAATTACCAATCTAGTTGGCCAAACCAAACCAATAACTCGAAGAGACTTGCAAAGATATGAAATCATGCATATAAGAATTCAGAAAACTCAAATCATATTCATGGATAATCTGAACATAAACCCACAATTCATCGGATCTCAACAAACACACCGCAAAAGAGTATTACATCGGATAGATCTCCATGACGATCATGAAGAACATGGTATTGAAGAGGAAAGAGAGAAAGAAGCCATCTAGCTACTAGCTATGGACCCGAAGGTTTGTGGTGAACTACTCACGCATCATCGGAGGAGCAATGGAGTTGATGTAGATGCCCTTCATGATCGAATCCCCCTCCGGCAGATTACCGGAAAAGGCTCCAAGATTGGATCTCTCGGGAACGGAGGCTTTCCATGGGCCCACAAGCCTATGGGGCGTGCCCTACCCCCTGGGCGCCCCTAGGGCTTGTGGCCCCACGGTGGCTCTCCTGACTTCATCGCCAAGTCTCCTGGTTTGCTTCTGATCCAAGAAAAATCAATCCGGAGATTTTATTCCGTTTGGTCTCCGTTTAATATTCCTTATCTGCAATTCTCAAAAACAAGGAAAAAACAGAAACTAGCACTAGGCTCTAGATTAATAGGTTAGTCCCAAAAATAATATAAAATAGCATATTAATGCATATAAAACATCCAAAACAGATAATATAATAGCATGGAACAATAAAAAATTATAGATATGTTGAGACGTATCAGCATCCCCAAGCTTAATTCCTGTTCGTCCTCTAGTAGGTAAATGATAAAAACAGAATTTTTGATGTGGAATGCTACCTAACATATATATCCATGTAATATTCTTTATTGTGGCATGAATATTCAGATCCGTAAGATTCAAAACAGTAGTCTAATATTGACATAAAAACAATAATACTTCCAGCACACCAACTAGGCAGTCGTGTCCTTTCGAAATAACATGGCCTTAGAAAGTTATCTCTACAAAATCATATGGTCTGGCTATGCCCCATCTTCCCCACACAAAGTATCGAAATCATGCACAACCCCGATGAACAAGTAAAGAAATTGTTTCACACTTTTGGTGTTCTTAAACCTTTTCAACTCTCACGCAATACATGAGCATGAGCCATCGATATAGCACTATAGGTGGAATAGAATATGGAGGAGGTGCAAGGAAAAAGAGAGAAGATAGTCTCACATCAACTAGGCGTATCAACGGGCTATGGAGATGCCCATCAATAGATATCAATGTGAGTGAGTAGGGATTGCCATGCAACACATGCACTTAGAGCTATAAGTGTATGAAAGCTCAAAAAGAAAACTAAGTGGTCGTGCAAAAATATCCACTAGTTATATGAAAGTGACAAAATAGGAGACTCTCTATCATGAAGATCATGGTGCTACTTTGAAGCACAAGTGTGGAAAGAGATAGTAGCAATTGTCCCTTCTCTCTTTCTCTCATTTTTTCATTTTTCATTTTGGTGGGCTTCTTTGGCCTCTTTTATTTTTTTGTTTGGGCTTCGTTGGCCTCTTTTATTTTCTATAAAGTCCGAATACTCATCCCAACTTGTGAGGGAGTCATGGCTTCCATCATACTTTTCTCTCACGGGACAATGCTCTATTAATGAAAAATCATCACACTTCTATTTACTTATAACTCAAAAACAAAATTACAACTCGATACCTATGACAAAGTATGACTCTATATGCAAGATGAAGTGATGGCGCAAGTCATGAAAAACTACATGGTGGAAGTTGCATGGCAATATATCTCGGAATAGCTACGGAAATGCCATAATAGGTAGGTATGGTGACTGTTTTGAGTAATATATGGTGGCTGTTTTGAGGAAGGAGGGTTTGATGTACCGGCGAAAGTTGCGCGGTACTAGAGAGGCTAGCAAAGATGGAAGGGTGAGAGTGCGTATAATCTATGGACTCAACATTAGTGATAAAGAACTCACATATCTATTGCAAAAGTCTATTAGTTACCAAAAAAAGCATTAGAAGCATGCTCCTAGGGGAGAGGTTGGTAGGAGTTAACCATCGCGTGCTCCCGACCCTCACACAAAGGTTGACAATCATTAAACAAATCATGCTCCGACTTCGTTACATAACGGTTCACCATACGTGCATGCTATGGGAATCACAAACTTTAGCACAAGTATCTCTTCCAATTCACAACTACTCACTAGCATGAATCTCATATTACCATCTCTATTATCTCAAAACTACATGCAAGGAATCAAACTTCTCTTAGTATTCAATGCACTTAATATGGAAGTTTTTATTATATCCCTCTTGGATGCCCATTATATTAGGACTAAATTCATAACCTAAACAAATTACCATGCTGTTTTAAGAAACTCTCAAAATAATATAAGTGAGGAACAAGAGTTCACTAATTTCTATAAAACATAACACCACCATGCTCTATAAAGATATAAGTGAAGCACTAGAGCAACATTGCCTAGCTCAAAAGATATAAGTGAAGCACATAGAGTATTCTAATAAATTCCCGATTCAACGTGTCTCTCTCAAAATATGTGTGAAGCAAGAATGATTGTGGCAAACTAAAAATCAAAGACTCATATCATACAAGACGCTCCAAGCAAAACACATATCACGTGGTGAATAAAAATATAGCCTCAAGTGAATTTACCGATGGATTGAAGACGAAAGAGGGGATGCCTTTCGGGGCATACCCAAGCTTAGGCTTTTTGATATCCTTGAATATTACTTGGGTTACCTTAGGCATCCCCAAGCTTAGGCTCTTGCCACTCTTCATTCCATAGTCCATCAAATCTTCACCCAAAACTTGAAAACTTCACAACATAAAACTCAACAGAAAACTCATGAGATCCGTTAGTATAGGAAAAATAAATCACCACTTTACGTAATGTTGTGAACTCATTCTTTATTTGTACTTGTGTAATACCTACTATATTCTAATTTCTCCATGGTTCATACCCCCCGATACGACCCATAAATACATCAAAATAAGCAAACAACACAAAGGAAATAGAATCTGTCAAAAACAGAACAGTCTGTAGCAATATGTAAACTTCGAATACTTATGAAACTTTAAAAATTCTGAAAAATTAGGAAAGTCAGGGGAATTTGTATATAAATCTTGTGTAAAAATTTCAGATCAATTCGACTCTCTAAAGCAATTATAAAATTCCTGTACTGAGCGCAAAAGTTTCTATTTTTCAGCAAGATCAAATCAACAACTACCATAGATCACCCCAAAGGTTTTACTTGGATAAAACACTAATTAAAACACCAAAACACAATTACTACAGAAGTAATAATGTGCAAAACACACCAAAAAATAATTAAAAAGCAGAAAAAATTGGGTTGCCTCCCAACAAGCGCTATTGTTTAACGTCCCTAGCTAAGCAAAACGCAATAGAGCTAGGTATTGTCATCTTTCGTATTGACAACTTTTGTGAGGACCTTCTTGAATACAGGAGGTTTTTTCCTCTTTCCCCCACTCGTAGGGGGAGGATCCATCTTGGTATGAAAAAATTCCAAACGCTTATTGCAAAGGGTAATCAATGTATTCAAGCGATTAAGGTTTCCGCTAATACGTTTGAGGGGTTCATGATATTGTTGCAACTCGACCAAGTGCTTATGTAAGTCACCCAATTTGTCGAGAACTTGAACTCCCTCTTGGGAGAAAGCAAACCCCCTTTTGGCGGCGGAATCCCCAAAGTCCCTTCTAAAACTTCATAGGCGGCATTCGTGTCAAGCTCAATAAAATTTCCTTTTGAGGCAAAATCTAAAAGCTCCCTATGAAGCAAAGCTATGCAATGTAAAAATTTCTAAGCAAAACTTTCGCATCCCCTTTTAGATTGGAAACACGGTAAGATTCCATTATCCTATACCAAGAATCTTTCAAATTTTCCCCTTGCTTTTGTTTGAAGTAGAGACCTTCGAAGTCTGGTGACAAGGGGGATGTGGTGATGTTAGACATAGTTCAAGTAGTCAAAAAGGCAAGCAGAAGAAGGGCAAACAAAAGGGAAATCTTTTTGGTATTTTCTAAAAATCGTTTTAGAAGTGGGGTAGAGGAAAACAAGAGGAAAATGGCAAATAATGTAAATGCAATAGATGAGTTAGTGATGGGTACTTGGTAGGCTTGATGTAGATCTCCCCGGCAACAACGCCAGAAACCCTTCTTGCTACTTCTCGAGCATGCGTTGGTTCCCGTGAAGAGGAACGGGTGATGCAGCAAAGTAGATAAGTATTTCCATAAGTTGTTGAGAACCAAGGTATCAATCCATTAGGAGATACAAGCAAGTCCCCAATAGGTGTACCTACACAAAGAATCAAACTCTTGCACCCAACGCTATAAAGGGGTTGTCAATCCCTTTAAGGTTACTTGCAAGTATGAGATTTGATAGAGATAGATTGCTTGAACGGAAAGTAAAACAAAAGGTAAAAATAATGCAACAAAGTATTTTTGGTATTTTTGATTTTATATATGAAAGTATAAGATGGAAAATAGACCCGAGGGCCATAGGTTTCACTAGAGGGTTCTCTCATGATAGCAAGTATTACGGTGAGTGAACAAATTAGTATCGAGCAATTGATAGAAAAGCAAATTATGAAGATATCCAAGTCAATGATTATGCATATAGGCATCATGTCCGTGTCAAGTAGACCGAAATGATTCTGCATCTACTACTATTACTCCACACATCGACCGACTCCTGCCTGCATCTAGAGTATTAAGTTCATGAAGAACAGAGTAACTCATTAGGTAAGATGACATGATGTAGAGGGATAAACTCAAGCAATATGATGAAAACCCCATCTTGTTATCCTTGATGGTAACAATACAATACGTGCCTCGCTACCCCTACTTTGTCACTGGGTGAGGACACCGCAAGATTGAACCCAAAACTAAGCACTTCTCCCATTGCAAGAATTACCAATCTAGTTGGCCAAACCAAACCAATAACTCTAAGAGACTTGCAAAGATATGAAATCATGTATATAATAATTCAGAAAAGACTCAAATAATATTCATGGATAATCTGAACATAAACCCACAATTCATCGGATCTCGACAAACACACCGCAAAAGAGTATCCCATCGGATAGATCTTAATGAAGATCATGAAGAACATGGTATTGGAGAGCAAAGAGAGAGAAGACGCCATCAAGCTTCTAGCTATGGACCCGAAGGTCTGTGGTGAACTACTCACGCATCATCGGAGGGGCAATGAAGTTGATGTAGATGCCCTCCGTGATCGAATCCCCCTCAGGTAGATTACCGGAAAAGGCTCCAAGATTGGATCTCTCGGGAATGGAGGCTTCTGGCGGCGGAAAAGTGTTTTCGTGGCTCGTTCTGGTATATTAGGAATATTTGGGAATTTATAGGCCAATAAATAGGGTTAGGAGAGCTGTCATGGGCCCACAAGCCTGTGAGGCGCGCCCTACCCCCTGGCGCGCCCCTAGGGCTTGTGGCCCCACGGTGGCTCTCCTGACTTCATCCAAGTCTCTTGGTTTGCTTCTGGTCCAAGAAAAGTCAATCCGGAGATTTTACTCCATTTGGACTCTGTTTAATATTCCTTATCTGCAATTCTCAAAAACAAGGAAAAAATAGAAACTGGCACTAGGCTCTATATTAATAGGTTAGTCCCAAAAATAATATAAAATAGCATATTAATGCATATAAAACATCCAAAACAGATAATATAATAGCATGGAATAATCAAAAAATATAGATACGTTGGAGACGTATCATCGAGCTATAAGTGTATGAAATCTCAAGAGGAAACTAGGTGGGTGTGCATCCAACTTTCTTGCTCATGAAGACCTAGGGCAATTTGAGGAAGCACATCTTTGGAATATACAAGCCAAGTTATATAACGAAAAATTCCCATAGTAAATGAAAGTGACAAAATAGGAGACTCTCTATCATGAATATCATGGTGCTACTTTGGAGCACAAGTGTGGAAAAAAAGATAGTACATTGTCCCTTCTCTCTTTTCTCTCATTTTTTATTTTGGTGGGCATCAAAGGCCTCTTTTTTTATTTGGGCTTCGCTGGTCTCTTTTAATTTTCATAAATTCCGGAGTCTCATCCCCACTTGTGAGGGAATCATACCTTCCATGATCCTTTCCTCACATGGGACAATGCTCTAATAATGATGGTCATCACTCTTTTATTTACTTACAACTCAAGAATTAGAACTCGATAATTTGAGCAAGTGATGACTCCATATGAATGCCTCCGGCGGTGTACCGGGATGTGCAATGAACTAGCATAGAAAATGACATCAAAAAACGGACAAGCAATGAAAACGACATGCTAGCTATCTTACGATCATACAAAGCAATATGAAAATGATGGTGCATGTCATAATACGGAACGGTAAAAGTTGCATGGTAATATAACTCAGAATGGCTATGGAAATGCCATAATAGGTAGGTATGGTGGTTGTTTTGAGGAAATATATATGGTGGTTATTTTGAGGAAGGTGGGTTTATCGCACCGGCGAAAGTTGCGTGGTACTAGAGAGGCTAGCAAAGGTGGAAGGGTGAGAGTGCGTATAATCCATGGACTCACATTAGTCATAAAGAACTCAAATACTTATTGCAAAAGTCTATTAGTAATAGAAGCAAAGCATTATACGCATGCCCCTAGGGGAGAGGTTGGTAGGAGTAAACCATTGCGCGCTCCCGACCCTTACACAAAGGTCGACAATCTATAAACAAATCATGCTCCGACTTCATTACATAATGGTTCACCATATGTGCATGCTACGGGAATCACAAACCTTTACACAAGTATTTTTACCAATTCACAATTACTTCCTAACATTACTCTTAACATTAACATCTTTATATCTCAAAACTTTATGCAAGGAATCAAACTTCTCATAATACTCAATGCACTTAATATGGAAGTTTTTATAATATACCTCTTGGATGCCTATCATATTAGGACTAAATTCATAACCTAAGCCAATTACCATGCTGTTTAAAGACTCTCAAAATAATATAAGTGAGGTACGAGAGTTCAATTATTTCTATAAAACCAAACACCACCGTGCTCTAAAAAGGTATAAGTGAAGCACTAGAGCAAAATTGCCTATCTCAAAAGATATAAGTGAAGCACAGAGTATTCTAATAAATTCATGATTCATGCGTCTCTCTCTCAAAATATGTTTGCAACAAGGATGATAGTGGCAAACTAAAAAGCAAAGACTCATATCATACAAGACGCTCCAAGCAAAACACATATCATGTGGTGAATAAAAATATAGCCTCAAGTAAATTTACCAATGGATTGGAGACGAAAGAGGGGATACCTTCCTGGGAATCCCCAAGCTTAGGCTTTTTGGCATACTTGAATAAAATTCCTGGACTGAGCGCAAAAGTTTTTGTTTTTCAGCAATTTCAAATCAACAACCACCATAGACCATCCCAAAGGTCTTACTTGGCTCAAACACTTATTAAAACACCCAAACACAATTACTACAGAAGTAATAATGTGGAAAACACTCAAAAACAGAAGCAAAACAGAACATAAAAATAAAATTGGGTTGCCTCCCAACAAGCGCTATTGTTTAACGCCCCTAGCTAGGCAAAACGCAATAGATCTAGGTGTTGTCATCTTTGGTATGCAACCTCTCAATTGCAAACTTATGAGCCCTAGGAGGTCCATTGTTCTTGTCAATAATAATTCTCCTAGGCAAGAGGTCAATATTTTCAATTGTAGCAATTGATCCCTTAACAATATTGAAAAAGTTAGGGTGAATACTTATCATCTTAAGATCTTCATCTCCTTTACTAGAAGATTCACCCTTATTTTAGGAACATAAATAAACTTGGCAGATTTAGGAGGACAAGGATTTGGAGTGGTTTGAACCAAGGCAAAAGCGGATCCCAAGTTGGTAATAATGTCCTCTAGCTTGTTAATTCTAAAGGAATCCCGATCCAATCTTTCATTAACTATGGGTTCTTTTCCCCTTAGGTTTTTTAAACTAACTCCTATCTTAGATCCATATTGAGTAATGTGATTATGAATCTTTTTATCCAAGTTTTCAATAATCTCAATAGTAGCAACTCTTTTTCAATAATATCAAGCCTTTGCATCACATGTCCAAGGTTAAGCTTGTTCCATTAACCATGATTGGGGGTGAACCAACTAAATTTATCATAGAGCTATAAGAATCAAAGGTATGGCTTCCCAAGAAATTTCCTCCCATAATGGTATCTAGGACATACCTATTCCTAGGAGAAATACCCACATAAAAATTGCGTAGGAGAACGGTAGTAGATTGCTTACACATAGATCTATTTTGAGCACTGCAAATTCTATACCAAGCATCTTTTAAGTTTTCTCCCCCATTTGCTTAAAATTAATAACTTCATTCTTGGGAGTACTAGCTATAGTGGTGAGGCTAGCCATAAGTTCAAGCGGTCCAACACATGGGCAAACAAAAAGGCAAACGAAAGAAGGGCGAATAAAACGGCAACTCTTTATGTTTTTTTTCTGAAAATTGTTCTACAAGTGGGGGAGAGGAAAAGGAGAGGCAAATGGAAAATAATGTAAATGCAAGAGATGCGTTTATGATGGGTACTTGGTAGCTTAATGTGTATCTTCCCCGGCAATGGCGCCAGAAATCCTTCTTGCTACCACTCGAGCGTGCGTTGATTTTCCCTTGAAGAGGAAAGGGTGATGTAGCGAAGTAGATAAGTATTTCCCTCAGTTGTTGAGAACCAAGGTATCAATCCAGTAGGAGGAACAAGCAAGTCACCAATGGATGGATCTACACAAACAATCAAACTCTTGCACCCAACTCTATAAAGGGGTTGTCAGTCCCTTCACGGTTATTTGCAAGGATTAGATCTGATAGAGATATATGTAAAAGATTGCGGAAAGTAAAAAGGTAAATAAATTGCAGCAAGGTATTTTTGGTTTATAGATCTGAAAATATATTACGGAAAGTAGACCCAAGGGCCATAGGTTTCACTAGAGGCTTCTCTCTTGAAGGAAAGTATCACGGTGGGCGAACAAATTACTGTCGAGCAATTGATAGAAAAGAGAATAATTATGAAGATATCCAAGGCAATTATTATGCATATAGGCATCACGTCCACGTCAAGTAGACCAAACCAATTCTGCATCTAGTACTATTATTCCACACATCGACTGACTCCCGTCTACATCTAGAGTATTAAGTTCATGAAGAACAGAGTAACGCATTAGGTAATATGACATGATGTAGAGGGATAAACTCAAGCAATAGGATGAAAACCCCATCTTGTTACCCTTGATGGAAACAATACAATACGTGCCTCGCTACCCTTACTTTGTCACTGGGTGAGGACACCGCAAGATTGAACCCAAAAACTAAGCACTTCTCCCATTGCAAGAATTACCAATTTAGTTGGCCAAACCAAACCAATAACTCGAAGAGACTTGCAAAGATATGAAATCATGCATATAAGAATTCAGAAAAGACTCAAATAATATTCATGGATAATCTGAACATAAACCCACAATTCATCGGATCTCGACAAACACGTCGCAAAAGAGTATCACATCGGATAGATATCCATAAAAATCATGAAGAACATGGTATTGAAGCACAAATAGAGAGAAGAATCCATCTAGATACTAGCTATAGACTCATAAGTCTGTGGTGGACTACTCACGCATCATCGGAGGGGCAATGGAGTTGATGTAGATGCCCTCCATGATCAGACCCCCTCCGACAGATTACCAGAAAAGGCTCCAAGATCGGATCCCTCGGGAATGGAGGCTTATGGCGACGGAAAAGTATCTACGTGGGTCTTCTTGGTATTGGGGGAATATTTGGGTATTTATAGGATGAAGTTTAAGGCTAGGAGACCTACCAGGAGGTGGCAAACTTGCCAGGCACGGCCAGGGGGGTGACCGAGCCCCCTGGCTTGTGACCTCCTGGCAGATGCCCTGTCGTGCACTCCAAGTCTGGTAGATCTCTTTCCTTCTAGAAAAAATCATTCCGAAAATTTTATTCCGTTTGGACTCCATTTAATATTCCATATCTGCAATACTCAAAAACAAGAAAAAACAGAAACTGGCACTAGGCTCTAGATTAATAGGTCGGTCCCAAAAATAATATAAAACAACATATTAATGCATATAAAACATCCAAAACAGATATAATAGCATGGCACAATAAAAAATTATAGATACGTTGGAGACGTATCACGCACACGTGAAGGATTCCTGCTGTAGGGTGTTGCAATACATTCATGATTCTCTTATAGTGGGTTGCTAGAGTGACAGAAGCTTAAACCCGAGTAAGGGGGTTGTTCCGTATGGGATAAAGGGGACTTGATGCGTTAATGCTATGGTTGGGTTTTACCTTAATGATCTTTAGTAGTTGCGGATGCTTGCTAGAGTTCCAATCATAAGTGCATATGATCCAAGTAGAGAAAGTATGTTAGCTTATGCCTCTCCCTCATATAAAATTGCAATAATGATTACCGATTTTTTTTAAAATTTCCTAGGACAATTCCGCACACCGACACATCATTATTCCACACTTTATATTTGTAATATATTGTAATATATTCTAACTTTATGATAACAACACCTATTTTTATATTTTAGTTCTCCTATATCATGCAAAGCTATTCTCTTCATACCCACAACGTAGTTTTATTTCTCGTTTCTAGTTGGAAGCAAACGTTCGGCGTACGTACAGTCGTATCAGTGGCAAATAGGACTTGAGAGAATATTGATCTTACCTTTAGCTCCTTGTGGGTTCGACACTCCATACTTATCACTTCCACCTTTGTAAATTGCTACGATGATTCCTTGCACTTGGGGATTATCAAAGGACACGGACCTACAAGATGTTGTGAAGACGACTGGTTAATATGAAGAAGAACCCCGGATTTTCAAGGAGCCACTTCATTAAATAAGTCGGTCAGTGGAGCAAGCTGGTCCCTTAACATACTTGTTATTATTATTTCAGGAGCTTACCATGAATAAATTCAAGCTAACCTAGGGGCTAGCTCCGGGGATATTACCCGTGGTTTTACCCGGCCAGGAGGAATGACCCGACCCACCATTTGGCGGCTCGTACGGCCCCCCTATTTACCGGGTCGGCCTAGACAACAAGGCCTAAGGCCCAGTATGCAACCCGACGGAAGTAGGCTCACGGAGAGGCCTAGAGGGCCGGCTCGTAGAGACGGCCCAAGAAGAGAAGGAAAGATTACCTCACAAAGGAAACAAGACCCGGATTAGGATTCAAGAAAGACTAGTCCTAGTCCTACTCTTAGTAGGACTCTACATGTAAGCCTACCCCTTCAACCTATATAAGGAGGGGCAAGGCACCCCAAGAGACACAAGTTCAAGTCATTAGAGATAGACAGATTAGGAACCCTTGAGATTAGAGGTAGCGATTCCGCACCCTTGTAATCGACATCATCCTCATCATCAATACACACAAGCAGGACGTAGGCTTTTACCTCCATCCGAGGGGCCAAACCTGGGAAAACTCACGTCTCTCGATTCCGACCAACCCCTCTCAAGCCGCCACCTAGTTGCGATGGCCTCACACCTAAATTCTCTCATGAGGACATTGTGCCATGACAAAACCACGACACTAGGCGTCACACACATCTTGTTATGCCCAATTGTTTGTGTTATTTTGGCTCGCACATTTCATCAGAGCGCACAGTATACCGTTTGTCGCACATATCTTGATCTGTGCAACCATTTATGTAGGCAACATAGATGTTGTGCACACAGAGCAAATCAAAATACACATGGACAAAACTACGAAACCTATCGGCGATGATTTCATCAATCGCTGACAAATTGTATACCAACAACCGTTTGCCCGCAACACACACAAGTTATGGACACCAATCGTTTGTGTGTGGTAATGAACTGTGTGCCTACTATCGCACACATCATATCTATGTAGCCGTTTCTGTTATCTTGGCTAATCACAAATTATTCATAAGAAAAAACTGTCTCCCATAGATCGCACACGCAACTATTTTATGAATTGTATTTGATGGGTCCGCCATCGCACACAGTTCATGTTATTGGCGATGGAGCTTGAATTATACCGTTTGCGATTCGTGCATCACACACGGTTTCATCGAAGGGTCTGTGATTGATGTGTCATCTTTGGACCATCCTGTAGTAGTGTAGCAACATGAATCTCAGAACATAGTGGATACTAGGGATCAAGCCCTATCAACTTAACTCGATTACATGATCAAACTCGTCCAATCCCACCATTGTCCAACAATTCTACAAAGGAATTACTCACTCCTGGTGGTGAGCATCATGGCGGCGTTGATGAAGAAGGGTTGGTGATGACAACGACGACGATTTCCCCTCTCTGGAGCCCCCAAATAGGCTCCAGACCAGCCCTCCAGAGGAAGAACGGGAGGTGGCGGCGTCTCCGACTCGTGAAACACGATGAAAACTTCTCTCTAATTTTTTCTCCAAAGATGTGAATTTATAGGACTGAAATTAGGATTGGAGGACAAAAGAGTTTGCAATTCAGTTGATAAACTGAAAGTGATAAAGAAAACTTTTACAAACTCTTTTGTTCTCGTTTTTATACACATGCTTAGCTAGTGCTCAACTTTTCAGCATAAATCATAAAAAAGCATATCCATGACAGCAAGGAAACATTATGTTAACTCATGGCAATACATAACCAACTAGCAAGCAATAATAAAATATCTCACATGCCAATAATTTGTCAAAACAATCATAATATAATGTGGTGACATGGTATTTCGCTAGCCCTTTCTGAGACCGCATAGCATAAATGTAGAGAACCTTTGAGATTCAAGCAATGACTAAACATTATAATTCAGGATAGAAAATATCCAGTCATGCTCATATCCGATGTTAACTAGACTCAATGCATAAATATGTCAAAAGAGCTCCTGGTCTGGTACTTTTAGTAAGAGGACGATGAATCAACATAAAACTAAATAGACATGCCCTTCACATAGGGAATCATTGATTTGCACAAGTGGGAGAGCTCGAAGCTTAAAACAAGAGTGAAGATATAATTTTTAGGTGGTGCACTTTTCTTTTCAACGTTACAACAAAGGTTTCTAATATCTTCCATGCTAAACTCATTATTGACAGTTCCCAAATAGAATAGTAAAGTTTACTCCTATCCACCATCCATACACAAACTATGGCTGACCGAATCCATGGATGCCTGCCAACATACAACTATCCCAAGGAGTTTTGTTTAATTTATTTTGATTATGCAGGACTGGGCTTCCTTTTTACCAGCCTCTCTCGTGCAATGACAGCGAATAAACGACCGTCCTGAGAATAGCTCACTTAGCATGGAAGATATTGACCGCCTCGTCGCTCCATGAGCGGGACGAGTGCACAAAATGGATGTTTATTTGAATATTTGGAGGTGGCACATGCAAATTTACTTCGAACGGCAGGGTAATGCCGTATATAGGTAGGTATGGTGGACTCATGCGGAATAACTTGGTTTAAGGGTTTTGGATGCACAAGCAGCATTCCCTCTTAGTACATGTGAATGATAGCAATAGATTGAGAAGCGACCATCTAGAGAGCAACAGTGGTCATAAACATGCATTGTGAATAATTAACATTGGACGTAGCATGAGTAGGATATGAACACTCTGAATTTAAACATTATGAAGGCTGCATTGGTTTTGATTCAACTACATGTTTGCACATGGGCCAAGTCAAACTGCTCAAATTACTTAGAGGGAAATACCATACTACCATACCATATTAGAACCATTTTAATGCATGTTGACACACAAGATAAATCATTATTAACTCCTAGCTATTTAGGCATGACATGAGAAGCTATAATCTCTAATTGTCATCACAAACATGGTTACTCATGATATACTGCATATGATCAAACTGGCTAAAGATATTTACAGAAATGAAAAACAAGAAGAGTTCATACCAGCCTCCTTTGCCACGATCACTTCATTAAATATCGGCATTATTGTCTTTCTCTTGCATGACCGAATGATATAATAATAATAATAATAGTGCAAGAATGCCGTGGACTAAGCTGGAATCTACAGGGCAGTTTAGACAAAGGAGAAGACAAGGTAAAATTGGCTCTTTGATAGATCAACAAGAAAGCATATAAGAGCCGCTCAACATTTTCATAGTGGTCTTGTCCTTTCAATGACTCACTCAAAACAAGGAAAAGAAGTTCAGAGAAACACACCGAAATATTTTTGGTGTTTTTGTTTTTCTCAAGCAAGGAAATAGAATATGGGAAAACAAGAACGAGAAAAACTATTTACATGGGAAAGATCCCAACATGCAAAGGAAATCTTTTTTGCGTTTTGTTTTTAGTTATACAACTAAAGAAATAAGGAAATCAAATACCGAAAAGAAGCAGGAAATATTTTTGGATTTTCAAAGTTTTTCAAACGCACAAGAAGAATGCAAAAAAATAAAGATAACATGGATATGCAATAAAAGAGGATGAACACCGACAATTTATATGAAGTGTGTAAACATGAATGTAATGTCAATGAGGGATACATACTCCCCCAAGCTTAGGCGTTTGCCTAGCTTGATAATCACCACTATTGGTCTGGGTAATAGTTGAACTGATAGCTCGTGGAGGCATTCCTGGCCGCCTCCTCTGCCAAACGAGCTCCAATGCAGCCTTGTACTCCCGCGCCTCATTTTCAAGAACATAATATCTTTGTTGAGCCTGAAAGTTAAAGAGGGCAGGTGCAGGCAAAGTGACAGGCATAGGCGTATATTCCCCAAATATTAAGTTGTGCTCATAACCTCTAGCACGGTTCACAAGAAAATCATGAGAACGCATAGCTTCATAATCTAAATATCTCTCGAGCAAAATGGGGT